>JANUYF010000001.1:279714850-282214850 GCA_026167975.1 Phrynosoma blainvillii | reverse complement strand
ATACTGCTCTTCTTGGTTTTAATATTCTGCTTTAATACTTTTGAAATACTCTGTCCCCAAGTGCAGGACCAAATCTAATGGTTTGAAGTTGCAGGAGCACAGATTTTGATTACACATCAGAAGGAACTACTGGTTTGACAATGGCACCAGTTGTCTAGAGAGGTGGTGGACTCTACTACTTCTTTGGATGTCTTCAAAAAGAAACTGCACAGCTACCTGTTTGAGATGCTTTAGCTGGAGATCCCACATTAAGACATTGAACTCAGTGGCTCATGAGGCCCCTTCCAACTCTCTGATTGTATTAGTTTGTGACTCTATGCTTTTATTACATTGTTGCTTAAGTTGGTTTGGTGGTATTTCATTTTGCAATGTTAAAGGCAGCATAGAAAACATTTTTTAATATAAATGAATGGATGTAGGTCCTTCTGCATTGAATTTAGAATGGGCATACACGCATTTGGCCTCAATTTAATGGATGACCAAATTAAATCATTCATGTCTGGCCTCATTTAAAGCTAAGGCCTCTTCTCTAACCTTTTCCCTAAACCTTTCACTCTGCTGACAGTAGTAATACAGTTATGCAACAGACAAGCATCCTTGTGGGACCTCTGTTAAACCTATAATATTGTAGCAGTATCCCCAATGCATAGATTGGTATGGACAGTAATGCCATAATTGGATCATATGAATCAATTGGGAAAAATGTCCTAATAGCCCTTACACTGAGACACAGTCATGAGCTCATACATCAGCATCATAGGGATAAGACTCGTTGAAAATGTATTTCCCATAAAGTCTATGACCTTATTAACATGTAGAGATTTTTTAACAATATTCAAACTAATTCCAAGACTTTGAATAGAATTTGGGTAGTAAAGGCAAAGCAGTATCTGTTTAATACTAGCCTTGAAGTACACAAGGAGCTCAAATTTAGAAAGTTGGAATTTTCTAAAGGGGAATGGTACAGCAACAGTGCCACAGGGGATGAAAAGGGGATCTATGTTTTGTGGGGGACAGGAAAAGCATTAAGAGGGATAAGGTCTGCCATAGTTTGGTCACCCAACAAATGATTCAGTTCTCTGGGTGCTAACTGTGAGGTTGGTTTTACTAAAAACCAGTTTTAAGAAAATATATACAAAAAGTAATGTAACCATTCTCTTTTTTACATTGTAAAAAGTGTTGCTTTATAATGTATTCAATATGAGTGTTGCTTTACAATATATTCAGTTTTTTTCTCATGAGCATTTTATTTGTTCATAGTTCTTTACCATGAAACTTGTGCATCCTATATTACATCCTATTTTTCAAACCTATACACATCACAGCATAGATAAAATGATTATTGTATCATGAGATGCACCAAGCCTTGGCACCAGACTGTGATTAGTACTAATTTGCAAGATGGAGGAAGATGAAGAATGATGAGGACAGCTTTAGTTTGTACTTTGTGCCCAGAGAAAGAAGGGTCTCTTAGTTCTATTTATCAAGGAAGGAGAGCTGAGGCCAAAGACTGTTAAAAATCTCATTCTGATGAAGTGGCAAAGGCAATATATTATTGTAGAACATGGATTCTGATCAGCATTTGATCCTTCACAATTTGTTAATTTGTTTTCTAACAGTGCTGCTTTCCCTGGTATATCCATTACTGAAAGTTTTGAACCAGAAAGTCCTAATAGCATATTCCTATAAATTCAAAATTTTCTGTTAACCTTGTGCAACATCTCCTTTGTGTGTGTGTGTGTAGATACCTTCAAGTCACCTGTCAACTTATGGTGACCTCGTGAATTTGATAGAGTTTTCGTAGACAAGGAGTACTTAGAAGTGATTTTGCCAGTTTCTTCCTCTGGGTATTTAGGGCCTAAACTCCTGTTTATCAGTTTATCAGAAGGCAATATGAAAAGAAAACAAAGTGGAAGGATGTATAGAACCTAAGTGGTTAATTGTTTTTGATTTTTTTTTTTCTTTTAACTGTTATTTTGCCTCTTCGGAAGAGAAACCATTATTTGCTTCTTTCAAAGAAAACCACATTCATTTCTCAACAGAGGAATGTGAAAACAAAAGTAAATGCATAAGGCATTTATGTTTAGTAGATAAAGAAGTAACAAAATGAAAGACCCCCCCCCACACGTCGGGAGAGGCCTTCTGTTGTGCGGGGCATTTTTGAAGGTCGATGCCGCAATTGGTTGGGAGGGCTGGGAGTCCTGCCCTCCCTTCGGCTCCCAACTAATCAGGGAGATCTCGCGAGATCCCCCAGCAGCCCATGTAATCTCGCGAGACTGCATAGTCTCACGAGATTTTGGGCGGGATTTGGGTGCTTATATAATGCCCCGCTGCCTCATGGAGGCAGCCATTTCACATTTGGCAGCCGAGAGAGAGGATCGGCTGCCGAGAAGGAAAGGCCAGTGGGGCTTGGACGGTTCGAGTTTTGGGCTGCAACTTGTGTAAAGGGTTTTAGTCCCTGCTTGGGGCACGGTAGCCAATGGGGCTTGTTAATTCTAAAGGAGGAACTTTTTCCTCATGGTCTGCGACTTGTGTAAAGGGTCCTAGTCCCTGCTTGGGATGCTATAACCACTGGGGCTTGTTGATTTTAAAGGAGGAATTTTTACTCATTGGTCTGTGATTTGTGTAAAGGGTTCTAGTTCTTGCTTGGGACACTATAACCCAGGGTTTGTTAATTCTAAAGAGAGATTTTTTTCCTCATGCCACAGAGCAAGTTGCAATCCAAGCAGTGTGCGGTGCCTGCTGGACCTGTCACCGGCTAGTTGGCAGCCAAGCATTCAGCCAAAGCCCAGGGTTGTGATGATAAGATTGTTGCTCACCTGGCTCCATTGGGACATACAATGGCTGCATGTGTGGCTGATTGTGAGCAATTAGCTCAGAGGGGGGCACAGGGTGGTATCTCTGGAACCTCGGTCCCTCCAGCCACAAGCCCGGAGTCCTCAAACAAGGTGCAAGAGGCTACACAGGTACATGACAGTGGGTGACACATCATGTGGTCCAGTAGATGCTACAGCTTTGGGGGGTGGGCAGCCAACTGTAGTTGACGTGATGGAGCTCATGAAAAAGGTTCCAGGTTTGGTGCAACAGGGAGCAGCAGCCTCTGTGTCAGTGCAGTCTACATTGGCTGATTTGTACAAGGTGGTACAGTAGGCCAGGCCAGCGGACCAGCTGTGGAAGCCCCAGAAGTACAGAGCAATGTGGTGGGAGGTGCTTCCTCCCCCTGCAGCATAACAGCCGAGCCCCGGTTGCGTCACACTCGGTTGGAGGTGTTCAAGCATCAATGGATACCCCACAGCAGTCAGCAGGCTCAGGTATGTCTAATTTACCTATCTCCTTGGGGTCTTGGCCAACAACAGTATGGACGCCTGGTGTTCAAGCTAGTCAGGGCAGCGAAGCTGAGAGTTCACCCTCAGTTTTACTGAGCACATCCTTAGTGGCAGCTGGGGCGATTCAGATTCAGGTAGCAAGGGGCCAGGTGGAGCAGCCCCTGGTTGGCAAGGTAGGTGCGATCAAAGGAGCTGCTACAGTAGGGGCCTTAGGTCAGGTGGAGCAGAAAGATCAGCTGATTGTAATCCTTACGTGGGCATGTCCACTCCACTAGGCTCCCATCTTCCATTAGCAACGAAGGAGTGGATTTGGAGGGCTGAGTTCATTGACAATTTTTCGTTGACTTTCTGGGACCCAGAACCAAGGATTATGGTGAAAGACGGAGTTGTATTTAGTCTACCTAAAGAGTTTGAGGCCCACAAGCGCCCGAAGCTGGAGAGGAATTTCATTAATTGGATAATGGGGTTTACAATTTATAGGGGTATCATTGAGGAGAAGGAGCCTTTAAGGTCTCTGGAATTATCCAAGTACCAGGAGATAATGATAAAGGTCTACACTAATTGTCACTTTAACTCTAGAGGGTCTGCTTGGCTTCCGTATGGCAAGCAGTTTCAGATGTGTACCGCTTTGGATCGTTCCATTTCATGGCGGCATGTACAAGCCGAGCTATGGGCGGACATGATAGTTGGTGCCTCCCCTTCAAGCAGATGTGATAACGGCTTCATGCCTATGGTTACTCAGCCAAGAGGGCAGTATACAAGGCCTGGCATGGGGAAAAATAGATTACCAGGAGTCTGCTGGGAGTTTAATGCAGGTAAGTACAGGCAGCAACCTTGCAAGTTTGAACACCGCTGTGGCATTGTCAGCTTAAAATCTCTTACCTAATCAATCATAGAGTTGACATCAAAATTGGATGGGGGAATGATTTGATTACATGTTTGGCAACTTATGTGTGACCCTTGTTAACATATGCTTGGTTGGAGGCATGACTTATCCCTGATGGCTTGACATGATTATGGTGAGGATACATCAGGAGTTATGGCATGTGCACATACACACGTGTCAAGAAGGAAATTATAATAAAATGAAGATTTTTTTGGCTGTAAAGTCGTTGTTTCAGACCCTGTACAGATGAATAAAGTTGTGGCCATTTTGTTACCCAAAAATGGCATTCAGACTTCTTTGTGCCGGTGCAACTAACACTTGAGTATAATATGAAAAACTCAGTTATTATTTATGCTTATGCTTGAAATTGAGAATTACATCTTGCATTATATTTTATAAAACCAGGCTATGGTCCAGAAAATTACGGAGTGTAACTGGATTTTCAGAGTTGCTAAACATGTCACAATGAACCACGGAAACATCATTATTAATAATAATACTTGAATGCTCAAATCCAAAACCATGTTTACCTGCCAGAAATTTATACTTGCTCAGGCATTATTGCCATTTGCACAGTACCAAATAAAAAATGTTCCATAATATTTTCTTACAAATATTTGCATCCATATTATCATAACTACACAGCAGTTTCACAGCTTTTGAATGGCTATGCATGAAAATGTGCAAGTGAGCTCTGTGGTTTTCTTTTGTTTTGTTTTTTAATAAATTTATTTATAAGACACATATACCAAAAACATAACATACATATATACATAAAATACAAAACACAATAACATAACAAAAAAAGAGAAAAAAAAAACATCAACAACAAGGTGAAAAGACTTAATAGCTTTCCATTATCTATTAGTCATATTTTAGTTTCTTAATCAAAACTCACATCAACTATTTTATACTTCCTAAGTGATCCTTGCCGCAAGTGAGCTCTGTGGTTTTCTATGGAGGCATTAATGGGCCTTCTGCAAGGGCCTGTTTATATGAGGGGTAGGAATAGCTGCATGGGACCTACTGAACCCCATATATTGGTGAAGAAAATCTACACCCATGGGAACATCAAAGGGGCAAAATTTCTATTTTGAGGAGAAGAAATAGCTGGGGGGAGGGCAAAATTGCCTTTAAAAAAAAGAAAACAGATATGTCCTTTCAGTCACTTCCATTATTTAAAACATTCAGAATGCCATCCAGATTTGTTGCTATCTCAGATTATTTTCAATCACCCAAGAAGTCTAAACCAGCATGTATGTGCATAACTTCAAGTTACCTGTTCACTTTTGGTGAACCTATGAATATCATAGTTTTTTCTTAGGCAAGAAATAGTCAGTAGTGATTTTACAGCTCCTTCCACTGAAATGTTACACACTGCGCCTGATATTCCTTAGTGATCTCCCATTCAAGTACTAACCAGGGCTGACCCTGTGCCCCTTCCATGATAATATGATATCAGATGTCTTTAGGGCATTTAAACCTTAAAAACTTGGAAGGCTCATTTTACTTGCAATAACAAGCCTTTAAACTCTCTCAAATTATATTGCTGAGCTACAGAAATTAAGGCTGAAATCCTGTGCCTACCTACTTGGATACACACACCATCATGGACTCTCTTCCCTCATCACTAGCTCCATGGCTATCCCCAACCCTCCATAGAACTAGTGCTATGCCAAGAGGACCTGTTGGTGGCAGCAGTGATGGCAACCCTGCTAGAAGCAGATGCCAGGCTGGTCCCTGCAGTCATAACTCACTCCTTAGATGACTCAGATGAGGAGAAAGAGGCAGATTGCTAGGAAGCTGTAGCTCCTCATAGGACCTTATCACACGCGGGCCACAAAGCGATAAGAAAGCAAAATAAGAATAAATCCAGAAATAAACTGAAAGAAACCACACAATACATAAACGGCTATCAGACGCAACTAGCATCATTGTGCAATTAAGGAAAGCGCAATGAAGCACTCCCGGGAACCGTATTTGCTGTTCACACACAATTGAGAAAATCCCAGACATAACCAAGCAATGATGCCCTGCACATGCTCAGTGCAGCCGTGGCTGTCACTTGCCGCGGCTGTCAAACACACCCCTTCCCAAGCCGGCTGTCCCCCAACCCCTTCCCAAGCCGGCACAGGGTCCGCACTCCGAGGTGAACGTCCTCAGATAGGGGCCTGAGCACCGAGCAGAACGTCGGGGGCCTGCGCGGGGCCTGAGCTCCGAGCAGAATGTCGGGGCCTGCGTGGGGCCTGCGCGGGGCCTGCGCGGGGCCTGAGCTCCGAGCAGAACGTCCTCGGAGAGGCGCCTCTCTGAGCACATCCTCCTTGGAGCTCGGACCCTGCACGGGGCCTGAGCTCCGAGCAGAACATCCTCAGAGAGGCGCCTCTCTGAGGATGTTCTCCTTGGAGCGCGGACCGCGGTCAAGATTTCATTTGGGTTCTGACTGCTTTGGGCCCCGTGTGATAAGGTCCATAGGGAAGCTCTTTCTGAGTCTGAGGAGGAGGAGGAAGAGGAGGACAACTTGACATTACTAAGGGCTGGGCTACTGTCCTCTTCCTCATCTTTGCTACTTCTTCCACCTGGCCATGCCAAGTGCCAGTGCCTCATGGGTTGCTGCTGCAATTCTGCTGATACAGTCCAGCCCTGTTCCCTCAGCTGAGTGATGGTGTAGTCAAAGAGGAACCTGGGCAGAGTGAGGGGATGAGGAGGTGGTGGTAGCAATGGCAAATGCAGACCCACAATGGAAACACCACAAGATGTGGCAGCTGTTGCCATACCTGGAAAGGGTAAGATGACAGTGGTTCTGGTTTTCATTTGTGAAATATTGGAGGCTTTGTATTTAATATACAGTAAAATGCCACCATACAAGCTTGCAATGTCCTACCAACAATATTTGATAGTATTAATTTTTGAACTGAAGCAGAAAGATGCAGTATCAGGTGAAGGACAACTCCACTGGACACTATTGACTCTTTATTCTGTAAAGGAAACAGTCCAAACTATTCAGATTCTTGGCTTCTTGAACCAAAGTGGCTGGAGTCAATAGAAAGTAGGTAGAAGGCGCAAGATTAGGAAAGGCTGCTTTAAGGGTTGACTTCAAGATTCAGTCTCAGGTTAGTTATTGGCTTTCCACTGATACACTGGTGGCTTTCATCTAAATTGCCATGACCACTAGACAAAGGAGAATCCAGCCCATTAGGCCCAGCTTGCCTCTGCCTTTGAAATAGTTATTACTGTAATTTGCATGATTCACTTGTGCATATGTGCATGCATGCATCAGTATGTGTGTGTCTGTTTATACAGTTGAGGAAGGTCTGGTTAGTTAGCTTTGGATCCTTAAGCATGGGTGGGCTAGCAGATCTTCAGCAACCCACAGCTTAGTGCAAATCACTCATGCTGGGGCTTGTAAAATTATAAATAAAATATTTGTTTTCATTGGCAGAAAAACAGAAAGTAGGTATGTTTCTGAGTGAGCTAGAGCCTGTTCCCAAAGTGCAAAGCTAGGGTCAGAAGCAGACGGGCCAAAAGAGTTGTGCCAGGAGCACACTGGCCCCAATTACACCGGGACTGTGGTGACCTCACAGTCCTGAACCCAGCCACTGGCAGGAGCAGCTTTTCACCACTCCTTTTTGTGCTGACTTTTTGGGTTGGAGCACTGTTCTCTGTGCAGCTTCTGGCTGCTTTGGGGGCATGTGTCATATAAATGCCCCACCTCCAAAGCAGCTGGAAGCTGATCTTTCCTGCCCATCTCTTTTGGGCCTCTGTTAAAGAAATCCATAACAGAACAAATCTAACAGATGAATTTTCCAAGATGGTGAACACATAGTAGTCTGAAGGGAGAAATATTTCTTGTCACAGAGCTTACAAATAAGTAAAGAATATAGTTACTAAGTGTGGTTTGCTAGGAATCTTTTTAAAAAGAGAGAAAAGAATGAAAGATGATGACAGACATTAATGGTTAAAGATATTGCATATGAATTCTTATATAGTACTTTATAGGAACATCCAGTTTAACATACTAAATATAAAAAATGTACATATTTTCTAATTTTGTAATTATATATAGAAGGCTGATAAATGGAAGCAACCTTAATAAAGTGTTATGCTCACATTTATATAACCCGTTCTTTTCATGTTCCACTTGTAATGAACTCTTATGATGAAAATGTTATTAAAAATCTAATAAAGAAATAAAGCCAATATCATTATAGAACAGGTATGGACCACAGTAATTCAATACATCCTCGCAGAAATTTTACTTTAGTGGTTAGGCAATAAAGAATAAACTTTTTTTAAAAAGAAAAGAAAAGAAGAATTTGAAAAAGAAATGTTAGCCTCATTTTCACTACAGAATAAACCATTTTTTGTCAAATTGATTAAGTGATTTAGCACCAAATAGACGTTCACACTATTCAAGTAGCGATCATGGAGTAGCCAATTGCCTGAAAATTGCATTTTAAAATGACTGTCCATGGTTGCCTATGATTCAGGGTCAGACTAGATAATCAACTGAGACTCTAGCTGAGACTTTGGAAATTCTTTTGTCTGTCTATTTTCTTTTAGCTCTTTGCTCTGTACTGCATCAAGGTTGCATTGATAACACCGCAGACTCCCTGTAATGTAAACATTTTCTATGTAAGACTCCTATGTTTTGAAAACAATGTCTGCTTAGCAAAAAGTGCTGAATATTGTGAAACTAACTGAACTAGAGAGGGAAGAGGGAGTGGTCTTCCTATATGCCTGTAAGATCGCTATATGAGATTCTCATTTTGCTGAAATCGGAGCTCAGCATTTTTGGAAAGCTATTTCCTGTTGTGCCCACTAGTGTAATTTTGTTTTGTTTTGTTTTTTTCAGAATAAACTCTCTTTCCTTCAGTCCGTGGTGTCTCTCTGCCTCATTTTTCTGTTACATTTCTGGCGACCCAGATGGGACTGAGAGATGACATTAGCTTGCTTTGATCACGATGCTGATGAGGGGATCGGCACTGGCCTCCAGTCTTTGGTGCTGCTGATCACTTGTCAGGAGAATGTGAGGAGCCAGTGCCATGACCCTGAATGGCTATGTGCACTAGGAGAACCCAGAAACTGGAGAAGAAAACTTGAGTCCTGCCTCCAAGATCAGGCAAGTATACTATAAGCGAATATCAAAGTTAGATTAGAGGCTAGCTGGAGGATACAAGAGGTTTGGTTAAAGGAGTCCTGGCAATAGGGAAATGCATACGTATGAACAAAGAGGTCTCTTTCCTTCAGTCTGAGGTGTCCCTCTGTCCCATTTTTTTGCTACAATAAAAACTTACCCATTTCAATTTAATCCACTTCACGTTAACATTCCTCAATGAATCAATTCAACATAGAGTCATGTCACAGGGCTGAATTTGACACAGGGAACCAATTCAGATCTGCAGCTCGTTCACACTAGCACTGAATCAATTTATTGCAAAAGACGTGGGCAATTCAGCACATCCAGGAGAAGCACTTTAAATGGATTTAGTGCTGGGGGCCCTTTGACAAACTGCACCAGGAATTCTGTGCAAGTGTGAACAAGGGGCATTTAAACCTGTTCAGATTGGTTTGAAAACTGGTTTATTCTGTAGTGGGAACGAGGCCCTAAAAGTAGCAACAATTGAAGTTACAATATATTACTTTGTGATACTTGTCCATTTCAGTTTTATGCTTTTATACTAATGTTCATTTAACATGATCTTCATTATCATAGTAAAGATAAAACAGTTATGTTAGGCATGGCCTAGAACTTAGAGGCAGTCTTAACATGTTGTCTTCTCTATCCTGTCTCATCTTACTTCCCTTTTTAGAATACTAAACAGATCCAGACATTGGGACATAACAGATGGCCCACTAAAGCCACAATCCAGGTAGCATGGGAGCGTGGTGTTTATACACTGAAGGAGAAAAATGGTGGTAGGAGCAGCATCAGGAGAAGTTGTGGCTGGAGCTCTCCAGGTGAGCAAGTAAGCCACCCTGAATGGGTGAGACAGCAAAGAAACTATAAATGCCCTATCCCACCTTATGCTCCTCACTCCCTCACAGGACTGTGGAGAAGGATAAGCATCTAACTGGAAAAGGAGGTACAATGACCCTCTTCCTCCTTCTGGGATGTACAAAATGGGGATGTTCCCTTTGTTTGCAAAAGCAGGACCATTACAGGCCTATCTTGCAGAAAACATTAATACATGCATGAATGAATGAATTAAGGGAGTGGAGAAAAATAACAGGAAATAAGGCTGAGGACACCCCCTTCTCATATATGTTTTAATATTTTGTATTATGCAGCTCCCCATATTTCAGACTTCTTCCCCATCATTAATTCAATCTTTTCCTCCTCTCCCCCCTCTTTCTTTCTCTGTTTTCCCCCCAAACTGGAGTCTTCCAGATATATTAGTTCTCCATTAGTTCCAATAAATAAGAAAACTTTCCCCAAATCTCCTAAAAGATTAGACTGCACAGCTGTAGTTTCCTTTAATCCCTTGCCATCTCCCTTACCTCAGCACTCTTAAAGCGAGGGAGGTGAGGGATGAAGAGAAGAAAGAGGATAGGTTTATGACTCTGTATACCTTACATTAGTTCTGGTTCTGCCTATTGATACCTCAAAGGAGTGGTCTTCTTCTTGGCCCTAGATTCCTGGGTATTACAATAAGTCTCTCCTCTTTCTTCTAAGTGTCTCAGACTACAAATTATTTCATCACAAACTATTTCACAATCTGTTTCCTAAAATTCTGCATAGCATTTTTGAGAAGCTGGAAAAGTTTCCAAGGGAGGAATGAATGGGAAAGTCTACTATTCAGTCACATGTGCACACTTAAACCTGGAGCCCCCTTTTCATCCTACTTTATATTATTGTTATGGGTTGCATCCTTATTATTTTAACTACTGTTCAACCACACTGCTTATCACCGTGAAAAATGTATCATAATGTACTACCACCATCATTACCACCAGCACTACTTTTTAGCTTAGTTTTTCTGTTGTTAGAAGAAAGCACAAAAAACAGCTAAAGACATAAGAAGTTATGGATCCTGCCCCCCAAGAAAGAAAGAAAGAAAGAAAGAAAGAAAGAAATCTGTCATTTCAGCAGGAAAGCAAGCCTTTTAAAGCTATGATAAGTTTTACTACTGTGTCTTTCCCCAGTGTACATTCTCTGACATTAAGTAAGACACAAAAGAGGTATGCTGGTGACATGGATGAAGAGGTTGTGTATTTGCAAGATTCAAGTCTTACCCTCCCTCAGATAGACACCCACTGCAGAGCAAAAACTATGCTATCACTTGAGCAAGCATAGTTTATTTCCATTCCATTAAGGTCATTTTTAAAGTAAACTGGATATTTCTACACAGACAAATAGATGCCTCTGTTTTTTAATCCTCACCTCATAGGGTTGCTGTGTCATAAAAAGTAAAAGGGTTCAATAAAAAGAAGCATCCCAAGCAATCCCCCCAAAACAACAATCAAAGCAGGGTATTAAAATCTTAGGGCCTTTGCAGACTGCCAGAAATAGTGCAAATTGAGTCCACTTTAAGGGTTAGGGTTAGTGCTAGGGAGTCATGGGATTTTTTTTTTTCTGAGACATTGAGCCTTCTCTGTCAGAGAGCTCTGGTGCCACAATAAAATACAGTTGCCATGATTCCCTAACCCTAACCCTAACCCTAACCCTTAAAGTGGACTCAATTTGCACTATTTCTGGTAGTCTGCAAAGGCCCATAGTCAATTCAAATCTTTTTATAGTCAATTCAAATCTTTTAATAGATTAAAAGCAAAAATTAAAAGAGAGCTGAAATAAAATACTAAAAGCTAAATGGAAAGTGGTCTGGAGAGAACATATATCATTGTTTTGGTACCATCACTGAAGTCTTGGTACCTATTTGTCTGATCTTGAACATGTGTGATCTCATGGGTGAGCGGAGATATAAGTCACTCATCACGTTAAAGTCTAGAATAATACAATATATTTTATTATATTCTAGTGGGCCAAATTTAATTCAGAAAATATAAGAAAAAAAAACACTTCAATATCTACTGACAGATAAAAATTAGCAGTTTAGACTTAAGCCAATGAAACCAAAACAGATCATGTGAACAGATATACTTGAAAAGACTGATAGAAAATTTCCAATTCTTTGTTAAGAGAATTACTGAACAAATCAGCTTAAATGCAACTTTTCTTGACTTCATTTGAAACATCACTCCAGTCAGATCAACTCAAATTTGCCATCTGTTGAGAGCACAAATACAACTCTGTACAAGAGTTATGTTATACGCTCCCTTTCCTCAAAGTTCTTACATGCAATCTGTTCTCATAAAAATTAAACCTATTGTGATGATTCATCTTAATATTCCATCAGACGTTAAATAAAGAGTGACAAAAGTCCACATATGGATGACAAGCTGTTTCTACAGTAAATATTTTCCTATTTATTGAAGAGAGTCTTATGGCATTTTAGAATGTTTCCCATGAGCCATTACAGATTTATCTTCTGATGAACATAAGACAAGGCTTAAATCATGGCTTCACTAGCTAGGATTCACAGCTCTTATACGATGTGTGGCTTTTAATGCTTCTGCTAACAATTATTTATTTTAAAAACTATTGGATATCAAACTGACCAGATGGTGAAACAGAGTTATTTATTCCTTTTTATATTAATTAATTCCCCATTTCAGAATGTTATAAAATACTCTTATAAAATCCAGTTATAAAATATTGGCAAATATTCTTGTAAAAACACTTGTACAAAACCTTTTAACAGCCACAGGGCTGAAAGTGGCCAGGGAAAATGAACTTATGCCAGTCTATCAAGTTTGCCTGTTCATTTGTATTTAACCATCATCCAAGGACTTTCAAAATTTAACTAGTTATACTGCATCACAGTAAGGTTGCAATTCTATACATACACTTTTGAAGGGGAGTAAGTTCCAAAGTTCTCTTCTGCTGATGTTTTTGTACAAGGACATATATATATATATATATATATATATATTCAATTTCTTAAACAATCTGAGGGAGTGCTTTTGACAGAGGCACAGTTAAAAGAGACAAAGGAGAGGGTACTCTCAGTAGGTGCACCTGAACTGTGAAATTCTTTCCTCTCAGAAACTAAATTGACACCCTCTGACAATACTATGGCTTAAGGTAAAGAGAGCTAACAATTTGAATAGGCATTTCATTTCAAGTGTTCATGTGTTTCATTGTGTGCCTTATTATTATATAAGAAGTTATTACATAATTTAGGAACCTATATTTTATGGTTCTTTTAAATCAGTATTAGTTACCCAATATGGTGTAAAAACACTAAAAATATGGGATACAAGGTTTTTTAAAAAATAGAATAGAATAAATTCAAGTTTAGTTAACAGCAAGTGTGAAAGTATTAAAAATCTGAAATGCTATAAACTCTGTCAAGCATTCCACACCTTGATTAAAGAGAATATCCTAAAGCATAAAAACTATTGCTTTTCTTTGATTTGGCAACCAAATAAAAAATATTTTATACAACTTAAAGTCTTACCCCAGACTTGGATCCAGTGCAATTCCCATGGGGTTGTGAAGGTCAAGATCAATAAGGATAACACATACTGTTCCATTATAGTTGCATACGAAGATTGTGTCACTTGTACGATCCACAAAATAAAAATTTCCAGTGAACCAGTCTACTGCCATTTGTTGTATATCTGTCACAGAGAAAATATTTTAGAATTAATTGTGCTATTTCAGTATGAGTAATAGCAGATATTACACCAAAGGAGATGTATAATACATAAAGAGTTCAAGATGTTAATGAATTTTCTAAGAACATACGATAAAAACAGTACATTTTGCCTAATATTTTTAAAAAGTCATAATAGATGCAAAAGAAAAAATGTAGTTATTATTTTTAAATGTTATAAATCAAGGGAATTTCAGGTGCAAATTTGTTGTTTGAGTAGGGGTAACAATAATTACATAAAAATGTGACATTTCACAGTGAGTGAATACTTCATAGTAATACTAATAAACTTTTTTTTAGAGAAACCACATTTTCAAAAAATAATGTGTGAGAAATATTTCAGTTTGTAAATAAATGATAGAAATGATTGAGAAATTAAATATGACATAAGTCATGATATATCTGAAAGCTTTAGAAAGGTGGTATGACCGCTGTGACAGAAATAAGAAATGAAAGCACAATAAGAATTTGTTTCTACATAATACATTGACATATTTATCATTTCCTCTCCAAACCAGAATTTTGCCTCTTACTAGCAAGGGTATATCACTATATCCAAATGCCAACCTCCTCCTTTCTTTTGGAAGGAGCCAGAACTTAGATAGAAATCATACACTTTTCATGGGGAAGCTCTTGGTTTCAATGCCAGACTCTCTAGCTAAAGAACCAAGGATGTCAGCTGCAAAAGAAATTCCCCCTGAGATCTGAGACCAGTGGTTCCCAACCTTTTCTATGTCTCAAATTCCTAGGAAATGTTTGATTAATGTTCATACCCCCTACAAAAGTAATATCACATTTGAAGATAAAAAAGTCTAATTTCTATTTTTTTAACTACAAATTGAAAAACATACAATACTGCAGGTGAGCAAACTGAACTTAAAAAAAATAAGTGTTTGACTCAGTGCATGAATTGCAAATTTAGATTAAAAAAATCATAAAAATAAAATTAATCCCAATTCTGAACATAAAATTCAATGACTTCTTTGCTCCTGCTTCACATTTATGATTTTGTCAAAATGTGGAACTTCCTTGCTAACTGCCATCCACATTCTGCCAGTGGATCCAGATGATTCCTAGATTCCCCTGGAATTCAATCTTGCACCCACTGGGGGTGTAGGCACCCCGGTTGGGAACCGATGCCTTAGACAGGTGCTGCCAGTCAGAAATGGAACAGAGCCACACTATCTATTTTTCAACACAATTCTTAGTTAGCAAAGGGTTCAGTTGTGCCCTCTCTCTTTATTCCCCACTCACATCTTTTCCCCAGTGCTTGGTGAATCTGGGTGGCAATACACAGACCACTATGCTTATTGTGACACTGGTGTATGATCCATTACATTTGTCAAGCCATTATTCTCTCTCCCTGTGGTCAAGCTCACCAATTAGGCACTTAAAGAGACAGACATCTGTTGGGATGGATGAAAATGTCAAGTAGCTCTGTGTCAGTATCCACACATGCAACTGAGCTTATGCATTGGTGGATTGTACAAACCATGTAATCTTGCACACATTTTTTCATAAGATGCAAAAAAATAATTCCATAAAAGGAATATTTAAATACTGTAATATATGACTTGGTATCCTATTTAATGCTGGCAGAGCATACTTACTTGGAGATCCAGGAGGGCAGCAGCTACCAGAGGGCTGCACCAGAGAAGAAGCAGATGAGGGCTGCCCTTGCCCCCCCCCCCCATTAATTTGAGAAGCTGGGGGTGCAGCAAGTATTATCCACCAGCTATTTTATAGCCTGGGAAAATTAGTTACACTGGGAAGTATGGAGTATTTTTTATGCAATTTCCTCAAAAGTGCATTTGATAGCATAGGCCAGGGGTAGGCAACTTTTTTGAGCCGGGGGCCAGGTTGCTGTCCCTCAGACAATTGGGGGGCCAAAGCACCAAAAATACATAAATAAATAAATAAATAAATATTAAAATAAAAATTATTTTTTTAAAAAAAAATTAAAAATATATATTTTTAAAAAAATATGCATGCACACTCTCTCAGCCCCAGAAAAGCCATGGCAAAACCCCTGTGGAGATTTTGCCAAGAAAACCCCAAGAACAAGTAATAACAACAATAATCAATATCATCATGGCGGGGGGTGGTGGCGGCGGCAGGAGGCCTTAGGTTGCCTACTCCTGGCATAGGCTCTAGTTACACTGATGTATGTCACCAACTATGACTTCTTCCTTTACTTTCTAGTGATGCTTTGAAGGATGACAAAACACAGGCTATCACCTACAACTAATAGTAGTGATCAGCTGACCAGCATTTTAACTACACTATAAGGAGTGAAAAACTGGCAATATTCTTTTCCATTCCAACCATCACAATATATTGCTCAGAGCTGTCACTTCTATTGAGAACTATTCTCCTCCTGCTCCTTCTTTTTCTTTAACCAGCGGTGAAATCTGACCTCCTCTTTCTTACTGCTGCAAGTATAAGAAACACAAAGCTTCATCATGACAGGACAGAAGTGTTCTACTCATTTCTATGTCCTTTTTTGAACAGTTAGTTTCAGAACTGGAGTTGACAAACTCAGTAATTTTCAAAAATATTGAAAGATGGCTCAGTTATTTATGACTTTACTTTCAGCCACAACCAGACATTGCTGGATGCACCCAATAATATCATTATGGGTCTGTCCATACTGCAAGAATACAGTAAACCAGTTTGATACCACTTTAACTGTCATGGCAGGATTTTTAGTGTGGTGAGGCACCAGAACTCTCTGACAGATCTGGCTTTGTTGGTGAGACAAATCTCACCAAACTACAGATCCCAGGATTCAACAGGATGGAGCCATGACAGTTAAAGTGTTGTCAAACTGTTTTATTTCTGCAGTGTGCATACATCCTGCATCAAGGCCAAAGTAAAAGAAAACATTCCTATAAAATTCACAAAACGGTGAACAGTGAAAGCCTACACTGACCCCCAGGAAAGGTAGGGAGAGCTAGGCAATGTTCAGAGATGACAATGGAGGGGACTGAGATGGGTTTTACCATCCCACATAGGGTCAATATGCTTCTAGTCTAGTAGTGTCACTACACTTCCATTTTAAAAAAAGGATTTATTTAAAAGAATGGGATGAGGATGCTGTACTCTTTTAAAGCCTGAATTGTGTTAATTGCTTTACGTGTTTTAATGTTTGTATGCAAGTTTGTATGTAGATAATTTTAATATTATCAATAGTTTAATCCCATTTTATATTCACTTTTTGTATGTTTGTATGTTTTGTATTAGCTGTATTGATTTTTAAATTGTAAACTGCCATGAGATACAGTTTTAGGAGAAAGCCAGAAAATAAAGATAGATATAGATAGCAAGATAGAGATATAGTAGTCATCCTGTACTCTTTTTTGGAGGGCAAATGGCCAAAATCATGCCACTGAGTCCCCAAATCTTAATTACTTGCTGATGGAGTGACAATGATGGCTCTGTTAGTGAAAGTGAAAATAATAGGCAAGTGTCAAGTCCCTCTTCTGTTTCTTCTTTCTTCCATTTTGTGGTGTTAAAAATGACTATAGGGTTTTTTATTATTATTTCCACTAGGGGCATTGGGAAATGCAGGTTTCCTACCTGTCCCACTATCCAGTGACACCAAGAAACCCCCAGAAGATTGCATGGCCAGTTTCAAAATATAGCACAGCAATTCTATTTTACCAGAAAAAAGTAAAGATTAGTAACAGCATGTCAGCTTCAACACATTGTGCCCATTATAGTTGTGGTAAGGGCAAAATTTCAGATATCTGCCCTCAACAAAAAGGCAATAAGAATGGGGAAAGGGGTGGTGCTAATATGCTCATGTTTTCCCCCCCTTTCTCAATGCACATTGTTATCTGAACACATGAGTTATAACATTTCACCAAAATCACAATGGGTATCTACATATTGGAGAAAGAAGCTACATGCTGATTGATTTACAGGTGATTGATTTACATGTGTTTTGTTCAGTGGGTCAACAGTAAGGTGTGGAGAAGATAAGAGATATTATGGGATTTATTCTTCCCCACTTCTCTTCATTTTTAACCTCTACATCAGGTCTTTCCTTCTGTCCAGAAGATGAGTGCTGATTGATTCACAAGTATCTTGGTTGCAGGTAATGATAATGGAATTCATTGATTGTCCCTGTCTTGCTAGGTTTAGCAGAATGGTGTGCATATTCATGTCTAGAGCCACAGATACAGACAAAAACATAAACATAGATCCCTCAAAGCTTAGCTGTTATTCACATGATGAATATCATCCAGGATGAATTTTGGATGAATCCTTGCTGTTAACACACATTCCAAATGCATGCCATTATGTTTGGCGGGGGGGGGGGGGACTGCCAAAAACCCCACTTACTCCTGGATAATCAATATTATGAATAAGGATTACCTCCCCAGAACACGCCTCTGAATTCATGAGACGGGTAACTGATAGACCAAGGAGGCCAGAGAAAGATAAGAGGAAAGAGCAGAAATCTCCAAATAGAGGTGATGATAGAGACACGGAAGAAAGTGAAAGGAGACATAACGAGAAAGAATACTACCTGAACGGGGCAACGGCACGGAGACAGGGGAAGCATAGTTCTCAAGAGGAACTAACTGGACTGGGATCGGATGATGAAAGTAACCCCCCGCAAAAGTCTGATAATGAAGATGTGGATGAAGAGGATTTTGTGGAGGATGAAGATGAGGATGAGGATGAGGAGGAAGGGAGTACTAAAGAACTAACCACAATTGAAGGGCTCCGATCTGTGGATGATGACTGTGACAGTGGCTTGAGATATTCATTGACTACAATATCCCCCAGTGGATTGGAAGAATATTTTGATAACTAAGGTTGGTTTTTGATAAATAATTTGTCTATTTTGTTAAAGGCTGGGGAGGTTAAACACTAATTGTAATTAAGACACATTGTGGATTTGGAAAATGGAATACCCAAAACAGCTTAAAATTCTTTCCCTAAATGTGCAGGGACTAAATACCCCTCAAAAACGGAAAAAGATTTTCCATTATCTTCAGAAACTAAAATTAGACATATGCTGCCTTCAGGAATGTAGAATCAAGAATAAGGACGTGAAATATCTAAGGAATCCAAAGTTGGGTCAGGAATATATAGCGACTTGTCCTTTCAAAAAAAGAGGGGTTACAGTGTATATAAGCTCATGTTACGAATCAAGTCTGATTTATTCAGACCCAGAAGGATATTATATATTGATTGAAATTGTATTTGAAGGCAAACACTATTTACTGATAGGAGTATATGGTTCCCTTGAAAATAAAAACAAATTTTACAAAAGGTTAAAAGAAAAAGTCCTAGATCTGGATCAAGAAAACATAATAATGATAGGGGATTTCAATGGGGTGGTGGACCCCATGATTGATAGAAAATCGGGGAAAAAAATAGAAAAAGGCAAGGGCGACTACCAAAGGAATTTTTCAACTTGACCGATTTGACAAACATGAAAGACGTGTACAGAGCTAAAAAGGGTAAAGAGAAAGACTATACTTTTTATTCCAACTGTCACAAGTCATACTCTAGAATAGATATGGCATGGATGTCAAGGCATCTATTAAATACAGTAACCAAATTCAAAGTAATGCCAAAAATATGGTCTGATCATAATCCAATACTAGTTGAAATGAAATTGGGGCAAACAAAGTTTTTTTGGAAATTAAATACGAACATCTTGAAAGATGAAGAAATAAGGGAGCAAATTAAAAAGCAGATAAGATATTTTTTTTCAGGAAAACTTGGGAAAGGGCGTCCCTTTGCATACAGTATGGGATGCACACAAAGCAGTGATTAGGGGGATAATAATCCAAAAGGTGTCTGAATGGAAAAAGAAAAGAAGAAAATATGAGGAAAGGCTTACACAGGAATTAGAGATTTACGAACAAAAATTAAAAAAGGAACCAAATTCCTTGGATATACAAAAGAAAATTAAAGAAATTCAAAAGCGATTGTCCATTTTAACGGTTGAACAGATAGAAAAAAAATTAGATATATAAGACAAAAATACTATGAATCCGGAAACAAACCAGGAAGGTTATTAGCATATAAGATTAGGAAAGAAAGAGCTAAGAGAAATATTGTACAAATTAGGAAGGGTAATGAAATAATGACAACTCAGGCACAGATAAAAAAAGTCTTTGCTGAATTTTTTGGTGAATTATATAAGGGAAATTTGGTACAAAAATCTGAGATAGAGAATTATTTAAATAACATACCACTCCCTAAAATAACGAAAGTTCAAAGAGATCTTCTTAATCACCCAACCTCTCAAGATGAATTGGAGAAGGCAATAAGTCATGCTAAATCCTCTAAAGCCCCAGGGCCAGACGGTTATCGAAATGAATATTACAAAATGTTCACTTTGGAATTAATCTCTCCACTGTTGGAAACAATGAATAGTGTTACTGAGGGGTTGATACCTCAATCATGGAATTCAGCAAATATTTCTCTAATATTAAAGCAAGATAAGGACAAATTAGATCCCAACAGTTATAGACCAATCTCTTTGCTGAATACGGACTATAAACTTTTGGCATCAATATTAGCGAATCGGTTAAAAAAAGTGTTAAGTAATTGGATTCACGATGACCAAAATGGCTTTCTCCCATCCAGAGGTCCAAAACAAAATTTTAGGAATTTGTTGAATATAATTGACTTGCATAAAAAAATATATATATATATACAGAAAAAATTGGCTCTGATCTTTCTGGATGCAGAGAAAGCATTTGACAACGTAAATTGGAATTTCATGATTGGGGTCCTTCAAAAAATAGATGCCAGAGATTTATTTCTAAAATGGGTTAGGAACATTTATTCTGAACAAAACGCCTACATTATAGTAAATGGGGATAGAACATCTAAATTCGCAATTCAAAAGGGCGTTAGACAGGGATGTCCCTTAGCCCCACTATTATTCATTTTGGTACTGGAGGTATTGCTTTTCCAAATAAGAAATGGTAAAGAAATTACTGGAATTAAAATTGGAAATCAAACCTATAAATTAAGGGCTTATGCGGACGACCTGGTTCTAACGATATCGGACCCATTAGAATGCTTAGAGAAACTCATGTTTTATTTACATGAATTCGGAAAAGTATCTGGCTATAGAATAAATATAAATAAATCAGTGATGTTGTCTATGAATATTAGTAAAAATGAAATTGAGAAGTTAAAACAAATATCGGGATTTAAATGGGAAAAGAAAACAAAATATTTAGGAATTTGGCTTAGTAGTAAAAATTCAGATTTATTGAAAAATAATTATCAAAAAAAATTGGCAAGAGATTAAAGAAAAGATGAGGAAATGGGAACAATTAAATTTATCCTGGATGGGAAGGATTGGGGTAATTAAGATGTCCATTCTTCCTAAATTAATGTATTACTTCCAAAATATTCCGATAATTGAGAATGAAAAAATTCTTAAAAACTGGAATAAAGATTTGCTAAATTTCATATGGAAAAATAAAAAGCATAGAATCCAGGCTTTAGACCTGCAAGACAAGGTTGAGCGAGGGGGGCTCACCATACCAAATTGTATTTGGTATTATGACGCATGTGTATTAGATTGGATACAAGAGTGGCTACTATTGAGAAATCAAAGAATTCTAGAATTGGAGGGAGCTGACCTGATCTATGGATATCACTCATACATCTTTTACGATAAATTTAAGGGAGATTCAAGATTTAAAAATCACCATATAAAAAGGTCGTGTTTGAGAATTTGGCTAAAATACAAAGCAAAATGGTGCCAAAAAATTCCATTTTGGGCTTCCCCTGCAGAAGCAATATTGATGAAAGTGCTTTACAAGAATGAAAATTGGTTAAAGTACAAAGAATTACTAGAATTCGAGAATTCTAAATTGCGATTTAAATCACAAGATGACCTGAGGAAGATGGGATGGAATGTAAATTGGTTCACATATAGGCAATTGTCCGAACAATTTAAACTGGATGAAAAATTAGATAGGATTGGCTCCGCCGAAAAGAGCTTTGAAAAAGTACTATTTGGAGAAAATAGTAGGACCATCTCAAAATATTACAATTTAATTAGGAATTGGGAAACGGAAGCAAACATAGTTAAAAAATTACATGGTAAATTGGGCGAAGGATTTAAAACAGAATATTGACCTGGAGGATTGGACTAAAACTTGGGGAAAAACTAAAAAAAAAAATGTTAGTGAATTCGGATCAGAGAGAAAATGCTTATAAAGTATTGAGTAGGTGGTACTTAACACCATATCGTCTGTCAAAAATTTATAAAGGATATAACCCAGTCTGTTGGAAGTGTGGGGAGAAGACGGGTTTTTATTTCCATCTATGGTGGAATTGTGAAATTGCCCAAAAATATTGGAAAGCTATTAATAGAGAAATTATGGCTATATTGAATACAAATTTAGGAATGGACCCGAAACTATATCTTCTTAATATTATGAAGAAAGAGATTGAGACAAGAGGTGGAAGATTACTGTACTTAATGATTACTGCGGCAAGAACATTGTATGCCAAATATTGGAGAAGGAGGGAAATTCCTACAGTCGATGAGTGGAGATATAAAATGTATGAAGTATATGAATTAGAAAAATTGACATGGCTAGGTAAGAATAGATCTATTACAGACTTTTATTCCGAATGGAGTTATTGGTATGAATATGAAGAAAAACAATCAAGGGTCCTGATTTCTTTTTTGAAAGATTAGAGAAAAAGAGTTAACTGAGGAGAACAGTCAAATTGATTGTATGTATATATGTATATATAGGACATTATTGCAACTTGGAGGCTCTTGGGGGAGTAAAGAAACTTGAAGAAATAGTAAAGTTTAACTGTAACTTATGTCGCAATATGCTAATTATTAGCTTTTGGTAATTTAGATTTACATTGTTTTTCCTTTCCTTTGCTCCCTCTCATATATAATGGAACTTGGGAACATTGCCAAATAAGAAGATACGAAGATTTGCTGCTGTTTATTGGTATCGAAATGTGGATATAAATTTATATGTATATATATGAGCCCTGAAAATCTTGAGGGGTTTGTAAATATTGCACTTGGCAACTATAGTAAGATTAGGATATAAGATATAGGAATATAAAAGGTGATTTAGGAGAGCTTAGGGACATAAATGTTATCAAATTGTAGAATAACCAAATAATATATGTTCTGAATAGAAGTATAAATCTAACACCGAAAAGTTATATCAATTCCGTGATGTCTGAGTAAAATTCAAGTAGAGGTCTAAGGATACAGTTAGATCAGATAATCCTTAGCTATGATCATGGAAGATTTTTGTGTATATGTGTATATGTCATTTGTTATGTATTTGTATATATTATTCGTTATGTACTTGTTTGTAACTTGGTGTTTGTCTTTTGTATTTTTTACTATTTTTTTGTGTGTGTTCAATTTTTTTTTCTAATAAAAATTTAAAATAAAAAATAAAAAAATATTACTCTTTTTTCCTGAATTTTTACAAAAGATTTGAATTGTCAGCTGTGTGAACAACAATGTGAATAGATCCAAATATACTAGAGATAAAACTCTCTATGCTTTAACAGGTTTCAAATGCATTTGTATCATCAACAGTCCACATGGTTGAAAAAGTGCCACCCCATCCCCAGTGGAACAGCTGCCACTGGGGAGAAAAGAGGAAAAAGAGAGGAAAAGCAGGGAGAGAAAAAGGGATGCTTACCCCCTCTCTCTGGCTGAGTGGTGCCAGTGAATAGGGATACAAGGGATACAAGTGTGAGCAACTGAACTTGCAGAGATGAGCAGCAATGTAGTTCCCAGAAAGATGCATTTCCATGGGATGAATAACAATTCTAGAATGCATGAGTGAGGTTATTCACATCGTTCCAGTAAAAAAAAAAAAAAGATGTGTGAATGAGGCCTTGGGGGTTATTCACATGATGAAAATAATCTAGGATGATAGTTTTTTTTGTGGGTTTTTTCGGGCTGTGTGGCCATGTTCTGAAAGAGTTTCTTTCTGACGTTTCGCCAGCATCTGTGGCTAGCATCTTCAGAGAAAGTTTTCTCTGAAGATGCTAGCCACAGATGCTGGCGAAACGTCAGAAAGAAACTCTTTCAGAACATGGCCACACAGCCTGAAAAAACCCACAAAAAAACTATGGATGCCGGCCATGAAAGCCTACGACTTCACAATCTAGGATGAATTTGAGATCAATCTTTGTTGTTCACACACATGTCGAATGCACTCAATTAAGTTGAGAGGCTGCCAAAAAACCCCACTTACCCTGGGATAATCAATATGGGGGGGGGGGGGGTTCTGAATTTTTACAAAAGATTTGCAATGTCAGCTGTATGAACAATGATGCAAATATATCTGAATTCTCCATGCCTTTAATGGGTTTCAAATGCATTTGCATTGACAGCCCACATGATCAGGAAAGTGCTACTGCATCTGCAGCAGAACACCTGCCACTGCGGAGAAAAGAGGAAAGAGACAGGAAAAGCAGGGAGAGAAAAATGGATGCCAACCCCCTTCAGTCCAGTTTAAGGGTGCTGGTGGGTGTGGGGACAATGGAAGGCAGAGCCATGCAGTTCCCGGAATTTGTGAGTGAGGTTATTCGCATCATCCTGGTAAAATAAAAACGTGTGATGCCCTCATCTTTTTTGGGGGGGGGGGGTATGTATGTATCTGTGCTTCTATGTGTGTGTATATCTATACCTGTCCAGTTAGATGGGCATAGATATACATGTAGACATGAGTAGAGATCACTTGAAATATAGTTCTCTCTCTCTCTACTTAGTTGCTGTCTTTCACCAGATGGTATGTGTCTATGTCTAAAGAAACAGATATAAACCTAAACATAAATAAATTTCACAGCACGTTTGTTTTTTCAGGTAATTTTTTTTTATCCATTGTCTGTATTTTAGCTAATGAACCTACCCCATATTATTACTTTTAATTGAATATTACTGTATTTCAGAACTAGTTTTAACTGTTGTTGTCCTGAATTATGTAGCACCATAAGAAGAGTAAGATGAAAATCCATACACACATACAGGTATCACCCACTTTCTGGTGACTTGCTCTTTCAACTGTTCTAAATTATACCCAGAAATCATATATTCAACATGGGGTCCACTCTTTCGACCTCACTTTGAATTAATGAGTTCTGGTTGTAATTTAGAATGAAGGAGCAGGTCTTTGAAAAGAGTAAAAAAATAGAGTTGGGGTCTGGCACAAGTGAGACAAGGATGTTAAAGAGAGGTGTGGGGCTAAAAGATGACATTACCACCCTTACTCCTCTTGGCTCTATGGTCAAGTTAAAATTAAACTGAAATGTAATCCTCCAGGGGCTTCATTATCTGCTGTAATATAAGAGTAAAATAATCAATATGTATATATATATATATATATATATATATATATATATATATATCTGATATTGACAAAAAAGAGGAATTTCAATTGGTGAAACAGTTCTTCATCAGTGTTGTATAAGACATTGCATTACTTTCAGTTTAGCAACTTAGAAAGAAGCATTCTTTAATTTACTACATGTAACAGCTGCAAAACATGTGTTGTGTACTACGTATGTTGAAAGACTAGTTACGCTTTGTGTCTTGTGCCTGTCTTGTTGTACTTGTATTGGGAATCCTGCTCGTGAATTATAAATGACATCTTGCTTTCAAGAGGAAAAAGTTGTAATGAATTACCAAAGTTTGCCACAGCTAAAAAGCACATTCCACACTTTTCTAAGTACATGAAAAACCTACTTAACTAGCAGATGCATTTTTAATGATCAGAGCTTTTAACCTCTGCAGTATTTCCTTCTTATTGAAGAAATAAAGCACATTAAATTTCTTTGAGAATTGCAGCTCTGTAATTGTCAGGCAAAATGATTCTTATGTACCTAGTTTAACAAACACTCTGGGGATATTGTATTTTAGCCCCCATCCCATTAGCTAGTCAAAAATATCTTACAGCCAATCACTAAAACATCCACATTACATTTTAGATCTATATAACAACTACTTTAGAGTTAAACAATGTACAAACTAATTAAATTTTACCTTAAACAGTCATTAAGAATGTTTCAGATGTGGTTTTGATATACTTAAGACAAATCACCAAATGAAAATGGCTATTTAGTAGTATGTTTGCACTTAACTATAGGTATGATAAATTGTATTAGATATAACAAGAGAACATGATGTATTGAAGGAGAATAATATCAGTATTTAATCTATTCAACAGGGCATTTTCAGTCATTTTAAAGACATTTGTTCATTGGAATCATTCATTTTAAACAATATTTATTGTATTTCAATGTCTTTTTTGTGTACCATTCCTATTAATGTTACAGGGAAGTGCTTAATCAGTTCCACACATGATTACTTTTGGTAATGTTAGAGTCTCAGATATCCCCATCCCATTAACTGATCCTCATCAGTTTTAAGTTTAGATTAATGTACCTCACTTCAGTTTCAAAAAATCACAATATTGGCTTTTTTGAGATGAAAAGATCAAAACAGGATTCCCACCCCCAAAAGCAGATTTTGGTGTAAGTTTAATCACTGTCCCAATTGTTTAGCCAATAACTAAAGGATTGTTTTAATAAAAATATACTTTAAAGTTTGGCCATAAACTGGAGATGTTGAAATACCCCCTATTGGCTGACATGATTAAGGTATCACTAGCCTGTTCCTCTAGCTACTGCTAATGAGCACAACTCTCGTTGTCTCCTGTGTTTTTTAAAATAAATCTAATGGTATTTTCCAGCCCACAAAATAAAGCTTTGACACAGTAGGCTGTTCAGGCTTAGAGAGCTGATGTCTTTAGAGAGATGGTATGGAGGAATATAGAAACACCCACAAATAGAATTTATTATGCATCCTCCAAATGTGTACATAAGGATGGACTTGTAGGAAGGGAAAAATAGAAAGAGCAATTAACCATGGAAGAGGAAAGCTTTGAGAGAGGTATTTTTAATAAGAGAAGCAGAGTTGAGTAGAATGATTATGGCTCCTCTAATAGTTGCTGCAGTGATGGTAAAGGTGGTAGTGGTAATGCTGCTGCTGCTATACCATTAGCCAAAATGGAGACACAAAGCCACTTTTTAAAAAAGAAAAAAAAAAAAGAAAGTTATTTAAAAAGAAAGAGGTAAAATGTGCAAAGGTGTAATATTTAATTGCATTACTTTTTAAAAAGTAATTGAATTGTATTACTTTTTTTAAAAGTGCTGAGCCAAAGATCAACCACATGACATCTGTTTTAACCTGTACTATGCTACAAACCTGATCTATCTGCTGGAGAGAGCAAACTATTTCCCTGCATGGTAAAGCTTTCCTAAGGATAGAGGAAACTAATTATCTGTCTTTGTTCACAAAGGGGCAAAACAGACCAGAAGCTTCAAATGGCTTCAGGGTGGCATGGTGGTGTGGTGTTTGGACAACACATTCCCTGATGATGCCCCCAAGCCAGGGTCAAACTGCCTGCATGACCACACAGCGATGCAGCGATGCAGAGTTTATACACCGTATGCCGCAGGAATGCTGAAAAGCTGTTGCGGCAGCAGAAAAAACTACTTTTTGCCAGAACAAAAAGGAGTGGCTTTTTGCTGCTTCTTTTTGCCGTGGCAAAACACCAGAGTGGCAAAACACTGCAGCATGTGGTTGCCGCAGTGCCCACCCATCTCTTTCAGGGGTGGCATCACACTACTCCTTTTGGACAGTCTGTTTTGGCCCAAAGAGCAGCCTTTCCAAGAGCAGGCATAGATACCATTTTGTTTGTCTATGGGTGAGTAAGGAGGCAGTGAGGACTATTGTGGGTTTTCCGAGCTGTGTGGCCATGTTCTAGAAGAGTTTCTTCTTCTAGAACTCTTCTAGAACATGGCCACACAGCCCGAAAAACCCACAAAAAATTACGGATGCCGGCCATGAAAGCCTACGACTTCGCAGTGAGGACTGCCTCCAGGATGAGACCTTTTCAGCCAATAAGAAGAAAAGATTGTATGAGCAGGGTACACACATCCACATGGGTAAACATAAAAGCTCTGAAATAGGTGCTTTATCAATGAGTTAGTTGATTTATAAATTTTCTATTGCCCTCCCCCCATGATGTGGCCTAACTCACTAGATTTTCTGATTAACAGTGAACTTACATATTTTAGTAAGTTAATTCATTTTAAAATGCTAGAATTGATGGAAGGCTATTCCTCTGGCAGATTCAACAAGACAAGAATGTCTTGTTGAAGGTCTAGGAGAAGAAGGATTAGGTCTGGAGGAAATGTACCAGGTGACTGTGTTGCTAAGCAGCAGAATCCAGCAGAATAGCTGAGAAGCAATTGAAGAAAAATTTCCTCTGTTGTCTCCACTTCCTATCTGTCTTCTCCCCAACCTGCTTTCTACCCACATCCTGATTCAATGGGTCATACACTTTGAGGGCTTAGATAAAGTTGGAACTATCAACTGAGAACCTAAATATTCATTCAATCAAACCCATGTCCTTGCCATATTCCTTCAGAAGTAAACCCAACTGAATCCATTTCAAATCTTTCAGTGTGTTTATTATTGCTCACACAGTTTTTGTCACTTGGATCAGAATTTCCAAAGTTTAGGTCTTCTTTCAGTGCTCAGAAGCCCCAGCCAGCTAAATAATGTTATTTTGCTAATGTTGTTTCCTCATTTTTTAACATTTAACATTATTAAATTTATTTTCAAACTTAAAGTTTCAAGCTCTTATTATTATTGACCATAAAGTGCTTAGCAACAACAATGGGAGCAGGGAGCATATCCTTTCCCTCCTACTTTGGTCCCATCCTAGTCTCCAGTTTTCCATATTTATGAAAATTTATGAATCAGCCCAGCCCATTGAATATCACACAATGCTTTGACAGGCTGACCAGTTCTACCATATCAGAACCTTCTATACTTTCTGGTATAGCAGAAGAACATCCTAAGTAATTAATCATATTTGACTGAAATAACAGACCATCATCAGAAGATGGTAAACTGAAACTCTTCCTCACTGTTTGCACTGTTGCCATATATCTCATCCTTTTTTAGTGAACAAATGTATATGCTTCACATACTTTAGGTATCACAAAAAAAGTAGGTTCTAAAGGGCTCTACTATTTAAGTAGACTTTGTTCTTTGTACCAACTGTTTCAGTTGCCAAGGGCAAAAAATCCATTAAAGACTGACCAGAAGAGCAATCTAAATGGCAATTATCAAGGGAAATATATTTTGTGTTGCTTGTAACAATTGAAAACAGTTCTTTTTTCTCAGATTTATAACAGTCTAGAAGTCTCATATCAGTCGTTGTGAAATTGCTGTATATTGGCACGAGAGCTGTGAAATTTATTTTCTCTTTCCTGTTGGGCTGAAGACAAGCCAGTGAGTGGAACTCTCAACATGAAACTGAAAATAACATTTACAACTCTGTTGTCAGTGGAAATATATTTTATTTTACCTGATGTACTGTAATTTACAAACACATACACACACACACTTTTATAAAGTTTGCAGGCAAACCTTTTAAACACATCCCCAGCATAAACACAAACTATGATTTACTTAAATAGTAATATTATCATGATCCCAACACACACTAGATCTGATCCCAACTGGATTACACCAAAGGTCCATATTGTTGAACATTGACAGTGGCCAAATAAGTGCACCTGGGGATACCACAAGCAGGTGAAATGTAGCAAACAACTGGCAGCCACTTACAAGTAGGAAAAGACTATGTTGCTATGTTTCATAAGCAGGCCAAGTGAACTACTTTATGAGATTAGCTCACACACAGATTTTTTTCTGGCTGTTCTCAAGAAAATGGCATTTGGTGGTAAACTGTTTTTGAACTTGGTTGTAACTATTTGATAACCTTATAAGCTTGAAAGCAAAACACAATTCACTCAGTTTTTCTACCTTATTCATTACTTCAATAAAGTCCTATCATGGCTTCTTTTGTTGTTGTTGTTCGTGGTGGTGGTGGTGGTTTTTTCTGCCTACAAGTGATTTCCAACATATTGAGAATCTAATGAACCTATTATGGGCACTTTCTTGGCAAGATTTTTTAAAGTATTTTTATTGGTTTACTCAATGACATTTCAAACAATATTGGACAATATCTAAACAAATATTCTTCCTCGTGAACTATTAATATTTTAAACATAGTTTATTACAAATATATGTTACATTATTTTTATCTATGTAATCTTATCCTTCTTCCATCCTAAGGTTTCTTTAGTATATAATTATTAACATCCATTATTAGATAATATCTAAACAAATATTCTTCCCCTTGAATTATTACAATACAAAGTATATACATGTTCTATTTCAGGGGTAGGCAACCTTTCCCCTTTAAGGGCCGAGGGACTTCAGCTCCCAGAAGCCTCAGCCATGTTGGCCAATAGTCCCATGTTGGCCAATAGCTCCTGGGATTCTGGGAGATGAAGTCCCTCGGCCCTTAAAGGGGAAAGGTTGCCTACCCCTGTTCTATTTTCTTTACAATTTTTCCATAGAGTACAAACTCCTATTTATCTTATATCTCATACTTTCTAGTCTTTTGGTGTGATTGTTAAAACTCAATTATCATAATGTCAATATAATTCTAAATTGTTATTGTTCTTTAAGGTCTTCTCCTCCCATACTAACTTCTTGTCTATTTTCTCATTTTATAGATTGGAAGTTAGGTTTTTTTATTTTTTTATTTTCAGACTATATAATTTCTCTTTTTTAAAAACAAAAACAAAACAATTCCTTATTTAATTCATTTTTCTTTACAGTATTTCATCAACAGGTCCCAGTCTTCATTCTTTTCTGCAGTTATTTTGTCTTTTAGTAGAATTGTAAGTTTATCCATTTCTAACATGTCTAAAGTTTTATTTATGCAATCATCTAATGTAGGAATTTCTGGGCATGTTCATTTTTTTTTTAAATGAGATCCTGGCAGCAGTTATTATATATAAGATATACTTTAGGTGTTTTCTCAACTCCTTATCTTCAAGTATATGTAAAAGGAACAGCTCTGGTTCAAGTTTTATTTGTACATTGAATATTTGTTGAATCATTTTTGGGATTTCTGTCCAAAATTGCTTTGTTTTGCAGCATGTCCACCATATATGATAGAATGTTCCTTCGGCCTCATTGCACTTCCAGCAATTACACCTATTGTTTTTTGTAGATCTTTGCTAATTGTTTGGTGTTAGGTACCATCTATGTAGCTATGTAGTAATAATTTTCTTTTACTATGAAGCATCTTATAATAATTTTCTTTCTTGGCAAGATTTTTAAAGAAGGGATTTGTCTTTGTCTTTCTCTGAGGCTGAGTGTCATTTGCTTAATAATTTAATAATAATAATTTTATTTATAGCCCGCCCCTCTGCCAGGCAATCAGAGTGGGTTACAGCATGATTAAAACATGAACAAGTTAAAACAACCAATCCCTGTACCCTAACCCTCCCACCCCTTAAAAGTAGATTAAATTGACAATTACATTAAAATATATTATGCGAAAACACTATAAAAACAAGACAAAAAAATATGGGCAGCATGCACAGTTTTGGTAAATCAGGCTGGTTGCCACACTCCTATGTCCGGGAGGCTATTCCAGAAAGGCCCACCGGAAGAGATCTGTCTTTACTGCTTTCTTAAAAGCAGCAAGCGTGGTGATGAGATGGATCTCATCTGGCAGGCCATTCCATAGCCTGGAAGCGGTTGTGGAAAAGGTCCTCTGGGAGGTCTGCGAAAGCCTGGTCTTCATGGGCTGCAGCAGATTCCTCCCAGAGGACCGAAGGGTACAAGGGGGCTCATATGGGGAGAGGCGGTCCCTGAGATAAAATGGACCCAAGCCATGTAGGGCTTTAAAGGTCAAAACCAACACCTTGTACTGCGCTTGGAAACTAATTGGCAGCCAGTGGAGGGATTTAAGCACTGGTGTTATGTGCTCCCTCCTCGAAGTTCCGGTAACCAACCTGGCTGCCATATTTTGTACCAATTGCAGTTTCCGGGTTAGGCACAAGGGTAGCCCCATGTAGAGTGCATTGCAGTAATCCAGACATGAGGTTACCAGAGCATGTACTACAGTTTCCAGATCCCTCATATCCAAATAAGGGCGCAGCTGGCGTATCAACCGAAGCTGATAACAAGCACTCTTGACAGTCTCATTCACCTGACTAGTCATGTGAAGTGACGAATCTAAGAGCACCCCCAGACTGCGAACACAGTCCTTAGTGGAGAGTGTGACTCCATCCAGGACTGGAGACTGTATTCCCAAATCTGGTTTCGGGCCAGTCGCTCCGTTTTGTGTGGATTTAACTACAATCTGTTTTCCCTCATCCAATCCATTACCGCTCTAAGACAGTCATTAAGAGCCAAGATGCCATCTGAGGTCTGAGGTCTTGAAGCCATCCAGTGGATTTCCATGGTCCAGTAGGGATTCTAACCCTGGTCTCCCAATGTCCTAGTTCAACACTCAAGTCATTACACCATGTGGGCCCTCATTCTTGCTTCTTTCTAAATCAAAAAGATTCAAATATTTATTTAGAGCTCTTCTAAAAACACACTAAATGTCTCATCTAGATTTACCCTAGCACATGCCATCATGGCCAGATTTGACATGCCCAGGAACAGAAGCAACTCGTTCACTGGTATCAATTGCTCAATCACACTTCTAGCTGTTGCCCAAATGCGGGCATCTGGATCGAGGACTAAACCCAGAACTGCAGCTAATCTGCAAACTTGAGTCTTGAAAGGACCTTTAACAAAATATAAAACATCTTCCCCAGATCCATTGCCTGATCTGCCTTTCAACTGACCAGGAGAACCTTGGTCTCATCTTAAGTTTCACTTTGGTACAAAACACACTGCAGAAATAGTCCAGTTTGAGACCACTTTAACTGCTCTAGTCAGTGCTAGGGAATTCTGACAACTGTAGTTTTGTGAAGCATTTAGCTGCATTTGTCAGAGAGCTCTGATGCCACAATAAACTACAATTCGCAGGATTCCCTAGCACTGAGCCAGGGGAGTTAAAGAAGTCTCAAACTGAATTATTTCTGCTGTGTGTTTTGGACCTTTGTTCACTCTTTGAGCTAGAGAAGAGATTTGGGGTTCACCCAATACAGCTGAGTGTCAACTGCATTTAGAATCATAGAATTATAGAGTTGGGAGAGACCACAAGAGCCATCCAGTCCAACCCCCTGCCATGCAGGAACTCCCAATTAAAGCATCCCCGACAGATGGCCATCCAGCCTCTGCTTAAAGACCTACAAGGAAAGAGACTCCATCATTCTCTGAGGGAGTGTGTTCCACTGTCAAACAGCCCTTATTGTCAGGAAGTTCCTTCTAATGTTGAGGTGGAATCTCTTTCCCTTTAGCTTGCATCCATTGTTTTGGATCCTGTTCTCTGGGGCAGCAGAAAACAAGCTAGATTAAGTTAGATTAAGTTATATTTTACAGACTACACTCATTCTAAATTATAAGGCTATCATAATCTGAAAAGAAATACTGCCTTTCAAACATTCCTAAGTGGAGATTCATTCACATTAAGAAGATAATAGCTCTTCAAATACCCAATGTACCTTTTAATTATTACTTACTATTTCTTCCAGAAAGAACATATTCATTTAACTAATCTATTTGCATGCCAGTGCAAATAGTTCTGCTGTCTCTAAGCATTATGGTTTGCTATTGTCTTTATGAGATGTTTTTATAATTTTCTTTATTCTACCCTGGTTTATACCATGGTTCTTCTATTTCATATTAATAGAAGAAGTTTTCCAAAGCCAGTTAAAAGCACTTATTAAAAATACTTCAACATACAGTGGGCCCTTGGTAACCCCCTAGGGTCTCATTCCAGGACCCCCTGTGGATACCAAAATCTGAGGATGCTCAAGTCCCATTATATACAGTTGCATAGTAATATGGTGTTTTTTATATAAAAGGGCAAAATCAAGGTTTGCTTTTTAGAATTTATATATATATATATATATATATATATATATTTAAATATTTTCAAACAGATGAATGAATCCATGGATTTAAAAATCCATGGATATGGTGAGCTGACAGCATATGGTAAACTGCTTATTATGATCTACTTGTAAAGAGCTTCATACTCTCCAAATGTTTGAGTGTTAAAAGTATGAAAAAATATTTAATCTATCTTTTTCATACCTTTAAGCAGTACAAATAAAACAGTGACCTTCTTGGTGTGTTTTTTAAATAACATAGCTGACTTCTTTATTATCAATTTTATACCCAGTTCAAGCGGTAACAACAGAAAATGATCACATCTACCAGTTCTGCTTTAGCAATTTTCAGTGGTGTTGCCAAATGATTGTAAATTCAAAATAGGACCCTAGCTGTTTGGCATCTCTGTTGAACAATGAAGGCAGATTTATAGAGGTACAAGGGCCTCAACACTCAACTTCATTTAATGACACATTCAAAATCTCTCCTATAAATCTGTGCAGACAGTAAATCAAAACTAGTTATTTACTTCAAACCAGTTAAGTAATCTGCTGTTAAACATCAAATGAAAGCATAATTTAGCAACAATGGATGTGCCACCAAGTACCTAGACTTTAGTGAACCAAACTATTAAAGGGAATATATGGTATGATTGCATTAATAATCTTTGGCTGTTTCCAATTATCTCTTATCCAAGACATCATGCAATTTCTTGCTCCCATATAATTCTGGTTAACACCAGCAATGAGGAGGACCAGTGGAGGCTTCCTAGCCCTCCCCACCAGCCTGTCCCTTTAACATCTTTGGGACTCCAGAGGCCCTGGTGAGGCTATTTAGCCCCCTCCCACCAGCCTGATACCACCAGCAATGAGGAGGACCAGCGGAGGCTTCCTAGCCCTCCCCACCAGCCTGTCCCTTTAACATCTTTGGGACTCTAGAGGCCCTGGTGAGGCTATTTAGCCCCCTCCCACCAGCCTGATACCACCAGCAATGAGGAGGACCAGCGGAGGCTTCCTAGCCCTCCTCACCAGCCTGTCCCTTTAACATCTTTGGGACTCCAGAGGCCCTGGTGAGGCTATTTAGCCCCCTCCCACCAGCCTGATGCCACCAGCAATGAGGAGGACCAGCGGAGGCTTCCTAGCCCTCCCCACCAGCCTGTCCCTTTAACATCTTTGAGACTCCAGAGGCCCTGGTGAGGCCATTTAACATCTTCAGCCGCAGCTGGGAAGAGGGAGAGTTGGAGCCCTGGCAGGAGCAGCAGAGGCTTCAAAAACTGCCCCGTGACTGTTTTGCCCTACCTTCTCTGACTGCACAGTGGTAACACTAGTGGTGGGACTGAGAGAACCCTGGGCAGCAGGGACTGACGGCCCACTTGTTTCCTATTCCCCATCACAGCCAGCCATACCATCATAGCCCCTAGGAAAATAATGCCATCTACCTTTACTGGCTGCTGGTTTTTCAGTCATCTTCTATTATTCTATGCCCATTCGTCTCAGGAAGATAAATGTGAGGGGCCAGTGGGAGCGGTAGGGAATTCGGTCAGGATGATTCAGTGTTTTAATTGAATTTTATTTGACTTGATAGTTTAATTCTGTTTTAAGGGGTGGGTGGGTTAGTGGGGGGAGTATGGAACTGTTTTAACTTGTTATATTTTAATCTGTTGTATGCCGCCCCGATTGCCGAGCAGAGGGGTGGGTTATAAATAAAAATTATTATTATTATTATTATTATTATTATTATTATTATTATGCTTTTACACACACACACGGTTCTTCACTTCAAAATTGATGCTGCCTTTTCCATGTTATGCCATGTAATTCTGGTTAACACCATGCTTTTACACACACACACACACACACATGGTTCTTCACTTCAAAATTGCTGCTGCCTTTTTCATGTTATGCCATAAAGATACTAAGCAGTAGGTAATTAAAATTTTAAAGTAGTATACAATATTTTAATGAAATATGGGTTTATTTTCTAGGAAAAAAAAGTTATTAGAGAAAATGACTTGGGGAAAGGTAGAATGTTGTAATACTGTGAGTGCAATTCTGTAGATATGCTTCTCATGGAATAATAATATAAAAGGTATTTATTATAGTCAGCTTTTTAAAGGGGAATTCATATTTCAGCCTTTATTGTGCCAGGTTGGCATAAGCAGGTGGGTAGGAATTGCTAAACAAGCAAAATTGATTTAAATTATTTGAAATTGTAATGTATTCTCCAAGTTGAATTAGCACTTGTAAAGTGCACATACTCCTTAAAACTATATATTGTTTACACAGATCATAGTCAAATAGATCGTTCTTTGTGTTATTAGTTATGTATAGATAGACCTACTTCCCATAAATAAATGGCAATTATAGAAATATTAAGAATGCAGATCTCACTCACTTTCCCCAGAGTAACCTCTGCTGTCCTCAGAAGCCAAGATTTTTTAGCACTTCTTGACTATGAAAAGCTAGTTTACTTGAGTGTGAATATTTTGGACAAGTTATTAGGTATGAGATACCTTTCTTTTCAAAAAACAGAAAGCAAAAACAAAGCTATTGGAATAGATTTCAGCAGGAAACATTGTCATTTTACAAACAGAATGTTTTGTGTTGAAGTGGAAGTATAGAATAGTGAGCTTTTATTAGGCATGCTAATCAGCTAAAAATAAAACTGAGGAAACATGACCAGAAAAGTATTCATTAATGACCAGATTTGTTTATACATCAGGAATATTTAATCAGCCAATTAAAGTACCATATTCAGTATCTCAGAGTTATTCTTCAGTGTGCTAAAGATGACAGTACATTTATTGGCTGCATTCTGACTTAAAAACAAACCCACAAACAACAAATCATGATTGTAGTATAAGAATGACTCCTAAACCTATTTGTGTCCCTCTTCTTTCCTTATGAAACAACAAAAGGAAATTGGAATTCCTATTTTGTACAAATATTGGAACCTATGCAAGACAAGGCCACAGAACTGGATCATAGCCTGGATCACAGTTTCTGCTATTCAGAGATGAAAGTGCAAAACATGAAAGTTCAATTTATTACATATTGTAAATGAGACTTGCTAGTATCCTACTATGATGTGTGACCTTGAAGGTGACTAAATTAGGATTGTTCTTTAAAAAAGGTGCAGTCTTCACAATTACTTTTCTGGCTTTTTTTTTTTTCAAATCCAAAATGAAGTTGGATGTTTGAAATACTTATCCCAGACCAGTCTTAGGAGAAGGCAATGACAAACCTCCTCTGAATAAATCTTGCAGTGAAAACACCATGATAGGTTTGCTTTAGGGTCACCATAAGTTGGAAATGACTTGAAGGCACACAGCACACATTCTACCTTTTAACTCTGTTAAAAATTAAGTTAAAAAAAGATAATTTAGTTACGCAGTTGGTTAAAATCCTTATTACTGACCATTATATCCCAATACATTAGAGGGAGTCCATGATCTTTCTTTGCCATTAAAGACCAAGCCTTTAGTCCATCACATCAGAACACAGTTGCATAATCATTCATTCAAAATTTCTAACTCTAAGCTATAACAAAAAAAAAAATCAACTCCTACTGTGACAGACATGTAAATTATAACCTGTCGCATATATGAAGTCGTAGGCTTTCATGGCCGGCATCCATAGTTTTTTTGTGGGTTTTTTCGGGCTGTGTGGCCATGTTCTGAAAGAGTTTCTTTCTGACGTTTCGCCAGCATCTGTGGCTAGCATCTTCAGAGAAAAGATGCTAGCCACAGATGCTGGCGAAACGTCAGAAAGAAACTCTTTCAGAACATGGCCACACAGCCCGAAAAAACCCACAAAAAAACTATGTCGCATATATGCCTGAATAAATGGATTCAAATAGTTATAAAAAGAAATACTTTTGTTAAGGACAACCAAGATGCAGCAAACTAATCTTATATCCAGACTGATTAAAAAGATTTTGTTCTTGTTTCTGATTTTATACTGGGTTAAAATAAACCAGCTTGGGGAGCTTGTATAAAAAATGTCTATAATTGTACCAAGTGCTAGAACAAAATATTCTGGGATAAACCACTCTCCAACACAAGCAAAATCCTTTTCTGCTAATGCTTTTCTAGACTCTGAAGATGGTGGATGGACTTCAGATACACAAAGCTATGCTATGTAACCACAATTTCCCCTGCACTATCACATCCAGTAGATACTGGAAAAGCAAGTCCTCATTAGCAGAAAAGGCAGCTCTTCCTAGACATAGAGTCGATGGAGTTGCAATTCAGTGTAACACCAAAAGCCTTATTGCATGACAGAAGAAAGCTGAGAAGCAGCAAGAGAGAAGCAGATTTCTCCTTGCCTCTCATGCCATTGAAGTACTTATGTTCTCTTCCTGAGGAAGATGGTTGTAAAAGCATGTCTTTTGTCATACTGGAAAAATCTATTTGGCACAAGGCATGTTTTTATGACTATCTCTATGGAAAGAGAATGGAAATAGTATGGCAGCTTGTGGAGAGGTAAGCAGAAAGTTGCTTCTCTCTTGCTGCTTCTCAGCTTTCTATATTTGTGAGATCAGGTTCTCAGTCTGGATACCTGTGTTCAAGCAATTGAGCCTGATTGTTGGATAGTTTTTTAAGCTTTACTTTATCTGAGTTTTGTTTTACTGCAAGCTTCATATCCGTTTTGTTTAAATTTTGCACAGTGTGTATCACAGTATGACATTTTACTTTTGTTGTTTCACTTTACCTTGCTCCTTTAGTTTTCCGTGCCTTGCTAGAACCCAATTTGTACAGAGGGACTTACTAATTTAGGACAGAAATTACTATTAATTGCCCTTTTCTCTCTTTCCCTTAACCCTCTCCATTTTTCTGAATGCTTAGTTTTATCCCTCCTCAACTATATGCAAATAGCTGATGTCAATATCTTTCTAGGACATAGTGTTTAAGTTGCAAGATCTTTCTTGGATAGTAACTGCCTGAAGCTTCCAAAGTATTATAGTGCTTTGTCTCTATATATTTCAAGAGATCATATCCCCCAATGGAATCATACCTACCTAAATGAAAATTCAGCCCTGCTCTGCAGAGATAATCAATCACTGCAGGGAGGGGCCATCTTTGCTCTGCCACCAAGGAGAGGAAACCAGTCCTGGTGATGTCATAGCACAATGTACCATGATGCATCAACATTGGGAGAAGCCAATGGATATATAAACCCATTTTTCCCTCATGGAATCCTCTTTGGATCTATGAATGGTACAGTAGCAGTGTTAGTATGTAGCAAGTATAGCTTGCAGGTGGTGCTGGTTACATGTACTGTGCAACTCTTGGTTGGGTTGGTGGCATCCTTGTTTGGAGTAGAGAGGGAAATATGTGTCAAATTCACCAAATAAGATGGTTTTGGTATTCTCTGATGGAACACTCTGGGAGAGTGCATTGGGTCTTACGGGGCATACTTCATTGTCTTAGGTGAAGCTAAGGCCCACAGTCACTTGTCAGGGACCAGTAGGCCACCTTTGTTTACAGGCACATAATTAGGTCTGCCCAGACACACTTGGGTTTGAGTGGCCTCAAGACATCCAAGTTAGGGTTGAGTATGCTTAGACCACAATTGGTCTCTACAAGGCAGTAGGTTCATGGACCAATATATTGAGGGTGATAGTGTCAGGAAAAGCTGTTGGATCCGAGGGTCTATCCACTTGTGCCCAACAACATAGAGATACTTGTATAGACATGCAAGAAATAGTGGAGCATTTAAATTTTGTCTGTTATGTAGTCACAGAAAGTGAATTGGCTTTGTGATGCTTTGAGCAGAATGTATCAACCAAACTACAGGATCAGGATTGCACAGAGTAAGCAGATCAATCTGAAGTCTTGGGTGGAGTTATTGATTCAGTTTAATGGATGTCTTGGGAGGATGTCACATTATAGAATGTATTCTGGAGTTCAATGGATTATGTGAGTTGCTGGATTTGAGAAGCAGATAGTGTGTGTATGACTGGCACTATAAGTGCTTTTATTGCCTCTATTCTCACATTCCTGGAAATTTTTCTGATTGTCATGATTATTTGTTTTCAGCAAAGGAGATGGCCAACTTCACATATGGTGCAACAACCTGGCTATGTGACAGATGATTAACTGCTGAAATGCCAAGTCTTCTCACATAATGCACCTGCTTCAGGGTACTGTTCAACATCCTTTTATCATCAGTTTCATGGTGCTTTTTGTGGCCTATGGACAATGGTACTGATGATGCTCTTTCCCATTAATACCAGTGCTGCCTCAGATGATGAAGATTTACATTAAGACTGTTAAGGGACTTATTCTTCAATAGTTTGGAGTTTTACAAGCTTGTCCATGAAAACCAGACTATGCCACAGCCTATTGTGAACAGTTGTCTGGCACTTTTAAGATAAAATTGCTCAGATTTGCACTGGCAGGGATGCTATAATGAATACAGTCCAGTGGATGTACCTTTGGGATTGTTTGTCCAGTGATAAAAGATCCTTTTTGAATTGGAAAGCTTGAGGATGTGGACAGGAATCTTGGAGAGGTGAGAGCCTCCATATGTATATATGTGTATTGGTCCCTTGCCCTTCCTTAAAAAAAAAAAGCCATAGGGGGACTGACTACTACAAGGCAAAGCTGCAGCATGTGTAAAGCATTGCTAAAAAAAAGTTTCCCTGGATCCCACTATAATGAACAACTATCTGCCACTTTTCAATAGTCATTTTTATTGTTTTTGTTTCTGTTTTGTTGTTTTTGGAAAATACTAAAGCATGTGATGGCCACCCATCTCCATGGGTTTCTGGAAGAGTCATTTTGGGCCTTTGCAGACTGCCAGGAATAGTGCACATTAAATTGAGGCACTGCCCTGGCTCAGTGCTAGGGAATCATGGGAACTGTAGTTTATTGTGGCACCAGAGCTCTCTGACAGAGAAGGCTCAATGTCCCAGAAAAAAATACAATTCCCATGATTCCCTAGCACTGAGCCAGGGCAGTGCCTCAATTTAATGTGCACTATTTCTGGCACTCTGCAAAGGCCCATTATCTAGATCCATTTCAATCTGATTTCAGTTCTGGCTATGGGGCTGAGACAGCTTTAGGCACCTTGATAGATGGGCAATGTATGTGTGTATCTCTGTTGCTTCTTCTAGACCTCTTAGTGGCTTTTGATAGCATTGACCATGGTGTTCTTCTAGGTTGCATGGCTGGAATGGGACTTGTTTGCACTATTTTACAGTAGCTGCATTACTTCTTGGGCCACAAACCCAGGAGGTGGTTCTGGGGGCTCCTGACTGTCCTTGACTATTAGCTCGAGGGGTCATTTGAGGTTCTGTTTGGTCCACAATGCTAATTAACATACACATGAAAGTGGTAATAGAGGTTGCTTGGAGTCTAAGGGTCCAATGTCATGAGTATGTGGATAACACCCAGCTCTACTGCTCCTTTCCACTTCAATTCAATGATATTTTCTTGTTAATAAACCCGTGCCTGTCTTCAATAATGGAATACATAAGGACAAACAAATTGAAACCTGATCCTGACAAAAGAGAGATCCTCCTGGCAAACTGAAAGGCAGATCAGAGAATAGGGATTCTGCCTGTGCTAGTTGGGGTTACACTGAAATTTCCTGGACTAAACCCTGAACCTGGAAACCTAGGTAATGATGGTGGTCAGGAGTGCATTTGTACACTTAGGCCTAGTGCACCACTTCTGCTCTTTCCTTACAACAGTGGAAATGGACATAATGGCACATGCCTTAGTTACATTCTATTTGGATTACTCTAATATACTTTATTTAAGGGTTGCCTTTGAAGAGTGCTCAAAAAGTTCACCTGCTCCAAGAAGCTGCATATTGTTCACTGGGGCTGACTACAGGGAGCACACAACCCCCTTGTAACAAAGCACTACTGGCTGCTGATTTGTTTCTGGGCATGATTCAAAGTTTATGACCAACAAAGTCTTATATGTCTCCAGCTTATTTTAAGGACTGTATCTCCCTATATGAGCTTGTATGAATCTTGAGATTTTCTGGGGAGACATTTCTTGCTGTCTCAGCACTCTCAAGGGTATATCTGATGGGAACACAAGAGAAGGAAGCCTCCCCGACGCGTCGGGAGGGGCTCTCATTTGCGTCGGCCTAGAAGGGCCTCGACGCATATGATTGGCTGAGTAGCCCGTAAGACCCGCCTCTTCCGGGCTGCTCAGCCAATCAGGTCAAGCGAGAATTGGAAATCTCGCGAGATTTCTGGTCTCGCGAGATTTTTAGAATGGGATTTGGCCAGGCTATTTAAGCCTGGGCTGCCTCGTGGGCAGCAGCCATTTTGAAGGGACAAGCGAGCAAGCAGCTCGCTTCTCCGCAGCTCCTGAGGACCTTTTGGGCCTAATTTAGGCAGCGGCCTCGGAGCGCAGCGGAACCCTGGGACGAGGGTGCGACCGCGAGGGAAGCTGTTGCCGCGCTTACACTCGCGGCTTCAGCAGCGGGTCGCCCCACGCCAGGCTCGCTGTACGCGAGACTGTGACGTAGGCCTTCAGCCATTTGTGGAGGAGGCGGCGGCCTTCTTGGGGCCTATAAGGACATCTTTGGACGGCCAAGGGCGGCGCCGCCACAGGCGTCCACGCGGGAGGGATCAACGGCCCAGCTGCCCCATTGTTTCGCCCCCGTTCTTCAACGAGCGGTGGGCTAATTCTCCCTCCAGCCTTGACCCTGGGCAGACCGTTCGCGGTGCCGTCAGTGGTCGGCGGAGGAGCAACAAAGGCGTCTGTGAGCAGAAACAGCAAAGAGGACATCGCGGACGCAAACACCAAACCGCAAGTTTAAAAACAAAAAAAAAACAAAAAAAAAACACGAATTGAGGTCTATTTGGGGCCCAGTTCTTACGGCCTATTTGGGGCCTATTTGTTAACCCAGGCCTATTTGGGGCCTATGTTTGGGGCCTATTTGGGGCTCATGTTTGTGGCCTAATTGGGGCCAAAAAATCTGGGACAAGGCCTATTTGGGGCCTGGGAAAGCGATTAGCCCAATTGGGACTACAATTAGCCTGCCTATTTGGGGTGTGGGGCGCTACATTTGATTATTGGAGCTTACAATTCTATTGCAAAAATTGCAGTGCTTATATTATCACGGTGGGCTATTTCTCCCTTCGGCCTTGACCCTGGGCAGACCGCCAGCGGTGCTTCAGTGGTCGGCCGAAGAGCGACAGGGGCGGTTGCGAATTGGAGGATCGAAGAAGGACTTATGGAAAGCAAGCACCTAATCGCAAGTTAAAAAAAAAAAATCACGACGAATTGAGGCCTATTTGGGGCCTGATTCTCAAGGCCGATTTGGGGCCTATTTTCTTACTTCAGGCCTATTTGGGGCCTACGTTTGGGGCCTATTTGGGGCCTACGTTCGTGGCCTATTTGGGGCCTAATATTGGATCAGGCCTATTTGGGGCCTTTGAAAGCGGTCGGCCTAACTGGGGCCTAAATCTAGCTGGCCTATTTGGGGCTTGGGACATTACACTTGCCCATTTGGGGCATACAATCCTACGACATTGGATGATTTGATATTGTTGATACAAATTGCAGTGCCTATGTGTTCACATTAATTTAATGTTAATAATAATAATAATAATAATAATAATAACAACAATAATAATACTAATACTGAATATATATATATATTTCTTATATACACATATATAGATACATACACACACACACACACATATATATATACATATATACATATATATATATATATATATATATATATATAGCACTACCACAGTGTATTTAAACTTTGAGTGTTTATTTTAATATACACACTCCATCTGGGGGTGCTGACATATAGGGATTGGTTTTAACTTTGTGAGCAGTGCTTCCATTAACATGCCGCGCAGTAAGGCCCAAGGCAAGAAACGCGCAGCTGCACCTGGACACAAAGCAGACCAAGCACTGGCTAAGCGTAGTAATCCTGAAAAAGACAAGGATTTAGACATTCACGCTCACCTAGATCAAATTGGCCGCACTATGCAAGCCTGTGCCTCTGTATGTGAGCAATTGGCTCAGCAACATTTAGCAAGGAGTTCACCTACTTCACAGGTTATAGCACCTACGGCTATAGCTCATTCTTCTACTTCAATACAGCACATTTTGCTTAAATTGGCCATACTATGATGGTTTGTTTTTCACTGTGTGAGCAACTGGCTCAGCAACATTTATTGGTAGGCTCATACTGCTCACAGGTTGTAGCTTCTACAGCTATAGCCCTAATTGTGTCACATATATTTATGAAAAGTCACACTCTCTCAGCCTCAGGGGAAGCAATATTCTAGATATGTATCAGGAATTGGTTTCTGTGCAAACGGATTTTACAGGCCCGTTTGAGGCCTAAGTTACTGGCCTATTTCTATTTGGGGCCTAAATTTAGGGGCAAAAAAAAACAAAAACAAACAAACAAAAAAAAATGCTCACCAGTTTGAGGCCTTAGTTCTGCTGATTTGAAAAGTAGTGACCTTCTAAGGCTTAGCTCTCTGGGTGTGCTATTTAATAATAATAACTACTAAGGATGATAATAATAATAACAATAACAATAATAATAATAACAACAACAACAATAAGGAATATATATATTTTCAAAGGCACGATACAAAAACAAAACAAAAAAAAAAAAAACCATTGGGCGACAGCCGTACAACGCCGGCGTGTCCTTCGGAGCGTGAGAAACAGGCTCTTTAACAGTGGTTGGTCAGACTCACCCGGATAACAGGTTGTAGTTTTCTCGGCTTTAGCCCCAAATGTTAATTTCAGCAGGCCTAGTTGGGGCCTAATATTGTTGGCCTATTTGGGGATTAAGTTTGCTAGCCGATTTGGGGCTTAACGTATATATATATTTATATATTTATATATATATATATATATCACATATATGTATATTTAAATCATGAGCTATGGGCCTATTTAGGGCCTAATAGTAATGGCCTATTTGGGGTCTAAATCCAGTGGCTGTATGAGGCCTAAATCCAGGGGCCTAAACTGCTCACTGGTTTGAGGCCTATGTTCTGTGGATGTAAAATTAGTGACACACTAAGGCTTAGATCTCTGGGGGTTCTATATAATAATAATAATAATAATAATAATAATGAATATATTTATTTATAAAGACACGATACAGGTGAGGCTCACTCTGTTCACGGGTTGTAGCTTTCATGGCTATAGCCCTAATTTTGACACTTATATATATGCATATATATGTTAAGAATTGTTTTCTGTGCAAGCGGTTTTTATAGGCCTGTTCGAGGCCTAAGTTTCTGGACTATTAGAGACCAAGATTGACAGCCTGTTTAAAAGTCTTCAGCATATTTGGGGGCTATTTGTGTGGCACATTTAATATGAATAATAATAACAATAACAATAACAATAATAATAATAATAATAATAATAATAATAATAACAACAACAATATTTATTGGCCTTGATACGCAGACATGTGTGATGGTGACTGAGCAACAGGTTCAGCAGCACCTGTGGGTAAGCTCTTACAGCTCTCTGGTTGTAGCATTCACGGCTATAGCCCATTTTATCAGAGACGCAACATAACATAATTCACAGGTTAGGGCAACGCACCACCTTTTGAATCCATAGAGACTTTCAACAACAACAGGCCAAGCACTGTTAGGAGACACCACAACACCTGAGCAGCTACTGCTACGCTTTCGGTGGGGGATTACCAAGCATCGATAGGTGATTCAAGCCTTTGATCGGGTGCAGGTGTGTATCATAACAATAATGCACACTCAACTTGGCCTCCATTTGGTTTGGACTACTGGTAGCCAAACATGAACAAGTACCGGATGTAAATCTCCTCGGTCTGCATCTTTACCTGCATTTGTACCAAAAGCTGTTTGCCTTCAAGGTGCTGTGACACGGGGGCAGGAGATAAGCGGTAGTGGGTTCATTATGGTTTGGGAACTGACAGGATGGTTGAATGCAACCCAGGTGCAGGTAAGTCTACACCTTTGGGGTCCCACCATCCACTGTCAACTAAAGAAAAGATTTGGGAGCGGAGTTTATTGACTTGTTTTAGCTTTTATTTGTGATCCTGATCCATGGTTCATGGTTATAAGATTGAGTAGTTTCAGCACTTCATAATGAAGGTCAAGTAATCAAACGCCCAAAAAAGAGATATGGGTATTGTTAAAAGGATTATGGGCTTTACAATGTTACCGAAGCAATATTATAGAGAAGGATGGGGACCTCACCCCGGGTCATCATATGTTAGAATTAAGAAGGATGGCGGGGAGGCAACCTAATCACAATCTAAAGTGGATAATAAAGACACATTGAGTAAATTGCAATCCCTGATGGGATTATTAAATTTCGATGGCAAACTTATTGTCTCGGAGAGGGCTTTTGTTCTTATTTATACAAAAGCCACCAAAAGTATCAAAGCACCACATCATCAAATCAGGTTCCGGGTTTGTTAAATCAGCTAGAAGTTAACTATTGCGTTTTCAGTTTTACAGGTTTCAGCAAGTCGCACCTGTGGCATCATCTTAGCCGCTGGACGTAACAACCCGGCTTCGGAGCTTTGGCGAACAGAAATCGACAGGGCGATTATCCAGTCCATCGCTTCATCGATGTGCAAGTTGTATCAGCTCGTGTGGCGAGCATTTGGATGTTTTTTGCCATCTGTCGGTGAGGTGGAGGCTTGGCCTTATATGTAAATTAGTTATCAAATTTGCAGTCCATCTCCGACAATTGGGTTTAACACCAGAGCTGAGGGGTTCATTGACTATACAGTTGATTTTAGAATTAGAAGGGCCTTGGGGGATGGGCGAGAGAAGGTGTCTGCCTTAAGGAATTATCTCAAGATCAGGCTGGATGGGTTAGGTTATATGTTTCTGCATAATACTGGTTTACAGTTAACCCAGTTCAATGCAAGGCTGTTTTAAACGAACGTTGGGCGCTCTTGAGCGTCTCAAGTTTTAAGCGAAGAATTGTTTAACATGGTCATTGACATGTGGTTCTAATTTAATTTGTTTCAGCATAACTGTCGTCGGAGAGTGTTTGGATTGTTGGCTACAGCTTAGTATGATGGGTGGAGCGGCACGTGGTACAACAGTCCAGTGATGCTAACTTGTGTCTGGATTATTGGTCACAGCCTAGTATTCTGGGCAGAACGACACTTGGTTCAGCAGCGCAGCGATATTGATTGGGGATGCCAAGGCGCAGGACCTGTTAGATGGTTCGGATGCGGAAGAATGCTGTGGGGAGCATTACTCCCTAGAATTCTGGAGCTCCTCAAAACATTCAAGCAACCCAAGGGACTGATCGTCCATCTAGGAGAGAATAATTAGGAAAAGTTACCTCTTTGAACTTGGCTAATATGATTTTGAATGATTTCCGCGAGATCAAGCGACTCTTGCCAGAATCAGTGCTGAGTTGGACAAAGTTTCTGCCTAGAAGAATTTGGCAAGGTGTTCGAAATCAGACTGCCATTAACAAGACTAGACGCTTTTTGAACAGAAAGTTGGCAAAATCTTTGGGGGAATTAGGAGTGTTAATTTTGAAACATGATGGTATTCAAGCAGGTAGGCCTTATTTGTACAGGGGCGATGGGGTGCACCTCTCCCCAAAAAGGTATTGACATCTATTTGGATTCGTTAAAAATAAGTATAAAAGGACTATTGAGGGGGGGGGAGGGGATGTCTAGCTAAGCTGACCCCCTCCTATGGCGGGCAGGGACCCCTCCCTCTCAGGGATGGAAATAGGTTAATCTGGAATGTAATATGCATACGATTTGAATAAAGTTGAATAATACATGATGTCATTAGTTTTAATTAAATTGAATGACGTAATAGTTAAATTTAATGACGTCATTTGATAATGAGTTAGGTTATGACATCATATCCGGTTGGGGGGAGGGGTTTAGAATTGTTAAAGGATATGTAAGGAAGTTTTAACTTGGCGCATGCTAGAATAAGATGGTTTAAAATAATAGCGAGTATCTTAATCGCTGGTACGCATGCGCCAAATAATATTTTGATATAGATGTTTACTAATATTCTTAAAATGAAAATGGTTAATTTGTTACGACCCTGTACGAATAAAGTTGTGGCCTACAGTGCTTTACCCATAACAATGCGTACGAGTCCTTTGTGCCGATGCAAGGAAGCCTCCCCGACGCGTCGGGAGGGGCTCTCATTTGCGTCGGCCTAGAAGGGCCTCGACGCATATGATTGGCTGAGTAGCCCGTAAGACCCGCCTCTTCCGGGCTGCTCAGCCAATCAGGTCAAGCGAGAATTGGAAATCTCGCGAGATTTCTGGTCTCGCGAGATTTTTAGAATGGGATTTGGCCAGGCTATTTAAGCCTGGGCTGCCTCGTGGGCAGCAGCCATTTTGAAGGGACAAGCGAGCAACCCATCCCACCCACCCTTTAATAGTACAGGTTATTTACTCTCAGGCTTAGGCTGGTCGCTTACGGGGGCCGGGAGGGAATTTTCCCAAATAAGCCTGTTTGGGTTTTTCGCCCTCCCTGAGAACAAATAACGTTAGTTAGGGTGTGGATTATAATTGCACAAATGTTAGTAATCATTATGTATTTGTTGGACAACATAATTTGTGATAGTTAATTGGAAATGATGGTTTATTAATGTTATATGTCGCAACTTAGATTTTGGGTCTTGTGAATATGATAAATGTCTAATATTTGGCGGGCAGGGACCCCTCCCTCTCAGGGATGGAAATAGGTTAATCTGGAATGTAATATGCATACGATTTGAATAAAGTTGAATAATACATGATGTCATTAGTTTTAATTAAATTGAATGACGTAATAGTTAAATTTAATGACGTCATTTGATAATGAGTTAGGTTATGACATCATATCCGGTTGGGGGGAGGGGGTTAGAATTTTTAAAGGATATGTAAGGAAGTTTTAACTTGGCGCATGCTAGAATAAGATGGTTTAAAATAATAGCGAGTATCTTAATCGCTGGTACGCATGCGCCAAATAATATTTTGATATAGATGTTTACTAATATTCTTAAAATGAAAATGGTTAATTTGTTACGACCCTGTACGAATAAAGTTGTGGCCTACAGTGCTTTACCCATAACAATGCGTACGAGTCCTTTGTGCCGATGCAAAGCATTCTCAGTGGTTTCATAGATTCCTTTCCTAGAGAGTGCATTCCTTACTATTCTTTCCACAAGCAATTGAAGACCTGTTTGTTTTGGCAGTCTTTAGATTTGTTGTTCTTTTTAATGGTCTGCTTTTAACTGCCTTTTATTTTATTGACTGTTTAGGATTGTCTGGGAGAGAGGAGAGGATGTGATGAAAAAGAACCTTTATGCCAAGTGTTCTTAAGGGACTGGCTGGGATATGAGGACACATTTTTGTTTCCTCATATGAAACTCTTCTTTTTTATTCCTCTGTTTTAGCAGCCTTCTTTGGAGTGCTGTGGGTGACTGAGCTGGTGTTAGCATATAAGAGTGGCACATCAGGGAGAAAGATTCAGTATCAGAATGTAAGTCTTTTGAGGGACCATGTTATGTTAACTATCAGATGTTCCAAGGTGGATCAGCATTGATCTGGGCCCACATTCCAACTGCAGGAATGTTCAGGTAAAAAAAAAAAAACAGTGCCCAAGCATTGACCCCTTTTAGCACCTCCCTTTTACATGCCAACTGAGAATGCCATGGAAAGGGGTATGTGACACTTTTGAATCCTCTGATCATTTTTGAGAGCCCTGAGCTGTACAGAGCTGATGGGATCCATTTGTTAGAGGAAGACAGTATGTTGTTTCTGAGTCATCTACAACAGAGTATGTGGGCCACTTTGGCCCCCCTGGTAGGGGAAGGGGGGCTGAACAGATCTTTCCACTTGCACATAGTTGGGAATGGAGAGAGAAAGTAAGAATTATGGTGAACATCTGTAGGCTATGGACAGAAAGCATATTCAAAAATATTTGGAAAATGGTCAAAAGCCATGTTTTTGGAGTTTTCAGAAACCCTGGCTAAACAAATTCTAGAATGGCAAGAATCTTCAGTTTGAGACTTATTCTGTGAAAAATTAGCATACAGAAAACAAAATGCTCTGCATAGAAAATTAATTCCTTTGCAGAAAATGGTGTTTTGTGTGCAAAACATGTTGCAATTGGGAATTTATTCTGTGTAAAATATGTACATGGTTGATTTGAACAGAAAACAACATTTTATCCACATTTTTTTCTCCACAGTGTGGCTTTTGAAGAATTTCCCCAAGCAGGAAGGAAATTGCTGAAATTATTCATTGCTACCTTTGAGAAGAAATTTAGGGCCTATACAGACTGGCCAAAAAAGGCCAGCCTGGGGGTGGAGTTGGGGCAGGGCAACCATATGCCGGCTGCCCAAAAGCTTCCCCAATGCTGCTATCATGCTGTATGTCCCACTGCATGGTGTGCGGCATCAGGATGCTACCTTGGCACAGCGTGTAGACACGCTGCACCAAAGGAGTACAGAAGAGCTGTGGTGGCGGTAAGGGTGGCTTTTTGCTGCTCCACAAAGAAGCAGCATTTGCCAGCTCTTTTTGGAGCAGCAAAGAGACAGATCAGAGCCGTGACATGTGGTTGCCACAGCCCTGATCCGGCATTCCTAGGGGCCATCTGTAGAGCCCCTTAGTGAAGAATTACATCCTCACCATAGACACCAATTACCTGCAGGGAAGGTCTCTGGAATGACATTTTGGCTACAGGACCTCGGAAATGAAAGAGAAAACTACCCTTGTGGCTGGCCTGTGACATGATCTCATTTTTTGTTGTGGATCTTGGGAAAGGGGCTTACCTCTCTGAATAGAGCTGGCTGGGCATACATTTATCCATAAGTGGTTGAGGAGGAGGTCAGGAAGTGAACTCATGGCTGAGTGGATCCCATGATCTCCCCTTACAATTCACAGGTTCAGATGGTTAAATAGTTAAAATAAAATGGGTCTGTTCAAGCCATTTTATATATCTGGTTTTGTAACAGGTCACCAAATTGATTTTTTTATCATCTTCACTACAACTAACATTATAGGAAAAAAATTCCCCAATACAAAAACCAGCTTTTCAGGAAAGATAGCAACTAGTTACATAGTTCTAAAGAATTGATATATACTCAGTAATGTTACTATGGAGTTTATCACATGGGAGGCAAAGTGCCCAAATCCTATGCAGAAACAGCTTTTAAGTTCCAGGAAAACCCCGCAAAAGCAGGATTGTTTTCAGACACATGGGGTTAATGAGCATTAATGTGACATTAACCCATACAGAAAGTTGCCAAATTGCTTCGCTTTTTTACTTTCAGGTTTTTTCCATATTTAAATTTAAATCCCATTTCTGCATGGAATTTGGGCACTTCTCTCCCATGTGATAAACTCCTCGGACTCACAGGGAAACTGCTATCTATTGAACAGTGGAGATTTGTGTCTGTGCTGCCTCCAGTAGTAAAAGTTTTGTCATATAATTTGACATTGCTTTTATTTCATTTACCCCTTTCTAAAAATTGCTATCCAATTACATTAGAGATTTTTGCACTGGAATCACAGACTCAGGATTTCAGTGCAGTGTCAGGACAACACTATTCTACAGTGATTCTAATGTATTTATCTAATTATCTAAATTTCCTGAACCTGCTTGCAATTGTGACTAGTCCCTAAAATGCTTTGATTACACAGAAAGTAATTTGTTGTTAACTGTCTTCGAGTCAGTCTTGACTCATGGCAACCCTATGGATGAGACATCTTCAAGACCCTCTGTCATCCACTGCTCTGCTTAATTCCTGAAATTCCATACCAGTGACCTCCTTAATAGAATCCATCCATCTGGCATGTGGCTTTCCTCTCTTCCTACTCCCTCCACTTTTCCTAGCATTATTGTCTTTTCCAGTGAGTCTACCTTTCTCATGATGTGTCCAAAGTACGATAGCCTCAGTTTGCTCATATTGGCTTCCAGGAAAGTTACCACTTAATTTGTTCTAGGACCCATTTGTTTGTCTTTTTTGCTGTCCATGGGATTCTCAGCATTCTTCTCCAGCACCATATTTCTAATGAATTGATTTTCTTCCTATCACCTTTCTTAACTGTCCAGCTCTCACATCCATACATGTTAATAGGGAATATGATGGCTTATATGATTCTAATTTTTGTGCTGAGTTGTATATCTGTTTTTGATTCTTCTTTGCTTCCAACTTTCGTGTTCCAATCTCCAATGATCAGCTTCACATCTTGTGTTAGTGTTGTCATTTCCTTCCTGTACTCCTTCATAGAATCTATCAATTTCTTCTTCTGCCTCTGTGGTTGGTGCATACACTTGAATTATGTTGATATTCATAGGTTTACTATGGAGCCTTATTGAAATGATTCAGTCTGATTTTGCATTGTATCCTCTGACTGCTTTTGCAACATCTTTTCTTAGTATGAAAGCCACCCCGTTTCTTCTTGTATTCTTGTATTTTCATTGCCTGAGTAGAACATTCATTCAAAGTGGCCCATTCCTGTCCATTTTAATTCACTCACCCCCAATACTGCTATGTTCATGCATTCCATTTCCATTTTTACTATGTCCAGCTCCCCTTGGCTCATGGTCCTCACATTCCATGTCCCTATTGTATGTGTAATGCTGCTTTGAGTGACATTTGCCTTCCTAAGGGTGTCTGCTATTTGCCTTGGCATCTTTCATATGTCCCTGGCTAATGTTGCCAATATGATATCCCTTTATTTCTCCCTCCTTCCCTTTCATTAATTCTCTGACCTCCCTGTGTCTCATTTGGGATGTCCCATCATATAGTTTACTAGGTGATGGGGTTATACAAGGAGGGCCACATACACCTTTCTGCCTGCAGTGCCAACCATTGTTAACTATGGTGTCACAATTCACTCCTGTCACTGACACCCACCACTACTGCTGCTGCCCAGTAGCTGTTTGTCTCCCTATATTATTCCACCCATTGTTGTTTGTTCACGTTCCTACCCATTCCCTTATGCCTCTCTCTGTTTCAAGGGAAAACACATTAAGCACTTACATCAATGTCTGCTTTGAACTGGAGAGACATGTATGCATTGTTTTCTCTGTTGTGCTTCATACATACTTGTCCCTCAATTCTGAATGATCAGAGAATCCACTGGCAGCACTCATCACATAAGAGAGGACTGCCTTTTGGCCTTTTTAAGAGCTATAATATTTCTGAATATGGACTGCCATATTTTACTTCACTCTGACCTCTTTTTGTGAGTCTCGGCTGCTTTATTGATAAGGCACTTCAGTTTTGCTTCTTACCGATTGTTCAACAACTCACATTCTCCTAATTGTGTTTGAGTACAGAATAGAAAGGAAAGAAAAGCAGAGCAAGAGGATGGCATGCTTGGATTGAAAAGACTACATGGTTTCATCCTCACCAACAATTCTTCATACTGAAAGAAGTGGGTTTTCTCAAGTTTTTTATTTTTTAAATGAACATAAAGACAGTTGAGTCCTATTGTATTCTCTGCCATTATAAGTAGTGTCTATGACTATTAAAATGCAATCCTTTGAAAGGAGCACATGTAATTCATGCACACTGCCAATAAAGAATATAATTCTGCCTTGTATAGAGATGTAAACCTTCAGTTATTTCATTCTTACACTGTAAATAATTTGTATTCCAATTTTTTTTCCTCCTGCTGGATTTGGTTTGGTGGATTTATATATTTTGTTTTGTTTTCTCTCTTGGGTTTTTTTGGCCTTTTGTGCAAAAATTCTAAAATTTTGGGAATCTTGCATAGAATCATAGAATCATAGAGTTGTAAAAGACCACAAGGGCCATCCAGTCCAATCCCCTGCCATGCAGGAACTCAAAATCAAACCATCCCTGACAGATGGCCATCCAGCCTCTGTTTAAAGACCTCCAAAGAAGGAGACTCCACCACACTTCAAGGGAGTGTGTTCCACTGTCGAACAGCACTCACTGTCAGGAAGTTCCTCCTAATGTTGAGGTAAAAAATCTTTTTTCCTGTAGCTTGCATTCGTTGTTCTGAGTCCTATTCTCTGGAGCAGCTGAAAACAAGCTAGCACCCTCCTCAATATGACATCCTTTCAAATATTTAAAGAGGGTTATCTTATCGTCCCTTAACCGTCTCTTCTCCAGGCTAAACATACCCAGTTTCCTAAGTCGTTCCTCATAGGACATGTTTTGCAGACCCTTCACTATTTTAGTTGCCCTCCTCTGGACACGCTCCAGTTTTTCAACATCCTTTTGGAATTGTGGTGCTCAGAACTGGACACAGTATTCCAGGTGGGGCCTGACCAACGCAGAATACAGTGGCACTATTACTTTCATTGATGTAGATACTATACTTCTATTAATGCAGTCTAAAATTGCATTGGCATTTTTAGCTACAGCATCACACTGTTGACTCATGTTCAACTTGTGGTCTACTAGGACTTCTAGATCCCTTTCATACTTAATCTCATTAAGCCAGGTGTCCCCCATGTTATATCTATGCATTTCATATTTTTTTTGCCCTAAGTGCAGTACCTTACATCTCTCTGTGTTGAAATTAACTTTTTTAGTTTTGGCCCAGCTTTAGTTGTTGGGATCCTCTTTTTCCCCCTTTTTGAAGATGGGGACAATGTTTGCCCTCCTTCAGTCTGCTGGGACTTCTCCTGTTCTTCAGGAGTTCTCAAAGATTATTGCCAGTGACTCTGAGATTACATTTGCCAGTTCTTTTAATATCCTTGGATGTAATTCATCTGGTCATGGAGAATTAAATTCATTTAAATTAGCCAGGCATTCCTGTACTTCCTCTTTACTTATTTTGTGCTGCATTTCCCCTATTGTGTCCTCTGCTCAGTTTGGACACCCTTTTTTTGTGAGAAGACTGAGGCAAAGAAAGTGTTGAGTAGTTCTGCCTTTTCTCTGTCCCCTGTTAGAATTTCTCCATCTTCTCTGCGCAGTGGCCCTCCCATTTCCTTCTTCTTTCTTTTGCTATTGACATACCCCAAAAAGCCCTTTTTGTTGTTCTTAACCCCTCTAGCAAGCTTGAGCTTTTGCATAATTTATGCAAATAAAAGTGATAATAGGGGGGCTCAGGTGTGCCCCAAATAATTCAGGCAATTTTGTGCAAATTTGCTCAAAATATATTTTCATCTTAAACCCAAGTGGAACAAAACAATGAAGAAACTACTAATTTTGTTCAAGTTTTTGAGTTGACCTGAGTTTCTGATAGCAATCACAGTTGAGGCACCTGTTTGGGAATTGGAATGTATAGAAGCCCATGTGTATCAGTTAATTGAGGGTACCTGGAGAATGAAATTAAGTAAAGATCAGGTAAAGATTCTGAAAGGAGAGGGAATTCAGTTAAGTTAGTCCATAGGGGACTTGGATACAGTTTGAGAAATAGGTCTGGTTTGTTACTATGGTTAGACCACATTCAGTAGGAATGAATGAGAGTGAGAGATGACTTGAGTACAGAGAATCAAAAGCCTGCAATGCTAATATGACTACACTAAGTCTGAAGTAACCTCCTTTCTTAATATTATTTTTTAATATTTTTATTGAATTACAATACATATATACAAATATCCAGCCTATTTTACACACAAAAACACATATCTCTTAACACATTGACCTAACATAACATAATTACACAACATAATTAACTGACAGTACATAAACCTACAAACAAATAACTATACACAACCATAAGATGTTATATCCTCATTAACTAATCTGAATTAATACTTGATCTTCCTAATTAAAATTTTTAATTAATTTTTCTTTCTCTTTCTTGCTGAAATTTCCTATGAGGTTAGCTATATCTTTATATATTTCTATTATTTACTTCATGTATATGTTACTATATATTTACACCCTTATACCTATAAATATCTACATATGTATTCTTACATATATTTTCTTTCCTTCTGTTTTGCTTATCCACTTTACTATTATTGATGTCTAAAAGTAACAGATTATTGTGTAATTCTTCTCTTCATCTGTCTTTCTTACTAAAATGCTTCTGCATCTAAGGTCTATCCTGTTTTATTTCATATCTTTTAATTGAATCCCAATGTTTCTCTATTATATCCTTTATTTATTTTTAATTAGCACTGTGAGGATATCCATATTCATTACCTCTCTTAATTTTATTAACCATTCTTCAATTTCAGGGATTTCATTTCTTCTACAGTATCTAGCATATATTATCCTTGCTGTGGAACCCATATACAATAGTATGTCACCATATTTTTTCTCCATTTCCTTCTCAATTTCATGTGTAATGTTTAGCAAAAATATCTGAGGACACATCAGCATTCTCACCTGTAATATTTCAGTTATTATCCTGTGAATATTTTCCATTATTTCTTTGCTTTAATACATCTCTGCCACATATGATAGAATGTGCCCCTACTTTTTCTACACTTCCAACATTTTTCTTTTCATGTATTATACATCACATTTAACCTGCTGGGTGAAAGATACCAATGATGCCTCATTTTTACAAAATTTTCCTTAAAATCTAGGCATAATGTAAACTTATTTTTATCCATGTTTTTTTCCCAAATTGTCAAGTTCAATCTCTTTCCCTATGTCTTTTGACCACTCTATCATAACCTGTTTTATTATTTCATGTTCAAAATTCCTTTCCATAAGCAGCTTGTAATATTTTGCTATATGATGACCTTCCTTATCCATAATTATCTTATCTAATTCTGTCTTTTCTTCTTCAAAACCCTTTGTTTTCTCATCCAAATTAAACCTTTCATTTAGTTGTAGATGTAAAAACCAATTGATGTTAATTTCTTCCACTTCAAGTTGTTCTTTCTACTTCATCTTGTACTCTTCATTTACTTTTCTTATTATGATATCCTGATATTTAATCCAAGCTAAATTATCATAGTATTTTCTTATTTTCTAGCTTTATCCAATCCTCTATCCAATTCAGGCAGCTTGCATAATAATATAGTTTTAGATCTGGTAGGCCATATCCCCCTTTTTCTTTCGCTTTTATTAAACCAGACCATCTAATACTTACCTTGCCATAGGAATTTAGATATTTATTTATGCCACATATTGAAACATTGCTCATTATGGATTATAGGTTTCATTTGGAATAAGAACATCATTTTCAGTAATACATTCATCTTTATTAGTCATATTCTTCCTAAGAAAGAGGTTTGTAATTTTGACCACTTTACTAGATCTTTTTGTATTTCTCTCCACACCTTATTATAGTTATTTTCAAAGAAGTATAGATTTCTTTTAGTTATAATTATCCTCAGATATTTTTTTCACTATCTTGAATTTTGTTTTTTCACTTAGATATTCATCTTCTATTTTGGGCATATTATTTGTTATCATTGCTGTTTTATCCTGGTTTATTTTAAATCCTGCTAGTTCTCCAAATTTTCTAATGTTGTGTAGCAACTGGTCTATACTTTTAGTGTGGTCTTCTAAGAAACATATGAGGTCACCTGCAAATGCTTTAATTTTGTAATTAAATCCCTTTATTTTAATCCCCTGGATTCTTTGATCTTCTTTTATGTTAGTAATTAGTATCTCCAGAATCATTATAAATAAGAGTGGCAACAGAGGGCACCCTTGCCTAGTTCCTTTTTCTATTTTTTATGGGTCCTGTCTTTTCTTCATTAATTATAAGTTGTGCCTTCTGTTCTTTATAGATTGCTTTCATCCATTTACTAAACTTGTCTCCCATGTTCATTCTACTAATCACCTCTTGCATAAATACCCAATTTATGTTATCAAATCCCTTTTCTGCATCTATACATACCATCATCAGCTTCTTTTCAGTATGAATTTCAAAGTATTCTATAACATCAAGAACTGTTCTCATGTTGTTTTTTATATGTCTTCTTGGCAAAAATCCATTTTGGTCCTTGGAAATAATGTCATTCAGAATTTTCTTTAACCTTTCTGTGACAATCAAGGTGAATATTTTATAATCTGTATTAATTAGTTATATAGGTCTGTAATTCTTAACCTCATGGGTGTCTCTATCTTCTTTTGGTATCAGGTTTATGAGAGTTTCTTTCCAGGATTCTGGAATCCCATATTTTTTATTTTTATTTTTTTTTTTTTTTTTGGTATGTCATTTAAAGTATTACAAAGTGGTGTTATCAAAATGTCTTCCATTTTTTTTAAATAATCGATACTAGAAAAGCCATCCGGTACTGGAGACTTTCCTGTCTTCATTCTCTTAATTACTTTTGATACCTCTTCTTCCTTTATATTTTTATTTAATACTTCTCTGTGTTCTTCCATCAATTTTAATATTTTTTTTTACTGTCTAGGTGTTTTTCTATCTTTTCTTTTATGTTTTCTTCTGTATTCTTATATCATTTTTGTAATAATCTTTAAACACTTTTTTGATATTTTCTTGATCTGTTGTCCTATTTCTGTCTACTATAATTCCTGTAATTTTTTTTTTTCCTTATCATATTAGCTAAGACTCTACTAGGTTTATTTCCCATTTGGAAGTACTTTAGTTTTATTCCTTGTAGTTTATTTTCTATATCTCTTACTGTTAATGCTCTCTACTGTTGTTCCAATATTTCTATATCAATGTTTAGTTTTTCATCTATTCCCTCTTTTCATTTTAGTTCTTTGATTTTATCTTGTTTTCTTCTTCTTTCTTCTTTTTGAGTTCTTCTGCATTAAATTTTATCAACAGGCCTCTTGCCACTGCTTTACCAGAATCCCATATTACTTTATTTATAATCCCTTGTGTTGTTTTCTCCTTGAAATATAATTTAAGTTCATTTTTCAACTTGTTTACAGTATTTTCATTTTTTAACAAATATTCTTTTAATTTCCAAGAATATTCTTTCTCTTTTTCTTTTAGCTCCATCATTATTTGATAGTGATCGTATATAATCTTTGCTAATATCTCCATTCTTTGTACTTTTGGTTGAAGTTTGTTTGATGCAATGAACATGTCAATTCTTGATCTGGATTTGTGGACCTCAGAAAAGAAGGTATATCCCTTAGAGTAGCCATACTTATTCCTCCACACATCTATCAACAAGAATTCTTCTGTTAGTCAAAAAAAAAAAAAAAAAAAAAAAAAAAAAAAAAAAAAGGAAGCTTTCCCTGGTTCTCATGAATGAACTTTTTTATATCTGATTTTCTATCCTGTTTTGGTTCAATCACAGCATTAAAGTCTTCCACCATTTTTATGCTTTCATATTCTACTTTCTTTAACTCCTTTGTAATCTGTTCAAAAATGTATTTCTTCCTTCAAATGATGCATATATTCCTATTGCTAATATTGAAAGTTCTTTTGATTTCACTTCAATTGTAATATATGATCCATTTTTATTTCTGAATATTTCTTTAGATGAGTACTTCTTATTCACATATAGAGTTACACATTTCTTTTTTTTCCCTGATTGCTGATATATAACAGTTTCCTAATTTAGGATTTCTTAAATATTGGTGGCTCTTTCCTTAATTCTTATCTCTTGTTAACATATGATGTCATTTTTTTTCCAGATAATGGAATACCATATTTATCTTATATTTGGAATTTAGTCTTTTGATGTTCCAAAACAATATTTGAGTCATCATTTTTATTTTTGTTATTGTTATTTCACCCCTTCCACCCCTTAAATTCTTTATTCAACTTTTTCTACTTTTTAAAATCTTTATGTCTTTTATTCAAGTGCACAAATACTTTGTCAGTAATATTAAATTATTGTATTCTCTCTATTTTCACTTCTGTTATCTTCTTCCTCTTCTTCTCTTTCACTTTCACTGCCAGTTTCCTATTCCAGATCTTGACCTAATTCTTCCCTTCTTATTTTCCTCTCTCTTCTTTTTGATTACTTTTCTTTCTCTTCCTCTTAATTTCTAATCAAATTGTATCCTTCTTGTTTGTTTTCTCTTTTTCTTTGTCTACTTCTTGAATGTATCATCAATTGGGATTGTTCTTGATTTCCTTTTTCTTTTCTATTAAGCTTCTTTTCCACTTCCTTTGCTTTTTTGATTGTGTCTATTTTGAATCTCTTCTGTTTCCAAGAGAATGTTAAACCTTCAATTATTTCCCACCTATACTCAATCCTCTTTTTTCTTCAAAAGTTGGGTCAAGCTTTTGTATTTATTTCTTTCTAACATAATTGTGGGTGGTTTATGCTTGAATATTTTAACTTCATACTGTTCAATCTTTAATTCAAAGTCATAGCTCTTCTGAATTATTATGTTTCTTATTTTTGTTCTAGTTAAACACATTACTATATCCTTGGGTGCCTTTTTCTCTTTTGTGTATTAGAAGTTGACCCTGAATACCTTGTTGATTTCCATTTTCATTTTTATCTTTGTAAATCCTATATATTCTGCCATTGCTGTTGTTAACCTCTAATATGTCTTCATTTTGTATTTCAAGCAGCCCTCTGATCTTCACACATCTTTCTCTGTATCGTAGCTCATTTGCTAATTCTGTTATTCTTTGTTGTTCTTGTCACTGGTTTGGTTCTTTTGATATTTTCTCCAAATGTGATGTCTTACCCTTCAGCTCTTATACTTCTCTTAGTGTGCTCTGTAAGTCTATTGATATCTTCAATATTTTCCACCCAAAATTATTCAATTTTTTTTAAATCGTTCTATATCTCTGTCCATGTTTCTTTTATTTCTTCTCTCAATTCTTGTCTAGTATCTTTTAATTCATCCTTCAGTTCTTGTCTTATTTCTTTCATTTCCAATCTCATTTTCTGTATTTCTTCTAAAAGAATCAAGGTTTGGTCTGTAATTCTTATTGCTTCGTCAGTTGAACCCCTCCGTTAAGTTATTACTTGAATTTGTGATTTCATCATTTTTCCCTATTGCCATTCTATTTATACTTGTCTTCCTAAATTAATTGGTTTGTAAAAGAGAAGCAATGGTTACAGTTCCCTTCAGAGTCACTTTTGATTACAGTTCAGTTACTCAGTCACTTTTGGATATAATTCAAATTAATCATTTATTAATTATTCAACACAGAGAGATCTAATAATCCAAAACTTAATATATATTTTACCAAAAGATACTTATAATTATGTCACTGTTTCAATTTTAAATGACTGATAATCTCAAATCTACAGTTACTGATATACTCAACTTTACAATTCTCTCTTATTATACACACATTTCTAGTAAATTGTTAATTATTACTATATCAATCCTAGATCTTTAAATTCCTCCTAAAAATCTAGCTTATACAGATAAGGAGTATTTGAGAATATAACTAATATGTTTGATACATTTATATTCACAATCTCTAAATCAATTGGTTATAAATGAATATCTCATCAATTATTGTCAACTATTGGCCCAAACTTGGATCCTTCATACATATAAACTTACAAATTCTAACTTCTATTTACTTCAACTATAAACAAGGATGACTTCAAAGATATCCCACCTCAGAATCAAACCCTGCTTTTTTCCCTTCTATCCACATCTGTTTTTAATTTCCCCTTCTCTTTCCCCAATATATTATGAGCATGGGTTTGATATACATGAGAAAATAGCTTTGTTTATAATCATTTACTATTACTATTACTATTCCACTTTTAATATTTAGTCCTTCTTAATTAATTAATTATTCTTGATTACATTCATATTAAATTTTATCTTATATAACTTATATATAAAGCTCTTTTGTTTGCTTATTTTAAATAAAAAATAGAAAGTATGTCCAGCCTTTTTTTTTTACTTTATCTCTTCAGACCTCTTCAGCATTTTTACTCTTCTTCTACTCACAGAAATTCCTTATCCAGTTCAAATCTTATTGTACTTTTCCAATATCTTTGTTTGATTCTTTGATTCTTTACTCTTTTTATTCCCTCCGTCTTTTTTCTTGCCTTATTATTCCCTTTTTCTATTCTTTTTCCACTAGGTTTTTATTTCACCAACTCATAGTCCAAGGGGGGATGCAGACGAGGGCGTCGGAGATGCCCTGGTCCGGACCGCCGCCGGAGTTCAGCCTCCGGACGGCGGCGCATCCCTGGCGCATCTAAAAGGACCGCCAAAATGGCGATCCTTTTAGATTCTGCCGAAAGTGCGCCCTAACAGCGGCGGGCGCACTTTCGGCGGCTCAAACGCCGCGGCGCGTTCGGCTGCCGCGGCGTGAGGGCAACCGGGAGTCGCCGGCCGTGCGGACGGACGGCGCTTCCGGGTGCGCCCTCAGGAAGAGGAAGAGCCGCCGAACGTGCGGTGGCTCCTCCTCTTCCGGGCCTCGGAGACGGCGCAATTAGCCGTCTGCCGAGGCCCCAAGTCTCTTAAATTTGTTGCAGCTTTCTCTTCTTTTTTCCCTTCTCTTTTTTTCCCTCCAGGTATTTAATTTCTGCTCTCCTTTTTCGTCCTGCAAAGGTTTCCTTACTTTCAGTTCTCTTACTTTTCCTGGTCATTGACTCCCAACCTTTTCTTCAGTCACTTTTGCTGCTTTTTCTGGCTATGCTCTATCTTCTTTGGCTCCTTTTAGCCTCTGTTATCCCCTTTTACGGCCTCTTTATGACAATTTCCAACAGCTCTGTGTAGTGTTTTCTGCTTCCCTGTATATTGCAATCCAATAATCCAAAAGAGCAGCTGGTAAGGCTTCTCTCAAACCACTTTTATTTTGTTTGTTTAGTTAGAATTCTTCCTTGATTATTAGTTTTTAAAAAAGAGCATTGGCATTGCTTTAATGTGCTTTAACAATTACATTAGTGAGTTACAGCAGCTCTTTGGTCCTATAACCTCCACTTGTCAACAGCACATAGATTTTTACTATTTGCTATTTCTGTCAACAATTTGGAGCTAGTACGGACCCCCATCGAGCCCCTAAAGACCCCTCTTATAGGAGGGGATTTTTTTTCCCAGAAAGGTTTTATTTTTTCTGTCTTTTTCCTTGCTAAATGAGGTTAAGAGCCAGGAGTTCTCACTTCCAACCTTTCACATGCTATCCCACCTTTTTTATTATTATTTTAAAAAGTTACTGTTCATTTTTTACAACAGATGTCCCTGTCTGAGGGCCAAAACACACTGCAGAAATAATCCAATTTGAGACTGCTTTAACTGCTCTGGCTCAGTGCTAAGGAATCCTGGGAATTGTAGTTTATTATGGCACCAGAGCTCTCTGACAGAGAAGGCTAAACGTCTCACAAAACTACAGTTCCCAAAATTCCCTAGTATTGAGCCAGGCTAGTTAAAGTGGTCTCAAACTCAAACTTGATTATTTCTGCAGTGTGTTTTCAACCTGATTCAAGAGATATAAATAAAGGCAAGCACAGAACCTAAAACATTGCACTAGTTTGGAGAGGACACTTGCCTGGAACACTCAACTGACAAATGCCATACTGCTGGGACTGTTAGTTCAGGAAAAACAAATACAAAAGCAGAGCAACAAAAGTATCACCATTCAATTAGGGTTCTTGATAGTGTTTGCCAGCTGTTAGGAAACCCATTCAAACAGGAAGTTAATAATTGGGAATATTATTTACACCCCTCCCATGTACCAATGACAGTGTATGTCATTCTAAATCTTCTACTGACTTTTGTCAAAGGTCAAGGTAGAAGTTAAATGGCATGAAGGACAAAATGTATGTCTGTGGAATTCTGCAGACCAATGGCAAGACAAGAAGTATTCTCCTAGCACCACTTTCTGAAACCTGTACTACAGGCAAAACTGGAAGAGGATGAAACAATCCCCTTGGACATACACTGCCAGTGATCCAGAAGGAAGCATGGTGGATGCTATGCAACCAAGAATACAGCTCCTACCATTGACTGTTGACATCATACCCATCACAGTGATGTCAATTAAGACTGCTTCAGTCCAAAGACCGTGAAGGGAACAAGGTAAAATCCATATAATACAATTGGACACTTAGGAGGAAATATACAATTGATATTTTATACCTTGACCTTTGGGTGCTGGAGTATATTACACAAATACTGATTCCATAAGCTCCACTTTCATTGATATTAGCTCTACTTATCAGACATTCTCATACATGGTCAGAGGGTGGCATAGCCACCATTCTTCTCTTTCTTTACTCTTCCTGTTTCAAGTACTTTGAAGTAATGTAAAAATGAGCCTGCTTGCCTGCCTTCATATGAGATAAGAAGAGAGGAATGAGAACAGGTGTATAATATAGTCCTCTAAAGCAGCTAGGATGGAAGGAATATTCAAAAATATTCAGAAAATGCCCAAAAAACATGAGTTTTGAGTTTTGAGAAACTGATGAGAAGAATCCTGGATTGAACAAGAATATTTACAGTTTGGGGGTTATTTTGTGCACAACTGGCATGTGATTGTATTGTGCAGAAAATAACATTTTTGTGCAGGAAACATTTTCTGTGTGGAAAATGTTTTCTACTCTAACTGGGTATTTGTTCTGTGTACAATTTCCACATGGCTGATACACATAGAAAGCAGCATTTTCTGTGCAGAAAATAATATTTCAATGCAGAAATATTTATTCTTGCAAAAAATTTCTTGTTTTGGGGATTTGTTATGTGTAAAATTCACATATGTTTAATTTACATAGACTATAACATTTTCTGTACAGCAATTAATATTTTCTGTGCAGGAATTAATATTAATGTCTACACAGAAAATTATGTTGCACAAAACGTTGTGCAGAATAAGCCCTGAATTGGGAATAGCCTTTGTGAACTGTATAATTTCTGAAGAGTTTCTTGCAGTTGGATGAAAATTGCTGCAATTATTATTTTCTACATTTGAGATGAAATTTAGTGAAGAATTAAGTGATTAAGTGATTTTCATGTATGGGGAGCTGGCTTTTCCTCCCCACCCCCATGTGTCAAGGTTTGGGACCATATTTTTGCCCACTGGTTACACTTATTTTTCTCTATCTGGAAACTTGCCAGGAACTTGCAACCAGTGGCTCAGGAACCAGCACGAGTCCAGGGAATACCACTTTGAACAGCAGTGTCCTGAAGCTTTCAGTGTTGCTCTCAATTAAATGGATTTTAGCATAGACACCATATCTCATTTTAAGAAATAATAAGATGAAATGTGAGGGCAGTAAAACAAACAGCTACCTCTCAGGTCCCTTTACTGAACAGAATCCAAGATGTTATGGGCTATTCCTTTCTTAGAAATCTGAGCCTCAGTGGCATTTAGAAATTTTATAAGATCACTTCTCTGAGCAACAGCTTTAGATGTTATGGACTTTCAATATGGGATTTTTAAGGGGGGGGGAACACTGATCATTTCTGGTTTGGTCTGATTTTAGAAGTTATATATCTTTGAAGCTTCTGTAAAAGCTCTGAAAGAGTATGCTTAATGTACATTCATCTGTTGGTCTGTCTTTTTTTTGGGGGGGGGGGGGGGGGAGACCGATAATCATGGCATCAACTGTATTTAAATCAATTAATTTTGTCTGATGCAGACTATCTAAAAGTGACAAAAATGTTAAATGACTCTATGCATTTTTCCTATTTAACCAGGCATGTTTTAGTTTCTAGCCATTAAGATCACAGTGAAAAGAAATATATTTTATAGGACCTGAAGACAGACCATTGTTCAGTATTGAGAAAGTTTCAAGATAAATAATGAGCTAATTTTGCACTCATTTTAGCTCTGCATTATATATCCAAGGTTTTCTTGCTTTGTTAAACATTTTCAGGTGTCAGATATTGAGCCATGATCTTGATCTCAATGCTTCATTACATATCCCCTCCTTCCCCACATCTGCCTTTGGCTTCCAATCAATTTCCTTTGTGAACTGCAAAGCATACATTCATATTAAAGATGTGGGGGAGAATACTTTAATTTTCATTATTACTGATTTTTCACACTGAAATACACTGGAAATAATGTTATCCTTTTTATTTAGGTGAAGGAATGTAGGGAATATGCTGGTGCATGGTGTGGAAAATAGCTTGGGGGAGAAGTTCAGAAAGATTGAACAGCACAAAATGACATATCCAGGTATACTCCAGTTAGTTCATTATTTTTGCTTGTATGGTGAGAAATAGGACCTCTACAGGCTGGTGAAAAGCACTGGCATTGGGGTGGAGTACAGGTATGACGACCACATGCCACATGCTCCAACTCCACCCTGATGCCAGTGTTACGCCACCCACCTAACCAGACGTCAGGCAGTGAAGGGTGTTTCTTCAGTGCAGCATTTAAACACACTTTGCCAAAGAAACACTGAAAAGCCACTGCAGCAGAGGCAAGAGCAGCTTTTTCCCTTTCTAAAAAGAAGCAGCATTGTGCCGCTCCTTTTTGTGCCAGCAAAACACTGGCTCAGGTCCATGTTGTGTAGTTGATGCAGCCCCAATCCAGCAAGATAAGGGGTGGTGGCAAGCCCATCTGTTTAGCCCCATAGTTTTATGCAATTACACTTACAAAGAATTTTCAGAGTTTAGCAAAAGCTCCTCTGTGACATGTTGATAAAATGAAGCACTTATACATGGCGACAGGGAACTCCAACCTTCTCATACATTTCTGACCCCACTGCTTTCATTAGATTCATTTAAAACATTGAATGCATTTGTTCCCAAAGTGAATCAGAAAAATCACAAATTAAGAACCTGGCTATGCCAAAAATAATTCTGTTCTTCTTGTTTATAGTAAGTTCTTCAATTTCACAATAACTGTTCAAATTCATTGAGACAATTACAACTTCCTAAAAGCAACAAAAGATTAATCTCTCATCCCAAGCAGAAAATATTTTTTCTGCATTTTAAAGCTGTTCTTTGTTTAAAAACAAAAGTTAGCACTCCTTTCTATTTAATATGCAGCATGTTTGTCTAAACTTGTAGGCTGATGTATTCTGAAGAACTTAATAAGTCTGAAGAAGCAGCAATAACAGCAAAAATATAAAGCAGCTTTTAAATATATGTGCAAACTGTGGGAATTTATATTAAACAACTCTATGCAGAAAAAAAACCCTAGTCAAATATCAGGAGTACATTCTAGGACAAAAGTGGGTATCATCCAGCCACCAGCCTACCTGACTTCCCCATCAAGCCATCCACAGACTTCCAGGTGGGAACTGTAAGTTAATTTAAGTTTTCTAATGCTTTATCCTTTGTAAAGGAAACAAAAATATTTAAATATCAAAAATGTCAAAGCCAAGCCTGTTAGGGTCTAGCTTTAAATTAGCAGAGTAGCAATCTAAGAACTGAGACGGACTCCAAAAACAGCAAACATATAGCTTGCAGCTTAAAATAAAAATGTACTAGTAACATTAATCTACTGTATATATTCTTGTAGAAGTCTAGAAATTTTAATCAAAAATTTGGCCCCAAAAACCTGAGTTGATTTATTCATGAGTCAATGCAAGTACTGTACTTTAACTCTTATTTTAAAAGGGACCATCCCTTGGTAAAAAGCAAGAGCATAATTTGTCATGGAAGCACTGACTTCCCTCTGCTCTCTCATCCATCCAGCCTTTAGGGTGAGCACAAATAGTTATGTCTGCTGGAATTTTGTACATTCTTTGGCATTGTTTTCCTTTGCTTTATCCTTTAGAGTCTTTATTACATGTCTCTAAGTTTATTAATACCTTCGACTTATCGATGGATAATATAAAAATCCATAATTTTGGCCCCAAAACCTTATACATGAGGTCGATTTATAGTTCAGTATATACGATGTATATATACATAAAAGGCTATATCCTAATCTAGCTAGTGAGTTGTTCAGGAAAAAAAGAAATCTTTATCTCACCATCTTTCCAAAGGAAGTTGAGAGAAGAGGAAAATGGAAAACATACAGTTCAGTTAAAAAAATCTTTGAGAGAGAAAACGGGGGAGTGACTTAAATTATATGGTTTGTTTGAATGTGAGAGTTAGAGAGGGGGGATTTGCATGCAGGAAATCCCTATCTATCTAAAGAGGGGGAAAGAAAATGCAAAAATCTTCCAACAATACACGGGAGGCTGACATCTCCTCCATGTAGCTCAGTGAGAGGGAAAACTACAATGCTGATGATCACCAATGCGGAGGGAGGTTCTAGCTGGTGATGCTCTCCCCAGATGAGAGGAGAGTCTAAAATTGCCCACAAGTATCTGGAAACCTCATGTAGTTGTGAGGAGACTGGGGGGGTGGCATGGGACTTTCATTGAGCTTATCCCATTGTAAGCCAACCTGTTATTGTTTCTAGCTTAGCACTCTCACTTTCTCTTTTAATACTTTGATGTACTTGAATTAATTAAATCAAAGAGAAATCCTCAGACTAGCAGTTGCAATGAAGCTTTATAAGTTGTCCTGCTCTTTGAGATCATCAAGAGAGACTAAACAAATTACTAAAAATAGGATTATTAATGAGACTGTATTTTTTTAAAAAAAACCTAGGGGTTTATTAAGATCATGACTTAAGAGGGTTGCACAGGATTTAAAGGGACTATAACCTTGAAACTTTAGAAGCTTTAAAAGTTTAAATGTATTCCAAAATTAAAAAGTGGATTATGTAAAGAGCAACTGAAGGTCTGAGAGAAAACATGATTGTTTTCCTAAAGGGGAGCAAGCTATTAGATGGTGTTACAAAATAGCAATATAAGAATGGCTGCTACTGATGGTGTCATTATAACCAAGGAGTGATTCCTGGAACAGAAAACTTAACTTTGGCTTGTTCTGAGAAAAATGAACGTGATTAGTGAAAAGAAAAGACCTCTGAATCTGGAAGTGAGTTAACAGTTTTACAGAAATGAGAATCTCTGTAATGGGAGAAAGTCAAGGCAGCTCAGATTATCCCTGAAGTATCCTGGGCAGTGCAGACAGGACTCTAGCATTGTTAAGCAGAAATACCTTCAGTTAAGCCAATTTATTCAATATCATTTAATCCTGTATATGTTTTCTTCAAAACCAGAATACATGCAATTCATTCTTAAAACAGCAGCAAAACATTGCTGCCTCAGTCATAAACACATTGACAATATATCAATAATTTCAGTGAAATGCCCTTGTTCTTCCATGAATCCTATTACTTTCCCAGTGGAAATGAACTTTGGTCCCTTAAACCACCATAGCCACATAAGAAACAAGCACTCATAACAGTAAGAAACAAGCATACCCTTTCCCAGTTGGAGCTTGGAAAGAAAAAGTTGCAAGTAATGTTGCTGTGTGTAACTAGTTACTCTCCATGCTTGATTGTTTTGTAACAGGGGAGCAAATTCCTATTTCAGAAGCAATGCAACAAGTAAAAGCAGTGTTACTTGATTATTGTAATGAGTTGCTAATAATTTTCAAAATTTACCTTGAAGGACATTTTGGATGGATGCTTTATACCAGTTTTATTTTCACTCTTAAACTCCCCACCCTCAAAATAACATCAGAAGATAAAGGATAAATAAATAGCAGTGTAACAAGTAATGTCACAAGTTAGCATTTCCATCTTGGCAATGGAGCAGGTTATTATTTTTTTTTTTAAAAAAAAAAAAGCATTGTAACAAGTAAAGGAAGAAAATGCATTAGCAAAAGTAGTCTTCCAAGCTCTGAACTCATTCAAGAGGGAAAGGGAAATTTAAGAGGTCTCCCCATTTAATCTCTTAGCTGTTTTTGCTTACTTGCTTGCTTGCATTGCTGACTATTAGATAAACCATCCAGAATATTCACTGTACATAGTTAAACTTCTCAGTCTTTATAAGGCCTTTGTCTCCAAAAGTCTTCCAGAAACAAAGAGTTACTTTTCTAGATATTTGTATTTAGTACACACAACTATTTTAAAATGCCCTTGCAACTGTAATGATTACATAATAGCATCAGCTCTGCTATCAAAAGGAATAACAGCATGCTGGAAAGAAAGGTTTTTATTGTTATGCTAAAAAGCTACTTTTCTCAAACAAATGAATACTTACTGTGAAGGTAAGGAATTGTGCTAATTATCCATTCATCTGTCAAAGTTCTGGTTTTTGATACCTCAATACATTTCAATTGATTTGAGGATTCTCTTGACTCAATCCAGCAAACTGTGTTCTTGTTGTATATAAAATCGAGCGTCTGAATTCCATTTCCTCTCACAGAGCCAAGAGTAGATGCTCTAGTTCCATTTAGATAGAGTACTTCTATAGCGTCAGAGTTTGCAATCAGGAGAACTGGGGGTGCATCATTAGGCTCTAAAAGTAAACAAACAAACATAGAAAAGATGAGGGAAGGTAAAAAGGCCCCAGACCCAATAACCACCATCAGATAAACACACATGCATCCATGCATCCATTTTCCTTTCAGTTATGCATGAAATAAATGAATATACTTTATTATTTCTTCCTTGAGCACTCTCATTCTTGCACTGGATTAGAATTCTTTAGAAATCTGAATCATGGATAATCACTGCTAAACCACATTTATTCAGTATTACAAAATCTTATGCTTATAAATATGAAATGCCATATATGACTACAAGGGTTCTTCAAATCTTCTACTGGCAGAGATTTCAACAAATTATGTGGGGGAAAAAACATTGGAAGTTGAAAAAGCATAGGATCAACCTGGGATAATCTTAAATGAGGGGATTCAGCAAAGCTTAATGATTGGTTGTTATACAGTTTTGTGAGATGTGGGTTTTATTTTTATTGAAAACAACAACAACAACAACAACAACAACAACAGTGTAGCTTCAGGAGAAGCTATACAATAGAAGGCCAGCATGATGTAGTGGTTTGATCATTGGATTATGACTCTGGAGATCAGGTTTGAATCCCATCTCAGCCATTAAACCCACTGGCCAAGTCACACTCTCTCAGCCTCAGAGTATAGCAATGGTAAGCCTTTCTGAAGATACTTGCCAAGAAAACCCCATGACACAATTGCCTTAGGGAAGCCATAAATTGGAAACAACTTGAAGGGGAACTCTTTAGATGTACAAAAAAATGTACAAAAGTTCTACATGTAATTCCCTTCCCCTAAACTTCATAAGTGTGCTCAAATAGTGTTGCATATAGGAAGTGGAAGCTGGTTCAGTTCACACAGGAACAACAGGTAAGACTGAGACAAAAACATGATCCTCAGGCCCTGGGGAACAAATATCACCTTGTAGTCCTTGGAGCAAGACAGCTGGCCCAGCCAAAAATATATACCTGAGAAATTAACTGAGAAATTAGGCAAGAGTGTTTGAGGAAGCCACTTCTTATATGAAAAAAACTCTTTGATAACCTATGTATTCCAGCCTGAGCAACCTGAGAAGAATTGTCTTAGAACTATTCTTTTTAAAATTATTTATTAGTAGTAGTAGTAGTAGTAGTAGTACCTCACCAATATACCACAAAGTTTCAGGTTAGTGTCAACATCTATCGTGTATAACATAAATTATAAGTAACAAATTTATTATATAACACAACTCTACAAGTCATCATATCCATACATATTTTCCTATTATAAAAGAATTTTATCCTTGGCAAACAGAAAAACAAACTTATACACTATATTATCTACTAGAATATTTAGAAAGGTGTATTAGAACTATCCTGGTGATGTCTGCTGCATGGGGAAGGGGGAAAAAAATCAAAGAATCAGGAGGCAAAAACATAAGAAAGGGGATTCTCAATTATCTAAAAACACCAGTGAGGATAATCCTCCTTAAGCTTTTTTCTCATTTTTCCCCAGTTCTCAGCCCAGATTCACCTTTTTCCTGTCCCCGCCAGCTAAGAAAGGGGAATCAGTAGGAATGCTATATTGATTTCCACCAGTGATAATGGAATATGTATCATCAACTGGCAAAGATGATCCTCCTTGCTTTGACATGATCATAGTCTCCCTGATCCTAGCCCCCCCCGCGCCCCCCCCCCCCCCCCGTGTGGCATCGGGGCAGAAGGGAACCAAGAAAGGATTGTGAAAGTTTATCACCTTGCTTCCCCCAGCAACTCCCTCACCCTCCCAATATGATGGTGAGCTCAAAACAGATTGTAGAAGGCTATTTTATTCTTCCCCTATTCTCATTGGGGAGTCAAGAGAGTATTGTGGAAAGCTATAGCTTCCTCAGTCCTCACTCATCTCCCCTCCCTGCCTTCCATTATTTTAGAAGGTTTGTGGGAAAGAAAGGTATAGTCTTCTCCAATCCTAACTCCCCCCCCCCCCCAAAAAAAAAAACATTTTTGAAAACTACAACCCATCTGGCAGTGGGGAGAAAATGCATTAAATTGTTCATTCTTCCTTGCAGTAATGTAGTATTTAACACAGCATGCCCTACTGCTGGAGTTGGACAGGGTAATGAGCTTACTATCTAAGCAGGGATGCTGGCATTTAGAGCATAGATTCTAACAAGACACAAATACCAACCTTCCTAAGACTGACTACAATTGATCATTTTAAGCAACAAACTTAGCATTCAAATTAATGAAAGACTAAAGTGGAAAAAAACAAAATAATCATCATATTTTTTCTTTACACAGAGAAATACACTTAATAATATTGTACATTGTATGTTGGTGAAACAACAATGGAAGGCTTATAAAAGTTCTATATAGAATAAAATAATACATTTGTATTGATTTGCATATATTTACAGGTTTATGACAAGGGAGGAATTATTTTCAGTAATCTACTAAGTTGTCAGCCCATTTTTTTTTTTTTAAGAACTGATCATCTTCATTGAAAACACCCAACTCTGGGGGGCTGCAGACAGGTGGCTCTAGGCTGCCCTGGGAAACAGAGGATTGGGGCTGCTGCTGCCGCATGCCGTGGCCCCGATCCTCCCTTTTTCTGCCCTGAAAAGAGCAGCAAAATGCCGCTCCTTTCAGGGGTGGCAAAAGGATGCCCTAATTGCTGGCGCATGGCTCTTTAGCGCCCCTTCCATGCAGCGCATCAAAACACTGTGCCAGAAAGATGTCCTGATGCTGCGTGCTGTGCGTAATGGCACACAGTGTCAGGACACTGACAGTGTGGGGATGGGGCGACCGGCATGTAACTGGTCCTCCCCATCTCTGCCTCCAGGCCGGCTCTTTGGACCAGTCTGTAAAGGCCCTCTATCTCTCCTTTTTATCTGACTCCAAGGAAGCTGTCTCTGTGCAGAATGGACTGGAAGAGGGCAAACAAATTGAATGGACTGGATGAGGGCAAACAAATTGAAGCTTAATCCAGACAAGACAGAGGTGCTCCTAATCAGTCATAAGGCAGATCATTTACACTCCCCCTGAAATCTCAGGTCACAGCATGGGTGTGTTCCTGGACTCAACTCTGAGCCTGGATGCACAAGTTTCAGCAGTGGCCAGGAGTGCATTTGCACAATTAAAACTTGTGTGCCAGCTGCACCCATTCCTTGAGATGTCAGACCTGGCTACAGCAACACACGCTTTGGTTACATTCCGTTTGGACTATTGTAACACACTCTATGTGGGGCTGCCTTTGGAAACTGTTTGGAAACTTCAGTAGGTCCAAAATGCCACAGCTAACTGGAGCCAGTTACAGGGAGCGTATAACTCCTGTATTGAAACAGCTTCATTGGCTACTGATTCATTTCCAAGCACAATTCAAAGTGCTGGTCATGACCTATCAAGCCCTACATGACTTAGGTACAGATTATTTGAGAGACCGTATCTCCCCATATGAATCACTTAGAGCCCTAAGATCCTTGGGAGAAAGCTTTCTCTTGGTCCCACCACCATTCCACACTTGTTTGGTGAGGACATGAGAGAGAGCCTTCTCAGCGGCTGCCCTCCACCTGTGGAACTTCCTTCCATGGGAGGCTAGGCTGGCCTCTTCACTGCTGGCCTTTCGCTGGCAGGTGAAGACATTTTTATTTAAGCAAACCTTTTAGAATCCTGTAGACTTGGTTTCATTGGGGGATGGGGGTTAATTTTAGATTATTATTATTTTTAAATACATTTCAAATTTTATATTTGTAATTTTTATATATTACGGTTTTAATTGTACTATTTTAATTGTTATTTTAATGTGTTTTATATATGTTGTTAGCTGCCTTGGATCCCATTTTGGGAGAAAGGTGGGATGAAAATAAATAAGTAAAAATAATAAATAAAACAAACTGAAGAAAATAGCACTGACTAAGTGTGTGAGGATATGTTCTTCATACACTAAACCTGAGCTAGAATTTCTCCCAGGGGAATCTCTGCAACAAGGCTAGGTACATATAAACTTGGAATCCAGTGGTAACTCACATCACCATTAGTGTCTTTGTCAGTCACATGTTGACACATAATCTATATGTGTTAACACATATTGGTCCTGGAGAGAGATCTGCCAAGCAGCCATTCTCTTTAGGAACTACATTTTGAACAAATAAGATTTACAATGTCCCAGACAGAAACAAGTCAGCAGTGAGAATTCCTTGCAGAAATCTGCTTCCCTTCAGAAGAAACCATTATATGTCCCCCCCCCCATTCCCTCCAAATGTCTTTTTTACATCCAGTTGTAATAACTGCTCGTGAATTTAGAAATAATTGTAGAAAGTGGTATTATATAGACATTGGATTCACCTTTTTTAAAAAACAAAACAAAAACCTTTAAAATCTATATAGAGGGAGCAAGAATGTGTTTAGCTAGAACTGACAACTGTATGCAGGTATTAACAGTATTAAAATATAATTTTCTGATACATTTTCTATCTTTTCCCTCTTCTCCTGAATAACTGGAGGATTTCCCCCTCAATAGTACAATATGCATGTAAGCTGGAAAACTCCACTGGTTACATCTTCCTGCTGGCACATTTTAAAAGAAAGATTCATTGCATTTTCATAAAACTTAAATATGTCATTAGTTGTACAAGTAAAACAGAGACCAGAACAAGATGTTTGAAGCCAGAACCTCCTTCTACTGGGATTAAACCTAATACAGAAATTCAGAATCATGGGGATAAATGGAAACTTATTAATGTCTGGATTCTTTCCTTTTTTCCTTTTTAAATTGTACACACATGTTCACAATTGAAATGTGTATACTTGAAAAATGCATGACTAAAATGCATATTTTGTTAATAATGTGTACAAAAATGAATTCGAGCATAAGGGAAATACTCAAAATATGTACAATAAGAAAAATGTGCATAAGGGAAAACATCTAAATCTGCATCTGTTTCTGTGCAGGAAAGAGGAGAGAGTCTAACATGGAACTTAGAAGGGATGAAAGTGCTGATGGCCTTCTGAGAAAAGCAACAAAACAAACTTTCTCTAGGGATTTTGAACAACAGTTCCCAACATTCTGGCTGGACTGATAGGAGCTGAAAGACACCTCCCCGATGCGTCGGGAGGGGTCTTAAGTTGTGTCGGCCCATAAAAGGGCACTGATGTATGATTAGCTGAGTAGACCGGAAGGCCCGCCCTTGCCGGTCTGCTCGGCCAATTGAATAGAGATCTCGCTCGCTGATCTCGCGAGACTGTAAGTGTTGCGAGATCAGCAAGCAAGATTTCTGGGGCTATTTAGCCCCAAGCTGCCTCGTGTCAGCAGCCATTTTGGATTAGTAGATGAGCAAGTCTCTCATCTGCTGCATTGGCTCCTGGGCATTTTAGGCCTAGAAACGGCCTAGTCCTGTTTTAAAGGAGACGGATCGAGCGAGGAGCGAGTGCAGCTCGAAAGTAAAGCCGTGGCTCACTGCTTAAGCAGCAAGGAGAGTCGAGCACAGCCTTGGAAGCCAGGCCGCGGCTCTGTTTGGATGCAAGTCCCTTGCTTGGTGGTGACATAGCCCTCCTCAGGGGAGCCTGAGGATGGTGCGAAGTAGCAGAGTGGAGCACGGCCTGGGTAAAGGAAGCCGCAGCTCTTCTGATGTTTATAGGCTCGCGCGTGGCCTGGCTGGCTGGTTTGCCTGAAGCCTAGGTGGCCAATAGGCCTTGGTGTGCACTAGTAGGCACAAGTAAAAGCATAACACCAGAGGGACAGGCCCGTGGGGTTCAGACGGCCCTGGGACACAGGATCTGCGCCCCCCCTCCTCCGTAGGGTAGACTGGGGACACAGTTGAGGGTTTTCCTGATATTACTGGGTTGGATTACTGGTGCCTCCCCCCCCCCCTTGTCAATGATTGGGGCTAAGGCCTCCTCTGGCTTGGTGGCCAGCCTGTGCTTCAGGCGGCAATAATTGGGAACAAGTGCCATTGAATGACTGCCCTGTTGGGGGCTTAACAATAATTTTCTGCTATTTGGGAATTGGAATTAGTGACAAGAGGGCTGCTTTAAAAAACAGATAGATAGATAGATAAAATAAATATTCAGATATTAATTGAATGAACCATCGCTAAACATTACTAGAGGATGGCCTCAGGCTGTTCCCTATCAGGGTAATTTAAAGTGAGTTGAGGCTTGTGCTGGCTGGACTACTTCAATTAGATTCGGAGGTGTGCCATTTCTTTAACTGACCTTATTACCTATTAAAAAAATAAAATAAAAAATAAAATAAAATAAAATAAAATTATAACATACAGGTATAGCCTTAATAGGAACAGTATATCCTGTGCTAATTAGTTTGAATTGGCAATTCATAATATTCGACAAACATGCCACTAAGTAAGGCCCAGTCTAAACAATGTGCGACCTCTGCTGGCCCAAAAACAGACCAGTCAGCACCTGAGCAGGCTACTAACCCTCAAAATAGGGATGATGAGATTACTGCACATTTGGCGCAGATAGGGCGCACAATGCAGGCATGTGCAGCAGTGTGTGAGCAGTTAGCTCAACAGCGTCTACAGGGGGATAGCTTAGGGTCTCAAGTTAGTACTTCTGCAACTGTAGAATGAGCTATAAGTGTACAGCCGAGTCAGGTGCAACCGGCTACTGAGCATTCACCATCTTTGGTAGACATGGCATGTGGTTCCCCAGGTACATCAGCTATGGAGGTTGGGTATCCAACTGTAGCTGATGTAATGGAGCTTTTAAAGAAAGTTCCTGGTGTGGGACAACAGGATGTAGCTGCTTTGGTGGATCTTTTTAACTTTGTTGAAAAAGTGGTTGCTTCAGGTCAAGGCAATGTGCTGACTCCTCAGACTTCGGAGGCTTACAGCAAAGATATGGCAAGTGTTTCTGTGAGACAACACAACACCCGAGCTGCTACTGTGATGCTCTCGGTGGGAGCTCTGCAAGCATCGGTTGATGCTTCAAGTCAAGCGACAAACTCAGGTTTGTCTCACACTACTAATATGTGAGCATCATGGCCCTCATCAGTTTGGGCGACAGGTGGGCAGACTGGGTTGAGCTCTGGAATGGAGCACCCTACGTCTGCAGCAGTAGCGGCACCTGTGACAGATCCTGGGCTTGCTCAGGTTATGGACTCGGGGGTGCGAAATAACTTGAATGTGACTAATACAGTAGGTGATACAAGGGGAATGGCTTTGGTGGGAGCACTGGGCATTTCTGGAGCAGACAGGGTGGTGGACTGCAATCCATATGCGGGAATGTCCACTCACCTAGGATCACACCTTCCTCAGGCTACCAAGGAGAGAATATGGAAAGGTGAGTATATTGACTTATTTTCACTCACCTTCCGTGATCCCGAGCCGAGGATCATGGTTAAGGATGGGGTGGTTTTTACCCTTCCAAAAGAATTTCAGTCACACAAACGCCCTAAGCTGGAAAGGAATTTTGTAAATTGGATCATGGGCTTTACAATATACAGGGGTATTATTGAAGAAAAAGAACCTGCTAGATCTCCGGAATTCTCCAAATATCAGGAGATAATGATCAAGGCATATACAAATTGCCATTTTAATTCTAGGGGGTCTGCTTGGCTTCAATATGATGAACAGTTCAGGATGAGGGCGACATTTGACTGCTCTTTGTCCTGGTATCACGTTCAGTCCGAATTGTGGACGGATGTTATGGTAGGGGCCTCCCCTTTGAGCCAATGTGACCATGGGTTCATACCTATGGTCACGCAGCCGAGAGGGCAATATGTGAGGCCAAGCACGGGGGAGAAAAAACAATTTGGGCTGTGCTGGGACTTCAATGCAGGTAAATGCAGGAGGCAGCCCTGCAGGTTTGACCATAAATGTAATACCTGCAGAGGTAATCACCCAGGATCATCATGTCTTAAAGGTAAGAAAGTGGGAGGTGGGGCCCCCTCTCAGCAGTCATCAATTGAGGGGGGGAAGAGCACCAACACCAATTAAGTTGGATGTGTTGGTTGCTCGGTTGCGGATATACTGTAAACGGGATGCTGCACAGTATTTGTTTGAGGGTTTCTCACAAGGTTTTCGTATTCCTTATGCGGGTGACAGGGTGCACCGTTACGCACCTAATGCACGCTCGGTCAGGGATTTGCTGGGGATTGTAAAGGATAAGCTGGCTAAGGAAATGGCGGCAGGAAGGATTTCAGGCCCCCATGATCACCTGCCAATGCCAACTTTGTGACTGTCTCCACTGGGTATCATCCCTAAGAAGGCACCGGGGGAATACAGATTAATCCACAACCTATCTTACCCTAGAGGCGAATCAGTAAATGATGCTATTGACCCTCAGTTAGCATTAGTAAAATACACCTCATTTCATTCAGCAGTAAAAATGGTTAAGACATTGGGTAAAGGAGCCTTATTGGTGAAATGTGACATTAAATCCGCCTTTAGGTTACTCCCTGTTCACCCAGAAGATTTTGATCTCTTGGGTTTTCAGTTTGAAGGGAAGTATTACTTCGATAAAGCTATGCCACTGGGGTGTTCCATTTCTTGCTCAGCATTTGAGACGTTCAGCACTTTCTTACATTGTTGTGCCACTAAGAGGTCTGGTAATCATGCAATTACCCATTACCTTGACGATTTCTTATTTGCTGGGACCTCTGGGATGACTGGTTGTTCAGATACATTGTTGGCATTCCAGGGCCTAATAAAGGAAATGGGGGTACCTTTGGCTGAGGAAAAGACGGAGGGCCCTGATACCCATCTTACTTTCCTTGGAATTGTATTGGATACTATGGAAGGTATATCAGGTAAGAAGCTGAAAGAAATGGAGGCAAAGATTGTCATCTCGTCTCTTCTGCCAGTTGAAGGGCATGGTCCAGGAAGAGAGAGGAAAATAGCAGATGTCAACAATTGGCTCCGCAGATGGTGTCGTCAAGAACGATTTGGATTCTTAGATCATGGGCTGCGGTTCCATGAGGGCGGACTCCTGGCAAGGGATGGGCTGCATCTCACGCCAGTTGGAAGAAAAGTTTTTGCCAAGAGTCTCAAGAATTTGATCAGGAGGGCTTTAAACTGAACTATGTGGGGAAGGAAGACAGTGTCCTGGAAGACAAAAGGACTGGAAAAAATTGTCAAACTGTCATAGAGGAAACAAGGCGAACAGTACAGGGACCCAACAGTGGGAGGCAAAAAAACCTGCACAGGCAGCAAGTAAGGGGGACATATGGTCTTAGATGTCTCTACACTAATGCACAGAGCATGGGAAATAAGTAAGATGAACTCGAACTCCTAGCACAACAAAGCAAATATGATATAATAGGCATCACTGAAAGCTGGTGGGATGAGTCTCATGACTGGAATGTAGAAATACAGGGGTACAACCTTTCCAAGAGAAATAGGCCAAACAAGAAAGGAGGAGGAATAGCATTATATGTCAAGGACATTTACACCAGTGAAGAAACCCAGGACATCAATCCTGGAAGCCAGGTGGAGAGCATCTGGATAAAAATTAAAGGGGAGGGAAACAACAGGGATGTTAGTGTGGGAGTCTACTATAGACCCCCAACTCAAGCAGAATTGGATGATGCCTTACTAGAACAGATGACCATACACTCAGAAAGGAGAAATATAGTAGTGATGGGTGACTTCAACTATCCTGATATTTGCTGGAAGTCAGACTCAGCAAAATCCTCAAGGTCTAGCAAATTCCTCACTTGCCTCGAAGACAATTTCATTGTCCAAAAGGTGGAAGAGGCAACGAGGGAGTCAGCTATTTTGGATCTGATCCTAACTAACAGGGGAGACCTAGTTAATGGGGTGCAAGTGGTTGGATCCTTAGGCGGGAGTGCTCATTTCCTCCTGGAGTTTATTATACAGTGGAAAGGAGAAGCCAGGCATAGTCAGACACACATTCTAGACTTTGGGAAAGCTGATTTTACTAAACTTAGAGAAATACTGGGGGTGATCCCATGGACAGGAATACTAAAAGAGAAGGGAGTTCAAGATGGATGGGAGTTTCTTAAAAGGGAGATACTGAAGGCACAATTTCAAACCGTTCCAATGAGGAGGAAAAATGGGAGGTGTCTCAAGAAACCAGGATGGATGACTAAGGAACTTGCAACTGAACTATGTTTTAAACGGAACATGTATAAGAAATGGAAAAATGGAGAAATCACCAAAGAGGAATTCAAACAAATAGCTAGCATGTGTAGGGGTAAAGTCAGAAAAGCTAAAGCGCAGAATGAACTCAGGCTTGCTAGAGAGGTTAAGAACAATAAAAAGGGCTTCTTTGGGTATGTCAGCAGCAAAAGGAAAAAGAAGGAAGTGGTAGGGCCACTGTGTGGAGAGGATGGCAAAAAGTTAACGGGACAGAGAAAAGGCAGAATTACTCAACACCTTCTTTGCTTCAGTCTTCTCAGAAAAGGCAAAGGGTGCTCAACTTGAGCATAATGGAGCAGAGGACAGAATAGGAGAATTTCAGCACAGAATAAGTGAAGAGATAGTACAGAAATATCTGGTTAATCTAAATGAATATAAGTCTCCAGGACCAGATGAATTACATCCAAGGGTATGAAAAGAACTGGCAAACATAATATCGGAACCATTGGCAATAATCTTTGAGAATTCCTGGAAAACAGGAGAAGTCCCAGCGGACTGGAGGAGGGCAAATGTTGTCCCCTATCTTCAAAAAGGGGGGGGGGGGGAAAGAGGATCCCAGCAATTATAATCCACTTAGTCTGACATCAATACCAGGAAAGATTCTGGAGCAGATCATTAAACAGAGAGTCTGTGAACACCTGCAAGGTAATTTCATTATCACAAAAAGTCAACATGGGTTTCAGAGAAACAGGTCATGCTAGACAAATCTGATCTCTTTTTTTGATAAAATTACAAGCTTGGTAGATGAAGGGAATGCTGTGGATATAGTATATCTTGATTTCAGTAAGGCCTTTGACAAGGTTCCCCATGACATTCTTGCAAACAAGCTGGTAAAATGTGGGCTAGACAAAGTAACTATTACATGAATTTGTAACTGGTTGACTGGCTGAACCCAAAGGGTGCTCAACAATGGCTCCTTTTCAACCTGGAAAGAAGTGACCAGTGGGGTGCCACAGGGCTCTGTCCTGGGCCCAGTGATATTCAATATCTTTATTGATGACTTGGATGACAGTATTGGGGGCATAGTTATCAAATTTGCAGACGACACCAAATTAGGAGGAGTAGCTAATACCCCAGAGGACAGGATCAAAATTCAAAATGACTTGAACAGACAAGAAAGCTGGGCCAAAGCTAACAAAATGAAATTCAACACGGAGAAATGTAAGGTACTGCACTTAGGGTGGAAAAACGAAAAGTACAGATATACGATGGGGGACACCTGGCTGAATGAGACTACGTGTGAAAGGGATCTAGGAATCCAGGTGGACCATAAGTTGAACATGAGTCAACAGTGCTATGCAGTAGCTAAAAAGGCCAATGCAATTTTAGGCTGCATCAGTAGAAGTATAGTGTCTAGATCAAGAGAAGTAATAGTGCCACTCTATTCTGCTTTGGTCAGGCCTCACCTGGAATACTGCGTCTAGTTCTGGGCACCACAATTCAAAAAGGATGTGGAGAAACTGGAGCGTGTCCAAAGGAGGGCAGTAAAAATGGTGAAGGGTCTGGAAACCAAGCCCCATGAGGAACGACTTAGGGAGCTGGGAATGTTTAGCCTGGAGAAGAGAAGGTTAAGAGGTGATATGATAGCCGTGTTTAAATATTTGAAGGGATGTCATATTGAGGAGGGAACAAGCTTGTTTTTGCTTCTCCAGAGACTAGGACCCGAAACAATGGATGCAAGCTGCAAGAAAAGAGATTCCACCTCAACATTAGGAGGAACTTCCTGACAGTAAGGGCGGTTCGACAGTGGAACACACTCCCTCGGAGAGTAGTGGAGTCTCCTTCCTTGGAGGTCTTTAAGCAGAGGCTGGATGGCCATCTGTCGGGGATACCTTGATTTTGATTTCCTGCATGGCAGGGGGTTGGACTGGATGGCCCTTGTGGTCTCTTCCAACTCTATGATTCTATGATTCTATGATCTTGCCTCCCATCTGATAATCTCTTATCTATGAGGCTACAGGTGAGGATGATGAGAAACAAATCTAAGGCCATGCTATGCGAATTTAAATCCCTGACAGGTTTATTAAACTTTGCTTGCAAGGTTATAGTGCCGGGGCGGGCATTTTGTGAACGTTTGTATAATGCCACCAGGGGTGTGAAGTCCCCCCATCACCACATTAGAATTACCTCCGGAATAAGGGAGGATTTAAGGATCTGGGAGTCATTTTTAGAACAATTTAATGGTGTTTCCTTTTGGAGATCTGAAATGCTCCTAAGGGCAGACGCTCAGGTACACTCCGATGCTTCAGGGGCTCATGGTTTTGGGGTATATTTTAATGGTCAGTGGGCAGCTGAGGGATGGCCGCAATCTTGGGTGGATAAAGGGTGGACATGGGACCTCACCTTTTTAGAACTTTTTCCTATTGTGCTTGCGGTTCATTTGTGGCCAGAACAATTTACAAACAAAACGGTGTAGTTCTGGTGTGATAACCAAGCTGTAGTCCACATAGTGAACTCCCAGACTTCTAAATCTAATAGGGTAATGACACTGGTCAGGGAGATGGTGGCTCAAGCTCAACACATTCCTGGTTTACTAAATCCGTTGGCGGATGCCCTTTCGCGTTTTCAGTTTTGCAGATTCTGGCAACTGGCGCCAGAGGCAGCAGCTCAACCATTGGAGGTACCAACATATCTTTGGAGTCTTGGAGAATAGAAATTGACAAGGCAATTATCCAGTCCATCGCCCCATTGACACACAAGTCATATCAGCTCGCGTTGCGAGCATTTAGATGTTTCTTGTTAACTGTTGGGGAGGTAGAGGTCTGGCTATTGAAGGTGGAGGTTATCCTCTGTTTTGCGGTCCACCTTAGGTAATCAGGTTCATCTCCAGTCACCATCAGGGGCAGAATGGCAGCGCTGTCATTTTATTCTAGAGCTGGAGGTTTTAATGACCCTACTGTTGATTTTAGAGTTCGTAGGACTTTAGAAGGATGGGCGAGGGAATCCATAACAATACGGGATAATCGATTGCCAATAACAGTTCCTATCCTGATTAAAATTTGGCAAAATCTCCCATCTACATGTTTCACACCGTAAGAGGTGATATTGTTTAAAGCAGTATTTTCGTTGGCCTTTTTTGCGGCCTTGAGAATAAGCGAAATTGTCCCTAGTTCCCATACTGATGAATCTGGCCGGGCTGTGGCATTCTTGGATATCCATATTTCTGAACAGGGGATACAAATGACAATTAGGCGGTCAAAGACAGATCAATTGGGAAAAGAACAATCAGTAATTTTGGCTAGGGCACCTGCTGGCCATATTTGCCCAGTGCTGGCATTATCAGATTACCTCAGAATAAGGACAAGAGTAACCGGATATTTATTTTTACACCTATCTGGCCTTCCGTTGACCCAGTTTCAATTTCGGGCTGTGCTGCGGAAGGTCTTGAGACATGCCGGTTTACCAGCGGCTCAATTTTCTTCTCATTCTTTTAGAATTGGGGCAGCGATGGCTGCAGCAGTACATGGTTTAAGTGATACTGCAATTTGCAAGATTGGACGCTGGTGTTCTAGGGCTTTTAAATCTATGTTCGCACCTAAGACAAACTGAATTGCTAACTCACTGATTTGTCCCGATTATATTTAGCAGAACTGAATGGTGGAGACATATGGATACTTGGCCACAGCCTAGTCTTTTGGGCCGAGCGGCACTTCATTGAGCATTGACGGGATTTGACCATGGGATGGAGAGACGTAGGAGCTTTAAGGTGATTCGGTCGTAGAGGAATGCTTGGGGAGCTCTACTACCTAGAATTATTGAATTGCTGGCATCTTTCACACATCCCAAGATCTTGCTAGTTCATTTAGGAGAAAATGATCTGGAAAAACTGACTTCTTTAAAGTTAGCTAAAAGAATTGTTAATGAGATGCAAGAGGTTAAGCGAAGGATGCCAAATACTGTGTTCATGTGGACAAAGTTGCTGCCTCGGCGGTCTTGGTACGGTGCTCGGAGTGATGCGGCTATCAACGGAGCTCGACGTTGGCTGAACAAATCTGTGGCCAAGACCTTGGGGGGAATGGGAGTTGTTATTGTGGAGCATGAAGGAATTCAGGTTACATTGCCACACTTGGGGAGATGGCATACATCTCTTCCCGGAGGGGAATGACATATACTTGACTTCTTTGGAGTCATACATTAAAAGAATGATTTTTTGGGGGGGAGGGGATGCCAAGCTAGGCTGGCCCCCTCCTGTGGTGGGCAGAGACCCCCCTCCTCGGGGGATAATTAGGTTAATTGGAAAAAATACTAATTGGGTTAATAAAAAATTCTAAATTGGGTATATGTCATTATGTTAACCAAATACGTATGACGTCAGTTAACCTTGGTTGATGTCATATTGTTATGGTGTCATAAAAATCATTATGACGTCATTTCTGGTTGGGGGAGGGGTTTGATAGTTATTGTTATATAAGGCATAAACTAATGGACTTGATGCATGCTGTGATAGAAGTAATTAATTAATAGCATTCACGCTTAACTACACGAACGCATGCGTCAAGAACAAATTCTCGTTTTAAAAATTGTTTATTTGAATGTTTAATTGATTGGTTTGAAGACCCTGTACAAAATAAAAGTTGTGGCCAATGATTTACCCAAATAATCGTGTACGGTGTCCTTTGTGCCAATGCAAAGACACCCCCCCCGATGCGTTGGGAGGGATCTTCTGTTGCGTTGGCCCATAAAAGGGCATCAACGGGTGATTGGCTGAGTAGACCGGAAGGCCCGCCCTTGCCGGTCTGCTTGGCCAATCAAATAGAGATCTCATTCCCAGACTGAGGGTCTAGTCCTGAGTCTCAGAGATGGATACCCATTTCCAAGTCATGAAGCCAAAGAGATGACAGTCAGGACAAGAGCACTATCTTGAATACACATACAGAGAAAGAAACACAGGCTGTAGGCTGCTTGGGCTCAAGTACTGTTTGCTCCACAGTTGTTCCACCAAGCCATCTCTTCCCCTTCATCCTTCCCTTTCAAACTTTCTCAAACCAAAGCCAACATTGAACTGGAGACAGGGATTAGTGAATGAGTTCATCAGTCCCCTACAGTATTTGCTGCTTCAGGAGTTGTTGAATATGGTGCTACAGGACTGAGGCTTTAGCACTTAATTTCCCAGATCTTTTTCCAGCTTCCTCACCCTACCCAAAATGGGTCATGCTGAAGTACAATTTTGTTGCTTCATTTGAAAGGCACATCAATTGAACCACTGTTAGCAAAGGGTGGGATTTTATTATTTTCTTGTTTAATTCTTGACTTCACTGTTTTCTTTCTCTCTCTCATCCTCTTTTCTCTTCTCACCTTATTCCTGAAAGTCCAAAAAAAAAAGTATTTTCCTTCCCTTTTATGCTCTTGTTCTCAGATACTTTCTCCTCCTCCTCCTGCATCTCCTGGCAGCTACTGCCTTCCCTCATTCCCTAGCCCCTCTTTTTGACTTTTCCAGTCTCTTCTTCCTCGTTCCTGGCAAAATCTCCCTGCATCCCCCTCCCTCTTCTCCTTCTATATCTGCAATAGGCTCTTCCACACACGAAAGGCAAGAAATCTGACAGCAAATACTAATGGGTTGATGTGTCTTGATGCTGTGTGTGCATTCACATGCAATCTGTCAAGGCAACTTTGGGAACGGATGAAAAAAGCTGTATGGTGTAACCAGCCATCACTCAATTGCATTCTTCTTCTACATTCTTTCCTAATCCTCATTCTCCTTCTTATTGCTTCTCTCCTTTTCTTCTCCCCATTTCTGGCTACCTCCCACTTCTCCTAGCTACATTGGTCCAAAACACACTGCCAGTTTGAAACTGCTTTAACTGCCCTGGCTCAATGCTAGGGAATTCTGGGAACTGTAGCTTTGTGAGACATTTAGCCTTCACTGCCAGGGAGCTCTGGTACCACAATAAACTACAGTTCCCAGAATTCCCTAGCACTGAGCTAGGGCAGTTAAAGCGGTCTCATACAGGATTATTTCTGCAGTGTGTTTTGGACCATTCATCATTTTCCTTCTCCTTCATCCTTGGTCTATTAAATGCTCTACCCAATTCCACCAACAAAGGAAATCCAAAAACCATAACTGGTATACCTTACATTTGACTTATATTGCAGTAATAAATCTCATTAAATTCAATAGGGCTTGCTTCTGGATAGACATGCATACACAGGATTGACCAGTAGGATCATCATCGTCATTTAATAATCTGGTGATTATTAGCATCATTGATATGATTATTTTCTATGTGGAAAGATTCTGCAACTCAACAGGAAAGAAAGAAAGAAAGAAAGAAAGAAAGAAAGAAAGAAAGAAAGAAAGAACTGTGGCCAGTAGAAAACCAGTTAATATGAAAAATCCATTAAAAACAGAGTTTAGAAAACAGACTTTTCTTTTTGCATGGAAGACTTTGGGCCTCTGCAGACCGGCCCAAAGGGCTGGCCTGGGGGTAGAGTTTGGGCAGGGCAGCTGCACACTGGCTGCCCCAACCCCATGCCGATGCCGTGCATATAGTGCGCGGCATCAGGACGCCCTCCTGGTGCAGCGTTTAAACGTGCTGCTCCAAAAGGGTGCTGAAGAGCAGCGGTGCTGGCTCTTAGGGTGGCCTTTTGCTGCCCCTAAAAGGAGGAGCATTTTGCCCCTCTTTTCGGGGCAGCAAAAGGAAGGATTGGGGCCACAGTGTGGGGTTGCCATGGCCCTGATCCGCCGCTTCCTGGGGTGGCTCTGTGCCACCCGTATGCAGAGGCCCTTTATTTGGTTAGACTCCACCTCTCATGTGTTGTAAGAAGCAATGCTTGGAAAGTGAAAAACGGGGAAATTGGGTGTTTTTTCTTCAAAGTAGAGGTTGGGAAAATTTCCTTGGCTGGATTACAATATCCATAAATTGCTAAAAGCAGAACCTTTCCCTTCTCTCTTTAAGCAAAGCAAAGCAAAGCAGCTTCATTTATATACCGCTTCATATCACGCTATGGGATGTCTAAGTGGTTTACAACTATAAGTTCATTGCCCCCCAACAGCTGGGTACTTATTTTAGCGACCTCAGAAGGATGCAAGCCTGAGTCTAGCCTGAGCCCTGGCTAGTACTGAACTCGCAACCTTGAGGTCTATGAGTGAGCGGCTGCAGTACAGGCATTTAACCACTGCGCCACCAGGGCTTCTTTAGTTCACAGCTTGAAAAACTTACCAGTAATTGCTGACCAGAGACATATTTTCTCATATGTGCTGGGGAGACCTGTTATGTTTTATTTTATTTATTTACATGAAACTTTCTAAGCATTTGTGTAAATGTTTAATGTGTTCTGGTTAGTGACATCACCAGGTCCCACCACTTTCGCTGCATCAGCACTACAGAAATAATCCACTTTCATTCCTTTACCATTCATCCTATTGTTTCTCTTTCCTTTATTCCTTCTTAACTTCCTTGATCTTCATCCTCTCTCCTCCCTCAAATCACCTACTACTATACTACTTACTCTTACCTTCTTCGACTTAGTTAGCCTTCATTTTTCTCATCTTATACATCTTATTCTTTCCCTTTCATTCATTCTTTCAACCTTTCACTCCCTCTCTGACCTCTCAAGGAATGTGAGGAAAATGTACGAAAGGGTGTTGAGAGTGGGGAGTAGTGGGGATTTTTTTTTTTTTTTTTAGAAGAGTAAAAGAAAGAAGAAACAAGATTGTACATATTATAGATGCAATCAAATGAAGTAAATTAAGTAAGTATAAGTATGTGTGTATGTATATGTTTGAAAGGTTTTACATGTATTGTTCTGTAATTCTGTAATTTTAATTAATAAAAGATTTTTTTAAAAAAAAATAATCCACTTTGACCCCACTACCATGGCTCTGGGAATTGTGGTTTTGGTAGACATTTAGCTTTCTCTATCAGAGAGCTCTGGTGCCTCACCAAGCTACATATCCTTGGATTCCACAGGACAGAATCACAGCAGTGGTTAAATTGGATCATTTCTGCAGTGTAGATGCAACCTAAATCTCAGGGTTTTTTTCCTTGAAATCTCATGAATTGTAGACTTCTGAACTGGCAAGCATACCTGGAGGGCCCTTGTTTGGGGAAGATTACTTTCAAGAAAACTTTCTTCATCTGATAATCATTGCAGGACTCACTCCGTTGGCTTTGTTCTCTCATCTCTCTACTGTGGGTGTCTGTACAGGACAAGCCTTCTTGGGGTTAGATCTAGCTTATGAAACCCTTCTAAGGAAACTGAGCCAAGTTCCCCACAAGTTAAGGTTTTGCAACAATGGAAGACATTTGGGATATCGGCAAAATATTCAGCTACTATATAAGCTTTGTTTTACTCAGTATTAAGCTGCATCTTAAAGGTGCTATTTTCATGTTTTAAACAAAACAGAAGAAACTAAAAATATTGCTGCTTTCCAAACTCTTTTGTTTATGGACTGAAAGAATATATCTCTGCTGTATTATACTGCATATTGTGGAGGTCATTTTGCTGGAGAAAACCATAAACTATATGCACTACATTTGAAATGTTTTATTTCATGTTCAGTATTACTACTAGGCATATAGAGCTAAAGAAAATGGCAAGTAGAATAAATTATTTTAAATCAATAAAGTAAATACTCATGTAAGCCCCATTGATTCATTGGATCTGTGCTAGCAGGGCTAGCAATTGGATCCACCCTACAGCTTTTTATCAGATAACTTCTGAATTTTCTTTCTTTATGTGTTATTCATTGTGCTTTATGTGAGCATATTTTGTATCTAATTGAATGTTTAAATATTAAATCACACTCTGAGTCATCTTGAGTCCCAATGTTAAAATTAAACAGGATATAAATTTGGTAAGTAAAGTATAATTAAGAAACTACTAAAAGAGCTTATGTGGAATGGTGGTTTGTTTGCTGGACTATATGACTCTGGGGACCAGGGTTTGATTCCCAGCTTGGCTACCAAACCCACTGGGTGACTGTGGGCAAGTCACATGCTCTCAGCCTCAGGGGAAGGCAATGGCAAACCTCCTCTGAGCAAGAAGTCCCCATGATAGTTTTGCTTTAGGATCATCATAAATTGGAAGTGTCTCAAAGGCACACAACAACAGTATATACAGTAGTGTCTTGACTGTAAGTCATTAACAGCAGCTTTTGCATACCTGAGACATAAACCCTTTTAAAAAGACTTCACTCCTACAACTCTCATTCTTAGAGGTTCCTAGGTACTGGTGAACTATGCCCTTACTCAGCAAAGTCATTAAGTGTCCTTGCATTCTTTTACCCGTCTCTTATTTCTTTCTTAGAACAGCTTGCTGTGTTTCTCTTCTGTCTCTAGTGACCTCTTTTCAAGTATTCCATTTTTCTATTCTTATACAGCACACTGTTCTAAATCTCACATTTTGACAAGGGCTTTGATGCAAAGTAGCTGAAGCCAAACCAGAAACAAAGATAAACAATTTCAGCATATTTTTGCACTGTTTTGAACATACTAATGCAGATCTGCTTTGTTGTATTTGCAAACTGCTAAAAAAACAAAACAAAACAAAAAAAAACTTACAAAAATCCCAGCCCCAAGCTCCTTGCGACAATGAGGCTGTAATTAGGCTAATTGAGTTTTAAAATGTTCAAATAATGATGCTATAGTTGGTGCTTTAATGAGACATGAAATGACACACCTCTAACCCATGTACAGAAAAGCCCCTAATTATATCCCTCTTGTTCAAAGAGTAGCTAGTTTTCCCCTTGACTGTGCTTAAGATGATGAAAGATATCTATTCTATTCATATCTGCTTTTAACTTGAACTTTAGATCAATAAACAGTGTCACACCACATAAGAATTGCAGACTTTTGTCCACCAGCAGTTGCAACTCTATTGCTAAAGAAAATCTTTAAATGTGTCACTGGAGGTGCTACTTTGCAGAAGGGCTTTATTTTTAAAAAGAAGATATTTGAAAATACTGATAAACTTTATAATATTTTTGAATCATCTGGCTGTAATAGGGACCTTTTATAACCAGGAAAAATGTTATCTGTTGCTAGAATTAACACAGAGGGCATCTCAAAAAGGGAGCACTCTCTTTTGGGGAAAAAACAAAAGGGAATTGTCTTTAAAATGATATGTCTGGGATGGGGAAGGACAAATGTAGATTTGAAATCCTAGAACTTTAATTTAGTGAGTCTTGGACAAAGTACTTGTTAAGTCAATTTGTACTGAATCTGTTTTTTTAAAGCAGAAAACATACAGTCAAAGACTGAACAGAGTAGACACTTTTTGATAAAAGTTAACACTCTCTTTCTTTCATTATATTCTATCTTTCTTATAGATCTGTTATAAATAAAACACATAACCTTGCTTGAGCTTTTGCAAGACAGCTTTTTTCCCCAGAAGCTAAAAAATCTAGTTGCTGTTTTTAATATTCTTTATCCTTACTCAATTCTAATGTAGTATTCCAGAAATCTTGGCAAAGAAAAATAAAGGTTTTGAATCCTCAGGAAAATTGTATTTCATCTCTCTCTCTCTCTCTCTCTCTCTCTCTCTCCCCCCCCCCCCCCCCATTAACTAAAGAGACTGTCCTTATCTCAATAATAAAAAATGAGTCTCATTGCTTCCAGCTGGTCAGTAAGTGATTTATAAGGTGCTGCCTAATTATCAAACAAATATCTAGTTTAAAAGGATGTTGTAAGAATCTCTTTCAACACCTAATTGTGGAATCCTGTTTTTGAACTCAAGGACTTTTTTTTTCAAAGCCATGTAAATGAATCTTGACCATTACTTTGTGAAATAAGGATCTTTATTATGAGTATTATCACTTTGATTTATTAGAAAATGGGCCCATTAAGGTGCTTTCATGCATCTGAGAATCACTTGTCAGAATAGCCTTGCTTTTAAGTGTGTTTTCAGAAAAACTGAACTCTAAGGGGGGAAGCGGAGGGTGCAAAGGGCTGTTTTAGGGGCAAGGAAGGGGAGGGGCAGCTGCACGGTGGGCGCCCCAACCCCTTCCCGAAGGCATCATCAGAGCGTCGGCCCCTCCGCATGGCCGGGGCTCTGACGATGCCTTCCCGCCGCAGCGTCCGAACACGCTGTGGTGGAAGAGTTGCCGAAGGTGCACCGCCAGCCTTTTGCAGCGCACCTTCGGCGACTTGTGGAAGGAGCGCTATTTTAGCACTCCTTCCAGGGGCGGTGAAGGTGTGCCGCAGGGCTGAGGTGTGCGGATATCCTGGCCCCGCGGCGCAGCTTCCTGGGGCGGCCCCGTGCCGCCCGTCTGCTTCCCCCCCTTGGATACTTGGTTTCAGATTTTTTAATTCTACATTTTCCTTCTAACTGCAATCAGTCCTCCATATCCATGTATTCTGCCCCTACAGATTTAATCATCCATAACATGGAAATAGTCAAAAATCTGAAAATTCCAAAAAGCAAACCTTTATGTTGACATTTTATATAAGGGAACCATTTAACTACCCTAAATGATTATAATGAGACTTAAGCACCCATCAAACCCCAGAGGATATCAAGGGCCCATTTAAGGCTCATATAATACTATTACCGGTAATCCTATACATATACTCAGAAGTAGTATTTCAGTTGAATCCAGGTAAGTGAATATAGGATTGCAACCTAAATTCCTTTTCTTTTACCCCAGAACCTGCCTAAAATGATGACCATACATTCCCCATTAAGCATGCTAGGTTAGAGTGAGACAATAGAATTGGTGTTAATATGTAATTAATTATAAATTGTGAATATTTTATGTTCCTATATCAGGAATGACACTAAATCCCATTAAAATGTCTTTCTTGAGCAATGGCAGGTGGCAAAAATATTGAAATAGATTTTTTCCTCCAAAACTTTCTTTTCTATTATATTATTGCATTTCAAATCTATTGTTGTGCTTTGTGGATCAATATGAAATTTAAATAAGACTTGTACATTGACCTTATCGATACCTTTAATCATACTACACTGCAAACTTTTCTGTGACACTGGAAACATATTTTCCCCAATGCTACATTCATTTCACTTCTATAGTCTAATACATTTCTAGACCAGTATGAAGTCCACCACCCCCACCCAATATGTTTTTCTTTTCTTTTTTTTCTTTTCTTTTCTTTTCTTTTCTTTTCTTTTTGGAATGAAAAGAAAATAAGTCAATCTTGACTTTATTTTTCATTCACATCATGGGATTTTTGACATCACATTACGAGTGCTAGGTTACTTTATTTATTTATTTGTTTATTTATTTTGAGCATTATAAATGCTGATGGTGAACAAAATGCAGGAAACAACAGAAGCAAAAACAACACATACTATGACTACCAAAGACACTGACTAGGAAAACTCTCTTCAATTTCACTTCATTAAATCAAGCTTACTAATTCCCTTAAACACATAGTTTAATATGACTAATGAAAATATGCATTAATTCTCTCACAGAGCATATTATTAATGTCATGAAATTAACTCTCATGGGACTGTTCCAGGAACAAGACAGAGACTTAGGTCTGATCTCCAAAGGGAGTTGTCTTCAGATAATTTCATTTATGTTGTCTTAAATTATTACATACAGTCATTTAGTTCTGTGCAGGGGGAAACACCACATGAGATTTAAATGAAGGATAGAACTGACAGCTTTACAAACCTTGGCTAAGTGGAACTGTCCACTCATATTAGTAAATCTTTTCTCAAATGGTGTTTGATTAACACAAAGCCTTCTTTCAAATTCTTTGGTAAAGTTTCTAAGCAGCTTTGAGCTGTTGTGTTGATTTCCCATTTCTAAGCACTTTGACAGTTCTGTTCTGGCTTTCCAGATAGGTACCTCTGGTGTTGTTTTGGTATAATTAAAAAAAATGTAGTTGTAACTAGTTACAAATGAATTAACTAACTAATCATTTCTTTTTGCAATCATTAATGTTCACCCAAGTTACATAATGTAACTTCATGAGAAGTAACTTCATTTATTTTGTGATATAACTAGCATTTTAATTACTCTGATAGTTGCAGGCCTATGTCATCACTAAATGATGGAGAATATTATGGCTTGTGCTGTGCCTTATGCCCTGTTGGTGGTTTTGAGAAAATCAAGAGCTGAATGTGAAGTCAGGGGATTTTATATCACAGGCAGTAATTTGTAGAATTTATACCTTAAAAAAATCAGTTTAATCCATTTCAATTACTTCTGAAAATGAGAAAAACTCTTTTTAAAGTTAAGCAACTACTTCTTGGAATGATAATGATGACTGATTACTTAAAAAAAAAAAAAAAAACCTTTCTAATCTCTGTATATTTGCCATGGGAGCAGATTTGATTTACTGAAGAGAAAAATAATTCTAAATATTTTTTTGAAAAATTTATTGCAGAAACAATAACCTGTTTCTTCTTACCTCTTTTAACTTTGCAAGACTTTTTGTCTGGCTGGAGAAGATAACCTTCCACACAGCTGCAGATATATGATCCATCTGTATTTGCACAAGTTTGGCTACAGGTCCCATACAGATTACATTCATTCAAATCTGAAGGGAAGAACAAAATGGTTTAATTATAAGTGAGTGTTAAAATAAAAGAGAGATTTCCTTTCAAAGCTTTTGTCTAAACCTTCTTGGCAAAGTCACTTCTTGAGTTCGAACCAAACATAGCTGAAAACTGTAATGTTCTATGTCTAAAAGCTGGTTTCAGACACTGCAGAAATCTGAGTAAACATAAGAAATTTTTTTATGAGAATCTCATATATGGTTCACAGAAGCCAATAAGTATGCTCCTCAAGCATCCTTATATTCTTTCCTCTAAGAAGGCATGTGCAGCTGCTAGGGGCTGAAGAAGCCACATAGGTTCCCTATGGGATGCACATCACATGTCTCCTGTGCCACCCTCAACCCATAAATTTTGTCTAAAATACCCAACAAATTATGCTCCTGAAGTATCTAGGGGAGTATGACTAACCATCTTGCAACGTCATCCCTCCTGTTTTAGGCCCATTCAGGCCTTATTCCAGAATGAGAAGTGAATCAAAGTTACATCATAAAACTGGAGTGGGGTCACCAGAGAATGTGAGAGGCTCTATTGGCCATTATTGTGTGGCCAAAAGATTCAGACAAAAATTTGGAGGTAGGGAGTATAGGAATCCATGGAGGATTGAAAAGGGGAGTATTGGTGCCAGAAGGTTGTTAACCCATTCTCCAGAATATAAAAAAGAAATAAAAACAGAGACAAGGGCTAACAATCAGTAAAACCATTACAAATTTGTAAGGTAGAGTTATGGATCCATAACTATTCTGTATTCAGTAAGACTACATAGACTACATAGCAGCCAGATTGGATGAAGGAGGTCTGTTCAGCTTCCATTTGGGGTACAAAGAGGAGGAATTTCCCAAGCCACTCCTACCACCAAACAAGACTGTGACAATCCAAAGCAGAATTTCTGTCATAATTCCATGTCTTAGGCTGTATTCACACATGCAGAAAACCCGGTAATTGGCTCGAATAGATGAGAGATCGCAGAATTGATTCAATATGAAATGAAGTTCACACTACATTTTCCATTACTGAATGCCTCCATGCCTATTTAACTCAGTTCACATTCACACTAACTTTTGCACCAGAACAAAATGGATTCTCAATATTGGATGTGCATAATCCATCCTGGTTCTTCTATTTATTTATATTTTACTGTCAATCACATGGTGTGCTTTTGCATGCTCTGGTTACACACAAGTGTGGCCACCCGCATCAGCTGTCACTATTTCTATGGACCTGTGTTTAAGTGTGTGTGTGCGTGTGTGTAAGATGCACACACTCCTCCTCCACCACCACCACCACCACCACCACCACCACCACTACCACCAGCACTTTCCCTCTGTGTTGGGAAATAGGCTGCTGGAAGCAGAGAGGGTGCAGGACTATTTCTATGGGGGGGGGGACAACAGCTGGTCATACACATGCACCTTTCTCCTCCACTTTCCTTCCTTGCTGGGAAATATGCTGCTGGAAGCAGATAAAGTGCAGGAATATTTGTATGGAACAGCTGATCACACACACATATACACACACTTTCCCTCTATGTTGGGAAATTTGCTGTTGGAAGCAGATAGAGTGCAGGACTGTTTCTATGGGGGGGGGGGTCAACTGTTGATCATACACACACACACACACACACACACACCTTTTGCCTCCACTTTCCCTCCCTGTTGGGAAGTAGGCTACTGAAAGCAGATAGAGTGCAGGACTGTGTCTATGGGGGGGGGGGGGGGGCAACAGCTGATCACACACACACACACACACACACACATGCCTTTCTCCTCCTCTTTCCATCCATGTTGGAAAATAGGCTGCTGAAAGCAAAAAGAGTGCAGGACTGTTTCTGTGGGCAGCAACAGCTGGACACACACACACACACACATATCCCTTTCTCCTCCACTTTCCCTCTATGTTGGCTGCTGGAGAGAGTGCTTAATCCCCCACAGCACCCATGCCAGGGGAGAATTCTCACCACAGCATCCATGACTCTCTCCCATGAACCCACATAAATAAGAAAGTGTGCAGATACTGCCAAATTGTTTTTTTTTTAAAAAAAAAAACGCACTGTATCATGGTCCCATAGGGACTCCCCCTGACTTCCCCAACATCTGGGCCAGGCACCCACAGATCAATGCATGCCAGGGCAGGGAAGAATTCCCATCACAGAACCCATGACTCCCTCTTGTAACACCAGGCAAATATGCCAGTTTGCAGAAACTTTTAAATTTTTTTAAAACAAAAACAAAAACATGTTGCACCATTCCCCCCAAGGATCACCCCCCCCCCACGTGCCCTACCACAAGTCTGAAAAACAGCAGCACAGTTTGATAGGGACACCACTGTGATTTAAAGTTTGCCAAGACCTGTGGAGGGATGGGTAACACCCCTCTGTCCACCCTCTGCCCATTAACCCTCCCTCCCTGTGTGACCCAAATGTGATCAGAAACATGTTCACATTAGTTCAGCATGGTTGCAAACTGATTCTTTTCAAAAGAACCTATAAAAGGTCAGTCTTCAAAAGAATTGGTTCAGGAGGACTTGTCTGATTCACCCCAAACATAATTGGGTTTGAAATTGACTCAAGTGTGAATGAGACACATATAAACTGGTTTAATCCAATTTGCAAATCGGCTTAAATCATAGTTTGAATTAGGCTTTAGCTTCAGTTGATGGATGGAGGAGGTTGAAAGTGGAAGATCAGTAATCACTAGTGGCAATAATAGCATTGTGAGTGACCCGATGAAAATAATGTTTGAAATTAATTATTGGTTATGTTTTTTAGGCAAATAATTGGAAAAGCCTCTTTTCAGACCATAGCTCCCAGAGTCTTCCATTCAGCATGGGTACTGATTGGGCACTTGGGGAGTTATAGTCAAAAAGGTAAATTTTCCAACTCTCGTTTGAGACAAAGTTAGAATTCTGTTCTCCCGCTTCAGTCTCTTTTCCACAGATTGGTCCATGACCTTTTTGTGTTCCTTCTTTCCCAACATATGTGAGTGGCTTGATTTTATGAACAATTCTCTTAGGCTGATGACTAGATCCTATGTATGACACAATATGATAGAACTTATCCAGGAGTAGCCATGTTTGTCATGTAGCAGTGCTCTCTGTCTAACAAGGGAGCCTGTAGCTTCACAAAGTATGGAGGCAACTTGGATCTTAAGAGGAACATCTCTTTTTGTCTTGCTAATGGAACTTACAATTTGTTTATTTCCTGGAATACCCACCTAGTTAAAAGGTGGAGGGGCCAGCCTGTATAAATGTCCTTCCAATATCACCTGAACAGAGAACAGCCGCAACTTGACAAAATGCAGGCTTGGAACTAATATTTTCTTATTTTTTTCCCTCCTGTATGGTTTTAACATATTTGCCAAATGAAGAAGTCAGTGGAACTTCAGAAACTTGCAACATGCATTTTGTGCATTTTGGTTGGCCCAATAAAGGTATCACTGTTGTGGATTTTTGGATGTACTTGTCCATCAGGAATAAAAGAGTTGATGTATTTATATTCATGTGGTACTCAACACTCCTAATACAGGATGGTCTTATGTCTCCTTTTAATACTTCTGCAATGGTACTCTAATATGTCCCCAATATTTTACTACCTACCTACCTATCTGTCTGTCTGTCTGTCTGTCTGTCTATCTAATCTGTCACTTTCACCCTGCACTGTTTAGTTAACTGATCTTGCCTAAGAAGGAATAGCTTTACTTTCTTTCACTATTTTTAAAGGATATGGCTATTTTTAAAATAGAATTATGTGCCTGATTCCACAGAAAGAAAGACTCATCATTCCTCACCTCTGTTATACATACATTTTAAACAATCTATTGTCTAGTTTGCCCCAACACTGATTTTCACATAACCTCACATTCTGACCTCTTGTCCTTGTCAAACACCTCTGACCCAAAATGACATTCTGTTCAATTAACAACTTATTTCCCCATTTGTCCAAAATCTAATTATCCTCTTATTACAGTGTAAAATAAACTTCATTTTACAAGTATATATGCAAGGATCCAGAAATGAGACCCTTCTGTACAGTTCACTGAAAACAAGTTAGGCAGCATATGCATTTATGTGATTTATCTTTAATTCAAGTGGGTATCATGACCTTAATATGATTATCATAATATGATTGACTTGTGTTTACCTTGGCAGGTTTTCCCACTGATGCCAACCTCATAACCTTCCTCACAGTAGCATCCAGTTCCATTTCTGGTTATGGCACACTTGTACTCGCACTGCATTTGTTGACATTTTGGTAGTAATTCTGCAAGGAAAGATATGAAACATCTGAAATGTAGTTCATTTATATGGAAAAAGCCATGAAATAATGAGGAAGCTGATCTTTGGAACCATACGGCTGTGGAACCATGAATCCTTGCTGTCGTTGGTATGTGTATCAGCAGCATGTGGTTGCTTCCAGGTCAATTGAGCAATGAATCAATTCCAGGTCTTAGCTTTAAAGAGCTACCTAAGGTGGTAAAGCTTTGGAGTTCATTTGAAAGCCTAGATTAAAACCTGGAATTGATTCACTGCCCCACTAACATAGGAGATTCCAACTACCAAATGGTGTGTATATTCTATTTTCAATTCTTTATGAACTAGCAGCAATTTTGGCTTCCTACATAAGCTAAGGACATAGCAATCTCTCTGTCCCAATTCTATTGTTTCTCTCAACACTCCTCTATGTTTTCTCTCCATCCTTTTTTCATACCAAGATACAGGACTTTGGGTTGTATATAGTTCTGTATGGACATTCTGTCTGTACAGAATCAGAATCCAGTATAATCTGGAGGGGTCATTCTTTTTCTGCCTGTTGCAGCCCACTCCTCAAGCTCACCAAAAGCCTGCTTCAGAGGGATGCAAAACTATCCAGAGCTAAGTTTCTCACAGCTCTGAGAACTGTAGGATAGAGAACCTGCAGATCTCAAAATTACCACCAGCATCACATTGGATTTGGCTTTGTTTCTTTCTTCTTTCACATAATATTTCACCTCTCAGTACTTCTTTAGATGTAAGATTTTTGCTATTTACCTTTTAACATATTTTATAACCTATCTGCCTTCTAATTAAACTGTGTCCGTGTGCATTTTTCAAAAGTATGTTTTTTTTACAGGTGCACATTTATTCAGCTAAATGCAAATAAGTCTATAAGAGAAAAGACAAAACCTTTTTGTGTGTGCATAGTTCCTTCTGAAAGACAAGAACCCAAGTTTTTCCCATAATTATTTATGCAATAATAAAATAATCATGTTATCTCACAGACCACAAATTAAATATATTCATTAAAAACAGTTAGTGTGCATTTCTTTCCACTCCTCCTGTGAAATAAAGGGGGGAGACAATGTTCTCAATCTTTTGAAGTGTTTTTTTAAGTGACATGTTGATATCCAACACAAATACAAATATCTTATAGCCTAATGTGATCCAGTGTAGTTGGAGCAGAGGAATGCCCAAAGGGCATAAAAGACTCAGTTTTTCTTCAGTATGCAGGCACTAGGACTTCTTGACGAATAAGAAAGGCTATGCATACCTATCAGATCACCATCAACCTGTTCCTTCTTCACTGCTCTACCTAAACCTACAGTGAACTGGATTAAGCTCAAAGCATGATAAAATAATCCATTTCCTATCCATATGTATATGCTGGATGAATAGCGGGTAATTATATTTTACTCTACTGTTAAAATGTATTGTTTAAGCAACAGAAAGCATAGCAATTCATGTACAACCAAAGTACATATGCTGAAGTCTTGTAAAACACAGAAAAGTAATATGATAAAAAAAAATCAGTGCACAAGTAATCCCTTGTTTGTAGTAAATCTGATTCCCACAACAGCCAGTATTCCAAATATGATGGATGAAATGTCAAAAGCATTTTTTTTTGTTTCCAACAAAGTGAGTTTTAATAAGTTCTGACTTTTTTATTATTGTTTTCCTCTTGTTGACAGAAGATATGAAATGGTTTGTAAAACTTTGATCCTTTCATAATCTCTAGATTTTTGTATCACCTAGGCCTATCTGATTCCTGAGGATAGATTATAAAATAAGTTTAGAGTGGCTAGGAGAGAGAAAGATTCAGGTTACCCATCAGGTTAAAGAAATTAGGTATTTATTAGAAAAATGAAATCTGGTTGTTACAGTTTTAAAAGATAATCCTTACACAGCTTTACTTGAAAGCCATGCTTGACATATTTGTTGTTGTTTTTTTCTTTGTAACAGTCATACTTTTCTATTGATAGTTCAATTCTGTTTTAACTTTTGAATGATGTGCACTGTTAACTGTATGTGTTTTAACTTTTGTAAGCTGCAATGAGTCCCAGGGTTGTGAAAACATTGGGACAACAGAAACAGAAGCAGCAGCAGCAGCAGCAACAGCCAATTCTATTAGGAAAGGACAATTTTCCTTGAATAGTTTGATAATGCCATTTTAGGTTTCTAACTACTAAGCCTGCAGTGGGCCCCAAGAATTTGGGTCTGTTTATTTTTCTTTTCTTTTAAGAAGTTTGTATATTATTGGTAACTATGATAGGCTCCATGATTACTTAAGTGTTACTGAATGTTTGTTCTTTTCTGGGAAAAGGGTGTGTTCATCACAATACTTACGGCTGCTCCTTAAAGACAATCCAAAATAATTTTGCTTCTTGGCCTTTCAGCTAAGAACCATGATAAACTTGGAAATAATTTATTTATACTATAAATTATTTATATTTTATGTATGATATGCAACTGTTTCCATATACTAGTGATTATCTATTGTGATCTGAAAGTAAAAAATATTTTTCATCTCCTTTAGTATGCTGTGTGTATATATATATATATATATTCCATGAATGAAATTTGCTTTCTCTCTCTCTCTCTCTCTCTCTCTCTCTCTATATATATATATATATATATATATATTAATCTATTCCATGAATGAAATTTGCTTTCTCTATATTATTTATACAATACTTTAGAGACCCAGCATGGTGTAGTGATTTGCACATTGGAGTACAACTCTGTAGATAGAGTTCCATTCTTCACTTGGTCATGGAAACCCACTGGGTGACCTTGAGTGAGTCACATACTGAAAAGAGAGATTTTCAAGCAAGACAGTCCACCCAGAGAGACACTCCTGGGAAACAATTCCACCAACTCCACCTCATTAACAACAAATTCTTTGTGAAAGAGACCTGCTCAAATGAGAGCAGAAGTCACTCAAAACAATCCTCCCTGAGCACAAACACCGGGGGGGGGGGGGGGAATCAGCCATTGGCTTCTCCTGGGAAGATACCTCTCAAAGAACAAAAGGGGAAACTTCCCCTGGTCAGACTCTCAGCTCTCTTAAGGAAGCCCTCATGGAGAAGAAAACCACCCCAGCAAATAACGCCATTCCCAGCAATGGCTGCACAAAAATGCTGAGCAGGTGCTATGTTCCAGCAGGCAACTAACCAGCTGACCCTTAGGAAAAAGAGACATAAGTGGCTTATCTCTCAGGTAAAAAGATAAGAAACCCCTCTCTAAGGTGTATTATTATTATTATTATTATTATTATGCTTCTAAATAAGAGCCTTGGTGGCATAGTGATTAAATACCTGTACTTCAGCCACTCATTCACAAACCACAAGGTTGTGAGTTCAATACCATCCAAGGACTCAGGGTTGACTCAGCTTGTCATTTTTCTGAGGTCACTAAAATGAGTACCCAGCTTGTTGGGGGCAATTGTCTTACACATTGTAAACTACTTAGTGTGTGGTTAAGTGCACTGATAAGCGGTACAGAAATTTATTTGCTATTGCTTTTGCTATAATTGTATTTTAACTTTTATATTAACAGTTTTTAATTATATTGCAATTTTAATGTCTTTTGTGGCTAGAAACGTTGGCATGACACAGTGATGAACCTACTAGCCAAAGCCATCCCAGCTCCGTTGGGCATTTTTTTTAAGCTGAATTGGGGCAGTCAGTTGAGAATTGATAAAGCCATCATGGATGAAGGCAAGCAAATGATGATGATAATGATGACGATGACGACGACAACAACGATGATGATTGTTTTAATTTGTGTCCCAATTTTCTCCCAGAATTGGGAGCCAAAGCAGCTTACAGTCTAAAAACACATTACAATTAAAATATTTGAAAAGTGACAATTAAAATGGAATTAAACTATTGCAAAATTAAAATAGATAATTTGTTTAAAATATATTACAGTTAAAAAAATGAAAGCATTTAAAACCATACACAATAAAACAATATACCACCCCAGGGCATTCTTTAAAAAACTTGCTGTTTTAAATGCCTTTTTAAATAGAAAGGTCTTAGCCTGCCTGCAGAAGGACAACAAAGAGGGAGCCATTCTGGTCTCCCTAGGAAGGGAGTTTCAGAGTCTAGGGGCAGACACTGAGAAGGTCCTCCCTTGTGTCCTCACCAGTCATGCTTGTGATGGTGGTGGACAGAGAGCAGGGCTCCTTCTGAAGGTCTTAGAGGTTGAGCCAATTCATACAGGGAGATATGGTCTGCCAAGTAGCCTGGACCTGAGCCAAATAGGGCTTTATAGGTCATAACCAGCACTTTAAATTGTGCCCAGAAACAAACTGGCAACCATTGAAGCTGTTTCAACAAGGGCATCGTACAGTCTCCATAACCTTGCCCAGTTAACAGCCTTTGGACCAGTGGATATTTCTGAACACTCTTCAAAGGCAGTCCAAAGTGGAGTGTGTTACAGTAATCCAAATGGAATGTATCCAAGGTATGTACCACCAAGGCCAGATCTGGTGTCTCAAGGAACGGGCACAGTTGGAGCACAAGTTTTAAATGTGCAAAGACACTCCTAGTTACTGCAGAGACCTGGGCCCCCAGGTTCAAACCTGAGTCCAGAAGTACTCCTAAACTGCAAATCTGAGTTTTCAGGGGGAGAGTAACCCCATCTAACAAAGGCTGGATCCCTATTCCCTAATCTGCCTTCCAACTGACCAGGAGCATCTTTGTCTTGTCTGGATTGAGTATCAACTTGTTTGAGTAGTAGAGTGTCATCTGTATATTGATGGCACCATGCCCCAAAACTCTGAATGACCTCTCCTAGCAGTTTCATATATATGTTGAATAGCATAGGGGACAAAACAGAAGGAATGGAGCCATGGAAAAACAGTACCTTCAAGTCTCATACCAGTGAGGTGGCCCAGAAGGATACCATGGTTGATGGTATTGAATGCCAGCAGAATTAACAGGGACACATTCCCCTGTCCAATTCCTATGGGGATCATCCACCAAGGTGACCAAGGCTGTCTCTGTTTGATAGCCAGGTCTAAAACCAGATTGAAATGGATCTAGATAATCTGTTTCATATAGAACCCCTGGAGTTGGGCAGCTACCACATGTTCTAATTTGTTGTTGTTAACTGCCTTCACGTCAATCTCGGCCCATGGCGACCCTATGGATGAGACATCTTTAGCCCCCCCCCCCCACTCCCAATCCTCTACTGCTCTGCTCAACTCCTGTAAACTCATATTTGTGGTCTCTTTAATAAAGTCCATCCATCTAGCATGTGACCTTCCTCTCTTTCTACTTCCCTCCACCTTTCCTAACATTATTGTCTTTTCCTATTCATGCCTTCTCGTGATGTGTCCAAAGTATAACAATCCAAGTCTTGTCATCTTGGCTTCTAAGGATATTTCCAGCTTGATTTGTTCTAGGACCCATTTGTTTGCACTTTTGGCTATCCATGGAATCCTCAGCACTCCTCTCCAGTACCACATTTCAAATGAGTTGATTTTCCTCCTATCTTCTTTCTTGACTGTCAGGCTCTCACATCCATACATGGTAATAGGGAATACAATGGCTTGTATGATTCTGACTTTCATGCTGAGTTGTATGTCTTTGCATTTTAGGATCTTTTCTAGTTCTTTCATAGACACCCTCCCCATTCTTAATCTTCTTCTGATATCCTGGTTGCAGTTCCCATTACAATCAATGTTTGATCCCAGATATGAGAATTTTTTTACTATTTCTATTTACTCATTGTCTAGTATGAATGTGTGTAAGTTCTCTGTGGTCATTATTTTTGTTTTCTTTATATTCAACAGTAAACCTGCCTTTGCACTTTTTCTTTGATCTTCCTTAGTAGTTTTTCCAGGTCTGTGAGGTTCTCTGTTAATATTATGGTGTTACCAGCATATCTCAGATTGTTGATATTTCTTCCTCCTATTTTCACTCCTCCCTCTTCCATGTCCAAGCCTGCTTTCCTTACAATATGTTCTGCATATAAGTTGAATAGTAGCGTGATAGGATGCAGCCTTGTCTGACTCCTATGGCCAGGGGTAGGCAACCTTTCCCCTTTAAGGGCCAAGGGACTTCAGCTCCTAGAAGCCTCAGCCATGTTGGCCAATAGTCCCATGTTGGCCAATAGCTCCTGGGATTCTGGGAGCTGAAGTCCCTCGGCCCTTAAAGGGGAAAGGTTGCCTACCCCTGCCTTTGGAAATTGGGAATCATTCTGTTTTTCCATGTTCTGTCCTGACAGTAGCCTATTGTTCTGAGTACAGATTCCTCATTAGGACTATCAGAAGTATTGGCACTCTCATGTTTTTAAGGGTATTCCATAGCCTTTTATGATCTGTGCAGTCAAAGGTGTAGCTGTAGTCTATAAAGCACATGCTGTTTTTCTTTTGTAATTCCCTGCTACACTTCATTAACCATCATATATTTGCAGGGTGATCCCTGGTGCCTCTTCCTTTCCTGAACCCTGCTTGGGCCTCTGGGATTTATCTTTCCATGTATGGTTGGAGCCTATGTTGTAGAATTTTGAGCATGATTTTGCTTGCATGGGAGATAGGTTGATTCTGTCAATGTGGATTGCAACAGCTCTATTGGAATATCATCTGTTCCTGGAGTCTTGTTTTTTGCCATTTCCTTTATCGTAGCTTCCACCTCAGTTTTAAAATTTGGGGTTCATCTTCATATGGTTCTTCATGCCATGTGTCCTGCATGTTTTCATTTCTTTTATATAATTTTTTATGTGTATTGCATCCATTGTCTTTTTATTCCTTCCTGGTCTTGAATTATGTTATTTTTATTGTTGTAGAATGTCCCAATCCTTTGTTGGAACTTTCCCTTGATTTCTTGAGTCTTGTGGAATAGGCCTCTCATTCTTTCCTTTTTGTTATTGTCTTCTATTTCTCTACATTTATCGCTGTAGTAATTTTCCTTACCTTTGCATACTAGCCGTTGTACTGTTGCATTCATGATTCTCAGTTTATTCCTATCTCCTTTTTGATTTGTTTCTCTTCTTTCCTTTATTGCTTGTAGAATTTTATCTGCCATCCATGGGTTCTTCACTTTCCTTCTGGCTGTTGGAAGTGTCTTTAACCAGCCCTGGTGGCGCAGTGGTTAAATGCCTGTACTGCAGCCACTCACTCATAGACCACAAGGTTGCGAGTTCAATAGGACTGCATCCTTTCGAGATCGCTAAAATGAGTACCCAGATTGTTGGGGGGCAATCAGCTCACAGTTGTAAACCGCTTAGACATCCCATGAGCGATATGAAGCAGTATATAAATGAAGCTGCTTTGCTTTGCTTTGCTTTTTATGCATTCTTCTTTTATTATGTCCCTGGCTTCAGACCAAAGTTCTTCCAGTTCATGATCTATTATTCTTAGTACTGCAAATCTGTTCCTTATATTGTCAATGAATTCTGTGGAAATGTTGTTCAAATCATATTTTGGTATGATGATTGGTTTTGTTCTCTTCTTGAGTTTTACTTTTATTTTTGAAATGAGTCATTTGTGATCTGTGCCACAGTCAGCACTTGGTCTAGTCTTGGCCACCAGTATGGAGCTTTGCCATCTTTTACTTCCAATTATATAATCTATTTAGTTTTTGTGTTGACCATCTGGTGATGTCCATGTGTTTAACCTTTTCTTTGGTTGCATGAAAAATGTGTTTGCAATGAATAGGTTGTTGGTTTCATAAAAATCTTATCAGATGCTCACCTGCTTCATTCTTTTTGCCTAGTCCAAATCTTCCTACTATTTTTGATTCTTCGTTATTTCCAACCTTTGCGTTACAATCTCCAATAATCAGTCTGACATCCTATGTTGGTGTGTTGTCAATTTCTTCCTGTACTCCTTTGTAAAATCTATCAATTTCTTCTTGTTCTGCTTCAGTGGTTGGTGCAAATACTTGAATTATGGTGATATTCATAGATATTCATGGAGCCTTATTGAGATGATTTGGTCTGATTTTGCATTGTATCCTCTGACTGCTTTTGCAACATCTTTTCTTAGTATGAAAGCCACCCCATTTCTTCTTGTCTTTTAATTCCCTGAGTAGAACACTGTGTGGTTGTCTGATTCAAATTGGCCCATTCCTGTACATTTTAACTCACTCACCCCCAGTACTGTTCATCTGTTGCATTTCCATTTTCACTATATCCAGCTTCCCTTGGTTCATGCTTCTCAAATTCCATGTCCCTATTTTATGAGTAGAGCTGCTTCTGATGGGGTTTGTCTTTCTGAAAGTGTTTACTGCTTGCTTTGTCATTTTTGACTGCCTTTAGCTGCTCTTGCAAATGTGTTTTCCTTTAGTTTCTATCTCTCTATTAGTGCTCTTGTCCTGACTGTGTGACACTTTCAATGTCTCCTCACAGGGTTTTCTAGGTGCAGGGTTACACAAGGAGAACCACCTACATCTCCCTGTGCACAGTGCTAACAAGTGTTAGCTATGATGTCACTGCTGTTCTTTACTTTAGTGATATCCACCTCTACTACTGCTGCCCAGTAGTTGTTTTCCTATGCCATTCTCCCTCCCCCATTATTGAATTGATCATTTCCCTGCCCTTGTCCTCCCTCCTCCCTCTTTTTCCCTTCCCCCTCATGTCCTTCTTTATTTTAGTCTCTCATCTGTCTTCTGATTCTTGTTTGATTTTCCTTGTCCACCCTTTCTGTTTTCTTCTCTCCTCCTTCTGGAAGGTGGTGGTGGTTGGGAGCTGAAATGGTCTGTGCCAGGGCTGAAATGGACTCATGTGGCTGACTTTTCCTTTCCTCTTCCTCCCAGCTGTTTCTCCTCTCCTCTCTCTGGAAGGCTGGAGGGGGAGGGGAGGAGCTGAGATTATCTGTGCCAGGGCTAAGATAGACTCATGTGGCTGGGAGGGAATTAGATGGAGTCTTTTCCCACCACTCCTTGCTGCTTCCCAAGGCTCTTTCAGGATTGAGGTTCTAATACCTTGCCCAAAAATAGAAGATTGGACACTGACCAATTATCCATTATAGTGGGATTCAGGGATGGCTTTTTCAAAAAAGGCCTAACAACTGCCTTCTTTAGATAAGTTATAACACTGCTTTGTTGTAGGGATGCAACTGACTACCCCTTTTTACCCATTTAGCTAGTCCCCCTCTGGCCTGTTTGATAACCCAAGAAGAGCATGGGTCTAACACGCATGTGGTGGCTCTTACGTCTCCAAGGATCCTGTCCACTTCATCAGGCTGCACAAATTGAAAAGTATTCATTAATACTGGACAAGCAGGCACCGAGGTTACATCTACTGGCACTGTATCAACTACAGCATCCAAGTTGGAGTGGATCTGAGTGACTTTATCTTCAAAGAACCATGCAAATTCTTCACAGTGGGCTGCTGAGTGATCTGCATTCTCTAATTGAGGGTGAGTGCAACCAACCACCCACTGACCACTTAGAACAGCTCTGCTGGATAGCTCTTTGCAGATGCAGTGCTATCAGCAAAAACAATTTCTTTGCTGTCTGCACTGCCATGCAGTAGGCCTTCAAATAGAGTCTAGCCCATGTTTGGTCAGATTCGTTTTCAGTCTTCCACCAATGTTTCTGTAGTTTCAGTCTTACTCGCTTCACCAACACCAACTCCTGGAGAACCAGGGGGCTAGTTTAGTTCCAATCTATAAGAGGGCATGCTCAGGAACCATAATGTCCATTGCCCTGGCCATTTCTCCATTCCAGAGCTTCAATAGAATTGCCTGCCGAGGTGACAGAAAACTCCCGAAAAGCCATCAGGAATCCATCTGGGCCCATCAGCCTCCTGAAGCAGACTATCCTAATAAGCCCCTACCTCTGCAGAGGTTCTGAGTCCCATTGAGTCTAAACCTCACAAGATAATGATCTGTACATGACAACTGAACTATAGAGTTCCTCCACCCCAAGATCACTATCACTCCACCCAGCATACCACTTGGGACAGACCCATGGTTGTTACAGAGGCCATGAAGTCCTGAGCCACTCCCAACAGGGCAGTCACAGCATGGATGTTGAAGTCCCCAACACTAACAGCCATGGGGACTCCAACACCAATCCTGAGATCACCCTAAATAGCTTAGGAAGGGAGTCTGTTGAGCAGAGGGGTGTGTGGTACACCAACAGAATCCCTATTCTGTCCTGGCTACCCACTTTTAGGTATACACACTAAAAAAAAAAAAAAAAATAGACTGTGTGAGGGGGCATCTGGTCAGGGGGAAGGAATCATTATAGACCACTGCAATTCCACCTCTCTGCCCCCCAGGTCTTAGATGCTGCTGCACAGAGAAGCCTGGTGGGCAAAGCTGAGAGAGATCAACCTCCCCACCTCATCCAATCAGGTCTCTGTAATAATAATAATAATAATAATAATAATAATACAATTTATTTATATCCTGCCCCTCTGCAGATACAATCAGGGTGGCTTACAATGGTAAAACATCACAAAATGTACAGTCCCAAAACCCTTCCACCCCTTAAAACAGTATTAAACATCATAGAATTAAAACAACAACAACAGGCAAGGAATGGAGAGGAAGGAATGGAACCACTGCAAGAATGTTGTGATCTATTGTGTCAAAAACCGCTGAGAGGTCTAAGAGCACCAGCAGGGTCACACTACCTCTGTCGATGCTCAGATGAAGGTCATCAGCCAAGGAAACCATGGAAGTCTCAACTCCAAATCCTGTCCTAAAGCCAGTTTGAAATGGGTCTAGATAATCGATTTCTTCCAAGGCAGCTTGGAGTTGAAGAGCAACCACCTTCTCTATCTTTGCTTTAAAAAGGTAGTAACGAGACCGGCCTATAGTTGTTCATATCCAGGGGTCCAGGGAAGGCTTTTTCAGAAGTGGCCTAACCACCGCTTCCTTCAAGCATGGTGGAACATGACCTTCCCTGAGGGATGCATTGATGATGTCCCTGAGAAACAGTCTTAATGCATCCCCCCCCCCCCCAGATGGCCAGCCATGATTGGCAAGGATCATGGGGACAAGTGGTCTTCCTCACACTATCAAGGAGCTTGTCCACATCATCGGTACTCACAGATTGGAATCGATCCAGTAAAATTTCATTAACGGAGTTGCTGGACACCTCATCAATTGATTCTGTTACAATGCTAGCATCTAAGTCGGCTCTTATCTGAGAGATTTTATCTGCAAAAAAAGTTGTTAAATGAATCGCAGCAGGCCATTGTTGGGTTAAGTAGTGGGTTCTGCATGGATGGCACTCGCGTCAGCTCCCCTACCACCCTAAACAGCTCTGCTGGATGGGACTCTGCAGACGCAATATGTGAAGAGAAGAAAGATCTCTGCGCTGCACGTATTGCCTCTTGATAGCACCAAAGAAAGTTCCTATGACAAATCTTGTCAGATAATAGTCAAGTTTTCTGCCAGATGCAATCCAGTCGTTGTCCAACCCACTTAATCTCCCTCAGCTCTTCAGTAAACCAAGGCTTTCAGTTTGAAGTGGGTTGGAAAGGACGCTTGGGAGCGATTGTGTCAATAGCCTTGGCGAGATCATTGTTCCAGGTATTCACCAAAGTTTTGACATAATCACCGGTGTTACCAACCTTTGAACCCTCCAAGGCTTTCTGGAATCCAATAGGTTCCATTAGCCTTTGAGGGCAGACCATTCTAATGGGTCCACCACCCCGGTGGGGTAGACAGTGGCTCTTAGTTCAGCCTTGATCAGGAAATGATCCATCCATGACAATGCAGAGACTTTTAATATCTCCGCCCATGGATATTCCTGTTCTGTACTAAAGACCACATCGAGGGTATGACCCTCACAATGAGTGGGCCCAATGACCAATTGGGATAGGCCCATGTTTGCCATGGATTCCATTAACTCCTGAGCCACATCTGTTAGACTTGATAAACTGGTCTTGAGTGGAATGTTGAAGTTGCCCAAGACTAGAAGTCTGGGTGACTCCAACAGCAACTCTGAGACCAGCTGTGTCAGCTCGGTAAGGGAATCTGCTAGACAATGGGGTGGTCAGTATACTAGCAGAATCCCCAAACTATCCTTGGTCCTCAGGCTCAGGTACATGCACTTGAAGTGAACTGTGTTCTGGACAGGTATCCTGATCAAGGTAAGGTTATTTTTGTGAACCAAAGCCAATCCATTCCCCCACCCACTTCCCCTTACTTGTTCACTCACAGAGTGCTCGGCCAGGAGGGCCTGTGCCCATGTCATAGCACTATCCTCTCCCAGCCAGGTCTCTGTAAAGCAATCCAGGTCGGCATCCTTGTCTACGAGGAGATCATAGATAACATGGGTCTTGTTCCTAATCAACCTGGTATTGCAAAGGAGCAAGGTAAGGTTCTGTGGAATGGTTGGTACACTCTCCAAGCCATTCTGGGAAACAGAGTGAACTGAAGGCGGGATAGCTTTCAGATATCGATCCCACCTTCTTTTGTAACCAGCCTTCACTCTGTTCCCGCCATACCTTCTTCTCCCCTGCACAACCCCAATTTCCACTTCTAGGTCATTCCTGGCCTCTGTAAGATAAGAAGATGTCAGATTAGCCTATTACATCCTTCCCTGCATTTTCCTGGCAGTTCAGAAAGTTCAAGTAGGAGGGTAGCTCGGGCTAGGAAGCCTCTGTCCAGATCTGGTTCTAAACCCGGTTCCTGCCATCGGTGCTGCGGGTGCAGCTGATAGTGGAAGAATTGGGTGGCTGCTAAGTGGTGGTGGAATTGGGTGGGCCTTTCTGCCTCTGCCCGGGCCTCTCCTGGCTTTGCCACCACTATTGCCACTGCGATACCAGTGGTGGAATTGGGAGGGCTTTTATGCCTCCACCCGGGCCTCTCCTGGCCTTGCCACCACTGTTGCCACTGTGCTGCTGCATGGTGGTGGAATTGGGCGGGCCTTTCTGCCCTCCACCCAGGCCTCTCTGGACCTTGCCGCCACTGTTGCCGCCACACTGCTGGGTGGTGGTGGAATTGGATGGGCCTTTCTGCCTCCGCCTAGGCCTCTCCCGGCCTTGCCACCACTGTTGCTGCTGTGCTGCCCTGAGCCATACACATGTTACTTGTTGGAGCCCTTGTTGGGAGTTTGTGGAGTGGGAAAGGACTGTGCTAAACTCATGTGAAAGCTACTGGTATCAGATACCATGCTGCTAGGATGAGGAATCCGTTACTTTACCTGTAGAGGACTGATGATAAGCTTGGAAATAATTTATATTATAAATTGTGTGTGTGTGCATGCATCTGTGTCTGTGTATGGTATGCTATTGCTTGGATATAGTAGTGATCACTTATCTGTGACCTAAAAGTAAAATATAATTTTAGTCTCCTTTAGTATGTTCTTGTTCTCGTAAAATATGTTTTAAGAATTTAATCTATCTCAGGAACGGGATTTACTTTATATATATTATTTATACATTACTCTGTTATATCTTTCTGCACTTGCATTTTTTGGAAAAGATATGTAATATTTATTGTTCCTCTGTTAAACTGTATTTCTGACTGGCAGCAGATCTACAGGACTTGAAACAGTATTCTCTCCAGGGTTTAAGCTAATGTCTGGATTATCTGCCCCATCAAATACCAACAAAATCTGACCCTACTCAATTTCCAGAATTGGATGTGATAAGATGCATTTCTACACATCTTTAAGTTGTTCCTAAATCTGCCTAATACAAGGCTAGCCTGGGACTTTTTCCTTAAGCACAATTCCGGATAAATTTTGAGTAATATGAGAAGATGTGTGATAAATCTTGAAATAGATTCTGAAGATAACACTTTTCAGGATTGCAATGTGCTTGAAATAACAAATGTTTTAACACTTTTGCAATTGCTTTCTGTATTGATTTAACAAAGTGAGAGGAAATTCACAAAGTTAGAGGTTAATGTTTCTTTTCTATTGTACCTTTTTACTTTCTTCATCACTCACATCCTACAATGCAAGAACGAAAAATGCAAAATAAATGTGCCTTTGCCTAACTGTCCAGTGGCATATGTCACAGTAATAGCCACCACTAATAATGAGAACTTTCATCTCCTCCACAATAGGCCTTGACACTTTTGATACCTTTGAACCATTTACAGTATGCTTGGTTGCTTCAAATGTTATTTCTAGAAGTTATGGAGTATTTATGTTCTTTGAACTTCTGTTAGAATGGTAACAGCCTTTTAACAACAAAGTCACCAGAAGAAGGATAACAAGAGTTAACACTTTAGGAAATTATATTTTTTTTCTAACTTTACTTCACCTTCACAAGTAGTTGAAGTAAGATAACTCAAGAATCAATGACTTCTCCCACAACACTAGAACTAAGGTTTGTCAAACAAACAAGATTGCCACTTGCTTTAGAAAAGACCTAAAAAGCATTCCACTTCACAAACTGCATGATTAACTTACAGAACTAGAGATGGCATTGTCCAGTGGCTTTGAAAGGGAATTAGAAAACATACTGGTGGATAGTCCTACTAACAATTATTGGCTATGTTCGCTACCAGGAAACAACTCAGATCAAAAATACTTGCTGGAATTAGGACATCAAAAGAAAAGAAAGCTCTTCCCTTCAGGCTTTGCTTGTATACTTTCTGGATCCTCCTGGTAGAAACAAGATTTTGCACTAAACAGACTCTTAGGGTGCATCCACACTGTAGAAATAATGTAGTAGCTCCATCCTATGGAATGCTGGGATTTGTAGTTGTACAAGGTCTTTAGTCCTATCTGTCAAAGAGAGAAAATTACAAATCCAGGAATTCTGTGGGACTGAGTAATGACAGGTAAAGTGATGTCAAACTGCAAACATATTTTCTACAGTGTAGATGCACCCTAGGTCAGATGCAGAAGAGCTTTTCTTAAATCCTCACACTAATGGCCATTCATTTAATCTTATGATTGTGAAATGTGAAATGTGCTTGATAATGTGTTTGCAGCACCTTCTTGTACAATTCCAGTAACTATTTTGTATGTTTAGCACATTTCCTTAGTTAAACCCCATCAAGAATCTCTGACTTGGACTAAGCTGTGCTCCTAATTAAAAGATCTAGCAGTTTTATTTGTCAGACAGTTCTTGCTGTGTTATCCTCACTCAACAAGCCACCTCTCTCATAACAAATTCTGTATTGATTTAAGGCAACCTCTCTGTGGGTTCACAAACCTGCATGTTTAGAGTGCCTTTTTGATAACAATGAAGAAAGGGAGAACTAAATTGCCACTCAGTTGTTTGATGTTTGCAATGCTTCTTCCATTTAGTAATCGACCAATAAAACATTTTTAGAAATGAGAAGCTGTTTAACATCCCCCCAATGTACATACCCCAAATTCTTCAGATAGTAAAAGGAAATGGGGAAAAATTTAGCTGATTGAAATCCTTTATTGGCCATTAACAAAATGGATTTTAAGCAAGGACATGTATTTGTATGTGCCTTGCCTCCAGATAAGTACGGTTTGTTTATTTGAGATACATTATCTTTAAAAACACATTTCATTACATTACAATAGAATATGAGGTAATTGTTTTGCAGGAGTAAAAGCAGCTATCACAGAGACAAGGGGAATGGTTTTTTTTGTTTGGTGACAGATCTTTTAGAATGTATGAAGAGAGAATGCATGCATTGATAAACTGCAGTTTAGACTCCTAAGTTACATGAATTTCTGCTATGCTCATGCACACTACTACACATCTCCTTCTCAAGCATGGAGATTGAAGTTGTCTTTTAAAACATAATGTATATAATGTGCATTTTGTACAATAAGCTTCTTGTTTCCTCTTGAGATATATTATACACTAAAGGCATCAGATTCTATCTATTCTTAGAAGCTAAGCAGGATTAGCCCTGGTTAGTACTTGGATGGGAGATGACCAATGAAGATCAGGTGCCGTAGGCTATTTTTTCAGAGGAAGGAACTGGCAAAACCATCTCTGAGCATTCCTTCCCTAAGAAAACCCTATGAAATTTATGGAGTCACCATACGTTGATAGGCAGCTTGAAGGCACATACACAGATACACACATGTTTTACTGCTTTCTTCATAAGCCACATTTATCTACCCCCACATTTATCTAGGAAATGTCATCACAAGACCGAATGGCATCACCCACAATATTAGGGGACCTTCATGTGCTCATCCTCCAATGTGATTTATGCCATACTATGTCATCAATGGCCATCAGCACTCTACATCGGGCAAATAGGCCCGTCCCTGAGCCAGAGGATAAATAGACATAAATCAGACATTAGGAATGAGAATACACAAAAACCAGTGGCTGAACATTTTAATCTCCCTAGGCATTCCATCTCAGACTTCAGAACAGTGGTCTTTGGACAAAAGAACTAGAATCATAGAGTTGGAAGAGACCACAAGGGCCATCCAGTCCAACCCCTGCCATGCAGGAACTCAAAATCAAAGCATCCCTGAGAATGGCCATCCAGCCTCTGTTTAAAGACCTCCAAAGAAAGAGAGTCCACCACACTCTGAGCTTCTCAAAAAGGAGAAGTGCCTCCTAAAGTTGAGGTGGAATCTCTTTTCCTGTAGCTTGCATCCGTTGTTTCGAGTCCTATTCTCTAGAGCAGCAGAAAACAAGCTAGCTCCCTCCTCAATATGACATCCCTTCAAATATTTAAACAGGGCTATCATATCACCTCTTAACTGTCTCTTCTCCAGGCTAAACATACCCACTCCCTAAGTCATTCCTCAGAGGGCATGGTTTCCAGACCCTTCACCATTTTAGTCACCCTCCTCTGGACATGCTCCAGTTTTTCAACATCCTTTTGGAATTGTGGTGCCCAGAACTGGACACAGTATTCCAGGTGCGGCCTGACCAAAGCAGAATACAGTGGCACTATTACTTCCTTTGATCAAGATACTATACTTCTATTAATGCAGTCTAAAATTGCATTGACTTTTTTAGCTGCGACATCACACTGTTGACTCATGTTCAGCTTGTGGTCCACTAGGACTCCTAGATCCCTTTCACACGTAGCCTCATTAAGCCAGGTGTCCCCCATCTTATATCTATGCATTTCATTTTTTATTTTTATTTTTTTGCCCTAAGTGCAGTACCTTACATTTCTCTGTGTTGAAATTCATTTTGTTAGCTTTGGCCCAGCTTTCTAATCTATTAAGATCATTTTGAATTTTCATCCTGTCCTCTGGGGTATTAGTTATTCCTCCTAATTTGGTGTCATCTGCAAATTTTAGAAACATGCCCCCTGTTCTTTCATCCAAGTCATTGATAAAGGTGTTGAATAGCACTGGGTCCAGGACAGAGCCCTGTGGCACCCCACTGGTCACTTCTCTCCAGGATGAATAGGAGCCATTGCTGTGCACCCTTTGGGTTCGGTCAGTCAACCAGTTCCTAATCCACCTAACAGTTGTATTGTCTAGCCCACATTTTACTATCTTGTTTGCAAGAATGGGGGACCTTGTCTAAGGCCTTAGTGAAATTAAGATATGCTATGTCTACCACATTCCCTTCATCTAGCAAGCTTGTAATTTTAACAAAAAAATGAAAAAAAAAAGAGATCAGATTAGTCTGGCATGACTTGTATTTGAGAAATCCATGTTGACATTTAGTGATATGGCATTCCTTTCTAAATGTTCACAGACTCTCTGTTTAACAATCTGCTCTAGAATCTTTCTTGGTATTGATGTCAGACTAACAGGACGATAATTGTTGAGATCCTCTTTTTTCCCCTTTTTGAAGATGGGGACAATGTTTGCCCTCCTCCAGTATTCTGAGACTTCTCCTGTTCTCCAGGAGTTCTCAAAGATTATTGCCAGTGACTCTGAGATTACATTTGCCAGTTCTTTTAATATTCTTGGATGTAATTCATCTGGCCCTGGAGACTTAAATTCATTTAGATTAGCCAGGTATTCCTGTACTTCCTCTTTACTTATTCTATGCTGCATTTCCCCTATTGTGTCCTCTCCTCCATTATCGTCAGGTTGAGCACCCTTTTCCTTTTCTGAGAACACTGAGGCAAAGAAGGTGTTGAGTAGTTCTGCCTTTTCTCTGTCCCCTGTTAGAACTTCTCCATCTTCTCTGTGCAGTGGCCCTACCATTTCCTTCTTTTTTCTTTTGCTACAAACATACCCCAAAAAACCCTTTTTGTTGTTCTTAACCCCTCTAGCAAGTCTGAGCTCATTCTGCACATTGGCTTTTACCCATACATTGTCTGAATTCCTCTTTAGTGATTTTGCCCCTTTTCCATTTCTTATACATCTCCTGTTTAAAACTTAGTTTAGTTGAAAGTTCTTTTGTCATCCAACCCGGATTCTTGAGACATCTCCCATTTTTCCTTCTCATTGGAACAGTTTGAGATTGTGCCTTCAATATCTCCCTTTTTAGAAGCTCCCATCCATCCTGAACTCCCTTCTCCTTTAGTATTCCTGACCACGGGATCACTCCCAGTGTTTCCCTAAGTTTATTGAAATCAGCTCTCCTAAATTCTAGAATGAGTGTCTGACTATGCCTAGCTTCTCCTTTCCACTATATAAGAAACTCCAGGAGTACATGATCACTCCCACCTAAGGATCCCATCACTTGTACCCCATTTACCAGGTCATCCCTTTTGGTTAGGATCAGATCTAAAATAGCTGATATCCTTGCTGCTTCTTCCACCTTTTGAACAAAGAAATTGTCTTTGAGGAATTTGCTAGACCTTGAAAGTTAGACTGGAAAGAGAAACAGCAGAATTGAAATTCATCCATAAACTGCAGTCCCTCAGCAATGGATTGAACAGGGACCATGGCTTCCTGGCTCACTACACACATTTCAACACTATCTCACCCCATCCTCAGGGCAGCATCCTACACTCATCTATTCTCCCCACCTACAGGCTAGTTTCCAAGGCCAAACTGGTGTTGCCACTTCATTGCCATACCCAATGGCTATGTCTTTGTCCACAAATGACCATAGTTAAAACTGTACTTGCTATTTCATTTGCATCCACAAAGGAATTTGAATTGACATTCTCACATACCAAGGGCATATATATTTCTGTCCCTGGCTTCCACTCCACAAAAAGCTTGTGAAGAAGTAGACTGAAGTCTATGAAAGCTCATGCTGCCAGTTAGTCTCAATGTTACAAGATCTCTCTACATACTGATTCATAAAGTACAGTTAAAATTAACTGCAGTTTAGGGCTTATCCTTTCATCTGTACAGAAATTTTGATTCTCTCTTTTCATACCCTTGGATATCCATGAAAGCATTACAGGTTATCTCAGATAGCTGTAACAAATGATAACACTACAGGTTATCTCAGATACTGTAATAAAAACACCAATTACATCAGAGCCCTGTGTGTTTTTGTTACAGTACTGCTTGAACAGTCCTAAGGCTGGGCCAGATAAATCACATTTTGTCATTATGTATAATCATGATCTGAGGGTGGAGGAATAAATTCCACAACTTATACTCAGAAAACAGTTCAATGTATTGATCTTAAATTTCTCAGTGAAGGAAAGGCTGGTTTGAAGATGGTCCTTGCCAATGCTGAAGAGAGAAGGTTATGAAATTGTTTATTTATATTACTTTAACATTTGACAAATGATATCCAGCAGTTTGGCGGGGTATTTTGGGTGGGGCTGGATTTGCTGCCCATTTTTTGAGTGTTTGTACAAGATCTTTCAGTGAAGAAAAAACATTTATTTATTTATTTGTTTGTTTATTTCTGTCCTGCCTTTTTCCAGGCTGGGACTCAAAGTGGCTTACAACAATTAAAAATATATATTTTAAAAATGCCCATTTTGAAATTTAAAACATAATTAAACAATCAGAAAAAAAATAAATCTAGGTTAAAGTATGCATCATTAAAACACACATACACAACTCAGCACAATTAGCAATGTCCGTATTGTCTTTATTAATTTTAGAAACTGATGTGCATAGGTAACACAAATTCATTTCTAATCAAACCCCAAATGTATGACTAGTAGAAAATCAAATATTCATACTCATTCATCTTTTTATCCTGAAGGTGCCTTGTTTTGAATACAGTAAAACAATCAGAGCTGGAAATATATAACCTGTCATCTTTATTGGTGACAATAACAATAAACTCTATTGATATAATTTAAACATTATATATAATTACACACTTCACTGAAAATTGTTAGCCTACATGTGTCCTTTTGTGAGTTTAATAACTGAGACAGGCTGTATATCTCTGTCAAGCAGGCATGAAGGAGAAGACTGCTATGTTGCAAAGGAGGAGGAAAAGCCTATATAAAATCCTCAACTCATTCAATTATACATGAAAAGTATGTCTACTTTTTTTCAAAAGGCACTTTTCCCAATTCTATTTCTCTGTGTGCTAAGTTCTAAGATTTCACTCATACTGCTCACCACATTCCAGGTCTTCTGGGCTTCACTAACAGCAGTATATTTCACTGCTTGCACTTTGAGTGGACTAGTTCATAGAGGAAATGACTATAGCTCAGTGGGCAAACACATAGTCAAAATCAGGAAGACTGTGTTTCAGTCCCAGACATTCCCATTTATGGGATCTCTGACACCAGTAAAAGTGCATGGAAGGCTTCCTTGAACAGGTTGACTCTCCCTTACCTGAAATGCCTGGGACCAGAAGTGTTTTGGATTTCTTTTTTCTTTTTGGATTTTGGAATACTTGGAATACTTGCATATACATAATGAGATATTTTAGAGATGGGACCCAAGTCTAAACACAAAATTGATTTATGTTTCATATACTTTTTATACACACAATCTGAAGGTAGTTTTATACACAATATTTTTGTGCATGAATCACAGTTTGTATGCACTGGACCATCAAGAAGCAACAGATATCACTCTCTCAGCCACCCATGTGGACATTTTTTTTGGATTTGCATAATTTTAGATTTCAGTATTCTGGATAAGGGAGATGCAACCTGTACAAGTACAATGTTTTTGTATATTTGTGACATGTTAGTGTTGTGATGCCCAAATTGCAGTTCTAAATACTCTACTGAATTGCTAGGAATTTGGAAACTAAGGGAAATTCCATTGGGGAACTCTTACGTGAAGGGCAATGTCCCACCCTATCACTACAACATTGCTGCAGAACTTAGGTTCTGGGTGAAAAGAGAAAATGTTATCTTCTGAAAATGCCTTTGAGGATGGAATCAATGAAGAATTACATCTCTAATGTCAAGTCCAATGAATGTTATTTCAGAGAGCATCCTGATTTTAAACTTCAGCCTGTTCTTAATAATTCACAGCATCAAATTGACAATGCCACAAAAAAATTAAAGACAATATATGTGCAGGTTGATCCTAAGCATGTTTATGTGAAAAATAAGTCTATAGTATTTACTTGTATGTAACTGCCTTTGATTGCACACTCAGATTTGTAACATTATTTGAATGCAATGTATTTTGTTATTCTTTAATGCGTCCTGTACTTCTGTAGTTCCAAGGGGGAAAAAAGGAAAATGCAATTAAGACATTACAGCTGACAAAACATTTTGTTGTTTCACTCTGCAAAGTAAGGATAGGAGGAGAATCTTAAGGAGACGACAATTCAATAGCCTGTCTAGTCTTGATTGCTTTCATCAACAAAAACACAAACACCCACACTTTGGCAGAGCTGCCACCTTTTCTACATTTTCAGGTTCTGATTTTCTATCAGCTTCACAACAGATAAAATAACAAAACAGGTAAATCCTTTCTCATCTTTGTATCTTTGTACTGGAGAAACGTATTACTGCATACAAATTTACAGTGTAGATACAGAAGACAGAACTTCATTTTACACTGGAAACCACTTCAAACTAATAATATGTAGAGATTATTATGAAACAATAACATAATATAAGCATAGACAATGTCTTCTGTAACTAGTCTACCAGTGCCAAGTACAGAACAATTACAAATGCAATTTTTGCCATCCTTAGTTTTCAGCAAAGATATTTTACATTGTACATAAATTATACCTAAACTTTAGATTGTGTACAATATAAAGACTTCTTCATTTAGGTCTGCTATTGGTTCCCCCCTTAGGTTCATCTGATGTGAAGGAATTATCCTTACTTTGTTGTTGTTGTTGTTGTTGTTGTTGTTGTTGTGTGCTTTCAAGTTATTAGTGATTTATGTGACCCTAAAATAAACCTATCATGGGGATTTCTTCGTAAGATTTATTTCGAGATGTATTTGCCATTGCCCTCCTCTGAGAGAATGGGAGTTGCCCAAGGCCACCCAGTGGACTTCCATGGCCAAGTGGGGAATCAAACCCTGATCTTCCAGAATCCTAGTCCAGTTGTCAAACTACTACAGCACTGTTGATCTCAACATTACTTACTCTGCTACTTGTTCCTCTTGTGAGATGAATGCAAGTGAGAAGAATTAAATGCTTTTCCCCACATCAAAACCATTTATGTCAATTAAGCACAATAGGAGTTGTGCCACTAATTTCAAAATGAATTAAATCCACATAATTTGCATTGCAGTTACATACATGTCTACTCAACAAGGTAAGCCTATTGAATACAGTGGAGCTTATTCCCACAGGTAAAGCAGAGGTGCCAAAAGTACAGCCTGTGGACTGCCTGCAGAACCACAAAGCCAATTTTGAGGCTGCCAGAGAGTCTAGTACCAGGGATCACTGATCTCAAATGCCTCCAATGTCGGGGGGGGGGGGGGGGAGGGCTGTTTCACTACATGGTGATCCATCTTGGCCTGATCAGACCAGTAGTGATCTTTTTGAAAAGAGGAAGTGAACTTGAAGTTGACTTCCAGTCTTCTTCTTCTTCTTCTTCTTCTTCTTCTTCTTCTTCTTCTTCAAAAGGCCTTTCCAGGGCTTAAAATAGCCCAGGAAGACCTGAAACCATGATGAAATAATCCAACATGTCCTCTTAGGAGACACTGGACACATTTGATGATGATGATGATTTTATATATATATATATATATATATATATATATGGAATGGAAGTCCGTGACAGTTGGTTATTCTTGGAGTAATGGAGTAATGCCATTGGGCTGCAGTCTGAGCACAAGGGATTCAATCAAATATATGACTTCATCTAAAGTTCAATTTCAGAAATATGGGAAGAGACAATTTGCAGCTTCTGTTTCCCTTCCCTTTGTGGGGATTTTTTAAAAAAACAACAACAAACTTTAAATATCATCTCAGAAGATAGACACACACTGAGGCAAGTCTAAATTTCCCTTTGTCTTGAGGCTGTGATCTGTAGAAATCAATTTGCATTTGAAGAGCTTCAGGTTGAATTCCTATGTCCTATATAAAAACTCAAAACTAAGATGGAACTACTGGTACTAAGATACATTTGCTTTCATGCCTTTTGTTTATTTCTAAGATGCTTTGTTGAACTATAGTGCTGTTGCTGCTCTAGTTATTTTTAATTCTAGCATGGAACATGCTGTATAAGATAAAATTATATTACAGCCTCTTTTTTTCTATTTAAAATGACCTACTACATTATGCTGAGAAATCATTTTTCACTATACAAGCAAGAATCGTTCAATCCTTCTCTGTCCTTGAAGCATACCAAGTGTATAAAGAACTATAGTACAGATTACAAATACAGGTCTTCTCAGAAATCATGTTGTCATTTGCATACATAAATCATATTCACATTTCCTTCAGCAGGTCTGTATTTCTATGGATTTAAACTTGATTGTACCTATTCACTTCATTTTATTATTATATACACATACTGATCTTAACTTTTATCAATGCTGTAATCTCTGTGTGGTTTTTGCCTACTTTCTATCCCTCTCTGCCATTTTTCAGGTACATTTCTTTTGCAGATTAGGCTATATAAGTTAATTTAAGTTGCCCTAAGCTTTTTGTCATTTCTACATATAAGTTTTTCTTGTTTGCTTCCTTGACAGCAAAGGATACCATGATTGATAGAATTCAATTGCTGCTTTATAATAATGCAAGTGGTTCTTATTTTACAATTGTATGCTTTAAAAAAAAATGAGATATAGCTATTGTACCATGAAAAATGTGTCAAAAATTTAATGATCATTGGTCACACACCTGGTCCCATAATTCTACCACAACAAATATACCATGAAGAACAGGTATAGGGATCTGAATTAGCTGTACAGAGTTGAAGGCCAACACAGTATTATCATGATTCAAATTTCAGATAATGTGAAAAACATGAACAAGGCAGATGTGTTGGATTAGTTTTTGCATGAATAAGTTAGAAACTTATGTTAACAGGCAATTATTTCACTCAATTTCAGTTCCTAACCCATGTCTCCAGATGTACTTACTATACAGCATGACCCTTTCTCATCTAAAAGTGAAATATTCCATTATATTAAGCAGCAGGTCTATATTTTGTTGTTCTACCCTGGGGACACAGATGTAACTGCCAGAGAAGAAATAAGACATCTCCACAACTTAATGTTTCTGTTGAGGGAGACTTGTCTGTCAAGCCATCTGCTCTGTCTCTTCCTCTTGCTGACAAGGTATGTCTGCTTCTTCTTCTTTAGAAGAACCTCTAAAGGAGAGCATGACATTTAATTAGATAATGGAACTACTTGAATGACTCAGAACTTGCTAGGGAATGTTGGCCATTATATACCCAAAAGTATGTTGTCAGATGTCCAATAACATAAATGGCTATGTTTTCTGAACATTGTGTTCTATCTGAATAATCATTATCCTGGACTGAGTGGACAGCGGGGGTGAACAAGAACAATATCACACTACACTGTTATGGCATTGTCATTCCACTTTAACTGCTATGGCTGCCTCTTGTGGAATTCTGGGATTTGCAGTTTAGAGAGAGGCATTTAAAATTCTCAGCCAGGTCTAAGTAAACTAGAAATCCCAGAATTCCACAGGAGGCCACTGGGGCAGTTAGGAGAGAATAATACAGCTATAATAGCATAGTGTGTAGTGTGATATTGGCCTTATTCACTGCAACCATCCACTCAATCAAGGATAATAGTTATTCAGGTAGAACACTATATTCAAAAAAAGGAAATGTTTTTGTTATATTTATAATAAATATTATCAATAATGTTGTTTTTTCCTGAACTGGATGTTCTCTTTACATAGCTGAGCACGTTTAGCTTTCACCATTCAGGGAATCAAAGGAAACTGGACTCAGACTTTTCTTAATTTTGTTTTTTAGTTCCATTTTAAGGAATTATTTTTACACAGATATATTGTCATTCATACTTTACAACAGTCAACAAGCCAATACAAAATCAGACTAGCAGAGAGGGGAAAGAAGAACTGCCATCCCCACAGTCCAGGAAGAGGTTCACTACCATCTGCCTGCTGGCTGCTGCTGCTGCTGCTGCTGGCTGCACCTTACCTGGAGGACTCTGTGAGCTGCTCTCTGTCAGAAATAGGCCCAGGTACTCAGCTAATTCCTGGCTACATAGCCAGGGAGGAACACCTGGCCCCTGGGAAAGGGGATATAAGCTGGGTGCCAGTTGGAACTGAGGGGAGCTAGAGATAGGGGAAAGAAGAACTGCCACCCCCACACTCCAGGAAGAGGTTCACTACCACCTGCCTGTTGGCTGCTGTGGCGGCAGCTTCTTCTGGCCTCACTTTACCTGGAGGGCAGTAATTACCTGGAGGACAGCAGTAAATTGAGGGAATTTGGAAGGCCTTGTAAATAAGGGACAGGCATGTGTGATCAGGAGTGATCTGGGAGCGGAAATTGAGGTTGTGCAGGAAAAAAGAATGTATGGTGGGAACAGAGTGAAGGGTTGTTACAAAAGAAGGCAGGATCAATGTTTGAAAGCTATCCCGCCTTCAGTTCACTGTGCTTCCCGGAATGGACTGGAGAGTGTACCAATCATTCCACAGAATCTTACCTTACTCCTTTGCAATGCCAGGTCAGTCAAAAATAAGATCCATATTATTTATGACCTCCTCTTATATGAAGATGCTGACATGGCTTGCTTAACAGAGACCTAGCTGGGAGAAGACAGCACTGTAACTTGGATGCAGTCCCTCCCAGCTGGGTACTCTGTTGGTGAGCAGATAAGGGGAAGTGGGGGGGGAGTGGCTCTGGTTCACAAGAACAACCTCATCTTGACCAGGATATCTGTCCAGAACACAGTCCACGTCAAGTGTACGTATCTAAGCCTGAGGACTAAGGATAGTTTGGGGATTCTGCTAGTATACCGTCCACCCCATTGTCTAGCAGACTCCCTAACCAAGTTGACACCGCTGGTCTCAGAGTTGCTGTTGGAGTCGCTTTAACTTTTAGTTTTGGATGACGTCAACATTCCATTCAAGACCAGTTTGCAAATCGAGAGTTCATGGAGTCCATGGCAAACATAGGCCTATCCCAATTGGTCACTGAGCCCACACATTGTGCAGGTCATACCCTCGATGTGGTCTTCAGTACAGAACAGGAATATCCATGGGCAGAGATAATTAAAACCTTTGCATTGTCATGGACATATCATTTCCTGATCAAGGCTAAACTAAGAACCACTGTCCACCCTGCCAGGGATGGTGGACCCATTAGAATGGTCCGCCCTTGAAGGCTAATGGAACCAATTGGATTCAAGAAAGCATTAGAGGGTTTAATGGTTGGTAACACCGGTGATTCTGTCAAAGCGTTGGTTAATACCTGGAACACCGATCTTGCCAAGGCTATCGACACAATCACTCCCAAGAGTCCTTTTCAACCTGCTTCAAATTGTAAACCATGGTACACTGAAGAGCTTAGGAAGATGAAGCGGGTTGGACAATGACTAGAGTGCATTTGGCAGAAAACTCGACTCTTATCTGACAAGACTCGTCATAGGAAATTTCTTTGTTCCTATAGAGAGGCAATATGTGCAGCACAGAAATCCTTTTCCTCTGCACGTATTGCACTTGCAGAGTCCAGTCCAGCAGAACTGTTTAGGGTGGTAAGGGAACTGACACAGGTTCCACCTGTGCAGAACCCATTATTTAACCTGGCAACAGCCTGCTGTGACTTGTTCAACAACTTCTTTGCAGATAAAATATCTCAGATAAGGACCAACTTAGACACCAGTGTTGTAACAGAATCAATTGACAAGGTGTCCAGCAACTCCGTTGATGAAATTATACTGGCTCAGTTTCAATTCAGAGTACTGATGACATGGACAAGCTCCTTGGTAGCGTGAGGAAAACAACCTGCCCTCTTGATCCTTGTCCTTCATGGCAAACATAGGCCTATCCCAGGGGGGAGATGCCTTGAGAATGTTTCTTAGAGACATTATCAATGCATCCCTTAGGGAGGGTCATGTTCCATCTTGTTTGAAGGAAGCAGCTGTTAGACCACTTTTGAAAAAACCTTCCCTGGACCCCCTGGATATGAACAACTATAGGCCAGTCTCTTTGTTACCATTTTTGAGCAAGGTAATCAAGAGGGCGGTAGCTCTTCAACTCCAAGCTATCTTGGAGGAAACCGCTTATCTAGACCCATTTCAAACTGGCTTTAGGACAGGATTTGGAGTTGAGACTGCCATGGTTGCCTTGGCCGACGACCTGCACCTGAGCATCGACAGGGGTAGTGTGACCCTGCTGGTGCTCTTAGACCTCTCAGCAGCTTTTGACACAATCAATCACAACATCCTCTTGGATTACCTGAGAAGGTTAGGAATCAGAGGCACTGCACTGTAGGGGTTCCACTCCTTCCTCTTGGGCAGATTCCAGAAAGTGTTGCTTGGGGACAGTTGCTCCACTAGGAAGGAGCTTAATTGTGGCATCCCTCAAGGTGCCATCCTGTCCCCGATGTTGTTCAATATATATATATATGAAGCCACTGGGAGAGATCATTCGGAGTCATGTGGCTGGGTGTTATCAGTACGCCGATGACACCCAGATCTATTTCTCCATGTCTCAATTGTCGGCCTTGACTCCCAATGGTGTCTCTCCTCTCAATGAATGTCTTAAGGCAGTAATTGGCTGGATGAGGAAAAACAGATTGAGAGTGAATCCAGACAAAATGGAGGTGCTCACAGTAGTGGTCCCGAAACAAGTAATTGGGTTGCAACCTCCAGTCCTGGATGGGGTCACACTCTCTGTAAAGGACTGTGTTCACAGTCTGGGGGTGCTCCTTGACTCCTGATGACTAATCAGGTAAATATGACGGTCAGGAGTGCCTGTTATCAGCTTCAACTGATATGCCAGCTGTGCCCTTTTCTGGAAGTAAGGGACCTTGAAACTGCAGTGCATGTGCTGGTAACCTCCCGTCTGGATTTCTGTAATGTGCTCTACATGGGGCTACCATTGTGCTTGGTCTGGAAACTTCAGTTAGTACAAAATATGGCAGCTAGAGTGGTCTTGGGAACATCTAAGAGGGACCACAAAACTCTGATATTAAAGTCCCTCCACTGGTTGCCTATCAGTTTCCGCACCAGTATAAGGTGTTGGTTATTACCTTTAAAGCCCTAAATGGCTTGGGTCCAACCTATCTTCAGGACCACCACCTCCCATACAATCCTTCCTGTGCACTCCGGTCCTCTGAGAGGAATTTGCTCCAGCCATCGAAATCTAGGCTGTCTGCAACCTCCCAGAGGGCATTCCTGGTAATCACCCACAGATTATGGAATGGCCTGCTGGATGAGATTCGTTAGATTACAACACTAAGCAGCTTCAAAAAGGCTGTTAGGATGGATCTCTTCTGGCAGGCCTTTCCTGAATACAGGAATCTTACTCTGAAGATGCTCGCCACAGATGCTGGCGAAACGTCAGAAAGAAGTCTCTGCCCCCATTTGTTTTCACCCATTTTGGTAGCAATTGCTGCACTGTCTACTATTATTTATTTGTTATTTGTTTTTGTTTAAGGGGTGGGAGGGTTTGGGGACTTTGTATTGTATTTTAATATGTTGTACGAATTTTAACTACTGTAAGCCACTTTGATTGTTCGTCAGAGGGGTGAGGTAATAATAATAATAATAATAATAGTTTTTATTTGTATTTTCCTGCCTCTCCCTGCAGATTGAGGCAGGCAGGATTACAGAGAAATATAGAAAAATACAATATATAAAATACAATATATAAAATCATAACAATAATAAAAACCCACAATCCATATAATAAAATCCAATACCCAATCATGTGCACATATTGGTCATCATCTTCACATATCCGGGAGGCCATATCAGATAGTGCAATTAAGCTTCAGAGTTACAATTGGGGAGATCAGGTGGATAGGCCCCCCGGAAGAGCTCTGTCTTAAGCGCCTTCTTAAAGGCTTCTAGTGTAGTAATAAGATGGATCTCTTCCGGCAGGCCATTCCATAGCTTAGGAACTGCGGCTGTGAATGATCTCTGGGAAGTTACTTTTAATCTGGTATTATAGTAAATTCTTCCCTGGTGTTCTGAGAGTGTAGGGCGGATTATGTAGGGAGAGGTGTTCCTTCAACTAACTCAGACCCAAGCCATGTAGGGCTTTAAAGTAGCGACCAACACTTTGTATTGCACCTGGAAACTAATTGGCAGCCAGTGAAGAGCTTTTAACACAGGTGTAATATGGTCCGCTCTAGATGTTCCAGCAACCAGCCTGGCTGCCACATTTTTAACTAATTGAAGTTTCCGAACTTGGTACAAAGGTAGCCCCATGTAGAACGCATTACTGAAATCCAAACGAGAAATTACGAGGGCAAGTACTACTGCTTCAAGGTCCTTTCGGTCCAGGTAGAGGCGCAGTTGGTGAATCAATCGAAGTTGATTCCAAGCACTTCTGGCCATTGCATCCACTTGAGATGACAACTGTAGAGATGAGTCCAGGAGTACTCCCGAGCTGCGTATTTTATCTTTCAGGGGAAGTGTGACCCCATCTAGGACAGGTTGACAAAACTCGCTACCCGGACCAGGGGTACCTATTGTGAACACCTCTGTTTTCTCTCAATTCAGCCTGAGTTTGTTTTCCCTCATCCAGCCCATTACCGACCCAAGGCAGGCATCCAGAAGAGCGACACCATCCTTAGTCACCACAGCAGTCGAGACATAGAGAAGTATAGTTGGGTGTCATCAGCATATTGATAACCCCACGCTCCATGTCTCTGGATGATCTCTCCCAGCTGCTTCATGTCAATGTTAAACAGCATGGGGGACAGAATGGCACCAGATGTCAGTTCCCTTTCAGAGGAGCAACTGTCCCCCAGCCTCACCATCTAGGATCTGCCTGAGAGGTAGGATGGGAGCCACTGGAGCGCAGTGCCCCCAATACCTAATTCCCTCAGGCGTCCCAGAAGGATACCATGGTCTATGGTATCGAATGCGGCTGAGATGTCCAAGAGCACCAACAGGGTCACACTTTCCCTGTTGATACTCAGATGGAGGTCATCGACTAAGGCGACCATGGCAGTCTCAACCCCGTATCCCACCCTGAAGCCAGTTTGAAATGGGTCCAGATAATCAGCTTCATCCAAGACTGCCTGGAGCTGGAAGGCAACTGCCCTCTCTATCACTTTGCCCAAGAATGGTAAAAGGGAGACCGGTCTGTAATTATTTCTCATCAGGGGATCAAGGGAGGGGTTTTTCAGGAGCAGTTTCACTACCGCTAGTTTTAAACTTGATGGAAATTTACCCTCCCTGAAGGATGAGTTAATTATAAGCTGTAATAATAATTTTACAGCATCTCCTCCCTAGGCAGTCAGCCATGATGGGCAAGAATCAAGAGGGCATGTTGTCTTCCTTACACATCCAGGAAGCTTGTCCACTTCATCGGTATTTACAAACTCAAATCGATCCAGTTTAATACAGTCCATAGAGTCCCTGGACATCTCTCTTATTGGCTCTGTTATAATGCCCACATCTAGATCAGCCCTTAACTGAGAGATTTTATTTGCAAAAAAGTCATTAAAAGCATCACAGTATGCTTTGGTTGGTTCCAATAATGGATTCAGGGTGGGAGCCAATTGAGTTAATTCTTTAACCACCCTGAACAGCTCTGCTGGACGAGACTTTGGAGATGCAATACGTGCAGCATAAAAGGAAGTCTTTGCTGCATCTATTGCCACTCAAGAGGAATCCAACATGTTCCTATGACGTGTCTTATCAGATAAACGTCAATGTTTCTGCCATTGCACAGCCCACTTCATTTGACAAAGATTTTCTGTATACCATGTTTTTTTTTTTATTAGAAGTGGGATGGAAAGGGCACTCGGGAGCAATAGTGTCTATAGCCCTGGTGAGATCATTATTTCAGGTATTAACCAGGGCTTCAACAGAATCACCTTCATTCCCAACCATAAAACCCTCTAGGGCTTCCTGGAACCTTTTGGGTTCCATCAGCTTTCGAGGGTGGACCATTTTAATAGGTCCTCCACCCCCGAGAGGGATATGGGTAGTGACCTTCAGTCCAACTTTGACCAGAAAATGGTCCGTCCATGACAGAGCAGAAGTTTGTATTACTTCTGCCCACGGATATTCCTAATCCGTACTAAAGACCACATCGAGTGTATTACCAGCACAATGTGTAGGCCCTGAAACTAATTGGGACAGGCCCATGGATGTCATGGAAGCCATGAACTCCCAAGCTGCACCTTTTAGATCTAACGAGTTGGACTCGAAGGGGATGTTGAGGTCCCCCAGAACAAGAAGCCTGGGGGACTCCAACACCAGCTCCGAGACCAGCTGAGTCAGCTCAGTCAGGGAATCTGTTAGGCAACGGGTTGGATGGTAAACCAACAGAATCCCCAGTCTGTCCCTAGATTTCAAAGTCAGGTAAATATACTCGATGTGAATCATTTCTCGGATAGGTCTCCTGGTCAATGTGATAGTATTTTTATGGACCAAGGCCACTCCCCCACCCACCCACTTTCTCTAACCTGCTCCTTGACAGTATACCCGGCTGGGAGAGCCTTTACCCAGGTTACACTACTATCCTCCCCCCAGCCAGGTTTCTGTAAAACAAACCATTATTTAATAAATAATAATAATAATAATAATAATAATAATAATAATAATAATAATAGTTTTATTTGTACCCCGCCTTTCCAGAAAACTGATCAAAGCGGCTTACAACATTGAATAAGACAATCCAAAAATACAATACAAGTTAAAAAACAAGTTAGAAAAATCAACGGGGAGCAGAGGTAAATCACAACAGTTAGGGGTAGGACAAGGAAGATCAATATCAAGTCCAGGGTCATACACAGGGGCAACAGACAAGAGTTTTTACATCTAGGGTGGGAATGCTTGCTGAAACAAATATGTTTTTAGGTTCTTTTTAAAAGAGACCAATGACGCGGTGGAGCGAAGTTCGGCCGGAAACCTATTCCAAATTGTGGGGGCTACGATGGTGAAAGCCCTCTGAGAGGTCCTGACTAGATGTGATTTTGGGACCTCTAACAATTTAGTCCCTGATGTTCTGAGTGTACGGGGCGGATTGTATGGAGAGAGGCGGTCCTCCAAGTACCCTGGGCCCAAGCCATTTAGGGCTTTATAGGTCAAAACCAACACTTTGTATTGAGCCCGGAAGCGGATGGGCAGCCAATGAAGGTCTTTCAAAATGGGTGTTATGTGGTCAAACCTGGACTTACCGGCGACCACCCTGGCTGCCATATTCTGCACCAATTGTAGCTTCTGGGATTGGTACAAGGGTTGCCCCATGTAGAGCGCATTGCAAAAGTCCAATTGAGAGGTTACCAGTGCATGTACAACAGTTTCAAGGTCCTTACGGTCCAGATAGGGACGCAGCTGGCGTATCAGCCGAAGCTGATAACAAGTGCTCCTGACTGTCGCGTCCACCTGAGAAGTCAGCTGGAGCGACGAGTCAAGGAGCACTCCCAAGCTGCGCACCGAGTCCTTCAAGGGGAGCGTGACCCCGTTCAGGACCGGGTGACAGTTCTCACTACCCGGAGCCGGGGAACCTACCACCAGTACTTCCGTTTTCCCTGGATTCACACTGAGTTTGTTTTCCCTCATCCAGCCCATTACCGAATCCAAGCAGGCATCAAGAGGAGAGATGCCATCCTTAGTTACTACATCAGTCGGAGATACGGAGAAAATTATTTGGGTGTCATCAGCGTACTGATAACACCACGCCCCGCATCTCCGGATGATCTCTCCCAGCGGTTTCATGTAAATGTTAAATAGCATAGGGGACAGAATCGCTCCCTGAGGGACACCAGATGTAAGGGCCCTCTTATCAGAGCGACAGTCCCCCAGCTCCACCATCTGGAACCTGTCCGAGAGGTAGGACCGGAACCACTGCAGAGCAGTGCCTCCGATGCCCAACTCCCTCAGGCGGTCCAGAAGGATACCATGGTCGATGGTATCGAAAGCAGCCGAGATGTCCAAGAGCACTAACAGGGACACGCTTCCCCTGTCCATGCTCAGACGGAGGTCATCAACTAAGGCGACCATGGCAGTCTCAACTCCATAGCCCGCCCGGAAGCCGGTTTGAAATGGGTCCAGAAAATCGGTGTCATCCAGGATTGATTGAAGCTGGAAGGCAACTGCTCTCTCGATCACCTTCCCCAAAAAAGGTAGCAGCGAGATGGGCCGATAATTATTATGGATCAGGGGGTCTAAGGAGGGCTTTTTTAGCAGGGGTTTAACCACTGCTACTTTCAATTGAGAAGGAAATTGGCCCTCACTTAGAGATGTATTAATGATCCGGTGCAGCATAGCTAGCACCGCATCTCCCCCCTGAGCTGCCAACCATGAGGGACAGGGATCAAGGGAGCAAGTCGTCCTCCTAACACTTCGAAGGATCCTGTCCACTTCCTCAGTACTAACAAACTCAAAGTGATCCAGTAAAACAGTTTATTGTTGTCATTGTCGTTGTCGTTGTTTGTTGTTTACAAAATTGAAGTAATTGGACATTAGGCAGCATTACAGTTCCCTTAGGGTCTTCCAACAATACAGTCATCCCTTCCATTTCATGGGGGACCTCCCCCCTGCAAATCGGTAAAATCACAAATATCCAAACCCCATTGATTTCAATGGTGGTCTGCGCCCACTTGTGCTACCATACACCATGGGCGCGCATGCCATTTTGTCCCTTCCTGCTTGCTGTCTGCAAAGGGTTGAGAATGCAGACTCCAAGTCCACAAATGGGGAGAGGTGAGTGTATTTGTCTTGTTACTTCCACTGCAACTGATAGTAGTGTTTCCACCATTAGTGACTTTGCTGCATTTTTATATGCCAAGTCTAGAACTGGGGAGAAAGATCAGGAAAGGAGATAGGTATCAACTTGTGAACTTCAGCACACAAATGTAAAATGAGATAACATGCTAGACTAACATTCTACAACTTTTCAAAAAGAGGGATACCAGCATAATGCACAACATTAAAATAGGTTACAATAAATACCAAAATGGGCTACAATAAAATGCCACATCTTGTAGTCCTGATGAGAAATCTGTACTTAGGACAAGAGGCTACTGTTAGAATAGAATATAGAGAAACAAAATGGTTCCCAAATGGCAAAGGGGTCAGGCATCCTTTCACCCTATCTGTTCAACTTGTATGCAGAAAATATCATATGAAAAGCAGTCTTGGATACAGAAGGAGGAAGAGTGTAGAGAGGAGGAAGAAATATCAACAATCTAAGATAGGAGATGATATAATAATAATAATATTTCTATCCTGCCCCTCTGAAGCACAGATGACACCATACTATGAGCAGAAAACATCACAAACCTGGAACAACTAATAAGGAAGACCAAGAAGAAACTGCAAAGGCAGGCTTACTGCTGAACATAAAAGAAAATGAAAATAATGATCACGGAGGATCTACACAAATTCAACTTAGACAATGAGGAAATCAAAATAGTAAAGGATTTCCTGTACTTGAATCAAACATTGATCAGAATGGGAACTGCTGATACAAGATTAGAAATGGAGAGGAGTCCTATGAAAGAACTAGAAAAATGTAAAGATATACAACTCAGCATAAAAGTTGGAATTGTACAAGCCATTGCATTCCTTATTACAATGTATGGATGCAAGAGCTAAACAGTAGGAAAAGTGGATAAGAAGGAAATCAATTATTATGAAATGTGGCACTGGAGAAGAGTGCTGAGAACACTGTGGATAGCTAAAAAGACAAACAAATGGCTCCTAAAATAGATCAAACCTGAAATCTGCCTGGAAGCCAAGATGATAAAGCTAAGGTTGTCATATGTCTGACATATCATAAAAAAGGCATGACTTATTGGAAAAGACAATAATGCTAGATGTAGAAGGGGAGGAAGACCACATGCTAGATGGATGGGCTCTATTAAGGATGTCACAGATATGAATTTGCAGAATCTAAGCAGTGAAGTGGTGGATAGGGAGTCTTAGAGTCGCCATGAGTTGAGATTGATTCAAAGGTGCTTAACAACAAATAAACAACAAAATGCCAAGAAATATTTGACTACATAATAACTTTTGTCAAATTGATTTTTCTAGGAAGAAAAACAGACATGCTTTCATAACCATCTCTCATGGGACAAGGACTGAAGCATTATGGGGTCATGTGGTAAGGCAAAGAGAAAGACACCAGTCTTCCACATTGTTTTCTCATGAAATAAGGCTCTTATTCAAGTAGGAATGTCCCAAAGGCATGCCAAGACTCCATTGACCTTGGAATCTAAGCATGGTCAGGCATGAAATTAATGGGTGACAAGTGACTTGAAGGCCACATTGGCACACACATACATGCACAATGTTGATTGAAAAGAAATTCCAGAAAATATTTGCACATGGAAAAAGTCATTTTAATGAAATACCCCAGGGTCTTTACTGTCATGTAGTGAAGGTAGAGTCATATCCAGATGTACATAATAGGCACTCTTCCAGACCCATATTTTGTGGAATAGTTTTATAGCTATTATTTTGTAAGCAATGAAGCAAGCCAGGGCACGAGACACCATCTCCAATAATGTAAAATTAATATAATATGAAGGACAGATTAATATATAGAAGACAATTCCAAAAGTTTCTCATTGTACAACATTTTTTTGATTTTGCTGCAGAGTTTTAATCTGGGAGAGATCTTTTGTTAAAAGTTTAGGAAAATCCACAAAGATTTTTCTTCAGTATGCAGCACAGCTAAAAGTAATTTGTAGGAAATTACTTCAAACAGAGCTTCTGAACCACCTGAGAGAAAGGAGTCAGATTAAAACATGCTCCCAGTTGGATAGAAACTGTCCTTAGATAGTTGTGCAAAAGATTGGCAAAGTATATCTCAGTGCTTCCCCTAAAAGCAGGAGGAAAAGAACAAGCAACAAACCTCTCAGCATGACTCCAAGCCCAAAGATTCCTAGGGAAGCTGTGATGGCCATTCATTAATATGAGTTTAAGTGATAAACTGCAATGTCCAAAAAGATATACTTTAAACTGTTCAGGTTGCTGATCTTTCCACCTCACTTTAAAACATCCATTTAATCATTTTAGTAATGTGCATAGATTCCAGCATAAGAGGTTGCATCTTTTTTGTCCCCAGCAGCTGGGGGGAAATGTTATCACCTTTTTAGGGGGAAAAAATCAGTGAGCAACCTTCAAAAAAAAAAACACCTTTAAAAACCTGTGAAAGAGAAAGAAAGAACCAGTCCTGTGCCATCAAAGCATTTGTGGCAGACAAAACTGGGAGAAAAGGGCACAACTATGCCTGATATATGACTTGCACATAATGCACACATAGGACATTATCACACGTGGGCCAGAAAGCGGAAATAAAAGTGGGAATGAGGCATCCCAAAAATAAACGGGAAATAGCCCTTGTTTCCGCATACGTCATTACCTTCATTGCACATTTACAGTAAGTGTATCGAACATCCACACACAAGAGAAAAAAACCCATAAATGTAGCTGAAATGAGCCTCCTGCACATGCGCAGAGAGAGGAATGCTTGCTGGAACCATGGCAACAGCGGGGAAATGCGGCACAATACGTACTTGGTTATCAGACCTACGGTAAATGCGAAATGATTCCCGTCGCGCAATTGCAATTCCTGAAGAAACTGAAATTCAAAAGATCTCGGATCATTCCCCTTTCTGTCGGGGTTCTGTCGGGGTTCTGTGCGACGTCGTGTGAAAACACGGGCCAATAATACGTATTAGGTCGGGATTTCGTGTGAATTTTGTTTGGATTGGGCCCCGTGTGATAACGTCCCTAGTTTCCCTGGCTTTGGGTAAAAAGCATATCCTTGTGCCAAGAACATTGGCTCCTGTGCAGGCAAACAGTTTTCCCCCTTAATACACACAGAGAGACACACCTCACAGCAACAACAAATACTCAGATGGCTACTGTCAGTGGATACAAACACACAATTTATAGTCTAAGTAAATTTGAATACACTGCAAAAATACAACCTTTAGAAAGAATGAATAAAAAGCTAAGATAATAAGATGTCATATTTATATTATTTAGGGGAATAACATAAGGCTGGGAAGAATGCTGGGAGAGCGCGGCAGCACCGGCTGTGGAAGGCTCCGCCAGAGGGAAGGGCGCGGTCGGCCCCTGCATCGCCCGAAGCTCCCTATTCCACCTGAGGAGCAGGGCGTGGTCGACCCTTGGAACGCCCGGCTCCTTTTCCAGCTTCGGAGCACCGGCGGCGCTGTGGGCATGTCTCCAAGGCCAGCGCAGGGCATAAGAGCCCTGCCAGAAGACCAGGCTCGGAGAGCGCGGCAGCACCGGCTGTGGAAGGCTCCGCTGGAAGGAAGGGTGTGGTCGGCCCCTGCATCGCCCGAAGCTCCCTCTTCCACCTGAGGAGCAGGGCGCGGTCGGCCCTTGGAACGCCCGGCTCCTTTTCCAGCTTCGGAGCACCGGCGGCGCTGGGGGCGTGTCTCCAAGGCCAGCGCAGGGCATAAGAGCCCTGCTGGAAGACCAGGCTTGGAGACCGCAGCAGCACCGGCTGCGGAAGGCTCCACCGGAGGGAAGGGCACAGTCGGCCCCTGCATCGCCCGAAGCTCCCTCTTCCACCTGAGGAGCAGGGCGCGGTCGGCCCTTGGAATGCCCGGCTCCTTTTCCAGCTTCGGAGCACCGGCGGTGCTGGGGGCGTGTCTCCGAGGCCAGCGCAGGACTTAAGGGCTGGAGAACGTCTGTTCAAATTGTGTATTTTAAAAGTATATATTTTTACTGCTGTCATTGATTTTACTGCTATTGATTCTGTTCTGATTTTGTTGTTTATAATTTTGCAATGTATTTGTTTAATTTGTTAAATTTGCTGTAATATATTGCTGTTGATATTGTTTAATTTGATGTAACTGTTAATTTACTGTAACATATTGCTGCTTAATTTGATGTAATTTAATGTTGTACACCGCCTCGATTGGCTCGCCAGAGGGGCGGTATATAAATAAATCGTATTATTATTATTATTATTATTATTATTATTATTGGAGTTCTTGTTAAGGAAAAAAGCAACATGGGACTTACAGTATTAGAAATAAAAATATGTATGTGAATGTCAAAGTGACTAAGCAGGAGCAATCAGGAAGATACACAGGTGAAAAAGATAATATAATTAAGAAGCCTTGAGAGCCAAGGACAAAGTTATAGAAGGTATATTGAGAACACCTGTGATAGATTGCAAACACCTGAGACTCATTAAGTGGTCAAGGTAAAGTGATGAAACACTTGGGTTGGTCTTAGGTATGGGATGATCTATGTGGACCAATCAAGATGTATGTACACACCCACTGGGTGGAAACTGACTGGTGGGTGGTGTCTAACAATGGTTATAAATTGCAATGTTTGCTAATGTACAGTGTGGAGTAGTTTTGGAGATATTGTGGAGTGTAGAGATTGTGATTTATAGGGCATATAGTATTTATATATAGTAGAATAAAGTAGATCTTTTATATAAGACTACTGAGTTGTCTGGTGCCTTGAGGGAAGATACAAGAGCCAGAGGAATCCTGGAGAAGTTTGAAGACATCTCAGGAAGAAGAGTGAGAAGGCTTGGAGAGTTTGTCAGGGTCTTCAGCCTATTCTCTGAAACTCTGCTGCTTGGGAAAGAAGCATCAACCACTGATCAAAGCTGGTCAGCTCTGCTGCATAACAAGGTGGTGAGTTAGAGCCAGAGGTGAAGAGCTACAACTCCCATCATCCCTGACAGTTCTTTGGTCCCCTCTTGCCTACAACCCCCTTTAAGCCTCTTAAAAAATGTCAGAAGGGGGCAGGAGAATTCTCCTGAGTCAAGTATTTTGTGATGCAGACCATTAGGAGGGATGGGGTGACCCAAAAAGATCAGACAAAGCCATATTCCATGTTCACTTTCAGGGATCTTTTTTCCCCATCATACCTAAACATTTCTGCAGGGTCCTTTGCTCTGTATTTTCAGGAGGCTGTAGGGGGATGTCATCAGAAGAATGTCTGCCTCTGCTTGCTGTGTTTCAGGGGTCCCATCCAGATTCAAATCCATGATTTGAAGAGTAGGACACTTACACACCAGCTCCCCTGCCAGTTAGTAAAAATTCTAATCATGTTCCTTAGCCACTACTGACTGACTTTCATTCTATGGACCTTATCACACGGGGTCCAAAGCAGACAGAATCCACACGAAATCCCGAGCTAATACGTATTATTTTTCCTTGTGTTCACATGACGTCACACAGAACCCCGACAGAACCCTGACAAAATCCGTGAAGAACCGAGACCTTTTGAATTTTGGTTTCTTCAGGAATTACATTTGTGCGATGGGAATCATAGCACTTTTGCTGTAATGTCTGATCACCCAATACGTATTGTGGGGCATTTCCCCAATATGTATTGGGGAGCATTTCCCCGCCTCCACCTCCTCGGGGGCTCTCTCTCTCTCTCCCTCTCCCTCCCTTTCCCCCGCCAGCCATCCAGCCAGATACACACCCCTTTTGCGCATGCAGGGGCTCCTGGCTTTCCTTCCTTCCTCCTCGCTCTGCTCTCTTTCTTCCCCACAGAGGCTCCTGGTGCCTCCAGGGATGGAGGGGGGGTGGCCTGACGTCCTCAGAAGAGAGGCGGCTCTCCGGAGAGGACCTCCTCAGAGTGTGGACCCTGCGTGGGGCCTGCGCTCCAAGGAGGACGTCCTCACACTCACACGCTGCAAGGAGGATGTCACAGGCCCCGCGCAGGGTCCGCGCTCTGAGGAGGTCCTCTCTGGAGAGCCGCCTCTCTTCTGAGGACGTCCTCCTTGGTGCGCCAGCCGAGGGAGGGCCGCAGCACTGCGGAGAGGGCTGGCTGGCTTTGGGGCCCATGAGGCTGGAAGCGGCAGCCCAGGCCACCCCCCTCCGTCCCTGGAGGCACCGGGAGCCTCTGTGGGGAAGAAAAAGAGCGGAGCGAGGAGGAAGGAAGGAAAGCCAGGAGCCCCCGCGCGTGCAAAAGGGGTCTGTATCTGGCTGGATCGCTGGCAGGGGAAAGGGAGAGAGAGAGAGAGAGAGAGCCCCCGAGGAGGCGGAGGCTGAGACAGCAACCGACCACCTGCCTCAAGGCCCTGCTGGAGCCCTCTGCGCGGGGCCTGTGCTCGCCGGCTTGGGAAGAGGTGACAGCCGCAGCAAGTGACAGCCGCGACTTTATTGCGCATGTGCTGGACGAGCATTTCTAGTACATGTGTGCGATTTTCTCACTTGTGTGTGAACAACAAATATGGTTCCCGGGAGCGCTTTCCTTAAAAGTGCGATGATGCTAGTTGCGTCTGATAGCCATTTGCGTATTGTGGGGTTTCGTCTGGTTTATTACTGGATTTATTCTTATTTCACTTTATTATCGCTTTGTGGGCCGCGTGTGATAAGGTCCTATGACTTGCTTATGCATTAAAACAAAAGAAAACCAAAATGTGTGTGATATCTTTTTGAAAGTAGTGATAAGGAACAGTGGGGATCTTTATTAAAAAAGTCTTTTCTCTCAATGTGTGCTAGAAAAAAAAAACACATTTCATGTATTGCCACCTCAGCCTACAAAGTTTCTATATTTTTATTTTGAAATATACAGTGTTTATATTTTTATTAATAAACCAATCATCTCTAAGAATCAAGGCAAAAAAATAGATTAAAATTCTTACCTACCACTTCTAGGGTGATGTCAAGGGAAAATATTCAAATGAATTCCAATCATGTGATTTCTGAGTACTAAGGTGCTTTTGAAGAAGCACTTAATAACTGAAGCTAAAACACCATTATCAAAAGATAATGCAACTAAAGCATTATTTCCAGGGTGTATAATTTCTAGCTGAGACTTCATATTTTAAACATATACAAGTTCTCATCTGCCCAACTGGTGCTTTCTATTTGGAGTGAAGAACTCCTTCCAAGATGGAGGGAGGGATTTGGGTGGATGAGACAGCAAGTGGTTTCTGCCTTCCACTTATGAATATGAAGCCATCATTGCAAGAGTTGACTTTGTCACAAGCTTATAGCCACGATTGATATGCATATAGTGGACACAGTGCCCACAAAGAACCTATGGATTTGGCATAGGGACTTTAGGACCTATATTAGGAGAATGGTAAATAAATAAATAAATAAATAAATAAATAAATACATTTATGTGCATTGGTCATCTGGTCTATCTTTCAGCTCTTCCAGACTGCAGAAATAAAGCAATTTGACACCACTTGAACTAGCATGGCTCAATCTGTGGAATCTTGAGATTTGTAGTTTGGTGAAGTATTTAGCTCTGGCCAAACTCTCACCAAAGTACAAATCCCAGGATTCCATAGAATAGAGTCAAGGTCAAACTGTTTTATGTCTGTAGTGTGGATACACCCCTTGTATAGCTGGAATGTCACTCACAGTTTGATTTTCCACTCTGGAGGATAGGTTGGTAACAGCAAGAAATAAATTGATCCTACCACAGTTGAAAATGCTATAACTTTTGCAGTGGTGCCTCAAAAAACACAGAAATTACTCCGGCATGGTACAGCAGGACAAAAGTCCATTGAAGCAGATGGTGAGGTGAATGAAGACTTTTGGTTCAGTGTTAGTTATTACAAAAACAAACAAACCTTTTTTTAAATAATAATAATAATAATAATAATAATAATAATGTACCTGTGCCTACTCTACAAATGAGACCATGCATTCCAATAAAGTGATCTCTCCCCACCTCAGTTTCTTCCAAAATAATATTTAATGATGTCCAGCATACCTCCAATTTTTAAAAAACAGAATCAAACACTCAATGTCACTCTATCTTAACTTCAATAGCATCACATGTAGTGCTTTCCAACAGATATTTGTAAAATACACTTGTTAACTTCAAAATTTCCACAGATCCAGCAAAGAAGTAACTGTAATACTCAGAATTGATGGCCCATACACACACACAAAAAGATAATTGCAATTTCCGCTATTGCCATACCATGCCAGGGGGTAAATAGTACATTGTCTGAAATACTGAAAATGGCAAATAAAAAGAAATAAAACAAAATCTTGACCCATAAGATTTTTTAAATTGCAGCTCACATCAATTCTAACACACTCAGTGTGGAAGAATGATAGAACCTGAAATCCAAAATATCTGGAAGTCATTAGGTTTTGGGATGCTGAAAATCCCTTCACAGGTTTAGCTTTTCATTATCCAGATTGACCCTAGTGCTAAACTACCTGACTACCTGCAAAAAGAAGAATCAAGCCTGCATGGATTATTTTTATTCATCTGGGATAGTGAACCTAGAAAAGGAAGGGAACAAGACAACAATATTTTTTCTAACTCAAGAGCATGGAGGATCAGCATTCTATCTTTAATGCCTATGATTTCAAACTGACTGCACCCTCCAGCTAAAACATCCAGTAGGACATATATGAAGTGCATTGTGCCTGCAATGAATTGTGTTTTTCTTTTCTTTTTTTTTTCTTTTCTTTTTCAAGAAATGGCTTTAGATTTCTGATTCCTCTCTTACATCCACTTTTGAATGTTCTCTGTCATGAGCTTGTATTGGACTTTCAAGTCAACTATTTTTGGAAAAAAAATCTTTAGAAGCAGGAAGGGTTTTGTATGAAGATGTACATCAATCATCTACATATATAGGTGGAGGAGCATAATTCCACACACATTTAGTTTTTAGCTGGAACACAGATTTCTCCCCTTGCCCCTTTATTGAAGGTCTCAACTCCAGACAGTTATGACTTATGAGAAAGTCAAAGTGTATGATCAATTTAATACTTTGCAATATTTCACAGCTGGAAACTAGGACACATGTGGCCAAGAACCATCAAAGTGTGGTCAAGATGAGAAAGAAAAGGCAAGCTGGAAGACACGGCAGCAGTTTGCTTTTGCCTGAGCATGTTAAGTAAGGCAAGATTCTGCTCTCTCCTATCCTTTTCCCTATTCTAAATGAGCACAAACTATTTTTATATTTTGAATTTATTTTGTAGCAAAAAGAAATAAGCTAAAGAAAAAGAGAGAAAGTGGGAGAAGGAGAGAGAAACTGGGCCATTTAAAAGTAACTGATAAAGTGGGATGACAGAGAATTAATCTAGAACCGTGTTGGTGAAGCTATGGCACACATGCCAGAGATGATACGTGAAGCCATTTTCCCTGGCATATGAATTGAGGAAGAGGACGAAAAAGCATGAAACCTGTTCCTCCTCCTCCCAAGTGTCCCAGGCCTTCAGCTACCTCCAGAGAGGCAGAGGAAAGCCTGAGAAGGTGTGTGAGGGAAGAAGTCCTGCCCCACAAGTCCCACCTCCTACACAGGGTAACACCTGGTGCTGGAAGGCTGATTAGTTTGGGTACTTGGTGCCTAAAAGGCTCACCATCATTGATCCAAAGTGTTCCTGCCAAATTGGGACAGCTGGAGAGTATACAATTTGTCCCATAATTATTTTTATTCCAATGTACAATCTTTTTGCTATCCACTGGATTAGAAAGCCATGATGTATCTACTTGTTACACGAGTATTTAAAAAATAAAGCTGTTCAGTAAAGAACGAGATTGTGAGTGAGAGAATGAGAAGAGAAATAATAACCCTTCCTGAACTCTACATGGCTGAAATAGATTTTTGAAGAAAAGCCATGGATTTGGGTGGAGAAACTGAATCTTCCAGTTTTGGCTTTTCCCACCTCCATTTTTTTAAGCATCTCAATTTTCTTCCATAATGAATATGAAAAAAAATCAGTTTTGTATATTCTTATTAAAAACAAATATATGGATAACTGATTGATAACAGAATCCTGGATCTTTTGGATGAACAGTGCAGACACTGGGCCAAAATAAAAACTATTTATGACAATGTATTAAATATTTACTATGAGAAGATTCATTTTCTCTTTTTCCTCCCATTTCCTTTAAAGAAAAAAAAAAAACATTTACTAGACAGGAGATATTAACACTAATTCTCCAGCTTCAGATTCATGGAAGAAAACATCATTGAGCCTAGTTAAACCTATTTCTGCTCAACAAATGTTGAAAGGACTGTGTTATGTTATAATTGAGATAATGTCTTAACAATATCAAGGACCAGTTTTATATTTTAGTTATACTTTGAATTACTTTTTAGTAATTGCTGCTAACTTAAAGAATATTCTTTTTGCATAGTCCAGTGCCCAGTCTTAATAATACTGCATTGAGACCATTCTCTGTATTGTTCATCAAAAAGATGTTTTATCTTCTTTTATTCATCCCACACCATGAATTCCAAACCAAATAGTTATTATGCTTTGAATAATAGTCATTTTCACATTTACATGCCAAGACTTATCATAGCAGGGGGAGGGGTTAGGATGCCAAGATATTATGTCTACGATATAGGAATAAGATTAATTTTGACTGTTATGCACATTGAGATTATAATGTATTCTTCTGTAAAGGAAATTCTCAAGCCTTGTTGTATGGCTGCTTTGCTTCTGAAGACTATTTTTGAAGATAATATGCTCAACTTTTATAAAAAGCTGTTCATCTTAAAGTGCCCTAGAAATAATTATTAATTAAATCTTTATTGGTCCCCAGAGCTAACTAACTATGAAGTATTTTTTTCAAGGTTGCAACCAAATCCCTTCTATAACCCCATAGAGGAATAATTTTCATACTTTCTCTTTTAGGCACTAGATAATTCTAGCGGATATAGAGTTATGATGTTCTTTTACATTTAATTAAATACAGCATAGATTTTTACTACACATACATTTGAAACAAAACATTTTAGAGCACTACTTAGTATTGAACAAAACATTAATGGGGTGTTCTTCACCCAGAAGAATCCACTTATTTTTCCATACTGTGTCTTTTATCACAAAACATATTTTGTTGTGAAATGAGAATGGAGTAAAGTTATTGAATAAATACAAATCAAATGGCAGCCTCAGGAATAATTTTCTCCTTTCTGAAGTATGTCCCAGTCTGCAGCTGCTGACTAAAAGCTAATTATAAGCACTAGCCAAAAGTAAGTCAGGTGGGGAAAAAAATACACATAGGGACAGAGTAATAAAAGAGGTGAAGAGAAATGGTTGTCTCCACACGTGTCCTGCCTCAACAGCATTTTTAAATTATTATTTTTATTTGTATAATAAATTGATAGAAGAAAATATTGGTTAATTTCAATACATTTTACATCTCAAATTTTCATTCTAAGCATAACATGTAGTACAATAATACAATACCATACTATTTCATAATTTCATGGATGATATTATTATTAAGTAAAACTAAAATAAAAAAGAGTTGACAATATTGATACTATACTACAGTCAATGTATTTTTTATTATGTTCTCTTTCTAGATGAATCATTGTTAACTTTTTTCCACTTCATTGTCAAGTATTAGTGAAGTGTCTTCTCCTTCCCATTGACTGTTCTCACTACTTGTTATCAGCATTTTACTTATATAATATTTCTCACAATAAGTGCATGTAGCTGCTGGATTTTACAAAAGTATATCCATAAAGACTTTAATTTAATATGTCTGTCACTGTTAAAATAATATATTCCTATAATATGTTATATTAAATCTCTTCCAATAAACAATTTATGTGTGATTTTAATATCATCAACTATTTGTAATGTGTTATTTTATCAGTGTGTCTTCATTTGAGTTCACACAACTATGCTTTTGACAATTGAATAACCTCTTTTGGATATCTATGTACTTCTTGAAGAGGAGAAAATCCATTCCATGAGTGTATCTATTATATCTTAATGTTTACTTAGATACTTTATATTATTATTTGTCTGAAAACAAGATTGAGTTAAACATCTTTCTCATACATGAGGTTAATTATCAAAACACAAAGCACAAAACACAAAATAGACCGCAAGCCACATCTCTTTCCCCCAAATTATATTAGTTTCCCCCATTCCTCTTTATGGGCCTCTACAGACGGGCAGCCATGGGCCGCCCCGAGAAGCCAAGGATGGGGCCGAGGCTGCCCCACTTCTTGGCCCCAATCCACTAAAATAGCACTCCTTCCTCAAGCTGTGAAAAGGGTTCCAGAAGAGGCGGCGTGCACCTCTTTTGCGCCTCTTCCATCACAGCATTTCCGGACGCTGCGACAGAAGGATGTCATCAGAGCGCCTGCCTTGTGCAACGGCATCCTCAGGAAGGGGTTGGGGCACCTTTGGGGCTGAACAAACTGGCAAAAAGAATCAGCATCCTCGCAGCTTGGGGGCAGAGCGACTGCACGCCACACCCCTGCCTCCGCTCACAAGCTGGCATCACACCACCTACCTGAACAGACAGTAGGCAGCATTGGGACATTCCTGAAGCACAGCAATTTGCAATCTAGTAAGGAGCGTGCCACAGGAGCGCAGAAGAGCTGTGGTGGTGGTGAAAGGGGTGACTTTTTTCTGTCCCAAAAAAGAGCAGCATTTTGCCACTTCTTTTTGAACTGGAAAAATGCCAATACGGGACCACAGTGTGCAGTTGCAGTGGCCCCAATTGGCACTCAAAGGGATAGCCATAAGCCACTCCTTTGGGGAAGTCTGCTTCATCCCATTGTTAGTTTGTCAGGCAACTCATGAAGTTTTTCTAACCATTCTTCAATGGTATAGGTCCCTCCGTTTTTTGTGCAGTGCATTAAGAATACTAATTCCATGATAATATGTAGCATCAAATGAAATATGCACAAATGAAATAAATATTTATATATTCTTAAATCTACAATCAATGGTGTAATAAAAAATTTAGGGGGAAAATCATGATGTCCATAATCTAAAACCCATACTTTAAATGTGGATGGGAAACCAGATAAGTTTTCATTTGACAAATGAATTTCTTGTTAATTCATGTCACAATAAAACAAAATTGTCAGCACAATGTGGATATTCTTTAGATAGGGTGATTTTTCTATAAATATACAACGACTGAACACTTCCTCTAAGCATATAAACAATAAACTTTCTGTTAACATCCAGATATTTATTTCTTATACTTAAATTCAGCCTTCTCTTCAGTAAGCTCAAGTCAGTACTTGATGGTCTCCTTGTCTGACATTTTCTTCATAAGAACTGTGATATAGAGGTCATTCTGAGAAAGAGTGACTGGCTTAGGCTCCCTTTCCCTTTGCTTTGACCCATAGAAATTTTTCACCAACTTTTACAAAAATGGGTGTACAACCAATTCTAGTTTTCTTTTGCAGTTTGTACAGCCCACATCAAGTCCTACAGTGGAAAAAAAAACTGTTCCTGGAGCTTGTCTAAGTACTACATGACTGTTTTCACTTTAAACTGCACATCAGCATCACCTACTGCTTCAGATCCTACATGTTCTACAAGTTCACTTTGACGATCATAGACTTATATTGCCCAGATCTTCAGATTACTTTTGCTGTATTATCATTAACTGTTTATCAAAATATTTGTGACCACAGTTTATCTAGTACCTAAAAATCAGGAAAACATCACTGCTTTTACCTTCCTAGTAATCAGACAATGTAATTTTAGAAGCACCTCTCTCTGAATAAAGTTACTTACCTTTTTCCTAATGCTGCAATTACAAATGGTTGCCAATTTTAAAATCAAAACCAAACTTTTCATTTTGTTCCCTTCATTAATTTCATTGCACATGGAGGCCAAACAGTGATGACAATGTTAAAGCAAATTAACAAGGTTTTCTGCCTTACTAGACTGCAAATTAAATTTCAGTACAATTCAAATAACTTAACTAAGGAGCTAAGCACAGTTGTAAGAGCTGGTTTCTTGGCAACTTGGGGGCATGGTGTATGCAGGACACATGCCCTCAAGATACCAGAAAGCCAGTGTCATGCTGCCCCACTGACCACGCAGTGGGCAGCATTGTGGCACTCCAGCAGCACAGTGTTTATACACCGCACAATGCTGGAGTACCAAAAAATGCCTCTGTGGCAGATATGGCACCTTTTTGTGCCAGGAAATTGTCAGGTTGGGGGCATGGCATGCAGTTGCCATGGGCCTGACCCAGCACTCAAAGGGGCAGTGTTAAGCCACCCCTTTATGGCTGTTTGTTTCGGCCCTAAATTAACTTAACTAACAAATACCATAGTCCAGGGGTTCCTAACCTTTTTTACTTGCTGAGCTCTTATTTCTATGGCGGAGCCCGTAAGAGGCCTATCCTATGTCTTACAAGTTAATGATCTTTAGGAGTATATATAAGAATATATTCTTATTTTTTAATTTCATTCAATTTTTATTTCTTTTGTTTTCCTGAAGCAGCCACAGAGCACCTGGGAAGTTCATGCAGAGCTCAAAGGGCTTCTCGGAGCACAGGTGATATAATGACACACACACGCACATACACAGAGAGACACACATAAAACACAGAAGCCTATTTAAATATTATATTACAATAACAAATTGTATTTGTAGATTTTTCTGATGAAATGTGCTATAATTTAAAAGGTCCAAAACATGTTGGAAAAATGCATACCAGTAGTTTTATCTACCTTACTGTGTTCATCTATTTTAAATTCAAACTCTTTGTGGCCCAACTGAGGTTCCCATTTTGCTCAATATCAAAAACCTGCTTGGGTAAGCAAGCATCAGAACAACTGAGGGCCTTTACATACTGCCAGAAATAATGCAGATTGAGATCACTTTAACTGTCCTGGCTCAGTGCTAAGGAATCATGGGAATTGTATTTTTTTTTCCTGAGACATTGAGCCTTCTTTGTCAGAGAGCTCTGGTGCCACAATAAACTACAGTTCCCATGATTCCTTAGCACTGAGCCAGGGCAGTTAAAGTGGCCTAAATCTGCATTATTTCTGGCAGTCTGTAAAGGCCCTTAGACAAGTGAAATGTCAAACAGCACACTAATTTATATTGGCTTAGAAGAATTTTGTTCTCTTTGATATTTTTCATCACACCCTGCACTCATTGTACTTCTAAAGTCCAGTTGATCTTTCTAGCCTTCGTTTCATCTTCATTGGAGCACATACTATAGAAAATAGCACCATTAATTGTCAAAAATGCCCTATTGATTGCCACTAACTCAGGTAAGGTTAATTGGCTGCTGCTCCTTGACATCACTTTAGCATTTGACACCATTGATCACAAGATCCTCCTTGATCAGCTGAAGCCTGCAATTCAGTGGGACAGTGGTAAATTAGTTTACATCTTGTCTCAGAGGCATGCAATTTCCAGCATCTGAAAGCAGCTTTTCTGCCATCTAGGAAACAACTCATCTGGGAAAGGGCAAGGAGCTACCTTTTATTAAGAGCTTTCTGAGGCCTCCTGATTGGAACCATAATTGCACTGTACTGAACTTACCACCTATCTCTTCTAACTCTTCAATGAGTGAGAAGACAGTAGTAATTCACCAGGGTGTTGTACTAGCTTAAGAATTGGCAGATGTACCAGCTTGTAATAACCAACTACAAATGTGAAAACTGAATATAAATATACAACATGTAAGAATAGTATGAAACCATCAGAATGTTGAACTTGGACTAGTGAGTCAACATTCAAAATCTTGCTTAATTTTACCAGGTGGTCCTGGGCAAATTACCATCACCTAGTTTCACTGATAGTGAGGATAATGAAGACTGTAATGTACTTTGGACACATGCATTGCAAATTTCACCTTGTCTGAAGAGACATGTAAGCATATGTAAATGGTCAGGAATATGATCCACTGAACTGAGAGAAAATTCCAAGTAAACAAACACAAGATAAGGTGGTAAAAATGCTATATATGTCATTAAGAGCTATCTTTTATCCTATCTGCCCTCAATGAATGACAATGCAAGGCCAAGAAAGCTATTCTGTACAGTGCCTTTTTAATTCTAAACATTCTAGTATAGCTATTCAGCACTTGTGTTGGTCTCCCTCTGCAGTCCCTAACTTTTCCAGGAACTTTTCATGGGGGGGGGGGGAGGAGAAAAGCTAGCCCAATTCATAAATCAAATAAGTGTGTGGCATATTCTGCAGATGAATCCATTCCAACCACTTGTATTTTTTAGTGTGAGGCAGCAGTAATATTTTTTAAAAAAATATATGAAGGGGAAATTGCAAACAGTTTTTCACAGAGAAAAGCACTAAGGCTTATTAATAGTGGGTACAATGTTAATAAATGCTACTGTCTTCATTGTCTCTCTTTTCAACTCGAGAAGTGTATGCTGAAAAGTCTGATATATGATCAAACCTATGATAGAGCAAAAGTTCTTAACATTAACTACAGAGCAACAAGGCTTTTTACAGATTAGCAGAGGTACATTTGTCAAAGAAGCCTCAAAGGAAACAGCAGTGCGGCTCAGATACAGAGACTTTCTGAACAAAGTCAACTCATTGCCAACCTATGTGACAATAAAGAGACATCCTCATTCTCATTGCTCTCTCTAATATAACAGTTCTTTGGAATATTTGAATACTACTTTGCTTACTCAATATCAGGAGAAATGTATGTACCCTGATTATTATCTAAGGACCTCTGCAAACTGGCCCAAAAGGTTGGCTTGGAGGCAGAGTTGGGGCAGGGCAGCTGCATGCCAGCCGCCCCAACCCCATGCTGATGCTGTCCTGATGCCATACACCATTACACATGGCATGTGGCATCAGGATGCCCTTCCGGCACAGCGTTCAAACACGCTGTGCTGAAAAGGGCACTGAAGAGCCGTGTGCCGGCTCTTAGGGCAGCCTTTTGCCACCCCTAAAAGGAGCGGCATTTTGCTGTTCTTTTTAGGGCAACAAAAGGGAGGATTGGGGCTGTGGTGTAGGGTTGCCATGGCCCCGATCTGCCACTTCCCAGGGTGGCCCAAAGCTTGCCATTTGCAGTTCCCCTAACTTTTCCATTTGGTTTGTCTTTGCAGATCAAACTATACAACAAAACTACTGAAAGAAGTAACATATAGTTTATTGTTAACTGCTCTTGAGCTGACCCTTGACTCATAGTGACCCTGTTGATGAGATATCTCCAATAACCCCTGTCCTCCCCTGCTCTTCTCAAGTCTTGCAGGCACAGGCTCATGGCCTTTGTGATGGAGTTCATCTATGTTGCATGTGGTTTTCCTCTCATTCTGCATCTTTCTACCTTACCTAGCATTATTGTTTTTTCTAATGAATCATGCCTTCCCATGATACGACAGGCTCAAGTTTAGTAATATTGACTTCCATGGATAGTTCAGGCTTGTTCCATTCAAGAACCCATTTATTTGTCTTCTTGGCTGTCCATAGTATCCTCAGCACTCTTCTCCAGCACCTCATCTAAAAAGAGTTTTGTTCTTCCTGTCAGCTTTCTTCACTGTCCAGGTCTCATATCCATACATGGTGATGGGGAATATGATGGCTTGGATGATACTAACTTTAGGGTTCAGAGTTATATCTTTGCTATTTAGGATCTTGTCTATTTCTTTCATAGCTGCCCTTTCCAATCCCAGCCTTCTTCTAATTTCTTGGCATAGTTAATAATAATAATACTATAATAATAATTTTTATTTCTATACCGCCCTATGGTGAACTAATCTGGGCAGTTTACAACAATTAATTAGTTAAGAGTAATCAGTTCCACACTTCTGCTTGTTAAGGTATGATGACCAGGCTTCTTCCCTCTCCCCCAGCATGTTCCTCATTACAGTCATCCCTCCCTGTTCATGGACTTCAAGTCTGCAGCCTCAGTCCTTCATGGACTGGCAAGCAGGGAGGGATAAAATGGTGTTGCGAGAGTGCACAGCCATTCAAGCCAATAGGGCTTGAATATTTGCAGTTTGTCATTTTCACGGGTATGTGTGTGTGTGTGTGTGTGTGTCCAGAATGGATCCCCCACAAAAACAGAGGGGCAACTGTACTTCCTTCTCACAATGAACAATAAATTGTGCTCAATATAGGATACTGACAGGCAACTACAAAGGGGTGATGAGAGGACATTTTCAGCTCCTTGCCACACATGGGGCAGGGGCTCAGAGTTTTCAAAAGCACAGGAAATGATATTATCCATTCTGGCCTTCCTTTTTTGCCCTATTTTATTTTCTTTTCTTAGTAGGTGAGGAGCCTAAACTGCTACATGTGTGGACAGTTTGGAGGCAATTGGGATGGATTTCAGGTGGAAAAAAAAAGGTTCATTTTTTTTTTAAAAAATGGGGGGATTTGAGACTTTGGTGCATCTCCATGGGAGTTTAGGGGTCTGCAAAAGTTGAATTTGGGGACTTGATGTGGCCTGCAAGCAGCACTCAGCTTCCAAATATAAATCTGTCATCTTCTTGGTGGTTTTCCTCACTAGCAAATCATGTTGTTCTGTCAGTTTCACTTTAGTTTCAGTTCTCACAGGCATTACGAGTTTCAAAGCAACCACAAATAAATCCTGCAACATTGCTTTAGGTGAAAATTTCATTCCAGTAGTGAAAGACTACATTTATGCCATGGTCCTAATATTTTAAAAGAAAATGGAGGCTTGTTTTGGTGTGATGGCAAAGGGGTGGGGTACAACAAAAGGAGTGTAAGAGGTGTATGTGGCCCACCTCTTGCCCACCCTGATCTAGATGTATATTACAATATTTCTATAGATCAATATATTTCTATTGTTTTTTTTTAAAGGCCTTGCTAGTTTTAACTTTCTCTAGTCAGATGGAACCTTTGAGTCTCCCAGAATTACACTTTGTTGCAGAAATCACAGAGAACTACATGGCAGACATTTTTGACGATGTTACCTGAAAAGTTACAAACAGTGTCCCAAAGTTCTAACCACCTATCATGAACATTGTGTTTTGTTTTTAGCAGAAAGAGAAAAATATATTTCAATACATTTATTGTATTTTGCCATTGAGATACTTTTGTTTTTCCCTGCCAATGTACCATGCTGCATGTGGCTGAAACATAGAGAAAGTGATGTGAGTACACCAGTGAAAAACATCTCATCTCTCTCCCTAATGAAACATAAAGATTAATCTGCCATGTTATGAACTTCTGTAAATAGCTTTGTTTTTGTTAGTGACTTTTTTAAAATACACTTTTGGCCTCTAGAAACTAACTGTCTGAGAGTTTGGATTCAGACATGTCTGAGGTGTCAGTACTTAATATAGAGGGGAGATATCTATGGAGGATAGAAGTTGCATAAATCTTCATAAATACCTTGACATCATTTAGGTGGCGCCCACAACAGGTGTCACACAGATGATACAAGAGGAAGTCTTTTACATTGTGGCAGAGGTGGGGATCAGGGAAATTCTTCACTTGGAATTACGGTGGGCACATTGTGAGTATCCATTTGGTGGGTTAAAAGGGTAGAAACCCCACATTTGGCCATAGTAGTAGGATTGCCCAAGTCTAACACTTGCAATTGGTGGGATAAGAGTTGGAAAACCCCAAATCTAGTGACTAAAAGGTGGAGCCCTCATATAAATGGGGAACCCCACAACTACCACTGACCCAGAGGAGAAGGAGAATCTAAAGGAGGAAAAACAGACGTTTAGTGGAATGTTTTCTTTCTTTATCACTTTCCTTCCATTTCTCTCAACTATAATAGGGCCTTAGCTGACATAGCAACCCCCTTCTTGCCACTTTATTCCATCTCTCTCTGGTAAGCAGATAGATTCTCTCACTCCTTCCTAACTACTTTAGAAGGGTGAGAATCTTCCCAGAGAGACCTTTTGCACTCCACTGCATGAATGGACAGTGGGGAGAGGTCAATTTTAAATGAAAACTGAAAAAAAAGTTCAATTCCTACCAAGACAAAATGTGCTTCAGGCCTTCAATCCTGCCATGTCATAACAAACTATTTCCCCAAAGACTGTAGAAGTAAAGAAACTGGCCAATACATTGTAACCTTTTCAAAGCCTATGGGAGAAAAACACAATTTCTGTCAAACTGTTGGAGATGATTTGCCCTACTTTAAACTGCCACAAACAAGCCATTTTTTCCATTCTTTCTATCTTGAAATCAGCAAGAACCATCTTCAAACCCACTTCTCATTTACTGCCAAATTTTAGATCAATCTGTTGAACTCTTTTATTTTTAGTGTAAGTTGTAGAACATGCCCCACCCTTCAAATTTCAGCTTATAATGATGGAACGTGAATCATTTGAGCTAACTTTAACATAGAGATGCTTCTATTATCACTCCTAAACAACTGCTAGATGATACACTTACTCTATCAAGACACTCTTTAGTACTTTGAGTGCTTTTTTTAAAAAAAAATCCTCCCAAGTGATCATAAATGTGTCTTTAAAAAATGAAAGAGTGCAGAATGTTCCAAAATAGAAATAAAAGATAATCTTCTTCACTAGTACTAGATAAAAATGCAGCAAATAGTGTTGCTTTAAGCTTTCTGTTTGGACACCTGAACCTCTATGTATTATACTTGGAAACGAAAAAAAAGAGAAGTGATTTTTCTTTATTTGAACATGGCAGGGGTTAGACTGGATGGTCCTTGTAGTGATTCTACGATTCTATGATTTTGGGCTTCCTGTAGGGGAAAAAAGTGTTGATTATATGGAATCCAGTAAAAAACAAATCCTCTGCTTGGAAGCTGCTAAATATTTCTTCTGCCTCGCAGCAGCCTAGCTAGGCCATGTGTCTGTGCAAAATGAAAACTCTCGCCACCCAGTAAGAATTCTGCCCCTCATGACATTTTCTTTCTGTCCCCTAATTTCTAGCAATGACGAGAATGAGACTTTGGTGAACATAAATACCCAGAACTCTTATATTTGCTGTGTTTGTATTCCATTAGTACCTTCACTACTCCTTTTCTTTGGGTGCTAACACTGCATTTCTAAATGCTTAACTGATCTTTTCAGTTACTGCCATGCTAGAAGTTTGGAGACAGAACATTTTTTGGGGGGTGGGGGGGTGGCAGAACTCCTATTTGGGATCGGGTACACATGGGCATGACAACAGTTAATACCCTTAGCAAAATGTACTATTAGTATTAGCTTACCACATGCATCAGCCCAGTCATCTTGTGTTTCTTGATGGCTTATGTAAAGACTGCCTATCTAACTAGGCTGGCACATGCAATAAACAGCATTGGAGGAATACCTACAAAAATTTAATGGTATGAGATATTCCCTCCTGGAGTACTTTGATTACCACAACTACCCCCGAGAACAACAACCAGTTCGACCAAGTACTTTGCTTTACTTCTTTTCAGCTCACCTGTAAAAATATAGGACTTTCCTATTCTTTTCTTGGCACTTATTTCTTGTATTTTGCCTTACATCTTTTTTAAAAAAAAATCTGGTGGAAATCAGCAGGGCAGGTTTTCAATAATTCCATAAAGTCCAAGATAGTAACAGCAGTAACATAATTTAATCATTAAAACCACTCCCCCTCCCGATAATCCTAAGCTACTGATTATATACCTGATTTTCAAAATGTTCTTTAAAAATATTCTTCTAGTCTTGCATGCTTATTTTCACCTTTGTTATTATTATTTGTTACAGATTATGAAGAATCTGAATTACCAGATGGGAGTGGGGGGGGGGGGTTCATCAAATATTTCTCCCAATATGTAAATGGGTAAAGTTGGAAAGGAAGAGGTTCTTATCAGCATCACCACTAACAACAGTACAGAGCTGTCTAGAGTACTTGGATTATCAGCAAAATCAGGCTAATTATTATTATAATTGAATACATTGTTCTAAGAATTCTAGAATGACAAACACAATGAATACTAAGCAGAAATACCAGCTTGGATATCATTTACCTTAAATACTGTTCTGGTTATATGCTGTTAATAGCCAACTCTTTACAAACACTTGACTATACATCTAGAAAAAGACAGCATAGAATATTATAAAATACTAATGAGGATATCAATCTATAATAGTTAGCAGCACAAGTGTATATATGTCTACTAAAAACTAAGCTAAAAACTAAGCCATATTGAGTTCGACATGGTTTCCTCCCAAGAAACTGGGAATGGGATTATAGCTTCAGTGCAATTTTTTGTAGCAGCCAGACTATTTCTTGTCTGCTTTTTTTTTTTAATTATTAAACCTGGCAGCAAAATTTAGGTTGCCTAGAGTCTCCACTGCTCTCCCTTCTCTTTCTCTCTTTCTCAAATATAAGCCATTAAATTTATGATTCTCCACCCCCTACAGACATATTCTCAGGGAACTCAGAATTCATAACTACTTTGCAAATAAAAAGGCAACTGAACAGGTACTGATCTAAAATATATCAAAGGCAATGAACGTTTTCAATGGGAAAAAAGCAGAACTGAAAAAGAAATCACATCCTAAAAATATAAATAAAAATGCTCATTGGGTTACTTTTAGACAGCATGTGGTGGTTTCCCCAAAGGATCATCAGAAACAGATTGTGACAAATAATATACCTTATTTTTTCATATTTCTAAAACAGTGGTTATAACAATTTACATTAATTTGAAAAAAATAAGCTGGAAAAAATACATATAATGTATTTATTTTTTGTTCTGAGACATGGGAGTTGTGCAACTCTCCAGATATTATTGGATTGCAACTCCTTCATCTCTGAGGATGCCAAAATTGACAGAAGTTACAATCCAACATTGTCTGGAAAGCCATATGTGTTGTCTATCTTCTTTGTAATGAAATTTTCCTTTAGTCTGCATGACCAGCAAAAATATAACAGTAAGATGCAATAAATTATTTATATTTTATAGATTATTACTTATGATTATACAGAGCTTGAAAATTTATGGCAGCCCCATAAATTCCATGGGACTTTCTTTGGCAAGGAATAATAAGAGGTGGTTTTGCCAGTTCCTACCTCTGAAATATAGTTACATCACTTGGTATTCATTGGTGGTCTCCCATCCAGGTAACAAACAGGGATGATCCTGCTTAGATTCCAATATCAGATGGGATCTGGGGTATTCTAGGGTGTTGAGGCAAGGGCTGGGGGATACTGGGAGTTATATTCCATAAAAGCAACTTCATGAGGATCATACCCTTTCTCCAGTGAGAAGAGTAAGAGTACATGGTTCTCCTTGTCCCCATTTTACCCTCACACTTCTATGAGGTACATTAAGATATGAAAGAGTGGGTTTCATGCCTGTGTGGAGAGGATGTCCCAAATCCGAGTCTAGCAATCTAATCATTACCTCATATTGGGATAAATTCCTCAAAGTTTTTGTTTTTAAATTGTCAGGTTAACATCTTTTAGACCTGAAAACAAATTCTGAATATGCCTTTTCCAGTTCCAGGTGGATTATGACTGAAGAAGCAAAGAACTTCTAGATTCACAGGAAAGGTACATCCATTCTAGTGCTCCAAATGCAACTGGACCCCATATATAGAGAACAGATATCTAAAAAGAGATCCATGGAGGCTTTTTTCTCCTCAACGTCCTCCCTGTCACCACCCCATTCTAATCTCAGGAATTTTAGCAAAAGTGCCTCAGAGAGCACATCTCCTGTTTTGCAGCCCTTAAAAATATTTCTTAGTGAATTTTAGCAGCTCTTCATTATAATTATTTTAATTCCAAGAAACCCACTGTTTGGAAATTCAGCTTGAAACTAGCCAATCCTTCATATAGGACAAAAGAAATGCCAACAATTGCTATACATTTTTTTTAATGATGTCCTGGTGAGATATGGTAGCCCATTCTTTTTGCTTCTATGGAGCTCAGCCTCTTTGGAGATTCTGAATTCTCAGCTTGAGAACTGCCAAGTGGATGACAAAACCAACAACAAATTCTGCCAAATTCTATAATGTACCACAAATTCATGGTAAGTTATGATTGCTCTCTTTTTTCCTACTTTTTATTCTTTTTTTTAATTTATTATTTTTACTAGTACCACAACCACCCTTTCAAATTTGCAATTTTGATTTGAAATTCAGTGTTGAAACTTTGGTGACAATTGCAAACTCTCTTTCAAATTTTGAAACATCAAGTTTCATGTCTCAATGAGTTAGCTGAAATGTTCCTGTCTGCCCAGGTCCATATCTAATGCATGAAAGGAATTCATAGGGCCTTCTGTGTTTTTGACCCCTTTTATTTAACCTTAGTTCTTACCAGAAATATTTCAACAAGTCTTCCCCAGTTTTCCCACCTTTATTTTATCTCAGGTCTATGCTACACTGAGAGCCAGCAAGGTATAGTGTTTGGAACATTGGACTATGGTTCTGTAAACCAGGGTCCAATTCCCTGTTTAGCCATGGTAACTCACTTGGTGACTTTGGTCAAGTCACACTCTCCGAACTTCTGAGGCAAAGGCAAACCTCTCAGAAAAAGTCTTGCCAAGAAAACACTATGATGCATTCATCTTAGAATCTCCATAAGTCAGAAATCACTTGAAGGCACATAGTAATTTAGCTACAATGCTTCAGCCTTCTCTTTTAAATCTCTATCTTTTTTCATGCTAAAGAGCCTTAGCAGAAGCACCTCATCAGAGAGCCCACTTGTTGACCTTTGAAAAGTTCTGGCTAGACAAGGCAGGCCCTTTTTTAAATCCTAGGAAGGCTCTCTCTTTGGAAAGATTTTTCAAGGTTGGATGTTTCTGCCTAGAGTTAAAGACAAAAAATAATGTCAAATTTTGAGGTGGCTACCACAATTTCCTGATAAGCTGCTTCCTTATAACTGCCACCCTTATAAATTCTATAATGACCCCCTCACACACAGACACATTTGGAATTTCAACTTCATACTTGGCACTGCAGTCTGGATGAGAACCAAAAGCACTATCCAATTTTGAGACGTGTAACACAATGTTCCAAAAAGCTATGGCTGAAAGACACACACATTTTATTAAAGATTTTGTTGTTGTGTGCCTTCAAGTCATTTCTGACTTATGGTGACCCTATGGCAAACCTGTCATGGGATTTTCTGGGGCTGAGAGTGTGTGACTTGCCCAAGGTCACCCAGTGGATTATTAAAGATACATACACATAAAAAGAAAGAGCTAAGAATCTCACCTCAAGTTCAGGTGACCTTTTGGGCAACGCCGCAGATGAGGTCTGGCCTAGGGAATGAAATGCCTGGAAGCTGTTCCACATAGTTTTAAGATGAACACAACTTCCTTGTTGCAATAGCTTCACTGTCTGCTAGTCCAAGCACAATTCAAAGTGCTGATTTTGATTCAGTTTTATATTTCCACCACATGCTTCTCATCTGTCCTTAATTGCTTTAAGAGTTTCATCTGTCATACAGTGTTGATTTATTTTTCATTCTGGCTTGAGATAGTGTCTTTTTTGAATTCTTTGATGCATACCATACATTTATTGCATAAATTTGAATCAAGATTATATTAGTCCCCTGACTGCTTTTACTACATCTCACTATTAATGCCATTCCATGACTTCTTAGATTTTTTAGATTTATTTTCATTTTCTGAATAAAACACTGTGTAATCATTTGAATAAAAACATCCCATTCCTGTCCACTTTAGCTCACTCACCCTAAATATTGCAATGTTTATATTTACAATTTCTTGCTTCATGATTTCTAGCTTTTCTTGATTCATACTTCTCACAATATCATAGGGTGTTCATGGTTAAAAAAAAAATAAGTGTTTCATTGATGTTTCCTTCTACCCAATATTCACAAGTGTTAGTTAAAGTGCTACTGCTGTTATCTCTAACAGATTCTCTGCTAGTGTCACAATTCACTTCTGCTGCTGCCACCAAGTAGCTGTTTGACAGATTTAGGGGGGTTGCAGACTGCCAGAAATAGTGCAAATTGAGTCCACTTTTAGGGTTAGGGTTAGTGCTAGGGAATCATGGGAATTGTTTTTTTTTTTTTCCTGAGACATTAAGCCTTCTCTGTCAGAGAGCTCTGGTGCCACAATAAAATACAGTCCCATGATTCCCTAGTACTAGTACTAACCCTAACCCTAACCCTAACCCTAACCCTAAAAGTGGACTATTTGCACTATTTCTGGCAGTCTGCAACCTCCCTAAGTCTGGCTCCTTAGCAAAAGCCTATCTGTTGTGGGAGGCCCCACCAACAGCAATGCTACTGTCAGTATAGACCAGGGGTAGGCAACCTAAGGCCCGGGGGCTGGATGTGGCCCCCCTAGGCCTTTGGACCGGCCCCAGGCCGGTCCTGCCACCGTTGCCGCTGCCGCCCGCCATAATGATATTGACTATTGTTATTACTTGTTCTTGGGGTTTTCTTGGCAAAATCTCCACAGGGGTTTTGCCATGGCTTTTCTGGGGCTGAGAGAGTGTGCATGCATATATTTTTAATTTTTTTAAATAAAAAAAATATTTTTATTTATTTATTTATTTATTTTGGTGCTTTGGCCCCCCAATTGTCTGAGGGACAGCAACTCAGCCCCTGGCTCAAAAAGGTTGCCTACTCCTGGTATAGACTCTTACCTCACAGGAACACACAATCCCACTGCCGTAGAAAGGTAGTGCCAAGGTGGGATTACATTTCTATATAAACACAAATAAAATTAATAGATGGGAAATATCATCATCATCATCATCATCATCATCACCACCATCATCTTGCCTTCCCCCCAGTTTAGGACTCAAAAAGGCTTACAACAGATTTTAAAAAAAATAGTTAAAAATTTACAATACAAAAGTTGAAAAATATTAAGCAATAAAAACAATTAAAATCAGTTAAAATGTTAACCACTTAAAAAAAACAACAGCACAAGAAAGTAACATAGAAAGCCAAGCTCATCATACAAGTCCCCACCCTCACCTAAACAACCGTTTTCAAATACCTGCTAAAACAGAAAATTGTTCACTGATTTATGGAAAGACAGCAGAGTGTGTGCCAATCTTAACTCTATGGGAAGGAAGATCCAAAGCTTGGGGGCAGCCACAGAGAAGGCCCTCTCCCATGTTTCTACCAGATTGATTTGTGAGGGTGATAAGACAGAGAGAAGGGCCTCCCCCACAGATATCAAAACAAGGGCAAGTTCATAAAGGAGAATATCATCCTTTGAATAATCTGGACTTGAGCTGTATAGGGTTTGCAAGTTAAAGTTGGCACTTTGAAATGTGCCTGGACTGGCAGTCAGTTGAGCTGGTCCAACAATAATGCTTTGTTTATCTTCTAAACTGTGGTAGAACTTTCATTCCCTAGGCACTGAGGAACTAAATAAAAGAGACAAAATGATGACAGATTCCTTCAAGGTAGATCCATTGAATGTGAAGCCACAGATTTAGGAAGTGAATTGAAAAAGGCATTTGGGAGAAAGAAATCATGCGGAACTGGTGACATACCAATACAGCTGTTGGAAGCTACAGAGATAGAATTCATTCCACTTCTAACAAATATGGAAAAGAAAGAAATAGGCCATGGAATGTAAATGTTCAATATGCATTCTAATCCCCGAGAAAAGGGATGTTGTTGATTGCAGTAACTTGTGGACTACTGCACTGATCTCATGCAAGCAAAGTGATTCTCAGGATTTTACAAGAAAGGTTTTTGCCATATATGGAGCAAGAAATGTCAGATTTCCAAAATGGGTTCAGGAAAGGAAGAGGCACTAGGGATTATATTGGAAACAGCATAATAGAAGGACCAAAGAATTTCAGAAGAAAATCAAAATGTGCCTTGTAGATTATAACAAAGTATTTGACTATGTAGATCAGGGGTTGGCAACCTACAGCCTTTGGACTGGCCCCCGCCGACCCCCACCGCTGCCATGCATCCTGCTGTTGTGCCGTCGCCGCACGCGTTGCGGCCTCCATTTTGTTTTCCAAAATGGGGGCTGCGACTCATTTGCGCATGTGCAATACTCCAGCGCATGCACGAGTGAGTCACAGCTGCCATTTTGGAAAACAAAATGGTGGCCGCGACTCATTTGCGCATGCGCCGATTACTGCACATGCACAAATGAGTCACTGACGCCATTTTTTTTTTCAAAATGGCGGTCGTGACTTGCTCGTGCATGCGCAGTACTCCAGAAGTACTGCACATGTGTGAGCAAGCGTGCACGCTGCCATTTCCCCCACCACCATCGGCCCGCGGAAGACCAGGGGCTCCCCTGCCCGGCCCCAGGTAAGGGGAACTTGCTGACCCCTGATGTAGATCATGAGAAATTAAGGTTCACTCTAAAAAAAATGTGAATGCCACAGTTGGCAAGGGCATTTACCACCCTTGCAAAACACATCATACAAAAAGCAAGATTAAACTAAGAGGAAACAGACAGGAAAGTTGTGGGAAGAAATATCATAAATTATATGCAAATAACATATTACTTATAGAACATAGCAACAACTTGGAATGACTACTGAAGAAAGTTAAAGAAGAAAGTGCAAAAGCAGGGCTACAGTTAAATATTAAGATAAAAAGAATGACCAGAAATGACTACATAACCTTAGATTAAAAAAAACAACATAGAAATAGTTACAGATTTTCTATACTTTGATTCAGTCATTAATTAAAATGGAGACTGCAGTCAAGAAATCAGAAACAAGTTAGAAAAACAGCCAATAAGGGACTATGGGCCTAAGCAGACTGCCAGAAATAGTGCACATTAAATTGAGGCACTGCCCTGGCTCAGTGCTAGGGAATCATGGGAACTGTAGCTTATTGTGGCACCAGAGCTCTCTGACAGAGAAGGCTCAATGTCCCAGAAAAAAATACAGTTCCCATGATGTCCTAGCACTGAGCCAGGGCAGTGCCTCAATTTAATGTGCACTATTTCTGGCAGTCTGCTTAGGCCTTATAGGTCTTCAAGTGTAAAGACATATCATTAACTACCAAAGTTAGAATCATCCAGGCAGTAGTATTTCTGATTTCTTTGTACAGTCTGCCGTTCGTATCCATGGAGAATCCATTCTGGAAGCCCTCCCCCCATGGCTAAAAAATGTAGGACATCGGCTACCATTGTCCATAATGGCAGATATGACATGCGTGGCCATTGAATTCAATGGGGGTTGCCATCTGCAGATGTTTAAATTCATAGATGGTAAGCCTATTGATATCAAGAGCCCACTGTATGGATGTGAAAGTCAAGAGTGAAGAAAAATGACAAGGAGAAAATTAGCTCATTTGAAATGTGGTGCTGGATTTCTACAGATACCAGTGATTTCTACAAAGACAAATGAATTGGGTCTTAGAGAAAACCAAGCTTGAACTTTTATCAGAAGAGAAGATCACTAAACTGAGGCTGTATCTCATGCCATATCTTGAGAAGATGTGACTCACTGGAAAAAGATAATGCTGTCAGTAAAACTGTAGTAAAAGAGAGAGCTCACCAGTGGATAGATTCAATCAAGGAAGCCATGGCCCTGAATTCACAAGACCTGAGAGGGACAGTTTTTGAGAAAGAATCTTAGAGGTCTCTCATTCATAAGGTTACCATAAGTGGAATTTGACTTGATGGCAAATAATAACAATGAATACAGTTGGCCATATTTTGCTTGAAAATATATTCACTGCTTGAAAATATTCCCCAGCCCTGCAAAGACATTCCTTGATTTTGCCAATTTACATAAAGCACACCATTTTACAGTGCCATTGTATTTAATGTGACTTGAACATCCACAGATTTTGGTATTCATGGGGAGGGGGTCTTGGATCCAAACCCCAGCAGATAACAAGAGCCCACTGTATAGCTTTATATTGTGTTATACCATTAGTAAACTAAAATTCTCTCTCAACTCTAGGTTTCAAACAGGAGTTTCCTCCCACTACCTGAAAATCAGGGATTGAAACTATAAACTTTTAGATGAAAAACAGGAGCTTTACAATGAAGCTATGTCCCTTTCTCACAGATATCATTTCCACAATCCATACTAAATGACAGACAGCATAGTTTCTCTAAAGTTCATGATGTTGAAGTATGATGTTAATGCACTAAATCAATCAATGTGGCATAGAAGCATCTTCAGGATGAGTAAGCTACATTGGCCTTGATGAAGGAAGTCTTCAGATATCATCAGCATTTGTAATGAGGTCAGGACACACCATTCAATTCTTTAATAAATTGAAATCCAATTCTGAGTTCTGCTTTTAGAGGACACATCCAAATGAATTAACAGAGAAGCTATGGATATAATGATAATTTGAGAAACTGCCGGCGTAGCTCTACTATGATCTGAGAAGAATTCTTTACACAAGATAAGTGGTACATAAAAAAATGTCCAAAATTGTATGTGACCTGTATGAATGGCACATGTTCTTGATAACAAACTGATTTTAAGTCTTTTTCTTGTTTTTGTTGCTTACTGTGGCCTTCCCCATTCTGGTGACCTCCAGATTTACAAACTTTCTGTGGATGACGGAAGTTGCAGGCCAATTCATCTGGAGGGCATTTTGTTGGGAAGAGGCTTCCTTACTGTAGCCTATTTAACCAAAGAATCCTCTGAATTTTAAATGTATAATACATAAACTATAAATTCAAGATACTGCAAAACCTATGATGTCTTCAAAGAATGAAGCAGCAGTATCAGCCTCTAGACATTCTTTGCTTCCTACACCTCTCTATTTGTATTTCACTAGCTTCCACCTAATGCAGATTCTTTATAAATTTATTCTTTAAGCAATCTGACAGTCAATAAGATGGAAGCATAACCCATACCCTTTTCATTTGTTTATGGGTTTATCCTTTTCAGAGTGATGGTTAAAAAAATGGAAGCATACCTTTCACAGAATGAATGTAGCATGTGAAAACCTTTTCTGACCTATACTACTAAAAGGGGAAGTATTTATTATTATTCATTGTGGGATTGAGAGACATGCCTCTGAAGATTGGCTCTGTATTCTTTTAATGATTCCCTGAACTGTCCAAGATCTGTCTTGGAGAGGTCTTTTCAACAGGTTTGCCGTAAACAGTGACAGCCGTCACCGAGAGTTATAATATTGGTCTTCACTGAAGATTATTTCAACCTTAACTGGAAGGTATTTGTTTCACATAGATTTCACACTTTCTAGTAAAAAAAAAAAAAAAAATCTAGGTGGGCTAAATACATCATCCTCCAGATTTCCAAATCTGCATTGTTTATGGTTACTTTACCATATCTTATTCATTTTTTGGACATAATTAAAAACAGTTAAAAATAAAATCACATTTTTAAAAAGTCAATTTCTGACACACTGCATGTTCATGTACCTACACTTCATATTATTTTATAATCACAGTTGTAGAAAATTATCCACAGTTGCTTTAACACATAGAGCATTTATGTTTCACCTTTACATTGTGTCTTGTAATAGGAAGGTGATCTGCACAGATTATATCGAAGACGTCTTAGTACCCTTAAAATACCATGCTGAAACATCAGTGCCATAAATAGCATCTGAAAGGTGACATGTCTTTGAATGTCACCAAGCTTATTGAACTAAACCATAATTTGCCCATTAATCTCAAGTACTTTCTCTAACATGGGCTAATAAAGGTTAAACTTTTTAACACCCATGAAAACATTGCAAAATGTACTTGGTCTCTGGAGTTACCCTGAATAAAAAGCATTTTATCTAAGCAAACTTTGTTTAAATTGAAAGATAAACAAGGGGGGGGGGACTTTCCTGTAGGAAAAGAGAATGGGTGTAACACCACAGCAACCTGAAAGAGGACAATTGAAGAAGGAAGGCTAATCATCAGAGGAAAAAAACAACAACAGTCTGATAAAATTCCAAGTGGTAATATCCTCCTTTTCACACATGAGCTTCTTTGATACAAACAGTATGAAATGTAAATTACTGAATGCCAGACTGAACAATGATTTAAATGGTGTATGGCTCTGTTAACACATCTCCTACTGGGGTGGTACATGAACATGCAATCTGCTTCTTGGGTCTAAGCTGCTCTCACCTACTGGGGCACAGAATAAAAAAGAAGGAGAAAGGAGGAGCAAGGGAAGGAATCTAGAACCACCTTTGAGACTGGTTTATTTTAGCATGAGATTTTCTGTATTTCCTGCATTTCAATCCACTTTTTTCAGATGCACTGAAAAGAGAAAGCCAGCATGATGTAGTGGTTTAAGCATTGGAGACCAGGGTTTAATTCCCCTCTCAGCCATGGAAACCCAATGGCAACTTTAGGGAAGTCATACACTCTCAACCCCGGAAAACCCTGTGATAGGTTTGCTGTAGGTTCATTGTAAGTTGGAAATGACTTGAAGGCACACAAGAACAATGTAACAACAGTACCTGTGGGGATGGGATCAGAGTGTGATAGGATGTAGAACGATGGAAACTATGACCCTTCAAAGCTTCACAAACCTGTTCTTTTCTTAAATAGCATCTGAAAGAAATCCATGAAACTTCAGTCCCAATGGTACTGCTACATTCTCCTCACAACCTGCCCCGCTCTTTTTTCCTTTCTTTTTATGCAAAAACAGACTAATGTGGCAATCTTTTTTTTGAAAAATGGGGCAGAGAATGAAGTTCTGATGATGAACTGGAAACTGTAAGCATGCCCACAGTTAAGCTAGGTAATAATGTATTGTGGTAGGAGTGGCAGAGGAACTCCATAACAACTGAGGATATACTTTCTAGAAGCATATCTACACTAAGGATATTTTTAAAATTACTGCATTTAAACATGATGAATGTCCTATCTTTTCTCCTCGACAGTCATTATTATGGGAGTGTTTGTGCATTTTAATGATGTTTAAAAACCCATCATTGGAAAGGTTTTAGTGTGTCTCTGTGTGAAAAATGTGTATGCACATTTTCCCACCACACAAAGCCTACATTTAAAATACTAGATTTTGTAGAAAAGACTATCATTTCCAAAAACAATGAGGGGTTTTGTGGATTTTCTTCCCTAAACATTTGAATTTTTTAAAAAAAGAAGTTCCATGGTGAATCAATGATAGGTTTTTGTGGGTTTTTTGGGCTGTGGAGCTGTGTTCTAGAAGAATGTATTCCTGACATTTCCCCAACATCTGTGGCTGGCTTCTTCAGAAGATTCTCTGAAGATGCCAGCCACAGATGCAGGTGAAACATCAGGAATACATTCTTCTAGAACACAGCCTTACAGCTCGAAACACCCACAAAAACCTTTGGATGCTGGTTATGAAAGTCTTTGACTTCACAGTAAATCAATCAATCAATCAACAAACCAATCAACTAATCTATCCATCCATCCATCCATATCATGTATAATGTGTTGAAATATCCTTTCTTATCAAAGTTGAGAAAATGTATAAGCATTCTTTTTACCCTAATTCAGATTATATTCTTACATTAGTTTGAAGCCACTGCAGTGGCACCATAACATAGGAGCCAGAGATTTCTGGGTACTTAGAATTACTCCTAGAGAACTCCAATGCACAGAGAATACAAAGTAGTTCCCCAAATGACAAATCTCAGGGTTTTGTAGTATAGAGTCAGTATAATTAAAGCAGTACAAACTTCATCTGTTTGATGTATAGCCCACTTTTCTCCAACAATAAATTATACATAGTAAAATGCAACTTAAAATAACTGTACTATTACAACACAAATTAGAGTAAAACAATTTAAAATGCTACACTAACAATATGTGCAATGTTTAAAAGTTATTTAAAAAACTAGTAGTCTGGACCACCACAGGCAAGCGGTTAGTTGCTAATTGCTTGTCTGAATAGAAAAAAAAAAATCTTTGCCTGTTGGCAGAAGGACAACAGTGAAGGGGCTCACTTAGGGCTCATTCACACTATGAAAATAAACCGGTTTATTTCTGTGAAGTTCACAATCGCCCTGACTGCAATCAGTGCAGTTGGGGTATGTGTGAAAAGCCCACTTAAACCGGTGCATTTGGCACCAGATCTCTTAGCGGTTCTTTTTTAAAGAACTGCAATGATCCAAATCTCCAATAGTGAGAGTAAGCTATCAGATTGATTTGATTGCCCAGGACCCCCCCCCCATGCAGTCATCCTCTTCCTCTTCTCCCCACCACTGCATTTTTCCTTCCTCCTTCCTCCTCCTCCTCCTCCTCCTCCTCCTCCTCTTTCTTTCCCTATGCAATATCTGGGGCCGAAGCAGTGCTGGAGCAAGGAGACACCTATAGGTGGTCTAAGTTCTTCCATGTATTTCACAAACTCCTTGGTATCTTTTATGTAAGATGCTATCTCTGGAATCAAAGGTATCAGAAAAGATGAAATATATGTGGCTAGTGGTTCCAAAATAGAACCACAGCCAGACACAATCGGTCTACCTGGAACTGGTGTCTTATCCTTGTGAATTTTAGGTAGCAGATAAAACAGAGGGATCCTGGCTGGAGAATCCAGTAGATATTCATATACATTAGTTTTTATATATCCCATATTTAATGCCTCCTCCAGAGTGATTTTAATATATTTCAATATATCCTCTGTAGGGTCTTTCATGCATTCTTTATAGTGTTTTGCATTTGATAATTGATTGTATGCCTCTATTTCATAATCTTTCCTCCCCCATATGACTGTCGTGCCTCCTTTATCGGCTGGTTTAATTGTTATATCTTGTCTTTTTTGCAAATTATCCAAAGTGGCTTTATGTAGGTTGGATAGATTGTGCCAACTGTTGGATTGGGAGGTAAAGATATTATGCATATCCTTTAACACACTATCCTGAAAGACCTTGATGTAAGGGTCATCAACATTGGGATTAAAGTTAGATCTTTTTTGAAAGGTCTTATATCTATTAGATGTGATATCACTTTACACTAATATTCCCCAGGATGAGGCCTTGGAGTTCTTAGAAGCAGCTTTGTTGTCCAAACCTATGGGACTTTCTCCTATTCATTTTTTGTTACACTTAATTGAGATAACTCTGACTAAAAATTATTTCAAATTTGGTGATCAATTCTATTGGCAAAACTCTGGGGTTGCAATGGGTTGTAAGTTTGCCCCAGAGTTGGCTAACTTGTACATGGACCATTTCGAACGTTCCCATATATTGAACAATGAGTTATTTTCCCCCATATAAACACGTGGAAGAGATTCTTAGATGATATATTTTGTATATGGGTGGGTTCTGAATCTTCTCTGAAACAATTTTTGGTTTTCCTTAATGGAATCCATGGAAGCATCAAATTTGATATGGTTTATAACTCTAGTATAGTGAACTTTTTAGATATAAACATTCAACTAAAAAGGGGATCATTTGAAACTAACTTGTATAGAAAACCAAAGGATGTCAATTCATTTTTAAGATATGACAGCTATCATCCAACACCTCTTAAAAATAACCTTCCATATTTACAGTTTTTATGTATTAGACGTAATTGCAAAACACTGGAGGGATATGAAAGGGAATCGAATATTACATGCATCCAGTTTTTGGAGAAAGGATATCCCTTAAAGGTTATAAAAGAGGCACAAGATAAAGTTCAAAAGTTGGATAGAAAGAAACTTCTGTTTGATTCCAGACCCAAGAAATCACCTGAAAGAGTGGTTATACCACTAACTTTTAACACACATACACAGAGGGTCAAGGAAAGCATATTGAAACATTGGTACTTGCTGGAGAATATACCCGGATATAAAAACAAACCAATGTTTGCCCATAGACATACTCAAAACATTAAGAATATATTGGTACGAGCAAACTTTAATTTTCCAACTATACAAAATAATCCGAATGTCAAGGGACATTACATCTGTGGACATTGCTCGGTATGCAAACATAGCAGTAATTTAAAATGTTTTGTGAATACTGCAGATGGGAGGAGTTATGATATATATAAGTTCTTTACATGTGCAAGTAAGAATGTTATATACATAATTGAATGCCCTTGTAAACTCCTTTACGTGGGTTGTACCAGCCAGGAAATTCATACATGAATCGTCAAACACAGAAGTTGCATTAAAAATCATAAAATGGAGGCTCCATTGGTTAAACACTTCTTGGATAAGCAACATACTTTCAATTCATTCAAATTTTGGTGCATAGACGGGATACCAAACATTAAAAACATAAAACAATTACAATTACTGGAACTGAAATGGAGTCATCGTTTGAAATCTGAATCACCAGTTGGTTTAAATGAAAATGTGAACTGGCTAATTTGAGCTTTTCAAATATCTCTCCACACCCTAGGTTTTCCCTTAGTTTTTTCTTAAGTCTTCACAGGATATCTCCCACCACTAGTCTGGCTGATCTGGAATAGAGAAGCTAAGAGTAGTAGCAGAATCTAATTGAACTATTGTCCTACACCAGGGGTAGGCAACCTTTCCCCTTTAAGGGCCGAGGGACTTCAGCTCCCAGAATCCCAGGAGCTATTGGCCAACATGGGACTATTGGCCAACATGGCTGAGGCTTTTGGGAGCTGAAGTCCCTCGGCCCTTAAAGGGGAAAGGTTGCCTACCCCTGTCCTACACTGAAATATCTACAAATATATAAATCTAAAGATGAAATATCTATGATTGGTTAAACAACAAGGGCGTTACAGTTAGAAATCTGAATCCCTGGTGGGCTTATATATAATAATAAAAAAAGGCCTATTGTTTGGTTTGAATTGTTAACCGCCCTTCCACATTCTAAGGTTTTCCTTTTGTATTTAGTCTTGACTGGATTAGTTTCATCACCAGCTTGGTTGGTTATATAAGAGGCTCTGGAAGCAGGAGAAGCACATTATTACTTTGGAATGGTGCAGAGTCACATTGTGTGAGTTGTGTAATAGACATATATATATATAAATTAAATGTTCATAGGCCACTGAGGAAGACAAGAGTCAAATGCATCTGGCCTTGGTTTATGAATTTTCATTTTACCTTTTTCTGCATTTGCAGATCCTTTAGTGGGGTAAATGGTACCCTTTTAGTAATTTGTTTTTTTAAACTACAAGTGTGTTTTTTACGGGCATTGTTATTCTTTTATACATTTGGCCCTTGATTTTTTGTGCCTTTTAATACATTTTCATTATTGGCATGTGATTTAGTGGGGTACTTTTACCCTTTTAGTAATTTTAGGGGCTTTTCTGCTCCAGGGTTTGGCTAATCCTTTCTATATTTCTATAAATCTTATACCATTGTTTTTGAAGTTGGGTGGGGCATGGTAGTTTTCATTGCTTTGGCATAACCCCCTTCTTTGTTTTTTTTTTTTTTTTTTTTTGCATATTTTTGGGGGTTTTTTGCCCTTGGGACTTTTGTTGGTTTCTTGGGGTGCACCAGAGGGCAGCCCAGCAGAAGGAAGTAGAGGAGGAGCCACTGGAGACCAAGTGCTGGGGTCCAAGCCTTTCCATTGTGTCCCTCCTCTATTGTTGTTGTTATTATTGTGTGCCTTCAAGTCATTTCCTATTTAGGGTGCACCTGTCATGGTGTTTTCTTGGCATAGGGTTTGCCTTTGCCTTCCTCTGATGATGAGAAAGGTGACTTTCCTTTTTTCTTTTTTCTTTTGGCCTGCACCAGAGCTGAGGGAGGGGAGGAGAGGCAAGGGGGGAATAAAGAGGTAACAAACTGATGAGTAGAATATGGGGGGGGGGGCATCTTTTAAGAAACAGTGATGACCATCCTCTGCTGTTGTGTGTCTTCAAGTCATTTCTGATTCGGGTGTACCTGTCATTGGCAACATTTGTTCAGAAGAGGTTTGCCTTTCTCTTTCTCCCCACTGCCACCACCTACCTCCTCCTCCCCCTCCAGTCAGTGTGAATGACAAAGAGTAGTAAAAGGCCATGGAGAGGTTCAATCATCAAAATAATCCGGTTTCTGCACCAGGTTATTTTGTAGTGTGAATGGGGCCTTAACTTCACCTGGAAGTGAGTTCCATGATGTTGGAGTGGCCACCAAGAAATCTTCCCCTTATGTTTTTTCTAGACATTCATTTCGCTTCAGATCTTCAGTCCTCTGTTTTGATGCTGAATGGCTGTCTGAAACATGTCCCACTGAGTCACCTACCACATCTGCCATGGCTGCCAGTGGCTGCCATGTGATCTGTTGCTGGGTGCCTTGTTCTGACCTCAGAACAAAGAAAACTTCAGCAGTGGTGGATGGGTTGGGTGGCTCAGTGGAATGTGCATATGAACAAATGGTCCACATCTGAATGTCTTTGTAATGGGGATTGGTCATGGCAGCTCTGGGGCCAGGATACCTCAGGAGTATCCTGGCCAGTGCAGACAGGACCTAGGTCTCTGGACTGTGGCCAGAAAAGGATCAGTAACCAAAGGAGCTGTATGTTCCCTGTAACCAGGTTAAGACAACAGTTTGTTCCCCACATTATGAGTCAGTTGAAGTTTCTGAAAGCTCTTCAAAATCACGTCTCACAGAGCATGTTATTGTAATCCAAGGAAGATACATCTAAATCATGTGTCACCAGGTCTATATCAGACAGCCTTAGAAAGGAAAACAGCTTGTACCCTAGCTTCAATTGTCAAATGCACTCCTTGATACTGCCAACATATGAGAATCCAGGTTGCATCTCAGGGTGCTTTCACACTTCACAATTACAGTGTTATGATTCCACTTTAACTATGTGATCTTGGGATTTGCAATTTAGGGAAGGACATTTCACAGCTAGAGATCTCTAGTGTGACAGCAACCTAAAACAACTAGGATTTCATAGGCCATGACAGTTATAGTGGAATCATAGTCCATTGTTGTGTTGTGTGAAAAGGTCCAAGGTTTACACCCAAACTGTGATCTTGCCTCTTCAGGGAAAATGTAACACCATCCATCATAGACTGAATTCCTGTTCCCTACTTTGTCTGTACTATAAATGTTCTATAGTGTTTGAATTAAGCATCAATGTCATTGGCATCTTGATGCTATCAAACCCCTATTCTCTGGAATGCCTCCATTGAGATTCACAAGGTATCTCACAATAAACAGATTCACAAGGTACCTCACAATGGCCAGAATGTCAAATAGAAATTCCAGCATATGGATGCAGGACATATAGATATTGTTTTATGACCAGACAGAAAACTCTTTCATGTCAAACAGCTACAACACTATGTTTTTACTTTAATTTCAATAGCAACATCCTATGGCATCCCATAGTTTACACTACCGTTTATTGACAGCCACAGAGAAATCTGGCAGAACTAGTATGTCCACAATCCCCCTAATGTATTCCCATCATGAATCATCCATCAACCCAAAGCCACTCCATAGCTACTCTCTGAAAAAAGACTGAAATTGATTTAGATAGTCTGTCTTCTCCTGGAGTCTCTAGAGCTCGTATTGGTCCATCACATTAGCTAGTTTGAGAAACAGTGCTTTGACCTGCACTAAGCTTAAGACCTTAAGAAGTGCTATTCTGGATCAGATAAAGGTCTAACATTCTTCTTTCCCAGTGGCCATCCAAATGCCTACAGGAAGTCTATATGCAGGATATGAAAACTTGAATATAGAAGATTAACGCATTGAAAATAATGCAACATCCCCAATGGTTCCCATTTTTGAAAAGCAGCAAATAAGCACAGCTGGTACCCAAACTGCAGCCAGGTTGCAGTAGCCTGGTGGCAGCAGCAGCAATTTAACTGTGATAATACCCAGTAGTAACCTGGAATGTGACTGTATCCCATTGGGGATAAGTCACATTATTTTAAATGCGACAATCTCCACACTCTCACTTGTTGTAACCCACAACTGGTATTGAAAGGAAGGACTATCACATGAAGCTGTCAAAGTGGAGTCATAACAGGATAGTAGCATCTGTGGCCATATGTTATCATGCAACACTCTCTCTGTCCTTTAGCTGCTTCATATTCCATCTGTTCCTGCAGCATTCATTTTCATTGACAGGTAAAACCCATCAATGCCCCCAGTCATGCTACTTTTCCACTATTGATTCACACGTGGTAAGGTCCTCCTGCTGTAATTCTGATATGCAGGCAATCATGTGGTGCAAGTGGGCATGAATATACTTTTCCTTCTCCTTCCCTATTCCCAAGCAGGCTGTTTTCTTTCATTTTTCATTTTCTTTTCTTTTTTACTTAATTAATTGCTATGACTTTCAACTGAGAAAAAAGAACAGACCAAAAGGCATGTTGGGAAGGGCATAGGGCAGGAACTCAGGGTTATGAAGGCCAGCTTGCAGGAGACAGAGCAAAAGACTATAGCAGTACCATGGCACTTTTGAAGATCTATGCAAACCTGACTGTCCCCAAACCATTAGTTTGTGTTTCCTACAAAAAAACATGATTGTGGTATCTTACCAGCTGGGTGTAATACACCCCATAAATAGGACACACAGATTAGATATTCTCTTTCTAACAATGATTATGCATATGGCTCTCATTGTACAATAAAGTGTTTATTCTAAGCCCATGATGTTACACATTTTGTCCATCTGAGGAAAAAACAGAACCCTAAAAATCTTTAGGAGATATTCACAACCAGAGTGGATGGTATGAGTGCCAGCTTTCTAGAAGCAAGTAGGTAGCTGCCACTTGATCCATGGATAGCTGTATTCTGGTCGAGTAAAATTGTTTCTAGAATAAAACAAGTTTCAGGTTCAAACAGGCTTCCTAGGAGAGTGACTTTTAAATACAGAGGCTATAACTGAAAATGCCTTCTCAGTTCTTATGTGACCTTAAAAGTTCTGAATTCACTGTTGGTACTTTCAGTTAGCCCTCAGAGACTTTACTGTCCATCTTACTTTATAGGTAAGACATGCTGTTTTGTGCAGCAGAAGTTCCCCCTTTCCTCTGTCTAATGCAGAATATTTTTCAAATGGTATAACAAGTACTTTGGGACTTGAGGTTTTGTAGCCTCCGCACAGAGAACAATTTTTCTGTAATAGATTTTCCAAACCCTAAAGTTTTCCTATGTGATGCCAAGTAATATAAGGGCACACTAACAAGCCAATCATTGCAGGAATGTTTTCTTCTTTTATTCCACATTTTGTTTCACTCCCACCTGACCTATATCCACCTGCAGAGCCTATTTTAGCTGAGATACAGGTTGTTGGTAGCAATATTTTTCATTGATTCAAAGGACCATCGTGGGCCAAGTTGGACAATACATGAAAATATAAGTTACTGTTATCCTAAAGGATGTATGTTAAAAGATTTGCTGTCATTACTAGTGTACAAAATATCAAAGTGGTAGTGTCTTTAAAAGATAATGTGTTTTTTTCCAAATACCAAGTTACAACTACACAGCTTCAAAACCAATCTGTAAAATCTCCTGTTTGTCCATCCTATTTCTATCAGAAAGCATGTGGCCTTTGCAACAAGGAAACCTTTCAAAAAGGATGTTGACAAATTGGAGCATGTCCAGAGGAGGGTGACCAAAATGGTGAAGGGTCTGGAAACCATGCCTTATGAAGATAGACTTAGGGAACTGGGTACATTTAGCTTGGAGAAGAGAAAGTTAAGGGGTGATATGATAGCCCTGTTTAAGTATTTGAAGGGGTATCACATTGAGGATGGAGCAAGCTTGTTTTCGGCTGCTCCAGAGACTAGAATATGGAACAATGGATGCAAACTGCAGGAAAAGAGATTCTACCTCAACATTAGAAAGAACTTCTTAACAGTAAGAGCTATTCGACAGTGGAACACTCTCCCTCAGAGTGTGGTGGAGTCTCCTTCCTTGGAGGTCTTTAAACATAGGCTGGATGGCCATCTGTCAGGGATGCTTTCATTGTGATTTCCTGCATGGCAAGGGGTTGGACTGGATGGCCCTTGTAGTCTCTTCCAACTCTATGATTCTATTATTCTTATTTAAATATTTTAGAGACAATTCAGTTCAGGTACATTTTTCCTCATTTTCCAATTCTCAGGTTGGAAGTAACCTAATAAACTAATAAATGTTTTCCATTACGTATATTATATGCTACTCTCATTTTATCTGATAAACAGCAGTAGTGATTAAACAAATAACCCACCCTTCAAATGATTGGTCAGTATGGTAAAATCAAAACCTCTGCTGTATGTGAATTATCAAAATGGTTCCTTCATAGAATATAAAACATGAGGAAGAATATTAGGAATAACTTTTTTTTTAATGAAAGAGCTGTTTGACAATGAAATAGATTGAAGTATGATATATAATGTACATTGAAATATGATGGACTTTCTGTCTTTTGAGATTTTAAAATAGAGATGGGATAGACTGGAGTGCTTTGGTTATCTACTCCTGTATGTTGTGGGTTGAACTAGATAGCCCATATGGCTCCTTTTCAACCATATAACACTATAATTCTATGATTCTACAAACCAACTCTTTTGTCACATCCACATGATGAAGAACTCTCTCTTCATAACATACAACTGCTATTATGAAGTAGTATCTAATTAAGCATCTAATAGATTACTTAGATTAACCTTGCTCTTTTTGAACTACATAGCACCTTTGTCTGATCTAGATACCATGGACATCAAAGTAAGGCAGCCATGTTACACATTTAAGAAAATAATGTTCTAAGAAAAATAAATAGTTCCACTTCAAGCTGAATGATAAATGAGTCTTGTTGACATGTAAATATAACTCTTATAGAAAAACATATTCTTCAGCATATTTCCTGATTCAGATTTTTGTCCTGTCTTAAGCTAGAAAGGCATGATCTTATTTCCACTCTGGAGGTAGTAATATAACTAATAAATTGATAAGTACTTACTGTGTTGGAACCAAAAAAACCCCACCAAAACACACACACACACACACACACACAAACACAAACACCATTAATCAAGATTAACTAGAACTGTTGGATTTACCTTGCAATATTATTAATTATTTGGTTTTTGTTACTTTATATTGTTATATGTTGAACAGAATATGAATATTGTCCATGAGAGACATATACATGTGTTTTGTTAATATGCCTAATTTATTCAGCTTCTGCAATTCTGGGCATCAAAGAAACAGGAAGGCTAAAGATGTAGGATGTATATGGCCTCAAAATGTAACAGGGAACATATGACTAGTGGGTTCCTACAAATTTCACTTATATTCATAGGCATATGGGTAAATTAACGTGTTTTAATTTTGGACCTGTTTTGAGTTTAGGTTAATGTTTTGAGTTTATGTTAATATCAACAGATATGGAAAACAAAATGATGGCCAACAGATTGGAAGTGATCAATATACATACAATATACATCCCATCCACAAAAAGGGAGACACAAGAGAGAACAGAACATGGAGAAACAGAATGGTTCCCAATTGGCAAAGGTGTCAGACAAGGCTGCATCCTTTCATCCTATCTGTTCAACTTGTATGCAGAACATATTATGAGAAAAGCAAGCCTGGACACAGGAGGAGGAGGAGTGAAAATAGGAGGAAGAAATATCAACAATCTAAGATATGTAGATGACACGCTAGTACTAGCAGAAACCTCACAGACCTGGAACACCTACTAAGGAAGATCAAAGAAGAAAGTGCTATGGCAGGCTTAATGAAAGGCATAAAGAAAACATGCAGGCATAAAGAAAACAAAAAATAATGCTAACTGAGGACCTTCACAAGTTCAACCCAGAGAATAAAGAAATAGAAAAAGAAAAAGAATTCCTATGCCTGGGATCAAACACTGATAGAAATAGAGACTGCAGTCAGGAAATCAGAAGATTAAGAATGGGGAGAGTGACTATGAAAGAATTAGAAAAGATTCTAAAATGCAAAGATATACAACTCAGCATATAAGCTATTGAATTCCCTATTGCCATGTATGGATGTGAGAGCTGAACAGTTTAAAAAGATGATAGGAAGAAAATCAATTCATTTTTATTCATTTGTGGTGCTGGAGAAAAATGCTGAGGATCCCATGGACAGCCAAAAAGTCAAACAAATGGGTCCTAGAGCAGATCAAGCTGGAAACCTCCCTGGAAGCCAAGATGATCAAACTGAGGCTGTCATACCTCAGACACATCATGAAAAGAGAGGAATCATTGGAAAGACAATAATGCTGGGAAAAGTGGAGGGAAGTAGGAAGAGAGGAAGGCCACATGTTAGATGGATGGACTCTATTAAGGAGGTCATGGGTATGAGGTTGCAGGAATTAAGCAGAGAAGTGGAGGACAGAGGGTCTTGGAGATGTCTCATCCATAGGATCACCATGAGTCAAGATCAACTCGAGGGCAGTTAACAACAAACAAGGAGGAAATGATAAGGCCAGGTAACTTCTAAAGCCCTCTGTAAACTCTCATATATCTTGTTCCCTGCCCTGTACTTAATGCTGGTGACATGTTACATCACTTTACTAATATGGTTTTGATTAGTCCTACATTGCCATATAGTCTAAATCAGGGGTAGGCAACCTTTCCCCTTTAAGGGCTGAGGGACTTCAGCTCCCAGAATCCCAGGAGCTGTTGGCCAACATGGGACTATTGGCCAACATGGCTGAGGCTTCTGGGAGCCGAAGTCCCTCAGCCCTTAAAGGGGAAAGGTTGCCTACCCCTGGTCTAAATGTTCAGATTTGGCAGGGACAATCACAATTTATTCTGTGTCATACTTTTTGACGTGCTTTTGAAACACTCCAGTTTCTCTCTCCTACCCCCATTTTTTTCCTTTACCTTTCTTTAACTTCTGCAAAATGGGTTCAAAGAGCAAAAGTAGTTAGAGCTCAGCTAACTCAGCAATGGTGGGGAAAGGGCAGGATCCTATCCTTCTCTTTAGAGTCAGGCAAAAGTAAACTGTTTCACTTTGTCTTGACTTGTATGTGCTTCCTCATTAATAACATTGGTCATTTTAACTACACACTGATTTTGCTTGGCCTGGTTTTCATTCTTCATTGCTGAAGGAGAGTCAGAAAGATGCAGTGGTTTGACTGTTAGGATCTGGAGATCAGAATTTAAATTCTCACTTGGCCACAGAAACCCACGGGGTGACCCTGGGGAAGGCATACTCTAGGTCTCAGAGAAGGGCAAAGGCAAAACTCCTCTTAATCAATCTTGCTAGAAAAATCACTGTGAAAATTTTGCTTTAGGGTCTCCAAGTCAAAAACAACTTATAGGCACACAACACCAATACAACATGAATTGCTGAAGGATTAGCATTCAAGGACATAGGATTCACGGGAAATGCAGCTTGACACTAAGCACCCAGGAGGGGAGTCAGAGAGAAGTAATCAAAGATCGTAGCAGATGCCTCCTTCTTTCTGAATAGTATTTTTCCTCTCCCACCAGAAGGCAAACATCAACTGTTCATTAAAAGAAACATTCATTCTTAAAAAACAATTAAATATGCCATTAAAACACTAAATTTAAAACTGTTAACAAGCCTTTACAACATAACAGCAAAGAAAGGACACCCCCATCAAAAGACCCTTTGGCAACAGCTGTTTTGTATATCCTCCAATTGTCCCAATTTAGCAGGGACAGTCCTCATTAGGGATGTTGTTTTCTATGCAGAACAACTACATATGATTTTTATGGAGAATAAATCCCCAATTACAGCATTTCTTTACAGGAAACAGTTTTTTTCTCCACAGGAAATAATAGTTCTGTATAGAAATATAATCTTCTGTCGTGAAAATACTGTTTTCTGTGCAAAACAACCATGTGCAGTTTTTACATTGAATAAATATCAAACTGTGACACTAAAACAAAACAAAACATGTTTTTCAACCATTTTTGAATATTTTCAAATACTAGTCCAATCCCTAGCCCTGATTAATCCTCAGTCATCCCACTTTTTCACCAGCTTTTATAATGTCCCAGTTTTTCCTCTCCTTGTTCCTGCTGTTGTGATTCGTTAAATTATTTCTAACTTTTGGTGACCCTAAGGTGAACCTATCATGGGGTTTCTTGGAAATATTTGTTCAAAGGGGGTAGCCTTTCCTTTCCTCCAAGGATGAGACAATATGGTTTGCCCAAGGGTATCTAGTAGAAATTCAAACCCTGGTTGTCATAGTCATTGTCATAGTCTAACACTCAAAGCACTACACAACACTGGCTTTCTCTCTTCTACTTCTGTTTTTTTTTTTAAATTACAGGATAACACATCTATACCTATATAAGTAGGTACATACACAAACAACAACAACCCTGTGTTACATTGAGTGAAACTATTTGCACATCTACTCCAGTAATATCTATTTTGATAGGTAGTGGATTTTCAAGGTCTTTCCAATCACCTGCTACTTAATCCTTTTAACTAGAAACCACAAGAATTGAATGTGGGACCATCTGCATAGAAAGTGTGTGCCTTGCCATTGACGTAATGCTCATCTTTCTGAGGAAGAAAGGACAAATTAGAAATATTCTAAGAGCATTTTTATATTAACTTTTCAATGAAGTCTACAGACCAGCATGAAGTCATTTAGAGGTTTTCATAAACCAAGAAGAAACACAAAAGAACACTTGTAGAAACAGCCACAATGAAATAAGCACATTTCCTCTAAAAGTAGTTCTGGGGATTTCATTTTTCTGAGGCTTAGACAGCATAAAAATGATATCATCATATGTTATTCAAATATCTCCATCATCAAATTAAAACTTCCCTGTCAAGAATATTATTAAAGACTAATACTAATGCCACACTACAGAATTAACGCAAGATGATACTACTTTAATTGTCATGGCTCCATCCTATGGAATTCTGGGATTTCAAATCTAATGTGGCTTCAGAGCTCTCTGTCAGAGAAGGCTAAATGTGTAGTCACAAAACTACAAATCCCAAAGTTCCACAATATTAAACCAGGGCAGTTAAAGTGGTGTCGAACTGTATTAATTCTGCAATGTAGATGTAGCCTAGTAAAAACACAAATTGGATAGTCCTTAATATACTGAAGCCTTCATGTAAAGTTACACAGTTGTTATGCCTCTCAGGTACTGGTGAAGCCACAGCCACTAGGTACACCCATACTCCCAGTGCCTCCCCATAGCCTCAGGTGTCTGGCTACTCCATACCTATGAGAGATGCTGCCCCACAGCAGCTGAGAGAAAGTAGTCCTATAATTCTACACTTTCGAGCTATGAATGCAAAACTATGTGCTGGGTAGGGATGACCACCATCTGATAACTGAAAGTGGCTCTGCAGGTTTCAGACACATTGTTGTTATTAACTGCCATCAAGTCAACCCTGACTTATGGTGACCCTGTGGATTGAACATCTCCAAGACCCGCTGTCTTCCACCTCTCTGCTCAGGTCCTGCAGGCCCTGGTTCATGTCCTCCCTGATCAAATCTAACCATCTGGTATGTAGTCTGCCTCTTCCTACTACCTTCCACCTTTCTCATCATCATTGCCTTTTCTAATGATTCAATTTTCATCATGGTGTGGCTGAATTGTTACAGCCTCAATTAGTTATCTTGACTTCCAGGGAGAGCTCAGGCTTGATCTGTTCTCCGACCCATTTGTTTGTCTTTTTGGCCATCCACAGTATCCTCAGTGCTCTTCTCCAGCATCAGATCTCAAAAGAGAAGATTTTCTTTCTATCAACTTTCTTCACTGTCCAGCTCTCACATCCGTACATGGTGATGGTGAATGCAATGGCTTGAACTATCCTCATTCTAGTATTCAGAGGTTGTCTTTACACTTTATGATCATATGCAGTTCTTTCATAGCTGCCTTTCCCAGTCCCACTCTTCTCAATTTCAGTCAAACACATAACCACATTTTAATTAATTACAATTAGTATATTTTTTTAAAAAAAATCTAGTAGCTTGGAGCTTCACACCCTAATATTCTCTACATGTCATGCTTCAAGTGTCTAGGTTTTATGGCCTTGGATCTGTGGTTCTAACAAATGGATAGGCAGGTAGTCATTTTCTTTTGGTATGATAGGTGACCTCTTTCTTAAAACTAGTTAACTGTATTCTAAGTCAAGTATAACTTTAAATGTAATGGATAGTTTAAAATGCAATAATACAGTCTCTTCATGGACAGTCTGTCAAAGACAGTAATACTTTATCATGATAATTAAAATACAATGAGGAATTAATCTTTTAAAGGATGGTAAATATCTAGCCCTGTTTAACACTTATTATCACTTCTGATGAAATTGGTTGTGCTATTTTTTCAGGTTTTTTGACACATGATATTTACTATGTTGGAAATGACTACCTAATTTGTCAGGCAAGAAGACACTGTGAAAGATTATTTGATATTATTTATCTTCAGAACATTAGGTTAGTAATGGGACTGTTTAGAAAGTTTATATCTGGTATACATTGTAATATATATATATATATATATATATATATATATATATATATATAATTAAAGACCATGTAGTTTTCTGACAGAACAGAAAAAAGTCTAACATTCTAAAAACAATTCAATGGCAAAATATATCAGCCTCATCAAGTGTTACTGCACAATATGGGAGGGGGTGAGAAGGCCTTCAGAATGAACTATTGTGGTTGTATTCCAGAGATATGAAATATAGTGAGCACATGAGTGCTTTGTGCAACATACAGCACAAAATAAATTCCTACTCTCTTAAATATGACACTTGTAAGTTCACTTTCTCAGCATAAAATGTTGCTCTCTTAAATATGACACTTGTAAGTTCACTTTCTCAGATGTTCTCATTTGCTAAAGAAAGTATGCCTATTGTGTATTTTGTGTGCTCTGCATATTTTTTTTTTATGATTTCTTGAAAAGGAGTTATAAAATTCTATAAACTGATGATCAGTCTTCAGTATATAAAGTACATTTATCAAATTTCCATGCAGTGATGATAATGCATTAGCTTGCAGTCTTGAGTATCAAGGAAGGGGGGACCCCAAGAGAACACATGTTAAGATTCATTTAAATTTCTGCAGATGGATAAAACATATGGCAGGTCTTTCCACCTAAATATGGACAGATCACTCCAGTTTAAGCTGCTCAGTTACACATTAATTAGTAAAAATATGTTCTATTCTGTTTCTTTATTATTTTTGATATTTGGCAGGATGCTTCCATTTGATCACATATACATTTCTCAGTGTATGTGATGCTAATTATATATGTTTAAAAACATTTTGGTACAATGTTTGCACCCAGAATTTGATCACACAATTTTACAAATGTTGAAATATAAATGATTAAGGCATTTGTAAATTAGCAGGGGAGGTGCATATCAAGTTAATCCACTTCAAAATATTATGATTAAATAATATTAATAATATGACTAGGGCTAGCAGAAATGGCAATAGATACCATTTCTGGCACTGATTAAGGACAACATTGGACATTATTTATTTATTACATTTATATCATGTCTTTCTCTCAAGATAGGATTCAAGGTGGCTTACAGATGGAATGCTCTTCTTATTTCCATTTCAGAATCCAAAATGTCCTTTCTTGAATCCCCCAATCTCTGCCTTTGGTTTGAAAAGCAGAAGAAACAACAAATCTCACAATCCCTTACAAGAAATTACAATCCTGAATATTTTCAGGAATATAATGTCTACTTATTGAAAGCCTAGAAGTCTGTCCCCTGTATTTCATGAATCTCCATCCCTGCTGAAGCCAATTATTTATTCTCCCTTCTTATGGGGTAGGGATTTGTGCTTGAGAATTAGGGGCTTGTAGGGTTTTGTTTTGTTTTTTCAAAATTATCTGCGGGAGGAGGGGGGCAGGATTGTGAGGTGTGACCTGTTTCCTTGACATGTAAAGAATACTTATGATATCTCCTTGATGGGGAAAGGTGATTCATTGTGCAAAGGCAACCCATAACAATAATCAACTGCCAAGCTTTTTACATTTTGGAACTTATTTTTATGAAAAGTTCATTTGTGCAAGTATGTTTGTGTGTATGTGTGTATAAAACACAATGTTGCATGGGAAGGGAAAGCTGACACAGAATGAATGACAGGACACCCACCTAGCAGAAAAAGGCCACAACTTTATTGAATACAGCTGAAAGGTAGGGGTTGGCCCAAATTTATGAGCCTGGATCTGTCATTATCCAACCTGCTCATTGTTCAATGAACCCAAAAGGCCTGGTAATGGCTGGGCTTCAGGATGACAGAAGGGGTGACCAATTGGTCGCAAATCTGCCTCTCAGCCCCTTTGCCACCACAGGACGCTGTTCAGGAGTAGCTCCCACAATGGGAACACCTCACCATTCCCAGCACTCCCAGGTCCCCTAGGGACTCCTGATCCTGTGCTCCACAGCCCAGAAAATCATGCCCGTAAGATCCACAGTGCAGAGTATTTCCTGGAGACACATGCCCATGCAAACATGGGTGGATAGTCACAGGGAGTACATTATGGAAAACTGGACATGGGAGATGATATGTGCCGGCCGACATGCTGAGTTAGGAAGAAAAAAATAAACTTGTACTACCAACTGCTTACTAGGATGGAATGAACTAGTGCATATATATCATACTTATGACACTGTAATAGATATTAAATATAGGCAAGGTTGATTATAAATATGGTAACCCAGTGATTGACATGTTTATCCATTGACATTTGGTATAAATAAAGAACCCTGGAGATTCATCTTCAGAGCTCATTGCATCATGCCATGACTCTCACTCCTTTTTTGATTTCTCTCACTTCACCACGGCCCATGCTACCGCCCCCGAAAGTTGTGACAACACCCCATGGCAATCTTGATCCCATCAGGGGTGGGAGGGCAGAAAGAGCTCTCTGCCAGAGCTTCTGCCTGTGTGGGCTCTGGCTAACAATGCTGCCAGCCACCCCAACCACAGGGCCTTATATAGGCCTTTTGGCCAATGGAGGCCTCCACCGGGTGGATGTCCTGTTCCTCCTTGACCTCCCCACCAATTAGGGAGGCCAACCCGCCGGATGAGGTGGGACTTCTGGTTGCACAGGCTGCTGGGTCTTGTAATCCCACTTCACCCACCAGAAGTCGTGCCCCCACCCAGCCCACTTGCTGAATCCGGTGCTGCTGAGCCACTCCCAGTGCACCCTGGGAGTTGACAGGCCTCCCGAGCGATCTGGGGAGTTCCTTAGCCTTACTGGTTCCCCACCCCATCAACTTGGTCAACCTGATGAGTCAGACAGCTGCATTTTATGAGAAACACTTTTAAAAAATTATATCTAAAAGCCATAGCACCATAGAAGCATACAATAGGAAGGGCCCACAAGGAACACACAATTAAAGTACTCCTGAAATATGCCCTTCCAACCTCTGTTTAAGGACCTTCAAAGGCGGAGAGTCTTCTACCTCCCAAGGTAAGCATTTCCACTGTTAAACAGGTGTTACAATCAAGAAACCCTTCCTAATATTTAAGTGGAACCTGTTTCTTGTTAATGTGAACCCAATGGTTTATGTTCTAGTCTCTTCCCTTCAGGTGTTTAAATATGGCTATCTTACCACCTCTCAATCTTCTCTTCCCCAAGTTAAACAAATCTAGCTCCCCAAGACATTCATCATAGGACATGCTTCCAGACTTTTTAACATCTTGGTCAACCTCTTCTGGAAACATTCTAGCTCATCTGTCTCTGTCTTGAACTGTAGTGTCTAGAAATGGGCACTGCATTTCAGGTGAGGGGTTACCAAACCAGATTAGAGTGGTATTATTACCTTTTTCAATCTGGACATTATGCTCCTGTTTATACCATTTAGAATAGTTAAAAATGAAGTCACAAACTTGTTAACTAGACAATTCAGCTACATTGCTATAGCGACATCAAAAATAGGACACACAGTCAATTAAAACATTTCATTTACACTGGAAAGCAGTGGAGTTATTCCTTAAGTTACCACTGCAATGTTATTATTTAGCAACTGAAAATAGGAATTAACTATTTATTTGTAATCAGTTACTTCCAAGCTATGCTAGTCAGTTAAAAAGAGGGGCTATAAAAAAAATCTTTATACTTGCACAGTCCATATATTGACATTTGCCTTCTTGCTCTCTTTCCAGACACATGGACCTCTAGACCCTGAATAACAACCCTAAGTAACAGGGATGTGCTGTGTTAAATTATATATTGCTGCAAGGAAGAACATATAATCTAATCAATTTTCTCCTCCCTGGTAGTCATCTTAAAAAATGAAGCAGAGAAGATAAAGTCTCGGCTAGGAAGGGTAGAGTTGAGTGCAGACTGGAAATGTTATAGTCCTCTCTCCCACAAACCTCTCCTTTAATGCTACTCACACACATGCACCCATCACCCTTTTTTGTATGTTTGTTTGGGGACTGAGTTCTGCTGGAGGGGCCTAACTCTGTCTCCCATCTATGAGAGCAATAGATTGTGGAGGAATGTGGGAGTGGGTCTTCTCAGCTGTGGCACTACAGTTGGTAATGCCCTCCCCTTGGAAACCAGATTGGTGTGAACTTTGGCCTGCATCTACACTGCAGAAATAATCCAGTTTAATTCCACTTTAACTGCCATGGCTTAAGACTATGGAATTCTGGGAACTGTAGTTTTCTGTAGCAACAAAACTCTCTGACAGTGAAGACTAGCAGGAGAAGCAGACGGGCGGCATGGGGCAGCCCCAGGAAGCTGCGGATCGGGGCCAAGGCATCCGCATTCCTCTGCCCCGCGGCACAGCTTCGCCGCCCCAGGAAGGAGCGCTAAAATAATGCTCCTTCCACAAATTGCTGAAGGTGTGCCACAAAAGGCTGCCGGCACACCTTCGGCGCCTCTTCCGCTGCAGCGTGTGCGGACGCTGCAGCAGAAAAGCATCCTCGGAGTGCTGGCCGTGCAGAGGGCCGGCTGATCTGATGACGTCTTCGGGAAGGGGTTGTGGCACCCAGCATGTGGCTGCCCGTCCCCTTCCTTGACCTGAAGATGGTGCTTTGTGTCATCTGCTTAGCCCCTAAATGTCTAGCAAGGTGATCAAAAGGGCAGTTGCTCTTCAACTCCAAGCTGTCTTGGATGAAACCGATTATCTAGATCCATTTCAAATGGGCATTAGGATGGGATTTGGAGTTGAGACTGCCATGCTTACCTTGACTGATAACTTTTGTCTGAGCATCAACAGGGGTAGTGTGACCCTGTTGGTGCTTTTGGACCTCTCAGCAGCTTTTGATAAGATAGATCATAGCATCCTTTTGGATAGCCTGAGAGGGCTGGGAATCGGAGGCATTGCATTGCAGTGGTTCCTTTCCTTCCTCTTGGGCAGATCCCAGAAGGTGCTACTCGGGGACAGTTTCTCTGCAAAAAAAGATCTCACTTGTTGCGTCCTCCAAGGCACCATTCTGTCCCCGATGCTTTTTAATATATATATATATGAAGCTGCTGGGTGAGATTATCAGGAGACATGGGGCTGGGTGCTATCAATATGCTGATGACACCCAAATCTATTTTTCCTTGTCCCAATCATCGGCGTCAGCTCCCAATGGCGTCTCTCCTCTCAATTACTGTCTTAAGGCAGTAATGGACTGGATGAGGGAAAACAGATTGAATCCGGACAAAACATAGGTGCTTACAGTAGTGGCCCTGAAACCAGGAATTGGGTTGCAACCTCTAGTCCTGGACGGGGTCACACTCTCCACGAAGGACGTTGTTCATACTCTGGGGGTGCTCCTGGATTTGTCACTCCTGATGACTAATCAGGTAAATGCAACGGTCAGTTGTGCCTGTTATCAGCTTCAGCTCATACGTCAGCTGCACCCTTTCCTGGAAGTAAGGGACCTTGAGACTGTGGTACACACACTGGTAACCTCTCATCTGGATTTCTGTAATGCACTCTCCATGGGGCTATCCTCATGCTTGGTCCAGAAACTTCAGTTGGTACAGAACATGGCAGCCAGAGTGGTCTCAGGGACATCTACGAGAGACCACATAACACCAGGGCCTAATTGATTCTATCCAAGTCTGCAAATGCTTTATGAATTACATTGCATTGACTTGGTAACTTGTTTAATATGCTTTTAGTCTATTAATTTGTTTTTATTGTTTTAATTTTTTAAAAAATAAAACCTGTTTACAATGATTTTATGTCAGGAAATAAATATTTTCATAAACTAATAAATAAATAGCTATTCTCATCCTATGTTAATTGTAGCAGCAGCTAATTTCCTTAGAACAGCTACATTTTAAATGGTTACTCTCTCAGGCTAAACCATGGGATTAAGACATCTTGAAAATACAGAAAAGAAACATCAGAGAACAAGGGGGAGCAATGCATGGGTTAAAAACCTGCAAAAGAAAGTGATCAAGTAAAATATTTAAAAAATCGAAAACATCAGATTTGGGTACCTGATAATAAAACAGCAGAAACCCACTCATGAAACAAAGGTCTACTGTAATACTACAATTTGCCATAACACAGAGTGATTGCTGTATCCTAAGATACAATCATTTTTCAATTTTTGGAAAGCATGAAACAACATTTGTAAAAAGACCTTCAAGAACAATGGGCAGCAGCAGAAAATGTGACCCGATTGAGAAATGTAACTCAGCAGCAGTAACTCTGACCCATTATCTTTCAATAGAAGAGAAATGCACCCTGACAGAAAAAAATACTGGCTAGGTTTGTCCACACCTACAGGGAGACAAGATTTTAAAGATGTTTTGGCAGTTATGCAGAGGTTGGAAGATTTCGGGGCATGGCCAGATCCAACTTATAGTCTGCTGCCCCCAGCTTCTTCACTTCAACTTTGCAATTGACCTACCCTCCCATCACTGGTACAGTGTGAAGTTAACTTGATTGCTTTGGAGCTGGGTAGGATTTTCCCCCCTTTCCAAAGACTTTTTCACTTACCTCATACTGTTTCCAGCCAGACCTTGGGAAATTGGCTTGGGTAGCATCTCAATAGGTTGATTCAGCATGATTTGAAAGAAATTTGGGTTTTCATGAGTGCCTAGCAACCTTTTTTTACCTGGGGCCGGTCCCTTCTGGCGGTCCCTTCCGGCGGGCCGTTTTCCATTTGTGCATACTACGCATGTGCAAATGAGTCATGGCTGCCATTTTGTTTCCCAAAATGGTGGCCACGTGGCCGCCAAAATGCACGGTGGAGGTGGCGGGTGGCGGCGGCGGGGGGGGATGTCAGCGGGGGTCCATGGGCCAGGACCGGCCCGTGGGCTGTAGGTTGCTGACCACTGGCCTAGGACATTGGGTGAAAGGGAGGTCTATAGAACCATCTCTTTGGGCCTTGGGACCTAGGAGGTGAGGAAAGAGACACCCCTTGCAACTGCATGTAGGATAAACCCCTATTTTTAATTCTTGGGCATTGAGAAAGAGGGACTTTGATGTTAGTCTTCCTGATATGGGCCAGCCAACTGATAACCTGGCTTTTGAGTTACCATTGGAGCTCAGGTGCTATCACCCGGGGAGGCTGTGGAGGTGGTCTCAGAGATAAGACTACTGGCTGCAGCTGCTCCAATCCTTTGCTATTTCCCCACCTGGTTTGCAGTTCCGTTAAGAAATTCATAAATATGTCAAGTTAATAAATATTTGAACCCACTTTCCATTGTCTTGTCTCATTATTTCTGGGGTGGGTGGGCAAACAGGATCCAGCTGAGCTCCTCCAGGCAATATCATTCTTTGTCTATTCTCCTTCAAAGAGTGACAAGTAGACTTCATAAAGGAGAAACAAAATTAGGGATCTGTTCTCCTTTTACTTGCTTATGAGTAAGAAAGTGGGGGGAAATGAAGAAATCTGTAGGCACTCTTGTCATCCATTTCAAAAAATATAAATTATACCCCATAAATCTTCTTTGCAGGCCATAATAAAAATGGTCCTTAAAAATTCCTTTCTTTCAGAATCTTCCTCCCAAACAGCTTAGGTTGTTATCAAGGTAAAGTCTCCCATGAGGCAGAGTGACACACTTGTCTCAAGCAACAAAGCAGAAGGGATCCCATGATATAGCTATCAACCAGGCCAATATGTTATGGTGATGAAGAGGTTTTGGATCAGTAGATGTTTTGGAGATATCCACTGCTCATCTTCCTGCTTCTGGGAATGGTGCAGCAGCAGCAGCAGCAGCAGAAGAAGAAGAAGAAGAAGAAGAAGAAGAAGAAGAAACGATGCTGTGGTCCTTCAGGGGAGTTCTTAGAAAAAATCAATAGCCCTGTGTTGCTAAACTCTCTCTATTTGCACAAGAACTCTGCCATGATTTGTGTGTATTTGTGTGTGTATGTGTATTATGCACATAAATTGCTGGTTGAGCTGGAATGTACCTGAAAGAGAAAGAGTTCCAAGGACAAGGAAGGGCTAAACCAGTGACTGAAAGGAAATCTCTATCCAGTCCTTAAGCCAGCACCCAGGGGGAAGAAAAAAAAAAAAAAAAAGGAAATTTCTGCATAACTTCTGCATAACAGGATTTATATAGCTGAATACTCACTGGATGAAATGATCAAACAATTAGCTTTTAAGTATGAATTCCATCAAAATAAGGAACTTTATTTATCAAGTAGACATGCTGCACATAGGCAAGAGAAATATTGTGCATATTTTCTTTGTATCCAATTGGTATGAGACACATCATTGCCAAGATCCTTTATAAGTATGCATGGAGAAGTCAAGACAAATGAATGAGACTTAGAAAAAGTCAGGCCTGAACTCTCACTTGAAGCCTGTATGACTAAATTGAGGCTACCATACTTTGGACATATGACATTAAAAAACAATAACCTGATAATGCTTGGTAATGTGGGAAGCAATGCAAAAGAGGGTGTTACCGCTGGACTGACTCAACTAAAAAGCCACATCAATGAGTTTGAAATAACTGGGAAGGAAGGTGGAGGACTCTCATATATATTGCAATTGTATCCCCCATTTGAGAATGTCTTCAAAGAATACACAGGTTTTGAAGCCTATTTGGCATGGAGGTGAGACACTGCAAGAATGACCACAACACATTTCAATTAGAAGGAAAAAGACATAACTTTATTGACAACAGCTGTAAGATAGGGTTGGGCCTCAAAGCATAAGGTCTGGATCTGTCATCAACCAGTCCCTGATGGATCGATGAACCCATTTGCTTGGTCACGGCCAAGCTTTGGTATGACAAAGGGGTGACTGGTTGATCGTATGTCCCCATCTCTACCCCTTGACACCAGGGACACTGAATCAACACCACAACTCTCCCAGCACCCCCAGGTACCCACTGGACTCCTGATCCAGTGCTACACAGCCCTGGAAACCACACCCACCAGATCCAAGACCTATGCTAACACCCCTGGAAAGTTGTTGACAGCATAACCCAAATAGAGAGAGGGAGGGTGGGAAGAATCAAGCTAAAAGGGTGCCATCTCTGGATGCCACATGGCCTTAAATAGGCCCTTGGAGCAATCAGGGGCCTGGAGGGGTGGAACGTCCTCCCCTCTGGCCTCTCCACCAATCATGGGTGCCGTTTTTCCATTACACCAGACAATTGGGCTGCAATTCTGCCTCAGCACCCCCTGGGAAATGTAGTCCCAGTGCTGGGGCAAGAAGTACCGTCCCCTTCTGCCCTGCTGGTCAATTCCAGCCCAGTGAGCCTGGTACAAAGCCTGCTGGGGCTTTGGCAGGCTGGGATGCCCCTCCAGCTGGCGGCTCTTTTCCCCCAGCAGCAACCAAGCTGGCCCAATGAGTTGGGCAGCTTCATTTGCAATTTAGGACTAAGTATGTGAAAACATGGATGTGGTTATTTTCCATAGGAAACAGTTTTTTCTACACGGGAAATAGCAGTTTCTGTCCGAAAAATGCTTCCTGAACAGAAAATGCTGGTTTCTATGCCAATTACTCATGTACAATTCTTAACAAGTTCCCAATTAAAAACTTTTCTGAGCAGAAAACAACTTTCTCTGTACAGAAAATAATATTTCTGAATAGAAATAACATTTCCTGGAGAGAAAATGCTGTTTTCTGTGCAAAACAACTACATGCAAATCTGAACAGCAAAGTTTCCAGAATTCTAATCCAGAATTCTTCTGGTCAGGGTTTCTTGACACTCAAAAATATGTTTTGTTTTTGTTTTTGTTTTTTGTTGGTTTTTTTACAATCTTTCAAATATTTTTAAATACTTTCCCCAATCCTACTGACTACATATAATAGTAATAAATATTTTATTTTCAAATAATTAAGGCCTTTTTTATGTTATCTTTTCAGCAGCAGCTGTTCTGATATTTAAACATTAAAGATTATTAGGTAGATTCAACTCTCAGGAAGACAGAGGATAAGTATAATCCAAAAGAAATCACTTGTGTTACTGAAAAAAATCAGTCTTCCTTCTTCCTAATTTACTTTTGCAGCATCATTATTATGATAGGATTGTCTTTACATTGCTGTATAATTCTGAAGACCAATTCTTGTTCCCTTCTGAAACTTATTTTCAAAGTAGTAGATACAAGACCTGTGAGAGTCACAGAATCAATGGTATTATGGATACCTATTATGGATCCAGTGGCCCAGATATATATATATATATATATATATATATATATATATATATATATATATAAAAAACCCTGGATGAATCCCCAATATGTGTTAGGTTTGTATTTCACAAGTACAACTTTCACATGCTACAGTACGATTTTCATCTGAAATTGGCTGGATCTTTTTGTATATAATATGGCATGAGAGCCTGTCATTTATAAGGGAAAATCATCGGGCATGCATATGAATCCTTGCCTTATCAGTGTATAACAAAACTGTCACATAAGCAGGATCTATCACATAACAAAGCCCAAGTAACCCTCTTATTTTGTTATTTCTACAGGGTGGGAGCCAGGTAAAATGAGGGTGTGGGGGGTGAAATTCAGAAAAAGTAGAATAGAAAGGCTTTTTAACCTTTAGCTTTCATTTTGTGTAAGTATGAAAGGATAAAATACAAGACAGAAGCCTGAATTTTAATGGCACTGCTATTGTTCTTTGAGCCTTTCATAGACTTGTCAGGTAGTTCACTTTTCTTTTAAATCTTCTTCTTTTGACAAAAGGTTGTCCAGATGGAACTGAGCAGAATCTGGCTTGTGAAACCACAGATTGGTTAATATTTCTGCTACTGTTTTGGATACATGATCCAAAAGGAAACCTAAATCTTCTCTGGCTGTGCTGGCTTAATGCTGGGTGAAAACTCACATTCTTTTATTCTTCGAATAATCAATTTGATGTCATTAAATGAACACAGGGAGTAAGGTCTGTTGGGGTGAAGAATGATAGTTTTTTAACACAGCAAAACCTCCAATACCGAGCATGCAATTTCAGCTGCTGTTGTTCAACTGTGCATGCCATATCTATTAATAATGAAAGTATCAGAGTCTTAATTAATCAAGGCAATGTTAATGAAATGTAAATACCAGTATAGTGATAAGCATAATTATTTTTGCCTCTTTTCAAATCATGCCCAAAGGTATTTCTCAGTTAAGGCAGGCACTTTTTAAATGCAGCTGCTTGTTTTGTTTCCTATGATTTGGAAATGAATTGTACACCTTGTAGCATAAATGCTCTTGCGTGTGTTTGTATATGTCAGACTAATATCCAATTTTGGAACATCTGAAAATTTTCAAATATAATGTATATAGGAAGCCAAGGAGATGGGCTACATAGTGAATTAAAACTTTGAACTGTGGTATATATTCCTCCAGAGCCAGTGTAGCATAGTGGTTTAGGTATTGGACTATTACTCTGGAGACCAGGGTTCGACTCCTCAGTTGGCCATGAAACCCACTGGATGGCCTTGGGCAAGCCACATGCTCTCAGCCTCAGAGGAAGGCAATGGCACCCCCCCAACAAATCTTGCCAAGAAAACCCCCTGATAGGTTTTCCTTACAATTGTCATAAGTTGGAAAAGGCTTGAGGGCACACATCAACAAATACATTCATCCCTTTTTATTAAAGGAGACAAAGGGAAACAAATTCAGATCATATTGCCATAGCATTTGGAAGCAACTGATCTTCCCTTATAGATTTTCTCCTCAATGTTTTGTATGCATGGGGCACATCTACCACCAGAAATATTTGTTTAGAATTCACTTTGGACATTATCACACGGGGAGTCACCGGGAGAAAGTGGAAATAAACAGGCACGAGCGGAAGTCTTTAATTTACGGGATTTGTCCCGTTCCGCCTCGTCTGATAACTAAATTCGAATTTAAAAGGGGGTTAATTTGAACGAAAACCTGATCTTTTCATTTTCGGGATTTTTGAGTATTTGAAAAGATCAGGTTTTTGTTCGAATTAACCCCCTTTAAAATTCGAATTTAGTTATCAGACGAGGCGGAACGGGACAAATCCCGTAAATTAAAGTCTTCCGCTCATCCCGTTTTTTTCCACTTTCTCCCTGCAACTCCCGTGTGATAACGTCCTATGTTGAAAGCATGAAATAAAAATCATTTTTCCAGCCATTAAAGGTTGCTTGATGACTCAGTTTCCTTCAGGTTCCCTTCCAAACAAATTAGTCTTAGCTCAAACACTATCATATCAAAGGTAGAAACAGGGCTTCTCTTTTACTACTGTGATTATAGTAAATAAACCCAATGATGTAACTCAGTTCTGTGTTATACAGATAAATTTTACATTTAAAAATACATAGGCAAGAAAATTACAAGAAAATGAAACAAAACACAAAGCACATAAAAATATGCTGTTGTGTTGCTGTGTGCTTTTATAAGTTATTTCTGACTTGGGGCAACTCTAAGGTGCACTTATCATGGGGTTTTCTGGGGCTGAGTGTGTGTCAAGCATTCAAGGTCAGTCATTGGGTTTCTATGGGTGAGTGGGGATCAAACCCTGGTCCCCAGAGTCATAGTACAATGCTTGAATGATTATACCATGCTGTTTGGTTTTTTTAACTGAAGGATGAGAAAAAGAAACTATATGTCCATCAATCTTTTTTTCTCTTTCTCATTCTTAGCTACTTGTATCATATCATACAACAGAGATTGTGCATGAGTGAATTCACAGTATTTAGGGCAACCTTTTATCTCTATTAAAACATACTGCTATCACACAATTACATATTTAAAGGTACGATCAGTGATGGCTGCTATTTAAAAACCCCAGGGAAATAGGTTAGATGTATTTTCATCACTATGTTTCAGGAATGTGCCAATTTACCATATGCATCCACATATTCAGGCCATTGCTAGGCAAAGGTCATAGCTTAGTGGAAGAGCACACCATTTATATACAAACAGCTCTTGATTCTAAATTCAAAGTTTTTAGATAGGATTAGAGAAGAGTTTTGAAAATGCTATCTATCCTGGAGAGCTACTGGCACCCAATGTAGACAATACTGACTTTCATGGATCAATGGTAATGACAGTATAAGGCAGATTTATGTGTTCCCAGGCTGTTCCATGTGTGATCAGAAACATTATGCGTAATTTCAAACTTAAGAATGAACATAATTGCTTGATGTCATATAGAACAATGGATGAAAAAAAGACAAGATGTCAATAAGCCAGCAGTTAGAATTTAAGTAGATTTTCCACCCAAAAAATTATTCAGTCCAGCACAGAAATGACCAATTGTTGATATTGAGCTATCTAAGAAGATTATCACTTGGCTTAATAATCCATTTTACCTCTCCTGGTTTAAATTTCAATTCGGCTGCATCCTGATCTTATAAGAAGGTTTTTGCTACCGAATTTGCCACCCAAATACATCCCGGGTGCATTCCCGCTTCCAGAAGCGCTCCTCGCAGCTCTTTCTGGATCTGGGAGTTTTCTGGCTTAAGAAAATGGTCACTGGAGTGCTCCTGGAAGTGGGGATAAGCTCCTAAATAAAAACCAGCAACAATCTGAATAGAAAACCTCTTTTTAAAAAGCCAACTAAAACACAATAGCCTTCCTCAATTGAATCATGCAATTGTTCTTAAAACATTCAGTAACCATCTCTGGGGACTCAGGTGAGTCTGTTCCCTCCAGCTAATAGCAAGACAGAATTTCCACATCTTGTGGCAAAGAGAGTAGCAATCTGGTTGTTTCTGAAAGCCTATTATGTGGGGTGGGGTAACATTACACAGCCTTGGTTCTTGTATTGCAACTCTCAACATTCCTCACTGCTTACTATGCTGGACAACTGATGGAAGCTTCAGTCCAACAACATCCGCAGGGCCTCATTATTCCCACTCTTGTTGTACATACTCTCAGAATTCACAGGTCTTCAATGAGAACTGGTTAAATTGAATAATTTGGTGTTTAAGGGGAATTTCACAGCAGCTGAAATAGTTCAATTTTTGTTTTGTTTTGTTTGATACCTGCCAGCACTGTGCAAAACTAAGAATGACAATATTTCCCCCCTCTAAATGAACTTGATTTATAACCATGACACTCAATTTATTCCTTCAAAGGAAGAAAAATTCCATTGCCCAAGGAAATGATCCCTGCATGCTTTATTTCCTCCCCCTTTTTGCAATAATTACCCAGAGATTTCCCCCCCCTTGAACGTATTTATAGTTTAGAATTGGATTTACTTCTGAAAACATTTCATTCCACTATAAGCAATGACAAAGAATAGAGTATTGGGAAATATACCCAGAAGGGAGAAATCTCCTTGGTGTAGTAGCCACATCCATTTCCTTTAATAGTCAAAACAAAATGAACACAGTACTTAAAGTAATAGGTTTTAAAATGTTTTCTGAAATGAAGTGCTACCACTCCAGAGCAAAGCATGACTTAATTCATGCTGAAATGTTAGAAAATTGGAAAGAAAGAACAATTGGGCTTAACGTATTTGGTTTGAATACAGACATATTAGTTTTGTATTAGTTTTGTGATGTAGTTACCTTATCATTACGTGAACAAAACCTTGCATCTGGAAACCTGAATTTCAATGTGTTTTTTTTTTTTTTTTATGAGTTAGGTGGCACTGTATAATGTTCTTGCCTTTGCTAAAGCTCTACACATCAGATTTTCCTGTTGACTGGAAAAAAGGTGACCTTGTTTGGTCACCTTCCAGAAGACTAAAACATTTAAGAAACAGGAGGGAAACAAAGCTATAAATAACACAGTGAGCCTCATATTTTCTTTCTATGGGTGAAGGATTTTTCCAGTAATGTAACTGTAGAAATAGCAGGTTCCAATCAATATAAGCAGCGAGGTTGTATATATGTGCAAAATACAGAACAATGTATTGGTTGAAGCAATTTCACCAGCAAGCACTTTGGAATTGAAGGTTTGTCTTGCCTTCTTGATTACTCCAATGATCTTTGTTTCATTGTCTTTGACAAGAGCCAGGTGGACCTGGTTTTCTCCTCAACTTCATTAAACTCTACTCTGGCCTATAAAATACTCAGGAAGTGCTGAAAAGAACACAAATAGATCAAAGGTTTATCTACACCAGCACTTTGTTCACACAACAACCAACTAGTTAACCAATCAAAGTCCACAAGCAGGACATACTTCCAGTGGCTTTGTCAGCTTGAGACTTCCTTCCACATTCACACACACCTTCTCCTGTCTCTAGGGATTCTATAACTCTTTGATCTAGTTAGACTGCAATCATATTTACACAAAAATATGTGAAGAATCGATTCATGGTGTCAGTGAGGCAGGACTGTACCAGCTGCCCAACCTTTGAGTGTTTATCCGAAAGTTAACACGTACATTCTGTTCTGGTCTTGGATAAATGCACTGAGTTTTCTTTTATGAATAAGACTTACCTTTCATTTCCCTGCAAAACCTGCAAGTGAATTTTCTATCACAGCACAGTAGCTCAATCATATGTTTCTCTACAAAATCCTTTGCAACACTGTGGTATTGAACTGGTTGATAAATTTAAGATATGGGGTGATCGAAGAAAAGCAATTGAAGTTATAATTCTAGACTAGTATTATCATTTTTAATGCTGAAAAAGAGTACCTATGAGGAAATATGAAAGAGTTTTTACATTTTTGAGGTTTTTTTGTATTTACAGCATTTTTTGTTTTGCATTTTTATGTTTTGTTAAGTCTTGTCATGAACAAAGCAGAGGAAAGGAAGCTAATGCTGTCCCTGAGAAGTTCATATATGCCTGTAGAAAGTTAATTTTTACTTCATTTAAAGTAACAATATTTGCATCTGAAGAAGCTATTTTGACACAGAGAAGTCTGCCTATTCCTTTATTTCTTATAGATGTTTAATCTTTTGCATACATATGGTGTGTTTGTGCACATAAACAATGTGTGTGCGTGCACATACAGATATTTATAATATTATAGATGTAATAGGTACAGCATTATATATAATATGTATAGTATTATATTATAGAATACACATATGTATGTACAGTATGTGGAAAACAGACTCAGGTATTTTTCTCTCTCTCTCAGATAAATATTATAATCTGGGGGGGGGGGTAAGTCTCCCCAATCCACCACCAAGCCTAAACATGTGTAAAACAAACAACAACAACAACAAAAAACCCAACAACAAAACAACAACAAAGTCCATGAAATCCAAGTTGTCAATGTTCATGAATCATGAATTTTTTTTACTGTAAATGCTGGAAGAAGTTCTGCTGCTAGAGGGATACTCTTAGCCTAAATGTCATTTTCTCAAATATGTTTGAGCAAGTAATGAATCAGAGTTTGCAGCAAAAGATATTTCAAGGATGTTGAATGTCCAAATATATAGAAGTGCTACTAGCAAAAGGACATCAAAAAAATCTGGATGATCAGACTATATCCATCAAGCACCCACCTTATTATTAATATATATAAGGATTTGCATGCTAGACAACATTTAGTGATATCAGTTAGCCATTACTGAATTTAAGTGCTTGAAAAAGTACTTGAGGAGCATTAACATGGCAATAGATACAAAAAAAAAACACATTGAGATAAAATCACATATCAGAGTATTCTAAAGATGAAACAGGTGTGATACAATGAGAAGACATCCCCCTGATTCAGACATTTTCTTTTAAGTTTAACCACATATGTGTGAAGGCTCTCCAGAACCCTAAAAATCAAGGTTCCAGAACTATGTTTCAGGACATATAAGAAGTTCTAGGGACATCACGTTTCATGGAAATATATCTCAATGGGAGCAAATAGTGCCCTCCTTTTGTAATGTGCTTAGTAAATGCCTAAATAGGGTTCTTGTCTTGATATTGTTCACTTAAGTCCAAAACACATTGCAGAAATAATCCAGTTTGAGACTGCTTTAACTGCCCTGGCTCAATGCTAGGGAATTCTGGGAACTGTAGTTTTGTGAGGCATTTAACCTTCTCTGTCAGAGAGCTCTGGAGCCACAATAAATTACAATTCCCAGAATTCGATAGCACTGACTCAATGCAGTTGAAGCAATCTGAAACTGGATTATTTCTGCAGTGTGTTTTGAACCTTAGTCAAAGGATTGGTAATCTTTTTAGAGCCCAAACAGACTGGCTTGAAGGGGTGGCGTCAAGCCGCCCCAGCCAATGCAGGATTGGGGCTGCAGCAACCACATGCCACAACCCCACTCTGCTATTTTGCTGATGCAAAAAGAAACAGCAGAATGCCAGCTTTTTCGCTGCCGCCATAGCTTTTTGGTGCTTTTGTGGCATGTGCCGTCTAAATGCCATGCCACCAGAGACTCAAAAACTTGGCCCCTGTGTGGTTGAGCAGGCAGCTTCCTGGTGACTTCCCAGAAGCTGGGGAGGGAGTGCATCATCTAAACCAAAGGGGCCATCTGTTTTGCCCCTTAGTTTAAGGTTAAGTGTACATCCTGACCAATAGTTATTTTTGCCTTTGTACATTTTGATATTGAAAAATGTTTTTTTTAAAAAAACTGGCTTCAATGCCCCAATTGTTCTACTCTTCCCTTTTATTGATTCCAGAATTTTCATTAGGCCTTTCAAATTCAAATTCAAGACCCTGTCTTTGTTTACTGCTCAATAGTCACTTTCCTGAAAAATTCTGCTGTGATTTCTTTGCCACAAAGCCAGGAATTTGCAAGATAGCACACATTAGCCTTTTCCCCAGAACACCTATTTCTGCTTCTGAGTTACCACTTTTTGATAGAGTAGAAACTTTACAATACAGCTTTGGCAATATGGCTTTTTCTAGCACTCCATTTTTGCAACTGATGTAATAGTTTCATTAAACCTCAGTAACATGTTCCTGATGATTCAGTAGGATCTCAGGAAAGGTACTGATCAAGGCCCATCCCGAGTATTCTCCATTTCTTTTAAATCCTTTCATATTATGTGTGCTATGTCTGGGTTCTGAGACATCAGTTCTGTCTTTGGTCAGAAGCTTAGGGCCTCGGCAGACGGCTAATAGAGCCGTCTCCGAGGCCAGGAAGAGGAGGGGCAGCCGCACGAGTGGCACCCCTTCCTCTTCCTGAGGTCGCCCCTGGAAGCGCCGGCCATCCGGATGGACGGCGCTTCCGGGTTGACCTCACGCCGCGGCGACCACACGCCGCTTTTGGGGTGCACTCTCTCTGAAATCTAAAAGGAGTGCCAATTTGGCGTTCCTTTTAGATTCGCCGGGGAGGCACCACGGTGAGGCTGCCTTGGCCCCGCGGCGCTGCGGACCAGGGTGTCTTGGATGCCCTCGTCTGCATCCTCCCTTAGTCACTGAGTGAAACCACATAGTGGAATCAGCAGAAAGCATCACAGCACATTCCTTTTTGAAATCCCCCTTCTCTCTAATTCAAGCACAATCACCATTCAGTTTGCCAAAATTTTCTACAGCAATTATGGGAAAGTGCAGTCCCAACTCAAGACTTCTTGAGGCTCTTTTTTTTTTTTTTTTTTTTTTGGTACTTCACTTCCCAAGAAAATCCACAAAGTACTTGGAACTGCCCAAATCTGCACCTGTCCATTCAAGAAGCCTGGAGAACTGGATTAGTGAAGGTTAAGAGGTGATATGATAGCCGTGTTTAAATATTTGAATGGATGTTATATTGTAGATGGAGCAAGCTTGTTTTCTGCTGCTCCAGGAAAAGAAATTCCACATCAACATTAGAGAGAACTTTCTGACAGTAAGAGCTGTTTGATAGTGGAACACACTCTCTCAGAGTGTGGTGGAGTCTCCTTCTTTGGAGGTTTTTTAAACAGAGGCTAGATCTTCATCTGTTGGGGGTGCTTTGATTATGACGGGGGGTTGGTCTTAATGACCCTTGCAAGCTCTTCCAATTCTATGATTATTTGATTCTAAGAACATAAGGATTTTGCTTGATTTTCTTTAAACACACACACACACACACACACACACACACACGCAAGCAATTCTCAACTCTCCAAGACTAAAATTAATATTTTCAGCTTAATTAAAAATCTGAAGTGTGGCCCATCAGAGAAAGTGCAGGGGCAAAAAAACCTGGCCCTTGACTCATCACAATTCCCCTCACTGGGGATGTAAAGAATATTCTCACATTTTCTCACTGAAAAATTATGCAGTATCATGAAGAAGAAAAAGCATCACAGCACCTTTTGACATCAACAGCAGAAGTAACAAGATTTAAAAAATACACTTTACAAAAAATTCACCCAGGCATCCTATGGCATAAAGATAATTTTAGAAGCCCCCAAGTGTTTATAATCTCACCGAGCAGAGAGAAAACTATAATTTAAACAAAATATTCATGTGCAAGAACAAAATAAACATAAAATATACACTACTAATTACCCTGAATACCATAAGTTACTTGAAACTGGTGTGACTGAGTGTCCAGTTAAATTCCCCAATAATCCTCTCTTCTCTTCTTCCCACAGTGATGCTGTCTAAACACAACCCAGTCCTCTAGTTAAAATGTCTGTGCAATGAAGGTGCATATTGGATCTTGTACTAGCTCTGGGAATTGATTTCTATTATCACAATGGGCTTTATGGTAGTACAGTGGTAACATGGGTTCAAATCAATTTTTCTAGATTGCCTATTTGATTATAACTTTCTTGCAAATTGCTCCTCAAAGTGGTGATCCCTAGACTAGTGCTGGTCCCTGAATCATTGACTGCCAGTCTTCTGGGTTTCCAGAAAAGGAACAAACATTTTTTTTTAATTTTTTTTTACAGAAAAGGAACAAACATTTGTAGCCAAAGGATACAAATACAGTGCCAGTCCCTGGCATACTGGGGGGAAATCGCTGATCATCCACATCAGATAGCACAAGAAGCACTGTTCTGGCATATATTTTGGTGTTAGATTCAGCAATATAGAACTATATTCTAAATGCAGTCGGAATGAATCAAAAACCTGGATGTCGTTGTTATGAAAAACTCTAGTACGTTATTTTTTTCAAATAATATTAGGGGTAAAAGGAATGAAGCTTGTGTTTTTCAGGCAAGTACAGAGGGCAGTAAGAGTGCAATATTAAACAGTCAACAGATGGCAGGATCTGTGGGAAAGCAACACTAGGTGATCAACAGATGGATAGGATAGCAGTTGGGTAACATCATGTAGCTGGCAACTGACTGCAGCAGTAGAAATATTTCAATACTGACTTCTCAACCAGACATTAATAATACGTGTTGGAATCTGTATACCTTTTGAGGGAGAGGAATGCCTGCAAGAATTAGTGTTAAATTTAGCAAGTCATTTGGCATTATCAAAAGCCAACCACTTTCCTGGTGTTAAGTCTTCTGAATTTTTTTTAAACTTGCACCGATAGGCAGTTAAGTGATGGAAGGTCTTTGCAAAACTAAAGCATGAAAATAATATATCAGCAATACTTTCTCAAAACTAATGTTAAAGAATCTATTATTTGTCTGATTGGGTTACTATCAGGGATGCAGCCAGGGACTGAAAGAAACTGGAAAAAATGTAGAAACAAAGTACAGGAACATACACACACAAATTAAATGACAAGGGGTAGACCTAGAAGAGAACAGATATTACACAGTTGGGGCCCAGTGATTGTCCAAAACAACATGGAAATAGCTGTTGAGAGGGGGGAGGGCACACTGCTTACTAGGAGGGTTTGGAAGCATAGCATCAAAAGACTGAGCAATGGAAATATAGCTAAGTGATGCACCTATGTCTCCCCATGCAGCATCTCAGTTGATATTTTGATGTCCATGGATTTCCTAAATTAATAAATTTTAAAAATGCTTCAGAATTTGGGGGAAAATCCTAAGCAGCGGAGACTGTAGTGGTTCCCTATCTACCCATGGAAACCAGCATTCACCTATGATATTTAGAAAATTATACATTTGTACAGAGGAAATAGTGTGTGACTACAGACTACACTTCCTCCACCCTTTCCTGGTTTGCAGAATCATTGAGTGTCCTGAGAAGTTAATTGAATAAAAATATAGTTAGTACTAACCAGGAAATGCTTCCAAAGCATTTTCTGAAATCATGGTTTGAAGGGGCAAGTCTAAGGTATGATTGAAGAGTCAGGCAACAGCGTAATTTGTGTATGTCTACTTGGGGGGGGGGGGGGAAATATGCAGTTTTCAACCAATGGTCATCTCCCCTCCATGATGAAGAAGTTGGAGTGGGGATGGGCTGTTTGCTGCCTTCCCCTGGGATGAGACATGCTGATTTAAAATCACACCACAGCAGTTATGCTGTAGCATGAGGCCTTGGGGGAGGACCATGAGTTGATTTGGTACTAGCCACTCCCAGGGCTTCAGTGTGCTTCATTAAGTCGAGGAGAGAGGATGTCTCCTTGACTAGCTGAGTTTTTTTCTAACTTTCGGCATGGGAGGGGGAGGTTGTTTGTTGTGAGTTGGGAGGTTGCAGGGCCTTTGGTATCCCATTTTGGCATGTGGTCATCGGCCCTGGGGATCAGCTTTGGACAATCCTCCTCTAGTGCCGCAGAGCTTCACCTGGCCCAACTGGTCTGCCAGTAGCACCTGGCTCCAAGGATTGGCCTTGGCTGGGGATCAGCCTTGGCCAATCCTCCCCATTGCACTGCAAAGCTCCTCCTCACTCTCCACAGCTTGGCTGGCCTGCGCAGTGGTGCTTGGTGCTGGAGATCAGCCTAGGCAGATCCTCACCCCTGTGCTGTAGGGCTCCTCTTTTTAGCCTGGCCTGACTGACCTGTGCAGCGGTGCTTGGCACCGGGGATCAGCCTTGGCCGATCCTCCTTTTAGCCTGGCCTGACTGCCTTGTGCTGCAGGGCTCCTCCTTTCTTCCCCGGCCTGACCAGCCTGCACAGTGGTGCTTGGCACCAGGGATTGGCTTTGGCTGGTCCTCCTCCTTGTGTTGTGGGGCTCCTCCTCTATTTTCCAGCCAGGCCAGCATGCACGGCAGCACTTGATGCCAGGGATTGGCCTTGACCGTTCCTCCTCCATGCTCTGCTGGACTCCTCCTCACACTACAGCCTGACCTGGGTGGCTGCACTTGGGGCCCTCTTTTTTCTCCTGAGTGTGGTGGATCCAGACACCTCAGCTGGTGGCCCCCCACAGCCTGTGGGGGCAGCCTGGAGGTCTTGCTTCTTCACCCCACCCATGAGGGCTTCATCTGGTACCTGGGCCTTTGAAGACGGCTGGCTTGTTGTAGTCATTCTGCACTTGGCCTTGATCCTCTCCCCTTTTTGAATGGCTTGGCTTTTCATAACCTGCAGGACAGACCATTGATAGCATTGGGGATTGGCCAGCCAGAAAGCTATGGGGGGGATTATTGGTGATTTGACACATCCCTCAGGCCAGGGGTAGGCTATACACTTGTAGGTTATATTTCAGAGGAACAGCCTCAGAGACATCATCTACATTGTTGTTCATATCATTATATATTAGGTCAAGTTATATCCCTGGATGCCCATATTATGTAACTCATATAATCTTCAAATTGATAAGGGTTGTCGCTTCCTCCTTCTGTCTACATATGGCCTCAAAAAAGGGAAAGGGTGGTTCCAAAGGAAAGGGCCCGTGGCGAGCCATCACCTGCTTTCCTCTCTTTCTCAAGCCTCTAGGCCCCTGAGAAAGTCCTCTAAGCATTCTAGGTGTGATATGCTATATGAGGAAATGAAAGCTCATATTTTTGTCTTGACATAGGAGTGGTTGAGCCCTGTGATGTCATCAAAACAGGTGGTCCAATCACCTGCGAGCCAAGAGGCCACAGCACAGGCCGATCCTCAGGAGGCTATCCAGCCGGCATTAGTGTCATCACCTCCAGGTGAGTCACTGCCCCATTATAGTGACTCTCCCCCAGGCTATTCTTGGCTTGGGGGTTTCCAGACCACTGTCAGCCACATGCTGCTCTGACAGGTGGTGATAATGATGGTGTCAATGGAGGTTCAGGTGCGGCAAGGCCTGTAATGGAATTTGGTTGGTCTGTGTCCCAGCCCACTTGGGGGCAATGGTCAAGACCCCAATTTCCGTCTGCCCTGCCTTTATGGCCATCTTTTGATCTATGCTGGGGTTTGCTTCAAGGTCAGTCTGGGTACACTGGTGTGTCCCTTTCTGTCATTCCATATGATGAGGTATCTTTCCCTCTGTGTGATCATCTGTTACAATCAATTATTGATAAGATATTGAGGGAGGAATACATAGATATCTTCATGTTGCTCTATAGTGAACTAAAGGGAAAAGAAAAGGAGGAGCTAGATGAAAACAAAAAGGAAAAATTGCACTGGAGGAAGGTGGAGCATAATTTTTCCAATTGGCTTAATAGTTTCCACATTTATGTGGGGGTTATTGCTAAAGCCCAACCTACTTGTGTGGCTGTATATGGACATTATTCACAGGGCTTATGTGGATTACGCCAGCCCTGCCTGGCTGCTGAATGACTAGGCTTTTCACATGTAGGTGGTCTTATATCCTACTATGTGTTGGAATATGTTGCATTCTCAATTGTGGATGCAACTTATGACACCAGTCCTCCTGATTTAAGGGAAACACACCCACAGTGGTCATCTTGTACAAAAAGTGGGTGGTACCTCTGCTTCTCAGCTGCAAAATTCTTTGGGTCAACCTCAGAGGCTCATCTGTTGGGAGTTTAGTTTTCAGGGTGTTTGCAACTTGTAATGGGTGCTCAGTGTGCAAAAGCCTTCATTCCTTTGGGAATTGCACCAAGGGCTGAGCTCAGTCAGACTCCAACAAGGAGTGACAGAATAATAGAAAGTCAGGTGGACCTCCCTCACCTTCAAAATGACTCCAGCCCAATCAAGCTTGAGGTTCTTCAGCAGCTGCTGTCATCTTATTCAGATTCTGAGGTGGCACATTATTTGCTTAATGGTTTCTGTGAAGGTTTTCGTATTCCTTATCAGGGTATCTGGCATCCATTTTTAGCTGACAATCTATGGTCCATTAGGGGGATGGAACATATCGTTAGACAAAAGATTGATAAGGAGGTAGCTGAGGGTCGTATTTTTGGCCCCTTTTCATCCCCTCCTATCCCTAATTTGAGGGTTTCCCCATTGGGTGTTGTTCCTAAAAAAAATGGCAGGTGCATTCCATATTATCCACCATTTATCTTATCCTCATGGTCAGTCAATTAATGATGCCATTCCTCATGAGTTGTGTACAGTTTGTTATACTTCTTTTGTCACTGCTGTTTGACGAGTTAGGAGCTTTGGTGTGGGGGCTGAATTACACAAATGTGACATTAAGTATGCATTTTGTTTGTTACCTGTTCATCTTCTGGATTTTGAATTGTTAGGTTTTAAGTTTGATGGACAGTTCTACATGCATCGGGCTCTCCCAATAGGTTGCTCTATTTCATGTGCAGCTTTTGAGGAGTTCAGCACTTTTCTTAAATGGGCTCTTAGGACCAGGACTGATCTCAAGGGGATTGTCCATTATTTAGATGATTTCTTGTTTATTGGGTCATCTGGTTCAGGGATTTGTTCCTTTTTACTCAGTGAATTTCAGACCTTAGCAGATGAGTGGGTGTCCCATTGGCACCTGAAAAAAATGGAAGGTCCACCTACAAGATTGGAATTTTTAGGAATATCTATTGACACTGTCAACCAGTTATCTAAATTCCAGATGACAAAGTGGCCAACTTGCGAGACAGGGTATACCAATTCCTTTTATGGTCCAAGGCTATGCTCCATGAATTTCAGGAGCTCATTGGACATTTGAATTTCACCTGCAGGATGGTTGCCCTGGGGTGAGCATTTTTGAGGTGTCTTTGTGAAACTATCAGCCGAATTCTTAAGCCACACCATAGGATCAGAATTACTTCAGCTATAAAAGAAGATCAATTTGTCTGGTCTCAGTATGTAGTAGACTTTAATGGGATTTCTTTCTGGAGCAATGAACTTAAGCTCCATGATGCGCTGCAGGTATCATCTGATGCAGCAGGCTCAGTAGGTTTTGGGGTTTATTTTAATGGCCGTTGGTGCACCCATTCTTGGCCACAGTAGTGGATCCAAGCCGGATTAACTTCTGATCTGACTTTTCTCGAGTTTTTTTTCCCCATTCTGGTAGTGGTCACCATATGGGCCAAGGAGTTTGCCAATTCTTCTGTACACTTTTGATACGATAACTTGGCAGCTGTACATGTCATCAACTCTTTGATGTCAAAATCCCCGAGAGCCATGCACCTTGTATGGGCATTCACATTGTAATGATTGTGTTTTAATATCTTGTTTATGGCTTTGCATGTTATGGGAAATGATAATTCTATTCCAGATGCTCTCTCCAATAAACAGATGAATCGCTTCTGGAACTTGGCCCCGGAGGCAGCTTGGCTGACAGAACTGATGCCCAAACATCTTTGCAGCCTTGGCAGCCCGAGGTGATGCAGGGCCTGGGTCTCTTGGTTGCCACCAGTACGAAGAGGAGTTATTTTGGATTGGTTCAAGAGTTCTTCAAGTTGCGAGTTGTGCACCAATTGGGAAAGGTTCTGCCTATTCTGTTTCCTCAGCTCCTGCATTATTGTGTTTTTCTCCATGTCAGGTGATTGGCTCCTCAGTCCATTCATGGTGACTTGACTGCCATTGATTTTTGGCAGAAGCTACAGGGTGTTCAAGATACCATTACTGATTTTTGGATTAAGAAGATATTGGAAGGCTGGTCTAGAGAGAGAGGTCAGATCAGGGATATTAGAATGCCTTTATCTCTTGGCATTCTTAAAGGATTGAGATCCATGTGAGCTGGTATTTGCATCTCACCATATGAGGCTTTATTATTCCATTCTGCAGCAGTAACTGCATTTTTTGGTGTGCTGACAGTTAGCGAGCTAGTTTTGGCCACTAAGTCAGATAAAACCTTATGCTATAATCTTAAGTTTCCTAGGCAGTCTGTAACACTATTCATTAGATCATCTAAACCTGACCAATTCAGCAAAGGTGCTCAATTCTCTCTTCAGCCTTGTTCAGATACATCTATCTATTCAGTACAGGCCTTACATGAATATGCACAAGCCAGAGGTCCTGATCTCTTTGTTCCTCAGAATCTTTCCCCTTTGACCAAACATCAGTTTTGGGTGGTTACTTCTAGGTCTTTGGCAGCTGTGGGCTTAACTAATGTCCACTTTGCGACCTGTTCTTTTCAGATTGGAGCTTCTTCAATGGCTACCTCCATGAGTTTTCAACTGGATGCCATCAAATGAATTGGTCATTGGAGGTCTTCTGCATTGCACAGATATGTTAGGAGACTACTTTGTTAATTGGTGTTTCTTTGTTTTTCAAATCCCTGCCCTGCCAAGAATTCAAGTACTACTATGTGGCCACATCATGATCTACTGGGCTGCTCGGCAAGCAAGAACAAGCAACTGTGGTGCTCACTTGGGCCCTGGGTGATGTTGCCTCTTTTCATTGGTTGGGTAAGCGGGGTCTTTGGTGGCACTGCCTGTTGCCATTATTGTTTAAGGAGCGCCAAGGGCCTCCACCTCATGTGTTGGTGGTTCACCTTGGGGGCAATGACATTGGTTTGTTAAAGGTAAAGACACTTATTCAGCAGTTGTTGCATGATTTCTGCCTTATTAAACAGTCCTGGCCACTGGTTCAAATTGTTTGGTTCACTATGCTCCCATGACATGAGTAGAAGTGCATTGGCGACCCAATAGCCATTGATACTACTAAGAGGCAGGCTAACAGGGAAATCTGGGAGACCCTTGAGGCTGGGCTAGGCTATTATCTACCCCATCCCCAGATTGTATTTCAGAGACTGGAGCTCTACAGGGCTGATGGTTTTCACCTTTCTGAAACTGGTAATGCTATTTTCTTAACGGATCTGCAACAAGATGTTAAAGAGGTGCTCGATGCCAGGGTGGGAGATAGAGGCTAAGCAGACACTTGTCCCATATCTGTAGCATTAATAATTGAATTATATTTTGGTGAGCACCTTGAGTACCATTTAGGTGGAAGGGACATTCCTGGAACCACCTCTTTAGGCCTTGCAACCGGGGGGTGGCAGAAGGAAATTGCTCTTGGGTCTGGCTTGAAAGATAAACTCCCTCTTTAATCTTTGCAAATTGGGAGGGGGACTTTCTAGTTAGACTTCCTAATGTGGGCAAGGCAATAAATAACCCACCTTTTGGGTTATAGCTGAGGGCTCAGGTGTTATCATCCAAATAAGCTGCAGAGGTTGTCTGGAGAAAGACATTGGCTGCAGTTTCTCCCATACTTGGTTGTTCTTTTGAATTAGTTGCAGTTTTGTTAAGAAATTAATAAATAGGTCATTTAATAAATGGCCCTGTTTTCATTCCAAACTTGTGTCTTGTCTCATTATTTCTGGGGTTGGGCAGCAAATACCTGTTACTAATCTAGCCTAGAAGTGGAATATCATACTGCACAATGACAAATAAAAGGCAGAAACAACATTTTTTAAAAAAGAAATATATATACCCATGTTACCATAGCAGTGAAAAAAGTTAAAAACAATTGATTTTACTTTTTCATTTCCATGAACCTATATATATATCACACATTCCACCTCCATGACAGTTTGTCTAATTGGAAACTAGCCATTAATTCAGTCAGTGAATATCCAATTTGTATTTCTGTTGAAAACTGGCATGAAAAAAATCCTAAAATAGTGCCATCATTTCAACACTTCCTTTTTGCTCCTGACCTTTTTCCTCATATGTTGCCCCATTAATCTTTTTTCCTGTGGAAAATGGGCCAACCATCTGTACACAAAATGTTGTCCTTCTTACAGGCAGATTTTTTTATTATTGTTATTATCATTATTATTAGCTAAATATAGAAAGTAAGAAACATGTTTATGTCTCATAAAATACCAAACACCTTCACTTTTCGGTAGCAAATGAAGGATGCTATAAAATAGTAGCTAATGGATCTCCTGGTTTATTTCCATGTTTTTACAGGATTCCAGGAGAAGTCCGCAATATCATCTTTATTTGGCAAATATTTCAGCAGCAGAACAATTACACTAAATTAAAAATCCCCTATTTTTTCAATTTAATTACATTCACATGATTAGAATTACTTCCTCAAAGAAAGCAATAGTGTAACTCACTGGTTCCCAACCTCAAGATGATTTGGACTTCAGCTCCCATACTTCCTGATTGATAGCCAAGTTGGCTGGGGCTTCTGGGAGCTGAAGTCCAAAAATAAAAAATAAAAAAATGGAGGACCAAAGATTGAGATCAATGGGTCAACTTTATTCTGATTGTTGAATTTTCATGTTTGGATAACTTCAGGTAACATTAAGGTAGTTCATATTCTGATATATGTTGCTGATTTTTGTTTAGGTATGCAAGTTTTCACTAAGTTTCTTCTGAAAGGTAGCAATGAATAATCTAAGTAATTTTCTTCAAATTGCAAAATATTCTTTGATAACCATGCAGTTTTTGAAGCCTATTTGAAATTCAGGATCTATTCTGTGTAAAATTTGTTTGTGGTTCTTTTCTATAGAAAACAGCATTTTTTTTGTTTTGTTTTGTTTTGTTTTTGGTACAGGAAAACAGCACTTTCAATGCAAAAATAGTAATTCATGTGCAAAAAATGCTGTTTTCTATGCAAATTAACAATGTATGATTTTTATGAAGAATAAATCACCAATTATAGCATTTCATGTGCAGAAAAGATCATGCTCTATGTATGAATTAATATTTATGCATTGAAATACAATTTTCCATTTAGAAAATGCTGTATCCTATGTAGAAAATGCTGTTTTCTGCAGAAAATAATCACATGCAAATTTTGCACAAAATTCTCATCAGTTCTCAACACACTCACACATAAAAAAGTATTATTTTGTTTTGTTTTTAAGAAAACATATTTTGATTTTATTTTTCCCCACCCCTACTTCTGTACAGCAAGTCAGTTGTTCATCTGCCCCAGTTCAGTGATTCAATCCAGTCTCCAGTACAGATGTCTTGCACATTTTAGCTTTGTGATTCTCAAGTGCGGATATCAGTTCTTAAGCTTTGCTCCTAAAGATTCCTTAAATGGAAACTTTAGTAGAATCAAACCTGAGATTTTATGAGTGTGAACTGTCTCCTGCCTTACTATTGTGCAAACAGTCATTAAGAAAATAGCAGGTTCTTTGTCATAAATAATCAGTTTTGATCCAATTTATTTTGAGGTGTTATTCTGCATAAAGAACATGAAACTCTGCTGCTTTTCTGAGAACCACCAACGTCAGTATCACCTACTAAAATGTACTCAAATGCAGATGGACAAAATAAAAAACACAATGTTCAAAAGATATTTGCATATTTCCCCAGCTGTTTATCTAGGTTTTGCCTTGACAAAGCTATAAGACAGAGATAACATTTCACTTCACTAAGGATTAGAATTTAAAACAGTGTGCAGATATTAATTCTGTCTCTGGCCTAATTCCAATATTTAGAAAGCTTCAAGCAAAAGATTCAAGTGTCCCAACTTCTCATTATCACCAGATCTACTTAACTGGGTTTATAACGGAAAACCAAAATAAATGGTGGAGATAATTTTGAATGTTGCACATAAACTATGCAAATATCAGCTAGAAGTTTTTAAGTGCTGAAGGTGATCAGAAATTTGCCTAGTCCAACTTCCCATTTGGATACAACCCATCTAATAAGCCATCCTAATATATTTTTCTTCATCAGGGAATGACTAATATAGCTGCAAAGATGATGAACATAGGTATGCTGAAGAAAGCATAGATGTAAAAAAATCCAGGGTTGCTTCAGAAGTTTAAAAATCCTCCACACCAGGCCAGTGGATCAGGTCATATGTGAGAATTAATATCTGACCCTGAGCTCAATAAAGTTACTGCTTAAAACCAAATGCTAATTCCAGTTACAGAATACCCATTAAATCAGTTTCTGAATGGTAGGTCAACAGTTATGTACATTTCTTTGACTTAACAGATCTACTCTAATTGGGACTAGCAATTGGATTTAGACATTAAACAACAATTCTCTGAATGCTCTAGCTAGTACAATTCATATCCATATGTGCATCCACACTGTAGAAATCATACAGTCTGACACACTTTAACTGCCATGGCTCCACCTTAAGAATCCTGGAATTTGTAGTTTTGTGAAGTACCAGCCTCTTTAGTAGAGAGGGATAAACACCTTGTAAAACTATAAATCCCTGTATTACATAGGATGGAGCTATAACACTTAATGTGATATCAAACTGCATTATTTCTACAGTGTAGATGCACCCCATGGTGGCTGGATTATTCTAGGAGCCATTCTGACCTGGAACACCAAGAAATTTAGAGTTGCACAAAATTTTATGTAACATGAGATTTTCCCTGAAGCATAACTAATATTTATTCTATTAGAGCATCATAAAACAAATTTCACAGCAAACTTCAAAGCAAAATAGAAAAATACACTACACAGAACAAGATTATAATGGAACATACAGCATGGTGCAGTGATCTGAGCACTGGAATAGGCCACTGGGAGACCAGGGTTCAATTCTGGCTTGGCCATGGAAACTCACTGGTTGACCTTGGGCAAGTTACACTCCCTCAGCCACAGAGGATAGCAATAGCAAACCACTCTGAATAAACTTGCCAAGAAAACCCCATGATAGCTTTGTCTTAAGGTTGCCATAAATTGGAAATGAATTTAAGGTATACAACAACAAATAATATACTGTTGTAATTGTGTCTTCCAGTCATTTACAACTTACAGCAGCCCTCTCATAGGTTTTTCTTGATAAAATTTATTCAGAGTGTGTTTGCCATTGCTTTCTTCCAAGGTTGAGAGAATGTAACTTGCCCAATGTCTCTCAGTGGGTTTTCATGGCTGAGCAGGACTTCAAACTCTGGTTTCCTTGAGTCCTAGTCCAACACTCAAATCACTACCTTAAAACAAATTTTAGAGTGACAAAAAAAGTGAAATAAACCACGTACAGGAAAAATGTAAGGAAGCAGTCTACTATCTTGTAAATCCTGGTAGCAATTCAAAAATAAAAGACATTTTAAATACTTTTGTGTACTGTCATTGATTTAGCCTTGAATTGCTGGGATTCTTGAAACATATTGCTGAAATGACTTTGCATTTAGAGATCTGTGGACCAACCTCAAGAATTTCTTTACTGACAGACTTTGTCTAGTCAAATAAAAATGCTGGGATTGCAGCAGCTGTAGCAGTAACAAAAGGGTAGATAAAAGGCACAAATATCCAAGTAATTTCCTAGAGTTTCTTATCCCTGATTGGCATTTTGTTGAATGCCTTTAAAAGGACTCAGCTTTGAGCAGCACATTTCAAATGAGTTCTGCTCATATGAAACAGGGGTCTGCCCTGTAAAACACTGAATGAAAACTGTTCTCTTATATCACTAAAAGCAGAACCTGATGGCAGGCCATAGGGAAGTTTATCATGTAACATGTTAAAGTGGTACCCCTTCATTCATATATAGCCTGGAAGCATGTGGTCCAAGCAATAGGAGGAGAGAGTTACTTAAAAGTGGCAGGACAAGCCCATCCTTAAAACAAATTTTAGACATCTTACAACTATGCTCACCATGAAACAAGGACTAACTGTGGTTCCCTATGGTTGCATCTTCACTTCAGTTTGAAGCCTTTGACTTCACAAATTCCATTTGACACCACTTTATCTGCCATGGCTCAATGCTCAATGCTCAGGAATTCTGGGATTTTTAGTTTTGCAAGGTATTTAGTCTTCTCTGTCAGAGAGCTCTGGTGCTGCAACAAACTACTACTCACAGAATTCTATAGCATTGAACCATAGCAATTTAAGTGTTATCAAACTGGAGTATTTCTGCAGTGTAATTGCAGACCATGAGAGTAAACATAGTAGTAAACATGATGTTCCTACTGACCTTTTGACTCACTTAAAAACTTTTGCCATTTTGTTTCTTCCCAATTTGAGATTTATTCCATTTATATTATGCTCCTCTATTTAAAATGGCTGCAATGTTTCATGTGCCTTACTTCCCTATAGTTAAAATGGCTGCAAAGTATTTAAAGCTAGTATGTATTTTCCAGTTTTAATAATCATATGTATGATGCAAACCTGAATTTAATGAGTTCAATGTCAGCTGCAAAAGTGACATTAAGTCATTGCTGTGCTGTATTTTAAAAGCATAGTTATTTTAATATGGTCTCGTTTGTTCTAAAGGTAAGGGATATCCAGAAGACTGACTCCAATGTTAAAAGGAAATGTTAACCAATATAAATATTTAGATTAGGCTGAAATTGTGGTGCTGGTGGGGAGAAAGAAGCCTTGTACTTTTTCTTGTAAGTTTCAGAATCAAGTAATATTTCAGTGTTTATAGTTGGCAAGTCTTTTTATCTGTTTACTCTCTCGATCCACGGTACTAATTCTACATGATGTTACATTCTTCTTGCTTGCTTTCCCCAGCTATTAAATGTCACTATTAAAGTGCTGATTAAATTATGCACATATTAAATATAATTCTATAGGCCCTTACAACTGAAAGAGCTTACAGCAAGTAATGTTTATGTAACCCTATTAAAGCTAGGCTTTTTCTATCTTTTTGCCTTACATTCCCCACAGCTTGTGACTGGCCTGTGAGGCACTGCTGCAGTATATAAATAGGAGTAGAATCAATTACCCTGTCTTTTCTCCCAGTCCCAGACAGTTTGCATGCTTGGCCCAGGCAATTATATAGTGCTACAGAGTTTTATGGAGTGCAGATTTTCTTCCAAAATAGAATGACCCATCCTTTCCTAAAAGCAGAAATGTTCTTGATCTGAAATTGCTGGGGGGTTGTAGTGGCAAAGTCTCTGGCAGTGAGGAGTCAAAGTGGTCTGATGTCATAGCAATGTACCATTCCTTAGGAGCAACACAGAAAAGTAGATGTGCAGAGAGGTGAGTTTGAGAAAGAATGAGGTGAAGGAATGTCAGGAGTGGAGGAGTTAGGCAAGGGGAAGAAAAAATTGAATACTAGATGAGATCAAGGACAAGTGACAGGGAGATTAGTCTTTTCTGAATGTGGGACCTTAAAGTCCAATGTCCCTAGTCAGCATGGCTATCAGAGATTATAGAAGATAGTAAGAGGAGGAAAAGAAGCAACAGATAATACAGTGGGCCCTTGGTATCCACTGGGGTTTGGTTCCAGGACCCTCTGTGGATAACAAAACTCATGGAGGATCATCTCATTGAAAACAATGACATGAAGAAAATGTGTCTGTTATATAAAAAGGCAAAAACAAGCTTTGCTCTTTAATTGATATATTTCGAAATACTTTCAAGCTGTGGATTAAAAAAATCTGTGGATACTGAGGGCCAACTGTATACAGAAATCAGAGGATGAAGAGTAGCATATTGTGTGTGATGATGATTTACTGCTATAAAATACATATTGCATTCCTTATTTCTCTTTAATGCCAACACAGGCTTAACATGGGTAACAAGTTATTGTGCAGTTGAATTTTCTACATTATAGTTACCTTGCCTCTGTGCTTGTGCAAACATGATACAACTTTTTTCTGCCATTCATTCTTAATTAACATGTTTAATTTAGAATGGGGTATATATGTGTGAAACTGCACAAGTTAGCTGGTGTGTGCAGCAACTTCCAAACATTTGGCCACTGTATGAAGCATTTCCTTGCCTATATTCAGAAATGCAGGTAAGAGCTCTCCCACATGAAGGGGATTCACATAAACCACAATGAATTCCTGGCAAATTATAATAGAAACAGTGGTCCATCATAAATGTATTTTGCTAGCTGTGGGATGCACTAAAGCAAGCTTTAAAAAGATTTTGGCTGTGGTTGTCCAAGAACTGTTGGCACATGAAGCAGAAAATCCTCCCCATTGTTTATAAAAGTAACAATAAATAAATAACTTCCATTGTTTCAGACTTTAAAATAGCGACCAAAATCTGCTGTCCTTGGATGCCATCTAACTTTGCCACATGCTTTACCCTGAACATTGGTTTGTTCTCTTTGACACCATATGTAGGAGATTTTCTGTTTATTTATTTTGAAGTCAGATTGATCATTGCCAAAGAAGATCAATTATTGTAGCTACCCATATTTAGTACAGTGCAAAAGAAAGTCATATTGTCATTTTTAAATGTGCAGTTTAGGGAAAATGAACAGTTGTCCTGATTGTGGGAGAAGGAAGTTGTAAAATTCTTTGCATCATGAGTAGAAAAGCCTACACCAGCTTTTAATCCATTTTTTTAAAATTTTCCAGAATCCATACCATGGACAACATGAACAGAAGAGGGGGAAATGAGAACTTCATATCTAATTGAATCTACAAATATTTTACCATAATGAAAATGGAAAGAATGGAACTTGTATGACCAGTATATTTTACTACTCATTTGTATTGTCAAGATATAATTGCATTGTTTGCCAACAGAGTCATCTGAATGTATCTGTAAACATCTGCACTACATGCACATACCAGGAGCACAGAGAAATGAGTGGGGGGGGGGGAACAGTCCCAGATATTGTAACATGGGGTGATAACAAATGACAACAATTTTAATTGATTAAAACTTGGAATTAGAGTTTTGGTGTGGTGTAGGACTAATACCTTGGGATTGCTGGATTACTAATTAGTTTCATTCCCAGGCCATTTATTATGGAGATGATGCAATAGCTTTCTTATATGGCCCACATGGAGTAGACCAATAACATGATTGCTCCCTACAAATTGTGTGAGTGGCAGACATGCCAGCCCCTCAAAGAGGCTGAAACCTTGAGACACCAATCCCCAAGTCCTTTATGAGGATCTGATTGGGGAAAAAGTGGTCCTTTAACCATTGCTTCACCCCTGAAATTGAACCAGGATGCCTGCAATGACACAATTGTGCCAGAAATGATAAGAATACTGTAATGCAAACAATAGTATTCCTAGAAAGAGGGAAAGACCACAAACATACCAGCATTAATACCTTTCTCAGTTCCAGCCACCAATTGCTAACATCTCTCCATAGCTATGGAAGACCAAATGTTAGGGACTGTGGTATAGACAGTGCTGACACTGGCTGGGTTCACATGGATGCTTCTGTTAAATATGTTGCAAGTGAGCTAGAGTAGGTCATGAGATAGCACCTCCCAGAACCAACCACAGCTTCTGATTCATTACACAGGTTTGGCAATGCAAGCAAGGATCCCTAAAATCCAGGGTATCAAAATGAATGATCCTGTTATTCATGGAGTAGCTTGATAATGCACTGCGGCTTCTGTCCTGACTCATTCTCTCTTTCTCTTTCTTACATTTCCACACACTCACACCCACACACATCATTACAACATTAGGATTGGGATGGTACCACATGATTGGCCATAAGTGTTTCATAATTCTGATCTTTCTGGGTAGTCTAAATGCTGAGAGTACATGATGGAGCCACTTTATTGAAGCCAAAAAAAATGAAGATCTACTCATTGTATGGGTCAGAAATGTCTTTGCAACCTTATGGATGCTGCTCTGAGTTCTATCGTGGAAGAAAGGTACAGCATAAATGTTAAATAAAAGTTAAGAGGTTCATAAAACAAACTGGCATAGTCATGTTGTTTATTGTTTTCTGCTATTAATCTACATATTTTATAATTAGGTCACTTGTGCTAGCCTTTTTATCTGATTAAGCTTGTTGCTTTGAGAACCATCATAATAGTTTGCCTAATGTGTAATAAAATTGTGCACTACAAAAGATTATTGGTTTGGGCAGCACAGGTAGAGAATAATGATAATATTTTATCCTTAGTTAGACTGTAATAGAAATCTCATTTTAACAAATGTTAATGTGGAAATTATGTGTAGGTATATCTCAATAAAAAGTATGCCCACTTACCATGGTCAGCGAACCAAGGTCCCAAATAGCTTGGAGATAATGAAATCATCTTACATTGCAAATATTTATTGAACTCTCCACTTGAAAAAAAAAACAATTGTGGGTCTGGTCAGTCAGAATGGGGAAGCAGGCACATCATATTGTTCCAACAGCATCACAATCAACATGTACTGATAGGGGGAATCAATCATGGATAAATAGGTTCAGATGTAGTGCTGGAGAGGAGTGCTGAGAATACTATGGGTGGTCACAAAGACAAACAAATGGATCCTAGAACAGGTCAAGCATGAACTCTGCCTGGAAGTTAAGATGACCAAATTGACTTTGTCATGCTGTGAACATATCACGAGAAGACATGATTCACTGGAAAAGACAATAATGATAGTAAAGTTGGAGGGCAGTAGAAAAAGAGGAAGACTGCATACTAGGTGGATAGATTCACTCAAGGAGATCACAGCCCTGAGTTTACAGAACCTTACCAGAGTGGCTGGGACACATGTGTTTCATTTGTGGGGTCACCATGAGCCAAGGTCGACTAGAGGGCAGCTAACAGCAACAACAACAAACCAAAAATTAGGCATATACAGTTGTGGAAATAACCAACATGGCCCATATTTTTCTTCAGTACATTTCCCATAGGAATCTTCCATTTTTTAAAAAATGAATACAAGAATGTAATTCGTTGATTCTTCACTAATATGTACCTTAAAAATATTTTATATTATTTTCCCTTGGGGAAGGTGTGAGACACCCTCCCAACTCAACTTCTTTGCATGTTATCTTCCAATTTATATTTAGTCTACTTAAACAAGCTTTGCACATATTAGACATGAAAGACATTTTTTTTAAACTGCATCTGTTAATCTACAAACTTTGTAGTGCAATAAAAACATTTCTGAAAGGGTTGTTGGATCATGTAGACTTGACTCCTGGAATATTCACTGCTAACTTAAGGCTCCCAAAGGCACTGCTAACAGAAATTTACCATTCTAAAGCTCCATTTACATGATGGTTCTATTTAAACAGCATGTCACATGTTATAAAGATTGCAGATAATATCAGCAAACAACTTGGTTTATTTACAATCTTTGTTCATACATGCACATATTCTGAGAACATAGAAACTCAAAATACTATGAATTGGCTCTAACATATAAGAAACTTCAAAAGAAAACAATGTAACACCAGTAACCATTTTTAATGTAGCCATCTTTTTAAAATGTGGTTGACAAAACAGAAACATATGAGCTTAGAAGATGTTTACCTTTTTGGTAAATAAATTTCCCACTGAGCTGACAAACACCATCATATTTCAGCCTCCTGTGATTTATAACAGCAGTCATATTACACCCCTAAGACTGGGCTGTATAAAGGAAACACTGACAGACCATAAGGGGCAGCAGTATTAGCAGGCAGTGAAGTGAAAATAAGAATACTGTCTATTTACCCTTACACTATCTGAGTGCATATGGTGTTGGGAGTGAGGGATGGAATGGGTAATATACTTCTCCAACCAATGAGAGATACACTTTACAGATATTGGAGAATTTATGGTTTGCAGATGAAATAAGATAACAGCTTAACACACATACCACTAATCCTTTGTCTGCATTGCACTTCTTCAGACATAACTGAGTGCATTTTCATAAAAATAAATAAAATTAGAATCAAAGATGAAGCTTCTAGTGTAAAGTCCTCCTTGGCATGCTAACTTTCTATGCAGATAATATCTGAGTAACGGATTATGAGAATACAAGGAGATGAATGATGAAAATCTTAGTTTATTCAGATTTTGTATGGAAGAATAAAAATGTAAAACTCTAGGAAAAATTCTGTACATTTTCCAATTATTCTTTTAAGCATTTAAGGGAGTTTTCACACGGGGCTTAAAGCAGACGCTATCCTACCTCCGTCTGGCCCCAGTCTGGCTCCTTTGCAAAGTTTTCACACGACGTCGCAGCAAGCCCCGCTCCATCCAGTGCCATCCCCGGCGCTAGCCGGCATCAGTCCGGGTCCTTGGTCCGAGTGTTCACACTTACGTTGCAGCAAGCCCCGCCCCACCCCATCCAGCACCATCCCCGGTGCTGGGCGGCATCATCCCCGGTCTTTGTAATTCCTTTTTCAAGGAATTCTTGAATGGCTGCCAGAGCCATTCCGGAATAATGCTGTTTTCACAGGTCTGAAGCTGCAGGATCCATTCTGGAATGGCTCCAGGCGGCTTTGAGACCCCAACGTTTTCACACGGGGCTTTAGGAGGCCTCAATCCTACCTCCATTCGGCCCCACTCCGGCTCCATTTCCAGCGTGTTCACACATGCGCGGCGGCAAACCCCGCCCCTTCCGGTGCCATCCCTGCGTCCGTCTGGCTTCTTGCTCCATGTGTTCAGACGCACGGAGCCGTAAGTCCGGCCTCACTCCAGCCAAAAGACCTGTAACTCCGGCTTCTGAGGCTTAAAGGTAATTCTGGGTGTCAAAAGGAATTAGCCTGCCGGCGGCGGAGCCATTCCGAAATCGGCGGCACGACCCGTTCCGGAATGGCTCCACCCGGCTTTAGGGAGGGTAGTGTGAAAACTTCCCAAGTGTGAAAACGTCCTAAGAATGGTTTTGCAAAAAGAAAGAAAAAAAACTGAAAAGTTTTTTTTTTTTCTCTCATTGAATGTCTTCTTTGAGGCCATTATTTCTTGGGTAAAACTTTCATTAAAAAGTTCCAAATCTGACAAATTTCACAGTAGGTACCCCCCCCCCCCCCCGTGATGTCTTTTCTTGTTGAGGAATAGAAAAATTGCAAAAATATGGACTTTATTGCATGAGGCCAGTAAAGTGGAAGGATAACAGGATAATAGTGTGACTCCCCCCTTCTGCATGATGTTGGTGCTGCTGCATCAATATAGTATGTGCAACCATTGTAAAAGTGGTTCTTTTTACCAAGAGAAATAATCCAGCAAAGACCTCTTTTAACATTTCTGTCAATATGATTTCTAGTGTGAAAATTCAATAGCATTTTTTCTGCTGAGTTTGATTGGTCATTGGGCATGGTTTGGATGAGAAAATGGTACTGATCAGGACAGATCCTGTCCCTCTCACAAATCTCTATTCTTCTGTTGCTGCAGTGGTACTACAGAGTGTCCTCTCTCTCTCTCTCTGGAGATTGTTGCATAAAGATATAAACCAGCTTACCTGAGCTGTCTTAAAATTAGAAGCGGGCAGCATCCTGATATTATCAGATGCAATTAGCAGCTGAAATCATCACCTGGGTGCAGCCCAGGCCCATAGTCGTTTGAAGGGCTGCTCCTCGCACCTCCTTTCAATGCTGTGAGTTTTCCAGCTTGAAAAAAATGGCCACCGGAGTGCCCCTCTGAGGGGTGATGGATCCAGGCTGCACCTGGGCGGCAATTTTGGTGTCTAAATGCATATGATAATATCAGGATGTCACCCACTTCTAATTTTAAGCCAGCTCGGGTAAACTGGTTTATATCGTTATGCAATAATCTCCTCTCTCTCTCTCTCTCTCTCTCTCTCTCTCTCTCTCTCTCACACACACACACACCTTCTTCTTCCAGTACTGCCATAGCCCTATTCGTATTAATTCTGGCAAAGGCTGAATGAGCTTGCTTCCTCCTTCTCTCACTCCTCCTCTACTCCATCTTTTCCCCAAATCTTCCCCCTTTTGCACTTTCCTCCAAGCAGTGTTCCCAACCATATGGCATTCCCAGGGAATGGAGAGTAGGAAAAAATGATGGGGAACAAAAGCAGAAAAGACAGTATTCATACTCTGTGTGTGCAACAGGATTTTGGTTCTAGCAAGGGCTCTACTCCTGGATTAGGTCTGAAGGTATGGCAAGGCTGCAGTCTCCATTACATAGCATTTTTAGAGAAAACACAATTGTAGTGGCTCATGCCCTACATCTCTGAAGGAGACATAAATGAGTATCAATCTGAATGTGGTCCTCATATATCCCTACTTCCTCTGATGTTTCAGAGAAGGGGGGAAAGATCACCCTCCCACACAAGAGGAGTTTCACTTATGACAGTGATTGGCTGTGACACCAGCCTGATAGGGAAATATTTCATCAGTGAATTAGAATGGTATTGCAGATTTCAAACACAAAGATCTCTTTAAATTAATTTAAATTGATTAGGGACTTGAAGAAAATTTAAAATTGTTTTCATCTTTGAAAGGGTGTCCTTACACATTGGGACAATCTGCCCTCTCCCCCCCCCCCCAAAAAAAAGGTTTCAACTCCCACATCTCACCCATAAGGGAGGAAACTTTTGAAAAAAATTGCTGCCCCATTTATCAACATGATAAGGAAAGATTTGCATCCCTACTGCATACCATCCAGGTACTCTAGGCTTCATGATCTTGAATCATGACAGACACAAATTCAATCTTCTTATGTTTGGTGAATAATCTTGTCATTGCCTTACTTTCCCTTCAAAGAATGGGCCTTTATCCCTCCTACCATAGGATTCTGAAGTTATGGACTTCTTTGACTAATCCTCTTTCCTTCTTTGAAAAACAAATACTAAAGAATTATTTGAGTTTTTCCCTCAATTCAAGGACAGATGTGTGGCAACAATATGATACACATATGCAATATAATATCCTGGCAAAAAACCCTTGTTTCAGTAGAATTACAATGATAGATAAAGAATTGTATAGTCTGAAACTTGTTCTGAAACAGACCATTAACTACCCTCCTGGAAATTATAAAAGGAGATAGCATGCTGATTGATACCAACATAGGAATCTTAACAGTGAGACCACACATCCAGTCTAAATTGTCTAGATGCAGGTTTACTATCTGATCCTCTACTTGCAAGAAATAGGCTACTGTCAGTGCAGTCAAATATAACTTCTTGGACACATGTAATTGGTCCCATGGGTTTATATATTGCAAGCTCTTTTTCTATGTGACTGGATTTAAAAAAAAAAAAAAAGCCTTTCAGGCACAATAAATTGTATCAAATACAAGAAAGCCTCTAGCTTTTTGAATCCAGGATACAATTAGATGCAATGTATTATACAGTCAATTTGTTGTGAGTCTAATCGAAAAATACAAATAAACTGTTCTCATCAAACTGAGAACAACTGAAATATTTTTCAAGAGTCATGTACTATATCATGATTTTATCTCATCATGTAATAATTTACCATGCTCCTATATAGTACTTCTTTTACTGCATCAACATAGTAATTGGTTATTAATTAATATGTTACCATACTTAATGAAGCCATTGCAACATTTGTGATAAATAGGTCACAAATGTTTGGTTAAATAGGTCAGATGAAAGGACTGCAGGAATTGATGGAGTTTACTAGAGGGTGTGAAGACAGGCTAATTACATTTGGAAAATTTAAACTGATTTTCCTCAATCTTGAGAAATCATAGATTTTTTTTTTGAAACTGTTGATCACATTTTTACTAACTTGTAAAGTTTTTACTTTGCACATGGGAGGCCCCTTCTTAAAATCTTATTTGTTTATCTTGTAGTCTCCTTGGCCCAGAGCAGAAATAAATGCTTATATTTTTGTTCCAAGTAGTAATTATAAAGGATACAGGAACCTCAGCAATTCTTGATTTACCACATGAAAAGAAGATTGCTTACAAAAGTTACTCGATGGTATGTTCTTCACCTACATTTTTCAACAGATGAAATAAAGATAGGCCAAGCCAATAATTCATTGTAGATACCTCTGGAAAAATTTCTAGAATACGCAACCATGGTCTTTGAAAGAGAAAAACAACACATTCCCAGAGTGTCTTGTGAGTAGTCTCCTTTCCTGGACAGCACAGAGACTAAATTATTACATTTCTTTGGCAAGATTGACTTTAGGATATTTAGAATGGTGGCTTCTATCATCGTTGCAAAACAATAGTGGTTTTCAACAAAACCTTTTCAGAGCCGGAAGGAACCCTCCCCCATTTCTCTTTCTCCAGCTGGTGTACCTGCATCTCATTCTAAGAGTAAAAAAATGTTTTAGTGTTCAATTAGTGGAGGCTTATTGATTGACAGACCAGTTTATTTTGAATGATGTACCATTGGGGCAGAATGCAAGATGGCAGTCTGTCCAGCAAACAGGCAGTCAAGGAAAGCATACATGCATCTTAAAAACTTACTCAGAAAAACAAGTAAACAGTAAAAAGGTTATGACCATAATATAAATTAATCAGCAGAACGTATTAAAATGTTGGGGTACATGGGTAGGGGTGCCTGCATGTGTTTAATTTCCTTTTCCTTGAAATTCCTCAGAAATTTTCTCTGTTTAAATTTTCCCTTCTCCACCATCCTCATCTGCATCCTTATTTTGGCTTTATTTTGACCTTTGCTTAACACAACCCCAAAGTTTATTGTTTCCTGTACAAAGCTTACCATTAAAAATGGGGAAATTTAGGAATTCTGATTGAGTCAACTTTAGCTGCATCTGCACTGCAGAAATAACAGTGCAGTTTAACTGTCATGGCTCAATTATATGGAATTTTGGGATTTCTGGTTCTGTGAGATATTTGGCTTTCTCTGTCAGAATCCTCTGGAGCCACAAAAAACTGCAGATTCCAGTATTGCATAGCATTGAGCCATGGCAGTTCAGGTGGTGTCAAACTGCATTACTTCTGCAGTGCAGACGCAGCCTTTGTGAAATTTTCTATCACCAAAAGACTCTGAGCCTGGCTGCTTAAGGGCCATGATCTTCAAATAAATCACTCCTCACACATACCCCATTCCTTTCCAAGACCTTAATAATAATAATAATAATAATAATAATAATAATAATACATTTTCATTTTTTCTGCTGCTCTGAGATAGGATCCTGGCAATTCTCTTTCTAGCCTGCCTAATAACAAAACCGTATGGTACATTTCCTCCAGTCCCAATCCTTTTTCAAAAACAGTAGGTCTTCATGCTTTAGTGAAGTTGACAGAAAAAGAAACACTATTAGTTCTAATGACTTAAAGCAAAGCAAAGCAAAGCAGCTTCATTTCTATCCCACTTCATACCGCCCTATGCAGTGTCTAAGCAGTTTACAACTGTAAGCTCATTGCCCCCCAACAGCTGGGTACTCATTTTAGTGACCTTGGAAGGATGCAGGCCTGAGTCAAACCTGAGCCCTGGCTAGTATTGAACTCACAACCTTGTGGTTTATGAGTGAGTGGCTGCAGTACAGGCATTTAACCACTGCGCCACCAGGGCTTTAATGACTTAAGTCATTAAAACAAATTTAAAACTTCAGCATTAGCTAGTGAATTAGGAGTAGGGATAGAAAAATATTTTTAGAATGATTTAAAAATGATTCTCAAGTGTTGGGAAAAATAACAAGGACAACCCTGGATTTGCATTTGGGACTATCCATGGACAGGTTGCCTGGCATACTGCTGCCTCTCTTGAAAGTGGGCTTGTCCATGAGACCCCTGAGAAGAGAGTGTAAAAGAAGGCCCCAATCCCATGGCTGGATCTTCAGGTGGCCTGTCAACAGAGCTGCTACCCATATGGGTAGCTCCAGGGACAAGCAATCCTCTTTCCCTGTACGCATGGAAAGGGGGATGACATGGTGTTTGGTATGCAGACAGCTGCCTTGGCCCAATTTGGTCCCAATTCAGCTGTTCACATACCACAAAATCCCACACTCATCCAAGAGTTTCAAGGAAAGACTAGGCTTTTCCCTGATTTTTTTCAACTCTGGGAAAAAGTTAGGTTAATCGGGGAAGCCTGTAGTAACCCATCAGAAATCACTATTCATCATGCAAACAGGCAGCACCAGCCTTGGGTAAGGACAGGGTTTTTCACCCATGCAGACAACCCCAGGTAATAGTGGCTCAGCATTACCAGAAAGCTCCTTGTACAAGGCATGACACCTCCTGAAAGAGTGTGGGCATTCACTGTAGCTGCAAGGGTTATGATATCTTTGTACACAAGGTGAGACCCTCAAGATTTACTAATTCAGAAAGGCTACAGAAGTTAAAGTGGATTAACAAATCCTGAGCATCTCACCTTGTGTGAAAAGTTTCTTGGTGGCTCCCATATCAATGGGACACAGAATTTTTATCAGTTTTTTGGTCCCCATTTCAAATATCTAAGGAGCCAACTTTCCCCAAAAGAAGTTCAGCACCCTTTAAAGCAGGGGTAGGCAACCTGTCCCCTTTAAGGGCCAAGGGACTTTAGCTCTCAGAAGCCTCAGCCATGTTGGCCAATAGTCCCATGTTGGCCAATAGTTCCTGGGATTCTGGGAGCTGAAGTCCCTTGGCCCTTAAAGGGGAAAGGTTGCCTACCCCTGCTTTAAAGTTTGGACTTAAGTTCAGAAAGGATTATCTGTCCCAGAAATATAGAAACCAGAAATCACCATTATTTGCATCAATGGAAGCATTTTCAACTAGTGAAATCCTATCATTAGATTAAATCCATTACATTTTCATTCCACAAAAAGGGGGACAAAAGTCAACATTAATTTTTTTGAGCAAAGAGTGTAAAAAGGATTTTGATGGATTGAATTACAGCCACGTGCAGTAATTGCTCTGTGTAAGGTCAGCAGAGATGAAAATGAAATAACATTACCATTAAATTAGATGTTAACGAATGATTTAATACGCACGCAGAGACACTGTGTGAGCTCTCTGCTCACAGGTGTCTTGTTTTCAATATTCCTTTTGTCTTTGTAAGGTTAATAGCATAGAATATTCTTGTCTGTTCATGTATTAAAATATGTCTGCTGGTATTAGCCACCTGTTTTTAATACACTTTTCATGGTTATTTATTTTTGTTTATCTGCTCAACAGGTATATTATGCACTGGTTTGTAGATGCAGAATGAAGCATTCACACTTAAGTATCCCATTTCCCCCCATCACAGAATTCTGTCTCCTTCCATCACCTTGCTCAAAGTGTAAGGCTTTACTCTCTGTGAATTGTTGGTCTTATTGTCTTCTGAATTTGCAAAGCATTAAACTAGCATGTATCTAGATTTCTAAAGAATATATGCATTTACAACTGAATGCTTCCCTCTCCTCTTTTTACTGCATTCATCAAATTACTTCTCCCTCAACAAGACCCATCACTGTCACCGTATTTAAAAGGTACATGAATGAGATAGGTGATGACTGGAGTTTCTTCTTCTTCTTCTTCTTCTTCTTCTTCTTCTTCTTCTTCTTCCTTCTATGCATAGTTCTTTGCTCGTCATATATGTTTAAAATTGGATAGAAAAAGCAGCACAAGATGATGAAGGTGCGCCACAAGAGGCCTTGGGTGCACCTTCGGCGCCTCTTCCGCCACAGCGACGGGCGCTCCGATGACGTGTTCAGGAAGGGGTTGCATGAGGCTTCCCCTCCCCTTCCTTGCCTTGAAGATGCCGCTTTGCACCGTCTGCTTAGGCCCTAAGTTTCTAATCTAAAAAGTCATGAAACACAAGGAACAGGGGCTGTATTCTCTCCCAAGGCATGATGGTGTGGTGCCTGGCTGCTCTTCTCTCCCTCAGAGGCCAGAACAATGGCAAATGTTTTTAAAAAATGCTTGTTAAGTCTCACTTATTAATCAGGGGAAGAAAGCAAACTTATTTTAGCAATTAAAGCTTTAGTTCATTCACTGAAATGATGAATCACTAAGGTCAATTTGTTCCTGTTTTTTATTACAAAGCTGTTTACTAGTTCAGCAGTGAATAATCTCCTAAATGTTGCTTATGGGTAAAAATTATTGAAGCAGAGCCTCACAAAGTTTTATCAATAACTAGACGACAAGCAAGAGAAAGCCCACAGCATTTGATTTCATTGTACAGTCATGTTTGCTATTTATCATTAGCACATAAGCTGCTTTAGTCCAGTGCTTAGTGAAAAGCACTAATTATGAACCCTGTATCAATTCACAATATCCATGTTATTGTACATAACATTTCATTTCATCCCTCTTCCATCAGGGACAGCTAATGCTGCACTCAGTTAACCAGATTCACATTTTATCCTGCCTAGACACTTTATTCATATTCTATTACCATATTATCTTCAAAAAAATTATCATGTGTTTGTACTCTTATCTCCCAAACAATACAATTTGAAATGATTTGTTCCATTGTGCTTCCACTACTGTTGTCTGTCTCTTGGTTTGCTTTACATCCTTATCAATGTCCTTTCACAAAATAATCATGGTAGTGGATGCATGTTGAAAATCAGGGGTAAAATGTCTTCATAAGTAATGTTACTAACAATTCTGAGGTGTTTTTTTTTTTTTTTTTTAAAGGAGTGTTTCATTTTCAAAGTTCCCCAGCAAGTAGAGTGGCTGCTGGTTTTAGTTCAAGCTGTGAAGAAATACAAGACTGACACAGAAGAGGCCCAGTCACTGGCTGATGGACTCCACTAATTGATTCAATCTAGTCTAGACCCTCATCCAGGTAATTGAAGTCAGTGGGAGTCTTTCCACTAACTTTGAAGGGTATTAAGATTTTTTCTGTGTAGATGGTAAAAGAAGTCCTTAAACACACGCGCACACACAGAGAGGGGGTGGTGGTTTGTAAGTTCTATAACACCAGCCCAATAAGAATTACATAGGTATTTTCAAATGCATGTAGTGCTAAAACTAATTATCTAGTCATTAAAGAAATGTGCAGAGAATGTGCACATCCAGGCTCAGTTTTTAACTTGTTAATGGTCTAATACTCACTTGGGGCAGATGATATAATTTATGAATGAGGGCGAATTCCTAATTTAGCAGACATGAGATGGCTAAATGACCCTTTATTTCAACTGGGGCATCACAGATATTATGGCTCTTCAACTTTAAAAAAAGGTCATTATCTTTAATTTGCAAAGTCTTCAACACTGTTAATTATTTAAATGAGAAAATGGTGTTTAACAACAGATATTCTTATCTATTGCTGCAGCTCTTATGTTTACTGATGCATTTTAATACAGGTTCCTTTTCAAATACCACCTTGAGCCATTTGGATTAGAGGTCCAATACAATATTGAAAAATTAATATTAAAAAAGAATGAAAGAAGCAGGCTATGTGAAGCAGAAAGGACAAAACTACAAGGTCCTAGACAGAAATACACCATGATGGTATATTTGTTGACTCAAAAGAAGCCTTGCTGAGCTACCTCTAAGTAAATGGGTGCAGGATGAAGTTTGTGATTTCAAATACATAGCAACTATAAATCTCTATTAGTGTGATCAATTAAGCTATATGACTTAGCTGTAAGAATGCTCAATTTTTTTCTTCTATGTGCATATTTGAATCTGACTTGGCAACAAATACAAGTCAACACATTTTTAATTACATGTCCTATGGTTATATTAAATTCTCTTTATTCTGCCTCTGTTTAGATGATACAAAAAGAAGAAGAAGAAGAAGAAGAAGAAGAAGAAGAAGAAGAAGAAGAAGAGGATTTTGCCCCAGATGAATCCCATTTCCACAATCTTTACACAGAGAGATTTATCAGTAAATCAAATACAGGAATAGTTTTTTTTGCTTGTATAATAAACTGTGATTTTTCAAAGTTAAATTCCAACAAATGGAACAATGTATGCATGCCATAATGTATTTATCATCTAGATAGACAGAAATTTACTATGACAACATTTTTGTAGGAGAGGAAACAATGACTAAAACAACAGGCAAAGAAATGTCAGAGAATTTTAGTCATTATTTTAATGTGTTCATTTTTATTCAGTTTTATTTCCAATGAAATAAAATCAGTTCTAAAAAGTTGGTCAAACAATAAGGACAGCTGTTGTTGATATTTCTGATGCTTGAAAATGGATCATTGTGATCAATATCATTTGCACCGGCACTAAGGAGGCCACAACTTTTATTTTCTGCTGTACAGAGTCTAATTACAAGATTTACAATTAAGGTCCCAACACTTTGTCACATGTGTGTGTGAAGGTGTAACCCACCCAGATGGGTGGTCCTTCTCCACATGTGACAAAATATGTAAACAAATAACAACAACAGATTTACAAACCCCTCCCTGCCGGAAATGATGTCATATTACGTCATATGATGGCACTAGTTAATGACATCATGCATTTAATTGCATACGTCACTTCCTTTAATTTAACCTTTGCCAAATTTACCCCAATTAAATTTAATTAGCCAGATTAATTTTCCTGTGGGGTGGGGGTCATTACCTGCCCCATTATAAATACAAACAATTTCCAAATTATAGACTCTAACCCCTAAGTTGTGACAAAGCTAATAATAACATAAGATAACACATAAGTTATTATTATCATATGACCCATACCCAACAATTCTTATTATACATTGATCTCAGGGAGGGCGAAAAACCCAGGGTGATAACCCTGGGAAAAATTCCCTCCTGGCCCCCGAAGGCGACCAGCCTAAGCCTGAGAGTAACCTAACATAATTCTTTAAATAAGGGTGGGTGGGTTCGGTCGTTCAGTTCAAGCTCTAAAATGGCTGCTGCCATGTGGCAGCACAGAGCTATAAAGAACAAACTTTCGTAGGAAGTCTCGCGAGAGTACAATCACCACGAGACTTCCTTAACTCAAGCAAGCAATGTGATTGGACCAAGCGTGCAGGTACCCAGAAGCCCCTGCGTGCTTGACCAATCAGGCTTCTCATGTCCTTACATGGCCGGCGCAACAAGCAACCCCTCCCAACTCATTGGGGGGTGTCTTTGCACCAGCATAAAGGACACGAGATGCCTCTTTTTGGGTTTAAACAGGCCACAACTTTTATTTTCTACTGTACAGGGTCTAATTACAAGATTTATAATTAAGCTCTCAACACTTTGTCACATGTGTGTGAAGGTGTAACCCACCCAGATGGGTGGTCCTTCTCCACATGTGACAAAATATGTAAACAAATAACAACAACAGATTTACAAACCCCTCCCCGCTGGAAATGATGTCATATGACGTCATTCAATTAATGACATCATGCATTTAACTGCATTCGTCATTTCCTTTAATTTGTCTTATGCCAATTTTACCCCAATTAATTTAATTAGCCAGATTAATTTTCCTGTGGGGTGGGGGTCATTACCCGCCACAAGAGGGGGCCAGCCCAGCTAGGCATCCCCTCTCCCCCCCCACACAAACTGCTTTTTTGATATGTTCAGAGAGTGCCTGAACATAAATCTCCGAACCTTCAGCAGAGAGTTATACCCCATTGCCCCTGTACAGCTGAGGCCTATCCGTTTTAATTCCCAAATGTTCAATTATCTAAATGCCAAGTCTTGATAACTGCTTGGCCACAGAACGATTTAGCCATCATCAAGCACTGTTAATGGCGGCATCTTTGCGAGCTCCAGGCCAGCTATGCCTTGGCAGCAGCTTAGTCCATAGCAGTATAGCACCAGGTGCATTTTTTTTTAATTTCCGGCAAGTCTTTCACCATCTGCTTCACCAGCTGCAGGCAAGGGACTTTCATTAAGTCATTCTCCCCCAGGTGTATGACTAATAACCCGGGGTTATGGGTAAGACCTTGACAGCTGGATGATCCAAGGAAGCAGTGCTCCCCACATCATACCCCTGCAGCCAAACCATTGAGTAGTGCCAATGTTCACCAGGCCCAAATTAGTATCGCACCAGTGCTCAAGAAGGTGGCATTCTGCCCAGAAGACTAGACTGTGGTCCACAATCCAAATCTTGCCATGGAAAAATCCAGCTGAAATGCAAGTAAAGGAAATTAGTATAGTTGATCAGGATTCTCATTTCCAGAAGGCCAAACATAGGACTTAAATGCCCTGGAACGCCACCGGGCAATTCGACAAATATCGGCTTCACTTAGGCCGTGTGTGATTGCAGCTGTTGCTGCACCAATGCAGAAGGAGTGAGAAGAAAAATAAGCCTGAGGCAACTTAGCTCGCCTTAATGTCTCCTTCAACACTGCCCTAAATTGAAATTGAGTTAATGGCATGCCTGATAGGTGGAGAAACAGATAACCTGCCACTTTTGGCCTAACCTTGAGGTAATTGGTCATTGCTAACACCGGGCAAATTTGCCCACTAGGCGCTTTGGCTAAGGAGATGGATTGACCTTTCACCAACTGATCAGTTTTGGAGTGCCTAATGCAAATTTGAATCCCCTGTTCGGTTAAGATAACATCCAAAATTAAAAGTGCCCTACCAGACTGATCATTGCGAGATCCGGGCACAATCTCGCTAATTCGAAAAGCTGCAAAGAAAGCAATGGCAAATGCTGCCTTGAATAAAGCCACTTCCTCAGGTGAATAACATGTATCAGCTAGCTGTTCCCACAACTTTGCCAGGAGTGAGCCTGTTATCGGCCATCATGAGACCTTTACCACAGGGGATTCTCTAGACCAACCTTCCACAGCTCCTTTAACCCTAAAGTCTGTGGTAGGATCAAAGCAGCCCCTTGCCCTGGAGTGAAAAGCCAGGGTGGCCAGCTTGCCCCTAATAGTAACAGGTGACAGACTGCATGCCTAAGGTGTACTATGAAACACAGGGCCAGATCAACCCTAATAGGCCAGTCTTCTACCTCCCCAGTTTCCAATAAAAATTGTTTAAATGCATTCAAAGCTATCTGGTAGGACTTGCATGTAGATGGGGCGATGGAATGTAGGATCACCCTGTTAATTTCTAGTCTCCAAGGCTCCATAGCAAAGCTGGTACCTTCATCGGGTGTGGCAACGCCTTGGGAGCCTGCTGCCAGAACCTGGAGAACTGAAAATGAGAAAGGGCATCCGCCAAAGGTCTAAGCACACCAGGAACATGCTGAGCTTGGAATAAAACCTTAGAGTTCAAACACTGCATGACCATCGCCCTCACCAAACACATGACTCTGGGGGGCTTGGAAGACTGAGGATTTACCAACCAACCTGGTTGTCACACCAAAACCAGATGGTCTTGTTAGCAAATTGGCTTGCCCACAGGTGCACAGCCACTACAGTAGGAAAAAGTTCCAAAAACATCAGGTCTCTAGTCAGACAACATTCAATCCAAGCAGAAGGCCACGCCTCTGCAGCCCACTAGCCATCCCAATAAACACCAAAGCCATGGGCGCCAGCAGCATCAGAGTGTACCTGAAAATCTGCCCTCAGCAGCATTTCAGATCTCCAAAATGAGGTCCCACTGAATTGCTCAAAGAAGGACTCCCTAATCTTTAAGTCCTCACGAATCCACCTTGTGATCCTAATAAGATGGTGAGGAGCTAACACCCTAATAGTAGCCCTATATAATCTTGTGCAGAATGCTTATCCTGGAACTATTACCTTACACACGAAATTTAGTAATCCTGTAAGGGATTGAAATTTATGAAGTGTAGCTTTTTGCTTCCCCAGCATCACACTATGAACAAGAAATCAAGAACCCATTGGCATGATTTTATCAAAATAATACTTTCCTTCAAACTGAAAACCCAGTAAGTCAGAATCATCTGGGTGCACAGGGAGCAGCGTGAAAGCGGATTTTGTTCCACTTCACTTAGAGGGCTCCCTTGCCTAAATTCCTAACCATCTTGACTGCTGAGTTGAACGATGCATACTTAACAGATGTAAGCTCCGGATTTATGGCATCATTCACAGAGTCATCCTTTGGGTAGGATAAATTGTGAATCAACCTAAATTCCCCAGGGGCTTTTTTAGGTACAACACCCAGTGGGGATAAACAAAGTGTGGGAATAGGCAGCTGATCATGAATCCTTCCAGCAGTTATTTCTTTCACTAGCTTGTCCCTCATGATATTCGGCAATTCCCTCATGGAACGAGCATTAGGTGCACAGTGGTGTACCCTGGAACCTGTATAAGGGATACAAAAACCTACGGAAAAAAACATGAAATAAATAAGATGCAGCCTCCTTGTTAGGGTATACCCTCAGCCACGCCACCACTGTATCTAACCTAACTGGTGATGGAGCCTTTACCTCCTGGCGATACTGGCTGGGTGGCACCTCCCATTCCTGACCGCTAACCTCTGCTACAGGAAGCACCTGGGTGACCACCCCCGCAGGTGTTACACTTGTGATCAAACCTGCAGGGCTGCCTCTTGCACTTGCCTGTGTTAAAGTCCCAGCATATACCAAATTGCTTTCTTTCTCCCATGCCAGGCCTTGCATTCTGCCCTTTCGGCTGAGTAACCATGGGGACAAACCTGTTGTCACATATGCTCGAAGGGGAGGCCCCCACCATTACATCTGCCCATAATTCAGACTGTACATGTTTCCAAGACAGGGAGCGATCTTGTGCAGCTCTCATTCTAAACTGCTCATCATATTGCAGCCAGGCTGTACCCCTAGCGTTATGATGGCAGTTGGTGTAAACTTTTATCATGATCTCCTGGTATTTAGAAATGTCAGGAGACCTAAGGGGCTCTTTTTCCTCTATAACTCCCCTGTAAATAGTAAAACCCATAATCCAATTCACAAAATTACACTCCAGTTTAGGGCATTTGAGCACCTGAAACTGTTTTGGAAGGCTGAACACAATCTCATCCTTTACCATGATCCTTGGTTCAGGATCCCTAAAAGTAAGAGAAAATAAATCTATATAATCTCCCTTCCATATTCTTTCTTTAGTGGAAAGAGGAAGGTGTGAGCGAAGAGGTGTAGACATTCCAGCATAAGGAATGGATTTAGAATGCACAGTTACTCCTGATAGCACAGAAGCACCCAAAGGAGACACAGCAGGGGTGTCACTAGCCAAAGCAATTGGCTGAACCTAGAGTCAGGGACCTGTGTAACCACAGGTGCCTGCACAGGGGCACCCAAAGCTGCAGGGATGGGGCATTCCAAACCCACACCCTGACTAACCTGGTCACCTGGAGCCCATACCGAGGTGGGCCAATTTGCAAGTGAAGGATTAGTAGGAGACAAACCTGATATTGAAGCTTGCTGGGAAGCTTGCTGGGAAGCATCACCAGCCCCGAAGTGTGGCCCCGCAACAGCTCGGGTGTTGGGCAGAGAAGCAGCAGCAGCTGCCTGATCTCTCCTCTGCATATCACGGGTTTGCTCCACTGCACCAGTGCCTGGAAGAACCACTCCTCGCAAGAGTTTATATAGATCTGCCACAGTGGGCATCTCAGAAACAGGGGTAGCAGCACCCTGAATCTCCACACCTGGAACCCTTTTCAGGATTTCCCACACATCAGCTATAGTGGGTTGCCCCACCTCTATAGAAGGGCCCTCCCTCCATCCACCATTATCTGGAGGGAGAGAAGGCAGGCCATCTCATTGGGCCTAGCCTGAAGAAGAAGAAGGGCCCTCCCTCCATCTACCATCATCTGGAGGGAGAGAAGGCAGGCCATCTCATCGGGCCTAGCCTGAAGAAGAAGGGCCCTCCCTCCAGTCCATCTGCTTTGGTCCAGGCTTTTGAGGGAGAGAAGATCTGATGGACTTATTCCCCTTCCCCACCACCATCCCCTTCTCCTTTTGTGTCTTGTCTTTTTAGATTGCAAGCCTGAGGGCAGGGAACCGTCATTAATCCACTTGTAAGCCTCTCTGATAGCCTTTGTCTGAAAAGCGGGGTATAAATACTTCATAATAATAATAATATAGCTGAAACCACTGAAGGACCCAGTGTAGCAGAAATTACCTGAGAATCAGGTACAGAAGGAGGGATCAGCACTTCTGTGTCCAGGTTGCCAGAAGGGCTGGCAATAGGGCTGGTGGCTGTAGCCTGTAGCCCCTTCTGGGCAAGCTGGTTACAGACCGCCACACAGGCCTGTACAGTCTTGCCCAGTTATGCTAGCTGAGCAGCAATCTCATCATCTCTGCTGGCAGACTGAGAAGGCCTCTTTGAAGCAGAGTGACTAGAGCCATGCACAGCCAGAGCTGTGCACCTCTTATATTGGGCCTTACTGCGAGGCATCACTCCCCCGAGTGAGTGTAAACATGGGTCCTATGCACAATCACCCAACCTTGGATGACTACCACCAGGCCAAAGGCCGCCCTTCCCCAAGTCTCACAAGGGACGCAAATAGCCAGGAAGCGTCACTGGCAACAACCACGGGGGGGAAGGTGTCCACCAAGGGTCCTATTAGGCACCCTGCACCACCATGCCAAGGGCCGCCCTTCCCCAAGTCTCAACCAGAGACGCAGACAGCCAGGAAGCATCGCTGGCAACAACCAACCAGGGGGGAAGGTGTCCACCAAGGGTCCTATTAGGCACCCTGCCTGAAGACAAGTATTGCCTTCACACACCCAGCGCTGGGAAGAGGTGTAACACCCTCCTGAACCAGCGATGGGGTCCTGACCTTACCATTCTGGAGTAAACCAGGGCATCGCTGGGCCTGAGATCGAGCACAGGGTCCGCGCACCCGGTGGAGAAGACGCCTGCCGCAGCACCCACCTCAGACAGTTGAGAAGCCCTCCGAGTGTTGGAGATGGGCAGGCCACGCTCCAGGCCCCAAGCGACCGGCCAGAAGGCCTCACCCGGCCTCTTCATCCCAACACGCAGGGAGACTTAAAATTAAGAACTCCTGTGGTGAATAGTAATCGTGGATCAAGTAAATAATCATCAAGAGCCAAATTGCAGCAAAAGCCAAGAATTTGCTAGGCCAAAGCCAAGCAAATAGCCAGAGCACAGAGGAAAGCTTAGTGACTCGCTCAGTTCAAGCTCTAAAATGGCTGCCGCCACATGGCAACACAGAGTGATAAAGAACAAACTCTCGTAGGAAGTCTTGCAAGAGTACAATCACCGTGAGACTTCCTTAACTCAAGCAAGCAACGTGATTGGGCCAAGTGCGCAGGTACCCAGAGGCCCCTGCTCGCTTGACCAATCAGGCCTTTCATGTCCTTATATGGCTGGTGCAACAAGCAACCCCTCCTGACTTATCGGGGGGTGTCTATCTTCAGGCTAGCCAATGTGGATGAATTTTCTAACAAATGATTGAATGCAACACAAAATATAACAGTTTGTGCAGCAGAATGAATGCCACTCAGGCTGCATCCACACTGCAGAAATAATCCAGGTTGACACCACTTTAACTTCCATGGTTCAGTGGCATGGAATTCTAGGAATTGTAATTCTGAGGGACATTTAGTCATCTCTGTCAGAGAGCTATGATGCCACAACATACTACAAATCCTATAATTTCATAGCATTGAGCCATGACAGATAAAATGGTGTCAACCTGGATTATTTCTGCAGTGTGGATGCATCCTACGACCTGTACAATCTAAAATTCACCAACTTAAACACAGCTGAAGTTTCAAAATCCTCTATTTTTGATGAAGCCCTAAAAGCAAAACTGAATTCATTGAGCCACTGGCAGACTGTCTTCAGCTGGTTCATCACAAGTTAAGCAAATCTGATGCTACTACATTGGGTTTTGGAAACAGTGTTTGCCCCCACTTCCCATTCTTAGTCTAAAACCATAAGAAACCCCATTATGTCCAGAAACTCACTTTTTGTGAAATATTCATGGTTATTTGCATGAGCAACACTAATTTTTCACAATAAAACACAATCTTCATGCAAAAAAGAAGCAAACACAAATCCATGTTTGGAGATTATCACACGGGGATAAGAAATGGAAAAAAGTGCTATCCTTTCATCATGTTTGCTCAATTGCATGAAGATTTTCACACAATGTTGTGTACATATTGTACTTGTCCCATCATGGAAGCATTGTGCTAGTGCAACTTCTCATTAATGACAAAAAGTGTTAATAGCTTGCCAATAGCACTTCATTAGTGCTACCGTGATGTGTGAAAGACAATCATGTTTCAATAGCTCTATTGAAAATCCATCATTAAACTTTCCAGAACTAAATTGAATCCCACAGTCTCCCAGTGTGCCATTCAGCAGAATCACTTCCTGTGTCACACTTGTGGGTCACAGGAGATTTTCTTAGTATATCACAAAAACAGGATGCCAATGCTAAAAGCTGCTGATGTGTGAAATGTAAAAGTGCTAATTTTCCATTTGTCAATTGTTAATGCTCCATTATTGTGACACTGTGTGAAAGTAAGGGCCTACACAGACTGCCATAAATAATCCAGCTTGAGACCGCTTTAACTACCCTGGCTCAGTGCTAGGGAATCATGGGAACTGTAGTTTATTGTAGTGCCTTCTCTGACAGAGAAGGCTCAATGTCTCAGAAAAAACTACAATTCCCATGATTCCCTAGCACTGAGACAGGACAGTTAAAATGGTCTCAAGCTGGATTATTTATGGCAGTCTGTAAAGACCCTAAGTGTTTGCCATTATATCATTTTTGCTAAATAATGTTAGAATATTGTTATTAAAGTGTAAATAGCTCTCGTGTGATCATCTCCTTTATTTCTGCATATGAGTGTGGTATGGTGGTTTGAGCATTAAGACTAGAACTCTGGAGACCAGGGTTCAAATCCCCAACCAACCACATAAAGCCACTGGGTGATCTTGGGCAAGTCACAACATTATCAGCCACAGAAAACCCCATAATTGATTCACCTTAGGGTTGCCAGAAAAGACTTTAAGGTACATAACCATAACAATTATTTCTGCATAGAATAATTTCCCAAAACATTTTGGACTGTGTGAATATCACACAATAACTGTACAGAAAGGCTCATTGTCTCTCATATTGTGGAGAAAACTGTGGAAAATATCCTTTCTTACATAAGAAATAGTATAAAGTAAGAGCATAAAATATAGTATAAGAGTATAAAATAATTCAATATTTACTTCCCTGTTAAACAGGAAGAAACCAAAATGACCAAAAAGCAGTGATGGGCAAAGGCCAAATTAGAAGGAAGTACAGGCGTCCCTCCATATTCTTGGGGTTTAGGGGTGAAGGACCCTCATGAAAGTGAAAATGTCATGAATAATCCCTCCTCACAGTTACAGGATGGCAGAGAGGGGTTGGAGAGGAGCATGTGTGCTTGCCTCTCCTCTTTTTCCACCCCATAGCTAGCTCAGCTGGACCAGTTACAGGGTGGCAGAGACGAGTTGGAGAGGAGCATGTGCGCTTGCCTCTCTTTCCTCTCCTTGCCACCTTGTAGCTGGCTCTGCTGGGCTAGTTACAGGGTGGCAGGGAGGGGTTGGAGAGGAGCATGTGCGTTTCCCTCTTTCCTCTCCTTGCCATCCCATAGCCAGATCACCTGGGCCAGTTACAGGGTGGCAGGGAGGGGATGGAAAGGAGTGTGCTTGCTTGCCTATTTTTCCTCTCCTTGCTGCCCTGTACAGAGTGGCAGGGAGGGAATGGAGAGAACGAGGCGTGAGCATGCACATGACGGCCTTGACCTCATGAATGATCAAAACGGTGAGTGCCAAAGCCACAAATACAGAGGGATGACTGTATTCAGGAGTAAGTCAGAAATCAGAATTGATGGACAAACCAAAGGATATAGGAAAAATCTAGTGCTCAGAAAGATTTTGTTGTCCAAATATAGCTTAGAAAGAACAGAAAGCTCTTTTGTATCCCATCCAGTCCAGGTTGTTCCAATAGCCATCCTGGGTGGGTGTGGTCACTCCAAGTCCTCATAGATAGATAGATAGATAGATAGACAGAAAAATAGAGATGTAGATGTCCTAAGGAGATACTTCAACATTCAATTCACTCATTCACCTCATGGAACAGCAACACATAAACCCAAAGTCTCCTAGACTGACCAGTAGAAACTGTGTTGAAAAACATTCAACACCTAAATAAACAATTAACATATTATTTAAATGAATATAGATGAGCAGACTAATTAAGAAAAATGAATTCAAATGTTGATGACTCAACCAAGAATATCCATAGTTTAAGGATTTGTGATTCTGATTATCAGATGCTATGAGAAAGGGGAGGTAGCAATTTACTAGCCACTATTGAGCATAAAACACTGAATTAGGTGACACTTGTTTTAGACACTTATGTTGCATGTACTAGTGCATTTGTAAACACTTTGTTTCAGAGTGTTCTAGAAGAAATGAAAACTAACATTTTCCCCCATGCATTTCCTTCTCTAACATGGAGATTGGAGCTGGCTTTTTTTTTTTTTTTTTTAAAGAATATATACAAACATTTGAATGTATAATAATGCAGACACTTAAAGTATAATAGCTCTGAAAGTCATACAATGCAATAGTGCTAATACACACTTTTACCACTAATTCAAGCATGGCACACCAAAAAATTGTCATGCAACAAAATCACATATGTAATACAATAATACTACCAAATGTATGTGTAAATACTATTTTACTATTGTTTTCTAATGCGGTAACAAATTGTGATGATTGTTAGCTGACTTGATTGGTTTCATAAAAAAAGAAGTTAAATGTATTAGAAATAAATCAAATATAAATGATATAGGGCTTATCTACATTTGCCAGAATATTCTGGGCTACCCCTGGAGTATTTAGGCCCCGAAATCCACCTGAATCCAATTAGCTCTGCAGCAAAATGTGGTGATGATAGCAAACTGGCAAGCACCACCATTATGGGCACACATCATCATTTGGCAAGGATGCTGGCAGGGACCATATGAGAAGGCAGCCACCCATCACTGCTGGGGTTGGCTCTAGGTTTTCTGGTAAACCTGGAACAGAATGTCTTTCAATGTGGGACAAGGGGGAAAACCCTGAATTGAGTCCAGGAATAGCTATGGAAAACAAATGATGACCATCAAATTGGAAATGATCAATATTCATCCCTATCCTCAAAAAAGGAGACACACACAAAAACTGCAGCAACTATAGGACCATAGCACTAATTTCTCATGCAAGCAAAATTATGCTCAAAATTCTGGAACACAAGACTCCAACCATTCATGAAGAGAGAAATCTCAGAGGTCCAAACAGGATTAAAAAAAAAAAAAAAAGAGGCACTAGGGACCATATTGCAAACATAAAATGGCTAATGGAGTGCACCAGGGAATTCCAAAAGAAAATCAGCATGTGCTTTATAGACTATAGCAAAGCCTCTGTATGCATAGATCATGAAAGGCTGTGAAATGCCCTTAAAGAAATGGGAGTGTCAACAGACTTGATAGTCCTGATGAAGTATTCAAGACAAGAGGCTACTGTCAGAACAGAACAGAACAGAACAAAGAAAAACAGAATGGTTCCCAATTGGCAAAGTAGTCAGACAAGGTTGCATTTTATCACTCTACCTGCTCAACTTGTCTGCAGAACATATTGTAAGAAAAGCAGGCTTGGACACAGAAAGAGGAGGAGTGAAAATAGGGGAAAAATATCAACAATCTAAGATACACAGACAATACCATAGTACTAGCAGAAAAGCTCACAGGCTTGGAACAACTGCTAAGGAAGATCAAAGAAGAAAGTGCAAAGGCAGGCTTACTGTTGAACATAAAGAAAAGAAAAAAAAGTGACCATAGATAACCTACGCAAATTCAACCTAAATAGTGAGGAAACAGAAATAGTAAAATAAATAGTATGTGTAGTGTAAACAGCACATAGCTACTCAAGGGGAAATTTGGGGTAGCTAGGTAATTTATATATGGTTTATATTTTAAAGGATCATGTTTCCCTTCATCATATAATATTATGCATATTTTTATCCTTTTCAATTTTAAACACTTTTCATATATTGGTGCTTTTAATATATCATTAGAAGTGATTTAATTCTTTTAAATTTCCTCCCTTTAAACTTTAAAAGGAAGCTCAGGAACTCCCAGAGTGGTGGTGGAATGAGTAAAATACCAGTACAGGGCAGGCAAAAAGGTAGCATGTCAGGGACAGGGCAAGATCTCAGACATTTCTACTGTGAAATTTTATGGTTACCTTGATGGCAATTTTAATAATTAATCCATAAGGCCAGTGCAAGCTCTCACCTCATCATCATTTATAGGCTACTGTAGTACAATATGGCAGCAGCAGTTTCATAATTTGGACAGGTCAGCAAAACTAAATTTGGAATCAACCCAATGGTTAATTGCATTAGGATCAGCTGGAGAGACACAGCAGATATAAAATGTACAAGGCATTTTATGACTAAGAAAACTCAGGAATCCTGGTTTTGCTTTCCTACTCCTTAACAAATTTTCTAAATAGTATTTGGCATTTGATTTAATCTGTTTTCTACTTCTTAGCTATGGAACAAAATATTGGTTTTAAATGCCTCATCCATTCGTTTTCCTTATTTTCAGGAAGCATGGTGAGCATTCTCCTTTTGTCACTCATAGCCTGGTGTCCAGTTCTGAGCACCATAGTTCAAAGGACTTTAACAATTTGGAAGGTGTCCAAAGGACAGTAGCCAAGATGGATAAAAAAATATGGAAACCAGACCCTATGAGGAACATCTAAGGGAGCTGGGTATGTTTAAGTGATATAATGATCATCTTTAAATAGAGGAATGGTTGTTGTGTATATGATGGAATGAGCTTGTTTTCCTGCATGAGAGGGGTGTTTGACTAGATTGTCCTTGGGATCCCTGTGTTTCTATGATTCTATGAAAAATCTTGTTAATTGCTAATAAAAATCAGTTTACTTATCTGAACTCTTGAGCTTATATAATGCATTTCATCTTCTTTTAGCTAACATGTAACAAAGGCAAAAAAGGGGGCAGAAATAAAAGAAGTGGGTGTCATGAAGTGACACCTTTTTTGTGCAGAAAAAACTGGGAAACCAAAGAAAGAGAATTATAAAATGTAAAAGAGAATTGATTTTAAATGGCATATGACCAAAAGGTTGGCTGAAGAAGCCATGTTCTAATGTCAAAATGGAATGACAGCATGACTTTGTAAAAAAGAAAGGGAAAAAAGAAAGGCTTTGTAAAAAAGAAAGGCTTGGAATGTTTTGGGATTGGTTATTTTCAATATGAAGTAGCAAACTTCTTATTTCTGTTTGTAAGTCAATTTGATATTATATAGATAATGGGTTGATGTAGATGGCCCGTTTGGGGCAGGTCTCAGCCACCCCTGGGAGTGGTGGATCAGGGCTGAGGCAACCACATGCCACGGCCCCAACCTTCCTTTTTGCCACCCCCAAAAGAGCAGCAAAATGCTGTTCCTTTTGGGAGTGGCAAAAGGCCACCCTTAGAGCCACTGTCACAGCACAGAGTCAGGGTGGAGTTGGGGCAGCCAGCGTGTGGTTGCCCCACCCCAACTCCACCCCCAGGCCAGCCCTTTAGGCTGTTCTGCATTGGTCCAATGTCTTCCTTGTTAAAGCCTTTGAATGTATACAATGCCATACTGTTAATGACTAGAAAACAGGTTAATTTATCACAATGTGTGAAATTAATACACAGCAAGGCAAAGTCTGCATCTTATTTCAGACCACATGTCCTCAATTTAGAGCTTGGTGGTACCTGTATCACTGGTTTATGCATTTAGTCTGGACATCAAGTGACCAAGTCTGACATACATCAACTTCTGAAATGACACTCCAAGGTGTAAGAAAACACTGAGGGTCATTGAGAATGGTGTAATTGTTGTCTTTCAGCTCAGATGTACCCTAAAATGTATCCTTTCAATAATTTCTTGACATCTCTGGCCTATGAAATGACAGAAAAATAATTAACGTCCAATCTCTGGAGAATTTTTTGAAAGCAAAATATGTTACCACCTGTTAGAGCTGTGACAATCAGATTACATTCAACTGTTGAAGCCTCTCAGTAGTGAATGTTTACAAAGAGAGACAAAATGGAGTTGGCAGGAGGGGGAGAGAACACTAATAGACTGAAGCGGAAAATGTTTATGTGGCAACTTTTTAAATTCTTCTGTCAATCATCCTGCATCATGTAAGACATTTATTCATTACACTTCAACATCCCTGTGAACAGAGAATTTCAACCAAGATTCCTGCAAGCATCAAAAAATCTACCATCCAATTCAAAGTACATAAAGTGAATTGTATATGATCTCCATGGTGAGGAATGCTTACAAAGGTACATCTCCACACACTCCTTTCCACTTCTGATCCCACGTCACATATGCATCATGTTAAGGAGCTTTTGTCACCTTTAATTTGCTCTCTGTATCATCTCATTTGAACCAACAAATTTTGCAGGGTTAGAAAATGATGCTCATATTAAAAGCTAATCCAAGCCTTATCAAAATGATGGCCCTGCCTCAAGCATGAACAGAGCAAAAGATAATTCTTGAAACATATTGATTCATTAAAAACATGGAGAGATGTTGTGGTTTTTAAAGTATAGTTTCTCCTACAATGAGAATGATGTAAAAATGCAATGAGCAGAGACTCCAAAATGCCTTTTTCAATACCATTTTAAATGACATTATCAATATAATACCTTTTAGTATACAAGACAAATAATGTCTCTACTGCTTTTACCTTTACCAACATAAATAACTTTTCTAATCTCTCTCTCTCTAACAAATACATTAGTAAACATCTTGCCTAAATGGTGGGGAGCTACATCACACTGCCTCCTCCACAACTGCAGTAAATAATTGAAAGTAGGGAAATCTACCCAAACATTCAATATAGTTGATAATTTTGACCCTTAATGATCTTTAGTGGGTTTTACAGCAATTGTCTGTAATTCAGCAGAAAGGTTATGCGACACTGCAGAATCATTTCCTCCAGCTAGCAGACTGTGAATAAGAAGATCAACAGGAGGCCATATGCACATATAAATAAATTGTCCTTCCCAGCTAGAGCTGGTACTTTTCAGGTCCAATGAGCCACTTGTAACAGCTTGCATTTTGACATCAAGTAGTATTTTGAAATGTTACTTCCTTTCCCCAGGAACACACAGGCAAGCCATCTTGATTCCTGAACCTTCAAACATACCTGGTGTGAAGTTTATTGAATTTGCATTCCCTCATCTCACTCCATCTATTGCAAGAAAGTGAAAGTAAAAATGGAAAATACAAGAGACAAAATGGAGACTGGAATATAAGATGTGAGATAGAGGGAAAGACAAGCCATGAAAGTGAACTAGCATGAAAATATTTTTAAAAGATTTACATTCCAAATGTGTTCTGTGATATGGATCAATTATTTGCTCAGAGCAAAGAAAAGATTTTTTTTTAAATTACAGCTCACAGAGTCCAAACAAATTACCATGCTGGCTGATTATTCTCAGACCTGGAAAAGTTGTTTTTAGACTATACTGATTCAGAATTCCTCAGCCACCAGTGGTTAGTGAATGGCTGAGATTTCTAGTCTCCAAAAAGTAATTTTTTTTATGGTCTTGGTCTGCTTCAGCTTTGGGACAAGTGCTTATTTTATGCTTATTTTTAGGCTGCAGAGTAGAATGTTGAAAAGCAGACACTGAAGTGTGAAGAGTGTGCAGCTCAAAATATGCAAATAGTTCTTGTGTGTTACCTGTGGCTCTTGTGCCCCCTCTCCTCCCAAAATGTTTTGTTTAGAAAATTCAGGCCATGTGTCTGAATTATAGTGGGCTTTCAGTATCCACTGGGGATTGCTTTCAGGTCAATGTTCAAGTCCCATTAAATAGAATGGCAAAATAAAATGGTACCTATTATAGAAAATGCCAAAATCATTTTCAGAATTTATATATATTTAAAATATTTTCAAGATGTGGATACTTGAACCCATGGATAAAAACAAAACAAAACTGTGAATATAGAGGGCTGACTATATTTTTTTACCTATGCTCTAGGACTCAGATCTGAGCTTGGATACCCAGGTCTCAGCAGTGGCCAGAGTGCATTTGCTCAGTTAAAACTAGCGTGCCAGCTGCACCTGTTCCTTGAGAAATTAGATCTGACCATGATGACACATGCCTTAATTACATCCTATCTGGACTACTGAAATGCAGTCTACATGGGACTGCCCTTGGAAACTGTTAGGAAACTTCAGCAGGTCCAAAGTGCTATGGATAGGCTGTTTACTGAGGTTGGGTAGAGGGATCATATGACCCATCCCTGTTGAAACAGCTAAATTGGTCCATTTTGGGGCAGAATTCAAAGTACCGTTTTAGAACCCTATATGGTTTGGGTCCAGACTATCTGAAAGATTGTATCTCCTTATATAAGCCAGGCTGTGTTTTGAGATCTATAGGGAAGGACCTTCTCACAGTCCCACCACTTTTGCAGGTGCAGTTGGTGAGGACTTGGGAGAGAGCCTTCTCCATGGCTGCTTCCAGGCTGTGGAAGGTCCAGCTGTCCCCCTCCCTCCTGTATTTCTAGTGGAAAGTGAAGAGACTGTTATTTAGGCAAGCCTTTTGATTTTAATTGTTGAGGTGTAATGTGTGAATAATGTGGCTTTCTGTATTTTTAAAATTATCAATCTTTTGATGAAATGACATTATAAACATGTTTTAAGAGTTTTAACTGTTTTAACCATGTTTTAAATAATGCCGATACTTAATTCTGTCTGAATTTTTGTAATCAATGTTTTTTTTAAAAAAAACATTTTTAAAGCTGTTATAAGCTGCCTTGGATTCCAGTTTGGGAGAAGGCAGGAATATAAATGAAATAAATCAATAAAATTAGAGATGATTCAGCATAAAGCATATAAGATATTTAATTTGTAGTAGAGGAAAAAAATGAAATAATTAATCTTACTTTTGAGTAATGGCACTGAAAAATAAATATAAATAAATAAAATATTCAGAAAAAGGCTGATTAGTTTTACTCCAGTCTTTTAAAACAAAAATAAATGCCAAAGCACAGCAAAAGACAGATCAGGGTGGCTGGAGTGTCAACTGCCTTTAAAGAAAATTCATATCCATGGCATTCCATTGCAGGATTATTCAGGGGCAGATTATCCTTAACTGCTCAATGTGAGTCAGTGTTAGAGTAGAAAATAGTAAAAATAATGCTTCAGTGTTTTCTTATCATTTCTCCCTGTGGCATAAAGATCACAGTGATAGTATCATGTTTTCCTTTGATGGATTGTTTCATGTCCCTTTGCAGTGTAATGAATTCCGGGTAAATACAACTTTGCAGTGGTACATGGCAAATAAAGAAAACACAAACAAACAGCAACTGCCACTGTTGAAACAAGGATCTCTTAGCTGTCACTAGAGTCTCTCATCTGAATATTCACTTTCTAAAATATCTAGAAGCACAGCACACCCCAGTCACCCTCATAATATATACCTAACATCACACACCCCAGTACTACCTTTGATTGTTTAACTGAATTGTGTTTAAAAGAATACATGAACAGCAGAGCTGGTAGTTATCATATCTTTCTCAACTCTTCTTCCCCACCTTGGTTTTCTCAGTAGGGTGCAAGATCAAGTGATTCTACTTTCCCTTCTTCAGGCCACAACAGTAATGACAAGGCTGTTTGTTTTCTCAAGAGACAAGATGAACAGGCCTCATTATCGTCTCTTTCAAAAATTATATACTGTTTTCCTAAAGAAAGGCAGGCAGCATATATAGAAGGAGATGGCATTCAAAGGTAACAGAAGCTGAGAAAGCCCTTAAACCATCCCTTTCTATTGCTCTTGCCATTCAGATAGTATTAATATACTTTCTTGAATGAACCATATTTAGTGTTATTTGCATTGTATCTACCAGGTTTAATCGATTGTACAAGATGAACTGCAAAATGGAATTTTAGTCTGGGTAAATAAAGATGTGGTATGATTTGAGCATTGTACTAAGAATTTGGAAACCAGGGTTCAAATTCCTATTTGGCCATGGAAATCCACTGGGGAATCTTGTTAAGTCATACTGTCTCAATTTCAGAGGAAGGCAAAGGCAAACCTCTTCTTAACAAATCTTGCCAAGAAAAGCCTGTGGCAGGTTTGTCTTAAGGTCATAAATGACTTGAAGACACATAACAACAAATATATATGTATATATATATATATATATATATATATATATAAATTATTTATATATATATATATATATATATATATATATATATATAAATTATATATATATATATATATATATATATATATATATATATATATATTACCATCTTTTAAATTCAAGCAAACATTATTCTGAAAATTTAGAAAATGTGATGTTTCTGCCATTATGATCATGTAAAAGCTTCAATGGGAGGGAGGATGCTCCAAAACAGTAATTTTGAAACTTTGTTTCAGTTCAATGTCTTACAAATTAGCTGTCCTTTAAGATGCTACAGCATCCTGTATGTCTGTTATGGTGTAGACCATTTTGACTACCCATCCAGCTATCATGAAAACCATTCTTCTCAGGGTCCCTTTCAAAGCACAAATAATGTCTATACTGTGAAGCTTCTTCTATGACTTAATACTTTTGGATGACTGAGATGATGATACTAGTACTTATTAAAATAAATAAATTACACAACTATTATCTATCGAGGTAAAATCACTCTACTCCTGTTTTCCCACAGTACAGGGCTCCCCTTTGACCCCCCCCCCCCGCACTTGATACACAGAAGTTGGTACACAGAAGTTGTGGCTAAATAAGCAGTCATGTATTCATTTCAAACAGCCCATGTAATTAAACCCCTCCATGAGCACTTTAAAATAAATAAATAAAATAAAGATATTCATGTTTATTTATTTATTTTAAAAAAGATGTACACATGAATCTATTTAGAACATAAGAAGTCTAGGGATAAAGTATTGGTACAGAAACTAATTACAGGAAACCAAGTGCTTGGGGATGTTATGGTCTCATCAGCATTCACAACTGGTTGTATGGCAAGCAGCAACAAAGTTGAAACAGGAGATAGAGGAGAGATAAAGTGCTCTGGATAGTAAAAGTTCTTTCTCTCGGTGTATTCTTGATTCTCTTATGTCTCTCAAGCACATCCCTTTCTCTTAAAAGTCAATGGTCTCTTGGGTGGGCACAGCCTGCTGATAAAGTGGCACAGACTAAACCAGCAACTAGATGGGATGCAACTGCTCTTGACTACCAGGATGCAGTCAGCTCCGTTTTGTCTAAGGAGTGGATGTCCCCAGTGAGGCATGCACAGGTGGAAAAAGCTGTTAACTACCAACGATATTAATCATCTTCCATGATAGGCTTAATGGTTAGACTACTGCTCTCACACAGTGCTATGGGAGCTTTTGGAATCCTACTATCAACATATTCACAGATTTCTTTATAGGAGAACTCAGATAGAAAAAAAGGGTTAAATTTGATCTTTTTATATTCACAACACTGACTATGCCTTTTGGTACAGAGATTATTGTAAGACTGATTTGGACATAAAGATTGGCAGAGCAAAGACTGTCCGTGCTTTTAAATTTCACAAAACCTGGATGGCAACACAACTGGGATGCACAGATATGTTGCTTCAAAGCCTACTGAAGGAGACATCAGCTACTGATACCTCTTTCTTCCACATTTCCTAAGGTCTGCATCCACACTGCAGAAATAGTCTAATCTGGAACCACTTTAATGGACATGATTCAATGTTTTGGAATTCTAAGAATTGCACTGTGTTGTGGCACCAGAGCTCTCTGGCAGAGGAGGTTAAATGTATCACAAAACTTCAATTTCCAGAATTCCATAGCATTGAGCCATGACAGTTAAAGTGGAGTCAAACTGGGTTATTCCTTCAGTATGGATGCCACCTTAGATTTCATAAGGAATAATAGTGGGACTAATATAACAGGATAGCTAAAATAGGACAGATAAAAACATTAAGAGAATTCTAGCTATACAGCTTCCAGATCTGTGGGGTGTGTAGCAGACCCCCACCCAAAATGCAAACCACTCCTTCATGTAATCTGGTCAGTACAAAACCATCTGACAGTGTCACTAGTTCCCACAAAGCTTTGGTAGACTGCCAAACTTTAATTTAGAGCCACAATACATGCATGCCAGTAAAAAAATAGCCTTCAATGATGCCACTATTTTCAACTGAAACTTTTGTTATCAGTGCCAATGACAAGTGTGGAAGATCTGCTCTGGATCACAACCACAGAGGGAGGCAAACTATAGAAGTGAACAACTGCTGAAGGACACTGAAGTGCAGTCTTTCCTCTGGCACCTGAAATCTTGAAAAAAGATTTGCTGCCTGCTGCAGATCCAATGTCTTCTGAAATTTCATATTATTTCTGGTAAACACAAATTGTGATGCTGTAATTGCCACCACTATCTGCACAAATAAAATATGCTCAAAAGAAGGAGTGTCATGGCTTTGAAACAATGCAATAAGACTACAGCCTTTTTAAGAAGCTTGTCAATAAAAATGGATTTGCAATCAAATTATCATATGACAGTAATCACTGCCTTCTGGTTACTGGCATTTACTCTCTAAAGTTTGCTTTATGACTAAGAAGAAAACAAGCACCATTTGTGTCATTACTGAAAGATGGATGGAGGGGAGCTAGCACATACACCACTGCAAATAAGCTATGGCTCCTTGTCAAATAAAGGACAAAGCATTTCACTTGACAAGAAGCAACATAGACCAATACCTCACTCTCATAGAAGAGGTTGTCATGAGAACTGTACAAGGCAAACATTAATTCCTGTTAACATGGGTTGATGATAGAATGAAAGGTAGCAAATGCTTAACCTATGTTTTGTGGAGATTTGTTGCCATGGCTTCACTGCTACACCCATTTATATTGAAGCAAGCCCCATTAAATGTAATGAAATGTACATTTGGATAGACATGTAACCCAATTTTAGAATGGTACATTCCAATTATGTTGCTATATTCCAATATAAAATGTTGTGTGTATTTTAAAATTATTGTTCAAAGTATAGTCTTTCTTTTCTTCAACATAAAACCTTTCCTTTCACTTATTGTTTTATTAATATTGAACACCTGTTGCACAAGATAAGCAAATGTAGATCCTTCTCCATGACAATTTGGATTATTATACCAATTGTTCCACCTATTAGTAAATGATTACTATACCACTACTGCAATCCTAGCACTTGTGTGAACCACAATTAATATAATGGAAAGTCCTGCTGAATAAGTACTATCACACTTTGGCTACATCATGAGGAAAAATGAATCTTTAGGAAAGATAATGATGGTAGAAAAGGTGGAAGGCAAAACAAAGAGAGGAAGATCACATACCAGGTGGATTAACCTAATAAAGGAGAACATGAGCCTGGCCTTGTAGGACCTCAGCAAAGATTCTGAGGACAAGGGATCTTGGGGGGGTTGCAGACTGCCAGAAATAGTGTGAATTCAGTCCACTTTTAGGGTTAGGGTTAGAGTTAGGGAACCATGGGAACTGTATTTTATTGTGGCATCAGAGTTGTCTGACAGAGAAGGCTCAATGTCTCAGAAAAATAACAGTTCCCATGATTCCCTAGCACTAACCCTAACCCTAAAAGTGGACTGAATTCACACTATTTTTGGCAATCTGCAACCCCTATTGGAGATGTCTCATCCACAGGGTTGCCATGAGTCAACTCAAGGGCAGTTAATAACAAACTATTGAATAAATACAAGCAGGCTGGACTGTGTAACTCAGTTAATCTCAGAGTTATGTGTGATTTTTAAATCCTATCTGCCCTGAACATTTTTCAGTTAAAGAAATAACTTTTCATTGACACAGAAAAATGATTAAAGGTCTCTGCAGTAGCATCCACTATTTCCTCTCTGAATTATATAAAGGCTAGTCTGGTGTACATAAGAAATTAATACGTTTCCTTTTGCTATCACTTTCGCAAACAGCAGGTGCAGGATGTGAGCATCCATTTAGACCAAAATCATTTATGTGCTCCCATCTGGTTGTCAGATGTTTCTATAGAGATAAACAGATAGAGGGAAACACACCTCGCAACAGCTGAGGGCAACACTAACAGCTGGTGCATTTTTAGCTCCTGAAGTCACAACCAGATAACCTTTTCAGTTTCTGAATGCTTGTGTTATGTTTGAAACAAGATTCTACAGCAGCCATTGCTCTTGACTGTTTATTATATTCTATTATTACATTTATTATATTATATTAGTTTGCATATGCTAGCTAACTTCTTTTCTTCCCGATGATTCTAAAATTCTGACAGGTTAGAGCTCTGCTACATTTATTAAATATATTTATATATTGTTATAGAAAAAAATTATTGTGATATGGGGAAAGGGTGTGGCAAACATGTTTGACTTGTATTGCCCGATGCATCTTTTGTTAGCTTAACTGATTGAATGTATTACAATGGAAGTAAATTGTTAGACTGTAGTACTGAGCAGTTGGGAAAGAATTGGGGCAATTCTGGAAGGCTGAAAGCCCTTAAAAAAAAAAAAAGACTATGCTTTCCCTTACCCAGATTACTTTTAACAAGGCTACAGGTGCAAACAATGATTTGTTGGAGAAAAAAAAAACAATAAATCTCACTGCAGTTTCAGTCACAGAACCAGACTAAGAAAGCAGCATCAGTTGGACTGCTGGTGGTCTAGCTGGAGAGATAATGTGGTGGCAATAGACTTTAGGGGTCTAGTAAAATATTTTAAGCTGTGCCTCCAGCTATGATGCACATGTACATTTGTTTAATTTGTTTGTTGGGGAAAAATCCTCAACAAACCATTTACCCTCTAGGGACCGACTTCCAAATGAAATCAAATTCAGCTAAATCCTGCACGTGAAGAACATATGGCAATCACACTCATATCTTGATTTTGACTTGCAAACTCTAGGACCTACAACCACCAGTACCATGACTTCAGAAGCAAGCCCTCTCTATGACCTCTCCAAGGACTAAGGGTATATATGGTCTCTTAGATCCCATCCCAGTAGAAAAGTGGGGTTGAAATTCAATAAATAAGTAATAAATAACTAGCAGCAGCTGAAGAAACAGGGATATGCCCACAAGCAGCAGTCGTTGGAAGATGGGAAAAGGTTGATACATATGAAGATATATTGAATAAAGTCCATCCGAATAAGTATGAAATGAGAAAAAGCAAAGCAAAGCACTTCATATCACGCTATGGGATGTCTAAGTGGTTTACAACTGTAAGCTCATTGCCCCCAATAGTTGGGTACTCATTTTAGCGACCTCAGAAGGATGCAGGCCTGAGTCTAGCCTGAGCCCTGGCTAGTATTGAACTTGCAACCTTGTGGTCTATGAGTGAGTAGCTGCAGTACAAGTATTTAACCACAGGCATTTAACCTGTTTTATGCCAGAAAAATAAATGAATTGCATCAGCTTGATCCCAAAATGCATTGGTTCTTATATTTGCAGCTAAAAGAAAGATTCCTGATGGATCCAAAAATAGAAGAATTTGAATATGAAACTTTGGACATAGATACAATTCTGTTTGATCCAAGGAAAATAACTTCAAATTTATATAAATATTTAAGGAAATAAGAACAGGAAGATGATTTGATTTCAGATGAGATTATAAAATGGGCATCAGATTGTGACGGGTCATTGGATTAGAGAGCTGGAGTAATGCCAGAAATAAAATAAAGTTTTTTTTACAAGAGCACAGGTCTTGAGGGAGAATTATTTCAAAATGGAGCATAGGTGGTACTTGACAACAAGTAAGATTGCGAAGATATATAAGACGAATTCTAATGAATGTTGGAAATGCCAAGGAAAGGGAGGTACATGGATCCATATGTGGTGGCAATGCCCAAAAACTAAAGATCTTTTGGAAAAAGATTCACATAACGATTTAAAAGATATTCAAAATAAACTATGAACTAAGACCAAAATTTTATTTACAAGGAACAAGGACCAAGGACTAAGTAAATTCTCCCCCCTTGCTGCCAATCTTGCCACATTATGCTGTACTAAGCGGACTGCCTATTAGACCTTTTTAAGTGTTATCGCTCCAAATTAATATAATTGTTTTATTATTGTTAATTTATTTTAAATTGATTATGTTTAATACTGTTTTAATGGGAGGGTGGGTTTGGGTTTGGGAGGATTATTGTGTGATTTTATTGTTGTTAGCCGCCCCAATTACTTTGGTAGAGGGGCGGGATAGAAATAAATTATTATTATTATTATTATTGAATATGTTAAATAAGATTCCATCTTATGTAGAAAGGAAACACTGGAGAATTTTACTCTATATGATAATGGCGGCAAGACTTTTGGTTGTACAAAAATGGAAAAATAATGAACTTCCTGCATTAGGAGTCTAAAATTATTGGAGTCTAAAATTATCAGAATTGATGGAAATTAATATTTTGATGGCTCGTCTGAATCAGAAGGATATGAATGTAATTGAGATAGAATGGCTCCTGGTAAACAAATTTTAAGAACAGATGGAAAGACACTCCCCGACACGTTGGGAGGGGTTCTATGTTGCGCCGGTCTCTCAAAAGGAAGCTGATGCCTAACTGGCTGGGCAGGCAGGAAGTCGCACCCTTCCTGGGCCACCCAGCCAATCGGGTTGGATCCCGTGGGATCCAAGCCACGCTGGGTAATCTCATGAGGCTTTAGGCCTCGCGAGATTACCCGCGAGATTTGAGAGCTATTTAGCCCTTGGCCGCCACATGGTGGCAGCCATTTTCTGCGCTGCAGCCAAGCGACACACTTGGCTGCAGTTTGGGGGATCTGACGGCTGTGACGCATGGTAGAGTGGTTTGAGCTCGGCGCGGCAGCTCCAGGGTGGGGGATTACTTCGAGCCATTGGAGGCTCAGGCCCAGGTGCGGCCATGCTGGATATTTGCCATGTACTCGGTGAATTCCTGGGGCTTGGTGACACCCAGGAAGGTGCAGCCCCCCCAGTGAGGTAGGGCCGGGATGAGGCCTGTGCTGCCTAGGTTGCCTGCCTTTGTGGCAGACCAACCCGGCTTGGGTCCAGGGCCAGGAGAAGCCTTGGTGACCTGGCGGGCTAGCGTGGGGGGGGGGTGCGGGAAGGTGTGCCCTCCATTTGAGCAGACTGGGGCATAGGCCTCAGCCCTTATCTCTCTGACAGGCCAGCTCCATAGATGGTGGGGGAGTGGCCTTTTGTATGGGTAGGCCTTGTGGTTTGACAAGGCCTTGTTAAGCCCTCATTGCTCAGTCAGGGGTCCTGGCTTGAGGGTTTTTGGTGTCCCTACTTGGGACTGGGTGAGGCCCTGTGGCCTAGTGGTGTCACCCTGTGACACAAGTGGCATTTGTTTGAGGGGCACATGCCATTATTGTTGAATTGTTCTTTTGAGGGCTTATTGACACTCCCCCTTCAGGAGAGGAGGTTTTGTATTGCGTGGGCCTTTAAAAAAATAAATAATAAGTTTTTAGTGGTTGCTGCCTGATAGGTGTCCCAAGGGGAGTGGCATCTGTGGGAGCTTTAGGTGTGGCCGGGGCAGACAGGGTGGCCGAGTGCAACACTTATGCTGGAATGTCCACTCGGATCACACCTCCCCCTTACTACTAAGGAGAGAATATGGAAAGGGGAATACATTGATTTATTTTCTCTCACCTTTCGCGATCCTGAGCCGAGGATCATGGTAAAAGATGGGGTTGTGTTCAGCCTTCCAAAGGAATTCCAGACTCACAAACGCCCTAAGCTGGAAAGAAATTTCGTGAACTGGATAATGGGCTTTACTATATATAGGGGAGTTATTGAAGAGAGAGAGCCATCTAGGGCTCCTGATTTCTCCAAATATCAGGAGATAATGATCAAAGCATACACAAATTGCCATTTTAATTCAAGGGGGTCTGCTTGGCTCCAATATTATGAACAGTTCCGGATGAGGGCCACCTTAGACCACTCTTTGTCTTGGCTGCATGTGCAGTCTGAGCTTTGGGCAGATGTTATGGTGTTCGCAGACAAGAGGGCAGTATGCGAGGCCTAGCATGGGGGAGAGAAAACAGGCTGGATTGTGCTGGGAGTTCAATGCAGGTAAGTGCAGGAGGCAGCCCTGCAGGTTTGACCATAAATGTAACACCTACAGCAGCAATCACCCTGGATCATCCTGTTTTAGAGGTAAGAAATCTGGGGCTGGGGCCTCCTCACAGCCATCCTCAACAGGAGGAAAAGGCACCAACACCAATTAAGTTGGAAGTGTTGGTTCATGGTTGCAGATTTACCCCAATCGGGATTCCGTACAGTATTTATTCAATGGTTTTTCACAAGGTTTTCGTATTCTTTATTCTGGTTCTAGGGTTCACCGCTATGCACCCAATGCACATTCGGTGAGGGATTTGCCAGGGATCATGAGGGATAAGTTGGCCAAAGCACTAGTAGCAGGAAGGATTTCAGGGCCCCATAAACATCTTCCAATGACAACACTGAGGTTGTCGCCTTTGGGTGTAGTGCCGAAGAAGGCGCCGGGGGAGTATCGGTTAATTCACAACTTATCATACCCTAAAGGTGAATCTGTTAACGATGCTATTGACCCTCAGTTAGCATCAGTGAAATATGCTTCATTTGATTCAGCGGTTCAAATGGTCAGGGCATTTGGTAAGGGAGCCTTATTGGCCAAATGTGATATCAAATCTGCCTTTAGGCTACTCCCAGTACACCCAGATGATTTTGATCTTTTGGGTTTTCAATTTGAAGGGATATATTATTTTGATAAAGCCATGCCAATGGGGTGTTCCATTTCCTGCTCGGCTTTTCAAGCGTTCAGCACCTTTTTGCATTGGTGTGCTGTCAAGAAGTCAGGTAATCGGGCAATTAACCATTATCTGGATGACTTCTTGTTTGCTGGGGCAGCTAGGACCACTACGCCTGTGGACACACTGTCAGCATTTCAGATTCTAATGATTGAAATGGAGGTTCCTTTGGCTGAGGAAAAGACGGAGGACCCAGACACTCGTCTTACTTTCCTCAGAATTGAATTGGACACTGTCACTGCTTTATCTCGTCTCCCAGCCTACAAGCTCATGTCTATGAGGCTTCAGGTGAGGATGATGAGAGGTAAAACTAAGGCCACACTACATTATTTCCAATCCCTCACAGGTTTGTTAAACTTCGCTTGTAAAGTTGTAGTGTTGGGATGGGCATTTTGTGCACGTTTATATAACGCCACAAGGGGGGTGACGGCCCCGCATCACTACATTAGAATCACTAGTGGGATAAGGGAGGATTTGAAGGTTTGGGAGTCATTTTTGGAACAATTTAATGGTATTTCATTCTGGAGATCTGAAATGCTGCTGAGGGCGGACTTTCAGGTACACTCTGATGCTTCTGATGCCCACAGTTTTGGAAAGATCAATGGGCAGCTGAGGGTTGGCCTCAGTCTTGGGTTGAAAACAGGTTGACCTGGGATGTCACTTTTCTGGAACTCTTCCCCATTGTGGTGGCAGTTCACTTGTGGCCGGAGCAATTTGCAAATAAAACTGTTTGGTTTTGGTGTGATAACCAAGCAGTTGTACATGTGGTGAACTTTCAAATCTCCTAGGGTGATGACACTGGTTAGGAATATGGTGGCACAATGTTTGAAGTTTAACATTTTGTTCCAAGCTCACCATGTTCCTGGTTTACTAAATCCTTTGGCAGATGCCCTCTCGTGTTTTCAGTTTTGCAGGTTTCGTCAATTGGCCCCCGAGGCAGCAGCACAACCACTGGAGGTACCAGCACACCTATGGAGCCTTGGAGACTAGAAATTGACAGGGCGATTCTCCAGTCCATTGCACCTTCGGCACACAAGTCATATCAGCTCGCTATGCAAGCCTTTAGATACTTCTTGTCAGATGTCGGTGAGGTGGAGGTTTGGCCCCTGAAGGTGGAGGTTACACTCCATTTCGCAGTCCACGTTAGGCAGTCTGGTTTATCCCCAGTTACCATTAGGTTGGCAGCCCTGGCATTTTATTCTAGAGCAGGAGGTTTTTCTGACCCTACAGTTGATTTTAGGGTATGCAGAGCATTGGAGGGGTGGTCTAGGGAGTCCCCCGTGGCTCGTGATTACCTTTTGCCAATAACAGGTTCCATTCTGGTTAAGATTTGGCAATCCCTCCCAACAACATGTTTCATGCCTGAAGAGGTGACTGTTTCGGGCGGCATTTTCATTGGCCTTTTTTGCTATGAGAATCAGTGAAATTGTCTCTAGCTCCCATTCTGATGAATCAGGCAAGGCACTTTCCTTTGCAGATGTCCAAATTTCGGAACAGCGGATTCAATTATTCATCAGGCAGTCAAAGACCGATCAGCTAGCCAGGGGTCAATCAGTAGTTTTGCATAGGGCACCTGAGGGTCAGATTTGCCCTGTCTTGGCATTGTCTGATTACCTCAGAGTTAGGCCAAACGTTTCTGGCTATTTGTTTCTGCATGTCTCTGGCCTTCCCCTGATGCAGTTTCAGTTTAGAGCAGTACTGCGGGAGGCTTTGAGGCATGCCGGTTTAGCAATGGCCCAATTCTCTTCCCATTCTTTTAGGATTGGGGCAGCAACCGCTGCGGCAACCCATGGTTTAAGCGATGCTGTGATCTGCCGAATTGGCTGGTGGCGTTCCAGGGCATTTAAGTCTTATGTTCGCAATTAGAGGGATCCCTGCCGATTTTCTCACTGATATCAGTTTTAATCATTTGCAGTTGTTTGTTGTTCTATCTAGCAGGTTTGGACCAGGGTGAAATATGGATCCTTGGTCACAGCCTCGTCTTCTGGGCTGAGCGTCACATCCTTGAACATCGTCAATATTTGAATTTAGGACTACAGGATGTCAGTACTTTGTGTGGATTTGGATGTAGAGGCATGCTGTGGGGAGCCTTCATCCCGCAAATTATCAAATTGTCAGCAGCTTCTCTACATCCCAGGATCCTTCTTGTCCACCTGGGAGAAAACGATTTGGTACAACTTCCTTGTCTCCAGTTGGCTAAAAGAATTGTCAGAGACATACAGGATGTTAGATGAAGACTGCCAAATATTATTCTTATGTGGACTAAATTTTTACCTCGACGCAGTTGGCATGGTGCTCAGAAGGATGCGGCCATCAATGGAGCTTGGCGTTGGCTTAACAGGACAGTGGCCAAGAAGCTGGGGGGAATGGGTGTTTTAATTGTGGAACATGATGGGATCCAGGTCTCTATGCCACATCTGTACAGGGGGGATGATGTTCATCTCTCTCCGGAAGGATCTGATGTAAACTTGGCTTCCATTGCTTCCCACATTAAACTAGCAATTATTGGGGGAGGGGATGCCAAGCTAGGCTGGCCCCCTCCTGTGGCAGGCAGGGACACCCCCCAGGGGATAATTCGGTTAATTGGAAATTACAAATTGGGTTAACTAAATTCGATGAGGGGTTTATGTCATTAGGTTCATTAAATTTTATATGACGTCATCAAATAACTTGATGATGTCACAACTTACTTATGTCATAAGATCAATTATGATGTCATTTACAGTGGGGGGGAGAGATAATTTGTTGTTATGCATTTGATTTAAACAGATCTTCTTGACACGTGTTGTGATAGATGCAGTTTACTTTGATAACAGTTTATCTACACAGACACATGTGTGAAGAAGAAATTCTGCTATTTTATAATGATTGTTTATTAAAATTGTTTGAGACCCTGAACAGAAATAATGTTGTAGCCAGTTATTACCCAAAGAAAAGGCGTGTGGAGTCCTTTGTGCCGGTGCAATTAAACTATAGGTAGAGTAATAGAATGACAGGGAAATAAAATGAACTGTGCATCACATGAATATAGAACTTTGTGACTACTGTAGACATATGGGTATATATCATAAAAGAACAAAAGAACAAGAAATTCAAATAGATATGGTTGGGAAGAAAGGATGACCCAACAAGGGAGATTGAGGAAGTAGAGTTTTAGGGGTAGTGTTTTATGTAGTTAAGCAAATTCTAATGTATATTACTGGAAAGATATGTACATGTTTGAAGAAAAAAAGAAAGTATATAAAAAAGAAACAGGGATATGCTGAGGAGAGCAGGGTTGTTGGGCAATTCATGCCATAACAAACAGGGACATGTACCTGACATTATAGACAGTAAATGGTTAGGGGGTCTGACTACTATGCATGTAAAAAAAAAATTGTGACATGTTCACAATGAAACCAGTCAAGTTATTGCTAAGAGAGGGTTGGCACAAAAACTGTACCACAAAGTTAGAATGCTGCTCAGCAGTGTCTGGATCACTGTAGGCATGTCCTTATATCTATAATAGCAATAGTCATGGCCATTACATACTGAGGGGCCTAGAGCTGTGAACATTTGGATACAAGTAAGTTCTTGTCCTTCATGAGTAGCTCCACAGCTTTCAATGTAAAAGCCCAATTGTGTATGGGCCAAATGGGCCATGAATAATACACTGTGGTCCAGCTCCATAGTGGAATCAGCTCATCACCAGGAGTGCAATGGAAGCTTTACTGTTAATAAAGCCCTGGTGGTGCAGTGGTTAAATGCCTGTACTGCAGCCACTCACTCATAAACCACAAGGTTGTAAGTTCAATACTAGCCAGGGCTCAGGCTTGACTCAGGCCTGCATTCTTCCGAGATCGCTAAAATGAGTACCCAGCTGTTGGGGGCAATGAGCTCACAGTTGTAAACTGCTTAGACACTGCATAGCATGGTATGAAGTGGTATATAAATGAAGCTGCTTTGCTTTGCTTAATCTGTCTGCTGCCTATCATCTGGTACTCTAGCTGTGGGAGCAGGCAGGGAAGCCAACGTCCCAAGGCTGTACAAATAAGGGGTCCATACAAATAAGGGTCACATGCAGTGCAGGTTTGTGGCTCTGATATAAATGAGGCAGTGAATTCACTCCGGAGTTTAATCCAAAATGTAAATGAATTATCAAGGTTCTGAACCTGCTTGGGGGAAAAAGGCTCAACACCTTGTATAGTTCTTTTAAGCTTAAACCCAGTTTCAATTCACCACCACACTGACATTAGATTCTTCACTGTCTCAAGCTCATTCTGGCTATTTTGATCTTGTCATTTTGTGCATGCAATTCTGTTGATGGAATATTCTGCCAGCATATCAAGAGGGTTCTGCTGGTGTATCCATCAAGAAAGCTGCATTTCAACTTAGCAATGTCTGAAGTACATCAGCTGGTGACTTCATATGTAAGATTGAGGCTGCATCTGCACTGCAAAATTAATCAGTTTGACACCATTGTAACTGCCATGGCTCAATGCTGTGGAATTCTGGGAACTGAATTTTTGTGAAATATCTAGCCTTTGCTGCCAGGGAGCTCTGGGGCTACAACAAACTATAAATTCCAGGATTCCATAGTATTGAGCCATAGCAGTTAAAGCAGTGTCAAACTGTATTATTTCTACAGTGCAGATGCAGCTTTAGTCTTAAATAACATTTGAAGAAAAAAAACTGTTTCACTTTATGCAGACACCTAAAGATAGATGTTTCTCCATTTTGATGATGTGATTACTATAATACTTTTGTTCCCAAATTGCTTAGGGCAAATGCACATCCACTGACATTGGCTTTCTTACATACTTACATAACAGACAAATGGAGACTGTCTCTAGTAGCTGGGCAAAGAAGTGCAAACATGTGACCAGATGTTTTTTCTATGTTTGTATGGGCAGTGTAATGGCAGCAGTAACTATATTACCTCTGCCATATGGAAAGAGAAATAAAAATATTTTTTAAGGAGTCTGACCATAAGTCTTCATTTATTTGGGTGTTCTATTAGTATTCCAGATCAAATATATGTATAATAAAAATTATCCAGAAAAGGCTGCCAATGTTGAAGTAAATATATGGTGAAAAAAAGTCGACTTGCCTTCAGTCCCTGTCTAGCCACCTTGAGTCACTTGGGGGAAAAGTTATAAAGTTAGTGATTGGTTATATCTGGACATTTGCCCTTGAATGGATCTCTTCTTTTTGGATCAATTTTTTTTACCAAAATCTGGATTATTCTCAAAGCAAATATGAAAATTGGGCATTAATATGAAAATATGAAAATTGGGCATTAATGAAGGTGTCAGAAACCTTCCTGAACATGAACCAACTGAACTCCAGACAATAGGACACAAAATAATACAACAGAACTTTTAAATTAAAGATATTACATGAACATGTGGACCACAAATTTCATCCCTTTTTTTGACTGGAAGCTTTATTAACAGCTAAACAAAGTGACTACTTACTCCAGTAGAAGTGTTTGTAATTCTCCCACCATAAGCTACTATTTTACTGACTAGCAAACAACAGCCCTGCTGTACAACTGCAGATCACCTTGGGAAACTTTTTCCCCATTAAGTACCAAACTGTGAAATATTATATGTGAGTGTTTTAACTTTTTTCCTCCTACAATACAAACCACTGGATAGACATTTGGCTTGTTTTAGATGTCCCTGCTTTCTCCCTCGTCTCCACAGTTGAGAAGACTAAATCTTAAGTGCTGCTTATTTCTGTAGTGCTTTCATACCGCTTGTCAAATGTAGTGAACCAGCAGGGTTTTCCTAAAGAGCTGTCCCAGTGGCTTTCTATTTTTATACAGCAGTGATTATCCAGCCATAAACCTTAAAAGTGAAGAAAATGTCCCATGTCGGGCAAACTCAGGCTTATAAACAATTCCCTAAAGAATTTTATTGTTCAAGTGGTAAGACATGGATTCTGGTTTTACACTTCATACAAGCATCTTTAATTATAATGCCCAGGATTCACTAAAGCAGTTATAAATGCATAACTTAGAGTTATGTATTCATGACTGTTTTTAGTTGCAATTCCTATTTACTAGTTTAGACAATATATAGCGATCATGAATGTCTCTACTTACTGGGCATCAACTGTTGTGAGCAAGAGCGATCTGTTTCCCTGTCAAGTGGGAATATTGCCTGATGTCCCCCACCACCACCACCACCATGCAAGCAATCTCTAGTGTGAGGGGAAATTTTGTCAGGAACCCAGCTTCTGACTGTCACACCAAAGATCGCTCATGGGAGAGGATGGGAATGTCAGTCAGCTGCTTCTTATTGACAGGAGAACAGATCCTGGGATTAGATACCAGTAATATATTATTTCTAAAGCATGATCTCTTGTATGGAAAGATACAGATTTTTTTTTTGAAAACCTTTGCTTAGTATTATCCACTTAGTACTTGCCACATTTGTAGGCAGAAAAGTATCCTATGCTTTCTTGAAGACCCTGGGGGCCAAGATATATGTCTCATTTAAATTTTGCAAATTGTGATAAAGTCTGATAAAAATTAACCAAAATGAAACTTTCACTCACCCCTGGATTTTCTGTAAAATGTCTTAATGAGGGAGGGGCACAGCACTCCAGATATGAAACCTGGATAGGGATCTAATAAGTGACGGATTTTCACTTACAGTTCTAATCCCACTACAGTTAATTAGAATTTCATAGAATCATAGAGTTGGCAGAGACCACACAGGTCATCCAGTCCAACCCCCTGTCATGCAGGAATACACAATAAAAGCACCCCTGACAGATGGCCATCCAGCCTCTGTTTAAAAGTCTCCAAAGAAGGAGATTCCACCATCTTTTGAGGCAGCATATTCCACTGTTGGACAGCTCTTACCATCAAGAAGTTATTCCTAATGTTTAAGTGGAATCTCTTTCCTTGTAGTTTGAATTTCATCACTTACTAGCTGTGATCTTGGACCCATTCATACTCCAGCACTATCATTCTAGTTTAATTGCCATGGTTCCACACTATGGAATTCTGGCATGGGCAGTTTAGGGAAGAAAATTTTGAAATCTTAGCCAGAAAGGTCCTCTTATGGTTCACCAAACTACAAGCCCCAGGAGCCCATAGGATGCAGCCATGGCAGGTAAAGTAAAATAATAGTACTATGATAGTGTGGTGTGAATGGATCCAGAGAAGAGTGGGGAAACAGGGATACACTGTGCAAATATAATGTGTATATATATCTCCATCATACACAGGCCCTTTTATGCCTCATTGCTATGATTCCTCTTACCTGCCATGATGACATCTGACGGTATGTTGTGGTTTGCAGTTTGATCAGAGACATTAGAGGAATTCTCTGGCTGAGAATAGTGCCTCCCTAAGGGGGGAAGCAGACGAGGGCGTCCAAGACGCCCTGCGACGGTGCGCCGCGGGACTGGAGCAGTCGCACCGCGGCGCACCATCGGCGCCTCTGAAAGGAGTGCAAAAATAGCGCTCCTTTCAGAAGTCAGTGAAAGTGCGCCCTAAAAGCATCGGGCGCACTTTCACTGACTTTTCGTCCGCAGCGCGTGCAGTCGCTGCGGCGGGAGGTTGTCCCCGGAGCGCCGGACGTGCGGAGGGCCGGCGACTCCGAGGACGACCTCGGGAAGAGGAAGGGGCACCGTGCGTGCGGCTGCCTCTCCTCTTCCTTGCCTCGGAGACGGCTCAATAAGCCGTCTGCCGAGGCCCTAAACTGCCAGTCCCAGAATTCCACAGGATGCACCCATGACAGTGAAAGTATTGAAGTGCTATAAATGTGTAGTGTGAAAGAGCTCCAGGAGCAACAGACAGTGTGCATTTCAGCTATAATTCTGTAATTGAGAGAGCTTCATAATGCTGCACATATTTGCCTCTCTTGTTTTGCTTCAATTCCTTGGCTTTTGCAGGCAAACTATAGTTACCATCTAATAAGAGACACATTTTGCAAAGTCATTTCAAATCCTGATCTTGAAGCAATTGCTGCTTGGTAAACATTTTCTGTAATGGTAAACACCAGTTTGCAGCAGTTAGAGGGGGAAGAGGAAGAAGTAAAGGGCAACTGCTAAATAGTTTGTCAACTGTCCAGTGCTTGTGCTTCAGTACTAAAGAACAGATACAAGGTTTAGCTTATGTAAGGAAAATTGTAGTGGACTGCTACTAATATGCAGAATCTAATGACTCCTGATGCCTTTGAAATGCTGCACTATTGACTGAATATCCCAGACCAGTTAACCACATTCTATAGTGATGCAAGTATTCTGATGAATATTGTCTGCATCTTGACCACAATTTATGTATAAATATTAACAGCTTGTAAATTGTAATATAAAGGGAAATACACTTAATATACTGAATATACTCTGGTAGCAATATTACAGGGCCAATAACATCTCTCACAACATGAGAAGTACATTCAGTTGCTCTTCCTTCAATGTGGTATATGCCATCCTATGCCAGTAATGCCCCTCTACACATTACATAGGATAGACTCTATGCAAGAGGGGAAATGGACATAAATCTAAAATTAGAAATGGCATTACCTAAAAATCAATTGCAGAACATTTCAGCCTTCCTGGACACACAGTGATGTACAGGTTGTGATCCTTGAACAAAGAAATTACAAAGAAAAACTAAAAAGAAAAACTGCTGAATTGAATTTTATTCACAGATTCCAAACAATTAGCAGAGGTAGGAACAAAGACAAAAAGTTTTGAACCCTGGGAAACTAGCTTTTGTTTAGCAGCTTTATTGCTTTCATACATTGACTGACCACTATAAAGAGATGAAAGACATATATCACCTCACCTAGTCATTTGAAAAATTAGTGTAAAGGTCATGATTTGCATCTTTCTGGATCCTACTACATTCTATTCCACTCCCACAACTGTATAAATATCTTTATATCTGAGTATTTGTTATCACTCTGTACCACAAGTGGATTGATATCCATGAAAGCTCACATCAAAATAAAAACCAGATAGCCTTAAAGGTGCTGCTACATTTTGTTTTCTCCCTCCCCATCCCCTTCTCCTTTTTAATTCCATCCCTAGACAGCTCCAACTAGTGGCAGACATGCACATTCAGACAAAAGGTCAGATATTAGGTTATGAGTTGTGAAATTGACTACAGTTTTAATGGAACTATCAGAATCATATACTTATAAACAATGTATATGTGACAATAAAGAAGAGGGGACATAGGGCCCTCTGACTCATGACTAGTTAATACTCTATGTTGGAGGAGGAAACCCACCTAGGTCAAGTTAAGCCTCCGCACATAGCATTCCAAACTAGCCAATCAAGGTGCCATGTCTGAGATCTAGGCTGGTATGTGTAGTCACCTGCATCCAACATGTCTGCAGAAACCCCCCTCCCCCATCCATCCCATTAGTCAACTTACCTCCCAATTTAACTTGTGTCTGATGTCCCCTCCTCCCTTTCATATCCACCAGTTGTGTAAATAACAGCTCTTTCCCCATATAGTTCAGTAAGGCAATCTTCTGTGTTTTAAACAGTAAAACTTTATTTCAGTAATCATAGGTGTTATTAGGAAGATGTCTGCAGACAAAACTGTTATCATTTGTATACACCAGTCCAATATTTACCCTGCCCTGCAGTTTTTCAGTGTTTTTTTTTTTTTTTTTTTTTTTTTTTTTTTTTTTTTTTACAATTTGTCCATGAATCAATACAACTATGTGTACCACTATTCTTAACCAAATCTCTCAAACCCCCCCCCCCCCCCCGGCATTACTACTTTTGGTTGATGCTCTACATACTTTCCTATGGGAAACAGCATTCCCCAAACATCTGTCCATTCCTCAGCTAGGCAATTATCTTTAACTCAAAATATCAGCCAGTGCCATCACTCCACCTCTAATCATTCAGATACACATTTGGTGGAAAGGGCATTATAAATAAACATTGTTGTTATTGTTATTGTTGTTGTTGTTACATATATACCCTACAACATTATATTAACAACCATTAAACCAATAACCATAACTATTAAACTTCAACATAAACTTCAACATAATCCAAAATCAACCAATTCATGACAGAGTCTATGAGAGTCTGACAAGTTGTGACAAAGCAGCAATGCTTTCTGAAAGCAAGATGTAAGGAAGTTAATAAATAAGCAGAAGGTATTGCACGCATTGAATTCAAGGCATTAAATAAATAAAAGCCCAGTGATAACTACAAATACAGGAAGCAACAGCTAAATACAAAATAAATAACTACGAAGAGGAGTATATGCATAAAAATATCAGGTAAGTCCACAAGTAGAGTGCAGAAAACACCCCTGGAAAGGCAAAAAAAAAAAAAAAAAACATGCTTCAATAACACAGGAAAACTCCTTTCTGCCCTTAAAGGCAACCAGCCAAATCCTGAGGATGTCAAAGGCATCAAAGTGTAGGACTGTATGGTCCAGACAAAAATGGTTAGCTCCCTTGTGGTTAGACCTATATATGGCCTGGCAAGTCTTTCCTGAAGTCTCTCAAGACCTACAGTCCTGCAAGACCTCAAACATTATGCTATCACAGGATATCAGCAACAGCCCTTAGTGCCTGGCCCTGCTGCCCTGACTCAGTGCAAAGGGGGAAAAAAACACCATGCATCAGGGGAAGTCTATCAGTTGTGGAATGTCAGATCACCAGATACACAAAATCTATTTGAAAGTAATGATAGGATACGTTCATAGAAACAAATGATTTGGCTGAACAAAACCTCCCAATGTTCAAACTCAAATCATTTGAGTCTGTCATTTGAGGTGAGACTATAGTGTTCAAATGAATTTTGAGTCAAAGCATGTGAGTAAAACAAAGAGACATTTTTCTGCTATAACAGCCTACAGAGTTCCCAGAGTTGAAAGTACAAGGCTTTAATTTGGTTCAAAATGTAATATTATTTTCAAATGAGACTGTTATTTGCTTCAGCTGTGTAAAATTGACTGTCGTTATGATTAACAATTTGCAGCCAGTATGATTTGAATGAATGAGAAAACAATTCTACAGTATTATATGAACCGAAAGTTTAATGACTACAATATACGAGAAGCAGATGACATATTTGTTGATTTCAGTTGATTGAAGTACACAGGCACATAGTCACACAAAATGATTGTTATACTGGTTAACAGTAGAATTCTCTACATGTCTGCTTACAACTGCAACAGTCCTATGCAGTTCAAAGTGACATATTCCCAGATAAATGTATTTAGGATTGTAGCCTAAATCATAAAAGCAGAAGTGGGCAATTATGTCCCTCCAAATGTGTTCTGATTGCATTGCACATCAGCCTGATACAACACAGCCAATGGTGAGGTACATTGGCATGTCCAGTCCAACAACATATAGTTTACATCTCTACAGAAATAAGGGAATTATTGTTATTCTCTGAAGAATGTGCTGCCCCTACTACATCACAAATCTTGTTTTTAACATGTATAGTAGAAGAGAATCTTAACAAGGGGATTCACCCAGATCATTCTATATTTTAATTTACTGAGGAATATAAGAACATAAGAGCATTCCTGCCAGATGAGACCAAAAAAGGCCAGTTTAGTCCAGTTTTCTTTTTCAAAATGGCTGCCTAAAGGCTTACAAACACTAAGTGGCTGCCTAAAGGCTTACAACACTTTTTGTTGCAGCAAAAAAGGTGCTAAAAAGCCACCACCATGGCTGATGCAGCCCTGATCTCTAGATTTGTAATCCAATGTTCAACCCCCTATGACACACTGGATTTTTTTGTTTTTTTTTTGTTTTGCATATACAAATTTGTGTGAGTATTAGGATGCCTTGGAAAAAATTGTCTATTATTGTGCATAATAAAACAAGTAAAATAATAAAATAATAATAAATAATAAAATAAATCCACTAGGGTTAGGTGGGAACGTTCAAAAATATTTATCTAAGCTTGATAGAGTGGACAACAGCATATTGTTTAAAAAAACATGGAAGGTGGATTATGTTTGATTTGTACATCCCTGATGAAAACACCAAACACATAAAAATTTCTGAAGTCACCAATTACTCCTTCCTTTTTATGATCCCTCCAAGCTAGACAAAACCAGAAATCCAGCATTCCATTAGAAACATTTTATGTAAGAGAACATTCATAAACAGAAAGGATACAGATTATCTATAACACAATTAAGGCAGATTCTATTTTGTTGTTAATTTAGAAGTCTTTTAATCCTGCTAGCAAAATCATTCCACCAGAAAACAGTATTCTGGGATTGGTAGTCTATTTATAATTTTATTCTCTTCACTTCTTGTAAAGTAAAGTTTGAAGTAAATTCCACTTTACGGGAAGACAATGGAGAACTTTTGTGAGTTCTGGTTCTGACAGTTTTTGAGTGCTTGTGGTGAATTAATTTTTAAAAGGTTTGTACACTGACAGTCACAATAATCTTAGATACTTTTCACAACTTTGTTTAAAACCTCTGAACCTTTCAAGGCTCTCTCTTCTCTTCATTAACACTTTAAAGAAAGCTGACTGACCAACTTCTGACAAGTTCCCTCAGGACAATGGTACCTTCCTCCTAATGTACCTTTTGACAGGTACTTTAAAGTCATTAGGTTTTTGTTTTTGTTCAAAAGCTTCCTTCAAAGTCCAATGTCTTTATTTCACCCTGGTGCTTATAGCAATTTTCTTCAAAGTGTGCTTTAAAATGCAGCTGTCAATACAAAGCCACAACAACTAATATCTAATATTCTGTGGGTATATTTCACATACTTTGACTTATTTGTTAGAAGTGAGATGTAACAAAAATTTGTTGGATTCACACTTCTGCACATAAATACCCATTTTTCATTCCAGACACAGAGAGAAAGAGGGAGGGGAGAGAGAAAGAAAAACCTATTGACTCAGAAATCCATATGTTTCAAGGCTTTTGATGTATTTCAGAGGAGAATCATGCAAAGAAAATCCATGCACCCATTTAATTTTGTAAAAATTCGTACATATAAAAATGCATACAAAAACAGGTACAGTACAAAAATACATTCATTACACAGGAAATATTCATAAATATTTGTGTGCAGACAAAAACAAAACAAGGCACATGAGAGACCAAGGATACAAACGGGAAACTAAGGGCCGAAACAGGCAGCCCCAAAATGCCAGATTGGTGCTGTTGTGGAGCCACACATTGCAGCATGGCAGCAACCACACACCACACACTCAACCCGGCATTTTCCTAGCATGAGAAGTGGCAGAAAGCCACTCCTTTTTGTGCTGGGGAAAAGGTGCCTTTGCCGGCGCCATGGCAGTTTTTCGGTGCTGCTGTAGCATGCGGCATCTAAACACCACACTGCTGGAGTGTTGAAAAGTTGCCCCCATGTGGTTGTTTGGCGTTGTGCATACACCATACCCTCAAGCTACCAGGAAGCCAGTGCGTTGTGCCAGTCTGTACCAGCCCTGAGACAGTAAAAAAAAAAAAGAGAGAGAGAGAGAGAGAGAGACAGACAGACAGACAGACAGACAGACAGACAGACAGAAATGAACCTTTCCACGTAAAGGACTGAACAATTGAAGGCAATTAAAGATCTTGGCTAGGATCCAAATTACAACAGAACTTGTTTTGCATGTCCAAGGTGATTTTGGACTCATATTTTTCAACTAGTAGTGCCCCTGTGTTGCATAGCAAAGTATGACTGAAAATGAGGAGATATTCAAACACTTGGTTATACAGTTCAAAGCTCTTCATTTCAGCATAGATATCCTGCCTGGAAAGCCTAATGAAGAATTATACAGACTTGCTTTTTAAAATTTGAAATTGTGTTTGTGTGTGTGTGTGTGTGGGGGGGAAATAAAATCATGTATATAGTAAACTAAAACATCTACCACATGCTAATTGTTCTACTGAAGCTCCCAGTATAAAGTTAATACAATTCAGGAGTATAGAACTTCTTTTGGCTGATGGACATTAGGAATTCTAGGAGTGTGCCAAGGACACCCTCACAATTCACAAAATGATCCCCTGAAGATGTGTCCAGTCAAAATACCCATTTATCAAAAGTCAAACTAGGGGGACTAAATGCAAAGTAAATTTGATGAGTCCACAGCAGGTGTGTGGGATCTGAGCTTCAAAGCACAAAACTTAGGGCCTAAGCAGACTGCCAAAAATAGTGCACATTAAATTGAGGCACTGCCCTGGCTCAGTGCTAGGGAATCATGGGAACTGTATTTTTTTCTGGGACATTGAGCCTTCTCTGTCAGAGAGCTCTGGTGCCACAATAAATTACAGTTCCCATGATTCCCTAGACCTGAGCCAGGGCAGTGCCTCAATTTAATGTGCACTATTTCTGGCAGTCTGCTTAGGCCCTTAGTCTTCTGCTACAGCACCCATTTCACAGAAGGCAAACTCATCATACTAAGAGACATATAATGTAGCAAAGAAAATGAACACAAAATAGAATGGAAGACAGAACCCCAAATTCCAAATCCTATATATTTACCTCCACAAAATATAGGAAAACCAGCAATCACACTATCCAGTCTAGCAAAAGAAATGTCCTGGAAAGCCAGAGGATGGGCTGATAGCCAAGGCAAGGGGAAGTCTCAAACAAGGTCCTAATTACCAATCTTAAAGGGGCAAACAGCAAAGAGTCAAACACGGTCCATAAGTCGAGGGTTTCAGAGAAGCCGACAGCAAAAGCAGTTTGAGGTTGAAGGATGCAGAAGTCTGAGAGTAGTCAGCGGTCCGAAGGTCAAGGATACCGGGAGTCCAAGATAGTCAAGACTCAAGGGTTCAAGGTGAGGAAGAAGGAGAGCCAGGAACAGAGGCTTTCGCCAAGAAGCTCAGATATCCTCTGGCACCAAGGCAGTGTTTCCACACTTGCTTAAATCCCTGAGCTGCTAGAGCTCAGCTGGGGCTGATTACCATGATGACCTCGGTGTTTTTCATGAAGCCTCCTTGAGCACCGGAGGTCTGCCCTTTCAGCTCTATGCTAACTGAAGGTAGGCACAGTCCCCTGATCCTCCTCCATGTCTAATGGCTCTGTCATCAGGAGGCTTGGCTGCAGAGCTTCTTGAGAAGCCACAGGCTCTGCTGGAGGCTCTGCTGACAAAGCAGAGCTGCTAGGGCCAAGCTGGGGCTCCTCCGCTGCAGACTCAGGACCCGGACAAAGTTCTGACTCATCCTCTAAGTCCTCTGAGTCCTCACACAGGCAGAGCATAACAAGCAGAGCCATATATGTATCTTAACACATAGAGCAGGCAGATATTCTTCCCCTTCCCTTGCTATAAATGCAAAATGCTCCTACTTCCCCATCCCATCTAGAACCCAAGTATTCAGTAATATTTACTATATTTCTCTCTGTGTGCAGCTGGATGTGCTTTAGAGCATGGGTTGCAGTCCCCTACCATCTTTTCCCTCCTTTTTATGGCTCTGTGGCTTTATGGCTCTGTGGCACAGAAGATTCTTGGCACCATTGATAGTGCAAATTGAGAGAAAATGGAAAAACCAGTATGGGATACCAGTATGGTTCATTATGCCAATATGAATTGAAAAATATACATGTATTTCCTTTTCTCCTCCAATTCAATATAGCTAGCAACCCTGAGTAGTGTCAATGTGACAGAGAAGTGGAGAAGGGAAAGCACTTGTGGGTGATACTAAATAAAACTGCAAGGCCTAATGGAAGCAGAAGATAAACCAGTACATAGAAGACTGCTGGCACCACCTGATAGTCCATCAAGGTCATAGGAGGTTTCTGAACTTGTGGTGCCCTGTTGACATCACAGAGCCAAAAACACACTTCTACCCAAAAGTCCCCACCTCTGTTTAATGTTACCATGACACTGGGGTGAGTAATTATGGGGTAGTAGTGTATGACCTGCATGGTACACATGATCCAGAAATGTGATCTATTAACTGGTGACATCATAGCTTTGTAGAAATAGGATGTTTTGTGATTATCATATGGAAATGTCTATATGCTTGGGTGTCTATTCTTTTTCTTTGTGTCAGCCTTTCCAGTCACTAGATCACTGACACCTATTTGCTACAGCAAATAAAAATATAGATTCTCCTCGCTTCAGTGTGTTCTGCCTTAGTCACACTAAGGCTAAATTACTTACATTTATGTGAATATCACCATGCTGGTGACCAAAAAATATAGTGGAAGGCACAAGTGTTTTCAGCATGTAAACTTTTAGAAATGGATTCTTAATTATTTGAACCTGATGAGGAAAAATAAAACTTCTCTGGAATGGCTTCCTTGTGGCTTTTTCTCTACCTTCACAGTATTTATAGACATAGAAAAAAGGAAGACTGCTTAAAAAATCATTGCTGATTGTTGTAGCAGCATGATTTCAATGTTAACATATTCATAAACGAAGTTTCCCTCAAATTAATGATGGCTGCAGAGCTTGATGCATACGTCTAATGTCAAAATACTTCCAAGATAGGCATATTCACAGAGGAAGATATGAATTTGTTATTGTCATTAGCATATAGACCTTTAAACCACCAATGTTTGCATTATTGGTACTAGACTCACATTAAATATCTGCATTTGAATTCATGTGGTTCTATAAAACTTCTGGCAGAATATTGTTTCTTATTACATATACTTTCCTTCCTTAACACTCTTCTGCTTTAAATTTGGATGCAATCACTTGTATGTCAACTTATTTTGCATTGAATTTCCAATTTCCCCCTAAAATACAGCTTAGGATAGAGAGACCCACAAGAAAGCCAATGAGGAACTTCAATTATACCAAATAATATATTAAATAGATTGTGTTCACCTATGATTTTCCCACTGTTCTGTATTCAAGGCAGTTGTTATTGCTGGTTCATTCACTTCAAAGGCAGTTTTGATTAGGTTACATAAAATAGCTAGGAATTATTTTTTAAAATAATCAATTCTCACTCTCTCTGTGTGTCTCTCTTGTTTGTGTGATATACATGTGTGTTAAAAATTCTGTACCTCAGCTCATCATGTCCCCTGCTATCTTACCTGAAGAATTACCATATAATCAAACAATATAATGGAAAAACAAATGAGCCATTGATATCTTAGAAGTAGTAGGTACTGTGTATCACACATTTCTGACTTGCTCCCTAGAGGTCTCCATAAGTAGACATACAGCTTGAAGACACACACGCGTGCGCACACACACACACGGAATTTCAAGATAAGCAAGCATCTAGAGTTAGTTCTGAAGGACAATGAAATTTATAATCTACAAAAATCAACCATAATAAAACCATTTGTATTCTCTACTCACTAAGAATAAACAAACAAACTACTAGAGACACATAACTAATGAATAGAAGTGCTATTGTAACATCACCTACTTCATTCATTATTTCCATTTATTACCACTTCAGCAAAGTCCTCAGCAAACTCAGAGTCTAGCATTGAACTCAGCAAAATCCTCAAGGTCTAGCAAATTCCTCACTTGCCTCAAAGACAATTTCATTGTCCAAAAGGTGGAAGAGGCAACAAGGGAGTCAGCTATTTTAGATCTGATCCTAACTAACAGGGAAGACTTAGGGGGGAAGCAGACAGCGCAAAGCGCCGTTTTTGGAGCAAGGAAGGGGAGGGGCAGCTGCACGGTGGGCGCCCCAACCCCTTCCCGAAGACATCGTCGGAGCGCCAGACCCTCCTCACATCCGGCGCTCCGAGGATGCCTTTCCACACACGCTGTGGCAGAAGAGTTGCTGTAGGTGCGCCGGCAGCCTTTTGTGGTGCACCTTTGGCGACTTGTGGAAGGAGTGCTATTTTAGCGCTCCTTCCAGGGGCGGCGAAGCTGCGCCGCGGAGCCGAGGTGTGCGGATACCTCGGCCCCGCGGTGCAGCTTCTTGGGGCAGCCCCGTGCTGCCCATCTGCTTTTGTCTGTAGTTAATGGGGTGCAAGTGGTTGGATCCATAGGCAGGAGTGATCATGTCCTCCTGGAGTTTATTATACAGTGGAAAGGAGAAGCCAGGCATAGTCAGACACACATTCTAGACTTTAGGAAAGCTGATTTTACTAAACTTAGAGAAATACCGGGGGTGATCCCATGGACAGGAATACTAAAAGAGAAGGGAGTTCAAGACGGATGGGAGTTTCTCAAAAGGGAGATACTGAAAACACAATTTCAAACCGTTCCAACGAGGAGGAAAAATGGGAGGTGTCTCAAGAAACCAGGATGGATGACTAAGGAACTTGCAACTGAACTAAGTTTTAAATGCTGTAGATATAGTATATATTGATTTCAGTAAAGTCTTTGACAAGGTTCCCCATGACATTCTTGCAAACAAGCTGGTAAAATGTGGGCTAGACAAAGTAACTGTTACATGGCTTTGTAATTGGTTGACTGGCCGAACCCAAAGGGTGCTCAACAATGGCTCCTTTTCAACATGGAAAGAAGTGACCAGTGGGGTGCCACAGGGCTCTGTCCTGGGCCCAGTGCTATTCAACATCTTTATCAATGACTTGGATGATGGTATTGGGGGTATAGTTATCAAATTTGCAGATGACACCAAATTGGGAGGAGTAGCTAATACCCCAGAAGACAGGATCAAAATTCAAAATGACTTGAACAGACTAGAAAGCTGGGCCAAAACTAACAAAATGAAATTTAACACAGAAAAATGTAAGGTACTGCACTTAGGGCAAAAAAATGAAAAGCACAGATATACGATGGGGGACACCTGGCTGAACAAGACTACGTGTGAAAGGGATCTAGGAGTCCAGGTAGACCACAAGTTGAACATGAGTAAACAGTGTGATGCAGCATCTGAAAAGGCCAATGCAATTTAGGCTGCATCAATAGAAGTATAGTGTCTAGATCAAGAGAAGTAATAGTGCCACTCTATTCTGCCTTGGTCAGGCCTCACCTGGAATACTGTGTCCAGTTCTGGGCACCACAATTCAAAAAGGATGTGGAGAAACTGGAGCGTGTCCAAAGGAAGGCAACTAAAATGGTGAAGGGTCTGGAAACCAAGCTGTATGAGGAACGACTTAGGGAGCTGGGGATGTTTAGGCTGGAGAAGAGAAGATTGAGATGTGATATGATAGTCATGTTTAAATATTTGAAGGGATGTCATATTGAGGAGGGAACAAGCTTGTTTTCTGCTGCTCCAGAGACTAGGACTTGAAACAATGGATGTAAGCTCCAGGAAAAGAGATTCCACCTCAACATTAGGGGTAACTTCCTGACAGTAAGGGCGGTTCGACAGTGGAACACACTCCCTCGGAGAGTAGTGGAGTCTCCTTCCCTGGAGGTCTTTAAGCAGAGGCTGGATGGCCATCTGTCGGGGATGCTTTAATTGGGAGTTTCTGAATGGCAGGGGGTTCGACTGGATGGCCCTTGTGGTCTCTTCCAACTCTATGATTCTATGATTCTGTGATTTTAAGTGGTTTACAATCTGTTAGCCAATTGCCCCCAACAAGCTGGCTACTCATTTTACCATCCTACTAAAGGATGGAAGGTGAGTCAACCTTGGAGCCCTCTGGGATTGAATTCACCACTGCACTACGTATCACTGATTTAACTACTGAATCACCAGGGCTCCTGGCAGCTCTGTGTTTTGAACATTGGAATATCATTCTGGAGACCAGGGTTTGAATCCCAGCTTGGCCATGTAAACCCAATGGGTGACCTTGGGCAAGTCACACTCTTTCAGCCTCAGAGGATGGCAATGGTGAACCCCATCTAAAGAAACTTGCCAAGAAAATGCTATGGATAGAAAATCCTGGGATAGGGTTGCCCTTTTGTCACCATAAATTGGAAATGACTTGAACTCACACAACAATAACAGAATTGTCAAACTACACTAATTTTTTTTTTAAAAAAATCCCACCACAGATTGAAACTTACATTGTCTATAGAAAATAGAGAGGTCTTTCACAAGAGAGGTATTTCATATATTCTCAGAAAATACTTTACTGGTAATGTCTCAGCATGCCTCTATTCACCTTGCTCTTTCATTTTTCACTTAACATTTTCCTACTGGTAATAGCAAGCAACACATGCTTCATAGGGGAAGGGATTCCATGAAGGACAGCAATATACAGCTACCAAGAGAAAGATCCTGTCTTTTGCGTCCAACAATTTCATTATTTCTACCTCAGTGGAAAACTTGGAATTGGTTGGGAAGAGGACAGGTACACATGAAGGCAACTCATGTTGGATTGCTTCAGTACGATACAAATACTTAGCTTTCACCAGCATCTGCCCTGATGTATTCTGTATTAGCTGAAGCTTCTAAACAGCTATTGAAAAACTACTTTGATGAACACAGTAATATATACCATCATAACAGACCCATTAGCACTCCTCTGTCTGTCTAGGTATGCAAAAATAAATAAATAAATAAATAAATAATTGTTTGGTAATTTTTGGTGTGGTTAGAATAAAGTGAACCTATCATAGAATTTTCTTGGCCATTTTCTTCAGTTTCTTCTTTCTTTGCCATTCTCATCCTCTGAGGCTGAGAGTACAATTTGTACATGGTCACCCAGTGGATTCCATGACCTAGCTGGGATTTTAACCCTGGTCTCCAGGCTCTCTGGCTCTCTATTATTTATTCAATATCCCTTTTTTCCTTGCAGTGCTGGATGCAAAGCTAGTGAAGGATGATCAACTAAGAACTCATAAACAAAGCTGTGGTAAATGTTGCTTGTAAGTGATTGTAGTATTTACTCTGTCTACACAGAATTATGCAATCATCTGCAGCATCACTTAGGTCTAGAAATGTGGAAAAAGGAAAAGGGCTCCTTTGTTTAATTATTTATTACTTTTTTAAATAAATAAATTTTCTTGCTGAGTTGCCTGGGAATTAAAATTGATTTAGTCCTAATAACATCACTATGCTATGAACTATTTTAGTTTTCCATTTTTTTCTGTTTTCACATTGAAGTTTGGATTTCTGAATTAGAGTCAGCTAATACATGATCACATATCTATACTGGCAAAATATAAGAATTTTAATACTTCAGGGATAGAAGTGCAATGAAATGTCAATTTCTGTATGTTCAATATATCAATATTTCCACAAGACAGAGGGTGATTCTGCTGTCATGTCACTTGTCACCCAGAAATCACCTTTGCCTCAAACTGAAAACAGGTTAACATGAAGACCTTAACATGTGACGAGTAATAATGTCACCTGGAATTAATGGGTAATTAATTAATTTATTAATTAACGGGCTGAAATGCTTGCTGGAGGCACTGGGGGGAATGTTCCCCAAATTTCATTTATTTTTTTCCTTATCTAGTTTAAAAAAAAAAACACTATGAAAAATTAATGAGTAACACAGTAATTTACCAAGCTCCCCCTCCCCATTGGTACCAGTGACAAGTTACATTGAGGAAGCCATTTCATCACAAATAACTTAATTTTAAAAGTAATTTTCCAAGCTCCATTAATGGATAACACACAGCTTTGGCCAGTAAATAATGAGAACTTGAAAATGATATGTTCATACCATTTGTTATTATGTCAGCTTCATATTAGTCTGAAGGTACAAATATGGTACAGCCCTATGAAACTGCCTTGTGACTTTAATTCAGGTTAAGGAAGATTTACAGATTCTGTTCTATGGTTCTCTGTTCTTATCCAGTTAAGAATATTCAAATATAATCTTCACTGATAAAGAGCTATAAGGGCTATAAAGTGCTGTAACAATCAATGTGTACACATTCCACTGTGTCAGTTTTCTAACTTAGAGATTAAAAAATATCTTGAAAGTTCAGCAAAACAGATCAAAACCTCATTTCCTGACTGGTCAAACTTTCAAATGGTTGTTACTCTGAATTTAAAACAATAGCAAGGAAGGTAATGCTCTTAAAATGTGTGGAACAGAGTTGAATAAGGTCCAGATAATATTATCACTTTTGTCTGGCAATTTTTCTCTCATTCCAATTAAAGTGCATACTATATGCAGTATAATATTGCCTGACCCAGGGACTTCCCATAATGAATTCTGCTCTATCCCTCCCCCACTCCAAGCCATTAGTAGCTACCACCAGTAATGCTGTCTCAGTACAGCATTATCTGAGACTTATGGAATGAGTATTGTTCATGTGTTGTGATTGGTAGGTAGGAGCCCTGGTACAGATGTACTCATGTTCACTGAGATGTTGCCTGTAATGTGAATCTAATAGGCTAGATTTTCTTTGGTATAACGTTGCATGTTCGGGAGCATCATGTTAAAGGGTGCCTTTAAAAATATGCTTAATGTTTCAATGTCACAATTATTTGATAACCATTAAGAGATTGCCCATGTGCCATAAGAGTTTGAAATCGTTTGAACTCAGAAACTGAGGTGATTTTTGAACATGTATAAATATAGGTCATGTTGTTGTAGTACAAGTAGGGATTTGTTTTGTTCAGTTACAATTCTGACAGAATAAGCACCATCCATATTGGAAGGAGAGCTGTTCCATCAATGAATCATCTTTGGTTATAACATTCTTTCATATTAGTGATGAGAAACACAGCTCATATCTTTTACAACATCTTTTGAAGTGAATTTGTCCCATAAAATAGTGTCAGAAAGCACAATAAGGCATATGGACAGAATATTAAAATATATTTGAGCTGGGTACTAATATTTTAGGCCTTGGTTCCTGTTACTCCAACTAATGAAAGCCCATTCAAACAATGGCTATTTGATTAGTCAACACTTAACTTAAGTTCTATTTATTCACTGGGAACTTGGTTAATCAACATTTATATACATTCCATAGATTGATTGGGGCTACTTCAGTTGGGAATGTCAATTAGATTTAGGCCAGAGATGAAAATTTCAGATGTTGTTGGGTTGCACATCCCAGCTTTCCTCACTACTGGCTATATTGTCTAAGGCTGATGGGAGCTGTAGTCCAATAACAAGTGGAGAGGCACAATATCTCCACTCCTGATGTAAGCCTTGATTTCCATTTTTATACTACAAGGCATTTTTGGAAAAAAAAAATACACTGCAAGAACTATCCTTTTAACGCATATCCTTTCAAAGACTATTTGATCTTTAATCCATCTATTCCCTAGATCCTACCACAGTATTTATTTCCATGGCTTTAAGCTTTTAAAGTGACACACAAAAGCCATTATCTGTTGCTTGACTGAGCTTTTAACTTCCTGTATCAGTTAATAAATTTACTGCTATGCATACCAATTGTGATTTATTGATCAGCAGTTTTTTTCAGTTAAATAGTCATATGAATATGAATTTGGTGTGCGTGCCATTTATTTGTTATCAGGTCAGGCTCCAATATTCCAATCTTAATTTTCATCTGTAAAATGGAAGTAACACTAGCATATTGTACAGCAGTGATCCCCAAAGTGAGCAGTAGTGCCCCCCTGGGGGCATTGGAAAGCTCCAGGGGGTACTGAGGGGAAAAAGAGCAGCAGGGGGTGCTGAGTGGGGGAAAGGGGACAGCAGGGAATTGTGGGGATGGGGGTTGCAAGTAGGGTTGCCATTGCTGCTGAAATACCATGAATGTCTGGGAGTGAAGTCTTGGAAAAGCAGCATATCTCAGATTCCTGAAGGCAGGGGTGAAACCTCAAGAAAAAACTCATCCAGATCTCACCCTTGAGGCTCTGGGTGGTACTGTGCATGCATGCAAGACCCAGAGCCCAGAGGTGGGAAGGGAAAGGAGGCAAGCAGAGGCTTGGAGCAGTAAGGAGGCTTTCTTGTGTCCTGGTAAGTGTGTGGCGATGCTGCATGCATGGTGGGACTTTTTGCTTGCTTTGTACTGGAGCTGTCCTTCCTGCCAGCTCCCTCCCATAGAAATGTGTGTGTGTGTGAAAAGGAGGGGCTTTCTTAAGGTCCAGAGTACCTCTTTCCTCTTAGTTGCATGCTAATGGGCTGGAGCTCCCCTTTCCTCCATTTCCCTCCCCGATGGAAATGAGTGTGTGTGTTTGAAAAAAGGGGAGGGGACATATGGGCTCTGGAAGACAAACAATGAAGTTCAGTAAACAAAATTTGCAAGTACATCCATTAGCAAAACAATGAGAAACTTTTTTTCTTTTTTTGTCCTGTGTGAAAATACCTGCTCCCTCTCCTTTGCAGATAATACTGAATTTCTCTAAAAGTCTCTATGGGGGGTTGCAGACTGCCAGAAATAGTGTGAATTCAGTCCACTTTTAGGGTTAGGGTTAGAGTTAGGGAACCATGGGAACTGTATTTTATTGTGGCATCAGAGTTGTCTGACAGAGAAGGCTCAATGTCTCAGAAAAATAACAGTTCCCATGATTCCCTAGCACTAACCCTAACCCTAAAAGTGGACTGAATTCACACTATTTCTGGCAGTCTGCAACCCCCCCAAGTTGCTGAATCTGAAAAAAAAACTTTAAATGTTGCTAAAAACACATCAAATACAATCCCATTTAAAAAACAAACAAAAAAGTTTGACTTTTGTTGTAGGTAAAGACCTCAAAAAGTTAAGTCTCAGCCCTTTGTTCCCTCTTGTTTAGGATTCCCCTGTTGTGTCTAAAATGTAGAATCCTGAATTCTAGAAAGCATATCCAGGAGTAGCTGTGTTGGCCACACTGCAAACAATAACATCCAAATTCCACAAAACAATGATACCTTTCTCCTGTTTGATTTTTAACATCTTTGCTCAATGAAGAAGCCAGTTGAGCTTCAAAAGGTTATTTCATCTGTTTTTTGAATTTTGGTTGGCCAATAAAGGTATCACTGTTTCATAGATTTTGGATGTTATTGTGCTTTGCTGTGTGAGATGGCCAACATGGCAACCCCTAGATATGATTCCTAGAGTAGGAGTCTCTCTTAGTCTCATATCTGTTTGGGAGATTTTCTCCCTCCCTTCCTCCATAGAAGTGTCCCTCCCCACCTTCTCTTCCAAGTGGCTAGAATTCAGAGACATATGTTTAATTTGCATTTAAAAAACATGCAAATCTGGGATTTGTAGTTTTGTGAACTATGTAGCCTCTCTCAGGGAGTTCTGGTGTGACAACAAACTACAAATCCCAGAATTCCATAGCATTGAGCCGTGGCAGTTAAAGCAGTGTCCAATGCATTAATTCTGCAGTACAGATTCAACCATAAGTCATGTTAGTCTGGAATATCATATTAAGGGATCTTGTAGCACCATTGAGACTAAGGGCCCTTACAGACTGCCAGAAATAATGCAGCTTGAGGCCACTTTAACTGTCCTGGCTCAGTGCTATGGAATCATGGGAATTGTATTTTTTTTCTAGGACATTGAGCCTTCTCTGTCAGAGAGTTCTGTAGCCACAACAAACTACAGTTCCCATGATTCCTTAGCACTGAGCCAGGATAGTTAAGGTGGTCTCAAGCTGCATTATTTCAGGCAATCTGTAAAGGCCCTAATTGTGTGAAAAAAACTGTAGCATAAGCTTTTGTAGACTTGGATCTGAGGATTTGTGGAAGAGAATTATAGCAAGCCTAGTTGCAAGAAACTTATTTTGTTCATCATTCTGGGACAGGACAGAGGGAGGCCGAATGGAGAGCTGTGGAAAACAAGCCATGTCTGTCCAGGCTGAGAGACAAGAGACCTAGCATGGCTCCTCTAACTTTGCCTCACCTTGCTACAGAGCAAAAAGACTCTGTCCTTCTCTTGCTCTCTCCCCTCTTTGGGCACCAAAATTCTTGCCACCTTTTCCCAGAAACTAATCAACTTTCCCTTGCAAGAAGCCAAAGGAGGAAAGCTTCTTTGAATGATGATGATGATAATTTAAGATGGATAATAACTTTAAAAACCATTACATACGTAAGGCATGTTTGCAGGTCTGGTTAAAATACAAAAAGAATTGGTGTATTAAGATCCCCTATTGGGCCTCTGTCCAGGAAAGCTGCCAACACGTGGCTGATAAAGACAGAGGCCTCTTCCCAGATAGCAACCCAGTTGCAAATGACATACCAACAAACCAGGAGTTCCGAAAGTCAGGTCCAGAGAGCACTCCAAAGTTCAGGGTTATAGCGTGCAGGTAGTCCAGAGCCGTTCCAAAGGTCACAGGGTATAAGCAATCCAAAGTCAAGCTGAGAGCCAAGAGCTTTCACTGGGGAATCCAAGATAAGCCTTGACAAAGAGCTTGGCTTTTCCCAGCTGCTTATCTAGCTTCAGCTCCTCTCCCCCAGGTGTTTCTCTTTAGCTGCGCGTTTCTCAGCTAGCCTTCGAGAACGCCGCAGCCCCTCCCTATCTGTTCTCCTCTGAGCAAAGGTAGGGATTTCAATCTCTTGCTCCTCTGCTTCTTCCTGGCATGAAACCTTTGCTGGGGAAAGGCTTTCTGCTGGGGAAAGGCTAGGCTGCTGAGGCAGGGGCTGTTGCTCACTGGGTTCCACACAGCTAGGTCCAGGTTCAGCTAGTTCTATGGGGGCTGGTAGCACCAAGCTAGGATCAGGCCCCACATCCTCCCCCTCAGAGTCCTCCAAGTCCTCCACTGGGCTGTCCCTGACAGCCTCACCGGTGGAGGCCGTTTTGATGAAAAGGTTATATAACGAGGGAACTTGGCTCCGTTACAAGGACATGATTAAATTTGAAGGACCCAACATGACATTTATATCTCAAGAAGAACTTATAACAGCTGGACATAATGTAAATTGGTTTGCATATAGGCAGCTATTCGAGAGATTTAAATTGGATTGTCGCCTGGACCAAATTGGACCGGCCTTTAAATTTTTTGAAAAAATTGTGACTTGCAAGGACAAAAAGTTAATATCTAAATATTACAATTTAATTAGGGATTGGGAACTAGAAGAGAATACAATAAAAAATTATATGATTAGTTGGGCCAAAGATTTGAAACAAAGTATTAATTTGGATGAATGGGAAAAATTTGGAAAAAGACCATAAAGTATACCGTTAGTGTTGATTTAAGAGAAAATCTTTATAAATCAATGTTCTGTTGGTATTTGATGCCAATGAGACTTTCTAAAATGTATAACGGTTATAAATCAATATGTTGGAAATATGAAGATGATGGGGGCTCGTATTTACACATGTGGTGGAATTGCAAATTAGTCCAGAAATTCTGGAAAAAGATTAATGGAGAGATACAGGAAATCTTGAATCTGCAAATTTTTCTCGACCCCAAATTATATCTTTTAAATATTGTAAATGAGGACATAGAAATAAAAAATAGAAAATTACTTTTCTTTCTATTAACCGCGGCTAGAATAATATACGCAAAATACTGGAGGAAAAAAGAAATTCCTTCTGTTGAAGATTGGAGAATTAAACTATATGATATATATGAAATGGAGAAATTAACATATTTAAGTCGAAATATTCCGCTGTCCGATTTTCATAAAAGTTGGAATCCATGGTACCGGTACATGAGAAAAAATGAATCTGAAAATAAGCTACAGTCTATAACCTTTTTGGATTAATAGTAGAACAATTAGTTATTTCATATGCACTTTATAGTTAAAGTGAACATAGATAAATTGAATTTTATAGACAATACTGTTAGGATATGGATGGGTCATACAGTCAAAGGTGAAATGTAGAGATGTGTGTGTGGAATTTTCCTCATGGGAACAACATCTAGAGAAACAGGGTGAATCTAATACCAGATGGCCAAGAAGTCATAAACATGAATTTTCCCAAAAGTACAACTCATAGACACAGATTTTGTTATGTGTAGCAAGAGATATCAAAAAGGTAAACAGCACAGCTACTTCATTAGGTCATGGGAAAAGAGTCACATGGGGGATGATGGACAGCAAGAGGCTGGGTTAATATACATCATATAAGCATTATCAAATCAACATAGGGTTAACACCTAGAAGGTGGAGTATGGTAAGGGCCTAGAGAAGCCTGTGTTTAAGAATGTTTATAATTCAAGATGTGAGTGTCCATGTGACTGCCTGGCAGCAGTGGTTTCAACTGCAACAAGATGAGATCCTAAGCTTTTGGGATTGTTAAAGATGTAACCTCTCATGGCTGAACTGGACAAGTTCATCACAATGGATTTTATTTAATTATCTTATTTTTCTTTTATATGCATTAATAAACTATGCTTTTGGACTTTATAATGTGTCTTCTTGACTGAGGAAGACAGGATCCTGAAGAAGGGAAGCTGAGCCAGTTGATGGCAAGAGTTATAAAGTGGCTGTGGATCACAGCAGCCAGCTTGTCCTGCAGATTCTGCTGGGTGTCAAATAGCATCACTGCCACACCCATCATCCACACACCGACAAATACAGTTATATGACTCCATACAGGAATATATTAGGTTTTAGTATTTGTGATTGATTGATAACGTATAGGTAAAGGGATTATATACTATGGTAAATATCAAGTAATATATGTAGTATAATGGATCCTTATAAGCAACCGTAATTGAATATGCAATGATTTTAGTCACAATATTTTTCCTTTTATTTATTTACCTGTGTATATATAAAGTTTACGTTAGATATTGAAATGAAAACTTTATTTCACTCAGAATTTAAGATTCACTTCTTACCTTTATAAATTAACGTCTGTGATATATTTTTTGAGTAAGTTTTATGTGGTTATTTGATGTGACATTTCTTAATCCTTGGGTTCTGCTTAGGAAGTCAATGTTTAATAATAATAATAATAATAATAATAATAATAATAATAATAATAAATTTATATCCCTCTGCAAAACAATCAATAAGAAACACACCGACTGGTTCCAAGGCAAAAGGGAAGGGGGGCAGGAATGTGCTTTTCTTTCCCCTTTACCTTGGCTAGCTATTTCAAGGGAAGGGAAGATGGCAGGCTCTTCCTTTATCCCCCCTTGCATTGGATACTGCCAGCACTCTGGTGACTCCTGGGATTTCCTATTCCTCCCCCCCCACTTTCATTCCTCTCGCTCTCCCTTTGCCGGGGAGGAGCCTAGAGGAGGAGGAGGAGGAGGAGGACAGTAGCTACATGGACATTTCTTAGCATGGGCTACTCAAGCTGCCATGCAGCCCTTCCTTCTTCGAGTAGAAATCCTGCTGGTCTTGCCTGCCTGCCCTCTTCATCAGACACTCCATTCAGACAATGTTGCTCCTTCCATAGAGGGGCCTCCCTTTTTCACTTTCACAAGCCACTCACCAGCCTCACCCTCCTTCCCCCAAATACAAACTCATGGGGCTCCAGGTTCCCTTTGGAACTTGGACTTGCTAGCAGAAATTGTTGTTGTGTGCCTTCAAGTTATTTTGACCCATGGTGACCTTAAGGAGAACCTATCATGGGGTTTTCTTGAAAAATTTTCTTGAGACAGGGTTTGCCATTGCCTTCCCGTGGCTGGGAGAGTGTGACCTGCCCAGGGTCACCCAGTGGGGGTTGCATGGCAAGCAGGATTTCATTTACTTTATTTGCAAAATTCCCCAAAAGCGGCCACTTCCCTTTCTTGGAATACTTTTCCTCCCCCACCCCAGTAGAACAGTGGACCTAAGACCAAGAAATAGGCATCGGGGGCACTAGGGTTATCACCCAAGAGGAAAGGGGCTGGCAGCCTGAAAAAGGGACCACTGTTCTACATGATTGTTCCATGAACTGCACACAAATAGCACATGTTCTCATCTAGTTTGAGATGTAGAGAACCAAGATATACCTTCTCTAGAACCTCTAGTTATGTAATGAAGCATACTAAGTATAATTAACTAAGTCATTTCTCCTGGTCCAGTCCCCTCAAACCTGATGGAAACATCATTCACTCATGCTTCAGTTGAATGGATCTCCTCCTCTCCATGTAGCTGATTCCTTGCAAAATAGGTTTTGGGGGGTGTTAGCATTGTGGCAATGGTGTCAAAATCATGACTAAGTAGTGTTGGTGAATACAAAACAGTTATGGATGAGTAAAGCTGGGTAACTATTTCATAATCATGATCACTACTTAGTCATGATTGTGATACTATTGTCACAATTGTAATTCCACCACAGATTTAGTTTACTGGACACCCTCTTTTTGGAGAGAAAGAGATCAATCCAGTCAGCAAGTGGAACATGGTGAATGGTGGTTCTCTCAGGTTTGTGAGGTGGAGGTCAGGCCAGGAGACTTTACCTAATTAAGTATATTTGACTATGTTGCTGATATAAGATTCTAGCCATAATTCAGAAAATTAAAAGTTGACTGTGATTGCTAGGGCCTAGCTTCCTATAGTAGGAATGGAAAGAATATATGAAATATATGAAATAATATAGGAAAAAGTTGAAAAATAATTTAAAAATAGGTTTGTCAAACGTTAGGAAACCTTGATGAGGAATATTCTAGACAGCTAAGAATCTTTGCTTTCTAGAATTCTCTTCATCAACATTTCTTATTAAGAATCTCTGCAAGAGCCAGTATGGTATAGTGCCTCCTGGAAGCCTGTCGCCACTGAGGGTCGCCCCGAGGAGGCTTCCCTCGGTGGCTACGGGCCTCCTGGAGGCCGGAGCCACCGAGGGAGGCCTCCCAAGGGGGATCCTCGGTGGCGACGGGCTTCCAGGAGGCCCGTAGCCACCGAGGGAGGCCTCCCAAGGGGGATCCTCGGTGGCGACAGGCTTCCAGGAGGCCCGTCGCCACCAAGGATCCCCCTTGGGAGGCCTCCCTCAGTGGCTATGGGCTTCCAGGAGGCCCGTAGCCACCGAGGGAAGCCTCCTCGGGGCGACCCTCGGTGGCGACAGGCTTCCAGGAGGCCCGTCGCCACCGAGGATCCCCCTTGGGAGGCCTCCCTCGGTGGCTATGGGCTTCCAGGAGGCCCGTAGCCATCGAGGGAATCCGGCCCCCACACCATTTCCCCCCCCCTCCCCCGGCCCCCCAGCAACAAAGGCCGCGGGGTGCGCGGGGGGGGGGTCGCGCACGGCGGTGGAGGGTGTGCGTGCGCGCACGCGCGCACGCACGCCGCCATCCCCCCCCACCTTGGCCCAGCTGAGACCTGGGCTACGGGAGACCGGCCCAGGTCTCAAAAAGGTTGCCTGCCCCTGGTATAGTGGTTTGAGCACTGGACTATGAATCTGGAGATCAGTCCATGGAAACCCACTGGGTGACTTTGAGCACCCTCAGAAGAAGGTTGAGAAAGATTAGTCCCCTCTGGACAAATCTTGCCAAGAAAACCCTGTGATAGGTTCACCTTTGGGTTGCCATAAGTTGGAAATGACTAGAAGGAATACAGCAACAAGATAGAACCTTCACAGTTTGAGATTACTCCTGTGTAAAAATATAAAAACTAATTGCAGAAAAATGACAATTGTTGCTCTGAAAACAGATTTCTTTCATAGAAAACAGCATTCTCTACATGGAAATAAAATTTCTGCACAAAAAATGAAAATTTTTCTGCATAAAAAATCTGCTTTCTGTGGAAGAATGCCAGAAAACTTGTTTTTGTATCCAGAAAGCTATATTTCTGGCACAGAACAAATCCCAAACGATTTAGGATTTTTTGTTTGTTTGTTTTTTGAAAACTTTCACACAACAAGGAGAAAAATTGGGAAATTATTTGTTCTTGCCTGGAGATTTATATGCTTACTCTATTTTAAGATGCAGCAAGAGAAAGGTAGTAGAGCTGAATGAGAAACCCTTGATCCATGTAGAACTGTGTTTTTCTTTGAAAAGGAGCTACTAGAAGCAAATAGTACTAGAGTGAATATTCTATGAAACAATTAGCATTTACAAGATTCTATCCAAATTTTGTTCAAGAAAGAAGAGTAACAATATATATATCACATGACTAAAAGGAAAGCTTTCTTTGCATATATATATATATAGCTTTTCATGGATAAATTCAAGTGACAATCCTGTTGTTTTACTCATGTTACCACTCTTTTGACAGAGACTAATATACAACTATCAAAATGAACCAAACATATCCAACACACTTGATTCTTAAATATTTGCACATGTATACTTTGTTTTAAATGGTTGAGAGCTGCCTTGAATCCTGTGCCAGAAGAAAGGCAGCATATGAATTCAATCATATAAACAAACAAACAAACAAACAAACAATAAACAGCAATTTTAATCAGATTTTTTACAAGTTCACAATAAATTAAATTTATAATTCACTTAGTGAACCTGTATTGTAGTGGTGGGGAACTCATGGTATATAATTTATGATTTAAAACTAAGAATGAAATAAACAACACTTTTCAAAAAATTTCAATTAAATGTCAATTTTCCTTTGTCAAATATGTGACTGCTAATTTATACCATGAAGATCTCAAGTTAGCTGAATGCCATTCTTAGTACATTAATTAAAGTCTCAAATCCCTATAGACACAAAATGATTTGAAGTCACTGTTTTTCCCCTTCCTACTTTGACTATAATATTACCTCCACATCCAAGAATAATTTGGGACAGAGATACACTTCACACCTAGTGGGCTTTTTGTCTGATCATGTGAAACTACTACTAACATAAACTATTATTTAATATCACTTCAGCTGCATTTCTAACCATGAAAAGCAATATTATACATTTTAAGGTTTCTGTGCATTCTATATAAGGCATGCTAAAATACAGATATGACACAATGTATTTTCACTGATAAATTTAAACCTGAATGTGATGGAATATGGCTTTTATTTTATTTATTTAATCAATGTGTGTGATAATCAATTATCACAACTAAATTCACATCTCACTATTTAAAAAAATCATTAGTGAGACTAGACCAGGAGGTAGACAAAGGAAATGGCAGGTGGAATCTAGGTTGGTTCTGAAGGAGAGGCTGTTGAGGTGGAAGAGGATTGGTGAATATGGAATAGGAGGCTCAGCATGGTAAAATAGCATACATTTCATAATGGAGAAATGATATAAAGAGGTAAGTAATGTGGAATGGAAGAAATGAGAAGCAGAGAAAACCAATGCAATGTAGCAAAGAAACTCCTGCTAGGGGCATAGATGAACTGGGGGATCATATGGTGTTGACATAAAATAATATTTTAATGGACTAAACAGGGGAAAGCAGAAAGCATAATCAGCAAAAATACTGCTAAAGATTAGAGTTAAAGTGGGACAGGTGTTTTAGATAAAGAAACAAGCAAACAAGGATAGATCTTGGAAACTCATTTTAATTGAGTTATAAAGAGTATGTTCTCTAAACATTCACTTGCTAGTTGTATGGCATGGTATGTAATATGAGAAGGCAATTTATAAATGGCAACAATATAATGAAACCATTTCAACTATCAAAGTCCTTGAAATCACAAAGTTTCCCACTTTTTACAGTGCTTCTGTGCAAGGAATAAAACTAATATTTCAAAATGGTAGTTCTACTCTGTTTTGGTAAAACACCAGAGTGTCGAAAAGTGCATTTCATGCATTAACAATAGTAAATCTGAATGCCAGCAACAACAACCAGTAACGACCTGGAAGTGAAAGGTTTCTGGCTTGCTGCAGAAAAGCATTATGTTGAAATGTTTATAGGCATTTCCCCACATAAAATCCACTTACCTCGACAATGTACACCTTCATCATATCCATCAGGACAGTCATAAATGCTGTTGCAGAGTTGGGACAAGTGAATACATCTGTTTGTGCCAATACATTTAATATGATTCAGAGGACACTTGAATTCTATTTCTCCAGGACCTAAAAAAAGAAAAGACAGACTAATTAATATGCAGTTTGATTCTGTTCAAATAAATAAAGATTACTAAGGCAAAGAAAGCACTTTACTGACATGCATTTGCATAATATTTCCACTTTAATGCTAGCTGCAAGCTCTTTTATGCATTTGTCTACTGTGCAGCTTTGCTGTGCATTACTAGCAGAATTATAGTTTCTTAATAAGGATTAACATAATTAAAAGAAAATCAACTGCTTAAAGAGGATTATTTTTTTTAAAATGAAGAGTTTGCAATTTATCATTTTTTTTATGACAGATTTACATTTTTCCAAAGATTAGAGATGCTGAAATTTATATTTAGACACATTAGGGACAGTGTGCCAATTGTTTCAAATATTATTTAATTATTACTTTTCAATATGATTAATGTACAGCATGAGGCTACTAGCCTACCATTAGCAAACCTTACAATTCATAGTGGGAAAGGATGTGGCAAACCAAACAGAAAGATGTTCCTTGTTACTTAAAAAAAGAAAAAAGTCACAAATGCATCTGATTAAAATTCTAGGATCTTTGCACCATTGTAAATTATTGTCCAGTATCTGCTCCCTAGAAATAAAACAGTAAGTTTCCTTGTTTGTTTACATTATCATTATTATTCATAAAGGTTAATTTTCCCATTTAGCATAGTAAAACATAATTGAAATGTCACCTTTCAGCTTGGTTGATTTCTATGTTCAGAGAGGTGCCATTTTACTTTATTTATTTATTTAATTATTTTTATTTCTATCCTGCCTTTCTCCCTGAAAGGGACCCAAGGCAGCTCACAAGTAAAAATTCTATAAAAAAAAGTTAAATAAAACAATTAAACTTCACAGTAGCCCCACCCCAAAAGGCCTTGACTAGTTTTGCATTTGTAGATGGTTACCAATTGGTAACCCTGCAATGACTCAGCTTAGAAACTCAACCAGCTTAAGGGCTTTCTATCTACAGTCTAGACCAGGGATAGACAACCTTTTTGAGCCGGGGGCCGGGTTGCTGTCCCTCAGACAATTGGGGGGCCGAAGCACCAAAAATAAATAAATAAATAAATAAATAAATAAATAAAAATATTTTTTTAAAAAAAAAATGCATGCACTCTCTCTCAGTCCCAGAAAAGCCATGGCAAAACCCCTGTGGAGATTTTGCCAAGAAAAGCCCAAGAACAAGTAATAACAATAATCAATATCATTATGGAGGGTGGGGGGCAGCAGCAGATGGACCAGCCTGGGGCCAGTCCAAAGGCCTCGGGGGGGGGGGGCATCCGGCCCCCGGGCCTTAGGTTGCCTACCCCTGGTCTAGACTAATATAAAGTTCCAGATGCCAACATCCATGATTCAGGGAGAAAGGGATATCACCCCAGTCCATCATGGCCTGACTGTCAGTCTTTATCTTTTTATCCAAAGTCCAAGGTACCATGACACTATGGGGGATTTCAGAGTTTGAAAGATGCTGGTCTAGGGAAAGAGAAAAGGTTGTTTGTGTGAGGGAAACCTTTATCTTTGGATATTTTTAAAGGCTTGGGTTGCACCTTCCAGTATGAGGTCATTTTATTCTATGCTCCCTCCCTTATAGCCCTTTTTCAGCACCTTGTGGGTGAGTGAGCTATTGGTTTTGTTCAAGAATGACAGCTCTAAGAAGTATCTAAGAAAACATTGGAATTAGAGACATTCTATTATTTCGGCAGTAAATGGAGCTTATCATCTGGACCTTGAATACTGATCAAAGAAGGATTGACGGTATAGTAAGTTGGGTGTCTATAGTGATTAGACCTTATGTGCTTTATAGGACTTTGCGCAGGCCATGGGTCCTCAAGCAAACCCCCTCTTTTGTCACATAGATTCCTCTTCTCTCATGAGGTACCAGCTTTGGGCTGTTACCCCCAGAGCATTAGCATTGAATAAGACCATTGCTTCCACAGAATTTGCCATTGGAATAGGTCCTTATTTTATTTAGAAGATTGGCCATTGGAGGTCCTCTGCTTAGAAGTAGTATATGTGGCCCTTTAAGTAGTGATAGTTCAGTTTTGTCACTAATCTCATTGTGTGTGTTGTTTTTTTTAAGATTCCATGCTTTGTGCTGGAGAGGTACTGTGTCCTGATCTACAGGTACAGCATCATCTATTGGGCAGTGTAACTTGAATCTTCCACTTTCAGTCTCAGTTTGGTGTGACTGGGCTAATGTCAAGTGGTTGAGAAGAGAGGCCTTTCCTGACATGTTTCTCTTCCTGAGTTATTCGGGGAGTGCAAGGACCCTCTACTATACATTCTGATCATTCACCTTGTGTGTAATGAGCTTAGTTTGTTGAAGGGCAAGGCCTGAATCATCCACGCTGCACAGGATCTATTAGTGATACATTCCAAATGGCCTGGGGTAATTTTGTCATGACTGCCAGTCCTAGCGTGCCAAATGTGGTGGGGGTGAAGGTGATTCACACTGTGAGGACAGAGCCTGTAGGCAGGTAAACAGGCAAATTAAAAATTCTTTAGCAAAAGAGTTGAGCACTTTTTACCACATCCTGAAATAGTTTTCCAGAGGGGAAAGCACTAGAGAGCTAAAGGCATTCACCTTTTGAAGGAGGACAATATTTTGTTCCTGGAGGATCTGCAGCAAGATGTGAAGGCCTTTTGGTATTGAAAACAGACTAAGCAAATGTTCTCCCTTTGTCCATGCCAGGTAGTGGGCAGAGAAAAGTAAGGTTATGAACACCTTTGGCACCCCATTAGATGAAGGGATTGCTTTGTATCTGCCTGTTTAGGTTGCAGGATGTGGAGGTGAGGAAGGAGACAACCCTTAGGGCTTACTTGGGGATAGAGCTCTCACTTTAAATTGGAAGATTTAAGTAGTGCTTCCACAGGTTTCTTCCCACAAGAAGGTCAGTCAGGGAGAAAACCAGCTATTGAGGTGTCCTCAGAAGTCAGATATTTCACCCAGACATAGCTGAGAACAAAACTCTTTGCCTTAGGTGCTCCCTCACCAGGTTCCCCCCTCCCCAATCTTGCATCTCACAGATTTCAGTACCCCAAACACCTGGATTTTTTTTAAAGATTCTAATACAGTTAAATATGTTTATAGGTTAATAAAGTTATATGATCTTCCCACCTTTTTTTCTCCTCCCTCATCTTCTCTGCCCCTCTCATCTTCTCTTCTCACCTTCTCCCCCCCCCCTTTGAGTTTAGCAGAATTCACTATGAATTGATTCTCCAGTTCACACAGAGGTAGTCTCAAATATTTGCTGTTGACAAGAGTTCTGATGGGAAAAAACAAGCTTGCATTTCTCTAATACTGTTCTATCTTTCTATAGGGTTTGCTAATGTTTACACAACAAACTGTAGAAAAAGGCTACCTGGCATGCCAGAAAAAGTCTAGGAAGTCAGAGAAAGACACCCCCCCCCCAATGAGTCAGGAGGGGTTTCTTGTTGTGCTGGCCATATAAGGACATGAGAGGCCTGATTGGTCAAACGTGAGGGGGTCTGAGAGCACCTGCGTGCTTGGTCCAATCAAGTTGCCTTGTTCATATCCCAAAGTCTTGTGGTGCCTGTAATCTCCCGAGACTTGGGCGAGAGTTTATTCTTTATAGCTCTGCGCTGCCACGTGGCGGCAACCATTTTAGAGCTTGAACTAAGCGAGTCACATCGCTCTGCTCTGGATAATGGCTTGGCCTTGGCCTAGCGTTTATTCTTGGCTTTTCCTGCATTTGGCTTTTGCTGATTTTGCTCTTTCTTCTACAAGTGAGAGTGTTCAGCTAGTCCCTCCCTGTGCAATCTGGAAGGCTGAGTGAGGCCTTCAGGCCGGTCCCCTCGGGCCTGCAAGGGCCTCCGCATCTCCAACACTCGGAGGGCTGCTTCATCCGAGGCGGGTGCTGTGGCAGGCATCCTCACTGGGCACGCGGACCTGATACTGGATTTCAGGCCCAGCGGTGCCCCGGCAACCCCGATCTGGTAATGTCAAGACCCCATCACTGGTTCGGGAGGGTTGCTACACTTCTCCCCAGTGGTGAGTGTGTTTGAAGGCAGTACTATCTTCTGGTTAGGGTTCCATATAGGGTCCTTGGTGGACACCTTCTCTCCCCTGCTTGGTTGTTGCCAGTGATGCTTCCTGGCTGTTTGCGTCTCTTGCTGAGACTTGGGGAAGGGCAGCCTTTGGCCTGGTGGTACAGGGTGCTTGATAGGACCCTTGGTGGACACCTTTCCCCCCTGTGATTATTGCCAGTGATGCTTCCTGGCTATTTGCGTCTCTTGTCAGACTTGGGGAAGGGCGGCCTTTGGCCTGGTGGTAATCATTCTAGGCTGGGTGATTGTGCTTGGACCCATGTTACACTCACTGGGGGGAGTGATGCCCCGCAGTAAGGCCCAATCTAAGAGACGTGCAGCTTCAGCTGTGCCCAGTTCTGGTCACTCTGCTTCAAAGAGGCCTTCTCAGTCTACCAGCAGAGATGATGAGATTGCTGCCCAGTTAGCACAACTGGGCAAAACAGTACAAGTTTGTGTTGTAGTTTGCAATCAGCTTGCTCAGAAGAGGCTACAGGCAACAGCTGCCAGTCCAAATCCAGCACTTCTGGTACTACCGACACAGAACTGCTGCCCCCTCCCATGGCACCTGATGCTCAGGTGATGGATGTTACACCAGGTCCTTCGGTGGTTTTGGCGGTGGAGGCTGGGCACCCCACTATTGCCAATGTTTGGGATCTCCTGAAAAGGGTCCCTGGTATGGAGATTCAGGGTGCGGCTGCCCCTGTTTCTGAGCAGCCTACTGTGGTAGACTTATATAACCTCTTGTGAGGAATGGTTATTCCAGGTGCTGGTGCAGTGGAGCAGTCCTGTGATGTGCAAAGAGGAGACCAAGCTGCTGCTGCTTCATCTTTGCCCGACCCCTGAGCTGTTGCAGGGCCACACTTCGGGGGACCGGTGAGGTCAGCTGGTGATGCTTCCCAGCAAGCTTCAGTTTCAGGTTTGTCTCCTACTAATTTTGCACATGCAAACTGGTCCACTTCGGTATGGGCTCCAGGTGGCCAGGTTAGTCAGGGTGTGGGTGTGGAACGCCCCAACCCTGCGGCTCTGGGTGCACCCGTGCAGGCACCTGCGGTTTCATAGGTGCCTGACGCTAGGGTGTAGGATGGTCAGCCAAATGCCTTGGCTAGCAACACCTCTGTGGTGTCTCCTTTGAGTGCTCCTGTGTTATCAGGAGTGGCTGTGCATTCTGAACCATCCCATGCTGGGATGTCTACACCCCTTGGTTCACACCTTCCTCTTTCCACTAAAGAAAGGATATGGAAGGGAGATTATATTGACTTATTTTCCCTTACTTTCAGGGATCCTGAACCGAGGATCATGACAAAAGATGGGATTGTGTTTAGCCTTCCCAAAGAGTTTCAGGCACTTAAACGCCCTAAGATAGAGCGTAATTTTGTAAATTGGATTATGGGTTTCACTATTTACAGAGGTGTCATAGAGAAAAAGAGCCATTGAGGTCTCCTGACTTTTCTAAATACCAGGAAATCATGATTAAAGCTTACACCAACTGCCATCACAATACTAGAGGTGCAGCCTGGCTGCAATACGATGAGCAGTTTCGAATGAGGGCCGCACAGGATCGTTCCCTGTCTTGGAGACATGTACAGTCCAAGCTTTGGGCTGATGTTATGGTGGGGGCCTTCCCCTTGAGCAGGTGTGACAATGGGTTTGTCCCCATGGTTACTCTGTCGAGAGGGCCGAATGCGAGGCCTGGCATGGGAGACAAAAAACAATTTGGCATATGCTGGGACTTTAATACAAGCAAGTGCATGAGGCAGCCCTGCAGGTTTGACCATAAGTGTAACACCTGCAGGGGTGGTCACCCCAGCACTTCCTGCAGTAGAGGTAAGTGGTCAGGATTGAGTGGTGCCCCCTGGGCAGTATCGCCAGGAGGAAAAGGCTCCGTCTCCAATTAAGTTAGATACAATGGTGGCGTGGCCGAGGGTAAACCCAAATAAAGAGGCTGCATCTTATTTATTTCATGGTTTTTCCCTAGGTTTACATATCCCTTATACAGGTTCTAGGGTACATCGCTATGCGCCCAATGCTCGTTCCGTGAGGGAGCTGCAGGATATCGTAAGGGACAAGCTAACAAAAGAAATAGCTGCTGAAAGGATTTCAGGACCTCATGATCAACTGCCCATTCCTACACTTCACTTATCCCCATTGCATGTTGTTCCTAAAAAAGTCTCTGGGGAATTCAGGTTGATTCACAATTTATCTTACCCTAAGGGTGATTCTGTGAATGATGCTATAAATCCAGGGCTTACTTCCGTTAAGTATGCATCATTCGACTCAGCAGTCAAGATGATTAGGAATTTAGGCAAGGGAGCCCTCTTAGCAAAGTGTGATATCAAATTAAATTTTGATTTAGATTTTAATTGTTAAAGTTGGTTGTAATTTCAACCATTGTTTTAATTAATATGTAGTTTAATTTCTTCTTAAGGGGGGGTGGAACTTACTTTATTTTAATTTGTATGTGTTGTTTTTTATCTGTACACCGCCTAGATTGGTTCGCCACCGGGCGGTATATAAATTATTATTATTATTATTATTATTATTATTATTAATCCGCCTTCAGGCTCCTCCCTGTACACCCAGATGATTTTGATCTACTGGGTTTTCAGTTCGAGGGAAAGCATTACTTTGATAAATGCCAATGGGGTGCTCAATTTGTTGTTCAGCTTTTGAGACTTTCAGCACCTTTCTTCATTGGTGTGCAGTTAAGCGGACTGGTAATAGAGCCATAACACACTATTTGGATGACTTCTTGATCGCTGGGAATCCTAATTCCTCACAATGTGGGGATTCTTTGGCTGATTTCAGGACTTAATGTCTGAGCTGGGAGTTCCCTTAGCGGAAGAAAAGACTGAACGGCCTGACACACGGCTTATATTCTTGGGTATCGAGATAGACACCATAGCTGGGATTTCTTGATTACTGAAGGACAAATTGGTGGCTATGAGGCAGCAGGTTAGGGTGATGCTGGGTAAGTAAAAAGTTACACTTCACGAATTTCAATCCCTTACAGGACTGCTAAATTTTGCCTGTAAGGTAGTAGTTCCAGGACAAGCATTCTGCGCAAGATTGTATAGGGCTACCGCAGGGGTAACTGCACTGCATCATCATATTAGGATCACAAGGGGGATTCATGAGGACTTGAAGGTTTGGGACTCCTTTTTGGACCAATTCAATGGGACCTCGTTTTTGGAGATTTGAAATGCTCCTCAGAGCAGACTTTCAGGTGCATTTGGATGCTGCTGGCGCCCATGGCTTTGGTGTTTACTGGAATGGCCAGTGGGCTGCAGAGGTGTGGCCTTCTGCATGGATCAAACATGGTCTGACTAGAGACCTGACGTTTTTGGAACTTTTTCCTATCGTAGGGGCTGTGCATTTGTGGGCAAGCCAGTTTGCTAACAAGACCGTCTGGTTTTGGTGTGAAAATCAGGCAGTCGTCCATGTGGTAAATTTTCAGTCTTCTAAGTTCCCTAAGTTCATGGGTTTGATGGTCATGCAGTGTTTGAATTTTAATGTGCTATTCCAAGCCCAGCATGTTCCTGGTGTGCTTAACCCTTTGGCGGATGCCCTTTCTCCTTTTCAGCTCTCCAGGTTCCAGCAGCTGGCTCCTGAGTTGTCACCACACCCGATCGAGGTACCGGCCTTGCTATGGAGCCTTGGAGACTAGAAATTCACAGGGCAATCCTGAATTCCATCACCCCATCTACACACAAGTCTTACCAAACAGCCTTGAATGCATTCAATCAGTTTTTATTGGAGATAGGGGAGGTTCAAAGTTGGCCGATCAGAGTTGACCTGGTCCTACGTTTTATAGTGTATGTTAGGCATGCAGGTCTCTCACCCGTTACTATTAGGGGCAGGCTGGCTGCCCTGGCATTCCACTCCAGGGCAAGGGGCTGTTTTGATCCTACTCCAGGGCTTTACAGTTAAATGAACTGTATAAGTTTGGTCCAGAGAATCCTCTGTAGTAAAGGACTCACGATGGCCGATCACAGGCACAGTCCTGGCTAGGTTATGGGAACAGTTAGCTGATGCATGTTATTCACCTGATGAGGCGGCTTTATTTAAGGCAGTATTTGCCACAGCCTTCTTTGCAGCTTTAAGAATTAGTGAAATTGTGCCCGGATCTCGCAACAATCAATATGGTAGGGCACTATTGATTTCAGATGTTGTATTAACAGAACAGGGAATTCAGATTTGTATTAGGCGCTCCAAGACTGATCAGTTAGCTAAAGGTCAGTCTATTTCCTTAGCCAAAAAACCTAGTGGGCAAATTTGCCCAGTGTTAGCAATGACCAATTATTTGAGGATTAGGCCCAAAGTGGCAGGCTATCTTTTTATACACTTGTCGGATATGCCTTTAAATCAATTTCAATTTAGGGCAGTGTTTAAGGAGATACTAAGGTGGGCTAAGCTGCCTCAGGCTTACTTTTCTTCACACTCCTTCTGCATTGGAGCAGCAACAGCTGCGACCACTCATGGCTTGAGTGAAGCTGATATTTGCTGAATTGGCTGGTGGCGTTCTCGAGCATTCAAGTCCTATGTTAGGCCATCAGGGAATGTGACTCCTGATCAGCTTTGTTAATTTGTCTTATTTCCATTTCAGCTGGCTTTTTTTAAGGCAACATATGGATCGTGGGCCACAGTTTGGTCTTCTGGGCAGAACGCCACCTTCTTGAACATCGGCGTGACTCTACATTGGGCCTATCAAACATCGGAACTGCTAAGTGGTTTGGCCAAAGGGGCATGATATGGGGAATGCTTCTTCCTTGGATCATGCAATTGGCTCGGCCATATCCCCAACCCCGGGTTTTAGTTATACACCTGGGGGAAAATGACTTAGTCAAAGTCCCTTGTTTGCAGCTAGCAAAGCAGATGGTGAGAGATCTGCAGGAAATTCAAAAGATTTTCCCCGGAGCTGTAATGCTTTGGACTAAGCTCTTACCAAGGCATAGCTGGCCTGGAGCTCGCAAAGATGCTATGATTAACAACGCTCGACGAAGGCTTAATTGTTCTGTCACCAAGTAGTTGTCTAAACTTGGCATTTCCATAATTGAACATGAAATTAAACTGGATAGGCTGCAGATGTACAGGGGGGATGGGGTGCACCTCTCTCCTGAAGGTTCGGAGATCGATGTTAAAACACTCTCCAAACAAATTATAAAAGCAGTCTGTGGGGGGGGGGGGAGAGGGGATGCCTAGCTAGTCTGGCCCCCTCTTGTGACAGGTAATGAACCCCACCCCACAGGAAAATTAATTTGGCTAATTAAATTATTTGGGGTAAATTTGATAAAGTTAAATTAAAGGAAGTGATGTATGCAGTTAAATGCATGACATCACTAATTGAATGATGTCATACGACAGAATATGATGTCATTTCTGGAGGGGAGGGGTTTGTAAATTTGTTGTCGTTATTTCCTTACATACTTTGTCACATGCGGTGAAGGACCACCCACTTGGGGGGTTACATCTTCACACACACATTTGACAAAATTGTTGGAAGTTTATTTCTTGTAAATAGACCCTTTACAGCAAAATAAAAGTTGTGGCCTGTTTAAACCCAAAAAGAGGCATCTCGTGTCCTTTGTGCCAATGCAAAGACACCCCCCGATGAGTCGGGAGGGGTTTCTTGTTGTGCTGGCCATATAAAGACATGAGAGGCCTGATTGGTCAAGCGTGGGGGGGGGGGTCTGAGAGCATCTGCGCGCTTGGTCCAATCAAGTTGCCTTGTTCATATCCCAAAGTCTCGTGGTACCTGTAATCTCCCGAGACTTGGGCGAGAGTTTATTCTTTATAGGTCTGTGCTGCCATGTGGCAGCAGCCATTTTAGAGCTTTAACTGAGCGACCCAACCCACCCACCCTTATTTAAAGAGCTATGTTGGTTACTATCAGGCTTAGGATGGTTGCCTTCGGGGGGCGGAAGGGAATTTTTTCCCAGGGTGCTTCCTGGGTTTTTCGCCCTCCCTGAGATTAATGTTTAATTTGTTGTTGGGTATGGCTCATAGGGTAATAATCCATGCGTTGTTTTATGTTATTATTAGCTTTGTCACAACTTAAGGGTTAGGGTCTATAATTTAGTATTTGTTTGTTTTGTATCTAGGGGCGGGTAATGACCCCCACCCCACAGGAAAATTAATCTGGCTAATTAAATTATTTGGGGTAAATTTGTTAAAGTTCAATTAAGGGAAATGAAGTATGCAGCTAAATGCATGACATCACTAATTGAATGATGTCATATGATGTCATATGACATCATTTCCGGAGGGGAGGGGTTTGTAAATTTGTTGTTATTTGCTTACATACTTTGTCACATGCGGTGAAGGACAACCCACTTGGGGGGTTACACCTCCACACACATATGTGACAAAATTGTTGGAAGTTTATTTCTTGTAAATAGACCCTGTACAGCAAAATAAAAGTTGTGGCCTGATTAAACCCAAAAAGAGACATCTCGTGTCCTTTGTGCCAGTGCAAGAGCTTTATTGGACACATAGACACTAAAGCAGGGGTAGGCAACCTTTCCCCTTTAAGGGCCGATGGACTTCAGCTGCCAGAAGCCTCAGCCATGTTGGCCAATAGTCCCATGTTGGCCAATAGCTCCTGGGATTCTGGGAGCTGAAGTCCCTTGGCCCTTAAAGGGGAAAGGTTGCCTATCCCTGCACTAAAGCAATGATATATTTACTCCTTGCACAGTGCCATCTGGTGTCTCTTGTACCTATTCAGTGGAAATATACCATTTATTATTTCCAGATGATACTAACAACACACCTTTAAAAATGGATGGCTGATGTGAGATGAAGGGCCTAAGCAGACGGTGCAAAGCGCTGTTTTCGAGGCCAGGAAGGGGAGGGGCAGCCTCATGCTGGGCACCCTAACCCCTTCCTGAATACGTCGTCGGGGCGCCCATTGCTCTGCACGGCCATCACTCCGATGATGCACTTCCACTGCAGCATCCGCACACGCTGCAGTGGAAGAGGCGCCGAAGGTGCACTGGAGGCCTTTTGTGGCACACCTTCAGCGTCTTGTGGAAGGAGCACTATTTTAGCACTCCTTCCTGGGCCTGGGACGCGGCGCATTGGGGCCGAGGAGTGGAGATACCTCGGCCCCGATCCGCAGCTTCCCAGGGCGGCCGCATGCTGCCCATGTGTTTCCCCCTGAAGTGAACCTGAGTTTTTGTTTTAGGTCAGAAGATAAAAGGAACATTCTGAAAAGAGTGTTCCAAATGGCACTGCACAATTATTCTAGAAAAAATCCTGCTTTCTAAAACTTGCCTACTTGATAGAATTGTTTTGTGAATTGGGATCTGAGCTAAGTGTTGGTGAAAAGATATTGAGCCAACAATCAGGGCCCTTTTACAACAGGAAACAGAAAATCAATTATTTTGTTGATTGCTGAAGCATTTATATCAGCTATCTAAACTCAAAACTTTGCATACAATTACCTTCTATTTTATAAAGTCAGCTGGCTTTTTTAATATTTTCTTCTGCTACAGTAATATCCAGGCTGACTCATAATATATCAGGACATTATGAAATCTCTAAAATATTATCTGACTGAAGATCATTGAATGGGATCACAGCGAGTGCTTGCATAAGCCTATTTATTTGTGAGGAGAGGAAGGTTTGAAATGAAGATGAATAGGCTTCCAGAAATATATATTAATCATGAAACTGCAGTTCCAAGGGGATTTTTCTTATTCTGTTTACAAAAACAAATAAGCAATAGATTACGAGACTGATTAACATACAAATGTGATTATTCTGACACTTAGTGGTCTGGGTATATGTAGTTAATATTATTTCTTGGCATATTGCTTTCTCAATGTCACATAACAATATAGAATAAAATTGCACTGGAAAGTGAGTCAGTATGCCTTTAAGCAGTGGGCAAGCTGCACTTCCTCTCTATTCAGGGTCACTTTGTCCTAGTTTAGTTTAGTTTGGGGAAGGGGAAATAACTTGAGAAAGGAAGCTGCTAACTTTCATAAAACATAAAAAAACCAAATATAGAGCAAAGTTTTTTAAACATCCTCCAATTGCAAGCAGGGACAATCTAGCAGCATGCACTAGTGTTCAGCTTGTTTTTGACAAGCTAGGCTTCCTGAGGCTCTCTGGCTTGTCAAAACATCCAGTGTTATTCAGTGTGAGAGATAACAGCATGTAGAAGAAAACTATTTGAGAGAAGGTGACATGAAGAAAGCCCTTCTGAAACTATAGCTGCAGTGCTAAACATCATGGTGAGGCTGTATGGAGATGGAAAGAACATTTGGAAATATTCAAAAAATAGTTTAAGAAATTTGTTTCACAAGTATCAGGAAACCCTATAGAGGAAAAACATGGACTGAAAACCCTTCACAATTCAGGATTTGTTCTTTGCACATGGGTTATTCACACAGAAAAAGCTATTTCCTTCACAAAAAATACTGTTTTCTGCCCCAGTATACCATCTAAAAAAAATTTGTGCACAATAAATCCCAAACTGCAAATAGTCTTCAAAAATTGCAGAGTTTTCAAAGACTCTTTTGCAGAAGGAAATAAATTGCTAAAATGACTTGTTGCTTTCTTAATGAATGAAATTAGAAAAGAATAAAATCTCTAGCATAGCCTTCCTAGATTGTCAGAGTTCAAGTGCCAGCAGTCCTAAATCAATCAGCACAGTCAATGATGAGGAATTATCTGGAGTTGGCAGTCCAAATATTGCACACAAATCCACTTCCTGCTGCACATTCTAACTTGGTGGTAAGCTATACCAAATTCTATGGTACAGTTGGCTGTCAGATCCATGGATTCAACTATCTGCAGCTAAAAAAATATTTTTTTTAAAAATCCAAAACACAAACCTTGATTTTGCCATTTTATATAAGGTACACCATTTTACTATGCCTTTGTATATAATGAGACTCAAGAATCCACAGATGTTTGTATTGACAGGGGAAGCTGGAATCAAGCCCTGACAGCTAACAAGGGCCCACTATACTTAGGATTCAAATAAAACTATGTAGATATGATTAGAATCCACATGAAAATCACATTTGTCAAAATCCATACCTAAGATCAGGAAATGGCGTAGCCAACTAAGTGCATTAGTGAAGTCTTCAGCATTGATCAAGGATACTTGCAAATGTGAATACTTATATATGAAAGCTTGAAAGCAAAATTAATAAATAGAGCAGTTCTCTCAGCAGTCCTGTTTTTGAATTTGGTAGTCTTCATATCCTTATATTCATAAGATCGTACTTTGCACATTAATTCATAGGACTTGTGCCAATTCAAAGTATATTGGCTTTTTTGTTCCGATGACTCCCCTGTTCCTATTACTTTGTTATATTCCTGCTTGTCATCAGCATAACTGCACACCTACTAAGACCATCTCTAACTAAGATGCAACAATATTCCTGATACCATGTAGTAATTGTTCTTTTCTACTTTCCTAATTATCCATGAAACTATTTTTATGTGATTTCCAAAGACTGCTAAGTTTATTTTGTTTCTAGTAGACCAACTAGGCCCGGGGGTGGGGGGGGGGGCAGCTGTTCACTCTCTGCTTCTCAATTAATTATTCTGCCAGAGGGATCCACTATTATTTCTCATATTTCCCAAGATCCTGAAGGCTTCTTTCATCCCTCCCCCCTTTTCTCTACCTCCATGCTCACCAACAGTTTCCCCTGAAATTGACGAAAAATAGAGTCAGTGACACTGAAGGCAGCTTTGACACTCAAACTCCCCAGGGGCCTTCTCCTCAGTGGGTCATTCACAGATTGGAAATAAGCAGTTGTAAATAATCACTTAGAGGCAATTAATACTTTTTTTCTAAAAATAAAGGTGTTAACTACTACAGACAAGTATAGCACTTATTATAAGGAATAGCTTCCTTCCCTTTGTGTAATCGTTTAAGTTACTTTGAGTATTAAACAATATTTACTGACATGTCTAAAATCAATACACAAAATTCTGTAATACAGTAAGAAACAAATTGGTACAATATTAAGAAATAAGTTGGTACCAGCAAAGACAAGGAAACTGTAGCCCTTCAGACATTGTTCCAAATAACTCTTATATTCTTTGATGATTTATGCTGACAGGTGTACCTAGCCTCCTTGACCCACAGATCAAGGTCTCCTAGCTGAAGGAGAAAGTTTTGCCATTCTAGTGGAGTTTCCACATAATAAATTTACATTTCCCTTCACATATATTTTTGGATTCAAATTCCCATAATGTTGCCCATTTGCTAAGTTTGTTAGGATCAATGAGAGTTGTGGTCCAAATGTATCTAGTGGGCCACAAGTTGCTCACCACACCTCCAATGATGGAATGGTTGTCTTCATGCTAATAGAATACTACAACATTATCATGGAAGAAAAACTACTCTTGATCTTTAAACTACTGAAGTACCTTGACTTTGATTGATAGGCACAAGACAATGTATATAGGCACATTTTGCATATAAAAGCACATATGCACATTTGGTGACTTTGGATCCAGAAACCTGTCACTTTGTAGATGTGGATCCAATTCCCATAATTCCTAACAAGCTTAGCCAATGTTAAAGAATGAAGGGTTTGGCAATTTAGTAATATTTTAAGAACCAGTTGCCCATCCTTGCCCTGGGTCATTATGAGCAGCTATTTGCTGCAGGGATTTAGAAGTAGAATACAGTGTAGCACTTTACAATTTCAAAGCAATCCAAAAAGTATATTAAAATTCAAATATTTCAAAGTCACTGTGTTTTAAAGTTTGTGGTTTTGTTTTTAGATGTTCATATTTTCTCATCCACCCTTCCTCCTCAACAGAGCCACTTTATTCTGCCTTCGGAACAAGCATAATAGAATGGGCAGGTGGTAAATTATGTTCCTTTTCCAAATGATCTCATATATGATAATACAGCATAATGCAATAATACATAATGCATTTGAGGACATTTTGTATCAGGAAAAGACAGTTAGGTATAAATTGTTTCATATTTTAAATTGACTTCAAAAAAGAAATCCAGATGAATCATTCTTTGCAAGGCTCACAGTCTTTGGAACTCCACAGTTACATTTCCTAATAATGGAAATGTCTACAAGAAATGATCTTTGGCAATTTTGCCACATAAGGATCTTTATAGAAAAGTATAGAAAGTAATGATTTTCACTTACAAATTTACAGCAGGGGGTCTCTTCATTCTTGAAATGATAATCTCATTATTAAGATATCTGGTGTTGACACCTGGATTTTATCTGGGACCTGGATCACATAAAAGCCTTACTTATTTTTTATGTAAGCATGTTGAATCAACAGGTGGAATGAGCTATCCATGTTCCTCCAGTCTCTAATTCAGTTCAGTTGTTCTCATCACATGGAGAGAGATGAGTCTGAACAGAGAATTTTCCCTACATGTACATATGTTATTCATGTAATTGGGGAACATGATTTTTTTTTATTTATTTTTTTTTTTGGCAGAGGGAAGTTTCCCAATCATAAGGACAGTATGTGCATGTAGGGGAAGCTCTCCTGTCCAGATTCATTACTTTCCACATGAGGAGAATGACAGAACTAAATGGAGGAAATGTAGCTACACTGCTCATAATATTTACATAGCAAGTTAGGGGGGTTGCAGACTGCCAGAAATAATGTGAATTCAGTCCACTTTTAGGGTTAGGGTTAGAGTTAGGGAACCATGGGAACTGTATTTTATTGTGGCATCAGAGTTGTCTGACAGAGAAGGCTCAATGTCTCAGAAAAATAACAGTTCCCATGATTCCCTAGCACTAACCCTAACCCTAAAAGTGGACTGAATTCACACTATTTCTGGCAGTCTGCAACCCCCCTTAGTTAACATGTTGGATTATGTAGGCACCATGTAAGCATATGGTGATGAGCAGGGGTGCCAGATGTGTTTTCCCTTCTTCCAGTGGCATTGTTCAGGCTGGTTGTTCAGTGTGTGTGTGTGGGAGGGCTGCCTTTACCTTCTCCCCAGACAGCCAGCAGCAGCTCCCCCAAGACCTTTGGAGTCCAATGTGGACCTTTGAGGGCCTTGGGGAGGTGTGGCATCTGCCATGTGGGACTCTGAAGGCATCTCCAAATCCCCCAAGACCCTTGGAGTCCTGTGTGACTCCTGCCATGTGGGAATCCTAAGGCACCTCCACCCCAGCAGTCACTGTTACTGAGGGTGGGAGGGCAGCATTCCTGAGTACCTGTTTAGGGTTTTAGGTCTACTGGGTATGAGCCCTTTCTCGCTTGTGCTGTATCCATGCCAGTCCCTTTGTGTGTACCACCCCACTCCATGTGTAACAGTTCCTTCTGGGGTTTCACCCGGGGTGGTCTGCAGCCCCACATCTTCCCTAGTGATGACACTTCTTTCCATTATATGCAGGTTGGGTTGGTTAACCTGGAGCCAGTATTGCATGATCCATCCCATACAGAAAGAAACTCAATATGTCAATAACATAATCCATAGCTCTCAGTATATAAATGTTTATTTCCTGTCTAAATCACATTAATATCAAAGTGCTAATCCCAATTATTTCAAACAGTATTTGTAAGATAGGTAAGAAAGTCTGTCTTGATCACATAATTTAGCATATAGGTGAGCATGGATGTCAAATGGACACAAACTCAGCATGAATGCTCAGCATTGTCCCTCCCCAGTATTTCCCTCTCTTTAATTTGAAAACTGGACTCATAAATAGTCACTCCAAGGATCGTACAGAACAGCTGCCATAACCTCTTTCAATCATGCATCAGGAGCAGCAAGGACCTGTGTAAGGATATTAGTGATATGAATTTTGCGGCACAGGAGTGAATGACAATGACCTTGGATTTCTGCAAGTCCCTAGAAACTCAGCCAGGACAGGACAGAGCCTACCATAAGGCTTCCAATGTTTGACATAATATTCTTGGTGCTGACTTTTCTGTGACTGTTTTTATAAATTCTATGGTCTTTCTCTGCAGTATTATGTGATGGAGTTGATTAATGACTGTAATTAAGATAAAATAACACCATCTTTAAGCTAGAAAGAGCTATCCACACAACTACTATTAGATCTATTTTTTTTTTATAAGTAAAGGCCAAAATGCCAATGCTGTATTCCTGAAGAATACAGTATTTGGGCAATGGACTTTAAAGGCATAAATAGGCAATGGAAATAATTTTTAAGAGAGCACTAGAATAATTTCCCTACACTTTACTTCGCAAAACAGAGGAGTGTGAATTTATGGATAGGAAACCTGTTACTAAAAAGTTGCATTGTTTTTCATCTCTATTATAGAACAAATAAATATTTTCAGGGTTTGTTTTGTTTTTGTTTGGGGTTTTTTGGTAGTAAGATAGTTTTCCAAGATTGAGTACAAACAGCAAATAGTAAATTAAAAACATGTGTCTATTGTGTTTCATATATCTAAACAGCATGATAAATGTCAATCACATCTAAATAACCATAAGTACATTATTTTATCCAGTGAAACTTATTCCCAAGCCTTCAAACACAGTTGAAATCTCACACAAGCTGTTATGCACTTTCTGTCACTGGGGAAATGATAATGTTTATGCATCATAACAAGCTGGAATGAAAGAGCATTCCAACTTGTCAAGGATTACTCATGACTTACTCTAAAGTAATTCAGTTGGCTTGTTGAGAAATGATGAAATAGAAATGAGGCACTAGCTGGGTTTATTTGGCACAATAAATGCTGAACTCAATTGTCTACCTTCAGTTAGCATGCATCAGCAAGCTACTCATACATGGTAAATTAGATTCACACATGTTCCCTTCATGTGAACATGTGCTTTCTGTTTCTGGAGGTTTAAATATTGTTGAATATTCTCAATTCTACACCACAAATACTCTAGTGAATATGGGGCATAAACATTATGACTGTGATCATAAAATCAGACATTCAGTATGTGTGTGTGTGTGAGTGTGAGTGTATGCCTGAATGACAATTAGCTAAGCTTGTGCATTGTGTTTTACAAAACTCCATTGGGATAAAAAAGTTTGGGTCATATTTGCAATGCAATTGCTTGAGGATTCTCATCAGCTTTGGGGTAAATAGCACTGGCCATGGCAAACAACAAGGTGTGTGGGGATGGGGAGGGGGGAAGCAAGGAAAGAAATACAAGAGATGACAATGAAAATATACAGAACTAGATCTTGGCATCATTAAATGATCCTCCCTCTGTTCAGATCATTCAAACATTTCTAGTTTGCACCATCTGACTTTCAAAGTAAAAAAAGGCCTGTATTGGAATACAACAATAAAATGATTCATGCATACACTTTCAGAAAGAAGAAACATTTTGTCTCAGAGTAGTCTTGTTTTTTTTCTTGTTTTTCTTTTTTGTTTTGGTACATTTCACTCTGAATGAGAGCTTCCAGATTCCAATCAAAAGGATTTCACTGATTTTAGATTTATGCCTTAAGTGTTGTAGTATAATTAAGCTGTTCCAGACTTTAGCATAAATGACCCATTCAAATTACCTTAGGAAGGGTAGCTTTCTTTTTGGCATCGGAGTCTTAATGGTTTGAAAACCAGTAAATGTGCATCTAGGCTTGCTTTGTACAGTAGAGATCTAAAGGAATGATCTGTGTCCTCCTACTGTGCCTCTAAGCTTCTATGAGCAACTTAATTATCAAGCTCAACCACATTTACTTTCAAAGCATATAAGAGAGACTTATTGGATACATTAACATAGTGTAGTTGCTCACTGATTCTGTTGTGACATTTCTTTTCTTCTAGTTGTTGTCTAATAAAAAAAAATAGAGGGCAATTATATGCATATTTTGTTTGACTAGCCTCACTTCTCAGGAAGCTTCTATAAATGAGGGGATTAGTTACAAGGAATTTGAAAGTAAAGAGCATCAGAACTATCCAGAATGTATAGGGGTTACTCAAAATCACAGTAATTGGGGTGTATTCTGCAGATCAGGAAAGATGTCATTATATTCAAGAAGTCCCCACTATGATTAACTAGCAGTGTCAAGGATTGTGACTTGATAACAAAACAAACAAGAAGGGGACATAGACTTATTCATAATGAAAGCAAAAAAGCCATAAAAAATGCCTCTCCATGTCACACACACAAAGGAAGGAGTAGGACTATTTCTAATGGTCTACAAAGTCTTATTATGCTGCCTGATCATGGTGTGGAGATAACCCTCAGGTTTGAAGGCTATGTTGACAGTGCACAAAACATGGCACATTCTCCCAAGCTGGTAAGGTTTTGAATATGCTCCCAGAATCAGGTCACATATCTGGCATACCAATGGGAAGATTATCACTAGAAGACTAGTCACCAGGTGATGAACTGACTACAGGAATTCTGAACATATTGGTTGTGTAGCTGTTGTCATCATCCATGAAGTGAAAACCAGTACTGATGAAAGGTCATCATAACCCAATCCTTTCAGTATTCTTTTTTCCCCTTGATATTTTAAAATATTGATTTTGTTATATAAATAACCCTATCCAGACAGTGGTATACAAAATTATAGTTCATATTAAACAGCATAGACAAAGATGCCAAAAGTGTTTCCCAACACAGCCAACCAAAAATATTTGAATGACTTTGGAAGCAAAGCATTATTTCCTCACCACCACCACCACCACCACCACCTATATTCATTAAAATAATTCTAAATTATAACTAAATTATGGTTTTCTTTCTTTCCTACAGTCATTTGGCCTTCAGTCTGTTATTTTTTTCCCAATTAAAGCTAATTGACATATGTTATTATACCAGGCCATCATGATATCCCTTTTAATTCTATCTAGAATTGATTAATGACTTGCATAGCAGATACTAATAAATAACAATTAAGAGTTTATGAGATACCTTTGCATTGTCTCTTTGACAAAAAACAACAACCAAGAAGGAGATTTGTAAACTATTAGTAACATAGGCTGGCATCCATCTTAGTAGTTACTGATAATAAGCCAGACTTTTCATATATTTTGGGATTTATGTTTATGGTAATTAAGGATTGATCCAAAAACCTGCTGTTTCAGCTAGCCAGTGCCCCAGCTGATGTAAATCCTTTAGCTGGAGCACTGGCTGTCTGAATTTTTTTTTTTTAATCAATCCAATGTGCTGCTGATTGGGTATTGGGAGATAATGATTGCATCACCCTCCCAGTCATGGGATGCATTGAGACAAGCAATTCCAGTAGGATCCTAAGTGGTTTTTTGAGCTACCTGCTTTCAGTGCACCTTGCAACCAGGATGGCACTGCAGGTGCTATTTCCTAGTGCCCCTATCTTCAGTACCTCAGAAACCTTTTAGTTGGGGGGCTGGGAATTTAGGATTTTTTATATGGGGGCTAGCATTGTCAGATATAGTTATGATGATGGAGTTCCATTGTCATAATTATGTCTGGGATGTACAATCCTACCATAATTTATTTCAGAGAAAACTGAATCCCAGAAGAAAGTTACATTACCATAGAACTACTATAAATACTGAAAGTATTATTTTGGATTTTGTTTGTGCTTAAACTTAAACTGTAATTCTAGGGCCAGAACTATGTTCCCTATTCCCCCTCCACATGACAAATATTGTCGTAGAGTCTATTATGACTATAATTTGTCAAGAGATCACATTCAAAGAGGGAGTTTCTTGTAATGCAGTTTGAACATGGTTTTTCTTCTTTGAAAAGTTTTTTTAATTGCTGGATATTGGGCCAAATGCTGAATGTCTCTCTAAGCTAGGAGAGACTCAGTACTTTTAAAAGTTGGAGTTGTTGTATAGAAAGAATTCACAAAAAGGAAATTGTAAAAGAAACTACAATAAGATGGGCAAATGATATTGGCAGGCCAATAGACAAAGGGGGGATGGAGACGGGCGGCCATGGGCCGTCCTGGGAAGTGGCGGATTGGGGCCGAAGCTGCCTCACGCCTCAGCCCCGATCCTCCCTTTTGCTGCCTGGGAAAGGAGTGCTAAAATAGCACTCCTTCCACAAGCTGCAAAAGGGGCGCCCGAAGAGCCGCCATGCGGCTCTTCTGCGCCTCTTATGGTTTAGCATGTCCAGACACCGAGCTGGTAGGATGTCATCGGAGCACCCACAGCTCCAATGACGTCCTTGGGAAGGGGTTGGGGTGCCCAGTGTGAGGCTGCCCCTCCCCTTCCTTATCCTCTGCAAAGGGGGTTAGACAGATGGCAATATGCCAGAAGAAAAACAATTAAATTCTCTAAATGCCAATTTGTTAGAAAACACTAGCTGAAAATGGCCTTCTGCTGGCATCTAAATCCAGCCAAAATAGCCAATATATATAAAAATAACAATAAGTGTTGGAAGTGTGGAGACGAGATTGGAAGCTGGTACCATATGTTGTGGAAATGCATTAAGATCCAAAAATTCTGGAAGAGCATTCATAATACAATCCATAACATCTTGAATATTAATTATGACATTCTCCCAGAGCAGGGGTAGGCAACCTTTCCCCTTTAAGGGCCGAGGGACTTCAGATCCCAGAAGTTTCAGCCATGTTGGACAATAGTCCCATGTTGGCCAATAGCTCCTGGGATTCTGGGAGCTGAAGTCCCTCGGCCCTTAAAGGGGAAAGGTTGCCTACCCCTGTCCCAGAGCTATACTTGTTAAACACAGTTAATAAAATCACTGAACATGAGTCGAAGAAACATCAAAACACCATATTATACATAGTAACCTCTGAAAGAATACTCCTAGCACAAAAATGGAAACAGAAGGAAATACCTACAATAGATGAATGGTTTGTAAAATCCTTGGACAACATAAGAGATGGATAGGTTAACACAATGGATAGATGAAAAACCAACTGATGAAACAGGAAATGACTGGGAATTGTTAATTAGATATTGCAAGACAAAATGGTCATAAGAAATTGTAAATGCATAATTATTTGAAATACCCAGCATAACTCAAATAGAAAGGAATAGATAGATCATATTCGAGATACCACAAAGGATAATATAAGAAATAGGATACACAGAAGCCAAATTAAGAGTGTACAAGCCTGTCAGGAAACCAATGGGAGTCAACTAAAGAAGTCAACTGTTTCTCTTTTGCTATTTTATATAACGTTATTGTAAGTAACAATATTTTTAGAACAATACAGATATATATAATACAAATAGATATTATTATGTAAGACATAATTATTTCATTTGGATACACTGTAAAATGTGGAATGTTTACTATGTTGTAATAAAAGATACTTCTTAATAAAAAAATAAAATTAAAAAAGTTGAAGTTGTTCCCTTAAACCATGATGCAGAAATCCCACTATTTAATGCTAAATTGCAAAGCTACACATTACTGTGGATGAAGCTAGATAATAAGTAACATCGAGCAGCAACATCATTAGAAAAAAAATAGTTTGGCATTTGAAAAGGTGCAATTAAGAAATCACATGAGGATGCAGATTGCCTTATTGACTAAATTTGGTTTTTGAATTCTTAATGCCTTCTGCTCATTATTTTAGGAATGTTACTTACAAAATTATCCTGTGCCAGTAATCTTTGGCTGAAAAATAAATTCAAAGTTGTAGTTCATTAAGTCTGCATATTTTTCTCCTTAAGGACATTCCTTTTACAGAGTTATATTCAGTGCTAATAGACCCATTGAGGGTAGACCCATTGAAATAAATAGGAATTAGTTCTTGCCACTTCTGTAACTACCATTAATTTCAATAAGTTTGTTCAATTTGGGAGTGGCATTGGCATTAACTCATAATATGCCCATTATAGCATAGTGGTTTGAGGGATGGACTGCAACTCTTGAGATCAGGGTTCGATTCCCCAGTCAGCCATGAACCTCACTGGGTGACCTTGGGCAAGTCACATGCTCTCAGCCTCCAAGGAAGGCAATGACAACCTCCTCTGAACAAATCTTCCAAAGAAAACCCCATGACAGGTTTGCCTTAGGGTCATCATTAGTCAGAAATGACTTGAAGACATGCAACAACAACACCTATTATATATTTGTATATTTAAATATACACAGTTACATGTGCATGTACAAAAGCAGCCAAGAATCCCATTTCTGCATGTCTGTTTTCACATATAGGTAAGTACCACCATCTATTTATTTGTTTTCCATATTTTGTATAGGTTATTTTCCTCCTCATGCTAAAAGGCCAAATCCACAAAAGGAGTGAGCAGGAACATACAGATTACACATGAGACACCTGAGCACCTCTTCAGTTTTTAGTGAACACACAAAAAAGAACTCTTGAGAGCATATCACCCAGCCATTTGGAGAACAAAATACTGAACTCTACAATTGAACAGAAAAATCAAAGAATATGTCGGAAAAGACTGCTCAGTTTGCAGAATGCTTAAATAGTTGGTATTCTTTATGTTCTAAAAGACTGACATAAAAGCTTTTGTTAATGGATTTTTCTAGTGATTTAATACAAAGCACTAAAAGCTGTGTTTTATGCCTGTTGTTGTAAGAAATGAATGTTGTCTCATGTAAATGGTCATTCATTAGTTATAAGGAACCTTTTAGTAATTTGAAAGGATTTTTTCTTTTAAATTTAATTAGCATCACACATTTTGAGGCTTCTCTGTGTCAATTGTTGTAATGATTTGATGTCTATGTATGCTAAAGAATAGGCTGATAATAAGTGCCTTAGCTTGAGAGAAATGATAGTAAGGTGAACAAAAAGGGTGTTAATTACCCATACAATTAAAATGGCCAATACCAGCAATATTGTAACACTTCACCACTTATGACTTGGATAGTTATGTACCCAAATTGTACAAATGCCAGTAGGAACAAGTAGGTGTTAATCTTAGTAAAAATTTAGTTAAGTATAGATAATAGAAATACTTGTGATGCTGGCAACATAAAAAGCACCTGATTCCATGATATCACAAAACAATCTTTTGGGATGAACATTTTAATCATTTTGTGCATCCCTATCTAAAGAAGCTATAAAAGGAATGAAAGAAAAAAGTCTCCTTCAGATGTTCTCCTAGACGTCATCACACAAGATCTTCAGAATATAATAATTTTCCCCCAAAAATCCATATTTCAGTGTTATGCACATAGTTGGAAGCATGAAAAAAAGTTTTATTTACATGGGCGTTCATATATAAAGTTCTAGTTCTTTCTTCCTTTTTTACATTACAATGTGTCACTGTAGATGTTGGCATACCAGGTGAAGTTTTAGCTCTATAATTAATTTTGGGTTATGTGTCTATGTCTGGTCTTCTACATCTAAATACATTCAAACATACAGATCTGACCTTCATTTCAAGCAAACCTGGAAAGCTTGTTGAGCAAAGTTCTTGTTTGCTAAATTCCAATAGAGGGTGTGATGAAAGGGAAGAGCTAATGGGGCAAGACATGATATACAAATATATTACTACTTTATGCTCTGATTGCCAGTAATAAAGCTTTAGAGGAAGAATTTCAACCTTTCAAAATAGGGGGAAATACTGTATAAAATCTGGGGGAAAGAGTAAATGGTAATGTCACAGGGAAGAAGACGTGGTCATCTAGGAAAGCCCAATGAACTAGATTGAGATTTCAGGTGGATGGAACTGGTTTTCTAACCCTGAAGTTCCCCATTCTTGTTTTACACAAAGAGATATAGCATAGATTTGGAAATCAGAACTGGCAATAGTGCACCATAAAGTGATAGTGGCCCAACCACCATCTTAATAATTATAACATAAAGCAAGAAAAATAACACAAGTATATAGATACATGGTGGGATTCAAAGTACCACCCTAAGGTGAGATTTTACTCCTTAAATTGTATGTAGGCCCATCTGATTCTGCTGTGATTCCAGATGCATAACATCCAGCTATGTCTGATGCTTGACCAAAGACGTCCTCAACACAAATTAGTAACTACAGTCGTCCCTCCGTTTTCTCAGGGGATCTGTTCCGGACCCCACCCCCACCCCCTATAAAAAATATTCAAGCCCCATAGGCTTAAATAGGACATACCCCCATGGGCACGTACCCCATTGATTTTAACAGAGGTCACCCCTCTATGAATATTCAAAACCACGGACCTCAAGTCTGTGCAAATGGAGGGGCAACTGTATTCAGGAGTGCAAAAAGTTACTGTCTTGAAAGAGAGCCTGAAAAAGTTCTAGTGTTGATGGAATAAAGCAGGGGTAGGCAACCTTTCCCCTTTAAGGGCCGAGGGACTTCAACTCCCAGAAGCCTCAGCCATGTTGGCCAATAGTCCCATGTTGGCCAATAGCTCCTGGGATTCTGGGAGCTGAAGTCCCTCGGCCCTTAAAGGGGAAAGGTTGCCTATCCCTGGAATAAAGCATGGGTTGAGTCTACATTGAGCACAAATGTATAACCGAGATTATTGTGCTATGCAGGGGATATTTCCTTTACAGCGCTTATTTGAACTGGAAGAAGCTTAGACACACAGGTTTATTTATATTTAGGGAAGTGAAGCTACATGTTATAGGCTAGATGCTATTTTTACATAGTATATTATGCCAAATTCAGGTCCTGGAAAGGACTAATAGAAAGTAAAGTATGTGTGATACAGAAGTGAATAAATAAGACACATTGGATTAAGTTAGCCAGTTCTAAGCGGAAACGTGGTGCCATGCTTCTATGTGGGAGTTTAGCCAGATCAACTATAAATAAGATAGCATAACTATAAACAACAAGCAAAGAAGAACTCAATAACTTAAAAATAAAAAGACATCTGACCAGGTGAAATCCAGCCTAGCAATTACCTGAGTCATGTTTGATGGCAGATATTCTGATTCATAGAGCCCAATAAAATCTATATCTGACTGATATAGACAAAAGACCACCAGATATTTAAACAGGAAGCTAGATAAAATTCCAACAAATGCATAGATGGATGAACAAGTAAGAAATAGCTATTCACAGTACAAAAACAACTCCAGATAGAGAGAGATAGAGCAATCTCATGATTACTTTTAGTGGCTTCACCTGCAGATATTACAAACAGCTGCCTACTCTGCTATTCCTGTGTTGAACCTATATTGCATAATGATAGTAATGGAGAGAGAGCTATCACTAAGTAGACATAGTAAAGCCTTTTATGTTTTTTAAAATAATATTTTATTAACTAGCCTTAGATTATAAAATGTCCATAAAACATCAATTGTATGTAATAATCACCCCCAGTAATAACTCTATGTATTGAACTGATTATCTTAATAAATACCCTATAAAAATTATAAAGCTACATATTCATTCTCCCAACTTAAATATCATGTATTCCAATGAGTGAAAGGGGGAGAGGAGTCTTGAGGGTTGAAAGAATCCTAAGGGGAGTTTTAATGTTAGCTTGCCTATTTGAACAATACCATTGTTCATGAATTGAAAGTTCAGTTGAGCAGAAGGTGGAGTTTAAGGAACCTCAGATAGATAATTGGGTAATTGACAATATGGCAAAAGAGCTTTGTTCCTTTAGATAAAGAGATTATGTAGAGAAACATGTTTATTTCATAATACTGTAAATACATTTATGGGAGGTAAAGAGGGAATGGCATTGACTGAGAGTTTTATGCCTTCCCTTGTTTTTATGTAGTACTGAAGTTTGAGATAGTGATTTTTTAAAATCTTTTTCTTCCCTTTATTCCCTAAGTTATCTTCTAAGCAGATTTATTTAAGTGTTGGGAAATACTCTATCTCACTCTGCTTAAGAATGCTGAATGGGAAAGCAGAGTTATACTTGTAGGAAACTGAACATTTGTGCATCATTTGCTGGATTGTGGAGCACCATTGTGAACTGGGTGATTGAAAGGAATGCAATTCTTTGCTATATTTTTGAAGAAAGCAACAAGTAAGAACATGTTATGTGCAGAAAATATTATTTTCTGTACAAAAAAAAAAAAAAAAAAAAAATCCACGTACAATTCTAGTGTAGAATGAGTCACAAACGCCAAAGGTTCTTATCAGCCCAGAATTCCTCTCACCAGGGTTTTCCAACATTTGAGAAGTACATTTTTCAAACATTTTTTGAATAATTTAAAATATTCTTTCCTTTGTTAATATTCATTTGGGCACTGTTGTAAGGATGTAGCCAGCCCATTGTAAGGATACAGCCATATATTACTTTTGAATGATATCTATGTTAGGTCATAATTCAGGGCACCATTCCTAATGATATTCTCACTAATTATGACTGGATCAGCCTTAAGTTATGATGCTCTGAGTAGTTCTTATAACAGGAAAATAATAGGGATAACTCAATTGATACAACCACCTTATGTATGCCAACTTAGATATAGATATACTTGAATTAAATGAGCCTTACTTTTAGGAAATTATATATAGGATTTCAGGCTTAACTTTTGGTAAAGCTTTTAAAATGTAGTTCTCTTTACACAAAATATTCAGTCCTCTGGTACTATATGACTCCTTTTTCTTCCTTCCTTCTCTGCACATAGAACAAGACTGTAAGTAATCACTGCAGAAGACCTCCAGTTGGCATGTAGTCCAAAGGGAGAGCAAAGGTCTTTACAACAGGTATAAAGGTTGTTCTAATTGGCACATAACTGCAAGCAAGTAGTCTGAGTCATTCTAAGGAGCAAAAGTTCCTTGCCAGTTATGTTTCCAAAGTATTCCCCTAATATAGCATTCATTCATCAATGTATGGTTCATCACCATAACACTGTTGTAAATTAGGTCACAATATTGAGGGTACTACGTACTTTCATACTCTAGAAACTATTGCAGTTGCAAAATATCTGTAGATGGAGCAAATGTAAAAACAGCACTCCAAAATGTACTCCTGGCAAAATGTACATGAACCATAAGCCTGAGACTTATAATTGCTAAGCTTGTGCACAAAATATGTTACATATGAATGATCCTTTAAAAAAAAAAACAAATTTTTGTTAAATATAGAAACATCTGAGAACCTGTTTTCAGTTTGGAACTGGCATGTGTGATGGTTCAATTTACTATGGGGGTTTGCAGACTGCCAGAAATAGTTCAAATTGAGTCCACTTTTAGGGTTAGGGTTAGTGCTAGGGATTCATGGGAATTGTTTTTTGTTTGTTTGTTTGTTTGTTTGAGACATTGAGTCTTCTCTGTCAGAAAGCTCTGGTGTCACAATAAATTACAGTTCCCATGATTCCCTAACCCTAACCTTAACCCTAAAAGTGGACTCAATTTGCACTATTTCTGGCAGTCTTCAACCCCCCCTAAGATAACCTTCAGCAGACCTTGGATAACAATGGAGAAGAAAGTCTGTAAGAAAAGCCTTCCCAATAATATTTTCTTCTTACAGTTTTCTGAACATCTCCATTAATGCAGAACAAAGGCAAGGAATGTCACAGCATTTTGAAAGCACCTCAAATAGACAGCTTGAGCACACTTCATAGAAGCTGAGAAGACTAAATAAAACAAGACGCAAACACTAATTTATTGGGACTCAGTGTCCTGAATTCTAACTAGGTATCCATGAATGGAAAGAGCCCTTCTGTTCAGAAGGGACCCAATCCAATGGAAGGACTTGTTAGCAGTAAACAAGGAAACATTTTCCCCCTGATTTCCTCCTCCCTGACCTCTGGAAAGCCTTTCTCTTCAGAGCAGATGTTTAGAAGTATGGGAAAAGGGGGAGTAGGAAGGAGGGAGGATTAGTATAAATTTCACCCCCTCCGTCTATGAGCTGAAGCACATACAATCAATGTTTCTGAGAGCAAGATCCAAAACAAGAAAACCCCACCCTTAAAAATGCAATAAAATGCTCTATAAATATCATACTACAGTGTTATAGTGCTATTATTTGGTTTTAACTGTTATGTCTGCCTCCTGTGGAATCCTGGGATTTGCAGGTTGGGGCAGGCATTTATACTTCTCATCCAGAGAGCTCTTGGGCCTCACAAAAAATGCAAACCTCAGAATTCCACTGGAAACAGCCATAGAAGTTAAAGTGGAATAATAACACTATAACAGTGTGGTGTGATATTCACCTTACTAACAATATTTCATTCTACAAAATTTTGAGATAGGAGACAAAAACCAGAAACGTCCCACATAATATTCTGATTAGGAGTTTTTACATTAAATTCATAAATGAAAACCAGGACATTCGGTCAAGCAACATTAGAGAGTACTCAAGATGTTCTGCTAAAAAGAGACTTCATCAAGCAGAACTGTCATCTATAGGTATGGGTGGTGAAATATAGGCAGGGATGGTTCCACGCACACCCCATCTCTGCCATTACTCTCATTTTCTCATTTGTGATCTATCAGTCATTTGGCCAATGAGGCATTAACAATTATTTTCCCCCATTTCAATGTTTTATGATTCATCATTTTTTCTTGTAACACTTTGTTCCCCCTTCTCATAGCCTCCTCTTCCCAATCTGTTTGGCTCCTTTCTACCACTCTCCTCTGGGGAGGTTCAGGCTGTTTGCTCTGAATTCATATTTCCTTCAAGATGGAAAACATTTATAAATTTAAAAAAAACTGTTCTTACTCAGGGGGACATCCTATCTTGACTTTCTCAGCTGGAGGGATAGCAGCAGGATGTAGGGTTCCCCAGAGTGAGACCCTCCTCTCCATCTGTGCCCACATCCCAGGAGATCCATGAGGTGACACCACAAGTTATGACACTAACCCTAATGATGCCACTGAAATTAGGCACAGTGGAATGATATAAAAAGCATATTTTATTTTCAGAAACTGGAAATTTCTTCCACAATTCTGTGTCTGTTTGTACAGAGACTGTATGTTGTTTATATAGTGATTTAATCAAAACACACTAACATTCTAAGTGTGACCTAAGGAAGAGTATTTAAAATAAAGTTAACAATCAAGGGTCGCAAATAGAAATTACCAATTATTTTATAGGGACAAAGTTTATTGACTTTGTCCCTATATTGACAACAATATTACAGATATTCCTAGTTGTTAAAAGATTTTTCAGTTTATCATAATGTAAAGTGTATGCAGCTGCACTTATGACAGATATTAAGACCATCTGCCCCCATATTAGAGTCAAATTTCTCTCTAACACATCAAGACTTTAAAGCATATTCAAATGAAATGTTGCTATGTTTTAAAACATGAATGTGTCAAAAGCATTTATAAGAAAAGTTGTAAATTTCAGTGTTTTATTATAAGAAACACACATGCTTTCAGAAAGATTTGGTAGCTGCCAGATGACCTAGACTTAGCCTAGGCATCTATTTTCAGTGCCAGGGTTGAATTCTGCAATATATAAATTAGCAATAGATGAAAAGACCCCTGAACAGATCCACAGTGCATTTTTTCCTCACTACCTCACTACCAAATCAAGAAAATGGTCATGCACCAGGGATTAAGAGATGAAGCAGTTTCAAAACTGAGACAATATTTCCAGACCAACTAGCCAGATGGAATTAAAATCTAATAATGTCTACCCAGGGAGAAATCCCATTGAGGCCAATTAGACCTACTTCCAAGTAGATTACAACATAGTAGTGCAAGCTTATATTTTGTCTAGACAGAAATAGATATTCATAGGCTTGCACTATAATATTGCAGTTTATGTATAATTACCTGGGAAAAGGTTCCCCTGAGTTCACTACAATCTTAATCTTTGTTTCTGTAAGCTCTTATATCTGACCAGAGAGATGGGAATCATTTACACTTCTGGCTGCTGTTGGCTTAAAACTCCCAGCAGTGATAGCTACCATAGCCAGCAGTGATGAATGCTAGGTGCTGCAATTCAGAAACAAGAAGGAGGCTCTGTGATTCTCACCTCTGTTATTCCAGCATTTCTGCTACTAAAACGGATGTGTGTAACCAGAATGATTTATAGTATTCTCATTGTATAATGTGAATGGGCCCCTTTACAGTCCAACCAATGCAATGAACTCCCAGGTAGTGATCATTCTCCAAACATTTTCTCTTTCCCCCAGTACCTAGTATCCATCTGAACACAGGTCAAATGAATAGATTTCTGGCCAGAAATTGTGGCCATTTCTGTGTTCGGTCTGGGAATTGGGGAACCAGACAAATCCATCTAAATAGTTTTGTATATCTAATTTTTCTCACACATCCACTTGGTATATGGCTTGTTAACAGTATAGGGTGGCTGGTGGGAACTGCTCAGGCTGAATTCCCTACCAACACCAAAGGAAGATTTTGCCTCAGCTTCCAAAAGAGTAGAATCAAGCAACCAAAGGGATTAAGGAAGAAATCAAAGGTAATTGGTATATGTTGATTCAAGCTTTAGTGGGAACTATAAACAGCAACACTGAAAAGACCCACAAGAGATTATGGGCCTTTGCAGACTGCCAGAAATAGTACAAATTGAGTCCACTTTAAGGGTTAGGGTTAGTGCTAGGGAATCATGGGAATAGTTGTTGTTTTTTCTGAGACATTGAGCCTTCTCTGTCAGAGAGCCCTGGTGCCACAATAAAATACAGTTCCCATGATTCCCTAACCCTAACCCTAACCCTTAAAGTGGACTCAATTTGCACTATTTCTAGCAGTCTGCAAAGGCCCTATCTCTACCACCTCTGGAGCTCTCTGGGCCTCCCATATCAGAATCCAGTTATCTGATTTGGAAAGGCATTTATTTTCCCTCTAACTAGTTTCAGACAGAGGCCATAATTATTCCCAGCAGACAGACAGTTCACAAAGTGGGAACCATAGTTTAAAGATGCATTCACCTTTCAGGACACATGGGCTGCATCTATACTGCAGAATTAATGAAGTTTGACACCACTTTAGCTGGCATGGCTCAATGCCAAGGAATTCTGGGAATTGTAATTTTGTGAGGCACCAGCATGCTTTGGCAGTGAAGGTCAAGACCTTGTAAATCTACAAATCCTGGAATTCCATAGGATAGTGCTACAACACATAAAGTGGTGTCAAACTGCATTATTCCTACAGTGCAGATACACCCTGTCAGAGAGTTCTGGTGGCAAAACAAACTATAAATTCCAGGATTCCATAGGACAGAGCCATGATAGTTAAACTGGTGCCAAACTGCATTGATTATTAATTATAAGTCATGGTTAGCTTTCTCTGGTTCAAATTAGTTGTATGAGCTGAGCCTAGAAAGTAGGTGTAAGCTGGTTAGGAACACTGAAAGCTGTCTCATAAGAGGTTACACAGTTTTCTGTAGAGGTGAACTTGTTAATGTTAGTTTTTATCTGTTTCTCACTTTTTGCAATCACCAAAAGTGTCTCCTAGCCTATGTTTAAACCTCATGTTTATTAAGTTGTAAAAACCTGCTGCATTCCATGTCAGATGTCCTATGAAGCACTGGATGTAAATGACTAAATTCTATACGTTTGCTCAGAAAAAATTCCACTAGCTTAAATTAGATTTATTCACAAGAAAATGTGATAGGATTATAGCTTGACAAAAGTAAGAGCCAATGAAATACACCTAAGTAACCATGTTTAGAATTGCAGTATTAGTTATGAAAATGATGTTTATTGACTTGGAATATCCTTCACAATAGGCACCCTTGTGGCATATCAATTGTTTCTGACTTGATTGAACATTTTATTACCCACAAGAGATATTTATTTCAATAACAGACTGATAGTTTTAGTTTCTAATGTTCTACTTAAACTGCAATAAAATCCATCGCTCAGGAATTTATCTTGCATTTTTAAAAAGCAAAGCAAAGCAAAGCAAAGCAAACCTAAATCACTAACTGCTATGGTAGGGAAATAACACAAAAATAACATAGACACTCCAATTTTGCAGTTCAATGCACACAATTATGCAACTGATTTTCTAGTTAATTCAATGGGGCTTCAAGTAATCTTTAATCCCAACCCATCTGCTCCAGGGTAGAGGGCTACTGTCTTAAGGGTTAAACTAATTATTTAAAATTAAAATTAAAAAAAAAAAAAAACCTATGAATAGTTTCACACCTCTCAAGACAAACATTTTTTGGCACTAGTTACTCCTAAATGAATGAGTGCAGCCAGAGCAGTCCTTATAAAGTTCACTATTGACGTTACTTGGACTCTGCAGAGATGTATGACTGCATTCAGATAGTCCTGCAAAAGACTGGAAAAGCAGGGCACTTTTTTCCTTCCTTGCACATATTTTATTTATTAAACCTGACAAAAAGCCTAAGCAGACGGCTTAATAGGCCATCCTCAGCACAGGGAAGGAGAGGGGCAGCCGCACGCTCGGTGCCCCCTCCCCCTCCCGAGGTCGTCCTTGGAGCCGCCGGCACTCCGCACGGCCGGCGCTCCGAGGAGGACCTCCCACTGCAGCGTCTGGACACGCTGCGGCGGAAGGGTCACCAAAAGTGCGCCACGTTTTGCGGCACACTTTTGGCAACATATGAAAGGAGCGCTATTTTAGCGCTCCTTTCCAGGGGCACCAACGGTGCGCCGCTGGATCGAGGCATGGGATGCCTCGGTCCCGCGGTGCACCTTCCCAGGGTGGCCCATGCCCGCCCGTCTGCTTAGGCCCTTAGACTATTCCTTATTACCATGTATGGATGTGAGAACTGGACAGTCAAGAAAGAAGATAGGAGGAAAATCAATGCATTTGAGAGAATGTGGTGCTGGAGAAGAGTGCTGAGGATTCCATGGACAGCCAAAAAGACAAACAAATGGGTCCTAGAGTAGATAAAGCCAGAGATATCCCTAGAAGCCAAGATGACAAGGCTTAGGGCCTTTGCAGACTGCCTGAAATAGTTCAAATTGAGTCCACTTTAAGGGTTAGGGTTAGTGCTAGGGAATCATGGGAATTGTTTTTTTCTGAGACATTGAGCCTTCTCTGTCAGAGAGCTCTGGTGCCACAATAAAATACAGTTCCCATGATTCCCTAATCCTAACCCTTAAAGTGGACTCAATTTGCACTATTTCTAGCAGTCTGCAAAGGCCCTTAGACTGTCATTCTTTGGACACATCATGAGATGGCATCAATCGTTGGAAAAGACAATAATGTTAGGAAAGGTGGAGGGAAATAGAAAGAGAGGAAGGCCACATGCTAGATGGATGGACTTTATTAAAGAGACCACGAATATGAGTTTGCAGGAGCTGGGCAGAGCAGTAGAAGACAGGGGGCCCTGGAGATGTCTCATCCACAGGGTCATGATAGGTCGAAATCGCCATGAAGGCAGTTAACAACAACAAAAGATTATTATGCTTGGTTGTGAAATGCTGCTGTAAGGAGATTGCTGTTAACTGCCACCAAGTTGACTTTGACTTATGGCAGCTCCATGAATGAGTAACCTTCAAGTCACTCTGTTATCAACAGCCCTGCTCAGGTCTTGCAGACTTAGGGCCATGGTTCCTTCATTGAGTCTATCCAGCTGTAATGTAAGTTTCCCTCTTTTTCTACTGCTTTCTACCCTACCATGCATTACTGTCTTTTCTAATGAGTCATGATATGGCCAAAGTCCAACAGGCTCAGTTTAGCCATCTTGGGCCCCACCTACATGGTAGAACTAATGTAGTTTGGTACCGCTTTAGCTGCCATGGCTCAGTGCTATGGAATTCTGAAATCTGTTGTTTTATGAGACATTTAGTCTTCTCTGTCAGAGAGCTCTAGTGCCACAATAACCTAGAAATCTCAGGATTCCATAGGATAGAGCCATGACAGTTAAAACGGTATCAGTCTGGATCACCTTCCACTATAGCTGCTATTCAGTAACTATTTGGCACATTTAGTATGGCTCATCAGCAAAAGCCTCTCTGACATGGGAGACCCTACCAGCAGCTGCCACCATCTCAGCCTCTCGCCTACAATCCCACCATCATAGAAAGGTAGTAACAGATTTTATTGTTGCTGTTGTGTGCCTTCAAATTGCTTCCAACTTATGGTTATTCTAAGGCAAACCTATCATGAGGTTTCTGGGCATGTGTCTTCAGAGGGGTTTGCCACAGTAACTGATATGCCATTGTAAATCAGAGACAGAAAATTTGTAGGTTACCAAATGTTCCTAGACTATACCTCACTTTGCACCTCCCAATAGGCAAAGGTGGGTGGGACTGACGGGAGATATAGTCCAGCTATAGTAACAGTCCAACTTTTGGAGAGCTACTATTTGCTGACCCCTGGTATAAAGGGATAGAACCACATTTCAAGATAGGGACACTTAGCCATAAATGTGCAAAGGAATTTGACTCGTGTAACTGAGTTCTGTGAGTTGGATCACTTTAATGCAATAATAATCCAAACTCACAGAATTCATTCACAGTAAGAAGGCAAGGAATATTTTAATGACTGAAGAGAAAACATAGAAAAGGTTTTTTCCAAGTGTCCAAAATTCTCCCAATGCCTCTTCTCATTGTTCTTTGCAGTCCTTGACTAGTCTTGCCTCCTGATGTTGCATGATGAATGGGCACAGGAGAAACAGGAACGGATCCTGAAAGGCTACATCCTCCAGATCCTTAGCTGTTTTTCTCCTCATCCTCTCGATGTGTAAGGTGAATAAGAGAAGTCATCCAAGGATCCTGGAAGGCTGTAGTCTCCAGATTTTTGGTTGCCTTCTCTGCTGTTGCTTAGGGGGAATGCCACAGACATACACATTGCTGGAAACTTCCTGCCCCCATGAGAGCTCTTCAAAAACTGTCTGGAATTTGAAGATGAGTGGCAGTGGTAAGAAAATGGGTTAAATTCTTCTTTCCTCCTTACAGGAATGGATAATTTAACTCAGCATGGCCCTACAGACTAATCAGTTTGTAGTGCACACATAAACAGATTTTCATCTTCACTGGTTAAGTAATCAACATGATATGATCTTTGTTAATCATATATATCACTGGGTATGATTCATGCAGAAGCAATCATGGATCTTCTCTGACAGGAAACACTCCATGGTTTTGCATTCATTTTGCTGTTAGGAATACAAACCACACACTTATTAGAAAAGAAAGTGACTTTGCTTAGTGGCACCAAAATAATGCCTTATGAATAAACAACATGAAGTTTTTGAAGCACATGTAAACAAACAGATTGAGGCTGTTACCATACTGCAAAATTAATGCAGTCTGACACTGCTTTAACTTTCATGGCTCCATCCTATGGAATCCTGGAGTTTTTAGTTTCTTGTGACACCAGAGGTCTCTGAGAGTGAAAATGTTAAATGTCTCACAAAACTACAAATCCCAGAATTCCATAGCATTGAACCATCACAGTTAAAGCAGTGCCAAACTACATTAATTCTACTGTGTCTAATGCAACCTGAATCTTAAGATATATAAAGAAGTTTTATTCCTCAAATTAGCCCATCTTCTTTGTTCCCTCTTAGGTTTGGCATAAATGCTGCAGGATACTTCCAGAACGATTCTGTTTGAAATTTCACCATGTATATTGAGGTTCAATATTTTCTATGGTGTCCCCAAAATGTAACCATTGCTGTGGATTTCTTTATTTCAAACTTTTTTTTGTGGATAACTGAAAACACATGCTTTCTCCTTCCTATATCTACATTACTCATGGGCCTGACCTAACTAGTACCCAGTGTGAAGAATGATTTCAGGAACATGCCTTACTACAGCATGAGAAAGTTGTTGTTTTTTTACTACAGCTCCCAGAAGTATCCAGCCACCATGGCAGCTGGGGAATGCTTGGAGCTGTAGTCCATTTTTTTTTCTTTTCGTTTTTTTACCCCTCAAGCTTTACCCCATTTCCCCTGACAGCTTATAGCTCTTTTTGATTTATCTACAGTGCTCACAGTATTTGTAGTGCTCATAGTGCTTTGTTAATGTTCCTTCAAATGAAAATCATGTTCTGCTCATTTTGAGAATGAGTGACATCAGACTAGAAATTTAAAATGAAACATACCTTAAAAGTAATTGGTGGAAGTTCATTTTTGTACTTAGCACTAAAACAACCTAAAGAACTTTAAAAAACAAAAACAAAATTAAAAACATGCAATGTTTTATCTAATTTTTCCTTTCCAGTGTAGTTCTCTACATGACAATACACTCAGCAAGCACTGATCTTCATTTGGCACTTTCTTCAATTCATTGTACAGATCACCTATATCCAAGGTCAGTCTTCATATTAGTTGTTGCTGTTGTTATCCACTCGCAAGTCAATCTCAACCCTATGATCCTATGGATGAGACATCTCCAAGACTCCCTGTTCTCCACTGCTCTGCTCAGTTGCACTGCCACAAAGGATCCGAGACGCCTCTTTTTGAGTTTAAACTTTTATTTTGCTGTACAGGTCTATTTTCAAGTTATACAATTAAACTCCCAAGTCTTTGTCACATGTGTGTGTGAAGGTGTAACCCACTCAGATGAGTGGTCCTTCACCGCATGTGACAAAATATGTAAACAATGTCAACAACAATATCAACATCCAATTTTCAAAATCCCTCCCCGCCGGAAATGATGTCATATTACATCATATGACATCATTAATTAATGATGTCATGCATTTAATTACATACATCACTTCCTATTAATTTAACTTTTGCCAAATTTCCACCAATTAAATTTAATTAGCCAGATTAATTTTCCTGTGAGGTGGGGTCATTACCCGCCCCAATTACAAATACTACTACATTTCCAAAATATAGACCCAAACCCCTAAGTTGTGACAAAGTGAATAATAACATAAAGATAACACATAAGTTATTAATATCCTATAACCCGTACCCAACAGTCTGATAATACATTGCTCTCAGGGAGGGCGAAAAACCCAGGTAACAACCCTGGGAAAAAATTCCCTCCCGGCCCCTGAAAGCGACCAGCCAAAGCCTGAGAGTAACCAAACATAGTTCTTAATTAAGGGTGGGTGGATTGGGTCGCTCAGTTGAAGCTCTAAAATGGCTGCCGCCATGTGGCAGCACAGAGTTATATAGAACAAACTCCCATGGGAAGTCTCACGAGAATACAATCACCGCGAGACTTCTCAAGCCCCAAGCAAGTATTGTGATTGGGTCAAGTGAGCAGGTACCCAGAGTTCCCTGTGCATTTGGCCAATCAGGCCTCTCATGTCCTTATATGGCCAGTGCAACAAGAAACCCCTCCCGCCTCATCAGGGGGTGTCTTTCCTACAAATTCATACTCGTGACCTCTTTTATAGAGTCCTTCCTTCTAGCACATGACATTCTTTCTGCTTCCCTCCATCTTTCCTAGCATTATTGTTTTTTCCAATGAGTCATGCCTTCTCGTATGTATGACAGCCTTAATTTAGTCATCTTGACTTCCAGAGAGATTTCTGGTATGATTTGTTCTAGAACCCATTTGTTTGACTTCTTGGCTGTCCCTCATCACTCTTCTCCATTACCACATTTGATATAAATTGATTTTCTTCCTATTCACTTTCTTAACTGTCCAGCTCTTGCATCCATACATGGTAAAAGGTAATACAGTAGCAACAGCAAGTATATTTTCTATACCTCTTATAAGTACATTTAAGCACTCCCTAAGCTGTTTGCAATCTGTAAGCTGATTGCCCCCAACAAGGCAGGTACTCATTTTAGTGACCTCAGAAGTCAATCCTGGAGGGTATCAAATTCACAACCTTATGACTGTGAGTGAGTGGCTGCAGTACTAGCATTTAACCACTGTGCCACCAGGTCTTTTATGGCTTGTGGCTCTGTGCTGCCCTTTTGCTCACTGGATTGGAGCTGTGGCAACTGCACCCTGCAGCCCCAATCCAGTGTTTTTTTCACCCCCAAAAGAAGCAGCAAAATGTTGCTCTTTTTAGAAATGGAAAAAAAATCATCCTTACTGCCTCCATGGCACTTTTTGGTGCTCCTTTTGATGTGCAGTGTGTAGTTGCTGTGCCACCAGAGTGCTGCAGTGCTGCCCACTGTCTGGTCAGGCAGGCAGTGTGATGAGCAGCCTGGGCAAGGAGTTGGGGTGTGTGGCATGTGGCCACCACACCTCACTCCAACCTGACACCAGCCCCTAAGACTATTAAATTCATCATGTTTTATCAGTGCCCATGTGTGCACATTGGTAATGCAGAAGGGATAAAAATGGACAAGAAAAATCTTGGGTAGGGGTGGGAAATAGTTTTTGGACCATAGCTCCCAGAACCCCCAGTCAGCATGGCTGTTGGGAGCTGCAATCCCAAAAAGTAAAATCCTTCAAATGAATTGGAACAGTCCAGCTTTAGAACTGATGGTAAACATTTTAGCAAAAGCACAAAGAAGGGAAAGCACAGGGTGCAGCAAACAAGGTGAAAATTAATTAAACAGAATGAGTGAAAATAACATAACTGTGCCAAAAAAAAATTATATGTTCCAGGAATATATTGTAAAGCTGAGTACTAACACTTTTTTTGGAAATCCTTCTAATCTGAGGTAACATAAATTCTTTTGTCAAACTCTATGTTTGACCATTGATTTTGTAAAAGCATATCACAGGCAATATTTCAATAATCTGAAATTGTTTACTTTGCTTCACAATGTAACAGTAAATCTGTTATACACAGGTTACTGCTTTTATGTGAAATAGTTTAGTACCTAGTCATTAGCATTTAATACAGGAAAATAAATAACTCCAGTTAGGTGTTGGATATTTCTGCAGGGAATAGCAAAAGACTCTGTTACAGTGGTTGCACATCTGTGATGACTGGCAGCTCTTCCCAGAGAAAATTATAATTAATATATTTGTGCTGTTTGTCAAAGCTGCAACAGGAAAATGGGGAGAAGTTGTGGGGAGGAGGTTCACCTAACCAGCATATTTGCCTTTCTGAAATAAATAGAACATGTATTTTCTGAGATTACCTGTGATGCAGGCCTTGGGCTGCCTTATTAACCAGCTGAGACTATAAAGCAAAGGCTAACATTTAGGGTACTATGGTAAATATGTAGTTTCATAACTAAACTTCAATATTTATCCTTCATAAACTTCTCTTTCTCTTTCACACTATGCTGAGATATTGTTGGAAATTGTTGGAAAACAGCAGACATACAGTATAGGGATTGAGTATTTGTCTCCAAAAAGGAAGAGTAGATAGATACAGACAACCATTTACCATTATTGTTCAGAGCCAAGCAGTTATAGATCTGAGCTATATACTGTAAAGATAATTATGGACCACATGCATTCTTTGTTCATTTATTATTCCATTGTGTGTTACAAGGCTAGCCAATCAGGAAAGGACACAAACATGAAATAATCTTATCAATACAACTTTCAGAATCCACCAGATCAGCCACTTGTAAATTGTATCTTATGGTTCCAAGATATCTTGATTTAAACACGTGTTTGATTATGCCACTGAAATAGTCTGCAGCTTCAAACAAAACTGGTGTGGCACCTTAGCAGACTAATTGTTTGGTATTTCTATGGTTAAGTAAAATCACGTAAGACCTCTGAAGCATTTGAACATTTATGTTTCATACCAGCATCTGTGGGCTGGGTTGCAAGTGGTTATTTGCCAATCTGGCACAATCCAGATTTTGTATAGATATTGCACAAGATGGCACTATAACAGAAAGAACCAAAACCCTCATTATATTGTACCAAATGGCATCATGAAAAACAGCACAAAAGGTTTACATTCCAACAGCTATGGATCTAAGAGGACTTCACTTACATCCTGAATGGTTTTAAAGCACCACAGATTCAGCTTGGTTAGGGTGGCCCATTGTTGTGGTAAGAAAGATGAATTGATGTCCAACAAAAGTTGTTACATGCTTATTCTCCCATATCATAGCTTAAGCTCTGAATATCAATAAGACTGGCACTTGGTCATTTTGCCTGTCAGATCTCATCAGTTCCTGATGCAAAGTATAGAAAATGTTTTATCATCCATATGATAACAAAATACTCACAAAATGTGTTATCAGAATAATATCAATGTGATATATTTTGTACTTAGAGACTTATCACATGAGAGATCAAAGAGGAAACAGAGCTCAGGAGTAGCCACTTTCTCTGTGCCTTACCACGTGATGTCATAACACTTCAATTGTCTTCCTATGGGAGATGATAATAAAAAAGTATCTTTATTCTAGCTGGAAAAATCAATTTGACTAAATAAATGCTTTTACCATTGCTTCCCCCAGGAAAAGAACTGAATCACTACATCATCATGCAGTAAGGCACAGAGAAAGTGGCTACTCTCTGGTTCTGTTTCCACTTTAATTTCTTATACGATAAGGCTATTAGTTCAGATGCAAAGAGAAATATTAAAAATTTGCATCCCCAAAGGTTACAATCAACCATAAAACTCAGCTGTTATTATCCACACACATACATGTATGTGTCTACATGTGTGTCTATGTGGGTGTGTATAGGTTTGCAAAAGATAACAAAGGGGGGTTGCAGACTGCCAGAAATAGTGCAAATTGAGTCCACTTTTAGGGTTAGGGTTAGGGTTAGGGAATCATGGGAACTGTACTTTATTGTGGCACCAGACCTCTCTGACAGAGAAGGCTCAATGTCTCAGAAAAAACCAATTCCCATGATTCCCTAGCACTAACCCTAACCCTAAAAGTGGACTCAATTTGCACTATTTCTGGCAGTCTGCAACCCCCCAAAGGTAAAGAACAATATGTAGACTTGTGGAATGTAGTTGCAAAAGATAAAAGAAAATAACTTTGGGATAACTTGATCATCAAATTAAGTGGACCTCATATTATTTAACCTAGGAAACATACCAAATGGGTTGCTTTTTCTTCAGTTCTGTGAGTACATAATAAGATCCCCCCTTTCTATCCATGTTGTTGTCAACTTCAAATGTTAAAAGGACTTCAGCCTAAAGAACTGCTTTCAACATACAGATTCAAAGTCTCTCCAATGTATCTTTTTGTAGTAACTGGCAAAACAGGAGCACTACTTGCTTTAAAAAAACCTATAAATTTAATACAGTCACAATAAGTTGACAGGTGACTTGAATGCACACACACACACACACATATTATTGAACATTTCTATGGTTGGAAAGAGAGTAATTTCTAGATTTTACCTTTCTTCCCTGTGTTTCTAAAGAGCATTTTAAAGTGTTCTTTAGTACTCAATTCATTCTTTACACTTCACTCTCTTCTGCTGTCTCTGACAGTGACTTGTCTTGCCCTTGACAGAGGTACTTCACTAACTATTTTTTTTAAATCAACACCAAAATGTTTTCAGTGTGATGATAGGATAATAGTATCACTATTATTTTCACCTTTAACATGTACCACCAGTTATTAACTAGAATGTGTTTGCAAGTTTTTGAAATTACAACACATTGTGGTTCTTCCCATGTCTCTGAAATCTCTACCTTTTCTACCCCTACTACTCTATCAGTAATGACAAAAGAAAACTAGAGTAGTAATTTTAATGTTTGCATTTTCTATGATAATATTTCTAAATGTGTGCCAAACTAAACAGTGAATCTCACATTGTCATAAAGTAAGGCCGAGTAGTAGATTAAATGTTTATTCAAATTATCATATGGGCAATCTACTCTTCGTTGTTTGCCATAATGAAGCTATTTGAGAAAGACTCATAAAATCTGCTGGGAAATCTCCCACCCACTCAATTCTTGCAACACAGGTGAATTGCACTAATTTCAAGGTCCTTTCTCTCCTCTGCATAATGATTATAGTAAGCTCATAAATACTAGGGATAGACAGAATATTGAAAAAATACTTTTAAAAATTGTTGAAAAAACGTGTTTCTCAGGGGTCAGGGAACCCCAACAAGGGTTAAGGTTTAATCTGTATTTGTACTTGTAAGCCACCTTGATTGCCAAGACCAAAGGTGGGGTATAAGAAATTATTATTATTATTATTATTATTATTATTATTATTATTATTAGAATCCTGGGCTGACATGAATCTTTTCTGTTCAAGCATATTCTGCTTAATATTTGCAAATGGATTTCTTGAATAGAAAATAGCATAATGCTGTTTCCTGCACAGAAAATGATGTTTCTTGCATCAAGACTGCATACAAACTTGATGCAGAATACATAAAGCCCAAACTACAGCATGTTCTGTACAGAAAAAAGCATTTCCCTGCATAGAAGATGATGCATTCTGTGGGAAACAAAAACAAAACAAAACAAAACAAAAAACACCACAATATGGACAAATTTCACACAGAATAGGTCACAAATTGCAAATAGTGTTTGAATTGTAAAATATTTTCTATGAATGGGAAGAAAATTGCTAAAATTGCTTTTTTCTTTCTTAGATAACCAAATAAACATTTGTCAAAAAAGATCTGCTTTGCCTTATTTCTTTGTAGAGCAATTGTCAATTAAGAGACACTGGCCAAGCCATATACTAAGCTCACTAAGGGCCTTTGCATACTGCCAGAAATAGTGCAAATTAGTCCACTTTAACTGCCCTGACTCAGTGCTAAGGAATCATGGGAACTGTAGTTTATTGTGACACCAGAGCTCTCTGACAGAGAAGGCTCAATGTCTCAGAAAAAAATACAATTCTCATGATTCCCTAGCACTGAGCCAGGGCAGTTAAGGTGGACTCAATTTAGATCATCCCAATCAGCTTCCCTGCAATCAGTTTCCCAGTGCCTGAAAACTGAAAGTCTTACAAAATCTGAGATCCTGTATAGTTGCACAACTTAATATTGCACATGCAGACTTGAACAGAGAAACTTATGCTTTCTCTCTTCACACTTGCACTGTATTAGTCCAAATCTTCTCTGAAGGGTTCCAATACACTAAAAGTGGGAAAAGAGAAGATAGAAGAACCCTCTGCTCCACCAGTGAACATGGCTAATAGACCATCTTAGATGCAATAAAATGCTCACCACTAAAGCCTGGAAATCAAGCTGACCATGCAAAACTTCAAAAAGTGCTATGGAACTATCCATCCTAAGCAAATAATGACCTTTGACTCTTTGACACTGTTTTGGAATTTCTCTCACTACACTACTGTTATACTATTAAGAATTTTAAGCACTGCCCAACTGGTGTAGATGTAAAAAGAGACATCTCCAAGGCTTCTGCCACACTGCAGAAATAAAGCAACTTGACACCACATTTACTGTGATGACTCAATGCTAAGGAATTCTTGGATTTCTAGTTTTGTGAGATATTTAGTCTTCCCTGTCAGAGAGCTCTGGTGCCCCACCAAATTACAAGTCGCAGGATTCCACGGGATAGAGCCATGGAAGTTACAGTGGTGTCAAACTGGTTTATGGATACAGAATACAGAGTTCCTTCAGTCATATATTATGGAGTTATGTTTATTGATAAAAGTCCTTGAGAGCCACAACCCCTCTCCTCCCCCAAAACACCGAAAACCTACTCAATCATACATACAATTGTGTTATCATGTGGATTAAATATAGGAATAGTTACACTCATAGACAGCACCAAACCCTGCAGCAATTGCCCTTGTAGTAGTATCTGATCCTTCTCTGAAGGTAGCAGAGCCCTGAGCAAATCTTTATTTGGCCTGCTATACAGCCATCTCTGTCTTGCCACTCAGTGATTAGGATCTAACTTGCTTCTTGGAGCACATATTTCTTCTGACAAACTGTGCTGAAATAATCTTAGAACTACTCAGGCTATCTGAGGTTATATAATCTGTACTCTGAAATGCATATTTCATGCTACGCCATCTGTGCTCTTTCCTTCCTTCCTTCCTTCCTTCCTTCCTTCCTTCCTTCCTTCCTTCCTTCCTTTTCTTCTCCATTGCTGTTAGGTTCACCCCCCCCACACACACACACACACTTGTGCTATCTATATTAACCATATTTAGTCTCCCTGGTATTTTGCCTACATTGTCTCTCCATCTCCTAATAATGCTGCAACTAGAGCACTCAATTATAATGACAGGGAATATCATACATATTGTTGTGTTACAGTCCACATGGTTTTGCAGCACTCCCCCACACAGTGCTTGAAGCTCTATTATGAAAAAAGTTGAAGTTAATCTATAAAAACATGATCAGTTCTCTTGCCAAACTTTTATGTGCATTTCACTTGGGCTTACTGAACAATGCCCACAAAGAATCATGATACTTCCCCTTCCCTATGGGCATAGTCATTTTGATACTGCCTTTGTGCTTAAAACTTGCTTGATTTACCACATTTATCTTGTTGCCTTCCTTTATCTTTATTTAAATTTTGGGATATAAGTGAAAAAATAAATTTCAGTGGCCCCTTCAAAGAAAGTGACTTGAAAAGCCTTCCCTTTCAGAGGTTACAGCTTCCTGATTTGCTGACAGCATGCTAGTGGGACAGAATAATCTCAAAATAGAATCTTGAATGCAGCAAACTTTGATCATTGCCATGCTTGGATTCAGTGTTGCAGCTGTGTGCTCAAAAAGAGGATCAGTGCTTTGGATTGTCATACGTGGATCTGATTATTAGAGCATATACTATGTGCCTCCCAGAACAACTTAGGTGGTTGACAATGCGGAAGCTACTGCTGGAATCACTCAGACGAAAATGTCTAAAGCCAAGCTGCTTGCTCAGAGGAGTTTTGTTTTGTTCTGTTTCCCTCCCCCACTACATACAGTTATATTAATTAAAGCTGACAAATTAAAAAAGAGGGGCTGTTACAGTTATTGGCATACTGGAGGAGCTGAAGCCTCTGAAAGTGTTTTTCCTTAACCTTATCTCATCATTTCACCTCATGATGACTTTGCTTCCTTACAAGCATCCATTTTTCCCCCTGACCCTAAAGTGAGTTCAGACTTATCAGTGTTCAGCAGGAAGGAAGACAGCTGGAGCAGCTTGACATCTGTTTCCATACCACTAGAGATCACCCTGTTCCCATCCTTGATCTCAGGACAATGTTGACATGTGCCAAGATTCAAATGATTGTCAGACCTGACTGTAATTGGTATTTTGTAGAGCTTCACTGAGCTGCTACAGAGATGCAATCTCTGGAGAGCAATGCCCCAATGCACATGAGCTCAGTGACATTTATCCTTTAGGCCAGCACAGCAAGCTTGCAGCTCTTCTTGGCAGGTTTGGCTCATCATAGGAAACTACCATAAAGCTAGGTGGAAAACAGAAGGAAGAGAAAATGTGAGCTTCCTCATGTTTTCTGGATTCAGAATGTCACAGAGAACAAACTGTCAGGCTTGATTCACACTGAGATGGTAGAATACGAAGGCGGATTTGGAGGAGGTATAAAACTCAGCACTGAGCTACAAAACAAAACACCACTTTATTCCCATTTAAGCCTTCTACAGAAAGCTTTACATGACATTTTTCCATAGCTCCTGCTTTAGCAATCTACAGGTGGGTACAAAAATGGGTACACCTCAAACTATTTAAGGTGCACAGTATTTTCAGAGAGGGTGGGAGAATATTTTGTCTAAATGCAATTGTTGGTCCTAACTGCAGTAGACCTGTTGAATAAACAAGGTTTTGGTAACAGTGATTTACCATTAAGCAATTACTTCAGTTGGTCTACTCTAGCTGGGATGAGCAATTGCATTTACATATTTATACAGTCACCCCTCCATTCTCACAGACTTGAAGTCCACGGTTTGGCATATTCACTGAGGAGTGACCTCTATTTAAATCAATGGGGCACACCCCTGTGGGTGTGCCACATTCAAGCCTATGGGACTTGAATATTTGCAAATCTCTGTTTTCATGGGGGGGCAGAACAGATCCCCCATGAAAATGAAGGGCCGACTGTACATTGCTTCTCTGCCCACTCGACCCTTAAAACTTCATACAATGATATACTGTACAATGAAATTAATAACATTAATGCAATGCAATTGAAGAAAATGGCTATGTAATAAGCAATATTTTTGCCCAAGATGTTAATAAATAGAAAGACAATGTTAAGAATAAAAATAAATATAAAATAATAAGAAATAAATACTCATGGAAATGTTTGTTATTTTGTGTCTTCAAGTTGACTGTTTTATGGAAACCCTGGTTTACCATTGCCTTCTTCTAAGGCTGGGGGAGTGTGACTTGCCTAAGGTTACCCAGTGGGTTTCCAAGGCTGAGCATGTCAGAGTCCTAGCTCAACACTCAAATCACTACACAGTGCTGCAGAGAGAGAACAAAGATAGGATATTATCAGAAGATAACACAAGAAGAGAAATAAAGAATAAGTTGCTGAGGGAACAATGTGGATGAAATAATAATGAAACACCACAAAGCTTGGAAAGTATAGTTACACTGTAATAGGATAGACCAAAAATATGTCACACTTCTCAGGAAGACTGTTTTTTAAATCAAGTGTAAGATGGTTACATCTTGAGATTATTGTTTCTCAACAGGAACTAGGTCACATATCTGTCAAGTTCCTGGCTTGCAGTTCCAGAGGAAAGGTAGACATAGACATGAAAAGACTATTAATGAATCATCTCTTTCTAGGATGAGTTATAAGAAGACTGGGTGGTTACTGTAAGAGCATGAACAAGATTGCATCTACCAAAGTGGTCTCTCTTAACGAGGGGAAAGTTGTTGTTTTTTCAAGGGTAAAAATGCAGCAGACTTCATTGGTACTTAAGTGGTGAAAATAATGCTTATATTTTTATTAATAACCAGGCTGCCACAGCACAGCGATAATAGTATGGGAAAGGAAGAAGGCAAGGAATGGGAAACAATTATGGCTATTCTGATTTACAGTAAAAATGTCAGAACAGCTTTTGACAATGGCAATGATAAATAATTTTTAGCATCATGTCATTTGTTCGTACAATGCATTGAAAGGGATAGATGGATGTGAAATAAGAAAATATCGATAAACAGATAAAGTCTAGTTCTCTTGACCAGCTGTCATGACCATAAAATAATACAAGAGGATACATGTGGATTTGAGAATTGGATCACAATTTGCAGAGCTCAGTCCTGGTATCTATCTTTAATCTCAATGGTTATCCCATTTCTAAATTATAGAAAGAGGAAATGAAGAAAAGCCTGAGGAAATACATATGCTGCTGGTCAGTAGATGCCCCAAATCTGTTATTATTCCATAGCTTTTCACTGTCCTGTGATCATCTCCTAAAATTCCAAACTAGAGCATGTCAAATTTCAGGTTATCCTGCCCCTCCCCATAAATTTCCTAACGGACCCAATGACTGCTAATGGCTTCCATGTCAGCATAGACCCTTTAAAACTCATATAAAGAGGAGAGTAACGGCTCCAATGACATGGAAGCCATCAGTTCTTCCTGACTCAGCCCCAAACAAAATCCCTAAAACAAAAACATCTTTGCATGTCCATACATAAATTTTTTTCAGTGGAGCAGTGAATCCACTCATTCTTTTCTGTTCCTGTTTTATTGATTATCAATGAGCCTCTGTGTACTGGCAAAGAATTATACAAAAATAATCTATCTTGATGTGAACATACATATCAGGCTATTAACTTCACTTTTATTTGCAGGGTTGTATTCATGTATTGTTGTTGTGTGCCTTCAAGTCATTGCTGACTTTTGGAGACCCTAAGGCAGACCTGTCCTGGGGTTTTCTGGAGCTGAGTGTGTATGACTTGCCCAAGAAACCCAGGTTTCTATTGCAAGTGGGGAATTGAACCCTGGTCTCCAGAGTTGTAGTCCAACATTCAAAACACTACACTGGCTGTGTACCTGGGTGTACCTGCACATAAGTGTCTATGCAATTGTTGAAAAGTAAGTGGTGAACAACAGAGTCTATGTATGGAAGCAACTATATGTAACATGAACTATTTCATTAATGAATTTACATTGTGCAAGTCTAAAACTGAATTTCTGTTAGTGGAACAGTGTAATCCACTAGAAGTGAGAAAGGAGCCATCTTTCCTTCCCACTGCACATTCCCCAAAGCTTGCTCTGGAGTGCTGGGAAGCCTCCCTGAGCCAGTTTTGTGGCCAGTTCTGATGGCTGAAGAGTGGAAATTCCATTGTATTAGTGCTGCAGCACCAGTCCAGTATTTGGTTTAAGATATTATTTTATGTCCATCTCTGATCCTTTTCCTTTTGTATTTTCATCATCAACAACAACATTGCTGTTCTTATAAAATATTTTTATAATAAAACAATGAAAAGCAAACATTTCTGATAAACATTATTCAAGCCTACCTTTAACAATGGAACACACTCTCTCTGTATATATGATCTATGATCTTTCAATGAGTCAATAATAAGTTTTTTTAAGTAAGGGGTTAGGAGAAAATGTTATTAATTTTTTTAAAAAAAATATTTTGCTGGTAAGACTTGAGGGTTATGTAAAATACAAATGTTGGGAAACAAATTCCCATTGATGAAACTTGTGTAGAATGAGGTATTCTTGCAAAATCTCTTGTTTCAGAACTGATCTTTTAGCCATTTTGCCTTCTGGTTTCTGCCCACCCCCAACGTAAATGAATATTACAGTCCAATATAACAGAAATACTTGAATCAGAATTTACTCTCAGTCAGTGATCTTCCATCTCTCCCCCCTTTGTGACTTTCACTCCATCGTTCTCTTCTCACAAAACTTGCTGCCTACCAGTGCTGATACTGAAATATTCAAAAGTAAAACTTTTAAGGGAATGTGGAAGAACAAGATAGCTTTATAGCAGTCTTGTCTGGAAAACACCATGGTAAGTGAAAGAATGAAAGCTTTAAGGATTATGGAAATCTGAGAAAGCTTTGTAGGCTTTTCAATTCAGTTCATTGCTGACAGTCCAATATTTTTTAATTAACATCATTGCTAAAATGAGTTAATATACATGCAATTAAGACATGTTAGGCATTTTTATGCTCATGTTTGTTTTACTTATTATTCTTTTGTGCTATTGCTGTTATATATTTTACACAAATATACACAGTAGGGATAAGAGAGCTTCCCCATGACCTTATTGAGACCCAGTCCATGCAATTTAGTTTACAATTGATTCAGACCAACTTTGAATCCACCTCATATTAATTCCTATGAACTATTTTTTAAAGTACATTTCAAATCAGACTTTCTGAAATACAAGGTTGTATATATTGGGTTTGTTGATAGTTTCCCATCTAGACACTGAAAATATCTATACCTGCTTAAGAAGATTGCATTTTCATACTGAGCCAGACATTTCCCTATGGGAGAGGTGAGAAGTATCTGAACATGCATAGGTCTATGTATCATGTGTCTCATAAAGGAGAACAGGTATCAGGTATCTTTGGAAGACACATGTTTACCCTTGGACCCTGACTGAAGTCACGGTTGGTTCACCATTTGTGCCAATTATGTAATTGCTACATGGAAGCTTTCTTCAGTGTCATGCACTACTTCTTATGGTCTTGAGCTGAAACTGTGTCTTCACATGGTGTCACTCCTACAGATTTGGAAGGAGTCCATCCTTCTCATCCAAAGTGGGTGAAACAGTCCCTCTTTGGTATCTCTTGAGATCCTGGTCCACAAGGAAAGCCAATTCATGACTACATTCATTCTGACCTGAGGACTGAAGGAACCACAGTTACCAATTCTGATTGGTCACAGGAAACCTCTGGACCACTTTTGCTTTAATCTTTTAAATATGACATCTTTTCTAAATTGGGGTGGCATCTATGGTAGCTTGAGTGATATCCAAATCCTGTCAGTGAGTTATTGGTGCTCTAAGGTCTTCCATGGTCATGGGTGACCATAAATAGTTCTTCTTGTTCACTGTCTGTGATAGGATTTGAAGACCGGAGTTGCTTTGAACAGGGCAGAAAAGAAGATCTGATATGAACATCTTTTATCTGTACTTGGTTACTACAACAGCATCATTCTTATCCCTATCATCAAACATTCTTTACAGGATTTAATTTTGGGACAATGGGGTTCAAATGTTTTGAACTCCAGATAATGGCTTAATTAAGTAGGATATGCATGTTAGTCTATGTGAATCCAAAATGCCTATAACAGATTAGAAAGCTGGGCAAAAACTAGAAAAATGAATTTCAATAAGGAAAGATATAGGACACTACATTTGGTTAGTAAAAATGAAATGCACAGATATAATGAAAATAAAATGCACAGATGGGTGACAACTGGTTTGATGGCAGCACATGCAAAAAGGATCTAGGTGTCTTAGTGGACAACAGGCTGAGTCAGAAATGTGATGCAGCAGCTAAGAAAGTGAATGCAATTCTAAGCAGCCTCAATAAGAACATGAGTCAGCCTTCGTATACAGTCAGCCCTCCACATTTGTGGCTTTGACTTTTGTGGATTTGATTATTCGTGGATTTGATTAATATGCTCTCTCTATGAATCTCTAGGTCATCTAGCTTGACTTTATGGTCAATGGCCACCAGAGGTTGCACTGGAGGACCCAGAGGAAAAAAACACTAATCTAGCCATTTGTAGGTCTTTCAGTGTAATTCTATAGTTAGCTTCTGGCTAACCATAAACTTGCACTGGAAGACCTAGAGATTCCTAGACAGGTTTAATAAGCCGTGTTTTGTTATTTCCAGGTTTTCCACTTTCACAGGAGTCCTGCATTCCTAACCCCAGTGAATGTGGAGGGCCCACTGTAGTGTCTAGATTGAGGGAAGTAATAGTACTACTCTGTTCTGCTTTGGTCAGACCTCACCTGTAATATTGTGACCAGTTCTGGACACCATATTTCAAGAAGGGTGTTAACAAGCTGGACCTAAGTTCAGAAGAAGGTGACCAAAATGGTGAAAGGTCTGGAAACCATGCCCTATGTGAAGCAGCTTAGGGAACTGGGTATGTTTAGACTGGAAAAGAGAAGGTTAAATGGTGACATGATAGAAATGTTTAAATATTTGAAGGTCTATCCTATTGAGAATGCTGTTTCAGACACTAAGGGGAGAAAGAGACCACCCCATCCCAGAGTCATGGCATCCACACACACATGACCCCAATCCAGCTTATCATTCACTGTTTCAAATCATCTTCTGAAAAGGAGTGTTTTTAACCACTTTTTTCCAGGGTGACTTTTCTGGGTTGGGGTGACTTGGTGGTGGCTTCCAGTCAGCTTGGAGGCATGCGTCATGTGATCACCATGCCCCCAAGCTGCCCAGAGGCAGGTTTTTTTCGCTTGTCTGTTTCAGGTCTAGGATACAGATCAGTGGATTCAAGTTACAGGAAAAGAGATTCCATCTAAACACTAGGAAGAACTTCTGATAGCAAGAGCTGTTCAACAGAGTTGTTCAGAGGGTGATGGAGTCTCCTTTTTGGAGGTTTTTAAACAGAGGCTAATTGGCAATCCCTAGAGGGTGCTTTGATTGTGTATTCCGGCATGGCAGAAGGTTGGACTGCATGGCCCTTGGGGTCTCTACCAACTCTATGATTCTATGACTTTGTGATCCTAAGGATCTGGGGTTTGAGGGACTAAGCAGAGATTTGTCAATTTACAGTGTTAATGAAGTACATAAAATTGCTAAAATCCTGTGGCAGTACCTTTATTATGACTCTCTGAAAGTCTTTTGCAGGGAATATGGGCAGGATTGCTTTTGAGGCTGACTTCTCTGACTTGCTCAAGGTTGGGAGGAACAGGAAGGGCATTTCCAGAGAAGAGGGTGACAAAGGAGATGATCACATCAGGGCCAATTCAGCAATAATCATGGTAGTGAAAGCTAATGCAACAATAGCACTATAGTCTATGGTAGTGAAAGCTAATGCAACTATAGCACTATTTTCGCACAGTCATGCAATCACATGATAATTTCAACATAAATGTCAAATAATATTGAGATCACATTCTGCACACATCCATGAGTAAATCATTATTACATTGGAATTGATGGTTTCACACATGCAACATTTCAGCACTACAGTACATGGCTGGAAATCATGTTTACGTCCTGTACTGAATACAATACAATACAATACAATACAATACAATACAATACAATACAATAAAATGTATTACTTCACCACATTCTTTTAATCCAGTGTAAACAAAATGGTGCCCTGCAGATTAGAAAGCTGGGCCAAAGCTAACAAAATGAATTTCAACACAGAAAAATGTAAGGTACAGAAAAATGAAATGCATAGATCAGGGGTTGGCATACCTTTTGCAGGTGTGTCCAGTTCTGCTGTTCCCCAATTGTTGGTGGGCTGAAGGGGAAAAAATGGTGCCAGAGGTGCGCTCCTGCCGTTGTGCACATGCGCGCATGACGCGGGGTGCCATTTTGCATTCCAAAATGGCGCCCACGCTTGTGCACACATGCGCACGACAGCGGGCGCCATTTTGGAACACAAAATGGTGCTGTGCGTCACAAGCGCATGCGCATGATGCTGGCGCCATTTTGCATTGCAAAATGGTGCCCCGCATCACACGTGCACGGCGGCGGCGTGCGCGTGGCAGCAACAACGGCGGCAGGACCAGCCACGGGCTGGTTACAAGGCCATGATGGGCCAGGTTCGGCCTGCGGGTCGTAGTTTGCTGGCCGCTGGCATAAATATAGGATGGAGGACACCTGGCTTAACACGACTATGTGTGAAAGAGATCTAGAAGTCCTAGTAGACCACAACCTGAACATGAGTCAACAGTATGATGCAGCAGCTAAAAAGGCCAATGCGGGAAACTCGACTGCATAATATAGAATCATATAGAATCATAGAGTTGGAAGAGACCACAAGGTCCATCCAATGCAATTTTAGGTGGCATCAATAGAAGTAAGTATAGTATCTAGTTCAAGGGAAGTAATAGTGCCACTGTGTTCTGCTTTGGTCAGACCCCACCTGGAATACTGTGTCCAGTTCTGGGCACCACAATTCAAAAAGGATGTTGAAAAACTGGAGCATGTCCAGAGAATGGCAACTAAAATGATGAATGGTCTGGAAACCATGCCCTATGAGGAACGACTTAGGGAACTGAGTATGTTTACCCTAGAGAAAAGATGGTTCAGAGGTGATATAATAGTCCTGTTTAAATATTTGAAGGTATGTCATATTGAGGAGGGAGCAAGGTTCTTTTCTGCTGCTCCAGAGAACAGGACCCAGAACAACTCATCTAAAATCTCTAAAGGAGAACAGTGCTTACTGTCTCCATAGGTCTTGCAGTACAGTGGCTCTAGATGAATTCTGGTTGCTTGGGGAGCTGCAGATCATTAGTTCTGGACCTGTCATGACACAGAGTCACTTTTTTGGTTATGTAACAAAATTGATTTAGTTTACTCAATTGCTGTGCTTGCCTCTATTCTGAGCTAAATCCACATTACTGTTCTTCTTTTATAAGAATACCTATGCCAGTGATACACAACTGACCCAAAGACCGAGCTTCTGGATAGTTACATATGGCAGTCCTGCTGTTTCTTCCACCTCTCCCATTTTCACAGTTTCCATCTAAGCACTTTTGCTCCTTCTCAGTTATCTTCAGCTATCCCCATGAATCTTTTGAAATTCTGTACTGAAGACCATTGCTTCTCTTGTATGTTCTTTTAAATTAGTATTTTCTGATAGTGGCCATTATAGTTTCACTATTTTAAACAAAGTACAGGTTGAGTCTCCTTTATCTGAAAAGTCCAAGAACAGAAGTTATTTGGATTTCGGGGTTTTCACAGTTTTGAATACTTGTATATACATAATGGGATATCCTGAAGATGGGATCTAAGATTAAATATGAAATTTATTTATGTTTTGTATATATCTTAAACACAAATTTCTGCATGAAACAAAGTTTGTATACACTGAACCATCAGAAAGAAAACATGTCACTATCTCAACAACTCATGTGGATGATTTTGGAAAATTTCAGATTTTGGAAATCTGGAGAATGGCAATTCAATCTGTACTAACTCATGAAAGGGAATCATGCAGCCTTTTAGATGTTGTTTGACTGCATGTTTCAGCAGTCCTAACCTTCATAATCAATGGCGAGGAATGTAGGGAATGATGGTTTAACAACATCTCAAAGATTTCACGATCTCCACCCTCCCCACCCAATTCCAGTTTTTCTTAAAACTAGGGTAGACTCATTGATTATATGTGAATTTGGTAACACAGCATTAATATAAGTTCTATTAACTTGTTGTGGATCTACTTCAGTTGGAACTAGCAATTCTATCATCCTACTAGTTTTAAACAACTGGGATATCTTAATGGAATCAACAATGACAACAAAGCCATCATACTCTTTAGTTTAAGTCTCTTTAGCCAACAGAGTAGCCTGTCTGGGAGCACTGTGGCACTACTCATGTACACGAAGAGATTATTTCAATTCTAAGCTATTACTAGTATGTAAGCCACATCCACTCCACTGGGATCTAAATGCAACCTTGCCTTCCAGCCTTATTACAGCGAATGTAACATTAGATTTGAGCTTATAAAAAAGTCCCATCAAGGTCTCATTTGTACATGCTGAGCTTTCCTAACCCAAGTTATATACACGAAGACAGAGAGCTTTTTGCTGATAGCTGGCAGCTGTCCAAAGTCTTCAAACAGCAAATGAAGAACAGAAGACACTGAGCTGCATTTTAATTTCCACCCAATTTCAAAACAGGATATTTGCTGTCCTCTACTCAATCAATTCTGAATAAGAGTTTACTATGTAAATCCTCAGCTTTTATAGGTGCTGTGAGCTTTCAACTCAGCTGCTTTCATTCCCATCTTTTTCTGATATATTTCTGTTCATGCTTTAAAAGCCTCCATTTGTTCTTCAACATATTTGGCCATAAATGCTATTATAGTGTCCATTAGTATCCACTGTGGTTTGATTCCAGGATTCCCTGGGTTTGAAAATCTGTGGATGTTCAAGTTCTATTATATACAGTAGGTTAGTAAAATGATGTCCCTTATATAATATGGCAAATCAAGGTTTGCTTTTGGGATTATATAAATTTTATCTGGAAACTTGAATCCTGGTATGTTAGTTTGACTGAAACACACACAAAAGTATCCCACCAGCAAGGAATCAAATGGGAAGGAGACATTTATATTGATTAGGAAATTTGTTGTAAAAATAATGAGAATTGTAGGTGCTGAAATTTTCAGTGGCCATCTGCCAGATAAAACAAAATGTAGCTTCATTTATCTGTAATTGAAGTCTGCCCATTATTGAATGAACCAAACATACAACATCATATTTATTTTTCATGAATGCAACCCCATATGAACTTGCTGAAACTTATTTAAGCTTCTAATTACTGAAATTGGTTGTGTGTCCTTTAGTCCAATTGTAAACATTAATTCACATTTTCTTATCCTGCAGATTGGGTCACACATCTGCACCATACTGTATAATGAATGTCCATGTAAGGGCTCTCATGTGGACTTTCCACATTTTATTAAACTTGCAGTTACCAATTTTGTTCAAGTCCACATACTTGAAGAAATGTACAAACTTCACATAGTCATGCAAGAAGATTCTAACCTAATAGATTCCATCTGATTTCCATTTTCTTTTTAACCATGATATGTTCATTGCCCTGTTCAGACCCCTTGGTCTCCTTTCCTTTCTTCAGTGTTGAGTAAGAAGCAGAGTATATAAGCTGCTTTGAAATACAGTTTCTACCATTCTTCCCTCCTATTCTTGGATGCCTCTTATCAATTCAGGAGCACTGCTGCATTAGAAATTTCCCTATTCTTCCATCCCACACACTCCAGGTCTAAGCTATATTGCCATGTGTGTCATGAGAAGCAATCAGGTATGAGTCAGGTTCTGTTTTTGTCTACAAAGTGATAATGTATAGATACTGCAGATTTGTGGGTGGAGAAAAATACTGGCTTGCTTTGTTTTCTAAAAAAAAAAAATGTTTACTTTGGGTGATGGATGACAAATGCAGTTTTTTGTACTCAAGGTGATATCAGAACCAAGCCACCAGCAGTTTGTTGTTGTTAACTGCCTTCCCATTGATCTCAACCCAAGGTAACCCTGCTGATGAGAAATCTCCAGGGCCCCCTGTTCTCTACTGCTCTGCCCAGCTCCTGCAAACTCGTATTCGTGGTCTCTTTAATAAAGTCCATCCATCTGACATGTGGCCTTCCTCTTTTTCTGCTTACTTCTACTTTTCTCAACATTATTGTTTTTTCCAATGATTCATGCCTTCTCATGATGTGCCCAAAGTTTTGTCATCTTGACCTCCAGGGATATTTCTGGCTTGATCTGCTCTAGGACCCATTTGTTTGTCTTTTTCGCTGTCTATGGGATCCTCAGCACTCTTCTCCAGCACTACATCTCAAATGAATTGATTTTCTTCATATCATCTTTCTTAACTGTCCAGCTCTCACATCCATACATGGTAATAGGGAATACAGTGGCTTGTATGATTCTGACTTTTGTGTTGAGTTGTATATCTTTACATTTTAGAATCTTTTCTAGTTCTTTGATAGCCACCCTCTACATTCTTAATCTTCTTCGGATTTCCTGACTTCAGTCCTCATTTCTATCAATGTTTGATCCCAGGTATGGAATTCTTTCACTATTTCTATTTCTTCATTGTCTAGGTCTAACTTGTGAAGGTCCTCAGTTGTCATTATTTTTGTTTTCTTTATGTTCAACATTAAGCCTGCCTTTGCACATTCTTCTTTGATTGGAAGATCAAAGAAGCATTCCAGGTCTGTTTCTGCTAGTACTATGGTGTCATCAGCATAGATTGTTGATATTACTTCCTCCTATTTTCACTCTTCTTTCTTCTGTGTCCAAGCCTGCTTTTTTATAATATGTTCTGCATTATTATACATTTGTGAGGCATATATATATATATATATATATATATTTCTGAAAGTCATTGCCAAGTCTCTTGTTGACAAGGCAAGACGTACTCTATTCTGTTGGCAGTCTGGCAGGATAAAATATGTAAGGGAGCATACGTGTGTTCTTGATACAGGTATAGCCTCTGTATTCATGGGGCATTTGAATGTTTGGAGGTCATTAGCAAGCCAGAAAATTCATGTTAAGGTCAACCCTGCAATGACTGAATGGGTGTCCTAAGAGTGGTGGCTGGTGGATCCAACAACTGTGGGCTACTGAACCCCTTTTTGGATCAGGAGCTTGACATTAAAAAAAAAAAAAAAAAAAAAAAAAAAAACCTGTCCATGGTGCTGAAACTACTTTAGGAGGGATTTCAGTACCTTGGGTATTTCCTTGAAATGTGGACAAAAACATGTAGCAAATTGAGTGCACTATTGACATAGATACCACCAGCCACCATTAAACCAGTACTGTATGACAAGAAGGGTGTCTCTCTATTTCCCCCTGCCTCTACATGAATGCAAATTCAAGCAGCCCTGGTGGCGCAGTGGTTAAATGCCTGTACTGCAGCCACTCACTCATAGACCACAATTTTGCGAGTTCAATACCAGCCAGGGCTGAGGCTCGACTCAGGCCTGCATCCTTCCGAGGTCGCTAAAATGAGTACCCAGCTTGTTGGGGGGCAATCAGCTCACAGTTGTAAACCGCTTAGACATCCCATAGCATGATATGAAGCGGTATATAAATAAGCTGCTTTGCTTTGCTTTTGTTTCTCCTCTGGTGCTCCTCTACTGGCTTGCCAGCTTCCTCCTGCAGGGGACTTTGTGTAGGAGCATGTCATGAGATCTTGGAAGCTACATGAGGATGGGGAACTACAGCAAGAACAGAGCTTCTCTCTTCCCTCCACCTCTGTGCGGAAAGAATGTAGGGGTCATATAATCTGACCCCTACAATAAAGGAATTCAAGAGTAATCTAGTCTGACCTCTTTGGGAAAGGAATCTGGAGGCCATTTAGTTTAACCCTTGCAAGAAATAAATTTAAGGATTATCTTGCCTGACCCTGTGTGAAAAGAATCAGAGGGTCATCTAGCTGACCCCTGCAGGTCATCTAGTTTGACAATTCTGGTAAATTAATCCAAGGATCATCTAATCTGAATACTGTTGGAAAGAAATCTGAGGATCCTCTAGTCCAGCCTCTACAGGAAATGAATGTTGGGGTAATTTAGTCTGACCTTTGTGGGAAATAAATCTAAGGGTCATCTAGTCTGATCCCTGCAACAAAGAAATATAATGTGTTGATTTCATTAATTTATATAGTATCATAGAATCATAGAATCATAGAGTTGGAAGAGACCACAAGGGCCATCCAGTCCAACCCCCCTGCCATGCAGGAACTCCCAATCAAAGCATCCCCAAAAGATGGCCATCCAGTCTTCGCTTAAAGATCTCCAAGGAAGGAGACTCCACTACTCTCTGAGGGAGTGTGTTCCACTGTCAAATTGCCCTTACTGTCAGGAAGTTCCCACTAATGTTGAGGTGGAATCTCTTTTCCTGGAGCTTACATCCATTGTTTCGGGTCCTAGTCTCTGGAGCAGCAGAAAACAAGTTTTTTCCCTCCTCAATATGACATCCCTTCAAATATTTAAACAAGCCGATCATATCACCTCTTAACCTTCTCTTCTCCAGGCTAAACATCACCAGCTCCCTAAGTCGTTCCTCAGAGGGCTTGGTTTCCAGACCCTTCACCATTTTAGTTTGGACACTCTCCACTTTCTCCACATCCTTTTTGAATTGTGGTGCCCAGAACTGGACACAGTATTCCGGGTGAGGCATGACCAAGGCAGAATAGAGTGGCACTATTACTTCTCTTGATCTAGAAACTATACTTCTATTGATGCAGCCTAAAATTACATTGGCCTTTTTAGCTGCTGCATCGCACTGTTGACTCATGTTCAGGTTATGGTCTACGTGGACTCCTAGATGCCTTTCACACGTAGTCTCATTCAGCCAGGAGTCCCCCATCGTATATCTGTGCTTTTCGTTTTTCCACCCTAAGTGCAGTACCTTACATTTCTCCGTGGTGAATTTCATTTTGTTAGCTTTGGCCCAGCTTTCTAGTCTGTTGAAATCATTTTGAATTTTGATCCTGTCCTCTGGGGTATTAGCTACTCCTCCTAATTTGATGTCATCTGCAAATTTGATAACTATGCCCCCAATACTGTCATCGAAGTCATTAATAAAGATATTGAATAGCACTGGGCCCAGGACAGAGCCCTGTGGCACCCCACTGGTCACTTCTTTCCAGGTTGAAAAGGAGCCATTGTTGAGCACCCTTTGGGTTTGGCCAGTCAACCAATTACAAATCCATGTAACAGTTACTTTGTCTAGCCCACATTTTACCAGCTTGTTTGCAAGAATCTCATGGGGAACCTTGTCAAAGGCCTTACTGAAATCAAGATATACTATATCCACAGCATTCCCTTCATCTACCAAGCTGGTAAAATGTGATAACAGCTTTATCAAAAAAAGAGATCAGATTTGTCTGGCATGACCTGTTTCTCTGAAACCCATGTTGACTTTTTGTGATTATGAAATTACCTTCCAGATGTTCACAGACTCTCTGTTTAATGATGTGCTCCAAAATCTTTCCTGGTATTGATGTCAGACTAACTGGATGATAATTGTTGGGATCCTCTTTTTTCCCCTTTTTGTAGATGGGGACATCATTTGCCCTCCTGCAGTCCGCTGGGACTTCTCCTGTTTTCCAGGAGTTCTCAAAAGTTATTGCCAATGGTTCCGATATTACATTTGCCAGTTCTTTTAATACCCTTGGATGTAATTCTGTCAGTGTGTGGATGATGGGTGTTGCAGTGATACTCTTTGACATCCAGAAGAATCCCCAGGACAAGCTGGCTGCTGTGATCCACAGCCACTTTGTATTTCTTACCATCAACTGGCTCAGCTTCTCTTCTTTAGGATTGTCTTCCCCAGTCAAGAAGACACATTGTAAAGTCCAAAAGTATAGTTTTATTAATGCATATAAAAGAAAAATAAGATAGCTAAGTAAAATCCATTGTGATGAACTTGTCCAGTTCACCCATGAGAGATTACATCTTTAACAATCCCAAAAGCTTAGGATCCCAACTTGTTGTAGTTGAAAGTTAAAAAGAAGTTACAGATCCATGTTTCCAGATCCAGGAGTTACATTATAAAAGCAGTATAAACATACTCAAAAACTACAAGCTAACACCTAGCTCCATGGTTAAAAAACCCACTACCGCCAGACACGCACTCACATCTTGAATTATAAACATTCTTAAACAAAGGATTTTCTAGGCCCTTCCCATATTCCACCTTCTGGGTGTTAGCCTTATGCTAATTGGATAATGTCTGTATGATGTATATTAACCCAGCCTCCTGCTGTCCATCATCCACCATGTGGTTTCTTTCCCAGGCCTAACGATGTTGATGTATTGTTTACCTTTTTGATATCTCTTGTTTCCCATAACAAAATCTGTGTCTATGAGTTGTATCTTTGGGAAAGTTTATGTTTATGACTTCTTGGCCATCTGGTGTAAGATTTACTTTGTTTCTCTAGATGTTGTTCTCATGTGGAAAATTACACACACACATCTCTACATTTCACCTTTGACTGTATAACCCATCCATATTCCAACAAATTCATCTGGTCCTGGAGACTTATATTCATTTAGATTAACCAGGTATTCCTGTACTATCTCTTTACTTATTCTGTGCTGAAATTCTCCTATTCTGCCCTCTGCTCCATTATCCTCACGTTGAGCACCCTTTGCCTTTTCTGAGAAGACTGAAGCAAAGAAGGTGTTGAGTAATTCTGCCTTTTCTCTGTCCCCTATTAACTTTTTGCCATCTTCTCCACACAGTGGCCTTACCATTTCCTTCTTCTTCCTTTTGTTGCTGACATACCCAAAAAAGCCCTTTTTATTGTTCTTATGTTAATTTAGTTTGTATGGGCATTCAAAACTGATATATAGTGTGTTATTTATATTTTCTTTCAGCAGCTAAAATGCATTTGCAAGCTAACAAAAACACTTTTGAACTGTTTCCACTTTCTGACAGTCCTGCAATCTCTAAACAAACCACCAGATAAGTAGAGGCTTCCTGTATCAGAGACATTTCAAGCCCTCAAGCTACACACAAAAATAGTTCAACATTTTTTTTTAATGGTAAAAAAAAACCTATTAAAGTCATATTGTTCAGTATTCTCAGGACAATCTAAAAAAAAGTATCATATCATAGCTAGAAAACATACAGGAAAAGCAGAGAAAATGGGAACAATGTTATTGGACTATAATAATAATAACAATAATATAGTTTATTTATATATCCCGGCTCTCCTAGAGGATCGAGGTGAGAGTACAAAATAAAATAAAATACAACTAGCTAAAACATAACAATAAAACCACAACAAAATAAAGTGATAAAACAAAAATAGCAACATAATTAATACAATTAAATTTTAAAATTACAATAAAATTACAAAGTTATTAAAATTATAGTAAAATTATTGATGTCAAACTGGGTGATGGTGATCTTTCTTTTCAACTGGGAGGTCTTTGATCTTATACTTCAATTTGGAAGGTTAGGTGGGTAGGCCCGCTGGAAGAGTTCTGTTTTGAGTGCCTTCTTAAAGGCCTCCAGAGTGGGAATAATATGGATCTCTTCTGGCAGGCCATTCCATAATTTAGGGACCGTGGCCATTGTTAGCAGACGTCCTCCATTTTTCTCATATATTTTAGCCATGTGGAGTTCCCTATGACCCCAGCCTGACCCTTGGGAGATGGCAGCCATAATCCCCTTGATGTGAGGTCAGGTAAGCAAGCTGAAATTGCTTAACACCACTAAAGATTTCCTGGACAGGCAGGTTTTGGGAGTTGCCCTTGGGCATATCCCATTATGTTGGGAAAGATACCTAATGGTGTTTGTTTTAGTCTCACACTTCATGGGACAGTGATCAGATTTGACTGCACCCCTTTTTCTAGTTTCCTTTCCTTGATAGTTTTGAAACCAAATGCATTGTTCAGACTATGCCCAGACTTAAGTAAACAATGGTAAATCCATCAAGCCTTTGTCCACCTATTGTTTAACTCATGGCCAGGAGGCAGAAATTCCCTATAAGAACCCCTGGATTTTAGCAGACCTTGTGCTGCCTTGGAAGTGCATGCTGAATCTCTGTTGGTCTGCGCTCTGAGATAGTTCCTGCGGACCCCCTCTCTTGCCAGTCGTGCCCCTTCCATGGAACCCATCTGCATTCACCAGAAGTCCAAAGGAGTCTCTCGGGTGTGAGTATATCTCCCTCTATCCTGGTTTCCCTCTTTGCCTCCCCCAGTCTCGCTCTTCCCTGCTTATTCTTCTAGTGTGTGTGTGTGTGTGTGTGTGCTGCATTTGGATGTTTGCTTATTTTTGTCAAATTAATAATTTAGACTTTAATTGGAGTTTGGTCCATTTCAGCATCATTCCCTGCCAGAATTCTTACATCTCTGGTAGACAATTGGATAAGATCTCAGAAGAGAAGTTGGGTGCTTCCCTCTCACATTTGAGCTAATTATAAATTACCCAAAATTAGGTCTTGGTTTCCCAACACGGTGAATGATTTGGGGGAAATAGAAATCAATTTAGTATTATGATAATTTAATAATTTCTTCCCTGATGTTCTGAGTGAGTGGGGCGGATTGTGTGGGGAGAGGCGTTCCTTCATGTAACTCAGACCCAAGCCATATAGGGCTTTATACCGGAGTAGGCAACCTTTCACCTTTAAGGGCCGAGGGACTTCAGCTCCCAGAATCCCAGGAGCTATTGGCCAACATGGGACTATTGTTGGGACTATTGGGAGCTGGGAGAACTCAGGCATAACATGGGACTATGGGCCAACATGGGACTATTGGGAGCTCAGGCATAACATGGGACTATGGGCCAACATGGGACTATTGGGAGCTGGGAGAACTCAGGCATAAAAGCCTGCTGGAACATCCTTCCCAGCACCAGCAGCGGCTGAGGCAGTGTGGAGGACAGATGGAGGACTCTCTCTGTGCCCATTGACAACACCTGGGCTGCCCTGCATCGGCCTCAGCAGCAGCCAGAGCTGGGAGAACTCAGGCATAAAAGCCTGCTGGAACATCCTTCCCAGCACCAGCAGTGGCTGAGGCAGTGTGGAGGACAGATGGAGGACTCTCTCTGTGCCCATTGACAACACCTGGGCTGCCCTGCATCGGCCTCAGCAGCAGCCAGAGCTGGGAGAACTCAGGGATAAAAGCCTGCTGGAACATCCTTCCCAGCACCAGCAGCGGCTGAGGCAGTGTGGAGGACAGATGGAGGACTCTCTCTGTGCCCATTGACAACACCTGGGCTGCCCTGCATCGGCCTCAGAAGCAGCCAGAGCTGGGAGAACTCAGGCATAAAAGCCTGCTGGAACATCCTTCCCGGCACCAGCAGCGGCTGAGGCAGTGTGGAGGACAGATGGAGGACTCTCTCTGTGCCCATTGACAACACCTGGGCTGCCCTGCATCGGCCTCAGCAGCAGCCAGAGCTGGGAGAACTCAGGGATAAAAGCCTGCTGGAACATCCTTCCCAGCACCAGCAGTGGCTGAGGCAGTGTGGAGGACAGATGGAGGACTCTCTCTGTGCCCATTGACAACACCTGGGCTGCCCTGCATCGGCCTCAGAAGCAGCCAGAGCTGGGAGAACTCAGGCATAAAAGCCTGCTGGAACATCCTTCCCGGCACCAGCAGCGGCTGAGGCAGTGTGGAGGACAGATGGAGGACTCTCTCTGTGCCCATTGACAACACCTGGGCTGCCCTGCATCGGCCTCAGAAGCAGCCAGAGCTGGGAGAACTCAGGCATAAAAGCCTGCTGGAACATCCTTCCCGGCACCAGCAGCGGCTGAGGCAGTGTGGAGGACAGATGGAGGACTCTCTCTGTGCCCATTGACAGCACCTGGGCTGCCCTGCATCGGCCTCAGAAGCAGCCAGAGCTGGGAGAACTCAGGCATAAAAGCCTGCTGGAACATCCTTCCCGGCACCAGCAGCGGCTGAGGCAGTGTGGAGGACAGATGGAGGACTCTCTCTGTGCCCATTGACAACACCTGGGCTGCCCTGCATCGGCCTCAGAAGCAGCCAGAGCTGGGAGAACTCAGGCATAAAAGCCTGCTGGAACATCCTTCCCAGCACCAGCAGCGGCTGAGGCAGTGTGGAGGACAGATGGAGGACTCTCTCTGTGCCCATTGACAACACCTGGGCTGCCCTGCATCGGCCTCAGAAGCAGCCAGAGCTGGGACTGTAGGTGGTTGCTGGAAGGCCCCGCCTATTATCTTTTGCCCTGGCTATGACAACAGGTTATGTGACACAGCAATTGTCATGTTTCCTCTCCTGCTATAGCCTTAGAGAACTCCAGGTTTAAATGTCATTCATTGAAGATGTGCTTTGTAAATTTTTAATTGTTTTTTAATTTGTTTTGTTTGTTTTGTTTTTTAGGGGTGGGAATGAGGGATGGGACTGAATTTGATTGTATTTGTTTTGATGTTTATACGTTGTACGCCGCCCCGATTGCTTGACAGAGAGGCGGGATATAAATAAAAATTATTATTATTATTATTATTATTATTATTATTATTATTATTATTATTATTGGCCAACATGGCTGAGGCCTCTGGGAGCTGAAGTCCCTCGGCCCTTAAAAGGGAAAGGTTGCCTACCCCTGGCTTTATAGGTAATAACCAACACTTTGTATTGTGCCCGGAAGCTAATCGGCAGCCAGTGAAGAGCATTTAATACCGGTGTAATATGGTCTGCTCTGGATGTTCCTGCGACCAACCTAGCTGCCGCATTTTGGACCAGTTGAAGCTTCCGAACTTGGTGCAGAGGTAGCCCCATGTAGAGCATATTACAGTAATCCAAGCGAGAGATTACCAGGGCAAGTACTACTGCTTCAAGGTCCCTCTGGTCCAGCTAGGGGCACAGTTGGCAAATCAGCCGAAGCTGGTTCCAAACACTCCTGGCCATCGCATCTACCTGAGATGTCAACTTCAGCGATGAGTCCAGGAGTACTCCCAGACTGTGTACTTTGTCCTTTAGGGGAAGTGTGACCCCATTCAGGACTGGATGACAAAACTCCCTTCCCAGGCCAGGGGTTCCTATCGCAAGTACCTCTGTTTTCTCTAGATTCAGCTTGAGTTTGTTTTCCCTCATCCAGCCCATTACCAACCCAAGGCAGGCATCCAGAGGAGTGACACCATCCTTAGTCACCGCAGTAGTCAGAGACATAAAGAAAAGGAGTTGGGTGTCATCGGCATATTGATAACCCCATGCCCCATATCTTTGGATTATCTCTCCCAGTGGCTTAATGTAAATGTTAAACAGTATGGAGCCCTGCGGGATGCCAGATGACAGCTCCCTTTCAGAGGAGCAACTGTCCCCTAGCTTCACCGTCTGGGATCTGCCCAAGAGGTAGGACCAGAGCCACTGGAGTGCAGTGCCCCCGATACCCAACTCCCTCAGGTGTCCCAGAAGGATACCATGGTCTATGGTATCGAATGCCACTGAGATGTCCAAGAGCACCAACAGGGTCACACTTCCCCTGCCAATACCCAGATGGAGGTCATTGACTAAGGAGACCATGACAGTCTCAACTCTGTATCCTGCCCTGAAGTCGGTTTGAAATGGGTCCAGATAATCGGCTTCATCCAAGACTGCCAGGAGTTGGAAGGAAACTGCCCTCTCGATCACCTTGCCCAGAAAAGGTAATTAAGAAATGTTGTATAAGCTTTACTCAGCAGAGCTTGGAAAAAAGAGTTTTTGGACTACAACTCTCCAAAATATTCCTGCTACAATGGCCATCATGACTGAGTAATTCTGAGAGTTGTAGTTACAGAAATGTAATCTTCTCAATTGATGTGCAAGGACTTTGACTACAAAGCACCACTACAATGATTAGAGGATTATAGTGATCACATAAAGCAGAATAATGTTCACAGTGCCTTTGATATTTTCTTGGAAAACAATAAGGTGGGGCTGGCAAAAAAATGAAATAAAGTGGAGTTGGATGGGAACCACCTACTGGGGATTTTTCTCCATCATTTATTCCAATGAGGGCTTCTTTTAGTAGCCTCATTTTCCCTTTCCCACCCCACAGCCCTTGACTACTATGAGATTAAACTGTAGAGCCACAAACAGCAATTCCTTGGTACCTTCATTTGAAGGCTTTCAGCTCTTTTAAAGCTTACTTCATAGTTTTTTATATTTTGTTTTCCTTTTAAAATGTAATTGCCTGCGATTTTTGTAATTGCTCCAAACTCTGTAATTACAGAAACTGCTTTTCCTAGTGGGAGAATGGTATAAGAACTGCCAAATCATGGAGTGATGGAAAAGCTTGAAATGCACACAAGATACAAATGGAAAGAAATAGAAGATATTTCACATATTTTGTTATAAAGTAATGGAAGTAGAATATGTAAGTATTTTTCAAGCTGAAGAACTCATTCTATATTTGAATGGTTTCATGCAACCTTCTGCCTTCAGAATGCTTGCATGTGCATTAGTAAGTGGATCTGCAATAATTATTGGAAAACTGGGCATGTTGTTGATTTATAAAAGGTTTTCACAGCATTTGTTTTTTTGAATGTTATATCACATGGTATTGCAAAAGAACTTCACACTACATTTTAATGTTTTTACATTGTTCTGCTCTTGCATGTGTTTTGATTACATTCACTTCTAAAGTCAGGGAAGGTCACAACCAAAATGTTGCTAATATTTTATTATAACTAACCTTACAATCCGACAGTCATAAGTAAGCCCCATTAAACTCAATGGGATTTACTCAAAGGTAAGTCTGTACAGGCTCACAGCCTAGTAATTTTCATTTTTTCTTGACTGCATTTCTGAAAGACAGTGAGACCCCTTTCCTATGCAACTGCTCTTCCTTCCTGCATTGGTCTATTTAGTGCTCCCCAATCCCCAATCCCAGGTACATTTTCTGAGACTCACTAGGACCTCACTTTGTTCCCTTTTGCTACAGACCCTTGCCACCTTGGATATTGTGTTTCTCCCTCCACTCCCCACCCTATCCATCACACAATTCAGATGCAAGTCTACTAAAGAGAGCAAAGTTTTCCATAGGAACCATCTCTTGTTTCTGCAAATAGGAATGTTTGTAAACATTCTGGTAAGAGACAGTGTGTTGTAGTGGTTTTAACACTGGACTATTACTTTGAAGACCAGGATTCAAATCCTTCATTCAGCCATGGAAACCCACTGGATGACCTTGGACAAATCTTTCTGTCTCAGCCTCAGCAGAAAGCAAAGGCAACCCCCCCCCCGAACAAATTTTGCAAAGAAAAAACATGATAGGTTCACCTTAGCATCAACATAGGTTGGACACAACTTGAAGGCACACCACCACCACAACAACAACAACCATACTGGATATGCATCATGGGATAGCAAAACTTCCAGGTATCTTTCTTTTTCTACTTTACACTATAATAGTTAACACTGACAAACTTATTAGCAAGCAAGCCCTTTTGAACATGATGGAATTTACAGTAAACATGCACAGAACATGCTGAAAGCTTTTAACTTTATAAATAATGGTGGACACTTGCTGTAATGCATAAATTGTGAACTTGAACTTTGTCACTAGCAGTTAAATGTCTTTACTGAAATGTAATCTAGCCAACACATTACGACGGACTGCTTTAAACGTTTGAGACAATAATAGGGAAAGCATAATTTTGAAGTCCAGTCCAGAAGCAAAATTGGAGAGGAGAAGTTCATTTTAAGCCCTTTCCCACCATCTTGGAATGGTAGCAGGGTGTGTGTGATAAAAAGAGAGGAAGTGATAAATGTTCTTTCTATTTTCATACTACTCAGTTATCATATATAAATACAAATTTATTGAGAGAAAGTGGCTTGTACCTGGAATCCCTTTCCACAATTGCTTTTCTATGAAATATGCATTTTACCCTTCCCCCTCCACCACCAATTGCTCTATTCCATGATTATAGTACAGTGGGGAAGTGCACTCAGAATGGAAAGATTAATATGAAAGGAGCCAACTGTTAAACTACTTTCTTTAAAAATAGCTAACCATGAGGGAGGCAGAATATACTCTTTTCAGAGTACCAAATCTCAAGAGACCCTTGTAGTAGTAGCAATAACAACAGCAGCAGCTCCTTGCCCTGTACATATGCTGCCCTTTCCCCAATCCATTACCATCACCATATCATCCTGAAAACTCCAATCATATAATAGAAACTAAACAGGATTAGGCCTCATTAGTACTTGGCTGTGAGATCATCAGAGAATGTTGTAGGTTTGCAAGTAGAGGAAAGTGCTGTCTTTGAAATCATGGGCATCAGTTGTTGCCAGTCTGACTTGACAATACTGAGAGAGAGATTATCAATGATTTAACTCTGTATATAGCAGCTTGCTATGTTCCATTGGACAGTAATGCCCTCCTCTTCAATTGCTCCATACTTTCCCCTGATCTTTTAGACAGCTCATCAGTTACTTACTTCTTTAGTTTTTGCTCTACTCTATCCAAGAGTTGACCAGGCACTATTTAAGGTTAATCTGTCACTAACATGAATAGTACCCTAGAGAGTACCTAGCTGATGTCTTCTTCCTCATGTTGGAAGTTAAAAATCATCAACACATGCATCAAGTGATCATTGGGAAAGGAAATGGGGAAATGGGCAGTCCCTGGCATGTCCCTGCTCCATCTGTTCCTAAATCTATGGGCTTTTGGCTTCCTTCCTATCCTTGGAGTCACTTCCAGCATCATCAAGAAAGTAATTGTTTCATCCCCTTTATCTAAGAAAGGGGCAACCATGAACAGGATCCATCCCCAGTAATGACAAATGGTATATTCTCATGTAACCGAAGCAGTTTTAGGAGCTCTTGTAACCACATGTGAATTGAGTCTTTTGTTAATCTCCTTTCCTATATTTTGATAGAGATTATTTTAAAAATTAATTAGTTTTCAGAGTTTTTAATAAGAACCAGAGTGGCATAGTGGTTTTAGCATCGGACTATGATTCTAGAGACCAGGGTTCAAGTCCCACTCGGCCATGAAACCCACTGAGTGACCTTGGGCAAGTCACACTCTTTCAGACTCAGGGGAAGGCAATGGTAAAACTTCTCTAAAAATATGGCCAAGGAAAACCCATTTATCCTGGAATCAAAAACAACTTGAAGGCGCACAACACACACACACACACACACACACACACACACTTCTCGTTTGACCTCGCATTGCACTAATCCACTGTACTCTGCATGCTTACTCAGAGGGAAGTCCTGTTGAATTCTGTGGGGCTTACTCAGAGACAAATTGGCCTAGGGTTGCAGCCTAAATCTGTGGATAAATTTTCAGTGCAATACAGTTCTGTGCCACATTTGGACACAGCTATGGCAACTAGGTCATCATATTAGATTTTCAGCTGATGAAATTTACACTTGAATTGATATTATGTTAATCTCTTTTATACATTTATTCTGAGTAGGACAAACCTATGAAGGAGATGGTGACTTCATGGCAAAAATGAAATGTTTTCATTTTGACTTTTGAGGTGAACCAGAGAAGTGGGAACAATTGAGTCAGATCTAGATGCCATGATGCTGTAATTCCCCTGTGCACATGCATTATATCTAAACGAAATATCTGTAAAGGCCTAATATCATGTAGAAAGCCAGTATGGGATAGTAATTTGAGCACTGCACTAAGGGCCTTTACAGACTGCCAGAGGCCACTTTAATTGTCCTGGCTCAGTGATAGGGAATCAATGGAATTGTATTTTTTTTTTTGGGGGGGGGGCACTGAGCCTTCTCTGTCAGAGAGCCCTGGTGCCACAATAAACTACAGTTCCCATGATTCCTTAGCACTGAGCCAGGACAGTTAAAGTGGCCTCAAGCTGCATTATTTCTGGCAGTCTGTAAAGGTCCTATGGGCCTTTGCAGACTGCTAGAAATAGTGCAAATTGAATCCACTTTAAGGGTTAGGGTTAGGGTTAGGGAATCATGGGAACTGTGGCACCAGGGCTCTCTGACAGAGAAGGCTCAATGTCTCAGAAAAAAAATCCCATGATTCCCTAGCACTAACCCTACCCCTTAAAGTGGACTCAATTTGTACTATTTCTGGCGGTCTGCCATGGAAACCCACTGAGTAAACTTTGGGCAAGTCACACTCTCCTACTTAGAGGAAGACAAACCACCTCTGAAAAAATCTTACCAAGAAAATCCCATGGTTCATTTTAGGGTTGTCATAACTTAGAAATAACTTGAAAACACACAACAACAGCAGCAACAACAATGTCACGTGATTTCATTTTTTTTAGGGAGTAAAATATAAGCAACAGCATTTTTTTTTTCATTTTTAACACTATCTGTGCAGTTTTTTTTTCCTTTTGTAAGACCAGGGCAAAGGATTTTTTTGTGGCGGGGGGGAGGGATGAAAGAGGGACTGAAACAGGAATTGTTTCTGAACCATGACTATCTCAGCAAGCAAAGATAATGATCAAATAACCACAATTACTGTATAGATAAGTTTATGTTTCTACTTCCAGAGAGTTTTTGCAGCCAATAATAGACTAATTCCTTCTTTTCTTAATTGCATGAACGTTGAGCTCAGTGGGTGGGAGAGATACCATCTCCAGCAGCTAATTAGCCTGGGGCCTTTGCTGTTTTCAGCTGTGAATGAAAGATTTAGGGGCAGCTTCATCACTGTGTTCTTGACACTACAGCATCTACATTTCTTGATTCATCATGCTTCCTCATTTAACATGTTTCTGAGAGAAACCTTTACACTTGATTGTTTTGGAAGCACAATACAGCTCTTCAGACTGTATGAAAGTTCCCTGTATATTTAACTGAACCATTACACATATGAAACTTCTGGTCATATGGGGATGGATTTGTATACATGGCAGAGAGCTCTCTCTCTCACACACACAAATGGAAAACTCATTATTGTGAAGTTTTCCAAATGACAAAATGAACTCTCAGAATCTTCCAGTGAAAAGCAAGATCTTGAAGGTTTCCAGACCATCATGTCTGCAAATGTATTAGCTATCTAATGATCATATTGCAAGTTGGCAAAGAATTTGTTTATGCTAATTCAATTAATATTACTTTTCATAAGCTTCTACTAAAAGATTGCTATTTGTCACTGTTAGAAATATTTATTCTATCCCAAATAATGAAATTATCTTAATGATAATTCACAGTCTATTGATAAGAGTCTAATCATAGATCTAAATATCAGTGTACAGCCCTAAATGCACCGTCTGTGTTTTCTCAGTAAAGCCTATAATCCTTTGTTTCTTTCTGACAAATGGTTTGCCCAATATTATCTGGAAAAGTAATTAGAATCGGGAACACTGTTCTGTTGTCATTTTAAAATTGCATGTTCACTTTGTATTGACATGAAACATTTTCCCTTTCTGAAGTTGATGATTCTCCCATTCAGCATGACACTTAAGCCTTTATCTAAGAAAGGATAAGCCCTGGAGAAACAACAGCTCCCAGAGTCTAAGTAAAAATATTTTCCAAACTACTGTACTGAATGATATAAAAAACTAATTTCAAGTATAGATTTAATGTACAAAAAGGCATTTTAAACAGCTCTCAAGCAATTTTCTTCTTATTTTGTTAAGCATACAGCAAGACTATATGCTACATCAGGGGTAGGCAACCTTTCCCCTTTAAGGGCTGAGGGACTTCAGTTCCCAGAATCCCAGGAGCTACTGGCCAACATGGGACTATTGGCCAACATGGCTGAGGCTTCTGGGAGCTGAAGTCCCTCGGCCCTTAAAGGGGAAAGGTTGCCTACCCCTGTGCTACACCCACAATTACCAAGACCAGGGGTAAGCAACCTAAGGCCCGGGGGCCAGATGTACCCCTCCCAAGACCTTTGGACTGGCCCCAGGCCAGTCCTGCCACTGCCACCACCGCTGCCACCACCCCCAGCCGCCGCCGCCCACCATGATGATATTGATTATTGTTGTTATTACTTGTTCTTGGGGTTTTCTTGGCAAAATCTCCACAGGGGTTTTGCCATGGCTTTTCTGGGGCTGAGAGAGTGTGCATGCATATATTTTTTTAAAAAAATATTTTAAAAAATATTTATTTATTTATTTATTTATTTATTTATTTTTGGTGGTTCGGCCCCCCCAATTGTCTGAGGGACAGCAACCTGGCCCCAGCTCAAAAAGGTTGCCTACCCTTGACCAAGACAATGGCTATACCCAAGAGATCAATCCTTACAACTCAAATCCATCTAGCAATTTGCTTTTCTGTACTCATGGATAGCATTAGCTCTTCAATATGAACCTCAGATCCCCTTAAATGTTATGCCATTGCAGTGGAAGTTACCTCTGTATGTGTGTACCTTATGCCATACCATTTACTGTGTAGAATAGATCCCCTCTTACACTGGGGGAGTGGCAGTTTCATGGGATCTACTCATATAATTAACCCTACCTATTTGGTTCCAAGCCAAGTCAAGGGTGGACAATTTGTTACATGTGGTTTTTCAGGTCCTCCCAAGTCTCTCAAAAACATTCCACCAACATCCAACCACAACATGGGAATTCCTCATTAAAACAAGTCTAATCTGCAAGGGTGTTTTGCAACTTGCCACAAAAAGCAATTTGCAACAAATGTTTCCTGATTATATAAAAACAGTATTAAGAACACAAGAACGTAAGAACAGCCATATTAGATAAGGTTGGTTGGTTGCACTGTTCAGCCTTTCTGCTGCCATTCTGTCTAATAAAAGGTAACATTTAACTCTCAATGCTACAATCTTGCAATGTGATAGGAAGGAGGAAAAACACAAACTTGCCAAATACAATGCCTTTGATGGAAGACACTTGAGTTGTAGTCTCAACTAAACTAAAGGAGCAGTATTAGTGAAGTTGCCCACCCCTGTTTCAAATGTTATTAAAGTCCAAGTCTGTGGAAAAGTAATGCCAAAGCTTGTTGAAAGGTTTATAGGTATTCAGACAACACAACCTGGGCAGAGCAGAGACTGCACGTTGAAGACGTACCAAGCTTTATTTATTTATTTTTTAAAAAATATTATACTGTATTTCAGACAAGTAACTAGGGAAATCAAATCTACATACACATTAGTACTTTTAGGACCTAATGGTGCATGAATAATGATCAGCCTTAGCCCTGTCATGTCAGTGTCTTTTGATGAAGGTAGAAATGTAAAATGATACAACTGAACCCATCACACATCTAATTTTTCCCCTCAAAAACAATCTTACTTCCTTTACATGTTTACAAAAGGATATGCTTGCCCCACACCCAGTATAATTTAATATAATATAATCATCAATGGAAATTATGTTCATAGCATTTTAAAATTATGTTAAAATAACATTTAATTGACAGTAATTATTTTAAAAGTTTAAAAGTGTCTCTTATGCATGTCTCCTGCTTCAGGGAAGGAGCATTTATGTTGTCAGCAGAACACAATTTCTGCATATTTTATTAATAAAATTTGTTTTTCTCTCCCTCCCTCATTATAAGGAATTAAGCTGAATTTTAAACTGCATCACATTATCTTCTTGGGCTTTTTAATCTACAGTGATATATGTTTAACCCTTCTGCTGCTATTCCATTTAACAAAAAGTAACAGTTAACTCTCAACCTTAAGACCTCTCAATGTGATGGAAAGGAGGAAAAGCATACACTTGCCAAATACAAGGTCTACAATGGAGGACAATGTCAATCCATTTGTCCCTCACTTTTGAATGCATCAGATAGGGCAATCAGATGTATACTTGTTTGCATTCAGTGGGACTCCATATGAGATATAGTTATAGTATTGCCATCTAAGTGGGGCATAAATGGACAGTTCTTTACATGTATATAACAGAAATCACTATTGCAAAACTGCAAAACTTTATTGCAAAATTGTATTGCAAAATTGCAAAACTGTTAGTGAGAACTCATAAATATGTAGGTATTTTCTGAAAATGTTTTTAAGATTAGTTACACATATATTTACATTTTTTTAAAAAAAGAAGAAGACATAATAGATGTTTATGCATCATTGGTATGGCATATTTAAGATTATTAAATGAAATGGGGAAAATCACCTAGTGTTCCTCCTGGACATCTTGTCTTGGAATCTGCAAGACTGGAGCATGTACACAAGGGTGGGGGATGACTCAAGTTGAAAGGTATAAGGACAATCTTAACTTGCTGGTAGGAAGAGAGAATGCAGATATAAGAGGCTTGACTTGCTTTTGAGAGGAGGTAGTTTTGTTTAGTCTATTGCAGTGCAAACAAAAAAGAGTTAGATTTTCTTGGCTAGGGTTGCATAGAATACTTGCAGATTTTCTTGTCCTTTACAGGAAAAGGCGCCTTAACCTTTTATAGGTTCAAAATTGATTTGTACAGAATTGATTTTTACAAAAATCTTCATTATGGTGCAAAAAAAAATGTGTATAGGAAACAGTGTCTTTAACACAAATATTCTTTTTTAAAAAAGATCCAAAATGTTTTTAATGCACCAAAAGTCTCAACCACAAGTGAAAGTTGCCTTCCTTTGAGCAGCACTCAACACCTCCTTTGAGCAGCACCAACACATATCCAGAATAGCTTTGTGATGGGACTTTACTCCACTATAATACTTTAATCCAGTACAGTTGGCCCTCAGTATCCACATTTTTTTTATCCATGGGTTCAAGCATCTGCAGATTGAAATTATTCCAAAACATATAAATGCCAAAAATCAGATCTTGAGTTTGCTATTTTTATATAAGGGACACCATTTTACTGTGTCATTGTATTTAATGGGGCTTGAACATCCACAGCTTTTTGTATCCATGGAACTAAATCCCAGTGGATACCAGGGGCCGACTGTACTTTGGTCCCCTAGGACAGAAGGTGTGTGAGACAGAAGTCTTGACAAACCTTTTAGCTCAACAGATCTATATATTTCTAATTTCCTCTATTGACAACAGTCTGGGAAGGGAATTCTACACACCAGTGCCTGGGCTAGTGTAGCTGATGGCTTAGGTTGAGTTCATCTGCAAGAATTTAGTGTCTTTGGATTCCACATATCCAACTGCTCCCTATCCCTACTCAGGAAATAGTCCATTTGGGGTGATTCTCCTGCTAGTGGCAACTGAACATCAGGCACAGAAGAAGTTTTAATAGAGCATCTCTCTTGCTATTAGTCTTGTAAGATATTCTACACCTACCTCAAGCCATCAACTCTTGCAGAAATATGGATTCTGAAGCTGGAACTTCCTTCAATATTCAGTTCTTATAATGTTCTGCTCTCTCTCATTCTACAGAATAAATTCAGTAACATTTTGGAATTTTTACTGCTTGTAAATTGGCTAGCAGTGTCTCAAAGGTATGCCTTATTTTAATGAATTTTAACTTGTTTGTGGGGACTAGCCTTTATTATGCAATTATTATTCATTAGTTATGTGTCTCTTTATGAACCCTTTACACAATCCAAACTTGTCAGCTACTCACCCTTTTCCTGCAGCAAGCTTAGAGTCATTATTTTAAAAGTCAAATACAGATCCCATTGCAATTAGTGAAGCATAAATTTATATATAGTTAGGGTTTAGTTAACAGTTTCCAGAACATTTGCCATGTCATTAATGTGATAAACGGTTAACATATGGGGGGGGGGGGAGCAGAGCCCAAACCAATCATGATTCCATTTTATGATAAAAGCCATCTAGTGACTTTGGGATCCTCTGTATCCATTGCTCCCCATGTGATTCTGTAACATACAATTGAAAATATCACCTTGATGAACTCTTCAGAACCTGACTAATTATTTCATGCAACTATGACCGAGGCTGTCAAATTAAGTGTAATTTAAGTTTATAAATATGAAGACTAGCGTTCATTAGAGCTGTACAATCTCAGGCTTACTAGATAACCTCTTAAATGTTAATCAGTCAAAAGATTAGAAGCATTATTAATAACAGGGGTTTGCCTTTGCTTCACTGTATAATTTCCCTGCACATGAGGCTACCAGTCCCAAGGAGAATTATTTCATTTTTTTTAAAAAATAGCACATGTTAATAATGTCCTCATATCCTATATGCACCTTTCTATGTACTGTGCAGACAGACATATTAGTGATATGACAAACTTCATCAGTATGACAAAGCCCTCTGATCTAATATACTGCGGTGACAATAATTTAATGCCTTGGAGTGATTGCATAATTGCCTGCAAATGAAAATGTCTTACTAGTCACAGCTAGAGGAAATAAACAAAGGTATAGGAAATCTCCCTTCAACCTTATACTGGAGGCTGTTTTGACAAATGTGGGCTAGATAAAATGTTATGATCCTAGTATGTGTTTTGTAGACACCTATTTCTTTAAAGGCATGTCCACAAGAGCAACACTGTAGTTAGGCAGAAAGACAGGCATAATCACATCATGGCTAAACATTTCTAAGGGGAGTTGCAGACTGCCAGAAATAGTGTGAATTCAGTCCACTTTTAGGGTTAGGGTTAGTGCTAGGGAATCATGGGAACTGTTATTTTTCTGAGACATTGAGCCTTCTCTGTCAGACAACTCTGATGCCACAATAAAATACAGTTCCCATGGTTCCCTAACTCTAACCCTAACCCTAAAAGTGGACTGAATTCACACTATTTCTGGCAGTCTGCAACCCCCCTTAGTCTCTCTGCTTTCAGATAAGAGTGGGTGCTCATTTCTCCTACTTAAATAAATAGAAACCAATGTGTCCAAGGGCCAAAGTAGATTTTGCACTGTATGCAGGCCCAAACAGCACTCATGCATTTATTTCCTTTGCAAAATAAACAATCTCCTATTTGTAAAATAAACAAATCAGATATTGAGGTTAAAGTACAATATACCATGTCTTCTCACTTTTCTCCCTCTGCATTCACCTGTGGCTGCTAATAATGTAAAACAAAAGAAGGAACAACAAGATCAGTCTGGATTTGGGATAGTGGTAACCTCTATCACAGAGGTGAGTGAAAGTGCAGGGAAGGTCCTTGCCCTCACCCCATGGACCACACTGGTCAATGCTTCATATGGTGCAATTGTTCCAGGCCCTCACTAGCTAAGGGCACAGTGCTGGCAGATAAAGGAGTCACTTGTTTCTTCTCCTTCCAGGTCACAAGCTGCAGGAGCAACTGAGCAGGAGCTGTTAGGGAAGAAGCTCAGACACAGTGGTGATCATATAAATGGCTGAGAGGCTACTCAGAGGAAGGAAAAATGCAATTGTGCTGTAGGCCTGTTAAGAGAGCAAGTTAGTGGAACGAAAACATATTTGCCCAAACTGGGATCTCTTAGGGGATGGGGAGGAGCTAAGACACCACACTACTGCAATAAGTGACCAAGAAACTGCTCAGAGAAGGGGAGCTGATGTGTGCTTTATTTCTCTGTGCCTGAACATACGTAAGTGAGAAGGGGATTGGATATTGATGTTTGTATTAACTGTACAAAGGAGAAGGTTAAATTCTGCCTGTACCAGTGCAACATACCATTTAACAATATTCATATCTACTCAGAAGTAATCCCCAGTGAGTTCAGTGGACCTTACACCAGTGTAAATGTATATGACATTGCAGCTTATGGGATACTTCATAAAAGGCTATTGGAAAGACATTAATCTCTTTATGATAGCCATGTTTCTTTCTTATTATATACACACACATACACACTAGTTCTATTTATTGTTTTTGGAGCAAATGGTATTGCTCTTAATTTCTCTCCACCACCACCACCCCTTTCATTTTAACAACAATAGAAAACATAACCTGTTATGTAGAGTAAGGTGCAGGGATGCAATTGGTTCATGGGAAAACTGGAATTAGAGTCTGACTATATCATCTGTGACCCTATGGAATTCTACAGTTATAGAGTTGGAAGAAATTCCAAGGGTTATCTAATCCAACCTCCTGCCAGTATCAGAATCTAAAGCTATGACTTGACTCAAGAGAGGATGATCTGCAAGAACTGAGTCCCCAATTTTTTTTAAAAAAAATCTCTTGGGTGCCCCCTTCTGTTGCTCAGTTACATCTGTTAGAGATCTGTATGTGTGTCCCTGTTTTCATCTGTGTAAATTTGGAGAGTATGAAGAGTGCATAGGATCAGGTTACTTGTCTGATCCGAGTAGTTTGGATGAAAAGTGAACATCAAAGTTTTTGTGCTGCTGTCTATTGTACTTTGTACTTTACCTATTGTTCATTCATTCATTTAAATTTTGTGCCACATTTTTTTAGAATGCATCTTACATGTGGAAAGGAGGATGGTGGTGGTGGTGGTGGTGGTGGTGGTGGTGATGATGATGATGATGATGATGATTGGATTTGTTTCAGGTTCCAATCAACTTAATGCAGCCATGATGTTGTACACTGGAATTGTTCTCATCTCATTTTGTGCCTTTTTTGGCTTGCTTCTACTACCAAATCAAGGGGCGAAACAGATGGCATTGAAGGAGTGGCTTGCCGATGCTGGGTTGGGGCCATGACAACTGCATGCCACAACCCCACTCCAGCTATTTGCTGGTGCAAAAAGAAGGGGCAAATTGCTGCTGGCAAAAAGGCAGCTTTTCTGCATCATTATGGCTTTGTGGTGCTCCTTTGGTGTGCAGCATCTAAATGCCATGCTACTGGAGTGCCATAAAGCCAACCATTGTGTGGTCAGTGGGGTGGCATGATGCTGGCTTCCTCACATTTTGGGGGCATGTGTTGTGCATATGTCACATCCCCAAGCCACCGGGAAGCTGGCATATTGTGCCAGTCTGTTTTGGCCCCAAGTTGTTTTTTTTCTGCTGGTTGGAGAGAGAAGGAAATTAAAGTTTCTGTATTTGTGAATGGTTTAGCTATATTTTTAGTATTTGGGAGGGAGGCTGAAGTATTGCCCCAAAATTAATTGAGCTGATCTGGGGGCATTAAGGGAGTGCTAGGGGCATTAAAGGAGAAAAATGTGACTTCTCCAAACTATTCACTGAGGCACTTCTGTGAAGAAAGACCTGGAATACATGCATAAGGATCTTAATATCTCCAAAGAAGATATTAAGTGGCCATAGCCTATGAATCCAAATGCAGAAATACTTCGTGGAATATTATATCTCTTTGGCTGCCTAAGTTGATGGAATTCAGAAATGACATTTCTTTCTCAGCCTCTGAACCATTCAGTGGGATATTCTAGCTGGTATGAAAATTAATGGAAGAAAGTCATCCTATGTGAGAAAAACATGAAATGAAAAATAAATCTCTGCATGGAACCATTTTCTGGCATGAGTGATGTAATATGAATACATTCCTTTCTCTTTAGGTTCCTTTCTTTTTATGCCAAAGAGATCAGAAGTGAAAGATTTTTTTATTGCATTGCCCTGCATACTTGCATTTCTGCTGAGATGTGGCACTCCTTTTCCATTCTTTCCTTTCTCATAATAATTTTTGAAAATTTACAAAATATGTCATGGAACAATCTTCCTTGTACTGCCTTATGTTTGTTCCAAGAACTTGACTTTTCATGTCAATTGAAGCAATAGAAGTATTATCTGCAGATAGTTGCTGCCAAAATGCCTTTTGCTAGTCTTAGAGGGAAAAATAATTAGCAACTTCTAATCCATTCTGTTTAACCTGGAGTCTTTAGGTAGCACTAGCAAGGTTTGGTGTCACCCATGTGGGTCCACACAAGCTGACACATCTTGCCCACACATGGAACTGAGCAGAATCATATATTTGTTAAAATAGCATTTTACAACACTGTTCAAGTATTATCTCATCTAATTTACATAAAGATATGCAGAAAAAGTGTGTTAGACGCACACTGCCTGTCACTACTCTCATTATGTGGAAACTGACCATTTGGGAAGGAGACCATTCTCTTTTTTTTATTCATATGTATAGAGTGATCAGAGTGGGATGGGGTGAGGGGATAGTGCACTAACCCAGTGGTTCTCAAACTGTGGGGTGGGACCTGGGAGGGCCAGAAGAACTGCTCAAGAGCAACATGAGACTTGGGGGCACTGACCCCTCCTCTACCTCCTCTTCTTTCTCCTACACTTTTTATGTGTAAAATTTATCCATGTATTGAGTTAAATATTGAATTTACTTAAAGAAAACTGCTGTAATTTGAACAATGTTAATTCTTTATAAAATATAAGAATATGAATATGCATAAATGTGCAAGTGAAAATATGCCAGATAAACAAAATACTTTTATTAATATACTACATCAAGTGTGTGTGAGGGGGAGGGATCACAAAGGTAAAAATCTTGAGTTTTGTTGTTGTTAACTGCCCTTAAGTCAATCTCAACTCATGGTGACCATATCTCCAAGACCCTCTGTCCTCCACTGTTCTGCTTAATTCCTGTAACCCCTTCATACCCATGACCTCCTTAATAGAGTCCATCCATCTAGTATGTGGCCTTCCTCTCTTTCTACTTCCCTCCGCCTTTCCCAGCATTATTGGTTTTTTTTTCCCAAACAGTCCTCATGATGTGTCTGAAGTACGACAGCCTCAGTTTGGCCATCTTGGCTTCCAGGGAGGTTTCTGGTTTGATCTTCACCAGGACCCATTTGTTTGTCCTTTTAGCTGTCTATGGGATCCTCAGCACTGTTCTCCAGCACCACATCTCAAACGCATTGATTTTCTTCCTTTCATCTTTCTTAACTGTCTAGCTCTCACATCAATACATGGTAATAGGGAATATAATAGCTTGCATGATTCTAACTTTTGCTCTGAGTTGTATATCTTTGCATAGTTCTTTTCTTGTTCTTTCATAGCTATCTTCCCCATTCTTAGTCTTCTGATTTCCTAATGTCACTAGCCATTTCTATCAATGTTTGATCCCAGGTATGGGAATTCTTTTACTATTTCTATTTCTTCATTGTCTAGGTTGAACTTGTGAAGGTCCTCAGTGGTCATTATTTTTGTTTTCTTTATATTCAACATTAAGCCTGCCTTTGTGCTTTCTTCTTTGATCTTCCTTAGTAGGCCTTCCAGGTCTGTGAGGTTTTCTGCTAGTACTAAGGTGTCATCTGCATATCTTAGATTGTTGATATTTCTTCCTCCTTTTTTCACTCCTTCTTCTGTGTCCAAGCCTGCTTTTCTTATAATATGTTCTGCATATAAGTTGAACAGATAGGGTAAAAGGATACAGCTATGTCCGACCCCTTTGCCAATTGGGAATCATTCTGTTTCTCTTTCTCTTCTGACAGTACCCTCTTGTCCTTAGTACAGATTCCTCATCAGGATTATCAGTTGTGTTGGCACACCCATGTCTTTAAGGGCATTCCATAGCCTTTCATGATCTATGCAGTCAAAGGCTTTGTCTATAGTCTATAAAAGTCTATAAAGCACATGCTGATTTTCTTTTGGAATTCCTTGGTGCGCTCCATTAGCCATTGTATGTTTGCATTGTGGTCCCTGGTGCCTCTGCCTTTCCTGAATCCTGCTTGGACCTCTGGGATTTTCCTCTCCATGTATGGTTGGAGTCTATGTTGCAGAATTTTGAGCATGATTTTGCTTGCATGGGAATTGGTGCTATGGTTCTATAGTTGCTGCAGCCTCTTGTGTCTCCCTTTTTGTGAATGAGGAGGTAGATTGATTGCTTCCAATCTGTTGGCTATCATTTTGTTTTCCATATCTGTTGACATATGTTGGTTAGCACTAGAGTAGACTCTGTCAGTGTAGATTGCAGCAGTTCAATTGGAATATCATCTGTTCCTGGCAATTTGTTTTTTGCTGTTTCTCTTATTGCCGTTTCCTTCTCACTTTTTAGAATTTGGAGTTCATCTTCATATGACTCTTCATGCTGTGTGTCCTTCGTTTTGTCATCTCTCATGTATAATTTTCTACTGCTTCACTAACCTCTTCACATACTTACATAACCTTAAAAAAACTAAAATTTAATTTCCTGAATTAGCTTGATATAGATATAGCCTATGATTTCCTCTCAGTCGGTCCTGTAAGCTCTTTCAAATTAAACTAGCTCAACTATATTGCAAATTACTCTTCTGTTGGTTCAGATTCTGGTATCACACTAATCTCAGTCCTAAAACCAATTAGATTGGCACTACATATTGAATTTACTTAAAGAAAACTGGCACAGAAATGCCACCAACAAACATGTGAGACATTTCTGCTTCAATAAATGGCTTTTTGGTATGTTCAGGGAAAAAAAAAAACTGTGCATCATTCCTGGGCAAAGCACAATGGTCACATGCTTAGAAATCTGACAGATCTGATGCACTGGAAGGTGTTCAAAACTTACTTCCAAATAGGAAATTGTAAAGGAAACAAAGGCTTCCTAAATAACACTGAAATATTCATAAAAGCAAATTTAATTGAAATAATTTATTTTTATTCAAAGTATATGTCATCCCTACCATGTAAATCTTCTTCAGAAATTATTTTCTTCATCTTTGCAAAGCACATAAGGAGGGAAGAGAAGATTCTGCTAGCACCTCCAACAACATCATTCCTAACCTTCACATGGTAACCAGAGAGTTGGAAGAAGAAATCTACCTACAATGTGTCTTTTTCCCAGTTGGAAATCCCAACCAGGATGCAAACTGAGTGAGAGGCAGTGGTGAATGAATGGGCAGGGCCAGTAGGGTAACCACCTAATCCCCTTAATGCTTTAAAGCATGTGTAGAGGAATATTCATCAATTACAATTTCCCTTTTGGAGGGAAAATCTATCTGTTAGTGAAGATTGCATGGCAAAAGCAGTTGAACATGTTCACACCTGAGAACAGATATAAGAATCCTATGAAATCAGGATGTTAAATAATTTGCAAACCAGGGTTGCTTTTGTTTTTAATCAAACTATATCCTACCAGGTCTCCATAGTTTGCAAATGTAATACAGTCAGTCCTTAACTTTTGTGGAGGTTACGGGCACAGGCCCCTCTTGAAAATGGAGGAAGAAAAATCAAGTATAGTCCCACTGTTGCTTTTTTTAAACCTGAGATAACACTTTTCTGGGCATCTGTAGGTCCTCCAGTGCAACAGTATGATCGAGTTTACACTCACAAGGATATTTTCACATCAAAGCGTTTGTCCTTAATAATAAACAAATCACAGACCACAAACAAAGTATTTCTGCTAACATGATGGCTAACCATTTAAAAATGTTCTTATGCTGGAGACAGAAATGCATATATATATATTCCACTTATGATAGGAATAAGACTGTTGCCAGATTTTTCTCTTGATGGCTTTATATGATATAGCAGAGATGAAGGAAGGTATATTTAGTTGATTATCTTCTTTGTTCTCCTTAGGTATTTATCAGAAAAGATTATACACAAGAAAACACTATGCTTCAGCAGGTGATAGCAGCAAAGGGGGAGGGGCATGAAAGTAGTACACTGTTGCTCAAAGCAAGCATGTTTTATCTGTCTGCATTCAGCTTCACTTCAATATGTACAAACTCGGCTCGGGCCACTTTGCCCAAGTTCTGCTGATTGTGTGGTTAATTCAGGATGGTTGGGAAGTATTCTGATTAGCCCTTGAAGGGAAACACCCTACCAGAGTAGAAAAGGGGAATATATTAGCTCAGGGAGAGGGTACAGTACTCTCATAATGCTAATTCAACCAAACCAATGTGCATGATATAAATGGTACTTGGGGTTCCTTTCTAATACCCTGTGTGGTGAATTTACTTTGAAAGCTCTCAGGTTTATATGTGCTGTGCTCCATAGATTTTATACAAATTATTGGTGGCTTCCATTTTGGTATGCCCAGTGAATCTGCTCTGGGTTTTAGTCTAAAACTTAAAGACATGCTTAATATGCTTAACCTGACCCCAAAACAAGTTCAGCATCTTGGCTAATTCTATTAATGTTCAAACTAAAACTGATCTTATTTGGAGAGAGTTCTTGATCAAAGTCTAGACTAAGAACTGGAAAGGATTCAGTGCTACACTGACATCAAAGTCTTCAAAAGCTGCCAGAATATATTGCTCACAAAATCATTCACCTGACAATTTAATCATTTTTTGCACCACTTTATCACAGAATAAGTGTTGATGTTTGTTTAAGCAGAATGAAGATATGTAATGGTGAAATTTAACATTCACAAAGAGGAGGAGAAAATGAAAGATTTCAGTTGAAGGTAGTAAAGATTTTTTTAAAAAATATCTGGTGATTGAGGAAGAGGTGGGAAGTGGAATAGAAAATTATTAAGACATTTATAACCCATGACATAAGATGTAAAGCCTCTTACTCAGGAGTGGGGAAAGTGGGGCCCATAGGCTTATAGAGCCCCTGGACACACTATTGCCTCCCCACAAGTTGAAAATGAATTTCAACATGGAGAAATGTAAGGTAATGCACTTAGGGCAAAAAATAAAAAAATAAAAATGAAATGCATAGATATAAGATGGAGGACACCTGGCTAAACATGACTACGTGTGAAAGGGATCTAGGACTCCTAATAGACCACAAGTTGAACATGAGTCAACAGTGTGATGTGGCAGCTGAAAAGGCCAATGCAATTTTAGGCTGCTTCAATAGAAGTATAGTGTCTAAATCAAGGAAAGTAATAGTGCCATTGTATTCTGCTCTGGTCAGGCCCCACCTGAAATACTATATCCAATTCTGGGCACCACAATTCAAAAAGGATGTTGAGAAACTAGAGTGTGTCCAGAAGGGAGTAACTTAAATGGTGAAGGGTCTAGAAACCATGCCCTATGAGCAATGACTTAGGTAACTGGGTATGTTTAATCTGGAGAAGAGATGGTTAAGAGGTGATATGATAGCCCTGTTTAAATATTTGAAGGTATGCCATATTGAGGAGGGAGCAAGCTTGTTTTCTGCTGCTCCAGAGAACAGGACCTGGAGTAATGGATACAAGCTACAGGAAAAGAGATTCCACCTCAACATTAGGTGGAACTTCCTAACAGTAAGGGTGGTTCGATGGTGGAACACTTCCTCGAGAGTGGTGGAGGCTACTTTGGAGGTCTTTAAACAGAGGCTGGATGGCCACCTGTCAGGTATGTTTGATTGAGAGTTCCTGCATGGCAGGGGGTTGGACTGGATGGCCCTTGTGCTCTCTTCCAACTCTATGATTCTATGATACTAAGTGCAAACTGTGGGCTTCTTTTTACTCAAAAACACTGTTAATTTCTTTTTTCCTCAATCACCTCCCTCCCCCTTGAGTTTTCCACTTTCAAGTGGAAAACAATTCATTGAGTTGCTAAAAGCTTCAATTAGAAGATGCTTCAACTGGTTACAAATCTGGTATCCTGGGGATGCCCTAAAAGCCAGGATAAACAGAAGGTTTGGTGGCAATGCTGAAAAAAGAATCATTGGCTGCTGCCCGGCATTGCAGTTCAGAAGCACTCTTGACAGAAGCAGTCTTCACAACTCTCTCCCCCCCCCCAACATATTAAAGATAAAAACAAGGAAAGCCAAATATTCACAGAATTGTTGTACTATTAATCAATGGTTATGAATTAACTAGGTAGTATTCATTTCTGCTAACCACAGGTATGACTTGTAATTTTTTCTGATAGTCCACTGAATCATTTCATTCCCATCAGAACAGTTTACCTGAATATAGGAGCAGGACAAAATATAGAATGGTCTTGTAGGAATGGTCCTGTATTCTTTCCAATTATTCAGCTACATGGACACCATTCACATATACCCTGGCTGCCAAAACTTTTTATTCTTTAAGTCAAAGTTCCATCTTTTAATAAGTGTTCTGGCAGAAATGAAAGGTGGCAGATTTTGTAAAGCTTTTCCCTATTGGCCTCATGATCTATGTTTCTATTTCAATAAGTGTAGGATATGACTCACTGTAACCATTATTTCCCCATTCTTTCTCTATGATGAAGTTGAAAGGATTGAATTTGCAACAGTGAGCTGCTGACTCCTACACTCCAAAGGACAAGTTGTCCTTTGTCCAATATTTCCTTAGGAAATATTTAAACCTGCATCCCCTTAAGCATATTTTTAAAGAAAGCAAGTTATAAATCTTTCTTGCAGGCTTCAGAATCTTTATACTGTTGAAGTTTATCTTGAAATTAGGAGTTTATTGCACATCATTTAACATGACTTACCGCAGTCGCATTAAATTCTGAAGCCGGATCTTATCTCACACACCAGGAGCCAGGCGAGTGCACCCCAGGTGCATCCTGGACCCCAGCCATGCTTAGCTGGCATCTTTTCAAAAATGGAAAACTCCCAGTTTGAAAAAATGCCAGCTAAGTGCAACTGGGGTCTGGGATGCAGCCGGGTTGCACTTGCCTGGCTCCTGGTGCATGCATTAAGATCCAGCTTCAGAATTTAATGCAACTGCAGTAAGTCGCATTAAATGATATGCAATAAACTCAGACTGAATAAAATATTCCAATTTTAAGGGGGAAAAAACTTTCAAGAAGATCAGCTGAGATCTTTGAAATCCTATTGTGTGTGAAATGAGTTGTATACAGTTTTGTGTCTATGCTCCACACACAAAACAAACAGTTGTAGACATTTTTAGCTCAATAAAGCATAGAACAAAGTAAAGCTGAAATGGGTCCTTTCTGTGTACTTGGATTTTAATAACAATGGAATGAAGTTTGCTGTTGGGTACAGAATTGCTAATGTGGTGCCATTTGACTGATGAGTGCGGGCTGCTGCCCTCTCAGCGATATACTTTAAAAATTCTATTGGGTATCAAAAAGGTGAATAGGGATCTCTCACATAGTTTTTTTTTTTAAATAATTTTATTTACAATTAAACTTTTTACAATAAAATAAAAGATGAACAAAAATGAATTATTAATTGTCATCTCTTTTCACAACCTATAAACTTATACTTCCAAAAGTTCATTGACAATAAATATTATTTGTATTCATAGTTCTAGGTCTTTCTATATCTTACAAAGATATTTGTCGCTCTTGCTCTCAAAGTAAAAGTCAGGTCCTCATTCTTATTCAACAATTTCTATAATGTGATTCCATACATTTATATCATGTTTAATTTGCTATCTTACCATCTTAATTTCAAATAATCTTCTGTTGGAGACCAATCTCTGTCCACTTTCTCTATTTCTTTTTCATTTAATAAGGCAGTTAATTTGTCCATCTCTTTCATCTCTATTAATTTCACCAGCCAATCATCCAAAGTTGGTAGTTCTTGATTTTTCCATTTCTGGGCTATGAGCAACCTTGCTGATGTAATCATATATAGAAGGATCCTCCAATATTTCCTTTCTATATAGCTGGATCTAATTTATTTAACATATTCAATAAGTAAATTTCCGGTCTTAATTCATATCTAATCTTCAAAACTTCTTGTATTGAATCATGTACTTTTTTCCAGTAGTTTTTGATTTTTTGACATCTCCACCAGACATGAAACCATGACCCAATATTTTGTTTACATTTCCAACATTTATTTGATTTAGTGTTATAGATTCTTGCAATCTGTATGGGGGTCAAATGCCATCTCAGTTCTATCTTCCAAAAGTTCTCGTTCAAATTCTGAGATTGGTGATTTTTCCTGTCTTTTTTCCAGCATACTCCCAACTCTCCAAATCAAGTGTTCTTCCTATGTCCATTGCCCATTTGATCATGTTGTCTGAAATCACTTCTCCTTCTTGTTTTTTGTCCATAAGCATCTTATAGAGTCTGCTTGTTATATCTCACATAGTCTTGTGAGATATTTAGCCTTCTCTGTCAGAGAGGTCTAGGGTCACAACAAACTACAAATCCCAGGATTCCACAGGACTGAGCCATGGCAGTTAAAATGGTGTTAAACTACATTATTTCTCCAGTGCAAATGTAACTATAGTACAGGGGTAGGTAACCTAAGGCCCTGGGGCCAGATGCGGCTCCCAAGGCCTTTGGACCGGCCCCAGGCCAGTCCTGCCGCCGCTGCCCACCGCTACCCCCCACCGCGGCCACGACCCGCCATGATGGTATTGATTATTGTTGTTATTAATTATTCTTGGGGTTTTCTTGGCAAAATCTCCACAGCGGTTTTGCCATGGCTTTTCTGGGGCGGAGAGAGTGTGCATGCATATTTTTTTAATTTTTTTAATTTTAATTTTAATATTAATATTTATTTATTTATTTATTTATTTTTGGTGCTTCGGCCCCCCAATTGTCTAAGGGACAGCAAACCAGCCCCCAGCTCAAAAAGGTTGCCTACCCCTGCTATAGTGCTTCACATTCTATTAAGATGGAGGCATGTTAGGATTAGAGATAGATAAATCTGCCAATTTTGTATTTTTCTAGTTTCTCATTTCCCCATCAACATATTTACACAACACACTATTATGCTTAGTTTGAGACAAAGCAACTACTTCCTTGAGTTGAAGAAACCATGTTTTGTGGGTTTCAGAGGAGCTGTAATTGTGAAAACACAAAAGAGAGTACTTAGGAAATAAAGGGCTTTTGCAGACTGCCAGAAATAGTGCAAATTGAGTCCACTTTAACTGCCCTGGCTCGGTGCTAGGGAATCATGGGAACTGTAGTTTATTGTGGCACCAGAACTTTCTGACAGAGAAGGCTCAATGTCCCAGAAAAAAAATACAGTTCCCATGATTCCCTAGCACTGAGCCAGGGCAGTTAAAGTGGACTCAATTTGCACTATTTCTAGCAATCTGCAAAGGTCCAATGTCTCTTTTTTTGCTATTTTTGTTTGTTTGAAGGAGCAGACATTTTAATTTGATTTCCTTTCAATTTGAGATGGCAAAGTAACTGAGAAACTTTTAATTTTTGTCTATAGAAAAAAATGGGGCTTGTCAGAAAAGCCAAGAAGGCAAAACTGTGCTCATTGTCCAACTGGAGTAGCCCAGTTCCAGTCTTTTTCTTTCTCTCTCTCTCTTACACACACACTCACACTTAACCTGGAAATGTAAGTGGAAGAAGGTTGGGAGGACTGTTCTTCTGTACTTGTGATTAAATAAATGTCTTTTAAAATGTAAAACTGTTTTCATTTATATTTCTTTTTTTAATATGGAAGGTGGCAGAAACATCTCTCTGTGTGCAGTATTTCCTAAGGAAAACAATGGGAAAATAAGAAAAACCAAGTTTCCCAAACTGCCTTAAATTTACAACTTTATTGGAAAATCTTCATTTTTCAGAAAGATATCTGAGGTTGGCAATACTGAGGTCACTTTAGGAGTTTCAAAGTCTCAACTTCAGGCAGCTCAAGTTTAAGTGCTATTTGGGACTTTGCAGACTGCCAGAAATAGTGCAAGCTGAGTCCACTTTAACTGCCCTGATTCAGTGCTAGGGAATTATGGGAACTGTAATTTATTGTGGCACCAGAGCTCTCTGACAGAGAAGGCTCAATGTCTCAGAAAAAAATATAATTCCCATGATTCCCTAGCACTGAGCCAGGGCAGTTAAAGTGGACTCAATTTGCACTATTTCTAGCAGTCAGCAAAGTCCCTTTGTCACACATTCTTATCCTATTAATGAAAATGTACAAATTGGCTTTGTGACCTACTGGTAAAGGATAAATTTTCCATCCTGACTTAAAAGATTCACAGCCTGTCAAGAATTGTCAGAGTCACTACCAAGGAAATAGTCACAGCACAAACTCTGATATGTACACTGTTTATCAGACTGAAAACAAGTATATAATACATTTCACATATTCCGTTCTCAGTCATGACAGATAGCAATGCAAATATTTAACAGCATAGGACAATATTATTGTATTAGAATATACATTGTGTATTCGAATATCTATTATTGTTCCCTGAAACGGGCACTTCACACATTGAAGTGGACAGCTAAAATATATTAGGTTGGATCGAAACCCAAGTTTTAGGAGTCATTAATAGAAGTTCTTCCATTCATGGTATGAAAACACTGACTCCAATCTGCTAAGTCTGAATGTGATAAAGTTTAAAAATACTTTCCATACAAGTACACTCATTAAAGGACCCAACCCTAAACAGCAGCAAACTTAGGCCTCATTCCCACTATGAATTGAAGCAATTTGCTGATTGCTTTATATGTGCCTTGTTCACATTGGATTCAGTTTCAGATGCTACTGTAATTGTTCTAACTTGCTTTAAAGCAAGACAAATACAAAAAAAAAAAAAAAATGGTCTTTTCAAAGATAGATCTTTTCATGGTTCTTTTGAAAAGAATTGATTAGCAAGCATGTCCAGCAAGTGGGAACGATGGACCTGAATCATATTGCAGTGCCATGTCCTCCTTTGTGGTGAGGGCATCCGTCCACCTTTGGCAGAAAAGCCAAGTCCCGGCATAGCCCTACTAAGGCTGGCCCCTTGGCGAGGAGGAGGCTGCTTGGAGGTCGCCAGCCCTGGCTTGAATGGCAGTAGTGGCAGTGGCAAGGAGAGGCATCTCTCAACCCAGGCCCATCAAATCCCTGAGGAAGCCCAGCCAGTAATGGACCCAGGGTTCAAATCACTTCTTAGCTACAGAAAACCCCTCTGTGAGCTCTGGGTTCCTATAGAATCCAACGCTGCAGTCCTAATAGCCACTTGTCCACGAATAAGTGCCATTGCAATAGGGGGATTTACATCTGAGTAGAGAGCCAGGCTGGTGTAGTATCTTGAACATTGGACTAGGGAAGTTATCACACGGGGACAAATCTGCTGGTTAATCCACACAAAGCCCAAACAGAAACTGGATTAGTGCCTCGTGTTTTCACACGACGTCGCACAGAAACTGGACAGAAAGGGGACAGAAACTGGTGTTAACAGAGATCTTTTGAAATTCGGTTGTTTTGAGGAAATGCAAATGCACAATTAAGATAATTTCACATTTGCCATAATGTGAAAAGCAAATGCACATTTGGAAGCATTTCCCCGCATTTTCCCATGGTTCCGTGGGGTCCTCGAGGCAGCGTCTCCTTCCCTTCCCCCTGAGTATGACTAGAAAGCATGAATTTATATGCATGTTTTTAGCTTGTGTGTGTGTGTGTGTGTGTGTGTGTGATGTCACCCATTTGAGTTGAAGTTTTGAGTTTTTATAAGTTTTTATAACTTCCACCCAAGGATATTCCTGTTCCGTACTAAAGATTGTGTCGAGGGTATGGACCCGACAACCAATTGAGATATGCCCATGTTTGTCATGGTCTCCATGAACTCCCAAGCTGCACCAGTTAGATTTGAAAAGCTGGTCTCAAGTGGAATGTTGAAGTGACCCAGAAGCAAAAGTCTGGGAGACTCCAACAACAGCTCAGAGACCAGCTGGGTCAGCTCGGTTAGTGGCAAACTGTGGCTTGGTGTCCTTTCTATGACATCTCCCTTCCCCTGCAAATTGCCTTTTCCTATGAAAACATGGCCCCAGCTATGTGGCCATTGGGGGGGGGGGAGGGGTGCAGTTTCTGACCTTTCCTTGAAACAGAGCAAGACATCCTTTTCTTAAAACATTGAAGTAGGCTGCCAAAGAATGGCAGGTACAAGAATGTTTACATAAGATGCCACACTTGCTTATGACCTTTTAGCTTACTAGGCTGACTAAAAACCTGTCCACTATACAGACAACAAATGTGTCACTGTTATCAATATGTTATATTCATTTACATTTCTCACAATTCTATTGGCACATCTACTTCCTTCGTTGCTGATATTTTATTATTTGTTAATTCCTTTTGTACTTCATTTTTTAAATAATAAAATATGCTCAGGACAGCATTTGGTAACAGAAATAATGAGATGTCCAAGACAGTACAGGATATCCAAAGTCTGTAGCTCCTACTAAGAAAAGTAAGCTACTTCAGAGAGAAAGGATACCAACATAATTGATACACTTGGTATTCTTGGTAACTTCTAATGCTGAATATTAACAGACTACTAATGCTGAATATTAACAGACTACTTTCAATTCTCTTTTAGATCAAGGTAAACACACCCAAAAGCCAAGGGTGGGAGAGTGGAAGAAATAAACTGCTGCTAAAATCAGTGAGAACAAAAACACTGCAGAATCTTCATCCTTAATCACTTTTCTTAGAAATAATCATCCTAAGTTGCTGCCTCATTTAGCATTCATTTCTATGCAAAATATTTCATAATCACTTTAATTTTGAAACTGAAGAGCTACAGCTATTAAAAGTCAATGTACTGTCTTGATTGAAGCAGACTGTAACTTGAGCAGTGTGATTTTACAAGACTGTTTCAGCTGAGGCATCTCAAGAAATGGCCTGTGTCAGTTCAGAGAACCTAACATTTTATTCTAGACCTCTGAAGAACAGGTACAGTACCAATGTCAGGATGCCTTGTTATACCTCTATGCAGCATCAGGTTTGCCTTGGTGTTGATGAGACAGAGAGAAAGAGAGAGAGTGTTACATCAGTGAGTCCCGAAGTTTGGTCCTCCAAATGTTTTGGAAATCAACTCCCAGAAACCCTGGCCAAGTTGAGCAACAGTCAGGAATTCTGGAAACCAAAGTTTTAATCATCTGAATGACCAAAGTTTGGGAACCATTGCTCTACATCAATAAGAGGCTCAGCAGATGGACTAGAATGGCATGAGTTGAGCCCATGCTATTTTGACCGAGATGCTCACCCAAATTGGTCCCCAGGTCAGCATGGGAACAGGCATGCTCACCCAAATTGCTATCCCCGTGCTGCCCTGGGACCCACTACCAACTTTCCTTACCTTGTTGCAGCATTGCTCATACTGAGAAGATTCTGTCACCATGTCTGATGCAGAAACAGGGAGCCTGGCTTAAATATTTGAGCCATTTAAATAGCAGAGTTTGTTATAGAATTTCCAAGAAATACTGCTTCAAACTAGGGGTCAAATTGATGCGGGATAAAGGCTGTTTACCCCAGAATTAAGTTGGACCCACCAGATCTGTGTCTAGTCTGCCACTATCTGACCCAATTCTGCCCCCGAGGTTTTGGTCTGCATCATCCAAACATGACAATGTAAGGCGAGGGAGAACATGAGCCTTCGGTCCATGTGGACAGCCCATAACTCTGCTTTCTAGATGTTGCTTTTATTTCAGTTTGTAAACTCAAATTTAAACCTTCATAGCTCTGTGACTCCTAAACTACAGATGCCTACCTACTACTTGTTGCCCACCTGCTCTCTAGCATGTTGTTATCCCCTTTTTGTTCTTTTTGTGTAAGTTACATTGTGTTGTTCACCCAAAAAGAACATAATAATGTTTTCACACACAAAAAAAACCTTCCCATTCGTCATTGACAATGCTTGCTGTTTTTAAGCAGGACTTAGGAATGAGACCATCCCTTCTGGGCAATTACAATGCTTCTTGATTTTTCCCAAGACTGCCAGTGGTACTAGAAGCTATAACCATGAAACTAGAAAAAAACTTTACTCAAACCTATTCTCAGTATATAAAGGGGCCTTGTAGAACCTTTCAGACTAACAATACTGCACTACACTGTTATAGTATTATTATCCCACTTTTACTGCTACAGCTGCCTCCCGTGGAGTCCTGGGATATATATTTTAGGGAGGGGCATTTGGAATTTTCAGTTGCAGAGCTCTTAGGACTCACTAAACTACAAACTCCAGAATGCCACAGGAGGCAAACATAGGAGTAAAGGTGGAATAAAAGTACTTTTCCACTGTAGTGAGGTAACTGAAAGAGAGAAGGTGGTAGCATGAGCTTTCATAGACTTCAGTCTACTTCCTCAAATCATGCTACCAACTTGTCTCTTTCAGTTAGTCAGATACAGTGTATATAAAAGGGTGAAAGGAGGTTTACTTCTGAGCAGAAATAGGAGGGCATGGGTTTAGCTAATGGATTTTTGACTCAAAACTAATATTGTAGGCTCAATGCCATCAAGCCACTCATGGTGAGTGGAAAATACAGTATGCCTGCAACATCCACTGATTTTTTTATCCTGGGTTCAAGCATCCATGCTTGAAAATATTTTAAATATATATAAATTCAAAAAAGCAAACCTTGATTTTGCCATTTTACATAAGGGACACCATGTTAAGATGCCATTGCATTTAATGGGACTTGAGCATCCATGAATTTTGGTATTCATGGGGAGTCTTGGAACCAAACTGAAGCAGATACCAAGGGCCCACTGTAGAATGATGGGAGGGACAAAGACCGTAGAAAATGGTGATGTAAGAAAAGTTTTACTTCATTATTGTAACACTTTGTAAACAAGAACACACCAAGAAGCATAAAGGTATTCATTATAATCCACTTTGGATACAATACACAGTATTTCATGCTATACAATGATATAAAATAGAAACTACAAAAAAGGTATGAAGGAGGAGAAATCAGGAAAGTCATAATTAGATCCAACCCAGAGAAGACACACAGGCCCATAAATGTGGAGAGGACACCAGCCATTGGGCCTAAAGGCAGTGGCATCATTAGGGAGGTGTGGGGTGTGTGGACTTCATGGGTGACAGCCTAGAGGAGGATCACCCAGTGGAGTGGTATAGGGGGCTGCCTTCAGAGTCCATTGTGGACTTGGAAGGCTTGTGAGGGTGGAAGCTGCCTTCTAAGTCTGTCCTACCAAGGAGCTGCAGTGGTCTGATTAAGAAGGGGGGATATTTCAAGGCACTTGTCCCCCCCTCCCGCACAGGGTGAAACCAACCTAGTGATGCCACTGCCTATTGGGACTGATATTCTGCAAAAGTGTAGTCAGCTTGAAGGATAAGCAAACTAATCAGTCCACCACCACATTCTATTGCATATCAGGACTCTTGATTTATTTCCTTTCCAGTGTTTTTAATTTCTTTTTTCCTGGGTTTCTAGAATATTTACTATCACATTGTTTCCACTGCAGCAATTACACAACAAGAAGAGTAGACTGCATAACAGCAGACACATCTGATGGACTTCCTCTGGCCCTAGTATTCCTTCTTGTCTTCCTGAGTCTGCTAAGGGACCAGTCACCCTCATTACTGACTTCTAATGTTCTAAACATTCTAAATGCTAAGGTAATCAATTATCTTGTTAGGGAATGGGATCAATTTCAGCATTAATCAGGGAATCTAGTAAACCAATCCATAATTGTAGCAAAATATATCAATAGTTTAGTCAGCTTTGGTGATGATGTTTCAGTGCAATGGAGCACCACTAGGAGAAGTGATTTTTCACCACCCTGATCCTAATCCAATTCAAGTATCAAAGTCATCTGTTGAAAAAATTAAGACAAGTAACAAGTAATCTGTTCTGATTTCTGTTGCTCCAGAACTACAGCCAATTACAATTAAAGTGCCACCAGCAAAAAACAAAAAGAAGGGAGGGAGGGAGAGAGGGAGAGAGGGAGAACAAGAAAAAAGGTGGCTAAATTCACCCCAAAACAAAAGGCTAGCTTTCACAGTTACAGCTGTCATTTACGAAAATCAATAAGCTTCTTTAACTTTTCTATACTAAGACCAGAGAAGAAATTCATATGGAGAGAGACATATGCACACACGCACACAGCAACCTAAAGGCACAAGGGCTCACCTGCTCTTAGAAGCTAAGCAGGTTCAGCCCTGGTTAGTACTTCCATGGGAGACTACCAACAAATACAAGGTGTTGTAGTATTGTCAAGTCCTTCAGAGGAAGGACTTGACAATACTACCACTAAGTATTCCTTGTGAAATTTATAGGGTCACCCTAAGCTGACACATGTCTTGAAGGCACACACACATTCATGATATAAAATTAATATAGAATTTAAGGGAAATAGCAATATAGAATAATACAGAAAAAAATCAAACTATCTAGTGTAGGGAAGGAAATAATGTGTGTGTGTGTGTGTGTGTGTGTGTGTGTGTGTAAATGTGTTTCACAAATATTGTGAAACTGTAGGAGGAGAGTTATGGACTGACAAGTATATTCATAGTTCAGGATTTATTCTGCAAAAAAATAAATAAATAGCATTTGCTTCCTTTTGCAAAACTCAGCATTTTTTGCCCAGCAAACAGCATTTTTTTGGCCAGAAAATAATATTTCTGGCAGTCAGAGGGGGGAAAATGGTAAAACTTTTATTCCTTTGAAAACAAAATTATATTATATCCCTGAACTAGTGATAATGTGAATATCTTCTCCTAATCCAGGCACAAACTATTCGTAGCAGGGATAGCAAATTTATTTTATCTCTGCTTAATTTGTAATCTCCACTGTAATGGTGAGACTGTAAGATAGTTCCAGTCTATCCATCTACCTTGACATAGGACCTTATCCCACGGGGCCAAAAGCAGCAAGAATCCGCTAAGAATCAGGCGCTATAGCGCTATAGTTTTCCGTGTGATTACACGGCGTCGCTCAGAATCCAGCAAGAAACTGCTCAGAATGCAACATCATTCGCATTCTTTTGAATGTCGGTTTCAGCAGGCATTGCAATGGCGCGAGCTTATCCATAGCACTATTATAGCTCTAGCGCCATATTTATACTAGCGCTATAGTACTGCAATGATGCTCATATCACTTTCTTGCCACTTTTGAGAGCAGCGTCGGATAAGGTCCATAATTCTCTGCAATTAGGCTGGATAAACTTGACTGAAGATAAAGAGACAGGGTGCAGCTTTATTCAAGAATACTTTCATTTAATTCAGTGAAGCTTTGACAATGTAACTTGTCTGAAGATTTTAGTGTGAATGTTTGATAGAAGTGTCTTTCTGTTCTCTTAGTACTACACACAAGTCAGTGCAACCTGGACCAAGTTGCAAAGTTTCTTGCTCAGTAAAGTCCACTGGTCTTGATACAACAAAACAAGGTATAACAGTAAGCAGTGTAATCACCCCTGTGGGGCTCCTCAGTCTGAAGAGTCTGGAAGTCACTTTTCAAATGCACAAAGAACTGGAATCAGAAAATAATACATATACTTTTTCTTACAATGCCACTTTAAAACAACAACAAAAATTATGTGTTTCCAACCATTCCCAGCAGTAGTTTCTTCTAAATTAACCTACTCATTTGATGCAGAATAAAATGCTGACTTCCCAAAGTTTGTGCCACTGACTTGACTGACCCATTTCATTCACAACACACTACAGTCAATGAATAGAAATAAACTAGGTGCTGCTATCTTTATATTATTCATATTACATGTTAAGCCACACAGACCTCTACTATATTACTCACCTTTCAAAGAGTAGCAAAATAATATCGTATGATGTATTTATTTTGCACTGAATTAAACTGGTATCATGATGCACACAGTCTGCTCTATGCAGTGTTGATGTCTCTGTTGAGTTTACACCAGTGCCTTTTTTTATATAGTGTATTTGTTTTCATTCAATTTCATGGTTATTTTCAGCAAATCAAGCCTGGTCAGGAAACTGCCTTACTTTATATGGTTCAAAACAAGCAGCCTAATTTATCAGTATGTAGAGAGATCTTGTAGCACCTTTGAGACTAACTGAAAAAAAGAAGTTGGCAGCATGAGCTTTCATAGACTAAGGGACTCTGCAGACAGCACAAAGCGCTGTCTTAGAGCCATGGAAAGGGAGGGGCAGCCGGACCCTGGACACCCCAACCCTTTCCCGAGGACATCATCGGAGTCCCCTACATTGCAATGGCGAGCACTCCGATGATGTTCTCCCAGCCCAGCCTATGCACAGGCTGAGCCGGAAGAGACGTGGAAGAGATGAGCGACGGCTCTTCCAGCACTCTTTCTGGAGCTTGGGAAAGGAGCGCTATTTTAGCGCTCCTTTCCCAGTCGCCAAAAGGGTGGATTGGGACTGAGGCATGGGGCAGCCTCGGCTCCAATCCTCGTCTTCATGGGGAGGCCCACGGCCACCCATCTGTAGAGACCCTAACTTGTTTCTCATGGCATAGTGATGGTTCATAGATTCTCAGGGCAAAAAACATCTGACATAAAACAGTATTGATTTTACTGGAAACATCCATCATGTAAAACTCTCCTTTAAGTATATTATTTGAGTATCAACTCTTCATGTTTGGTCTATCAGGAAGAACATGTCATGCTACCATACCAGTTTTAAGAAGGCAAATAACATCTTCAATTATTTTTCTATCTATAAACAAGGACATATTTGGTCAATAACATGACTAGAAGGTGAACAACTCCTATTCGAACATCCAGGGAGCCCCCCCCCCCTTAGGTCTTCCTTTTGCTGAATCCTACCTTCTTAAAGTTTGGCCTAAACTTACTTTTATTTGAGGGAAATTTAAAAATAACAACAGTATGTTTGTTTTTTTCAAGCTCTCTGAGCATAGAAAACTAGATATCTATAGGTTATCTAGGGTGAAATTCTCCTGGACCCCTAAGTTTCAAAAGAAGGAATTTTTTGCATACAGTAACATCAATACAAGAATTAGAGCCTCCAACTTTGAAATGGTACATCTGCCACTGCCACCATCAGTTAGAAGTAGTCCAGCCCAGACATAGGGACGCCAGTTCAGTAAAAACTGAGTAGATAGTTGGTGAATGTGAACTTTAACCATGTCTTAGTGCATTTATGAGACTCATAGACAATGTTAAGCTCTGCCACTTTTTTCAGCTGTGGCTGACATTTGTGAAAAACAAAAGTCACACCATTAGGTGGCTAATTTAAGCATTAACAGCCTCTTGCAGGGAAATGAGACAGACTGCACACTTATGACAGATTTTCTAAATGTAGATTTTATTTGTTAATCCTATAAATGAACAGGCTTTTGTAAAATATTTTGACAAATTGAAGTGGGAAATGCCAGGAAAAATCCAGCAAATGGTATGAGTCACAATTTACATAAATCCTTTTCAAGCATCTGTTAGTCTCGGACCATATGGATTAAGACAGCAAGGGAAGATACCTTTTCCAGTTCCAAGTGCTTCAAGAGATTTAAAGAGCACAGAAACTATGGGATCCAATTGCCCTTCTTCAGAGGAAACTGTATAGTAGTAAGGTACACAATGGTAAAAGAAAATGCTGACCACTCCACATTTGTTTACTCATTCTGTCCCTCCTTTTTCCCCTGAAGATCAGACAATTTCAAAATCTACTTTCGTACACTAGTTGCTTCAAGGGATATATTTAGACATTAAAATAGCAACTGGACTTGAAATTTATGAAGTTAAAAAGATCAAATCTATGTATCTTGTTTTATTTTATTACAAGTATTGGACTTCAAATACTAGTGAAAACTTTTGACAATATGCATGTTATACTGCACAATATTTCAAAACAATTTGACTGAACAAAACAACATGGGCCTAATTAAAGAGTTCAGCTTCAGAAAACAAGAAATTTTGGCTAAGGAGAAATATCATGTGACATTTCTAAGCAGTTAAGCTATTCTATTTCATATTCATATTCTGTAAATAAATACAGGAGAAGTAGAATATTATGTCAGATACAATCAAATATAAAGATACTTCCATTTATGAACATCTGTACTGAATAGCTTGCATTTGAATATATATAGCTATACACCATTACCATTTTATAAAGACTGAAATTGTAATTCTCAAAGCAAAATATTAATTCCTTTTTGATGTTGACAAGCCAACATTTTTGCTGTTACTAGTGCTAGAAGTTTGGCAGCTATGATGATTAAACATCTCAAGACATGCTCTTCCAGGATGTCAATTTGTAAAGCAGATACAATATTCTTGAATAGTCCTTTGTACTATATCATAATCTAGCCTCATCTCTTAAAATATTAAAGAATAAAGTGATGTCCATTGCAGCTAGTGCTAAGATGGAAGGGAGGTTCAGCAATGGAAAGTTGTATGGAATTTATGTAACAAATTTGTATCTAGCAAATAAAAGCTCGACATAGAATAATTTATGAAATATGTATCACAAAGTCATTTCTTATCAGAAAAAAAAATATAACAACCAAATTTCTCCTTAGTTATCATATACCAATGTGAAAGACTGTATCCTTTTATTAATTATTATTTATCTCCTGCCACTTTGGAATGCAGAAAATGATGATGTGGTAACTTACTGGATATATTTATAGAGGATAGACATTACATTACATTACAGCAACAGCCATGTGTCCATCAAAAATGGACCATAATCAGTATCTCCACAAGGTATCAACATGTTGTTGTTGTTTTCAGTGTGCTGTTAACTGTAGACTGTGTCTTACACTGTGAGAAAATTGGAGGCATTTACTGATTTCTGACTTCAGTGTAATAGTACATTTTAACAACACTTAGCATATCTAAAGCATCTATTACTGATCCCCCTGTAACCAAACCAATTTCTACTAAAACAAAGATTTTATTCTGTGAACATTTTTTTTTTCAATTCAGGCTATAATGGAAGTGAGTTTTAAAATAGCTGAAGCATCAATTAACTGTTCCTTACTTTAGATGCTGCAGGAATCCTTTATTCAAAAGTATCTGCTAGAGAGATGCAGTTTAAAAACAACAACCCACAAACCCCTGTATGACATCTGCCTGCTACTTGTCTTGAATTGCCAGGATTTTTATTGATATATATATATATATATATATATATATATATATATATATATATAACTAGGCAGTATTTCTACACTGATGTCATAGATACAGTATTCAGTTGTACATGTGTGTGTGGTTATGAAAGCTGAATAGTAAAGAAAGCGGATAGTAAGAAAATTACCTCATTTGAAATGTGATGCTGGGGAAGAATTCTACAGATATCATGGACTGCTAAGAAGACAAATAAATGGATCCTAGAGCAAACAAACTTGAATTGTTCCCCAGAAACCAAAATGACTAAACTAAGGGGGGTTGCAGACTGCCAGAAATAGTGTGAATTCAGTCCACTTTTAGGGTTAGGGTTAGAGTTAGGGAACCATGGGAACTGTATTTTATCGTGGCATCAGAGTTGTCTGACAGAGAAGGCTCAATGTCTCAGAAAAATAACAGTTCCCATGATTCCCTAGCACTAACCCTAACCCTAAAAGTGGACTGAATTCACACTATTTCTGGCAGTCTGCAACCCCCCTTAGACATCTGTACTTTGGCTATATATTGAGAAAATATGACTCACTAGAAAAGATGATTATGCTTGGGAATGTTGAAGGCAGTAGGAAAAGAGGAAAGTAACATTCCAGGTTGATGAACTCAATCAAAGAAGTCATAGCCCTGAGTTTGCAAGACCTGAGAAGGGCTGTTGATCAGCAGGGTGAGTTAGAGGTCTCTCATTCAGTGGGTTGATGCTGACTTGATGGCAGTTAACAACAAAAGTGTGTATGTGCCTTCAAGTTATCTATCCATGTATGGCAGTCCCACTAATTTCATAGGGTTTTCTTAAGCAAAGAGTACTCATAGGCGATTTGCCAGTTTCTTTCTCTGAAATGTAGCCTACAGCACAGTTGTAAACAAAAATAAATCCACTGAAATCACTATTTTGAATTGTTCAAGGCTTACACATCCCTTTAGTCTCCACCTAGGTTTAGTTCATGACCATGGATGTAAAAACAAACAAACCGAAAAACCCGATATCTGTTTTCAATAGTAAACACTTACACCTTATTATTTATTTACCTTCTGTACTGAATAATCATACATGAGTACTAAATAATTCATTGTTATTTTGCTGCCTTTGTTTTGGCAACTCTCATCCATAAGTTTGGTGGTAACTACTCTCATTGAGGTAAATATAATGGAGAATAAAAAATAATCTTGGCCAAATGTTTATCTCTCCAATTGTATGTAATTTGTGGAATAGAATAGTATTTGACATGCAAGGCCATGTGTCCATAATAGTGGTTTTATCTGTCACTGGAGTCAAGAAATTATCAGATGAGATAGACATTTCTGATCAAGGTATATCAAGTAATACAATCTCTTTATTTCTTTTTTATTTCCTCATCTGGCATTTGCAAATTCAATGCAAGACAAGAAACTTGTAATGATGGTACATTTAAGAAACCTGTAATGATGGTACATTTTGTTCTCCTCTCCTGAGGAGCATGCAAAAGCAGAATGGAAAGAGAACAGATGGTATGTAATGCAAAGTAGCCTGTTGTTTTTTAAAAACAACAACAACAAACAAACATAGTGATCATGAAAGTGCTAGTACAGTGTACAATCATATCACTGTAGGACAAATGAAGGTTAACATTCAGGTTGGTGCAAGAAGGTCCAGCACTTTCCTGACTTAACAGTTCTTCTGCTGAGGAAATAGTATAAAAACCTGAAAACTGTGAGCTGCATGTAATGACTGTGAAAGATGGCATTGCTGCAAAGACCTGTATATATAATTGTGTGAAATCAACAAATGTTGTGGTTTACTATCTATTTGTAACACATAAGCACTTTAAAAGACTACTACAATACATTCCACACATTGAGCTCTTTGAAGATTGCTAGGAAGCTATAATTAATAAAAACACTACCACAATGATAGCAACTGAAAGAATGCAACACCAGTGTTTAAACCATTGTGCTGTCCCTAGTTCAGTAGCTAGCACAATCAGAAATGTTGATGCTTGACTTAAAAGCACTCCACAATTTTATATTTGGGTGTTTGAAAGAACACCTATTTCTACACGAACTTTGTCATGCACTGCTGTCAGTTAGGAGTGTTTTCTTCTGAGCAAGCCATTATGTAAGATAAAACCAATCATATCTAGGAAGGAGGTAATCTTGCTTATGGCTCTTCAGTTGTGAACTCTGTCCCTGTACACATGACTTTTGGTACCTAGCAAATATTGCTTATGTGTACCAGGCTTTTAATTCTAGAAAATACTTTTTAATGTTGCTAGTTTTGTATTCTGTTTTATCAGACTCTGTTTACTTTATTATTAATGTGTTAATATCATTGTCCTAATTTAAATTATTATAATTTAAATTATTAGTCCTAATAACATTTGACCTCTAATTAATAGAATGTGCATAAATATTGACCTACCATTGGACAATCAATTCCAATGACATGACTCTAATTGAGGCTAGCAACTGGATTTAGGCCACTTAGGGCCTTTACAGACTGGCAGAAATAATGCAGCTTGAGTCCACATTAACTGCCCTGGCTCAGTGCTAGGGAATTATGGGAAGTGTAGTTTTTTTCTGAGACATTGAGCCTTCTCTGTCAGAGAGCTCTGGTGCCACAATAAACTACAGTTCTCATGATTCCCTAGCACCGAGCCAGAGCAGTTAAAATGGACTCAAGCTACATTATTTCTGGTAGTCTGTAAAGGCCCTTAGTTTACTCTATTACAGCTCCCTCTATACCTATATGCATATATACATGACCATCATGCCCCCCCGCACCCTCATGATTTAAATGTATCTGGAATACATGCTCTGAGTCTGACTACTCTTTATATTTTTCTCAGGAATGCTAATATTCTCATGGGAAGCAGAGGCTCTGTCTTGTACTACTTTCTACAGCTTTGCATGTTGATCCCATTTTTAAGCGAAGAAAAATTCAGGTATTCTGTGGTGATGATGAGGAAAGGGACAAAATATTGCCCTATGTTTTGAGACTGCACAAAGATCTATATGATACTGAAGTGATTTTGAAAGCAACTGCAACAATCTATGTAAATCTCTAACCTCAATAGCAAACTCAGATTTGAGTTTTCTCAATATAATAACAACCATACTTCCTCTACTGTTTTCCCATAACCTTGGTCTTCTTGTTTCCTGCTGAAACCAATCTCAGTCAGAGAGGCTATTTTCTTGTTATCAGTGCTCTGATCAGAGGCAGAAAGTACTTATAATCTCCCAAGAAAAATGCTCTCACTAGATTTCTAGGCACATTTTGGAGACGCAGGAGATTTTGATAGTTGTGATAAAGTTTTAATAAGAAACAACATGGCTGGGTGCCTATCAGAAAAGAGATGGACCTTAGGACCTTTTGATGCTGCCTATTTCATGTGATAAGGAAGAAAAACAAATAAAATGCAGTAGTTTCCCTTGCTTGTTTGTAACATGCACACTATGAAACATTAACAGTACTATAGAATTAACTGTAAATCTGATCCAAATTCTCCTTCTAAATTTGAAAGCATGCTTTCTGCCACGTAAAACAAGCATTTTTCTGTGTCTTAGGGATGGCCCCAAAGCAGCAGCTTTGATTGTTGGATTGGGGCCATGGCCCCAATCTGGCATTTTTCCAGCCCAGAAAGAAGCAGCAAAATGCCACTCCTTTTTGGGCTGGAAAAGAACTGTCCTTTCTGTCACTGCAGCTGTTTTTCTCCATTTTTGTGGTGTGGCACATGTAAACACCGTGCCACAGAAATGCCATGATGCCACCCACTCTGTGGTCAGTGGGGCACTGTGATGCCAGTTTGGGGGCAGCATTGGGGCATTTGGAGTGTGTACACCATGCCCCCACACCACCCTGAAGTTGGCTTTTTATGCCGGTCTGCTTTGCTGAGTTTTTCTAAATAAATCACCATGTAAGCCAACCAATTTCCCCATGATATGTCCTTTTCTGGCTATATTTCATCTCATGACTGAATAATGAATTTCACTGACATGTTATAGCAGGTGTTAGGAAGAAGGTTGACTTGGCTCACCACAGTACAGAAGCTGAGTTCATAATTGTCATAAACTTAAACTTTTCTTATAACCTCTTGGGAAGGAAATTCCATACGACACCCCCCCCCCCAACACACACACACACCATCCCATTGCTGCATGTACTGGGAAGTAACTTATTTCAGTATATGCAAAAGATTTCCTGCTGTTTTTGAAAAGATTGAAAACAAAGTTCTTTATGAGAGCCAGTATCAGTCCGTGTGTTTCACTGTTTTCTAATAGCTAGCCCATGCTTAAGTACAGGAAACTACAGTGAGACTCATCATTTAGACAAGCTCTTTAGCAGTGCAAACAAATGCAGTACTGAGTCTGTTATCTGGATGCATGCTGGGATGGAGGGATTGCATTACCAACTTAAGAAGAGCAGTGTTTGGTGGAGCCACACTATGGCTAAACTGGTAACTAAATCCAATTACGGTATCTCCCATTCAAGCCTTATACAGTCCATTTCAGGACACTGGATCTTCTACCATTAGCCTTCATGCATTCTCAAAAAGTCATAGATTTGTTCACTTTCTCCATGGACTTGTATGAGTGTATCATACACTTGTCTTCAGTAATTACACTGGCTCCCCTGAGTCATTTTGCAATTATAATATCTTACAAATCATCAGCTAATTCAATTCTCTAATTAGAACTATTGAGTGTAATGTGGGCACTATTTCTTACATTTAAGAACCATGTTCCTACACTTTATAAATTGTGATGAAATGTAGAAAGTCTCCTCCTTTTGGTAAAATGTAGAGAAGGGTATAAATTTATGATACTAAAGGAAATGGAAAAGAGTCATTTCATACTGTGTAACACAAACACTACAGAATAATCAAGTATATCACAGGTATTCTCTGGATATAAATAGTATTTTAATAATTCTAGGTAACCATGGCACTTTCAGGGTTCTGAGAACTTATACTCAAGGTGTATCCATGGAAGTTATAGAATAAATTAACACAGGCTTATAAACATTTTTATCTATTTGTAGTCAATGGAAGACATGTTACTAAATATATATATTTTTTTATACAAGGTGGTATTGTAAAGTAATTAATTATCACCCAGACATTATTATGGTATATTGATGAAATTTTGTCAGCATCATCAGTGGTCCCTAAGTGCATGGTGTTCAGAAAATTAGCTCTTTGTTTCCTTTATTTTTGTTGCAGGTTGTGCCAGAAGTGATTAAAGTGTAAGATGGAGAAGACTGAGGCTCACAGCATGATAAAGTTCCTGCATTTGAAGGGTAACAGTGGCTGGCAAATTCATGATGAGATGATGATAGCTTATGGAAATTATTGCCCATCTTATGAAACTATTGTGAGGTGGAAAAGGAATTTCCAAACTGGTTCCATGTCCCTCACAGATGAGCCAAGACTTGGAAGATCATCATTGTTGGATGATGCAGCCACAGTGAAGAAAGTGGAGTGTTTAATCCTGGAAGACAGATGAGCAACCATCTAAATGATCATGAATGAAACTGGTCTCAGTTATGGTAGTGTGTGAAAAATTATTCATAACAAATTGCACATACCTAAGGTGTCTGCACACTGGGTTCCACATTTGCTAACCCCTTTCCAGTAACAGACACGGCATGACCTTTCAAGACAGATGTTGACACTGTTGGATCAGGATGAAGAGGATTTTTTTGGTCATCTGGGAACCATGGATGAATCTTGGATCTATCAGTATGATCTAGTGACCAAAACCATTAGCATGGAGTGGAAGCATGCTGATTCCCTTCCTCCCAAAAAGGCAAAGGTGCAAAGTCAGCAGGGAAGATTATGTGCTCAGTTTTTTGGAACTGTTGTGGAGTCATTCTCACAGATTACCTTGCAAAGGGACAAACCATCTCTGGCACATACTACAGCAATCTTCTGGACAAGTTATGAGATGCTCTGAAAAAGAAACACCATGGTCTATTCTTCAGAGTAATTCATCTCCTAGCTGATAATGCACCAGCTCACTCATCTCAAGTTGCAGTTAACAAAGCAACGGCACGTGACTTTGAGATCTTGCAGCATCCGCCTTATTCTCCTGACTTCACACCAAGTGACTTTTTCTTGTTCCCAGAAATGAAAAATTTGTTGTGGGGTTACCAATTTGACAAAACAAATGAAGTCATTCCTGGAGTGGAAGAGTAGTTTAAGGCACAATCTGTAGACTTCTACAATAACGTTATTTGGAGAGTCAAGAAACGCTGGGAAAATGTGTAAATCTGGATGGTGACTACATAAAGAAATGTTAACATTTCAAATATTACAAATCAAAGCAAACTTTGTAAAAAAAAAATTAAAGTTGATAATTCAAACTTTACAATGCCCCCTTATAGATTGTTTAATTCCCCCTTTTTTCTGGAATAGAACTATAAATATAAATCTAATTCCATGAAAATCTGAAAAAAATTACTACTACTAAAACAGAAGGGGTGTAGTTTAAATATTATTAACTGTTCAGAAACATGATTTAGATGAGAGATTTCTGCTGCTACATTCTGGAACTTCAGAAAATGCACATAGAACTTTACATCTAAGGAAGGCAGATTGCTGAGATCTGAGTTTTGATACTTTACCAGAGTTTTCTGTATACCACCCCAATACGACAATAGGGTCATAAAATAAAGGAGGATTTTGAGGTTTAGCAGCACTGATTAATTTTGTATGTTCTATGTCTGTGCAAACCCAGGGAGTTTGTAGATAAAATTGACACAGGTTTATAGGATGTAAAAGATAGGGTAAAAGATAAGACATCTATGGCCTTCCAAGTAAAACAACCTGGAAGTACATATTTCTTGATACAATGTGTAAGGGCACATTCAGACGTAACTTTCTCAGCATTCTTGGAGCACTAACTCAGTCTAGAATCACTGATTTTTCCAAGAGCCAAGTAGCCAACTATAGTAGCTATCCATCTTCAGCTTGCTCCCTTCTTTGCTGACTGGCCAGATTGTGCCAGTCAGTACCCTGCCAAGTCAGTGGGAAAGATTATAAATATGCTCACGGTGTTGCCCATGAAATTTTACTGACAATAACTGGTTCAAGTAAATTGCAGTAAGATTTAATCCATACTAAATGTAACAACATTATTCATTTGTTCGTTCATTCATTCATCTGGTTACAAGAATATTAACAATATACAGGATGTAAAATTAGAGTAACATAGCTTCTGATATCTAGCAATCATTCATTTTATATACTGAATACAAATTCAGCTAGGATCCTTTGCAGACACTCCTTAGCTGATGACTTTCATCTGGGCGTCGACAGGAGTAGTGTGACCCTGTTGGTGCTACTGGACCTCTCAGCGGCCTTTGATACAATAGATTATAACATCCTCTTGGATCGCCTGAGAAGGTTAGGAATTGGAGGAATTAAATTGCAATGGTTCCGTTCCTTCCTTTCAGGCAGATTCCAGATGGTGATGCTTGGGGACAGTTGCTTTGCAAGGAAATAGCTTAATTGTGGCATCCCACAAGGCACCATCCTGTACCCAATGCTATTTAATATATATATGAAGCCGTTGGGAGAGATCAGTAATTACAGTAGCATCCTAGAAACCAGGTATTGGGATACAACTTCCAGTCCTGGATGGGGTCACACTCTAAGGACTCTGTTCGCAGTCTGGGGGTGCTCCTGGACCCGTCATTTCAGATGATAAATCAGGTAAACGTGACGGTCAGGAGTGCCTGTTATCAGCTTCGGTTGATACGCCAGCTGCACCCTTTCCTGGAAGTTAGGGACCTTGAAAATGTGGTGCATGCTCTGGTAACCTCTCGTCTTGATTTCTGTAATGTGCTCTACATGGGGCTACCCTTGTACATGTTCCAGAAATTTAAACTAGTACAGAATATGGTGGCCAGGTTGGTCTCAGGAACAACGAGAAGAGACCATATAACACAGACCTAAGATCACTTCACTTGCTGCTCATTAGTTCTGGGCCCAGTACAAGGTATTGGTCAGCACCTTTAAAGCCCTAAATGGCTTGGGTTCAACCTATCTTTGGGATCACCTCCTCCCTTATAACCCACCCAACACACTTAGGTCCTCTGAGAGGAATTTCTTGCAGCCAATAAAAACTAGATTGTCTGCAACCATCCAGAGGACCTTTTTGGCTACTGCTCCCAGATTATGGAATGGCCTGCCGGATGAGTTCCATCATATTGCCACCTTAGACAGCTTTAAAAAGGCTGTTAAGACAAATCTCTTCCGGCAGGCCTTTCCCAAATAGATATCCCAACTATCAAAAGACAGCCATCTTGCCCATCCTACTTATCCCTGATTTGGCTGTAGCTATTGTTATTTGTTTCTTTGTGTTTTTTTTGTGTGTGTTATTTATTTTAAATGTGTTTTAAATTGTCATTATTTAATTGTATTTTAAGGGGGTGGGATTGTGGGATATGAATGTATATTTTAAAGTTGTAAGCCGCCCCAGTTACGTTACACAGAGGGGTGGGATAAAAATAAAATAATTATTATAATTATTATTATTATTATTATTATTATTATTATTATTATAGCTTATTCTCTATGAGGTAGACAAGTTCCATCTAAAAGGGTGGCATGAAGAGATATCCCCCCCCCCCCCCCCCGCACACACTAAGATCCTGCCTTATATGTTAAAAGTCACTCTAAAGTCTTATGCATTATTTCAAGTTTCATAATGCATTGCTGTTGTTGAGTGTCTTCAGGTCATTTCTCCCTTATGACAACCCTGAAGTGAACCTATTGTGGGGTTTTCTGGGGGTGAGAGTGTGTGATTCACCCAAGATGATCCAGCGGGTATCCAAGGTGGAGCACAAAATTGATCCCTGATCTCCAGAGTCATAGTACAATGCTCATGATGGCTACAACTATGACCATGTTAATGGATATCCTAATGTATCTACATGTTCAAATCAATTCCTATTTCAGCCTTCTGTACAATACTTCCAAGGTAGCATAAAAATAAAAATAAGTAAAATAGAATTTACCATATAAAAACAAGAGTAATATCAGATGAATTACCCAAAGGATCAGTAACATCCCACAGAAGCTATAAAAAATCAATATGATAACTGGTTATCATTCTGGAACATTATGGGGAAAAGTATTAGCTCTAAACATTGCTATCAACATTAATGCTGGCTGGGCCTTTTAGGGGAGTGAATTCCATGTATAATTTCAATTTGTGTGGTGAATGTAATGGGAATAATATCTACCCACTTTCCTGCTACCTAAGTCCAATAAGCCTCTACTGAGGGAGAGCACAAAGAAAGTAAAATGTTTCCCTATCTCCTCTCTTTTGCTATTGTTTGCATGCTAAAAAGTCTCCAAGAAGACAAACAAATGGGTTCTAGATCGGATCAAGCCAGAACTCTCCCTAGTAGCCAAGATGAATCAATTGCGGCTGACATAGTTTGGCCCCATCATGAGAATAAATGAATATTTTAAAAAACCCAAACATAATAAAGTGAGGAATGGTAGAAGGCAGCAGCAAGGGAGGAAGACCACATGCCAGATGATTTAGACTAAGGGCCTCGGCAGACGGCTTATTGAGCTGTCTTGGAGGCCTGGAAGAGGAGGAGCCACCACACGAGCGGCGCTCCTTCCTCTTCCTGAGGTAGCCCTGGGAGCTGCCGGCCCTCTGCACGGCCGGCGCTTCCGAGGCAACCTCCTGCCGCAGCAACCGGACACGCTGCGGCAGAAAAGGCAGGGAAAGTGCACCCTACGCTTTTAGGGCGCACTTTCCCTGTCTTGTGGAAGGAGCACTGATTTTGCGCTCCTTCCAGGGACGCCGCAGGAGCGCCGCGGTCCAGCTGCCGAGGTCCCGCGGCGCTCCGGACCAGGGCATCCCCAACGCCCTGGTCTGCATCCCCCCTAGATGAGGGAGGCACAGGACTGAGCCTGCAGGATCTGAGCAGAGCAGTTGCAACAGGGGATCTTGGAGATGTCCCATCCACAGGGTAACCATGAGTTGAAGTCGACTCAAGAGCAGTTAGCAACATCCTACCAAAATTTGGCAGAAAACCATTACAAACTCCTTGAAACAAGCAAAACACTTACTTTAAAAGCTTGAACAGTTGACCTTTATTATTGAACAAGGAAGGAACTGGAGAAAAGTAAGATCTGGCTCTAGTAAAGCTTTTGATGAATCTACAGTCTTAAGCTGCATCTGCACTGTAGAAATACTACAGTTTTACACCACTTTAAATGACATAGCTCAATGCTAACAGAATTCTGGAGTCTGTAGTTTGGTGGGGCACTGGAGCTCTCTGACTAAAGCTACAAATCCCAGAATTCTATAGCATTGAGCTATGGCAGTTAAAATTGTGTTAAAACTGTTTATTTTCTTCAGTTCAGCCAAGGCCTTAGTTCCATCATCTCCAGGTATCTAAACACATTACTCCTCATGAGTCCAGTTTTTTCAAAGCATTAAATGTTATCTTCAATTGAGAAATGAAACAAGGATACCAGTTATTAATCTAAGTCATGAATTTTCCCCTCCCCCATGTTAATATGAATTTTGGCTTGTAAAATGTCTGTGTAAAATAAATATGATCTCATTTTAAATGGAAAGTATTCTCACTACAGTTTTTCAAAGCATCATCTCTCCCTGTATTTGCTTTCTAGCCCAGTATTGATGATGTACATACCTGTCTGGATTCCATATATATTAAATTTTATAATTTTTCACTTCTATATTATAGTAACTCTGTCAATTTATGTGCTCTCATTCTGTCCTACAGTATCTCACACATTTCCCATTCACAATATTACATTTCCATAGAAGTCTTGATTGCTCTTCTGATACACAGCCTTTAACAGTTTGTAACTCAAGATGAGCCATGGAAACATACAGACTAAGACAAGTATGCTGTATCAATATTATACTATGCCTATGATGTAATGCAGAATAACAATTTTCAATTATAATTTCAAAATGTACATAATTAATATGCTGGCTCTCTTAAATCATCTTTCCTAGTTGCATGTTTCTTCTCTTCTTTACTCTACATAACTTATTGAAGACTATCATATTTTCCCCACTGATACAAAATGAAATCTAACAAGTATTTTATGTTTATATCCAAGACACAATTTCCCTTTCCTTTAAGAGCCTCTCCCTGTGTCTCACTCACTCTCTCCCTCCCACCTCTCTCCTGTTTTGCATTTGTGCAAAATACTGCTGGTAATTTTATATATTTCTTTATGTATTCTATCCACGAACAAGCCATCAAAGAGACAGAGGTGAATGTTCTGCCATATCTGAAGAGCTATAAACATGTGTATGGAGTCAGAATTTAAAGATCTTGTTGAGGACTTTATACCCTTGGGAAAGACAGCATATCCAATTCATTATTTTTTCCTCTGACAATGGTGTTATTAGGAGAGTAGTAACACCAGTTTGCCATACTATTTGTGCCTACCATTAACTAAATGTTAAAGCCTGTCCTTATTGTGGAAATTGTTCTGTTTAAAAACAGTGATCTGAAAATCAATCTGCCTTTCATCCAACATAAGCAAATCTAGACAGCAATGAAAAATGCTATTAAAAATGATGACTGTATTTAAAATGTCATTATATTCCACACCCTTTGGTAACCTTCTTACAAACCAAAAAAGCCTGAAAATGCCATGGCTGTAGTCTAATGAAACACTCATCATTACTTTTGATAGTTAAGCAGCCCACCACTTTTCACAGGCAAATATTTTATAAGTCATTCTGTATCAGGCTGGAACAAGATGTTTTGATGAGACCACCCCTTTCCCTGTTTATAATGTGCAATTAAACATGCATGTAGACTAAACAGTTTTATATTTAAAGCATTCTCCATTCTATGTGGTGGCGGGGAAGAAGAAATGCACAATGCCAGATCTCAAGACATGGAGTTTTACTAGATTTTTCTAGGGAGAGATGAAACCAGAAATAAAGATATGGTTTCTGGTGGAAACCAGCCAGTATCATATGTAAAGTTAAGGTTAAATCTCTCATGTGTATAGTTGCTGGAGTGGCTGTCATACAAGAGCAGCTTCTATCCAACTTATGCGAAGTCCCTCTGTTTGTCAGCTTGCTTCCACTCTGAGTGAGTGCATAAATTCTGCAGTATGAATTTCTTCTTAATATTTCAACTCTGTATTCCCTGGCTTTGTTGACAGCAAGGTCACATTCTGAATTTAATCTATGCACATTCAATGTGTAAAAGGAAGAGGAACTTATTACTAGGACAGAAGGCAACATATTTGTACCCACAGGCAAATGCTATACTGGGGCCATGAACCTGGAATGCTAGGGTACAATCATTTTTATACAAGTCATATCTTGGTTCAGAGAGCTCTGCTCAAATTACCTCATGTTCCTTTTGCAATGTCCCCAGAGCTACTTGTTACAGGGGAAAGATATGATGATAATTGAGGGAATGAAGGAAATGGTGTGGTTAACTAAGGTTAAGTACCTTTTACCTCCCAGTTCAAGCACTGCAGCTAATATAATGTGTGAACAAAAACAGGTCTCTTTCGGCTTGCAGTGACATACATTTATACTGTGCCTGCAAAGCTCTGCTATGTGACTGGAAATAACCATGTTCAGACATTTGACAATATATGTATTCCCCATTGCATAGCTACATGCAGACAACTACATGTGGAAGCCTGTATACCACATGGTGAACTGTGCCACTTGCAGTTGGGAGACACATCACTTTGCAATATTTCCATAGCTCCCTGTCTAAATTCAGCCATAAGCAGTTGTTCCCTACTCTGCCAAGCAGTGTCTCAATTCTGGTTCCTACTTACATACCTAGACACTATACTTGGGATGCAACACCAGAGACACACTACAGTCCTAAATCTAACTATAAATACACAAGGCAGCAAAATGACCCACAGATAGTGAAAAGTGCATCTATTGTATGAATGGCCAGAATATAACAGGTATTATGCAAGCATTCTCACATTTTCTTGCATGCCAGATTCTGAACCTATGAAAAAAGGACTCAGCCCTTAAAAGCTGAAAAGCACCTTGCATCACTCATAAAGGGCCTGAGATAAAATGATTAATTTTTAGATGGACTTGCTGTCCCCTAAGCAAGCACATCTCTGTTTCATACCAAATGAAAGTTAGATGAATTTCATAATGAAACATTATGGCTGCTGGCACAATTAATTAGGGCTACAGGAGAGGAGAGTGCAACTTTCAATTTATTAGCAGATTACTGCACTGCACTCTTAAAGTGTTACAATTCCACTTTTATTGTTCTGCCTGCTTCCTGATGCATTCTGAGCTTTGTAGTTCAGTGAGGCCTAAGACCTCTCAGGCTGAATATTCTAAATGCTCCTCCCTAAACTGCAAATCCAAGAATGCAAAAGGATGTAGCCAGAGCAGTTAAAGTGGAATAGCAACACTTTAAGAATGTAATGCGATAATCTCTTAGTAAAAAGTGTCATACACGAAAAATGACAAATACTGGGGAAAAACATATAAATACAGTCTGCTTTCCCTGTCCACATACTTTACATCCATGGATTCAACTACTGAAAATATTTTTAAAAATATCCAAAAAGTAAACACAGATTTTGCCATTTTACAGAAGGGAAACCATTTTACTACACCATTATATATAATGGGATGTGAGCGTCCATGGATTTTGGTATCCAAGGTGGGTCCAAGAACCAAACCCCAGGAGATACCACGGGGTATCTTCTGTGCAAGAAAAAAAGTTGACTCCACAAGAGAGTGAGAAGAGATTGAGTAAATATAAATAGATCAGCATAATTCATCTGGGCATTTTCTAAAATAAATATCAGAAGAAATATTATTCAGCCCCAAAATGTGCCTGTATGTATGTACTGCAAATGTTTGCACTATACCATTACACTGTAATGTGATTACAGAAAGCAAGCAAGGTTAAATTGTGGTGAATAGTTAAGTAGCCTTTGCAATGATATCTCCCTGTGTGCTTGAATTAAGCCACAGTAACCATTAAAAAAAAAAAAAAGAAAGAAAGAAAGAAAGAAAGAAAGAAAGAAAGAAAGAAAGAAAACCTCAACAGCCATCATTACAGTTTTGTTTCCAGGTCTCTGCCCCTTTCAGTGCTAAGAAAGCTTGTACTAACAGAAATCTCTAATGTACACTAGAGATGGACTAATTTAATCTATTCCTCCTTCACTGAATCAAGAAGGTCATCATCTAGGCCAGGGGTAGGCAACCTAAGGCCCAGGGGCCGGATGTGGCCCCCCAAGGCCTTTGGACCAGCCCCAGGCTGGTCCTGCCGCTGCCACCGCCACCGCCGCCACCCGCAATGATGATATTGATTTTTGTTGTTATTACTTGTTCTTGGGGTTTTCTTGGCAAAATCTCCACAGGGGTTTTGCTATGGCTTTTCTGGGGCTGAGAGAGTGTGCATGCCTATTTATTTATTTATTTATTTATTTTAATATTTATTTATTTATTTATTTATTTATTTATGGTGCTCCCCCCCCCCCCCCCATTGTCTGAGGGACAGCAACCCAGGCCCCGGTTCAAAAAGGTTGCCTATCCCTGATCTAGGCTTTGAGGAAGACAGTGCAATTGATACTTGCCAATAACCACTCAGTGTCATTATATTTCTATCATGAAAATTCTGTCAGAATGCAGCCACTGGGGAAATTCAACATAGTATAGGCCCGATATTTGGGAGAGGCTTTGATAAACAATATTTGGTGCTTCTTGAATGAACAACAGCTTAACAACAAATGGATTGAAGTTCACCTTATCCTTGGACTTCAGGTATAATGGTGAAGTGAACACTGCTTGGCGAGATAGCTAATGCCAAGCTGTACCAATCGTGGCAATTTGCCAAGGAGTGGGTGACCCAAACTTGGCAAAAGTGTCCCCCCAATAAAGGGAACCTGGACAGGCACATGGGGGGCAACTGCAGCCCTAGCGCCAGATAAAAATTGGAGGGGAGAAAGTGCCCAATGCAGACAGGACTGTAAGACTTTGAGCATAGCCGCAGCCGCAGCTCAGAGTTGAAAACAGCAAAACCCAGCCAGTACCACTTTTTTTCTTTTAACATTAAAGGAAAACAAATGGAATAAATAATGCCCATCCATGGTTTAAAGCTCTTCTACTTAAACCAACTTGCTAAAGCTAAGACTTGAGATCGAAATTGGAGAATTGAGAATTGAGCAGTTAAAAAAGGACTCTGTCTAGGGAAACATGGGCCAGGAGAAAGGAGAAGAGACAGGATGGGAGAAAGTGAAACTAAATTGCCAGATTAAAAACCTGTCTATATGAAATAATAATCAAGATATCTTTTCTTTGAGAGAGACATTTGGAGAATAATGCAGTAACAGTCTGCTAGATTGAGTAAGATGCAGCTGGTCTATTGGATTTAACAGAAAGAAGCTGGACAAAAGAAGGGACAGAAAACAGGCAGGCAACAGACAAATCTAATATTTGGACAGGATCTAATGGCAGATTACAATTTGGATTATAAATATAAATAGGTCATTATTAAATTCTAAACAGATATTGACTACAACTGGGAACGTGATTTTGATTACAGACTGTTTTTGATGTTGTGAATGGATAAGGAAGAAGAAGATTCAACACTGTGGGAAAAAAAGACTGCTGGAATCTCCAACTTCCTAACATTCGGATTACTCATACACACACACACACACACACACAGAAGACATTGCTATGTTTAAAGAAGGAAAGAAGGAAAGTGGAAGAACTAGACCTAGAAGAAAGGCATCAGGAGGGAAGAAAAGAAGAAATGTTGCAAGAGAAGAAAAAGACTGTTAAATAAATTGAAATAAAAGAAGGGGTAAAATTGATGTGATTTAGTCTTTTTGCAAGATACATATAAAAACTTTATAAAACCTTTTTAAAAACTTGATACAGTGGATACCAAAAATTAAGTTAATGTTGATAAATTAGAATTAAGTTAAATAACACAGCAGGAATTGATTTGAAGGGATTGAAGAAGTTTGGATGAACTTACTAATTATTTTACTTAATCTAATCAAATTCATGAATTGATGAATACAAATGAAATGAATTGATAAAAATAAGTGGTATTATTTGGTTCAGAGTATTGAGTTTATCATATTGCTACATTAATCATTAATTAATTGATCCTGAGTTACTGAAAATGAAATAGAAATAGAAATTTTTTGAAGTTGTATATAGAGCTTTATTGGTCTATTTAATATTTTGAAATTGCATACTGAACTGATTCTTGTGATTATTTGTGAAATGATAAAACGTTGATTTATGTGAAATTATGAAATATTGATATATATAAAGGAAAAAGCAAAGCAAAGCAAAGCAGCTTCATTTATATACCACTTCATATCGCGCTATGGGATGTCAAAGCGGTTTACAACTGTGAGCTGATTGCCCCCCAACAAGCTGGGTACTCATTTTAGCGACCTCGGAAGGATGCAGGCCTGAGTTGAGCCTCAGCCCTGGCTGGTATTGAACTTGCAACCTTGTGGTCTATGAGTGAGTGGCTGCAGTACAGGCATTTAACCACTGCGCCACCAGTGCTCCTGATATTTTCAACAAAGTTATGTGACTGTTATAGAAAATTAGTTTGAAAATTAACTGATGCAGAAAACTATTTTGTAACATCATTTGCAACATTGGCTGATACAGAGCCAACATAACTAATAGAAATTGGAATATTATAATTATACAAAATAAACTGTAATAACAGAAAGTTCTTGGAAATTTATGAAATACAGTAGGCCCTCTGTATCTGCAGATTCCAGCATCCACGGATGGGAAGCCCATGAGGGGGTGACAGAGGAGGAGAAGGAAGAAGAAGCAGAGGTGGCAGCGGGAAGAGGGGACACTCTGCTGAGACAAAGGGAAGGATGGTGTGCCTCTTCCTTCTCTTCCCTGCTCTTCCTCCCTGGCCCAGCCTGTCTTGGAAGGTGGCCATTCCCCATCCCCTCTCTGCCGCCCACTCAACCCCCACCTGGCTCCTTTGCTCTCTCTTTCTTTTCTTCACATCAAGGGCTCCATGTTCTGTGGAGTGCCAGACACACTGGGAAATATAGTTCCCCATCTTCCCCAGCCACCCTCAGGTGGAGGCAAGAAAGAAGCCCTGAGAAAGAAGGAAGGGGGCACCTCTTGCTCAGTCAGCTGCTCCTTTATGGGCTGGGAGGGAGGCTTCCTCCTCCTCATCATCCTTGTCCCCTTCCCTTTCCTTCACCTCCTCAGGAGCCAGGACCGAACCTGATGCAGTGGAGCTGGTGGGTTTCCAGAGGAAGGGAGGGAAGGAAGGGGCTGATATGGCAGGCTTCATGTGGCTGGGATGGCAAAGTGCCATTGTTTCCAATGATGGAACAGTCACATGACTGCACCAACATTGAGGTCAATGGAACTTGAGCATCCATAGATTTTTGTATCCATGGGGGGATCTAGAATGGATACCCCATGGATACTGAGGGCCCACTGTATAATTAAAGCTTGGAAATCAACTTTGACCAAAATTAACTGACAATATTAAGAAGACAAGAGAAAACTGTTAACTGCTAATTGAAGAGTGAAATTTGATCTGTTCATTGATAAAGTAACAGCTATTGTTATAATACATAGCTATTGGGAATACTGGTAAGGAAAAAAGTGATCTTGATTATATAATAATTAAAGAAAGAGTAAAATAGAAAGGAAAGGGGGGGGGTTAAGGAGAGCCAAAGACTGCAGTTTCAGAAAATCAAGTAGAAACTTGAGGAGAAAGATTTAATAAATTAAACCTACTTAATAACAGTATAGAAGAAAACTTTCATAGACTAACAGTGGTATTGACTTGAGCCTGAACAAAACAAAATAGGAATTCGGGGGGGGGGGGGGAGGAAACATCAGATTAGAGAAAATGGATAATCAAATGAAACATCAGACTTAGAGAAAATGGATAATCAAATGGCAATGACACAAAGACAGGACAGAGAAGTGAACCTACTGAGAGAACTAAGAGAGAGAAAAAAATGTCTGAAAATAAGAGGACTGAAGGAAAAATAAGGTGAAGATATATATGATCTGATAGTTCAGACATTAGCAGAATTAGCTGAACTCCCTAAAGATTATATGAATGTCAAGATAGACAAAATATTTTGAATAATCTCAATTGAGGCAAAGAAAAGGAAATTATCATGAGATATAGCAATATACAGTACAAGAGAAAGAATGTGAGACCAGATTATGCAAGCAAGTTACGGGAAAAGAATAATGATTGAAGAGTCAGAAATCAAAACATTTAAAGATGTCTCATCAGAAATACTGAGGAAAAGAAAGGAATATAACTCCCTAACAAGATATTTGCAGGTGAGGGGAATCAGATATAGATAGGAGACAATAGAAGGATTTTTTTTTTTTTTGAAAAATTGAAAGAGACAGAAGAGAAAGAATTAAACAAGAAATCAACTTGCTTCTTTTGTTTTTCTGTTTCTAAGAAAGACAAAACACTCAAGAAAATAACATGAAGATAGAATCAAAAGACAAACTGAAAAGAAAAGCAAACTAAATCAAGAATAAGATCTACTTGGACAATCAAAAACAAACACAGACATACAAAGAGAAAAAGACTCAGAAGCTTTGGCAGAAAAGAAACAAGGAGAAGAACAGACACAGAAGAACAAGATGAAGAACCAATTGGAGAAGCAAGAGGACATTTGAAAAATAAATAAATAAATAAATAAATAAACCTAATTAACAAACACACATCAAAAAGATGTATAAATGATTCAAAAGAATAAACTGAGAAAGAAAACATGAAAATTATATCCTGGAATGTAAGTGGTATGAATTCTCCCCAAAAGAAAACAAGTTTTCCACCTATTAGAAAAGGAACAAGCAGAAACAAGATGTATCCAAGAAACATATATTAGAAGCCAAGATATTAAATATTTAAGAAATCCAAGATTAGGTCAGATCTTTATATCTGCAAGAAGCAAAAAGAAAAGTAGCTCGCTACGTCTCTAATGAGATACCTGCAAAGGAAATTTTAAATGACAAACATGGAAGATTCATACCTGTAGAAATCAGTCCAGAAAATAAAAGAAACTTAATAATAGGAATTTATGGACCTCCAACAAACCAGACAAATATATATATATATATATATATATATATATTGAAAATCATGTCAAATCTAGACTATGAATTCTTTATAATGATGGGGGACTGGAATGGAGTGATGGACCCTTGATTGACAGGGAATCTGCAAGTAAAAAGATAAGGGAGAATCAAGGAAAACTGCCCCAAACTTTCTTCAAAATCTAAGATTAATTGACTATTGGGGACAGAAGAATGGAAATAGTAAAGAATTAACTTATGTTTTGTAACCTCATAATTCATATTCAAGAATAGATATATTCTTGACTTCGAAAGGATTATACAAAAAAAGAAAGAAAGAAAGAAAACTGAAATATTGCCAAAGAACATCTCAGATCACAATCTAATAATGATGGAGTTAAGCAAAGCCAGAAAAGATTTCTCATGGAGACTCAATGAATGTTTACTGAAAGATGATCAGATATTAAACCAGCCAAGGAACAATTAAAGCTATATTTTCAAGAGAATATAGATAAAGGAAACAAAATGGAGACAGTCTGGGACACCAGAAAGTTAGACATGAAGGGCTTTTTAGAAACAAACACAGCAAATGGAAGAAAAAAAATTCAAGGAACACAAGAAATAACAGACCAAATCAAGAACTATGGGGGGGGGAAAACCACAGAAGCAAAGAATAAATAAAGAAATAAAACTATTACAGAAACAACTCTCAAAGATAATAATGGAAGAAATAGACAAGAAAATAAAATATATGACACAAAAAGATTTTGAATTTGGAAACAAAATGGGGAAGATGCTAGCATATAAACAGAAAGAAAAAAAAGGAAAGAAAGAAAGAAAGAAAGGATATTGGAAGTGAAAGAGGGGACCAGAACAGTAAAAGATCAAAAAGGCATAATCAAAGTCTTTGAGAAATATTTCAATTCTGTTTTAAAGGAAAACTGGGAAAAAAGGAATCCACCAGGAAATTAAGAGAATATGGGCCTTTGCAGACTGCTAGAAATAGTGCAAATTGAGTCCACTTTAACTGTCCTGGCTCAGTGCTAGGGAATCATGGGATTTGTATTTTTTCCGAGACATTGAGCCTTCTCTGTCAGAGAGCTCTGGTGCCACAATAAACTACAGTTCCCATGATTCCCTAGAACTGAGTCAGGGCAGGTAAAGTGGACTCAATTTGCACTATTTCTGGCAGTCTGCAAAGGCCCTATATCTAGAAGTAAATCTATCTTGTGTAAAAAAGGAACATAAAGAAATACTAAATCAGGAGATCAAAATAATGTAAATAGTTGAAGGAATAAAAGAAACAAAAAATGACAAATCTCCGGGTCCAGATAGTTTCCCTGCACAATATTATAAACTTTTCAAAGATGAATTTATTGTTTCATTTAACATGACAATAAAGGAGATTATGAAAGAAGGGGTACTAGAAACATGGAAACAAGCTAACATTGCACTAATCCCAAAAGGAGATAAAGATCTCACCCAACCCCAAAATTTCAGGCCAATTTCCTTTTTGAATTGAGATTATGAAATATTTGCTTCAACTTTAGCCAAGAGATTAACAAAAGTATTGCAAGAGACAATCCACAAAGATCAATGTGGCTTTCTCCCACACAGGCAAATTAAACAGAATTTGAGAAGAGCATTAAATATAATTCAATACTGTGAGAAGAACCCAGGAGAAAAAACAGTGATGCTAATTGTAGATGTGGAAAAAGCATTTGACAGAGAGTACTGGGAATTCATGTTTGAAATAATGAAGGGAATAGATTTAGGTGATAGATTCATTAATTGGATTAAACAAATTTACAAGAAACAGAATGCTCAAATTATAGTCAATGGCGAGAGAATGATAAACTGTGAAATCATGAAAGGAATGAGGCAAGGTTACCCACTATCTCCACTGTTGTTCATCCTTTGCTTGGAGACACTATGTTAGAGAATAAGGGCAGAAAAAGAAATAAAAGGAATTGAAATAAAGAAAAGCAAATTAAAAATCAGAGCCTATGCAGATGATACATTAATTTCCCTGAAAAACCCAACTGAGAGCATAAACAAATTAATAGAATTGATGAAAGAATTTGGACAATATGCAGGGTTTAAAATAAATAAGAAGAAATCGGTAAAATGACTTTAAACATTATTAAAGAGGAAGAGAAGGAACTGCAAGAGAAATCAAGTTTCCAAATTCAAAGGAAAATAAAACATTTGGGAATATAGTTGACAAAAAAAAATTAGAATTGTATGATAACAACTATCAGAATTTGTGAAAATAAATAAAAAATTTTGGAAAGGTGGTCCATTTGAATTTGTCTTTATTGAGAAGAATGGCTGCAATAAAGATGAATATTTTACCAAAAGATATTTCAGAACTTGCCAATTATAATTAATGACCTACAGTTTAAACAATGGAATAAAGGTGTCCTGAGATTCATCTGGGCTAGGGGGAAAATGAGAATTCATTGGAAATTTCTGAAAAATGCAACATTTACTACCATTTCTGTTGCATGAATTGGATTAAAGAATGGGCTCAGTTAAAAGATATAAAGTTACTTAAACCTTGAAAGAGTTAACCTGAGGTATGGGTGGCATGGCTACCTATGGTATAATAAACTAGAGGTAAATAAAGACTTCAAAGACCACTTAATTAGACAGTCCTTTTTGATGTTGAAATACAAAAAAAGTTTTTTTACAAAACAAAAAACAAAAACGGATTGGACATCTCCATATGAGGCATTTATGAACACCAACAAAAGAGAGGATGGGAGATGGCTGAAATATTAAGACTTACTAAACTGGGATGAGTCAAATTCAAGAATGAAAACAGAAAATGAATTAGAGATGGAAGGACAAAAATGCCATTGGTTTGAATATAGGCAATTAAGAGAAAGAGCTAGAATTGACTTTAAGAGGGAAGGCATCTCAAAAACAAAATTAGAATTTATATGAGATTATGTTTGAAACCAAGAAAGGCACTATCTCAAAGATTTACAAACTATTTTTTAAAATAGATATAGAACAAGAAACTGTGAAAGAATGCACCATAAAATGGGGTCAGAACATAGGCCACCCAATACAACTAGAGAGATGGGAAAGAGCCTGGAGTCAGGATTTGAAATTCACATTAAATATGGATGTGAAGGAAAATTTATACAAGATAATACATAGATGGCATTTAACCCTGAGCATACTGGAAAAAAATTACAAAAATAAGAGAGAGAATAGTTGGAAATATGAAGGAAAATGAAGGAATGTTATATCATCTATGGTGGACCTGCCCAAAAACAAAAAAGATTCTGGTTAGAAATTCATGAGATGATGCAGAAAATATTTCAAATATCAATTAAGTTAGAACCTGAACTCTTTCTATTAAACATTGTAGAAGACAAAGAAGTCAGAAAGTACTTAAAGTGTGTACTGTATATACTAACAGTGGCCAGACTCTCATTTGCATAGAAACGGAGAGGAGCTGAAATATCTACGATAGATGGTTGCCTAAACAAAATATTAGATAAGATTGAGATGGACAGGCTTACAGTTTTAATAAATGGGAAATCAATTAAAAAGTGGAAAGAAGACTGGGAAGCTGTTATGAATTAATGCAAAGGGCGATAGATCAAATAGACGATCATTAACAAATCGAAAAAAGAAGGTCAGGATTAGCATGTAATATAGATAAACAACATAAGATATAAAAAGAGTTAAAACATGGTCCACAATAATCAACAGAGAACATTATTTATAAGGGACAAGTTGTATTTGATACAAATAGGCAAATGAAGGAAGAATATTGATAAGCTGAATTGCTGATATTGGATGTGATATTAAGAGTAAGGTCTAATGAGGGGAGAAGAAAGAAGGAAGACAAGTGGAAAACTAAATAATTATGGATTGTGAAATGATATATTAATATTGTATTACTATTGTAATGTATGAAATCACAATAAAAAATAACTATAAAAAAGAAGTTCACCTTATCCTCATCCACATTACTGTTTTCTTACTGCTCCAGAATAGCAATACCCTCAGAGTAAACTAGCAAGACATTACTCCATTTAGGTTCATGTCATTACCATTATTGTTTAGCTCAACACCATGATCTGAACAATGTTTCAGCAACATGTATTCTTTAACTCTAAGGCTTCTTCCTTTGGTTTAGCTGCCCACAGCATGTGCACCTTGGCAACAAGTACTAAACCTTGGTATATGGTCCATAGTGCCATCTTGGTACCAAACGTTGGAACATGGCCGGTAGTCCTTCTCAACACTTCTTCCTTACAGTCCCCAATTTGCTTTCTACCTCATATACAGTCCAACATATCTGCTTTGATTTCACCCTTCCCACTGCTACTAGTTTACCCTTTGTCATACTGGATGTGAGATTTATCCTCTACATCATACTTTTCCACATGGACAGATATCTACATACTTGTTGTAAGGCCCAATAATATAGAACTACCTTGTGTTTCTGCAAGTGTGTATTTTGGATTACTGAAGCCACTGCTTAGTTGATATCTGCTTTTAATACTGGCCTATCCACTGAACTTGACTCACACAATATATTCCTCCCTCAGTACTCTTGCTTTATCCAGGGCTGTCTTTAGGATTCTTTTTTCTGGTTCACCCTTTCACTTCAAAACCCACATTTATAAACAGGTCTGCAGTTAGAATATAGGAAAACAAAATAAAGCAGATTAAATAACCCAGGAAACATTTTGTTGCAAACAAAACTTTACCACGTTTACACTAAAATGTTTTTTTTTTTTTAATTAAGCAAAACAAAATCAACTGGAAGTTCAGTATCTCAAAGATTTAACAGCTTCTCGGAAATTATATGGCTGAGTGTTGAGAGCAACAAATGAAGCTTTACGTCCATAGCCTCCTATCAAACTAATCTTCATTTAGGATCTCAGACAAGAAGGCTAGAAATGTATCTTTCCTGAGAATAACAATTGTTGTAAATTATCTGTTGGACTACCTTTCCCAGAACCCACTGGCAATGCTGGCATGGGATACTGGAAGCTACAGCCCAAAAGATTGGACCACTATCAGTGGGGAAATTATGGGAGCTGCTGCATAAAAAAATATAACTTTCCCAACATTAACTTCTGCTTGAAGTAGCCAGTAGTTCTAGCCTAGATAAACCTACCACCTCACACAAGACAGCTTCATGCAGCCTAAAAGAAGGTTGAAGCTTTGAAATAGTCTTTCAAGATATGTGGATTTTTAAACACATGCAGTTGTCACCCTTGTAGCAAGAATACTCCATGTACTATTTTGCAGTGAGAACATTGCTGCCACCAGGGTAATTCAGCAAAGCAAATTGCAAGGAGATAAGGGAGGACCTGCCCTTCCTATTCCATGTTTTGATAATATGGTTTGTTAGCTGAGTGTTCTGCTTCACTACCTCAGTTGCAACATAATATGGATAAACACAATGGCACTCTGAAATTTCTTCTAAGCTTTATTAAGAGTGATGACTGACTCAGAGCACTATGGGTGAGAGCTGACTGATAAATGTTTTTATACCATAATATCTACCTATCAGGTATTTTTAGAAAATGAATTTTAATTTTAATCATTCCTTTATATGTACAGTTTGAAAAAAAATCCCCAAGGATCCATCTTTTTCTGTTTATGAACAGCTGTGAGAATGAAACATGGTTTATGGTACAGTGGTTCTAAATTAACTCATTTATGAATCTCATTAAGATGCAAGCTAAATTTGATGTCCCCAGACAATTCCAATGGATTTTGCTAGGTCAAGCATTTTATTCCAGTAAAAGAAGGGAAGCATTTTTTTTTTAATTTAAAAAACCAACAAATTTAAAAATCCATCCATGTTCTTATGTGTTTTTGTTTTGTTTTTAAAATAAATTTCATTAAAACGGGTGCAAAAACAGGTTAGACAATGATAATAGCTTATATCTGTTCTCTTTCATAACTTCCCAACACAACCTGTATTTCACAACTTTACCCATTCTACTATAAGAAAATTAGGGATTCCACATTTTCTAAATATTAATATAAATTCTTCCTCTCCCCCCTGCCAACCCCCTCACCCAAAGAACAACAACACCCAGGAACATAGAATTTCAAAATTTGCAATTTACTTAATTTCCAGCCACTTGTTTGCATGCTTAGTAAATTAATGTTGGGCCACTCTCGATTAGTTTTTTGGCACAAAAGGCTGTGGAAAAAGAACACTCACTATGGAAGGCCAGAGAATGAAGAAAGAGACTGCAAAACAATATTTGAGCCAGGCAGAAAGAGAAAGAAAGAGGAAGTGTGGGTTGAGGATGGAGTAAAATCAGAAGAGCAAAGCTGCTTAAGAATGTGCTACAAGCAATTTATTCACCTAATATATTTTAAACTCTACAACAAATGTTCATGGAATGGCATACAAAAATTACATAATTTGGAATTAAAATTATTTAAAGAATGAAGAAGCAGTTTAATGCAATTTAAAACAAACTGAGGGATATTGCAGACGGGCGGCCATGGGCCACCCTGAGAAGTGGTAGATTGGGGCCGAGGCTGCCTCACACCTCAGCCCCAATCCACTCTTTTACCACCCCTGTGAAGGAGTGCTAAAATAGCGCTCCTTCTGCAAGGTGCAGAAAGGGTGCTGCAAGAGGCGGCACACACCTCTTCGGCATCTCTTCTGGCTCAGTGTGTCTGGACGCTGAGCCAGAAGGATGTCATCAGAGCGCCCATCATATGCAATGGTGGGCGCTCCAATGATGTCCTTGGGAAGGGGTTGAGGCACCCGGCATCTTGCTGCCCCTCCCTTTCCTGGGATTGAAGACAGTGCTTTTCGCCATCTGCATCCCCTGTAAATTATATAAAATAGATTAAACAATTTAAAACAATTTCAATAGCCCCAAACCATATACTTATTCCAATAAAGAACCTTCCACCTGAAGGCTTTGATACAAAACCCCATTTTAGCTTAAAAATTAAGTCAAAGCTGGTGCCAAACATCCCTCCGGGGGGGGGGGGCACAAGTGGAGACCCATAAGAGAAAATGAGGGTACCTTTATATATTGCCTCTCCAGGAGATTTCAGTACTCATGCAGGTATACATAGATAGAGGTGCTTCTTCCATTTTCAAGGTCTGAGGTCATTTAAAGTTTTAAATGCCACCACCATCTTGGATTTTGACAAGAAACAAAGATGTATCTAAGGGAACTCTGTTAGAACTGATGCCATGTGATTTCTGTAAGACATTCATATCAGCAGCCCAGTTCAATTCACACTGTACTAGCTACTTCCATATGGAATCTCCCTTCTGAACTGCAGTAGTCTATTGGGGAAGTTACCAGCTCATAAACTTCTTTGGCCATCCTCTAACACAGTCACTTGACTCTGGTGACAAGACTTAAGGTGAATTTCACCAACATACGGATGAGTCCCTATGATTTCATCTGCCAACTTCATATAGATATTAAAGTGCATGAGATATAGAAGGGCTCCCTGGGGCACACTACAGTTGAATAGCTATGAGGCCCAATATAAATTCCCCCAACACCACTCTCAGGCACAAGTCCAGCAATGAAATAATTCTCATAAATGCCTGGGTCCAAAAGGACAATCATCAGAAGTTGATGTACGTTCAGACCAGGGAGGTGTATAGGAAATGTTCAACCTGAAAGGACCAGATTGATTCAAGCATCTTGTCCATATCATTAGCCTTTTGCAATGATGGGTCATGTGAAGTCTGAGAAAATATACCAAATTTCTACTTCAAATGCTGAGGGAAGATATCAAAGAATTTTAAGTGGGGTTTGCATTCCTAATCTCATAAAGACTGATTAATCAACAGAGTGGTGCAGACAGTGGCCTTGCTGAAAAATGGATTACATAGAAAGTCCAAGTCTGCCCTTTCCCAACACTATTCCTTCTGCAAAGGCAGGCCAATTTGATCATGAAGCACAGGAGAACTACAATCAAGCAAGACATATCAGAGTACTTGTAAAAGTACTTTCACTTGCTTTGGATATTTCCTGTAGTATGCAACTACATCATCTGAACCAGGTGATGAAAATTTGGCCCTCCAGAAGTTAAACAGATACTATTTTAATCATAATTCACTATTAGTCAGGCTGAGTAGGCCTAATGGGAACTGATGTTTAGCATCAGCATGGAAACAGGTTTTCTAGTCTTGTTCTTCACCCATGTAGGAAGACCACAAATGTGATCTCTGTTACAAATTAGTACTATTGCATTCGTAAAGAATTAGCTATTACATCATTTTAGCACATAGCATATACAATTCTGAAATGAGTATTGTGAAGACACACCCAACTAAAGGTGGTGGCAAATATGGGTGTGCAATGCCAGTACCCTGGTGAGATCAAACCCTTTTACCCAAAAAGGCTCAAATGCTGAATGTAAAGTCCAAAAGGTGGAAATTTATTTTGAAGAACAAAAGAAAAAGGTTTCTCCTCCCCAGCTCTAACAGGCTTAAAATAAAAGGTAATTTACAGTGTAGGTTTCAACAATCTTCAGTGTTGTCATCTCTCTGGGTTTGATCTCCTACTCAATGAAGCTGGTGCAGGGTCTTTCAGCTTCTGGCGCTCTTGACTTCTTTGTTGTTGATGTTCAATTTAATTAACTGCTTTTGGTAACTAATCTGGCTAACTGGTATAAGAAATGCCCTTTCCATCTGTCTGTGCCTGTTTGCCACCAAACATATAAAGCCAAGCCTGCCTAAGAAAAACACTAAAAACCTCAAGCTGAAGCAGAGCTTGCTGGGAAGGGCCAAACCAAAAACTAGAAAAATGCAGGGGATTCCTACAGCTCCTCCCACAAACTAATACAGTGGAACATTCCTATGCTCAAACATACTAAGGACTGACTAAATGAAAGAAAATGCAGGGGAGAATTTAAACAGTCCAGGCTAGACATCATAAGTATGGCTCACTTCTCTTCAGTGGCTTACAGTGACTCTATTTTCACTTGTTCTAACAAATATTATATATTAGTGCTAAAACAGATGCAAGTCCTCAGATAAAATAGAATCCCACAACCTAGAATCCTTCAGATTTTATGGATTACACCTCTAGTATTCCATTCCAACCAAGGAAAAATGGTCTTTCCTTGGAGGGGAGTTGTAGTTCAAAACACCTGGTAGTATTTGGTGGGGCTGTTAGTTACAAAAGTACTACTTTTGTTCCCTCTAGTTGTCTTGCAGGGACTACTTCTGTGAATAATTTGAATAGCTAAGAATGAGTTCATGAAGTCAAAAACATCTTCAGTCAAATAAAATGATCATTATTTTCTGCATGGAACTTTTAATCTTCCATTAAGTGGCATTTAGATTCTCCAGTGATACCGTCATCAAATTAAATATATTAATAGACCGATAAACAGTGAAGTAATCAGCTGAAATTACATTTTAATCAAAGGGCAAAGTAGGAAATGGAATAGAAAGAAATCATATTAGGTACTTCTAATAGCATTATAATTTTTCATCATAATTCTACTACTATGGTAACTCTAAATTGAAAACTATTAAAACACAATTTTCTGAAGTAACCTAACCCGTATATAATTCACAGGGATGATAGCATACTCTGTAGAGGAAAAGAATGCTAATTTGTTTCATTTACAACCACTTTTCTCCAAACTAATTACAATTTTAAAATATTGGCTCCCTATTTCTATTTCAGATTTAGGTAGTTTTTAACACACAGTGTGTTAGTTTTGTATTTGTGGTTATTTAATCTTGAAAAAAAAACACTAGTTTATGTTGGCAGAATTTATTTTAGACTATCATTTATTCTATGTAATCTACATTAAGTCACTCAAAAATACTCCAGTGTTGTTCTCTTAAGGATTATGATACCACCAAGAAAAGATTTAGAATTACTTGAATTCTCTGGAAAAAGAATGGGTTACAATTTCTAATACAGTTGGCTCTCCATATCTCTGGATCCAAGCAAACCTTCCTTTTGCCATTTTATATAAAAGATATGATTTTACCACATCACTGTATATGATAGGACTTGAATATCCACAGATTTTGGTATGTACAAGTGGTTCTGGAACTAAACCCCAGTGGATAAGAAGGGCCCACTGTAATACAATGTAGATACTACTATAAACTATAATTGAGTACCTTGACTCAACAATATTTGAATGAGTAGTTCATTTTGTGTACATAAAAGCTCATTCACATGCTGTTATTTCAGAATTTGTTCACTATGGAGGATGGAAATGGAACTTAAATGTGGGGTCATGTAAAGTAAATTCAGTCTTTATACTTTGTTATGTGGATCTTCAGCTATGTTGTTGTGTGCATTCAAGTTGTTTCTAATTTGTGGTGACCATAAGTCAAACCTATCACAGGAAACCTATCACAGGGTCATCTTGGCCAGATTTCTTCAAAGGGGATTTGCCATTGGGGTCCTCTGAGAATGAGAGAGTGGACTTGCCTAAGGTAACCAAGTGGATTTCTATAATTGAGCTAGGATTTCCACCCTAATCTTCAGAGTTCTAGTCCAAAACCCAAAGCACTATCCTATGCTGGCTTTCTGCACAGCAATGCAGTAAACTAAATTATAAAACCTGAAAGCAGCCATAGCAAACATTTCACCCACTGGTCTAATCTGGGCTGTAATGCTATCTTGCCCTGGACATGTTTCATTTCCATCATTAGGCCTGCTTGAATTTTACCTCTCTGTTCTTTTCCCCCCTTCTCTCCCCTTTTCTCCATCTTTTTTTCCCCCTTGGTTGTCCTAATCTCTAGTTTGTGCTTTCCCAATCATTTTGGTTTACCCAGACCCAGTCTGACCTTCCAAGAAATGCTCCATCTTTCCAGAGCACTTTGGTCTCTTCTGGGGGTTTGTTTCTTTTTTGGAACTGCTGCAGATTCCTAGTTACTTTTTTAAAAAAAGTTTGAATGCAGCCTTACATTGTCCTGCTCTGTCATGGCTAAATTTTCCAGTTGCTGCTTCTGGTCAGGTATGGTTAAAACTCTGGAAATGTTGAAATGTCAATAAAACCATGGAAGAATTAGTGAATAGGAAGGACAGGAAGCAATTTTCATAATTTTAAGTGAAATGTTATTATGTAGTTTCTCTGTTTTTGAGGGCCAGGGGATAATTTTTGGTTTTGCTGTTTAGGTGGTACCTGAATGTTTAATAAGATTTATTTCTGAGTAACAATGGGGCTTATATTGGTATAGATGTGTACAGTTCAGTAAACACAGAAGTTAACTTAAGGGCCTTTGCAGACTGCCAGAAATAGTGCACATTAAATTGAGGCACTGCCCTGGCTCAGTGCTAGGGAGTCATGGGAATTGTATTTTTTTCTGGGACATTGAGCCTTCTCTGTCAGAGAGCTCTGGTGCCACAATAAATTACAGTTCCCATGATTCCCTAGCACTGAGCCAGGGCAGTGTCTCAATTTAATGTGCACTATTTCTGGCAGTCTGCAAAGGCCCTTAGTTTTGCCTTTCTTCTTATTTACTTTTGATAGAAGATGTAAACAAAACTTGCATATATTTGCATCTTCAATTGCAGAAAAGACACCTCACTGAAGCAATGGTCAACTACTGTGAATTCCCTCCCCCCCCATCTTTGGACTCTCCCCCCCCCCCACCCCAAAAAAGCCAATCATTTACATTAAAAATGATGTTTCCACATTTATTTATTTATTTATTTTGTATAGAAGATGTGGATTTGGTACAAAATATACTATTGCACATGAACCTTTTTTTGGCATGAAAACAGTATTTTGTGTGAGCGGGAACTTCACCTAAAAGCGAAATGAAAAAATTGAAGAATCACTGAAAAATTAGGTTCAAACTGACCTGTCTTCCAACTCTTTGAACCCTCCTGTGTGGTTTGGTTTTTAAAGCTTGTAAACCAGGAATTATGTCCTATGCCCTTTCTTGTGAATAATATAAATAACTGTAGGATCAGTACTTGTCTGAAAAGTGCAATGAAAATATAACAAACAGAAAAAACAAAACAATGACAATATCTCTATATAAACGAATTATGGCTTGGCATGAAGTCATGGTGTAATGCTATATCCATGCAGCGGTGTGAATGAGGGCTGAGTTTGGCCATGACCTTAAGTATTCTCTCTACTCATTTTTATAGGAGACTCTACACTCTTAAAATGGGGCTAGGTCAATTTAATTGCTCTGGCTGCCTCCTGTTGCATTCTGGAATGTAGTTCAGGAAAACACATTTAGACTGTTCAGCCAGAGAGCCTTTAAGCCTCACTGAACTACAAACCCCAAAATACAACAGGAGACAGTTAAAACACATAAAGTGACCTAGCCCCATTTTAAGAGTGTGGTGTAATAAGCTCGATAATTTACATTTCTTCTGAGCTTGACTTGCCATTGCATACAAACATAAGATTATATTTTGTCACAAAACAGGTAAACAACCAGGTTACTTCTTTTCAAGGGATTAGAGTTTGTCATTGAACCACAGCCTCTAGTTCATATGTAAGAGCAAGACAAAATTAGCGGAAGGTGAATCTAAGCACAATGAAAATCACATTTGTGCTTATTGCAGCACTTAAACCTTTGTTTATTATTAAGTGCTAAGAAAGCCTTTGGGTCCTTCATTTGAAATACATAAGCACTCATTCTAGAGAGTCTCTGCTTAATTTCTCAGCTACGTAACTCCTTCAGTAATTAACCACTTTCTGTCCAGAATTTCGAAGGTTATTTTTGGACTACAGCTCCACAAATTCTTTAAGCAGCATGACCACCATGCTGGATAGGGGGCTTACAGGATTTACAGCCTGAAAACCAAATTTTCCAAGCACTCGTCAGAACAAAATGTACCCTCTATTAATGTCGAACAAAAAAACAAATTGAAGATAATTAATTACACAATGAAATATTATCATTATATCATAGATTGGTGGGAAACATGTAAACTATTCAATTTTACAAATATGAGAATGCATACATGAGTGATTGAGGCTCTAAGAAAAGGTGTTGGAAAAATAATCATATTACCATAGGATTAGTCAGTTATTATTATAATTCAATTCTAGTTTGAAATGCTTCAGAGAAGAACAACCCCAGACATTTTACTGGGGAGGGGTGTTGTAGGGTTCAGCAAAAGTTCACAATTATTGGCTTATGAAAGCAGGTAAGACTTTTAAATCAAACCTCTTTGGGGGGTTTTCTTAATCTTTGCAAGACAGCTTGTGCTGTTTTGCAAAGGCACATTTCTCCTTCATTTTTCTAGAAAGGAATAAAAAAAAAAAGTAGAGACATCCTATTACCCATTTGCAGGTCAGTAGCATTTGAATGACATCATGTACATCCTAAAGATGAAGGAAATGACAGAGCCTTTCACTAAAATGTGTGAAAATAGATTTGAAAAATTATAATCTAAATGGCAATGCATTCTTCTTAATGCTTTCTATAAATGAATTCTGAAAGAAAGTTACAGCTTCATAGAGAGTTCTGTACAGAATAGAAAGGATTATTTCATAAACTAGTTTTGTGATATATGTGGCATTTTGCCTTACTGCAAAGCAGCTAGTCATTGAGAGGAGAGGAGAAAGCACTGTCACAGGAACGATCACCTGCCATCATTTCCATTAGAATCTGACTCACAGAGAACTTTGAAACATCTACCCACTTCACATTTGAGAAACAGAGAAAGATAGGCATAAAATGCACTCTAGATCTGTGACTAGACTGCTCAGCATTGCTTATGCAATAGCAGCAATCATTTTAGTGCACACAATTGGGAATAGAAGGTGGCAGCAATGGGTTTAAAATAAAATATTTTGTAAGAGCACACTATGCAGTACTAATTGAATATATTTCCCTAAATACATATAACCCACAATGTCTTCAATTTTAATCTGTTTCATATCACAGAGATGGAATGGCCATGCATCACTTGACTTTTATCTATACTCTTAATTGTTTGTCACTTGATGATTGGCAGATGAATGCATGCATTTACTTCATAGAATCATACTGGAGAAGTAGACAGGTGGCTGTGAGCCGCCCCAGGAAGCTGCACCGCGGGGCCGAGATATCCCCACACCTCGGCCCCGCGGTGCAGCTTTGCCGCCCCTGGAAGGAGTGCTAAAATAGCGCTCCTTCCACAAGTCACTGAAGGTGCACCGCAAAAGGCTGGCGGCGCACCTTCGGCGACTCTTCCGCCGCAGTGTGTGCGAACGCTGTGGCAGGAAGACATCGTCGGAGTGCCGGCCATGAGGAGGGGGTGGCGCTCCGATGATGCCTTCGGGAAGGGGTTGGGGCGCCCACCGTGCGGCTGCCCCTCCCCTTCCTTGCCCCCAAAACAGCCCTTTTAGCCGTCTGCTTCCCCCCATATTGTTGCAAGAGACCACAAGTACCAGTCCAACCCACTGCCATGCAGGAAAACCAATCAAAGCATCCCCAACAGATGGCTATTCAGGCTCTGTTTAAAACCTCAAAAGGAGAAGATTCTACCATATTTCGAGGCAGCATATTCCACTGTTGAACAACCATCAGGAAATTCTTCCTGAGATTTAGTGGAATCTCTTTTCTTGTAGTTTGAATCCACTGTTCCTTGTCCTAGTCTCTGGGGCCATGGAAAACAAGCCTGTTCCCTCTTTGCTATGACATCCCTTCAAATATTTAAACATTACTATCATGTCCCCTCTTAACCTTCTTTTCATCAGGCTAAACATTCCCTGATCTCTAAGCATCTCCTCATACGGTATGGCTTCAAGACCTTTCACCATTTTGGTTCATTTAAAAGCATCATGGATGATCTAATATGAAACCTATACCTAAAGGATGTATCTATGATAATCCATTCACATTTACAATTCAGCAGCTACCCAGTCATGAAGAGGCATGTGTGACCCATGCCTCTGCATTGTTGCGCTATGGTTCACATTCAAATATGCCTAACCAATTTGCTAACTCAACACATAATGCTCTACATTGACTACTTTGTTAACCATGTGTCACTACGTAACATATCCTGGCCCAACCCCTCTAACCTATTTTACTAGACAACAGCAGCACCAAGAGATAGAGGTCTGTTCATCTGGTTATTGGAATGCAGGGGAGTTATATTTCCAATCCTTTTCCATCAGCAAGCAAGGCTATGATGGTACTCAGAGGGGTGTGTGTGTACAAATAATAATAATAATAATAATAATAATAATAATAATAATAATAATAAGGTTCTTGCTTCTGATTGTCACAGACCCACTCACTGGAGAGGTGGTTGTGGAAACATCCTCCTGTGGTCCAGTTGCCAGCTGAAGAGACTTCCATCTCCCCATGAGGTTGCTGTTTGGTAAAATAGATTCAAGCAAACATTTACATATGTGACAATAGTGCCACAGTCATATATAGAGAGAGTTATTGAATACAGGGCAGTTGTGGATCCATAACTCTAGGCTAGAAATCTAACTGCAATACAGAATGCCAGCAATAGTTTATAAACTGAGCTAGGGATGTCCAGCTTTCAAATGTTAAAGACCTGCAACCTCATCATTTTTGGGTGTCCTGGGTCATGTGAATCCAAAATGTCCAACAACATCTAAATTACTCATTTTAGATTACATTATAAAATATCCCCAATTTGCTTGTTGAGCATGAAATACATAAAATACAACAAACTTAGCTTTGTCCAGAAAATGTGTAACAGCAAATGCTGCAAGGAAACAGAAAATGGGCCAATATCCAATTGGAATGTCTTTATTGCTGCCAGAAATGCGCTAGCAATAATACAATCCAATGATGGTTGAAGTCAGTCAAGCAGCAAAACCTCTCCACTTTACTCCAAATTAATTAAGATTATAAAATTTATTTGCCACAGTGCTATTAGAGTAGAAACAGGACAGTATTATTCTGTTCAGTAAAGGAGCTATACTGAAACTATTTTGGACACAGATGTCAGCACCTAGGACAATTCTTTTGAAGATCAGACTAAAGCCCAAGGTAGATTTTCCACCCTTCTGGCATCAGAGCCACCTATTGATCCATTGGTTATCATTTTTCTCATTCTAGATTTCAGTGGAAGCCAATAGCTGAATCACATTATTCTTCATAATTTGGCTATTTTTTCCTCATAGAATCATGCTTATGCTATGAAAATGAACATTATATTGCAAACCAGTATTATCTGTATTCATATCTATGCAGGGTTAATGCATGAAGATAATTCTTTCTTCTGGACCTATACCTAGGAGTTTATCACACGGGGAGCCCTGTGCAAAAACAGGGCTTTAAAGTAAAAAAAAAAAAAAAAAAAAAAAAAAAAAAAAAAAAAAAAAAAAATGCAGAAGCGGAAGCTTTCAATGAATGGGATTTCTCCCATTCTTCCCTGTGTGAAAAGTGAAAGTGCTGTTAAAAGGAGGTTAATCCGAACAGAAATTAGACAAAAACTGCTTCTTTTTACTTTCGGGATCTCCCGAAAATAAAATGAAGCAGTTTTTGTCTAATTTCTGTTCAGATTAACCTCCTTTTAACAGCAACGGCGTCTGAAAAAACACCCACTTTTGTGGGTTTTGTTTAATTTAAAGCCCCGTTTCTGCACAGGATTTCCCCCATGTCATAAACTCCCTAGTCACTTCTTGTGTACACATGAAATCTCTACTAGACAGATACATTGCAATAGATCACAGACGTGCCTTCAACCTATTTAATTTATTTATTTCATTTATATGCCTCTTTTCTCCCAGAAAGGGACCCAAGGAGGCTCATAAGATATGCAAGGGCTTAGCTAAAAGGGCTTCTGTATGATTTTCATTGATCCTCCCCTTCCCTGAACCATATCTCACACCATTCATTGGGGTTCTTTTCTCCTTTTATGCTACATTTTCAGTCAGCTGAATGAAATGTGCTCTACCTTATCCTAATGTTGAATAGCTGCCCCAAGAAGCTGCGGATTGGGGCCGAGGTAGCCACACTCCTTGGCCCCAATCCTCCCCTTTTCAGGCCCTGGGAGGAGTGCTAAAATAGCTCTCCTTCCACAAGGCATGGAAGGGGCGCCGCAAGAGGCGTTGGGTGCCTCTTCAGCGTCTCTTCCACTGCAGCGTGTGCGGACGCTGCGGCAGAAGTATGTCATCAGAGCGCCCGTCATGTGGAGCGACGGGCTCTCCGATGACGTGTTTGGGAAGGGGTTGGGACACCCAGCGTGAGGCTGCACCTCCCCTTCCTTGCCTCCAAAACGGCGCAAAGCACTGTCTGCAAAGGGGGTTAGTTTCACACTAAGAACAGCTAAATATTTGTTTAAAGCAGGTGGGAAAATGGTGCTGCTCTAACTAAACAATAGTTAACTTTAAGAGAAAGAATATTGTAAACAAGGCATTGACAGCTATCCCATAATCATGTCAGTGAAATCTTCTAAGCAAATCTTAATTTTGACCTTAGGACAGTTTTTTTTTATTTTATTTTGTTTTATTTTATTTTTTATTTTTTTTGCTACAGAGTCAGATGTAACCCAATGAATATTTCCATATAAATTCCTTATTGCAGGGTCCACCTAATTCTTGAAAATCAATTCTCCAGGATTACTGGTGTTATCAGTCATATTTGTGCTAGAACTTTAAAAGTGCCAAGAACATATTCTATAGAATCAGTTGTTATTTAAAACAGAGCAATACAAGCAATTACACACACACACACAAACACACTACATGGTTTGCCTGAATAAAAATCATGGCATCCATCTCTTTTGCCAAACTTTTTTTTTTTTTTAGATTTTAGCTGACCATGTTAACTTGACATGTCTTCCCAACACCATCATAATTTATTATTATTATTATTATTATTATTATTGCCACAGTGCTTTTAGAACTAGTAGAAAAGTTCCATCTCTTGGATAGAAACAGGACAGATTATTAAGTGCTTAATATCTTACTGTAACTATGAAAAAGCCTCTAGCCCACCTTAAACCCAGTGTTATAATTGCAATACAATTGAGTGGAGGAGATACCTACTTGGTATCATTAACCCCTCCCCACACGCACACTTATTGCCTTTCATGTGTGTGTTTAATACCAATCAGTCAACACTCAAAGAATTAGCAATTCATACTACCTATAGGCAAACCTTATATACCTTCATCTGTTTAATTTCTGAGTCAAGCAGCTGTGAAAAACATAAGAGCAAGGCCAGTGAAAAAATTATGGCAGTTTTCACTTATGAACAACTACAGCAACCAGATGTAAATACCTGCCTTTTCCTGTTCTCTCACTGAACAACCTATGGAATTGGATATGAGAGCCACAGAAGTTTAGTAAGCTATAGTACAAAGCTCACTATCTCTTTCACTAAGCATTATCTGGCTACGAGATGTATACTTCCTTAACTTCCCACTTACTTTCATCCATTATTCCCCCTGAGTATAGATCCATCTGGCACCCTCCTGAATCACCACCTCCTTCTCCAGTTTCTAGTTGGAACAAAATGTGAGATCACACTTTTTTTTCTCCCTTCCTTTTATTATATTCTCCTACTGTAGTTTCCCCTTCCTACTGCCTCATCAGTATTCTAAAGCCACATTGTGCAGTCTGCAACTTTTCTCACTCCCTCCTTTGGAAATCCTCCCATAGTTTGCTATTTATTTGCCAATTTGCTGTTGTAGTTTTTTGTTCTAAAATAAAAATAATAAAATAGATTTTCCAGAAAACTTTGAATTTTGTCGCTTTCTTCTGTTCTTCTCTTTAGGGATTATTTAGTGCTTTTTAAATGTTTTTTTGTCAAATTGTGCATATTTCAACCAGTTTTACCAGACAAGAAGCCAGAAATGACTTTCTTAACCAAACATTTCAGCAAAATTCTCCTAGTTGTCTGTGGGGCCAAGCAGCGGGGCGGCCATGGGCCGCCCTGGGAAGCTGCGGATCGGGGCCGAGGTATCCGCACACCTTGGCCCTGCGGCGCAGCATCCCAGCCCCAGGAAGGAGCGCTAAAATAGCGTTCCTTCCACAAGATGCCGAATGTGCACCGCAAAAGGCTGCCAGCGCACCTTCGGCGCCTCTTCCGCCGCAGCATGTGTGGATGCTGCGGTGGACAGGCATCCTCGGAGTGCCGGCCGTGAGGAGGGTCTGGCACTCCAATGATGCCTTCAGGAAGGGGTTGGGGCGCCCAGCTTGTGGCTGCCCCTCCCCTTCCTTGCCCTGAAGACAGCGCTTAGCGCCGTCTGCTTCCCCCCTGTTTTTGACAATTGCCTATTTTCCAAACATAGAGAAGAGACATCAGGTATATTTTGAGACATGCATCCGGAGAAAGCACAGTAAGCTTATTTGTATAGCTGCATCCTAACACTGGTTTATCTCAACACTATAGTTATTACTTCAAGTTCAGTCAAAAACTGAACTATAGGCCTAAGCAGACTGCCAGAAATAGTGCACATTAAATTGAGGCACTGCCCTGGCTCAGTGCTAGGGAATCATGGGAACTGTATTTTTTTTCTGGGACATTGAGCCTTCTCTGTCAGAGCTCTGGTGCCACAATAAATTACAGTTCCCATGATTCCCTAGCACTGAGCCAGGGCAGTGCCTCAATTTAATGTGCACTATTTCTGGCAGTTTGCTTAAGCCCTATGCTCACAAATTTGGTTTGGCATTCTCTTTGGGCCTTTACAGACTGCCAGAAATAGTGCAACTTGAAGCCACTTTAACTGTCCTGGCTCAGGGCTAAGGAATCATGGGGACTGTAGTTTATTGTGGCACCAGAGCTCTCTGACAGTGAAGGCTCAATGTCCCAGAAAAAAATACAATTCCCATGATTCCCTAGCACTGAGCCAGGACAGTTAAAGTGGCCTCAAGCTGCACTATGTCACCAGGTCATTCATTATCACATCATATCATAAGCCAAATCTATATTAGCAATGAATGGAGATAATGCAATGGGACAGTGTATTTGGTAGCTGCATATATATATAAAATTTGTGATTTGCAGCTCAGCAGTGAAGTTCTGATAGAATAATCATCTTCATTTCCCATTGTTTCCTTAAACCCAAGATAATGCAACAAACCTGAAAATTAACATTTTCACCTGTAGCTTCCTTTCTACACCTGATTCTTCCAGGTAGACATGGAACCAGAATATGATAGGGGAGTAGTGGGTTTCTGAGGAAACCTGCCTGTCATGGGAAGGAAACCTGTCTGTCTTTCTTTTCTCCTTTTTAGCTTAAAGGCCTGGGGCTTATCAGACTATTTTTAAGCTGCAGCTGCAGTGTAAGATCAGCTTAATTCAATGTGTCCTTCTTGTGCCAAATGCATTTTAAAATGGCCAGAGAAATCACATATCAACAGTAAGGTCATAGAGATTAAAGGAACCCATTTATCCAAATCTTTATTAAGAACAGTATGGCTAATTGCTACAACTTCTGTGAACAACACATGTCCTATACATCATGTGGATACTTGGATCCCATCCATCCCAGGACTAATATTTCTACTTAGATTATTGCTGTTGGTCACAGGAGAGTTGTACAGCATAGACACTCATACATTGAAGCTACATAACTCAACACTGTAACACCTGTGTCCATACTTTGGAGCATCTGTTTTTGGTCATTATGTCTCCTAATATATTTTAACATTTTGCTTTTAAACCAAACAGTAATAGCAATTGCCAGAATTAATCTCAAATTGTTAACCCTGATCTCACTAGAAGTGTAAACTTTTCAAGTGGGTATTTCTGATTTAAAATGCTGTTATTTGGTCCCATGAAGCCAGGAAGTTCCTACTGGGAATTCCCTGGTCTGTAGCTGTTTGGGGCAATTCTCAGATTATAACACTCCTAAATCTTGCTCTGTTGGATGAAGGCTCAGCACTTATACAGAAGAAACAAGCAATACAGGAGCCAGACAAAAGTATAAAGGATTGTAAAAGAAGAGGGCCTAAATGAAATGGAAGATTAGAGACTCTTTTACAGTAAGAATTGAAAGATATAGCTGTGCTGGCAACTTCTTTATTTCAGTTAGGGCCTCTGCAGATGGGCAGCCATGGGCCGCCCTGAGAAGCTGCGGATTGGGGCTGAGGCTGCCACATGCCTTGGCCCCAATCCACTCTTTTTCCAGCCCTGGAAGGAGCACTAAAATTGTGCTCCTTCCACAAGGCGCAGAAAGGGCGCCGCAAGAGGCGGTGAGCGCTTCTTCGGCATCTCTTCTGGCTCAGCGTGTCTGGACGCTGAGCTGGAAGGACGTCATTGGAGCGCCCATTGTGTGCAACAATGGGTGCTCCGATAACGTCCTCAGGAAGGGGTTGGGGCGCCCAGCGTCCGGCTGCCCCTCCCCTTCCTGGGATTGAAGACGACACTTTGCACCGTCTGCAAAGGGGGTTCGTCTCAAAGGTGCTACAAGATCTCTCTCTTACAGTCAGTTCTTCTTCTTCTTCTTCTTCTTCTTCTTCTTCTTCTTCTTCTTCCCATTATCCTCTACAGCAGAGTAGAGTTTACAGCTTTACAGTTAAAGACCTCCACATTTAGGAACATAGAAAGTTTTCCGAGTCAGCCTACTGCTCTGTGTAGCTCAACATGCTCAACTCTAGCTGGCAACAAAGGCTCTCCAGGATTTCAGACACAGTTCTCCCAAGAAATTCTTGATCATCACCCATCCAAGCACTGACTAGGCATGATTCCACTTATATTCTGAAACCAGATGAGAGTATTTGTGTTGAGGAAAATAGGAGGGAAGTTTCAGCTTCCTCTTTCTCAATGTTGTAAAGCACAACTAGGTGTTCTAAACTGAATCTTTGCATTTTGTTGTGCCTTTGCTATCAGAAAATTCCTGATTTTGTCTGTAGGATAACTGCAGGCAGGCAGGAGCTAAGCTCCTTGATTAGCAATGAAGAAGAGCTAGGTAAGAACCAAGGGCACAGGTGGGAGCATCTAGGGATGAAAAGAATATTCAAGATATTTTTAGTGGTAGAAAATGTGTTCATCATGTTTGAGAAATACTGGGAAGAAGAAACCTAGACAAGAATCCTTGCAGTTTGACTGTTATGCACAGACAATGCCATCATTGTGGATATGTTCTGTACAGAATTTTCACCTGTTTGCACAGAAAATGGGGCCACCTGAGTTACTGGGTGAGTCCAGTTGGTGTGTGGGGGAGCTTCAGATCTGTGGTGGCTTCCCCACTGAGCCCAGGCTTCGGTCCTCTCCCAGCAGGCACTGGGGGCATTTGGAAGGCCCGGATTGGCTCTCCAGGCTACCGATGGGTATGACTTTCAGAAGCTGCTCAGGACTACATGTCCCAGTAGGCTGTGTGACTGGAAGCACCTCCCTTCAGCCCAGCCAGTGGCCTCTCTGATTAGTTGGGAGGCTGGAGGGATGTGGGACTTCTGGACACCCCTTCTTCAGATTGGCAGCTCAGCCTATTTAAGGTTATGTGGCTGGGATGATTAGCGCCATTCCAGCCTTTCTTTTGGTTTTGCATGGGGTCATGGTTTGCTGTCACAACTTTCCAGGGGTAGTAGCATGGGCCGTGGATCTGGTGGGCATGGCTTCTGATGCTGCGGAGCACTGGATCGGGAGCCCCATGGGGACCTGGGGGTGCTGGGAGTGATGAGGTGTTGCCATTGCAGGGCCAACTCCTAATCAATGTCCCCCGGTGACAAAGGGGTGAAGATGCAGACATGCAATCAGTTGGTTACCCCTTCTGTCATCCTGAGGCCTGGCTGTGACTGGGCAATGTGGTTCATCGAGCAACAGGCGGGTTGGTCGATGCTAGATCCAATCCCATGCATTTGGGCCAATACTACCTGTCAGCTGTAGTCAATAAAGTTGTGGCCTTTCCCCTTCCAATTGTGTGTCCAGGTGTTTCTTTCTTGCCACATTTCCCCTTCCCCTGCAAATGGCCATTACTTCACAGAAAACAGCACTGACTGTGCAGAAAACAGTATTTCTATACAGACATATTTTATTTTTATTTTATTTTTTTGTGTGTGTTGAAAATGCTGTTTCCTGCTCATAAAATTCAAAAATTCCAAGTCTGGAGTTGGTGTCTCAATGAACAACCCAGGGAGGTGATCCATGGAGTATGTTAGGATGACAGAGATGTTACTGTGTTCCTCTAAAAGTATGAATTCCTTTCTATTCTATGAGGCAAAATGGACTGGCAGGAAAAATGGCTTGATGATGCCCTTTCCAAAAGCAGTTTGAAACCCCGCTCCCTGCATGACCTGCTCCCAAGATGGGCCAAATACACAGGGGCAGACCACACAGTGTGGCATCAAGCTGTGTCACTGGTAATATATTTATTTTTTGTTCCCTCCATGCCATACATGCACATCATCACACAAACACACCACCTGTGACTTCCAAGTACCTCCTACATCCACCCAGATGCCATCCCATTGCATGGCCACCCCTCTGATCAGCCACACATTTACACGTGCAATGTTCCACCCAAAAGGGGCATTGGTGCGTTGATGTGCAAATGATAGATTAGCAAAGCACAATTATTGAGCAACCCCCCCCCCCCCCCCCATGTTCTCTTCACCCCATGCTCCCCTGTTGGACTGTCTGGTTGTAGTGTGTATGTTGTAGTTACATCCATGCAAGTTGTCAAACTTTCATTTCTTTGCTTTGCTGCAGCCCCATACTCACATAGGGGTGTTTATATGCAACAGCAAAGATGCACATTTTCTGCTTTGAGTCAGACTATCCTAGCTTCTTTTTGCTCTGGTTTTTAGTCTCGGAGCATGGCTTTAGTCCTATTTCCAGCTGCTTTTGTGGTGTGCATCATCTAAACACTCCACCTTCAAGATGACTGTAAACTGCTTTATTTTGCCCATATGTTTTGGCCCTTTGTGTATGCAAACAACCCTATATCTGCAATGCAAATTACAAATTCACAGTGTCTAGTAATAATTTCTCACTGCCTGGAAGAAAAAAAAAAGTATTTCATTTCCTTTTTTATTTCAAACATGGTAGCAAAATGAATGAACTGGAAAGAAACTGATTCATGTACCTATCACAAATCTATGAAAAAAATATCTTGTTATTCCCTAATTCCTTTCTAATTTAAACATGAAAATGGATCACTATACTAATCTATTTTAGAACTAACAATAAAAGTTCATGGAGTAGATATATCCCCTTTCTTCATGGAAGAATAAAGCCTGACTGAAATTTATTTATTTTTTTAAAAAAAATGTCTAAGTGCCACAGTAAATAATAAAAATATATAGCCACGTGTGAAGTCATTCACAACAGCTGCAGTAATTTGGAAGAGGCAGGCTTTTAAAATAATATGAAATAATATAATAATTTTAAATGCAAGCAGCATGAACAAACAAACAAAACTAAAGCTTTTAATATTTGATTTGCTATTTTCCTGTTGACATTCTGCATATTTCATTTATATTTTTCATTGTATCGTTTTCCACAGTAAAGCCCTCAAAATGTTGCCTCAAAGGCAAAAAGTTTGAGATCCAGCTGCTCCTACAATCATCTTCATTTTTCAAACACTTAGAACATAAATTAGGTTAAAATGATTATCGTGGATTTTACTGGGCTTGTAGAAACATGCTGTTTCCTAGTATTCCAATTAATTATGTCCCTTTGAATTTTTATAGAGCATGCTGTGGTACAAGTACCCCATATGTTCTAATTAATTGTATTTTTAAAAGGGTAATGTGTTAACTCAAGAAAATAAGTTACATCTGGAAAAATAAGAAATGTAAGGATCACAATAATGTGGGTGAAATTCACTACTTAATTTGTTTTATCGAAGTAAATTCCTCTACTTAATTTTACTCAAAAATCTTCATTTTTTCCAATAAAGAAAAAATTGCATCACCAATGATTAAGAACCCCAAATCAATTTCCACATGGAAATTTCACATAGAAATTGTAATATTGTGTTATTAAGATTTTGTTTCTTTTTCTTTAAAAAAAGTATACAAGTTATAATAATAATAATAATAATAATAAAACCCTACATGGCTTGGGTCCAGCTTATCTTAGGGACCGCCTCTCCCCATATGAGCCCCCTCGTGCCCTTCGGTCAGCGGGTAGGAATTTACTGCATCAACCGAAGTCGAGGTCTGTATACACCTCGCGGAGTGCATTTTCTGTTATTGCCCCCAAATTATGGAATGGCCTGTCGGATGAGATCCGTCTTACTACAACAATTACTGCTTTCAAGAAAGCAGTTAAGACGGATCTCTTCCGGCAGGCCTTCCCGGAATAACCCTCCTAGAGGACGAATATCGATTCCTCCCCCCCTTAAAGCTCTTTGCTGTTTTGCCGTTCCCTGCATTTGTTGTGGTTGTATTTTATAGGATTTTATTGTATTTTATCGTTATATTCTGTGTTTTAATACTATGAAGTTTAATTTTGTCTTAAGGGGATGGGAGGGAATGGGAGGTGGGATTGGGACATTGGATTGTTTTAATTGTACTGTCTTAACCGTTGTAAGCCGCCCCGATTGCGATGCAGAGGGGCGGGGTAAAAATAAAACTTATTATTATTATTATTATTATTATTAATAATAATAAATAGTTCTATCCCATCCCTCTGCAATGCAAGTTGGACTTAATTTCTTGTGGTAGCAAATGGATCATATATGTGTTTGGATTTAGAACTAAGGGCCTGAACAGACTGCCAGAAAGAATCCAGCTTGAGACCACTTTAACTGCCCTGGCTCTGTGCTAGCGAATCATGGGAACTGTAGTTTATTGTGACACCAGAGCTTCCTGAGAGAGAAGGCTCATTGTCTCAGAAGAACTACAATTTCCATAATTCCCTTGCATTGAGCCAGGACAGTTAAAGTGGTCTCAAACTGGATTATTTCTGGCAGTCTGTTCAGGCCTTAAGTCTGCATGCTGTTTGTCTGTAGTTCTATCTACTGTACAATATCCATGGTAACAGTGGCTAGTCATAGTTCTTTTACTCATTAGTAATTCTTTTACCCCTTTTCAGCAATTTTTCTCCATGCTGCAAGAAAGAATTTGAAAACCACATAGTTTTTGTTTATTCATAATTCAGGAACTATTCTGTACAGAAAACAGCATTTTCTGCAAGGAAAATAATATGTCAGTGCATAAATGTTAATTTCAGAAAATGTTGTGTTCTATGCAAATCAAACATGTGTAAATATTATGCAGAATATATCTCCAATTGCAATGTCTCTACAGAGGAAACAGCATTCTCTGTGTGGAAAATAATATTTCAATACAAAATATTAATGTCTACACAGGAAATGCTGGGGTTTTGTGTATAGAAAATGCTGGTTTGTATATAATTCAAACTTGTGAGCACTTTATACAGAAAAAATCTCCTATTATACTGTTTTCTGCACTGAAAACAACATTTTCTGATCAGGAATTAATATTCTTGTGTTGAAATGTTATTTTCCCTTCAGAAAATGCTATTTCCTGTGCAGGGAATTCTTTTTATGGTGTAGAACAACCACAAGTGAATTTTGTGCCAAAGAAGTCCTAAATTCTGAAGATTCTCATCAGTCCACAGGATTCGTCAAATAAGGCTTTTGTAACACTCAAAAAGCCCATGTTTTCCAACCATTTTCTGAATATTTCTGAATATTATTTGCATCCCCAAATATGGTATTGATGGAAGATGGAGATGATCTATGCTTTTACTGGCATTCATTACTGGATATGAGTAAGAGTGAGAGCTTTGTTATTTCTAATGCAGACACAAAGGTCTTCAGAAACCTGCATCAGAGAAACAATTTTCTAGAGGCCTCTAGGAGAAAAAGTTGAGCTGCTGTTTCCGGTTTTAGCTACCAGTGAACAGCTGCAACTGGCAATAAGTGGTTTTAAAGTACACATACACTGTAATATAGCTTTTGTTTCTATAGACCTTCCCAGTTCAGGATTCTGGACCTTATCACACGCGGGCCACAAAGCGATAAGAAACCGATATAAGAATAAATCCAGTACTATACCGAAATGAACCGAAAGAGCCCCCACAATACGTAAATGGTTATCACACGCAATTCCAGTCATTGCGCATTTATTGCACTTCCAAGAAAGCGCATCCTGGACACGTATTTGCCGTTCACACACAAGTGAGAAATTCCGGTACAGAACCCAGAAAATATGTTCTTGCACATGCGCAGAGAGGTGCCTCTCTGAGGATGTCTTCCATGGAGCACAAGCCCCGCGCGGGGCTCGTGCTCCAGGGAAGCCGTCCTCAGAGAGTGGAGGACGTCTTCCCTGGAGCGCAAGCCCCGCGAAGGTCCTTGCATTCCATGGGAAAACAGCCTCAGAGAGGTAGAGGACGGCTTCCCTGGAGCGCAAGCCCCACGCAGGTCCTTGTGCTCCATGGGAAAACGGCCTCAGAGAGGTGCCTCTCTGAGGACGTCTTCCCTGGAGTGCAAGCCCTGCGCGGGGCTTGAGCTCCAGGGAAGCCGTCCTCAGAGAGGTGGAAGATGTCTTTCCTGGAGCGCAAGCCCCGCGCGGGGCTTGTGCTCCAGGGAAGCCATCTTCAGAGAGGTGGAGGACGGCTTCCCTGGACCGCAAGCCCCGCGCAGGTCCTTGTGCTCCATGGGAAAACGGCCTCAGAGAGGTGGACGACAGCCTCCCTGGAGCGCAAGCCCCGCGCAGGTCCTTGTGCTCCATGGGAAAATGGCCTCAGAGAGGTGGAGGACGGCTTCCCTGGAGTGCAAGCCCCACACAGGTCCTTGTGCTCCATGGGAAAACGCCCTCAGAGAGGTGGAGGACAGCTTCCCTGGAGCGCAAGCCCCGCGCAGGTCCAGCGCTGCAGGGAGGACCTCCTCAGGTCCTCCTTGGAGCGCAGGTGGGGGCGGGGAAATGCTCCACAATACGTATTGGGGAATATGCTCCCCAATACGTATTGCCTGTTCATATGCATTTTGGACTCGCGGTAAATGTGAAATGATTCCGGTTGTGCACTTGTACTTCCTAAACAAATCAAAATTCAAAAGAACTCAATTGGTTTCGGATTCATTCGGGGTTCTGTACGGGTTCTTAGCGGTTCTGTGCAACGTCGTGTGAACACACGGCAAAATAATACGTATTAGGACGGGATTTCGTTTGGATCCTGTCTGCTTTGGACCCTGTGTGATAAGGTCCTCTGTTACAAGTGAACTATTGGGCATTAGGTCCAGAACAGTGCCAACCTAAAACCAAAAGTTTCAAAGAAGGAAAAGGGATGGAAAATGTGTGGCCCTCCAGATATTGCTGCCCTACAATTCACATCAGCTCTAGTCAACACAGCTGATTGTTAAAGATGATGAAAGGTGCAGGATAGAAACATTTTAAAGGCCATATGTTCCCTAGCCCTGAAATAGTGACTATTAATATGGATGGGGAAAGAGGCAAACAGATTTTAGTATTAACACTGTATATTAAACACTGTGTATAGCAGGGTTAGGCAAACTGTCCCCTTTAAGGGCCGAGGGACTTCAGCTCCCAGAAGCCTCAGCCATGTTGGCCAATAGTCTAGGATTCTGGGAGCTGAAGTCCCTTGGCCCTTAAAGGGGACAGTTTGCCTAACCCTGGTCTATAGAGTGATAATATGTAAATAGAAACCTATATTTTTGTTCCATGCATAATCTAAACAGTGTTGGTACAAACTCAGCAGAGATTCCCACCATCATTCTCCTTAATTTTATCAGTAATAGTTCCAAGAACAGATTTTTTAGAAACACTGATCTAATAGATAGAGCCATAGTTGAGATTAACTGGATTATTATCAGTGAATCGAATTAAACATAGAAAATGTGAAAACCCTGAACCACACAGTACCAGTTGCAATTAAGTTACTTTAAAACTTTCCTGCATCCAACACTCTTAGTTAATTGTTACTGCTGCGTGCCTTCAAGTCATTTCTGACTTGTGGCAATGAACCTATCATGGGGGTTTCTTGACAAGATTTGTTCAAAGAAAGCTTGCCACTGCTTTCCTCTGATGTTGAGAGAGTGGGATTTGGCTGAGATCATCCACTGAGTGTCTATGACTAGGTGGGAATTTCATTCCTCACCTCTTGAAGCCCTAGTTCAACACTCAGATCACTATACTCCATTGGCTCTCTTGGTTCACAAAGATCTTTTAAGTTAATCAAGGGCCTCGGCAGACGGCTAATTGCGCCGTCTCCGAGGCCCGGAAGAGGAGGAGCCGCCGCACGTTCAGCGGCTCTTCCTCTTCCTGAGGGCGCACCCGGAAGTGCCGGCCGTCCGCACGGCCGGCGACTGCGGGTTGCCCTCACGCCGCGGCAGCCGAACGCGCCGCGGCGTTTGAGCCGCCGAAAGTGCACCCGCCGCTGTTAGGGCGCACTTTCGGCAGAATCTAAAAGGATCGCTATTTTGGCGGTCCTTTTAGATGCGCCGGGGATGCGCCGCCGTCCGGAGGCTGAACTCCGGCGGCGGTCCGGACCAGGGCGTCTCCGACGCCCTCGTCTGCATCCCCCCCCCCAAGTTAATCAGTTTAAACAGGGGTAGGCAACCTTTCCCCTTTAAGAGCCGAGGGACTTCAGCTCCCAGAAGCCTCAGCCATGTTGGCCAATAGCTCCTGGGATTCTAGGAGCTGAAGTCCCTCGGCCCTTAAAGGGGAAAGGTTGCCTACCCTGAGTTAAAAAGTCAAACTCAACTGTTTATCCAAATTCATGAAGATTTTATCCCTATGCTTTGTTTTGTCAGTATATAGATTATGCTTCAGCATACATTTGTGTGTGTTGGGATGGAGTTACCCCCAAAATTAAATTTATGTGCTTTGTGAAACTAAAACCCAGCTTCTTTGTTTGTTTGTGTTTTTAAATAACATAAAAGCTAGCATCAGGAAAATGTATGTGAAGCAAAGGTACATTGATGAAATGCATTTGCTACAAAAATTTAATAAATTTGGCTTCAAAATGATGTCCAGCCAAAACACCATCGCATCAGTTATTACCCTATAATGTAGAAGTCCTCTCACAGGCTGAAAAAAACAGAGAACAAAAATGAATGAGATGCCTCATTGAACTAAGTTAAAGAAAGATTCTTGAAGCTGCTACAACTGGCATTTGTGGTAGAAGTATCATTCCAGAGGTACATTAATAATCAAAATAAAGGCCATGCTGTTAATTAAATTTGTATCTGAAAACAAATCAGAGAGTGCTGCATTCAGACTTCATTAAGCATATTTGTGCTGATCCTGATAACACATAAGCCAATGAAAAAATCTCATTTCAGTGAAGAATGTTTTTTAAAAAAGAAATTTGGCTGATATTCTGAAATAATTCATTGACTTAAGTGGTTCTAGGTTTTTTTTAAATATAGTATCATTGCATCTGCATTGAAAAAGATGCAGATCATATAAAGAAAAGTGTCCCTCCATGTCAACCTTAATTTTGTCCATTTCATGGATGAAATGTCCTGAAAGAAAATTTCTGTTTCCTTGAGATAGCTATGGGAATACATTTGCCATTAACATCTCACTTTGTTTAATTTTTGCCACATCAGGAGAATGAGATGTGTGTGTGTGCCATTTACACAGGTTTGCTCATTAGAACAAAGTCACCTTTTCCTGACAAAACTGCACCCTTCTCTGTAATGAGTACCACCCAAAACAAAGGTTATCCTGATTATACAGAGTAAAATAAACAGGGCATTTTCAACATCTGCACTGATTAATCCTCAATAGGCTTTCCAGATGTCACCTAGAAAAACTGACTTTCAACCAAGGTCAGTATAAACTGGAAAAAAAGATACCACCAATCCTACCTTCCTGTCCAAATCCAATCCAAAAGTTAGTATATGCAGAACATTTTTTTCCTTTGAAATATAACATGTCCAAAAGCTATACTAGAAATGGGTAAAATAAATTTATTGCTATTTGCTTTACTGTATCCTTATTACTATTTCCATATTACATGAAATATAAGCCTCCCCCACAAAAGAGATGGTTCTGGTATGGAGACACTTGGCTTTCAGCAGGAAATGTGAAAAGAACCTGTGTATCTTAGTGGACCACATGCTGAATTTGAGAAAGCAGTGTAATTAAGCTATTAAGAAAGCTATTGCAGTCTTGACTACATAAACAGAAATGTCTATGTCATGGAAAATAATAATGACATAGCTTAAATTAGGATTCCTTGCTTGCTGCACTTGTTGAGAAAGTTATGACCTTAACCAAATTTTATCAATGTTTAGTCAGTTATGTTAAAGACTTCTAGTGATATATTATATATGACCTTGCAGCTATGCAGAACTGCTTCAGAAAGTCTTTATGCAAAAAATGCAGTTGGAAGGGATCTTGGAGTTCAAATACTCCAGTTCTTATTTAGTGCAGGTACTGCAGAGCACAGAAAGACTCTCTGAGAGATGGCCCACCAGCTTCTGCTGAAATATGTCCTAAAAAGGAGTACCTGCCACCTATCAAAGTAATATGTCTCCTGGCCAAACAGATGTTAGCATTAGAGAGATGTTGTTCTGCAATTTCTATGCACTGGTTGTAGTCCTGCCTTCTGAAGCAACCGATGTCTGATGGTGTTTATGTGCTTCTTTTATTTGTTGTTTCTAACTTTATTTCAAAATAAAATGTGCATGAAAAATAAATCCCTTATATTAGATACTTCCCAAAGTAAAACATAGTTTTGGAAATAAAGGAATTTGGTTAGTGTTTGTGGGGCCTTGGTATCAGGACCACCCATGGATACCCATGGATACCAAAAATCTATGGAGCTCTAGTCCCGTTATATACAGTGGGGTAGTAAAATGGTGTCCCTTATACAGTGGGCCCTTCCCTGTTCTGGACACACACCCCTGCGTATAAGAAAAATGCATATGTTCATTGAAAATAATGGGTGCATGCTCCTGTGTGTGGTGTGGTGTGCACATCATTTTGTCTCCCTGGGCTTGCCATACACATAAGCTCAAAGCTGTGTACAGCAAGCCTGCGTATGAAGCGAGAACACTGTACATAAAATGGCAAAATCTAGGTTTGATTTTTGGATTTTTGGTTAAATCCCTGGATGCAGAACCCATATATATGTTGGGCCAACTGCAAAGCAAGCCCTGGGGGGTGCAATGGTTAAATACTGATACTGCAGCCACAAGGTTGTGAGTTCGATCCCAGGGCCTCCAAGGTTGACTCAGCCTTCTATCCTTTTGTAGGTCAGTAGAATGAGTACCCAGCTTATTGTGGTCAATTGGCTTACAGATTGTAAACCACTTAGAGAGTGCTGAGTTCACTGATAAGTGGTATAGAAATGTATGTGCTATTGCTTCGCTATATATATTGATTCTTTTCAATTGCTGATATAGGAGAGTCTCCTGTAAGTTCAGTTGAATTAACAGTCACTAGAAAACAATGACAACAACAGGAGTTAAACAATGAATTTGTTTGTCTAGCTCTGGCTTCAGAGAGACAGTAAGTATTTATGCTGCTTATTGATTGTATCTCTCTGAACTCTCATAAGTAAGTGAAATATGAAAACAGTCATTTGTTTTATAGGGGAAATTTACTGGATTTTAAATGCCAGCTTTTATATAACAGCAAAACAAGACTGATAATTAATTTGAGGAAAAATTAAAAGCTTTCACTTGAAGAACTTTAAGCCAGTGAAGAACTACATTTATTTCAGAGTGACAGCATCCAGCACCTTTATTTCAAGAGTTTCATGTGGGATTTTCTTCTGCTTTCCCTTTCATTTTGTTTTAATTTTTAAGTCTTGTTATTCAGTTTTGGTAGTGTCTTAGAGCTTTGCAAATGAAGCTCACAATCATCAAAATCTATTTAAATAACCTCTAATCATGCATCCTACTTTTTATATTCAGGAAACATGGCTTGTACATCCTGTATATGCTGGGAAGAGGATCTTAAAGCCCAAACTTGTGTGCTTATTTTCAAAATGAGCTAGATGTGCCCATTAAATAACTGATTGCTCCAGCAAAGACCTTGTCTTTGCCTTCTCTGCATGCCTTTTGGTATGGATTTTCCTGTAACAAGATAAAAGGCTGAATAAAGCCATCTTTCTTATTTTACTTTTCATCACACCTTCCATTCAGCATGAACCTGAAGTTTTCCTATCAATTTTGACTCACCAGTTCTCAACAGTGGCCTGTGATCAAATTCTGCAGAATGTCAATTGGAAAACAATAAATGGGAGCAGAGATGACCTAAATAGAAGTCTGAACCAGAACTTCCTACTTCCTCCTTTCATGTTTTACCATATATGTCTTCCTCTTCTTCTTTTGTTTCTTTATCCCCCCCCCCACCTCATTTCTTTGGCACCCATTCATTATCAATATGTTATTTATATCCATATTAATACAAGAAATTTAATTTTGAATTAAGTGAAATACTTGGTAAACTGATGCTTTTCAACTTAATAGGTACAGACCACATAAATATGTAGTTCCATTGTACTGTATAGATGTCTAATCCCACATTAACTGTTATGGTTTCATGCTACTGAAGCCAAGGATCTGTAGTTTGAGAAGCTACAATCCTGGTTTTGTAGGACCTGGGTAGGGCTTTTGATGACAGAGTGTCTTGGAGGTCTCTTTTCATAGAGTCAGCATAAGTTAAAGCTAACCTGACAGCACATAGCAATAATATAACATGGAGTATTTGGAATTATCTCTCCAGGAGTGTGGCAGTTGTATTGTGATTAAGAGGGATATGTATTAGAGCTCTCTAGAAGAGAGCTCTCGGTATCTTTCATCAAACTACAAATCTTAGGATTCCACAGGATGGGGCAATGGCACTTAAAGTGGGAGCAAAAAGTTTTAAGAATTCATAGATGCAGTGTAGATACTTTTGCAGGGGAGGGAGGAACAACATCTTCTCCAGCATACTTATGGGACAAGAACTTTCTCATTCTTTGGGGAACAAAAAAAAAACAAACCAAAAACCAGCATGTTCTAGATGTGGCTTTCATGGCCGGCATCCATAGTTTTTTGTGGGTTTTTCGGGCTGTGTGGCCATGTTCTAGAAGAGTTTCTTTCTGACATTTCACCAGCATCTGTGGCTGACATCTTCAGAGAATCTGGCAAAACATCAGATGCTGGCAAAACATCAGAAAGAAACTTCTAGAACATGGTCACACAGCCCCCCCAAAAAACACAAAAAAACTATGTTCTAGATGTGTTTCACATATTTTGTGCTCAGGACCAGAAAAAGGTAAAGAAGACATCAGTACATGATATCTCACTTAAAATGTTCCATATTGGAGGTTGTGCTCTAGTCTTTTCTATTTGCTTAATTAAACTTTTACATTCATTAAGACATGACATCTTAGCTGCAGAAGCTCTTTTGGGAGCAGTTAGAAGACAAAATGACCTGCTTTTATTACTACACTCAATTGGGTAAATGTTAGAAGAAAACATTCTAGATACATTTACATTTAGATTATATCAGAATGAGGTATTTCATTACAAACAAAACAAAAGGGGAGAAGTGTCATTTTTCAGTTTATTCTTATAATCATCTTTTTTAAAATAAAAGAATTAAAAACACAGTAAGTTCTTAATTACAACTAGTTCCAGCTACTACAACTGTTTTCAACCTCAGACACTGGTATATCTGACTATAAGTGAAAACCTTAACAGGAATGTTTGCAGAATAATCACAATCAGGGTGCCACATCTTTGGTTTTTTGTGGGTTTTTCAGGCTATGTGGCTGTGATCTAGAAGATTTTATTCCTGACATTTTGCCAGCATCTGATGCTGGCATCTTCTGTGGCTATGCTGGTAAAATGTCAGGAATAAAATCTTCTAGAACATGGCCACAGAGCCCCAAAAACCCACAAAAAAACATGGATGCTGGCTGCGAAAGCCTTCAGCTTCACATTGCCCATCTTTCTTTTTAAGTAGTAGTTCCATTCCTGAATTCTTCTTGTCTTCTTAGCAGCATTTCCCCCTACTCACCACATACATTTTTATAGATTTTTAGCTCCTTTCATTCTCTCTCTGTGTTTAAGCCCATCTCAGCTTCTGAGAGATTTTCTTTCCCAATGTCATTCTTTATTTCCTCGGCTTATTTTGTTCCTTACTTTTCTGTTTTTTCTCTTTGTTCTGCTCTGAGCCTATTGTTCATTTCTTCAAAAACTGTTGATAGTATTTATACTTGCAGGTGCCAGATTTGATTGAAATAAAATGGTTGGCTTCACCAATCTTAAAATAGCAGGACATTACAATTTTGATGGACCAGAATTGCATCAAATAAGGGGGGGAGAGAGAGGAGAGAGAGCAGAACTTGGTAAAGCTAATTTTTAGACTACACCTCACAGAATCTCCCAGTGTGACCATCATCACAATTCTGATTTCTAGAGTTTATCTTGCCATTGTGGCAAGGTGGCCTCAGCTTGCTCTGTTCTATATGAGAAAAAAAATGAGGTTACTGCTGCTGAACCTCCTTCCTTCCTTCTTTCCTATATATATGTACCAAAACAAGCTGAAGACAGAACTCAGAAGGAGCTAGGCTGATCTGCTTTGATGGGCTGTAGAAATTAACACAAATTTTGAATATATTAATTCCACAATGTTTCCAAAATTCTCTCTTGTTCTTTATTCTGCTATATGTGATGTTTATTCATTTGATTTATTTATTTCAATGTGTTAATTAGCTTGATGTAGACTAAATGTCAACTTACAACCTTTTAAATATATATGAAAATAAATAACTCTCAAGGCAGAGAAGAAAGGATGCATTTCCCTCTTCCTTTGAGTGATGATTGCACAGAAATCAAAAGAAATGACTAGCCCGTATGAGAAGTTGCCATCTATTTTTCTGAGAACTGTCCCTGTAAAACTGAGGTGAGCAACTGCAAAAGCAGTGGGAACTATATTTCAGGCTTTGCATGTGATGAATTTAATTTGTTTTAAAGGAATAATGATGTGCATAATTGAAATAATTGACGGATAAATTTCTAGAAAATGGAATGGACATTTATTATGGAACAGGATATGGATCATTGAATAAGATTATTAATTTGGTGGCCTGAGGTGGGATGATTTAGATAGGAAATTATTTGTCTTAAGGTTCTTTGTTAATTTTATTCTCAAAGAAAGTAATGAGTAATCTGAGCAATTTTCTCTCCACTGTGAGGAAGTCTGTGAAAATGAGTCTTCAAAGGCTACTTGAAGTCTGAGATTCATTTATTTTCCTTTTTTTGTTTTTGTTTTTTTGCAAATTTGCATGTAGTATTTTTGCACAGGAGACAGCATTCCCCCCCTCCCCTCCGGAAACAGTATTTGTTATGCAGAAAACAGTGCAAAAATGCTTCCTGAACATAATATAATGTAGTCCAGGTCTTCTGTGCTAAATATGCATGATGCGTTTTTTACACAAAAATACCACATGCAGATTTTGTGGGGAATGTGGCACTGTAGAGATTCTTGTCAGTCTAGGACTCTTCTTATCAAGATTTTCCTCAAATTCAAGGAACATCTTTTTCCACCATTATTTTTAAAAAGTGTTCTTGAACATTCTTTCTAAGTAGATTATCACACTCCACTCTTAAAATATTGCTATTCCACTTTTAACTGCTCTGACTGCCTCCTGTTGCATTTTGGGGTTTGTAATTCAGTGAAGCCTCAGAGCTTTTGGGCTGACTAGTCTAAGGACGTTATCACATGGGGTCTAAAGCAGTCCCATCCCCGTCCCATCCCCGTCCCATTCCGGATCCTTTGCCCCTGTGTTCAAACGACGTCGCAGCAAACCCCGCCCCATCCAGTGCCATCACCAGCACATTGTGGCATCATCCCCGTTCTTTGCAATTCCTCTTTCATTTGAGGAATTACATCTGCTGCGACCAGAACCATACCGGAACGATGCTGCTTTCTTGTCTGAAGCTATGGGGTCTATTCCGGTAAGGGTCTGGATTGATTCCATGCCGCTTTCTTGCCGCCGCGTGTGATAACGTCCAATATGTCCCTTCCTAAACTACAAGTCCCAGAATGCAACAGGAGGCAGCCAGAGTAGCTAAAGTGAAATAGCAAGGTTTTAAGAGTGTAGCATGATAAATCTCCTTGTATTCTGTAGAATTTAAATTCTTCTAATTAGTTCTAAATTCCATATGCATTGGTGCCCTCTTCAGCCCTCTTTCTGTCATGTGTGACTTCCCATTTTGCACTTTATGAAATAGAACACTTAAGCTACAACTGAGTTTCCATTTCAGCTGTTCCTGGGCCAATATATAAATGATATGGTGAAGGGATTTATCTCTGAGCATTTCCTGACAGAAAATTGTTTTCTGTCTATTTCCTCTTTCAATTTTTCTTGCATTGTTCAATTACTTTGTAGAGGTTTGGGAAGTGGTACAATTAGGCTTTAATCCAAGAAAGCACTTAAGCACTTAGAACCACTAAATGCAAGATATTGTACCTGCATAGGTGTGAAAAGGTACAGGGGAAATTGTACCCCCCGAGGCCTCAAAATCTGCCACACGCAGATAGGATTAGCAGCTGCAGCACCCTGTTTCCAAACTTTATTTTAATTGAAGTAGAACAGACAAATCATTCTGTTTTTACTGATGAACCCTACCTATGTCTTACACAAATATGCATACATACCTTAACTTAACCTAATCTAATCTCTGGCTAAGTAAAACATCATCTATAATGCAGGCCATTTACCATCTGAGAATTTAATTTGCAATTAAAAGCTTTTAGCATTAACTTCCAAAGCTTGATAGTCTTCATCATCAGCAATAGCACACCCATTAGAAAAGTGCTAAGGACACAGTGATTTGCAGCAACCCCTCCCAAGACAGTGAAGGCAGACATTATGAGGAGAGCTGTTTGGCATTTTCAAGAACCTCAAATAAAGTGAATTCTTAATATGGTGTAAGCACTACAGTTTCATGGCTGATAAGAACAGAACTGTAGACATGAGCTAGAATAATCCCATTTATAACATTCCATTTCATAATTGAACCTATTCATGTGATTGATGTACAAGAGAGTCATTATCTATATAAGATATTTGGATAAAGAAGTATTGTGAAACACTGATGTATTTCACCTTCAAGAGAAGAGTGTTGGTCTTCCTTCTCTTCATCTACTTTAAATAATTTTGTACAAGATATGCTCCCCCAGATTTGTCAGATTATTAAGAGGGGTTTTTTTTGTGTGGGGAAGGATTTTGGAAAATTTGGAAAACATGTTTCTCCAGGAATTCCCCATGAAATGTCAGAAAAATCAAATTAGTCCCATAACAAACTGAAACAGAAAGGGGGCTTCACTTGAAAATTTTTCATGATACTTTGTTGGAAACAGTTCCTTATTCTTCCTTTCTGCATTACACTTTCCATTTTAGAAAATATTCTATGCACTTTCATAACTCTCAAGGAGGAAAAATTGGCTCAGTCAAATCTCAGGAAACAATCACTTTCTGTACATGTATTTTGTCGAATGGATTTGACCTAGAGGATTTTATTTCCTGGAGACAAGAATAATGATTCTTCAAAGTCTATTCATGGCACCGGTTGCTACCATCCATTTCCCCCCCTCTTACTACAGTGTTCAGTTATGCCTCCTTCTGACTCATTTGCTCCTAACACTACCCCATCAAGTTTTTAAAATGGCTGGAATTTGTGCAACTTGTGATGCGAACTCTATTTTGTGTTGGCCATTGAATAACATTTGCTAAGGCACAGTGAGCATAACTCTTAAGCCCACTAAAATTAGCTTGATCATCTAGAAATGGTACTTGTTGAAAAAATGTTTGAGACTGTTTGGATCAAGATACGTGCACAGATGTTAGAAACATGTTTTAATTAAAATGAAAGTGTGATTGGCATTCATTCAGATTAGACAACCAGACCCACTACTCTGCAGTTAGAAGACTAGGGGCCTTTACACACTGCGAGAAATAATGCAGCCTGAGTCCACTTTAACTGCCCTGGCTCAGTGCTAGGGAATCATGGGAACTATATTTTTTTCTGAGACATTGAGCGTTAACTTAACCTAATCTAATCTCTGGCTAAGTAAAACATCATCTATAATGCAGGCCATTTACAATCTGTCAGAGAGCTCTGGTGCCACAATAAATTACAGTTCCCATGATTCCCTAGCACTGAGCCAGGACAGTTAATGTGGACTCAATCTGCATTATTTCTGGCAATCTGTAAAGGCCCTTCGTTCCTAAACCAGAGAATAATGCTTACTTGTTTATTTATTTATTTATTTATTGGGTTTATATCCTGCCTTTCTCCCAAAACGGGATTCAAGGTAACTTCTAGGCAGTCTTGGATCTTAGTACATATTCCTTCTTTTATTGACATATATTTATTTAGGTACTGATATCCCCATATTTCTGTCAAAGCTATGTACACAACTGAAAAGGTAGTGTACAGAACTGAAAATTATAATAACATAATTAAGCCTACATGTAGTTCTTAAAACAGCAGCAAGAAATCTATAACACATAGAGCAACATAACAATTGGTAAACACATTGTATTGCTGGGAAGGGATGCTATTTTTTATTTTTAAATATTTTTTAAAAATCTTCTAACTGAACTTTCTTGAGAATCTGCTTAACTGTGGACAAAAAGAGAGGCTGAATGAACCTCCGTAGCTGAGCTATAATTAAATGAGGCTAATCAAGAAGGCCTCCTCTCTCATCTCAACCTTGGCTAGTTGTGACTCAATAAGACTGAGCTCAGAAAACAAAGAAAGAGTTCATGCAGATCTCTATGTAAGAAAGCAGTTCCTGAGATATGCTAGTCCCAGATTATTAATGGCTTTAAGGTCAGATATAACCTCTGAAATGGATCTTGAAAACAGCCACTGATGCTGGCATAAAATATTGTCAATATCTTTAGCCTTTCCTCCTCAGACAAAAGTATATCTACTGCATACCAAACAAATTGAGTTTGTACGCTACTTTTATGGGCAGCCCTACATAAAGTAGCAGTAATCCTTGGGTGAGATGATCCTTGGGTGAGAGGGTTGATGACTGAAGTTAGATCTGATTCCTCAAGAAAATAATACAACCAGAATACAAGTTGTAGTTGCTAAAACTTGATGTTGACCACCTCATGAGTGCTGGGTGACCACCATGGCCACCAAGCATTGGAACAGAATCAAAACCCTTGCATGCTGTTAGCCTTTTGCTTCAAGGGAAATGTAATGTCGTGGAAAACTAGCATGTCTACATTTCTTACTTACAGTGGTCTTCAACTTGTAACTCACCAAATGCTTTGATAATAAAAACTTAAATATTCCTGACCATTGTTCATGTTTATTAGACCCTCTGTAAGTTAGGTCTAAAATATGAAGATATTGAAAATAAAGGAACTAGACAACATTCAGAAGTATAAAGGAATATAATTGAATACAAAAGTTAGGATTGTCCATTCTATCATATTTCCTATTGAAGAAAGTCAAGAGGAAGAAAATCAACTCATTTGAATTGTGATGCTGGAGAACAGTTTAGTGGATACCATGGACTTCTAAAAAGACAAATAAATGGGTTTGATAGCTAATCAAGCCTGAACTCTCCCCATCATACTAATTAGTATGAGAAGACCTCACTAGAAAAGAAAATAATGCTTGGTAATCTAAAAGGAAGCAGGGAGAAAGGAAGATCACATCCCAGATAGAAAGACTCAATCAAGAAAATCATAGCCCTGAGTCTGCAAGACCTGAGCTGTTGATGATAGGATGATTTGGAAGTCTCCCATTCATAGGAACACTATAAGTAAAAGTTGATTTGATAGCAGTTAACAACAAAACCTGAGAGATCCAAAAGAATCCATATGGTCATTTTCACTTGCCCATCTCCAGATGCAGGTTGTTCACACAATAGACAGTCCAACATCTGTGAGAAACCAGGCTCAGATTTGTTTAAATGGACCTAAACCAGCCTAAATCCAAAGGAACACAGAGCAGATTTGCCATCATACTTTTCAGGAACGTGTGTCCAAACTCCCCAATTTGATGGAGATTACAATTATTTAGATAACTATTCACCAACTTTAAAGCACATTGGTGTTTGGTTCCACAGCCATTGTTTTCCTGATAAACAGAGCAGCAAATCCCAGTTTAAATATCATTGTATATTACTTTTTATGCCATGGTACAGTATGTAGTCTCACTGTAACAACAGAAAAATAAAATTGAAGTTGGTAAGATGTATATTTTGAATTTATTTTGATTTGATTGTGCTACTACATTTGGGTTATTTACCAGGAATGACAGTGCTCTATTAAACTTTATAAGAAAAGTAAGAACCTCTTGAGGTAGCTGTAGTATTAACTAGTAACAAGCAATTCTATATCTCTCTCTGAATAGCTTTGTGTGTGGTGAGGATAACCATCACTGCTTTTTACTTTTCTAAGCAACCAGTTTTGCTGGAAAAGCTGTTTCTGCATTCAACACACACAGAGAAAAAGTAGTAGATAGACTCTTTAATATGCACAACATACATAGCAGAAAAACTGCAGTGTTTCTGCCTCATCATTTGTAGGTGTGGGAAGTGGAAGAGGAAGAAGAGGTTAGATGTATAAAACTGCTAGGAGAAAATTATTCTTCTTCTTCTTGAGACAATCATGGATTCTAACAATCTTGGTTTACTAAAATGTATAAAGAAAGCACTTATCCAGCCCAGAGGTGGATAGCTACAAATGCACTGTAGAAGACTGAGAATTGCATCAAACATTAAATGCCAAGTAAAATTTCCTATGCTGAGATACATACATATATTAAAAAGACAAAGTATCAAAGGAAGAAGAAGGAAGTATAGTGTTTAATATCTAATGCTACAACTGTGCAAGCATTCTTATTTCAAAGCTACTGTTCAGTTTAAGAGAACTGCTGAACTTCAAACCAAAGTCATTATCCCAGACTGAGACAGTGTGTTTGCCCCATGCAAATGTTAAAATCCCCTAAACCCAGCCAGCTTTTATATTGTGAAATGCCTCTGGAATCATGCTGAGCTCAATTATATGTACTGACTAAAAATTACAGCATTATGATTCCAGACTGACACATTTGGTTTGAACATTGATTATGAGTTGCATTGTTGGTAAAAAACAGAAACTTCTTTTATGTACCAAGAGTTTTGATGAGTTTCTGAAGCAGATATTTTGAAGTTTTCCTCCTTTTCTACCCCCACTGGGCACTAAATAAAATGTGCAAACCAACTCCCCCTGACATACCTTGCAAGGCACGCTGAGCTTCTGCTTACTCTTGTTTAATTTGGATTTAGACATTCCACAGTTCTTTCAGCTCTGAGCAATATTTCCTCATTTGTACTTGTCTGACCTGGTTTTTGTTTTCATATTTCCCCTTAAGTCTCAAAAGAAAGCTAAAAGTATCAATAAAAATTAAATTCTGCGCTGTATAAATCCCTACAGTCATTTAAGCCACATTCATCTACTCCATTCCTGTAATAATTAACACAGGCAATTTGATATAGTTCTAACTTGAGACACACACTAAAAGTGAAACAATTTGGGTAGCCGATTAGAGTAAAAAAAAATAAAATAGTGATGTATTCTTTCTCCACACTCACAAAACCTTCTCTGAACTTCTGACATGAAAGACATGTTTTTAAATATGTGTGTGTGTGTTTTGTGAGTTGTTAATTGCTTAATTCTTTTAAATGTTTTGTACCAAAGACTGATTTGGCTACTTTGTTTTAATTTATAATTGTAAGCTGCTTTAAGTCTCATTGTGGGAATAATGTGGGATAGAAAAGAAAACAAATAAATATGAAATGGAAACTGCCACTATTTTGTCCTTCACCTCAGGTAGCAAAATGTTCTGACTGGTCATGTATTTATCACAATATTGTCAATGTCATTTCTGGCTATACATCTACCATAAACTATATAAGTTGAAGGGATTTTAGTTAGTGATTATCTCAGTTCTGACTTATTTTTTAAAAAGCAACTATCAACTATCAAATCATTAACTGAAAAATCAAATGGAAGAAATGATGTGCCAACATAGCTTTCATCTTTTTTCCCTCTTTAAGCTGCATCTGCCTCTGGGTTCATGCTCTCCCTTTCGCTCTGTGTATTCACACATTTCTACTTCTTGTCTGAAAACTGTGCTGTGATCTCTCCTTGACAAAAATGAGATAATTATGAGAAGAATGTTGTTGTTGACTTACATCAACCCTGCTGATGAGAAACCTCCCAAGTCCCCCGGTTATTAACAGCCCTGCTCAGGTCTTGAAAATCTGTTATCACCATGACCACCACAGCTTAACCATTCAGTTGCCATAGCACAACAGCATTTTCTACTGAACAACAGAGTTTGGTAGAACTGCTATGAATTTTATGCCACAATTTTAATGATTTGACAATGGTTTTCATTTTTGTTGCATTAAAATTATTGCTAACATGCTCTGGGAGTGTCTTTAAATGTGTATTTTCTCATATTGTTCAATGAAATGTTAAATAATAGATGCTCATGAAAGTAGTTTCTGGGTTTTTTAATCAGCCACCTGATTCCTAAAAGGCACAGAGCCAGATTAGATGGATTCACACCAATGGAGGTTTGCTGACCAACCCCAGAAGCAATGAGACAAGACACAATAATGAAACAGACAGCAAAACATGGATTAAATTGGGACATTTTATTAACTTAGCCTATTTATCGATATCTTAAGAGAACTGCAACTAAAGGAGAGGAGTAGCCTAATGTGGGAGCAGATGCAGCCAGTGGTCTTTTCCCCAGACCACCTTTGCAGCTTCCCTTAGGCAATCACACCTGAGCCTCAAAGACAATCCAAAGGTTGGGTTGGTCCCTGGACAGCCCACATCAGGAAGACCAACCAGAAAGTTCAACCTCTCTCAAGCCACAATGTTTATATTTCAAACCAGCTTTAAGGTGAGTCTCTTTCCCCACCTCCCTGGTCCCAAGACCTAAAGAGGTAGTTTCAGAGACCTTCCTTTCACCAAAACGGTGAACTAGGTGCTCACTGAACTCTAAATCTCCCCTCATTCCTACTAATGGCAATCTATTTAGACACCACCCTAGCCAATTGTTCAAGTCTGAGTGGGAACAGTATGGGGTAGATGAAAAAGCCTACGGAAAAGGGGGGAAATCCTATCCAGCCCAGAAGTAACCAAGAAACTTCATACTGTACCAGTGGTGGGAGGGTGGATCAATCACCTCAGTCAGAATGAAGGGCTGAGGACAGGGCTCAAATCATCTCTGGCCATGCCCCAAGCCTCCTCTTATGTTATGCCATGGCTCAATTTAAACTTGTCTCCCTGTTCCAGGGAGGCCAGCAAACTATGCATCACTCCCCAACATCTCTGTCATGGGGATGATGCAGATACTTGTTGCATCCAAGATAGCTTGGTTATTTATTTATCTGTGTATCTGTATACATATATGTATATATGCATATGTTTGGTTAGCTATGTCATCTTTGGTCAAATCTCAGCATAAAGTAGCCTGTTATATCCTTATGAAAAGTGGTCATGCTAGTTGGGGCATTATGGATATTGTAGTCCAACCAGTTATTTTTATTTTCAGTGTTTAGTGCTGCATTTACCCTTTTATTGCAGTCTTACTGACTGTGAACAGTTTCACTTAATAAGTTGTTGTTGTGTGTACCATGAATGTCTCTTCCTTTGCAGTGTGTCCCTTTTGATGAATAATGTTTTTAGTCAAATTATTGAACTCTATAGACTTAAATTGTTCTGTAAACAATATTCCCAAAATGAAGAGGTTTCAACATTTAAAATAAATAAAATAAAACAAACAATTTGCTGGTAGGAACAATCTCCACCAGCCAGACCCTTCTGGGAAGCTTGCATGGTGGTGAACGTTGTTTACTGTTTGTCTCAGCCTGTACTGCTCTGTAGCACTGCTTTTTCATGTGGAAGTTCTATGTAAGACCAAATAGCAGGTAGGCTTGTTCCTGATAAGATGTGGACACTTTAAAATGTACAACTGAATATGGCCTTTGTAGATTTTTTTCACATCTCAAAAGGGTAAGCAGTGGACTAGCAACACTTTTTTCTATGACAATGGTTCTTGGCCTATACTTGAAGAATAATTTCATATTAGATCCATATGGAGGAGGCTCTGAGGATCACTTATGTAATGCAAGAGCATTACAGGACAAAGCAGCAAGGAAAATGAAATGATTATTAATTTCACTGGGATTTGTGTTTTTTTTTTTAATTTTTAACAAATAATTTGAAAGGACACACAGAAATTTGCAGTCATGTATTGAGAGGATTTGGTTGAACATTTGTGCTTCAGATTAGCTTGAATGATTTAGGACTGACTTCAAATTTGTGTTGTAGTACACATACTATGGAAGAGTTAGGTTGTTGGACCTATAAGTTTTCCAAGAAAAATCTGTTCAATAATAATAATAGAGTCTTAATAAAGCCTACTGTGAAAAACCAGTTTAATGTAATGGTTTGAGCATTGGACTACAACTCTGGAGATCAGAGTTCACTTCCCTACTCAGTCATGGAAACCCCCTGGGTGACCTTGGGTGAATCACACACTCACAGCCCCAGAAAATCCTGTTATAAGTTCACCATTGGGTAGTCATAAGTCAGAAATGCATTGTAGTGCACCCTACTGCTTTCACCTTGGAAAGACTGAGCAGAAATGATGGAGTAAAAATTGGGAAAGCTGCAGATAGATAAGTTATCAAGCAGGCTGTGAGTAACTCAAAGGACCAGAAAGGGTATATAGAAACCCAAAAGGCTTGTTCAGAAAAAGAATATATAACAGATGATTCAGGACCACAGAACACCCATTGGCTCTCAAGTAATCTTTCTCTGGGATTGGGCTGCCAAAAGAAATTCTGTGAGAGGCAACAGAACAAGTAAAGTTTACAGATGAGGGTTTAAACAGAAATATATGAATAATTGCTAGTATTACAAGCCAGACAAAATTTAGTTGGCAACTTCTCAGCCTATGCATATCCCATTAAAGTGTTTATATATTATTAAATAAGGATATATAACCTGGTAAAACCTACAGATGGTAGAATACAGAACAGTGATCCCCAAATTCTGGTTCTCTAAATATTTTGGACTCCAGCTCCCAGAAGCTTCAGCTGTCTTGGCCAATAGTCTGGGATTCTTGGAGATCAAATCCAAACATGTGGAATGAATTAATGCAATTTGATACCACTAACTCCCATCACTCAATACTATGGTATTCTTGGATTTGTAGTTTTGTGATATAGGGCCGATGCAGACCGACACTTTAAGCTGGCCTGGGGATGGAGTTGGGGTGGGGCAACCACATGCCGGCTGCCCCAACTCTGCCCCAACTCCACCCTGACGCCATGCACCTGACTGCACAGCACACGGAGTCAGGGTGCCCTCTTGGTGCAGCGTGCATACACGCTGCACCAAAGGGGCGCAAAAGAGCCATGGCAGTGGCTCAAAGGGCATTTTTTTGCTACCCTCAAAAGGAGTGGCATTTGTTCGCTCTTTTGGGGGTGGCAAAAAGGAGGATCGGGGCCGCAGCATGTAATTGCTGCGGCCCAGAGCCACCGTTCCCAGGAGTGGCCCAGAGTCCCTTATGGACTGTGTGCATTGGCCCATTCTTAGCCTTCACTGGCAGAGAGCTCTGGTGCCACAATAAATTACAAACTCCAGGATTCTATAGGCTGGAGCTGTGACACTTAAGGCAGTGTCAAACTGCATTAATTCTGCAGTGTAGATGTAGCCTAACTATCATAAGGTGAGAACTTTGGTGACCAGAAGTGCTAAATGTGATTTCAGACAGGGTCCAGAATTAGCTGTCAACTGGCAAGGAACTTCAGTCCCTCAGTCTAAGAGATGGAATGGAAAACTATCCCTCTTTCACCAGGGTGAAATATAGTCCACTATGCTGTGAAGGCTGTCAGATTTGGTGTGCAAGGGCACAGATGTGATACATTATTTTGTGTAGGGCTCCAAAATGACCACCTTTTGATTTTACTTGCTACTTTCCATATTTTTTTTCATTGGTAGGTTCACTTCTGCCACACTCTTGATACATAAGCTGGATATTCCACATTTTAGTTCCTCAGCAATATATCATACCAGGTTTCACTTGCTTTTTAAGCTGTTTAGGAAATCTTTTCTTGTCTTTGCCACACCCATTCAGTTCTTCAGTCTCAGAGAAGCCTTTTTGAAAAAGCAAAAAAAATCTCTAACTCTTATTACAGGAGACAAATAAAAAAGAAGTGTTATCAACAATTCTTCATCAAAATAACACTTCTATAAGACCTGGGTGCTATGAACATTGCAGAAAGCCTTTAAAACATCCCTCTGTGTTTCCAAAATCATGCAAACAAAACAACCTCCATGTCATAGAAACAAAACATGAATAATAGAAACAATGTGATGATTCTGATCTCCACAAATCAGTGATGTTAATACAGGTACTTTTAAACCACTTTTCCAGTTACAATGGTCAATCCATGCTTATTTCATGCATTCTTTAGAAGCAATGGAAATAAATGACTCAAAAGAAGCCAGTACTGACACAGACCTCCCTCTACAATGGGAAGGTGGAAAGCAATTTTCTTTGTAGCTTTTTCCCTTTTAAAAATAAATTTAATAGAGGCACCATGTTAAAAGAATATACTTTGTCTGAATATAGTGCAATTCCCACTGAAAAAGAAATTCAATGAACTGAAAAATAAGTCAACGAGAAGTATTCTACTTGAAAGAGTTCACTGAAAGGTAATTTTGCTACTGCAAAAAAAAAAAAAAAAAAAAAAAACCTCCATAAAACAGCTTTTTCCTCCATTAACACTTATTGAGCTTTAAAAAAGGATTACAATATAATTATCATCCAGCCACCTTCACAACAAAGAAATATTGAGAGAAATGGAGAAATACTGTTAATGGGGAGTTGAAAGATCCCCCCCCCCATGCAAGTCAAATATTTTCCATTACCAATCATTTCTCTGAGAGTGTGGCTTTTAGGAAGATACTTTCAAATATTACTTCTCTATTGTGGAAAACCAGGGTAGTAATATGTTCAGATACTTTGGTGATATAACATTTGAGATAGTAGTTCAGTGCACTTTTAAAATAACTTGTTACTGACCAATTGATATAACATAAAATAGTCATGTCAGTACTGCACTAAAGCTCCCATCTTGAAAAACTTTGCAAAAGCAAGTTGAATTTGACTTGTGAATTCTCCAATATGCAGTCAAATCATGACACACAAAGATGCCTTCAATGGATGGATCTTTGATCCCTACAAAACAAAAAATCAGCACAATCTTATGCATGTTCACTCGGACATATGTCCTCCTATATTAAATGGGACTCAGACCCATTTACTTAGGATGACAGATTTAAATGTGAACAACCAAACACAACATATTGATTTTAACTTGTGTCCAGAGAAATGTCAAAACTAAATTTTCAAGGAGAGTGTAAACCGATCCAAAATGCTTGAACCCCTAACCGCTCATTTCTGTGTTGATAACCAGGATCACCTCTGTCCTAACTGAATTAAACTTGAATTTGTTTGTCATTATCATGCTCAGTACTGACATGGACTGAACTTAATAGTAGTACTGGATCATTGTGATGTGCAATTGGTTTCAAGCCTACATAGGTTGCAATCCTATGGGCATCTGAAGGACTATAGACTTTTTTCAAGAACACAGAGGAAATTTGGGGTGTGTCTACATGGGCCAATAAAACAGGTTCAGTGGACTGTTCAAATGACATATAGAACAACTGCAGCTGAATCTAGGCCTTTTCATTGCCTTATGGCAGGGGTAGGCAACCTTTCCCCTTTAAGGGCCAAAGGACTTCAGCTCCCAGAAGCCTCAGCCATGTTGGTCAATAGTCCCATGTTGGCCAATAGCTCCTGGGATTCTGGGAGCTGAAGTCCCTCAGCACTTAAAGGGGAAAGGTTACCTATCCCTGCCTTATAGCTTTAATCGGGGGGGGGGGGTAGGGATTTATCATGGTTTCAACCAGAAAATTTAGATCTTTACATGTGCACGTGGATTGCATTCCACAGTAACATTAGTTCCCCAGGTTAGGGGAAGGAGTTTAGAAATACAAATGTTTGCACACCCAAAAATATCACCAACATGGCTACCCCTAGATATGTTTGCCACACATGTGGGAGAAAAAAAAAACCTGGAGTGACTACGCACACTATAACTTATCAAACTGGTGTGTGTTTGGAAAGGAGAACTGTGTGACAGTTCTCTTGAACCCACCTCAGTGTGTACAGAGAAGCCTGAGGTCACTGCAGATTGGGGTAACCAAAAGGTAAGGTGGGTTTTCCTTGTTAGGATTTTTAATGGGATATAGAGTTATTGTTAAAATGTTGAAATGTAAAGATGTGTGTGTCTGTATTTTTCCTTGCTGAGAAAAGCTGTTTTTCTGAGGCCAGATTCACACTTATCAGCCCAGGTGTACTTTAGCCCAAACAAAGTACAGTTCTATGAGAAAGAGACCTGTTTACATAAAGGATTTATAAACATGAGAAATGTTATGGGAATTGCAGTCACATGATTTAGTATGGTAATTAAAGGTTGGGCTAAAGCACGTCATGCATCATCAACCAATCAGTCTGTAAAGGCTACACCCAAAGGGGTGGAGAATTGGGGGCTGAAAGTTGTGATCCAAAAGGCCTCTTCACTTGTTCTTTTACTTTTGAACTGTAATGGACTAATTAAAAGACTTTCCTGATGCTGCAACTAACCAATTTTGAATCATGTAGCAGATCGGCTTTGTTCCTGTTTAGCCTTCTGGCTAAAGTGAAGATGATGTTATTATTATTATTATTATTATTTGTTTTTGCTTATGCTGTTTTACAATAAAAGAAGCTTGCTGGAGATTCCAGGTTTTGGTGACTGGTTTATGGACTGTTTTACAACACATCCATCAACATAATTCCACATTCCTATCAGTGTAGATGTGCCCTCTATTCTGCAAAAGGAGTATGAGACTGCAAAAGGTTGACACCAGGTTCTTTTGTGGTGTTGGAACTGATGTTAGAAAACACAAAAAGGAGCTGCCCCATGGGCATGCGAGAAGAAGCAAGATAGTTCAAAAGTGCTCCATAATCCACAATTTGTCCTCATAAATAGAGAAGTCATTTGAAGTTCATCACAAGACTTCTAATAGTCCCAACTCTAGAATCGATGGAAGGAAAAACAGAAGGTGGTGCCAAATTAAAAAAGAGAAAAATGCAACAGATATGGCAGTTCCTAAGCCATTTCTCCCTGCCTCTCCTCTAGTGGATTGTTCTGCCCTTATTCTTGTTAGCAACCAAGCTTACTGAAGTCAGTCAGAGTGCACAGACAATAAAACCTTAAGGATGGAATAAATAGTTTGCCCTTCTTCAGCAGTAACCATACTGTCACCTCAGGGTGTGTTTCTTGAAATAAAAATACTTTGTTTTCTTTTCAGCACTTTTGAATTGGAATCTTTCTGACATGAATTTAAAAACAGAACATGAAGGTGCACATTCCCTCCAGGGGTTTTAGTTTGTAACTGATCTAAACAATGCTTTGTGTAAGGACTGGAAAACATACCAGAGAAAAATAATTAACAACATTTTAGTAAACTGTGTTAACAAACAGATTTAAAACATTTTAAAAGCCAAAGAACCAAATCTATTCCAGTGGAATTTGCTTGTAAAAAAATAAGTAACATGCCACTAAAACGATTTAGCCTAATATGATTCACAATTACAACAGAATATGAGTTTCTAGCTCTTAAAGCTGATGTATTCTTTTCCCAAAGCAAGTTGTCTGTGCACTTTAAAGCAATTAAAACATCACAGTGCCCCTTTAAATGTGTCAGGACATATTAAAATAAAACATCTGCAAATATTTATTCATAACTATAAATATTCCAGATATGCAAATCCATTTCATATAACAAAGTACAACGGTCTGATTTACTATTCCATGTAATTGAATGTTATTTTTCTAAAGGGATGCTTATATTCTGAAACCAGGCTTGTGTTCCTGTTTCCTCAGGAACCTGGAATGAAAATGGTTCAAGGCTGGCAGGCCATTGTCCAGGGTTTAGCTCAGCCTAGTATAGACAACCCACTACTGAGATTGTGCTGCTTATCTAATATCAAGCCTAGTTAAAGTCTCATAGACAAAAAATAAATTAAGCACAGACCTAGACAAAAATAAATTAAGCACAGAAGCCAATCTAAGGTCACTTTCAATTGTTCAGAATGCACAATGGCCAAGGGGGAAACAGGGAGTGTAGTCAAGAAAGATCAAGATTATGCTTAGAATTTCTACCAGAGAGCCAACAGGGCAGGCTAGTATGAGGGGCTAGAGCCCATAAAGGCATCACTCTAACAGGGTACAAAAGATGGTGCTGAGGTAATGGCTACAAAATTCTTGCGTGTGACAGGAGCATTGCATGTGACCTTTTGGATTCCAGTTAACAATCTTCTTTTATTCCCACCTTTTCACCATTAAATGATCCATTTACAGTATGCCTTTCAGTTGCTTGCAAAGTACCTCTGTTCTTCAGTTTCCTCTTCCCCAATTATTTATGAGTAAAAGAGGAACAGGATACAGAAACAAAGAAAATGGTAGCAGAAGCAGAAATGAAGAAGATGGCTTCAATAACCCCCTGGAGATTATAGGATTAGCTTTTAGAATCCCATCCATGATAGAGACAGATGCCGAATTGAATGCCTGCCTGAAGATATGTGGGGAATAAGGAATGGGGAGCTAGAGGTTGTGGCACTCACAAGACTGAGGTGAGCTAAACTTTCCTAATGGTAAAGGTAAAGGTAAAGGTATACAAGGTTGTCAAATCGGGTCTGGCCACAGGGGACAGTGCTAATCTCAGTTACTAAGCCATAGTGTCAGCATTGTCAGAGACTACTCTGTGATCATGTAGCCAGCATGTTTGCACAGAACACTGTTTATTTTCCCACCAAAGTGGTATCTATTTATCTACTTGCATGCTTTTGAACAGCTAGGTTGGCAAAAGCTGGGACTAGTGATGGGAGCTCACCCCATCAAGCAGCACCTGGGCCTTGAACTGCCAACCTGCCAATCTTGCAATCAACAGAGTTAGTGTCTCAACCACTTGAGGCATCACTTTCCTAGCCTTGCAAAAAACCTTAACCAAGGTCTGATTCACTTCAAACAGACTTGCAAGGCATTTCATGCATGACCTTGTTCAAACCCTACCACCTGTAGACTAGCCAAAGTGTTTAAAGCTTGCTGTGCTGTATTTCTTATTATACATATTACTGGAATCAAAACTTGACAAACTTCTTAATTTCCCATAAGGGAATGTAGCAAGACTCTGTCCTTTCCCATATCATTCTGGTTGCCACTCTCATTTCTCAGTCTCATTCTGTTAAGAAGATCTCCTGATGAATGATTTCCAACTGCACTGCCTGTTTCACTTATCCATCTTGCAATTTCCTTTGCTCCTACATTTCTCTGACATTCAACTATACAAACTTCCATCTGAATAATTTTAATGATAGTTGAAGATACTCCTTCATATGATGGTATTATCTAATTAACACCTTCCAAAGTTTGTGAAAACTACATATCTTTCAGCTCTGTATGTAACACATATTCAAGGTGACAAGATAGATGAAGGATGCTAGAATAAGTTGAACTACTAGCACTCACAGCATGTTAGCTCCCTCTGGCTCCTTACAAGATTTTTTTCCCCTCTTCTGTATATTTTTCTTTACACTGGCTCCTCTGACAGAAGTTCAGTTTTTGCTTTTCAAATTGACTCTAGTTCCCAGTTAATCTAACTGCTAATAAAAAAGGGGAAAGCAGACAAAAATATAAGAAATATCAGCCAAAAGGGTTTTAATTTGAATCCATTATTTCCGGTTGTGGTGGAGATAAATAATCAGAATCTCCCTTTTCTTTCATGGATGTTTCACTTGCACTTATTCTGTAGTTCCAGATGCTCAAATTATCCTTGTACGCAAATATATCTTGCACAACATGGTGGCCTTTTAAGTTGTCACAATATTTTTTTCCTCTCCACATTTCCCCATATTCCTCCCTCAATACTGCATGTCATCTCATACGTAAATACATCTCAATGTATTTCAGACAAATATGAACGTGCAATATTCTGCACAAGATTACAGACTAAATTATTTCAGCAGCTAAACAAGTGGACTTTTTCAAGTGAAGAAGAAATTATTCCTGCAATTACCTCATTAGATCCCATAATCTCCTGTCAAAATGTGAGCATCTCACAGATATATAGAGCCTGAAGCTAAATACTTTCTTAAAGAGGGAGAATAAATATTATAGAAATGCTTCTTAGTTTGTATGCTTTGGTTTCACTAAACAATCCCTCATGCCATAATTAGCACAATGCTTTACAAATACAGATGCCCAAACTATCCAGTTGTCATTCCCCCAGCTTGGCACACCATCATCTGTATCATCCTACCAAATGAAAATATAATTTTACTGTATATTATGCAGGGTATAGAAATATGCAGGATAAAATAGTTATGTATGTTGTTTGTATTCTTATAGACTTCAGTGTGTATGCATGTGTATTTGGCTTCCCCCAGTTGGGATGTTGAAACTACCTTTAATTTGTTGATTAAAAGGGGCTTCATAACAGATTCCCCTCCCAGTCTTCACTCTCTTTACCCTCCAATCCCCATTCCCTGTGACACTCCCTGTGACAACAGTGAAACCTCAGTCAACTAAAGGTTGCATAATCTATTTTTCTTACATGTTGGATTTGTTTTTGCTATCATGTTTCAGCACTCAGTGTAAGTAGCATCTTTTAGCATCTTGATGATTGATGATGTTTAATGAGGATATGTTTCTGTATGCAGGGAAAGCTGTTGGCACTTCAGGCATACCACTAAGAGTGGACATTGATATTTGTCTCCAAATTATGTTTATTCTGTGATAAGAACTAATATGAGATCTTTCCTAGCGGTAAATAATGTGCTAAGATGTATATATCAAACATTTTTTTTAAATGTAACTGCAATGTAGAAGGAAGAACATTTACATATGCTATAGAGAACCATAGGAGCACGTTTACCATTCCTTAGAAGCAATGGCAAATCCAAAATTGCTGCTTGAAGACTTATGGTTAAAAACATGAAGTACTCTATAAATAATTTCCAAACATAGTATATAGCATTTTTACTATAGGTTATTATTTAATGCAACCATTTAATGGGGGGGATCCATGCAATCAGCATCATTCCTACATGTTCCCTATTGTTTTTAGCAGAGGTGTGCCAAAACTGGGCAGAAAGATTTTCAAAACTGTGCAATCTAGGGTTAGTCTATACATAAATGTACTACTATACAAATTGGTGCACATTTCACACATTCACATTGATAGTTAATTATCATCACTTTCCTGTATAAATTCACATCTATTTGCATCTATTCACCTTTGGAAAATGTATAGCCATCTAAATGCATACCAAGCAGATGGGCTCTACATGTGTGATAATGCACATTTCAGCAAATTTCAATGGATAGTCTGCTAAAAACCACAAAGCCTTTTTCCATGGAGTTTAAGGAGTCCCCTGTTCCAAAAAAACTCCTGCAAATTAAATGTGACAGGATCACATTCTATTTAACTGCAGCAAGGAGTATTTTAAATGTGTAGACTAGCCCTAAGATGCAGATCTATCTCAGAGAAGGTGGCAAAGCTTTGAGGGCAAGAGTACCAAGGGTAGAGATAGAAAAGGGGAAATCAATACTTTTTCACCAATCTTGTAAAATTGGTGTAGCAATTTCAGCCTCTCTCTCAACTACTGTCAAAATGTCTGGTGATACTGATGTGGAGGACTTTTATATCCTGTAGTAGGAGCTGCTTAATTCATGAAGCCATTATTCCAGTACAGATTGCTATGGTTTGCTGTAGAGAGACATAGTAGTTTACACCACCACTAGATTCAGTGCATTTATGTTTAGGCAGCATAGCCTGCTGTCCGATATATGTTGATACATCTGCCAGCTTTCTCCAGTTAAGCCAGAAAGAAATCTAGTGATAATGAGTGATGGAGTGAGTGTATGAAAAACTGTGCTTTGGAAAAATAGTCCAAGTAGTAGCTTTTATTGTGTGAATGTTAGCATTTTTATTAACAAGCACATTTTTAAAAATACAATTGCTTAAACAGCAATAGTCAAATTATACCCATGTTCAATGGCCACCCATGAGAATATAGGAGTCTTGTGATCTGCAAAAAAGAAAAATGTGCACCCACAAAGCTTAGATGTTATGTGTTGCATGGCTTGATCCACAGACTATTCTTCAGGAAGCAGAATCTGATCTGACCCCGCACCCCTTTCATCAGTACCTTCTTTTCTTCCATAAAGAGGGAACTTTCATTTATTTATTTATTTTACTGTACAATGTACTTTTTCTTTTTTAAATGGATAATGGCAATTATATACTGCATCCTCATTATTCTACTCAACACAGCTTTCAAAGGCATTTGAACTCTGCTATGCTCATATTGCTGAACAGGAGTCCTACAATGGCATCAAAGCAAAACAACAACAACAACAACATATAAATGGTCCAATTCATTCTGCTCCACTTTTAGTTGCTCACTTGTTATGCATGACTAGTTTTGCTGGAATGTTGAGGCCCAATGAAATACATATGCAATCTTAAAGTAATGGTTTATACTTACAGTTCTAAGTAATCAGCAAGTGAAATGTACATGGAATTCTTTTTGTGTATTTTGATCTCATTCACTGGAGAAGGGTACAAATATATAACTACACATTATTATTATTGTTGTTGTTGTTGTTATATCTATTACTGATTAGTGAGAACCATGTGTAGCATTTCAGTGGCAAAAGAGAAAGGCAGGACTAGTGGGAAGAGAAAAGGTAGGTAAGCCCCCAAACACCACCCACCACAAATGGATGGAAGAGAAGGAGGGAGGACCAACAACGGACATATGAGAAAAGAACAAGCTGCATAAACTGGGGGAGTGTAAAAAAGAAGGACTCAAACTGTGAGATACAGGTGATTGAAGAGAGGAAAATAACCATGCGTCAAAAGTAAAAGGTGAGAAAGGGGACCAGAAAGAGAAGAGGAATAAAGATGGGGAACAGCAGACATGATTTCCTCACTTGGAATATCTGCCTCACAATGGCCAGATTTCACATGGGCTTCCAAATATGTATAGTTCCAAAATCCCACCCCAAATCTCACAAAATTTCAGATCTTGTGAGATTTCCTGAGATCTGGTGTGGGTTCTCATTTGAAGTCTTGTAATGGCTTATAAGACTTTGAGTCACATCGACTCCAAGCAGCTGCTTGAAGTTTTGTGGAGCACTGGTGCCAGTCCAGGAGATGTCCAGCACAACAGCACCCCTCCAGGCAGCATCAAGGTAAGTCTACTAAGTAATCAACAAGCGAAATGTACATGAAATTCTTTTTATGCATTCTGATCTCATTCACTGGAGAAGGATTCAAATATGTTAGGCAAAATGTGGCTACAGTTTATCACTATTATTATTTAATATCTATTACTGATATCTGAGCACCAAGTGTAGAGCTTCAGTAAAGCCAGTTTCAATGAGTTCTTCCACACTGAAGGGAGAAATCAAACCTATTCAAATCTATGTGTATGCTGAACAGATCAGCTTGTACATGCCAAATAAAACATTTAGGTCACCATATTTTAAAATAAAATATTACCGATGATCCTCAGCATGATCAATAAAGTTTCTTGATGGATTGGGCCATTTATTCAGCTATGGACTACTCCATGTGCAACTATGGATTGCTCTATCTATGCAGACATGCAGACACATGCTGAATTGTTATGATTAGCTGTGTTGTTTGCAATCCTTTGGTAGTTCTATGGTAGAGTGGGCATCCTCAGAAGATTATTTTTTTAAAAAGCTGAGCTGGAATGTCAAAGAGCTCTTGTGAGAGTACTTAAAAGTATCTGAGGGGGGAGAGGAAGAAAAGAGGACATGTGGAAGACAAGGCAGGAGATACTGCTGCTTCCTCTACCTTCACTATCACAGCTCTCTCTTCAGCTGCACTACCATGACACCAGCAACTAGAGATTCAGATTCACCTCGAGGGATCAAGTACTAGGACCTCATGATAGGTTTGCTTTGGAGTAACTATAAGTTAGAAATGAATTGAAGGCACACAACAAAAACAATTTTACTTTGATGATTTGAAAATGGACATTATTAATAATATATATTATTTAGCCCGAAGTAACACTTTTTCTAGCATGTTTGAGCATACAAAACAGATAATTTGAAGTTACACTTTTTTGCACTTTCCTCCACACTCAACAAGTGTTAAAATATTTATTACACAAAACACAGTTTCTCTAGCCTGAGAAATATTGCAGAACTGAAGTACCTATTTTACATCTTCACTCTTTAGATATATTACATTAATGAGCTGGTTAGAATGCCTCCATTAAATTCCCCCCCTTACTTTATATGGAAATCATACCATAAAATTCTAAGAATACTAATTTTATGAGATCCAAAGCAAACAACAAGGATGAGATCTTTGGTGTCTGGGAATATAAAATGGGATTAGTATGTAGGCAATTTGTTTTGCATTAGATATAAAACTATCAAAATTGTAATTAGACAACATCAATTGCAATATTTGAGTGAGGGCAATATTTCAGCTGTTTGTAATGTTTCATCTTGTTTTCCAATTTACCTTGTAAATTCAATTATTTTCTTGAAACTTTGCATTTTCTATAGAAAAGACCATAATTATAACAGCACAGGTTGGGGGAAAAATATACATTCAAAAATATTAAGACAAGATATAGCTGCTCTCCAATACATGCATTTATTGTAGTTTTTTTTTTTTAAATCCTGTCTACTTGGATAAATCCAGAGATAGATAGACAGACAGACAGACAGACAGATAGGGCCTTGGCAGGCGGCTTATTAAGCTGTCCTGGAGGCAGGGAAGAGGAGGGGCAGCCGCACCCTCGGCGCCCCTTCCTCCTCCCGAGGTTGCCCTTGGAGCCACCGGCCCTCTGCATGGCCGGCGCTCCGGGGGCAACCTCCCGCCACAGCGTCCGCACACGCTGTGGCGGATAAGTCAGTGAAAGTGCGCCTCACGCTTTTGGGGCACACTTTCACTGACTTGTGAAAGGAGCACTATTTTAGCACTCCTTTCAGGGACGGGGGAAGGAGCACCGCAGGATCGAGGCGTGGGGCTGCTTCCCCCCATAGACAGACAGATATAGATAGATAGTGTTGTTAAATATGTATATATTTTTAAATAACTGAATCTGTCCTTCCTGCTCCAGAACGAGGGGGAAAAATTTCTATAGGCTTGAATTGCCAAAACAGAGGTTCAGATTTTTTTTTAAAAAAATGTACAAAATGTACCCTAGATTCTGGCTTACTTTTAGAAAAGAGAGACATAATGTCACTCAGACATCACATTTATCCATATATGATGCCCTGAGGATTCTAGTTGTGTGGAATGTGTTTGTACTGACTCATTAGAAATGATAAGAGAACATACCGGCATTCCTTGATTAAAAAGCCTTTGACAGTGAACCTCCCTTTAACAGATGTTTTCACACTCACTTTACTCTTTACTTTTCCTTCTCATCCTCTGTCTAATGGGCATAGTAGCTTTGCTAGAGAAACACAGGGCCTCGGCAGACGACTAATAAAGTTGTCTCCGAGGCAAGGAAGAGGAGGGGCAGCCACATGAGCGGTGCCCCTTCCTCCTCCTGAGGTTGCCCTCGGAGCTGCCGGCCCTCCGCACGGCCAGCGCGCCGAGGGCAACTTCCTGCCGCAGCATCCACACACGCTGTGGCGGAAAAGTTAGGGAAAGTGCACCCTACGCATTTAGGGCGCACTTTCCCTGACTTCTGAAAGGAGCGCCAATTTAGCACTCCTTTCAGGGACGCCACCGGTGCGCCGCGGTGCGGCTGCCGTGGTCCCGCGGCGCACCTTCCCAGGACGTCCCGGACGCCCTGGTCTGCTTCCCCCCACAGTCTTTCAGTGTTGGGTCGCAGCAGCATATCCACACAAACAATGCAATAAATAAAGTTTAAGTTAGGAAATACCAGGATTCTCCTCTAGTCCATTCTATTGTTTGTAGCCATATGCACTTGCATCCAACAAGGAAGGTAAATGCCAGTTGACTTCAGAATCTCTCATTGAGCATGTGTGAACAGTAAAACATAGATAAAAGAGAGCACAACTAATCCTGCCTCAATAGCTACTCCCCACATGTTAAAAATCATAGATCTTTATTTTCACTGCCAAAGTTAAAATCACAAGAAAAGTGGATGCTGGTGAAAGAAACTCTGAGGCTGAGAGAGTGTGACTTACCCAGGGTCATCCAGTGAGTTTCATGACTATGGGCCTTTACAGACTGCCAAAAATAGTGCAGCTTGAGGCCACTTTAACTGTCCTGGCTCAGTGCTAAGGAATCATAGGAACTGTAGTCTATTGTGGCACCAGGGCTGTCTGACAGAGAAGGTTCAATGTCCCAGAAAAAAAAAAATACAATTCCCATGATTCCTTAGCACTGAACCAGGACAGTTAAAGTGGCCTCAAGTTGCACTATTTTTGGCAGTCTGTAAAGGCCCTAAGTGGGGATTCAAACCCTGGTCTCCAGAGTCATAGTCCAATACTCAAACCATCACACCACCAGTATGCACCACTCTGTGCATATTGTTAGTTCTGAATAAAAAGTTTACAGAAACCAGTTGAAATACTCTTCTTTTTGTGGTGAGGAACCTATCCCTACTGTTTCTATGTTGGTTCTGTCTTTGTTAAAGGAGTAATGCTGAGGAACACATCTACTTCATTCACTGGGGTATGCCTGTATTTAAATGCTTTAGGATTCAGTTCAGGGATTCAGAACAGGCCTGGCAACTTTTGGCTCATGCTAATGCAATGCTACTCCTGCAGATCCCCATAATCATTTTGCCAGAGATATCAAATTACTTTTTAGATGTAAAGCTATCAGTTTTTGTGTAGTGGTGAGAGTATTCTGATGATTATCTCTTCTGAATAAGAATAATAACAAAGTCATACAAAACTAAAAAGTAAGGTACAACTAACCTCTGTGTAGAGGAGGGTAAGAATTGCTTTTAATTTATTTTGATTAAAATTTGGTAAAATATTCATTTTTAAAAAATTGAGGTTGGAACAAATGAAAGAATATTATATTTAGAACATAACAATTTAAGATTTGGATGGCATGCATACATGCGGTGCAGCAAAATGAGAGATAACAAAGATTTCAATAACCATTATGATAAAAGATATTTATTTATATAAAATATATTTGCTTAAAATATGGATGAAATGTAAACAAGTCTTCGACCAGAAGCTACCTCAATGGTTATCTCCACAAGAAGTGTTGTATGGAAGACAGAAAGAAATAGGAGAATGATGGATCACATATAAACAACAGATTCAAATAAGAGAAGGGAATGGAGACAGAATAAAATCTAGAGGAGAACTAGAGAAGGAATGGATAAAAATACAATGGTTTCTGTATAGGCAGTTACTAGAAAGATCAAAAAATAGATTTTAATACAGGAGGAATAGAAGAAAAAATAATTAATTGGATTAGATGATTTTTGGAAAAGAGAGAAAAAACTATCAAAATTCTATGAAATATTATTAAAATGAGACTTCGAACAGGAAACTGTGAAAGAAATGATGATAAAATGGTTTCAGTGTATACAGGAAAATATAGATATGGGAGAAATCATGGTATAAAACAAATAAGTTTACCTTGTGTAAAAATTTAAAATAAAATTACTCCAGTTAAATTGGCAAGAATGTATAAAAATTTAAATACAAAACATTGGAAGTATAAAGAAAAAGATGGATCTTATTTTCACATATGATGGAATTGTAAAAAAGCCAGAAGATATTGGGAAATGATCTATGTAGCAGTTATGAAAATCTTAGGGATCTTCTTTTTTATGAGATCAGAAATGTACTTGTTAAATATAAATTGAATTAGATAAATTGAAAGGAAATATTGGAAAGTGATATTATACATGGTAACCTCAGCTAGACTGTTATATGGACAAAAATGGAAGTCATGTCAAATACCAACAGAGGAAGAATGGCTAGAAAAATTATTGGAGATGAGAGATTGTGATTTACTTTCACAAAGATTTAAAGATGAAGATAATGCTAAAATAGAACAGGATTGGGGCTTAATAACAAAATATTGGAAAAATAAAATAATGAATTATGAAATGTTAAAGGAAAAATAATAAAATAAAGGGGATACACACACACACACACAAACACATAATGCTGGAAAATAATGAATTTTAAAAGCAAAAAAAATGTGAAAATGGTAATGAGTAAGGAAAAATGTTAACTTGTCATTTTATTATCATTATTTTTTGAGTTACAGATGAAGGAAGAAATAAATTCTTAGATAAAAAAGGTAAGAAGAAATAGCCAAATTTTATCAAAGCCGGGCATAAAAGAAACTACCACCCTAGATGAAAAGAAAATTGTACTAAACAGTTGAGAATGGTATATAGGATGATTTGTATGTGTTTATGGTAAGCATGTATGGTTTTATGGTTTATAATGTAAAAAATACTGTAGATACAGTTGGTATGAATGTATGAAAGTTTTTATTGAATGTGAGGATGTTTATTTGTGTTTTAATAAAATACAAATTTTAATAAAAAAAATAAAATAAAATTTAGTTTGGAAATAACTTGTTCTTTTAAAGAATAGTGTAAAAGAAAAATATAAAAATGGTTAAAGAGACTTGGGGAAAATGTTAAAGATGAATCCAACAGAGAGTGAAGCCACTGCTTCAGCAAAAGATGCTGCAAACTGGAGAGTGCTAAAATGGTGTGGGAAGAGAGAGCTATGAATCCTGTACAGATTGTCTTCTAGTGCCCAGGGTAGCCTCCTCTCTTGAGGGTGTTGTTGAGGAAGCTGTCACACCATCACATTGAAGATTCAAGTGTCAATCTGGTTGGATAGTACTGATGATAGGAGCCATGATTGCTATTAGTATACATGGGGAGATACATAGAGGAATAATGACCAACTTGTCCTTTGCCTCAGCAGCAAAACATCTTGAACTCTCTCTCTCTCTCTCTCTCTCTCTCTCTCTATATATATATATATATATATGTTGTAAGATATACTGTACAAACAATTATACCATCTAGAACAATGGCTCCCAGCCTTTGGTACTACAGGTGTTCTGGACTCAAACTCCAAGAAGAACAACCCTACCTACCACAAATAGTTTAATTCTTGGCAGTCAAGAATTCTGGAAACTGAAACCCTAAAAGCTTAGATGACCAAACATTGGCAAACACCGATCTAGAACAAGGGTGAGGATTCAATGACACTCCATATGTTATTGGACTACAACTCACAACTGTCTGAGGGCCTTTACAGACTACCAGAAATAATGCAACTTGAAACCACTTTAACTGTCCTGGCTTAGTGCTAGGGAATCATGGGAACTGTAGTTTTTTTCTGAGACATTGAGCCTTCTCTGTCAGAGAGCTTTGGTGACACAATAAACTACAGTTCTCATTATTACCTAGCACTGAACCAGGGCAGTTAAAGTGGACTCAAGTTGCATTATTTCTGGCAGTCTGTATAGGCCCTGAGTCAGCACAGCCAATGACAATGAATACTAGGAGTGTGGCAGTCCAACAATATCGAGCGGGTCACCAAATTCTCACCCTAAATCAAGAAAAGGTCTTAGATTTCCTCGCCCCCCCCCCAAAAAAAAAAGATTGTTCATTTCAAGGCCTTACATTGATATATATAAATTTCATGAGAGAGTTGATGTAGAAGTATTTTTCTGTGCTTTTCATACTTTTTAAATGTCATTTTAAACATGGAATACTTTTCCACAGCTCACATATGTATATAAGTTAACAGACAAGCACCACTACTATGAATATTTTTTTAGAGGGGTAATGTGCAATTTCTTTCTTCATATGTCTTCAGGTACAATACAACATATTTGAAACACCATTTCATTTCAATCACTATTGCTCAATAGAATGAGGCATACAATGCTTTCTACATAATGCATTGTGCATAAGATCTTTTGTCCTGTATTATTTCCCTGTCCACAGTCAAACAGCTTTTCACTGGCTAATACCAGTTCATACTGTACACCTAATAAAACATCTAAATCTCTATTTTAAATTACAAGGCTTCTTTTTAAAAGAGTAATTTCACATTTCTTTGAGAAAGCTATCTGTTTGTGAATGACAATGGTTCTCATCAGTAATTTTGAGAGGAAAAACAGTCATTACTCTTTAACACATCTCCAAGTATTGAATGAAGAATAACATCCAACTATTATTTAAACAGATTGCATTCTTTATGCTGTTTAAAGGCCAAAAATGTCATTATTATAATAAGAGTATTTGTAACGGGTTCAACTGTAACTGAGGCCGAAGGTGAAGTGGCATTATCTCAAACAACAATTTTTCAACATATCATTTTATCACAAAATAGAACTGACATCTGTAAATCTACCTACCACAAATATTTTAATTATCTGTTTGTGCCAACAAAGTCAAAGCAGATACTAGAAATAAGTTTCATTCTTGTGTCCTTTCAAAATGTTTTAACAACATCTATCTGATGTAGTAACATAATCAGACACATGCAATATTTGCTATAACAGTATTAAGTATGGATTTTAATTATGCACCAGGCATATTAGGTTCAGGGAGGCAATATAGCATATAGTGGTTTGAGTATTGGACTAGGACTCTTGAGAGACCTGGGATGAAATCTCCACTTAGGGGGGAAGCAGACTGGTGGCACGGGGCTGCCCTGGGAAGGTGTGCCGTGGGACCGAGGCATCCCCACGCCTCGATCCTGCGGCGCACCTTCCCTCTCCCTGAAAGGAGCGCTAAAATAGCACTCCTTTCACAAGACAGTGAAAGTGCACCGCAAAAGCTTGTGGTGCACTTTCACTGACTTTTCCGCCACAGCGTGTCCGGACGCTGCGGCGGGAGGTTGCCCTCGGAGCACCGGCCGTGCGGAGGGCTGGCGGCTCTGAGGGCAACCTCGGGAGGAGGAAGGGGCGCCGATCGTGCATCTGCCCCTCCTCTTCCCTGCCTCCAGGACGGCTTTTTAAGTCGTCTGCTGAGGCCCATAATAGGTTTAAACCTAAATGAGTCGGATGAACAGTTCAGATAGGATCTGAGCAGCCACTATCAAGTTTAAAGGAAAACACAACTAATTTATTTTTTTTAATGCAAAATGGATGTTTTTGCACAAAATGCAACAAAATAGGGGAAAAAGCAATAACAACAAAATTGTGAGAATTTCAGGAGTGCTACCAGGAATTTGATATCTCTCTGGCACCTGTGCAGTTCTTACCCAGAGAAGTAAAACAGAGCTGAGGAGTAAGATTAAGCAATTTTTCTCCCCTTGTTAAAACAACCACACTAGAGAAACAAAACAGATACAGAGAAATTCCTCCCCTCCCCAATGTCTATGGTTTAATGGAAGAGTCTGAAGGACCATAGCTCTTTATTGCTGTGTACAGAGTGGGGGGAAAACTCCAGTGAACTAGTTCTGTGCTCTATCTGATAGCTTTGACTATGACATATGCAACAGTGTAACCCAGGGGTTGGCAACCTTTTTGAGCTGGGGGCCGGTCCCACGAAGTTGTCCCTTCCGGCGGGCCAAGGGGGGGAATGGCGCTGCACGCGACCCCCTGTGCATGCTGCTGCCGCCGCCACTGTACACGCTGCCACCTCCGCCTCTGCGCATGTCACGGCCGCCATTTTGGAAATTGAAATGGCGGGCATGGCGCGCGTGGATGCGCAGCATCCAAAATGCGTGGTTGCGGTGGTGTGCAACGGCGGTGGCAGCAGGGGTCCGCCTGGGCCAGTAAGTGTGGGGCCCTGGGCCAGAACCGGCCCGTGGGCCGTAGGTTGCTGGCCTCTGGTGTAACCCTTTTGTACCTGTGACAGTCTGTGGCATGTCCTCTATGAACACTTCAAGTGCTTCTTTCCCTTTGTGAGACTTTTCTCTGTGAGAGCGCTATAAGTGGGAAATATTGGCCATTCAAATGTTGCTGGACTAAGCTACAATCACACCTGACTACTGGTAATGCTAGATGGGGTTGATGGGAGTTTGGGATGAACAACATCTGGTGGACTAATAGTCTTCTCAGCCTGATTTATATCTTTTTCCCTTCTATTTTACCAAATACTCATGATGCATTAACAAAAGGTCATTCTAAGCTGCTTGAATTCAGCAATTCAGCAGCAAGCTTATTTGGGGGGCTTTTTAAAAAACAACAACAGCAACTGAGTTCCATGTTTGTTCCTGTGTGTTGTAAAATAACACAGAAATTGTATGTTGATAAAACTGCAGTGTATGCAAAATCATACTGTTTGATGTTTGTGATGTTTCACCAGTAGAGGTGTACTGCTTGTGCACAATAATAAAAGTGTACAAATGATTCCTGAAGCAATCATGGATCCAGTCAGATCAAGACTGATAAACATTGGAATAAAAGCCTGTAAAATATGTGCATTATTGATTTAGATAAGGGCTAAGTGCGGAAGGAACTGAAGAACTGAAAGTTGTAGCAAATGCTGTTCTTACAGTGGTATGTACAAAATTCAATAATTAAATTTGAATAGTGAAGCATTCCTGATATAATTCAAAGATATAGCTCCGTTAGTCTGTAGAATCACTATGTAGAGAGATCTTGTAGCACCTTTGAGACTAACTGAAAGAAAGAAGTTGGTAACATGAGCTTTCATAGAATTCAGTCTACCATCTCAGGAAGTCGACTGAAGTCTATGAAAGCTCATGCTGCCAACTTCTTTCTTTCAGTTAGTCTCAAAGGTGCTACAGGAACTCTCTACATACCATTCCTGATATATTTAGTCAACCCCAGGAACACGACCATGTAATTTACAACTCCAAAATCTTTAGATGAGGAGTTAAGGAATTATTCCTATTTCAGAAAAAGGGAGCTGAAATGGCTTGATTTTGGGGAGGGTCTTGTTCGTTGGAGACCTGACATTAAAATACAGCTTGATCTAGGGCCTAAGCAGACGGCCGGCCGTGGGCCGCCCTGGGAAGGTGCGCCGCGGGACTGAGGCATCCCCATGCCTCGATCCAGTGGTGCACCATCAGCGCCCCTGGAAAGGAGCGCTAAAATAGCACTCCTTTCATATGTCGCCGAAAGTGCACCGCAAAACGTTGCGGCGCACTTTCGGTGACCCTTCCTCCGCAGCGTGTCCAGACGCTGCAGCAGGAGGTCCTCCTCGGAGCGCCGGCCGTGTGGAGGGCTGGCAGCTCCAAGGACGATCTCGGGAGGGGGAGGGGGTGCCGAGCGTGAGGCTGCCCCTCCCCTTCCCTGCGCCGAGGACGGACTATTAAGCCGTCTGCTTTGCCCCCTAGCATCCTGCTTCTCTAAATTCTGTAGAGAAAGGAATATAAAATGACCTTAAAATAACTTCAGAACCTTGTGTTTTAGGAATTATGTTTTCAGCATGTTTAGAAATGTTATTGGAGACCAAGAATGTAAACCAAATGGGAAAAAAGGGAAATATATAAAGAGGGGGAAAGAGGAATAGCATCCTTTCTGGAGTGTTTCTTAGGTATCACACAGATAAAGGCAAGTGAGGTGGAGTACTCTCCCTTTATTCTCGATTGGTGGTCTAGCTTGAGTGAGAAGAATGATATTCCCTGTGTAGCAGCTTAAGCAGAACAGCAAGAGGGGAAAGAACACCCACTGCCAGTGTAAAGTACCTTGACTATAAGCAAAGAAAGTCCTAACTTATAGACAGCTAAAAGTTCTATGGCTCATAGAAAAATAGTGTAGATCACAGCAAATGTTTTCTTCCAGTTTTTTCTTCAGTGCATCATGAAAATAGTAGAGTGGGGAGAGGCGAGGGAAGAGGCTGAAGTAGAGCGCTACAAAGATGATTATTTAGACACATTTAGACAACTTGACTTTAAAACAATTTTTAAGGGAAAAGAAACAAAACGAGAGCCAGAAGACCCCATTTAGAGTAATTGGAATCAAATGCCCTGTAGGGGAAGGATGGATTGTTCAGGACTACGAAACTCTGAACAGAAATGGTTTGGTTGGCATCTAATAAGTTTCCAAACCAAAGTTTCCAAGACCAGAAACCACAAGACGTAAACTCAATTATACAAGGCATGTCAACCAAGGAAATGCTTTGCAATTAAAGGGTCATTTTCTTCAAAAGGAACATCCCCACATCACATCTGATAACATTCATGTGAAGATTACTACTTCAAATTCTGAACAGCATTGAGGGGGCTATGCAGATGGGCAAAAAGAGGTGCTTTGAGGGTAACTTGCAGGTGTGGTCTTTAGATGATGCACGCCTAAAAGTCAACATCATTTGCCGAGAAAAGCCACTCCAAAAAGGAGCCACTTTTTTCCGCTTCTTTGGTGAAGATGTGAACCTTCACATGTGTGTGTGTATGCAGCAACATTGGTGTACCAGAAAATGGTTGTATATATGCACTGTTGCACGTGCAGCAGAGATTGACTCGGTGATCCAGAGCATGCGCCCTACGATGCAAGCTTTAATTTAAAGTGCCCTGTGCTTCCAGGTGTGGATGCACTGGTGCAGGTGCACTTGAATATTAGAACCTTAACCCTAACCCTAATTATAACCCTCCACATGCACCCTAGCAACTGTCCTCTGCTATGACAATAAATGCATTCTGTTGGATGTACACTTGCTATCAGCATGTACAGCAGTTTGCATGAAAGAGGCTTTTGTGACCTCTTCTATGCAGGTATACAGGTGTGCATATGACCTGCACACCATTTCCTGGCATGATGAGGGGAGGGGGGTCCTGGAGTAATGTTTGTCCATGTGCCCTGTTGACCATGTCCCTTGCATGACCACCAGCTGTATCAAGTCTATCCACACAAACCTCCCTTGCATGTACCTCTCCCCTCCCCCCTGATCTGTGTGGGATATGTTTTGTGGAGGACGATGGAGTGTCTTTTCAGTTAACAAACCCATTCCTTCCCCACAAAGGTGGCACAATCTGACAGTGGCACCTGTCTACTGCACCCACTCCTTGGGGGGAAGCAGAGGTCAGCAAATCCTTGTATGATATGTGGGTGTATGACAGAAACTGTGCAGGTGCACAGGGATGCCGAACTTCAGGGAAGAAGCAGACAGTGCAAAGCGTCATTTTGGGGGCAAGGAAGGGGAGGAGGAGCCACACGCTGGGTGCCCCAACCCCTTCCCCAAAATGTCCTCGGAGCAGCTGACCCTCCGCACGGCTGGTGCTCCAAGGATGACCTCCCGCTGCAGCGTCCATACATGCTGCAGCGGAAGAGTCGCCAAAGGTGCACCGGCAGCCTTTTGCGGTGCACCTTCGGCGACTTGTGGAAAGAGCGCTATTTTAGCACTCCTTCCAGGGGCGGCGAAGCTGCGCCGCGGGGACGAGGTGTGCGGATACCTCGGCCCCGCGGCGCAGCTTCCTGGGGCGGCCCTGTGCCACCCGTCTGCTTCCCCCCTTTGTCACCTTTGTACACAGTGACAGACTGTATACTAGCCTATGACAGATCCTGTGCAGGTGTGCAGGGATGTTTTCCTGCACAAATGCAAAGATGTGGAGAGATGGTCCTGTGTACATGCACATGCATTTGAGAACCAAAATAAATAAATAAATAAATAAAATTAAAAAAAAATTAAAGCAGCTGTTGCTGGCCCATGCGGTTGCTTTGTCTCCCTTTGCAGCATCATTGGGGCTGGCAGTGCAGTTGCTGGGGCTTCAATACAGCCTCAGAAAAGCTGCATTGACTACCCTCAATGTGGTTGCTCTGTCCCCATTTAGAGCAACCTCAGGGCAGGCAGTGCAGTTGCTGCAGCTTAGGGAAAAGGCAACTTCGGGTCACCTTTTCCTGCCCGTCTGCATAGCCTCCAAGATAAGTGTTGCTCCTGGAATAGATCATTGGTTGTGGAAGGTGGGAGTTCATACAAGAAGGATATGCAATGGTGCTGCATGTTGAAGCTAGGAATAAATGTTTCTAGTGAAAATTTTGCTTCTGGCAAGCAATGATTTTTGAACACCCAAAGCACTTGCTGAACCAATTTCAGTTGTTTGTTTCTGCCATAGTAAGTTTGTTCTCATCTTGTGTCTGCAGCAGTTGTTGATGTAAGAACCTTTGATCCTGCAAAGGCCCCAACTGACATGCACATGGTGGGGCATGACTGTAATTGCAGCAACATCTGAATTGCCAAGTTTCCCACCATGCACTGCTTTGTGGAATGCCTTGGTTTTGCTTCCCACTATGCCTCAAAATTCCATCTAAAAGCATTTATCAATGGAAATATGGTGTCACTGTCTCAGAGGAAACAGGCCAAAGGAAATAAACTTTAATGGAATCAGAGAAGAAAGAAGTCAAATGGACAAAGCTCAAAGAACTAATCTACTTGAACATTCACTTGTTCTCTAGGGGAAAGCAAGAAAGACATGAATAGTTTCCTCTAGGGAGACAAATAGTCATGCAAAACACAGCTTCCCTACAGTGCCATAGGTTGACCCAATACTCCCAGCATAAAAAAATCTTGGTACTGTTGGAAATGTATAGCTGAGTTATAAAAAATAACATTACCAAGGGCTAGGTTTCAAAAAAGGGCAAGAATATTTCAGCCTAGATATGGTTTATTTGTGTATGTTTCCTTAAAAAAGATTAATGTGTCCCTCTTTTTAAAAAAGTTATAGGACTTCAGTTTGCTTCTCTGAAAAGCCACACACACATGCAAAAGCTAATGCAGAGGAAGTGCAATTTAGCTAGCAATTAATCCTTAATGTGATCTAATTATTCCTGACATTTGGGCATCAGGCACTATACTTCAGGGGCCATATTCTTCTCTTGCACTGTAGGTAGAAGTTTGCATTGAGTTCAAGTAAATGAACCGCTGCCATCAGCTTTCAGTTAAATTAACTTCCTCCCTGCAAACCTGATCTGGAAACAAAAGAGGCATAAGATAATTAACCATGGCTAAAGTGGAAGAAAAGCTGACGTTCCCCAATGACCATACTTTGCTGGTGATGCAAAATAAGGTGCAGTCCAAATCCTTCCTTTCCAAATGTGCAGCTGCACATTTTAGTCCCAAAGATAGATAAATTGTTGGGAATAAGCATACCTGACAAGTCACAGAGACCTGTATCGGCACAATTCTAGACTTCATTTAGGGATTTGAGTAGTTCTCATTTGTCCTTGCAGTGATTGCATTTTAGTGGTGGGGGAAGTGACCTCCACAGGTCCTGCTCTCACCCAGGATGGGGAGGGGATGGTTTAGAAACTTGATTTATTTTTGGTTTCACTCAAGGGTGAAATTCACCTCCTTGAGAAAGTTTGTGCTTAATTGTGCCTTAGTGCATCATAACCCTTTTGCTGAACAACTGCAACAGAAATCATTTTAGCTGTTAATATAAGAGTCTGTTTGTGCCCTGCACACAGAGATGTATTAGAAAATTAGGTACAAAAGGCATATGAAAGTATATAAATTTGTGTTCAGGACAACCACAACCTTCTCAAAGTACTTCAGAACTGTAGCTTGGTGGGAATGCTAAGAATCATCAGAGTTCTGCATATCCCTTTGTCCCCATTGGGCTTTTGCATCCACGACTACCTTGAGTTCAACAAAATGACTTTCTGTCTATACATCATATGGCACATAAACCAGGGTAGTATTTTTAATCGCGTACCAGGATATCAACTGAAGCTAGGATAATACATGCAATCCCGCCTGAACTCATGGTTCCTTCCCTGTATGAATCCATGTAGCTCTTACAAAACGTAAAATATCTATATCCCCCTGCTTCTCACTGTGCAAATGGAGATCACTTTTTATTCCTCAGGAGGTCAATTTTGTCAAAATATATACTGGTAGAGAGCCAAGAGGCAAGGGTGATGTAACAGACTGGACTAAGGGCCTTTGCAGACTGCCAGAAATAGTGCAAATTGAGTCCACTTTAAGGGTTAGGGTTAGGGAATCATGGGAACTGTATTTTATTGTGGCACCAGAGCTCTCTGACAGAGAAGGCTGAATGTCTCAGAAAAAAAAAAATCCCATGACTCCCTAGCACTAATCCTAACCCTTAAAGTGGACTCAATTTGCACTATTTCTGGAAGTCTGCAAAGGCCCTATGACTTGGACTGGGACTCTGAAAGACCAGGGTTCAAAACCCTGTTAGGAGTTTAGTACAGGCTTTGGTGAGTAGAAATTTTGCTTTTCCTTGGCCTTCGTAGAGGAGATTGTATTTTGTCTACCTTATGCTGAGAAGGCAATGGCAAACCTTTTCTGAACAAAACTTGCCAAAAAATGCCATGATAGGTTCCCCTCAAGGTCTCTGTAAGGGGGGAAGCAGATGGGAGGCCATGGGTCACCCCAGGAAGCTGCGCCGTGCGACTGAGGCATCCCCACGCCTCGGTCCCGCGGCGCGGCTTCACCACCCCTGAAAGGAGCGCTAAATTGGCGCTCCTTTCACAAGTTGATGAAGGTGCGCCGCAAAAGGCTGCGGCGCACCTTTGCCGACTCTTCCGCCAGAGCGCATGCAAATGCTGTGTGCAGAGGGCCGGCTGCTGTGACGACAACCTAGGGAAGGGGTTGGGGCGCCGATCCTGCAACTGCCCCTCCCCTTCCCTGCCCCCAAGACGTCCCTTTAAGCCGTCTGCTTAGGGTCTAAGTTAGAAATGACTTGAAGGCACACAACAACAAATAACAATAATGATTCACCCTGGTACTTTGTAGTCCTCCAAAGTAACACCCCCAAGCTCCAGATATAAGAATCTGGATTTGAAGTCTAAGGCTGCCTCCCCTTCCTCCTCCTCCTCCTCCCTCTCTACCTGGAACCTGCCGATCACCAAGGTTCTGGTATCCCAGGTTGACTCTAGGCTATCTTCTTCTGTTAGTGGCATCCCATCCATGGCCATGGTGTAGCAGAAAAATGGGACTGGAGACCCAGGAGCCAAGGAAAGAGAGACACTTTATTGAAAAAGTAATGCCAGTGGGCTCAGCAAGAAATAACTTTTCAGAGGTGCTGAGCCCCAAAATGAGCAACTGAGGGGCTAAGCAGACGGTGCAAAGCGCCGTCTTCAGAGCCAGGAAGGGGAGGGACAGCCACATGCTGGGCGCCCCAACCCCTTCCCCAAAACCTCGTCAGAGCAGCCGGCCCTCCGCACGGCCGGGGCTCCGAAGATGCTTTTCCACTGCAGCGTCCGCACGCGCTGCAGTGGAAAAGCCACCGAAAGTGTGCCGGCAGCCTTTTGCGGTGCACCTTCGGCAACTTGTGGAAGGAGCGCTATTTTAGCGCTCCTTCCAGGGGTGGTGAAGCTACGCCGCAGGGCTGAGGTGTGCGGATACCTCTGCCCCATGGCACAACTTCCTGGGGCGGCCCCGTGCCACCCGTCTGCTTCCCCCCTGAGGATCTTTTTATAGGATCACACATATACAAAGAGCATTTGTCCCCCTCCCTTCCTCCTTGGATAACTAGTTTCATAATATTCAGCATTTCTTGCTAAGCAGACATTATTTATAGAACAGGAAAATCTTTATAGGGCAGAGAAAATGTTTACAGAACAGAACACTGAAGCCTTATCAGTATGAACTTTATCTTTAGTACAGAGCATCACCTGAGCTTAGAGAAAAAGAAGCAACCAGGGAAACAGAAAAATGTCCAAATTCTCATCTGGAGTCTCATTTGGCTATGTAGTCTGACCCCAAAAAGCACTCATAGAAACTCATTAAAAAGCTCAATACACAAACATTTGGCTACTTCATCCTGCCCTTAAAGGCATAATTCTATGCAATTATAGCCTTTCCTTTAAAGCAATATTACACCAGCAAGAAATAACATTAATATCCTTTTGAGCCATGAGTGCATAGAGGGCAGCGGTTTTGGCAACTAAGGGCCTCGGCAGACGACTAATAGAGTCATCTTCCAGGCAGGGAAGAGGAGGGGCAGCCGCACGAGCGGCGCCCCTTCCTCTTCCTGAGGTCGCCCTCGGAGTCGCCGGCCCTCCGCACGGCCGGCGCTCCGAGGATGACCTCACGCCATGGCCACCGCACGCGCCACGGCGTTTGAGTCAGGGAAAGTGCGCCCGCCGCTTTTAGGGTGCACTTTCCCTGAAATCTAAAAGGAGCGCCAATTTGGTGCTCCTTTTAGAGTCGCCGACGGTGCACCGTGGTGTGGCTGCTGCGCTCCAGCGGCGCTCCGTCCCGCGTCACACGGGAAGCTCCCGTCTGCTTCCCCCCTGACTTGTTACACATTTCTAACAAACAGCATAAGAGGCATGGTATACAAAGACATAACATGATTCCCCATGACCAGGATAGGTAGTATCCTTACAAACAACCCTATTATCCAATCAAAGTCTGGCTGCCATGATGTTAACCAGTCTAACCAACTATCTGTTCCTTGTTTTATGTTTGCTACTATCTCATGTAAATCATCAATCTGGGCATCTATAGCATTACTATTGTCAGTCAAATTAAAACAACAGCACTTTCTATGAGTTTCACAGCCTAGATGGTGATGCAGGAAGATATAGTTTATAACTTTTTTTAAAAGGGATAAAATGGTTTTCTAAAATGGCATTCCTCAGTTCTTGCTGCTCTTTGTTAAGCAAATATAATGCCTGTGAAGTAGCATTTATATTTTTAACTAGAGCACAAACAAGCTCATTGATCTCCATGCCATCCTCTAAAGTGAAACCTGAAACTCTGACAAGGGAGGTTGCTAATGCTATTTGTTCTCCTTTGGACAGTAAATGCATAGTACTTTTACAATTGCTAGTCAAGGAGGCAGCCACACGTGAGCAGTGGTGCAGGTTGTGCTGAGTGCTATTTGGCCATGGGGGAAGAACTGGTACCAGGCGGCTCAGGCAGCATGGATTGGTATCAGGTTGGTTAGCAGGAATATATGACCAAGTTTGAGTCCCACAGGTCCAAAACCACCCGTGGGGCAAAATCACATGGGCGTAATTAAAAGATATATTTTGAATGTAAATACAATTGAATGGTTGTCCCAAGATGTCTTACACTTTTTAACTTTGATTCAACAAATAACCATTCGGGCACAAGATGAATTTATCCCACTAGCCAGCACTGGGGTGTGCAAGGCAAATTCTATGGGTGGAAGAGTTGTGAAAACTTTTCCCCAATTGGCATTGTATTTATAATCTAAAGTGATATTAAAATCATAAAACTGAGTGTCATGTTGAACCATCTGGGGATGTTTATAGATCAGGATAATACATGAGCTCATGAGATCTCCACTAGCCATTTTTTTCTGACAAGCAAAAGTGATCTACACTGGAAATATTTGCTAAAATGGTCCTGGAAGGGATGCCACCATTGAGCCTGGGGCGCCTCAAACTGGAAGGGGAGGGATGGCCCGTGGAGGAGCCAATCGGAAGCGACTTTGGCCCAAGCCACCCTTAGAAGATGATGTCATTCATACTTCAAGATGCTTTGCCTTGCGGCTCTGGTAAGGCAGCAGGAATGAAGAGGAGAATGAGGATGAGGAATGAGGAAAGGTGGTGGGAAAAGGAGTAGGAAAAGGAGGCAGCCCGTTTCCACTCATTGCAGTGAGTCCAGCAATGCAGGCTTCAGTGGGGATGGGATGGGAAATAGGAGGAAGAAGGAAGAGGAGGGGGGAGGAGACAGAGCAGTGGCGGCAGTGGTGAGGGGAAGAGGAGGAGGAGGAGGAGGAGGAAGAGAGGAGGAGGAAGAAGAGGAAAAGTGATAACAGGGGAGGTCAGAAGAAGGAGGAAGAACCAGCGAAGGGAAAAGGTGGTGGAGGAAGAGGAGGAAGGAGAAGGAAAAGCCAGCAGAGAGGAAAAGGAAGACTAAGAGCAGCAAGGCAGGCTTCGGGGGGGGGGGGCAAAGGGCAAAGCCCCAATGTCTCCAATGGTGGCACAGCTGCATGGTCATGCCATCATTGAGTACTATGGGACTTGAGCATCCATGGATTTTGATATCCATGTGGGGATCCAGAACAGATCCCCCCCTCCCGGATACCAAGGGCCCACTGTAATTAGTATTTGCTCTCTTTTAGCAGGTTAGTAAGGAAACGTGAAATCTTCATCAATACTCAGTGAGCACCTTTTTGTGAAAGGGTCTTCTCTGGTCTTCCTGAGTGGACTTGGGAATAGAAATAGGAACAATGCTTGGGATTGGATTTGATCATTTAAAAACTCTTTCAGAATAAAAAGGTGTTTCCTATCAATGACAGGGCAGCAAGAAGAGAACCATTCTGGCCTCCTTCAGAAAAGAAAGAAGAAAAAAAAACATGGGAAAGTACTATTCTATTTACTCACTATGACTAGAATTGCATATGCCCAAAATTGGGAAAGAAAAAAAAAAGGATATCCCTACAAAAGAAGATTGGATGTGGAAACTATATGACATGATGGAAGCAGATAAATTAACCCAATTACAGAAGGATGACGCACTGAGGAATTTCTATAAAGATTGGACATTGGTTATCAAGTATATGAGAGAACAATGACTTAGCAATTTTAAGTTTGTTAGAAAATAATGAGAAATAATAGAAAAATGATAAAGAGAAAAAGGTATATAAGATTATATGGAAGGTTACAGCAGAATGAGATGGGAAGTATGAAAATAAGATAATAGATTCAAGAGATAGAATAGGAGTGATTCTATTATAGAAATGATAGGGAGGTAGGATAGTAGTAAAGAAGATTACTAAATTGATATTAAGAAGGACACAGAATGATGTAAAGAATAGAAAGAAATTGGAGGTGAAGTCATGCGTGATAAAGAGAATTGAGAAATGAGTAAGAGGGTTATAGAATGTAGAGGAGGGTATGAGTATGTGGAAGGAGGAATTGAGTGAGTAGAGGGGAGGTGGAGGTGGAGGTGGAGGTGGAGAGGAGTAGGGGTAGGAAGGATAGGAGGAGAAGGAGAAAGAGGTGGAAGAAGAAGTGAGGAAGAAGGGAGGAAAGGAGGAATAAGAGATGTAATTGGTGGGAAAAGAATGTGTATGCTTGTATGATGGTATGTTTCATTGGATGCATGGCAATATGATGTTTTGTATTATATATATATATATATATATATATATATATATATATATATTGATGACACTGCATCTCAAAACTATGGATGACATCTCCCAGCAGTTTCACATTTATGTTAAATAGCATGGAGGACAAAATAGAACTTTCAGAGACCCCACAGACCCATGGTCAAGTGGTCAAGCAGGAGTCCATCAGCACTACCTTCTGGGTTTACCCCTCTAGGGCAAACTTGACCCTCTGTAACACAGTGCCTCCAAGTCCCATCCTAACAAGATGTCCCAGGAGGATACCATGGTTGATGGTACTGAAAGCTGCTGAGAGGACAAATCAACAGGGGACAGTGTCTCTGTCCAGTTTATGGTATAGATTATTCACCAAAGTGACCAAAGCTGCTTGAGTCCCATAACCAGGCCTGAAGCCAGATTGAAATGGATCAAAATAATCTGTGCTATCCAGAAACATCTGGAGTTGAGAGGCCACCACACACACCAGTACCACACACTCCAATAGGCAATTGAATAGACATTTGTGTGAACAGAATGGTGAACTAGATCAGCCCTTCTCCTCCTGCCTTTACCCAACATGTCTCTTCTTCTGTTCTTATAGATATTAGTCTTTACGTCTTTCAGTATAAACTACAACCACCTGTATTTGGTTTAGCATTTGGCCTTCACTTCCTCACCCTTCCCTTTCTTGCTAAGGGAAAACATATCCCTAACAGAGTGCTTTACTAAAATTACCAGTCAGGAGGGGGTGGAAAGAAAAAAGGCTGCCATGTATATTTGTGAATTGGAAGTAATAATGCTGTTGAGGCAGTTGGCATTTCAGAGAATTATTAGTGAGACTTTTAGCTCAAAATCCAACAGCATCTGCCCACAAAGGCAAATATTTGCTATTCAGCCAAAGCTAATATGAGTGGTAAGAAAGCTAGCAAAGCAGGCACGAATTTGAATTTTGGCTGCAGTAGTGGAGTTAAAGAAACACATGTATAGTTACATATGATGGGTGAACTGTAAAGTATAGAAATTGTTGCATTTAAGTTTATTTTTTAATATTCGTTTTAGATATTTCAAAAAGGGAAAGAAAGTTCACATCAATACACAACAAACAAACAAACAAACAAAATTCAATGGAGTAATTATTCACAAAAAAGAATGCCTGTGAATATGCACATACCATGCTCAATGTAAAGATTTAGATAATTCTTTCAGTGAAACTGAAAAATGCTAAGAGCCAAATCCTCTATTATTTTCATTAACTTCACAGCATGTCAGTGTGCACCAGATGAAGCTCTGGTCCCTCCATTGATTGAGATGCTCAGTCAAGCTGGTTGGATTTGAACACTGAAATATTTGCATGTTCTGTAATTCCTAGACAAAGTACAGACCTAGATGGAAATTCTGCATTGTTGTTCATTTTAAACCCTACATGTATTAGAAGAAAATTGTATTGCCTCCTTAAATGGACTAATAGCAGAAAAACCCTTTAAATTTATTGTGACTCTGTGAGATTACCTGAACCCCATTACAGAAACAGCAGCCAACAACCTCAACAATATTTCAGCTATCCCAAAAGAAAACAGCAAATGCTATTTTAACCCCTGCTAGTCAGGTTTCACAGTAATCAAGGTTAATCAAGTTATTTTGGCAACTGAGGCAGAAAATCCCACAAGTGTATCTCCTTGGGGAGTAAAAACACAGTAACAATAAAGCAAATAAATGACACCTAAAATCAGCTTCGTGAAGTGACCACCTTACTCTTCCCAATAATGGGACCAACCCTGAGGATAATAGGTCCTCCAGTAGTACACTTAAAATATCTGGCTGCTCGACTTACTGTTGCATTTCTTTATTTCTTTCTAAAAAGACCTCTGAGTTCAAGTAAGTTCTTGCATATCAGCAGTTAATAATTTTATCATCTGTGGATAAAGGGCAACATAGCAGATTGTGTAATTGTTTTGAACTTTGGAAATACTGGTTCAAAGTCACAGCCTATTGAACAGAATTGTGTACATGGTAAAGCATTTTATAGGACAATACATTTATATCTACTTTTTTATTTTTATCAGCTGAACATCTCTATGGTGATAACATGGAAAGAACAAAAGCAAAGGAGAATATGTAAGCAACCGAATGCAGAAAAGTTGCCTTCTACAGTAGTAAAAGGTAAGAAAAAACCCACAATTAGGACAAGGAGACTTATGGTGATGGAACAAAAAATAAAATGAGGATAATGGTTGGGAAGGATGGAGTATAGAGGCTGAAACACGCAGCGTGTGGTTGCTGCATCCCCAATCCTCAGAGCCGATCCTTAAGGGCCATCTGCATTGGCCCTCAGTGAATACATGCTATGTACTTAAGTGCTGACATACCAAACTTCTATTGATTCAGTGGGTCTATTTTAATTAGGACTATTTTAGTTAGGACTAAAATTAGTATATTTTAATTAAGACTATTTTAGTTAGGACTAAAATTGGATCAGAGCAAGTGTACCTAGTGGCTTGAGTGTTGGATTATGACTCCGGAGACCTGGATTCGATTCCCAGCTTGGTCATGAAACCCACTGGGTGATCTTGAATCATAGAATCATAGAATCATAGAGTTGGAAGAGACCACAAGGGCCATCCAGTCCAACCCCCTGCCATACAGGAACTCCCAATCAAAGCATCCCTGACAGATGGCCATCCAGCCTCTGCTTAAAGACTTCCAAGGAATGAGACTCCACCACATTCTGAGGGAGTGTGTTCCACTGTGTTCCACTGTTGAACAGCCCTTACTGTCAGAAAGTTCCTCCTAAGGTTGAGGTGGAATCTCTTTTCCTGGAGCTTGCACCCATTGTTCCGGGTCCTAGTTTCTGGGGCAGCAGAAAACAAGCTTGTTCCCTCCTCAATATGACATCCCTTCAAATATTTAAACATGGCTATCCAGCAGGGGACGGCAAGGCGATCGGTTCGCAGTGAGGGCTCTCCGCGGATCGCCTGGGTGGGGAAGAGGGGATTTTAAGAATCCCCAAAAAGATCCTTGGGAAAGGATCGTGTTTGGGGCTCGCTAGATCCGGGCTGATAGCCAAGATCGTTGTGGATCGAGGCAGAAGACTGGATTTTTATGAGCAGCCAGCCCCGCTCTGGTAGCAGTCGCCATTAGCCTTGCCACCTGCCTTTTTAAACTTTTTTTCTGGAGGAATAGAACTTCAAAGGACATCGGAGAAAGTAAGTGCATACAATTGCTTTCTGTTCAAAGACCTCTCAAATTAGAAGGGAGCAGCTTTAACTGTGAAAGTTTGACGATTTTGATATATTGTTATCTAGCCTCTATTAACAGCAGAGGAGGCTGAAAGTGAAAGCGGAGCCGGCAGATATAATTAATTTAAAGGCATGAGACTCTTTCTCTTAAAGCAACAAGATTGCTTCAAAGTAGAAAATAAACTTTAAAGAACTCAACTCATTAATACTAATCTGGATTGGGAAAGAGAAATATAAAACACCCTTCCCGCACGGACAATTAATTAATTAATTAAAGGACTCCGAGTTTAAAAGGAGGCAAGATGGCGAATGCTTGAATATATTGGGGGAGAGAAGTGAGTACCTCCTTTGTCAGGAAGAAATCCCTTTTTTTGCCTTTTAGGACAGGAAGGGAAGGAAGAAAACCCCAAATAAAAGGGGGGAGAAATACAAAAATAACAAAAAATAATTAAGTCTACTTTGAGATAGAAGAAGCATAAGCAGAGCCAAGGAGGCACTAGAGAAAAGTAATTATAAAAGAGAGACAAAACAAACCACGAGACATAGTCATTTTTGGAAGTGGTCCAAGAGGACTTCAGAGAGGTTAAAGAAATTTGGGATGTTAATATTTCCATCACTTTTTAATTAATGCTTGTGTTAAAATTGGAAGAAACAAGCAAGGAATAGAGGCTAATTATAGAGATAAAGCTTTTTGAAGTGGGAAGTGCTGAGAAAGCCACGGCTTGAAGTACCAGCAGTGAGAGAAATATAAGAGAGCTTGCGCCGGAAAGAGGACAGGAGGAGGGGGCAACAGACAACAATATTAAGGAATAATAAGAATAATAAAGAAAGATTTCGTCGGAAGGAGGACGGGGGAGGGGACAACAGAGGGAAGACCCCAGTAGCGAGAAATTTCAAGAGAAAGATTGCGACGGAAGGAGGACGGTGGAGGGGTCGACAGAGGATCTGAAACACTTCACAAGGAGATATTGTTAAAAGGAAGATAAGAAAGGGAACAAGAAACAGAAGAATACAGTCTCACAAAGTAGAAGAATTAAATACTTAATTTAGAAAGAATACAAATAACTTAGAGATAAGAACCTATTGGGGGGCTGGTGCCGGAGATCAAGTTACTAAAACTAAATGTTTTAATAGATTGACTTTGTTTCAGTTATCTTCCTTTAATATTAAATATATAGAAGGCATATTATATCTAAATTTTAAAAATTTATATTTTTTTTAAGAAGAAACAGAAGAAAGAAGTGTAAATTTTAATATACATATTAATTTTGTGCTTTCCTGTTTTGTTTTGTTTTTCTTTTCTTTTTTTTAACCTTCTATTTTAAGCATAGGCTAAAAGTAAGTTATAGTGAATTATAGTGATTTACACCTAGATAAGCAATTTGTTTTTAGATAAGCAATTTGTCTTATTAATTGACTGTATTAAGTATACTGTGATATATTGCTGTGTCCTTAACAACATGGCTTCAGGAGCAAAGAAACCACCCACCCCCCCAATGAGTAACACTCAAAGGAGAGCATCTACAGACACAACTGGAAAACAGGATCCAATGCAGTCACTGCTGGAGGCTTTCCAGAAAATGAGAGAGGAAGTTAGAGTGGAAATAAAGGTGGAATTGGAACAATCAAGAAAAGAAACCAGAGAGGAATTGCATAAGGAATTATCGGAATTTGGAACCAAACTAAGTAAAATAACAGATGAAATAGAGGGAATAAGAGGAGAAGTGGAAGAATTAAAAGAAACGTCCAAAGAACTAAAGAATACAACAGCAGAATTGATGGAACAACAAAAGAAAGAAAGTAATATAAACTTGTTACAAGAGGTCCGTCATAGAGAAAAGAGCCTTAAGCTTAGAGGGGCACCAGAATCTATAAATAAAGATTTATTTGGAATAATAACAGCAGCACTGGCAGAGCTTACTGAAATAACTCAAGAGGAAATAAGGAGAGAAACAGACACGATATTTCGTGTGAATTCCAAAACAGCAAAAGAAAAAAACATGCCTAGGGACTTAATTATAACATTCACCAGAATAAGAACAAAAGAGTTAATATTACAAGCCAGCTATAATAAAGAATTTTGGATAGAAGGGAAATTGGTTAAAATTTACAAGGATGTACCAATGGCAATACTTCGAAGACGTCAAGAATACAAATTTTTAACGCAGGAGCTGGTGAGAAAAGGAATACGATTTGCGTGGGATAGAATGGAAGGCTTGTCCCTGACATATAGACAAAGGCGCTATAGAATCAACTCAGTAGAAAAAGCTAGAGAATTTTTGAAGAAATTGAAATCAAGGAAACAAGAACAAGCTGGAGATTCGAATGAACCATCGCAGGAAGGAAAGATGAAGACCAGGTATAGAACCAAATTAGAAAGCCAACAGGAATTGGCGGAAAAATTGCAGGAACAAGGAGCATGTGCGTTATATACTGAAGAGGATCTACAAGGGAAACCGGATAGTGATACAAGTGATGAAGAGGAAATGCAGGATAGAGGTCAAGTAGATGAGGATGAGGAAGAAGGCCAACTTTAGGATTCAGCAGGAACTTAAATTAGCATTATTTAAATTTATAACACAAAATGGAAATGGCTATGAAAATTATTTCATGGAATATAAAAGGACTGAACTCAAAACACAAAAGGAGTAAAACATTTCATTTATTACAAAAACAGAGGCCGCAAATTATTTGTTTACAGGAAACTAAAATTAGAAGAAATGAGACAAAATACTTAGTAAATAAGAAACTAGGACAGATGTTTACATCTACAAATGAGAAAAGGAAAGCTGGAATTGTATTATATATTCAAAAAAGCTATAAAGCGATTGAATTATTTAAGGACCAAAAAGGACATTACTTGGGCGTGGAAGTACAAACAGAGGAAGGGAAATACCTCTTAGTATGTATATATAGTCCTAAAGAAAGGCAAGCCTCTTTCTATGCAAATTTGAAGGAAGAAATTTTAAGAGTACACCAGGACGAACACAATTTAATTTTACTGGGAGACTGGAATGGGGTAATAAACCCTAAAATGGACAGGACATCAAAAAAGAAAATCAAGCAGAACCAAGGGAAACTCCCAACATCTTTTTTTGATTTAGTGGAACAACTAAACTTAACAGACGTATGGACTGATTTATATTCCAAAAGTAAAGGATATACTTTTTTTTCAGAATCTTACAAATCACACTCACGAATTGATATGTTTTTTACTTCAGCCAACATGAAGACTAAAATAAAAGAGATGGAAATTCTACCAAGAACAATATCGGATCATAACGCAATTGTATTAACTTTAAACAAATCATTGAAAAAAACTGAATGGAAGTTAAATGATTATCTTTTAAAAGATAAAAAATTTGTGACAAAATTGAGTTTAAGTATTAGAGAATACTTTGAAATCAATAATAAAACATTGATCAAAGCAAAAACGATTTGGGATGCCAGCAAAGCAGTAATACGTGGGATACTAATTTCAAGAGCTGCTGAGATAAAAAGACAAAGAGAACAAGAATTTAAATCTATGGAAGATAAAATTAAGCGTCTTGAGGAACAATTAATAGCAGATCCTACAAATGATAAGAAAGATAAACAATTGAAATATCTAAGGAATCAATTGGATAAAAGATTATCAGAAGAAATTGCAAAAAAGATGAAATTTGTACGACAAAAATATTTTGAATTTGCAAATAAATCGGGCAAATGGTTAGCTTATAGATTAAAAAAAGAAAAGGAAAAGAGATTAATAACAAAGATACAGGATGATAACAAAGTAGTCCATACTCAGCAAGAAATTCAAGATATTTTTTATAAATACTTTACAGAGCTATATGGGAAAGATGATATAGAACCTTTGGAAACTCAAAAGTATATAAATAAACAAGACGTACCAGAGATAACAGAGGATCAAAGGGAAAGATTAAATAAGGACTTTACTGAAAAAGAGGTGGAACAAGCAATAAAAAAGCTGAAATTGGACAAAGCTCCAGGACCAGATGGATATACGGCTGTTTATTACAAGACATTTATAGAGGAATTGAAAAAACCATTGTGTGATACATTTAATTGGATAATAAAAGATGGAATTCCTGATACCTGGAAGAATGCAAACATAATACTGATTCATAAAGAGGGAAGAGATGAATTGCGAGCTAAGAATTACAGACCGATATCTTTGTTAAATACAGATTACAAAATATTTGCATTAATAATGGCAGAACGACTTAAAAAAATATTCTCACAAATAATTAAAAAAGAACAGTCGGGATTTTTACCTCAAAGATATTTAAAGGACAATATAAGAACAATAGTAGATGTGATTGAATACTATGAAAAGAATAATGACAAAAAATTGGGACTTATATTTTTGGATGCAGAGAAAGCTTTTGATAACGTAAATTGGACTTTTATGATAAAAATATGTGAAAAAATGAAGTTGGGAGAAAAATTCTGTAATTGGATTAAAGAAATATATAGTGAGCAATCAGCAAGCCTGGTGATAAATGGAAACAAATCACAAAAAATTAATATCGGCAAAGGGACGCGTCAGGGATGCCCGTTATCACCTCTTCTTTTTATAATGGTGTTGGAGACATTACTAAATCAGATAAGGGGAAACCCAAACATTAGAGGAATGAAGATTAAAGGAAAAGAATATAAGTTACGTGCCTTTGCCGATGATGTGGTATTGATATTGGAGGACCCAATAGAAAATATAAAAGAAACGTTTAGAATGATAGAAGATTTTGGGAATAGGGCCGGATTTAAAATAAATTATGACAAAACAGTAATAATTACAAAAAACATGACAAAAAAAGAAGAAACAGAATTAGCTGAAGAAACGCATTGTAAGGTTGTAAATAAAACTAAATATTTGGGGATATGGATATCCAAAAGGAATGTAGATTTATTCGAAAACAATTATAAACCAAAATGGAGAGAAATCAAGAAAGATATGACAAATTGGAGTAAAATTCAGCTATCATTATCAGGAAGAATAGAGACGATAAAAATGATGATTTTACCCAAATTAAATTTTTTATTTCAGAATATCCCGATAATACATAACAAGCAAATATTTCAAGAGTGGCAAAAAGATTTGAAGGAATTTATTTGGAAAAGTAAAAAAGCGAGAATCAATTGGCTAACAATGACAAGACAAAGTAAAGATGGAGGGAGGAATGTACCAGATTTAGAACTCTACCACAAAGCGAATGTTTTAGATTGGCTATCCGAATGGATAACACTAGAAGACCAGGATATATTGAATTTGGAGGGATTCAACAACAGATTCGGATGGCATGGATACTTATGTTATGATAAGGATAGAGTTCACAAAGAATTCCAACACCACGTAATAAGAAGAAGCTTACTTAAAACTTGGAAAGAACTGAAAAAAATAATATACACTAAAATACCTTTATGGACTTCACCACACGAAGCTTTTTTTGGAAGATGGACAGCCCTTCGAATTTGGTTAAAATATAAAGAGATACTGGAGAAGATTGGAAACCAATTGGAACTTAAAGCTATGTCTGAGATTCAACACTTAGATGATAAAATGCACTGGTTATTATATACCCAAATAAAGGAAAGATTTAAAATGGATATTAAGCTGCAAGGGGTGGAAGAAGAATTGAAAGACATAGATAAAATTTGGCTGGGGACAAGAGAGAAGAGAATAAGTAAATTATATAAAATATTAATGTGTCAGAGACAGGAAAAAGAAATAATATCAGACAATATGATCAAGTGGGCAACAGACATTGGTAGGACAATAATGGTAGATCATTGGGAGAAAGCAAGGAAAATGACAAGAAAATTTACTCGCTCTCAAGACATAAGAGAAAATCAATGGAAAATGGAACAAAGATGGTATCTCACCCCTGCTAGAATGGCAAAAATTTATAAACTACAAAAGAACGAATGTTGGAAATGTAAAAGCAATGTTGGATCTTGGTATCATGTTTGGTGGAGATGTCCCAAAATGAAAAGGTACTGGAAAAAAATACACATGACGATGGAAGACATACTTAAAAACGGTCTTGAATTATATCCAGAATTATATTTATTAAATATGACATACAAACTAGAAGCAGATATAACTAGAAAATATTGGAGACTAATACTTTACATGGTCTCGGCAGCAAGAATACTAATAGCCTCCAAATGGAAACAGGAGACAACTCCAACGGTAGATGAATGGCTATTGAAATTGTTAGAGATGAAGGAAATGGACAAATTGACAAGGTTATTGAATAATGAGAATGTGGAATTGGTTGAGGAAGAGTGGGCTCCAGTGGAAGAATATATAAATAGAAAATGGGAATAAAGCAGCAAAGTAGTTATTAAGATTGTGTAAATGAACTGGATCTGAGATGATGATAGAAGTAATAGATACAGAAATGATGTATGCAAAATGAAAAAAATGTACTTACTTTCAAAGAACTATTGAGAAGTCTGAACTATGGGTAAATGTACTGTAAAGATGACTAAGAATATATTTTAAGTGGATTTTTTATGTTTTTTAAAAATAAAAATTTAAAAAAAAAAAAAAAAAAACATGGCTATCATATCACCTCTAAACATTCTCTTCTCCAGGCTAAACATCCCCAGCTCCCTAAGTCATTCCTCATAGGACTTGGTTTCCAGACCCTTCACCATTTTAGTTGCCCTCCATTGGACAGTTTCTCCACATCCTTTTTGAACTGAGGTGCCCAGAACTGGACACAGTATTCCAGGTGAGGCCTGACCAAAGCAGAATAGAGTGGCACTATTACTTCTCTCGATCTTGACCAGGGGTAGGCAACCTTTCCCCTTTAAGGGCCAAGGGACTTCAGCTCCCAGAAGCCTCAGCCATGTTGGCCAATAGTCCCATGTTGGCCAATAGCTCCTGGGATTCTGGGAGCTGAAGTCCCTTGGCCCTTAAAAGGGAAAGGTTGCCTACCCCTGATCTAGATACTATACTTCTATTGATGCAGCCTAAAATTGCATTGGCCTTTTTAGCTGCTGCATCACACTGTTGACTCATGTTCAACTTGTGGTCTACCTGGACTCCTAGATCCCTTTCACACGTAGTCTCGTTCAGCCAGGTGTCCCCCATTGTATATCTGTGCTTTTCATTTTTCTGCCCTAAGTGCAGTACCTTACATTTCTCCATGTTGAATTTCATTTTGTTAGTTTTGGCCCAGCTTTCAAGTCTGTTCAAGTCATTTTGAATTTTGATCCTGTCTTCTGGGGTATTAGCTACTCCTCCCAATTTGGTGTTATCTGCAAATTTGATAACTATGCCCCCAATACTGTCATCTAAGTCATTAATAAAGATATTGAATAGCACTGGGCCCAGGACAGAGCCCTGTGGCACCCCACTGGTCACTTCTTTCCAGGTTGAAAAGAAGCCATTGTTGACCACCCTTTGTGTTCGGCCAGTCAACCAATTACAAATCCATGTAACAGTTACTTTGTCTAGCCCACATTTTACCAGCTTGTTTGCAAGAATGTCATGGGGAACCTTGTCAAAGGCCTTACTGAAATCAAGATATACTATATCTACAGCATTCCCTTCATCTACCAAGCTGGTAATTTTATCAAAAAAAGAGATCAGATTTGTCTGGCATGACTTGTTTCTCTGAAACCCATGTTGACTTTTTGTGATTATGGAATTACCTTCCAGGTGTTCACAGACTCTCTGTTTAATGATCTGCTCCAGAATCTTTCCCGGTATTGATGTCAGACTAACTGGACGATACTTGTTGGGATCCTCTTTTTTACCCTTTTTGAAGATGGGGACAACGTTTGCCCTCCTCCAGTCTGCTGGGACTTCTCCTGTTCTCCAGGAGTTCTCGAAGATTATTGCCAATAGTTCCGATATTACATTTGCCAGTTCTTTTAATACCCTTGGATGTAATTCATCTGGTCCTGGAGACTTATATTAATTTAGATTAACCAGGCATTCCTGTACTATCTCTTTACTTATTCTATGCTGAAATTCTCCTATTCTGTCCTCTGCTCTATTATACTCAGGTTGAGCACCCTTTGCCTTTTCTGAGAAGACTGAAGCAAAGAAGGTGGTGAGTAATTCTGCCTTTTCTCTGTCCCCTGTTAACTTTTTGCCATCTTCTCCACACAGTGGCCCTACCATTTCCTTCTTCTTCCTTTTGCTGCTGACATACCCAAAAAAGCCTTTTTTATTGTTCTTAACCTCTCTAGCAAGTCTGAGTTCATTCTGCGCTTTAGCTTTTCTGACTTTAACCCTGGTTTCTTGAGGCACCTCCCATTTTTCTTCCTCATTGGAACTGTTTGAAATTGTGCCTTCAGTATCTCCCTTTTGAGAAACATCTTGAACTCCCTTCTCTTTTAGCATTCCTGTCCATGGGATCACTCCCAGTATTTCTCTAAGTTTAGTAAAATCAGCTTTCCTAAAGTCTAGAATGTGTGTCTGACTATGCCTGGCTACTCCTTTCCACTGTATAATAAATTCCAGGAGAATGTCACATGCTCTCAGTCTTAGGGGAAGGCCATGATAAATCTCCTCTGAACAAATCTTGCCAAGAAAACCCCATGATAGGTTTGCCTTAGGGTCTCCATAAGTCAGAAATTATTTGAAGGCACAGAACAACAACACCATCAAAATTGGAGTTAGGCTTGTGTGTATTTGGGGTTGTCTGCATGGTCCAAAAGGCCTGTGTTTTCCCTGGCATCCTTGCATCACCTAGTTCAGACAATGCAGGCCAAAATCCCAGGGCCAGGATCCTGCCTGATCCTGTCAGACCAGACATGGATCCTCATGATACAGCCAGATCCTGGGTAACAAACCTTTACTCCAGGTCAATTTGAGCCCTAGTTTGTGGTGGTGTTTACCGGAAACTCTATGGCAAACCCAAGCTGTTTATATGATCCCCTATGTTATTTACAGTATTTGGTACTGAGCAGTCCTCTGTCGCTGAATCTGATACAGAAATGGGGCACCTGGTCACATGGGTGCAGCCAGGCAGCCTTTTTCTGCATCAGACATGACAATGGGGGGGGGGGGGCTTCTAAGTACCAATGACAGCACAGCAAGGGAAGGAGCATGCACCAGTAGTGTGGGGATGGGTGTGTAAACACCACCCATTCCTATGCCAATTTTTATTATATTTGACTAAAAGCCATTACAAGTCACTAAAGAAAATAGGTGTAATATCTAAGCTTCAGATTATAATATCTCAGTTTAATGTATTTTCCAAATCTGTTAAAAGACTGTACTGTACACAACTCTGGCTGCATCCACATTGCAGAAGTAACCCAGGTTGACACCACTTTTACTGCTATGGCTCAAAGCTATATAATTCTGGAAACTAGTTTGTTGTGACACCAGAGCTCTCTGACAGAGAACGGTAATTTTTTTTCACAAAACATTTTCTCCATAGCATTGAGCCATGACAATGAAGGTGGTGTCAACCTGGATTATTTCTGCAGTGCAAATGCAGCCTCTATCACTTTTTTTGTTTTTGTTCTTGTTTTTGTTTTTGTTTTGTCAAGAATATTTCCATCATAGTTTTACTGGCATTGGGATTGCCAGAGCTGTGTACAGTACAGTCTTTTAACAGATTAGTAACAGTTTCTTCATGTCAAACTCCACCTTATTAAAAAAAAAAAAAAAGATTATGTATAATGAATGATGGTGTGTGGTATTAGTTCTCGATGGTCTTCATTTTCTTGTCCAGTAGAGTCTGCCCAGCTTAAATCAGGTGCTTGCTTTCACTCCAGAGGCTCTGATAAGAAGGATTTGATGCTGATGCCGAACTCATTTGAATGAAAGATGAGCATGTAGCAAGTATTATTCTCAGGTAAAAATAGGTACTTCATTTAGGATGGACAAACTCTGCTGGATAGGAAAATGAGAAAACATTAATACAGATGAAGGTACTTCATGCATCATCTTGGGAAAATGGACACAAACCCAGCATAGAAAAATATACTTTTTTCACACTAGCACTCAGACTGGGACAGGTGTGCAAATAAATGGCAAAGCTGGATGGGCTACTTTTTTCTGCCAAATTGTCATTTACTGGCTATAAAACAATAAGTGTTTATCAATTATCCTGATTATATATGAAGATTATATTTAGCACTGGATGGTGCTCCCAAGATATGGGAAAATATTACATGTCCCACCCTACCTGCCACCAATCCCTTGGCACATTCTCTCAACACCACCTATACAAAGCTAGCTCTAACCAATCAACTCCTTTTTCTGTTCAAACTAATTACACTCAAAGACATGATAACTATTTGAATGTTCAAATGACTATGATGAAGACAGTATGAATGAGAACAGTGCTAGCACTGAAGGAGAGTAAATATGTGAAAAAAACATAAAGAAAAAAAAACCCTGGGAGTCTAGAGAAGGATCGGGGATAGTGATCTAGTCCTTAACAAAGGTATGGGGCAAGAGTAGGACCTGGATTGTATATGAATCCCTTTCATGCACCTCAGCTATCCCAAATCCCTGGACTCCTATTTTTTTCTCTTTCTATGGGCAAACAAGTAAACTGTACAATAGCTCAAAATGTCATCTACAGCAACAATTAACAATAAAACACCCCCAACTCATACTTCCCCACAGAGTTACTTGCAATGCAGAAAATCAAATCACAATCACCTGGGAAAATAATCCTGAAATTCAAACCATAAGTGTGCTAGCATGGCCCATGCTGAGGATCAAACTGGTCCCCATCATTGCTGAAATTTCCACTCCTGCTTTTATTTTATTTTTCCTCCCTAGCTTTATTACAAGTTAAAAGTATGATAGGATGCAAAGTGAAAACAAAAAGTTAACTTTTTGTTTTTTAACAAAGACTTAACACAAATGTTTCTCTTCCTGATAAAATGGTAAAAGAAAGCTGTGCATGAGAATATTTGGGTGGGGAATCTATGCTTATGAAGAGTGAGAGGCCACTAGAGGTAGATATCAGTCATGGGACTTCCTTTTGCAATCCTTGGGGTCTGGAATGTTTCCTTGCTAACGTTCCATCTAAGCTGGGCTCAACTAACCTGCAACATCCTTTAAATAACAATAAAACATCTGTTGATCTATGACCAGAGAACAGGAGCCTTGCAAACATTGAAATGACAGTTAACAAATAAATCAACGTAAGCCTTGTTCCCACTATGATTTAAAACAAATTGCTGATTAAGTTATATGACTGTCGTCCCATTTGAAACTGGTTCCAATCCTACTGTGCTCGGTTTCAATCACGATGAAGCGAAACAAATGCAAAAAAACCCACACTGTTTCTGGACACTAGTTTTTTAGGCAGTTCTTTTGAAAAAAATAGATTCCAAAGCATGTTCAACAAGTGGGAACGATGTATCTGAATTGCATCATTCTGGAGGGGAGGGACTAATGGCAGACTAATATATATAATTGACAGAATATGTGATCCATTGTATTTGCAACTATTTGCAATTACTTGGGCAGCATGCCAGGCGATTGGGCCAACTGTAGCTCAGCAAGGCAAGTAATTGCAAAACCAATGGATCACATATCCTGTTGATTTTTTAAAATATATGTGTGTGTGTGTGTGTGTGTGTGTATAGTTCCCAAGGCAGGCTGTTCAAAGGGGAAATTATGTGCTTGAGCAGCCTGGGTTGCTGAGGGGCAGAGGAAGGCTCAATTGCTAAAGTTACCCTGTTCAGTGCCTGGAACAGCCCTGTCCTCACCATGTTGCCACTTGTGTCACCGATTATGCACAGATGATTGACATGCATTTTGAAGTGGTGCAAACTAGTGGGAATGATAATCATGCCAAAAAAGAAGTGACTATAAGGGAATAATGAAAAGATCCACTTTCATAGTGGGAGTGAGGGACCTTTTGGAACTGATACACTGATATGGAGCAAAGGCGAATCGCCAACTGGTTTAAATGTAAGTGGGAATGAGCCTGTATTTGCTTGAGGCAAAAAATAGACTATTATATAATCATTTTTAGAGGTTTCCATTTTTCTCTCTCACTACCTGAAATGTGTAGAATTCTACATCAATTTTATCTGACATATGAAATGTGGTGCTATATATCCTCTAGCATTTGACATCCCTTCTTTCCTTCCCTACCAGATAACTCACCTCCAAACTTTTTCAATTTTATTACTACTTGCTCATACATTAAATGATTAACTTGGGGCCATGAAACAGAATTGACCATTTTGTTTTCCATTCAAGAAACAAGGGAATATGAAGATTTAATATAATCTCATCAGTAGTCCAGAATGCTGGAAAGAAGCCTGCAGTGTTCTTTTCTGTTCTCCAACAGCTCTTAGCCACAGAGAAAACAAGATTTTTTATTATTATTATTATGATTAAACATGTTTTATTAAAGCTTTCCCTGACATTTTTCATACTTTGCTTCTTTCACCTATTACTCCCCCCCCCCCATTTTTCCCTTTCCATTTTCCTTTGAGGTCTCTCTGTTCCTCTTACTTTTGTTGCAAATGACATTTGCTGTACTATTTTTCCCCTTCCTTTGTTGCCTTCATTTTTTCCTATCTGGAGCTGATCTGCTAGGTCAGAAAGGAAATATGGAACATATGCTTGGATGATATTGTTCATTATAAAGTGAAACATGAACAAAACACCATTCAGTGTGCATTTCTACAATTACTTTAACCAGGTACATCATGAAGGCTCATTTAGGAACACACACACATTCCAGAATCTACCTTTTATAACTAAAGTTCACCATCAGAAATACTATGGTTCAAAGTAAAACCACATGAACCTTTTACTTACACACTTCTAAAGATTCATCTGAATCATCTGGACAGTCAGGTTCTCCATCACAGATCCAATTTTGAGAGACACAGGTCACAAGATCATGGCACAGAAACTCGCCTACATCACACAAATGTTCTGAAAACAAAACAAAAAATATGAACAATGAAATGGTTAATGGATAAAGGATAATAAACATGAAAATGTGTCAACTGAATGAAATAAGACCTTAAATCCCATGTTAGTAAACTTGAAAATAACAGTTTTGTATGCATGAAATCTAAAACACTGTAAAGTTATAGGGAACAGTAGAGTAACCCTTCCACATATAATATTGTTTGTGTTAAAATAATGCATACAATGGGAAATTCAGTATGATGCTGGATTCACCATCATATATATATAAAACCATACGTGTATAATGAAAAAGGATTTCACATGCCATGGCTTATGGAACCATCCTAGAAACATCTCACATTGTTTTACACTGGGCTTAATCTTGTCAACATTTGCTTGCAGTGGTTTCCAGGGTTTCAGGCAAGAGCTTTTCCAGTCCTGCCTGGAAATGCCCAGAACTGAACATGGGACTTTCTGCATGCAGAATAAGTACACTGGACACTGGACACTTCTTCTTGCTTTATTTTGTCTGACTATCTCTCTATCTGAAGGCAAGGTGTCCTGCTGATAGTTGCACAGAGAGTGCTGCAGTTATTCAGTAAAGCAGTACTCCCACCAAGTGAAATTTGACTAGTGCTAATATGTGAATCAGCATGATGCATTGGTTTAAGTATTGAATTAGGACTCTTGGAGAACAGTATTTGAATAATCAGGGCACAAAATAAGAGTTCATGTGGTGCAGTTGTTTGTCACTGTGTACCATTTATCAGAACATAGCCAGCAATGATCCTCAGCTGCTGCAGACCACATATCGATGTCAGGTTGGGGGAGGGAGAGAAGTGGTAACACTGGGCCAGGGAAGCAGGAATTATCCACTGAATCTATTCAAAAATTGTGGGGAATCAAAAGAAGAGGCTTTAGAAGAATTCCTCTTGCTGGGGTTTCCAACACCTGAGAAATCCCTTTTTGTCCCCTCCACAGTCTTCAATTTTTTTTTCCTGTTGCTATATTCCATAAGACAATGGGATAAAACTTGGGGGGAAATCCCATTAAATGCCCTAAGAATGCTCCTTAACATTACCATTGAAAACACATAAGAATATATTCATTATATTAATGAAGTGACTTTACTCTTACCTTTTACATTATTTTTAAAGTGTAATTTTGTTAAATCTCTGGTGCCCCACCCAAAAACTATCTAGTGGTAGTGTAACATAGTGGACATGATTTGTAACATGTTACTCCCAAGCACCGGTTCTTATACTATGTTCCTATCTAGGATCTTGTAAAGAGAAATATTTTACTATTGTTAAGATTCTGCAGATGTAATATAGCATACCACTGTAGGTTGCATGTAGCTTTTATGGAGATTCAAGGCACACAAAGCAATATTTATTCAGTAAATATTACATCTGGGGTTACACATTTACTTGCTTTTTCATTTTAGGTGTACCATTTAACAATGGTACAATAAAACAGAAGCTTTGGACTACTTTAAACCAAACCTTCTCCATGGGATCCATAATCTTCCATCTTAATTAACAAGTAGTTTGGTTTTGTTACAAAGGAAAGACAACATTTGCTTCTACGACTCAGCAGTCAATGTTGCTTTATTATATGTGCCTCTGTGCAAAACACTATTTAGCTCTTCTGTTGAGCCAAGAAAATAACACACTGGGTATTCTAAAGCATACAAACCGTTGATCTGCTTTGGAGGTAGAAGGGCACTCATTTGAATATGTCACCATCAGTGCTTTTGTAACCTGACCTTGAAAATAGCATATCTGAGTACAAAATAAAATAAATAAGGTGCTTATAACAAGCTGTAGCAGCGGGAATAATACATGACTATCCCTAGCATAGTGGAACAATAAGGATTTTCTTTAAGGCTTTGATACTGCTTTAACAAGCACACTAGAGGCATATTTTGCTCTGATTACACCCATCCTGTATATAACTGTTACCAGTCCAATCCTGATTAGGATGCTACAGAAAAAAAAAGACAGAAAGAGTGATGCTTGTGTAGAAGAGGGAATTCAGCAACTATAGTTTACATTACAAGCTACACCTTCTGAAATTCCCATTTCTACAGGGCTGTTAAAGGCACAGGATCTCTGTATTCTTTCTTATTTGGACACACTTAGCCTGATATGTTTCATTTGCATACACAAAGGATTTTGAATTTGAATTGAAATTCTCACATACAAAGGGCATATATATGTGTGTCCCTGGCTTCCACTCCATCAAAAGCATCTGAGTAAGTAGACTGAAGTCTACGAAAGCTCATGCTGCCAACTTCTTTCTTTCAGTTAGGGCCTTTACAGACTGCCAGAAATAATGCAGCTTGAGTCCACTTTAACTGTCCTGGCTCAGTGCTAGGGAATCACAGGAATTGTAGTTTTTTTCTGAGACATTGAGCCTTCTCTGTCAGAGAGCTCTGGTGCCACAATAAACTACAGTTCTCATGATTCCCTATCACTGAGCCAAGGCAATTAAAGTAGTTTCAACCTGCATTATTTCTGGCAGTCTGTAAAGGCCCAATGCCATTCTCTGGGATCTTTAGAAGACCCTGGGAGGTTGCAGAGGATGCCAGCATCATTGTGTGCCATCTAATGGAACGCACCTGGTAACAATCCTTGGCTGCCCCTCTGTCCCAGCTAGAATAATGTACCTTCACAAAGAAATTAGTGTTCAGGAAATAAAATTTCCATTGAAATGAACAAAAGAAGGGAGTTGATGGGGGGTGTAGACTGACATGGGGCTCTTTCAACTGGCAGTGAGGTGAAGCAAATTTTCAGGCCACAGTTAGCACTATAATTTCACTTTGACTGCCATGGTAACATGATGTGGAATCCTGGGATTTGTAGTTTGGTGAGATCACTAGAGCTGCCTGGCTGCATTCTAAATGCACCTCTTCAAATTGCAAATCCCAGAATTTCATAAGATGGACTCATGGCTGTTAAAGTGGAATCATTGTGCCACAACTGTGTAGTATGAAAGGTCCCAGGAAATCTCTCTGGCTCCCAAGTTTCCTGTCCCTGGTGTACATTCACTGGCAATGGGACTCCAAGATCCCAGACAAAAGGCATTCTCTGTCCAAATGGGACGTTCCAGGGCATAGATCAGGTACCTTTGGCATGCAAAGTATAGGCTTCACCCCTGAGATGTGGCCTCTCACAATTCCTGAATGTCTTGTTGAGGAATTCATACTAAAACAACAGCAGCAACAGTTTCATCTCCTCTTCATATAAATTAAATGGCAAAGGACAGTTCACTTCATTCAGAGGTCTGATCAGTTTAATGCAACAAAACTCACAGTTATTATTTGTTTATTGTAATAATAATAATAATAATAATTTATATCTCGCCTCTCTGTAAAAACAACCAAGGTGGCTTGCAAGATAAAACAAACAATCCCTTCCTCCAATAGCCCACCCCCCTTAAAATGCTATTAAACATACAGAATATAAAAACATACTTAAAAATTGGGAATAACTAATAATTTAAAATGGCTATACCAAACATCAGAGACAGGCGTAACTATTTTCGTACTCTGAAACTTTCGTGCCACTATTTTTGTACTCTGACTGAAACAAAGAAACAATGCTGTAGTGTATCTCTTGGTATCATGCACTTTCCCAGCACTCAAAATGCAGTAATCTTCCTATGAAATAATACAGTTCCCTATATAGCTAGTATATCTGGACTAGAGATGTGTGGAAGCTAATTCCACAAGTGCCATGGTCATTTATATAATATTGCTAGTGACCCTGGTTACTGGCTAGGATCACAGTTCCTTCTAGTTTCCAATTTCTTTTGTAGAAAAGGGAGAAAAGATTTAAGAGCAAACCAACAAAAGAGCAAGCAAAGCTAGACATAAAGAACATGGCAACCAGCATCTGTTGTATGACCTAACATAAACATATACACAATCTAAGTTGTAAGCAGATGAGTTCATCCTGGTAGCTTAACCTGTACCATAACTTGTTTCCTCTTCTCATTAGATATATCATATTGGTAAAAAAAAACAAAAACAAAACAAAACAAAAAAAAAAAACAACCCAAAAAACGTCAAGCTTAATCTTGAGAAAATATAGTTACTCTTGAAGAACTATGAGCAAATTTAGTTATCTGTACATGGTTTAATTGAAATCTTGCTATATGCTTATTGATACATTAAATGCATATGTGCACACACACACATACACACACCAGCCTAGCAGTCTGATCCTATGTGCACTTTTACTCAGAATTCTATGAAACTTTTCTCAAAATAATAAATAACTCATAGGGCTGGTCTCTGTTGCCACAGGAGATGGGGATTAGATACTCCAGGGCCTCATTCCCACTACAGAATAAACTAGTTTTTGAGTCGAATCAATGAAGCGATTTAGTGTCAAATAGATATTCACACTCTTCAAGCAGTGATCAAATCTTAACCATTTCAGTTCAATCCACTTCACGTTCACATTCATCAATGAATGGATTGATTCAGGATGCATCACAGCGCTGACTGTGCCACAGGGAACTGATTCAGATCCGCAGTTCATTCACACTAACACTGAATTGATTCATTGAAAAAGATGCATGGAATTCAGCAGATCTGGAAGAAGTTCTTTTAATGGGTTTAACACTGGGGGGCCCTTCACAAACCATATCAGGAATTGGCACAAGTGTAAACAAGGAACATTTAAACTGGTTCAGATCCGCTTGCAAACTGGTTTGTTATGTAGTGGGAATGAGGCCCCGGTTCTAAGTATGAGGAAAAGGGGATGTAGTTAGAAAGAAACTCTGTGCACCTTGCCAGTTATTCTTCTCAGAAAGCTAATAATAAAGATAGCTGAAGAACGCACATACCTATGACTATTAAGGTAGAGACCTTTCTTCTCTGCTACATTTCATTACAGCTTATATTTTATCTATTTTTTTAAAAAAAAATTCTTTCCTCCTTGATTTCAACTGCCAATCAAAATACATCATAACCAGACTAATGCCTGTAATAATGAACAGAAACGCATGACAGCAACCTATGAATAGCAACATAAATGTCTAAGTAAATGGAAGAACCAGCCAAGAAACATATGAAACTAGAGAACTGTCTTATCGCCTATTTCAAGGATAATGAGAGCCAGGCATAGAAAAAGGAAACCCACATATATGTACTTTTCTTATGTGAGGAAAAAGTAGAAGTAGAGAGAGAATAGATTGCTGTCATTCCCCCCAAAATAATGTTATCTTTTTATAAATGAGTTTACTAAATATAGCCTTTGTGGTATTAAAATAATTTCAAATGGCTGAATGCAGCTCAAAACTGGTATCACTCCCCCAAGCCTTGATGAATCATTGTGTGTTTGCTATAATTTTTATGTGCCATTAAGGGTTGCATTGGCAAGATTTATTCAGAGGATATTATTCAGAGGATATTCAGTGGATGAGAGGATATGACTTGTTCAATGTCACCCAGTGGGTTTCCATGGCTGAGGGGAGATTCAAACTCTGATCTCCTACAGTCCTAGTGCAACACCCAGAGCAAACCTCCACAATTGCTCTCATTTTGTGTCCCCTTTATTAAAAATAAGTTTGTAAGCAGTTGGCTACACATGGTAAGGAGGAAACATACATCTTTCCTTGTACCCTGGATGCTGGTTTGTCTCACCTTTTACATTAATCTGTGTTCCTTCTTTTTCATTTCCCCAAAGTTAAAGCATACTGTTTTATGTGGTCATTGTCATGTAAAGTGGCACTGGGTGCTCGCAGACTCAATACTTACCGATAGGGCCTGTAGACTTGTGTTACATTGGCTAGGCCTTTCCTTTCAAGATGATGTTGTGAATGCATTTGCAAGATGGTACTCAGGTGGAAAGATTTGATCTAGACTTCCTTCTTGCTACGTGGACATTATATAATCAAAAGATGAAGTTCATATATATATGTGTGATACAAGCTATAAAACTTGCAGCCATTTTTAGCAGGAGCAGAATTCTCAAAAATCATAGACATGCTGATTGAAGCCACATTCAGACACCTACATCAGTAAGAGCAAGCACTACAATTAAAGGGTTCAGGGGAGGATTTATGTATATTTTGAGCCAGGAGATCCAGTTCTTATCTGACTAGTGCTCTACCAATAAACAGCTTAGTGTTCAGGTGGCAAAGACCCTGGGTACTGAACCAATCTATATGGATGGAATATTTCCACAAACCCCCCCAATGAGAGAGGGTGTTATAGTGGAGTAGCAGATTGTCCACTGTGCCCTGTGCTTATCCATTGTGCACACATGGGAAAGATTGCAGTGGGGATTAGCAAACAAAAGTATCATCAATTGCTTGAGTCTATATAAATTTACCTGTATTAGTAGCTACCAAAGCCATGTATACATGGGCTGATTGCACTGGTTTTCTCTTGCCCTTACTGCAACCTGTCCACATGATGTAGGGGCAAATCTCTGATTCGAGTCCAGACTGTCTTCACGAGGGAAGGCCAGTTCTGCACTGAACCCACCCTATCCCTGGCTAAAATGGATTTTAAAGCCCTTACCCTTTGCTCTGGATTTTACAGGAAAATCTGGAGTAATCTGCAGTGATTCAGGATAGCTGTGTACACAAGCACCCCACTGTATTATCGGGCACTGCTGGTGGTACAAGTCACTCCCAACCATGCCATTCATACTGGCTGCCTTGTGTCTGACTTCAGAGGAATCAACCTATGCCAGCTGTGGTGGCACTGGGGAGTATAGCAGGACATGTGCTGGCCATCACCCATCATTATTCCAGAGTGTAGAGGTAACATGGGGAGTCTGGGCAGCTCTGGTGCCAAAATACTTTGGGGACAGCCTGGAGTATTCTGGTCAGTGAAGATGGTGTAGAGCAGGGGTAGGCAACCTTTCCCCTTTAAGGGCCAAGGGACTTCAGCTCCCAGAATCCCAGGAGCTATTGGCCAACATGGGACTATTGGCCAACATGGCTGAGGCTTCTGGGAGCTGAAGTCCTTCGGCCCTTAAAGGGGAAAGGTTGCCTACCTCTGGTGTAGAGAGTCATTACTTCTCTCTTGTATTTTTCAGATCTTTTAGATCTTATATATTACTTGTAAATATAATCTAATATGGCATACCAAAAAAGCTCTAATAAATTATTATTTAAAAGATATTAACCTGATTGCATAACATGGCAACCATTCCATAGAAATATCTATTTTTTACTTTAGACAGTAGATGTCGTAAAGTGTTCTGTTAAATGTTCAATGAGACCATAAAGGAACAGATTTCAACAGCACAATCTTCCATTGTTGTTGGTCATTTCTTCAGCCCAAATATTTTCAGTTGTCTAAAAGATGTACATTTTAGACTCTCACTGCTTCTAACAGTTAGACCAGGGGTAGGCAACCTTTCCCCTTTAAGGGCCGAGGGACTTCAGCTCCCAGAATCCCAGGAGCTATTGGCCAACATGGGACTATTAGCCAACATGGCTGAGGCTTCTGGGAGCTGAAGTCCCTCGGCCCTTAAAGGGGAAAGGTTGCCTACCCCTGTGTTAGACTTTAAACAATGATGAGCATCACACCTGATACCACTATTAAATGCAATTAAAATACGTGGAGGCAGTAGCATCACTGGGTGTGTGTGGGGGGGGGGTGCTGTGGGCTGCACAGGGTTACACCATAAGGGAATGACATCACAGAAGAGGGAATGACACCCAGTCAGTCACTCACTCCCCACAGGGCCTTCCCAGGGCCTTGGACCTGCTCTCTCGGACACTGCAGGGCTTTCTGGGCCACTAGGGGTGCATGGGCCCGATCCTCCTGGCTGCCACAGGGCTTCCTGGGCTGCCACAGGTGCAGGGGTCTGCTCTCCCAGTCACCGTGGGGCTTTCTGGGCAGCTGCGGGGCTTTCTTGGCTGCCAGGGGTATGCAGAACCCACTCTTCCAGCTGCAACAGGCCTTTCTGGGCTGTCGCAGGGTCACATACATGATTTTCCAGTGCCGTGTATATGCTAGAAGTCCTGTTCCCAGAAGCCCCTCCCCCCCACACCGGGTGACACGAAGTTGGAGTACGCCACCAAGTGGAGGTCCATTTAATTAATGGAACTTGTTTTTATAGCTCTGCTCACCAAAATCTGTTTTAGAAAATATCCTGTCCCTCAGAGGACATGTTGGGGACAGGCAGGGATGAGGTGGAGTGGAGCAAGCCAACATCCCCTTCTTTTTCCATTCTGGGGAAACAGCTTTTCCAGTGAAAGAATATAATTGGATATCACTAATTAGAAACACACATTTTCTAGGGTTTAGAGTGATAATAATAATAATAATAATAATAATAATAATAATAATAATAAAATTTATTTATACCCCGCCCTCTGAAATATCAATCTGGGCGGCTTCCTTAAGATGCTTGATATAAAGGCCACCTTTCCTTTTTTCAATAAGGTTCATACCTTTCATACTCCTAATTAGTGTGCAATACTGGCTAAAACCATCATCTAGCCCAGGATGATGAATGTGAATTTGTGGAATTTGTTTTTTAAATGATCAAATTATAGACTCTACAGTCTATTTTAGAATAGGTTTCCTCCATATCAACTGCATTCATAAGTGGTGCATTCTTACAACACAAACTGTTCCAAGCTTTGTTTTCTTCATATGCCTAAAGTGAATGCTGGCTGCAGTCCTACATACAGATAGACTGTTTAAATTGTATTGATTCCAGTGGAATTTAAGCAGTATAACCATACAGGATTGAATCTGCAATTTCTTATTGTCACCTCTTGCTTTCTGATCCTTCACCACTATTTGCACTACACAGCTAGACTCTTCATAGATGTAAAAATGAATTCATAGGTCTGAAAGCTATAAATCATCTGAAGCTTATGGAACACATGTTTCATAACAAAGTCAGTACAGATTAGTTAAAATCCAAGGCCTACAACCCTAATTGTATATTGTACTGCCACACTTTGGCAATATGGATGTAGAAAAGTGTTATCTTATACTGCGGGTATGCCCTACATTTCCACACCACTGAAACCCCATGCCTTCCTTCCCAATTGCTTCTTGAAATGCTCTAAAATGACATGGGATTACAGGGAACAGCAGGAGATTCAAAAGTGGTGGGGAAAGCATACTGGTAATTAAAGTTACCTGGTTAGCACATTCCAGGGCTAAAACTTGACACTGGTTGATGACATCTTGTGATGTCACAGGGAAGAAGTTATGTTACAAGGGGGAGCTCCTGGTGATATAATAATGCATGATACATTAAATGTCAAACAGAGTTGCATAGAATATGAAAAAAAATGAGCATCAAGTCTAACAAATGAGGAACACACACACACATATACATTTCAAGGCAGCACTCTCTGAGGTTCCTCTCTCTTGCCCTGAGGGCTGGACATGAAAGGCCAGCTCTTGAAACTCAAGGCCTATGACATAGTAATGCTGGCTGGCACATGCACACATGCAACCACAATCTTGATCTTTTTCTACCTGAGAATTACAATTGATTTAATATACTCCAAATGCATTTTTTAAAATAAACTTTCAATGTAAAACCTAATGTACATCAGGATTAGCATAGGTATATCTTGTGGGGCTGGATGTGGCTCCACGTCGATCTTTGTGGGTCATAGGTTCCATGGAACATGTAATGCTTTCCCTATATTTGTTTCCTGGAAAGATTTGTTTAGATGGGGTTTGTCTTTGCCTTCCTCCAAGCCTAAGAGAATATGACTTGGCCAAGGTCACCGAGAAAGAAATTGGAAGTGAACTTCTAACCACTTCTGGTTTCATTTTCATTTTCATTTTTTTACATTTGTGCATTGTCAGGTGTTACTATGTATTGCACAGCAGGACTTGCAGATAGTGCTGATCTTGAGAAACTGGTCCTCAGACCATCCAGAAAGGCCTATCCCTCTACTGTAGCCTTATGGGTGATAAAATATTTTCAGGAATCTACTCAGATAGAATCTACTCAGGAAACATAAGGTTTAAATAAGTTATTGGCTCACTTTAAAATTATGTAGGGCTGCTTTGAATTCCACAAGGTTCTGCATAATTTACTTTTCTTTTATATTATAAAAACTCAGGGATCTATTCATAAATTGTCTGTATTAAATGGAGAGTAAGAATACACTTAGAATGCAGGTGGCAACCAGTGTCATCTTCTGAAGAATTGAAGATGATTGCCTTTTGAAGACATGCATTTAAACCAGGATGAGGTGGAAGGGTAAAGTTTGTTTGTCTTTGATCATATCCTCTGTCTGAGGTCAAAGGCTGGTATTGGTGGTTGAGTGAATATAAAATAAGAAGAGAAGGTCAGTAGGGTTTTTCAAAGGGATGAAATAAGGAATATATATTTCTGTGCTTTATCAGAATTTACCAATTCACAAGAAGGCAAATGAGCTCAGTTGGATCCACAGTAAATTTGAATATAAAGATTAAAAAATGTTATTGTTAACTGCTGCTTTGTTTTAATAATTTGGAAATTATTGGTGAGGATTAGCTTCTAGAACTTTGCCATCCTTCTCATATTATTTACCCTGTCTTTTGTGTCTTGGCCCAGAGTTATAGCCAACTCAATAGTTACATCCAACTCAAAATTGTTGCCTTTTCTGATGCTTGAGTCTTCCTTCCTTCAGACACTCTAGGTAATTGGTGTGCTGTCTTTAAAGTGCTTCCAAACTCCATCTGCTCAGAGAGCCAGAGACCCCCCAAATCAAATTTCCCATATGTTAGCACTTTGTAAAGTAAACAAAACATAAATAGCATGGTAGGTTGTCTGTTCATCACAGTCTGGAATGTGCTTATTAAGCTCTCTTTCGGGACCTTAAAGAACATTATTATCATTCTACTCAGCCAGAGGTAGGGAGACAGGTTGCCTGGCTGATTAAGGCAACTGGCAATGTCTCCCCACATGTTGGGCTTCCATTCTACCCATTAAATGGCTGCTCATAGTCCACCTGTCTGCAAATGCAGTAGGGAGAGTGTAAGGCGTTATGTGCTGTAATGGTGTAACATTATACTCTGCTGTAACAGCAGTATGGTATGCCAACATGGATTTTTGCAAACTAAAAGAAGCCACAAACACGAGAATAAGAAGGTTTATTTCTAAATGCTGTAGTGCACATTTTGGTGAACACTCTTAACTTTGCAAATTATTTTGCTACTTCAAAGATACTACAGCCCACTTATGTACAATGACAGTGAACAAAGGAAAGCAACATATGGTGGACACTCAAAGACAGTTTGCAAAGACAATATTTCCTTGAAACTTAGGGCCTTTGCAGACTGCCAGAAATGGTGCAAATTGAGTCCACTTTAAGGGTTAGGGTTAGTGCTAGGGAATCATGGGAATTGTTTTTTTTCTGAGACATTGAGCCTTCTCTGTCAGAGAGCTCTGGTGCCACAATAAAATACAGTTCCCATGATTCCCTAACCCTAACCTTAACCCTTAAAGTGGACTCAATTTGCACTATTTCTGGCAGTCTGCAAAGGCCCTTAGCAAGGAAAAAGCCAGGCAATTAAGGCTAAAATGGCCTTTGGCTTTGCAAAAATATAAAAAGAAAGGGTGGTCATACCTGAAATAAATACCAAAAGTTCAGTTTAAGTGGATATTGATTTTCTAAATTCTTTTTCAGCATGTCCTTTTCCCTATGACTCCTAGATTTGGCTATGAGCCCAGTAACACAAAGAAAATGCATTGTTTAATATTTTCATTTTGAATTGTGGTTTAGTTTCTCCCAAATTTAATGTCTCCAAAGAAGTCTAATGAGGAAAATGGTTCATGTTTTTCTCTTTCTGCTTTTTCTCTTTCTACTTTTTTCTTCTCCTTCCATATTTTCTCTAGCCAATCTATGAAATGCAAAACAATAGCAGGATTAATAACACTGGAAGACTGTGGGCAACTATTGTATGTGTCCACAGCATTTCTGTGCTATTTGATTTTCCAGATATGTCGAAACTTAAAGAAAGCAACTTCTGGTGAAATGATGCCTAAGCCTGCTGTGCCTGCCCCTCTTCACTCCTCTCTTTCTCACTCAAACTAATCAAAAATAGTGAAGGAAGCCCTTTCCAAGTTCCACACTGGAAGGTTGTGTACATTGAAGAAACGGCACTGGTGTGCTAGATGATAACGGCATATATACATCCCTCCTTCCATATTGGCAGACTTGCCATCCACAGATTTAACCATCCACAGAGAGCAAGCCCCCATATTTTATTGCATCCATATGGCTGTACTAGTGACCATACCCCCATTAAGAAAAACAGGGGTCTGAGCATATGCTGATTTTGGTATTCACAGGGGCAGATGTGTGTGTTCCAGAATGGATCCCCTGTAGATACGGAGGTCCAACTGTATATTCAAAAGGGATCTCCCTCTACTCCACTTGCATTTGATTATTCTAGAAATACAGAGCTAAATCTAGTCATATGCAAGCAAAACAAATTTCCATTCCTCCTACACATAGTCACATGGAAAATAAGTAAGGCCCTAGTTGCATAGAAACAGATATTTCAGCAGCCATGCAATTACATTTGCTGAAATTCCATGTTTTACACCAGTGCATCTCAATTTTTGGTCCTCCAGGCTGTTTTGGATTTTATCTTCCAGTTATCAGGGTCAGTATTCAGGAATGAAGGGAGCTGAAATCCCACACACCTGGAACACCTAAGTTTAAGAACAATTGTTCTCCACAACTAGTAAAGATACAAGTGCCCTGACTTGTTTTTATTGTAACCTACAGAGCTAGAAAGAATATTCCAATTTTTTAAAAGAAATATTTTTAAGTGTTGAGAAACCTTGATAAGAATAATTCTGGACTGACAAGAATCTTCACAGTTCTGGATTTATTCTGTGCAAAATTTACACATAATTGTTTCCCACAGAAAACAGCATTTCATGGGTAGGAAAATAGAATTCTTTGTGCAGAACATATTTGTAGGTTTAACATTATTTTCTGAACAGGAAAAAGTTTTCAGATGCAAATCAAGTATGTGTGAATTTTGTGCCAAATAAGTCCCCAATTATAGCATTTCCTGTGCAGGGAACCACATATTATTATTTTCAGCATAGAAAATGCTCTTACCTGCATAGAAAATGCTGTTTATTATGCAAAACAATCACATGCAAACTGTGCACTGGATACATTCCAAATTGTTTTCAAAAGCTCTCTTGTAGAGGGAAGAAAACTGCTAACATTACTCATTGTTTCTTTTTAGAAGAAAAGTAGTGAAGAGTTACATCCGAAAGGTCAATATAGGGCCTTTGCAGACTGCCAGAAATAGTGCAAATTGAGTCCATAAAAGAGTGTGGGACCGCGTGGCTCAGGCCACGAATCGCCCCCATTTGCTGGGCAAGAGCTCTTCGGAGCATTCGCCTGGGTGTCCCACACACACGGCTCGCCTGCCCGGGTTCTCAGCCTGTAACGGGCCTGGAGAGCCTTGGGACGACAGCGAGCGTGACCGGAACGTCCGTGGGGTGGCCGAGTCAGCCACGGATCGCCATTTAAAAAAACAACCGCAAGTTAAAAAAAATAAGTTACGGGCTTATTTGGGGCCTAATATTGACGGCCTATTTGGGGCCTATTTGGGGCCTATTTGGGGCCTAAATCCAGCGGCCTATTTGGGGCCTATTATTGTTGGCCTATTTGGGGCCTAAGTTTGCTGGCCTATTTGGGGCTTAAATTCAGCGGCCTATTTGGGGCCTAATATTGCTGGCCTATTTGGGGGCCTAAGTTGGTTGGCCTAATTGGGGCCTAAATCCAGTGGCCTATTTGGGGCCTCATATTCCCAGCCTATTTGAGGGCCTAAGTTGCTGGCCAGTTCGTGGCCTAAGTTCAGTGGCCTTGAAAGTGGTGACCTATTTGAGCCTAGTTCAGAGGGGAATAATAATAATAATAATAATAATAATAATAGTAATATATATATATATATATATATACACACACAAATAATAAAAGAATTGCTAAAACCAATTGGATTTACAAAAAGGCAAGTATAGTTGGGTAACTGTGCCATCACGTCCTGCATTCACCTTAAGATTGAATTTAGGTGCTGACAGACAATATTGTGATTTCAAGAAAAACTCATTACCAGATATTATCATGCCGCGAAGTAAGGCACAATACAAAAAATGTACGGCTTCAGCTGGCCATAGTTCTGGACAGTCAGCCACCAAGCGTATTAATGTAGACAAAAATAAGGATTTAGACATTCAATCACATTTAGCACAAATCGGCCATACTATGTAGGCATGTGCGTCAGTGTGTGAGCAACTGGCTCAGCAACATTTGTTAGTGGGCTCATCCAGCTCACAGGTTGTAGCTCCCACAGCTATAGCCCATTCATCAGAGACACAAATTTAGTTCAATTCAGCATGCTAGAAATCACACTAACAGGCAAGTTGACATGGCACAGAGTTCCCCTGGGACATCTGCTATGGAAGTGGGACAGCCAACCTTAGCAGATATAATGGAGCTATTGAAAAAAATTCCCGATGTGGAGCAACAGGGCGCTGCAGCCCCTGAGGTTAACCAACTCACGTTGGCAGATTTGTTTGATTTGGTTCAAAAAGCTGTCGTTTCAGGTCAGGGCAATGCGCCAGCTTCGGAAACCACAGAGACTGTCAACAGCAACAGACCAAGCATGGAGGGGAGACACCACAACACCAGAGCCGCTACTGCTACGCTCTCGGTGGGAGCTCAACAAGCATCAACGGATGCTTCAAGCCAAGGAACGAGCTCAGGTGTGTCTCATAATAACAATACTCACGTAACTTGGCCTGCATCGGTTTGGGCTACTAGTAGCCAAACGGGACCGAATACTGGATTCGAAGCTTCTTTGACTGCACCTTTACCAGCATTTTCAGCAAATGCTGTTTGCCCTCAGGGGGCAGAGACACGGGTGCTGGATAGTTTGAATCTTGATAATGCTACAGGTGGTAATAAGGGAACAGTGGTAGTGGGAGCATTAAATATTTCTGGGCCAGATAGGACCACGGAATGCAACCCATATGCAGGTATGTCTACACCTTTGGGATCCCACCTTCCACTGTCTACTAAAGAAAGGATTTGGAAAGGTGAGTTTATTGATTTATTTTCGCTCACCTTTCATGATCCGGAACCAAGGATCATGGTTAAGGACGGAGTGGTTTTTGCACTGCCCAAGGAATTTCAAGTACACAAACGCCCAAAATTGGAAAGGAGTTTTGTTAATTGGATTATGGGCTTTACAATTTACAGGGGCATCATTGAAGAAAAAGACCCCAATAGATCATCCGAATTATCAAAATACCAAGAGATAATGATCAAGGCCTATACGAACTGTCACTTTAACGCCAGGGGGTCAGCTTGGCTGCAATATGATGAACAATTTAGAATGAATGAGGGCGGCGTTAGACCGTTCTCTTTCATGGCGTCACATGCAGTCAGAACTGTGGGCAGATGTCATGTTAGGTGCCTCCCCTATGAGCCGTTGTGACAATGGGTTTGTACCCATGGTCACGCAGCCGAGAGGGCAGAATACGAGGCCTAGCACGGGGGATAAAAGGCAAGTTGGACTGTGCTGGGACTTTAATGCAGATAGGTGTCGGAGGCAGCCATGTAGATATGATCACAAATGCAGTGCCTGCAGGGGACCTCACCCTGGGTCATCATGTGGTAGAGGTAAGAAGGCGAGTGGTGGGGCTTTCTATACACAACCCGCGGCTGCGGGAAAAAGCACCAACACCAATTAATAATAATAATAATAATAATTTTTATTTATAACCCGCCTCTCTGCGTGGCAATCGGGGTGGGGAACAACCAGTGTAAAAACAGAACAAAGTTAAAAATCAAACCCTCATCTCATAATCCCACCCTCCCATCCCCTTAAAATAGAATTAAACAACAACAAGAATTAAAAATGCCACATTAATAAAAAGCAATTATAACCATATAATAACAAGAATAGAATGAGTGGCGTCAATTTAAAAACTCATCTCTCAGCTGAAAGTTGTTCCGGGAAGGCCTGCCGGAAGAGATCCGTCTTTACTGCTTTCTTAAAAGCAGCAAGGGTAGTAATAAGACGGATCTCGTCCGGCAGGCCATTCCAAAGTCTGGGAGCGGCTGCGGAGAAGGCCCTCTGGGAGGTCTGGGACAGCCTAGTTCTAATCGGCTGTAACAGATTCCTCCCAGAGGACCGTAAAGCGCGGGGGGGATCATACGGGGAGAGGCGGTCCCTAAGATAAGATGGACCCAAGCCATGTAGGGCTTTAAAGGTCAAAACCAACACCTTGTACTGCGCCCGGAAACTAATCGGCAGCCAGTGGAGGGATTTAAGCACCGGTGTTATGTGCTCCCTCCGTGATGTTCCCGTAATTACCCTGGCTGCCATGTTCTGCACCAATTGTAGTTTCCGGGTTAGGCACAAGGGTAGCCCCATGTAGAGTGCGTTGCAGTAATCCAGACGTGAGGTTAATTAAATTAAACGTGTTGGAGAATTGGTTGTGGATCTATCCAAAAGCAGATGCCGCACAATATTTATTTGAGGGTTTTTCCCAGGGTTTCATATTCCTTTTACAGGTGTTCGCGTGCACAGTTTGGCTCCTAACGCATGCTCAGTTAGGGAACTCTCAGGGATTGTAAGGGACAAGCTGGCTAAAGAAATTGCAGCAGGAAGAGTGTCAGGCCATTTTCGAATTTGAGACTATCTCCCCTTGGTGTCATCCCTAAGAAAGCACCAGGGGAATTTAGGTTGATTCACAACTTATCCTATCCAAAGGGTGAATCAATTAATGATGCAATTGACCCGCAGTTGACATCAGTTAAGTATGCATCCTTTGACTCAGCTGTAAAAATGGTTAAAAATTTAGGCACATGAGCATTATTAGCAAAATGTGATATTAAATCGGCTTTTAGATTATTACCAGTCCACCCGGACGATTTTGATTTGTTAGGTTTTCAATTCGAGGGTAAGTAAGTATTATTTTGATAAGGCTATGCCAATGGGTTGTTCCATCTCCTGCGTGGCGTTTGAGGCATTTAGTACATTTTTACATTGGTGCACCGCTAAGAGGTCTAACAATCCGGCAATTACACATTACCTGGATGACTTCTTGCTGGCAGGGGCTAGTGGGACAACAGATTGCTTAGACACATTACTGGCATTCCAGAAGCTAATGGAAGAGATGGGGGTTCCTTTAGCAGAAGAAAAAACTGAGGGTCCTGACACTAGGATTATCTTCCTAGGAATAGAATTGGATACTATCGAAGGTGTATCACGCTTTCCGGTAGACAAACTCTTGGCTATGAGGTCTCAAGTTAAAGTGATGAAAAGCAAATCTAAGGCCACACTTAGAGAATTTCAATCCCTGACAGGTTTATTGAATTTTGCCTGTAAAGTGATAGTGCCGGGGCGGGTGTTTTGTTCTCGTTTATATAAAGCCACCAAGGGCATAAAAGCTCCACATCACCATATCAGAATTACTTCTGGTATTAGGGAGGACTTAAGTGTTTGGGAAGTGTTTTTAGAACATTTCAATGGGGTGTTATTTTGGAGATCAGATATGCTCCTAAGGGCTGATTTTCAAGTACAATCTGATGCCTCTGGGGCACATGGTTTTGGGGTCTATTTTAATGGGCAATGGGCAGCCGAGGCATGCCCTCAGCGGTGGAAAGATAAAGGATGGACTAGAGATCTCACATTTCTAGAATTATTTCCAATTGTGGTAGCAGTTCATTTATGGAAAGAACAATTAAAAAAAAAACAGTATGGTTTTGGTGTGATAACCAAGCCGTAGTACACATAGTGAATTCACAGACATCCAAATCCCCAAGGGTGATGACTTTGGTTAGAGAAATGGTGGCTCAATGTTTAGAGTTCAATATTTTGTTCCAAGCCCAGCATATTCCTGGTTTATTTAATCCGTTGGCGGACGCCCTTTCGCGTTTTCAGCTTTCCAGGTTCCGGCAATTGGCGCTGAAGGCAGCAACTCAGCCACTGGAGGTACCGACATGACTATGGAGCCTTGGAGAGTAGAAATCGACAGGGCGATTGTCCTGTCCATCACTCCATCGACATGCAAGTCATATCAGCTCGCGTTGCGAGTGTTTAGATGTTTCTTGTCAACTGTCGGGGAGGTGGAGGTCTGGCCTTTAAATGTGGAAATCGTTCTTAGATTTGCAGTACATCTTAGGCAATCGGGTTTATCACCAGTAACTATAAAAGGCAGGATAGCGGCGCTTTCATTTTATTCTAGAGCCGGGGGTTTCAATGTCCCCACAGTGGATTTTGGAATTAGGAGGGCTTTAGATGGTTGGGCTAGGGAATCCATCGCAGTTAGGGATAGTCGATTGCCAATAACAGGTTCAATTTTGATAAAAATTTGGGAAAGTCTTCCCATTACATGTTTTTCTCAGGAGGAAGTAATGTTATTTAGAGCAGTATTCTCTTTGTCGTTTTTTGCGGCATTGAGAATAAGTGAAATTGTGCTGAGTTCACGTAATGATGAGTCTGGTAGAGCTCTCTCTGTTTCGGACGTACAAATTTTGGAACAGGGATTGCATTTGAATATTAGGAGGTCAAAAACTGACCAGTTGGGTAAAGGGCAGTCTTTAATTATGGCCAGGGCACCTAGTGGTCAAATTTGTCCGGTGTCTGCATTAATCGAATATTTTAAGATTAGGCCAAAGGTTTTAGGTTATTTGTTTTTACACAATGCTGGTTTACCGTTGACCCAGTTTCAGTTCAGGGCTGTTTTGAAAGAAGTGTTGAAGAAGGCGGGTCCCCCACCAGCACAGTTTGCCTCCCATTCTTTTAGAATTGGAGCAGCGACATCAGCAGCTATGCAAGGGCTAAGCGAGACTGCTATTCGCAGGATTGGACGTTGGCGCTCTAGAGCATTTAAATCTTATGTGCAGAAATGAATAACACTGTTATTGATATGTCGATGTAATTCAACTTTATTTCAGCACAACAGTCGACTGAGGGCGTCTGGATACTAGGACACAGCTTAGTCTTTTGGGCAGAGCGGCACATCGTACAACAGCATCGAGATGCTACTTTGGGATGGAGAGGCACCGGAACTGTTCGATGGTTCAGTCGCAGAGGAATGCTTTGGGGAGCTTTACTCCCTAGGATTTTCGAACTTATGGAATCCTACAAGCATCCCAAGTGTTTGATAGTGCATCTTGGGGAAAATGACTTGGGAAAAGTTTTTTGTGGCACCAGAGCTCTCTGACAGAGAAGGCTCAATGTCTCAGGGGAAAAAAAAATTCCCATGATTCCCTAGCACTAACCCTAACCCTAAAAGTGGACTCAATTTGCACTATTTCTGGCAGTCTGCAACCCCCCTAAGTCTTCACTTTCAGAGAGCTCTGGTGCCACAATAAACAACAGTTCCTTGGATTTCCTAGCACTGAGCCAGGACAGTTAAAGGAGCTTCAAACTGGATTATTTCTCCAGTGCGTTTTGGACCATAGTTACACAACAGGAATTAATCTTTGCCTCCTCTCCCCTGAAATGCCATTCTTAACTCAACCAATCTTCATCAGGATTTGGCTATGTATAAGGAGTGGAAGGAAAGGAAAAACTTGATTTATCAATGGTGTACCATCTGCTGGTGGAAGGATAATGTTGAATGTGACACATACCAAGCTATATTTCATCCAATGAATGAAAAACACCTTTGCTGCTTCTGTGACATCCCAAATTTAATTCCATCTTCTCTACCCATCCACTGAAAACATTTGAGAGGAAATTCTTTCAGGAGATTCTCATTAAAATGCTGTTCTTTACATTCTACTTGCTATTTCCTTGCTAAAGACTTCAGTGGTTAATCCTAAGGACTTCTGGCAACATTTTTCAGAGCTGTTTTGTTTTGTTTTTGTATGTCCATTTAATCAAAGGACACAAATTACTGGATACCTTGGAATTATTGCTAGCAATGGTCTTTAATGAACTGATACAGGTTATTCCCTTCTGACATAACAGATATAGGTAAAGGTCGTTACTTGTAATCTTTCTATTTACTAGGTTCCTTTCCCAAAACATCTGATTTATAAAGGAACTTATTAGAATACAAATAAAGAAATATTTTGATAGAAAGTTGTAAATCTTTCTGTGACTTTGAAAACCTAACTGACCAATTTTCTCCAAAGTAGCTGTAAGGCAAAACTATATCAAATAGAAGAAGATGCATCATCCATCTTCCAATAAATTTCTTAAAAATTAACTGAAATTTGCTTCGAGGCATGTGTGAATATAATTATAGCAGTTCCAAGAAAGTGCTTAACTCTTTTGTCTCAGACCAAGTTTTCATCAATACTGCCCACTTCCAGTTTTAGTAGTACTTCTGTAACATTTACCTTGAGGGTGTAAAATCATCTGGGAGTAGGATATTGGTCAGAGAAACAGTGCAAGGCTATTGGTTAGAGAAAAATTAAGCAGCCTTTACCTACATCATTACTATGATCACATCTCAGGCCATATTTCACTTCAGTCACTGAAAAACTGCTTGTGCAGCTTCTCTCACGTCATCTAGATCCACCTTTATCTATTAGGATTCCAATTTGACCAAGAATAAACACTGGAGCAAACCAAGATATGAATAAAATACTTTTGTTGTTCTGTTCTTGCATTGTTATAGGAAACAAAACTTGTAGCTTTGATTATTCCAAGCAGCCTGCTACCACATAAAGTCAACACTTTAACAATCACCCCAATGATAGGGATGTGCTCTCTCTCTCGAACTGGTCCTACACTATACAAGCAACTGAACTGTAAAATGTACATTTCATATTGATAATTGTACACATTAAATGAAATATGTGGTAATAATATGTACAAAAAGAAAGAATATCATCCTTAGCAGATTAATAATAATAATAATAATAATAATAATTTATATCCTGCCCATCTGTCAAACAATTGGGGCGGCTTACAACAATTTAAAATTCCACACAACAAACAAACAAACAAACAAACAAAAAACCAAAAAAACAGAACAAACATCCCAGCCCCTCCCCTTAAATAAAGGTATTAAACCACACATCCATTGAAAGTTAATACATAGAACCACACAAGATAAAAATTAAGTAACTGAAGAGGCCATAGATGAGTCGGAGCAGTGACGAGAGCCAAAAGTGGAAGAGGTAGAGCTGGGTAAACTCCTGGGGCCGAGAATCTAGTCAGAGAAGGCATGCCAAAAGAGATCCATCTTCACAGCCTTTTTAGAGCTGCTTAGGGTTGTAATCTGACAGATCTCGTCCGGCAGGCCGTTCCATAGTCTGGGGGCAATTACCAAAAATGCCATCTGGAAGGTTGTAGACAGTCTTGTTTTCATTGTCTGCAGCAAATTCCTCCCAGAGGACCAGAGTGCACGGGGAGGATTGTATAGGAGGATCTCTTTTGGCCTTTTTGCTCATTCAGAGGTGTGAAGCTGATAATTACTTCAAATAAAATCTGCTCTCCTTTTCTGGTAAATCTCTCTCTCAGTAAATGCATTTAATTCAACAGGTTTTGTATAAATGGGGAAAAAAGAGTTATTCCTCTCAATTGATTTATTTAATTCAGTAGGGTTTTTTTGAACCTATTCAAGGTATCACTTTTCTCGTACTTATACCAGACCTGTCCAGGGAAAACATTCTTGACAAACAAAGCTGCACAATGACAGCAATGTCCTGCTTCATTTCATCCAACTATTTAGTGTCACATTACACTAACTGGCAGGATTTCAGAGGAAAAGAAAATGTAGTTAGCCATGCTGCAAGAATTTTTAACATCATGAGGTTGGATCTATAAAAGCTTCTGAAAAGATAGCTGCTCATCCAAGAGGTGTATACTGACCATTCTCATTGCTTAAATATTGTTTAAATTGTACCATCTGGTTTTAAATGTAGTTATATGCCACCTTGGGTGAACTTTCTCTCAAAATGAGGTTATATATCTTTTAAAACAAAGGATGAATACAACTGAAGAGCAAAAAGAACAAACCCATAGATTTATTTTTTTTAAAAAAAATACTCCTACTGCTCTGCCTCTACAGCATTATCTTCTAGAAAGAAAGAAAGAATAAGCCAGGTAGCATTGAAGAGTTTTCAGTAGCTTTAATGAAATCCCTTTGGAAAAAAACCCCTCCTCAAATCATTATTAGAATTTGCTTCCCTACCCATATGATCTCTGTCAAAGCTCTGGGAAGACAGCTCAAATGGAATTAGATGAGTTGGAATTAATTAATAATTTTTGGTGCCTAAAACCATAATAATAGATTAAAGGAGACATAACATCACTGCTGGAAAGCAGGCAGGAACCAGTCTAACAGAACAAGTGATTGGAGGTGCCCTTCTTGATGGACTTTGAAAATGATTTAACTACACCTCCAGAATGCTGGATTCTGGGTGCTGCATTTCCAAAAGTAACTTTTCCAAGCTCCTGCCTTCATGCAAAATACTTTTTAAAAAACAAAAATATTGTTGTACAAAATGTAGTGGTTTTTTAAATGGCAAATAATACATTCACAATCATCATCATCATCAAGCAGCAGATGATATTTTTCATGGGCATGTGATTATAATTCTTCATCTTCATCCAATGACCAACAGTATCGTCAATAAAAAAAAATCATTTCATACTAGTGGCTTTTTCAACTCTCTGCTATTTCCCCATCTAGCTGAGGAGACCTTAATGGGCAAAACCTCAGATTAACAGTGTCAAAAAGAGGGGAGGGAAGAACTAAAAATAGCTGAATGTACCCTATTAATACAAAATATGGCCATGTTGAGTATCAGTGGAGGCTGGACATGTGAACATGTGACACTCATAACTGCACTGGCATTTTAAAGTGTATTTTGATGCACACATGAGCCCATCTTAAAGTACTGGTTTTGAACTTTAAAACTTGTGTTCTGACCCTGATAGAATTACATTTTTGGACTACAGAGTTCCCCAGTCAATATAGCCCATGGCTATGCAAGGTTTGGTGCACAAAATACCTTGCTCAAGCTCTATGTATGCTTTCTAATTTAATGCTTTTATTAGATTGTTATTATTTTTTTTTTGTTTAGGCTGTATTTAGCTTTCAAGATTTAGAAGTACTTTTATCAGCTAGAAGTGTTTACATGTTATATTACTGGTGGTTTTTATTCATGTTCTAATATGCTGGAAGTGTATTATTATTTGTATTTTTTCTTTGGAAGTCACCCTGTGTGAAGAGTTTTACTTTTAAAAGCTCCAGGACCTTTTTTAAAAAAATAAAATGAAATAATCTATTATTTTAAGTCTTGCCATACTTTAAGTCAGTTGCTCCAGTGCTTGCAGTAACATGATCTGGAAGAGTCTACCTGGTGTGGTTCCATTCATAGCACAGTACATTGATTTTGACAGGGTGGAGGGCTAAACCTTTGCTGTATATATAGAAAAAAGCAAAAGTGAATGCTATGCCATCTAATCCAATGTATTTTTGAATACCACTTCCACTAAAAAGAATGCATTTCAAGTCATATAATGAAATTTTTTTATAGGGAATCTCAAAGATTTTGAGAGATATAAATTTATTTATTTATTTATTTATTTTCCTGAACTCTCCTAGTGGGAGAATCTGGCACAAAGGGCTTCGAATTAAATTCTTTCTAAACAATTTCTTGTAAAGGACTTTCTGATTATGCATAGTGATTTTCATTCCCACCCTAGATATTTAAATGACTTACTCCTGTACTCTCCACTTTTTAAGGGATTTTTTCCATGTTGAGTTTGCTGATGAACCTGTATTGTGGTGCATTGCAAAGAATTCTGGGGGGGGGGGGGGGGGGGAAATCTAGCTCACAAATATTCTTGGCTGTGCTTACACCTTAAAACAAGTATGTTTCTGGTCGAGACCCATTTAAAATTGCAGTAGAATTGTCATTGGTTTTGGAAAAGTATAACTTTATATATCAGATATACTTTTGAATGCACAGATCACAGCAAGGAAAGGGTGATTTCATCAATTTGAATGCATTGTAAATATCCTTTCAGGCTGCTTCTGATAGTACAGGTTTTCCCATTACTCACACAGTGTGGTGCTTTTTCTGGGCAGATCCTGCATCAGCATGGTTTATCAGCGATGCATATGATGTGTCTTATTTCAGACAGCAGGATAGATGGATCTGTGGCTTTGTCATCTGTAGGACATGTTGGTACGTGTGTATGTGTGTGTATACACTAGCAGCACAAATTCAGCATGTCTTCTATCCTATTTTTTTCTCACTGCTGCTATTCATTATTTTACAACATTTTCATAATGATTTAAAGTATTGTTTTATAGTACTTCTTCACTCTATTGTTCCTTCTTCCCAACAAATAAGAGTCAGACAAATCTGTCAAGTAGATCAACACTATTCCTGTTTTGAAAATGGGGTAATTAAACTGGGAGACAACTGGGGAGCAAAGATTTGAAACTGGCTTCTTAATGCAAAGATTCAAAGGGTTAACCTTTGTTGTATCCATTCACTCACATTTTCAGTTTCTCAAAGAGAGAGAGAGACTTGGTCCTGGATACATCATTGGGCTATCTCATTGCTGAGTTGTTTTTGCACCAATACATATTATCATTCATTCACTTTCTAGGAAGGGGAAAGGAAGTGTTGGCAATGTGGATATTTTTTGGTGTGTGGTCATTTAGACAACCATAAAGATATATATCTGTGTTAGCAGTCTGTGTTAGTGCATTCTGTATTACTGTTTCATGCATGAGAGCCATCCTGAGAAAATCTTAAAGAGACAAACAGGGACAGCCCTTCAGGTGTTCAACACTTCTGTATAATACTCCAAGTAAGGGGTCTACATGTTTCATAAGAATGTAAGAAGTTCACAAACAGAAGATAAATGCAACATCATCCTCCCTCTTGTATTACTTAGCAATATATATATATATATATATGCTGCCTCTAATGCTGGAGATGAATATAACCATTTTGACTAGTTGGCCATTGGTGGCTTATCCATCATCAATTTATCTAAGTTCCTTTAAAGCCATTCAAGTTGTCAGCTTTCATTATATCTTGTGACAGTAAGTTCCACAGTTAAGTGTTGTGTAAAGAAGTACTTGCTTGTCTTTGTCTGGAAACTTCCCATTGTTCAGTTTCAGTGGTGCAGCCTAAGCTCTGGTTTAGGAAGATGGTGAGTTTCTCTCTATCTACTTTATTCACCCTACACCATCTTAATAATGCCCTCATTCTAAAGGGTTTCCTAACATTTTTGTCTTAAAGTGATACTGAGGAGGAAAACTTGAATAGAAGATGGAAAGAAAGAAAAATAGTGTCTATATGATGGATGAGGAGAGGGGGAACAACAGTGCCCCAGATACCAAAGCTTGCCAAACAACTTTGTGCTAAACCTACTGAGTGCAGCAAACCAGGGACGAAACCCCAGTTGAGTCACTGTACACACTGAGGTTTCCTAGGTAAATGAAGTAAAGTAGGTAAATGGGAGAACACACACTTACTGAATGTTGAGCCAAAAATATAGAAAAATATAAAAAAATATTACTGAAAGCATGCTGGGCATTCTGATTGATAAGATTTTGGTCATTAAGACAGCAGGAAAGGTTAAGGAATCACGAAGAATCATTAACTTATATCAAATGAAATGATCAATGAAGCATTTGCCTCTCTCTTTCTTTCTCAGACCCCATTTTGGTGTTGAAAAGCTGTTTAGACAGTGGCAAGCTTTCTATTTGTGGAGGGGAGTTGCAGGGCATGTGGGGAGCTACAAAATGATAGATTACTGTCTCTCTCCCACTCGTGCTGGCAAAAGCTGTTCCTGAGCATGCACTGACAGCACTGGATATTGGCCCATCATTTTTGAAACATGTTGGTCAGTTAATGAGCATCATTAAATACTTTGGTCCAGCATTGCATATTTTGGATTTGTCATTTCCTAGAATTCAGTAAAAACCTATTTACTGCTGGTGCTCAATTAAACACCATATGCACTGCTCATTATACTTTCTAGTGCATGGCAAAGTGAGCAAAACCAATACTGCTGTATTAAAAATTAAATCTGGTTGTATGAGCAGAGCAGTCAGGAAATGGCTTTACTATGTAGCCATGCATAACTTGGAGTGGATTTATGAAGGGACCAAAATCTGTTTCCATTGCTGTCTAGAATTTATTTACAGTACTGTCAATCAGCTTTCAATCAACTGTCATGTTATGTATCTGTGATCTGCACAACTGGGCAGAACATTGTTGCTGGGAGTACCTCCTCAACCTATAGTTTTGGTAAATAATTGAACAGACTGCACAGACATCTAATCTAGCTTGCAGCTTCTCTTTCCTTTCTCTCCTGGTCATTGTTTTCTGTGTCTGAGAGAACTTTTTTTCTCTTAAAATGACAGTCATGCTTTCTAGAACATCCCTCAATATAGGACAGTACACACAAATTGGAATTGCATGCCATCAACATTATCCTTCTTGTCACTTACTCACTAGGTAATAGCTATCAGAGCTTCAAAGAATAAATCTGGGATCCCATAGGGATCAAGTGAAACCACAGCTATTTTGTACTAAGCTTGCCTGATAAGCAATTTGCTCTCTTTGTTGCTAACAAGCAAAGCCCTGGGCAGCTTTCTCACATGTTACTCTTTTATTTAGGTGTTCTTATGTTATTTTTAGATTTCATCATTGCCCCCTCCTCTGTATTCTAGAGATTTGCTGCTTTGGCTTAACAGGTACCTATTTTTGTTTTTGTTTTAAACAGTCTCATCAATATATAAGCATACCTTATATAAACACTACCATTGATTGACATTATAGAACACATCCAACATAAAGAGAATTGTATTGCAAGATTCTATTGTCAAGCCTTTGTCAGTTATAATAAAGATTATTTTCTCATAAAAGGGCTATAATTGCCAGGTACAAGTCACAGACCACTTAAGATTATACTTTTCCATGGCAATATGATGATGACACCAAATGCTGGATGAAAACTGCTAAGAATTTCAAAACATATTTTGAGCCCTGCTGAATCAAACTAAAGCTTCTTTCCATCCAGCATCTTGTTTCTCTAACCAACCAATTAGGTGCCAAGAAGCAGGAAGCAAAAGCAATCACCTTTTCATTTATAATATTCAGCTTGTATTCACTGTCATACGGCTTCTGAGCAGCACTAGGGTATATTCATCAAGTCAGGAAAAGCATTGCAGACATACTGGCTCACAGATACAGCAACAATGCAGCAATAATATATATAGTGTTGTCTTAACTCTCTTTTGGGGGCTACAGTGTTTGTATGTTGCCTCATTTCAATAATAACAGAGACACTAATTACTGTTTTGGAGGAAATTCCTATACAGCTTAATTATTATGAGTCAATAAATTACATAGATTACTGATGTGGAAACTCAGCAGACATAAGCATGCATTCCTTTCATTCAGCATACCTTTAAAACAAAGCAAAACCAAAAAAAGATAAAACTGTATAGCAAGGAGGCATGATTTTAAGATAAAACTGGCAGTTAGTCAGGTCGGTGTTTTCTTTATCATGGATGGATTATCAGTTGAAATAATATCTTGGAAGGCTGTATGTCCAAATTTGGATTAATTGTCTTTATTTAACCAGTCTGTGCCATGGCAGGGGTCACAGAGGCAGTCATCACCATCTTCTCCAGGGACAATACTACCATGCAAGACCCTTGTATCAGTATTTCCTGGCCAGCCGATTAGAGGGCAAACTGGTTGATGCTGAGGGATGGCAGGCAGGGTCCTCCAAGAGAGGAAGTTTCCTATTTGGTCCTTCTGGAGAGGACAAAGCCATTTCCACAGCATGCATTTGGGCTTTTGCTACCTTCTCATGCTTCCTCTTTTAGTTCATGGGCATGCATGCTGCTGACTGCTATAATGATACTTTACGAATGCCTTTGACTGTATAATATAGCTCATTTATAAGGAGCCCTTGTGGTGCAGTGGTTAAATGTCTATACTGCAGCCACAAGGTTGTGAGCTCGATCCCAGGCAGGGCTCCAAAGTCTACTCAGCCTTGTATCTTTCTGTAGGTTGCTAAAATGAATACCCATTTGGTGGGGGCAATTAGCAAGCACACTGTAAGCCACTCAAGGAACGCTTAGTTCACTGATAAGCAGTATAATTTGCTATTGCTATTGTTAGTTTTTAGTCATAATTTCAGTTGACTTTAACATGAGTCCAGAACCACTTTGTGGTGAGGAAGAGTCCATGCCTTGATTATTTTCATTTTTGATATTTCCTTTAAGGGTGAAGGCTGAGACGAATATTCCAGTGAAATGTCCAGCTCTGACATGGTTGCATTTGCTTCCCAGCTGTAAGGTGAACCACACAACAACTCATGCCTATGTAGCACCCCATTTCTGTTGTCACATTGTTCTCCCACAGCAGTGAAGCTAGGGGTAGTGCTCAGTGGATGATGAGCAGGTTGTCTGATGCTTCACTAGGCCATGCATCCATATTTACAACCAATAAAGTTGTTATCTCCAGTGAGGTATATGTGTATCTTTTGTGCATTGACTAATATTCCTCCCACCTTCACTTCTCAAGCCACAAGAGTTGCTAGTAATTCAGTTCCATTAGAGATTCCCATTTGGAAAATATAATTATTCTTTTTAGCTCATACATGGCAATCAAGAATGTAAAATGAAATTCTAGAGCATCATCTCTAAGGGCCTGAACAGATTGCCAGATATAATCCAGTTTGAGACCACTTTAACTGTCCTTGTTCAGTGCTAGGGAATCATGGGAACTGTAGTTTTTTCTGAGACATTGAGCCTTCTCTGTCAGAGAGCTCTGGTGCCACAATAAACTACAGTTCCCATGATTCCCTAGCACTGAGCTAAAGCAGTTAAAAGTGGCCTCAAGCTGAATTATTTCTGGCAGACTGTTCAGGCCCTAAGTTATTCTTTAAAAGAAAAGAAAGGAAACCAGAACACCTAAATAAAAGAAATCCTATATTTTCCAAAATGAAATATTGGTATCCAATGGGGTTTGATTTCAGGACCTTCTGTGGATAACAAAACCTGTGGATGCTCAAGTCTCATTAAAAACAATGATGTAGTTAAATGGTGTCCCTTATATAAATTGACAAAATCAAGACTTGCTTTTGGAATCTATATTTTTTAAAAAAAAAAAAATTCAAGCTGTGGATAACTGAATCCGTGAATAAAAAATCCATAGATATGGAAGGCCAACTTGTGTTGAGAACGACAATATATCAGCACATGATATCAATCCATAAGCCTCTTAACCTTTGAGAAGAATATTTGGGAGTATTAAGTTGGCAGTGAAGAGACTGAACAAAGGGATACAGAGGACTTAAACATTCCTCTGAGAATGTATTTTTGCTCTACAGAGTCCCAGGTTGAAGGTTGAGATGAGCCTAAGTTTGGAACTTGGGATGTTGTGCTTCTCCTCCCCATTTGTCCCTTATGAAAAGGGCATGTTTTCAGTTACTTTGGGGAGAAGATGATTCTGTGAAATGTGTTCCTTTTCAGAGCAGTGGGAGATTTAACCATTGTTAGAGGAGACAATTGGCTTCTCTCTCTTCTCCACTACTTAAAGGAAGTGGTGGAGTTACAAACTGTTCTCTTTTGCTGTAGGATCCCCAATTGCAAAGGAATTACTGCATGTTTTAATATCATTCCCAGAAAAAAACAAAGGTCATGGCCTCATTGGTAAGTTTGGTGAGTTGAGAAGTTTTTCGAAACTGAACTTTAACATTCTCCCTCTTAATCTTAATCTTCCCCATTAATTTATGGGGCAAATATTTAGCCAATGCTAGCCAAAACTAAGGATGGAAACAATATTTGAAAATATTTTTTTAAAAAATCTTCTAAAGAGTCTGGTGACCCTGATAAGGACTTATTAGAGTTTTTACAGTTCAGGACACATTCTGCACCAAATTTGGCACTTTATTTGGTGCAGAAAAAATGTATTTGTGCAGCCTATGTGCATACTTTCCACAGAATAAATCCCCAATTACAACATTTCTGTGCTGAAAACAGCATTTTCTGATAAGAAAATATTATTTCTGTGCAAAATATGTTTACTGCACAGAAAATGTTTTCTGTTTTTTTTTTTTAAAGCATGCACAAAATGTGCACAGAATAAGTCCTGAACTGTGAATGGACTTCAAAAACTGTGCATTTTTCAAGGCCTTTCTCACAGAAGGAATACATTTGCTAAAATTAGCAGTCACATTCCCAGTCAAAATTAGCTAGACAAGTGTTCAGGAAAAATGCAGTGTATGGAGAATAAGCACAGGGAGAGCTTGGGAAAATGTTTGCTTTCCTTTTTTTTTTTTTATTCCCAGGATTCATATTCCCCTCCCCCCCATTCTCAATTCAGCTAGGCCAGTGACTTCTGGAAATTGTCCAAAACCTAACTTTTCCACTGAAATGGGAAAGTAATTTCCATTGAGCACACGTGAAGCACAGCTTATTCCCTGTAAAAGTGAATTCCATACAAAGATGTTTTGTATAAGAAAAATGCATTTGTTACTCTTACTATGCTGTGATGTACTGTGCAGTTTGGGTTTCTTGAAATCTATGAAGCTAAAACCTTTGACTGGTGAAATGAAATCAGAAGAGCAGTTATAGCAAATGGTTAAAATTTATACTTGGTAGTAATAATATATCACTGAGATTCAGTAGGGTGTTCTGTAAAATGACTTCAGCCCACACTGTACTATCTATTTTCTAAAACACCTCAAAAGGGCAGGTGTTTTTATCATTGCTTTCAAAAGAAATGCAGCAAATGACATCCCACAGTTGGACAAAACTCTGTATCAGCATAAAGGCATTTCCAGCTGCTTTTTTAAAAGGGCACCAAAGAGACACTATACTCTGGAATCTACCCAGTGCAACTTCCCCCCTTGTTTACCCATTTATCATTTCTAAAGATGCTTAGCAAGCAAAAACTGACTGGGTGCTGTGGGTAAGTGTTGGGTGATGATTAACAACTTCTATTCTCCCCCCCCCCAAAAAAAAAGTAAGGAAAGAGAAGAAAAGAAAATACACCTCCCCCAGAAAATGACAACATACTTTAAGATATCTAGAACTTTGATGCAGCACATCCGTCAGCCCTTGAACCTGTAGTTCATTGAAGAGTTATACTGAAGAACACATAGAGATACAGAAAAGATGTACATTATCTTGCTCTGTCAGGTTTCTGCAGTGGAGGTCTAACATTTACAGTCATATTTAAGGAAGAGGGGTTGCTAAAGCTTTTTTCAAAATATATATAGATATGGATATACATTATACATATATATCCAGACGTAAAGCCTTCCTTGGAAAACTTCATTCCACATTAGGTTGCAAACTAGGTTTTAATAGGCATACACTAGCCAGGTGTGTGAGTGTATGTATCATATGCCCAGTTTACAAACCTGTAATACAGATCTTTCAAGCAATTGGATTTTGATTTGTTTTTGTTTTAAGTGGTGGTGGTGTGTGTAACCAGGGTGCAAGATAGTTTAAAAGTAACATTGTAAGTGCAAAGAAAGACATAAGTCATGCTTTCTGATGATTTTTTAAGAGCAATTTTGAAAAACATTTTTAAGCTTGTTTATAAGAATTTTGAGCAACATTTTGTGTTATACTCTTACCAATCATGAGGGTGTATATATATATATATATATATATATATAAACAAAAAATAATGAGCAATCCACAATTTCTTTTCCCGGACAATAGATTTGGCCTTATTAAAAGTTTATGTTTGGCCTTTTTTGTTTTTGTTTTTACATATTTCTCCCATTTTTTTTTTATTTTACTTAACAAGAGCTCATAAAACATGTCTCCCTTGTGTATGTTTTGTGACAGCTACTTAGATTTAAGAACAACATAAATAGGTTGAATTCTGATTTAATTGGTTTGTGTATGTGTGTGTATTCCAGTGCAGGCCTGAGTTTTGAATTTCCACCCTAACTTTAATCCCAGGTAAAATGGAGGATTGAGGCCGAGGCTGCCAGACACGTCAGTCCTGATCCTCCCTTTTGCCGCCTGGGAAAGGAGTGCCGAAACAACACCGGGAGGAGACAGTGTGCACCATGTGTAGCGGTGCGCACTGTGATGGTATCCTCAGGAAGGGTTGGGGTGCCCGGCGTGTGGCTGCCCCTCCCCTTCTCTGCCTCCAAGATGGCGCTTTGTGCCGTCTGTAGAGGCCCTAAATCTGGATCCAGTCCATTTAAATTATTCAAAGTATTTAAATATTATTTTCCAACAAGAGACTATCAAACAGTCATTTAAATAAGCAATCCTATACATGATTGTTTAGCAAGAAAACCCAGAGTGGGATTGGTGCTATGTAAAGATATCCAGGATCAAGCTGTACATGTTTTTAAAAATGAAATTTAAATGTACTTGTTTAAACTGAAAAGAAAACATCATAACTGAAGTGAAGACAGAATGGCTGTTAGAAGTTACGATCATTTCCGAAATTCTTAACACATGTCACATATCTGTCAAAAGGGAAAGCAGTTTTGCATGCATGTTGTGGCTAACTTTCAAAAAAGGTATTCAGTTTGATCTGGTGAATATCCACCAATGCAGTTCTTAGTTAACTAAAATTCAATTCAGATACAAAAGCTGCTCAGCTGAATGAGATGGCATTGCTCAAATGGAAGGAACAGACCAATGAAGACAGAAAAGATTAAAATGAACTGCCTCTATTCTGCTTAGTATAATTGAATGCTCAAATATTGTAAACGCCAACAATAACTTTTAAATATGCATTTATGAAAATAAAACTTCATACACTTTAGAGACTGTATTCCAGCAGGAAGAGATCTATGATTCATGATGGTTTTATTATAACAACAGAAGTTGTGCACTTTGGAAACCCACATGGAATGTAATTCATTTAACTCACTTCACATGTACATTAGTTCTTGGACTTAGAAAGCAAAAGACCAATTAGAGCAGTGAAGAAAGCTACTGTGATTATCCTAATTAAAATTTTGTTAAGTTATTTATAGAATTACACAATGAAATTACATTCATTATCCCATAAACCATGCAACAAACCATTAACTGTGGTAATAAAATCTATTATACCAAAAACACAATTAGAACACATTCATCTAAATCCCTTGGTGCAGTAAATCCAAAGCATCAGTCATTATTTCTTCAACCAAACATGGAAGAGGCATTTCTATTTTTTTGACTCTGTCATCATATCCAGACCGCTAGTAGCCTGCTTTGGTTGATTGTTACACAATGAATTGAATTGCTACCATGCATTAGTTCTGTTTCTTACTACTGTATTTCATGATGCTAAGTTTAGATGAAAAAGCCAAGAGCTTTTTCATTTTTAAAAAAATTATTCCAGGAAAGAATAGTAAATTGTTTCATCACCTCTTCAAAACATGTTGATTTATTCCTAATTAAGGACTGATGAAGCAGCATTTTGAAATCTTTCTATCAACACAACACACATGATTAACTCATAAGCAATCAAGGCATTACAGGAAAATTAGACATAGGATTGTCGCAGAGTGTTGATGATCTACACCTGCAATACACATCTGCTAGAGTATAATTTGCGCTGTGAAAGAGCCTGTCTGCCATTTTCCATATTTAAGATTTTAATTATGTTTCCCATTGTTCTTTTAACCTGAGACAATTACAGCTCAAGAAAAGATTATTTCTTCTGTTTAAAAGACCTGTGTAGAGATTTTTGACAAAAAGAGAAGGCCCTATTCTGTAGATGCAGACAGCTCTTGGTATCTATCAAACTATTTAGTATACGATGCCAGTAAAAAAAAGTTTAAAGAAATATCATTGAATACTGAAGTTAGGACTGTCCATGCTATTGTATTTCTCATTTTGGGGTATGATTGTGAAAGCTGGACAGCAAGGAAAACTGATAGGATGAAAATCAGCTCATTTGAAATGTAGTGCAGGAGAAGACAAATAAATAGGTCTTAGAACAAATAAAGCATGACCTCTCCCAAGAAGCCAAGGTGACTAACTGCTTTTGGACATATCATGCCCAATATGAAAATATGACTCACTAGAAAATACAACAGTGTTTGGTAAAGTAGAAGGAACTAGGGAAAGAGGAAGACCATATTACAGATTGATAGATTAATTCAGCAAAGCCATGGTCTTGAATCTGCAAGACTTGAACAGGTCTGTTAAAATGAAGTGACTTGGAGGTCTCTTATTCATTGGCTCAACATTAATTGATGTAAACTTGATCCTAGTTAACAACCACCACTAATTTAAAAAATAACTTAGACCCTTAATTTGGAAAGATAGCAAGAGAGATGTAGCTACATCTTTTATATTGTTGCTGTTATGTGCCTTCAAATCATTTCCAACTTATGGTGACTATAAGATTAACCTATCCCAGAATTTTCTTGGAAAGATTTGTTCAGAGGAGGGTTTCCACAGCTTGCCTCTGAGGAAAAGAAGGCATGAGTTGCCGAAGATCACCCAGTCAGTTTCAATGAATGAGCTGGGATTCCAACTCTGGTCTCCTGAAGTCCTAGTGCAACACTCAAAGCACTATATCACACTGGCTTTTTTTGGGTCTCCCAATGCTACCCACCAACAAAACAACCAACCAACAAACCTACATTTTCAATAGCACAGCCCCCACCCCATATGACCATTTCCAAGTCTTTGCAGATGGTGTAGATGTGTAGATATGCCATGTTGTGTTGAGGCTGTACTGCTGAAAAGGTAGACCCTGTAAAAGTGGCTTGTCTAACAGTATAACTCAGACTTACAACATTATAATTACTTAAAAGGATTCTCATATATGAGAACAACACATTGGCTGGCATCCTTTTAAGTAATTATAATGTTTTAAGTCTGAGTTTTATACTGTTAGATAAGCCACTTTTACAGGGTCTACCTTTTCAGTAGTACAGCTTCAACTCAACACAGCATATCTACAAGATCTGCAAAAATGTGGAAATATATATGGGGTCAACCAGTGAAATTGTTCACACAGTAATATAAACATTAGTGTTATCAAGGAAATGAATGAAATAATTTACAAATAAACAAGCTAAAAATCTGAAACAAAATAAAACATAAATATAGCAGAGAATTATTTATATTTCTCTGTTCCTAAAGCCTCCAATCTGTTCTCTGCAGCCTCTACTTTCTTCAGTGGCTCCCCTTTTGAGTTTTACAAAGGCTCCCCTCACGGTGTATTCATCCTATCTTGATTATGATATGGATCACAAAAACTGAGTCCGATGTGTTGTTGTTGTTATTCTTCCTTTCTCCCAATAATGGGACTCAATACAGCTAACATATATAAAACAATCAAATTAAAAACAATAGAAAAGAATTCAAAGTATAGATGTAAGTTTTAAAAAATAAATTAAACAGTTCATGGAGTTAAAACATTAAACATTTAAAAATATTAAAATATCATAAAAGATTGTATAAGAAGCTTTAAAAAAGAACCACACACCATTAAAAGCCCAACTCTAGTTAGATGGTAAAAGCCTGATGGCACAGAAATGGTTATTTATTTATTTATTTATTTACCTGTCATCAAAAGTGAGCTGGGATGGGGACATCCTCACCTCTCTAGGGTGGGTGTGCCAAAGTCTTGGAGCAGGCCCTGAGAAGGCCCTCTCCCTTGTTCCCACCAAATAAGCCTGACAAGCCAAAGATGGTGGGCCAAAGAGAGGGGTCTCTACAGACAGTGGAGATTATTGCATTGCTTGTAAAGCACATTATCCCAAATGGAATAAAGGCACATTTAAGTTTTAAAACCAGGTGTTATTCCACTCACCAGAGGCCAGGTGAATGCAACCCATATGCAGCCTGGATCCCTGTGGTACTTATCCAGTGGATTTTCAATAACAGCAAAATCTTGTTTTTGAAAAGCCACTGGATAAACATGGCTGGGATTCAGGTCACATATGTGTTGCATTTGCCTGGCTGTTGGTGAGTGTGATAAAATTAAATGTGCCTTCATCCCATCAGGAATAAGGTGCTTTAAATGCAATGCAATAATCTCCAATATTAGAGCTCTAGTGGGCTCAGGAAGAGAGATATGGTCCTTCAAATAACCTGGAACCAAGCTGTATAGGGCTTTATAGGTAATGACCAGCACTTTGAATTGTGCCCAGAAATGGAGCTGTTGCAACAATGGAGTTTTGTGCTCCCTGTAGCCACCCAGTTAACAAACTGGCTGCAGCTTTTCAGGCCAACTAAAGTTTCTGAGCACTTTAAAAAGGCAGCTTCATGTAGAGTGCATTGCAGTAATCTAAATGGGATTTAACCAAGGCATGTACTACCATGGCCAGTTCCTATTTCTCCAAGAACATTCTCGGTTGGCACACTAGCTTTAACTGTGCAAAACCACTCCAGGTCACCTCTGATACCTGGACCCCCAGGCAAAAACCTGAATCCAGGAGTACCCCCAAACTACAAGCCTGCATTTTCAGGGGGAGTGTAACTCCATCTAACACTCCCTGGGAATTCCTGTTTCCAGATCTTTCTTTCAACTGACCAGGAGCACCTCTGTCTTGTCTAGATTAAGCTTCAATTTGTTTGCCCTTATCCAGTCCATTACAGCTGCCAGGTTTAGCACAGGAACAGCTTCCTTAGAATTAGATGGAAAGGAGTAATAGAGCTGGGTATTATCAGCATACTGGTGACACCTAATGTCTGGACAACCTCTTTGAATGGTTTTCTGTAGATTTATCCAATATGCCATCAACTAAATATCAGTAGAACTGAAAAGATACAGTGTTACCTGGAAATCTGTCCAAGTTGTTGAACTGCTTCTGACAACTATGCAGGAACATAAGAGGCTGTCATACACTGAGGCAGACCATTAGTCCATCTAGCTCAGTGTTGTAAACTCTGATTGGCAGTGACTCCTTGAAGTTTCAGAAGGAAATATAGCTAGCCCTACCTGGAGTCTCTTCTGATTCCCTGGTGTTTAGCCATCCATGTAGTAGCCTGGACTAATCCTCCTTAGCATTTGAGATTGAGAGGGGAAGCAGACGGGCGGCCCTCGGCCGCCCCGGGAAGCTGCGCCACGGGGCCGAGGTATCCCCACACCTCGGCCCCATGGCACAGCTTCGCCGCCCCAGGAAGGAGCGCTAAAATAGCACTCCTTCCACAAGTTGCCGAAGGTGCGCCGCAAAAGGCTGGCAGCGCACCTTCGGCGACTCTTCCGCCGCAGCGTGTGCGGACGCTGCAGCGGGAAGGCATTGTTGGAGCGCCGGCCATGCGGAGGGGCCGGTGCTCCGACGATGCCTTCAGGAAGGGGTTGGGGCACCCACCGTGCGGCTGCACCTCTCCTTCCTTGCCCCCAAAACGGCCCTTTGTGCAGTCTGCTTTCCCCCCTGAGTGTGTTCAGGCTGGTATAGTAGTTCAGTTCTTTGCATAAAGGCCTCCATAGAAGATAATCCCCTTTAGATCACTGGAGTTTGCAAGGAGTCTGCCCTAATGTACTAAGCTAGCCTTCCTTAGTTACAGCTTTTTCTTTTTTTCTTTTCTTTTCTTTTCTTTTTGAACTCAAGTATCATTAAAATTGCATTAGGATAAACACATTTTCTTTTAAATGAAATGCACCACTTAAGTAGCTATAAAAGTAAATGTGTGAATGTAATCTTTGCTGAAGATTATGGAGTGCCCAGTAGTCCATTAATGTATTTTGTAAAAAACAGAAGTCCTTCAAGATGTTTTTTCCCTTCCATTTAATATTAAATGGATTGAACCCACACTAACAGTATGTTAGTACTGTTGGAGGTTTATAGTGCACTTTGATATTTGTCTTCCACTCATAAATACACACAGAGTTCAAAAGAACTTACTCCAACCTTTGCTTTGGGTTTCAGTATTAATGCAGCCATTTTAGTTCACTGGAGTCAAAATAGAGTAAATAAAATTCAAGTGAAGTCACACAACACATTCCAAACTTTGTACCACAACCATTTGTACTTTAGCTATGATATTGTGAACTGTGGTTAAACCCTCCCCCCCAAAAAGGGGGGAAGCTAAACTGAACAAACATGGTACTACAAGTTGTAGTGCTGATTGCCAGTTGACCAGCACTTTGACCAGCAGGCTTGAAATAAAGATGGGACAAATTAGGACCACCATTTTAAGAAGAGTTATAATGCTAATATTTCACCCACATAATCAGAGGCAGCATTTCTCCTCTCTATACCAAATGCTGAGGAAGAAGAGACAGAGAATGTTTTTGCACTCACAACCTCCTGGAGGGCTTCCCATAGCCAACTGAATGAACAGACTGGATAAGTCTTTGGCCTGATACTGTCTATCTCCTCTGCATACATTTTTTTTTTAAATCTGGCAAAAGAATCAACGGGTTATTTCTCCATACGGTGCCACCATCATTATTATTAACACCCCATACACATACTAGTCTGCTTTGATTAGGGTAGGAATGAGGGACATACAACTCTCTAGTTTTTATTGGACTATAATTCCCATCATCCCTCATACTGAATATGCTGGCTAGGGCTTATGGGAGTTCTTGTGCAAAAACATCTGGAGGGTTGCATATTCCTCATGACTGGATTAGAATATTGTAGCTTTGTTTGATTGCAAACTTTACCAAGGGCCTTTGCAGACTGCTAGAAATAGTGCAAATTGAGTCCAGTTTAACTGCTCTGGCTCAGTGCTAGGGAATCATGGGAACTGTATTTTTTTCTGAGACATTGAGCCTTCTCTGTCAGAGATCTCTGGTGCCACAATAAACTCAGTTCCCATGATTCCCTAGCACTGAGTCAGGACAGTTAAAGTGGACTCAATTTGCACTGTTAGTAAGAAATAAACTCCACTAAATAAAGTGGGACAAACATCAGAATAAAAAAGTAATAAAAAACACTCTTTGTTAACTTTTATTTATATTACTAGCATCAGGGAAAATACATCTAATAACATAACACATTTCTAACATCTTTGTCAAACCCCCAAAAAATGATTTACAGCCAATTTAAATCTTTTATAATGTAACTTTATAGGTCAAAATTCAAGGGCTTTTAAATCTCAGGTAAGTATAGTAGGATTGTGGCCTCAGGACAGGAGTGTTCCAGGATCACATTCCTAGTACAGTATTTATAGGAAAACAATAATTCTATACCATACATTTTGACACCTTCTTTATTGCCTTCTGTTGTCCATTCCTTTACATGTCAGGTAAAGGGACAAAAATAGAGACTCTAAAAATGAACCACTGCTAGAAGTGGGATATGCTATTTTATACACTCCTTTCAACAAGCAGCGATGGTCACAAACATGTGAAAAAGGAACTGAAAAGCAGAGAAGCTAAAAAGGAGGCAATATTATAGATCTTTGATCTCTGAATTGTATATAGGGCACCCAAAGCATCTTTAAGAAAGAAAGATTTCAGCATTTCATACTTAACTGTGGATTAAAGTGTCTCTCTGCCTTTATCTCCTCCAGACACTGTCCCTCTCTGAGTCACTGGTAATAGACACTTTTCAAGCAAGTTAGGGATCTGTTCAATATTAACAGTCCATATCTTCAGACTACTGCTCACCTTGTCCCAGAAGGCAGGACAGCCTAGGCTACTGTGCATTCTTTCTCATTCTTTGAATTCACAATGTGTGTTCAAACATCTGCTCTTTCATTTGGAAGATAACTCACAGTGATGGCCCTATATGGATCTTCTTTCCCATTAACATGCACTTGACCCCTTCATTCCAAGCCTTTGTGAGAGCCTTGAAAATATTTCTCTTTACAGTTCCATTTCCTTAAGAGAACTATTTCTATGCTCTTAAGTATTTTTTTTATCATATATCTATTTGGTGTTGCTATTGGAACTTGTGGTTTCATTCATTCAGTGCATTTTGTTTGTGAAAGCTTGAACATTAAAAAAGCAGCACTTAAATATGAGGACTGAAAGAAGGGAAGGAAAGGGAGGCTTCAGCCATGTCAGATACTCAGAGGATTGACAATATGCAGTAAAAGATGAACATGAGATAAATGGTAGTGGAAAAACATAAGGGACCATAATAGCAACATAAGGGAACATAATGGGCCCAGTGCTATTCAATATCTTCATTAATGACTTGGATTAATGACTTGGATTATCAGATTTGCAGATGACACCAAATTAGGAGGAGTAGCTAATACCCCAGAGGACAGGATCAAAATTAAAAATGACTTGAATAGACTAGAAAGTTGGACCAAAGCTAACAAAATGAAATTCAACACGGAGAAATGTAAGGTACTGCACTTAGGGCAGAAAAACGAAAAGCACAGATACACCTGGCTGAATGAGACTACTTGTGAAAGGGATCTAGGAGTCCAGGTAGACCACAAGTTGAACATGAGTCAACAGTGTGATGCAGCAGCTAAAAAGGCCAATGCAATTTTAGGCTGCATCAATAGAAGTATAGTGTCTAGATCAAGGGAAGTAATAGTGCCACTCTATTCTGCCTTAGTCAGGCCTCACCTGGAATACTGTGTCCAGTTCTGGGCACCACAATTCAAAAAGGATGTGGAGAAAGTGGAGAGTGTCCAAAGGAGGGCAACTAAAATGGTGAAGGGTCTGGAAACCAAGCCCTATGAGGAACGACTTAGGGAGCTGGGGATGTTTAGCCTGGAGAAGAGAAGGCTGAGAGGTGATATGATAGCCATGTTTAAATATTTGAAGGGATATCATATTGAGGAGGGAACAAGCCTGTTTTCTGCTGCTCCAGAAACTAGGACCCGAAACAATGGATGTAAGCTCCAGGAAAAGAGATTCCACCTCAACCTTAGGAGGAACTTCCTGACAGTAAGGGTGGTTCAACAGTGGAAGACATTCCTTCAGAGGGTAGTGGAGTCTCCTTCCTTGGAGGTATTTAAGCAGAGGCTGGATGGCCATCTGTCGAGGATGCTTTGATTGGGAATTCCTGCATGGCAGGGGGTTGGACTGGATGGCCCTTGTGGTCTCTTCCAACTCTATAATTATGATTCTATGATTCTATGATTCTATGATCCCAGTGACAAAAACTGAATGAATTTTCAGTGGCATATTTGAACATGGCAATTGACCATGAATAGAGCCAGCATGATGTAGTTGTTTGAGTACTGGACTATGACTAAGAAGATAAGGGTTTGATTCCCTGCTTGGCCATGGATTCCCAATGGGTGACCTTAGGCAAGTCATACACTCTCAGGTTCAGAAAACCCTGTAGGAGGTTTCCCATAAGTTGGAAATGACTTAAAGGCATACAACAACAACAACAACAACAACCTGACCTGAAAGGATTAAGCCAATAAAGAGTGGATTTGGAATGTGCTGCTATCTAGTCAGAGGTTGGAAAAGATACTTTCTGGAGGCCTCCAGCTCCTAGGAGTCTCATAGCCAGCATGTTCACTCAACAGCAAAGGTAAGGTTTAATTAAGAGGACATGGTAAATATAGCATTGTCTTTGTATTTCACTATATTCAGCACATCAGCACAAACAGTATGCAGATATTTGCCTGCACTTGGATGGGGCTAAAGTGGGAAGGAAACATGGAGCTTCACCCATCCTAGCATCCCCTTTAGAGAATTGGTGAATGTGCTTACAGGATTTCAGTCATATGTGTTCTATGAGTACATTCAATGACATGCATTTACAGAAACCCTTTCAGATCTTCCTGTTGAATGTGGAATGATCCAAAACGCAAGCAAAACAGGTAAAAGTACAGTGTACCTCAGATTTCAAGCCTAAATCAAATTGTTAATTCCAACTAGAGCAGATCCATCATCTCAAAGGGAATTTGATAAAATAACAATTATATGATAAATTAACACTTAAGATTTAGTGGGTCTGCTCTAACTGGGACTCACATTAGGATTTCAGCCTTAGCGTTAATTTACATAATTTCTTCCTCAACATTGCCAAAGAGGTAAATGTTTAACAAACATTGATAAAACTGTGTAAATAACGCAATCTTAATGAAATTCATATATGATTGCATCAGTGTTCAAGTTTCTTTTTAGGGGCAGTGTGTGTGCTTCTGAACATTGGCTAAATATCACATAAAAGTAACCCTGATACAAGAGTAAGGACAATCTCATCAAATGTTGTGTGTGTGTGTGTGTGTGAGGGTAGTCTATCAATGGATGTAAGTATTCTTAGTCTACAAAGTACAGAATTCTATGGAATATTCCTCTAAGAGTTTTACAGGCTCTCTGTGTGTTTTAATCCACTGCACCTTGCTGAAGCATTTGGCAAGAATGCTAGGTTTGAATTTAATCCTATTAGTCATTTAAAATTTCCACTTCTGAAGTGAGGAAAAATACCAGGATTGGACCCTAAAAATTACAAATTAATGCTGTCATAATATTTCCTGTAACTTATTATTGTACAATGTGTTCATCTGTTACTTATCATCCAGCCACACTGACAGAGCTATTAATCTTGGCTACAGAGAAAACAAGCCAATTAAAATATTAGCTTCTTTCTTAAACCTGTTGGAAGTTTTGAGCTCTGTCGTTTTATTCCAAAAAGAAAAGCAATTTAACCTTACTAGCTCTCATTCCCACCAGTACTGCATGGTCTGCATTTAAATATGCTCCATTAATGGAGTCAATGTGAAGAGAGATAGATGGCCTTTGCAGACTGCCAGAAATAGTGCAAGTTGAGTCCACTTTAAATTGAGACACTGCCCTGGCTCAGTGCTAGGGAATCATGGGAATTGTATTTTTTTTCTAAGACATTGAGCCTTCTCTGTCAGAGAGCTTTGGGGCTACAATAAATTACAGTTCCCATAATTCCCTAGCACTGAGCCAGGGCAGTGCCTCAATTTAAAGTGGACTCAATTTGCACTATTTCTGGCAGTCTGCAAAGGCCCAGAGAAACAGAGAGGGAAGAAGTCATGTTATTTTATGTGCTTTCAATGTGAAACCTAAGAATGAAGAAATATAAACCAAATATTAGTGTTTTGTGTGTGTTTACTGCATGTACATCCCTAGTTATAAGGTGGATACACAAGGTTGCTGAACCTCAGTTGAAATTTAGTATGGCATACTGCCAATATTTAGGATATTTATATTTTATTTATCCCAGAGCTATGGCAAATGTCACAGTTCTGTAATTTACCTTTCTATTATCCCACCAATCTGATATAAAATGTGACCTCAAATTTTTATGTCATCAAATGTGGTCTGAATAAATTTTCCAGTATCACCATGTGTGAAGGGAAGTGGTTGACAATCCTAATCCCAATTTTCTGCCACCTATATTTCAATACATGTATAAAAATGTATTTCAATTCCTTGTCCCTTATTTTCTGCTTTCATAATTGAATGTGTAATAAAATCTTACTTCCAAAAGCACCCATTATTGTGGTATTCTGAAAAAGGTAAAAAGTAGCAAAGCAGCTTCATTTATATACCGCTTCATATCGCACATGGGATGTCTAAGCGGTTTACAACTGTGAGCTGATTGCCCCCCAACAAGCTGGGTACTCATTTTAGCGACCTTGGAAGGATGCAGGCCTGAGTCGAGCCTCAGCCCTGGCTGGTATTGAACTCGCAACCTTGTGGTTTATGAGTGAGTGGCTGCAGTACAGGCATTTAACCACTGCGCCACCAGGGCTGAAAGTATCAAATAAACAACTCAAGAAATACAATTAAAAGTTAAGCACATTGATAATAAATACATTTATATAAAATGTATTTATATATTAGGGTATCCAATCACATCATCTAAATTTCTGACATATGAATGTGCTTGTCTGGCTATGGGTTTTTAAAGACATTATTTCTTTAAGGAAGAAGTCCCCCCCTCCCATTCTAGTTCACTTTCCTGTTAAAACCCATTTGCCTGTCATCTATCTCTATTGCACTTATCAACTTAGAATGAGTCAGAGATCTGGGTCTAAAGTTCTTCCACTGGATAGGAATTCCTTTGAAGAATATAGGGCTGTAACAATACAGATGTTTCCCATGGTAGACTCACTGCTTGATATAAGCTCGAAACATCAGACTTGGTTAGCTTCACCTTGGTTAGCTAGACTGACAAAGAAACAACAAAGAAAATGTGATTTTCCTGAAGTCTGACTGCTCTTTGAGCGAGCTGCTTTCCACAGAAGTTCTTCTTTCTACAGTCCTCCTCTTGTACTCAAGGCTTCCATGCCATCATATACTCTGTTCCTTCAGTCTCTTCCTCTTAGGCTATGCTTCTGCCTCCTTCCTTAGGCTCCCGTCTGCTGATTGCCCAAACTGTCTGATGTGCCCCATCTCATTCTCTAAAGCAGGCATGGAAAATATGCCTCAGGACTCATTTTTATGATACCTCACAACATCTCCATTATGCCCACTGGTTCTGCCCCCATGCTGCCAAATTGCTGTAGCATGCTGGGTGCTACCAGCATTCCACACATTTTTTTTCATTTTTAAAAAGATGGACATGGAGCACACATCACATTCTTAGAAGCCTTCCAGACTTGTGATTTTCTCCCTTAAAGACAAAGTATATGCTCTCTACACATCAATTGTTTAAAAAGTGGTTGGTTTCACCACTGCAATGTTCTTGAAATCTGAGGGCACAAAAACACTCATGGAGGGGAGTGGCTTATTGTTGAGTTCAAAGGATTCCTATGAGTCCTTCCTGTCCTGGAGGTTGTTGGACTGTCCTCTATATGGTTTCTAGCCAGAATCATATGACCAAACAACTTTTTACATATTTGTCTCATATTTTTTTATGAGCCAATGAGATAAATTAACTTGGTTGATATAGGAGAATATTGCATGGACAAATAGCCTGACTGCTCCCTAACAGGATGCAGCTGAGTTGTGAGATGCAGGTGGATATTACTGCACCAAAATCACTGCCGATTCTGTGGGGCAAGACTTCTCATCTCTCACAATTTGCATCTGCTAATTACTATAAGGTTATATTAAATAATGCATAATATTTGTCTTCAAAATATACTGTATCTCCTACACATGTACACTTGGGCCTCCACATTTGCAAGTTTTACTTTTGCAGTTTTGATTATTTGAGGGTTTGATTAATATTTTCTCTTTAGGAATCTCTGCTCCTTGCTAAACTCTGAATCCAGTGAATGGCAGTTTTTCTTTCAGATGCAGAAAAATTGATATGCATTTTTGATGTTCAGCCTTACTGACAAATTAGTGAATTCTCTATGCTGTTTGAGTCTGGTTTCACTATGTGATGCAAAAGCAAGTTCTGTAAAGTACAAATAGAGTAAAAATTAAGAGCCTGGTGCTGACAATAATATTGAGCCAGGTAGGGTGAAGTAGTCATAATAATCATTCCCCCTGTCCCATGTAGCATTCCTTTGCAATCCTAAAGCCCAGAATCATGGGGTAAGGGGGATGGAAATGTTGACACTACAGCTTTCCTCTTCTTCTTTGTGCCAGGGCCTTTAAAGAAAAAAGTGCCACTGCCTGTCCCCATTGCTGCCTTTTTCAACTTTCTAGTAAGCCACTGCAGTGGAGATGCCCTGGGAGCCCTACAAGAGCTTTTCAAACCAAGAACCAATCCTGATGTGGCCTTTTTATCACTGATGTTAATCAATGAAAACAATCCAGAGTTATTATATGCACAAAATTAAAGGCAAAAGACTTTAGAGCATCTTTTGGAAATCTGATTAATAAGTGCAAAGCACATCATTCTAGAATACTCTACCAGTCATTCACTGAACAGGCTTACAAACATGGTTTGGCCAGTGGTTGCAACATGTGTTGATCAATGTTTGAAATGGGAATGCACATTGATATGTGACATAGAGTACTGAAAAACTCATGTGCTGACAATCACATACATTTGAATAGCTGTTGAGCATGTGTTTACAAAGCTCCAAGTAGCATAAAAGGTATTTGTGCCAATCTCTTTGTATACCATTAACTCTTCCCATAAGCCATGCCTCTATTTAAAAAATTCAGAAGGAAGAATAAAATCATGAAACATAGTAATGTTAAGGATAATCCAAGGAAAGCCAGACAAATGACACATTTTAAAGAACTGATGGAAGAACTTAGGCAGTGGTTAGGAAAAGAATGCTTCACAAAATAATATGTTGAAATTCCCTAAGTGTATTAGTGGATTGTAAATAGAAGAGCTCTCTAGCAGAGCTTGGTAAATTGCTTGTGATAGTCTTCCCATTAATAATCCAATCAATTTTCAGGCACAGTAATTTTTAGACTGCACCAGGTCTATTATACTGTAATGCCTTTAAAGAAAAAGAAGAACCAATTTTGCCATATTCAAGAATATGGCATGGTTTAAAATAAACTCTACCTACATAGGTGATAGATATGAAAACCTCTCTTGTACTAGAAAAAAGAGCATGAAATTATTGGAATGATGCATGTACATGTACATGTGTGAATGTGTGTTCACAAGCATTTCTGTAGATATGTTTACAGATGGCTTTGTACCCATTTGCAATTAAGATTTTGCTCTGGTACGGAGAGGATTGTTTGAAGCATGTTTAAAAGATCACCATGCTGATGTTTTGATTTTGTGCCATGTTACAGATTTTTGACAGTATTTGGAAAGCTGCGTAAATGCTTTGGTCACATATGTTGTTGAAGAGCATATGTTACTATGTACATTACTATGCTGTCATCTGCCTCACAAAATGTAATGAGTTATAGCCACATACCTAGCAAATTGGGCTTGTGAGTGTGCCGAATGAGGAATTAAATGTATTCTGCTTATTAATTATACTGAAAATGAAAATAGGTAGGAGATGTCATATGAATGGCACTGGAGGATGTGAAGGAGGTAAATGTACCATGTAAGGAATTGGCTCCATGATTATGCATCTCACATTTGGTTAAATGGATGTGTTCATTCTTATATCAAAGAGTACACCAGCACTGTAGGAATAATGCCATTTGACTCCATTTTAACTGGCATGGTTCTAGCTTACATAATTCTATAGTTTTGTGAGACACCAGCGCTCTTTGGCAGAGAGGGCTAAAGACTTGTAAAATACAAATCCCAGGATTCCATAGAATGGAACAGCACAAAGTGGTATCAATATGCATTATTTCTACAGTGCAAATGGACCCTTGGTGGTGGTGAGAGGAAGTTCTACTACTATAGCCACTGTATGTGATGTTGTGTATAACTATGTAGCTGGCACTTTTCTCTTCTATGGAGTTTTTCAGATTTAATGACAAACAAGTATGTAGTTTACTGCAGGGATGGCATTCTGGGTCCAGTCATCAAAGTGTTGCATGTAGGAACTTACCACTCATAACTATTTGATACAGTTAAATAATAACATTTATTACAGTTATTTATTCATTGCATCACATTCTATTTTAATAGAAGTGAAAACATAAATGTAGATAAGAATGGTGTGACAGTGCTTTCAAAAATCCTAATTTTGTTTTTAGTTTCCAAATCAATCACATAATAGGTATAAGCATTCATCAAATGTTAATTGTCCAGCTTCAATAGGATGATAAAACACCCAATAAATTGTGAATTGTACACACTAAATATGCTGGTATTTTACAGACACATCCTTCTTCTGACCAGCAGGCCAGAACTTTCTAAGTGCACTCAAAAGGGAATCATTCATCCCTAGGAATCTGCAATGTTGGGTTTTCTTGGGGGGCGGGGGAGGGAGGCATCCATATCAGTCATCTGCTTAATATGATTGCTCTATCCATATATTTGTGCTGATTACCTATGACATAAGAGTGTCAGGAATCAGTTTGCTCATGGTGCTATGCAATCTGCCAAGTGCTGGGTGGGAAAGTGTTTTTCCCCTCCCCTTTATGATCCCCAACCTGGTTCACAAAAGCAATTCACATCCTCATGCAACCTATCCTTGTTAAGAGTGGGGGAATGGCTCTGTTAACTTTAGTATGACTTATAGTTTAAGGGGGGAAGCAGACGGGCAGCACGGGGCTGCCCCGGGAAGCTGCAGATCGGGGCCGAGGTAACCGCACTCCTCGGTCCATGACACAGCATCCCAGGCCCAGGAAGGAGCGCTAAAATAGTGCTCCTTCCACAAGACGCCGAAGGTGCGCCGCAAAAGGCATCCGGCTCACCTTCGGTGCCTTTTCCGCTCCAGCGTGTGAGGACGCTGCAGCAGAAGTGCGTTGTTGGAGCGCCAGCCGTGTGGAGGGCCGGCCGCTCTGACGACATTTTCAGGAAGGGGTTGGGGCGCCCAGCGTGAGGCTGCCCCTCCCCTTCCTGGCCTTGAAAATGGCACTTTGCACCATCTGCTTAGGCCCTAACTCTCAGTCAAGCAAAAGAGCACCTCATTCTATTTTTGAAGTGAGGGGAAAAGGATAAAATGCTCTTTCAGGGAATGATCATGACTGCAACTAATCAGAATTTTTTCTTCTTCTGTTGATGACTGTTAACACCTGTAAATCCAAGCAATTTCCCTATCAGCTCATTTTCTGGTTTTTAAAAATCCCTTCTTGCTGCTTTTGATTAGTGTTTAGATATGGTTGATCTCCCACTGTGCAGTTGGAGCTTAAGACACTTATAGAAATACATATATTCTGGAAAAATCACACTCAGGGTAGGGGAAAAATATATACCCATCCTTTACATATTTTAGTTCTACATGCACATCATTATCCTCACCTGAAAAAACTAAGAAAGGAAATGATGTGTATGTCTAAAAACTTGTTTCTTTTTCCAAGGCAAAACTTTACTTAATTGACATTGGCATTCAACCTGACTAGGTGTATATGAACTCCTACTTTCTGTCTGTTTGATTATTTAAGAACTCAAGTTGCCAAAAAAGGAGAGAAATATGAAATTGTATGACTATGTGTTTTTTTGTTTGTTTTGTTTTGCAAAGTAAAAAAGAAAACTTTTTGAAGTCAAAATAATTTACTTTGTGGTGTTGCTGAGTACATAGTTCTTGGTAGATGGAATTCATGAAGGGGGTAAAATATTGGCACACCAGAGTTACACAGCAGCAGGATGGCTTATTTAGCTTAGGGGGGAAATTAAAAGCAGCAGTTTACTTGAAACCTGTGGTTGAACAAGTGCTTTCCTAGACACTTTATAAAAATGTGTTTTTCCTACTTCCTGCTGAATTTTCTACAGGAAGCAAATGACTTTTTATATGTATACCAAGACCTGAAGACAGAGGTAAAATGCACTAGTACTTTGAATTAATAGCTGAGAACATTGCATTTATAGCAGTGGTTTCCTGTACTGAGTTTTAAATAAATCAAGAGTAAGGATTGTGTGGCCTTCCAGAGGTTGTTAAACTTTTAACTCCTAGCATTTCTCACCACTGGTAAGGCTGTTGGGAATTACAGTCCATCAACATCTGGAAGGCTGCACAATGCACACCTCCGATACCATTAAATACAACTCTGAGTGTTTCTTTTGAATCTTTGACTTTTAGCTCTAACATATATACAAATGCATAAATATTCATATATTCATCATGGATAAAACAATTTTAAGAAGAAGACAAAAGTTAGGACTCAATTCATTTTCAAGAATCATCATGAAATGGTTCCTATGAGCATATTGGAAATTTAATAATTGAGGGGGTTGCATCTCCTTCCCATGTTTTTTTCTTTCTTTTTCTTTTAATGGAGACATTTTCAAAAGATGTTGGAGATATAGGAAAGGACCAACTGTTCAGCAGGAAAGAAAGGAAACAAAACTCTGTGGTACTCAGGGGTGAAACAGATAGGCAGGAAAAAGTGGCTTGAATCTGCCTTCTCCAAAGCCACATTGAAACCCTACCAACCACATCACTAGCTCCCAAGGCAGCTGGAGTGTGCATGTCATGACCACATGGCACAGCTTCCAGCTGCACCACTTTTTAAAAACTGACCCCACCACCATCCTTCCGCACCTTCGCAGAAGTGAACTACCAGCAACTGTCATCCCATTGCATGACCATCCCTGCACACATTTGCATATGCAGTGCTTCACCGGGACATGGCATCAGAGTAGAGGTATGCCCCTTCCTTGACTGCCTGTTTTGTGTATGTTGTACTCATTTCCATGAGAGGTTCCATGGTTTCTCTTTTGGGCATTGCCACCCCCACCGTACGGCAGCTCTGTACCTTTTAAATAAGCTTTTGTGACAGGGCATTTACATGTACAATTAGGGTTAGGGTTTGGAAAGAGTGCCCCTTTAGAGCCACACTGGTGCATTTAACATACATGTGAAGGTGCACACTTTCCGGGAAGATGCAGGAAAAAGCAGCTTCTTTTTGAAGCAGCTTTTCTCCCCTTAAAACTAGAGGCACTTTCTAGATGGCTTCAAAGTGTACGTCATCTAAACACCCTGCCTTGAAGATGGCCTGAAACTTGCTTATTTTACCTGTCTGTTTAGCCCCTTAGTTTCTTTGAATAACCTAAATGAATGTTTGGACCTCAGATAACAATTTAAAAATCATGTAAATTTCAAGATATTGCAATTAAATTTTATAGAACATGCCTTCTTTTAAAATTGTATATTATTTGAGTCAATTGATTATTTTACCTATGTCCCATGTTAGGAACAAAGGAAATTACAAATATATTTCCAAATGAATAAAAAAGTTTCTGTAACTTGACCTCAATGACATTATAAGAAAAATAATGCACTATAAAACCATGTCTGTTCCATGCAGTTTTTTTTTTTTTTTTTTTTGGTTTGGTTTCCCCCCCCCCCCCACAAAACAGATGTTCACCTTATGTTTATCTTCTGTGATATAACTATGTTACTAGTTTTTACCTATAGATACTTAAATTTGTCTTTTAGTTCATGGATATTTTAAACCTAAGTAAGGGTTTAGGAAAGTGATGGGAGGTACAACTCCAAGATTCCCCCATGTAGTTTATAAAAGCAACTTTTCCAGGCTCTGAAATTTTATTTAATTAGCTATATTCATATTAGGCATTGGAGAATAAGAGTGGTTCTGTTTGTTTGTTTCTGTTCATTTGTTTTAAGACAAAGAAAAAACTTCACTTTATGTACCCCCAAAGCTGACAAGTTATAGGGCTTGTAATTATTCTAAAATTCAATGAAAGCAGTAATTAATCAATCTTCTGGTCATGCTGCAGGTACATGTATTGAATCATCACAAAATAACAGTGGCATAAAACTGGCCTTTATGTGAGAGCTTAGTCTTCTACCAGAAGTGTCTGTTTAAAATATGGGTTGAACTATAACTTGTCCCTCCAAATACACTGAGGTTAGGGGCACAGGACCCCTGTGAATGTGGAAAAACTGCAGATAACAAAAACACTATGTTTTTTACCTGAGAACACCTCTCTAGGAGTCTCTAGGTTCTCCAGTGCAACTCTGTGGTCAACATCTGCCAGACATTGACCACATAATTGCAATGGAGAAGCTACAAATGCCTAGTGGAGTGTTCTCTCTAGGAATCTCTAGATCAGGGGTATGCAACCTTTCCCCTTTAAGGGCTGAGGGACTTCAGCTCCCAGAAGCCTCAGCCATGTTGGCCAATAGTCCCATGTTGGCTAATAGCTCCTGGGATTCTGGGAGCTGAAGTCCCTTGGCCCTTAAAGGGGACAGGTTGCCTACCCCTGCTCTAGATCCTTCAGTGTGACTTTTGGTTAAAGTTGACCATAGAATTGAGTTAAAGGACCGAGATATTCCTAGAGAAAACATATTAATAAAATCCGTGAATAATAAAATCCGCAAAAGTCAAAGCCGCAAATGTGGAGGGATGAGTGTATTTCCAACTATTTAAGAGCTAAGTAAAGTGGCAGTCAACTTCAGAGCACTTATGCCATTTTCACTTTATCTCAGAAAGTGGTAACCATCAGCAATTTATTTTCACAATCATTTCCTTTAAGACTCAGTGGTGTTAATCAGCACTATATTGTGTCAAAACAACCACAATATTCAAATTATGCCATTTTTTTTAATGGGGAGGGCCTTCAAATAAACAACAGAAGTAGCTGGTGGAAATGCTTTTTTGCAATTGCATCGGCACAAAGAAGTCCGAACACCATTTTATGGATAACAAATTGGCCACAGCTTTATTCATCTGTACAGGGTCTGAAACAATAACTTTTACATCCACAATTTTTTATTTATATCTTTCTTCTTGACACATGTGTATGTGCACATGCCATAACACCTGAGGCAATCTTCATCTTAATCAATGCAAGCCATCAGGAATAAGTCACACCTCTCACAAAGCATATGTCAAGGAGGTTCTCACACAATTTGCTAAACGAATAAACAAATTATCTCCTCCCCTGTCCTGCTTCTGACGTCATCTCTAAAAGTGATGATGTAACAAAAAAATTTAAGCTGATGACGGAAAACCTTCATCCTTCTTATCTGATCAAATATTGTAAATCCAAAAATCCAATTATCCCCGGGGGGGGGGGTGTCCCTGCCGAACTCAGAATAGCTGCCTCCACGTGGCAGCGGGGGATTCAATAATCCCCCAAATCCCGCCTGAAATCTCATAAGATCCCCAATTGGTTGGGAGGCGAAGGGAGGGTGGGACTCCCTTCCCTCCCAACCAATCACAGCGTCAGCCTTCTAATTTTGGCAGGTGCAACAGCGGGCCCCTCCCGATGCTTCGAGGGGGGGGTCTTTCTCAATCTCGTTGTCTGATTTTGCACTGGAGTGATAGGAGAGCCATCATGGTGTAGTGGTTTAAGTGTTGGACTACAGCTCTAGGAAAGCAGGGTATAATTTCTTGTTTGGCCATGGAAACCCACTGGATGACCTTGCACAAGTCAGACTGTCTCAACCCCAGGGTCACTGTAGGGTCATCATAAATTGGGAATGATTTGAAGGCACACAACAGCAATGATGATATCAATGCAATCCGAAGAAACCTGAGTTATGGTTCTGAGAAATCTTACTAGAAATCAGTTTTCTTATTCTGGATTTGGTGAAACTGCAGTTGCATGTGAGTTTATTACATTATTGCTCCATTCCTCATGAGAATACAAAGTGTGAGGAAATATATTTATTTATACTGCTTAACATACTGTTTTTCCAACATATTTTCTTATTTCATATTTTCCCAAACTGGATAGACAAAGTGGTTAAAAAAAAAAAGTGGGATTTCCCATCCTGTCAATTCCTATTGACAGAAGACATTGGTTTTCTTATTATGGTGCACCACAACTGGAGGATCGTGGTGTTAGTTTCTAGTCATTTCACATTTTAAAAAAAAAATCTGCTGTGCAAAGATGTACCATTTTTAAGTCTTTGGTGCTAGGAATAAAATATGGAAGGTTATTTATTCCTACTATATCTTCCATTACATTTTGTGTAGTCATGGAATTTGTTTCATCTGCAGAGGGTTTTTTTTTGGGGGGGGGCATAAGATGTTCTTTGAAGTTCCTTGGAACTTTATGATTCTCTGTTTTTAAAATAAATGTCCATTCTGCTGTATATATTGTCACTGAGCTGCAGAGATGGCCACTTAGGAGCAGTGATGGCATTTTTGTGTGATGTGGGCATTTGCAGGGGGAACTGAACTGAAACAATTTACTCATTTCACACAAACCACTGAGCAGCCATTAGAAAGTTATGATGTGCCATCTCTAAACTTGTGCCAGGATGAAGTGACCTTTAAATGAACTACTCCATACCCCATTACCAATCCCCTGAGCCATTCCAAAAAGCTATTTCTTTCTCTCTTTTTTTAATCCAGTAAAAGTTTTCTGGAAACACAACTCACTAATAACTGTGGACCATGAGGTTTATATGCTCTTAGCTTAATCAAAGAGATTAGAAAATGTTTTGCACTACAGTCAGATCAATTAGCACACTTTAGCAAAGATGAAATACACCATACAACTGGACAAATTGTTAGTTAACACACACACATACAGTTGCAAGATATTTTAAAGGGGGGAAAAATGCAAACAAGGTTTAGTAATGTAATATTTTCTGTTCCTGATCTGTGGCAAGGGATTGCAAAAAATGGCACTGGAAATTATGTTTATGGAAGTTACCAGCTGTTTTTGTCAGTTATTGCTGTGCAAGACCCTGCAATCCTCATATAAATTCTGTCTTGTTTGATTTCCTGCTAGAGAGTAATGTCTGTGTGTTGGTATGAGGGAATCAACAACCCTGCATAGCTGTTAGATAGAATGAAGACAAAGGCATACAATTCATTATCAAGTCCTAACTTAGGGATAGAAAGAATTTTCAAAATATTTGAAAAATAGTGGGCAAACATGTATTTTGAGTGTGAAAAAAAATCCTAATAAGAAAAATCCTGGATTTATTGCAGTTTTCACAGTTTGGGACTTATTCTGTGCAAAATTTGCATATGGTTTTACACAGAAAACAACATATTTGACTTAGAAGGTGACATTTTATTTGCCAAAAATTACTACACAGAAATATTGTTTACTGTGAAGAAAAAACTATAATTGGATACTTATTATATGCAAAATACATATGTGGTTGATATACATTCATACTATATATCAGGCAGCAGAAATCTTTGGCTAGGCTTGATATTAAGCTATTCTAATAATGTCAAGAGGGGCCATCAGGAGTAGTGATGTAATTATTTGCTATTTTTTTTTCTTGAAGGATACATTGAGTAATGTTAGCAATTTTCTTTCCACTGCAAGAAAGTCTTTGGAAATGATGAAATTATTGAAGTCTATTTGTCATTTGAGACTAAATTTGTGAGAAATTGGCACATGGTTGTCTAGCACAGAAAACCACATTTTCTACATAAATGATGCTTTCTGTGCAAAACAACCACATTAAAATCTTGTGCAGAATAAGCCCCAAATTGCTAATAGGTTTCAAAAACTGCATGGTCTGCAAAATGGAAACAAAAATGCTAAAAGTACTTGTTTCTTTCTTCAAGAAGAAAATTACAGAAAAATTGCATCCCTACTTCTAATGGTCCTCTTGACATTATAAGAGTTGCTTAATACAAAAGTTGGCCAAAGATGTTTTATTGCCTGATTAATAGGATTAAATGGTGCCAAACACTCAATTTCTAAGTCAAGGTGTATGCTATGTAAAATATCAAAGATATGATGTTCTTCCATGACACCCATAATCAGCTGACTAAGGTGACCTTTACATTCAGCTTAAGTTAAGCATTTATTGCTGGTCCTGCTTAATACAGAGGGAAGAAAGCAGTGGATTTCATATATTTATTGTGGCTCAATGGGAAAATCAATGTTTTAACAAATATATTATTAAAGATAAAAAAGAAATTCAACACAATAAGAGACACACAGAACACAACATCCTCCAACATCAGCCAGATTAATTATAGCATTTAACAGTTAGTAAGTAAATCTTTCCATAATTTAGTATATGGAACATGTGGACAATACTGTCTCTATTATACCAGAAATAATAGATAAATGGGTCCCATATTACAAATAATAGCATGTGGTTTGTCTTTATTACTCTTCCCCCCCCCCCCCCCCCCATCCATGCATATGATCAACTTTTCTATGAGGTCCAGAGACCAGAATCCCTTTTTCCAATGATGAAGATACAAATTCATTGCATCTTTCCAATGGCATGCTATAGTAGAGAGAAGTATATAGGCAGTAGGCAGTAGAGATATAGGCAGTAGAGATCAGGTCAACTATACAGATTGTGTGATTTATGTATAGGATTATTACCTAATTTTAAAACCAAATTTATAACCCATAAGAAAATGAATCAATTCAATGGCTTTAAATCTTTCAGGTTTTATTTCTAATATGTTAGAGAATGTGATATAAAAGCACTGACCACTTTGAAGATATTACTATTACATCAACACATACTGTTCACAGTTTAGCATATAAAAAATATGACCTGCTGATCAAATCCATCTACAGTTTTCATAAGGATATCAAAATAGTCTGGGAAATGGATTTAAACATAACTATAAGCAAACAAATGTGGACACAAATAAGGAATGAAAGCCTCATACATTCTGTCTCAGCTTATATTAAGAAGCATATGCTTAAACATATGATTATGATATTATGCTCCATTGCAATTAAACCAGATTTTAAAAGATTTAACCTCAAAATGCTGGAGATGTCAGGAAAACCCAGAATGTTACATGCAAATGGGTGGGCTTGTCTCTTGATTAAACACTTTGGCAAGCTGTGTTTAAAAACTATTTATTATTACTAAGGAGAAGGTTAGATGATCCAGCAACAGTTCTCTGAGCATTATTGTTGGGAAACAGTGAATCTATCCTTCATAAAGAGCAAACTGTTTGTTTTCTGCCTGGTGACAAATTTTTTTGGAGGGGAGGTCAAATGAAGATGTTCAGATATGCATGGTCATAGGGTTGTTTGCATGGGCACAAAACCCAGCCCTCATCCTAAGTCCAGTGCTGCCTGTTCGCACGACACATGGCAATTTCTCGCAGAATACAGGAGGCTTTCCCCATTAACCCAACTTTGCTCTGGAGTTGGCAAAGTGTTTCCTAGAACTCCAGGAAGAGAGTGAGGTTTTGTAGTGTGTGAACAGCTGGATCAGGCCCAAATCAGGTTGAGCCAGCTGTTTGCATGCTATGCACCATGTCATCTGTCTTCCCTATGCTGAGCATGGAATCATAATCATAGAGTTGGAAGAGACCTCAAGGGCCAACCCAGTGTCATGCAGGAAACACAATCAAAACACCTCAAATGGATGGTCATCCAGCCTCTGTTTAAAAACTTCAAAAGAAGAAGACTCCACCACAGCTTGATGGTGTGTGATCCACTGTCGAATAGTTCTTAATCTCTTTTCCTGCAGCTTGAATCCATTGATTCATATCCTATTCTCTGGCACAGCAAATATATATATATATATATATATATATATATATATATATATATATCTCCATCCTAAATATGGCACCTTTTCAAATATTGAAACGTGGCTATCATATCACCTCTTAACCTTCTCTTCTTCAGACTGAACTTACTCAGCTCCCTAAATCACTCCTCAGTGCAGGGAAAAGGATGGCCTGTCTCTAGAGCTGCTGCTTTTTTTTTTTTAAGGACCTGCAGGAGGTCCATGGACAGGCTGCCCAGTGTGCCACCACTTCTCCTGAGGGTGGACTTGTAAATGTGACCAAAGAGAAGAAAAAATAGAGGTACCTCTTCCCCTGATCACATGGATGGGGTGTTTGGAAGCAGCATGAGCAGCTCTGGGGCCCAGTTAGCCCATATGAATACTGCTGTGCCACCACAGTGGGTGCAGCCCAGTGCATGGCCGCAAAGCCAATCTGGGGGAAGTTCAGGAATATAATGCTCTGAACTGGCCCCAGACTGAGAACTAGTGTAGACAGGACCCATGAGGCTACTGGGGACTGAAAAGCCAGATGCCCAACCCTCTGTGCTCTGATACTGGAGCTAGTGGCTTGTTCTCTATATTGCTTCAACAACACCATTGTATGACCAAGAGATGGTGCTGTAGTTGACAAGGTCAGGTGATATAAGTGACCAGTAGGGTTCTACCTCTTTTAAGCAGATAGCTCTAATATATGCCTCAGTATGATTAAGCTATCTTTTAGTCAGAAAGTGAATTTCTATTTCACACGCTTAATATGCCTTTGCAATCCTAGAAATAGAACAAGGTTCCCCAAATTGGGGTCTTCTACCTGTCCCTATTGCTGTGATTGATGAGAGCTGTTTTACTGAACATCCAAAGGATACTAGATTATGGGGCTAGGGATGTCACCTAAGACTAAGAGCAATAAACCCATCATTTGATTCAGAACAATGGCTTTGAAGAATTGTGTACAGCTGCACATGAAGCACCATATGTTGCAGGCACTGTAATTCTAGGTTAGAGCTTCACTGGTTAATTCACCTGAGCCATATGGGGATGAATGGGTTTTCATCTGAACCAATGGGGATTTACAAAATTGTAAAACATATACAAAATTGCTCCACCCTCCATACACACACACACACGACTGTTTCACAGACTCTCAATGCTTTCCTGTGACAAAACTACAGCCAGGCTTGGACAGCCAACTCTGCATTGCTTTAAACTATCTTGAAATGAGGCTTCATGTTTTTACCCAGCTAATGAGGTCAGAACCTCAGTAAATAGCAAGCTTGTGAGTAACATGGCACAGGGTCACAGGGATACATGCCACACAGTCAAGAGAGTTGCAATTATAACTCTTACTAATACTAGTGGGAAAGGCTAAAGGCACATGTTAAACAAAAACTGGAGCACAAAAGAAAAGGCATTGTTAGAAATATTTTGTAAAACAGACTAGTAGTAAAATTACAGTGCAGGTCTACTCCACAGTAAGCCTCAATTAATTCATTTGAAGTTTTCATCCGATAAGTGAGCATAGGCTGTCAGCGTACCACAAAAGAAAGAAAATAATGAACAATTTTCTATCTTCATTCTATAGACAATTCAATGCCATTTCTGTAGATAATTCAGTGTCTGATGTTTTCCAGAAGCCATTTATGCTATTTATTATTATTTTATTAGTCTGTACACTCTCTTAGATGTTTTATAGACTGGAGTAAAGCTTGGTTGCTGTCCATAGACCAAAAATGGTTTAATTTTAGTTTCAGACCACAAAGAAAGAAAGACAGAGACTGGAGCAGGGGTGGGGGAGGATGAAACTTGATTGATACTTTTCTGTTATTTTCACACATGTGAACCAAAGATAGAAAGAAAACAGTCTCTTGGGTAGCTGAGAAAATAATCTTGCTTGCAAATGTAATTCAAGATATTGTGAAACATGGATCAAAGACTCCACCTCCACTCCCATGTCTCTCTCCTTTGGTGAGAACCTGTGCCCTGTCTTGCTAATAGCCTTTACAGACTGCCAGAAATAGTGCAAATTGAGGCCACTTTAACTGTCCTGGCTCAGTGCTAGGGAATAATGGGAATTGTATTTTTTTTCTGGGACATTGAGCCTTCTCTGCCAGAGAGCTCTGGTGCCACAATAAACTACAGTTCCCATGATTCCTTAGCACTGAGCCAGGACAGTTAAAGTAGCCTCAATTTGCACTATTTCTGGCAGTCTGTAAAGGCCCTAAGTCTATCTGTCACATCTGTATGGGAAGACAAGATATAGTGGAGTGTTGAGTATAATGACAAGTTGAACTCAAAGGAAATGGCTAAGTTCTGCTCCATTCTTTTCCAGAACAAACAACAGAATAAGGAGATTTCAACATGAATCCCTCCTAACATCTCTTTCTCAGCCTGGCCCAGTGCATATTCTGGTGTCTTTCTACACAACTGATAGCTTAAAGTAATAAACAATGGATTTTGCTTTGCATACCTTTTCATAGTTCTGCAGTGTAGGTTTGCACTGCTAGGTAACTTAATGTAAATTGTCTGCAGCCATAGGGGCTGTTCTGGTTGTGCATCAGCATGGAAATGGATACAACATACATTCATATGATAATGTCTTTAAAAAGTGGACAGCAGAGCCATCTATGTCACAAAGAGGCACTTTTGACTATCACACCTGCTCATCATAAGCAGGTTGTTCAGTAAGAAATATCGGAAACAGGACTTGACAGAAAAGCCCCTGCTATCTCACAACATTTTAATTTGTTAGAAAATACATTTTTTTGCCCCAGCTTTGACAATTCAAACAGGTTTTAAAAATAAGTTTTCCACCTTTCCAGATCCCACTGTGAATGCTGTGTTAACATTCAAACTGCTATAGAAGAAAATAAAAAAGAATGTTTGCCCAACCATCCACCCAATCCACACCAGTCCATTTTATGTTGTGGAACTGGCTACTGGGGAAAAGAATTGGAAATCCATTGCTTTTTCATGCCTATCTTTTTAACAATTGGTGGATTTAGAAGAGAACACAAACTTATTTCATTTCCTCTGCTTTAAAAGTCCTGGAAGATTTTCAGCTACTTTTAACATATGGGTAGGTATTTTTTCCCCTCTCCTCAGATTTCTTCAGATGAACTGATTTGACCTTCCTCTCTGGTAATGAGTTATATCACTACTTCTTGAAAGAACCAGGGCCCTGCAGCCCCACAGATAAACTCTCACAATCTTGTAGGCAACACTAGAGGGAGGGAAAGTGATTTTCTTTACAGCTTGGGACCCTCCTTATAGAACTAGAAGGAGTTAAAGTTGGGTTATAAGGGAATATAAGCAGCAGGCTATTTCTAGAGGAAGTGAACTGGAAAGGCCTTTTGTTTCTGTAACAGTTGGCAAAATCTAACAGAGCTGGCAGAGAAACCCAAAAGCAATAGATGAGATTTCTGATAAAGGTACAGCTAATATAGAATTCTGCTTTCCACCAAAAGCGGCTTTTTATTTTTTAAAAAATGTCTGAGTTTAAGGAGGTCATCTTGCAAAAATTGCATAGACTCACACTTACAGGTTCATTGCATGTTTCAAAACTTTTAAAAGACCTATCCAATTTTCCTACTTTCACATATTTTAAATTCACTGCAAGTGAATACAGAGAACAGGTGCCTTTCAGTTGGGGAGCTAGTAAAAGAAAGGGAATGTGTGACACCTGTCAGCTTTTGTTTGATCATACACACACACACACACACACACACACACACACAGAGTGCCCAGGAGTGATTAATTTTGCTTTCCTTCTAGTAAAACATAAACACACACTTTTTCCAGTGGGATAGATCTTCTGTTTTGTTTTATTTACATAAGGCAAAACCTTTCTTTATGGAGTTTGGAAGTGGCATTTATTTATGTTTGGTCAGTATGCCTTTGTAGTCTCATTAAATACAGTGGAGTAGTAAAATGGTGTCCCTTATATAAAATGGCAAAATCAATGTTTGCTTTCTGGAATTAATTAATTATATTTTGCTTTCTGGAATTAATTAATTATATTAATTAATTATATAGATAGATAGATAGATAGATAGATATTCAAGCTGTGAATTGTTGAGTCTGTGGATAAAGAATCCAAGGATGTGGAGGAGCAACTGTACGCACACATACACATTGAAAGACATATCTGCAAGAAAGTAAGCTCAAGTATATGGAATCTCAAAGTTACCAGCTTCTTTCATTTAGTTTCAAAGGTGCTACAAGATCCCTTTAGACATAAACATTACCACAGTAATTATGGGATGGAATTGGACTACAGCAGTATCATTAGGTATCTGCTAGTTCAAAACATGTCCTTGAGGAAATTGTCTAAAGATGTTTTCTCTTTGTTACCTCTGGTCCACCATTACTCTCTCTCATAAAAGCCCAAAGTAATGAAGATCTGTTGGAGCTCATATTACTTATCACCCCCTCTTCATGACAAAAAATAAACAAGGTTTGTTTTTTTTCAAAGACTGCCATTACTAAATTGTTTTCAATTGGCTTGTTAGGACCATGCCAGCTTTCAGTGAACTGCATCTCTTTGATTCGGATGTATTATTATAGGAGATGAGAAAGCTGGAAAACATTATCTGCTCTATAATGGAAGCTGTATACACAGGCTTTATTAACTGCTAAAAGCCAGTCTTATTTTTGGTGTCTCTGCTCATGAAAGGCCACACTTTGCTCTGCAACCAAGTGACGCTCTCCTGAGACAGAATGTCAAACACTACAAATTACTGAATTAGGCACAGTGAATAATCGCTGGTGAGGGGGGAAAAAAGAAAGAAAAAAAAGAAAGTTAGTTCAGGGCCAGATGATAACATGAATTGATTTGGTCCAGGAAACGTATGTCCAGCTCCATCCTCACACTGGGCTGTATATGTCCCAGAGTTATTGTTCAGTCTCAGTTCCCTGTCTGTACAATGGTTGAATAGAGTCACTTACAAGTTATAATGGTGTTTTGAGAACAACATATGGGGGTTTGGGACTACACCCATAATTAAGTAAAGTACTTGGAAGTCCAGCATGAGAAAATATTCAACTTTCATCATTCAAAGGTCAAAAGATGTTACTACTTTAGTGACACATATATTTTACCGATGTTACCTCTTAGTAAATGTGTTTTTGGACATATGTTTATCTTATATTAATATACATGCCTAGCTCACATTCATGTACTCCTCTCCTAGGAGAAAGGTGTGAAATAAAGAGAGAAAATTAAAAATGAATAAACCCCACCTTCATTTCCATTTATAATCCAATAATTTCAAATTATTTATCTGCAATTCATGGTCAATGTGCTGTATGGCCAGTATTCCAGGAGGTAATTTGAATATCTTGAAGGATGTGGACCTTTCAGTACAGTATGACCCTCATATCTGTAGGGGATATATCCCTGGACATATTGTGGAAATGTGAAACCTCAGGTGTTTCTAGGTTCTCCAGTGCAAGTCTATGGTCAACTTTCTCTGCACGTATACCATGGAATCACACAGGAAAACCTAGAAAATGCCTAGAGAGAACATATTTTTGGGGACATGGGTAAGGGGGAAAGTGGGCAATGGTTCCATGGATATGGGAGTTGCATTGTACTCCTAATTCTGGTAGCAGAGGCATTGAAACCAGTTAGTCTCAGTACAGTTATTATATCAGTAATCCTTAACTTACTTAGAAAGAAGAAACAAGTATCATAGAAGACATTTGATTAGGATCCTCTTTGTTTTGTTTTTCTTTGTTTTTAAATAATGAACAGCTATGACAGGCACCCCTCACATTAGGACTGTGGGAATGAGAGGGAAGATTAGCCCTTTGGTATTATAAATTCTAAGATTTTAATATTTAATTCTCATTCTCCAATTGTCCCTGTGTAAGAAAATTTGGGTACCTGAAAGTTATCTACAAAGAAGTAAATAGTGGGGGAGGGTTATTAGAATAATTTAATTAATAAAAATGGAATAAAAATTGCAGCAAGTATGGTACTTAAATACCAGTCATACACTGTAGGTCCCCCTAAATTCCAATATTAGATTTATCTCACAGAAAATTTTATGAAACTACAAATGCCAGGATTCATTAGATTCAGTATTATAATTGTTTAGTGTGGATAAACACCAACTCTCACACATTAGATATTTCTTACTGATCTCTACATTGCTGTTCAGTCAAGGATCTTGCCTATTCTCTGTTTCCTAATAAGCCTATTCAGGGGTTCTATTTTGAAAAACAACAACAACAACAACAAACTCTATTGTATGTTGACACAGAAAGTTACCGGTAGATTGTTAATAATTATAAGAAGTAAAGAAGCTCTTTAGATTCAGGGTAAATGTTCCTGTCATTCTCTCCCCCCCCCCCTTTTGAAGAAAATAAATTCTTTAATTTGAGAATGGTCAAAGTCAAAAGGCTTCTCACCACCACCACTCCCCCCCCCCCAAAAAAAGATTCAGCTCCCTGAAGTTAAAGAAGGCCTCTTTTAACAAAATGTTAAGGTTTTCCTGTCACTCTTTCCCCAAAATAAAGACACATTGGTTTGCTAAACAGAGGGGGCAAATGGGCCTTACAGAGGTTGCATGCAGGTTTGAAAGTGGCTTTACTCAGCTTGAATACTCAACTTAATTTCAGTGGGAACAGTTTACATACTGAGCATTTCCTCACCCACAAATCTAAATCCAAGTGGATACAGAACTGGATTAGTAGATTCTGTGCAACAGGGTTTTCATAGAGAAGAAGCTCCAGATGAAAAAGACATCTGATTTCCCACTGCACGTTCCAAGATGAGTTCTGCTATGGCTGCATCGGCACTATAGAAATAATCCAGTTTGCCACCACTTTAACTGGTATGGCTCAATTCTATGGAATTCTGGGAACTGTAGCTTTGTGAGACATTTAGCCTTCTCTGCAGAGAGCTCTGATGCCACAAGAAACTATAATTTGTTGTGTATAACAGACAAACCGAGAGTTCCATAGCCATACCAATTAAAGTGGGGTCAGATTGGATTATTTCTGCAGTGCTGATGTAGCCAATGACTGAAAATTAATATCTGGAATAGCTTGTAGTCTTCACATGGAAAATCATAGCTGCTTTGTAATATGCATCAGTATTGTGGCATTAGATGAACCAAATTATAAGAATAGTTACTAGAATGCTACAGTTCTAAATTTGATCCAAGTCAGATATATATCATGGGTGCAAATAATTATAATATCCCTGATGGTTAAAATAGCTTGTGAACAGTATCAGTCTACCTAGTCAGAATATGACAAGATGGATCTGTATTTTGACTCAATATAATGCACATTCCTGTTGCATCTGGGCTTTTTCTATATAACACCAAACAATTTTTTTTTTTTTTTTGCAGTTTCTCATCTAAGAATTTATTCTTCCAGTTGCCTTATTGTAGACTCTTTGGGCAGGATTCAAACACCATGGAAGATAACCTTTTTTGGTTTTGGGGTTTTAAAACTTGAATTTTTAGTTTGGCAGAGTGACAATCTTTGCCATGTTTGCATAACGTGAAAGGGGAAGAGGCATATTGATCTTCCAGCATGTGTATTTTGTTTATACAGAAAACCAATCAAGGTCAATAAGCAACTAATGGGAACAGATGGTGGCATTCAAAACACAACCAACAAGTCTGAAAGTCCAATAAAATCAATAGGACACTTTGGATTTTACTGACAAAGTATATGTGTGTACACACCCTCTTACCTACTCACCAAATGTACATAATCTTTTTTCCCCAACAATAAAAATGCCCATGTGATAATTAATTTATTGATGTTATATTATAATACATTAGAGCCAGTGAATAGGCTTCACTGTGATAAGTTAGGAAAAGTGTCAACATAACCTTAAATCTTATAACTCTCAAAAGGATCGCCAAATTGTCACTGTATTCCAAACATAGCCCATCATTTTTGTAATAGGAATAGCAAAAAAATTCTTTGTTGTTGTTGTTGTTGTTAACTACCCTCGAGTTGATCTCGACTTATGGTGATCCTATGGATGAGACATCTCTAAGACCCTCTGTCCTCCACTGTTCTGCTTAATTCCTGCAAACCCATACCCATGACCTCCTTAATAGAGTCCATCCATCTAGCATGTGGCCTTCCTCTCTTTCTACTTCCCTCCACCTTTCCCAGCATTATTTTTTTTCCCAAAGAGTCCTCACTTTTCATGATGTGTCTGAAGTATGACAGCCTCAGTTTGGTCATCTTGGCTTCCAGGGAGGTTTCCAGCTTGATATGCTCTAGGACCCACTTATTTGTACTTTTGGCTGTCCATGCGATCCTCAGCACTCTTCTCCAGAACCACATCTCAAATGCATTGATTATTTTCGTATCATCTTTTTTAAATGTCTAGCTCTCACATCCACACATGGTAATAGGGAATACAATGGCTTGTATGATTCTAGCTTTTGTGCTCAGTTATATATCTTTGCATTTTAGAATATTTAATTGAAGCAGTGAAAGCAAGGTTGCAGAAAATAATCACAATCATAGCACTAGAGTTTGGTCTTACCAGTCTTTTTATTTTTAAAAATACTGAATTTTTAAAAAAGTATGATTGCATAGACAGGGAAAAAAGAAAAAGGAGAAGTAAGTACAAAGGATATGAGTGTAGGCAAGACATATGCATTACTATAAGCCAGCCATATTTCCCCCAAAACACATTATCTTGTATAAAATAAACCTTCATGAGTAGCTAAAGCAGTAAGATCTTCTGCCATTATAATGTGGTCACACAGGAAAAAGCATAGCAGAAGAGGCAAAGTGAAGCCTTCTCCACTGTCCAAATATCTATTTTGGTGTCCCAACCCCACATAGGAAAAGTTCCCTGGCAAGTGGAAATCTTTGCAGGTTCCAAAGTAGTAGAATTTGCTCTAAGGTCACAATTTAAATATACTTTTGAATCTGTGATAACTTTAAATTTTATTCTCTGAAGTGTGATTTTTTTTTGGGGGGGGGGGCACTGTCCTGACTATTTGAAATAGTCATAAAACATGGTAACATGAGGCATGTATGTCCTTTCTCAGAAAACTTTGCCCAGGAAAAATAGAAGTAATGAGATGCAATAATAAAAATTAGATTCTTAGGACTTCAGCTTAGGTATAAGGTTGAGTCAGACTTAAATTTGTTGTTTCAGAAAATGGCTTATTTAGCTCAGACCAGTTCAGAGGCAGTGAACTTCAAATTGGGTCCTGAACTCAAATCAAGAGCAGTGGCACCACTAGAGTGGGTGCAGTGGTACAGACTGGTGAGGTAGTACATCCGAGGGGGGCAAGTGACTGCCTTCTGGATCCCATGTGGCCATGGCCATGTGGGACTCAGAAAGTGATGGGTGCTGAGTGGGGCCCCCACCTTGCTGCTCCAACACCATTCTGTGAACTGCAGCAGCAAGGTGGGGGAGTATACTTTTGGCTCTGCCCCCAGAAGCCGCACCCCCAGAAGTCCCACCTTCCCACCCCAGTCGGGGACACCATTGGTCAAGACTTGAAAATCTGAAGTTCCATGTCTCCATTGATTATCTTTAGAAATTATTAAATGGCCATACCATATATATATATATATATATATATATATATCAATGTGATTATATCTAAAACTGCTTAGGGGGTGATTAAAGAAAAAGTAAAGGTTTCCCCTTTGATGTGATTGTCTACTCATTTCCAATTGTAGTGGGCAGTGCTTATCTTCGTTACTAAGCTGAGGGAGCCAGCATCGTCAAAGATGATTCCATGGTCATGTGGCCAACATGATTAAATGTCAAGGTACACAGAATGCTGTTACCTTCCCACTGAAGTGGTACCTGTTTATCTACTTGCATTTTTACATGCTTTTGAACTACTAGGTTGACAGAAGCTGAAAATAGTGATGGGAACTCACTCCATCACGTGGCACAGATTTTGCAATTGTCAGGATTGGTGTCTTAACCACTACCACATCCCTTAGGAGGAGATCTGACAAATTCCAGAGAAATAGGCTATCTGTTTCTTTTTTTTCTTTCTCTCTCCTATCAGCTTTCACATTTGGACTTTCTTTGTTCTTTTAAATGGCTCTACAAATTAATAATAATAATAATAATAATAATAATAATAATAATTTATTGATGACATCAGGGAAAAAGTCAGGGTTAGTTGCCTCTTTTGAGGGAATGACAACTCTCAAGTTTCAGATGAAATATACCATATATACTCAACTATAAGTCACATAATCTATGCCTGAAAATTGACTCTAAAATCCTGGGTCGACTTATATATGGCTTGATACAGTAATACTGCTTAGAAAGGTCCTGAAAGAAGCACCACCCTGTGTGCCTCAGCAGTGAGTTCTGAAAGAGCTGCAAGGCAGGAGTGTATGTGTGTGTGAAAAAAGGGATTCCCTTCTCAATCCAATGTTAAAGCCTTCTCTCCACATCCTCCTCCTCATCAAGATTTCTCTCCCCACCAAATACCTCATTTAATTCCACTTCTCTCCCTTCCCAATCAAATTTAAAACCTTCTCCTCCAGCCCGAGGGAAGTGGCGTTTTCCCCTTTACATCCTTTGTTACAAGTTTTACCCTCAATTTATCCATGGGTAATATCAAAATCTAAGATTTTGGCCCTAAAACATTTCCTCAAGTTATATATGAGGTCAACTTGTACACAGGTAAATACAGTAGCTTTCCATTTGGACCATAAATTAAAAGGGATGCATTTATCCACTCTTGTGAGCATTTGCTATGGAAATGGTAGACAGATCAGGGTGGGTCTAACTATAAAACTTGCAAAATTCCATAAGGGTTGATACAGCAGGAAATGTGGAAATATACTCCTCAAAGGGGGGGGGGGAGACCCATAAAGTACATCAGTTTATGTGGAAACATAGTCCTCAAGAAGAAAATTAGGGAACAGTGATAAGCCTTTTTTACTTAATTCTTCCCCCTCTCTCCCATGATTTTGGGGAACAACTTGTATGAAAATGCCACCCCACATACAGGCTTTCCCAGAAAAGATATAAGCAGTGTTTCAAAAAGATAAATGCAGACACTGTAGAGTGATGATGACTGAAAACGTTTATAAGTCTTTTTAAATAGTGGACCTTTGGAACAATATACACCTCACAGTCCCATCTTTTCACTCCCTCCAACCAACTCTGAAGTTTTGCCTACAGTTCTATATAGCAACATGGGGGATTGGTTAAAAGGCAGTTTGTTCCAGAATCTCTATCTAAAAAGATGCTGGAAATAAAGCTTTTATCAAGGTCACAATGGGGGGAAGCAGATTGCTTAAAGAGCCATTTTGGGGGCAGGGAAGGGGAGGGGCAGCCGCACGGTGGGTGCCCCAACCCCTTCCCCAGGTCGTCCTCAGAGCAGCCGGCCCTCTGCATGGCCGGTGCTCCGAGGAGGACCTCTCGCTGCAGCATCCATACACACCACAGCGGAAAAGTCACCGAAGGTGCGGTGGCAGCCTTTTGCGGTGCACCTTCGGCGACTTGTGGAAGGAGTGCCAATTTAGCGCTCCTTCCAGGGGCGGCGAAGCTGTGCCGTGGGGCCGAGGTGTGGGGGTACCTCTGCCCCGCGGCGCAGCTTCCCGGGGCGGCCCACAGCCGCCCGTCTGCTTCCCCCAATCTCTTCCTTAAAATGCATTAGATGTAACGTTGCTGGTAAAACATATCTAAGGATTAAAAGGGTGGTTCATATACCTTCCAAAGAATTCCATTTTCACCTATTCCTGCCATACCCCATCTCACAAACTATGAAGTTTTTTATAGAAGTAACATATTAAAATTTATAATTTCTGGATCTTATATGGAGTTTTAAAGGAACCAGGTTTATTTAAGGAAGCTCTGGAGTCAATCTGAAGTGTCCTAGTCTGGTGTATGCTTCATCTGAATCAATTTATGCTCCTACCTCAGTGTACTAATGTTAAAAAGAGTTTAAAAGAGTTATGTTCTAGCAATATGAAAGCTTCCTTAAGTTTAAGAACTTTTCTGGGAACCTTATGCTTATTTGATCAGGCATTGATGCAGTATTAAAAGTTTTCCTCTATCTCCCATTTGTAATACAAAGTTTCTGTTATGATTCCACTAATCATGAAATACATATCATGTCCTTGAACCATAAAGCACATAAAGCATTCTGTGAGACTGAATTTACTTTTCAATTGAACTTTTATGTTACACAGTGATAAAGGCTCCTTTTAATCAAAGTGTCTTTTTAAAAAAAAAAAAAGTTCTTCAGTTTCTTTACCCACCGAAGCACTACTGTGTCAAAAGATATCAAAAGTAATGGCATATGGCAGATGTTGTTCAGTAAATATCTTTCATTATGTTCCACAACAAGGCAGAAAGATAATTTTAAAGGAACCAATTAGTCCAAATGTTCACTTTCCCCTTAGCCTGCCTTTGCCTCTATATATGTGTGTGTGTGTGTGTGTGTGTGTGTGTAAAAAAACAACAACAAAAATATCAAACTTATAAATTAAAGAACATTGTCACATTTTTTGTGATGTTGGTGCTTTTCTTTCCTACTTTTAAACATTTGCCTTTGGGATTAGCTATTTTCTTGTTGGACACAGACAGAGATTTCTCTCTCTTTGCTTTAAACAAACTTATGCAAATTGCATGCAAATGAGACATATGCTCATTCTAAATTGAATCCCAGCAAGGCCATTCATTCAAAAAAGGCAGATGCACTCACCTTGGGAGACTGGTAGGATAGATAAACAGGATGTAAAAGCTGTAGCAAGACTAGGTTTAGCATCTTAAAACTGATACATCTTAAATTCAAGCAGTAATCTTATACAGAGGGGCATTGATATTTGCTGGGGGTTGGTTCCAGAGCCTTCTGTGGACACCAAAATCCAAGGATGCTCAATACCTATTACATACAATGGCATAGTAAAATGGTGTCCCTTATTTTAAATGGCAAATCAAGGTCTGGAATTTTTGGAATACACATGCACACAATGGATATTTTCAAACATGGATGGTTGAAGAGCCTTGGTGGTGCAGTTATTAAATGCCTGTAGTGCAGCCACTCACTCACTCAAACCATAAGGTTGTGAGTTCAATACTCAGCCAGGGGCTCAGGCTCGACTCAGTCTTGCATCCTTCCAAGGTCACTAAAATGATTACCCAGCTTGTTGGGAGCAATTAGCTCACCCATTATAAACCACTTAGGGAGTGCTTAAGTGCACTGATAAGCAGTATAGAAATGTACTTGCTATTACTATTACTATTGAATCTGTGCATAAAGAATTTGTAGATATGGAAGGCTAACTATACCCACCTACCTACGAGTATTCCTCACAATATTCATTTAGACTGCCTTCTGCATAGGAATACATAGTATTGCACCATTATAGAAACAAACTCTTCTTTCATTGATTTCAAAACAATGGTCCCTAGAAATTAAATCAGAAAACTTAAATACCAATCTAGAAGATACTCAGTGAAGTTAATGATAATAACTCTGTTTCCTGAAGGGTAGGTTTCCATAAAAATGTGTTACATATAAGTTGGGCAGAAACAGAGTAGTACAGTATTTATGGGTAATAATATTGCTGGAAAGCAAGCCCTATGAGGAATGACTTAGGGAGCTGGGGATGTTTAGCCTGGAGAAGAGAAGGCTGAGAGGTGATATGATAGCCGTGTTTAAATATTTGAAGGGATGTCATATCGAGGAGGGAACAAGCTTGTTTTCTGCTGCTCCAGAGACTAGGACCCGAAACAATGGATGCAAGCTGCAAGAAAAGAGATTCCACCTCAACATTAGGAGGAACTTCCTGACAGTAAGGGCGGTTCGACAGTGGAACACACTCCCTCGGAGAGTAGTGGAGTCTCCTTCCTTGGAGGTCTCTAAGCAGAGGCTGGATGGCCATCTGTCAGGGATGCTTTGATTGGGAGTTCCTGCATGGCAGGGGGTTGGACTGGATGGCCCTTGTGGTCTCTTCCAACTCTATGATTCTATGATTCTATGATTCTATTGTCCTCCCTCCAAGATTCCTTCCCTCCATTCTGATTCACAAAAGGAAAAGGAAAAGTGCTTTATATAGAAAAGCTTTACTTTTGCCTTCTTTTTCAGCTGAGGAAGTATAACTTGTCCAAGGTCACAAGATGTTTTTTCATGGCTGAGTAGGGATTTATTATTATTATTATTATTATTATTATTATTATCACCTGAGAGTCAACAAACCTCCTCCCTTCCTTTCATGGATGTTGCTAAATTCCTGTATCATACTAACTTTGGTTGGAAACAAAAACCCCACATGGATGAAGAAGGGAAAGGATGGATGAAGCCCTTACTCTGAGTCATGTTCAGAATCAATTTTTAATAATACACAGTAATTGTTCTTTTGGAGTCTGTGGAACATAATCTTTCTTTTCTTTTTCTTTTTATAAGCATGTTGGAATTTGACAATTCAGTGACCAAATTAATTCTGCTAAACAAGCAAAAACACATCACATTTTTAAAGTAACAAGGTCTGGTTAAAAATGGAGAAATAAACACAAACAAGTGGTAAACACTTCTGTGTGTGTGTGTTCTGTTTTATCCTAATTAAAATTGAGAATGTTGTTTACTGCATAATGTTTATTTAATTGGGACTTGTGAGGCTCAAGTAACAATTTTATTTTATTGTTCAGTAGTTTTGCTCAGCTTCATTTTGATCACAGAAAAATAAAGAACTTCTGTGTAAATGATTTAGTGTCCTCAAGGGGATCCCTCTCCCTTCTCCACCAGAATAATTTCCCCCCTTAATTGATAGTTGAAACTTTGACATGGTTACAGTTGCTCCTCATATGCAAAGTATCATGTCAAATGACAGAGTATAGTTCAGAGAAACAGCAAATGATTTGATTGATTCCAATTGCATTTGCTCTCAGGAGGATGGGCCATGATGTCTTAAGGAAAAGCATAATGAGAATTTGTATGAGCTGATTGTTCAAACTAGAAAAGGGTATTCAGGGAGTGCATTTGGTAAAGATCCACTTAGAAGCTTAAGTTTCTCCATATCAATTGGGAAACAAATTTTCTTTACCAATCCTTTAATAACAGGCAACTTAAATAAAAGGTCACATCTTGGGGAAAAAACTATTTGTGTATTATTCTCAACAAAAGGAAACATACAATAAGTGTAGATTAACACAAGACACTTTAAAGAAAGAAAAAATAATAATATTTAGCTTATTATTAGCTTTTATATCATTCTGGAATGCAAATCAGCTCTTTAAAAAAGGTTTCTAGGACTCTTTGTACCATTTAACCTAAAAAGGGTTTCAGAACCAAAAATTGGACTTTTGAGTTCTTTGGGGTTTTTTGTTTGTTTGCTTGCTTGCTTGTTTGTCTTTGGCAGACTGTGCAGTCCCTGGAATGTTCCAAGGAAACGAATTTGAGCCCCAGACCACAGGAGTGCACACCTGCTTCTGAGAATGTGATATTTAGAGCAGCCTTTAAAGAAACTTGAGAAATTCTGAATGGTAGAAGGTGTTGCTGCCTGGCATAGAAGTTGGTGAGGGCAAGGTGGCTGTATCATGTAACACAAATATCACACAAAATGTGATATTTTTCTGGTTCATTTCTACACCCTTTCCAGAACATGAACATTGGGTTACCTGAAATACTTGTTTTGTGCCTTGAAGTCATTTCTGACTTATGGTACCCCTAAGGCACCCCTAATGGTGTTTTCTGGGGCTGAGAGTGTGTGGATTGTCCAAGGACACCCAGTGGGCTCCATGGATGAGCAGGGAATCGAACCCTGATCCCAGAACTGTAGTCCAGCACTCAAACCACTACACCAAACTGAAGGACTACCTTATGCAGACTTACCCATGCCATAAGAGAATCTTCAGATATACTTCTCAAGTGTCTGCCACCCAAAAAAATTATTCTAGCTGGTGGTATGATGGACAGGGATTTTTGGCAGTAGCACCATGGTCATAGCATTTGATTTCGGATGAGTTGTATGTGAAATCTTCTGTATAGGGTTCATTCAGCCTTTAAAGAACCATATTTTTCAGGTTGCTTTTTCCTACATCATACTGTGGGGTTTTAGGTATTGGCATGGTATGAAATGGTTTTAGTTGATTTTATGATCTTATATTGGTTTGATATTTTGTTACTATTCTCATTTTCTCTTACATGCATGAAATGTTTTTGATTCAAAGGAACATTTCGCTAGCTGAATAGAAGGAAATATTTGTTAACTGCAGTTCACTAAGTGCTCTGAAAATCTGTTATGGATAGTTGGAGAAGGCTTTTGAACACTCAGATAAGTGGACCTGAAACATTGTGCAATATTTCCTTTATATTTATAATTCTGACAGGGAGGCATATGTCTCTTCTAGTGTTTGCTTTGTCTCAGATATGTGTGGGTGTGTATCAATGAGAATGAATAAAAGAGAGCAAGGTGAAAAGCAAAGGGATCCAAGGCATTGCCAGACAGCTCTGGCTATCTTTAAACCATACAGTCCAGACACAACTGGAAGACTGTCATTCAGAAAGCCAACTCTTTCTGAAGGTATCAGCATGGCAGACATTTACTATGTACTTCCCATGAGTACAGACATAAGATATTAATGCAAGCATATCAAAGTTTCTAGCACTCTACACAAAGACAGATGTATCACTTTCTTTGGAAAAAGGGTACTCCTTGGTCACTGACTTCATAGATGCCTCATGTTCAAAGCCAGAAAAAGGGGGGGGGGGAGGAAAAGAAAACATTATCTTCTGGCTGTGCATTGACAAATGTCTTCTGGTCATCTTTTGAAAAAGCCTCAAACATTTGCTTGAGACATAGGCCATCCTCCAGACATACTGAATAATGAATTAAATATACCAGTTGTGAGAGAGTTTGAAAACTGCCAACATTAAAGGGAACACATGACCTCATCCAATCCAACTACCCACAGAGTCACAGAATTAAGCACACCTCCAAACTATTTCCATCAGATGCATTTTCATAATAGAAGACTTCAGACTATGATAAAGAATAAAAATGCACCTTTGGGCCACCAGCAGAGACAGGGATGGATTTGGGCATCATTAATGCTAGTAGGGTTGACAGAATAAGAAATACATCTTTACATGTAATATTTCCAATTCTGATACGGAAGTTAAAGTCATTCAAGGCATCTTTCACCACTCAGCCACTGCAGGTAGAAGCTTCTATTTGCATTTAAGCAGGATTCTCTCCAAGGGGAGAAAAGCTGACACATTAGATTATTATTACATCATAAGTGGCAAAGGCTACAATCTTGCAAACAATAAGGGCTGCTTAAATCCAATTGACTGACATAGAACTGAGATGGCTGGAATGTGTATCTACAGGAGTTTTGCAATGGATTTCGAGTGGAGCAGAATTGGAATTACCTAAAGTCATTCCCCTTAAAATCGCTATTACTATCACTGTTAGATGGGATTTTTTTCTAATCTAAACAGGACAATCCGGAAATATGAAAAGGTTACTTATTCTCAGTGGATAAGACATCCCTACACAGCATGGACATTTTTTTAAACTTCTTTTTCTACTTGTCAATAATTTCCAACTCTTCTTCTTTTTTTTATTTTGATAAATATTTGCTTCACTCCAAAACATAAATTCCATCAGCCATTTTTCTTATTTTGTTACATTACAACTTTCTGCCAATAGTACCTTTCTGTTCATTAACGTCTAAGAAAAGATGGCAGAAAAATCCATGGAGGTGTTAGGTAAATGAGTAGACTAAAGTCTAAATGAAACATGGGGAAAAAAGGAAATACCAAAAAAAAACAAAAAAAAAAAACAGATTCAGAAGATTTCATGCACGAAAGCAAATATTTGAGTAGAAAAAAAAATGCACACATACAAGTTAGTCCTGTATGAATGGGTATAAACAAGAGAGTACACACTTTTCTCACTAGGGCAGATTTAATCTTTTCTTGAGTTCAGATACTCCAATGTAGCAACCCAGAACTAAAGTCCATGCTTCTGTAGTTTGTAACTTTTTAATATAAAAATGTTTACCTTAGACTACTTTTGCTGGAATTGCTTGCTATTTTTTTATTTTTCCTGACTCATAAAGACTGCTTTTCCATGCAAAATAGTCAGTCTCATTTGCAATTATTATTATTTTTCTCCATGACTGGCCATCTTTCATTTTCTTCTTATTTGGGTTCATGAGTCTGCCTCGGTATGGAATCAACCTAAGGCTGGTGCTTTCCCCTGAAATTTGGTGTATTGGGAGTGGATATATTGGCACCAAAGTTCAAGAAAAAAAAAGAATTAGTTCTTTTTACATTTTACAGATTTAAATGGGCCATCTCTCACCTTTGGCAGTGGCTGCTCTACACTGACAAAATGTCACAGCTATTAAATCAGACTACATTTTTTTAAAAAAGAGGCAAATTCTCCCATGCAGCTGTTTTATTCAAATCTTGTAAAGGTTCCATTCTCTCTGTTGGCAGAGTACTGAGGAGGGATGCAACAGGGCAGAAGGGTGGTCATAGATGACAAGCCAGTTCAGCGACTGTGTCCTCCTATTATTGAAGTTTCCTAGTCTCTCTCAAGTTTTAATCTCCTTTTGGAGGTCAGAGTGATCTCTCTCTCTCTCTCTGTTTCTCCCCCCTCCCCCATGCTGACATATGCACACAAACACACACACACTCCTACACCCTCCCCCCCATGTCAGGATGTTTAAGCAACATCCCATCCTTGTTTTCTGATAAAAGATAAAAGGAATAAAAGGAACTGACATCAGACCTAAACCAATAAAAGATAAAAGGAACTGACATCAGACCTAAACCAAAATTAGCTTAAAGGTAAAACTGGTGATCTCTTCTTGCCAAAAGTAACTTGTGAATATCAATGGAAGCCATGAGAGTTTTTTAAACAAAAGGGGAATAGTGTGATTCTTGAAGAACTTTCCATCTATCCATTCTATGCATAGGCCACTAAACTCCACCTGAAATGAAAATGTAAAGCCAATCTGAAGACAATTACATGAACATTTAAGGAATTTTAGAGGGTTACAAAAACAAAACAAAACAAACAAAAAAAAAACCCACAGAGTTGGAAGAGACCACAAGGGCCATCTAGTCTAACCCCCTGCCATACAAGAATACACAATCAAAGCACACCCGACATATGGCCATCCAGCCTGTCTCTAAAAACCTCCAAAGACAAAGACTCCACCACACTCTGAGGCAGCATATTCCACTGCTGAACATCTCTTACAATCAATAGCTTCTTCCTAATGTTTAGGTGGAACTGACATCAAACCTAACCCAAAATGCAAAAATGCATTTTACTGCATGGGAGAACGCCACCAATGCCACTGGGAGTCCCCGATCCATTCCTCAGCCATTCCTGGCAGCTGATTTTTTGAAGGACTGTTCAAAATCATTCTTCAAAAATCAGCCCAGGAGCGGCTGGGGAACAGATCGGGGACTTCCAGCAGCATTGGTGCCATTCTCCCATGCTGTAAAATGTGTTTTGCTCCATTCAATTCCCTTGCACTCCGTTCCGTGTGATAAGCTTAAAAGATTCAATCTTGCAGGTGTCACCTAAGTGAGGCTCTGCAAGGAAATAGCTTAAGTGTGGCATCCCTCAAGGTGCCATTCTGTCCCTGATGTTATTTAAGATCTATTTGGAGCTGCTGGGAGAGATCATCCAGAGACATGGGGCAGTGTGTTATCAGTATGCTGATGACACCCAGATATATTTCTCCATGTTTCGGTCCTCAACTTTGGCTTCAGATGGCATTTCTCCTCTCAATGACTGTCTTAAGGCAGTAATGAACTGGATGAGGAAAAACAGATTGAGACTGAATCCAGATAAAATGGAGGTACTCACAGTAGCGGCCCTGAAACCAGGTATTGGGATACAATCTCCAGTCCTGGATGGGGTCACACTCTCCTCTACGGACTGTGTTCACAGTCTGAGGGTGCTCCTGGATCCGTCGCTTCAGTTGACAAATCAGGTAAATGCAACGGTCAGGAGTGCCTATTATCAGCTTCAGCTGATACACCAGCTGTGCCCTTTTCTGGAAGTTAGGAACCTTGAAACTGTGGTGCATACTCTGATAACCTCCCATCTTGATTTCTGTAATGCGCTCTACATGGGGCTACCCTCGTGCTTGGCCTGGAAACTTCAATTAGTACAGTATATGGCAGCCAGGCTGGTCTTGGGAACACCGAGAACAGACCATATAATGCCAGTTTTGAAATCTCTTCACTAGCTGCCCATTAGTTTCTGGGCACAGTACACCTTTAAAGCCCTAAATGGCTTGGGTCCAACCTATCTTCAGGACTGCCTCGTTCTGTATAATTGACCCTGTGCACTCAGGTCCTCTGGGAGAAATTTGATGCAGCCTATAAAAAGTAGACTGTCTGCATCCACCCAGAGGGCCTTCTCTGCAACTGCTCCCAGATTATGGAATGGCCTGCCAGATCAGATCCGTCATATCACCAACTTAACCAGCTTTAAAAAAGGCTGTTAAGATGGATCTTTCCCAGCAGGCCTTTCCCGAACAGATATCCCAGCCTCAAGAGTCAGCCCATCTCCTTCCCACAATCTTTGCTCTAGTTATTGTCATTATTGTTTGTATTGTTGTGTTATTATGATGCATTCTTTTAGTATGTTCTAATAGTTTGATTGTTTAATACTATTTTAAGGGGTGGGTGGGTTCTTGGGATTTATATTGTATTTTTTATTATTATATTTTTAATGTTGTTAGCCGCCCCAGTTGCATTTGCAAAGGGGCGGGATAAAAATTATTATTATTATTATTATTATTATTACACTTCAAATTTTTCTTGAATTTTTCTTTTCTTTCCAGGTGGGCATTATCCATGGCTCTTGCTTTACATTGGCTTATATCACTTTCACTGTGTTGTGAAATTACACTCTTTTTACAGTTTTGGTCCCACAAGCAACAGTTGAAATCTGGTGTTTGATTAAAGCTCCGTGTTAATGAAAATAAAACTATAGAATCTCAAACCTTTATTATGAAATGAGATTTAGATAAAATACTTCAGTTTTTCCCTTGAAATACCTTTTGATCCCCTGACGTTTGCCATGATAATCCAAAACAGCAAAATATTTTGCATCATCCATGTCAAAGTCATGGCAACATAGGCTGTACACAACACACCAAATATGCTCATTGCTTTTTCAGCTCACCCACGATTACTAAAATAAGAGATTGAGAGGAGGGTAATACTTATTGCTTTGATCCTGGAGGCTTCATTCCACTCAAAGTCCTGTCACCATGGGTCTCTCATCCAGAAATAAATTAGTTGTTCTCAGAGGGATGTTGATATTTTCTTTCATGGGTAAGACTGAGGCTTGAACATGCAGTGAGTTCATGTCCTTTCCCTTCCTCTTGGCTGCCACACCCCTAACATACCTTTTAGGACCCTTTCTGAGGTTGGACATTCCATATTCAAAAGGAAGCCAATGCAGACACCTCTGCAATGGCTGAATGGAGTTAGGAATGGGGAATCTCATATCAGAGCTCCCCTCTGTACTATTTTTGTGTCATCTTTGATGGCCGTAGAAATTGAATTCTCAATTATCTTCTTGGCCTAGGAATGTAACAGCAGAACCATAGAACTTCAATCTTAAATCTAATTTCATTTGTTACTCATAATGAGAGCATAGCCTACAATCAATGGGGTTTACATATGGATTCCTGAGGGTGCATCTACACTGTAGAAATAATGTAGTTTGATACTACTTTAAGTGATGTAGCTCCATTCTATGCAGTCCTGGAATTAGTAGATTTACAAGGTCTTTAGCCTTCCCTGCCAAAACAAGATGTTGTAGGATGGAGCCATGGCAGTTAAAGTGATGCAAAACTGCATTATTCCTACATTGTAGATTTAAAATTAATATTCAGGAACTGTGTCAACTGGTCTACTCTAGTTTGGTGTAGCAATTGGGTATAGGCCTCCATAAACTTCCAGCAAATTTAATCCATGGTTAACAATACAGACCAGGGATTGTACATCTGATTATCCTATGAAAGCTTTTTTTAAAGGTGTTTTAAGATATAAATGAAATGCTGCTTAATGCATGTGAGCACCACATATTTGTAAAACTGAGCAGAAGAAATAAATGGAGGCCAAGAGTGCAGTGTACATAAATTTATCAAATAAAGAGTAATTACTCATAAAATGTAGAATTAGGATGCATACATAATCTTCTGACATTAGCACTGGCAATAGCATTTTATTCTGTATACATAAAGAGCAAAACAATCTTAAATGTATGATTAAAGGAGATGTTAGAGCACAGTTTAATTAATTGACATTTCTGTAATGTAGTGCCAGTACAGAAGTCACATGACTGGGATTCTGGGAACACTGCTTTAAATTTGACAAGTCCAGGATCTTTAGTGACTTAAGTCATACATATATTTTTTCCCAGTGCTGTACAATTTGGCACCAAAGCAGTTAATAATGACACTTTATTTTTCTTGCTGCTACTATCTCTTCTTTTTCATTTTTAAGAATGCAGGAAAAACTTGAACTTAATTATATGTTTTATATAGGTGACCTTCAAAAACATAGAAATTTATATGCATGTGTGTGTGCTTGTATGTGTGTGTGTGTTTATATATAACTTTTTGTGGAGTCGGGGTGGAAAAGTCAACACAAATCAGTCATCTAAGCACAAATATTTTTCTACCCAGAAAATCAGTTTTATCCCATTGCATTGGTAGTTATGCTTCAACAGTTAGCCTCTAATAAAAGAGACATATCATAGAAGTAAAGAAAAATAGTGGTAATAACACTGTTTCAATACTACTTATCTCTTAACCTCCTCCTTTCAAGCCTTTCCATGCTCTGGTACCCACATGGCTTCTACCTTAGAATTAGCTACCAGAAATGTATTGACATCAAATGCTGTCTGAGAGTTGCATTATGCTGCTGCCGAAAGGTTCAGAGATAACTCCTCTAATGAGATTGTCAGCCTTCTGCTTGTTAAGAATCTGCCTCCTCATCCCATCCTCAAAATACTTGAAGGAATAATCCATCTCCGTCACCACAGCAGTTTTAACTAAATTAACCTTTACAGGCAGATTACGAAGGAGTTTATTGATCTGGACATCAGCTGCCTGCAGCACAAATGTATTGACTTCTGCTGGTCGTCTTATACTGACATATGTGTTAGTCTTTGCAGGCAAGAAGAGCATTGTGTGGAGGACTGCTTAGAAGGGGTTGGGAAAGAAAGCAGAGGCACACACAAAACACAGAAGCATGTTGCCCTGTGGCTGAGAATAATTACTGCAATCATTTTTTGTGCCATTGAATCTCACAATCCTAGGCTAATGAGTCCTTTTGGGAAGTTGATATACTGAAGAGCACACCATTACAGCCTCATTTAGTTCAAGTATTCTGATGGTTAAGACTGCAATTTTGTATTACCCAGTATCCCTGAAGTTGTACAATGAGTTGATGTTAGTATCTGAACCAGAGCATGGGCATGATAGCTCAGGGAATTCTGGGAGCTATGGTCTTAGAAAAAAGAAAGAAAAAGAGGGAATTTCCCCAGCTCTGATTTGAATGTAGTAATAACCAGTCAACTGGACCACTGAGATTCAGTGTTGAGGCCGCATTCTATTGGGCATAAGGACACCTCTGCTATACAAGGAAGCTACTCAGAGCCTCAGAACAATAGTAACAACACCTCAGCCCAGCTTCACTGTCTCCTCATGACAGGCACTAGAATGACCTGATGGGTAGCTGATCTTACCATGACATAGAGATAGCTACTTAAGTCCCTTGTCTCACAGATTCATTGTGGATTTCCTGGGAGAACCTCTGGCCCATCAAATCCACAACAGCTGGTGCAAATGTTTATTGGCAGCATTGTCTAGGAGTGAAGCAAAACAAAAACACAATTCTTCACACAGCACATAACAAATATATGGAATTGCTAGTAGTGGTGCACTGGGGCTGGAATTTTGTAGCAAAGTGGAAGATCTCATGGCCCATTCCTCATTGCTGCAATGACACCCAGAGAGCAGCAGATAATGGATTGTTCTTCCTGTTGTTCTTGTGTGTCTTCAAATCATTTCCAACTTATGGTGATACTAATATCATGGGATTTTCTTGGCATGATTTGTTCAAAGGAGGTTTGCCATTAACTTTCCATGAGGCTCAAAGTGTGTGCCTTGCCCACGGTCACCCAATGGGTTTGTGGCCAAATGAGGAGTCAACCCCTGGTCTCTAGAGTTGTATCCTCCATGCTGGCTCTCATAGGTAATGGTAGCAGGGTCAAATAATCCCTGTATCAAGACATAAGAGTGCATGGACACATCATGGTCCACCATGGGTGAGGTTGGGCACCATATCATCCTTTTCTTCTTCTTGTATATTGCAAAATATGTTATAGTCAGGTAACATATGCATGGTTGCAGATGCTATCATAAAAAAGAAAACCAAACCTTCACTTCAGAAATGTCTTATCTTCTTCTACAAAGGAAAATGGTGCTTATTCCAAATGTTTTTGTTTTAATAATCAGAAACCAAAAAGAAAATCTGCACCCTTCCTGTAGGCATTTTTTCTATTATTAAAATTAAGATTAAAATATAAAACTGTGTATAAACTAAGGTTTCATCAGGGCTTTCAAATAATTGTGAGTTTTGTTGGCTTGTTGTTCTTTGTGATAAGAAAAGGGAACACAGAAACTATCTGAAAGCTTTCCATAACAATAATTTGGAGGCAAGTGAGCCAAGAGAATTGTCAATAGCTTACTTCCTAGTTTAAGTAATAAATGTCCATCTAAAGCTCTGTGGTGTGTGTGCGTGTGTGTGTGTGTGTATGTGCGTGCTTGCACACATGTCACAAGACCATTAAGTCCAGGTTGTAAAAGTATAACTCTTGCTTGCTATATTAGTGATGGCCAGAAATTTAGAAAGTTTTAGAGAGGAATTGAGAAATCCACAGACCAAGATATGTCTGTCAGTGGCTTTTAGTAACAGTATTGTGACTGGCCCCAGATATTCAATTTCTTGAGACATAACAAATGTTTCCCATCCCTCAATGAAGTGGATATGAATAATAACCAAAATCAGCAAAGTTATTCGGACTGACTGGACTGAGTGTTTTTTGAGGGGAGGCAAAAAAGGAAGAGGGGTAAAAGTCTTCAAAAGTAGAAACTCATGGAAGTCTTCAAAAGTAGAAACTCACCTCTAAACATCTTGTGGGCATGCCCTGTATATTTTTGTTTGTTTGTTTGTCTGTCTGAAATGGAATGAACAACTTCCAGGGTTTTGTTTTTTGGCAGTTTCAGACATCTGTGGAGCACCTAGAGGAGCAAAGGTAGTAATCCCCTCCCCACCCCTCCAGGTCTACAAAAGTTTCCAACCACTGCCCTGCATGGAGCTTAGGCAGGCCAGGACATGGGCAAAAAATCATTTAGAATGTCAATGCCTCTTCCTTGGATTTCAATACATATAATAAGACTGAGTTTATCAGACAAACAAATAGGTCACATGAGCATGAAATAGGATGAATGCATCATACACAATATGGTATGTATGAAAAAAGCATTCTCATGTGCAGTTTACCTATACAATGTTCCAAACCTAATTTATCTATTCTACACTTTAAAATTTACATGTTCTGCAGTTAGGAAAACACTGGGCAGTGCTTAGCTCAACTCCCTATATGCGGTCATGGCTGGCTTTTTAAAAAGATATAGATATCAAAAATTTCTACACAGACTTCATATATGTTTAAGCATATATCTGTATTCAAGAGCACAAGTAGCAAAAAATAAAGTTTAATTTTACTGTGCAGAATGGTTAGTGCAGACATCAGGATGAGCCTGGAAGAATATTGCTAGTTTATTAAGAGATAATTATCCAAAGGTTGGCACATCATCTAGGCCAGTTATGCTAGAGGGGGCATGGGCATGTTTCAGGACTGTTTGATTAACTGCAGGCTGAGGATTAAAGGAATGTGGGAAGATAAAGACTCTTATTTGGATAGGATATACCCAGAACAACTCTCTTTATCTCTGTTTGATGGCCAACCATGGAATAACAAGACCCTATGCAGAAATTTGGATTGAATAAGGGCCACTTTATTTGACCCATAAAATATTTAATTTATGCTGAACCTGGAAAGGAGTGGGGTGGGGGGGACCTTTATGTGGGTTCAGCTGAGGTGTGTTGCCACCACTACACTATCCCCAGCCTTCCTTTGGGCAAAACATCAGAGCTCTAAGGATTGCGTCTGGAAGTTCATTTACTGAAAGGTAAACCCAGGGCACCCTCATCCAAGTCCCTGGGCTCTATAAGTGAGAGGAAATTCCCAGGTCATCATCAAGGGTAGAAACTTCATTACCCAATGGATCCCAGGACTTGTGAAGGTTGTTCCAGGACAGTACCCTTCACCAAAAGAGTCCCAAGGTATACATTGATACTTTGGTTGAAGTTCTCCAGATTCAATATGAGGTAGGTCAAAACATAAAAAAGAGGTAAAGGGGAGAAAATGCCTACCCAGTCCCAAAGTCACCTGACAAAGCTCATACAGTACTGAAGAGGAGGGCAGTTCATGAAGTGAGAAAACTGAAAGAGGGTGCATGAAGAGGCAGCCAGACCTTAAATAGTCTCTGGCTCTGCCACATCACATGAAGTATCTTGGCATTCAGCGCCACATCCAACAACCGCTGGTCTCTATCTCTGGAGGCCTTTCCCCAAAGTGTCATTTGCTGCACAGGTTCAGGTGTGTATTATCTAACCTCTCATGTACAATTGGTAAAACTGGCTTGAAGTTTTTTGTTTGTTTTTTAGGAGGATTTTTTAGGAACACTTTATTAAATATATAATTTTCTTGGAGCCACAAGATTTCATACTCATTACACCTTAATGCAAAAGGAATATTTTACAAAATACACAAAAGTACTTTATCACTTGGGCTGTAGAAATAATGATAAAACACTGATCTACACTTCCATATTTAAAATCCAAGCTAAATTAAGATGAGATTTTCAAAACTAAGCAGCTCTATATTAGAAAAGAATTAGGACTGGAATGATTTTCTTCTTATTTACAGAAACATAAATATTTTTATATAAATTGTTTAATGTCTGTTTTGTGAAACTTAAAAATAGATAATTGATTCTGATCCTGTGATTATTCCTTATACAAATAGAATATGATACATTCAAAATGCCAAATGGAATGTTAAACATTAAATGTGCCAGCATTATTAGTACTGAAGGTCACTCTGCTATACATACAAGTTATTGCTTTTAAAAAAAAAATTGCAGGTGAAAGAGGGATGGTATTGTTATTGAGTGCTTCTTGTTGAAAAAGAACCTGGCTGCATAGATAAAGCTAAAAAGTATTTCCAGAATAACATCATCATCTGGGGCTTATCAGAGCTGTAGGGCAAAAGCATCTATGTGATTACTGCTGCCTACCTCAGTCCAGAAGGTTCTGAGAAGACATCACTTATTCCTCTAAATATATAAGTCCTGATTCACTCAAAATCATAGTAATGTTCAGGGTGATTAATTTGTGTTTACTTGGGTTTAACTGAGAAGAAAATCACAGCTACATAGTGCAAACTGAGTCCACTTTAATGGCCCTGACTCTGTGCTAGGGAATCATGGGAACTGTAGTTTATTGTGGCACCAGAGCTCTCTGACAGAGAAGGCTCAATGTCTCAAAAAAATAAATAAATATTCCCATGATTCCCTAGCATTGAGCCAGGGCAGTTAAAGTGGACTCAATTTGCACTATTTCTAGCAGTCTGCAAAGGCTAAGTAGGCTTCCTGACTATGGGGGGGGGGGGGTGCAGACTGCCAGAAATAGTGCAAATTGAGTCCACTTTTAGGGTTAGGGTTAGTGCTAGGGAATAATGGGAATTTTTTTTTTCTGAGACATTGAGCCTCCTCTGTCAGAGAGCTCTGGTGCCACAATAAAATACAGTTCCCATGATTCCCTAACCCTAACCCTTAAAGTGGACTCAATTTGCACTATTTCTGGAAGTCTGCAACCCCCCTATCTCATCTTTTTGTCTTTTTTTGTTCTTGGGCTTTTTTGTACAGGCAAAGCATGTATCTCTAAAATTTGTCTGACAGACCATCTGCTTCAGATGAGTAGATGTGACTCAAAATCATTTCCTATGTGGCAACTGAACAAAGAAGATAGAGGAAATATGACAACACAGTACTTTGTATTTTGGAAAACAGTACTGTCAGTTTACATGCTGATTTTATCACTAATCTTTTGATGCTCAAATTCAACATATCTTTATTTTATTTTTTAAAGTCTTACTTACAATTAATTGGAATCAGTACAAATTTAGTAAACTGCAGCTATAGAGTCTCTGACAGATGTCTGTCCAAACTCTTCACAAAACCTTTAGAGAACAAGAACCTATTGCCTCACAAAGCAGTATGTTCTATTGCTAACTGGCACTGAGTGTTAAGATATTCTTCCTATTTTTTAGCTGAAATCTCACCTGAAATTTTCACCATTTTTTCTAGTCCTGCTCCCACGTGCTACTAGAAAAATATTTGTTCCAAATTTTTCATGATAGTCTATCAGATATCTGAACACCATCATCATGGCCCCTCCTCATTTTACCTCTCTGGGCTACACTTACACAAATCCATCTACCAGTCTTCCTAAGACTAAAGGTCCCTTGGTATCTTGGCTGATCTTTTCTGGAAGAGCTCAAGGTTTTCAATGTTTTTCTTTAAAGTATTTGTTCTGAAATAGACTAAGCATTCAAATGTGGGTTTGCTAATGTTTCCTACAACAAAAGTAATTTTCTGTGACTTGGACACATTGGTCTAAAACACACTGCAGAAAGAATCCAGTGTGTGAGACCACTTTAACTGTCCTGGCTCAATGCTAGGGAATTCCAGGAAATTATGTGAGACATTTGGCCTCCTCTGTCAGAGAGCTCTGGTGCTACAAGAAACTACAATTCCCATGATTCCCTAGCACTAAGACAGGGCAGTTAAAGCAGTCTCAAACTGGATTATTTATGTAGTGTCTTTTGCATCTAACTTACTTAGATACTACATCAGCATTTGATCTATTAAAACACCTAGGTCTTCTTATATGAACCTCATCCTAGTTCTGTCTTTGATTTTTCCTTTCTTAGGGGTGTTGCAGACCAGCATAAAAGGCTGCCCTAACCCCACCCTGACACCATTCTGACGCCACACACTCATTTGCATGGTGTGCGGCATCCGGGTGCCCTTCTGGTGCAGCATGTAGACATGCTGTACCGAAAGGGCACAGAAGAGCTGCACAACCAGCTCTAAGAATGCCCTTTTGCCACCTCTAAAAGGAGCAGCATTTTACTGCTCTTTTGGAGGGGGGGGGGGCAAAAGGAAGGATTGACGTCATGGCCTGGGATGCTGTGGCCCCAATCCACTGCTAGCAGGGGAGGCCCATCTGCATAGCCCCTTACTTACTTTTCTTTCTTTCTTTTGGGAAGGAAGTTAAAATGGAAGAAGTCACATATATTTCTGTTGAATCTCATCTTCTTGGTTCAATGTTTCAGGTTATCTAGATCCTTTTCTATGCCTGATCTTTCTATTCCTCTTAGCTGTGTGTGCAAATGTGATACTCAATCCTTATAAACTGCACCAACACCCATATCTAATAATGTTGAACAGCACAGGGCCAACAACAGGTACACACCTCCCTCTTAGATATGAGTAAGCCATCCATTAGTAATCAATGCATATAGTTGCTCAACCAGCTGAGGATCCACCAAATTGTAGCATTATTCAATCCACATTGTGCCATCTTATCAAGAAAGATATAATCAGGTATCCTTATCAAAAATCTAGATTTAATCATGCTTTATTATTTCCACAGCATTCCCAGGATCTGCCAAATGAGTACATCCTAGAGAGAGAGAGAGAGAGAGAGTAGGTTGGTCTGGCCTGAATTATTGCCAACACACCATGGCTGATTCCTAGGAATGAGTGAATTATTTTCTACATACTGACAGACTGTGCATTTAGTAATCATTCTACAGTTTTGCCCAGTATTAATATCAGGCAAACATCTCTGTGGTTTTCCTGAATCTACCTTTCCTGCCTTCTGAAAAATGGTGACAGTATTTGTCTATCATTATGCTTCCAGCACCTCAGTTGCCTTTCAGATATTCCCAGATATTATGAACAATGGCTCTGGAATAATGCCCACAAGCTCCTTCACTACCCAGGGGTGTAATTCATCTGGTTTTCAAGACTGAGAGAATTTAACACATACTTGATAGAAAAAGAAACACATTTGTTACAATTCCTAATGAAGTTAAATTTCAGCCTAACATGATTTAGATATGTGTAGAACAAGTGTATGTGCATAATTTCCCAGGAAGTGGGTTCCAGAACAGCTGAATAGAGTTAAAAACAGGCTTCAATTGAAATAACTTCCTCCTTTTGTCTGTCTGTCTCTCATACACAGTTTGCCTACTCCCAAACTGACAACTCTCAACTATAAGGCTGCACTCACTTTCCCTCCTCCCCCCAGTTTTATTCCCCCTGATTTTCATCGTGGAGATGGACCCTCCTTCCAGAGATAAGGCTCTTCAGGACCATCTGCTAAACCTGACATATCATTTTGTTACAATACCTTTTGTGTGCTACATTTTCATTTAACTGTGTTGTATTTTAAATAATTACATCCATGGGGTCCCTAAAGACATAACAAATGTCTAAAACTGTGCACTAAACTATCCATTCTCTTGGTTAGCCAGGTGATGGATGGGGAATAAAGCTTAATCCACAGATCAAGTGCAGGCATACTGTTCCAAAGGGAAGCACTGAAAGAATATTCCAAATTGTATGATGCAGTTAATTTGCAAATGTTTCGCTTATATGATTTATTGCCATACTGAGAGCAAGTGAGATTTACTATAAGTTTCTGGGACTTTGAAACACCTTGGATTTAGCAAGGAGCTCTAGAACAGGGACAGAGCCTATAACGTCAGATTAAAACCTCAGCATTGTTAAAGAAGTTCTGAGAATGTTCATAGTACAGCCATGAAAGAATGCTGCTTGAAACCACAGACAACCTTTGCTAGGCTGATTTGACAACTCTAGATTGGCAATCTCTTTCTCACACTATAGGGTCAACTTTTTGTGATATATTCAGATATCAAGACTGATGTGAGAAACAAGGGGATTTCAAAATTAGTATGCATTTTTGTGCTTTGTCAGAATGAGATGTAGAAACTTATTGTGATTGATCCAGATTTTCTGTATCCAAAGCGAGGAGGAGGAGGACAGAAACAACATCATTAACAGTAACATAATAATAGTGATCATTAGTTTAATATTAAATAGCTTACACACTTCCCGAGTGTTCCTAGAATCACAACCTAGAGAAACTTTACTGCAATGGAAAGAAAATATGTGAGGGTTTCCCTCCCTCATATGAAGACCTCAGTTTCATTTTTCCATCCAACATGCAATATGAAACTTGGCTATCATATGGTGATGCTTTAGTCAGATAATTCTCTATAGCAATTCTCAACACATTTTTTATTAGAGCAGTGATTCACAAGACCCGCATGTTTTTACTCCTCCACTTCACAACTAATCCCTGCTTAAATGCAATAGCATATCCCATAACTTAGCAAAAGAGTCATGTGCACTATCCAGATGTTATGGGTAATAGCAGCTGTGCTAATAGGGCAATTATCACACAAGTGGCAACATTTTCAGTGAGTTCCTCTTTAGCACAGCTATCAATTGCATATTAATAAAGTAGATTCTTTGCTTTGACTTGGCTCCTTTTACAGCCACACACACAGGCACACAATTTGAGGCACCTGCCATTTCTCTTCCCACAGCTACACCAAGTAGTTAATTCATTGTTCAGTTTGTTACTTTTCTCCTTTCCTAATGTATGCTGAAGCAAAGTGGGTGTCATGGTGGAAAAGAAACTGTGAAATATTAAAGAAACAATGTTTAAGGATGGGATATTTTAATTCTAAATTATGTGCTATAAGAATTTGGTCACATTTGCACAAATACTTCATTTGGACAAAGTGTGTCCCCCTTTGCTAACATTTTATTTACTGGTCTCTAACATACACTGCTCACTGCTTGATGACCAGCACACTAGCTAATCTGTTTAGACTACAAGAAACAGCATTTCTATCCTATTAATCAGATCCTGATTACATATATATTATATGTGAAGCCTGGAATAGACCAAAGGGAGCAGATGGGCAGGATGGGTGGGTCTTCACCAGTTCTCAGAATTAGTAACTTGATTAAGAAAATAATATTCACATATAAAAACAAATCTTAACACCAGACTCATAATGAGAAAATGATAAGGAGGGCTGAGATTAACAATGCAGAAATGAAAATAGTGAATACTCTAATTAGAATCCAGTGATATTGGGGGGTTGCAGACTGCCAGAAATAGTGCAAATTCAGTCCACTTTTAGGGTTAGGGTTAGGGAGTCATGGGAAGTGTATTTTATTGTGGCACCAGAGCTCTCTGACAGAGAAGGCTCAATGTCTCAGAAAAAAAACAATTCCCATGATTCCCTCATGCTAACCCTAACCCTAAAAGTGGACTCAATTTGCACTATTTCTGGCAGTCTGCAACCCCCCATAGTTACACTAATGGAAAGGCAAAACCTGTAGAACTGAGAGAAGCTGATCTACACTCCCAACTGCAGCTCATCCCATAACATTTGTCCCCAGAACTGGCTGTGGAGGGCTGAGAAACCCCCTGGAGCCAGCTTTTAGGCTCCAGCATTTATTTCCCAGCCTGTCAGAGCCAGTCTAATGCTTAGGGATCCTGGAGGCATGTTCTGGAGAAGATTGCATGATTTCGAAAATGTTTTAGAGGAATAGGTGTACTATATGTTTTTGAAAGGAACTCTTTTCATCTGGTGGTATAATGCAGCTTATTGTCATATGCAATGATTTCTGGATTAAAATTGTGACCTTTGGATATTATAGTATGGATCCATAGAACTATCATCGCTGCATGCAAGATCTTAATACTAAATGGGTGTTTGGATTCCTTTTTCTCTGAACCTAGCTCCCTAATGCCATATCATAAATAGCTGCTGAATCTTATTGCAGTCATCTTAAATTTCTTGACACATTACAGGGAGGTAAGCTGCTGTTTGAAGACATCACACTTCAGCCTACTCCCTGTCAGCTTTGGCCCACTTCCCTGATTCTCTGGAACTAATTATGTGGCACTTTGCATTCTGACCCCTAATTTCTTAAGGAAAAATTATGTATGCATGTTTTAATACCATTTCAGGAGGAAATATACTGTTGATTATTCAAACCTCCTGATACTTAAATAATAATTGTCCAAAATCTATCACAGCTAATCAAGCTCAGTCCTTTATGTCTTGTAACATCAAGTAATGTAATGAAAGAAAACCTAAACTGTTGAGAAGTATAGCATATAGCTGACAATATAACTGTCACAAATTAGTGAAATGTTTCTATAGGTCCTTAATCAAAATTTATTGTCTTAAAAAATGAAACTAGACTATGAGTGAACCAGCATGGAATTGTTTAAGTGAACCTGAGTTTATTTAAACTCATTTTCATCTGATGGTCATATAACTCTAAATTTATTCCATACATATAGGATTGATTTTCTCTGAAGATAGCAAATATTCAAATCTAGGATAAGAATTGTCAAGGTCTCATTAGGCCCCCTTTTCTAAGCAGCAGAGTGAGCTTTCTGTCAGATGAAGATAGGTCTTCCAGACTTTTAGGACAGGTGGAACTGAAGGGAGATGTACTAGACCCAGTTCTTGCGCAAAATAGGTCCTTAGCCAGAGACCACTGGATTGAAAGCCTATCTGCTCCACATACCTGAAAGAAGGATCAGTCAAATTGATAGCTTTATGTCTTTACCCACTGAGGAATCTTTTAGTTCAATGACAGGCGCTCACATGTCCATGTTTTCCCCTCAAATAGTCTTTAAGTAAGAGACCTATCCTTTATGGGCTTTCGTTCATTGAAAAAGAAGCAGAGCCTGGGTGGGATGATCTGGCCTCGGATGATTGAAAGGTGAATGAATTGTTCACAGGAATTTTCCCCATGTTTCAGTACCAACTATGTTTCAGTAGCAAATATACTGTTGATTATACAAACCTTCTATACTTAAAGAATAATTGTCCCCAAATCTATCATCATGTCCCTATGTGCTGTTTCCCCTCTTGACAAACAGCTTGCAATGATACCTCAGTCCTAATCCCAAGCAGCAGTCATGGAGGAGGAGGAATCAATCAAGTCTGTCTTGTTCAAATCCCTGAGGAATGAGAACCACTCTATGGTCTCAAGCCAGAGAATGCTCTGCGATACACAGAGCAGTTTCACCTGTGCTGATGTCCTTCCCAAAGAACCACATTTCATTCTGCCAGCTGCCTCCTTCTCTCTAAGGTGATTAGGTATGTGAGCCAAGAGACATTACTTGTGATTAATTCCTGCTGAACTCAGTAGGGGATTTTAGTGAGCATACATTGGTCTACAAGACTGTGCTACAAAAAGCATATGCTTATTGAAATTGGTGCACAAAATTGGTGGACAACGGTTAGGCCTCATATTAGTAGAATCACTGAATCAGTTGCTGAATGATATGAATATATATATAATTAATTTAAGGGTTCACTGTGTTTGTAAGAATATCAAATATTACTGATAATTTGATAGAAGCATAAAAACATAGGCCAATATTCTACATGTACTACTTAGTTACATAGAATCATAGAGTTGAAAGAGACCTCAAGAACCATCCAGTCCAACTAACTACCTTAGTTGTGTAGCTAAGCTAAGTAATATATTCTGGTAAGACCCTCCCCAAATCTACTTTACCAAGCATCAGATCTATGGAGAGAAGGAGGTCCTTTCTACTAGCAATCAGGACATGGGCAAATCACATCCCCATCTTCCTTCTGCCAGGCAGCACAGTAGCAATAAGGAAGTGAAACAGACATCCTGCTTCTGATTGTTGCAGCCTCAATGGCTGGAAGAAGGGAGACGTGGGAACGTCATCTCACTGTGTCTCAGTCCCCAGTGGAACATGACCTCTTCTCTCTGCATGACTAATGATTCAAGAATAAAGTAGGTTTCAGAGGGGGTAGTTGTGCTTATAGCTATGGTGTCACAATTGTGATTATGTAGTAACTATGAATACATATCTACTTTATTGTTGTGTGTCTTCATAGAATCACAGAATAACGGAATCATAGAGTTGGAAGAGACCACAAGGGCCACCCAGTCCAACCCCCTGCCATGCAGAAACTCAAAATCAAACCATCCCTGACAGATGGCCATTCAGCCTCTGTTTAAAGACCACCAAAGAAGACGACCTTCAAATTGTTTCTGACTTATGGCAACCTTAAGGTGAACCTATCATGGGGTTTTCTGGGCAAGGTTTGTTCAGAGGAGTTTTGCCATTGCCTACCCCTGAGGCTGAGAGCATGTGACTTGCCCAAAGTCAACCAGTGAATTTCATGGCCAAGCTAGGAATTGAACCCTGGTATCAAGAGTTGTTGAACAACACCCAAACCACTACACCACATTGGCTCCCTAGATCTGTTATAGGTGAGTAATTCATCCACAAGTATAATCTTGAATTCTGGCATACATTAAGATAGTTATCTCCTTATTTATTCAAATTTCCTTTTAAAATAAAATTCATTTTTATATATAAAAAATGTACCTTTATCTCTAGAGATACAGAATATCCTAGTATGTTTATCTGCTTTTCCCAACTTTGAAAAAAGGAAAACAGAAAAACAACCATTATCGTAAAAAAAAAAAAGGGAGTGAAGTGGTAAATAATTACAATTGCCCAAAATTATTTGTTGTATATTTTTTCCTATTAAAAATTTCCACACACTAGTGATTTAATGCACATCAAATTACTTTTAACCAGTCTATAAGCTGTTCTTTAAAATATATATATATATATTAATACATCTGTGTTATTTTTCGAATCAGCTTTGTAAAACTAAGGGGTTTTGCAGATGGCACAAAGTGCCATCTTCGAGCCAAGGAAGGGGAGGGGCAGCCAGATGCCAACTGCCCCAACCCCTTCCTGAGGACGTCATTGGAGTTCCTGCTGTTGCACATGGCGAGCACTTCAATGACGTCCTTCCATCACAGCGTCCAGACACACTGCAATGGAAGAGATGCCAAAGAGGCATGCACTACCTCTTCCGGCACCCTTTCCACACCTTGAGGAAGGAGTGCTATTTTAGTGCTCCTTCCAGGGCCAGAAAAAGATTGGATTGGGCCTGAGGTATGGGGCAGCCCATCTGCATCCCCTCTAACTCTTCTCTTTTTCTTTCTCTGCATTTATCTTTACATCATCATGTCTGGGCAGTGTTCACATGGCCATAATCATGGCAACTCATAGCTATTAGTAACACCTGATCCATTGAGCCAGGTTGAGTCTCCTTATCTGAAATGCTTGGGATCACAATTGTTTTGAATTCATTTTTTCCCCAGATTTTTCAATATGTGCATAGGCATAATGAGATATCTTGGGACCCAAATCTAAACATGAAATTCATTTTCATATATACCTTATAAAAACAGCCTAAAGGTAATTTTATACATACTATTTTAAATAATGTTGTGCATGAAACACAGTTTGTGTACACTGAACCATCAGAAGGCAACAGTGCCACCCATGTGAACAATTTTGGATTTTAGAGTATTTTCGATTTCTGGATAAGAGATACACAGTGCATACAATTTACCTCATACAAGGCAGAACACTGATTATTTTAGCTCAGTATTATCTATCTCTGGATTTGGGAAAGTGTTCGTCACTGGCCATAAACATCCCTCCCTATTTTGAATTCCCACCACACATCCTGAGATAATCTAAAATAAGAAGAAGCTGTATTGGCATCATGATTTGTTGGTCAACCATGAAATAACAAGATAAAATACAAATAAGTGGATTAAACAAGGGCCATTTATTGACCTAAAAAACTACTTAACTGTTTGAGGCCTGGGAGTAAGCAAACTAATAAACAAGGAGAGAGAAACCTGGTGCAGGTCCAGCTGAGGCCCAGATGTCAACTTAAGACATCTCCCCGGCTATCCCTTGGGTGAAACACCAGACTCCAAGGACAATCCAATGGGGATTTGTTGCTACCTAGACCAGTCTTCTTTGGAAGGTCAAAACCTGGAAATCCCCCTCCCAAGTCACTAAACTTCACAAGTAAACCCCAAATCATCCCCAAGGGCAGTCTTCTTCCCACATCTCCCAGTTGCTTACTCAATGGAGGCAGTGTCAGAGACCAACCCTCCACCGCACCACGGTGGGATGCCAAGGTGTACACCAATGTAACCCCCTCCCCTGTTACCTGCAAGGGAAATCTATTTAATGACACTACTACAATCCAATTATCCAATTCCCAATAGTATGGGGTAGGTGGGGGGAAAACAAAAAACAAGTAATGGGGAAAATTCTTACCCAGTCCCTAGATGATCAGCAAAGCTCACATCACACTGAGGGTGTGTCACAAATTGGGAAGAAGAGCCACTCTATGGGGCACCAGGCTTAAATAGCCTTCTCAGCTGTCCACTATCACATGGCACAATCAGTCCAAGCTGATACTACCATCTGGCCTCTATTCACAGAGGCCAACAAAGAGGCCCCCTCACCTGCAGCACTTTTGCTGTGAAGTTCAGGGACCAATTTGCTGAAATCTGGTGGCAGGTAGATTAGTTCTAAGTGGCATTCCATATTCAGAGAGAATTCCCAAGTATCAACTGTTTCAAAATTATTTCTTAGAAAAATAAAATTGAAGTTTAGTTTTCTGTCCCAAGAAGGAGCAATGTGGCAGCACTGAGTCTCAAGTTTGGCAGTAGTGCTGTTGTGAGTGGGTTCAATGACAAGCATGTCAGTCAGAAATGGATTTTTAAAAATTGATTCTCCTGACTCATTTTGTTTCCTTTAATTTAATTTCCCCCCCCCTCCAGAAATCATTTTGAAAATGTTTAAATGACATGTGAATGTAATGAATTTTCCAAGTTTCTGTTACCACCATTATTTTTTTACAGTACCATCATTGCTGTAGAAACTGAACTTTTACTACTGAGAGGGTTAAATCTCAAATCGCTTGAATGTAAGGCAAAGTAAGAAATAAAAATGCAGCACTGATAAATCCAGAGAAAAATAATATTATCCTGATTAATCACAAGTCTTTGAGTAATTAAAAGGTGTAATTATAGACTTGATTACAGAAAAGGTCAAGTAAAGAGGGCTTTGTGGTGGTTTAAAAACAATTTGCCTATTAACCTCTCATTTTAGTTCCAGTTGGATTGCATGCATGCACAGAGATCTCTTTAATAGTAATGACAGTGTATATTTGCAAGAAGGCTATCATGATATCAAAGAATTGCTCAGAGATTTGCAAAAGCAATGACCAAAAATGGAAATTTGATGCTCTGATATAATATGAAGAGCATTTAAATTGAAGAAAGTCTATGGTGACTACAACCTATCCTTTTCATCTGCTGTTTTGAAAAAATCAGATATTTCTTTGACTGTTACTTTCTTTTTTGCTCTTTTCTAATATTTGATCTTGCATACATTATTAATAGTGCATTAAATATAGTCTTAATATTTGGGAGAAATGCTATTTTCCTTCATTGCTTTTGTCTTCTTGCTATTTTATCAAATATTGAAAAGACTCAAGTAATTCTTTCTGTAGTCTCATATTAAATAAGCACTGTTGACATTTCTGTCTGCAGTAATTTATGCATAGAATAATTAGTTAATATTTGGTACAAAATCCATAATTAACTATGGGATATGGTGATTTAAAGAGAGGCAGCAACGGCATTATTTCATGTAGATTTTATTAATACTTTCTCTTTGTGGATTTTAATATCTCTTCAGAAGCCTGGAAATAAAATTTCCCTACCATTTGGTCTTTTCCTATTTGGATGGCATTGTACCTAATGGAGCTTGAAATTAACATGACTTTTTGTTTACTTCTTGGATTTGCGCAAGCAATATCAGTGATGTTGATCTAGTTTGTTAGTTAAATGCTACTGCAAAGGATGCCCAAAGCATAATGTGTTTTCTCACAAGCTTCACACACTTCAGAGCATACATGCAGCATTATTGAAATGACAAACAGGTAATAAGTGAGGATCATGGAGCCTTGATACACAAATTTTATGCAGGTACAAATGTTCCTCTATACAGACAAAGGTTTCTCAGGCAAGGATTCCACAATTTAAATGGGAGGGCATTTCCACACTATATTGCTTCATGAACCAAACTTCAAGTTAATCTTCCACTCAGGTGAAAAGTATGGTTTGCACCCAGATAAACAAACAAGCATATTCACATTCTGGTTAAGCCACTGGCATGAAACAATGATTCTGTGATTCCTCATTATAGATGTAACACATAACTCATTTTCTCTTCAGAGGAAGCAATGAGTAATTTTCCTCAATTTTCTACTTAGAAAGATTCAGAAAGTCTTTGAAAATTACACAGTGTTTGAAGTCTATTCACAGCTTGGGACTTATCTGCGCAAAATTCATATATGGTATCTTTGCATAGAAAACAGCATTTTCTGCACAGAATACATTCCTGGACCCACATGGTAAATGGTGCTACAGGGGAAGGTATACATATGATGGCCTTCATAGTCAGAGGAGATAAGTTATTGCATCTGGCACAGCATGCCAATAGCCAGAGACTATTTAAATCCTGGTCACCCCATTGTGTATCTCTCTGCTCTTCACTTTGAGGTCCATCCTTCTGTCTCCAGTGCTGTGTGAGCTTTGCTGGTTGCTTCAAGGCAGAGAAGGATTTTTTCCCTTTACCTGTTTGATTGTTTGTTTTTTACCTATTGTATCCAGGGGACTTTAATGACTTGACTGAGTTGTTTCTGTAAATAGGCTGTCAATGGGCAGGTAGCAGCAAGTAGAATGTAAAGTATGGTGCACAACGTTGGTTGGCCAAGGAACAACCGAGTAATTGGATTGCCCTCAATGCTCAGGTGTTTTGCCCAAGGGAAGACTGAGGAAGTAATCAAAGGGTGACTCCTGGCCTCAGCTGATACTGTGTCAGTTTGTTTTCCCCTCCTGCTCCTTTCCAAGTTCAATGCAATTTAAATAGGTTCTAGGTCAAACTAAGGGGGGTTGCAGACTGTCAGAAATAGTGTGAATTCAGTCCACTTTTAGGGTTAGGGTTAAGGTTAGGGAATCATGGGGACTGTATTTTATTGTGGCACTAGAGTTCTCTGACAAAGAAGGTTCAATGTCTCAGAAAAATAACAATTCCCATGATTCCCTAGCACTAACCCTAAAAGTGGACTGAATTCACACTATTTTTGACAGTCTGCAACCCCCCTAAGTGGCTCTTATTTAACCCAAGTTTCTGTGTCTGGTTTTGTTATTCCAGGGTTGGTTTTGAAAACAGCATTTTCTATGCAGAAAGTAACATTTCACCACAAATAGATCATTTTCTGCACATAACATTTTCAGTTCAGAAAATGCTGGGCACAATAACCACATACAAATTTGTCATGGAATAAGGTTTGAACTGTGAACATGATTGTCAGATCAAGATTCTTATCATCAGAGTTATTTATCATCATCATCAACAACAACAACAACACTCAAAAACATATTTTTTGGGCATTTTTCAAATATTTTTCAACATTCCCCCCACCCTTACTCTTGGCTTCTACTCCTGACATAGTATAATACCATGTCACACAAAAATACAACATTTTATCACCTGGCACAACAGAACTTTCACTCCCTCCCCCCAGCTTCCTGCATTCCTGACAAAATCTGTTCCAAAGGATACAGGCTTCCTCAAGGATATAGAACAGAGGTTTTTTGTTTTGTTTTGTTTTTTTTTTTGCTTGCTGTTTTTCAATAATTTTTTTTTTCTGAAATCAACTGGCCTGCAATAGACTAACTGATGCTTTCCTCTAACTCAGTGGTCCCCAAACTGTGACCTTTAAGAGATGTTGGACTTAAGCTCCCAGAAGCCTCAGTCATGTTGGCCAATAGTCTGGGATTCTGGGAACTGGTCCAGAATCCCTTAACAGCACAGTTGGGGACCACTTCTGCTCCTTCTTTAAATTATCTGTACTTCTAACACATATATTTCTTCTAAGAAACATTACAAATCAATATTCCCCTATTTAGTGTGTCTTAATTTGGGATTTTTGTTCCTATAATTGCCTTTGCACATTATTTCATTTTGGTTGGGATGTTAATTCTAATTCGATCTGGATTTTTTATTTTTATTATTATTTTTATTAGTTTATAAATATACATAAAATATAACTTATTTATAACAAATATTCATCTAATACTTATACACATTTCTATGTACTTCTCCTTAGTTCTTCGATATTAAGAACACATTTTTCACCCCTTGAAATTTATCCTTTCTATATTTCTTATCTTATTAATTGCACCTTTACTTATAACACCCTTTACTTGCAACAGCCAAATAACATTTCTTTACACAATTATTTTTCTATATACCTGATTTGTTTATAACTTTTTTACTTTGCCCATTTATTCCCATCTTGACTTTAAATATTTTTCTACAGGAGTCCATTCTTCCTCCGTCAGTTCTGGATCTTTTCCACTTAGTAATCTTGTTAATCTATCCATCTCTTTCATTTCAATTAATTTTGAAAGCCAATCATCAATTGTTGGGATCACTTCTAATTTCCACTTTGAGGCAATCTGTATTCTCGCAGCCGATACCATGAAAGAAGTATCCTCCAGTATTTCCTTTCTATCATTGGATCTATTTTATTCGTCATATTTAGTAAATAAAACTCTGGGTATAATTCAAACTTAAACTTCAATATATTTTCAATTGTGGTGTGTATATTTTTCCAGTAGGTTTTTATTTTTGGACATCTCCACCATACATGATACCAAGAGCCCACGTTCTGCTTACACTTCCAGCATTCGTTAGACTTTTTATTATAGATTTTTGCTATTCTAGCTGGGGTAAGGTACCATCGTTGTTCCATCTTCCAAAAATTTTCTTTTAGGTCTTGTGAACTTGTGAATTTTTCTGTTCTTTTCCTTGTTCTATCCCAAAGTTCCAATTTTATCATTCTTCCTATATCCGTTGCCTTATTTTTATATTATTATAACAATAGTGTCCCTAAATCTGTGTTTTCAATGTATGGGTTCTATAAACCAGATATTTCCATTTAGGGAAAATAAGCAATTAATTATGAATGTCAATTGTGTCCAAGCTAGGGAATTATGCTCCCTGAAGGAAGCCTATCTTCATACTATTGCTACCAAACAACTATTGTCTCCATCAGCTTTCAAAATCTTCTTTTATCATCAGCTACTTTTGAAACTTTGTAGAAAAGTTCATCTAAGGGTAATTATTTAAGATTTACATGAAACTGCTGGGAGACATCCTCTGAGGCATTACAGTGGAATGGCACTCAGCCTTGTGGTTCTTTCTTCCCTGACTCTAAGCAAGTAATTATAAATATCTCTGTCTCTTGCCTTTCTAAATGGGCTGGATGATTGTGAACAAACTACCATTAAATCTCAACAGAGGTTCTAATGGCAACTAGAAAACCTGGTTTGGGGATTAGGATTCAATCCCAGTTCTAAAGAGGTTGTACTCCCTATGGAAGATCAGGTTGGTATCTTGGGAATGCTATCCAGTCCCTGGTTATTCAGATGGTGTGAGTGGTGAAGGTTACATGTGCATAATTTTGTATATAACCTTTTCTTGGGTCATTCTTATCTGACAATAGTTACTCATGCTTTAAATATATCACATTAGACAATTTCAATGTGCTCTGTCTTGGGCTACACTTGAAAAGGATCCAGAAACTTCCACTGGTACACACTCACTTCAGTCAACAGGAAAAGTTATTGCACTTAAACATTAAGAAGAACTTCCTGATGGTAAGGGCTGTTCACCAATGGAACACACTCCCTCAGAGAGTAGTGGAGTCTCCTTCGTTGGAGGTTTTTAAACAGAGGTGGGATGGGCATCTGTCTGGAGTGTTTTAATTGTGTCTTCCTGCATGGCAGGAGATTGGATTGAATGGTCTTTGTTGTCTCTTCCAACTCTATCATTCTATGATTCAAAACTTTATTGTTCCTAAGGTAAATTAATGTGGTTGTTCTTAACTTTAATGCTTTAGGAGACCTAGGCTCTGGCTCTCTGATGAACTGTCTGGCTCAATATGTGCCTGTCTGATTATTAAGATCAGCAAAAGAGTCTCTTTTGAAAATGCCCTCACTTGCAGAGGTTTTAAGTATTACTCTGCAAAACACTCCATTTGGGTTAAGGAAGGAGTTTAATACAAATCATAATAAATCTACAAAATTATTATAAAAACAAGTTTAAGTGTTGTTTTTGTAAAACAGTTTTAGCCATGAACACTTTACATCAAAATTGTTTTTGTAGATTTATTATGGATTAGTCTAATTATTCTTTATTTCTGCCTTTTTTGTGCCACCTTGGTGAGTATCAGAGCTTGGAAGTAAAGCAGTTACCTGGAAAACATTGTCTTTCTTGTAAATCAAGGCATAATTAATTTATGTTTTAAAAGAAACCCCACAAGTCTAATTACATCAGAAATGCATTTAAAGACATTTTAGTGGTATTTTTGAAAAGAATGTTTAAAGTTTGATGCCATTCTCATATGAAATCTAAAATGGTTAGTTTAGAAAGGTTCAATAGAGGTAAATAAAGAAGCGATAAGCAATGCAACAATGCATAATGAGTTGTATTGTATTTTTTTTCTGAGACATTGAGACTTCTCTGTTAGAGAACTCTGGTGCCACAATAAACTACAGTTCCCATGATTCCCTAGCACTACGTCAGGGCAGTTAAAGTGGACTCAATTTGCACTATTTCTGGCAGTCTGCAAAGGCCCTCTCCTGAAAGAAAAAGTAACTTCCCAGATCTTCTTACAAACATTTACTCTAGGAAGGCCAAATATATATATATTACTGAGAGGAAAAGGTTTAGTACTGAGTAACAAATCGAAACATGCAAAACTCTTTATTATTGTTGTTTGAGATGTTTGCTTGAATACCAATTGTTCCAGCAGCTATAGCCAATTATCAGTGATTCATGCAGAATATGTATGTGTCTGTTTTCCCTGTCATCTCTGAGCTGCTTACTGCATATACTTGTCTATAGGTCAAAAAAATAATGCCAAAAACTGACCCCAGTATCCTGGGTCAACTTATATAGGGGTCAGTACAGTAATACTGCTCACAAAAAAGTCCCAACACCCCATTCCCCTTACCTTAGCAGCTGCTGCTCAGTCAAGAAGAATTTGTGAATGTTCCTCCTTTCCCAGGGAGCAGAGAAAGAGCCCCAGTTGGTTTGCAAGGCATGCATGTATGTGTGTGTTTAAGTCTCCCCCTTTCCCTGGGACAGGGATGGAGCTGGTTGATTTGCAAGGAGAGAGTGCATGTTTGTTGGGGGGTGGGTGGGTTGTCATTTACATCCTTTGTTGCACGCCCCTAAGTTGTATCTTCGACTTATCCACAAGTTATATCAAAATCCAAAATTTTGGACTCCAAACCTGCCTTCAACTTATAGATGAAGTCAACTTGTTCACGAGTATTTATGGCATATTCCACATGCAAAAAGACTGTATTCTAAACCACTCTATTCACTAGTAAGAACCATGAGCAGTAAGACATTATGAACAGCACACACAATATAGACACTTTGGCTTTAGGCCAGTTTCTTTCCAAGCATATCTGATAATTTAACATGATAGTTTTGTTTTGCAGTAAATGTAATTTCAGGTTCATTTTTATTTTACACTTGACTTAAGAAAATAATTCATAGTTTAAATTATATCCTCTAGGCAGGGAATCTATAAAGTAAGCTAAGTGTGTATATGGCAGTACAATTTTCCTATGATCATCCTTCCTAAACAGATTTACTTCTTCCCCATCAGAGACCAATCTTGCTCTGGAATTACTGAACAGGTCTGTTCTTTCATAAAAGTATACCATAACTAACTAAAACTAAGATGAGTGATACCCATGTGCGAAGTTGAGAAGAATTGTACAATTTGACCCCTTATTCAGATTGACTGACTATCTGTTCCTATTTTTTTTTAAAAAAAAATAAATCTGTAGTTCCTTTGCTCTTGACTTATTTAGGAACAGTTCATTTTTCACACTATTTTAGGATATTCTAATAACCATTACTCCTTCTACAATGAGCATAAAATTTTTGCATCAGATAATTCAGGCAGGCAAGCAGTCCCTCCTTTCTTACTTTCTCAATCTTCACTTTCTTAAAAGAAACAGAAGAAAAGATCCAAAAGTACTAAAAGGAAACCACTCTATGTATACTCTTGGGTTAAGAGAATCATATCAAGAAGTCACTATATGTAGCTGAGTAATGAGAGCCAGTGTTGCATAGGCTTGAGTGTTACTCAATGATTCTGGAGACCAGGGTTTGATTCTCAGCTCAGCCATGAAAACCACTCTGTGACCTTGGGCAAGACACATACTCTCATCTTCAGGGGAAGACAATGGCAAACCTCCTCTGAACAAATCTTGCCAGGAAAACCCTGAATAAGTCAGAAATGATTTGAAGGCACACAACAAGATTATTGTTCAATGGGTCACAAAGAATAAGAAATCAAAAGGGTGAAATCTAATGATTTCTATTGATCCACTACAGTTGGTAGAACCTATTCTCCCTCCTCTTTGGAACACATTTTGGGGACGTTGACAGTGAATTAACAGAGAAGAGTAAGGGAAAATTCTGTTGGATGAGTGGATTTACCTGGAAGAAACCCCAAAGATATGACAATCTTTCTATTTAGCAACACTTTGTTCTGGATAACTGTAATTCATATAAATCTTTCTAAATACAATTAGTGGAAGACTGCTTGAGTATAATTGGCACAGAACATATGTTCAGTACTGTATTGGAGAATATATGCCATGTCCAAGGGTAACTCAAGGTCATACACAACCTTATTGTATTTCTCTATTGTCTGCTGTATTATCTGTCTTTAAAGAGTACTCTCTCTGACCTACTGGTTCAAACAAGAAATATCATGAACCTGCTATGTTAGCTCGGCTCCTTGGCAGATGAATGCCATTTTAAAACAAGTGCAATTTTATTGTCTGTTTGGCTCTGATCCAAGCTATAAAGGAAAAACTAGAAAGGAAAACTGGTATTCTTGGCTACTCTTATACTGTCATGTCTTTTGGGCTTCTTACAATATAGTTTGCTTGAAACTCCCCTCAGTTTTAAAAATGTATGACAACAACAATATCAGTATGCCATTTTCAAATTTAATTATATCATTCTGACCTTTTATCTGTGCTAAGGTAAAAATACTGGGATAATGGACTCAAAATATTTCTTTATCCTGCCCACATGTGCTTCAGGTCAAGGATAATAATTAAAATTGAACTTACCACCTCATTACTATACCAAGTTTTATATTACTATTCCTATTCACACTTTCAGCCTGCTCATGCATACCTATAAAGGTATGTTCCTCAGCACTTCACTTCATACATCTGACAAAGTAAAGTCTGCAGAATCTTATTTTATGCTTTTATTTTCTTTCGGTTAGTCTCAAAGGTGTTACAAGATCCCTTTATATGCTGATCTGGACTAACGGCTTTTCCCCCCCTTCAAATTTACCAATATGAATTAGAAGTACAGTTTTTCTTTTAGTTATTCTGGCTCAACAGCCAGAAGCAAAAAGAAAAGCCACTCTGTTCACAGATGGAACATGTTTTATTTTAAAGTATACAGCTACATATTTCAGCTACATATTTCAGTCAGCCCTATAAAAATAAGTTTAAGGACATCCACTAGTTGTTCTCCACTTCACCTGTCTGTATTACCCCCACTAACAAACCCTCCAGCAAAATTTGCTTTGCAACCCAAGATCAGTTCACATTTCCAGAGGATGATACTTTTTCTTTTTCAGTGTGCCTGCCAAAGGTGTTCATCCTCTTTCCCTTTCTTATGTATAAAATATTGAGTAATATTTCTTATAAGTAAATATTGCTGCAGCAGTGATGGAGACTTCTAGATTTAGGTTTCCCCTCTTTGGACATGAGATCATTGTTACTAATCCTATTTACTTGGAAACATAGGATGTTGTGTAGCCACATCACAACTTTACTTTTGTGCACTAGAAAGCAGACTGCTTGACAGGTTGAAGACAAGAACAGCATGATAAAGAAGGGCAAAAATAGCCAAACATTCTAGAGTAAATGTAGCCATTTCAGTGCTAAAACTGTTTTACAATGCTAAGTGCAAAACCTCAGCTAGTAACAAAACATGTTTGGGAACAGTTCCTGTGAGAATCATTGTGTGAGAGAAATGTCGATACTGATCAGGCAACTGCAAAGAGAGGTTTTCAAGGAAGTGTAAAGCTTTGTTAGGGCCAAAGGTTTTGTTAAATATTCAATATTTGGAGCCTCAAAATTTACATAGTATCTTTTTATTGATCCTGCCACATCTTTCCCAGAACAGCGATGGAGACAACATAATCACATCATCTACTTTCTATGCTGAGTGTATTAGTGGGTAACACATGGATGAAAGACCCCAGTATTAGAAATAGCCAGTGTTCCCTTGGGTGTGCTTACTTGTTTATGTGTGTCAGAGTGGATAAACACCACAGGCATCAGTTTTATCCATGTTTCCTAACAAACTAAACACAATTGTTCCCTGTAAGGCTTCCTTAAAGCCATTCTTTTGCAATGTAATTCCCAATCTGATTTTATTGAAAGCTACCTCAAGGTTTCACCTTATTTTCTAAAGAATGAATGGAAGGATTATACTAATTTTATTTCTGCTTCTCACTCTAGCACACCACTTGTTAAAATAACATCACTACACTTACTTACCTACACGTACACATTCACATACCGATTGAGGGCTTGTATTTTATTTCTATTTCCCATCCTAGGACATCAATTGTTAAACATCACAGTGCACCTGCAAAGACTGAAGGCTTCCTTAGGGCCCGATTGCTGCATGCAACCATGAAAAACATAAAAACAGTATTCACAAGAAAGCTCATACAGCTTTCTTTCCATAAGCCAGAGCTGGGAAAGTGTGGGCTGCACACAGCTTCTCCCTTCTCCATTTTCTCAGACCCTGAAGCTTCCTGGCAACTCCACAAATCCTCCTAAACCCTTATTGATGCATCTTTATCTGTTCCTCCCCTTCATCAAAATGAAATCTAATACATTTGCAATGCAGTGATTTGACTTTCCCAGAATCTCCAAAACCATCATGATCTTTCTTGAGAGGAAAACTGGCCTAAAATGATGGCCAGAAGTGATTTGGCATCACTTTCAGGGCAGGTGAGGGTCATGGGGAGAGGTGCAGGGTGAGAATTGGTCTCCGAGTCTTGTACAGGTGCCTATTCTAATAGAGCTGCAAAACAAAGTGCTCTGTGGGAGACTTCCCTTGAACCTAAAGGGCTCTCAGAACAAATAAATGCCATCCGTGGAAGTAAGTCACTTCACTGCCCAAAGGATCCCAGCAGAAGAAACTACATACATCCTGTGGCCTAATGCCACTTCAGCATTGTGGATGAAGCACCACCCTGCTCTGATGGTGCACCAGTGTTCCCTGGTCCATGATTCTTTAAATAGGAAAGGGGGATCCCTGTCCTTATCTCTCATTCTCTCTCTCACACACACACTATGTGGTGGATCTTCCAAGATCCTACTTGTTTAACAATATTTTCATGAGCAGGTATCATATCAGAGAGGCCTAAATTCAATTGCTAGTCTCGATTGAATCAATGGGATTTGCATAAATGCTGACCTGCCATTCAGCAATTGATTAAATGGACTGTTCTAGTTGAGATTTCCAATTGGATTTAGGCCTCAATTCTCTTTATAAATGCTTCTACACAACATGACAAATTGTCATTTTATAGACAGCATAGCTATGTCCCCATGATTCTTCTGTGAAAATAATTAGTACCTGTTTGCCTATTCAGCTCTAATCCTCATTTATTGCCATGTCATCAAAGGTTCCTGTATTTGTACTCCTTTCTCCAAGTTTTGTTTGTTTGTTTTTTAATTAAATATTTATTATTAAAAAAATGGAAACAATTCACAGTAAACAACACTAACAATGACAATCAAAATAACATACATTCTTTCATGTCAAAACACCATCACCATCAGAGCACCCTTTCAACCCCTCCCCCCTACCTACCCCCCCAATCCCTATCTCAACCTACAGAACACAACATCCTAACTTGCCATTCGTTCAGTACATTCAATACAGTCAATACAGATATATATATATATAAAACTTCCTAAGTTTCGGCTGATCAACTACCAACACTTTGTTTTCCTACTACATTCCTGACGCTACATTATTTCTATATTATTAATTAGCTTTAAACCTCAAACTCCATTAAATAAAGTTTATGAAGTGATATGTACCATGACTTAAATTACAAATGACATTTCACATTTGTACTTCCAGAAATCATCTGGTTTTTTAAACACAAATTCTCACCTACATAATCATTCGTATTCTTATACTTACAATTTATTCCATATCTAAGACCATGTCATTCTAACAATTTTACAGCTAACCCATGGTATGTACTATTTTTAAAATAAGATACAAATGGCTCCCAAATTTTATTTTGTCTTTCCCATGAGTCCCTGTGCAGTACCGGCATCAATTTATGTGAAACTACACAATCTAACAATTTATATATCCATTCTCTTACATCCGGACCTTCCTTACATCTCCATTTTATGGCGTAAACAATTCTAGCTGTAGTGGTAATATAAAATAATATTTTTTTCCGTAATTTCGCTCAATTATCTCATCAGAAAACATCCCCAAGAGATACATTTTAGGATCTTTGTCCACTTTCCTGGGCATAATTTGTGTAACAATCTTATGGATATTAGTCCAATATCGCTTAGCACTGTCACAGTACCACCACATGTGTATGAAGGTTCCTTTGGCATCTTGACATTTCCAACATTTATTGCTGACCCCCTTTTGCATCCTGGCTAATTTAGCCGGGGTTAGGTACCATCTATGTGCCATCTTATGGAAGTTCTCTTTTAAGTCATAACTTAAAGTATGCTTTAATCTCTGGTTCCAAGTTTTTTCCCATTGGGCCAATGGTATAACTTGTTTTAAATCCATGGCCCAGTTTATCATGATGTCCTTAATAGTATCCTTTTCCTGATCAAGTTTTAACAGCCATCCATAAAATCGAGATATATTTGACATCTTCTAGTTTTCTATGATTAATTCAAATTCCTTATCTATCTTATCAATTCCTTTGCTATTTCTATCAATTATAAACCTAAGTTGTTGGTAGAGAAACCAACCACATTCATAACCTTCGGATCGTAATTCATCCTGTGACTTGAGTGTTATTTTACCTGAGATACTCTCAAACTTAATGAGGTCTGCATAGGTAACACATCTATTCTGGTCTAATCTTTCCCTTCTGAAAAGGGCTTCATTTGAGGATGCCCATAATGGAATATTATTACCTATATATGCCTTATATTTCTTCCACACTCTCAATAAGGATTTTCGGATGAAGTGATTTTCAAAATCTCTGTTTACTTTTAATTTCTCATAGAATAAGTAGGCAATGAAACCATATCTTAGCACGGCCCCTTCCAATAACAACAATTCCCTATTGTTTAGCTGGAACCAATCTAACATCCATGAAAAACAACATGCTTCATAGTATATTTTTAAATTTGGTAACACCATGCCACCCCTTTCTATTTTGTCTTGTAATATCTTCATCCTGAACCTTGGTTTTTTACCACTCCATAAGAACTTTGTGATTTCCTGGTGCCATTTTTGGAATGGTGCTTCATTTGTAATTATTGGCAAGTTTTGAAGCAAAAATAATACTTTAGGAAGGATATTCATTTTAATTGTTGAAATTTTCCCTAACCACAACAGCTTTATACTCTTCCATCTTCCTAAGTCTTTCTTTATCTCATTCCACTTCTTTCCATAGTTATTTTTAAATAGATCTACATTTTTAGTTATTATAGTAATACCTAAGTATTTTACTTCTTTTTTAATTATAAATCCTGATTTCGCTGTGAGTATTGCTTTTTCCTCTGTGTTTATATTCATTGTCAGAATCACAGTTTTACTTTTATTTATGCTTAATCCAGAGACTTCTGCGAAGGCCTCCAGTTATTTAATTACCTCCTCTATATTTTCCAGCTTAGATATAGTTAAGACTAAATCATCAGCATACACTCTGAGTTTCATCTGTCTATTTTGTATCTTAATACCATCTATTTCCTTATTTTCTCTGATGTTCGTGTTTAAAGTTTCTAATACCATCACAAACAATAGAGGGGAAAGGGGGCACCCTTGTCTTGTACTTTTCTGAACCTGAAAGAATTTTGTTTTCTCTGTATTAATTATTACTTTGGCTCTTTGATGTTTATAGATAGCCCTAATCCAATTTATAAATTTAGGCCCAGTATTTAATTTATCTAGACATTTTATCATAAACTCCCAGCTCACCTTATCAAAGGCCTTCTTGAAGTCAATGAAAATCATAGCCAATTTTTTACTTACGTCTTTTTCATACAACTCTATAACGTTCAAAATATGTCTTACATCAGGGGTAGGCAACCTAAGGCCCGGGGGCCGGATGCAGCCCCCCAAAGCCTTTGGACCAGCCCCAGGCTGGTCCTGCTGCTGCCGCCGCCCCCTGCTGCCTGCCATGATGATCTTGATCATTGTTGTTATTACTTGTTCTTGGGGTTTTCTTGGCAAAATCTCCACAGGGGTTTTGCCATGGCTTTTCTGGGGCTGAGAGAGAGTGCATGCATATTTTTAATGTTTTTTTTAAAAAATATTTATTTATTTATGGTGCTTCGGCCCCCCCGATTGTCTGAGGGACAGCAACCTGGCCCCCGGCTCAAAAAGGTTGCCTACCCCTGTCTTACATTGTTTCTTATGCTACGCCCGGGTAAATAGCCGTTCTGTTCTAATTGGGTCCACACCGCTAAGATTTTTTAAAGTCTCTCAGCTAATATCATTGCGAAAATTTTATAATCTATGTTCAACAAAGATATAGGACGGTAGTGTTTAATCTCTGTGTTGTCTTTGTCATCTTTTGGTACTATTGTAATATTCGCTTCTGACAATGTTTCTAGGCAGTCTTCCAAACCGATGTCATTCATCATTTTTTTTCCATGGGGGCAATTAATTGTTCTCTAAATAGCCTATAATACTCCGCTGGGAATCCATCTGAACCAGCCGCTTTATTCAGTTTGCACTAATTTATAGCCTCCATAATCTCCTGCGCAGTGATCTTTGAGTTTAAGCTCTTTTGCTGTTCGTCTGAGAATGGTTTTAAGTTACAGTTTTCCAGATATTTATCTATTTTGTCTGTATTGATAGCCTCTTTTTTATAGAGCTCATGGAAGAAATTTCAAACAATCAGTTTTAGATTTTCTGGATCTGCTATCTCTCTACCTTTATCTTTTAATTTATTTATCATATTTTGCAATTTCTTATGCCTCAAGTAATAAGCTAAGAGTCTACCTGGTTTGTTTAATCCTTCAAATAATTTTTGTTTTGTGTATTTCATCTTTATACTCATCTCATCCATAATAACAGCTGTAGCCTCTCCTGTAAACCTTTAATATCATCAGATAAAGACATATTGTTTGGATATTTTCTAAGCAATGCTTCTTTAATTTTTAATTGTGTGTTCAACTCTTTAAATTTAACTTCTCTTTCCTTTTTCCGTTCAAATCCCTTCTTAATAAATATGCCTCACATCACAGCCTTTGACGCATCCCAAATAACTCTCATAGATGTTTCATGGACCATGTTGTCTACAAAGAAATTTTTCAAATTCTCTTTAACCTCATTGATTATTTTCTCATTCTTCAGCAACACCCCATTTAATCTCCAACTAAACTCTTTCCCCTTGTCCCTAAACTCTATTGAGATGGGATGGTGATCAGACATAATTTTTGGTAAAATTTCTGCCTTAGTGATTCTAGTACAAACATTTTTAGTCGCCAGAAACATATCTATACGGGCCCATGACTTATAAGTAAAGTCTTTATCTTGATTGTGTTTATCTCTCCATACATCAGATAATAATAATAATAATAATAATAATAATAATAATTTTTATTTATATCCCGCCCCTCTGCCAAGCAATCAGGGTGGCGTACAACATTACAAAACTTCAAAACAAAAATTAGTTAGTCTATATAGATCCATCAAATCAAAACACTCTTTGGGTAGCTTCCCTTGTCTGGGTTTTATACCCTTTTCAGACCATCTATCTATAAGTGGGTCAATAACCCCATTATAATCACCCATTATAATCATAGATTCGAGATTTACTCCATTTAATTTATTTAACAAATCCTTGTAAAATTTTCCTTTATTTTCATTTGGGGTGTATATTCCAATTACAAACATCTTTTCACCGTGCATCCATATTTCCACCCCAATGAACCTGCCTTTCGGATCGTTTAACACTTCTTTAGGCTCATACTTATCTTTTACATATAAAACCACACCACGTTTATGTTTATTTGCTGCTGCTACAAATTTTTGTCCTAATTTATTATTTCTCAAAAGATGCACTTCATCATCTCTAATCTTGGTCTCTTGTAAACAAAGAAGTTCACATTGAGCCTTTGTTAGATAATGAAAAAAATGCTTTCTTTTAACTGGCCCATTTAAGCCTTTTTTACATTCCATGAAAGGAATTTGTTAAATTTCAGCATTTGCAGCAATGGGTTCTTCTTCATCCTCAGATGGCACTTCTGACTCCTCCTCCTCCTCTGTATCCACTACATCAGATTCTACCTCAGGCCCATCTAACTTTCTCTTTGCAATATCTGACAAAGGTTCATTTCCTTCCAACTCCATCATATTACTATTTTTTTGTATATCGTCTTCTTTGTGTTTCCCATGTCTAATATCTTTCCGTCTTACTATAATTGAGCCTTCTCTATGCCCCTGCTTACCCTCATCCAACTCCTTTTTCTTATACTTCTGTCTTTCCCTAGTTCTCTCCTCACCTGAATCTGTCTTTCGCCTTTCTCCAAGTTTTGCTATGCACATAACACTTTGGTGATAAAACAGAGCAGGTCACACAGAAATTACTGTTAATTATACTTGTGTCTAAACAGAACACAGTGAAGCTCATATGGCAGTTCACATGACTATTTGTTCTGGATATCTACTGAAGTGTAGTGGAACTAGTAGCCTGGGACAACTCTGTCCAACTGTATATTCTTATTTCTGCTGAAAGCAATGAAATTATTGGGCAACTGAGTAACTATAATAATAAAAGCAGATGTATGAATGTTTAATTGTTAAAGACCCAACTCATCAAATCTAGACACCTGGATTTTGGCATGCAAACAGACATAGGAATATATTCTCTCTCTCTCTCTCTCTCCCCCCCCCCCCCTTTCTCTGTTTTTCTGTGTGGAAATTTAAATCATACATTTGAAGTCTGCAGTGCTATAGTTAATCACTGGATGGCAGACACTTCTAACCAACACATAGCTTTGCAGTTGATAGTTTCAAACTAGGCAGGTGTAGTTTGATAAATGAAGGATTCATCTGTTAGGTATCCCCTCTCACTGCCAAGAAGCAACTCAACATATCCTTCAAAGGAATATACTACAGCAGGGTTGTGACTAAGGGGGGTTGCAGACTGCCAGAAATAGTGCAAATTGAGTCCACTTTTAGGGTTAGGGTTAGGGTTAGGGAATCATGGGAATTGTATTTGATTGTGGCACCAGAGCTCTCTGACAGAGAAGGCTCAATGTCTCAGGAAAAAAACAATTCCCATGATTCCCTAGCACTAACCCTAACTCTAAAAGTGGACTCAATTTGCACTATTTCTGGCAGTCTGCAACCCCCCTATGTGTCTCAGAGGTCATGACTTCACTTACATGGAGGTGGGCTGAAAGTGTCCAGCTTTAAGAATTTAAAAACTTTGCTTGAAGTTCAAGTAAAGGGTAGTCAATTCAAAGTTGGGTAATTTGGCTATTAATAAATAAGACCATGACTACAACCCTTTCCTGAATTAAACTACACACTATAAGATTTATTCATTATCCAGTTTTCTATGCCATTTTATATATATATATATATATATATATATATATATATATATATATATATAATCTTCAATGAGAAAATATTTACTGAGAACAGATGTGAATGGCAGATAAAGGAAGAAATTTGTTATGAAACATGGTCATTTTTAGTTAGAAGATGTCACAGCCAAGTTGCAATGTATTTAGTTCCCAGCCTACAAACATGTGTTCTTTTAAAGGACATTACAGATTGTAATCAACAGATGGCAGAACATGATAATTTGTAGTTTTAATTTTCTGACCATTTTAGTGCTTTAGGCCATTATGTTTAATTCACTGCAAACATTTCCCAAAACTGCAGTCATAGTAACTGAGTCCAGAGTAAAAATGTCTGTGCTTTAAAAAGAAAGAAAAGAAAAGAAGTAAATATAATGTGAGAAGTGTAAAAAGATTCCATTAACATAATTGTTAAGATAAGAGAAGAAATGCAGGAAGATTGAAAGCTTTATCATGTGTAGGTAGCATTTCTGTCTCTCAATGTCTCAATAAAAATTGCAGAGCAAATATATGGAGAAAACAATACTATCAGAAAAACAATATGAATTTCTTTCAATTCTCCAAACATCATTTTACTGTGAGGTTAAGTGATATCAATATATCTTACACAGCAAAATTATAGTAAAACTCTGTAAACAAGGATCTTAACAAAAGGTTTGGAATATGTCCTTACAATCAAATCCAAAACTGAATTCCTCTCCTGGAAAAGTCTACATAAATAGTTTCAGTTATGTGTTGCAAGCCAGCATGGTATAGTGGTTTGAATCCTAGAGGAGTTTAGGAGACCAGGATTTGAATCCTGATTAGCCATGGAAACATTTGGACAAGTCACACCCTCTTAGCCTGAGAGGAAAGTGATGACAAATTTTGCCAAGAACAAATCTTGCCCAGGAACTACTGTAATAGATTCACCTGAGGGTCACCATAAGTGGAAGTGATTTGAAGGCACATAACATGTTGCAAAAGATTCTAATGAAAACTGTATTTCAGTGGGTGCCTGGTATCTGCTGGGGTTTGGTTTCAAGATCTCTCATGGATACCAAAATCTGTGGATGCTCATGTCCATTTAAATACAATGGCAGAAGAAAATGGTGTCCCTTATATTAAGTGGCAAAATCAAACTTTTTTGTTTGCTTTTTTGGAGTGTGTGTGTGTGTGTGTGTTTGGACTATATATACAGACCATTATATTTCATCAAGGACAGTGTGTGTGTGTGTGTGTGTGTGCGTAATATATATACACACAAGAGACTGCACCATAATATTTTCAAGCTGTGGATGGCTGAATCTGTGGATAAAAAAAATCATGGATATAGTTGGGTGTTTGTACTGTCCTTGATGAAATATAATAGTCTATATGCAAGAGAAGTACTGGAGATATGTTTCATCATATTATTTTAATTACTGACAATATTTATTTACTACTCAATAAAAAGTTATATGGGCATTTTATAGTGAAAGTTACAGTCATGAAACATAAAATCATGACCCATGATTACAAACACTAAGATTCTACATGCTAGAATTTAGAATAAAAGCAATAAGTCAATAACAACAAAGTAAAATCAGTCATATGGAATAATAGCAGTTCAAGAAAATACCATACCAAACTGTATGTTCCGACTCTGGAATCAGTTTTAGAAATTTTGCTAGTTAAACCCGAATTCAGAAAGAATGGAACATGGAAAATATGCCATTAGAAGAGGAGTGAACAAGGGAAATCTGCTCAACCCTAGACAAGCTTACATATATTCGAGTGAACATGATTTAAGCACATGCACAGCTTCCTGAGTTATAGATGCCTTTCAAAGCAGCAAAAATGATTTTTCCATCACATCCTGCATAGTTTACCCGGATTCAAGTATCCTGTTGCCCTTTAGATGTTAATCACCTTGGCTAGGGCTGAATTGATTTGCACATTTGGAAGAGAGATGTTTGCCTAACTCTACACAGTTTGGAAAGAGATCTCCAAAGTTCCAGATTAAAAGAGGCCCTTCCTTTGTTGAGATGTGCCTTCATGTTGACTTCAACTTGAAGACACATTCAAATGTCACTGTCATAGCAGTTTTTTGGTAAGTCTGAGTGTGTGACTTGCCCAAAGTCACCCAGCGGCTTTCTATGGCAGGGTTCCACCAGAGTCCTAGACCAACATTCAAACCACTATACCATGCCAGCTCCCTCTTGGCTATCACCTGCTACCTAATCGTGTTAACTAGGGATGTTTGGAAATGATCTTAAATATTATGATGCATAAGAGGTATCCATCTTCAGCCTAAATATTATAAATTGTGTTTCATCCCTTTGAAAGCATGACAGGTCTGGTACTGGTGCTCTAGACTGAATATCCAAGCTTTCCTATGATTAGCAAAAAATATACATATTATATTATATTATATTGAGAATATATATATTCTACAGAGACAGAGAGTTGACATTGACAGAATCAACCCTAGTGCTAACCAACATATGTCAACAGATATGAAAAACAAAATGATGGCCAACAGATTGGAAGCAATTAACATGCATCTCCAGCCATAAAAAGGGAGACACAAGAGACTGCACCAACTATAAGACCATAGCATTGATCTCCCATGCAAGTAAAATCATGTTCAAAATTCTGCAATATAGGGCCTAAGCAGACTGCCAGAAATAGTGCACATTAAATTGAGGCACTGCCCTGGCTCAGTGCTAGGGAATCATGGGAACTGTAATTTATTGTGGCACCAGAGCTCTCTGACAGAGAAGGCTCAATGTCCCAGAAAAAAATACAGTTCCCATGATTCCCTAGCACTGAGCCAGGGCAGTGCCTCAATTTAATGTGCACTATTTCTGGCAGTCTGCTTAGGCCTTTAGACTCAAACCATACATGGAGAGGGAAGACCCACAGGTTCATGCAGGGTTCAGGAATGGAAGGGGCACTAAGGAGAACATTGCAAACATACGATGGCTAATGGAGCATACCAGGGAATTTGAAAAGAAAATCAGCAAGTGCTTTATAGACTATAGCAAGGCCTTTGACTGCATAGATCATGAAAGGCTATGGAATGCCCTTAAAGACATGGGAGTGCCAACACATCTGATAGTCCTGATGAGGAATCTGTACTCAGGGCAAGAGGCTACTCTCAGAACAGAATCAGGAGAAACAGAATGGTTCCCAATTGGCAAAGGGGTCAGACAATGCTGTATCCTTTCATCCTATCTGTTCAACTTGTATGCTGAACATATTATAGAAAAGCAGGGTTGGACACAGAAGAAGGAGGAGTGAAAATAGGAGGAAGGAATGTCAACAATCTAAGATATGCAGATGACAACATAGTACTAGCAGAAAACCTCACAGACTTGAAACACCTACTAAGGAAGATCAAAGAATAAAGTGCAAAGGCAGGCTTAATGATGAACATAATAAACAAAACAAAAATAATGACTGGTGAGGACCTTCACAAGTTCAACCTAGACAACAAAGAAATAAAAATAGTGAAAGAATCCCCATACCGGGGATCAAATATTGATGGGAATGGGGACTGCAGTCAGATGATCAGAAGAAGATTAAAAATAGGGAGAGTGGCTATGAATGAACTAGAAAAGATTCTAAAATGCAAAGATATACAATTCAGCACAAAAGTTAGAATCATACAAGCCATTATATTCCCTATTGCCATGTAGAAATGTGAGAGCTGGACAATTAAGAAAGGTGATAGGAATGCATTTGAGAGGTGGTGCTGGAGAAGAGTGCTGAGGATCCTATGGACAGCCAAAAGGACAAACAAATGGCTCCTAGATCAAGCCAGAAACCTCCCTGGAAGCCAAGATGACCAAACGGAGGCTGTCGTACTTCGGACACATCGTGAGAAGGGAAGACTCATTGGAAAAGACAATAATGCTGGGGAAGGTGGAGGGAAGTAGGAAGAGAGGAAGGCCAAATGCTAGATGGATGGATTCTATCAAGGAGGTCACGGGCATGGATTTGCAAGAATTAAGAATTAAGCAATAGAGGACAGAGGGTCTTGGAGATATCTCATCCATACCATCACCATGAGTCAAGATCAACTTAAGGGCAGTTAACAACAACAACAAATATATATTCAAAGAAAGTGAGAAAATGCATTGTAATGAACTAGAAAGGTATTTTGCTTTCAAACAAATGGAAAGAATTTTTCAAATCCTGAGGCAACTCCATTAGCAATACTATTCCTTCACACTATCTGGGAATAGAAATGTTTGCTTTATTGCACAAATGACAGAGATGACTTTGAACATAGGAATATGATTTGGGCAATTGAAAGGTGCCCATTTTAAAGATCTTGCAGTGTGCATAGATGCATTTTGCAGATCTTTAACATTTCAGGGAGTGAGTTTGCAAAAGACTGAAATAGATATTTCAGTGTGATAAGTGTCACTTTGCATTTGTTTTCAGAACAAAACTAAATGCATATAAATTCATATTGGCTTGCTATCTCTACTGCAAAAGCATTCCTGCTGTATTACTAAAGGCAGCTGGGTGGCATGGTAAATGTGTCATTTGCTATTTAACTTCTCTGTGACCTGGATTTAAATTCACAGTAACGCAAAATGAGACTTCAGTTCTCTCAGAAGGCTATTAAGCTCTACAACACAGAAAGGCTTTTGAGGAATAGAAAATTAACAGAAACACTTCCCCTCCACTGACCATTTTGTATACACAAATACCGATGTTTGCGTATATAACTAGACACACACACAGACACACATACAAACATGCTCATACACTTGAAAGCTTTATGCATGGAGCAAATTATTTTCTGTTAAAAGGATTCTTTCACTATAGAGGAAAGCAAACTGTCCTGAATAAATCTTCTGTTCCTTCTGAGATTCTCTGCAAAACTGTCTAAGCAGTAAGCAAGCAATGCAATCCAGTATTTGTTCAAATACAGAGTTTCTATTCAGCATTCTTTTCAGGTCCATTCTTTTCAGGTCCAAATCATTTGAGAAAGGATTTAAAAAATGCAAAAAATGCAATATAATAAAATGTCAGCTTTTATGATTCCTAAATCTGTCCAAAGACAATATAGGTACATAGAAAATCTTAACAAAACTGCATAGTTTGAGAGATATGTCAGCATTGTATAGTGGTTTGACAGTTGGACTATGACTCTGGAGACCAAGGTTAGATTCCCAACTCAGCCATGAAACTCCCTTGAGGAAGACACATGCTCTCAGCTTCAGGGGAAGGCAATGGCAATCTCTTCTGAACAAATCTTGCACAGAAAACCCCAGGATAGGCTGGTTCATATTCGAGTCATACAACAACAGTGAATATGCATCTGAGGAAGTAGACTGAAGTCTACAAAAGCTCATGCTGCCAACTTCTTTATTTCAGTTAGTCTCAAAGGTGCTTCAAGATCTTTCTACCTACTGATTCTAGACTAACACAGCTATATCTTTCAATTCAACAACAGTGAAGTATTTTAGAGAGACAGTGTGTGGTATAGTGGTTTGAACAATTGATTGTGACTCTGGAGACTGGGCTTTGACTCCTCACTTAGCCATGGAAACCCACTGGGTGACCTTAGGCAAGTCACAAACTCTCTGCCTCAGAGGAAGGCAAAGGCAACCCCCCTCTGAAGAAATCTTGCCAAGGAACCTCAGCCTTAGGGTTGTAGACAAAGGACGTTTTCACACTAGGGTCTGAAACCGGCAGACAAGCGGCATTAGAGCATGCTGGAATCTAGCCGGACCCATTCCGGCATAGACCCTGCCTGACGGAATTACCTTTCAGACGCAACTATCATCCTTGCGGAATTAGCGGCACTCCCGATTAATCCGCTCCTTGGAGCCGGAACTCCTGTTCACACATAAGTCCGAGGATCCCTGCCTCGATCTGGCAGAAGAAGTTTTTGCATATGCGCAGAAAAAGGAATGCTCGCCGCGACCGTCGCATGCGATTTTCGTCACTTCCGTCGCTATGGCGCTATTGCTGTTCTATCGCCATTGCCGTCCGTGGAGCCTCACCCCCCCCCCTTTCTCTCATTTGAAGGAACACATAGGCTGCATCTGCACTGCAGAAAAAAAATCCGGTTTGACACCAGTTTAACCGCCACGGTTCCAGGCTATGGAAAACTCTGGGAGGTGTAGTTCTCCCTCCGAGATTTACTCGCGAGGAACCCCCTCCAGGGGAGTAAAACGGAGACTTTGGAAACACATCCCTTGCCCAACTCGGTCCAAAGGAAAGCCCCTTCTTAATGGACAAAAGGTGCCCGCTTTTACGGGAAAGGGAGCCTTACTTCCGAGGAAACCCACCCGCCCGCCCCTTCATATACTTCGGAGCCCAGGCCCCACGCCGACTTGGGAAGGAGGGGTGCGTTTGACAGCCGGCTGTCAAACACACCCCTCCTTCCCAGAGCCCAGGCCCTAGGGCTTCCTCTGAGGCTGAGAGAGTGTGACTTGCCCAAGGCCTAGGTGATTGGATTATCTTCCTTTTCCAAGGAAGGGGGTGGGGTAGGAGAGGGACTAGGAAGTGCGACGCTCCTGATCCAATCTCCCACCCAAGTGTTGACTTTTTGGTTCTTTTTAAGAAATTCACCTTCTTGCCTTTGGAGGGATGGATGGGTTCCCTAGAGAGCCTTCTGGGCAACCCTTGGCAGCTGCTCTGGTCCTTAGGACTTTTAGAGCCTCCCCCCCCCCCCTTTCTCTCATTTGAAGGAACACATAGGCTGCATTTGCACTGCAGAAAAAAAATCCGGTTTGACACCAGTTTAACCGCCACGGTTCCAGGCTATGGAAAACTCTGCTTCTGAGTGCTGCCCAGGTGTTGATGTCAATGGGCTTTGGAGTCCTCCTCAGCCTGGACACTGTTTCCTCCGCTGCCTTGGTGCCTGGAGAAGTGTTCCTGCGGGGTTTTATCCCAGCGTCCTCCAGGCTCCATCCCCCCCCCCCCCGAATTCTGGGCAACAAAACCATCCCTATTGATCTCCCCCCCCCCCCAACCCCTGGTCGCGCGGCGGCACATATCCTCCAAAAGAAAAATAAATTGCCTTAATAGAGAGGACCATGTTTACTTGCATGTTTGTTGCCCAATCCAAACAGGAAGTACACGTCATAAGATGCTTCCTACAGATCCATGGGAAATAGCGCGGGGAACCATGGGCCATAACTTGGAAATGCTCCACGATCGGTATGTCGTGTTCACACACACAGCGCGACCAGCACCATTGCGGCATAGCTCCGGCAGCAAGAGTGTAATTCCTCAGAAATTCCGGAATTTAAAAGAGCCGGGCGGATGCCGGGTAGCACCGGGGATGGCGCAGGATGGGGCGTGGCTAGGGACGACGTCGTGTGAACACACGGAAAAAAGATCCGGAGTGACGCCGGACGGAGGTAGGATTGCCTCCGCAAAAATCGTTGTGTGAAAACGTCCAAAGGCACATAACAAACAAGAACATTCTGGGTGGAGATACAAGCTACAGACACAAGAAAACCACAAGAAAAGGTGAGCTGCCTCCCTTGGAAGGCTCCAGGAGAATCACTTTGCCTTTTAAATAATGTGCATCTCCCCTGCACTAATGTTCCTCCTGAAAATCCAAAGTGGATTTGTTTGGGTATTTGGGGAAATTCATGAGGCCCCCAAAAGCCCAAAGGGCCAAAACTGCTCTTCCCCCCAAACCCACCACAGCACATAGAATCCTAGAGTTTAAAAGGCAAAGTGTTTCTTCGGGGGCCTACAGCACACTGCAGCTGAAAGAGATATCAGTCATTCTTTCCAAACGAACTTGGTCTCAAATGAGCAATCATGTAAGTATATTTTTTGTAATGTTCATGGCCCTTGATTGCCCATCTGAGACCAAGCTAATTCATTCAAACTTCATATTTCAAAATACCTATCTTCAGGGGAAATGTGGATGGCAATGGCACCATTGTTCCCACTAAAGATGAAGTCCCAGTGGTTGCAAATTTGCAGCCACTTTAACCAGAATCGTTGGGAAAGCAAAGCAAAGCAAAAGCAGCTTCATTTATATACTGCTTCATACCACGCTATGGGAAGGAGTCATTTTAGGTGGAGATAAAAGCTGCAGACCTTATTGTAACATATGGCTCTCTAGATATTGTTAGATTGCAAGTCACAGAATCCTCTAGCTGTTGTAGCCAATGCTTAGAAATGCTGGGAACTATAGTCCAGCAACATCCGGATCATGGAAGCTGTGCTACTTGAAGGTGTGTGTGCTCACACTACACACACATATGCTGGATGGCCTTTTGGGGTCCCTTCCAACTCCAGGATTCTGTGTATTCCTGCATGGTAGAAGCATTGGACTGGATGGTCATTGCAGATCCCTTCCACCTCTAGGATTCTATGTATTCCTGCATGGCAGAAGGAGGTTGGACTGGATGGCTCTTGGGGTGCTCTTCCAACTCTAAGATTCTGTGTATTCCTGTATGACAGAAGGGGTTGGACTGGATGGCCCGTGGGGGATCCCCTTCCAACTCTAGGATACTGTGTGGGGCTACCCTTGTGCCTAACCCGGAAACTTCAATTAGTGCAGAATATGGCAGCCAGGGTGGTCTCGGGAACATCCAGGAGATACCACATTACACCTGTGTTGAAATCACTTCACTGGCTGCTGATTAGTCTCTGGACACAGTACAAGGTGTTGGTTATAACCTTTAAAGCCCTAAATGGCTTGGGTCCAACCTATCTCCGGGACCATCTCCTTCCATACAATTCTCCCCACACACTCAGGTCCTCTGGGAGGAATCTGCTACAACCCATTAAAACAAAGCTGTCTGCAACCTCCCAGAGGGCCTTCTCTGCTATCACTCCAGTACTGTGGAATGGATCCGTCTTATTACCACCTTGAACAGCTTTAAAAAGGCTGTTAAGACAGATCTTTTCCGGCAGGCCTTTCCTGAATAGTTTTCCTGGCCCCTTGACCTAAATTAATCCTTCTTCCCCCTTTTGTGCTGTTGTTATTATGATTGTTATGTTATTTGTGATTTATGTTATTAAGTTTGTTTTATATCATTCTTTGTTTAATATCTTTTTAAGAGGTGGGAGGGTTTTGTGGTTTTGTATGTATTTTATCTTGGTTTTAATACTGTAAGCCGCCCCGATTGCATTGCAGAGGGGTGGCATAAAAATCATTTATTATTATTATTGTTGTTGTTGTTGTTGTTGTTATTATTATTGCATTACTGAATGGATTTGGACTAGATGACCCTTGGGGGTCCCTTCCAACTCTAGGATTCTATGTATTCCTGCATGGCTACAGGAGGATGGACTGGATGGCCCTTGGGGGTCTCATTCAAGATTAGAATTCTACATATTTCTGCTTGGCAGAAGAGGGTTGGACTGGATGGCCCTTGGGGATTTCTTCCAACACTAGGATACTGTTGTTAGGATTGGGTCCCATAGGAAAATGTACATTGTGGGATAGTGCAGCAGCCATGATGACACAGCATTTGGCCACAGCTGAGTCATGCAGCCTCATGCTGATGTAACAGGACATGACATCATGGGTGTAGTCACCTGGTGCTGGAAAGCACAGAAACTGCTGCAAAACTGCAGTGTCACTCAAGTGAGTGACAGGTGTCCAGGAGGAAGAGGCAGGGCCAGAGAGCCATGTGGAACACAGGCTATATAAGGCACAAGCCTCTGGACACACATGTGGGTTGTGGATTGTTGATAGTGGATTACGTATTGCTGTTGGAGTTGTGTTGATGTATGCTGTACATATCTGTATATAGAGCAACAAAGATTAAAGCCTCATTCGTGAGACATCTGGCTGTAGAGTCTCTGTGCTCTATCTGGAAAGGGAGAGGAGTTTCTCCAGTTGACAAGCAGCCTGCTTCATCGAAGAAGTCTGGATTCTGGTGCTTCATGTTACGTGGTCTCCATGTGCTGCATTACCACGCCTAACAACTGTGTTGCTGCATGGCAGAAAAGAGTTAGGCTGGATGGCCCCTTGATGCTCCTTTCAACTCTAGGATTCTATGTATTTCTGCACGGCCAAAGGAAGTTGGGCTGGATTGTCCTTGGATGTCCCTTCCAACTCTAGGATTCTATGTAAAATGCAAGTAGTGCTCTCTGGTTTTACAGGGCCAGATATAGTTTATCTGGCTACAGGGGCTGCAGAGATAACTGTGTGTGTGTGTGCATGTTTGCATATGCACGCACATACATGTGCCTCCAATTTATGGGGGACTGTGAGCTTCCTAGGATTTTCTTAGGTGAAGAATCCTCAAAGGTGATTTTGCCAGTTCCTTCCTCTGAAATCTAACCTACAGCACCTAGTATTATTCCCTAGTAGTCTCCCATCCAAGTACTAACCAGGGCTGACTGACTCTGCATACCTTCCAAGATCCAGATGTTGTTAGACTGCAGCTCCCAGCATTCCTCAGCATTGGCTTCCCCAGCTACAGGCTGCTGGAACTTGCAGTCCAATAATAGCTCAACTCCATAACTCTCTTCAGTTCAGTGCATTATAGTACGCGCTGGATAAAGCAAGGTAGAGATAGAAAGAGAATTGGAGCTTGGAAAAGTTTTGGACTACAGCTCCCATAATCCCCCTTCCAGTTATAGGACTTGTTGTCCAAACTGATTCCAGTTTTTCTTCTTTATTCTGTCTCCCTCAGAAACTAGACCAAGCTACTTTGGAACAACGGGTCCCTTTATTTCATTTGCAATTGAACCGTGTGAAAATTCTCACACCTACAGGATCATGTGGCAAATTTCTCAGCTCATACATAAAACAATTAAAGGGGCCAAGAAATCCCCAGGGCATGTCTTTAGTGAACCACAAGGAATAATTGTCACATCACTATTGCTTGGCCACACATGTGCCTGCTTACATTTGTGAAATATTAGAGGTTATGTTAAAGAAGATGGAGGATATGGGGAAGATAAAACCGTTATTGAGATTCATACTCTCTTCCTGTTAGAAACAGAAGTGTTCAAGCCATTCCTTTCAAAAATATTTGTCTCTAAGCAAATAATAATGCTACATCCTTAATACTAAACTGAAATAAATCAGTTGTAATCTTTAACAAAATCTTGCATAAAATAAATCCCTGTGCCTTAAGGGAACCACCACCATCACCCCCATGGCTGAAAGTCTGGGTCTCAGTGCATCATTTTAACCTAATATTGCACCAAATAAATGTAAAGAAATGGATTGATCAAACACCAATGATGCCATTTATCAAAACTAGAAATAACATGTGAATCATAGTGTGAAGGGAAAAAAACAGCAAAGCACTGTAATGACCTACACATGCAACACACCCATGCAAATAGTGTTTCTTGTTTTGGATCTTTTTTCACTCCCTGAAGTATTTTTTTTTTTAAATGAGCAACTTCCTCCCAGTGTGGTTATTTGCACACTGGAGTGTTGCAAACACAAGAGTTATTACTGTCTCTGCATACCTGGCAAAAACACTTTATGGAAAGTGGCAACACATCAATCATGTATGGTCAGATCTATATGCTCTTAAATTATTTAGGTCACAGTACCAGTTTTAAAATGGTTGAGACAGAAAAGAAATACATGGGAAATATGCTATTGTAATACAGCATGTTATTATTTTTTTCTGATCATGCAAAAGTGTGAGTAACTCTTGTATCTGTAAAATTTGAGGTGGGGAGGGACATTCATTCACTATATAGTCACCTGAGCTTGTTTAGTTAAGTGTGTCCTCCACATTATGGCTGAAAATAGATAGGAAATGCTTGCTAGTGTAGAAACATAGAAAATTCTCTTTGTACAGCAATTCAGGTGGGACTGTGAATTGTATATCTTCCCCAAGTGGCAGGAAAATCACTGTCCATGAAGGTGAAGCAGTGACAGGATTCAACATACAGTACACAACAAAGTTAACATGGGACACTCAAAGCAAAGGTCAGTGTTTTCATGTGCTTTCTCTGAAGAAAATACTACACGTGGGAGGAATTGCAAAACCCATGAAAAGGTTTGAAGTTGCCCTGTCTGTAGTCTTAAACTTCCAAAGTAAACTTTAAAAAAAATGGATTTTTCACAAGCAGAGCTATATAAAAGTCAGTAGCTAATGATTCACCATAATACATGATTTAGCTGCAAGCTACAAAAACATAAAAATAGTACCAGAAACTAATTTCTTATGCTGCTTTGGGCATTTGGATGATTTAAACTTAGATGCAGCCATATTTTTTTAGATCCTTGAGTCATGGTATCTGATGAAAGACTGATCTGTTTAGGCAACTTTTTTTTCCCTAAAATAAATGTGCTGAGTTATCCTGGTAAGTCAGTGCAAGTTTTTCTCCCCAAAGGTTACACAAGGATGCTGCTTTTTCTAAACTTGTTGAGGCTGTTTCTTTCATCTCCCTAATGCAATATACATAAAGCCTAATGTATGTGGCACCCAAACTGTGTTGTAGAGTGTTTACACATGTATATTAATATGCTATTGTTTGTGACTATTTGTAAATGTGGTGTCTCCTTTACTACCACCACCACCCCCATGGCTGAAAGTCTGGGTCTCAATGCATCATTTTAACCTAATATACATAAGACTACAATGGGGCCACAAAGCAATTCCACACAGTGTCATTATATAGTTCTCAGTATTACGGCAAACAAATTAACAGTTGCATGAATGATGGAAATTATCAGACAGACAGACAAAGAAATTGAGATCATCAAAACAAACGAACTAACAAAAGTTAAGATTGTTGTATGCATTCCCAACAAAAATTACCTTTAACCCTTATGAAAATGACAACTGATTGAAAAAAATACAACCCTTGGCTGGAAGGATTGTGAAGGTGAAAACTTAGAATCAAACATTTTTGTTTTAAGCTGGGATAGGAATCACATAGCTCTTCAAACCCTATTGTCCTGTAACTAGCAACAGCTTTAACCAGTACAATCAGTAGTGTGAAATGTTGAGAGTTGTTGTCTAACAATATGATTCCCATCCTGTTCTAAACTATGCTTCTTTCACCCTCAAGCAGAATTCAAAATTTGGAAATCAAGGAATCTACAGCACAGTGCAAGCTAAGACCTTTTCTGTCCGTCTTTTATTTTTGCAGGCGCTAAAGGGAGGAGTAACTAATCCCATGCAAGGAAGTGGAAAGATAAACATCCATGTCACTTCACAATGTTCTACCCAAGAGGAAAAGAAACAGTATTATGCAAGAATTTGTTCTCTTCTTACATATGTCCCACTCCTGTATACACCAAGTCAGTTGCTAAGTCTATTCAAAATGGCACTCCATGGACGGGTGCCAGACCCTGGGCCATCAGCTACCTGTCTATCTAGAGCTTCCAGGAGAGAAAGAAACAGGTGTAACTAATGGGCTAATATATTACCTATCCCTGGAACACTGGGGAAAATAATGTCTATCCTCTATATCAGAAAGGTCTTGAAGGACTGGTCCCTTCTGCTTTCCTTAGCAGTGGTTCATCAAAGTCTCACTCAAGAGAGAAGGTTTTCCCCATACTTGGTACCTGAGATATTGAAAACACAACTTTCAATTGTTAAAGCATGTGCATTGTATCTGAACTATGGATCATCTTGAACTTCTTTCTCTCTTGAAAATAATTTTAATATTTGCCATGTAGAAAAATCAATTAGTACTTCTCTCATACAAATCACTTTTTGAAATATATACATGATTAATAAGCAGCTTGTCCAGTAAATAAATAAAACTGAAGTTACATGGAAGTTTGATTAATGCAATCAATTGATTCACTGCTGTCCCTTCATTTCATTTTAGCCATTTAGCCATTCAAAAGTGGACACAGGAGGGTAACTGGTTTTCTTTGTGGACTCTCTGAGTGAGTTGTGTATAGTAATATCCAGAGACTTTCACTGTGTAGTGTACAATTTGCCATTTTGCATGCTGTTATTATTGAGATCCATTTTGCACTGCTAGTAACATAAGACAATTCTAACAAATGAATGCATGCTTTCCTCACTTGAAAATCAGTATAAAACAAAATGTGTGGAGCAAAGAAACAGAGTATTGAGTAGAGACTGTGATTCTTGCTGTAAAAATGAAAATACAAGTGTGAATACACAATTGCCTCTCAATTTAAATCTGTGAAATGTGAAGGGAGAAGATCTGTGTTCATCCTCTGTAGGCAGAAAGTATTACAGGAAGTGTGCACCATCAAATTCATTGACCCTTTTGTCAGCCCCAGAATCTAAGTGGCAGATGTCCTTAGAGCACAAAATGTGATGGATGCTTATCTGTTTACAAAGACACCCCCCCCGACGCGTCAGGAGGGGCCTTCTGTTGCGTTGACCCCATAAAAGGGCATCAACATGTGATTGGCTGAGCAGTCCGGAGGGCCCACCCTTGCCGGACTGCTTAGCCAATCAAATGGCAGTCTCGCTCCCTGGTCACGCGAGAGTTCAAATCTCGCGTGACTAGGAGCGAGATTTCAGGGGGCTATTTAGCCCCACGCTGCCACGTGTCGGCAGCCATTTTAGAATTGCAGATGAGCAACCCATCTCGCCCACCCTTAATTAATTGGTAAACATGTTATTTACTCTCAGGCTTCAGCTGGTCACCTTTTGGGGCCAGGAGGGTATTTTCCCAGAGTGGCAATTTGGGTTTTTCGCCCTCCCTGAGAATAATAACATTACCAATTGCAAGCTGAAAAAGAAAAAAGTGTTATTAATATGCTGGTTAGAAGTTATTAGGGGTGGAGGCATAATGAATAGTTTGAAATGTTCGTGGTGAGAAGTTCAGTTTGGTAAGGTATAATTTGTCACAACTTGAGGTTCTGGTTCTATTGGGTTTATTGTTATTGATAACTTTTGTTGGTGGGCAGGGACCCCCCCCAGGGGAATAATTAGGTTAATTGGAAAATACTAATTGGGTTAATAAAATTTCTAAATTCGGTATATGTCATTAGGTTAACCAAATTGGTATGACGTCATTTTACCTTGGATGATGTCATAATGTTATGATGTCATAAGAACCCTTATGACATCATAACCGGTTGAGGATTAGTTATTGATGTTATATATTGCATAAACTGATGGACTTGACGCATGCTGTGTTAGAAGCAATTAATCAATTGCGCTTGCTCTTAACCACATGAACCCATGCGTCAAGAACAAATTCTTGTTTTCGAAAACTGTTATTTAAATGTTTAATTGATTGATATCAAGACCCTGTACAAAATAAAAGTTGTGGCCAATGTTTTACCCAAATAATCGCGTTCGATGTCCTTTATGCCGATGCAACATAGTTCTACCTCAAAGCTAAGATTTGCATTGGATAAGCTATAATAATAAAAATGTGCAAAATGTGTGTGTGTGAGTGAGAGAGAGAGAGAGAGAGAGCTTCAAGACCATGAAAACCTTGATACCGGAAACCAATCCCTATGCACGTCAGGGTTATTTATTTTTAAAAACAAGTTTCAGTGTATATGCCTTCAAGTTGCTCATTGATTCATGGCATCCCCATGAATTTCATGGGGCTTTCTTAAGTAAGGAACACTCAGAGGTAGCTTTGCCAGTTCCTTCATCTGAAATATAGCCTACAACACCTGGTATTCATTGGTGATCTCCCACCAAGATCTTCCAAGATCAGATGGGATCTGGCACCTTTAGGGTATTTGGGCCCCAGTTATTTTAATTAATTTAGATATGTCTATGTATTTGGAATCTGTAACACATCCTCAGGTGTTTGTGGCAGATGTCCTTAACTAGCATGTAGCTTTGCCATTTTTAAAATCAAAAGGACTGAAAAAGATGTTCCTTTTCCTGTTGTACACTATGTCACCCAGTACACTATGTCAGCAGGCATGCCTGGCAGTCCCAGCAACTGTTTTTACTCAGACACAGTGTGTCCAGCACAAACATGCCACTCTCCTTTACTACTGGATATTCCAACCACTGAAAAAAGGCTCTTTCAGCTTGGGCAAAGGAATGTATCTTCACAACTCATTCACAAATGCTCAAAGCCAAATGGCTTATAAGTCTGTAGACTTGTGTTACATACTAAAACGAGTAGCAAAGTAGCACTGCAATATGTTAAAGTGTGCATCTACACTATGGAAATAATGCAGTTTGGCACTTAATTTGGCCCCATCCTACAGAATCCTGGGATTTGTAGTTTTGTGAGGCACCAGCACTCTTGGGCAGAGGTTAATCCCAGGATTCCATAGGATGGAGCTACAGCATGGTGACATTAAACTGTATTATTTCTACAGTCTATATGTACCCAAAGTTAAAACAAAACTTCATATTCTTTGAAAGCCTTCCCATCACTTTCAGTGGAAGTTGCCAAGAAAACCCTATCACAGGTTCACCTTAGAGTCGCCATAAGTTGGAAATGACTTGAAGGCACACAACAACAACAACAACAACAACAACAACAACAACAACTGGACATATGGATTAATTAATGCCATTTGGAAAGTAATGTGAAATCCAGATTATATTCCGGTTTTATATGAATTCAATTATTTTTGATTTAAAGAATTCTTGGCTTTTAATGAGAATCACATTTTCACAAAAGGCACCTTCCTTGAGATGTTTGAGATATAAACAAAATTACTCCCAAAATTATCTCATCTTTTGACTACTAGAACTAACGTAAAGTGGGGGAGGGGGGAAGATATTCAGAACAACTATACTGAAGGAATTTCTTACATATTCTGGAGACAAAAAATATGTAAATTCAGTTGTGGGGAGATAGAAAACTATTTGAACCTTTGAAATCACTGCACGCTGATTTTAATTTTACAAAATTGGTATGTTTCATGATAATCAGCTGATTCCTATTCTCCATGCACTGAGCCAGATAGAAGATTATCACATGAGGTAAGAAGCATTACAGAAGAGCATTGTGACCATCATTGCATGATCGGGGCAAAGAGTTTCACACGACGTTGTCCTCCTATCATTCTTGTATCATCATAGAAGCATAGTGCTAGTAGAATAACTCATTCATGATAAAAACCGCCAATGGCTTGCCGATCACAATTCATTTGTGCTATTGAAAACATGTGAAAGGCAATCACTTTTTGATAGCACTATTGATATTTCTTCATTAAAACTTTGGGAGAATAGATTCTTGCACTACACATTTAAAATGGGGCTAATCTACTTTTACTCCATCTGCCTCTTGCTGCATTTTGGAGTTTGTAGTTCAGTAAGCTTAAGAGCTCTCTGGCTGAATATTCTCAATGGCCCTTCCAAAACTATAAGTCCCAGAATGCAACAGGATTCCTAAAATGAATCCCCCAGTCTCCCAGTGTGCCTGGGAATCACTTCTTGTGTTGCACTTGTGAGGAGAATCCCTCAGCAGTGAGAGAAGACCCATTGTTCATTCTGCTAACTTCTGCTGAAATGTGGAGTGTAAAAGCACTTTTGTACTGTTTACTGCTTGTGAATCATTAATGCCCCGTTATTGTGATCAATTTGAAAGTAAGTGTTTTAATATCGCCATTGAATCGTTCTTACTTAATAATGTTAGAATACCATTTTTAAACTGTAAAATAGTCCTTGTGTGATAATCTTCATAATCTAGGTTCCCCTCTACATCTACATTGACTCAGATGGATAGAGTAAGTCTGCACAAACACAGACAAGAATGCACTATATGTTCTTTGCATCATACATTAGAATGCAATTGTTATGTTTTAAAAAATGAATGGAAAGAGCAACTCCTCCTCTATGAGACATACTCATAGCTTACTATTTGTCTCAAAGATCTGCCATATGCCATGTATCTTGATTACATCCGTTTGGACTACTGTAATGGACTCTACATGGGGCTGCCTTTGAAAACTGTTCAGAAACTCCAGCCGGTGCAAAACACTGCAGCTACTCTGCATCTGTGTATGCTAGATTCCCACTGTCTGCATACCCCAACAAACTAGTCATTGATATCACCACAGCTAACAGCTCCAACGGTTTCAAGGATATTATCTCTATTACCTATAACTGATCAGAACATTTTTCATGTGAAACATTGGATAGTTTTGCAGTATGAATTCCTGAAAGGCAGAGACTTGTGGTGGCAGAACCTTCAGTTGCGGGATTCTTTTTCTCTTTTTAAAACATATATAATAATAATAATAATAATAATAATAATAATAATTTTTATTTAATACCCCGCCCCTCTGAGCACAATCGGGGCGGCTTACATATATATATATATATGTGCTGTCACCAGCATGGAGACAGCAATCTTATTTCATGTAAAATGGCATTGGAAACTACACTATAACATCATGTACGACATTCTCAGCAATGTTCTCAACCAATGCTTAAGTAGCTGAATAATCAAAGTGCAGCAGCTTGCCTTTAAGGTAATTTAAAAAATATCAGGACTTGCAAAACTACCCAACCACCTCATAAAAAAGTGTCCTGCCCATTGGAAAGTGTTTTGACCTTCACAACAACATAGGGGGGTTGCAGACTGCCAGAAATAGTGCAAATTGAGTCCACTTTTAGGGTTAGGGTTAGGGTTAGGGAATCATGGGAACTGTATTTTATTGTGGCACCAGAGCTTCCTGACAGAGAAGGCTCAATGTCCCAGAAAAAAAAAACAATTCCGATGATTCCCTAGCACTAACCCTAACCCTAAAAGTGGACTCAATTTGCACTATTTCTGGCAGTCTGCAACCCCCCATAGTCTTAGCTATTAGAGTTAAACTATCAAGAGCTTTGTAATTTGTTTTTAAAATTAACTGGTAAGCTTTCACCTCCTTTGGACAAAAATCCAATGGAGGTGTTTTGTAATATTTTAACTGGCACCAACTGAGCTCTGTACTGTATGCCAAATTATGCTTAAGTAGCCAAAGAGAGGGAAAGCAATCTCTTTTTCGGTCACTGTGCAGCTTCAACAGTGCTGGCTTGTCCAAGACATTTTGTTTCCTGACTGGAAGCTCAAAAGGCATAGTGTCCCTGCAAGGGTCAATACTGCCAAAAGGCTTGGCACACTATTCAGATCCTAAATACTGCTGTCCTCTGTCTTTACACCCCTTCTTTTCAGGTTAACATCTGAGTTAGGTTGTTTCATTAACATGTCAGGGCTGGCATTTCATCCATGGAACACAGATTGTTCTGTACTATTGGTGGCATAGATTTTGGGAAATTATTTTGTAAAATTAATCAGTTCCATTAGTTCTTGTTCCTCCTTCTCTTCTGGCTGTTATATTATTAATGAGTGGTGGTGGAGGGAAGTAACACATTGGATTGCTTGTCAGAAATGTGTTAGATTCTCACAAGGGGGTGTCAGAGAGCGAAAGAAAGAGAAAGTAACACCTTGTATTGCCTGTTAGCAGTATATTACATCAAATCATTATTGGGAGGGGATCTGTGGGAGAAGTGTTACCATTACAGATGAGGAAGTTAGAAGATCTTTTGTCTATTTTTTAAAAGATGAGACCCAGGCTGCAGATTTTCCTCTGCTTCTAGTACAAAATAGTCAAGAGTAGACTAATGTGAAGCAGAAAATCTGGTGGGCACACTACTAGTTACCCTTACTGAAGAGTGGCCATAATGCTGGCTGACTGGCACCACCACTCTTCCTGCTTAGTGTCTCTCCTCTATCATTTTAGATAGGAAGTAAGCAGCAGAGTTTTGTGTTGCTTGGTGCACAGAATCTGTTGAGAATTGTAAAAATAAAGTATCTCAATGTATATCACGAAGGGAAGAAGGGCACCATGTATATCACGAAGGGAAGAAGCAACATACCTTGGATCCCCATACTCTCCTGGATCCCCAAAGAACCAGAATGAGCATAAGCCATTACTTGCTGCTTTCTGCATTCCTGTAATAACAAAACTAAACAATAATGTAGACTCCTATCTGAAAGGAAAAATAACTCATTTTGAGCAATGACGTTACTGTAATGAGCTACTCCCAGCCTTGGAGATAGAAAATATGTTTCTGTGAATGAAATACCACAGGTCAGCTAACATGGAGGAAGCATGTCTTTGGAGATTGTTGTTGTCTCCAAGGATACTTTCAGTGCTGGGTGCTGACACTGTTACTTCTTGTTAGCTGCCCTCGAGTTGGTTCTGACTCATGGCAACCCTGAGGATGAGACATCTCCAAGAATTCCTATCTTCCACTGCTTTGCTCAAATCCTGCAAGCCCTTGCCCATAACCCCCCCTAATTGTCTATCCATTTGGTTTGTGATCTTCTTCTCTTCTACCCTCTACCTTTCCTATCATTATTGGTTTTTCTGGTGATCCATGCCTTCTTATCATGTGGCCAAAGTACCATAATCTCAGCTTGACCATCTTTGCTTCCAAGGAGGGCTGTGGTCTGATCTGTTCAAGAACTCATTTGCTTGTCTTCTTGGCTGTCCATGGTATCTTAAGTACTCTTCTCCTGCACCACATTTCAAATGAGTTTTCTTTCTGTATGCTTCCTTCACTGTCCAGCTCTCACATCCATTCATGGTAATTGGAACTACAATGGCCTGAATGATTCTGACTTTAGTGCTCAGTTGTATGTCTTTGCTCTTCAGTATCTTTTCCAGTTCTTTCATAGATGGCCTTCCCATTCCTAATCTTCTTATCTTTTGACTGGAGTCTGCATTCTGATGATTGTTTGATCCTAGATATGGGAATTCTTTAACTCTTTCAGTTTCCTTGTTGTCTAGATTGAATTTGTGTATTTCTTCTGTGATCATTATTTTTTTTTATTTTCTTTATGTTCAGCATCAGACCTACCTTTACAATTTCATCTTTGACCTTCCTTATTAACTGTTTCAATTCCTGAATGTCTTCTGTTAATATTATGGTGTCGTCCGCATATCTTAGGTTGTTAATGTTGCTTCCTCCTGTCTCAACTCCTCCTTTTTCTGATTCTAATTCTGCTTTTCCTATGATGTTTTCAGCATATAAGTTAAACAAGAATGGTGATAGGATGCAGCCTTGCCTGACCCCTTTTCCTATTGGGAACCACTCTGTTTCCCTGAATTCTGTTCTGACAATGGCCTTTTGTCCTTAGTATAGATTCCTCATCAGGACTATCAGATGTAGTGGCACCCCCATGTCTTTGAGTGGATTCCATAGTTTTCTGTGATCTATACAATCAAGTGCTTTGCTGTAGTCTATGAAACACATGCTGATTCTTTTTTGGAATTCCTTTGTGTGCTCCATTAGCTATTGTATGTTTGCAATGTGATCCCTAGTGCCTCTTCCTTTTCTAAATCCTGCTTGCACCTCTGGAATTTCTCTCTTCATGTATGGTTGGAGTCTATACTGTAGAATTTTGAGCATTATTTTGCTTGCATGTGAGAATAGTGCTATTGTTCTATCATTGCTGCAGTATTTTGTATGTCCTTTCTTGTGGATTGGTATGTATATTGAGTGTTTCCAGTGTTTTGACCACCACTTTGTTTTCCATATTTGTTGGCATATTTCAGTTAGCACTAAATTTGCAACTGTCTGTAGGCACTGTAGCAGTTAAACTGGAATATCATCTGTTCCCGGTGATTTTTCCCCCCCCATTTCCTTTATTGCAGATTCCACTTCACTTCTTAGAACGTGGGCTCATCATCATATGGCTCCTCATTCCAAATATCATTCTTTCCCTCATCTCTTTTGTATAACTCTTCTGTGTATTGCCTACAGCATCTTTTTATTTCTTCTTGTTCCTATATTGTGGTGTTTTTCTCTCTCCACAGACAACCCTGCCCTCGGTTTGAACTTACTTTAATTTCTCAGATTTTTTTTATAGAGGTCTCTCAGTCTTCCCTTTTTGTCGGAATCTTTTTAAATGTGCCTTATCAGATGGGATAAAGGTGCATTTATTTATAAAATGGGTTTTATTGCATTCACCCATGGGTGGGTGAATGCATCCCAGATGCCAGCCAGGCTTATTCTGCGGCTTCTCAAGAATGGGATTTTCCCATTCTTGAAAAGGTCCGGGATAAGCCCGTCTGCCATCTGGGCTGTAAATGGGAGTCATTCACCCACTTATGGGCAAATGCAATAAAACTCATTTTAAAAATAAATACACTTTTGTCCCATCGGGGATAAGGTGTGTTAACAGAGAGTGTACTAATATCCTTTGTATGCTTGTTTTGCCCCTTCTTACTGAGGTTTCTGTGTATTTAAAATTTCACAGTTTATTGCACTAACACAAAGCTGGTATACTCCATCTCTTTCTCAATGTCTTGATCATAAATCAGTAAGAAATGTATGTAGACATGGCCTTTGTAATCAGTACTGCATGTATTAGCTGTTCTCTCTACATAAAGTGTCTCTAAATGTATGCTATTATTTTACACCCAGAATACATTAGCAGAATGTACAGCCATTCCAGCTTTTGGAAATGATTTGAGTATCAAACAACACAAGAATCATCATCACATTTGCCTATTTTTCTTGCAACAAATGTTCCTACCATGACAAATGTGTTTAGTAGTCTTAGTGGTGAACAAGCAAAAGGACTTATTTAAGTTCCTTTGGTACATTGTCATTTCTGCTTTTTACATTTCATGTTTTCTCACAATTTATGAGTCAAACGCTAAAGACTATATTCAAAAACTTTTGATCCATCCCTATTCCCATGTTTTTCCTGGTAATCCTTTTGTTTTAACTAAGCTTCAAAATCTAAAACTGAAGAGCATGATATTTTCCCAGGTTCATGTGCCAGATCCACATTAACACAATGTTTTTACTATTTGTCTGATTAAAACACTTGATTATCTCCTTGAATATTACATTTGTATTCATCCTCTCTGAGAGGAGCATCGAGACTTATATGTAGCTTATCCCACTTCATCATTACAACAAATCTATGAGAGCAAAAACCTGTGGTTCTGGTTTGCTCTGTTTATTCTTTATTTTACTCACATTCCACCTTTCTCACACTCAGTGTGGCTCAATGGCTGCTCACAATTAAGACTGATTAAAAAAAATACAATAGAAACACACATAGAGAAAAATGAAATAGTACAACACAATTAACTCTTAACTTGGGTGGGTTACAGAGACCTGCCAGTTTGTTTTCAGACACAATTCAAAGTGCTGTTTTTTAATAAATAATAATAATAATAATAATAATAATAATAATAATAATAATAGGCTAGGGGGGTGCTGTATTGTTTTTACTGAACCATTTTAAAGAGCTTTTTATCTTTTTAATTGAATTTATCACATTAGTAATGTGCTTTTAACGCTTGGTTGTGTTGTGGCTTGGGCTCCTATCACTATACTAATAATACTCAGCTATTTTTCACTTTCTCTACTGTTACCAAGGAAGTGCCTTGAAGTCTTCAGTATGGATAGAGGGATAGATCACATATTGGCTAAGAAATGAAGGGTGCATCTACACTGTAGATATAATGCAGTTTGACATCATTAAGTTTTGTGCCTCCATCCTATGGAATCGTAGGCTTCATCCAATGGAATTCTGAGATCTGTAGTATTCCATGTCTTCAACTTTCTCTGCCAAAGCGTATTGATGCCTTACAAAACTACCAATCCCAGGATTCTGTAGGATGCAGCCATGGAAGTTAAAGTGGTATCAAACTGCATTGTTACTACAGTGTAGATGAATCTTACATCTAATTCATAGCCAGAGATACTAATCTGGGAAAGAGAGTTCAACCAGGATTTCATTCTCTTTGAAGGATCAAGTTTGTCAATTGGGTGAAGTTATCCAGCAGGCCAAGAACCTGCTGTGGCTAGGAATGGGTTTTCCCAATTCAGTAAGAATATCAATCATGCCCCTGTTTGGGGATAGTCAGCCTGAGCATACAAATCTTTACCTTAATCACCTCCTGCTTAGACTACTGCATTGTGCTCTACTAGGGGCTATTCCATAAAGCTGTGTAGCTAGAAATTATGGCTAGTGTAAAATGTGACAGCCTGGTTGCTTTCTGATGTGTGGAAGATGCTCCTCCTCTCTCTCTCTCAATCCTTTTGTAGTTTTGCTGTTAACTGCCCTTGAGTCAATCCCAACTCATGGTGGCCCTATGGATGAGACATCTCCAAGACCCTCTGTCCTCCACTGCTCTACTTAATTCCTGGAACTCCATACCCATGATCTCATTAATAGAGTTCATCCATCTAGCATGTGGCCTTCCTCTCCTTCTACTTCCCTCCACCTTCCCCAGCATTATTGTCTTTTCTAAAGAGTGTTCTCTTCTCATGATGTGTCTGAAGTACAACAGTCTCAGTTTAGTTATCTTGGCTTCCAGGTAGATTTCCAACTTGATCTGCTTGTTTGTCCTTTTGGCTGTCCATAGGATCCTCAGCATTCTTCTCCAGCAATACATCACAAATGAATTGATTTTCTTCCTATCATCTTTCTTAACTATCCAGTTCTCACATCCATACATGGTAATAGGGAATACAGTGGCTTGTATGGTTCTGACTTTTGTGCTGAGTTGCACAACTTTGCATTTTACAATCTTTTCTAGTTTTTTCATAACCACCCTGCCCATCCTTAATCTTATGTTGATTTCTTGACTGCAATCTCCATTTCTATCAAAGTTTGATCCCAGGTATGGGAATTCTTTCACTATTTCTATTTCTTCATTGTCTAGGTTGAACTTGTGAAGTTCCTTGGTGGTCATTAATTTTGTTTTCTTTATGTTCAACATTAAGCCTGTCTTTGCACTTTCTTTGAACATCCTTAGTAGGTGTTCCAGTTCTGTGGTGTTCCAGTTTTCTGCTAATACTATGGTGTCATCTGCATATCTTAGATTGCTTATATTCCTTCCTCCTATTTTCACTCTTCCTTCTTCTGCTTCCAAGTCTGCTTTTCTTATAATATGTTTTGGATACAAGTTGAACAGATAGGGTGAAAAGATGCAGCCTTGTCTGATTCCCTTGCCAATTGGGAACAATTCTGTTTTCTGTGTTCTGTTCTGACAGTAGCCTCTTGTCCTAATTACAGATTCCTCATCAGGATTATCAGATGTGTTGGCACTCCCATTTCTTTAAGGGCATTCCATAGCCTTTCATGATCTACGCAGTCAAAGGCTTTGCTATAGTCTATAAAGCACATGCTGATTTTCTTCTGGAATTCCCTGGTGTGCTCCATTAGCCATCACATGTTTGCAATGTGGTCCCTCATGACTCTTCCTTTCCTAAATCCTGTTTGAACCTCAGGGATTTCTCTCTCCATGAATGGTTGGAGTCTATGTTGCAGAATTTTGAGCATGATTTTGCTTGCGTGGGAGATAAGTGCTATGGTTCTATAGTTGCTAATGTCTCTTGTGTCTCCCTTTTTGTGGATGGGGACGTATAATAATAAATAATAATAAAATTTATTTATATCCCACCTCTCTGTAAAAACAACCGAGGAGGCTTACAAATAAAACAAACAATCCCTTCCCCCAATAGCCCCCCCCCAAGAATGCAATTAAACAAACAAAATATAAAAACATACTTAAAAATTACAAATAATAAATAAATTAAAATGGCTAAACGAAAATCAGGGAGAGGCTTAACTGTTTTCTGTGGCCGGTTACCTTCTCAGGAAAGGCCTGCTGGAAGAGATTTGTCTTAATAGTTTTTTTTAAAGCTGTTTAGAATGGTCAAATGATGGATCTTATCCGGCAGGCCATTCCAAAGTCTGGGAGCGATATCTGAAAAAGTCCTCTGGGCAGTTGCAGATCATCTAGTTTTTATAGGTTGAAATAAATTCTTCCCAGAGGACCTTAGTGTGTGGGGTGGATTATATGGAAGGGGGCAGTTCTGAAGATAGGTTGGACCCAAGCCATTTAGGGCTTTAATGGTAAGGACACCCCCTGATGAGTCGGGAGGGGTTTCTCGTTGCGCCAGCCATATAAGGACATGGGATGCCTGATTTGCCAAGCACACAGGGATCTCTGTGTTCCTGCACGCTTGCCAATAAAGTGTTTGTATGATGCTAGGAAATCTCACTGTGCTCATACCCTCGCAAGATTTCTTGTGAGAGTTTGTTCTATATAGATCTGCACTGCCCCATGGCGGCAGCTATTTTAGAGTTGGAATTGAGCGATCCAACCCACCCACCCTAATTTAAAAAAATATTGTTAGGTTACTCTCAGGCTTAGGCTGGTCACCTTCGAGGGCCAGGAAGGAATTTTTTCCCAGGGCTGTCACCCTGGGTTTTTCGCCCTCGCTGAGATTAATGTATATTAGACTGTTGGGTATGGGTCATAGGTTGAAAACTTGTTTTGGTTTGTTTATATCACTGCTAGCTTTGTCACAACTTAAGAGCTTAGGGCAGGGGTAGGCAACCTTTCCCCTTTAAGGGCCAAGGGACTTCAGCTCCCAGAATCCAAGGAGCTATTGGCCAACATGGGACTATTGGCCAACATGGCTGAGGCTTCTGGGAGCTGAAGTCCCTTGACCCTTAAAGGGAAAAGGTTGCCTACCCCTGGCTTAGGGTCTAAATTTGAGAATTTGGTTGTAATTGTCATGGGGTGGGTAATGACCCCCACCCTACAGGGAAATTAATTGGCTAAATAAATTTAATTGGGATAAATTTTGCAAAAAGTTAAATTAATGGAAGTGACGTATGCAGCTAAGTGCATGACGTCATTAAGTAATGACATCATATGACGTAATATGATGTCATTTCCGGTGGGAGGGGTTTGTAATTTAGTTGTTGATATTTATTTACATACTTTGTCACATGTTGTGAAGGACCACCCACCTGGGTTGGTTACACCTTCACATACACATGTGACAAAGTGTTGGGTGTTTAATTGTAAATCTTTGTAAATAGACCCTGTACAGCAAAATAAAAGTTGTGGCCTGTTTAAACCCAAAAAGAGGCGTCTCATGTCCTTTGTGCCGGTGCAATAACCAACACCTTGTACTGTGCCCGGAAACTGATAGGCAGCCAGGGAAGTGATCTTAGGATAGGTGTTATATGGTCTCTCCTGGTTTTACCTGAGACCAGCCTGGCTGCCATATTCTGTACCAATTGAAGTTTCTGAACTTGGCACAAGAGTAGCCCCATGTATATCGATTCCTTCCAATCTGTTGGCCATTGTTTTGTTTCCATATCTGTTGATATATGTTGGTTAGCACAAGAGTTGACTATCTCAATGTGGATTGCAGCAGTTCAATTGGAATATCATCTGTTCCTGCTGATTTGTTTTGTTTTTGTTTTGTTTTTGCTATTTCTCTTATTACAGTTTTCCCCTCACTTTTTAGAAATTGATCTTCATCTTCATATGACTCTTCATTCCATGTGTCCTTCATTTTGTCATCTCTTTTGTATAATTCTTCTGTGTATTGCATTCAGCATCTTTTCATTCCTTCCTGGTCTTGAATTATGTTATTTTTATTGTCATAGATCGTCCCAGACCTTGGTTTGAATTATCCAGATTTTCCAGATCTTGTGAAATAATATCTTGTTCTTCTCTTCTTGTTGTTGTCTTCTATTTATCTGCATTGGTTGTTGTAGTAATTTTCTTTATCTTTTCTCACAAGCCATTGTACTGTTACATTCATAATTTTTAGTTTGTTCCTATCTCCCTTTTGTTTTTCTTCTCTTCTTTTCATTATTGCTTGTAGTATTTTTTCTGTCATCCATGTTTTTTCTCTCTTTCATTTTGTTTATTGGAAGTGTCTGTCTGCATTCTCCTTTTATTAGATCCCTAGTTTCAGACCATAGTTCCTCTGGTTCTCGATCTATTATGCCTAGTAATGCAAATCTGTTTCTTATGTTGTCAGTAAATCCTTTTGAGTTATTATTTAGATCATATTTTGGTATAATCACTGGTTTTGTTTTCTTCTTGAGTCTTACTCTTATTTTTGATATGAGTAGTTTGTGATCTGTGCCACAGTCGGCACCTGGTCTAGTCTTAGCCACCAGTATACAGTTTCGCCATCTTTTGCTTCCAGTTATATAGTCTATTTGATTTTTTGTTGACCATCTGGTGATGTCCATGTGCATAGCCTTTCTTCTGGTTGTATGAAGAATGTATTTGCAATGAATATGTTATTGGCTTCACAAAAATCTTATCAGACACTCACCTGCTTTGTTTCTTTTGCCTAATCTAAATGTGCTTACTGTTTTTTATTCTTCTTTGCTACCAACTTTTGTGTTCCAATCTCCAATGATCAGCTTGACATCCTGTGTTGGTGTGCTGTCAATTTTTCCTGTACTCTTTCATAGAATCTATCAATGTCTTCCTGTTCTACCTCAGTGGTTGGTATATACTTGTATTATGGTGACATTCATAGCTTTACCATGGAGTCTTGCTGAAATGATTTGGTCTGATTTTTGCATTGTATCCTCTGACGGCTTTTGCCACATCTTTTCTTAGTATGAAAGCCATCCCATTTCTTGTCTTTTGATTCCCCGAGTAGAGCACTGTGTAGTTGTCCGATTCAAAGTGGCCTATTCCTGTCCATTTTAACTCACTCACCCCAGTACTGTTATGTTTATGCGTTTCATTTCCATTTTTACTATGTCTAGCTTCCCTTGGCACATGCTCCTCACATTCTATGTGCCTATCTTATGTGTAATGCTGCTTTGGATGCTATTTGCCTTTCTAAGGGTATCTGCTATATGTCTTGTCATCTTTCTTATGCCCTTGCAAATCTTTATTTCTCCCTCCTTCTCTTTCTGTTAATGTTCTGATCCTGCCTGTGTCTCACTTGGGGTGTCTCATTGTAGGGTTTACTAGGTGATGGGTTTACACAAGGAAGGGCACCTACACCTCCCAGTGCTCAGTGCTAACCAATGTTCCAATCCCAACCCTCCCCCTCCCTTTATAGAAGGTCCAACCTCAGTGTATCTGGTTGCTGTGTTAGCCCAACCTGATGGAAATTAAATTGGATATATATATATATATATATATATATATATGTAAGGGCCTTGCCCACACTAGTGTAAATACAATATTCCTAATGGGAATTAGACCTGGTTAATTTCCTTGGCATCACTGATTCTAAGCCTTTTAGTATTGCTCGTGCTTATTTTCTACCCTGAGGATGAGATACAAAGGTGGCTAAATGTCCTGTTTTGTGGGTGACCACTTCCCTTTAGGAAACATTACAAAGACCATTTAGGGTGACACAAAGAGTCAAATGTAAGACAAGAAGAAGTGCACTTCAAATGTCACAAGGCAAGTCTTGAGCTCAGTGAAAATCAGCACTTGGCCTGTAGCCCAGACCATAATCTCTAAATAATTCTGGCTCTTGTGTGGTTCCCAATGAGATACGGACAGAAAAGGAAAGGTTGAAATTTGGCACTATGCGCAGAATGAGAGTTTACTTTTGTTTCTTTGTTATAGAAAAACCATTCACCACAGTCTTAATAATGCATAAGCAAAATTGTTACATCATCCTTCTTGTAGCTGATAGACCTGCATATTTCATTGCAGTAGAAATTAATTACAGTTGTTGGTGTTTGCCTTTGAAATACACACACACAAGGTAACTATCCTCCCCAGAATAAACAGGCAAAGGTACAGGTTGTGGAGCCAGGGATTAAAATCAACAGATGTATTTAAACTTAAAGTACAAACAGAGAACCTTACCTCAGCAGGGAGATGGGGTGTAGCCACACTGCAGAATTAAAGTTGTTTGACACCACATTAACTGTTATGACTCTATCCTGGGGAATCTTGGATTTTGTAGTTTGCTGAGGTATTCATCCTGGTCTATTAAAGAGCACTGGTGCCTCATCAAATTATAAATCCCAGGATTCTGTAGGATACAGTCATGAAAGTTAAAGTGGTGTCAAATGGCTTTAATTCTGTAGTGTGGCTACACCATGGAGGATGATGTCACAACAAGCTCTTTATAGGCTACCTGATGTCTGGGATGTGGTCACATCACTGACATAATTTGGACTCCAACTTCATACAGTGGAGCCACATATTCTAACCCAAGTATCCACCACAGAAATACTCCTGCAGGTGATGCCTAGCCTGTCTAACTATAGCTGTATCCACTATCTAACATTGGAGAGGATAGACAACCAAGCTCTGTTTTGTTATCTCTTAGTGGCTAACAGGTGAAAAGGTTAGAGAATGGCCAGTTAAATCTCTAATAATTAATAAGAGAAAAAAATAAACATTCCCATTTTAAGAACTAACCTTTTCAATTGCTAAGGAGTACAAGTCAGTTCCATCCATAGCAAGAACTGAGTCTTTCAGAAGTGTTATTTCCTGTACCCTCAACATTTGGACTGCCTCACAGAATAATTTTCTTCCTTCTATCCATGTGTGTGTGTAGGAACAGACAAGCTCCCAAAGTTCTTCTTTTACTTACCTATAAACATAGTACCACTCCATCTGCTCTGAGCCTGTCAAAAAGGAATTTGCTGTTGCTCATTTGTCTCTCTGATGGAAGTGGTTTTAAAAACAACAGCAACAACCCTTCTACCCCTCCCACCAGCAAAATGGTAGAAGTTGCAAGCATTCATATTTGATGATCAACCATGAAATAATGAAACCAGACACATATATGGGAAAACAAGGGACCATTTATTTGACCTGTTCAAATACTAACAAACTTGATTTTTTAGGAAACTACAAGAAGGGGGAGCATCCTGGTGCAGGTCCAGTTGGAGAACCAGGTATCACCACATGACCAAAGCTCCTCCAGCATACCCTTGGGTGAAACAACAGGCCCCAAGGTAAATTGAGGGAGATGTTGGATTGAACCCTCAAGTCCAGCCTATTGGAAGGCAAACATAGGGCACTCTCTCCCAAAATCCTACAATTTTGTAAGAGAGAGCAAACCCCCATGTCAGCCACAAAGGCAGGCTCTTTCCAACTCCCTTGATCTGTAAATGCTGTCCCAGAACTCTGCCTTTCACCCAAAGGGGGTGCCAGTGGTGAACATTAAACTAATCATATTTCCCCCCATTGCTGTCCCCTAGTGACAATGACAGCATCCTATTTAACAGCTCACCAAGCCAATTTTCCAAGTCCCAATATGGTCAATATGGGGTAAGCATAAAACCCCATGGAATGGTGATAAAAATTCCTACCCAGCCACAAAGCAACCAGCTAAACTCACTCTGGATATCATGTTTCAAAGAGAAGTAATGGCTGTATAGGAGGAAACCAGCATAAAACCAGTATAAAAAGCCACTGTTCCCCAACCCTATCACATGCCCTTGGCTTGGCTAATCAATTATCCTGGTCTCTAATCATGAAAACCATCAAAGGTGTACCTTCCCTTAAAGCAGTAGTGACGCTTAGGTCATGTCTGCATATAATTGGTAATATAAATATAATGGATACAGGTGGAGTCTTCCTTATTCAAAATGCTTGGGACCAGAAGCATTTTGGAATTTGGAATTTAGAATATCTGTATCTGCATATACATACAAAATGAGCTATCTTGGAGATGGGACCTAGGTCTAAACATAAAATTTATTTAGTGTTTCATATACTCCTTATACACATAGCCTGAAGGTAATTTTATACAATTAAAAATAATTTTGTCAATGAAACAAAGTTTCTATACACTGAACCATTTGAAAACAAAGGTGTCACTGTTTCTGCCACCCATGAAAAGTTACAGAGTATTTTGGATTTCAGAATTCCAAATATGAGAGACTCACCCTGTAATATTGTATGGAGTTAATTTGGATATTATAGGAAAATTGAATGCTACAGAATATTTATTTATAAAAACAGAAGAAAGAAAGAATACAGATGCCAGAATATTTTTGTAAAAAGGTCTATCATATTTTTATATGGAAAATAGAAGTGCAAGAAATAAGGGAAATAAAAGAAAGCTGTAACATAAGAACAAGTGGCACCGATATGTCAAATGTAAAAGCTCAAAAACTCTGAACAGTTTCTTTTTTAAAAAAATAAAGTTAACTCACTTTTTTGCTAAGCAGCTTTTCCTGAGCTGTTGCAGCTAGTGCTGTGGAGTAATAGTAACTGAATTAGGAAAGATCTCTGGGGATATTTGAAAGGGTGATCAGGTTCCAGAGCAGAGTAAGAATAAATCCTAATTCTCATCCAAAGAGAGAGAATGGGATAATCATGAGAATACTAGGGGGATAAGACTGCTGAATAACAGCCAGAGAATCTTTACCAAAGTCATTCTAAGCAGGATTGAGAAAGCAGTGAAACTAATAATATGGGGATTAGTATAGTTTCTTGAGGAAATGGTGTTTATCTTGTCTGATCATGAATATTTCATACTGAGAGGTGTGGGGCCCACTGGCAATCCATTGACAGATCCATTGACAATCAAAACACAATTCAACATCCAAAACCAAGTTAAAACATTTAAGAAGCTGCTCCTTTTCTCTATGGGTTTTATTGAATTGCTTGGGAAAGGAAGCAAGTTTTCAAACATTAGCATGGCAAAGAGACAATAGATGTTTTCTTTTTTCTACAAGAGGAAGAAGAATGTGTGATTTGGAGAAAACAGCTCTTTGCAATGACAAGATGATCCTGGCACCAATACGATACAGTCAAAATCTTCTTTAGAGGATGAAGTACAAACATTTTTGAGGAAAGAGGAGGAAAACTACAGATACCAAGGACCTGTTTAGAATATGAAGCCCTTCACCATCTAAAATGTATTTTGTGTGTTTGTCTCTCTGGCTATCATAGCATACAAATCTACATTATTATTTATTATTTAGAGTATTTATACCCTACTCTTCACAAAGGCTCCCAGAATGGATTGCTCGAACATTGTCACCCATAGCCTTATCTCATGAGAAAATTAAGCCAAAACGGAGTTGGAAAGTAGCAGCTTTTGCCATGCTTTACCACATGATGTCATATAATTTCTCTTCTCATGGGAGATGGTCATCAAAGTGAATCTTTTGTTAAGCAGATCTTTCCAGCTAGGAAAAAAAATCACTTTGATGACCATCTCCCATGGGAAGAGAACTTAGAACATCATGTGGTAAGACACAGAGAAAGCTGCTACTCTCTGGCTTCATTTTGGTTTTGGTTTCTCATGCAATAAGGCTCCCAAATTATTGTGTTATCTAATGGGACCAAAATGGAAAATCTGGCAAGGATTTGGACCAAATCTGTCAACTACTTTAGGTCATCCTGAAGAAACACAAGAAAATCCCCCCTTTTTCTTTCTTTCTTTTATTTTTTTTATTTATTATTATTTTTTTCTTCTTTTAGAATGGCCATTTATTAACCAATTTTGACCAAACTTGATACTCACACTTAGGCTGATATCTTGAATATTTTCAAGAAACTCAGGGCCATTCAGCAAACATCAGTGTTTTCAGTCCATTTGACACAGAACTTGGCATAAACATCTTGTTAAGGATTGTTAGGTGCTATCTCTTAAGGCTTTATTTTATTTAAATCATAAGTGATATCATGAACATTAATCTGAGCAATGTCCTGTCATTTTACTGATATGTTGTAAAATACATAAATTCATATTTGGAAAATAATTTAGATGTAAGGTGAAATGTATATTAAAAAGTGACTGAAAGCCTTACCATCTGGAAAACAAACCCTGAAAGAACTTTTAGAGTAAATTTCAAAAGATTGAAATTTGGCACTGAAAGATACAAATTCTTTGATACACTGGGCCAGCTCTAACATAGGACAGAGTTGGGGGTTGCCTCAAGAGAAAAAAAACAAGAAAGAATAGGTAAAGAACAAACTAAAGTCCTAACACACTGCAGAAATAATCCAGTCTGACATGGCTTTAACTGCCCTGGCTCAATGCTAGGGAATTCAGGAAACTGTAGTTTTGTGAGACATTTAGTCTTTTCTGTCAGAGAGCTCCCCAGCACAGGATTATTTCTGCAGCATGTTTTGGACCTATGTCCCATTAATGTGGTGTATTTTTAAAATTTGGATGCTACTTTTAACACATACTTCTGTTTCACTTGCCATTATCATCATACTATGGATGTTAGGAGCTTCTTGCCACTTCACTTTTATCTTACAGTTATCATTTATAATATTCCTCTCTTTACTTAAAAACTAGATTTCTGCACCATTTCTTGTACATACCTATAGACCTGGTACCTCACTTTGTTTATGCATTGGGTCAAAGAAAAAACCCTGTAATGTGCTTTTGAATCCATGGAAATAAATTGTTGTATCCCAAGAGAATGCTAGTGTTTTATAGAACAATGTACTAGGAGAGAACAAACAACTACTTTCAATTACATAAGAATATTTGATGTATTTTGTTTAAGAATGCATCACAGATAGCTTTATAAAGATAAAAGTTTAATGCTACATATGACATATGCTAGAACTGTAGAATTTGTCAATAACTTAATCTCCCTGCCCCCCCAAAACAGCAAGCTTTTACTAGTTTTGGTTTTATGTCTTTGTAATTCCTCAGTCCTGTACCAAACACTTTGACCAATAAACATGCATGGCTTGTTTTTCCCTCTTTGGAAATGAAGGGTAAGAAGAAAAGTATAGACATTAGATCACTATATACAAATGTAGGGATTATTAAGGGCAGAAACTGGAATCATCTTAAGCCAGGGGTAGGCAACCTTTCCCCTTTAAGGGCCGAGGGACTTCAGCTCCCAGAAGCCTCAGACATGTTGGCCAATAGTCCTATGTTGGCCAATAGCTCCTGGGATTCTGGGAGCTGAAGTCCCTCAGCCCTTAAAGGGGAAAGGTTGCCTACCCCTGTCTTAAGCCATCTGGATGTGGGTGTAAAACCAATGAGCACACTGGCAAATCTATGTCAGGGTACATGCATCAGCATGGAAGCCGGAAGATACCCAGCCGACAGCATCAGTGGCATTTTGCATATGATAATACCAGGATGCATCCCAAATTAGGATTGAAAACTGCAGCGGTAAATCATGTGTTTAAGCCATGCAATAAACTACATAGTCTTCTCTATAGTTCAGTTCACTACCTGCCAGTGAGTATTTGAGAACCAAACAATATTAAATCCAAACAATGTTGATGGTTTCTTAAATACTCTGAGAGGCTATCTTCTATCTCTCTATTTTTTTTCTTCTTCTAGATATCATTTTGTTTTAAGACAACTCATTCACAAGGGCCCCACATGAATTCATTTCATTCCTGTTTAACTGCAAATGTCTGTTACATACTAATAGTGAAGTAATTCTATGAGTATTGATCCTAATGGCATGTTTCATTGCTTAAAGGCTTGTAAGAAGCTCTCCAGGACCTAAATATCCTAAAGGCACCAGATCCCATCTCATTTTGAAGCTGAGTATGATCAGCCCTGGTTAGTATTTGGATGTGAGACCACCAACAAATACCAGCTGGTGTAGGTTATATTTCAGTATTTCCTTGACTTAAGGGGAACTGCAGATGGGCAGCTCTGGGCCGCCCTGGGAAATGGTGGATCGGGGCAACAGCAACCCCATGCTGTGGCCCCGATCCTTCCTTTTGCTGCCCCAAATAACTAATAACTAAATTTACATGCTGCTTCTTTCAGGAAGAAAATTAGTGAAATATTGCATCAGCATGGGTGTTACACAATGAACTTTGTAAATGTGCCATATTTTTTTTTCTACAGACACTTCACTTTCTCCATATCAATTTATATTCATTATACTTTTAAAATAAAATATTGCTTTTTCCTAGTCACATCTTAATGGGTTCAATTATGTATAAAACCCCATAACCTATTGGCCTACTTAGAACTCAAAGAGGGCTGCTCTTCCCCTGCAGGTCCATCTATTCAGGAGGAAGGACATTTGGTTCACATAATCTATTTATTCATGGAAATGTGAGTTCAAGACATATTGATGTGTACGGTAAAGAGAGCTCATAGATTACATTGGCCTAGTTTTGATGTTGTTACTGCTGCTGTTTACTAGTGGGTTTTCTTCCTGCTGAACATATCCTTCTGATAGATAGCTTCTTTAATCTCATGCTGTAGACAAAACACTTCAAAGCAGTGAGAAATATATGCATTCCTATTTTAACATTCACTTTCCTCTTTTCTTTTCATCTGAAACAGTTTTATTTTATTTTATTTTATTTTTGCACAGGTAAATGATGCAAAAGGGATGTGGGCCATCTGACTGATAGGGATCACATTCAGAATGATGACCTGCTGTTTTCAGGCCATCTAGAACAATATTCCAAATCATATTTAAATGGCTATATTATTTTAAGGACAAACTCTATGGCCGTTTTTTATTTTTATGTTGGGCCTATCTTTAGAGTTCAATTCACATTTGCATGGGATCATCATACATAATGGGTTAACCTGGGCATAAAATGCTATTTGTAAACACTGAAATTCTGGACCTTGCCAAAAGCAATCAGACCAGAATGCACAGGGAAGCCATTGAAATCCACAACACCTGAACAACTTCAACAGAAAGGAATAAACCTTGGAAATAAACAAAAATTGGCTCCCAGTCTTGAAAACACCAAAATCAAGACTCAGCATGTGCAAATGAACTTCACCTAGAGTTTTTTGTGGGTTTTTCACCCAGAGTCAGGGATTTTCCCAGCAGAAAATTGACCACTAATTAAATAGACACTAATCCTTCTTGCATATTCTCCCACCCTGAGGCCTTGCCATTCAACAACAGAACAATACACAGATTAACATGCAAATCACATCCTCTCAACCACACAGTATATATACCCCACTCACTTCCATGCCATCATTCTCTGAAGATGCCAGCCACAGATGCAGGTGAAATGTCAGGAAGAAATTCTTCTAGAACACGGCCTCACAGCCCCCAAACCCCACAAAAAACCATGATGGGGGATTACTTTTGTTTGAGAATTCTGACCTACACAATGAGTGAGTTGTAATGCTGTGAATCTGACTTATGAGACTGTAATTTACTAACAGTGTAAAAGCCACTATTTTCTAAGCAGAAAATATTGGGAGGAGGAGTGTCTTGCAATAAACAAACAAGCAAACAAGTGAATTTACCACCAAATACATTATGAAATGCAGGGTGTCTTCCAAAATTGGACAGTTTCCAGATACAGCTGGAAGGCAAGTGGTAAAATTACTTGTTGCTTCCTTCTAGAATTAACTTAGAAAATAATAACATCACTTCATTTGGATATGTTTTCATGTGCAATTCTCCACTTGTTTAAGGTTATACCTGTGATTGGTCCCTCATGACATTAGAGTGCTCATGTTTAAAGGTTTCCAAGATTTGGATTTGATTTCCTTCTACACGATACCACTGTTGGTATTGATGTTATTATTCTAGCTTGTGACAAACAGGTGAGCTACATTTTGCACCAATTGTAGATTTATACAAGTGCAGGTCTTTAATACTGTCCATTTTATGTTAGCATTCTACTTTATCTTTTGGGAGGCTTCACACTTATTTTCTTCAGACAGAATTATATTATTCATCCCCCCATACAGCAACAGCTGAGTTAAATTAAATAGAGTTATCTTCATCTCTTTCTTCTGCTAGTATAGTCAGGCACTGCATAATATAACCCTCTAATTCAGTGGTTCTCAAACGTTGGTCTTCAAGGTGTTCTGGATTTCAACTCCCAGAAACCCCAGCCAGTTGACCAGCTGGCTGGTTGATGTTGGAATTCTGGAGCTGAACGCCAAGACATCTGGAAGACCAAAGTTTTGTGATAACAGCCAGAATCCCCAGCTTGCATGGCCAATAGGGATTCTGGAAGTGGTAATCCCAAAAGCAATGTTTCTACACTCTGGGTGTGAGGATAAATGCCATTACATGTGCTGAATAATTCCCAAATTGTATATATTGATGGGAAGGGGAAAACCCAGAAAATGCTTTGATGACCAACCATGAAATATCAAGGCTAGACACAAGCAGGTAGTATGTGAGTGTAATTTGTGAATTTAATGTACACGATGGTAACAAATATTCACATTTCCCTAGTATGTACACACATATGCTTTGAGGTTTTACATCAGATCAGAACTTGAAGGAAATAATAAAGAACATAAGAAACATCACAAACAGCAAGAGAAGCTAATGTGGAGTGAGAGACATTTCAAAAAGAAGTTTAAAAAATAGGAGAAACCCCACTAGCGTTCTGTGTAGTATTTGCAATGCTGTAAATTAGATCTATAGCCTGATGAATCTTGCTATTCACATTTATGGTCATGCACCATTGCTACAGCCACAAATTCTCCCTGCTTCCCCAAAAAACAAAACCCATCTTAAAAGTCAGACAACTAAAGGAGTTCTGTGGTACTGTTGAGTGGGATGTGAAAGGATGATGCATCCAGCCCTCTCCCACCAGCAAGCCATAGTATGATGAACAGTGGTGAAAGAACCCTACCACAGTTTATCATAACATAACTTTGAGAACTTCAGTAGTCCTGACAGGGAAAGGGCTCCAATATCCTAGAGTGATTTATTTCATCTTGGAAACACTGGTGAATCCTCTGTATAGAGTAGCAGAGTATTTTTGTTGGTAGAACAGGAGTAGCCTGATCAGAAGTGCCTGAGCACTTTGTTGTACCTTTGACATTGTTATAAACTACCTTTTACATTTTCTACCATAAAAGAGATTTTGCAGTACTCCAGCTTTGAACTGTACAAATGTTCTTTTCGAAACTTGCACACTCTGTGTAAAGTTGGTAGAGTGACCAAATGCATCCGAAGAAGTAGATTTAATGCTACAAAAGCTCATGCTGCCAACTTCTTTCTTTAGTTAGTCTCAGTGCTACAAGATCTCTCTACATACTGATTCCACAGAAAAACATGCCCATCATTTCCTGGTCAAGATGGAACTGAGAGCCAATATCTGCCCCACCGGGGGTGGTGGACCTATTAGAATGGTTCGCCCTTGAAGGCTAATGGAGCCTATTGGATTCCAAAGAGCCTTAGAGGGTTTAATGGTTGGGAATGCCGGTAATCCTGTCGAAGCTCTGGTTAATACTTGGAACACCGATCTCACCAGGGCTATCGACACGATCGCTCCCAAGTGCCCTTGCCATCCCGCTTCAAACCGTAGACATTGGTATACTCCGGAGCTGAGGAGTATGAAGTGGTATGGACAACGGCTAGAGCACAGGTGGAAGAAGACTCGACTCTTATCTGACAGAACTCGCCATAGGAATAGTGATGGTTGAGGATCTCCAGAGGGACACCAGGGTTTTTAGTTTGTTTAATTATGGTTTTATGTTCTGATACCGTGTTTTTAATTTGTCATATTGTTTAATACTTTCTTAAGGGGGGGAGGGATTATACTGTTTTAATGTTATATTTTAATCTTGTTATATTTACTGTTGTCAACCGCCTGGATTGGTTCGCCACAGGGCGGTATACAAATTATTATTATTATTATTATTATTATTATTATTATTCGTTCCTATTAGGAGGCAATACTTGCAGCAAAGAGAGCCTTCTCCGCTGCACACATTGCATCTGCAGAGTCCCGTCCAGCAGAGCTGTTCAAGGTGGTAAGGGAGATGACACAGGTATCCCCTGCACCGAATCCCTTGCTTAACCCAACAACGGCCTGCTGTGACGCATTTAACAACTTCTTTGCAGATAAAATCTCTCAGATAAGAGCCGACTTAGATGCCACCATTGAATCAGAGTCTATAGGCGAGGTGTCCAGTGACTCTGCTGATGTAGTTATCCTGGATCAGCTTCAATCTGTGAGTACCGAGGACGTGGACAAGCTGCTTGGTAAGGTGAGGAAGACAACCTGCCCTCTCGACCCTTGCCCATCATGGCTGGCCATCCAGGGGGGGGGGGAATGCATTGAGGAGACTCCTTACAGATATCATCAGTGCATCCTTCAGGGAAGGACATGTTCCATCCTGTCTAAAGGAAGCGGCTGTTAGGACGCTCCTGAAAAAACCTTCCCTTGACCCCCTGGATATGAGTAACTACAGGCCTGTGTCATTGCTGCCATTTTTGAGCAAGGTGATCAAGAGGGCGGTTGCTCTTCAGCTCCAAGCGGTTTTGGATGAAACCGATTATCTAAACCCATTTCAAATCGGCTTCAGGACAGGCTTTGGGGTTGAGACTGCCATGGTTGCCTTGACCGACGATCTGCGTCTGAGCATCGACAGGGGTAGTGTGACCCTGTTGGTGCTCCTAGACCTCTCAGCAGCTTTTGATACAATAGACCATGGCATCCTCTTGGGCCGCCTGAGAAGGTTGGGCATTGGGGGCACTGCTTTGCAGTGGTTCTGGTCCTTCCTCTCGGGTAGGTCCCAGAGGGTGCTGCTCGGGGGACTGTAGTTCCAGTAAGAGGGAACTCACTTGTGGGGTCCCTCAGGAAGCTATTTTGTCCCCGATGTTATTCAACATCTATATGAAGCCGCTGAGTGAGATTATACAGAGTTATCGTGCTGGGTGTTATCAGTACGCTGACACTCAAATCTATTTCTCCGTGTCTTGTTTGTCGGCCTCGAATTCCAATGGAATCTCTCCTCTCAATGAATGTCTTCAGGCGGTAATGGGCTGGATGAGGAAAAACAGATTGAGACTGAATCCAGACAAGACGGAGGTGCTCATGGTAGCAGCCCCGAAACCAAGAATTGGGTTGCAACCTCCAGTCCTGGATGGGGTCACACTCTCCTCCAGTGACTGTGTTCGCAGTCTGGGGGTGCTCCTTGATTCGTCGCTCCTGATGACAAATCAGGTAAATGCGACGGTCAGGAGCGCCTGTTATCAGCTTCGGCTGATAAGCCAGCTGCGCCCTTTTCTGGAACTAAGGGATCTTGAGACCGTTGTACACGCACTGGTAACCTCCCGCCTTGACTTCTGTAATGCGCTCTACATGGGGCTACCCTTGTGCTTGGTTTGGAAGCTACAGTTAGTTCAAAATATGGCAGCCAGACTTGTTTCAGGAACTTCTAGGAGGGACCACATCACTCCGGTTTTGAGGTCCCTCCACTGGCTGCCTATTCACCTCCGGGCTCAGTACAAGGTGTTGGTTATTACCTTTAAAACCCTAAAAGGCTTAGGTCCAAGCTATATCAGAGACCGCCTCCTCCCGTACAATCCTCCCCGCGCGCTCCGGTCTTCTGGGAGAAATTTCTTAGAGCTTCAAAGATCCAGGCTATCCGTGACCTCCCAGAGGGCCTTTTCTATTGTTGCTCCCAGACTCTGGAATGACCTGCCGGATGAGATCCATCAACTAACATCTTAGGACAGTTTTAAAAAGGCTGTCAAGACGGATCTCTTCCAGCAGGCCTTTCCAGACTAAATAACCTGGCCCTGGGCAATTCCCTCCTTCATCTAAACCTTGGTTCCCCCACAGTGCCGCAATGAGATTAGCTGCTATGGTGTTTATTATTTTAATTGTTGTATATTGTTTTATGTTTTTTAATTATATTACTGTTTAATAATGTTTTAAGGGGGGAGGGCTATGTTGCTTATTGTAATTGTTTTTATCTTGTAAACTGCCCGGATTAGGCAACCATTGGGCGGTATATAAATAAATTTTATTATTATATTATTATTATATCTTTGAATTGGTAGAATTGAATTGGTATCACCAACAGCAGAGCCAACCACAGTTGGCTTTCCATATCCATGGATTTTGCATCCATGGTTTCAATTTTCCCCAAAATAATTATTCTAAAAAGCAAACCTTGAGTTTGCCATTTTATATAAGGCACACCATTTCACTGTTCCATTGTATATAATGAGATTTGGCCATCCACAGGTGCTGGTAGTCCTGGAACCAAAGACCAGCACATATTCTGGGCCCACTGCACATCTAATTTGCTGGCCAGCATCCTCCCTTCTAAAAGCTAAGTAGACCCCTGTACAACATCCTCCCTTCCAAAAGCTAAGTAGACCCTTACACTGGTTGGGAGGAGTGAGGCAGTTCAGGTGGGCTTGAGCCTTATCTACCTAACTACCTGTATCACCCATGCTTGTGTAAGAAAAAGGCTCTCATGGTCTCTGAATACAGACAGATAGATAGATCTGGTATTGGAGAAATGTATACTTCTCTGTAGTTTTGAAACAAACAGAACTGGTGCCCAGAATATTTTTTTTTCCATCTCCAGTTGATTCTCTTTACTCCATGTACTGATCTGCCATTACTTAGTAAATTACACTACTAATTTTATCAGTTTTACAGACCCAACCAGGTATTTCCCTATAAAAAGTCAACTCACCATGAAACTGAATAACAATTTTGAACTATACTATAGACTTGTCATTAGGCACTAATTTGCTACCACAAAATGGGTATAATAATACTGAGCACTCTATAAACACATTAGGTCTCAGCCACAGCCCTGCTTCCTGCAAAAAAGGTGAAACTAAGATATTATTTAGGCAAACATATATCCTGTTACATTTATGTTATCATTCTACAGTAGGGGTCAGCAACCTTTCTTGCCGGGGGGCTGGGAGGGGGGGAATAGCGTGGGGGGCCAGGCTGGTCTTAGGTTGCCAACCCCTGTTCTAGAGCATCCAACTCTTGTAGAATTCTAAAGAAACTTGCCAAGCTACCTAATGGATCAGGAAGGCACTCCTCCAGAACCATGCAGAGAGTCTAGCAGCCAGACTCTTAAAAGGATTGTGGATTGTATTTTTCACTGATTTATCTTTATGCACCCATTCTAACAAATAAACATCAGGTGTGTTGAACATTAACATCATGCATGTATTTAGAGTCATCTGTTGCAGAAAAAAAAGAACAATACTTGTAACAAGTCAAATGTTTTCAGTTATGCCTTGGTCTGTGTTTTCATGAGAGACAGGAAGACCATGGCAAAATTATTTGTGCAAGCTGGGAGCTATAGTTCAAATATTCAGTTTCCACCCCGCCCCACCCCGCCCTTGTCATGGCCATGCAGAGCAGGAGGTCTGCTTGCTGGCCTCCCAGGAAGAGGAGGCCAGGTTCTGCATTGCAATGAAGGGGGAGGGAGTGGAATCAGAGCAGATTTAGGAGTATGCTGTCCCCTTGATTCCTTCTCTTTGCTTCTGGACCTTGACCCATCTTCTTCCAAAGTGTGAGCTTTTACAATTGCTATGGAACCAGGAAGGAAATGATTCTCTTTTCCTTGGGTTTTTGCCTACCACACACTGTTGTTTGGGGCTCTGATGTATTAGCTATGGGTGGTGTTTTAAATATCCGGTCACTTGTTAGATAGTTGGGGGAGTAATAAGACTTTGGTATACACCAATGCCATCCTCCTTTTAGTGAAGTCGAGGCTCTGGGAACTGCTCTTCCTGTCATGCAACCATGCAGTGGGGAAAAGCCTTTCCTTCGGGCTGGCTGATGGCTAATCCCTCTCTTTAACTCCCATGATTTGTGAGAGCAAATCCTGAGTTGGCCTCCTAGATGTGGACTTGCTGGAGAATAACCCAGCTTTAGGGTTGTCCTTGGGGCTCAGCTCTTTTTCCCAAGAGAAGCTGAGGAGGAAGTCTGGGGAATGAAGATATGCCTCAGCTTCTCACACTAGGGAGCTTATCATATTGAAAAATAAAGCAACTTACCCCTGTCAAGATACAGTCAGCTACAGGATGAAACTGGGAATTATCACATGAAAAATGCCGCCAATGCTGCTGGGCGATTGCATCCCAGATCCCAGCTGTGTTCAGCCGACCAATTTGCAAACATGGGAAGCTGAAATTAGTTTGCAAATCGGCCAGCTGAGCACAGCTGGGATCTGGGATTCAGTCTCCTTGTGGCATTGGCAGCATTTTTCATATGATAATTCCCGTTTGCATCCTGTAAGTGACTGTATCCTGGCAGTAAGTAGCTTTATTTTTGAATGTGATGTGCTCCTAGGTTGCTCCCCACCTTTGCAGATCTCAAGAGGGAACCAATAAATAGGACAGATTAAAATAAAGTGGTCCATCTTGTTTTTGTCTGGTCTCACTATTACCTGGCTTGGTCAGCAATGGTAAGTTTTCCACACTCTGGTGAATAGACATCAGGTGGGTAGGAGACAATTGGTAAGCAATCCCAGACAAATATTCTGTAAAAATGTCCAAACTTTGTGACATATCCAGGTGAATGCTGTCAACTAATATTACTTTAAGCCTGAAGAGTGTGTGAGGGCTGTTGGTAGAAATATCTTTCTAGACATTTGTATCTAATTTGTCTAGCATTGCCAGAATTCATGTGAATGTCAAAATTCACTGTGTTTACTGTATGTAACATATGTACAGACTGCCAGATAATCCAGTTGTCTTCTTCCTCTGGTATTTACCATTAATCAGCTCTGTTGACTGACAAAAACCTGGACAGCATAGATAGCCAATTAACCAACAATTTTAGGCCTAATCATTTGTTTAATGTTGTCACTACTAATCAGCTGTTTAGCACCCTTAATGGTGAAGAGCTGATTAGCTCTCAGCAACTTTTAATTCTGAGCACCTCACAGCTGGGCAGTGTTTCCAGCATTAATCAGCTATTGAGAACCAGCAGAAGGCACTATATTGGTCTAAATGTTCTATTATTAACTATATTTGATTGACCTCGCATTATCATGAAATAACCATAATATAGTGTGATATCCTGAGATATTGCCCTTTGAGGGATGGAGGTTATATGGTTATTCTACATAACCATTGTGGTTAAATAATAGTCTTGATTATATTGTCTACAAAGTGTATGCCTGGCCTGTGTGTGCATGGGAGTTGGTGTAACACAGTGGCTGAGAAACCAAATCATGAAATCTCTCATTTGAATCCACACTAAGACATGAATATATATATATCATATTAACAGAACCAACCTACATGGAAAAAGTGGGGGATGGGGGGGAGGGCAGGGGAGAACCAGGAGACAGTGACACCACATGACTGCCAATATCACAAATGTCCCAACACTGACATTTTGTGTCTGAGGAGTAGTGTGATTGTGAGCTCATTGATGGGTTTTCCCATTCAATGAAAAGGGATGCACTAACTATGCTTAGGAGACATAACAGTTATGCGTCAGAGGTGGCAGCATATGATAAATATTGCCAAACTGTCTCCCCCCATCTTTAATTGTGGTTTAAAGCCAAGTGTAATAAAGTCCTAAGCATGGATGAAAATGCACTGAAAAACATTTCAATCCCATTTTAGCCTTGTGTTAACACACAATGTACACACACACACACACACACACACACCATGTCAAATGTTTACTTTCCCCTACCCTCTGGGCTTTAACCTATGTTAGAAAGGACAATATTTTATTCTGTTTTTCTGCCTGTATGTTATCCACTTTCTCAGGCTCAATATGCTTAACCCCTGCATCTGCAGTATGGTGCTGTGAGGGCTGTTGTGATGGTTCTTGTACGATAATACATTTGATGCCTTTGAGCATTCACATGTGATATATACTGACCATTAGAGACAAATGAATGTAAGATAAGGGTATTAAATTGCTTTAACTGTCCTGGCTCAGTGCTAGGGAATCATGGGAATTGTATTTTTTGCTGAGACATTGAGCCTTCTCCATCAGAGAGCTCTGGTGCCACAATAAACTACTATTCCCATGATTCCCTAGCACTGAGTCAGGGCAGTTAAAATGGACTCAATTTGCACTATTTCTGGCAGTCTGCAAAGGCCCTGAGTGATCCAGCTTTTCACAGCCTGTTTTAGAGGAGGTTATCCTCCTCCTGAGGCTATAATTTCATTTTGGGAGTACTGAAAAATGTGTTTATCTTGATCATTATCAACAGTGATCAGGATTGATTTTACTAACTCCAATTCACAAGTAAAATGATACCTTTTCTAGTGGAACTGATTCTCGTCTCAGTTATTCATGTTCCCAAATAACTTTCTGATTGGATTCTTATGATGTGCTTTAGGCTGAAGACGTCCTTGAAGGCAGCCGAAAGACCACAATTTGTCCATTATGCAAATGCCCTGGTTTTATCTGGATTCAGTAGATCAACTCATATTACAAAAATCTTTTGTTGATTTCACTATATCAATGATCTATAGAAGTTGTGTAAAAATAATAATAATAATAATACCCAAGACCTACTTCATTCCTGTAATGTTCACTTTCCCAAATATTCAGGCTTTGTTTTCTCCAAACTTCCTTTGCTTTCCCCAAATCTGTTTGCCAGTTCTGTTCTTCCTAGCTGGCACTGCAATGGAACTATTTTATGTTTAAGGGTATATAAATAAACCATCTGACAGTGACCACAACCATTCTGAAGCCTGTATTTTACAAAACAGTTCTGCCCATCCTGCTTCTGAAACCGTAAGTTTTTTACACAATGAGTATAAAACTAAGAAAATTTTAATATACATCACTTCAGTTTCCTAGGCTTTCTCCCAAAGTGTGTGATACCATCAGCAAAAATCAGACAATTTCTGCAGAAGTTTCTATTTTTTGTTTGCTTTTCCTCAGTGACAGTTTTATGAGAACATCACGAGAGGACTAATTTACGTTAACATGCTGAGGCTTTAGGAAGAGAACTTTCTGAGCATAATGTATAAATCCTATCTAATGTAGGCCTCTAAGTAATGTGCAGAGGACCTTTAGCCTGTTGTCCAAGATCATATATATGTCTATCGCTAGTTTACAGCTGATCATTTTCAAGCAGATGCAAGATGTTACCAAGAAAAACATTTTCCTCCTTACAATGCTCAAATACATCAGAGTACCTATAATCTATTCCAGTCCTTGATAATCTTGGCTCTTGATAGGGACATTGGTATTCTGCCTTTTTCACTGCTCTTCCAATGTATTGTTGCTACTGGTAATTAGTTTTAGGAAATACACCTTCCTTGGGTCCTCTATCAGTGGAGTGTTTCTTCCTTGCCACCAACAATTTGTTTTAATCTCTTTACTCTCCTGGTATATATGTTGCTCATTTGCAGCCTAGATGTTATGGATGTCTTTGAATATCCATGATCTCCAGGACTTATGTTGGTTTCCCTGTTCGATCTTCCTTCTCCATCCCAAGTGTGGAGATAGCCATAGGCATTTCTAACCTCACCCTGTAAAGAAGCCAACTTTATATAGAGAGAAAATAACACTCTCTAAACTGCACAAAGCTTTCATTTGTGCTGTGGTTCACAGCAGTCTGAAAGAAAACAGTCTGGAAACAGCAGGAAATTTGTATTGTATTGTATTGTAAGTGTAGTTTAATTATAACCTGCCTTTCTTTCAGTGCATCCATCCCATTTTAACATGGGAGAATGGAAGCATAGGAAATGGGAAAGGGAATTATTATTATTATTATTAGTAGTAGTAGTAGTAGTAGTGGTAGTAGTATCCTGCTCTTTTCTCAAAACTGAAATTCAGAGCAGGAAGTGGCAATAGTTCAAGTTTGGGTTGAATGGGGGGGCTATTTGGTATTTGTTCATTTGTTTATTGTGGTGAGCCTCTTTGGTTGTTTCCAAGCCATACCTAAAGGGAACCACAGATGGTTGATACATCCCTGAGAGGAAGATCAATAGAGAAATCTAGCCCTGTCTGTGATATATCTGGCTAAACACTCATTCCAGATGTGCTGCCTGCTGTGAAGTTCTAATGTGTGTCTCCATATCCAGTGTGATTTTCAGCTGGATTTGAAGGAAAGCCCCAAGCTTACATTTCTTTGAAAGTGGAAGCTTGCCATAAGGTTAGGGACTGTTTCTGCTGTCACCTTCATAAGCCAGCTGAGACAGAAGAGTACAGAAGCCTCCACAGCAAAAGGATATAAGAAACAATGTGTTAGACTTCAAGGATTTATCTCCATACAAATGTTTCTTTCTGGAGAGTCTAGAAGAAAGGCTTGTTTCACAAATAGTACACTGCTAATTCGCTGTATCTTAATACAAAATACTGGGTGTATCGCATATGATCATCCAAGTCTCTGAACAGTCATTGCATCTGCTAGTCTTGTCCTTAATGAGAGTGTATATGTCATTGTGCACTACCCAAATTATTTTAATCCATAAATGTTTAGTAAACTTTTCCTTGCAGGTAATTCATTTTAAAGATAAAGTGTACATGTGAAGATGTCAAATTAAGTATGTTTTAAGACACTTTGATAATATTGAGAAGTTACACAAAGTAAAACACATTTGATTGATTTTTTAAAATTTATTTTGGAACTAACCCGAATTTTTTTATTTGGAAAAACAAGTATAGATAATCTACTTTTTGATGGTGGAACCTACACAATTAATGAAATCAGAGGATAAAGCAGGAAGTATGCAATGAATGACTAGTGCATAATAAATCTATCAACATGTTAAATGTGAAAAAAATTGCCAAAATAATGAAATGTATCTAATTATTTGGAAGCTTGTTAAAGGGTAAATGTTGTGGGCAAAGGCAAAGAAAATTCTCAGTATGCAAGCTGTTACTGACATATATGCAACTTGATTTCTTTCAACCATCTGCCTTGGAATGTTTATAAAATTATATGCACAGAGAAAGTAACACCTTTTCAAAGTAGTATCTGAAACTTAATACTATCGGGAGGCAGCTGAAATGGCCTTGCCAAAATAAATAAATAAATAAATAAACCTACAGAAAAAGTTACTATCAACAAAAATGTTTCTTTATATTTGGTTTGATACTTTTTAAGGGGTGGGTGGGTATTGGGTCTTTTGAGATTTATATTGTATGTATTTTTAATTGTTGTTAGCCACCCCGATTGTGCACAGAGGGGCGGGGTACAAATGATTTATTATTATTATTATTATTATTATTATTATTATTATTATTATTATTTGCTTATCCACATATATCTCTGTTATTCACTTTTGTACTATGTTATCAGTCTGAAAGAGAAGAAAATGAGTGAGCTTTTATTTTTAAATTTCATTTTTATATCCCACCTGGTGGAATTCAAAGTGATGAAAGGTTTCTATTCTCAGACACTGACCAGAATCGGATCTACACAGCTTCAGAAAGGTGGTTGCAGCATCAGTTCTGGGCCCCCACCCTCAGTCCCATGGTCAATGTGGTCACCCTGAGGCACTTGTTAAATACTAGAGCAACTGGGTAAGCAACAACTTACTCTGAAAAAAAGTTCCATGTTGTATGTCCTAAAAACATACAGTGAAGAAAAGCATCAATTAATATGTCTGGAGCCTTTAAAGATCAGCTCTGCAAGTAATAGATTATAAATATTTACCTGTTGAATGGATATGATATTAGGAATTATTCACAGACGGGGCTTTCAGTTTCTTGCAGAACAACTCCAAGTGTGAGCAAGTAAAAAACACAGAGTGACTTTTGAATACAAGCTAATACATCCTCAACAGTAAAAAAACATTTTACATGCTCTTTTGTTAACTCTGGAAAACAGGACTTTTAAAAATAAAACCCAATTCATTCTTGACTAGGGGGTTGTTGATCTTATATATGTTTTAATAATGTATATAGTAGGAAATAAAGTTATTAACTACTTCATCATTATTATGTGTGTGTATTTTTCAGGTTCATGCATATAAATTAGGGGAATTACCATGTTTAGTTGTTCTTTCAGCTAAGCTGCTAATAACTTATCAGCCTTGTTGCTCTTTTATATATTTTTGGTTTGTGAGTCTCAAAGATTTTTCAGGTTCATAAGCTTCTCTTGTTTGTAATAGTCTTTGTAATGGCTTATTTTCTTTAAAAAAAACCCTGAAAACCCAAAACACCAACTCAGTTTGTGTTTTTCTTTTAACTTCTCTCTCTCGCTCAACCATGTCTTCTCCTTACTGCTGTCTCTTCTTTGCCAAAGAGGAGATTTCTACATAATAACCTTGGATATATACCATTGCTGCATCCAATGTGCTGGCCCTGCTTGTTTCTTGTACAGGATTAAATGGGCAAAAAAGTATTAATTATCACTTAGATATTGATTTATATAAAACGAACAGGAAAAATATATAAAAATAGTATTTTAAATGCTAACATTGAGTAGATGATAGAAAAGCAATGGCTAGATCAGATAATGGTCTTTGACCCACTTCTACTAATGCAATTACTAGAATCAATCAAGGTGACAAGAAAAAAAAATCAATTCACAAGAGAGGCTGATTAAGAGTTAAGGTGTAGTCCCCTCTATCCGAATTATAAAATTACCAAGTAACAATTAACTTCAACTCATTATAGACTTTAAGAAAATTGTCTGGAAGGAGAGTACAAACTCTGCAACATGCTTTCTGCTTAAAACAGGGTTAATAACTCTGCCTAACAGTATTTCAAAATTGGATAAGTATTGTTGGAGAAAATTGTGATTTTTTTGTAAGATTGTGATTTGGTGATTTTGTAAGATTATGCTTTTAAGCCTATATACACAGTTATTATTTTAAAAAAAACTTTATATTACCAATCACATCTCCTGAAAATAAAAAAAAAATAAAAAATAGCATTTAAGTGTGTGTGTGTGCATGTATGCATATTTTTGTATGTTCTTATATGTTCAATAAAAATATTTACAGCAAATGAAATAATTCATCCATTATCAGTTTGCATCTGTTAATAAACATAAATTGCAACTCCTTTTCCCTTGGTGTCAGAGAAATTCATTGCTCCTAATCCTAAATGTAGCAAAACCTTTCTTTTTTTTTTTTTTTTGCTTGTTTGTTTTAATTCAAGTTTTTATATTAACATTATTTCTCTACTTCGTGCCCTTTTAGTCCTGTGGCAGCACCCTTCTATATACTGGGCTATTAAGACCTTTTACTTTTAATCTTAAACATGAACTTTATTCATTTTATTCATAACTGCTGCTTCTGGACTTCTTAGGGCCTAAGTAGACTGCCAGAAATAGTGCACATTAAATTGAGGCACTGCCCTGGCTCAGTGCTAGGGAGTCATGAGAATTGTATTTTTTTCTGGGACATTGAGCCTTCTCGTCAGAGAGCTCTGGTGCCACAATAAATTACAGTTCCCATGATTCCCTAGCACTAAGCCAGGGCAGTGCCTCAATTTAATGTGCACTATTTCTGGCAGTCTGCTTAGGCCCTTTGTCATGCATTCTTGTAATGCATTCTCCTGCTGGTTATAGAGCATCCTCCCTCTTGGTTTAAGTTTCCCTTTGATTGCTCAGATTTTGTGGAAGAGGTCTCTTGTTCTTTCCTTTTTGTGGTTACCTTCTATTTATCTGCATTGATTATTACAGCAGTTCTCCTTATTCCTGCACACCAGTCATTGAACAGTTGCTTTCAGGGCTCTGCCCCAATTTCTGTTCCCTTTGACTTTTACTTCTTGTGTGTCCTTAATTGCCTGAAAATTTTCATCTGCCATCCACTGAGATGACTCTTTCTTTTTGGCTATAGATAATGTCTTTTTGCATTCCTTCCTGACAGTCTTCCTGGCTTCAGTCCAAAGCTCATCAGGTTCCCTGTCAGTTAGAAACTAGCATGGCAAAAGTAACACGGCATGATTCCTATGGAACTTTATCTCTTTATCTATCACATCACACAGATTTTGTGACAACATGGCTTTCTACCTTCTAGAAGCCCTATAAAATCTCAGTTGCTTCAAAGAGTGCTTTTTGTCATATATATTTTTATATATTTTATAACATAGAAAGTCAAAAACATTCAGATAGCACATAATCAGCCACACTCCTCTTTCCCTACAATGGCTTTACTCCATATATTCTCTCCAAATTGTCACTTCAATCAATTTAATATTAAAAATCTGTGTAATTAGAGGACCTTTTACTGCAACAGCATTATGGACCTTATCACACGTGGGCCACAAAGCGATAAGAAAGCGAAATAAGAATAAATCCAGAAATAAACCGAAAGAAATCCAGGAATAAACCACAATACGTAAATGGCTATCAGACACAACTAGCATCATCGCACAATTAACGAAAGCGCGATGAAGCGCTCCCGGGAACCATATTTGCTGTTCGCACACAAGTGAGAAAATCCCGGACATAACCAAGCTGGCTACATAACAAGCTGGCTCTCTGAGGAGAACATCCTCGGAGAGGCCCCTCTCTGAGGATGTTTTCCCTGCGCTCAGGTCCTGCGCTCCAGGGAAGACGTCCTCAGAGAGGTGCCTCTCTGAGGATGTTTTCTCATGGAGCGCAAGGCCCACGCAGGTCCTCCGCTCCAGGGAAGACGTCCCCAGAGAGGTGCCTCTCTGAGGACGTTCTCCCTGGATTGCAAGCCCTGCGCAGGTCCTGCGCTCCAGGGAGGACCTCCTCAGGTCCTCCTTGGAGCGCAGGCAGGGGCGGGGAAATGCTCCCCAATACGTATTGGGAAAATTCTCCCCAATACTTATTGTCTGTTCAAACCTCGGCCAAAAGCGAAATGATTCCTGTTGCGCACTTGTACTTCCCGAAGAAACCGAAATACAAAAGATCACGGTTCTTGCCACATTCTGTTGGGGTTCTGTCAGGGTTCTGTGCAGTTCTGTGCGACATCGTGTGAACACACGGAAAAATAATACGTATCAGGTCAGGATTTCATTTGGGTTCTGACTGCTTTGAGCCCCGTGTGATAAGGTCCTATGAAAGTTTTGGATGCTACTGCATTAGACAAAAATAATTTGCATTGTACTAGATGCATTCATACTTCATTTGCATCTACATTTGACCCCTTTAGCATTTAACAGTTATCTATCTGGAATTAGTTAAAAAAAATACATTACATTTTTATGTATTATATAGCCATGCCTATTTATTGGGCTAAAATTCTTCTCTAATGTTGTTGTTGTTTGCCTTCAAGTCATCTCCAACATAAGGCAAACTTAAGTTGAACTTATCATGGGGTTTTATGTATATGTTCTATTTTCAAAAGATTCCTTTCAATGCAAAGATTGCTTGTGGACAATAAAGCTGAAGTACTTGAGCTCACTGACTAAAAGGCAAGAAACTTCTAATTAAATACATTAGCCCTAAAACAACAACACTTCAAAAGCTGTTGCCAGCCCACAGTAGTCAGGCTAATACTGTAACCAGTCACTGTACTTTTACCAAAAAACAAACACAAACATAAAAGGTAACTATCAATCATGTCTGAAAAAAGATAGGAGGAAAACAACATAGAAAGACTACAATGTAATGGTTTGGATATGACATCTTCTAGATTAAAAAGTGAGTACATTAAAGTATAGCTATTCCAGACAAAATTTATTGCTAGTTTATTGGACAACAATAAAATCAAGACAAAGTGAATGCTCCAGCCAAACAATCACTTTATATCATTCAGCATCTTAAACTGAAGGTGCTATGGCTTAGGCTTACACTAATATGTTACAAAAACATGGACAGTGCTATGGAAGCATTGTTCTCAGTCTAAACTTTACTGAGCATCCAGAGTAATTACTGTGGGCTAGTAACAGCTTTTGAAGTGTTGTTGTTGTTGTTGTTGTTGTTGTTGTTGTTGTTTTAAGGCTAATGTGTTTAATTAGAAGTTTCCTGTTTTTTAATCAGTGAGCTAAAGTATTGTAGCTTTATTGTCCACTAAACAATCAGAGGGAAAAGCAAGTAGAAGGAAATTTCGCACTGAAAGGAATCCTTTGAAAATAGAACATATACGTAAAACCCCATGATAAGTTCATCTTAGGTTTGCCATAAGTTGGAGATGACTTGAAGGCAAACAACAACAACATTACAGAAGAATTTTAGCCAAATAAATAGGCATGGCTATATAATACATAAAAGTGCTATGTGAAACAGCATGGTTTCCAATTGGCAAGGGGATTAGACAAGTCAGCATTTTATCACCCTATATGTTCAACCTTTATGTCAAAAATATAATTCATACAGCAGGACTAGACATAGAGGAAGGAGGCGTGATAACTGAAGGCAGGAACATCAATTTAAGATGTGCAGATGAAACCATATTACTAGCAGAAAAACTAGAAGGCTTGAAACTATTGCTGTACAAAGTCAAGAAAAAAAGTGCAAAGGCAGGCTTACAGTTGAATATTAAGAAAACAAAAATAATGGCTACCAATTATTTTCATAACTGTACAGTAGATAATGAAGACACTGAAATAGTTCAGGATTTTTTCATACTTTGGCTCAATAATTAATCAGAATAGAGATTGCAGTCAGCAAATCATAAGCTAGGACTTGGAAGGGCAGCTATGAAGGAACTACACAAGATCCTGAATTATAAAGATATATAATTGAATACTAAAGTTAGAATTTCCATGTAACCATATTTTCCATTTCTAAGTATGACTGTGAAGAAAGGTGTTAGGAAGAAAATCAGCTCATGTGGTGCTGGAGAAGAGATATGGGGACACTGGAGTGCTATAAAGACAAATAAATGAGTCCTATAACAAACCAAACATGAACTCTCCCTAGAAGCCAAGTTATCTAAATTGAGAATGTCATACTTTGGCCACATCATGAGAAGACATAAGTAATCTGAAAAGACATTAATGTTTGGTAGGAAAAAGGATATGGATGCATTCAAGATGGATAGACCCAATCAGAGAGGCCATGGCTTTGAGTCTGCAAAACCTGAGCAGGGCTGTTGATGATATAGTGACTTGGAGGTTTCTCATTTATAGGGTCACCATAATTTGAAGTCAACTTGGTGATGGTTAACAACAAAAGTTTCTATGTCAAATGGTCACTGACTTATGTACATTTTAAAAACCCTGAAAAATATATTAATAAAATAAATAACATGGTATCTATTCATGCTTTAAACTTTAGAAATACTCATGCTCATTGGCTCACACTTTAGTAGCCTTCTGATAACTTTATTTTGTTGTCAATCTCCTGTGAATTGGTGATTGTTTCAGCTGACACACATATTCAGAAACAACAAGTGATGATGACCTGGACCATGTCACTTCACAAAGAAGGTGGAGAATGAAATGTTTTCATGTAATTTGGAAAGAATATTGTCCTTGCCTGCACACAAAATACAAACATGCCTATGAAACACTACCATGCAAACAGGCAGTCCTTCACATTATACCTTTAGTTTGCCAACCTGGAATCCTAAGCATGCCTACTTAGGAGTTAAACCTAAAACTGGAAACTCAATGATATTCTGGCTTTAAACTGAGCATCCAAAAAAGTCTGCATCATAAGATTTTCTTCCTGCTAGAACAGGCACACTGTATTGCTGAACAGCCATTTTTTTAAACAGGCACATTATTGCCACTATTATTGATGCTGCTATTCAATTGCTCAGAGAGCCAGCATGATGCAGTGATTTGGGTGTTGGACTGTGACTCTGAAAACCAGCAGGTTTGAATCCTTGCTTGGTTATGGAAACCGACTGGGTGGCCTTTGGCAAGTCACATTCTCTCTGCCTCAGAGGAAGGCAAGGGCAAACCTCTGTATAAAACTTGCCAAGAAAATCCCATGATAGGTTCACCTTTGGATCACCTTAAGTCAGAAATTATTTAAAGGAACACAACAACAAATTAAATTGTCTGAGCTTTAAAATTAAAGATGACATGCATATTAAGTACCAACTGCATGCTAGGTGTTATACAGTACTTCCCTGATAATAAAGCACTATATAAATGTACTCACCTTTTGTGTCATAATTTCACATGCTATTGGGTGTGCATCACTATCATCTTTTCTTTTTCTTCTAATTACTGTAGCTGCCAATTGTTTCCAACCATCATCAGGGACTGCAAATCCTTATTTACTCCCCGCTAATATTCAACAGAGATGATGTGCTAGGAAGAGTTGTTACACAGTGCCAAATGGAAAATGAATAAGATCTAGTTTATGAATGTGGTGGTTCATCCCCTGTTTGTTAGAGCTTCTACTTTTTCCAGCAAAGGAGCCATCACATTTTGTGGAATGAAATAATGTATCTGAAAGAATGAAGGGGCAGGGATGGATGGATAGACAGACAGGCAGACAGACTGGAGTTCAGGATTATTCCGGTCCAAGGTGCTCCAGCTCCAACTTGGATATTGCACTGAATGTTATGCAGTGGGAGTGAGTGAAATTGTACTTATTTGACTGGCAACAGGGCAGACAATGATGTTTGTGATATGTGACCTTGAAATAATGTGCAGTCATAATCAAAGTAAGGTGAAGAATTTAATATAATTGGAAGGTGTAAACATATGTATTTGAATTATTTCCTAACAAGGTTACTCATACAAATTCTGACAGCTAGAAGTATCTTCCTGATATTCCCTTTCATCCTTTTCCTAAGATAGCTGGGGAAAAGATTTGCTATTCCCTATCTTACCTGTATCACTATCTTACCTGCATCAACCAAAACAACTATTTTTTGCTCTTAAGTCCAAACCTGAAAATATTGTAGTGAATTTTAATGGTCGGGGTGGAGGGGTGCTTTTGCTTACAATTATCTGCAACTATTTTCTTAAAAGGTACAGATAAAGGTATTCCCTGTTGACAAGTCACATCTGACAATAATAATAATAATAATAATAATAATAATAATAATAACAACAACAACAATATTTATTTATTTATACCCTGCCTTTTGTCGTGGCAATCAAGGCAGCTTCCAGCTAAAACAGATACAAACCCCAATAATAAATGTAACCCCCCCCCCCTTAACAATACATTAAATACAGTCTCAAATAAATCAATGTAAACATAGACAATTTAAAATAAAAAAGCAAATTACATCAATTAAAACAGTAGGCCCTCTGGGGTGAGCAAAAATAAAAAAAAGAGGAGAGTGTCTAATGAGGAGAAATCAGGATTGGAGATAGTTTATTCTGGATAGGCCTGCTGAAAGGGATCCATCTTGATGGCTTTTTTAAAGCCATCTGGTTATCTGATGGATCTCTTCTGGCAAGGTGTTCCAGAGTCTTGGAGCAGTGGCAGAGAATGTCCTCTGGGAGGTCACTGTCAGTCTGGTTCTTATCAGTTGAAGAAGCTTCCTCCCAGAGGAACTGAGGGCGCAGGGAAGATTATATGGAAGGAGGTGATCCTTAAGGTAAGTTGGACCCAGGCCATGTGGGGCTTTAAAGGTCATCACCAACACCTTATACTGTGCTCAGAAACCGACAGGCAGCCAGTGGAGAGATCTTAATATTGGTGTGATATGATCCCTCCTAGATGTTCTGGTGATCTACCTGGCTGCCATGTTTTGTACTAATTGCTGTTTCTGAGTTAGGTATAAGGGTAGCCTCATGTAGAGTGCATTATAGAAGTCGAGTCGTGAGATTACCAGTGCATGTACTACAGTTTCTAGGTCCTTTACTTCCAGGAAAAGGCGCAGCGGCGTATCAGTCGGAACTGATAGTAGGCGCTCATGACTGTTGCGTTCACCTGATTTATCATGTGAAGCAACGAGACTAGGAGCACCTCCAGGCTGCAAACACAGTCTTTAACAGAGACCATAGGGGGTGGTGCTCATCTCTATTACTAAGTCAAAGAGCCAGTGTTGTCAGAGACTACTCTGTGATCACGTGCCCAGCATGATTGCACAGAATACAGTTTACCTTCCCATTAAATGGTACCTATTTATCTACTTGCATTTTCGAACTGCTAGGTTGGCAGAAGCTGGGAGTGACAGGAGCTCACACCATCATGCAGCACCCAGGCCTCAAACTGCCAACCTGCCGATTTTGCAATCTACTAATTTAATTAGTTTAATCCAGTTTTAATGGGGTGGGAGGGTTATAGTTGGGTTGAGGGAATGTTTTTAAACTGTTTTTGTTTTAAATATGTTTTAACTCGGTTGCCGAGCAGAGGGGTGGGCTAGAAATAAAACCTATTATTATTATTATTATTATTATTATTATTATTTAAGTATTTGCTTAATTAAAGGCTTAATGTTGAACATAAAGAAAACAAAAATAATGACCACTTAGGACCTTCACAAGTTCTACCTAGACAATGAAGAAACAGAAATAGTAAAAGAATTTTCATACTTGGAATCAAACATTGATGGAAATGGGGACTGCAGTCAGGAAAACAGAAGACTAAGAAGGGGAGGGTTGCTATGAAAGAACTAGAAAAGATTGTAAAATGAAAAAATATACAACTCAGCACAAAAGTTAGAATCATACAGGCCATTGTATCCCCTATTAGCATGTATGGATGTGAGAACTGGACAGTTAAGAAAGATGATAGGAAGGAAATCAATGCATTTGAGATGTGGTGCTGGAGAAGAGTGCTCAGGATCCAATGGACAGCCAAAAGGACAAACAGATAGATCCTAGAGCAGATCAAGCCAGAAACCTCCCTGTGAGCCCAGATGGCCAAACTGAGGCTGTTGTATTTCAGAAACATCATGAGAATGATGGACTCATTGGGAAAGACAATAATGCTGGGAAAGGTGGAGGGAAGTAGAAAGAGAGGAAGGCCACATGCCAGATGGATGGACTCTATTAAGGAGGTCATGGGTATAGGTTTGCAGGATTTAAGTAGAGCAGTGGAGGACAGAGGGTCTTGGAGATGTCTCATCCATAGGGTCGCCATGAGTTGAGATTGACTTGAGGGCAGTTATCAACAATGACAACATACTTTTCTTTTAACAAAACCCAGACATTTAATATGCACATGCTACTGCACTATGTGATATATGGTATTAATTTTACAGGTGCTAGAAATAACACTACCATAATTGGATAATTTTTTAATGCATCAAGTGTCAATAAGCCATAATAGGGAAACAGCAGCGAGATATTATTTTTACAGCCAGACTGGGGAGGAACATTTACAGTGCCAGCACTTTCCTAAGTGGAATATCAAGCTATGGAATGGAGGGAGATAGAGTTGTTAACAAAACAGGGCAAGACACCTGGCTGCCTTAGTTTGCTCTTACACATAATGGTTTCCTGCTATTTTTAAAAGTTATGTTTGAGGGTATTTTTGTGCACTTTTAAGAAGCACTCTGACAGGAACTTTCTAGTTCTTTGCCATTATTTTATTAAAACTAAAGTGTTCTGTTTAAATTACAAAAAAGAATATGTAATATAATAGATTTAACCTTTAAAAATAACAAAAAAATTGTTAATGGAGTAATTGCATTACTCATACTACAATGTAGTATATGGTGCTTCCTTTTTATTATTTTGAATGCCAGAACTGACATACGCTTGTTCAAGGTTCTAACAAATCATGGAGGTTTCTGAAGAGCCTGGATCTGCTGAGGTTACTCTGAAACAATGACATAAAAAGGAGACACAACAAGGAGAGCCAGCAAAGATACTGTAATGCACATCCGTGGAGGAAGGGTTAGTGTTGACTTTTGCTTTGTACTCTCACTTTTCTTTATGATCAAACTGCAACAAGAAAGATAATAAGTGGAGAGGCAGGATGGCTGACAAGGAGAGACATGTGACTGAGGGTCTGTATCTAGAACATCACTTGAACAGTTATTGTTGCCAGGGCACTACTACAGCTTTTAAAAATGTATATTCTCTTTTCACTAGTTTTGTTCTCTGTACAAAATATAGAATCAATCATTAATTCTTAAAGCAATTTGAGATTCAATAAGTTAAGCTGAAATATGAAGTCTCCTAAAGAGAGAGCCAGTACACTGGAACTTTGCTATTTGAGGCTTCTGTCTCTAACAAAGATAAAACAGTTTTTTCCCTAATATTTGGATTAGATTGACATGCTTTACCTCTATACTACCAAAAGTTTTCCTGATGCAAAACATAAAGGCTTCTTCAGAAATTCATTGTTCTCTACCTACACAGAAAGATCTGTCATGTGTATCTACTCACCTAAGCCCATCCTATTACCTGGGAATAAGCCCAATTGAGTTCAGCAGACTTACACAGAAAACTGTGGCTTCACACAGGCAGGAGACATGCTGGCTTCCAAAGAAAGCATCTTCTTTGAATTGCAAATGGACATTACATTTCCTTTACCAGTGACCACATGGCCAAAGAAGGAGGTGCTATCCTGCCTGCAAATTGCCCTCCCTACCATCTAAAACTAAGACCAGAAATAACAGAATGCAGGACTATAACTAACATCTTCAATTGTTTTCTCCTGTGATGAAGAAGCCAGTGTGGCTTCAAAAGCTTGCAACATATAATTGTGCATTCTGGTTGGCCCAATAAACATATCATTGTTTGGATGTTATTGGTTTCTCTGAAGTCTAATATTTGACTTCTCTGAACAATCTCTGATTAAGTGTTCATCCTAGTAGCAAAATGGATGGATGTAAGGCAAATGGATTTTGGAGTCCTTGTTTGCATCATAGCCAAATGTTAACAGCTGTCCAATGGCATGAAAGTGTTTATATTTATATTGGTGACTTGGCTGGATACTTCTTGCATTTGCTTTGCAGGTTTTGAGGTTGGAAAAAGATATTTAGGCTTCAAACATATGGAAAAGGGAGCTTTTTCTGTGGTATTAACCTGCTAGCATTCTTCTCATTGGTTTGGCAGGAGATAAGTCATGTGTGCACATTTTAATTTTCTTTGTTTCCTTCTGTACAATATAACCCTTGACAACCTGTCTTGACAACTTGTACGTAAATCTGCAGTCAGGTGCTATATATGTGTCCCGTATTGAGGATTTGATTTGATGGGTGGCTGAGGAAAATGTCTGAGTGGAATATGTTTGGGGCTGAATTCTACCATTGGCTATGAGGGGATGCTGGACCATATCAGCGAAAGGGCTAGGGTGATTTTCTGCTATGTACCATTTGCTGCATCATTTACCACCAATAACATTTATGCTGAGACCCAGCATGGCATTGTGGTTTGAGTGACTTTAAAGACTAGCATTCAAGTTTCTGCTCAGCCCTGGATATCCTCTAGGTGACCTTTGGCAAGTCACACTTTCTCAGCATCAGAGGCAGGCAAAAGCAAATTCCCTCTCAATAAATCCTGCCAAGAAAACTTCATGATAGATTTGCCTTAGGGTTACCATAAGTCATAAATAACTTGGGCACACAATAATAACAACAACCAACAAAGCTTATTGTATAACAGTAACCTATGTCAGTGTCAGTACAGATTTGAACTATTGAGTATAATCAACCGGGAACCTGAAGAACTGTGGACAGAAATCAAATACATAATTAAGGACGAATGCAAGAAAACAGTAACAGTGGCCAAAAAGAAAGATAAGAAACAATGGACGACAGATGAAACACTTCATGCCATAAAAGAAAGAAGAAAAGCAAAAGGAATGGGAGATAAGAACAAGGCCAGAAGTATGAACACAACTGTCCAATGTCTGACATGCAGGGATAAGGAGAAATACTACAATGACCAATGCACAGAAATAGAAGACAACAACAAAAAGGGAAGAACAAGAGGCCTCTACCAAAAAATCCAAGAATTTTAAAGCCAAGTTCAAACTGAGGGCAGGGATGCTCTATGGAGAAAAAAGAACTTAATACAGGAACAAGAAAAATAAAAAGATGCTGTAGGCAATACACAGAAGTGTTATACAACAGAGATGAAAGAATGAATGACATTTGGAATGAGGAACCATATTAAGACAAACCCCAAATTCTAAGAAGTGAAGTGGAATCTGCAATAAAAAAAATGGGGAAAAATAAATCACTGGGAACAGATGATATCCCAATTGAACTGCTACAGTGCCTACAGACAGATGCAAATTTAGTGCTAACTGAAATATGCCAACAAATATGGAAAACAAAGTGGTGGCCAACAGATTGGAAGTGATCAATATATATACCAATCCACAAGAAAGGAGATGCAAACTACTACAGCAACGATAGAACAATAGCACTAATCTCACATGCTAGCAAAATAATGCTCAACATTCTGCAGGATAGACTCCAACCATACATGAAGAGAGAAATTCCAGAGGTGCAAGCAGGATTCAGAAAAAGAAGGGGCATTAGGGACCACATTGCAAACATACAATGGCTAATGGAGCACACCAAAGAATTCCAAAAAAGAATCAGCATGTGTTTCGTAGACTACAGCAAAGCATTTGATTGTATAGATCTCAAAAAACTATGGAATGCACTCATAGTCATGGGGGAATCTGTACCAAGGACAAAAGGCCATTGTCAGAACAGAATTCTGGGAAACAGAGTGGTTCCCAATAGGCAAAGGGATCAGGCAAGGCTGAATCCTATCACCCTACTTGTTTAACTTATATTCTGAAAACATCATAAGAAAAGCAGAATTAGAATCAGAAAAAGAAGGAGTTAAGATAAGAGGAAGCAACATTAGTAACCTAAGATATGCAGATGACACCATAATATTAGCAGAAGACATTCAGGAATTGAAACAGTTAATAAGGAAGGCCAAAGATGAAAGTGCAAAGGCAAGTCTGATGCATAACATAAAGAAAACAAAAATAATGACCACAGAAAAAATGCACAAATTCAATCTAGACAACGAGGAAACTGAAAGTTAAAGAATTCCCTTATCTAGAATCAAACATTGACCAGAATGGAGATTGCAGTCAAGAAATAAGAAGACTAGGAATGGGAAGGCCAGCTATGAAAGAACTGGAAAAGATACTGAAGAGCAAAGACAGACAACTGAGCACTAAAGTCAGAATCGTCCAGGCCATTGTATTCCTAATTACCATGTACGGAGTGAGATCTAGATAGAGAAGGAAGCAGACAGAAAGAAAATCAACTCCTTTGAAATGTGGTGCTGCAGAAGAGTGCTTAGGATATCATGGACAGGCAAGAAGACAAACAAGTGGTTCTTGAACAGATCAGACCAGCTCAGGGCTCTCCTTGGAAGCAAAGATGATCAAGTTGAGACTATTGTACTTTGGCTACATAATGAGAAGGCAGAAAAAACAATAATGCTAGGAAAGGTAGAGGGTAGAAGAAAGAGAGGAAAACCACAAACCAGATGGATAGACTTGATCAGGGGGATTATGGGCAAGGGCTTGCAGGATCTAGGCAAGGCAGTGGACTGTGGAAGACAGAGATTCTTGGAGATGTCTCACCCACAGGGTCGCCATGAGTCAGAATCGACTTAAGGGAAGCTAACAACAAACAGCAATGTCAGTGCCCAGCATTGAAAGTAAACTTGGGGAGGCCTGGGAGTACACTCAATTCTGTAATGGACTGGAATGATTAGTGAGGCATATTGTGGACTTTTGTAGTTCTGCTTGTAAATTATCAACATTTGTTAACCCCTTTGTCCCAATATTATCCAAGTTTACACAGAAGTAATTTCCACTTTGTCAGTGGAAAATTCTCATAAGAAAATACCCAAGGCACCACAGGCACCTTATGTACATAAACAAATACTTTTTATACCAATTCATCCAAGCTCATGTGATATGCATTCACCCAGAGGTAAGCCATAAGATGTTTGAAGATATTTAGGGGGGTTGCAGACTGCCAGAAATAGTGCAAATTGAGCCCACTTTTAGGGTTAGGGTTAGGGAATCATGGGAACTGTATTTTATTGTGGCACCAGAGCTCTCTGACAGAGAAAGCTCAATGTCTCAAAAAAACAACAATAATTCCCATGATTCCCTAGCACTAACCCTAACCCTAAAAGTGGACTCAATTTGCACTATTTCTGGCAGTCTGCATCCCCCCTTACTCTCATTTAAGTGCCCATTCTATTCCTGTTCTTATCTATTTTATTATTATTATTATTATTAATTTGAGAATAATTTTCAGAATCAAGGATCTATGATCTTTGTTGAACCGCAACCAAGCAAAAATTTTCAATACTACTATCCATTTGATTGAAGCCATGGTCTAAAATTAGTTACGATCTCTGCTGCATGCTGTCTACATTACATTTCATGGCATTTCTCTTTCACTCCACTTCCAGCCCATCTTTCACACTATCAAGAAAATATTTAATTTATGCTTCTGAAGAACATATTTTGATTATCACTGCTCTCAAGCCTAGACTCGAAATAAAAACTGTAGCCACCATTAGATACAATTCCTTCTCTGCTCCTGAATGTTTGTCTGTGTAGATTATTATTCAGAGCTGTGCCTTGTTTGTTCATCATACTGGACTTACAATCTCTGAATTGTCATAAATCTTGTCATAATGCCCTGGAAGTTGTCTGATCCAAATGTGCTGACTGAATGTAGGAGAGGGAGAAATAACATATCTTGCTCGATGCTTTTTTTTTTTTTTTTTTGGTCTCCTTCTTCCATTTAATTATTACATTCAAAACTGCCACTCATTTGAACAATATCTTACACATAATGGCAGTTAATTAACCTCAGAGAAAACATGTATGATCATGATTTGTACTCCTCTAAATGTCAACCTTTATTTTAAAAAGTGCTGCCTTGTAGAGATATTAAGATTTTTTTTAAAAAAGTCCTCTTTAAAAATATTCAAACCCTTGTTATATTGAGACTTTTCTGACAAAAATAAAAAGAAGCACCATGTTAAACTTACTTTTTGCTGCTGTTTCTTTGTTCAGGCACTTTTAGACCTGACAGATGCTAAGAGTCTTTTGCATTTCCACTATGACCTGCTGTTTTCCAGAGAACAGTACTTGCTTGACAAATTATGCACTCCAGGGAGTGGGGGGGCAGGACAGATTTTTTAAAAGCCAGTGTCATTTTCACACATTATACTACACTAGAGAGCAAAAGTTTTGACCATGCAATGACTAACTAGCTGAGTTTGGCACAGAGAGATACCCAGGAGCACACTGAATGAAATCTTCTTCAAAGATGCAGAGACATACTGTCAATGGCACTTTGTCTTTGGGGTTACATTGTTTTCCTCCATGGGGACCCATGTCTGGTGGATCAACCTCTTCCAGTACAGCTCTATCTACCCAAATAGTGTGTATGGGAGTACTACTGAGTCCTAAAGAGCATCATTATGCAACATGCTGGAAGTGCAAATTCATACTTCTCAAATTTTGACACTTCATTACAAATGGAGCTCTGTTGATAGTGGCACTCTCTGGAGATTTATGTCAAAGTGCTGTTATTAAAACATTTGTTTTAACCCTTTAAGGGAACATGACATATGAACTGACAGCTGGAAAAACTAAACATCACAGAACCAGTATACATTTGCATCTCGCATTGGCATATATCTCACTGATATATGCTAGTGTTCTGAATATCAACTTGAGACAAATTCTAGTTAGTGTTGTAAGTAAAATCTGCCTTTTTAATAAAAAGAGAGAATAGGCTCATGCTTGGGGGTTTTTTCCTTAGGAGATAACAATTTTTTTTCCAATGTTAATGCCAAATAATTGATCTTGTATTGTTTTATTTCAATCCTACACAATTTGTGACCCACCAAAGTCTACTGAAGACCATAATGTACTTAGCAAATAATGGGCCTCGGCAGATGGCTAATAGGGCCGTCTCTGAGACCCGGAAGAGGAGGGGCAGCCGCACGCGCGGCGTCCCTTCCTCTTCCTGAGGTCATCCTCAGAGCTTCGGCCCTCCGGACGGACGGCGCTCCGGGGATGACCTCCCTCCGCAGCGACCGGACGCGCTGCAGAGGATAAGTCAGGGAAAGTGCGCCCTACGCGTTTAGGGTGCACTTTCCCTGTCTTGTAAAAGGAGCGGCAATTTGCCGCTCCTTTTAGGGTCGCCGCAGGAGCGCCGCGGTCTCGCGGCGTTCTGGACCAGGGCGTCCCTGACGCCCTGGTCTGCATCCCCTCAATATACTGTATTATATGGTATGAGGGAAGTAGCAAAATGGTAGGGTGGTTTAGCCTCTATTAGGATGGTAGGCTGCATTTAGTTTGTCAGCTCTTGTGTTGCACTAATCTCTGTTAATAGGTTGTCCAACATCACTAGCATATTAGCTTTGTGTCCACTTTTTAAAATTAATTTCCTCACATAATATGCACAGCTTTCCATCCTTCAAAATCGGCTGGCTAAGCACAGCTGCGGAACAACTTGTAGTTGCCCTGTGACATTCAAGCCCAATCCAGTCCCAAGTCCAAATCAGGCAGAAAATGCTGTGCGATAATCTCCCTAGTGTCCTTTGCCTGAACTGCTCTTCTTCCTTGCTGTTATTGCTGATGAGAGGGATAACAAGAGTAAAGAGATGGAGCACTGTCTTCTATTTGTCTTGTCTTCTCTATCTATGGAGTTTATCACATGGGGACCTATGTGCTTCCATCCTGAAAATGTTTAAAGCATACACATCCCAGAAAAGCATGCAAATGCATAAATGATTTTCACATGAAGAGCACAACAACACATTATTAATGTGAGACAGTGGGTAGAAAGCACATTTGGTTTTCACACAGATGCAGAGGAATTCCATTGCTGGTTTGGAAATAACTTTTTTTGAGTGCATGTGCACAGAAGCAGTAGTTGTGTTACCAGAAATCACCCAGAGAAATAAACAATTTTATTTATATGATTTTCTTTATAAAAAATATACTGTATTGCCCTTACTTTCCAAGAAATTGTACCCAAACTGAGTAAAAAGAACAGAACATTACCCAAAAGAAGTAGGAAAGGAAAGAGAAAACTTCTCTCTCACTCTTCCTGCAGCCCTGCCTTCTTCACCAGATGTTCCTTTCAGAGCCTCAGCTAATGGGAAGGCTGGAGGAGGAGGAGAGAGGCACGTGAGGAAGAAGCAAGCTGTTTCTCTCTCTGTGTGTGTGTGCCTGCTGATTCTTTGAGAGCCCTGGCTAAAGCATAAAAGGCTGCGTCCCTTCTGGCACAACAAAGCACAGCAAAACAGCAAAGAACCATAGGAAATCTGGCAATGAGAACAAAAACAGGGAGAATCCTGGTGAGTGAAATGAAAATGAAAATACAGTATTTTCCCAAAAATGACTATTCCCTGATTCATGTCAGTTTCTCTTCAGATTCTAAGTGGTTTGTGTGTGACATCATGTGAAAACCATTTGCACAATTGTGCCTAATATGTTGGATAACCATGGGTTCTGACCCATTTAAACTTCCAATTTCCTCCATGTGATAAACTCCAATTCACACATGCACATTGTGCACAAAGAAAGAAGAGAGTGGTTATGGCAGAGAAAAGGGTAAGGCAGTCCACTCAAGGAAAGGCAGCATTTTTGTCCAACAGTATGTACAAACCATGGAACAAGTACTGATTGTTTTGGTATTCAAGTCTAAAGACCAACTTTAGTTTGAGGGAGAATGAATACTCTGGATTTGAAATCAAAATCATGAGTTCAGATATATTAAAAGAAATGTACACTAAAACATGGCTCCTTACCAAATCATTGGGTTCCAAGAAACATGGCTTGAATCTCTCTGTTTTAAAATTGCTCTATATATTTTAGAGTGTTAAAATTGTTCTGCACTATTTCAATTTGTTCTGTTTTAAATTGTGCATTGTTTCTTGTCTCTGTTCTTGATGTATCCTGGAGTATATTAGATTTTCAAATGTCTAAACCAGGGGTAGGCAACCTTTCCCCTTTAAGGGCCGAGGGACTTCAGCTCCCAAAAGCCTCAGCCATGTTGGCCAATAGTGCTATGTTGGCCAATAGCTCCTGGGATTCTGGGAGTTGAAGTCCCTCGGCCCTTAAAGGGGAAAGGTTGCCTACCCCTGGTCTAAACTATGTGGATGTCCCATCTATCATTAGAAAATGTTTTGGATGCTACTAAATAGAATATAGACCCCTGCCATTTTCCCTATAGGTCAGGTCTGCCATAGATGAGACTGGAAGTAACACAGGATTACACACTGCCAGTGCAACATCGATTATTATGTACGAAGATGAGAACAGCTTATTTTCTGACATACTAGATTCAAGGGCATATGGAGGTTAGGAATAAGCCTTTAACACTGACCTTTGTGATAAATCTCATTGTGACACACCTCCAGCTTTAAAGGACATGATGTGTTGATTTTTTTTAAAGGTATGTAAAGCACAATGTTGTTACTTTGCTTATAGCTGAAAAATAATGATAATTTCTGATTTCCTTCCCTGTAGCAGCATTCTGAGTTATGGCAGTGCATTCTTCAATCAGAAATTCCAGGATTTTTTTTTTTCTATTTAAATCAGACCTTCAACATTATTTGAAGATATGCTTTGGAATTTAATTAGCCAGTGTGCTGTTGTTCTTTTAAACTTAACACTCCTTTTCATGGAACACTGCTTTTGTTGAGGTGTCTTTATTTGTCACAACTTGCATTTGCATTTAACTAGGAGAAGGGAATACATTAAGGTGTAAAAACTATGGGCCTTTTTGAAAAAATAATAACACAAATGATTTTCTAACATCTTTTAGATGTATTATCTCCTAATAATATGCATGAAGCTGTAAAAATGCATGAAAGGAACAAAAGTAAAGTAGTTTCTGGGACAAAGGAATTACCTGATCCTGGGACCCTGTCTGCACAGGTCAAATAAAACAGTCTCCCCTTGCTCTCTCTGTGGAAAGACTGGATGACACATGGCATAACTTTCAGTACTGATGCAAACAGCCCAGACAATGTCCAGCCCATTCAGTACTAGAACCAGATTATGTCCCTCCTCAAAAAGCATTCAAAACCTTACTTTTAAATGTGGATCTTCCCAGAAGATCCCAAACCCTCCATTCAGATGCTGAGCAGATGTTTGAAACACATCTCACTGAGCTGCCTGGAATGCCCACCACTGCTGCTAATTGCTCACTCTGATGTCAGAATGAATGCCTATCCATGTGATTAAGCCTTGGTACCACAGTCTGAGCTCAGAGCAAAGCAAGCCATGACAATGCCAGACATGGGCAGCTCAGTGGGATGCATGTGATCAGCTACCTGGCATTAGAATGGAGGGCCCTTGTAACAGAGAGGGGTCAGGGCAGTCCAGGGCCAGAATACTCCAGGCTGCCCCATGCCAGTGCAGACAGGACCTAGATCTCTTTCACACTGGACAACTACAGTGTGGTGGCTCCACTTTAACTTCCATAGTTCCATCTTATATAATCCTGGGATTTGGAGTTTAGTGAGACATGTTTAAATTTCTCAGCCAGGGAGTTCTAGCAAAATCCAGGATTCCATGGGTGCAACTCTAGAATCATAGTGCTATAACTGTGTAGTGTGAATGGGTCACAAGTATACATCCAAACTGTGATCTTATCTCTTCATGAAGGATACAACCTCATTCAGCATAGGTCGCATCCTTATGTTCTCTAACTTGATTCTTGGCTATCCAGGAGCAACTTTGCATTCTTTAAATTAAACTTCAGTGGGTGAGATGTGTGTTCTTACCAAATGAATTATTTTTTTTCTAAAATATCTTTCTCTGCTAGAGCCTGGAAAGGATTTTATTTTCATGCCAACCAGATTGGCTTTAGTGTGTTTTTCACTTTCTCTGTGATATCACTTTTTCAAGTGCAAATATGTACTTCTGTTATATAATCCAGTATACTCCTTAGTTCTGTCTTTTTTAAGCAGGTAGGAAAAAAAAAATTAAAAAATTAATGTAATACACAATCTCAGATCAACAAAAAGGAAGGCTACATTCCTAAATTAGATAGCTAATGTCACTTAATTTGCAATTTGCTTAGAAAAAATATTTCTCCTATGATGGGCCGTCCATATCAAATCATGGCGCCTTATCATTAGAATGAAAAAGCCCAGAGATAAAAGCTCAATGTAAACAACAATTATTCATAGATATCTTTTATACAATTTTGAGATATGCACAATGATGTAAATCATAGCTGGATTTTTTTTTATTTTTTTAGATTGATCGGAGCCCTTTACATTTAAAAAGAATTACTGGATTTGTTTTTCAGGACTGATCTTGTTAATGTGGAACATAAATAGATATAACAAGTCAGTTTTCAATGGGGTAATTGTTAGATGTGTACAGATTAAAAATCCTGAGAAGTAGAGAAAAGCAATCTTGGTTTTTACATTTGGAGTTAACTGCCCTCAAGTCGATCTTGACTCATGGCGACCCTATGGATGAGACATCTCCTAGACCCTCTGTCCTCCACTGTTCTACTTAACTCCTGCAACCCCATACCTTTGACTTCCTTAATAGAGTTCATTCATCTACCATGTGGCCTTCCTCTCTTTCTACTTCCCTCCACCTTCCCCAGTATTATTGTCTTTTCTAAAGAGTGTTCTCATCTCATGATGTGTCTGAAGTACGACAGTCTCAGTTTAGTTATCTTGGCTTCCAGGGAGGTTTCCAACTTGATCCGCTTGTTTGTCCTTTTGGTTGACCATGAAATTTCGAATGAATTGATTTTCTTTCTATCATCTTTCTTAACTGTCCAGTTCTCACATCCACACATGGTAATAGGGAATACAATGGCTTGTATGATTCTAAATTTTGTGCTCAGTTGCACAAGTTTGCATCTTAGAATCTTTTCCAGTACTTTCATAGCCACTCTGCCCATCTTTAGTCTTCTTCAGATTTCCTAACTGCAATCCCCATTTCTATCAATGTTTGATCCCAGGTATGGGAATTCTTTCACTATTTCTATTTCTTCATTGTCTAGGTCGAACTTGTGAAGGTCCTCAGTGGTCATTATTTTTGTTTTCTTTATGTTCAACATTAAGCCTGCCTTTGCACTTTCCTCTTTGATCTTCCATAGTTGGTCTGTGGGGGTTTCTGCTAGTACTATGGTGTCATCTGCATATTTTGGATTGTTGATATTCCTTCCTCATATTTTCACTCTTCCTTCTTCTGTGTCCAAGTCTGCTTTTCTTATAACATGTGCTGCAGATTCCTCATCAGAACTTTCAGATATTTTGGCACTTCCATGTCTTTACGAGTATTCTATAGCCTTTCATGATCAATGCAATCAAAAGCTTTGCTATAGTCTATAAAGCACATGCTGATTTTCTTTTGGAATTCCCTGGTACACTCCATTAGCCATCATATGTTTGCAATGTGGTCTCTAGTGCCTCTTCCTTTTATCAACCTCACTTGTACATGTGGGATTTCCCTCTCCATGTATGGTTGGAGTCTATGTTGGAGAATTTGAGGCATGATTTTGCTTGCGTGGGAGATCAATGCTATGGTCGTATAGTTGCTGCAGTCTCTTGTGTCTCCTTTTTGTGTGTGAATAAGATGTATATTGATCACTTCCAATCTGTTTTGTTTCCATATCTGTTAACATATGTTAGTTAGCACTAGAACTGACTCTGTCAATGTGGATTGTAGCAGTTCAATTGGAATATCATCTGTTCCTGGTGATTTTTTTTTTTTTTTTTTTTTTTTTTGTATAATTCTTTTGTGCATCCAATGTCTTTTTATTCCTTCCTGGTTTTGAATTTATTGTTATTGTCATAGATGATTCCAGTCCTTGGTTTGAATTTTCCTTTGATGTCCCAGATCTTGTGAAATAGATTTCTTGTTCTTCCCTTTTTGTTATCTTTTATTTCTCTGCATTGGTTGTTGTATTAATTTTCTTTATCTCTCCGCACAAGCCACTGTACTGTTACATTCATAATTCTCAGTTTGTTCCTATCTCCATTTTTTTTATCTTCCCTTCTTTTCTTTATTGCTTGTAGTGCTTTTTCTTTCATCCATGTTTCTTTCTTTTTATTTAGAGAAAGTGTCTGTCTGCATTCTTCTTTTATTATGTGCCTGGCTTCAGACCATAGTTCTTCTGGTTCTCGGTCTATTATGCTTAGTAGTGAGAATCTGTTTCTTATGTTGTCAGTAAATTCTGTTGAGATATTATTTAGATCATATTTTGGTATAATCACTAGTTTTGTTTTCTTCTTGAGTCTTACTCTTATTTTTGATATGAGTAATTCTTGATCTGTGCCACAGTCGACACTTGGTCTAGTCTTGGCTAACAGTGTAGAGTTCCACCACCTTTTATATAATCTATTTGATTTTTTTGTTGACCATCTGGGGATGTCTATGTATATACCCTTCTTTCTGGTTGTATGAAAAATGTCTTTGCAATGAATAGGTTATTGTGAAGTCGAAGGCTTTCATGGCTGGCATCCATAGTTTTTTGTGTTTTTTTCAGACTGTGTGGCCATGTTCTAGAAGAGTTTCCTTCTGAATTGGGTAGGGTGGAGTGATTCTCATGTAAACTGTGTATTGTTCTGTTGTTAATGGCAGAGCCTCAGGGTGGGAGGATATGCAAACAAGGATTAGTGTCTGCTAATTTGTGATCATTGTCGCTGGGAAAGCCCCTGACCCTGGGTAGTTTCCCATTTGCATTTGCTGATTGCTGATTTGTCTGTTTTGCAGGATTGGTAGCCAAACCTTGTTTACTTTAAGGGTTTCTTCTTTCCTGTTGAAGTTGTCCAAGTGTTTGTGTATTTTGATGGCTTCCCTGTGCATTTTGACCTGATAGTTGTTGGCATGGTCCAGAATTTCAGTGTTTTCAAACAGCATTTTATGCCCAGGATGGTTTATAGGATGTGTTCTGCTACTGCTGATTTTTCTGGTTAACCGAGTCTGACTCACTCCACCCTACCCAGGTTCTCACGGTAATATACCCACTCTCTTTCATGCCAGCATTCTCTGAAGGTGCCAGCCACAGATGTTAGCAAAACGTCAGAAGGAAACTCTTCTAGAACATGGCCACACAGCCTGAAGAACCCACAAAAAATAGGTTATTGGCTTCACAAAAATCTATCAGATGCTCACCTGCTTTGTTTCTTTTGCCTAATCCAAATCTGCCTACTGTTTTTAATGCTACTTTGCTTCCAACTTTTGTGTTCCAATCTCCAATGATCAGCTTGACATCCTGTGTTGGATTGCTGTCAATTTCTTCCTGTATTCCTTCATAGAATCTATCAATTTCTTCCTCTTCTTACTCTGTGGTTGGTGCATGTACTTGAATTATGGTGATATCCATAGGTTTACCATAGAACCTTACTGAAATGATTGTCTGATTTTGCATTGTATCCTCTGACTGCTTTTGCCACATCTTTTCTTGGTATGAAAGCCATCCCATTTCTTATCTTTTCATTCCCTGAGTAGAACATTGTCTGGTTGTCTGGTTCGATGTGGCCCATTCTTGTCCATTATAACTCAGTACTGCTATGTTTATGCACTCTATTTCCATTTTTTCTATGTCCAGCTTCCCCTTGCTCATGTTCCTCACATTCTACACCCCTATTTTATGTGTAATGCTGCTGTGGATGCAATTTGCCTGCCTAAGGATGTCTTGGCATCTTTCTTATGCCTTTGATCCTGCAAATCTTGCAAATGCGATATCCCAATTGTTCAACAGAGGTGCAGGGTAATAATAATAATAATAATAATAATAATAATAATTCCCTCCTTCTCTTTCTGTTAATGCTCTAATCCTGCCTGTGTCTCACTTGGGGTGTCTCATTGTAGGATTTACTAAGTGATGAGGTTACACAAGGAGGGCCACCTACACCTCTCTGTGTGCAGTGCCAATCAATGTTATCTATGGTGTCACAATCCACTCTTGTCACTGATACCCACTACTACTACTGGTATTCTTTGTGTTGCTGCTCAGCTGGGGGGTGGAGACTGGGCTCCCTTGGTGTTTAGCCCCACCCTCCCTGACTCTCCGGTGGTCCTCTTTGTGTTTCTGCTCAGTTGGGGTGGGGGGGTGGAGAATGGGCTCAGTTGGTGTTTAGCCCCAATCTCCCTGCCTCTACGATGGTCCTCTTTGTGCTGCTGCTCAGCTGGGTTTTTTTTAAACATACTCCCTTTAAATATACCAACCACACTTTAATATTGTATGTGTCCTGGTTTGATTGATATTTTAAAAGGATGTAAATGTGTTACCTTTCCCCTGCCTAAAATGTTCATTCCCTCCTCCAAAATAAGGCAGCAGAAATAATAAAAATGCAATTGCTCTAGCAAATCTCAGTGTGATGAAGCTGTTCATATTCAGCATCAGCATCAATTAGTAACATACATTACCATAACCTACCACAAATTTCTATTTATTTCCTTGGTTCCATTTTTTATATTTCTAGATGAACAGGCTGTTGGCATCAGTGATTCGCCTACCCCCCCCCCCCCATACCAGTGGAAAGGGAGGAAAAAGTAGAGAGGAGCCAGAATAACAAGTATCAAAGGAATGCTGAAGTTGAAAGGTGGAGCTTACTTTATTGTTTCAGAATGACCTCCATACAGATGATGCTAGCAGATTTGGTATATCTCCACCCCTTTCTATCTGTTACTTGGCATGTATGTTTATGCACCAAATCAGCCTAGACATTCAGATTCATAGGCAATGTCATATTCCAATAGACTTGAAACTCCAAAAAGCCTTTGAGGGAAACAAACAAACAAAAAAAGTCTAATAGCCAAGTCACTAGACAAATGATCAGATAAAAGGTGCAGATGATTTCTTTTCTCCTACCTATACTTAACATTAGACATCAGTTCCTTCATAAGTCCTCTGGCTTTGGATCTAGTAAATTATGGCAAGATAATAGCTCACATTGGTTTCTAAAAGGTACTGGGTATTTTAACAAAGCTTTGGGCATTTCTGAGATAAGATGTGACATAAATGATGGTTTACCACTAAACTGAGTGAAATAGAACCCACTGTGTAAGATCCAATATCAGCAACTACTTTCATTCTGAATAATGATGCCTACAAAACAACAACATATCTTACAATATTGCCTGAAGATCTCTCTCCCCCCCCCCCCCCCCCGATGGATGGTTAGAAATATGGCAAGCTTCCAATGGGAACACTCATTTTTTATTCACATTTCAGTTTATATTCCTGCTAATTTGAGACATTCTTAATTTGATTTTAATTCATTTTATAGCTTTTGCAAGTTAATAAATCAAGAACAATCACAATAGAAAAATGAATATTTCATGCTGTATTCATTATTTAATGATAATAGTGATGATGATAATACTATACTTAAGTTTTAGAACATCTAAATTAACTAGATATTTATTTGTATCTCACCTTTCCCTGCAGACACTAGATGAAGTTATTCTTTCTCATTTCTTCACAACAAATCTGTGAGGTAAGTTAAACTGGGATAAAGTCACCCCCCGACGAGTTGGAAGGGGTTGCTTGATGCGCTGGCCATATAAGTACACGAGAGACCTGATTGGCCAAGTGTGCAGGGACCTTCTGGTTGGCTGCGCGCTTGGCCCAATCGCAATGATCGCTTGTGCTTGGGAAGTCTCGCGGTGACTGTACTCTCGCAAGACTTCCCACAAGAGTTTGTTCTTTATAGCTCTGCGCTGCCTCGTGGTGGCAGCCATTTTACAGCTTGAACTGAGCAAGTCACATCACTCTGCTCTGTGCTCTGGTATTTGCTTGGCGTTAGCCTAGCAATTTTTTTGGCTTTGCTGCAATTGGCTATAGCTGATTATTTATTTATTTTATTCACGAAGGGAGTTCTTGTTTCGAGTCTCCATGGGGAGTTGGAGGTTTAGGCAGAGTGAGGCCTTCAGGCTGGTCCTCTCAGGCCTGAAAGGGCCGCCACACACTCAACACTTGGAGGGCATTATCCGAGGCGGGTGCTGCGGTCGACGTCCTCTTCACTGGGTGAGCGGACCTGGTACTCGATCCCAGGCCCTGCGGCACCCTGGCTACCCTGGTCTGGTAAGGTTGGGACCCCATCACTGGTTCGGGAGGGTTTTTTCCACCTCTCCCCAGCGGTGAGTGTGTGTGAAGGCAATTTTGTCTTCAGGCAGGGTGCCTAATAGGGCCCTTGGTGGGCACCTTCCCCCTCTGGTTTGGTTGTTGCCAGTGATACTTCCTGGCTATTTGCGTCTCTTGTTGAGACTTGGGGAAGGGCGGCCTTTCGGCCTGGTGGTATCATCCTTGGTTGAGTGATAGTGCTTAGGACCCGTGTTTCATCCACTGGGGGGAACAATGCCCCACTGTAAGACTCAATCCAAGAGGCACGCTGCTTCGGTGGTGCCCGGCTCTAGCCACTCTGCTTCGAAGAAGCCTTCCCAGTCTACCAGAAGAGATGATGAGATAGCTGCTCAGATTGCACAACTGGGCAAGACAGTGCAGTCCTCTGTTGTGGTCTGCAATCAGCTTGCTCAGAAGGGGCTACAGGCTACAGCCACCAGCCCTATTGCCAGCACTTCTGGTAACCTTGACACAGAAGTACTGCCCCCTCCCTCTGTACCTCACTCTGAGGTCATTCACCGGGTCCTTCTGTGGTTTTGGCTATAGAGGCGGGGCAACCCACTATAGCCTATGTGTGGGAACTCCCAAAAAAGCTTTCAGGTGTGGAGATTCAGGGTGTGGCTGCCCCTGTTTCTGAACAGCCCACTGTAGCTGATCTTTATAACCTCTTGTGAGGAGTGGTTCTTCCAGGTGTTGGTGCGGTGGAGCAAACCCATGATGCGCAGAGGAGAGATCAGACAGCTGCTGCTGCTTCTCTGCCCGACACCCGAGCTGTTGTGGGGCCACACTTCGGGGAACATCTGCAATGGGCTGGTAATGCTTCCCAGCAAACTTCATCTTCAGGTTTGTCTCCTACTAATCCTTCACAAGTAAGTTTGCCCACCTTGGTATGGGCTCCAGGTGGCCAGGTTAGCCAGGGTGCAGGTTTGGAATGCCCCATCCCTGCAGCTTCGCAGGTGCCTGTGGTTTCACAGGTGCCTGACCCTAGGGTGCAGGTTGGTCAGCCAATTGCTTTGGCTAGTGACACCACAGCGGTGTCTTTGGGTGCTCCTGTGCTAGCAGGAGCAACTACGCATGCTGAATCCATTCCATATGCTGGGATGTCCTTGGCTCACACCTTCCTCTTTCTACTAAAGAAAGAATATGGAAGGGTGATTACATTGACTTATTTTCTCTTACTTTTAGGGATCCTGAACCAAGAATTATGGTAAAGGATGGGATTGTATTTAGCCTTCCAAAAGAGTTTCAGGCACTCAAACGCCCTAAGCTGGAGCACAATTTTGTTAATTGGATTATGGGTTTTACCATTTACAGGGGAGTTATAGAAGAAAGAGAGCCCCTTAGGTCTCCTGACTTTTCTAAATACCAGGAGATCATGATAAAAGCTTACACCGCCATCATAATGCGAGGGGTGCAGCTTGGCTGCAATATGATGAGCAGTTTAGAATAAGAGCTGCACAAGATTGCTCCTTGTCTTGGAGACATGTACAGTCTGAACTATGGGCTGATGTTATGGTGGGGGCCTCCTCTTCGAGCAGGTGTAACAATGGGTTTGTTCCCATGGTTACTCGGCCGAGAGGGCAGAATGCGAGGCCTGCCACGGGAGAAAGGAAGCAATTTGGGATTTGCTGGGACTTTAACACAGGCAAGTGCAAGAGGCAGCCCTGCAGGTTTGACCACAAGTGTAACACCTGTGAGGGTGGTCACCCCGGTGCTTCCTGCAACAGAGGTAAGTGATCAGGAGTGGGAGGTGCCCCCCGGCCAGCATTCCCAGGAGGAAAAGGCCCCGTCACCAATTAAGTTAGATTCAATGGTGGCGTGGCTGAGGGTGTACCCAAACAAGGAGGCTGCATCTTACTTATTTTATGGCTTCTCCCTAGGCTTTCGCATTCCTTACACAGGTGCCAGGGTTCATCGCTATGCACCCAATGCTCGTTCCGTGAGGGAATTACCAAATATTGTAAGGGACAAGCTAGCGAAAGAGATAGCTGCTGGAAGGATTTCAGGACCCCATGATCAGTTGCCTATTCCCACCCTTCGTTTATTGCCTTTGGGTATGGTTCCCAAGAAAGCCCCTGGGGAATTTAGGTTGATCCACAACTTGTCTTACCCGAAGAGTGACTCTGTGAATGATGCCATTGATCCTGAGCTTTCGTCCGTTAAGTATGCATCATTTCACTTAGCAGTCAACATGGTTAGGATACTAGGCAAGGGAGCCCTCTTAGCGAAGTGCGACATAAAATCCGCCTTCAGGTTCCTCCCAGTACACCCAGATGATTTTGACCTACTGGGATTTCAGTTTGATGGAAAATATTATTTTGATAAAGCCATGCCAATGGGGTGCTCGATTTCTTGTTCAGCTTTCGAGACTTTTAGCACTTTTCTTCATTGGTGTGCAGTTAAGCGGTCAGGCAATAGGGCCATAACCCATTTTTTTTTATTGCTGGTAATCCCAATTCCTCTCAATGTAAGGATACGTTAGCTGAATTTCAAGAATTGATGTCTGAGTTGGGAGTTCCTTTGGTTGAGGAAAAAACAGAAGGGTTTGACACACGGCGTACCTTTTTGGGTATCGAGATAGACACTGTTGCTTTGATTTCTCAATTACCAAATGACAAATTGGTAGCCATGAAACAACAGGTTAGGTCAATGTTTGGGAAGCAGAAAGCTACACTTCATGAATTTCAATCCCTTACAGGATTGCTAAACTTCGCTTGCAAGGTAATAGTCCCAGGTTGAGCATTCTGCGCAAGACTATATAGGGCTACGGTGGGGGTGTTTGCACCGCATCATCATATTAGGATCACAAGGGGGATTCGAGATGACTTGAAGGTTTGGGACTTATTTTTTGAGCAATTCAATGGCATCTCATTTTGGAGATCTGAAATGTTGCTGAGAGCAGACTTTCAGGTGCACTCTGATGCTGCTGGCGCCCATGGCTTTGATGTTTATTGGAATGGCCAATGGGCTGCAGAGGCATGGCCTTCTGCATGGATGGAATGTGGTCTGACTAGAAACCTGACGTTTTTGGAGCTTTTCCCCATTGTAGTGGTTGTGCACCTGTGGGCAAGCTGGTTTGCTAACAAGATCATTTGGTTTTGGTATGCCAACCAGGCTTTTGATCAGTCTTCTAAATCTCCCAGGGTAATGAGTTGGGTGAAGGGAATGGTAATGCAGTGTCTGAAGTTTAATGTTTTATTCCATGCTCAGCATGTTCCTGGTGTGCTTAACCCTTTGGCGGATGCCCTCTCTCGTTTTCAGTTCTCCAGATTCCAGCAGCAGGCTCCCGAGGCATCGACACACCCAATGGAGGTACCGGCTTTGCTATGGAGCCTTGGAGACTAGAAATTCACAGGGTGATCCTTCATTCCATCACCCCATCTACACGCAAGTCCTACCAGATAGCCTTGAATGCTTTTAATCAATTTTTACTGGACATTGGGGAGGTATAAGGCTGGCCCATTAGGGTTAATCTGGTCCTGCATTTTATAGTTCATCTCAGGCAGGCAGCCCTGTCACCTGTTACTATTAGGGGCAGGCTGGCCGCCCTCGCTTTTCACTCCAGGGCAAGGGGTTGCTTTGATCCTACCACAGACTTTAGGGTCAAAAGAGCTGTGGAAGGTTGGTCCAGAGAATCCCGTCATAAAGGACTCACGATGGCCAATAACAGGCTCAGTCCTAGCTAAGTTATGGGAACAACTAGCTGATACTTGCTATTCACCTGACAAAACAGCTTTATTTAAGGCAGTATTTGCCATTGCTTTCTTTGCAGCCTTACATATCAGTGAGATCGTGCCCGGATCTCGTAATGATCAGTCTGGTAGGGCATTGTTAATCTCGGATTTTATCCTAACAGAACAGGGGATTCAGATTTGCATTAGGCACTCTAAAACTTATCAGTTAGCGAAAGGTCAGTCTATTTCATTAGCCAAAGTGCCTAGTGGGCAAATTTGCCCGGTCTTAACAATGACCAATTATTTAAGGATTAGGCCGAAAATGGCAGGTTACCTTTTTCTCCATGGATCATGCATGCCCTTAACTCAATTTCAATTTAGGGCAGTATTGAAGGAGACACTCAGGCGAGCTAAGTTGCCTCAAGCTTATTTTTCTTCTCACTCCTTCCATACTGGAGCTGCGATAACTGTGGCCATACATGGTTTGAGTGAAGCTGATGTTTGTCGAATTGGCCAGTGGGGTTCTAGGGCTTTTAAGTCTTATATTCAGACTTCTGGTAACAAGAACCCATATCAAGTATGCTAATTTGCTTTGCTTGCTTTTCAGCTGGCTTTTTCCACGGCAAGATATGGATTGTGGGCCATAGTCTTGTCTTCTGGGCAGAACACCACCTGCTTGAGCACCGGTGTGATGTTAACTTGGGCCTGATGAACATCAGTGTTACTCAGTGGTTTGGTCGCAGGGGCATGTTGTGGGGAGCATTGCTTCCCTGGGTCATCCAAATGGCAAAATCTTTTCCTCAACCCCGGGTTTTAGTTGTACACCTGGGGGGAAAAGACCTTGTGAAAGTTCCTTGTCTTCATCTGGCAAAGCAGATAGTAAAAGACATGCAGGAAAAGATTTGGCCCGGAGCTATTCTCCTGTGGACTAAGCTGCTGCCAAGGCACAGCTGGCCTGGAGCTCACAAGGACGTGGCTATTAACAGCACCCGAAGATGGCTTAATCACCATGTGGCCAAGCAGTTACCTCAACAGGGCATTGTTATAATTAAGCATGCTGGAATTAAATTGGATAGGCCTCAAGCTGTACAGGGGGTATGGGGTGCACCTCTCTGCTGAAGGTTTAGAGATTTATGTTCACGCACTCTCCGAACATGTCAAAAAAGTGGTTTGGGGGGGAGAGAGGGGATGCCTAGCTAGGCTGGCCCCCTCTTGTGGTGGGTAATGACCCCCACCCCACAGGAAAATTAATCTGGCTAATTAAATTAAATGGGGGGGTAATTTTGGCAAACGTTAAATTAAAGGAAGTGACGTATGTAGTCAAATACATGATGTCATTAGTTAATTACTTCATATGAAGTAATATGATGCCATTCCCAGTGGCGAGGGGTTTCTAAATTGTTGTTGATATTGTTATTGATATTTGTTTACATAATTTGTCACATGTGGTGAAGGACCACCCATCTGCGTGGGTTACACCTTCACACACATGTGACAAAAGTGTTGAGAGTTTAATTGTTAATCTTGTAAACAGACCCTGTAAAGCAAAAAAAAAAAAAGTTGTGGCCTGTTTAAACCCAAAAAGAGGTGTCTCGTGTTCTTTCTGCCAATGCAAAGTCACCCCCTGACGAGTTGGGAGGGGTTTCTTGTTGCTCTGGCCATATAAGGACATGAGAGGCCTGATTGGCCAAGTGCGCAGGGACCTTCTGGTTGGCTGTGCGCTTGGCCCAATCGCAATGATCGCTTGTGCTTGGGAAGTCTTGCGGTGACTGTACTCTCGTGAGACTTCCCACAAGAGTTTGTTCTTGATAGCTCTGTACTGCCACTTGGCGGCAGCCATTTTAGACCTCGAATTGAGCAACCCAGTCCACCCACCCTTAATTAAGAACTATGTTTGGTTACCCTCAGGCTTAGGCTGGTCGCCTTAGGGGGCCGGGAGGGAATTTTTTCCCAGGGTTGCTATCCTGGGTTTTTCGCCCTCCCTGAGACAACTTTATTATCAGATTGTTGGGTATGGGTCATAGGTGTATAATAACTTATTGTTATTTTATGTTATTATTCGCTTTGTCACAACTTAGGGGGTTGGGTCTATAGTTGGAGATTTGAAGGTATTTGTGATTGGGGTGGGTAATGACCCCCACCCCACAGGAAAATGAATCTGACTAATTAAATTCAATGGGGGGTAAATTTGGCAAACGTTAAATTAAAGGAAGTGACATATGTAGTCAAATACATGACATAATTAGTTAATTACGTCATATGAAGTAATATGATGTCATTGCTGGTGGGGAGGGGTTTCTAAATTGTTGTTGATATTGTTATTGATATTTGTTTACATAATTTGTCACATGTGGTGAAGGATCACCCATCTGGGTGGGTTACACCTTCACACACACATGTGACAAAAGTGTTGAGAGTTTAATTGTTAATCTTGTAAATAGACCCTGTACAGCAAAAAATAAAAGTTGTGGCCTGTTTAAACCCAAAAAGAGGGGTCTTGTGTTCTTTGTGCCAGTGCAAATTGGCTAATGTATATTCACATGCTGTGCTTCAGGAAGGAATTGGTATTTAAAGACTATAGTCTTTCCAGTCATAGCCTGACTCTTTGACCAAAACACTACACTGATATTATGAATGTATAAAGAATCTAAGGTGTTTCCTGGGATTTTCTATTATAAGACCTGATACACAAAAGAAGGATACTGCTCAAGGAAGAGATAAAATTTGCATCACCAGAGTGATGAAGTGAATTGTTAGCAAACTATATACTTTTTAAAAAGTAGGGATGGCATACGCTGGGTTTTTTTCCTGTGTCACTGATGATCAGAATTCACCTTACTTTTACTGTCATTTGACAGTTAACTGATTGCAATAAGAGAGCATGCATCCTGTTTGCTGTTCATTTTCAGTGAGAGGGCTAGGATTATCCTGGTATTAAATATTTGATAAGAGTTGACACAATGAAGTAGGAAATAAAAATCCTTCATTTAGACCTCATTTCAGCCACATTCTCATCATCTGAATGATGATTTCCATAGTCTTGTCCCCTCATTTACAAACTGGCAAATAATAAAGGAAAGTTTTGTTGTGTTTTGAAAACAAATACCTAAAATGTGAATAGAAACTATACTCGGAAGACTTCTCCTGCCTGGACTTCATGAGAAAGAGGTCCTGATTGGTCTACAGTATTCTATTGAGGTTCATTTGCTCCCAATGCAGAGGGAATTTTTTCTTTTGTGGCATCCTCCATGTGGAATGATCTCCCCATTTTATTTCAATTATTTACCCAAGTATTTTCTGAACCTTAACCTTGTCAATCACCCTGGTAGTTCCACTGAAATGTTTTCTTGTTTTCTTGCTTTTTGTATTATTTTATCCATTGATTTTATTGTACTTTGTTCTTTTTTTTAGTATTGTAAATTTATTTGAGATTATTTAAAAATGAAAAGTTTTGGAACATTATGTTAAACATACAAATGATAAATGAAAACAAGAGAGTGGGCTTTAGGTGTCTGCAAAGAGATTGGTAGAAGACATCGCTGGTCCCATCTCTTCATGATTGCTCTTCTAGCTCCATCCCACCCCTTATAATGATACACAAAGGTTTTGTGGATCATACTGAGAAAACTGAGCTGTGATGTAGAATGGGATTAGGCATAGGCACCCAGATTAGTCATAGGCACTTTCTTTTACCTAGGTCTCCATATAAATAATATTATTAATAACATGTTCTCTTGCCACGGCAATCAATATGCCACACAAAAAACTGCTTTATTTTGATATTCACATTTGAATTGGCACATTTACTTCTATATATATATATATATATATATATATATATATATATATATATTTGTTTTATTCTCCTTGGTTTCATTTATCTATGCTTCATTTGTCTAATTTCCTATGACAACTCATGAGATATGATAGAAGTGACTTCTTAAAATGTCACATTGTGATGTCATCAGCATGGCATTCCACAGCCAATTAGATTGAACAGCAGTGAGGATATATAAGATGCACAGCAAAATGAAAGAAGATAGATGGGTTTGAGAATAGAACTGTCAGAATGAATATACTGAAAATTTCTGAAAATTTCAAGCAGTTTTAAGCACCCATAAAAATAAATGCAAAATTAGATAAATAGCTTCAACTCTGCCCTAGTATATATAGATATATTTCAGAATTGGGTAAATTAAACACCTACATGAGCAAATATGCAAACCAGAAAATAATATTATATTAATTCAAACACTGAGCTTCTCCCCCCCCCCCCACACACACACATAAAATGCAAGGTCATTTTGTTTTAGACTTATTTTTAGCAGTCAGCGAGAATGGAAAAGCTCACTCACATTTTGGCTGTGCTTTATAACTGGTATGGTAGTATACCAATTTTATTGTGGTATTTCATGGTTTTGATTTATAATACTGATATATTGGAGCAATTTTTGTACCCTGCCTTGAGGTGCTGGGAAGACTGTAAAAATGTAATAAATAAATGAATAAATATTGAGAAGGGAGAAGAACTTAAAAAGAAAGAGCACAGGTGATAAGGAGAGTATCGATGAGGAAGTGTGAGGATAGCTAGTCTGTCAGTGCTTCTGCTTTGAATATTGCTTGGTTCAGAAGATGGTAGAGCCTTGGTATCAAAGTAGTTTAAACTAAATCCCAGGAGGATGGGGACAATAGCCTAAAGACAAGCACAAAAGATAGGAATTTAAGCATTGCAGAAAGAGGGGAAATGATTATGGCAAGGACAGGCAGCAATCACACTCTCTCACAAAGAAAACCCTGGGAAATGGCACTGCCTCATATTGCCTGAGAAAATAATCCATTTTTCAAGAAATGGCACTGCCTTATTCTGCTTGAGAAATTAGTCCATTTCTCAGGAATTAGGAGTATCCAAGGCATTTGAAATGGTGGTAAAGAAGGGGGCGAGAGGGGAGGGGAGGGGAGAGGAGATTACAGAAAGAGAAATGTCCATCATCATATTCAATATAAAGATAAAATCACCACACTGACAATAAATCCAGTCTTTGGGGGAAATTGCTACTGTGGTTGTTGTGTGCCTTCAAGTCATTTCCAACTTATAGTGACCCTATCATGAGGTTTTCTTGGCAAGATTTATACAGAGGAGGTTTGCCATTGCCTTCCCCTGATGCTGAGAGCATTTAACTTGCCAAAGATCACCAGTGAGTATCATGGCCGAGCCAAAAATCAAACCATCAAGAGTTGTAGTCCAACACTCAAACCACTAAGCCATGCTTGGCTTGGGGAAATTGCTAGGTAAGATGAATTAATCTCAGCTCTAGACTTCAGCTGCAGTAGTTAAAAAATAGTAGCTCTCCCTAGAGAAACTGGCATATGATAGACAACACGAGACACACTTCTTTACTCAGATCTGGCACTCTCCCTCCACCAGTGACTGCAGATTATATATGTTTTTTGCAGACTAGACACAATGGAGAAAATACTTCCTCCATAACTCAGACATTTGAACAAGTGTACCCCACAGAAAAGGAGGAAATGGCCAAGGCACAGTCAATACTAGAGACAGATAAATCAATCAACTTCATCCTTTCCACCTTCAATCTGTTTTTTTAAAGAAAAAATCCCTAAAATTAATATTACTGTTGAATTTATGAAGAAATACATGAAAGTTGGGAAGTTATTATTAAAAATGTGAAGAAACAGAATTCTGGACTCAACTGTGCTAGCCAAAATCAATAGGTATAACACATGTCATTGTGAAGCAGTTTGTGTTGTATCTTCCTACCCTGAGGCAAGTACAGAGGAGCCCACTGTGGGAAAACAATGGCAATTTTAATTCAGTACCAGTTTCATGTGCAAGGATCAAAGTCATACTCCAAGTTCTAGAAGGACACAACTGTAAGTTTTGCTTTCTCCCATATTCAATTGCTTAGATATATCACTGGTTCTTAATTCGACTATTAAAAAAAAACCTGTCACTTTTTGAAAGACCAACAGCAATTATGACATCTTTCTAATCAATATCTGCTACATCATAAAGTGGTCAAAAGGAACAAGATTTCTCCTTGTATAGCAGAAGTGATCTAAAAGCCAAACTACCAGCTTGTGCCTTAGCAGACCTTAGATTTATAACATGATTATTTCTTAAAAGTGAATGATTACGTACAGAGAAAAAAAATGTGTGTGTGTGTGTGTGTGTGTGTGTGTGTGCATGCATATCTGTCTTCTGGTTCATTTTTCATAGCAATCTCAAAAATTTAGTAGGAGCATCAATTACCAGCAAGTGCTTGAACTGTTTTATAGGCATAAACACTCCGGCATTTAACTTCAACAGTAGCTCTACCACTGATGTGTAGCTGTTCATATTGAACACACATGGTGGTAAAAATGAGATCTGTTCATCAGTTGATATTAAATCTTAAGAGAGAACAGCCATAGAACTGTTCTAGCACTGATTTTTATTTGATTTCATTAAAGATCAAGCCCCTTTTCTTTGATATTATAAAAAAATCATACCAAATTAGTGTGAGTAATCCGCTAATATACTACTAAAACATTTATCTGTTGCTAAACTGTGTTGTGCATCTACATGTTTGCCAGAAATCCATTAACATCACATCACATCACAGATGAATAATAATTAATTTACAAATGATTTCAAAAATAGGTAGGGCTATTGTATCTGAACTAATGATACATAAAATCATTTGCAGCCATTAGTCTAGAAGGGTAAGTGCTCTTAGAGCTTTTTTCAATGCTTGGCATAGCTCTGTCAATTTAGATTCTACTTGGCACTATATGATGGATTTATGGAAGGTATTGAGGTCCTGTCAGGATTTTTACGTTTAGATTGCTATATACAATTGCAAGTGTCATAATATGAAATAACAACTGAAGTTATTTTTTTAAGGAGGGGAGGCAGAAATCCTGAAGGAAGAAGAAGGGGAGAAAAGCTTTCTCTTGGTTCCTTAAGTAAAAAGGTTTAATATTCTTCAATCTCATTTCCATTTATGTTCCTCATGAGATAAAATAGTGTATTTTTTATATAAGCAGGTATAAGGTTAAATCTGCAGAAAGTCTTGCAAATCTTGTAATCTCAGGAGAAGAGGAGGTGGAGGGCATGCCACATGTAGGCATATTTTAATAGGTAGATGTCACCACCTAAGTGCATTTTACCAGATGTCAGGTCATAGCTTTTTAAAAAAAACAAAAAACAAAAAACTGGTCACTCTTTTAAAAACCAAAAAGCCTTCAGCTTAAAATATCTTAATCAGCAGTTCTTTATTTCTTCTGAAGCTTCATTTGACAGGTATAGAGACAGGACTTTGCAATGTCAAGCATATCTACTTGAATTCTCAGAAAGGGGGAGAGCTGTGTGAAGGCATGGAGCCTTTGAGTTTCAGGTGCTGATGGAAGGATTCCAGTGACAGTAATTCCTGATTTATATTGGCAGAGCTGAGAGCAGAGCCTAGCCTGGTTGGTGAGATAGCTGAGGGGATGAGAAGCTGATAGCAGAATTCAAAACCTTATACTTCTAGATCATTGAGTTAAATCCAACCAGATGATATGAAGTGGGAAATTTACAAAAAAGTAACAACCTTGAAAATTATCTAAATCCTCTTTAGATGTCTATGAGAAAACTTATTTCCTAGGAGAGAAACATTCTGAATTCAAACTGATTCACAGTGTAGATTCAGATTAAGCCCAGCCTCAACAACTCCATGATTTTGTTACACCTTCAGTGGCATTTTATACGTTTATATAAATAAAACAGAAAGGCTTACAACCTAAACTACAATAGGTGCTGAGATATGAAAGCAGGGTGGGATAGAAAGAAAGACAGAGAGAAATGTAATCTAAGAAAGGATATATGAAGAAATGCAATTGCACACACATAAGATTTCTCTCCAGGCTGGGGAAAGAACATTTATGTTAAATGGACACACTGGAAAGGCAAGTGTTCAGGTGAATCTGAAGACATTAAAAAGGTGGGTAATCTAAGGCGGAGTTCCTGGCACAAATGGAAAAGATCATTAGGACAAAAAAAATTTCTTACCAGCTGATGGTAGTAGGAAGAGAACACAGGCAGAAATTTTACAGAATCAATGTTTGAACTGTTTAATTTAGGGGTGAGAAAGATGTGGCCTGTAGTTTAAATGTACCCCCGTCCCCCTCCCTCCAATACATACACATTAAATTTGCTGCAATGCAGCTAAATTTTAGCAACACATCAGTAAATGTGCAAAAAGGTGCATGCCTTGTTTTCAAATAAAATTGCATTCCTTGAATCTATGTGTAACGTTGCCTTAAAGAAGAATAACATTACATTCAGAGTAGAATTTTTCAGGCAGGCAGTCATGTTAGTCTTTGGTGCAAAACCAAAAAAAGCCTTGTAATAACTGAAAGACTGACGAGCTTTATTAGGTATACGTGTTCATTTACAACTTTCTCATTTTCATGGAAAATCATGTATTTTCATGGTCACCATGACATACCCTTCAACATTTTACAGATGAAAGCCAGGACACATCAGAGTGTGGTCCAGATGTCAGAATTTATTAATGAAAAAGAGCACACAAGCTAGGAGAGGTTACAAGGGTTTGCTTTTGCCTGAGCCTAGTGAGAAGAATAAGAATCCACCCTACTTCTCCTTCTTTAATTGAGTACAGTGGGTTCCTGGTATCTACTGAGGTTTGGTTCCATGGATATCAAAATCCATGGATGCTCAAATCCCATTAAATACATGGTATAGTAAAATGGTGCAGGTCAAGGCCCAAGCACTGCATGATGCAGTGAGCTCTTGTCACTAGTCCCAGTTTCTGCAACCTAGCAGTTCAAAAGTATGTAAAAGTGCAAGTAGATAACAGATACCACTTCAGTGGGAAGCTAACAGCGTTCAAAGCTTTCTATGTGCACAGCAAACTCACACAAATCTTTATTTCAGATCCACTGTGTTTATTTTTGAGGGCTTACATTTGTGGTTGTAGGATGACTCAATTCTCATTCCTTTTTATTATGGTGAAGGTTTTATTATTCTGATTAATGGGTGAAACACACAGGAAAAATAAAATAGTTTCCAGTTGCCTTGAAGGTGGGGCGTTTAGATGATGCACACCTCAAAAGCAGCTGGAAACTGGACCAAAGTCATGCTCCGGGGCTAAAATTAGAGCAAAAAGAAGCCAGGATAGGCTGACTGAAGGTGGAAAATGTGCATCTTTGCTGCTGCATATAAACACCCCGAACTGCAGGGCTGCGGCAAAGCAAAGAAATGAAAGTGCAACAACTCCAATGGATGTAATTACAATATACACAAACCAGACAGTCCAACAGGAGGCATGGGTGAAGGGAGGGTGAAGAGTGTATGTATGGGGAACCTCAATAATTCTGCTTTGCCAATGTATCACTTGCACATTGAAGCACCAGTGTCCTGTACAAGTGGAGCATCACACGTGCAACTTTGTGTCCGATCAAAGGGGCAGCCATGCAATGGGGTGACATCTAGGAATATGTGGGAGGTACCTGGAGGTCACTGGTGATGTATATGGAGGGAAGGCAAACAAAAAAAATTACCTAGCAGCACAGCTTGATGCTGCTTCATGTGATTGGGCCATGCATATTCGGCCTGCCTTGAGAGTGGGCTGTGTGGACAGTGGGGTTTCCATCCACTTTTGGGAAAAGCATCATTCAGCTGCTTTTTCCTGCTCATCTACTCTGGCCCTATGTATGTCCACAATATCCATATTCATAGACCTCTTCTCCAGCACCACATTTTAAATGAGTTGATTTTCTTCCTACCAGCTTTCTTCAGTTTCCAGCTTTCAGTTGACTCCTATTGCTTCATAGCAAGTGTCCTTCCTCTGTTTAGAACTGTTTAATATACTTTAACTAATCATTTCATTATGTATTGATATGCATTTCAGGATTGTTTATTAAATTAGAAGAATAAAGTATGCCATAATTTATTTTTTAAACAAGATCACAATATTCTCATTTTATATTGACTTTAATTTGTATTCTTATCTTTGTACTCTTGTTCAAGGACATGTTGACCAAGAAGATGTTGATGCTTAATACTCCATGAAGAAAACACTAGTTATCCATTCATTTGTCCTTGAATACCTAGAAACAGGGCAGAAGAATGTGCTGAGGATTCTACAAAAGGAGGAAATAGGCAAATAACAGGAAGAGAAAATATGTAGCTGAGCTATTGCTCTGGGTGTTGCTTACAATAGTAAATTAGCAAACAGCTTAGGTGGTGAAGGTTTCGGTGACAACACTCTTGTTAAATACATTCAGTCAGCTGTTGGGCAGCTTTGGGCAGCTCTTTTTCTTTAGTAGTCTTGCCTGCAACAGTGAAGAATGGGTGAGAATGGATACTCACATGTATCATTTCAGAAAATACTCTTATTCTTACAAACCTTTCATCATTCCTGATATTACAGAGATTGTCTAAACACCTTCTTAGAAATGTCCAGATTTTTTTCAATTTTTTTAAAAAATCCTCAGAAATCCTGCAGCTGTTTTGACTAAGGGTCTCTGAAGACCGGCCCAAAGGACCAGCCTGGAGGCAGAGATGGGGAGAGGCAGCTGCATGCTGGCCGCCTCAACCCCAGCCCAACGATGTCCTGACTCTGCATGCTGTTACGCACGGCATGCAGTGTCAGGATGTCCTCCTGGTGCAGCGTCTTGATGTGCTTCACTGGAAGGGGTGCTAAAGAGCCACACACCAGCTCTTAGTGCATCCTTTTGCCACCCCTGAAAGGAGCAGCATTTTGCCGCTCTTTCAGGGCTGGCAAAAGGGAGGATTGGGGCCGTGGCATGCAGTAGCCACAGCCCCAATCTGATGCTAGCAGGGGTGGCCCAGAGCCACCCCATCTGCAGCTCCCCCCCCCCCCAAGCAATATACTCTGGATCTGCCCCAAATGAAGTAAAGACATAGGACATTGGCAGCCTATAGAGTTCTTCCCTTCCCTATCTGCTCTGATGCTAAAATGCTTTATGTATTTTCATATCTTCTGGCATTCCTACAGGTATTTACCCTATGGACTGCCTTCTAAATCTGGTTAAGTTTAACATTCAGTATCCTTTGTCCTCTGCATTCTGTAAGGAAGAACTCTGAAGTTTTGAGGTTGGCCTTGTGGGGACATACCCCAGGCATTTCAGACACCTGGATGAAGACTGTGCTAAGCTATGAAGTGGCATTTGTAAACCTCTTTTGTTCTCTGTGTAACAATTCTATACATGTTCAGGTACCAAGTCCAAATATCAATATTTGTCTGCAGAACATACTTTTATTTTGAAACTACATTATCAGGTATTATAGATGTCAACAACAACATAAATATCTCTAAGAGCTGAATAGACTGTGTGAACTGCATGGCTTATACAAGGCTATCTTTATCTTCGCACTGGTCCTGCTTTGAAGTAATTAGAATAAATGGGTTTTTCTTGTGGTGTTTACAATGTTTCCATAAATAGGTGCATTTTTTAAAAAACTTATATTCAGAAAACATTAAATATCACAATTGCAAATGCACTTCCTAAACTACAAAATTAATGGTAATGTGTTTGCTCTCCATTTTAATAAGAAGCTCTTATTTTTCTTAAGTATTATTAAGATCCCCACAAAAAATGTTATTGCTGGGGCAATACATTCCTACTAATTGCAAAAGCATCAACCAAGGGTTAATAGAGTTGTTTTATGGAAAATTGAAACATTAAAGTATTTTGTAACAAGTAGTTTTGTGACACTCCTGGCAAGGTTATAAATGATTTTTTTTGTGACTTGTTAAAGAAGCTAATGACATACTAAAAATCCTTCCCTTTCATGTACAAATTAACTGTATCCTTTTGGCTGTTCACAATCACATCAATGTGCCCTGCTTTGCATTTTAAGGCTTATGAAAGGTTTATATGGAACTGATGCATCCTCTCATTTATTGCACACACTGCTGCAATTATCCCCTTTCCACATATTGAAAGCAAAGACTCTCACTGTTGGCTACATGCCACTATCAACATGCACTAATTTGGCAGAAAAATGAAAAGTTTTCTTTAAAAACAACACAAAAAGAAGAGGGTAAAAAGAAAAGGGAATCTCAGGAAGCCTGTTCAAATGCTGACAAATTATGTCTGCATCTCGTAACACCTCCAAAGAAAAGGCCACATTTTAAAAGATGAACTACATATTACTGCCTTAAATTTACAAGTGACCTTATCTCATTCTACTAATTGCTGGGGGGGGGGAGGCTTTGCACCAGCTCCTGCAGAATGGTAAAACTTGTCACTCTACGCATCATGTTAGCAAGAGACAAGAGGTTTCCCCCCCACATGAAGTGCTCTGATGTCATGTTAGGCAACCATCTTGTTCAACACTTACATAAGTGGTGGATTTCTCCAGGGCTCTAATGGAGCCTTCACAATACACAGTTGCTGCACCTAGAACCAACCAGGATTAATGTCACACACAGGTGGGGATTTTGATGAGAAGGCATTTCTATTTACCTTCCTTTTCACAGCTTACCATTTATCACCCTGTGTTTTTGCATTTCTACATCAGCCTATGAATTGAGGGAACATTATTCACATCTGAAACCAAGCACTTCAGTTAGGATGGCTTAACGCCATGTCACATTCACACCTATCAAGCTGCAGTGCTTTTATGATAAACCTGAGCCAGGACACAATGAGGATGAATGAGGATAAGCTTGGGATTCTTTTGTTTGTTTTTAAAGCAAGTATAGTTTCTTCTTCCCATAAGTCAGCCCTCAGTTCACTGTGAAAGCAGTAGACATAAGGGATCTTTCAGGTAGTCTGGACTGAAGCCTTACAAGGCATTAACAGTTCATGAGCAACCCTCTGAATTATACCTGGCAATGGGAATTAAGAATATAACAAGAAGGTTTTCGGTTTAAAACTGTGGAAGAGAACAATTTAAAAAGATCCAAGAAGATCAAATTTAGAAATAAATTCTTCTTAAGTTCTATCTGAAGATGCAGAGAGAGGTCTGCAGCCAGGAAGAGCACAGTATTTCATCCACAGTAGTTTCTTCTGTTTCACACCCACTCAACACCTGTTGTCATAATCTTGTGCTTTTAGCATTTAGAGCTGATCTGAGCAATGGAACTACCAAATATGCTTTCTATGACAGATGTTGTATTGATTATTTTTTATTTTATTTTTTATTAATTTTAAAATTTTACAAAACATTAAAATTAAAAAAAATTACATAAAACAGCAACAATTTTGACAAAACATTCTTAAACAAACAAATAAACATAGCTTTCAATATTTTCTTTATCAGCTTAATCCTTACATGTTTAACTTCCTGTTTCTTCTGTCTCCTATTTCCTTCTGTCTTTTAATATCCTGTTTTGTCATAAACTGATTTTTTTACCAGATCATCTTGCAGTTATCTGATATTATTTTAATTGTAATTCTTCTATTGTTCATTTTTTGTGTATCTATAAAAGGAATTCTAATCCTATTCCTTGTTGCTATTACTATTCTTGCTCACTACCTTTTTATTGTAAAATCTTTTCAGTGTTATTGTTTTCTTTTTTAAAAAAATGGTTCCTATCTCATTCAATCCTAATTAAATTTGTGATTACATATCCTCATTTAAGTTCCAAATATTGAAGCACTTTGCTCCAGTCCACCAAAACATTTTCTGACCTTTCATCTCTTAGTTTTCTGGTCATTTTATCTAATTCTAAAACTTTGTAAAGTTTTAAAAGCCAATCAGCCCTGGTGGCACAGTGGTTAAATGCCTGTACTGCAGCCACTCACTCATAAACCACAAGGTTGCGAGTTCAATACCAGCCAGGGCTGAGGCTCGACTCAGGCCTGCATCCTTCCGAGGTCGCTAAAATGAGTACCCAGCTTGTTGGGGGGCAATCAGCTCACAGTTGTAAACTGCTTAGACACCCCATAACATGGTATGAAGCGGTATATAAATGAAGCTGCTTTGCTTTCTTCCACACAAGGAACAATTCTATTTTCCCACTATCTAGTGTATACCATTCTGGCAGATGTTATCATGTAAAACAGTATACATCCATATTTCTTTTCAAATTGATCGTCTAGATATCATATTGATTATTCTGATACCTTTAAGTTACCTCCTAAGAGATGCTTATGTGCATTAATATATATGGGAAGAGAAAAACACAGCTGAGAGGTACTCTGTATGGTGGGTGGGTGTTTGTGTGTATGATGCTCCTTGTGTAATAGTTAAGGCAAAGATCACATAATGGGATGCAAGAGCTTCAATTATGTAGACAGCACACAGGTCTCTCACCAGGGATATATGTGACTGCCTAATTTAATTTATATAAATAACATTAAGACCTCATCAAGGTCCTTTAGGCCACTTCACATTTTTAAAGTGTACAACTAAAAAAAAGAGAAAAAAGAACGTGCAAATCAGGTAAACATATATTATAGATAGATTCATCAGAGAACCAAGTTTAGCTTATAAGCATAGCTTGGGAAAATTCCTTTTTTGTACCACAACTCCCAGAATACCCAGCTACCAAGGTCATTGTCATGATGGCTGAGAGATTCTGGAGACTATTATTTGAAAATGAAATTTCCCAAGTTTTAAATGAAACTAGATTAGCTGCTATGTAAGGTGTGGAATAAATCAGAAATGGCACTTTTAAAAAAAGCAGGTGGTTTGAGGTCAGAATATAGTCAAATATATTAGCAGCATGAAGATTTTATTTTTTAAACAGTGGGATATTTTTATACCTGCATTTTATTTTTCATTCTTTATGGGAATATTTGCCTAGTCACCGAGATAATTAGTCGCCAAGAGCTTTATAGTATTGAGTGACTTAATGATATTATAGCTATGTGACACAGGGTCAACTCATTTTGTATTATCGAGGGAAGGTGTTTGGAATTCTGCATTAAGAAACAAAAATTTCAAACATGTGCCTATGGCTGTAGAAGTTTAAATACAAATATTCTGGGAATCAAAAGCTCCAAGGAAAGAAATATAAAGTTTCTTAGGTTTCCTTTTCCTTTTACCATCTCATACTTTGTGCTATTTGATGGTATACATGACTAGATTTAATACTCAATCATTTCCCCCAAATCCAATTTGACTGCCTAACGGGGTTTAATTTACATGATGATACAATTTCTCACACCAGAAAGCATAGTAACCCTTCTTCTTCATAGGTTAATGGTGATCTAGCTTAAAGCCTAAAAGATAATTACAAGGAATGTGCTTCAAGTGACAAAGTACTTTTGACAATCCCAGGCTGTTGATAGCTTTTTAATTATAGCTCTTTCCACCATAGGAAACAGTGAGCCTTCTCCCAAATAGTTTCAAGACATTTCTATTTTATTTTTTATATTTTATTTTTAGTAAACTGCACTGTGTGATAATCAGTACTTCCAACTGATGTGCACCCCCAGGTTTCCTTTGGTTCCTTCTCCCTTCCTTTTATTTCAAGGGAAACTTTGGGTTATTTTTTCTCTCTACTTGTAAAATGAAATGGAGGGGTAGAAGCATCATGCAAAGAATACAAACATTTATTGACTTGTTTCATGTCTTTGGTACTTAGTTGATATTTTGTGACATTTAAAAAATGGAAACTTTGCAAGATATTTAGCAAAGACTCTAGTAAGAGAGAAGGTCAGGAACTAAAGAAACCACTGAGGGATGGAGTTGAAGATTATTAACTGTGATCAAGGGTAGGGAAAAGGCTTTGTGGCTTTTAAATATTACAGTTTGTTTAATTTTTCAGTTTGTTATATGAAATACTCTGTGTGTATATTTGTGTGTATACTACAAAGCCTTCAGTCCTACCAAAAATCTCCTTCCCTGAATGTACACCATGGTTGAGAATTGTATGACCCTGCAGATGTTGATATGTGTCCACAGTTGCAGTCCAAGAAAGGTCCTCTTTGATCTGGCTACTAACATCACAATCACAAACATTTTAGTACATTAATATTCACTCTTGTCATCCAATTTCTTGGGACATATTATGTAATGGATGCTTTCATTGGACATTTTATTTATATATGGGATATGTCATACCAATATTATTTAATACATGACCAAATCATATCAATATGGCTTCAGGAAAAAAGCCCTGTCAAATAACCATAATCCAATTGTATAGTCCCACTACAGAGACAGAAGAAGAAGAAATTGACAGATTGTATGTGTGAGTCTAGGAGGAAATTGATCACACACCAAAACAGGACTTGTTTTTTATAGGTGATTGGAATGCAAAAGAAGGAAACACAGAAGAATCAAGGATTGTAGGGAAATTTGGCTTAGGATCAAGAAATGAAATAGGAAAGTGACTGATTGAAATTTGTAAGGCCAACAATTTGTTCATCACAAACACATTTTCAAGTAACTAAAGAGGTGACTGTTTACATGAACATAACCTAATGGCCAATATATATTTTCCATTTTCTGCTTCTGGTTATGTAGTCTATTTGATATATATACTTGTTTGTTCAGAGAGAATTGACCATATATATATATATATATATATATATATATATCAAATAGACTACATAACCAGAAGCAGAAAATGGAAAAGGTCAATTCTCTCTGAACAAACAAGACCAGGAGTAGACTGTGACATAGACCATGAATTGCCAATATAAAAAAATTAGAGTAAAGATAAAGAACATAAAACAAAACATTGTGCCAAAATATAACCTGAAGAACATCCCCATAGAATTTAACAATGTAAAAAATAGACTTGTACTATTAAGCCTAATTGATTGGAAGCCAAAAGAACTCTGAACTGAAGGTGGTGACACTGTAGACAGACAATATCTCTAGTTGCAAAGAAAAGGAAGCCTCAACAGATAACAGATGAAACTTTTCAAGTAGTTAAGGTTAGATGAAAGGCAAAAGATGACATAAATAAATAAATTTTATTATTATTATTATTATTATTATTATTATTATTATTATTATTATTAAATAGGGCCTGAACCCTGAATCTAAGTATCCAGCTACATGTGGACAGGGACAAAGAGAACAACTATGATATTAAATGCAGAGAAATAGAATATGGCAACAAAAAAGAAAGAATAAGAGACCTCTTCCACAAGACCTGAAGAAATCAAAAAATAAATTTCAACCATTGGTAGGGAATCCTGTACAATCAGCCAGGGAACACAATGGAAGACCAAATATAACTTAAAAAGTCAATGAAAACAATATACTGGAAAACTATATATAAGAGGAAAAAAGGCTAACAGAAGAACCATTTGAAGATCAGAGATGTATCTGTAATTGTAGAATGTGAAGTGAAAGTAGCACTCAGAGCACTTGGGAGAAATAAATCAACAGAAACAGATGATATGCCAAATAGAGCTGCTACAAAAACATAGGGCCTAAGCAGACTGCCAGAAATAGTGCACATTAAATTGAGGCACTGCCCTGGCTCAGTGCTAGGGAGTCATGGGAATTGTATTTTTTTTTTCTGGGACATTGAGCCTTCTCTGTCAGAGAGCTCTGGTGCCACAATAAAGTACAGTTCCCATGATTCCCTAGCACTGAGCCAGGGCAGTGCCTCAATTTAATGTGCACTATTTCTGGCAGTTTGCAAAGGCCCATAGTTTATTCTAGTTCTAGCTAAAATCTATCAACAAATAAGGAAACAAAACAATGTCCCACAGGTTGGAAGCGCTCAATATAGATTCCAGTCTCCAAGAAAGGGGAGAGCAGGAATTGCGATAACCACAGGACCATTCCATTAATCTCCCATGCAAGCAAGGTGATGCTTGAAATTCTACAACAAAAGTTTTTACCATATTTGGAGTAAGAAATGTGAAATGTCCAAGCTGGGTTCTGAAAGTAAGAGGCACTAGGTATCAGATTGCAAACATTTGTCAGATAATGGAGAATTTAAGAAGAAAACCAACTTGTACTTTATAGATTATAGCAAAACCTTTTATTATGTAGACCATGAAAAACTATGGATCGTTCTTAAAGAAATTACTATTCCACAACATTTAACTGTCCTGATGCATCACCTGTACTCAGAACAAGAGGCTACTATCAAGATAGAATATGGAGAAAAATAGTGATTTCCAATTCCAAGGGGCGAGGCTCTATCTGTTTAACTCATATTTTGAACATATCATACGCAAAGGAAGATTGCATACTCAGGACTCAGAGGATGAAAGCATAGAAATAGGAGGAAGTCAACAGTTTTTTTTTGAGATATGCAGATGACACCATATTATTCACAAAAAATTGCAAAGACTTGAAATGATTAACAAAGTAAGTCAAGGAAGAAATTGCAAATATAGGTTTACAGCTGAACATTAAAGAAACAAAACAAAAATAATGGCCACAGATGATTTCTGTAACTTATAATAAACAATGAAGATGTTGAAATAATTCAAGATTTTCCATGCTTTGGCTTAGTCATTAATCAGAATTTTAGACTGCAATCAAGAAATCAGAAGAAGATAGGACTTGGAAAGGCAGCTCAGAAGGAACTAGACAAGGTCCTGAAGTATAAAGATATATTATTGTATACTAAAGTTAGGATTCTTCATGTCATCACATTTCCCATTTCTGGACAGTAAAGAAAGCTGATAGGAAGAAAATCAACTCATTTGAAAAGTGGTGGTGGAACAGAGTTCTAATAGCTCCATAGAGCACTAAAAAGAGAAATAAAAAGATCCCAGAGCAAATTAAACCTGAACTTTCTTTAGAAGTTGACTCAAGTAAGACTCATAGGGTCAAAACAGACAGCTTGGAAATCACACTGTGACTGTGGTGACTGCATGACCTGCTCCCAGGAGTCAATCTAAGGGGGGTTGCAGACTGCCAGAAATAGTGTGAATTCAGTCCACTTTTAGGGTTAGGGTTAGTGCTAGGGAATCATGGGAAGTGTTATTTTTCTGAGACATTGAGCCTTCTCTGTCAGACAACTCTGATGCCACAATAAAATACAGTTCCCATGGTTCCCTAACTCTAACCCTAACCCTAAAAGTGGACTGAATTCACACTATTTCTGGCAGTCTGCAACCCCCCTAAGTCAACTCCTTTTTAGGAGTTATGTCTTGTCATGATCTGTTGAAAGTATGGCCTGAAACAAACATAAAAAGTTTTAGGTCAACTTTTCCTGGCTCAATGCAGCCTTGGCACTGCTTCTGGCTGCTTTGGGGGCATGTGTCATCTAAATGACATGCCCCCAAAGCGGCCAGAAGCCAACTTATTTGGCCCATCTGTTTCAGCCATACTTTGAACATATCATGAGAAGACATGACTCAGTAGAAAAGACAATATTGCTTGGCAAGGTGGATAGTAGTAGGAAAAGAGAAAAAACTACATTGCAGATGAGTAGACTCAATGAAGGAAGCCATAGCCCTGCATTTCTCTTGAAGTGTTAATAATGCTCCAAAAATGCAGATTATAATTATTTTCTCATAGTGAGTGGGGGGATAGTATAATTATTTGTCCTTCCCTAGAAGAATGAAAATTAAAAGTTGGCATCCATGAGATACAATCATGTACATGCACAGAAAAGCAAAATGGTGAGGTATATTACTAATAACTTTCTCTGACCTTCAGTTGTTCTAGAATCAAATCATTGAAAACTGCCAGTATTGCACATTTTTTAGGATCCCAGCCTGTCACATCTTATGTAAGTATTTTCAATTTAGTATTTAAAGAAGTTCAAGTAAAACCAACCTCAGAAGCTCACCAAATACAAAATAGGCAATCTTTTAATTAAGGATGTACTTTACATTCCAATATTCTCTATTAGATGACCTTTGATTTTTATCACAGGATATTTATCCTTGTTAAGCTCTGGTAGGGGAAAAAAGGATTATTGTATTGTAGAATCATTTTGCACCTAGAATATTCAATCATTCCATAAAATATAATTTTTTCACAATGCAATTTTCATATTGAGGCTACAATAAATGCCAATTGATCCCTTATCCTCTTTATAATTACTTTGGGAGATAAGTCACCATTTCTTGTTTTAGATTTAATAAAAAGGGAACATAACTGGAATTTTGAAAAGGACCCTTTAACTTAACCACAACTGGACCTAGACATGCATTTTGCTTTACCTAATATATCTGAAATTTAACAGAGTAGAAAAGAAAAGGACTACTGGTCAAATTTGCTGAGCAAGTCCTCACCTTTCATGAAAACTACTTAAAGTATGTGGTGTACCAATGATCTGAACATATGCTTATCACCATCTCTACCAAAGCAGTCAGCTGGGACTACCTTCAGCCTTCTGCTTCCATCACCTACAAGTCTCCAATAACCATTATCAGACTTCACTTATTCTTATCCTCAGCCTGTATTAATGATGTTCTCTCTTCCACCCACACTCAATCCATTTACAGCTATGATCCTCTTGGCAGATAGCCTGCAAGATTTTGGAATACAATATGAATACTTCACATTACAAACGATTGTGTCTGTCTGTCTGTCTCTGTCTGTCTGTCTGTCTGTCTGTCTGTCTGTCTGTCTGTCTGTCTATAATACCTGTAGCTGGAACTGCTTAAAAATTAACTGGGATAAATACACCTGGGCAGAAACTTCAACCAAACTGATATTCCTCATCAAGGTGGCTGCTTCCTTTAAGATGGAGTGCAACCCCTTCTGTACTTTATGTAGGGATGGGATAGTGAAAGCATCAATGTTCAGCATATTATGCATATACTTTATCATTTTCATATTAATGCTATTATATTTTGGTAGTTATGGAAAAAATAGTTCATGCTCTAATACAGTGGACAACAGGGTAGATGTTGCTAATCCAACTGAGAAATATATGGCCATCTGCATGTCGTTGGACTGCAAATACCAGTAGCCCTGACTAGCATACTCAATGGTGAAGAGTCCTGAGAGTTACATTTCAACTACATCTGGAGAACTGAATGATAACCACCTTGTTTGAAATAATGTTCCAAAGACCACTAGAGTCGGAATAAGTAACCAGTTTGTCCTTACCATTAATAATTTATTTTATATTCCATATAGCCCAGAGAGTTCAAGCCAATTCTTATGGTCACAGCGCAATATACCTCCACTGCTCTGAGTTAGGTTAGGCTAATAGATGGAGACAAGCTCAAAAGAAGTCCAACTCTTTACTAAGCAAAATATTCCCTACAATTTAAGCTTGACTTGAAACACACATGAAAACTCCCAGTATCTCTTAGCCATGCTGTGATGACAGCTTTCCCTACCAATATCCCTGTCTTTAAAAAAATCTCTCTCAAAGATGACTGGAGTTTCTTGTTAGTCACTTAATCATAGAATGGTCAAATCACAGAATTATAGAGTTGGAAGAGACCATCAATTACTGTCCAGACCAACCCTCTACCATGCAGGAACACACAACTCTCTGCCATGTAGAAATACACAATCAAAGCACTCCTGACAGATGGACATCCAGCCTCTGTTTAGAAATCTTCAGAGAAGGAGATTGCACCACCCTCTGAGGCAGTGTGTTCTAATATTTCTTTTTACTTCCTCCTGATCCCTCGGTCTTCCAAAGTTTACATAGTTCAGTGGAATTTCAGCTTTCCATATCCACTGGGGAATCCAGAAATACTTCTCTGTTTCTCAGCAATATATTTCACAATGTCTGTTCCCCATTCAACATTCTTCTGCTTAAGATCTCAAATTATACTTTGTCGCTTTGTGACAATTCACTTGACACAATTTTACTCCAGGTCCTCTTTAAAAATTCATCTGAAAGTACTCTTGCAAATTCTTGGACTTCAAATCCTTCTTCTCCTAGGAGCAAACAGCTGTGCTCCTCTTGCTCAGCTGCTAAACATTTTCCCCATCTCATGGCAGGCAGTGGCGTATCTTTGGGAAATCAGACTGAGTAAGCTCAACAGCCACTTGAATACCAGTTAAGGGAATTAATTAATCACAAGAGTTAGATTAAGTTTCTATCTCCAATGTTACTTTCATTTATCCATAGTAACTCCTTGTGTGATTCCCCCCAAAAAAGAGTTTGAGCTGCCTTAGCTGCATTTAAGTAAATGAACCCCAAGATTTAATCATTTATTCGAGTGCAAGCTGCAAGTTAAGCTGAAATATACAGCACACTGTTTTGGGTTAGTATGGTGGGCGGAGGCAAATCAACTGCACCCAAATTTGGCAAGAAGAGTCACATTGCTTGCCACAGAGTTCTCTCCTTGCTTTCAGTGGAGAGCAAGAAGATTAATGTTTGTGGCATTTCAACCAGCAGAGAATTCAGGTCATATGTAAATTCTGAGGATGCATTCACATTCTTATGTACACTCTGAAGATGGCTTGTTCTGCTGCAGAAATCAGTAGTACACTACCCCTTCCCCTATTTGCTCAACCAGCAAGTCTTAAGGTTGGGCTGTTATTTTGGATATAGAAAAGGAGAAGCAGCAATTTTGCCACCTCTCTCTACTTCTCAAACAGCAGGGCCTGCAATCCATAAATCATTAAGCTGACTCATACTCAAAATCTCAGTGAATGTTATGTAAGGCTATGCAATAGTCAGTGGTTGTCAACACACATTTCTTCCATTTGTGTGTTTATGTGTATTTGTGCTTTTTTCCTAATAGCCAAGAGCTTCAGTCCTATTGCATACATTGGTAGTGGGGTTCATTTAAAGTTTTTGTAGGAGAGGGAGTAAGTTTCACCTTGCCACACTTTCCAAAGGTTATTTTTTAAAAATAACCAGTGACAAAATTACACATGAAGATCAAGCCATAGTTGTTGAGGTAGTCAAATGAAGCACAGAGATCATATAGAAAATCTATTGGTACTATTGCTATACCAAGATTCTGCATAGAAAATTCTATACAATATCCTAACTATACAATTCAAAAATAATCTCAGAGCCCCTGGCAATAATCTTTGAGAACTCCTGGAGAACAGGAGAAGTCCCAGCAGACTGGAGGAGGATAAACATTGTCCCCATCTTCAAAAAGGGGGGAAAAGAGGATCCCAACAACTATCGCCCAGTTAGTCTAACATTAATACTGGGAAAGATTCTAGAACAGTTCATTAAACAGAGAGTCTCTGAATATTTAGAAGGGAATGCCATAATCACTAAAAGTCAACATGGGTTTCTCAAAAACAAGTCATGCCAGATTAATCTGCTCTCTTTTTTGATAAAATCACCAGCTTGCTAGATGAAGGGAATGTGGTAGACATAGCATATCTTGATTTTAGTAAGGCTTTTGACAAGGTCCCCATAATACTCTTGCAAACAAGATAGTAAAATGTGGGCTAGACAATACAACTGTTAGGTGGATTGGTAACTGGTTGACTGACTGGACCTAAAGGGTGCTCAGCAATGGCTCCTCTTCATCCTGAAGAGAAGTGACCAGTGGGGTGCCACACGGTTTTGTCCTAGGCCCAGTGCTATTCAACATCTTTATCAATTATTTGGATGAAGGAATAGAGGGCATGCTTCTCAAATTTGCAGACGATACCAAATTAGGAGGAATAGCTAATACCCCAAAAGACAGGATGAAAATTCAAAATGACTTTAATAGATTAGAAAGCTGGGCCAAAGCTAACAAAATAAATTTTAACACAGAGAAATGTAAGGTACTGCACTTAGGGCAAAAAAAAAAAAAAAAAAATGAAATGAAATGCATAGATATAAGATGGGAGACATCTGGCTGAATGAGACTATGTGTGAAAGGGATCTAGGAGTCCTAGTAGGCCACAAGTTGAACATGAGTCAACAGTGTGATGCCACAGTTAAAAAGGCCAATGCAATTTTAGGCTGCATTAATAGAAGTATAGTATCTAGATCAAGGGAAGTAATAGTGCCACTGTATTCTGCTTTGGTCAGGCCCCACCTGGAATATTGTGTCCAGTTCTGGGCACCACAATTAAAAAAGGATGTTGAAAAACTGGAGCGTGTCCAGAGGAGGGTGACTAAAATAATTAAGGGTCTGGAAACCATGTCCTATGAGGAATGACTTAGGGAACTGGTTATGTTTAGCCTGGAGAAGAGACGGTTAAGAGCCCTCTTTATGAGCCCTCTTTAAATATTTGAAGGGATGTCATATTGAGGAGGGCACTAGGTTTTTTTCTGCTGCTCCACAGAACAGGACCCAGAACAATGGATGCAAGCTACAGGAAAAGAGATTCCACCTCAACATTAGGAGGAACTTCTTGACAGTGTGAGCTGTTCAACAATGGAGCACACTCTCTCAGAGTGTGGAGGAGTCTCCTTCTTTGGAAGTCTTTAAACAGAGGCTGAATGGCCATCTGTCAGGGATGCTTTGATTTTGAGTTCCTGCATGGCAGGGGGTTGGACTGGATGGCTCTTGTGGTCTCTTCCAACTCTATGATTCTATGTTTCTATGAACCCAGCACTAGGCTTGCCACCCAACTCCAGAAACAGGACACAAGATCAGTATAAAATAGGGCCATTTATTAATTGACCTATTTAATAAATGTTTAATGGAACTGCAACTAATTCAAAGGACAACCAAGTGTGGGAGAAGCTGCAGCTGGTTTCTTTCCGCAGATCACCTCTGTAGCTTATTTGGATGATAACACCTGAGCCGTCAAAGATAACCCAAACGCTGGGTTATTTGTTGACCGGCCCACCTTAGGAAGTCTGCCTAGAAAGTCCCTTTCCCAATCTCAGAAGATGAAAGATCGGGTTTATCTTTCAAGCCAGACCTAAGGGCAATTTCTTTCTGCCACCCCCCAGATCACAAAGCCTAAAGAGGTGTTTCCAGAAACATCCCTTCCACCCAAATGGTATCCAAGGTGCTTGCTGAAATATAATTCAATTATTTATGCCAAATTCAATTATTTATGTCAAATCCAATTATTCAAGCCAATTCAGTTATTAACGTAAGCTGAATCATAATTGCATCATTTATACCAAATTGATTCCTATTTAGACTCCACTCAAGCCAATTTCCCATATGATGACTGGACATAGTATGGGATAGGCAAAAAACCTGTGGAAAGGGGGGGGGGAGAATTCCTACCCAGCTCCTAGACGACCAATAAAAACTTCACACTACACCAGCGATGGGTTCGTGGGTCAATTTCAAAGCAGCCCTGAAGTCCTGGTGGTGGCTGCCACTTATAATAGCTCTGGCTCCATTCCCAACCTGAACCTTCCTCCCAACAGGGGAGGGTGGCAAACAGTCCATCCCCAATCCCATTCCTTCCTCTTGGAAGGGGGAAGAGGATGGCCATTTTAGCTTTTAGAGCTGAACGTCTCAAACCCTCTTGGGTAAATTTGACAGTTCAGCTATAACCTATATTTGATTGATTTTAAAATCTCATATTTTTTTCTGTGTATTTGGAAATTTCTTACTTAAACATGAATCAAATAAAATTTGCACTTTCTCACTCTTGGCTAATGAGCAGAGGAAGCAAATAACATACTACAGCAGCAGGAGCAGCAGCAGCAGCAGTATCATTCTTTATTATGGTTTGGAGACCCAGCAAAAATCAAATTGATAATATATAAAATAAATTAAGAATGCAAGGAACAATTGATCAATTCATCCAAACAGAACTTATTTCAGACATTTTCCCCGAGTGCAGAAGTTAGCTTTACTCTGATCATGACTGCCACAGACAAAAAGTTGGCAATCACCAAAGTCACACTGGGAATCTTATCTTCTAATTGAAATTTGACATAAAATCAGGCTGATTTATCTGGTAGGCAAATAACATATTAGTGGAAAGGAAGCCACAGCAGAGGCCTAAGGAGATAATTTGGTTCCTGCGGATGACAAGATGCGCTGAAGATCAGCCATTTCCATGCCAAAAACAAAACTTCTGGTATCCACTTTTAATGATTTGCCTGAGATCCTTCATTTTCAGAACTGTGGTTGAGGACTTTTTTTCTTTTCTTTTCTTTTTTTTTAAAGGGTTTTGCTACACATAAAAGCCTCCAGGGGTATCATGTACAAGTTGGGGTAATTTTTGTCTTCATCCTCCATTTTGGTAGAGACTTGTTGATGGATGGAGGTATTTTGGTAGTGGGGAGAAACAGCGAAATATTTTTTCAAGCATACTGTATATACTCGATTATAAGTTGACTTCAAGGGCAGGTTTTAGGGCCAAAATTATGGATTTTGATATGACTTGTGGATATGTCAAGATTAAAACTTAGGGATATGTAACAAAGGATGCAAATGATGAAGCAAAGGAAAAAAGTGCCAGAAAAACTTACAAAATTCCAGCAGGCATAACTGTTTGTGCTCATACTAAAGGCTTAAGCGATGAGAGAATATAAAGGGAGTGTCAGTGTGTCCAGAACAGATGACACTCTTGCCTTTCACCAGGGGATGGTTCTTTTTTTAAAAAAAAATAAAAATAATAAGAATTAAAGTACAGTACTTACATTGATCCATGGATAAGTTGTCTCAGGTTTTTGGAGTCAATTTTTGACTAAAATTTCTAGACTTATACATGAATATACACGGTAATCTAAATTCAAAGCCCAAGGTAGATACTGAAGAAAAGGTTACCATGCATTTCAACCAATCCCTCTACTAACCTGATTCAAACAACCAGCTGCAAATCTCAGGAACACTGACCACATATACACTGTTTGGGCTGGCAAAGACAGTGTTCATGTGACTTGGGATTATAGGGTTTATATTTCAACATGTGTAGAAGATACTGTGTTACGGAGGTCTACTATAAATGTTTATGCTTTTATTGAACAGTTAGAATCATAGAATCACAGAATCATAAAGCTGGATGAGACCACAAGGGCCATCAATTTCAACCCCCTGCCATGCAGGAACTCGCAATGAAAGTACCATCAACAGATGGCCACCCAGCCTCTGCTTAAAAACCTCCAAGGAAGGAGACTCCACCATCCTCCAAGGTGTTCTCCTGTTGAACAGCTCTTGTGGTGAGGAAGTTCTTCCTAATGTTTTGGTGGAATCTTTTTTCCTCTAGTTTGAATCCATTGCTCCAGATTCTATTCACTGGAGCTGCAGAAAACAAAATTTACTCCATCTTCAGTATGACATTCCTTTAAATATTTAAACAGGGTATAATATCACCTCTTAACTTTCTCTTCTCTAGGCTAAACATACCCAGCTCCCTAAGTTGTTCCTCATAGAACATGGTTTCCAGATCTTTCCTCATGTTGGTTGCCCTCCTCTGGACACACTCCAGCTTGTCAACATCATTTTTGAATTGTGGAGCTCGGAACTGGATGTCGTATTCCAGGTGAGGCCTGACCAAAGTAGAATAGAATGTTACTATTACTTGTCTCAATCTAGACCAGGGCAACCCTTCCCCTTTAAGGGCCGAGGGACTTCAGCTCCTAGAAGCCTCAGGCATGTTGGCCAATAGTCCCATGTTGGCCAATAGCTCCTGGGATTCTGGGAGCTGAAGTCCCTCGGCCCTTAAAGGGGAAAGGTTGCCTACCCCTGATCTAGACACTATATTTCTATTGATGCAGCCTAGAATTTCATTGGCTTTTTTGGTTGCCACATCACACAGTTGACTCATGTTCAACTTGTGGTCTACCAGAAATCCTAGGTCCCTTTCACATGTACTGTGGACAATCCAGTTGTCCCCCCCCCCCATCTTATACCTGTGCATTTCATTTTTTTTTTCTGCCTAAGTGTAGTAACATACATTTCTCCCTCTTGAAATTCATTTTGTTAGTTTTGGCCCAGATTTCTAATCTATGAAGGTCATTTTGAATTTTGATCCTGTCCTCTGGATGAATGGATACTCTTCTCCTCTGGAATATGTGCTACTTCTCCTGTTGAAATTGCATTTATCATAAAAAAGAAAGGTAAAATGCATCTCTCTATCCAATATTATCTCCATTACTTTTTTAACAAGAGGAGTTATAATAGCCGTAATGGAAACACCAGTAAGGCAGGCCTTCAGTGTCTCACAGAGATAATTGTTCTCATTGTGAACAACATTGGAGGAGGGAAACTTGAAAACATTACTGGATAAATCGAGAATATTGACAAGTGTGCCTTTCAACCTATGTTTCTATTTAAGCTAAAATTACAGTTGGCAACACATACATGCTAATTATGGGTACTGGAAATAATAAAGGTAACTTTATCATTTAAAAACTTCTCATAAAAAGGAAAAGTTTCTGCAGAAATCTTATGAATTGTATTAAAGGCTCATGACAACTACACACTGCTGAGTTTAGACACTTGTTATTACAAGCCCTTTTCTTAGTGATTCCTCACACCACAGATATAATATACTAAAAAAGGTTTTGGGAAATGTCATTTTGGTTATTTTGAATTTTGATACTGTCCTCGGGGGAATTAACTACTACTAATCTGCTTGGAAGCTAGCTAATCCATAAAGTGGTCAAAAACAGTTAATAGAAAAGAAACAATGAAAATGCCAACAGTTTAAATAATAATAGAAAGAAAAGGAAAGGAAAGGAAAAAAAGTAGAATGAAGACAAATATGGAAAGGAAAAAAAGAATTAGCAAATTATACAATGAAAAATATTACAAGAAAGAATCATATAAACAAAATCAACATAATATCATGGAACATGAAAGGGATGAACATACCTCAAAAAAGGAAAAAGATGTATCATTTTTAAGAAAAATATAAACAAGATATTGTTTGTCTTCAAGAAACACATATTAGCACAAAAGATCAAAGACTACTGAGAAATAAAAGACTGGGTAAAGAGTATATATCTTAGTTATACAAAAGAAAAAAGGAATTGTCATTTACATACCTGAGAGACTTTACTCAAAAGAAATCCTCAATGTCAAAAAAGGACAATATTTAGGAATTCAAACATTAATTCAAAATCAGAAAATTTTAAAAGACAAATTTTATCATAAACTACTAACTATGATACATGAACTCGACTATCAAAACATAACAAAAAATTGACAAGAACAAGTTAGAAGAATATTTGGAAAAAATACAGATAACTCTATTAAAGGAAATACAGAGAGAAATATTAAATCAGCCAATAACCTCGACAGAAATAAAAGAAGCAATTACAAATAGTAAGACAGGAAAGGCTCCAGGTCCTGATGGATTTTCAAATGGGTATTATAAACACTTTCAGGAAGAACTAATAAACATTTTGGAAAGAGTTATGAACAACATAAAAGAACAAAATTTTCCCCCAACATGGGATGAAGCAAATATAACTTTAATTCCGAATGAAGACTGTGACTATCTTCAACCCATGAACTATAGACCAATCTCTCTGTTAAACAATGACTATACATTATTTTCATCTATATTAGCAGGAAATTTGAAAAGAATATTAACGGAATGGATAGACGAAGATTAATGTGGTTTTTTTTAACAAAAAAGACACTTGAAAGATAACATCAGATATGTACTAAATTTAATTGAATATCATGAAAAACATAATGAAAAACAAATTAGCATTGATCTTCATCGACATGGAAAAGGCTTTTGACAAAGTGAGTTGGCAAATGATGTTCAGAGTTCTAGACAAAATGCAAGTTGAAAAAAGGTTTCTAGAATGGATAAAGGCTATTTATAAAAATAAAAAAAGCTTGGATAGTAATAAATGGTGGAAAAATGAAAAGTATAAAAATAAACAAGGGGACAAGGCAAGGTTGTCCATTGTCACCCTTATTATTTTTGATTACTATAGAAACTCTACTAAAAAAGATTAGACTAGAACAAAATATTAAAGGAGTAAGACTAAAGGGTACAGAATTCAAAACTGGAGCCTTCACAGGGATGTTATTGTGGGAGTCCACTACAGACCCCCGACTCAGGCAGAAGAACTGGATGATGCCTTTCTAGAACAGATGACCACACACTCAGAAAGGAGAAATATAGTAGTGATGGGTGACTTCAACTATCCGGATATTTGCTGGAAGTCAAACTCGGCAAAATCCTTGAGGTCTAGCAAATTCCTCACTTGCCTCGAAGACAATTTCATTGTTCAAAAGGTGGAAGAGGCAACGAGGGAGTCAGCTATTTTGGATCTGATCCTAACTAACAGGGAAGACCTAGTTAATGGGGTGCAAGTGGTTGGATCCTTAGGCGGGAGTGATCATGTCCTCCTGGAGTTTATTATACAGTGGAAAGGAGAAGCCAGGCATAGTCAGACACGCATTCTAGACTTTAGGAAAGCTGATTTTACTAAACTTAGAGAAAAACTGAGGGTGATCCCATGGACAGGAATACTAAAAGAGAAGGGAGTTCAAGACGGATGGGAGTTTCTCAAAAGGGCGATACTGAAGGCACAATTTCAAACTGTGCCAATGAGGAGGAAGAATGGGAGGTGTCTCAAGAAACCAGGATGGATGACTAAGGAACTTGCAACTGAACTATGTTTTAAACGGAACATGTATAAGAAATGGAAAAATGGGGAAATCACAAAAGAGGAATTCAAACAAATAGCTAGCACGTGTAGGGTTAAAGTCAGAAAAGCTAAAGCGCAGAATGAAATCAGGCTTGCTGGAGCGGTTAAGAACAATGAAAAGGGCTTTTGGGGGTATGTCAGTAGCAAAAGGAAAAAGAAGGAAATGGTAGGGCCACTGTGTGGAGAAGATGGCAAAAAGTTAACAGGGGACAGAGAAAAGGCAGAATTACTCAACACCTTCTTTGCTTCAGTCTTCTCAGAAAAGGCAAAGGGTGCTCAACTTGAGGATAATGGAGCAGAGGACAGAATAGGAGAATTTCATCACAGAATAAGTAAAGAGATAGTACAGAAACATCTGGTTAATCTAGATGAATATAAGTCTCCAGGACCAGATGAATTACATCCAAGGGTATTAAAAGAACTGGCAAATGTAATATCAGAACCATTGGCAATAATCTTTGAGAATTCCTGGAAAACAGGAGAGGTCCCAGCGGACTGGAGGAGGGCAAATGTTGTCCCCATCTTCAAAAAGGGGAAAAAAGAGGATCCCAACAATTATCGTCCAGTTAGTCTGACGTCAGTACCCGGAAAGATTCTGGAGCAGATCATTAAACAGAGAGTCTGTGAACATCTGGAAGATAATTTCATAATCACAAAAAGTCAACATGGGTTTCAGAGAAACAGGTCATGCCAGACAAATCTGATCTCTTTTTTTGATAAAATTACCAGCTTGGTAGATGAAGGGAATGCTGTGGATATAGTATATCTTGATTTCAGTAAGGCCTTTGACAAGGTTCCCCATGACATTCTTGCAAGCAAGTTGGTAAAATGTGGGCTAGACAAAGTAACTGTTACATGGATTTGTAATTGGTTATCTGGTCGAACACAAAGGGTGCTCAACAATGGCTCCTTTTCAACCTGGAAAGAAGTGACCAGTGGGGTGCCACAGGGCTCTGTCCTGGGCCCAGTGCTATTCAATATCTTTATTAATGACGTGGATGACGGTATTGGGGGCATAGATATCAAATTTGCAGATGACACCAAATTAGGAGGAGTAGCTAATACCCCAGAGGACAGGATCAAAATTCAAAATGACTTGAGCAGACTAGAAAGTTGGGCCAAAGCTAACAAAATGAAATTCAACACAGAGAAATGTAAGGTACTGCACTTAGGGCGGAAAAACGAAAAGTACAGATATACGATGGGGGACACTTGGCTGAATGAGACTACGTGTGAAAGGGATCTAGGAATCCAGGTGGACCACAAGTTGAACATGAGTCAACAGTGCGATGCAGCAGCTAAAAAGGCCAATGCAATTTTAGGCTGCATCAGTAGAAGTATAGTGTCTAGATCAAGAGAAGTAATAGTGCCACTATATTCTGCTTTGGTCCGGCCTCACCTGGAATACTGTGTCCAGTTCTGGGCACCACAATTCAAAAAGGATGTGGAGAAATTGGAGCGTGTCCAAAGGAGGGCAACTAAAATGGTGAAGGGTCTGGAAAGCAAGCCCTATGAGGAACGACTTAGGGAGCTGGGGATGTTTAGCCTGGAGAAGAGAAGGCTGAGAGGTGATATGATAGCCGTGTTTAAATATTTGAAGGGATGTCATATCGAGGAGGGAACAAGCTTGTTTTCTGCTGCTCCAGAGACTAGGACCCGAAACAATGGATGCAAGCTGCAAGAAAAGAGATTCCACCTCAACATTAGGAGGAACTTCCTGACAGTAAGGGCGGTTCGACAGTGGAACACACTCCCTCGGAGAGTAGTGGAGTCTCCTTCCTTCGAGGTCTTTAAGCAGAGGCTGGATGGCCATCTGTCGGGGATGCTTTGATTGGGAGTTCCTGCATGGCAGGGGGTTGGACTGGATGGCCCTTGTGGTCTCTTCCAACTCTATGATTCTATGATTCTATGATTCTATGATTCTATGACTTAGTCATATCACTAGGAAAACCAATCACAAGTATAAAGACTTTATTAGAGGAGTTAAGTGAATTTGAGAAAATTTCATGTTTAAAAATTAACAAGGAGAAAACAAACATACTTACAAAAAGCATGGACTTGAATAAAACACTATTATTAAAAACAAAATCTGGATTTAATTTAAGTAAGACTGTGAAATACTTGGGAATTACATTAACAAATAAGAACTCAGACTTGTTTACAAATAATTATTTAAAAATGGGGGGAAATTACATAGGAGTTTAATAAATTGAAAAATTGGAAAATATCATTTATGAGAAGATTATCAATCATTAAAATGAGTGCACTCCCAAAAATGTTATTTTTATTTCAAACGTGTTACCATTTAAAGAGTGGCAAAAAGACATAATATCATTTATTTGGGTGGGGGAAAAAACCCCAGAATTAAATTTAAATATCTAAAAGACTCTACAGAACAGGGAGGATTATAACTAACAAATTTGAAAATCTACTATGAAGCTAGTTGCTTGGTTTGGATTAAAGACTGGGTACAACTACATAATCGAAATTTACTGAAATTAGAAGGAGATGGAACATGTTTTGGTTGGCATACGTACTTCTTCTATGACAAAGAGAAGGTCAATTGGGACTTTAAAAATCATTATATCAGAGACTCACTCTTGGAAGAAATTTAACGTAAGAATAGGTGAGAAGATACCATTATGGGTTTCTCCTCACGAATCACTATACAGGACAGATCCATGGTTAAATGAAAGATGGTATAAATATAAAGATCTAATAATTCAGGATAAAGACAAATGGAAATTTAAAACCTGAGAAGAACTGAAGGAAGAAGGGAAGGAGTGCAGTTGGTTTATCCACAGGCAGTTAATAGAGAGATTTAGAACAGATTTCAATAATAAAGGAATAACAAAATCAAAATCAGAACTAGAAGAGCTTATCTTGGGTGACAATAATAAAATACTATCAAAATTGTATAGATATTTACTAACACTGGATATGGAAGAAGACATAATAAAAGAAAATATGCTAAAATGGGCTCAAATTTTTGGGTACGCAATTGAATTTAAACAATGGGAAACATCATGGGAACAAAGGTTAAAATATACTTTATGTCAGAATATTAAAGAAAACTATTATAAGATCTATTTCAGATGGTATCTAACACCAGAAAAAATATCTAAATTACATGGTGGTGGTAGCAAGAAGTGTTGGAATGCCATACAGAAAAAGGAATGATTTATCATATGTGGTGGTCATGCCCAAAAGCTAAACAATTTTGGAGGCAGATACATGTTAAAATAAAATGAAATACTAAAGATAAAGATACGGTTTAAGTAAGAAGTATTGTTGTTAAGCATGTTAGAAGAAAACATAGAAAGTAAATATGGGAGCCAGAATGGTATACGCCAAAATGTGGAGGCAGGAAGAAATACCGAATCTAGAAGACTGGACTATTAAGCTGTTGGACATGTTAGAATCTGACAAGCTAACAAGACAATTAAATAAAGAAGATCCAGAAAAATATATAACGGACTGGAAAAAGATAACAGAATATATAATTCAAAAATGGGGAAAGAACATAACAATAAGCTTTGAATAAGAGTTAAAAATGTGGAGATGACTATGTGTAATATGGGTTTGCAGATATGAAAGAAAGGAAGAGGAAAACATATGAGGAGATAGAGACAAATCATACATAAGGTAGAGACAGAAAGAAAAAGCATGAATAAAATGTATGTATAGTATGTTTAGTTGGAAATAAAAAAAATTGGAAACATATAAAAATATGTGGGATTAAGTTAGTTGGGATACAAAAAGATTTGCGGAATTGAATTTGAAAATTAAAAAAATGCAAAAATGAAATCTTATTGATTAATTGGAGTAAATATTAAGAGAAGAATTTAGTATATTGGTTATAAAGATTTATAGGTGATAATGAGTTGTATATAATTTTATTTGTGGATTAATAGACAAATTTAGAAATTTATGAAAGAAATAGATGAAAAAGGATGAAAGATAACAGAAATAAGAAAAATTAGAAAAGACAAACTAATAAGAGTATCAAACAAGGAAATCTCAGAGGCCAAAGTCAAAGAAGCAATGGTTGTTTGCTAGAATACCGGATGTTTGTTGTTATTAGTAGCAAGTTGTTGTTTTTGTTGTTTTTAAGGGGATGGGAGTGAAAGGAAAGAATGTTTGTATATTGAATTTTGTATTGTTATTTGTTTGTGATATGTATACAAAAGTAATAGAAATTATTTTTAAAAAACAGTTAATATGGTTGAAAAGAGAAAGACAATCCCAAATTATAATTCCAAATTATAGTTTCCACCTTTTTTCATAAAATGATGTTTGTCCATCAGTGTACATTAAGAATTCTGGCTGGCATCCTGTTTTGCAGTAACAGATTTGTAACTTAGAGGTATGATTCTATAACTACTCTATATTCTGTTGTACTTCATAGTCACAATTGTGATACTATGATGCAAATGGACTTTAAATTTCCTGGACTTTGAAAATCTCCCTATTACCACATGGCCAGAAGGAGGAGGAGTCAGCCTGCAAGAAATGCCCTCCCCATACGATCTTAACTAAGGACAGAAACAACAAAATACAGGCATCTTACTAAGATCTCCATTTTTTCCTGTTTGGTTTGTAACATCTTGCCTGATGAAGTAGCCAGTGGAGCTTCAAAAGCTTGCAACACATATATTGTGCATTTTAGTTGGCCAATAAAGGTATCACTATTTGGTGGATTTTTGTTTGAATAGTGTAAAAATTGTAAATTTCCTTTAAATCCCACTTTTAACTCTAGGGAGCCATACCAAGCAACCGAGGTCAATCCTCCTGGAAATGGGATGCAGCAGTTGCTGGCTATTAAAGTAGATTTGCGGGGGGACAGAACAAGACAAGACTACACATTTATAACTAAGTTGGCATGCAAGATCTCACCTTGTTTACCCCCTGCATATTCCAAACCTTTATGTAATAAAGACAGGATTAATATGGATTGTATCAAATATTAATTTTATTGTATGGATTGTATCCATGATTGTACTTTGTGGATTCGATGGGCAGCTTCATTGTGCAGCTCAAAAAAAATGTTAGGCACTGACTCAGCAACTTCATCAACAAACATTCCAGCTATTTCTGGTCAAGGAAACAGGTAAACTCAAGTTCAATTATGTATCCTTGGCTGACTACTACTGTACACAAGTACATCAGAATTGTCAACATACTATGTTTTAATTGACAGTAGTGACATTTGGAAATGGGTAGTGATGATCACTGGGCAAAAGGAAACATAAACTACGAAACTAGGGGAAGATCAATGACTTGCTATAAGCAAACCAGTCATGAGACAAGGACTAGCTAATAGAACCCTGTCTTCTGCGAGAAGAGTTTGAGATAATCACCTCACTAATTTATACATTTGTTTATGATGCTGTCTTTGATTAAAGCTCCCTACTCCTCTCTCCATGTGAAATAATAAGTGTTTTTCATTATCAATGTGCATATTTTAGATTGTTTCACAACAATCAGTGGCTCTGGAAATGTCATTGACCTCAACTGCTACTGGAAACTCAGTGCTATATGATGTGATGAATCAAATCTTTGTGTACTAAAGGGGCATAAACACCTCAGGATTCTCCCATCTAAGTACCATTGCTAGGCTGTCCACAGGGTGATATTGGCTGCATCCCATATATTTGAATGGGTTTGTATAAGAAAAGCCAATGACCCTCTGGTTGTTTTGTACTTCAGATACCCCAAACCAGCAAAAGCCAGTAAACTGTACAGCCCAATTGTTGTTGGGCACTCTTGACAAAAATTGTACACATAATACCCTTTAAAACTATCCTGTATACTGTTAGCACTTTGTATCCAAGAATTCTGTATCCATAGATTGAACCATCCATGGCTTAAAAATATTTGAGATTTTTTTTAAAAAAAAAATTAAAATGATTTTTGCCATTTTATATAAAGGAAACTATTTTACCACATTGCATATAATGGGACTTGAGCAGACACAGATTTTGGTGTTCAGCAAAGGTTCTGGAACCAAACCCCAGCAGACACCAAGGGCCCATTGTATTTAAACATTCTTTGGCCTTGAGAAAGAAAAACCATAGAAATGGCATATACCATGTATCCACCATACATTCACACACCATAAACATACAATACCATTCACACAGCATTCACAAGTTTACCTCACAAACAGGTACATGCATATATGTCAGCATTCTGGGAAAGGAGATTGCAACATGCCTTCTCTTATAGCAATACCACACCAGCAGTGAAAGACCAATCCAAGAAGAAAATGCCAGCTAGAGATTTAATTCTTCACTGATTTAGTTCTTGAAGGAAGCAATTTTTTGTTCTTGAAGGGAACAATTTTAGCAACTTCCTTTCTGCTGCAAGATAGTCTTCAAAAACTGTAGTCTTCCAGAATTGTAGATGATCATTTATTATGAGAAAAAAAGTATGTGCTAGTGTGCACATGCACATGCACACATACAGGAAACAGCATTTTCTGTGCAGGAAAAGGTGTTTTCTGCACAAAAGATATTTATGTGCAAAAATATTATTTCCCATGTAGATATTTTATTTTATTATATTTTTATCTTGCTTTTCTCCCACATGGGGCCCATAGTTGTTTCCTAGACAGAAAATGCTGTAGTTCTGGACTTACTCTGCATAAAATTCATAGATAGTATTTTGGAGTGAGAAAATCATTCTTTGCATGGCAAACATTTTAAGGATGAAAAAAATAACATTTCTGCACAGAAATATTTTCTGCTTAGAAAATGTTATTTTCTGCAGGGAGGGAGATGTGTGACTTTTGCACAGAATAAGTCCTGAACTGTACAGACTCTTGTCAACTCAGGATTCTCTTCATCAGGGTTTGATCTTTTTGAAGCATTTCATGCATTTATGGGGGAAAAAATTCAAATATTATTTCCCCTCCATTGCCAGCTGCTGTGATTCTTCTCTACGGAGATTACCACACGGGGGGAAATTGGTAGTTTAAATGGTGATTAACCTGTCAAAATCATGTAATCAAGATTAAAACATGATTAAAACACAATTAACATTGTCACATACAAGAGCCATTATCCCAGGAATAACCAGGCAGTAACCTGCCAATAAACAGCAAAAATAAAAATAAAAATAAAATAAAATCATTCACGGGAAAATGCCATGAATGATTTGTTGCTGTTTATTGCCTGGTTGTTCCTGGGATAATGGCACTTTAATTACTTTTTATCGCAACATCATGTGAAAACCACTAGCTCAATTGTGTGATTATCATGGGATATTCCTGGGATAATGATGCTTTGAATGTGATGTCATGTGAAAATGTTAATCATGAATGTGTGATTTTGATGGGTTAATTAGCATTTATACTTCCAATTGTCCCCATGTGATAAATTCCTATGCATGCAGAAAGAGCTCAGTTCATGTAGAAGTCAGCTTTTCTTGTTGCATCGGCACAAAGGACTCGAACGCATTATTTTGAGTACAACACTTTGGCCACAACTTTATTTGTACAGGGTCGTAACATATAAGAACAAATAACAATCAAATTCCGTATTTGTATACATCTATAACAAATATTCTTGGCGCATGCGTGCCTGCGATTAATTGTAATCGCCAATGTTTTAAGCGATCTTCAAATCAAGCATGCGCCAAGGAATTAACTCTCTTAATTAACCGCCTATCAATTAACCCCTCCCCTCAACCGGATATGATGTCATAAACTAACTCATTAACAAATGACATCATTCATTTTAATAATACGTCATTCAATTTAATTTAACCCAATGACATCATCTATTATTCAAATTATTCATTTATACACATATTAATTCCCAATTAACCTATTTCCACCCGGGGGGGGGGGGTCCCTGCCCGCCAAAATACTCTACATTCTCAACAATAATATAAAGACCCATAACAAAAGTTGCGACGATTAACTTGATAACTAATTATTTCAAATTCAACCCAAATTCTTACATTGATCAAAACTGTTGAATTATATTACCAACATTTTGGCGTTTATATTCCACATCCCACAACTGAATGTTATTTGTTCTCAGAGAGGGCGAAAAACCCAAACAAACTTTATTTGGGAAAATTCCCTCCCGGCCCCCATAGGCGACCAGCCGAAGCCTAAGAGTAAACAACATGTTCTACTTTAAGGGTGGGTGGGATGGGCTGCTCGCTTGTTCACTCAAAATGGCTGCCGACCACGAGGCAGCCAGGCTTATATAGCCTGTACCCAAGTCACGTTGTAAATCTCGCGAGACTGCAAGTCTCGCGAGATTCCCCTTCTACACACATTCTGATTGGTTGAGCAGCCCGGAAAGGCGGGTCTTCCATGCCACTCAACCAATCAATGCGTCGAGGCCCCTTAAGGCCAACGCAACAGTGAGCCCTTCCCGACGCGTCGAGGAGGCTTCTTTCTTCACCTTTGCTGAATGGTTGGAAAAGTGAAGTGCAAGAGAAAATTTGCCATTGCCTTAATATGGTCCAAGCATTTATGGTGTTCTAGATACTTTCTACATCCAACAAAAGTAAAACACTTTGATTTGGACTACAGTTGGAAAACTTTACCTGTTCAGCATCTAAATTGTATTATAGAGATAATAGTACAGAGACTTTTTGAGAAATGCCATGCTTGCTTCCTAAGCGACACAGCTTCACATAACACCAGGGCTGATGGATCTCAAGAGAAGTTACTTTTCTGTTGCTAATGGAATTGAAATTTTATTACCTGTCTTTTATTATTCTTTGTCCCTGGTCACCACATGGCCAAGAAGGGGAGTGGGCTCTTCCAGACCATCTTGACTAAAAATAGAAGTAATAATAATAATAATAATAATAATAATAATAATAATAATAATAATAAATTTTATTTATACCCTGCCCCTCTGCTCAGCAATCGGGGCAGCATACAACAGAATTAAAAATACAACAAATAAAACACTACCTCCCACCTCTTACCCACCTACCCCTTAAAACTGAATTAAACCATCATAAGTTAAAAACAGCCGAGATAAATAAAACACAGCAGGCCACCTTCACAATGTCACGATATCAACCTTACAATATTTCAGTGTGTCAGCATCAATATTCAATATATCAATCATGAATATTCAAAATTTCAGCCGGGCGGTTATTCCGGGAAGGCCTGCCAGAAAAGATCCGTCTTTACTGCCTTTTTAAAGGCAGTAAGAGTGGTAATAAGACGGATCTCGTCCGGCAGGCCATTCCATAGTCTGGGGGCAGTTGCAGAAAAGGCCCCCCAGGAGGTCTGCGAAAGCCTGGTCTTTACTGGTTGCAGCAAATTCCTCCCAGAGGACTGTAGAGCGTGGGGGGATCATATGGAGAGAGGCGGTCCCTAAGATAAGATGGACCCAAGCCATGTAGGGCTTTTAAAGGTTAAAACCAACACCTTGTACTGTGCCCGGAAACTAATTGGCAGCCAGTGGAGGGATTTAAGCACAAGAGTTATGTGCTCCCTCCTCGATGTTCCAGTAATTAACTTGGCTGCCATATTTCGTACTAATTGCAGTTTCCGGGTTAGGCACAAGGGTAGCCCCATGTAGAGTGTGTTACAGAAATCCAGACGTGAGGTTACCAGAGCATGTACCACATTTTCCAGATCCCTCACATCCAGATAAGGGTGCAGTTGGCGTATTAGCCGAAGCTGATAACAGGCACTCCTCACCACCGCATTCACCTGACTAGTCATGTGAAGCGATGAATCTAGGAGAACCTCCAAGCTGCGAACACAGTCCTTAGAGGAGAGTGTGACTCCATCCAGGACTGGAGACTGTATTCCCAAATCTGGTTTCGGGCCCGTAACTGTCAGTACCTCCGTTTTGTCTGGATTCAGCTTCAATCTGTTTTTCCTCATCCAATCCATTACCGCTCTGAGACAGTCATTAAGAGGAGAGATGCCATCTGAAGTCTGGGCTGAAGATCTGGTCATGGAGAAATATATCTGGGTGTCATCAGCGTACTGATGGCACCGAGCTCCATGCCTCCGAATGATCTCACCCAGCGGCTTCATATAAATGTTAAATAGCATCGGGGACAGGATGGCGCCCTGAGGGATGCCACAATTAAGCTCGATTTTGGAAGAGCAACTATCCCTGAGCCTCACCCTCTGGGATCAGCCTGAGAGGAAGGAACGGAGCCACTGAAGAGCAGTGCCTCCAATTCCTAACTCCCTCAGCCGACCCAAGAAGATGGCATGATCTATTGTATCAAAAGCCGCTGAGAGGTCCAAGAGCACCAGCAGGGTCACACTACCCCTGTCGATGCCCAAGCGGAGGTCATCAGTCAGAGCAACCATGGCAGTCTCCACTCCATAACCTGTCCTGAAGACGGTTTGAAATGGATCAAGATAATCAGTTTCATCCAAAACTGCTTGAAGTAACATATGAGACAAAATGTAGGCCAGTGGCTCTAACATCATTACTTTTCTTCTCCTGTATGCTTTTTAACATCATTGCCTAATGAAGAAGCCAGTGAAGCTTCAAAAGCTTGCATGATGTATTTTGAGACAAAGGAGGGAAGCAGACGAGAGCTTCCCAGACGCCCTGGGCTGGCGCGCCACAAGGCCGCAGCCTCCACACCTTGGCGCACCGGCGGCGTCCCTGGAAGGAGTGCTAAATCAGCGCTCCTTCCTCAAGACAGGGAAAGTGCGCCCTAAAAGCGTCGGGCGCACTTTCTCTGTCTTTTCTGCCACAGCGCATCCGGTCGCTGCGGCGGGAGGTTGCCCCGGAAGCGCCAGCCGTGCGGAGGACCGGCAGCTCCCAGGGTGACTACAGGAAGAGGAAGGAGCACCGCGCGTGCGGTTGCTCCTCCTCTTCCGGGTCTCACAGACGACTCAATTAGTCGTCTGCCGAGGCCCTTAGTCAACCTAATAAAGGTATCACCATTTTGTGGATCTGGATTTTGTTGCATTTTTTAGGCACTTTGAGATGTCATTTTAGCAGGGAGTTATCTTGTGTTATTCCTTGACTTTCATGTGCAACAGGAACCATGAAGATTTAAAGGCATGAGGCAGTGGTTCCCCAGCACACTGAAAATGCATACTGTTTACAAGAATATTAGTAGAAATGAGGACTGTTGCTCATTTCTTCAAGTGTTTTGCTAAGACCTGTCTGTTTTCCATCAATTAGAATACAATCAGAGGGAATAGTGTTTCAGAATACCAGTTTTTTAAAAAAGAAAGTACAGGTTTTTTTATTATTTGGGCATGGTTATGATCATGGTCACTCCCAGTTTTTTTGGGGGGGGGAATAGTTTTAAAATTGAGAATTACACCTCCATGAACTTTATGGTGTTGAGGCTTTCCACTCTGGGACCACATGGGGAGATACTTGTGGCCTATGGACTTGTAGACCACATAGTCCCTACCCCTGAACTAAAATATATGTGGCAAGACATTATAAGATTCAGTATAATTTCAGCTCTTTTCCTTCAAGCAACAAACTAAGCAACAATTGGTAGCTTGTTTCAAGATAGAACCAGCTGGAAGTTGTCAATACTGTGAAGGTTATATTCTATGAAAGCTCACAGGTTCAGAGCCATAAAAACAACAACAACAACAAAAATGTGTTTTTCTCACTACCACTATGGAGAGAGATATGCACAGGTCAATTCCTTGAACATCCATCCAGTTGATAGTATTGATCTAAAAGAGTCAGGAACTACTTAGTTCATCCGTTGATGCTGAGATAGTTGCTCCCGAAGTCATTTGCTAACACTGATTGTCTTGAGTGTTTTGTTTTTATTAATGAACAAGATAGCTGAAGAAATAAAATATGCAGACAGACTAATCAACTTTGAAACTGTAGGTCTTATTTGAAGAAGCGTCTAAGCAAAGAAAATATTTTTAATAAAATCTCTTTAGTTCTGCCTTATGAATTTAATAATGTAATCTTCAGCATTTGACCAATTATTTTGATTGTGTACAAATTTAGCTAAATGAATGCATTTTTTTAGCATTTTAAAATTACTCATTTAGTTTATGTACAGCTGAAATGAAAGCTGATTTTTTTAAACATCACTGCCCATAAAGGTCATGATTTCAAGAGCCAACTTTATGCACATCAACACAGTTTTTCTTCTGCCAACTGTAAAAAGAAGAAGAAGAAGAAGAAGAAGAAGAAGAAGAAGAAGAAGAAGAGCCTCCAATCTCTCACATCTGTCTGACAACTGCTCCAAACGGTGCCTGCATGCATGTTTAAAGCACTAGAACAAGGACTGAAGGAGAGATGTACTACAATCCCTATTAACTAACAACAACAACAACAACAATAGGAGTTACATTTCAACAACATCTGAAGGGCCACATATTCCCTACTCTGCTGTACAGGCATAAAACCTGTAGTCAGGGTTTATGCTGGAATAGTACATAGTTAAAACCCCATTATAAGCTTGCCTTAGGGTTGCCATAAGTCAGAAATGATTTGAAGGCACACAACAACAACAAGCAGTATAGCCCCACTTCCCAATGACCCTGGCCTTTTCACACTAGTTAACAGGCAGGCAAAGCATGAAGCCAAGCAATCTAGTCCCACTTCCCAGTGACCTTGAGCACACTGGTCCTAGCCTTTTAATTCCATGCGAGCTGAGAGTTCTGCAGGGAGCTTCTACTTGTGTCGACCTAAACAGAAGTAAGTGGAACCTTTTACATGATATGGAATCCTGGCAAAATATGTTAGGTTAGATTGGAAAAAAAAAATGATTGGCCCGAGATCAGCCAGTAAACTTGGGTTTCTCCAGTGCTAGTCCAATAGCGCAAACCACACACCAAGCTGGCTCCCTGCTGGTTTCTGATATGAATGGTTATGATATTTCCTACATGAGCAAAAGTAGCATTTGTCCATTTTTTTCTCCCTCCCTCCATTAATATATATGTACTCCATTGGTCTCCTTTTTCTCCCACCCTCTCCAGCAATCCAGAAGGGTTGCTGGTATGTGTTCCACATCTACAAATGAGCCCGGTTAGTGTGTTCCCATTTGGCATGTGGCTGATAGGGCTGCTATAGCCAGTGTCAATAAGTGAAAAGAGCATTTGTTCCCTTCATAAGACAAATATCTCCCCTTTGTAGCCTGAACTGGAATGGAAAAGGCAGGTCATTGCTACACTAGATTGTGGCTGAGGATAAGTCGCAGCACAATAAAAGTCAATGAGCCTGACTTACACAAGCCTGACATGAGGTCCATCTCTAAGGGCTCATGATTGACCGAGGCAATCTGAAGTTCTGATAGCATAAACCTACACAGTCCACTAGGAATATTTGCTCTCCATTTCATATCTGCCACAAAAAGCTTTAAACTTGTTTGCTGAATGTCACTGTTTCAGTTCATCAGCTCACAATGCAAAGACCAAACTCAGTTCTGCAGAGACATACTCTCTTCTCTCCCCATCCTTCCTTACCTCTCCCCTCCTTCGAACAAGCACAAACAGGATGTGTTAACAGGCTGTGAAATGGCTACCCCAGGGTGTTTTTGAAATGAAAATCTTTCACATTAAATCTTTTGAGTTTCAAACCCCAATGCAAATATTTACAGAAATCAATCGTTATTTGTTGCCTCAGAATGGTTACAATCACCTATCTTTTCTCTCTCTTTTCTAGTAGGTCACAAAAGTTATTAAAATAATATACAGTGCACTCCAGTGACAGCTGTCAAAGCAGCTGCATAAAACAAATGTGTTTTTCCCATTTCCTGCCCTGGGGCTAGTGGGTGGGTGGGGGAATAACAATTGAAATTTTCTATAAGGGAATAGATAAAAACTATCAAAACACCACATTAAAGCTGCTCCTAGCTTGTCAGCAATTGATTACAGATTTACAATTTTGTTAGGGAGCAAAAGAGTGTGATCAGAACTGATTAAGCCAATAAACAAAAGAGATCAGAAAAATGTGAAAAATTCTAGGCAAGTGGGCCATTGCCTAGCTGTGTCAGGTGTATTCTGCCAAAGTGAGCCTGTCATTGGGTTCCTTACATAGTTGGAGCTGCCTGAAGTTCATCCAGTTTCCATTAGCCAACCCTGCACATGGCCAAGGAACAGCATCATCCTTATTAGCTCTCCTATTTTATTGTATTCTATTTTCCATTTTCAGGCTTGTTATGGATCCATCATGCCACTGCTGTCTGCACACCCTGTCAAATTATCTTGGGTAGCAATACTACTGATGCATGTGGATGCATGTGACAAATCATAGTTGAGAAGCAGGAGATTATCTCCACTACTCAAACTTTATGTCAAATGCTTAAGTGACTTTTACTCCAGATCAGTTAACCCCAAATCACCATCATGTTTCCAAATCAATGAGCCAAATGAAAATGTTGATTCATGAAAACACTCTCAAATAGTGTTGTTGTTGTTGTTGTTTGTCTTCAAGTTGTTTCCAACTTATGGTGACACTAAGACAAACATATCACAGGTTTTTCTTGGCAACATTTGTTCAGATAAGGATTGCCATTGCTCTCCCCTGAATCTGAGAGAGTGTGACTTACCTAAAGGCACCCAGTGGGTTTCATGGCCATGCTGGGAATCAAACCCTAGTCTCCAATATCATAGTCCAACACTCAAACACATATTTCAGTGGGATCCTATGTATGAAATAACATCATATGTCATACAGCCCCATGAGTTCAATGGGAATTATTCCTAGTAGGCAAATTTAGAATTTTGACCATAATTTTAAACTATTCTGCATGTGAATATCTATTTCTGTTAATTGCTTGCCTTAAATATTTTTTGTCCAAAATCCTGAGAATATGCTCCTTGGAGTTCTATGGAAGTTGTCAATACATATCAACATGATTCGGCTGCGGATTGATGTCCAGCAACAAAATGAGACCTAGGTTTGGGGACCACCATACACCAAATTTCTTACTTGCACCTCTCAGGACACCCACTCAACCCTGCCCCAGGCACAAGAACTATTATCTAAACAAAATAAACAACTGCTAAATAAGGAACATTCTGCAATTTTTCACTTGGTTGTTATGAAAAACAAATACAAAACAAAAACAAGCTCTCTTGTCCCCAAAGAAAACATTTAAAAACATCTTCAGAGAGAAAGTTAAATAGATTTGGCAGTTGTCAACTTATTTTCTGAAATACAGCTACAATGGGCCTTTGCAGACTGCCAGAAATAGTGCACATTAAATTGAGGCACTGCCCTGGCTCAGTGCTAGGGAATCATGGGAACTGTAATTTATTGTGGCACCAGAGCTCTCTGACAGAGAAGGCTCAATGTCCCAGAAAAAAATACAATTCCCATGACTCCCTAGCACTGAGCGAGGGCAGTGCCTCAATTTAATGTGCACTATTTCTGGCAGTCTGCAAAGGCCCAATGTCATCAAAAACAGTATGTCTGGGGCTGAATACCAGCTAGAAATAGCAAAGAAACCCTACTGGAGCAGATCCAAAACCTATGCAATCTGTGTCCCCACACTGGTCAAACACTTCCCTACAGGAAGACCACTAGCAAGTCATTTGGTTTGAAAAACCATATCTCCCTATATAAATCTTCTCATGCTCTAAGATCTGCAAGGGGAAATTTTTCTTTTAGGGTGACTCTACACTGTAGAAATAATAATAATAATAATAATAATAATAATAATAATAATAGTTTTTTCTTATATCCCATCTTTTCCTGTAGCAATCAAGGAGGCTCACATAATTAAAATTGAATTTAAATAAAACTTACCCTACATAAACTATCATGACAATAATAACAATTAACTCCTCCCCTTTAAACCTAGATAAATACAATACTAATATTAAAACATAGAATTAAAACAGTAAGCTTTCTGGAACACCAATGAGTGTGTGGAGAGGATATTTCACGAGGAGAGAACACAGATTAGGTGGAATGGTCTATTCAGGGAAGGCCTACTGGAAGAGATCTGTCCAAGCTGGTTATTTGATGGATCTCCTCCAGCAAGACATTCCACAGTCTGGGAGCAGTGGCAGAAAATGTCCTCTGGGAGGTTACCGCTAATCTAGTTTTTTATTGGTTGCAGTAAATTCCTCCCAGAGGACCTGAGGGCATAGGGCGGATTGTATGGAATCAGGTCATCCCTTAGATAAGCTGGACCCAAGCCATGTAGGGCATTAAAGGTGATTACCAACATCTTATACTGTGCTCAGAAACCAATAGGCAGCTAGTGGAGAGATTTCAAAATAGGTGTAATATGATCACTCTTAGATTTTCTGGTAATCAACCTGGCTGCCATATTTTGTACTAATTGTAGTTTCTGGACTAGGTAGTCCCGTGCACTACAGAAATCAAGTCGTGAGGTTACCAGTGCATGCACTACAGTTTCTAGGTCCCTTACTTCCAGGAAAGGTTGCAGCTGGCCTATCAGCTGAAGCTGATAACAGGTGCTCTAGGAGCACCCCCAGACTGTGAACACAGTCCTTAATGGGCAGTGTTACCCCATCCAGGACTAGAGATTGTGACCTAATGCCTGGTTTGGGGCCCCCCACTGTGAGTATCTCCATTTTGTCTGTATTCGGTTTGAGTCAATTTTTCTTCATGAGTTGCCATCTGTCGTCATGGCTGCTGAACGAGACAGGAGAAATATATTTGGGTGTCATTAGTGTATTGATAACACCCTGCCTCATGTCTATGAATGATCTCCCCCAGCGGCTTCATATAGATATTAAACAGCATCGGAGACAGGATGGCACCATGAGGGATGACACATTTAAGCTCTGTTTTTGAAGAGCAACTTCCCTGAGCAACACCCTCTGGAATCTGCCTGAGAGGAAGGAGCAGAACCACTGAAGTACAGTGCCTCCAATTCCATACTCTCTCAGGCATTCCAAGAGGATGCCATGATCTATCGTATCAAAAGCCATTGAGAGGTCCAAAAGCACCAACTGGGTCATGCTTCCCATCTCAATGCTTAGGCTCAAGTCATCTGCCTAAGTGACCATGGCAGTCTCGAACCCATATCCTAGTTTGAAGCTGGTTTGAAATAGATCTGGAAAATCAGTTTCATCCAAGACCACTTCGAGTTGAAAGGTGATGGCTCTCTCGATCACCTTGCTTAAAAATGGCAGATGAGAAACAACCGCTTCCTTTAAACAAGTTGGAATAATTCCTTCCTTAAGGGATACATTGATGATCTTTTAAAGAAAAGCCATCAAGGCATCACCCCCCTGGACAATTAGTCATGATGGGCAGGGATCGAGGGAGCACGTCATCTTCTTCACTTTTCCAAGGATCTTGTCCATGTCATCGGTACTCATTGGCTCAAACTGATCCAGTTTAATCTCAAAAATGGGTTTACTGGACACTTCATCAGTCGATTCTACTGTAATCCCAGCATCCAAGTCAGCTCTTATCTGAGAGATTTTATCTGCAAAATAGTTGTTAAAAATGTCACAACAGGCTGTTGTCGGGTTAAGTAAACAGTTCTGCAAAGGGGGAGCCTGTGTCAGCTCTCCTACCACCCTAAACAACTCTGTTGGATGGGATTCTGCAGATGCAATACGTACAGAGGAGAAAGATTTCTGTGCTGCATGTATTGCCTCTCGATAGGAACAAAGAAATTTCCTATGATGAGTCTTGTCAGATAAGAGTCGAGTTTTCCGCCAAGTGCGCTCTAGTTGTTGTCCAACCCGCTTCATTCTTCTAAGTTCATCTGTTAACCAGGGTTGACAGTTTGGAGCGGGTTGGAAAGGACACTTGAGGGCGATCGTGTCAATAACTCTGGTAAGATCAATGTTCCAAGTATTAACCAGGACTTCGACAGAATCATCGGCATTACCAACCAAGGAACCGTCCAAGGCTTTCTGGAGTCCAATTGGCTCCATTAGCGTCTGAGGGCAGACCATTCTAATAGGTCCTCCACTCCTGGTGGGATGGATGGTGGCTCTTAGTTCAACGTTGACCAGGAAATGATCCGTCCATGACAGTGTGGTGGTATTTATTACCTCTGCCCACGGATATGCCTGTTCCGTACTAAAGACCGCATTGAGGTTATGACCAGCAGAATGCGTTGGCCTGTTGACCAATTAGGATAGGCCCATGACTGTCATGGAATCCATGAATTGTCAAGCCGCACCTGTAAACTGGTCTCGAATGCGATGTTGAAGTCACCCAGAACTAAGAGTCTGGGTGAATCCAACAGCAGTTCCAAGACCAGCTGTGCCAGCTCGGATAAGCAAGGGGTGGACGGTATACTAACAGAATCCCTATACTATCCCTGGTCTTCAGGCTTAGGTACATACATTCGAAGTGGTCCATTTTCCGGATAGGTATCCTAGTCAAGGTGAGATTATCTCTATGAACCAGAGCCACTCCATCCCCCCACCCACTTTCCCTTACCTGCTCACTAATAGAGTACCCGGCCGGGAGAGCTTGATTCCAGGTGATGGCACTATCTTCCCCCAATCAGATCTCTGTAAAACAAGCCAGGTCAGCTTCTTCATCCACAAGAATGATATGAGTTTTGTTTTTTACCAACCTGGCATTAAAGAGGAGCAAGGTAAGGTTCTGTGGCAAGGTTGGTAAGCTCCCCAACTTTCTTTGGGTAACATAATGAACTGAAGGCGGGATCACTTTCAACCATGAAGCCTACCTTCTTTTGTAATAAAATTCCACTCTGTTATTGCCATATCTTCCTCTGCCCCACACAACCTCAATCACCGCTCCCCATGTTTCCTCTACTGGCTCTCCCCTGTTAACCTCCACCTGAATGGTTGTATATCAGTCCCAGAATGCATAAACAAAATATTATCAAAGGCAGCAACTAGTCTGCCTTCCTCGAGATCAGCCATCTCACTCTCGGGCCCTATTTCCCCTGGGGCCCCACCACCAACGAAGTGGAAATAATGCAGTTTGACACCACTTTAAGTGGTGTAGCACAATCCTATAAAATCTTGGCATCTGTAGTTTTACAAAGTATCCAGCCATCTACTGCCAACAAGTGCTGGTGCCTCACCAAATTACCAATCCCAGGATTCTGTAGCATGGAAGCATGGCAGTTAACTGCATTATTTCTACAATTTAGATGCACCCTCTGTCCCACCACTATCCTAGGCACATCTGTGAGAACACAAGAGACAGTCTCTTCAGTGCTGTTCCCAAGTTATGGAAATCCTGGGAGGTTTGTTTGGTCCCCTCCCTGTTGTCTTTGCACTGGCATGTATAAAGATCTTTATTATTATTGAAGGAAGCTTTTGGTTTACAGTGCATGAAGCAGACAAAGTTTTTTAAAGAGGAAATATTTTATTATGTTTTAAGCATCTTTTAATGTTGTTTTTAACTATTTTTACTTGTGTTTCTAAATTAAAATTGAACTTCATTGTGTTTTAACTTTGGTATTTACAGTATTTTAAAACTGTAATGTGGTTTTAAAATGTTGTACAGCACCTTAGACCCCCATGCTGGGAGAAAGAAGGAATAATAATAATATAATAATAATAGATGGTGATGGTAGTTAAGGTAGCAATAGCCCTCTCCTGATATTGCTCTATACCAGGGGTAGGCAACCTTTCCCCTTTAAGGGCCGAGGGACTTCAGCTCCCAGAACCCCAGGAGCTATTGGCCAACATGGGACTATTGGCCAACATGGCTGAGGCTTCTGGGAGCTGAAGTCCCTCGGCCCTTAAAGGGGAAAGGTTGCCTACCCCTGCTCTATACAATATGTACCCATTGTCATCCTGTAGCATATCCAGGTTATAGCATATTATTCACTGTAACTATTCACCTTCATGACTGGTGGCCTTTCATAACCTATGGTCTATTAACTTCTCTGATATTCAGTAAAGCAGTAGTGGGGAACCTTTGCCCATCCAGATATTTTGAATTTCATCACTCATTAACCCCACTTCAGCAAGGGCTACATAAATGGGTTACAGGAGATTTTTCCATATGTGGTGGGCATATAGAAAAGCCCAAAGATATTGGTAATACACGAGCAGATCCTAGAAAGGCAGATTCCTGAGTTCCATAAGTGAGCATACTAATTCTTAGTTCAGGTTAATGAGAAATCTCAGGGGCTGTACAGACCAGCCAAAAGGGCTGGCGTCAGGGTGTAGTGAAGGCATGGCAGCTGCATGTCACATGCCCTGATTCCACCCGCAAACCACCATCACACCACCCACCCGACCAGATGGTGGGTGGCATGAGTATGCTTCTGTGGCATAGTGTTTATACATGCTGAGCTGAAGAAACAGAGGTAAAGCACCCCCACAGTGGCAATGGAAGCTTTTTGCCAGCTTGAGAAGGAGTGGCTGTGGAGTGCAGTTGCTGTGGCCCCAAGCTGGCACTCAAAGGGACAGCATAGAGCAACTCCTCGGGGGTGATCTGCTTCGCCCCTCAGTTTCAAGTGTAAGATTAAAATGCCTTACTTAGGAGAGTCCACTCAAAGGGTAAGGTCAACTGCCAGAGGAGATATGCCACTGCCTTATCCAGCATGTGCTAGCATGCAGAAAGCAACCAATGTTTCTGCTCCCTTCCAACACATACCTTTCCTTCTAGAGTCTAAGAGATGAATGATCATGATTAATTCTAGATTTATGAAATTTGCATTGAGGCAGCCAGACCTCTGCCTCTGAGATTCCATGTATACTTAGTCTGTATTGACTGATTAGCTTGGTGTATTCGCTAGGATCCTTGATACTCCCTCCACCCCATATGGGAATGCTCTGCATCAATACATTTGTTGATGAGAATTCTTAAAATAAAATGGAAAAAAAGGTAAGAAATCCAGAGGGGACATGCCAATTGATTTTCTATGTAAACAAATAAGCAATTAAAGAAGTAACCACATGCATCTGTCAGTATGAAGTTAATGACTGCTTTAAAAGAGAGTACATTTTATGTCTTGACTTTTGAAAGTGTGCAAGAAGTTTAGCCAGGCATGGAATAGAAATAAAAAAAAATTGTGACTATCAGTTCAAAAGGATACTGAAGAGAGCATGGGATAGTTAACCCCACTATGTGGCTAGGTTCACAAACTTGTTTTCAACCATCTCTTGTTCTCTTACCTTGGAAACCACAATTTGACACATCTAACCTCCTGCAAGGCAAGTGTGTTGCATTTAAGTAACTGTGACTTAGGGCCTCTACAGATGGCCCATTTCAGGTGGCTCTGGGCTGCTCCTGCTAGCGGTGGATCAGGACTGCAGCAACCCCATGCTGTGGCCCCAATCCTCCCTTTTGCCACCCCAAAAGAGCAGCAAAATGCTGCTCCTTTTGGGGGTGGCAAAAAGTCACCCTAAGAGCCGGCGCTGGGGCTCTTCTGCGTCCTTTCAGTGCAGCATGTCCTGACACTGTGTGCCATGAAAATGGGTGCGTGGCATCAGGATAGCATCAGGATGGAGTTCTGGCAGCCAGCATGTGGCTGCCTCACCCCAACTCCACTCCCAAGCTAGCCCTTTGGGCTAGTCTGCAAAGCCCCTTAGTAGAATTCAAAGATACAGCCATGTTAGTGTGCAGAATCAGTATGCAGAGAGATCTTGTAGCACTAGCTTCCTGGCTGACTACACACATTTCAACACTATCTGACCCCATCACACCACCCACCCGACCAGATGGTGGGTGGCATGGGTATGCTTCTGTGGCATAGTGTTTATACATGCTGTGCTGAAGAAACAGAGGTAAAGCACCCCCATGGTGGCAACGGAAGCTTTTTGCCAGCTTGAGAAGGAGTGGCTGTGGAGTGCAGTTGCTGTGGACCTGAGCTGGCACTCAAAAGGACAGCACAGAGCCGCTCCTCGGGGGTGATCTGCTTCGCCTCTCAGTTTCAAGTGTAAGATTAAAATGCCTTACTTAGGAGAGTCCACTCAAAGGGTAAGGTCAACTGCCAGAGGAGATATGCCACTGCCTTATCCATCATGTGCTAGCATGCAGAAAGCAACCAATGTTTCTGCTCCCTTCCAACACATACCTTTCCTTCTAGAGTCTAAGAGATGAATGATCATGATTAATTCTAGATTTCAGACCTCTGCCTCTGAGATTCCATGTATACTTAGTCTGTATTGACTGATTAGCTTGGCGTATTCGCAAGGATCCTTGATACTCCCTCCTTCATTTGCTACTTGCTACTTCATTTCCATACACAAAGGATTTTTATTTTGAATTGACATTCTCACATACCAATGGCACATATATGTCTGTCCCTGGTTTCCACTCCATATACGCATCTGAGGAAGTAGACTGAAGTTGATGAAAGCTCATTCTGCCAATTTCTTTCTTTCAGTGTGACTTAACAGTGTTCACTGTCCCCTTACTACAACACAGCCTTTATATTTCCCCCTTTATATTTTCCTTCAAAAGAGTTATTGGTCTCCAGGCCTGTGTTAGAAACCCTCTAATCTAGAACCTTCCAAACAAATCAGTTACACCACTTTACCAATGTCTCTCGGGGACCTGGAACCTGTAGTAAGGCTTTAACAGGTGACACAGAAAGCACACATGAATGATTACAAAGTAGTATTCATTCCTGTATTAAGCTGAGAATGCTTTTCAGATTGTTGTGCTCAAGTGGAGCTGGGTAACTACAGTTCTTCAGATGTTGCTGGATTGTAACCACCCTCGCTTCAGAAATGATTCAGTTTGACACCACTTTAATTGCCATGGCTCCATGCTATGAAATTCTGGGAACTGTAGTTTGTGGTGGCTCCAGTGACCACTTTGGTAAGGAAATGATATGCAGCTGAAGATAAATTTCTTAGTGTATAGACTAAGCTAACTGCACCAGTATTGCAGCCAGTTGAAAAAATCACCTCTTCTTCAAGGGGAAACCCCTTGAGATTTTCTTTTCCTTTTGGATGTTCCAGTATTATTTTAAACCTACTGGGTGAAATATTCCTCCTGTCTACTTTATTTCCCTGTTAACACCCACTTCTTCATTCTCCTCCAGAATGAATACATCTGTTTATCTTAGCCTTCAACAGGAACAATTCCATTATGTCTGACCACATTCTATTGTTGTTGTTGTTGTTGTTTACCTTCAAGTTGTTTTCCACATATAGAAATTCTGGGAACTGTAGTTTTGTGAGACTTTTAGTCCACACTGTCAGAGAGCTACAGTGTCACAATAAACTACAATTCCCAGGATTCCAGGCCAGTTAAAGTGGTCTCAAACTGGGATTGTGTCTACAGTGTGTTTTGGACCTATCCTATCTTGTTTCATAATTAAACATATCATACACAGCTGAGGAGCAATCACCAACTCACTCATTCATTTAATTCATATCCCCACCTTTCTCCCACCATGGCAGCCAAGACCATGCACAATCTTTTAAAAGCACAATACAATGAATAGGCTTGTAGCACAAAAGTTAAAATGCTATTAATCTGAAATTCTATTTAAAAATAAAAGTTAAAAATGCAGTTTAAAGCAATTTTAAAAACACATGTAAAACATAATGAAACAGAAGCAACAGCCCTCATTGAGACTCTCTCCTGTGTCTTCACCAGGTGTCCCTGTGAAGGTAGTTGGACTGACTGACCCTAATCATTGCAACTTTTCACTTTGCTGTGTATTTTCACTGCAAGTAAAACCAATCTCCTGCCAGTGATTTTGTTCCATGGTCAAAAACTTACCAACATTTTATTTAATCTCTATTTCACAGTAACAGGTTCAAGACCCTTTGCCCACTAATAGGATGCAGTGTCCATGTGCTGCCTGCATTATCTTCCACATATCGCCCACTGTTTTATAAATAATTATTTTTCTTGATTCATGTCCCATATTTAGAATGATTCATTGCTTTTTTAAAAAAAAAAGAAAGAAAGAAAGGAGGAACAATAAATTTGTGGTGATAGTGCATGCATTTTCTACAAACACAAGGACTCAGGGGGCACAATCCAAGCAAGGATAAGTACTTTCAGAGTGCATGGATTCCAATGAGAGTGATACATGCTGCAATCTATACACACTTCAGAAAATACAGCATAACCTCTTTTATGTAAGCAGAATTAAACAACTTATTTAGACAAAAGAAATAGGGAGGATGAAAAGTTCTCTCGCTATTGTTTTTCCAGTCTTAAGTGGTCTTTCATGATACATAAAGTGCCAATTATTGATAAAGACATATACTATTTTTCTGCTTCTAATCCAAGAGCATATCCCCCCCTTTAGGCAATTGTTTGCTCCTGCTTACTATGCAAAAATCAATTTTCATTGATCCATTTAGCAGTTCAAATGTTGTTTTCAAGAAAAAGTAAAGCACATTGAGAAAGGTTAGGCACTAAAGATTTTTTTTTCTAAAGAGTCCTGTATAAAGGCAACATTACATTTTTAAAATTATACTGTTTTCAGGATGCATATGAATGCATAGTCATCTGAGTAATCAAACCCCATAGATCAAGGCAATTAGCAGAATTTATTTATTTATTTCCTGTCACTATGGGACCCAGATCAGATCACAATATAAATATGCATGTAAATATGCACAACGTACATGTAGAAATGGATGCAATATCAAAACTTTTAAGAAAGCCCAAATTAAATGTGTGTGTGCATCTAAACATGATTAGATCTCATTAACAAGCACTCAGTGATTTGAACAGTTTTTAAAAAATAAATTTGGTTTAAAAAAACTTTCATAATTTTTTAAATAAAGAAACAAAGTGTGTGAGAAACTAAAATTGGCAGTCCACTTTTAAAACGAACATAAAATCAAACTTTATTGGTTGGGAATTTGAAAGTCACAGGTTTGTACCTCCCTTGCTTGTTTTCAGTTTGAACAATGTCATGAAGAGGATTAATGATTTGTCCACAGGCCTAAGCCCTAGTAGGGTCTGATTGGAGGAGATCCATTGAGTCACCCACTGAATCATATTTACATGTTGACCCACCATGAAACAACTGATTCAATGTGTGTCTATTCTAGCTGGATCTAACCAACAGGATTCAAATCATGGTCACCTGTGCTCTAATTTACACATTGCATATGTTTTCCCATTATTGTATAATATAAAGCATTTTCCCCAAACATGAGCTTCTTTTTTTAAAGAAAAAAGATAGCAGTACCACATCTATAATGTGCAGTTTAAATAATCAGTATTTATCAGTACTACTAAATAAAGATAGAAGTTTGGGCTTCATTTTATTAAATGTATTTGTGTGATGGTATATCTGTATGCACAACATGAGCACAAGTCTATTGGGCACCATACTAAACATATTTGAAGAGGTGGTGGAAACCAAACTTGTTAGATTGCTCTAACATTTCTTTGGGCTCATTCCCACTATGATTTAACCAATTTTCTGATTGGTTTATATGTGCCTCATTCACACTGGAAATGATTTCAAACTCGACTGTGTTCAGTTAGAATCATGGAGAACTGAGGTGAAGTGAGGCAAATGCAAAGAATTTCTTTGGATCTTTTAGTGGTTCATTTGAAAAGAATCAATTTGCAATTGTGTTCAACCATGTTCAACAAATGTGAACAACGTTCAGATCAATCGCATCACATTGGAGGGGAGGGATTATGGAAGAGGGTTGGCCTTTGGCCAGAGAGTCACTGCCAGTCACCACCTCCCTCCCCCTCCATCTCTCCTTACCTCCCCAAAGGCTGCTCAGTGGGATCTGCCTGTTCCTCCCTCCCTTGACTTCATCTCCACTGAGGCTGTTGAGCATCGCTCCCCCTGTCCAATCCCAGAGCCCCGGACTGCCTGCCACTGCACCTCCCTTGCATTTCCCTGCAGATCCCAGGACACATTTCCCAGACTCCCCTGCCCCGTTAGGTCCCTCGGGCTCACCCTCCCATCCTTCCGTGGAATCTCTGGACCCCCTTTGGCCCAGGATCAGCAGCCCCTCCAGTGCTGCAGCTGCCTTTTCTCCCATCTCCTCCTCCTGCACCGTGGAAGAGATGGGTTCCGTGCCAGCCAAAAGCCTGCTGCACTGGGAAGAATGGCCTCTGCCCAAGACTGAGGAGGAGGAAGCAGGGGGCATTCCCTCTCCCCCACAGGCTGTGAAAGGTAAGTGGCATCCTTTCCCAGACACTTGGCCTGTCCCCCCCCCCCCCCATTCATCAGGTGACCTTCAGAGCTGCTCTGCTGGGTGAATACATGGAATAATGAAATAATTCACTTCCATAGTGGGAACTACACATTGGTATGAAATGCTTCAGTGACCCGGTGTCAGGGCAAAGCAAACTAGCTTCATTTATATACTGCTCCATACCACGCTATGGGGTATCTACGCGGTTTACAACTGTAAGCTCATTGCCCCCCAACAGTTGGGTACTCATTTTAGTGACCTCAGAAGGATCCAGGCCTGAGTCTAGCCTGAGCCCTGGCTAGTATTGAACTCTCAATCTTGTGGTCTATGAGTGAGTGGCTGCAGTATAGGCATTTAACCACTGTGCCACCAGGGCTCCTCCAGGGTGACTCACAAACTGGATTAAATGCAAATAGAAATGAGCCCTTTATTATGTAAAGATTTTACCATATATAGTTTTAGAAACAGTGCATTTAGCAAGAGAGAGGCGAGAGATTGAGGTCAAACTACTATTCACAACAGCCTGATGCTTGACTTTTCATCTCTTACTTAGTGGCTGCTCTGTGCTTAGTTTTCCTGAGAATCACTTTAGGTAATTCTATCAGTTAGGCAAAATGCTGGTCTTGTGACATTTGAAAATGGTTTTTTGAAAAACTTCAAATGAAAATATAAATGTTGTTATTGTGTTTACAAGATATGTTACCAAGATACTAGATATTTAAGATCTTTATTTTATTTTTACACTCTGCTCTTATTTCTTTTCTCCCCCATTCCAAAGGCTCAGGATGAATAACAACATATTTGAAAATCATACTGTTTTGTGCACATGGCTTGCGTGAAGACCCTCAGGGATATCTACCTAAACAATGTCAAGAACTCTTCAGGTCTGATTCCCTTTTTGTTTGCTTCTGAAAACAACCTGCAGATTTCTCTAGTGTGCAATATCAAAGTGTCTGAACCAACAGCAATGCAGAAAGCAAATAATGCAAATAACTAATAAATTATCTATGTCATCGCCTTTGCATGATTTCCCAGGACATTCCTTAATGTCTGAGGCACCAGATCCATTGGAAAACAATTAATATTGCTGAAATCTACACAGATTTCTAACAGACCATTGAGCACAGAAATATTTGGTGGTAGAGTGGTAAATTCTGAATTGCCTTACCAAGAAAGTCTCTATAGCAACACCCCCATAAAGAGTCCTAAAGTATATGGTTGTGTTGATCTAAAACAATTTCTAATAGTTGTCATATCTTCCAGGAACAGTACAGCCATCTCCAAATATGTTGGATTACAACATAGATTGTACATTAAAAGATGGCATTGCTGGGAAAGTTGCAGGGGGCAGGATAATGTCATAATCCCTGCCAATCAAAATTTTCTAAGACTTCAACTTAGCATGCTCTGGCTTCACCACACTATTGTACTTTATCCCCAAAGCAAGTGTTTGAATATGAGCCAAATGAAGAAAGCTAGTTACACCAAAAAAACCTAGATTAGGTTTCATACCTCAGTAATATCTAGCAGCATGCTTCATTATAATTTCTGAATGGTTTCTCTTGCAAATAAGATATATATAGATATATATATATATATATATATATATATATATATATATATATATAAATTGTCAATGGCAGCTGCACTGCTCTCATAGATGGGTGCTTTGTCAAATCTACAGGGTAGAACAGATGTCTCAGAATCCGCTACTCTGTATTGCTGCTGTTCTTCCCTTGTGGTCAAAAATGTATTTCAAGCAGTATCCCTACTGGAGGTCTGATATCAATGTTATAAATAATCAATATAGTTGGAACTCTGTGATTTTAATACAAAGTATTTGAAAAAAAGAAAAGAAAGAAAGGCAAGGCAAGGCAAGGCAAAGCCCTGGAAACCCAAATCTATTTCCCAGAGCTTTGGATCTGTTTCCCATAGCCATTGATACCAAATGAATTTTCACCATCCCCTACTAAAATTAATTCAGAAGTGAATGAGTGTGTGTGTGCATGAGAGAGAGAGAATGAGAGAGAGAGGTACAGACAAAGGGAAATGTGTGTAAATGTATGCATGAGGGAGGGAGGAGGGAGGGAGGAGAGAGAAGTTGATCTTTAGAGAGAACTATTAGCAGCCTGTTGTCCAAGCAGGTGAGGCTCACAATTTGCTAATTCAGGATGAGTCTGACCTTCACTTGGAACATGAGCCACCTCTGGCTGCACCTGGGTAAACTCCATGTGTAACAATTGTGCCCTCCCTGGAAAATACCATCCCTTGCACATGACTAGCTAGAGTGCAAATCAATTAAATAACTTTGAAGATGGGTGCAAATTAATTAAATAATTTGTTTTATTTGGTATGATTTGGAAGGAATATCAATTAGCTGGCTTTGAAAATTAGGCAAATTGTAATAATTGTTTTTAAACTGAGATTTGTTGTTCTTAACTATGCTGAAGTCAACCCTGAGTCATGGCAAACCCTTGTCCTCCACTGCTCTGCTTTGATCCTCCAAGTTCAGAACCCATGATTTCCTGATTGAGCTTATACATCTGGTGAAATGTCTTCCTCTCTTTCCTCTCTTTCTACTACCTTCTACCTTTCCTAGCATTATCATCTTTTCTAATGATTTGTGCCTTCCCAATATGTGGCCAAAGTACAAACAGCCTCAGTTTGATCATTTTCCAGGGAGATTGCTGGCTTGATTCAAGTCTCCATTTGTTTGTCTTTTTGGTTGTCTATGGTATTTCCAGCATCACTTATCAAATGAGCTGATTTTCTACTTATCTGCTTTCTTTACTGTCCAGTTCTCACATCCATATATGATGATGGGGAATGCAGTGGTGATGGGAAATACAATTTGCATACAGATATATAAATCTGTTTCTGCATATTTTGCGTAGATTTTTATTTCATGCCTCATGTAAAATTGCTCATCAAGCTCTTCCTCTGCCCAGAGCAGACTCCATGGCTAGGAAGAGGGATTTGTAGGTGTTCTGTGCAAGATCCTGCATGTTAAATTGTTTGATAAAAATAGTTTTGACTTCTTGGAAAGATGAGGAGATCTTGTATTGAGCTGGGAAGCAAATCAGCCATTTTCCTTTTTCCTGTTAACAATAGCTATTGTCCAGCTTTCTTGTAACTATTCAAATAAAAACGCAGACTCCATTTTATTTTATTTTTTAAAATGCACCCTCAAATGAGGGCCTATACAGATAGATCACAGAGAACTCTCAAAGATTATGCTTGCAAAGCCTAAGCAAAGAGCACCCTTGAACTATGGTTTATCAGAAAGCTTTTGAATAGTATCTTTGAATTATGAAGCTGGGAATTTTACAGGTAAGTACAATTTTATGAATTAACCACATCTTGTTTTATAAAATATCTTTGCTATATACACTTGTTTTTAAAAAAGTGATAATCATAATACTTCTCCCTTCCTCCCCAAAGACACCCTATTGTCCTAGATTTATTCCATTTACACACTGTCTTTAAGAACAAAACATTGCGTCTTAAGAGACAGAGAATAGTGTTCTGGTAAAGAAAAAAATATTTTTTTACAGTTTTCTCAGAATTGTCAGATTGATTATTATTATTTTAAAAAAACCCTCAGATGGCAAGCACTGTGACCATTTTTAAAAAAGAAAAGCATAATGAAACAAACAAGAAGGAAATTCAGGTTAAGAAAAGTAATTTCATTGTGCAATCAAACACATATCATGACTAGTGGAAGATCAGAAAAGTGAGCACTACAAGAATGATAAAAGATCCTGAAAGGTGTGTGTGAAAAAGAAAGTATGAAGAATTTTCAAATTCGTATTGAATAGGGCTGAGACAGCATGGAAAAATTATTTCCACCTGTATAAAGGCTGGCTCCTTTTCCATAACTTTTGGTTTATTTGTCTTCTGAAGAGAATAATAGAATAATAGAATCATAGAGTTGGAAGAGACCACAAGGGCCATCCAGTCCAACCTCCTGTCATGCAGGAACTCAAAATCAAACCATCCCTGACAGAAGGTCATCCAGCCTCTGTTTAAAGACCTCCAAAGAAAGAGACTCCACCACACTCTGAGGGAGTGTGTTCCATTACTCAACAGCTCTCACTGTCAAGAAGTTCATCCTAATGTTGTGGTGGAATCTCTTTTCCTGTATCTTGAATTCATTGTTCCGAGTTCTATTCTCTTGAGCAGCAGAAAAAAAGCTAGTGCCCTCCTCAGTATAACATCCCTTCAAATATTAAAACAGGGCTATCATATCCCCTCTTAGCCGTCTCTTTTCTATACCCAGTTCCCTAAGTCATTCCTCATAGGGCATAGTTTCCAGACCCTTTACCATTTTAATCACCCTCCTCTGGACACGTTCAGTTTTTGAACATCCTTTTTGAATTGTGGTGCCCAGAACTGGACACAGTATTCCAGGTGGGGCCTGACCAAAGCAGAATACAGTGGCACTATTACTTCCCTTGATTAGATACTATACTTCTATTAATGCAGCATAAAATTGCATTGGCCTTTTTAGCTGCGGCATCATACTGTTGACTGATGTTCAACTTGTGGTCTGCTAGGACTCCTAGATCCCTTTCACACGTAGTCTTGTTAAGCCATGTGTCCCCCATCTTATATCTATGTATTTCATTTTTTTGCCCTAAATGCAGTACCTTACATTTCTCTGTGTTGAAATTCATTTTGTTAGCTTTGGCCCAGCTTTCTAATCTATTAAGATCATTTTGAATTTTCATCCTGTCTTTTGGGGTATTAGTTATTCCTCCTAATTTGGTATCATCTGCAAATTTGAGAAGCATGCCCTCTATTTCTTAATCCAAATTATTGATAAAGATGTTGAATACTGGTCACTTCTCTCCAGGATGAAGAGGAGCCATTGCTGAGCACCCTTTGGGTTCGGTCAGTCAACCAGTTACTGTATTTTCCGGTGTATAAGACGACTTTCTAACCATTAAAACCTGGAGTTAAAGCTGGGGGTCGTCTTATGCACCAGGTATAAGGTTGGGGAGGTTGAGAAAGACTCCTCCCACAGAGGTGGGAGGAGGGAAGGAGCCCGGGAGAGAAGGAGGAGGAGCAGGAAGACCGCTCTGAGGCTGGGAAAAAAGCCTGGGAGAGAAGGAGGAGGAAGAGGAGGTAATTCTTCTTTCTCTTGCCTTTCCCCCCCTCCTTCCCACCTTCCCTCTTCATCCTACTCATCCTCCATTTTCTCTCCATGTCTTCCCCCCTTTCCCCCCTCCTCCCACCTTCCCTCTTCATCCTACTCATCCTCCATTTTCTCTCCATGTCTTCCCCCCTTTCCCCCCTCCTCCCACCTTCCCTCTTTGTCCTACTGATCCTCCATTTTCTCTCCCTGCCTTTCCCCCCTCCTTCCCACCTTCCCTCTTTGTCCTAATGATCCTCCATTTTCTCTCCCTGCCTTTCCCCCCTTTCTCCCCTCCTCCCACCTTTCCTCTTTGTCCTAATGATCCTCCATTTTCTCTCTCTGCCTTTTCCCCCCTCCTTCCTACCTTCCCTCTTTGTCTTACTCATCCTCCATTTTCTCTCCCTGCCTTTTCCCCCCTTTTCCCCCTCCTCCCCCCTTTCCTCTTTGTCCTACTGATCCTCCATTTTCTCTCCCTGCCTTTTCTCCTCTTTCCCCTTCTCCTCCCACCTTTCCTCCTGTCCTCCAGTTCAGAAAGGGTTTGCCATTGCTTTTCCCTGAGGCTGAGAGAGTGTGACTTTCAAGACTGTTGTTGTGTGCCTTCAAGTCGTTCCTGACTTTTGGCAACTCAAAGATGAACCTATCCTGGGGTTTCCTTCACCAGGTTTGTTCAGAAAGGGTTTTCCATTGCTTTTCCCTGAAGCTGAGACAGTGTGACTTTCAAGACTGTTGTTGTATGCCTTCAAGTCCTTCCTGACTTTTGGCAACTCAAAGATGAAATTATCCTGGGGCTTCCTTCACAAGGTTTGTTCAGAAAGGGTTTGCCATTGCTTTTCCCTGAGGCTGAGAGAGCGTGACTTTCAAGACTGTTGTTTTATGTCTTCAAGTCCTTCCTGACTTTTGGCAACTCAAAGATGAAGTTATCCTGGGGCTTCCTTCACAAGGTTTGTTCAGAAAGGGTTTGCCATTGCTTTTCCCTGAGGCTGAGAGAGTGTGACTTTCAATACTGTTTTTGTTGTTGTGCATCTTCAAGTCGTTTCCAACTGATGATGACACTAAGGCAAACCTATCATGAACCTATCATTTCTTTCCTATGTATTTTTTCAGACAGGGTTTGCCTTTGCCACCCTCTGGGGCTGAGAGAGTGTGACATCTAAGATTGTTGTTGTTGTTGTATGCCTTTGAGTCATTTCCAACTTACAGCAAACCCAAGGCTCATAGTGTTTGCTTGGCAAGGTTTCTTCAGAGGGGAGATTGCCATTGCCATCCCCTGAGTCTGAGAGAGTGTGACTTGCCCAAGGTCACCCAGGGGGGTTCCACGGCTGAGCCAGGATTCGAACCCTGGTTTCTAGAGTCATACTCTGATACTCAGACAGGGTGACCAAATGTCTTCAATGCAAAGGAGGACAAGTTACTACAAAAAATGTAGGACATACAAGAAAAAAATGTAGAGAAAGCTAACAACACTAATATAAATGTAAATCCATGCTTCTTAGCTGTGCTCAAAATGGAGGATGTTTTAATGGTCAAAATGGTGACTTTTAACCTTATCATGGGGTTTTCTTGGCATGTTTCTTCAAATGGGGGTAGCCATTACCATCCTCTGAGGCTGAGAGTGTGTGACATGGCCAGGGTCACTTACTTGGCTGCAAATTGTACATACCCCAGAATGCATCACCTAGTATATTGGCAGTCCTTCCCCCCAACACTTTCTCATTTTCCCCCAAACATCTCATAGCTGGGAGATGGAAATAATTTTTAAAGCAGCATTTATGGTAAATCAGGACTATTTTTGAAAAAGTAAGGTCCAAAACACAATGCAGAAATAAATGCTAGGGAACGTGGGAGCTGTACTTTGTTGTGTTTATAAGTGACAGTTTTTCTGCTAAGTACCTGCATGTCATAAGCATTTGAATTAAATTTACCATATTGAAATCAAATCTGATGTTTTTAAAAATTTTATTTGGTGTATGTTGGAGAAGTGGGGTCGTCTTATACGGCGAGTATATCCCAAACTCTATATTTTAGCTGGAAAAGTTTGGGGTCGTCTTATACGCCCAGTTGTCTTATACGCCGGAAAATACAGTACTGATCCACCTAACAGTTGTATTGTCTAGCCCACGTTTTACTATCTTGTTTGCAAGAATATCGTGGGGGACCTTGTCAAAAGCCTTACTGAAATCAAGATATGCTATGTCTATCACATTCCCTTTATCTAGCAAGCTGGTAATATTATAAAAAAAAAAAAGAGAGAGAGAGAGAGAGAGATCAGATTAGTCTGGCATGACTTGTTTTTGAGAAACCCATGTTGACTTTTAGTGATTATGGCATTTCCTTCTAAATGTTTACAAACTCTCTGTTTAATGAACTGTTCTAGAATCTTTCCTGGTATTGATGTCAGACTAACTGGGCAATAGTTGTTGGGATCCTCTTTTTCCCCCTTTTTGAAGATGGGGATAATGTTTGCCCTCCTCCAATTGCTGGGACTTCTCCTGTTCTCTAGGAGTTCTGAAAGATTATTGCCAGTGGCTCCGAGATTACATTTTCCAGTTCTTTTAATATCCTTCAATGTAGTTCATCTGGTTCTGGAGACTTAATATAGGTTAACCAGGTATTCCTGTACTTCCTCTTTACTTATTTTGTGCTGTGTTTCCCCTATTGTGTCTTCTGCCCCTTTTTCCTCCGGTTGAACACCCTTTTGCTTTTGTGAGAAGAGTGAGGCAAAGAAAGTGTTGAGTAGTTCTACCTTTTCTCTGTCCTATTTTAGAACTTCTCCATCTTCTCGGCACATTGGCCTTCTCTGCACATTTCCTCCTTCTTTCTTTTGCTACAGAATACCCCCAAAGCCCTTTTTATTGTCCTTAACCCCTCTAGCAAGCTTGAGCTCATTCTGTGCTTTGGCTTTCCTGACTTTACCTCTACATGTTCTAGCTATTTGATTGAATTCCTCTTTAGTGATTTTGCCCCTTTTCTATTTCTTATACATCTCCCATTTAAAACTTAGTTCAGTTGAAAGTTCTTTTGTCATCCAACCCGGTTTCTTGAGACATCTCCAATTATTCCTTCTCATTGGAATAGCTTGAGATTGTGCCTTTAATATCTCCCTTTTGAGAAACTCCCATCCATCCTGAACTTCCTTCTCCTTTAGTATTCTTGACCATGAGATCACTCCCAGTGTTTCCCTAAGTTTGTTGAAATCATCTCTCATAAAGGCCTTGCTTTTCCTTTCCACTGTATAAGAAACTCCAGGAGAACATGATCACTCCCACCTAAAGAGCCGACCACTTGCACCCAATTTACCAGGTCATCTCTGTTGGTTAGGATCAGATCTAAAATAGGTGATCCCCTTGTTGCCTCTTCCACCTTTTGGAAAAAGAAATTGTCTTTGAGGCAAGTGACGAACTTGCTAGACCTTGAAGTATTGGCAGAGTTGAACTTCCAGCAAATATCAAGATAGTTGAAGTCACTCATCATGACTACATCTCTCCTTTCTGAGTGTGTGGTCATCTGTTCTAGAAAGGCATCATCCAATTCCTCAGTCTGACTTGGGGGTCTATAGTAGATTCCCACAATAACATCCCTGTTGTTTCCTTCCCCTTTAATTTTTATCCAGATGCTCTCCACCTGATTTCCAGGATTTAAGTTCTGATCTCTTTGCAGGTGTAAACCTCCCTGACATATAATGCTATTCCTCCTCCTTTCCTGTTTGGCCTATTTCTCTTTAAAAGGTTATACCCCTCTATTCCTACATTCCAATCATGAGACTCATCCCACCAGTGATGTCTATTATATCGTATTTGCTTTGTTGTGCTAGGAGTTCAAGTTCATCATATTTATTTCCCATGCTCTGTGCATTACTGTAGAGACATCTAAGAGCATGTTTCCTCCCCACTTGCTGCCTGTGTGAGATTTTTTCCTCCCACTGTTGGCCCCTTACATCATTTGCCTTGTTCCCTCTAACTATTATTTCCAGCCCATGATTTACTCCTGCCTTCCAAGATACCTTCCAAGATACTGTCTCCCTCCCCAACATGACTCAGTTTAAAGCCCTCCTGATCAAATGTTTGAGACTATTAGCAAAAATGCTTCTGCCAACTGGTGTGAGATGTAGTCCATCTCTTGCTAGAAGTCCACCCTCATGGAACTGCAGCCCATGATCTAAGAATCCAAATCGTTCTTGGTGGCACCATCTACAGAACCAGTTAGTCATGTCTGCTATCTTCCTCTCCCTTTGTGGACCATGCCCTTCAACTGGAAGAAGAGATGAGATAACAACTTGTGCATCCAGCTCTTTCAGCTTCCTACCCAAAGCCTCATAATCTCTTCTGATATTCAGTATCATTGGTTCCCACATGGTCCAAGAGGAAGGGGTAATGGTCAATAGGCTTGACAAGTCTTGTCAGCCTCACTGTCACATCACAGATTTTTGCCCTAGGGAGACAGCACACCTCCCAGGACATCTTGTCAGGCCCACAAACCACTGCTTCTGTACCCCTCAACAAGGAGTCCCCATCCACCACTACATGTCTCCTCCAAGGCTTAGCAGTGGCTATTCCCTGTGGTGGTATTCTTATGGTCCCCTGCACTGTTCCTGAGGACTGTCCCTGCTGCTCCTCCCTTCATCCTTGATAAGGGAGAGAGCATCAAATGGATTCTGTAGCTTCAAGCTCCCAGAATGATCCCTGATTTTCCTAGTTCTGTGTGTGATATTCCTCCAGGTGTCCGCTCCTGTATGCATGAAATGATCTCCTCCTGAACAACTTCCTCTGTGTGGTCCCCGTCCAAGATGGTTCTTTCCGCTCTGTCCAGGAAAACCTCTTGCTTCCTAATGTGCTGAAGTGTCACTACCTAGGCCTCCAGCTGCTTGACTTTCTCTTCCAGGAGGGCTACGAACTTGCACTTGGTGCAGGTGAAGTTCCCCACACCTCTTGGCAAGAAGACAAACATCCCACAAGTGTTGCAGGTGACTGCAGCAACTTGCTCAGTGTCCATATTGAGAAATCTTAAGTAAGCACTGAAACAGGACTGTGGGCTTCTCCCCAAAAAAGTCCCCTGGTAAAGACCCATGTAAAGGGTCACTGTTCTCTTGGTCTTTTCACTAGGCTCTGTCAGCGAGCTCAATCAACTGGGTTTCTAACTCTACAGACAGCTCCTGGATGCTAACTTATTCTGGAGAAAAGTCTCTGTCTCTCTTCCTCTGAGCAAAAAACAACAACCTCAAATGTCTTTAGATGATGATGATGATGATGATTATGAGAACCTCTAAAAAGAAAGGTTAAAGCCCCCCTTCTACCCGTACTGTGCTTTTCCTTGTCCTATGAAAAAAATTGTGCATTGTTAGGCGCACGCCTCTGGGAGGAGTTGTATAAAGCTAATTGGCTCTATACCCCCTATTGACTCACAAATATGTCTCACCAAAGCACCACCCGCTCAGCAACAGTCACACTCTCCAAAAGAATTTAAACACTCACCCACTCAATATGGCTGCTCAGAAACTGCTTTACTTCTTCCTTCCTGGCAGAAACTGACCTGGAAAGTCTCCTTCTCCTTCTCCTTCCTAGCAGAAAACTGATCTTATTGAGGTGGCTTCTATTCCCACTGTGGACCTGACATTCAGGAGACAGTGGTAACAATCTAGTATGGCACTCTTTAGTATGGCACTCTGTTGGTTTAACTATTGGAGCTTATTGTTTGCCAAATTAAACTGGCTTACCTCTTCTGGCTTCAATCCTGGATCCAGGATACCCCCAGATGATATCAGACATAAATCACCACCTGACTCAGCTGCGATACCACCAGCCGAATCCATCCCGGGTCAAACCCTCACTGAGCCTGCCAATTTTTGAAGTCGGAAGTTCCCCAACTTTGAAAAAGTGCCAGCTGAGTGAGGCTTCAATCCGGGATGGATTCAGCTGGTGGCATCACAACTAAATCATTGGCTTATGTCTGATGACATCCGGGGTATCCTAGATCCAGAATTGAAGCCGGAAGAGGTAAACCAGTTTAATTTGGTGAGCGATAAGCTCACTATTGTGTCAACACTCACACATCCAATCAGTTTTCCTAGTAACTGATATACTATCACATAGCCAGCTAGACCTAAATATGGGGTGATGACCCTCGCATCAAATGAAACTAATATAGAAAAAGGCAAATTGTTCCTGAACAGTATTGACCTTGTTTGTGGTTTATTTCTCTTAGTAATTTCACCATGTGTATAGACTGAAGATCTATTGTGTTGACATCACAAAGGCTAATTTTAAAACAAAAGAAAGTCATGAGAAAGCCTGCAGTGGAACTGTGAGCACCCATGGAGTGCTAGGAAAATGTATGATTGCAGTTGTATTGGGAAACTTTATGTTCAATTTCTAATACACACACACACATCAAGATATATACTCTCTCTCTCTCTCTCTCTCTCTCTCTCTCACTCTCTCTCTTGGATTAAGCCAAATGTGCACCCTGGGTGCATCTACATTGTAGAAATAATGCAGATTTGCACCATTTTAACTGTCATGGCTCCATCCTACAGAATTCTGGGATTTATAGTTTTGTCAGATACTAGCACTCTTTGGCAGAGAAGGATAAAAACCCTGCAAAATCCTGGAATTCCATAGCATGAAGTCACATCAGTTAAAGTGGTGCCAAACTACATTATTTCAACAGTGTAGATGCACCTCTAGACCAACATTCAGTTTAATTCACAAAAGCTTATGTGGAAATAAAAACCAGTTAGTCTTACAGCTGCTGTCATTTTTCTTTTTATTGATTTTTTTTCCCTCCCCCTTGGTTCTTCTTTTTATGCTATGGTACAAACTGGAAGCTCCCCCCTCTCTTTTGAAAACAAATCTGAAAACCCCCCACCCAGTATGACCAGTAACCATTTTGCCTGTGGGTTTCTGGGAATTGTGGGCAAAAAAAAGTACATTAGCTTGGTTACATGCTTCCAGAAAGCTTATGAACAGAGTTTGGAGGAGTTAGTTCACATCTGTTCTTACAGCTGATATTCAGTGCAGGATGCTTCTAAAATACAGAGGTTCCAGAAAATGTTAAAGACTAAGGAGATCATCACATTACCAAATAATGCAACTGATCCCAATGGAATACAGTCGTGTTTTGGATTATTAGCTGATTTTATAACATTTAAATCACCGTTGTTGCCTCCAGGCAACTACAACCTGGCTGCATTCCAGGTCCCAGCTATGCTTATCCAGACACTTTTCCAAAATGGGAGCTTGCTGTTTTGGAAAAGTGGCAGGATAAGCATGGCTAGGACCCAGGATGCAGCCAGGCTGCAGTCGCCCAGTGGCAGTGACAGTGATTTAAATGTGATAAAATCAGTTATTAATCTGAAACGCGACTGTATCTCATCGGGCATCAGTCGCATTATTTGGTAATACGATAATCTCCTTAAGAGGTATCTAAAAGAAGGGAACAACTGAAGAATTTTCAGTCCTATTCATTGTGCAGATGATGGAAAACACTGGTCTAGAAAAAAATTAGTTACACTCAAGGCTACAGTTGTTGAGCAGGATTACTTGCAGTAAATCACACTGAACTCAGTAGGATATATTCATAGGTAAATCTGCTCAGACCCTTACAGCATATTATATTGGAATCAATGGGACATTAATTGTAACTTGTTTTCATCCATTTCAATGGGACGTGGGTACTATACAACTAACTTTCTATGGATCTGACATCAAGGAATGTAGATGATAGGAAAGTTAATAATTTCCAGCTCTGAGGCAGTCCTGCCTAGATAGGAGACCAAATGGTAACTATATATGTATAGTGTTCTAAAGTTATTGGAGAAAGAGCTATAAACAAAATTAATATAGTAATCAATATTAAACATCATAAGATATTGCCTGACTAAAAGAGAAGTTTACTAAGTAGAGGAAATTCCTGTGAATAGCCATGTTAAGAAGTTGGGAGGGGGGGGCTCTCCAGAAAGACCTAGACAATGAATCTTCATATAAAGCTTTAAGCATATGGTATCCTCAGCCCATGACACTAGACTATATATTCATTCTAAGTGCCTTTCAAACCTAAGATTCTATAAATCTGTAACAGGCAATTCTGAAAGGGGGGGGGGGGGGAGGGAATACTGTCCTCCTTATAGAGTTTTATAGTGTTTTTGTTTGGATGATTTAAGTAATGGCCTTTCTCAAAATAACATACAAAGCATTTTACAAATTATGGGCATGGGCAAGAAATGACAAAAAGGCAATTGATGTAAGTATGTTTCATTGGCCACTGTAGTGTAGACTTAGGGGTGTTACAAGCCCTGACAAAATGTTCAGCATTTCCACAGGACACAAGCAGAACTGTTTCTGATGCTGTTACATGAAACTATTCAAAAAGAATGACAGGGACTGCTTTCTAGGAGAGGTTATTTCCATAAGCTCTAAGGAAATACTGGATGTGATCCTATAGTCAGAAATACCCAAGGAGAAGGATGGCCATGACTGAAGCATCTGAAGGTGAAATATTGAAGGAACAAATTCAATACGAAAGAAAAATAGAAGTTGTGTAAAGACACTGGGTTCGCTGCAAAAGAAGGTATGGGGCAAGGTGGGATTTAAAAAGGGCATGCATACAAAAACAAAGAAGAGGTAAATCACCAATGAGGAGTGCAAATATGTGGCAGATGTTTGTAAGAAGACAGTCAGATGAGCTCAGGCTTGTAAGAGAGGCTTGTAAATAACAAAAAGTATGTTTTGTCTATGTCACGGCTCAAATAGTGTGAATGTCTATTCAGTGCTAAATCACTTCATCAATTCGACTCAAAAATGATTTATTTTGTAGTGGGAATGAGGCCTTTGTTCCCTTCTCAAAAGGAAAGCATGCTAAACCTGCAGCAGTATGTTTAAATCTAAATGGTGCAGTAAAGGGGCTACAGCACAAAATTAGGTTAAGAGATGGTTCAGGAATATATAGATACTTTCAATGCAAAGGGCAACTGAACCATACATTCATGTACTAAAAGAACATACAAAGGAATCGTCATAGCTGTTATCTATAATTTTTGAGACTTTTTTTTGAAAACAGATGAAACCCCAGCAAACTAGAGATGGTAAAATGTTAAACCTATCTTCAGAAAGGAGAAAAAAGAAGGCTGACTTGATGTCAATATCAGGAAAGAGTCTAGAAAAGATTATTAAACACTCTCTTTTGTGAGCACTTCAAAAATAATGTTGTGGTGCACCTTCAAGTCATTTCTGACTTATGAATCTATTACAGGGTTTTCTTGATAAGATTTGTTCAGAGGAGGTTTGCCTTTGCCTTCTTTTGAGACTGAGAGAATGTGACTTGTCCAAGGTCACCCAGTGGATTTCCATGGGCAAGCAGGGATTCAAACCCTTCCCCCCCAAAGTCCTAGTCCAATACTTTAACAAATAGAGTGCTGGTTCTTGAAAGAATTCTGTAACATTGTTAACAACCAGAATCAGTTTTTTCAAAAACAAGTCACAGTGGAGTAATCTTATTTCACTCTCATTTTTTTTTAAAAAAAGTATCTTTATTCAGCAAGTATACAAAGCATACAGAGCATTGAAAAGCACCACATTAATAATGTGCTCAGATATCATTCCCAAGAGCATCAAATAGCCTGCCATCATAACACCACCAACATAAAGTATACTTTACTTCATATTCATTAGTAATTTCTTTGTCTCCTCCAGTATTATTGGGCATTTTAAAATAGATTTAAAAATATAGTCAACCAAGGGAGTGCTACAGATATAATATATCCTTATTTGATTGGAAAACAAGACCTGATTTTGATGTGAAATTTCTACTCCTGAAAACTATAGGGAGCTGCATGTGGTCTGTTGATGCAGGATTCCCACCTCTTCCTAAGAGAAATGGATTTTTTTGCATCTACAGAGGGTCAGATTACCTCTAAAGTTCCTTCCCATTCTGTTATATTATGATGTTAAATGTTCAAAATAGATTGGATTCTGAATAATTTTGAAAGAAATATTGTTGCATACTCTATAATCTTTTAAAACAATAACCTTTATGTGTGTTGTATATTTAAACGTGAGAGTTAGCAATAAGAATTCAATATTAATGGATGAAGCAACATTCAGTAAACAGAAACCTGATTAAAATTATCTCACTCTTGCACACATTTGCTATACCAGCCTTAGTGCAGCTGCTTTGCTTCATTGATGGGCCACCTATTTCACCATCTGTGCATAACCTCAGGACAGGATGCAGTTTTGGAATGAAACATGGCCCTACTGAATTAACAGCATATTTTTAAAGCACACTACAATATGTCTCTTAGAAGAAGATAATTGTGGCCCACAAATGTGCAGAAATGATTGCTGCAAGGCATCAATGTTAGTCTAAGATTAGGCCCTCACTGTTTTAGCAACAAAGCATCAAACTATAGCCTTTCACTGATCGGGCTGGACCTTGTCTTCAATGGCCAAGAAGAAACATTGGAAGCAGAACCAAATGGGAAAGGATGTGATATGCCTCTTTTGAATGTGCTCTAATAAATTGGCCATACAGTGTCAAATCAGTCACATTTCAATATGCCTGAATGTGAGGGGGTTTTCTCACATAAAAAAAAATGTTTACTGAAAGCCTGAGTGTGCTCAGAATATTACATTGTGGGTCTTTTTCTTCAGCCTGTAACTGTCCGGCCATTACTAGGTAATGCAGTAAACATTCTATATGTTAGCAGATGCAAATGAGCCAAAGAAGGGGGAAAATCCTATTCTGCTGTCCTGTGATGATGTTTATTGATGCAACTCCTTTCTCTTCAATTGCATTGCTCCTGATTTACACATCAGATTTGTTTGAGGTTAATTGTGGAAAGAATTAGGTCTTGTGGGAGAAGTAACAACATTATCTTGTCTTCTAAATCTGAATTAGAAACAATAAGAGTCAATCTGCTTAGTCCCTCTGAGATTCAATAGTGAAACACTTCATGGGTCAAATTCTAAACTAAATAGAGCCCTCTAGCTGCTGTTCTTTTCAAACTAAATGTAAGCTTGTTATTCAGTGCTGTAAATCATAGTTGGCCAAACAGTCATGTTCATGAAATTGGGATCCATGCCACAATATCTTCCAAAGGGTTAAAAAAATCTCAGATAATAAAATATTAGCATGGAGTGTATATATTTGTCTCTCTGTGTAATAAAAATATAACCTTTCCTCAAAAGAAAAATCTAAACATCCCACCAGTGTTTATGATTTGGCATCTTCAAGTCATATCCCTGATATGAATATTTGTAGGTTTTGTCTGTCTGACAGGAAGAAAAACAATTTTAGAGGTAAGATAAATATTTTCACCTGTATTATTAAATTAACACAGAAAAACAGAAGATGTTTCATTCCAAAGAACTAAGATAGAAAGACACACAAAGGCTATCATCCCAGCCATTTGTTGGAAATTTAAATCCCACTAGCACTGTATTTAAATTAAAGAAAGATGAAATACTTATACCTGGTTTAAAGAATAGGGTTACCTATTATATGAAGCCCAACCTTATGTTTACTCTGAAGGAAGGAAACTCTCTTCGGGTTCTGTATTTCACAGGATAGAAGACATGATTCATATGTACAACCAGTGAAGTTCTTGGCACTGAAAACACAAAATGCATGGGAACCATTTGACAAAACAACCCATTTTGTGTAAAGTGTTTTCCATGGGGTTCAAGCAATTTTTAACCTTAATAGTACAAGTTCCTGAATTCCATCACTCATGCTGAAACAATAAAAAACATACACCCTCTATTGGCAAATGAGATTTTTGTGTGAATCAGGCTGTAGAAACCTAGCCTTCTAGAAATGCTATCAATATTGTGGAAAACCCAAGTTTAACAGATGTATTGACATTGATTTTAGTTGAGTACTGTCAGCTTTTGTAGCTGTCATTCTTAAAGTCTGAAGGAAAGCCACTGTAATTTCATCTTGAAAGGCAAAATATCTGCTAGCTTTAGATATGAGCTGAAAGGAAAAGCCGGTGTCTCATTTCTTTATTCATTAAATTTGGCAGAAGGAGGAGAGAGCCAGCATGTCTGTGCTGGCTCTATGACAGTATGCCCTTCAAATGTTTTGAGTTTTTCCTTAGCCTCATTTTGACAATTAATCAGGACATTTATAATGAAAGCCTGATGAATTTATCCACTAAACTGACAATTGTCTACTTAAAGAGAAAGTTGCTGGGGACTTGTTTCTGAGTCAACATCCAAACATTGGGCTATCAAGAAGATCTGTAATCATGGGATATTTTTAAGGGCATGAGCTGCAATCTGCACACAGCTAGGATATTTATGTATGGAGTTGATTCAAGACATTTTGTTGCCTTATTCAGACAGCAAATGGTGCTTCCCACTCCCAACGCCAAGGCATACCATACCAGAGACTCGCCAAATTATTCTGGCATATGAGGTAGAAAATCCCACAAGCACCAGTTCCAATCCCAGGAAGTAAAAATAAAATAATAAAAATATAAATTATTTTCTGAGAACCAGTTTGATGCAGTGGTTTGGGCACTGGGCTATGATTCTGGAGACCAGGGTTTGATTCCCCACTCAGCCATGGAAACTTATTGAGTGACACTGAGTGAGTCACACAATCTCAGCCCCAGAAAACCCTGTGATAGGCTCACTTTAGGGTGGCCATAAGTCATAAACAACGTGAAGGCACACAACAACAAATAATTTGCTGCACTCATGACACACCCCAAATCTGTTGCCTGAAGCAGCTACTTCATTCTATCTAATAGTAGGGCTGGTTCTGCTTACATGAATCAGAGCTATATAGTCTAAATCAGGGGTAGGCAACCTTTCCCCTTTAAGGGCCGAGGGACTTCAGCTCCCAGAAGCCTCAGCCATATTGGCCAATAGTCCCATGCTAGCCAATAGCTCCTGGGATTCTGGGAGCTGAAGTCGCAGCAAGCCCCGCCCCCTTTAGCTCTAACTCCGGCATCAGCGCTGGAGTTGTAATTCCTTTTTTTAAAAGGAATTAGGTCGCTGTCGCCGGAGCCATTCCGGAGTGAGCGGAAGGCTCTGTTCCGGAATGGCTCCAGGCGGATTTGGACGTTTGTGTATGAAAACGTCCCCTATCTCTAGGCTATCTTTCCCCTCTCAGCCTCTAGTCAGAGACTGGACTCAGTTTTATATCCTTTCTCCTGCACAGGCCTCACTTCACAACTTTCCATGAGCTGTAGGTGGCTAGCATCAACTAGACCTGCCCAGCTCCACCTTTCACACATGTATTCACATTGCCCACCCTTCTGAAGGTTTCCTGGAGCTGCTTAATGTTTCCTTTCCCCTTTGGCAGCTGGAATATCATAGGTGTCAATTTTGGCTCATGATATTACAGATTTTATATTTCTACCACTGTCTTTAAGGAAAATATACTGTCTTTTCACAGTTCTGAAGTCATAAAAAAGGAAAGGACTTTCACAAAAGATCCCTCATTAAGGAGAAGGACATGAGAGCTTGAGAGGAACATTTGCACTAATTTCCATAGCACCTGGATTCTAGTGTGACATATCCTTGCAAGAATTCATTCGCATTCTGCCCAAATGTATCTTTATCCTAGCAATCAAAAGTAACATTTTTGCCTGTTCAGTCTGTCTATACTCAGCTACTATCAGCTTTCATTAATCTCATTTATTTCCCTATTTACATATTTATTTAATATTTTGTGGATCTCCCAGCACAGGATCCAGGACTGTTTATAACTGCAGGGATGAGCAAATCTGCCAAAACTGACAAGGTTATCCTGTTTCTACCTTGCACTATATGATATTTTCAAGATATAGCTAGCCACAATGTTCAATCACAGGGGATATGAGACAGATCAGCATCCTACGGAGGGGATTAGAAGTGCTTTATTATCCCATATACACACTGTGGTCCTAATTCAGATAACCAAAATGTGATATTTTGAAATAGATACAATGAATTATGGCAAAAAATAATCTGGATCACAACCTCAACGAGAAACAAAGGATAAAAGCCCACCTTCCCTCCTAGCTTGTCTTTCCTTCTAGGTCCTGTGGATCCTATATTTATTCTAGTCACTGGTGTAAGAAAGAAGGAAAGGGGTATCTGTATCAAAAAATATTTATCTGCCAGTTAGAGTATAGAGGAGAAAGGAGTGTTTCTCTGCATAACTGAGGCTGGCTGAGGCATAACATTTTGAGCAAGAGGGGGGAAAAAAGATCAATTGAAGGAATGAGTGATTGCTTCTGCACATTCATTGCAAAGATGTGCTTGAAGCTTTTCCTGCAAGCTTAGCCAAACTAATGTGTCAGTCTTATCCCAACTCCAACTGGTTTGTGTTAGGGATTTCAGACCAAGGCATCATGTTGGGAAGGGCTAGGGAAAGAGTGCCTTCTCATGTCTTTAATTTTTTTCTCAGAATTTCCAAGAAGCAATATCTTCTGCCTTACCCACTTGGATGAGTGTTATAATCATTTTCTGACACACACATGACACAATAAAACAGAAAAAATAATCTGTTAGTAATAACTAACTTCATGAGTTAATGTTCTGGACTGGAGCAACAGTAACAAGTAAAGTTTGACAACCAAAGTAATGAATAAAATAACTAGTTACTATATACAAGTTACATTCCAAGGTCTGGCCTAGCTTTCCCCCTCACATTCCTATTTTTTATATGCAGAAAATTATAGATTCAGAATAATATGGTAGAAAACATCAACCAATATCAAATAATATGCATTTGACCTATGTACAGTATACACATTGCTAAGTATAAGCCAGTTATTTCATATTGGCTGTCACACTTAGCTTTTTAAAAGTGCTAAAACCCCTCAACAGTCAAAAGTTCACAAAATACAAGTGAAGAGTAAACGCTTCAAAGTGTAGTGTTAAAAGCATGCAATCACTTCCCATTTCTTAACAGGTGTATGTTTGAGTGTGGAATAGAGTGCCATAAAAATCTTTGCTTTATTTTTTAAAATCCAGATTTAGATAGTCACCATTGCAAATGAGCAATGAGATATTAGAGATCTTACTCTTTGAAAGACATAAAATTGTAATTTAATGATTACATGCTACCTTTGATCTCTGGAAGCATCCCTCTGGTATGGGATGAAAGAGAGAATAAAGTCCTAAATGCAAGGTCTACTGTCAGCCACTTCAACACTTAATTTACTATACCTCTAGGAGATCAGCAGTGGAATTCTATGGCATATTTTCAGGCTTTAGAAATTTGATTATAAATTACCTTGGATCATATACTTCCCAACAGGCAACACTCTTGACTCTTATCAGCATTCATAGTAATTCTACACTAGGATTATGCCTATGTTTGTTAACTTTCTTTGTTATCTTTTATGTCCAACCCTCACTGTACAGTATTCAAAATTAGAATTATTTATAAAACAAGGCTGTGCAATTCTAATCAGAAATAAGCCATGTTGAATTCAGTAGGGCTTACATCTATATAAGTGTCCTCTTTTGATATGCAAAGTGTGGCCCTCCAGGCTGGTTTTATGTCCCTGAACATTCCCAGGCAATTGTTTTTTGGGGGAGGACAGAAAGGCAGACTGCCACTCCAGAAATGGTGATTCACTTTTTGAGTAGGTTCTACCCCTCTCAAATTGTGTGTTTGTGTGGGGGAGGGGGGAACATAAAAAAAAACAAAAAACACTTTTTTTCCCAAAATTAAAAATGGACTTCAGACAATGTCTGTGCCCCACACATTTTTTGTGCTTTTGGAAATACCTGTGGTGACTTGGGAAAAAAAATGCCACTCTCAGATGCTCCAAAGTTGCTCACCCCATTCTATAGGATTGGGACTTTAAAGACTGTGATTCCAAAGACTCTACAGTAAATTCTCCATTACAGAGTCCAGTGGGTCCTTGTTATCCACTATGGGTTGTATTATTATTATTATTATTATTATTATTATTATTTGCATGGCCGCATAGGATGTGGGCACACCATAGTCCTCCTCACTCTGAAGTGGGGAAAAATTCAGTCCTTTTGACTTGTTGTTGTGTGTGAGTGCATGTCTTCTCAGAATGTGAGTGTGAGACATGAGTGCATGTCTTCTCAGAATCACTGGTGTCAGTGGCACATGCTGAAAGGTGATCCTGGAGGTCACTCCTGCATGTACTCCTGCATTTGCTCCAGCCAGAGAAAAAGCAGGAGTCCAGTCACACTACAGAGATATAGCATTATTATTCCATTTTAAATGTCATGGTTCCATTTTATCAAATCCTAGGATTTAAAGTTAGGGAGGGGCACTTAGAATTATGAGCCAGAATGCCCCACCAAACTAACTTCCTAACCTGCAAATCCAAGGATTCCATAGGCAGTTGAATTGGAATCATAGCACTATATCTGTGTAGTGTGAATGGGGCCCCGGCTTTCAGAGTAGCCTTAAAACCTTTCTCACATGAGTTCTGTGGGGAACTATATGAATGTGTGTATGCACATGTGTGCACTCACACACACATATCTGTGCATGATCATACATTCACATGTGTGTCCATAGGCTTCCCATCCAATATCAGATGTGCCCCTAATGAGGTAGAAAGGTTGACAATAGTCCAAAACACACTGCAGAAATAATCTGGTTTGAGAGCACTTTAACTGCCCTGGCTCAATGCTAGGGAATTCTGGGAACTGTAGTTTTGTGAGACATTCCACCATCTCTATCAGAGAGAGCTCTGGTGCCACAATAAACTACAATTCCCATGATTCCTTAGCACTGAGCCAGGACACTGAAAGTGGTCTCAAACTGGATTATTTCTGCAGTGTGTTTTGGACCAATGTCTGCTTTAAACAAACTTTAGATAAGCTGGGCAAGGTCACAAAAGTAGCTGTACTTTTATAAGTAGTCTATAGCACAGGTTAGCAGTTCTTAAGCTTGCTGAGTAGAAGAAACCAATCTTTCTCACTTTTATTATTTATCAATAATAAATGTTGCCTAGGTGTTCAGAATAGGATGCTGTTGATCGAATTACTGAGTGCTTTTACATGTCTGAATGGCAGAAAAACGAGGCTATTAAAAGTTAAGCTTTTCTTTCTTTCTTGTTTCTGACTGTTGATGGATTCTAATCCTGTCATGACAAAGAGTACATTTGAATGTGGGAAAAGGGTTTGCTATCAAAATTAAGAAAGAAGCCAAATAAAACTTTGATGGTGCCAGAATGGAGCTGAATGGCATCTGGAGACATGGTTTTTGGATAGAATACACATCATATGTAGCTATTAAGTTTAACACTTGAGTTCTAGATATTTCAAGGACCATTAGCATAATCATTGCTTGCTAGATGCTTCAAATGGCATTTTATAACAATGTAAGATCAGAATAAACAATGTGATCCATTGAATGAATAAATCATAAGAGGAGAACTGTCCACAGTTGTTCCTATGGAAACTCTTCCAGCCATTTGTTGCCTCAAATTTATATGTACATTCAAGTTTGCCCACCAAAACAACTAGCAGTACACTAATCAGGTTTTTAGTAAGGTACAGGAGCTTGTCATAACTGGATTTATTGCTATCAGAGATAAATACATCAGAAACAGTGAGCAAAGGAATGATACCTAGCTCCCATGTGAAAACCCAAACATCCCTTGTAAATCTTAACCATTTCAGGGAAGCTACTCATTTATTCACTGGCACAACTGTATAAATATAACTCAAGGTTGCAATATCACTCTATACTGCATCTAGATAAGCATGTTTCTATCAACAAAAGCTCATGTTGAACTAGCATCCTGTTAGTCTTAAAGGTGATACCACATTTCTTTTTCTTCTCCCCCTCCTTAGCTTTGTTTTATGCTACAAGAGACAAACATGGCTACTTCTTTGAAAATGAATTTATCCTACTTTTTTGGTTCCTCTCACTTTCAATCTGTCTGTGTTCCAAAAACCATATCATGTTAAAAAGCATTCTTTACCTTTTCATCTGTACACCCTCTTTTTCAAAATGGCAAACAGGTAGGGTGTTGTATGGCAATTAGGAGAAGGTTGGACCATTCTGTACCACAGTTCTCATCAAAGTCCACCTGGCTAACTTGCTATGCACCATGGAAACTGCCAATAGTGCCAATGGATTCATAGAATTGAAAGAGACCACAAAGACCATCCAGTCCATCCCCCTGCAATGCAGAAAATCACAATCAAAGTACACTCAACACATGGCCATCCATCCTCTGTTTAAAAACCTCCAAGGAAGAAGACTCCAACACTCTCTGAGGAAGTGTGTTCCACTGTTGAACAGCCCTTAGTATCAGGAAGTTCCTCCTAATGTTGAGGTGGAATCTCTTTTCCTGTAGCTTGCATCCATTGTTCCAGGTCCTGTTCTCAGGAGCAGCTGAAAACAAGCTAGCTCCTTCCTCAATATGACATCCTTTCAAATATTTAAACAAGGCTATCATATCACATCTTAACCTTCTCTTCTCCTGGCTAAACATACCCAGTTCCCTAAGTCGTGCCTCATAGGGCATGGTTTCCAGACCCTTCATCATTTTGGTCACCCTCCTTTGGACACGCTCCAGTTTCTCAACATCTTTTTTTAATTGTAGTGTCCAGAACTGAATACAGTATTCCAGATGGGACCTGACCAAAGCAGAATACAGTGGCACTATTACTTCCCTTGATCTAGACACTATACTTCTATTGATGCAGCTTAAAATTGCATTGGCCTTTTTAGCTGCCACATTGCACTGTTGACTCATGTTCAACCTGTGGTCTACTAGGATTCCTAGCTCCCTTTCACACATACTCTCATTAAGCCAGGTGTCCCCCATTCTTAGTTCCTGACCTCATCACAGAGATTTCAGCGATATTGGGAATTGTGCCATTGTTTCTGGATGCTGTCTAAATGCTAAAGGACTAAGATAATTTCTTGTTTGTTATTGGATCAATTCAAGTGGGAGGAAATGGGAGAAGAGAGGAAGACATGGGGGAGAGGGAAGTAGTTTAGCCACCAGATCATAGTGTGATCCTCATGCCAATATCAGCCCTTAGTTTGGGATAGAGTCAATCCTAAATGAGCTTAATGTGGACTCATCATTTCGTAGGTTGGTAAAATGAGTATCCAGCTTGTTGGGAGCAATTGGCTTACAGACTGTAAACCACTTAGAGAGTGCTGAGTTCACTGGTAAGTGGTATAGAAATGTACTTGCTATTGCCATTGCTAACAATGGAGACCAAGGCCTATCTTGTTTGGTAGCTCTATTTTTCACAGCATAAAACCAGAATTCAAAGACACAGCCATGTTAATCTGGATCAGTGTGCAAAGGGACCTTGTAGCACTTTTGAGACTAACTGGGAGAATGAAGTTAGTATCATAAGCTTTTCTAGACGAATGTATCTGATGGAGTAGGCTTAGGGCCTCTGCAGATCAGCCCAAAGGGCCAGCCTGGAGGCAGAGATGAGGAGGGGCAGACACATGCCAGCTGCCCCAACCTCAGCCTGATGACGTCCTGGCACCGTGTGCCATTACACATGGTGTGCAGTGTCAGGACGTCCTTCTGGTGGCAAAAGGGAGGATTGAGGCTGCAACAACTGTGCATCACAGCCTCAATCCGTGGCTAGCAGGGGCGGCCCACAGCCGCCCGTCTGCATAGCCCCTCAGTCCACAAAAGCTTATGCTACCAACTTCTTTCTCTCAGTTTAGTCTCAAAAGTGCTACAAGATCACTTTACATACAGCTGGAAACCAGATAGATTTGGGAAGTTTACAAGTTCAAGTCAAGTTAAGCCCCAACAATCTCCTTTGTGCCTACTGTTACTTAGTCTGGGGATTCACACACCAAAACAGTTTCTTATGTTTGAAATATCTGTGAGCCATCCAGTATAAAATGACAGCAACGAATGGACACATTGGTGGTTCAAATAGGATGAATGAATCTTAAAGATAAGAAACAAGTAGGCATGCATAAAGACTAAAAAGAATTTAGGGACTGGAAAGGCCAGTCTCAAGTCCGTGTGGCATTGTGGAGCAAATAATTGGACAAAACTGGTGTGAGCCTGAAAGAAAATAAACATTAGACAGTTCAACAATAAATAGTCCTGTTTAGACATTTCATGAAAACTTTTCAAATTTAGCAGAGAGCACAAAGTGGAATCATTTTCAACATAATTGTTGTGATTACTGAGATTCTGGGATAATAGTTTCATTTACATATCAGAGTAGTTTCAGAGTGGCTGAAAATATACCTTGATTATGGAGATGACTAAGGTTTGTTTTAATCCAGGCAAGACCAGCCCTTCCATTAGGCAGAGTGAGGTAGCTGTTATGAAACATATAGGTTATCTCAAAAAGACAAATAGTACAACAGCATTGTGTAGTGATTTAACTCCAACTCTGGAGACCAGGACTCAAATTTTCATTTGGCCATGGGAACCCACTAAATAAGTGACTTTGGGCATGTTATACACTCTCAGTTCCAGAAAAACCCATGATAGGATCTGCCTGAGGGTCTGACTTTAAAGAACACATATTGCAGACTGCCAGAAATAGTGCACATTACATTGAGGCACTGCCCTGGCTCAGTGCTAGGAAATCATGGGAACTGTATTTTATTGTGGCACCAGTGCTCTCTGACAGAGAAGGCTCAATGTCTCAGAAAAAAAAATACAATTCCCATGACTCCCTAGCACTGAGCCAGGGCAGTGCCTCAATTTAATGTGCACTATTTCTGGCAGTCTGCAAAGGCCCATAGTCACTTAAATACACAAATCCAAAGGTATGGTTTACTACAGATTTAGGGCCTCAGCAGACGACCAAAAAGGTCATCCTGGAGACCCGGAAGAGGAGGAGCCACCACACGAGCGGCGCTCCTTCCTCTTCCTGAGGTCGTCCTGGGAGCTGCCGGCCCTCCACACAGCCGGCGCTTCCGGGGCAACCTCCCGCCGCAGCAACCGGACGCGCTGCGGTGGAAAAGACAGAGAAAGTGCGCCCGACGCTTTTAGGGCGCACTTTCCCTGTCTTGAGGAAGGAGCGCTGATTTAGCGCTCCTTCCAGGGACGCCGCTGGTGCGCCAAGGTGCGGAGGCTGCGGCCCCGTGGCGTGCCGGCCCAGGGCGTCTGGGAAACTCTCGTCTGCTTCCCCCTTTAGAGCCTTTGCAGACTGCCAGAAATAGTGCAAATTGAGTCCACTTTAAGGGTTACGGTTAGTGCTAGGGAGTCATGGGATATTTTTTTTTTTTCTGAGACATTGAGCCTTCTCTGTCAGAGAGCTCTGGTGCCACAATAAAATACAGTTCCCATGATTCCCTAACTCTTAAAGTGGACTCAATTTGCACTATTTCTGGCAGTCTGAAAAGGCCCTTTATCTACTTAGTACCCAATGATACAAACAACCCTATCTTTAGGCAGAGTGAGGCAGCTTCTTCAGGCAGCAGGTTTGGGGTGTGTCATGATGGGAAGGCAGTACATTCCTATGTACTTTTCCCTGTATTCTATCACCCTGTTTCTTCAACTTGTACACAGATAATCTCATAAGAAGAGCAGATTTAGGGCCTAAGCAGATGGCGCAAAGCGCCGTCTTCGAGGCCAGGAAGGGGAGGGGCAGCCTCACGCTGGGCGCCCCAACCCCTTCCCAAAAATGTCGTCGAAGCAGCCGGCCTTCTGCACGGCCGGCGCTCCGACGACGTACTTCCACGGCAGCGTCCGCACACGCTGCAACGGAAGAGGTGCCGAAGGTGCGCCTGATGCCTTTAGCGGTGCACCTTTGCAGTCTTGTGGAAGGAGCACTATTTTAGTGCTCCTTCCTGGGCCTGGGACCCTGCGCCGCAGGGCCGAGGAGTACAGATACCTCGGCCCCCATCTGCAGCTTCCCAGGGCGGCCCCGTGTCACCCGTCTGCTTCCCCCCTTAGATTCAGGAGGAGGAGGAGCAAAGATAAGAGGAAGAAATATCAACAATCTAAGGAGGGAAGCAGACGGGCAGCCATGGGCCGCCCCAGGAAGCTGCGCCGTGGGACCGAGGCATCCCCACCCTCGGTCCCACGGCACAGCTTCGCCGCCCCTGAAAGGAGCACTAAATTGGCACTCCTTTCACAAGTTGCCAAAGGTGCGCCGCAAAAGGCTGCGGCGCACCTTCGGCGACTCTTCCGCCGCAGCACGTGCAAATGCTGCGGCGGGAGGTCCTCCTCAGAGCACCAGCCGTGTGGAGGGCCGGCTGCTCCGAGGACGACCAGGGGAAGGGGTTGGGGCGCCGATTGTGTGGCTGCCTCTCCCCTTCTCTGCCCCCAAGGTGGCCCTTTAAGCCGTCTGCTTAGCCCCTTAGATAGCCAGATGACAACATACTACTAGCTGAAAACATCATAGTCTTGGAACAATTACTAAGGATGGTAAAAGAAAAAAGTGCAGACAGGCTTAATGCTGAACATAAAGAAAACAAAAATAATGACTATGGAGGAACTACATACATGCAACCTAGACAACGAGGAAATTGAAAGAGTTTAAGAGTTCCCATACCTTGGATCAAACATTGATCAAAATGGAGATTGCAATCAGGAAATCAGAAGAAGACTAGAATGGGAAGGATAGCCATGAAGGAACTAGACAAGATCATAAAGTGTAAAGATATACAACTGAGCACTAAAGTTAGAATTTTCCAAGCCATTGTATTCCCCATCACCATGTATGAATGCTAGAGCTAGACAATGAAGAAAGCAGGTAAGACTGAAAGCAACTCATTTGAGATGTGGTGCTGGAGAAGCATGCTGAGGTTACTGTGGAGAGTCAAAAAGACAAACAAATGGGCCCTTGAGTAGATGGCAGAAATTTCCCTGGAAGCCAAGATGATCAAATTGAGGCAGTATTACTTTGGCCACATTATGAGAAAGCAGAACTCATTGGAAAAGACAATAATGCTGGGGAAGGTGGAGGGCAGTAGAAATAGAGGAGGAAGACCACACACCAGATGGATAGATTCAATCAAGGAAGTCATGGGCCTGAAATTACAGACCTAAGCAGAACAGTAGAGGATAAGGAGTCTTGTAAATGTCTTATCCACGGGGTTGCCATGACTTGGGGACAACTCAAGGGCAGTTAACAATAACAAATTGGTCTGTATACCTCAGAAATTGGGAATTGTGCTTGTGGGCTTTTCCTACCTCATGTACCAAAATAATCTGGTTGGTTTGGGACCTTATTCACCTTGATTTGGGTGTACACCAAAGGCTAATAAAGTTTTAATTCATTTTTTTTTTCAGGAAATGCAAACATGGTAGATTGTCAAACTACCATCAAAATCTGCACTGAGTGAATTCCTCCCCCACTCATCCCATAATAATCATGCTGTGGTGTTCCATAATCTTGGCTTTCATATACACCAGATGTTCTGCCACTGTTATTTATTTGAAGTGTCTTTATGGCACTCTTCAGTTGAAAGGGGTCCCAGAGTGCTTTACACAAGATTCAGTTTACAGACTTGCAAAACCAACAGAAAAAGGAAAACGGGTGGGCACAGAAGAAGAAAAGCAAACTCAGGCACCAGTTCTCCAAGGTACACAGTTCTTATAATGACAGGCCTAAACTAAAATCGTCTGGAGAGAGCCAAATGGAGTAAAGTCTCAGCAGAGCTAAAAGTGGGGTAGGGGAGGGAGGGGGCTTGTTCTCACCTCTCTCTCTCTTTCTCGGCAACAAGGAGAACCATTTTAGAGAGAAAGGAATATAAAAGCTGCACAATTTTTCTTCTGAATTGGACTTTGGCATTTTAAATTGTAATATTTTAAAACCCAGGTTCTCAGCCAATAATCTGTACAGATTGCATGAATAATTTAGAGTCCTTAATCTGAATCCTTAATTGTAATCTCTGCCTCATTATTCAGCAACCATTCATTGGTCCCTCAATGTAGTGTGATATTTTTTCATTCTATTGCTTCTTCATATTTTAAACTGATAATGCTATATGTTGCAGTTAAATAAGTCAAGACCATGTGGTACCCTGGTCTAGAAAATGATATGGATGTGGCCTCCGAGAGGAACTGGAGCAATAGTAACAGGGTTACTACAGTTCAAGTGGCAGGAGCATGAGTCAGCATTTGGTAAGCTGTGCATCATAGGAAGCCTGATGCAACAGTCCTGATGCAACGGGCACTGGAATGAAACCAGCTAGGTTTCATTAGTGCTTGGCTGTCACATGTTCCTAAAAAGACCACGTATATATGGGAGAGAGTCAGAATCTCTGTTGTTGGTTAGTTGTGGATGGTGAAGCACTTTGTTACTCTGTATAGCTGTGAGTATTCAAGACGGACATCTGGTACTCTGTGTATCTTTGTAAATATTTGCAACAAAGATTAAAGCCTTCTCTGAAAGAAGCCTCACTGTGAAGCTATTCTCTTCTCTAAGCTGAAGGCAGCAGCTGCATGTGGGAGGGATTTTTTCCTGTGCTGTCTGGAGCAGATTCTTCACAGAAGACAAGCTTCTGGGCATTCCTGCCTACGTGCATCTACTCTGTATGCGTGTATGCTAGATTTCGCTGTCTGCATACTCCAACAAAACAAAGACCTCAAACAAATGGCCCCAAAGGGCTGCCATCGGTCTGATCCAGGGTCAGGGCATGCATAAGACACATGCCCCTGGATCTCACAGAGGCCACATCGAGGCCGCTGAATGTGGCCCAAACCCCACCTCAAGGGGAGCAGTTTCTTACTGCTTCTTTTTGCAGCCGATTTGGGACCACAGCAGCAGGAACTCTTGGGACTGCAGCATCTGGTTGCCATGGTTCCACAGTGGTCCAGGGGCAATTGTGTTGGGAAAGGCCTCTGGCCACACCTTGAGCCCCATCTATTTCACCTAGTCTAGAAGGGACATCCATTTTATTTATACAACTCAGCTATAAAATGGTGGCTTCCATTTGATTGGAGTTGATGATCTCAAGTGAATTCAACTTTGCAAATTATTTGAGGGAACAGGATGAATGGCAAAACTGGTTGAAATAATACAACTTCTGAAAATTCAAGTATGTGTGTGTTGTATTTTTCTTACAAACCAAAGTTGGATAGAAATAGTCTCAACTCAGCTTTGATCTTCTGGAGATAGTCATAGTGCAGTTCAGTGGTTCTCCCATCCGAACGTTTAATGTCCAGCATTTAATTTTATCCAGCAAATCCTCAAATGATCTGTCTCAATCAAAATATACTCAGGATGTTTTACATTTCCAAAAATGAACTACAGCAGTGATGCTGGAAGCCTTTGGGCCTGTGAATGAAGGTCTAGTTCAGGGGTAGGTAACCTTTCCTTTTTAAGGGCCGAGGGACTTCAGCTCCCAGAAGCCTCAGCCATGTTGGCCAATAGTCCCATGTTGGCCAATAGATCCTGGGATTCTGGGAGCTGAAGTCCCTCGGCCCTTAAAGGGGAAAGGTTGCCTACCCCTGGTCTGGTTAGTACATTCAGTGCTAGTCCTTTTCATTGTTCAAAAGTCACAGCTGTAATGCAAATACTGATGACCTTAAACTCTGCCACATCAGAGTCTTCAAAGCTGTGGAAAATAGCCAGAGTGTACTGCACAATCTATTTTGAATTTCACATGCCACTCTGACATTTTGGTAGATTTAAACGCTCTTGTGGTCTATAACACATTCATTGTTTCTCTTCAGGATGTGTATAGATGAATTATCACTTATGAAGCATAATTTACCAGCATGTAACAATTTCCAGAGGAGCAACTATGATGATCTATCACCATAAAAATAACAAAGAGTAGCATATTCATTATGGTATAAGTGTATTAGACTCCACTTCATCAGATCCATGAGCATGAAACCAGACTGTTGTTTTGAACATAGTTAAGCTGATTCTCCACATTATCCTAACAGCTGGGGGTGGGGTGGGAACATACATTAGGTATAAATGTGTATTTGTCAGCATCCTCTTGATGTTCCTGTGTACTCATTGACTCCTAATTTCATCGCTGAAGTTACTTTTTACCCATCTACCACATTTTTAATTTTAGTATTCCAATTACTACAGCCAAGGAGCATTTAAATGGACAAATGTTTTTGGTAGCACTTCCAGATGTAATCAAAACTTACTAGTGATGTATATAACTCTTGTAAAGAGCAGCTGGTAATTGAACTGTAGACAGCTAATCCACATAATCACAATTAGCCACATTAGCAAGGGGGTTCAAATTTTACTGAAATCAAGCCACCTGGTTGTTTTCCCTGGTATCTTTAACACTGCTTTATATTCTCTTGATTGCTCTTGATTGCCCTTGTGAATCTACTGTTTGTGTCTTCTTCCTTGGTCTGATTAATTACCTTTCTATAATATATTACCTTCCATTTTAGCCAAGAGCTGACTGCTCTTACACTTACCCTCCCTGCTGAGCATTAATCGTTTCTCTTCACACAGAAGACACTTAGCACTACTTTGAGATTTCACTCATATACAGGAGTGTCCTTGAGCAATACATCTTTACTGGACCCCTGCTTCTTCTCTTTACTGCCATTGTCTTGTGCAGTCATAGTGCTGAAGAGAATCAAAGACTGAGCAGTCATGATTCATGCCAGTTGGGCCACCATCAATTCTTTGTCCTCCAAAGTCTCCAAACTGGTGAGGAAGAGGGTAAGGGAGTATGTAGCAGTGTCAGCAGCTCCGCTACCATGCTCCCAATCCACCGCCATTTTGCTCTTCACCACTGTGAAGGCAGAGCTTGGAAGCCTTACTTTTTTTGTTATGTCAGAATCTCCCAGCTAGCAATGTTCACTGGAGGATTTTGTGAGTTGTAGAGCATTGCAGGGCTTTGACCAGAGGCTTAGCATGTTGACTACTATCAATCAATCAATCTTTATTGAATAAGTCTTCAGACCATTTCACACATAAACATAATACTTAAACATAAAATAATAAAATAATAAAATATAAAGATTAAAAAATGAAAATACAAGAAGATAAAAATAAAATATTTGTATACATATACATATGTCAATACGTGTACATAGAATGTCTTTAAATCAGATTATTCTCATCTAAAATTAGAGCAACATTCTAATTCAGAACTTTAGCTACCTCAATCCTCCGTATAGTAGCTGCTTTTGTTGCAAACAAGGCAACCCTAAGAGTTATGAAGGGCTCAACACCCTGCAATAATAAAGACAACTTGCTTTTATCATCCCTCACCCTTAATTTTCTGAGAATGGGAGTCAGATATTTCTCTCTGATATCATTATATATTTGGCAATGTAACAAATAGTGTGCAAGATCTTCAATATTTGAAGTACCACAAATACAAAACCTTTCAGAAAAGGGGATACTCTGATATCTGCCCTGTAGCACTCTTGTTTCCATCTGCTCATAGCGAAGATTGACAAATGCCTTCCTATGTCCTCTTTTCATGAGAAAAAAACTAATATTTCTCTTATTGGAATGATGTTTTAGCCCTTGATAACCATTTCAGTGTTTTATGTTGACTACTAAGAGTGGTTCTGCTTGGATCTAGAAGGTGTTTTTTAAAAAAAAGACAAGAGTGTTGTTCATTTCCATATAATTATTTTCCTGAAATATTAATTTGTTCTAACAAGTTTGATAGATTTTAAGTTTTCACTTCATGACTGACCAGCACAATTGCCTGGAGATGATGGGAAAGTTTAACTTTTCAAAAAAAAAAAAAAAAATAGAAGAAAGAAAGAAAGAAAGAAAGAAACCCAAACAAACCCTGTAACTCTCTTCTGTCCTTGTTTATCTTACCCCATTTTTAGAGATGTTTATGTTTCTCTTCCTCTCAACATAATACTATCAAATAATATGGCACTGAAGCATTAACAAAAAAAAGAAATGAAGCTCTTGGTCAGGCTGTCTCTGTCCTAATACTGGCATTTTGTCTGCTCAGAGGAGGTTCATTCTAAGCCTGAATTCTATTCTCAAGTGGGGAATGTGTTGGCATTTTTACCCACGTCTTGAGTTTTCAGATTTTGGCTAGATGTGAGGTGAAGTTTTCAAGGGGATCCTCTAGACTGTGAACCAGTTCACACCTAATCATAAATTGAGAGCTATGAGACCAAGCCTGGCTTCCTCAAGTACAAGAAGAAGAAAGCTGAAAACATAATACACTTTTTTAAAAAAACAGCAACAACTAACTACTGTTTGCCATTAGCTCTGACCAGAGCAAAAAAGGGTTAGTTTAAAGAGTCAATCCAAGATCATTGTAGTTCCCAACCCTCAAACTAGCAGTAAAAAAAATTAAAATGCAGTAAGTTAAGATATTAAAACATCAATACTTGAAAAACAATATAAAACTAATTCAGATCATAAGATAAAATGTAGCACACACATCTCATTGAGGACCTTTTCAGCCAATTAGCCACCAAATTTGTGTTCATATAAAAAGGGCTTTACTTGCCAGGAGAAGGAGAACAGGAAGGGAGCTAGCTAGGGCCTTTGCAGACTGCTAGTCTCTCTTGGCAGGGAGAGTTCCATAGCCTGAGAGCAGCCACCAGGAAAGCCTAGAAATTTATGGTCCAAGCATGTGAGCTGAAATTAGTCAGTGTAAGTTTTCATAACTTTTCCATCGCTCAGGCTTAACTCTTATCCTTGTCCATCATCCAACATTTAGGGCAAGGGGAAAATAAGATGTAAGAAAATACTGCCTATGCTTTCCCAACAACAACTGAATTTGCAGTGACTCATGGTTATCTTTCTCCCTTTATATGTGGTCTAGATATTATTCAGAACAGGATGGTGTAGTGGTCTGCACTAGGACCAGGGTTTGAAATCCCATTCAGCCAAGGAAATCCACCGGTTAGACTTGGGCCAATTATACCCTTTCAGGCTTAGAGGAAAGCAATGCCGACCCTCTTTTGAATAAATATTGTCAAGTAAACCCTAGAGTAGGGTTGCCCTAAATTGGAGTTGACTTGAAGGTACAGTAACAAAATGATAATCCATATAAAATATGGTACAATTTGAAATAAATATGTGGTATACCCCTAATACATAAGGGTATACCTTATGTGAATTATTTTCACTTTTGTGATAATTCAAATGTTGTTAATCATTAAATTAAAGATTAGGTTATATAAAACTTTTAAAACTCAGTTAATCTTTTGGAGCCAGTAGGGAATGCAAACCGAAATGGTGTGGAAAATCTGCTGCCAATACCACATTTCAAATTCCACCCTTCTGCCCCCGCTTCAGCAGCAACACTGATTATTCTGCTGTAGCCAGCAAATAACCTCAATTAGAATAGAAGTTACATGTATCCTTATAACAGGGACTTTATCTCCCCTTGGCTAAAATGACCTTTGAAAAACTAAGGTAAAACTTTTAATTAAAAAATGTGGCTAGCTTTTAAGCTTGCTGGTAAAGCAGAAACTTTCTGTATGCAGTTTCATTGTTTCTGAAGTACAAAGGCTTTCAACAAGTTCTAAAATAATGCATTGTTTTCTGTGAGTAATAGGCATTCATGGATAGGTTTAATCGTCAGCTCACATTTTCCACATAAAATATGCTTGCATGAAAGGGCTATTGCTTTGTTGCTATTATGCTTTATGAATAAAGTAGGCGATGACATTTTCATTTGGTAAGTTTGTGCATGAAAGACTTGAATTTAATATGGCAAATTGATTAATGAGTGAAATATGTCAAATTTTCACTTGACATGCAATAAACTCTACTGTTAGAGATTTGCATTTATTTATATAAATCATGTATTTGCTTATGAGCTGCACTGGAGTGATGTTAAATATAAGCTGAAGTTGAATAAGTACCTGCATCTCATGCACTGTGATTCATTGTGTAGAAGCCCCAAAGAAGTTAATAACATTACCGTATGAGTCTGGGCACTTTCATTTTATATGTATAAATTATAGAAATTCAAAGTAGCCCTAGGGTACCATTATGCAGATACTTCACAGTAAGATAAGCATATAGCTCTCATTTCAAAACACTTCTTTTAAAGACATCTCATTCTATTGCACCATAACACCACAGAATATATATTGTTTACATGTGCTTCTAGTATTTATATGCCATGCCACTTTTCAAGCCAAGCAGCCTTATTTTTTAAAAAAATAGTTTGGAGTCTACTGAAGCACATACCAGCTCCAATACTTTGTCCCTTTTCCCTTTTGAAATGTTCCAAACAATAAAACGGATATCTGGAACCAACCCTACAAGCCTATTAGTAATTCCAAAGTTGCTCTAAATCAGGAAGGAGTCCTGTGCAGATGGCAGTAGTCTTCCAGGCATATCTCCTTTGCTGGATGTGTCATGTCTGACAACAGATGTGGCCTGTGCAACAACTCAAGGCTACAGCCAATTCTCTGTGGCCAGAGTCCTGCAGAGGAAGCTACAATGATGCTGATCTGCTATTCAGTCTTCCAACAAGACACAAGAGAAGTGTGAATGCAACTTATCTGACAGGGCTTTGCATGTGCACAGCTACATTGGGGCCAGGACGTCAATATCACTTCTGTTTATGAACTAATGGCACTATGACTGTGACTCATTATGCACCACATATGGACATAGCAGTCTCTTATTCTGACTGACAGCATCACTCTAATGTCTCAAAGAGAAGCCCTCTTCAGTTTTTCCTTTTTGTTTTTACTCAAAATTAAAACTGAAGATTGAACATGGTTTTCTGCATGCAGAGCATGTTTTTCTAATGTGTTATGGTAACCTCTTTGGATCTGACATCAGATAAACAGCATAGGACAAACTGGAGAAAGAGGATGAGTGTGCCTCCATATAATTGTTGGACTACAAGTCTTTCTAAACAGCTCTAGTCTTCATCCTAAGGGAAGGGATGGTAGGAACTACAGTCCCTCAAAAGGACTTATTTTATATCACTGTTATAGAGACTAGGTTCAAAATAAACCTGTTATAGAATGGTAGCTTCCATATTAGTAAGGCAATGAAAGTGCTCTGGGATACCATCTGAACTTTTAGAGTCTTATCATGTAGGTATGTTCAGCACCTATTGCACTCCCTGTCCATATGAAAGGAGTGGTTTTGTCTTCCCCATGCCATTGGCCAAATGACATGCCGGGGTGCACCATGGCACTGATATCAGGCTGAACTAGGCTATTTAAGGTTGTACAGCCCTAAAACAGGCCCCTTTTTAGTTTCTGCTCCCCACCAACCTGCCTTGGGTAGCATGGACATTTCCAGTTACTTTTGGGGGGCTGAGGACAATTTCTCACATGTCATCTTTGGCTGTTGACACTATTTCACCTATTCCATTTATATAATGTTAGCACCTGCTCGCTACAGTTTACAATTTGGCTAATTGGTTGATTGTTGCTTAACATGTCATAACTGGTGGGATGCAGGTAGACTTTCAGTTGGTTCTCTTTGAAGGCTTTTTGGTGGTACCACAAGAAAGAATTCACCCATTTCCCAATCATTGCTGACACAGTTGAAGGGAGATATGAGGTGGATCCTTGTCCCAAGAGGATTTTGGGAGGAAACAATGTTAATAGTACCACAAGAAAGAATTCATCAATTTCCCAATCATTGCTGACACTGCTATCTTGTTGCTCCATAAGTTCGGCAAGCCCCACACTGTACATTGCAAGGTAACTGGATGGTGTGGATCTGTCTTGGTGCACCTCATCCTTTCACCCCGTGGTACTGGGATTGTGTCTGCCCCAGTTCCCAAGAAATTGCTGATGCTGGCTGGTACTGATGACTGTTACACCTCAGCCAGGGGGATCACAGCCACCTTGGGCAACTTTGTGAAGGCCATTTCCAAGACCTACAGTTATCTGACCCCTGACCTTTGGAAAGAGACTGTTTTTACTAAATCTCCCTATCAGGAATTCACTGATCATCTGGCAAAGACTCATGCCACCAGAGTGTCTGTGCAGAGGACTCAGGCAGCTGCTCTGGCAACTATTTAAGGCCAACTACTTTCTTTCAATAACAACCAAGTCTGATTTCTAAACTAGTCTGGGAAAATATTTTGGGAGTGTGGGGTTGGCTGTTGGAATTGGTAGCAGGGCAGCAGTGCTTCTAGGGAAGAAATTTACTTTGACTGAATGGACAGCATAATTTGGAACAAAGGTACCACCATAGGGATAGTTTGGGCACTTTTCATAGGAGCACAGGGAGTGTACTGATCACCTGCATGAGCTTCATTGCTCTTGGTGTATAAAGAGAATCAGGTGCAAAATGGGGGGCAGGGGTTGGCAGAAATAACTTTGTGCACCCTGATACACAGACTGACAGGAATTATGAAGGAGCCATTTTTTGGGGGAAAGTGGGGGCTAATAGTGATTCTACTACAGGTACATCACAGTGAAGTGTCAGAACTGGCTGTGGAACTACTTCAAGCTACAGATAGGGCATGCCACTTTTCACTGCTTTTCACCAGGCCCATAAAATACTCAGAGGGCAATATATATTGCTATATATCAGCAACATCATGGGAATCATTTTTTAGTAGGATTTTTACAAAAGAACAAATTAGTAATCATGATAAACTGAACTTTAACAGTAATATACCAGAATGGCCACCAGTCACAGAATTGGAGATACTGAAACTAATCGCTCTATTAAAGCCAGGTAAGGCTGCAGGATGTGACAATATCCCTTCAGAGCTTATAAAGAGAAATTTAAAATGGTGGGCACCAATATTGGCACATCTGTTTACTTGGATTGATCGAACAGCTGTCTTCCCTAAAGATTGGGCAGCAGCCACAGTGATCCCCATTTATAAGAAAGGCGACCACTCAGATCCAGCGAATTATAGGCCAATCAGTCTATTGAGTGTTGTTAGTGAATTATATGCCAGACATTTGTACTTCAAGTTACAGGACTGGCTAGAGCTAGACAACATCCTGCTAGAAGAACAAGCAGGCTTCTTACTTGGTCGTTCAACATTGGATCAAGGGCTTATCTTGAAACACCTGACTGAGAAATACATGGCCTCAGGCACAGGTGAACTCTATGCAGCATTTATTGACTTTAAATCTGCTTTCGATTCAATTGATAGAGATCTATTATGCAGAAAACTGCAGGATCTATCTATAGACAAAAGGTTGTTAATACTTATTCAGGGCCTTTAAGGCTCGTATACACACACGAGCCTTAAAGTTAAGTATAATAACAAAGGACACCTCACAAATGCTATCTCTACTCACAGAGGTGTTAAACAGGGCTGCATTTTAGCCCCTCTACTATTTAACCTGTACATTAACTCTTTAATTGGATTCTTAAAAAGAAAATCTTTCCATTCACCTCAACTGGCTCATCACCCCATATCTATCTTGCTATATGCAGATGATGCCGTTTTGTTATCTTACACTGAAACTGGCCTAAGAAGACTCCTGAGACAATTAGCTACATACTGTCACAATGAAGCCCTGACGCTAAATTACAATAAAACTAAGGTACTAGTTTTTTCCAAAAAAAGAACTATTCATAAATGGCAAATAAACAGAGTAACAATCAAGCAGGTAAACAGCTTCAAATATCTAAGAGTAGTCTTTCAGGCAACAGGGACATGGAAACTCCAGGCAGAATTGGCAATTAAAAATGCATATAGGAATATGACAGCATTGAGAAGCTTCTTCTATACCAAAGGAGGTCATTATATACCAGCCGCTATAGAAGTTAAAGATAGCTAAAATTATCTCAGTTTTATTATATGGAGCACAAATCTGTACCTATAATAACTTTGTTAACTTCGAGATAATACAGACAAAATTTCTAAGAGGTATTTTTTCAGTACCATGCTCTGTGCTAAATGCAGTAATGCGTCTTGAGGCGGGCTTGATCACCATCAAAGCACGAGCTTGGATTCTGATAATTAATTTCTGGCTTAAACTTACATTTGCCCCATGCGAGCTGGCTCCTTTGGTTCTATTAGATAATTTTCTTTCCTCCTGGAAAAAGACGATTAACAGCATCCTGAGCAATTGCGGATTTTCACAAACTGCCCTGATACAAATGGGCCATGAAAGGGCAAAATCAGCCTTTAGACAACGAATCTGGGATATAGAACTACAGAATCATAGGGGTAAAGTCAGGAACATTCCAGTTTTAGGAAGCTTGGAAATGACCTTTGTTAGGCCATCTTATTTGACCAAGCTAATAGTACCCAAATTCAGGACAGCTTTCACTGCAGCGCGCTGCAATGTTCTTCCCTCTGCAGTTTTGGAAGAAAAATACAAGAAGATCCCTTATGAGAACCGGACATGCTTATGCTCTGATATCTTAGTTGAATCACTCCAGCATATTATACTATATTGCCCTTTCTATCAAGGTGTGTGCTCCTCTTTAATTTATCCGATTTTACAAAAAATTTCGGGGTGAACAGCCAATCGCTATTTGTTATTACTACTCGAGGATGTAGATCCACAAATAACCGAGAAAATGGCCCGATTTTGTGCTGTAGTCATTGCTACACGCAAACAAATTATCAAAGACCATAACTATTCCTAAATGAGGGAAACGAGATGTTAAAAGATCCCTTTCTTTATGTTGGTATGTAATGTAATGTTTCCTGTTTACATGTACATTTGTTTTAATTTTATTTTATTTAGATTTATCAGTTGTATGTGATTTTATTGGCTAATATTTATATAATTTTGTGATATTTTGGTCAAAGACCGTAAATAAATTTTACTATTACTATTACTATTACTCAGAGGGCAAAGAACATACATATATCACAGTCTTTTCCCTGCCCCTCCTTTTCTAAGGGGATATTGATGTACAGCAGAAAGGGGAAAATGTCATAATCAGTCTGTAATCAGAAATGAACCTATCCAAGCTGCTACTACCTAGTTCTTCTCCCTGTTTAAACTAGGCCTACCTCATCCAGAATTTTAAATAAAAGCTTCAGTTATTTCTGGTAGCTCATTCCACACATCACAGGCCCCTGTCCAGATTTTAAAAAGTAGAAGAATAGTAGAACATATTTTTAAAACACAGCCAAATTGTCAAGTATTCATAATTATTCAATGAGCCAACTACTGGCATTTGATTCTGCCAGTACAATTTATTGAAGTTACATCGCCTAACAATGGTATTATTCTTTGCCAAATATATTGTATGAACTGTGCCAGAGGTCTATGATAGGTACTGCCCCCAATGCTGAGATCCCCCCCCCTTTTTTTTTTTGTCTGTTGGAGTGTTGTATACACAGTCTGGTAAACTAGAGAACCTAGCAGTATGGGATAATTTCATTCAGCAGCCAAATAATATGGTATTTGAGATGTTGTGCCCACTGAAAAGTGAACATTTAGCAACTGTTACCAAGCAACCATCTCTGAGAATACACTTAATTCCAATTTTTGATGGAAATAAAACACTGCAATCTTTTGATCAGTGCTGGATACATTATACCTCACATCTATGATAAATAGTTTATGATAGTCTCCTTAGTATAACACATACTGTCTACTGATGTATATTGTGGGAAAAGCTAAACATTATGTTTTGTGAAATTCCCTAAGAAGACTAGATATGTTCTGTAGTGCACAAGTGATGAAATGAACATGACTGCACTGTAGTTTGCTGTAGTATGTGATGTCGACTATTACAACTGAACATTCCTCCATGTCCCAAGTCCTTAATGACATAAAAGTAGGGATGGGTAATACCAAAATAAACACTGGTCTTAGGTTAACCACATCTTTGCTTAGCTCCTGATAAGTCCTCTTCTTTCACTCCATTTTTTCTTTTGTCCTGCCTCATGTCCAGAGAGATAACAGTAGTTCTTGAACCCTCTAGCAGCACATTAGTCAACTCAAGTATAGGTTTCTTAAAAGGATTGCTGATTATCTCGTTTAGATCTTTTGACATGAAAGATAACTGTTGTTTCATTCACGGTTTTGAACCTGACTCATTTTCTGTATTTTGATTCTGTATTCATGTTTTAGCCTTGATGGTAGTCTACATAAGTACACAGACTGTGAAATCTACTCTTTGCAAAGACCATAGACCAGGGGTAGGCAACCTAAGGCCTGGGGGCCAGATGCGCCCCCCCCCCGAGGCCTTTGGACCGGCCCCAGGCCAGTCCTGCCGCCACTGCCCGCCATGATGATATTGATTATTGTTGTTATTACTTGTTTTGGGGGTTTTCTTGGCAAAATCTCCCCAGGGGTTTTGCCATGGCTTTTCTGGAGCTGAGAGTGTGCATGCATATTTTTATTTATTTATTTATTTATGGTGCTTCGGCCCCCCAATTGTCTGAGGGACAGCAACCCAGCCCCCAGCTCAAAAATGTTGCCTAACCCTGCCATAGACATATACCTTCATGTCTCCTTTCTCTTCTCTTTCTTCTCTCTTTAGGAGAGAAGCTCTATATGCCAGATTATATGATTGTGGTTTAAAAATGACCCTAGTTGTTACTCATAGATAGATTTTTACCCCAAAATTTTGGACTCAAATTTCTACAAAACAAGTAGAGTTTTTTTTAAAAAAAAGTTTAATTAAAATACTATGAAACTTTAAAAGTAATCACAGTAAAGCTACTGAAATTGCCATTCTTTTTTTAAAAAAAATAATAATATGAAAATACCTAACTAAAGATGTTTTTTCAGGAACTTACATCCTAAGAATAACTCACCAAAGAGACTTGCAAGTGTGTTTGGGGCTCACCTGGAATTCAGCTATGGAATGAGAAGGAAAAATTTGGGGGAACTGCTTTTCATACACATCTTTTCCTTGAAGCATAGTAAGGAGGAGGGTTTTTCCTCACTGTTGAGCAGCATCCCTTTTCTCTTTTTTCTCTAAGAGAGATAAAGGTGTTCACAAGCAAGTTCCTATATTTTCCTCTCTATCTCCTATTTAGAGGCAAAAAAATTAAAAGAACCTGTAGGGCAAAATGGTGTGTATGCTTCAGAGCAGTGTGGATTTATTAGTCTGCATACACCACTTGTTTATCACCACTGTCATGTTGCTTTGTATTGGACTGTCCTGTATTTTAAGGATTGGTAGAGGATACCTTTAAAAAAATGTGTCTTTTCTTTAAAGGGTTTCCCAGTCCAAGACTGGTTTAAAGATAAATACAAGGTGGGGAAAAGAGGGGCTTGAAGGTGTCCATTGTCTTTTGTTCAAACCCCAGATTGAGCAGCTCACATGGTCATAGTCATCCCAATCATGGTGAAATAAATATATTTCTATTTAAATTATAGTACTTAGTTATAAAGTTGTATCTACACATGTAAATTAGGATATCCAAATTGGTATCCTCCCCCCCCCCCTTTCTCATTGATGCTGTTTCTCTTTTGGGGCCATGGAGAAGTAACTGAAATAATAGATGGAGTATATAAACAAAGATATTGTGCTATTGTTTAAAAAGGCAGATTTTTTTTCTAATATGAGATAAATTAATTCTACAAGAGATTAATCCAATTCAGTATAATTTGTTTTGTCCAACAACTAGTAATCCATACAGAGACGTTTGTCACCTTGACGATATTATTTAAGAGCATTGTTGAATAATTCCATTCTGTTTCCCTGGAGAAGAGGGGGGGGGGGTTATCCAGTTGCTAGGATGAAAAAATAGGAAGTTACTTGATTTTATATAGAATTGAAGGGGAAAGTGTTGATTTGAAACAAGGCTGTATTTTCATTCAGTGTGCCATGCTGGCTATGGACAAGAATTTGGTTTCTTACACAAGTACTACTTTTGGGGAGCAGAAAAAAATGTTAACAGCTTAACATGTTGATTAGATATTTGGGAAAAACATATGGTACTATTCCACTTGATACTACACCACTTTGGAAAACAGGTACATGATTCCCATCTTTATGTAAAAAATAACAAAAACAATCCCTGTATATCAAAAGCAGATATGTCTGAAGGTAAACTGCTGTTAGCCTAAGAATCATTCAGGCATGTAAGTGTTCAATTTTATGGGGAAGCATTCAGGGAAATTAGTCCAATCACTTGTATTTTCTGAGGCAGTGTAGTGCCAGAAGAGGTGATGTAAGGGATAAAATAATGTAAAAGAAACTATAAAGCTCATGGCTAATGGGGGGCTGGATTGGATGATGCTTGGGGTCTCATATTCTTTGTTTAAAACTGTGCATTTGCAAAGCTATTGTAAAAGGCTTTTAGTTTTTGGCTTCACTGAAAAAGATAGCAAGCAATGTTGTTTTGGGGTCAAATTGACCAAGAAGACATGAAGGCTGTTTCAGAGCCAAAGAGATAGGAAAATGAATGTTTGTTGATGTCAATTAGTATGATTGATAGTTTGAACTGGAAACAAAGTAAGGAAACTAAGGGCCTCTGCACACCGGCTGCCCCAACCTCACGCTGATGCTGTCCGGATACCACGTACCATTACACACGGCATGCAGCATCAGGACGCCCTTCCGGCACAGCTTTAAACACACTGCACCAAAAAGGGTGCTGAAGAGCCATGCACCAGCTCTTAGGGTGGCCCTTTGCCAACTCTAAAAGGAGCGGCATTTTGCCATTCTGTTCGGGGAGGCAAAAGGGAGGATTGAGGCCATGGCACGGGGTTGCTGCAGCCCTGATCTGCCACTTCCTGGAGTGGCCCAGAGCTGTCTGTCTGCAGTCCCCTTAAGAAGATAGGACCCAATTAGTGAGTCCAAGTGTCGATGAGTAATGGCAAAATAAACATGGCAAATCGATGTTTAATGTGTAATCAATAGAGGTGGAGATTGAAATCATGGGGCTATACAGATGGGCAAAAAGAGGTGCTTTCAGGCTGATTTGGAGGTATGGCGTTTAGACAACGCATGCCTAAAAGCAAGCAGGAAAGCACCCTTTAGGCGCCATATGCTGGGAAAAACTGATCTAAAAAGGCGCAGCTTTTTTCTGCTTCTTTCACAAAGATGTGCACCTTCACATGTGTGTATGTATGCAGCAACACCGGTGTACTAGAAAAAGGGTGCTGAAGATCTAAAACAGCCATATAAATGCACTGCTGCACATGCAGTGGAAACTGAGGGGGGAAGCAGACTGGCGCCCATGGGCCGCCCTGGGAAGCTGCACTGTGGGGCCAAGGTATCTGCACACCTTGGCCCCGCAGCACAGCTTCACCGCCCCTGGAAGGAGCGCTAAAATAGTGCTCCTTCCACAAGTCGCCGAAGGTGCACCGCAAAAGGCTGGCGGCGCACCTTCGGCGACTCTTCCACCGCAGCATGTGAGGAATCTGAACTTGAACTTCCCTCTGAGCCTTGAAACCATAGCAGTGATTTGGCTTATGCTCAACAAGCCAAACAGAGAAAAACCCATTCATTTCCCTAATCAGATGTGGAAGCTTAGATTCCACATGATTTCCAGGAAATTTTTCATTGAAACCATGCAGGTAGCCCCCCAAAATTAGTGTGAACAGCCAAAACTCGTATTTTCTGGTGTATAAGACTACTTTTTAACCCAGGAAAATCTTCTCCAAAGTTGGGGGTCATCTTATACACCGGGAGGAGGAGGAGGAGGAGGAGGTGGCGCGGCAGGAGGCAGGAGGGGGAGGAAGAGAGGAAGGGGGGGAGGAAGGGTGGCGTGAGGCAGGAGGAGGGAGCAGCAGTGGATAAGACGTGAACCCCTATTCTGAGGTTTTCTTGGCAAGACTGGTTCAGAGGAGGTTTGCCATTGCCTTCCCCTGAGGCTGAGAGTGTGTGACTTGTCCAAGTTCATCCAGTGGTTTTCATGGCAGAGTGGGGAATCAAACCCAGATCTCCAGAGTGGTAGTCCAACACTCAAACCACTACATCATGCTGGCTCCTATTCCCATGTACTACCTATGAAACAATTGCAGACTTTTTTTGTTGTTCTTGTGTGTCTTCAAGTCCTTTACGACTTATGGCAACCCTAAGGCAATCATATCATGGGATTTTCTTGGCATGTTTCTTCCAATGGGGGTTGCCATTACCATCCTCTGAGGCTGAGAGTGTGTGACATGCCCAGGGTCACTTACTTGGCCACAAATTGTACATACCCCAGAATGCATCACCTAGTATATTGGCAGTCCTTTTCCCCCAACACTTTCTCATTTTCTCCTGTTGGAAGAGGGGTTGTCTTATACGGCGAGTATATCCCAAACTCTATATTTTAACTGGAAAAATTGGGGGTCGTCTTATACGCCCAGTCGTCTTATATGCCGGAAAAATACGGGTACCAACCTCTACCCCCATAGGCATCCAGAAGCCTGCAGTAACTTCATACACCTCTGTTTTCTTCTGCAGTTCCTCACAAAATTCTTCTCAATATTCTTCCTCTCATCATTTTAGAGGCAGACACCGCATGGGGAAAATGAGGTATTTAGGCTTGCTGTGAGAAAATACAGGAGGCCAAGAACAGTTGCCTACCTCTGCCCTACGTCAAGACACCATATTCTCCAAAATCTATGAGGGAAAATTAAAAGTTTGCTGTCATTCCTTTAAACTCACTGCAAGGACATCTCCCAGGACATCTGTGAAGCTAATCTGATGTTCCCTTTTGAAGATCTTTTGCCACAAAAACCCTATGATAAGATAATTCAACATGAAACAAGAGATAGTGCCAGAAGATGAAACTCTCAGATCAGATGGCACTCAGTGAGTTACTGGGGTAAAGCAGATAACAACTACAAGTAGCACTGTGGCTAATTATGCAAGTGGAATCAAGCCAAAAAAACTTTCAGTGGTTGATGTGCTCAAAGGCAAAAGTAAAACATGAAGGTGCACAACACATATCATAGGAGCATAGAATGAGAGAAGCATAAATTAGGGAAAGCCAGACATAGTACAGTAAGAAATGAAATTTTTAAACATTGCAAAACATGGGGTGAGCAAACTAAAGTTGACAGGAATGAGACATTATGAATCAGATAATTGCATTATGTTTTAGTCAGGAAATGAAAATCTGAGAAGAAATGGGGTCAATAAGACTCCAGGGAAACCCATCAATATCCAAGTTTATGCTCCAATTACAGAGGCAGAAAAAGAAGAAATTGAAAGATTCTGTGCTGGAATTCAGGAGGAAATAGATCACACACTAAAAGCACTTCTTGTTAATAATACGCAATTGGATTGCAAAAATCGGAAACACAGAAGAATAAAAGACTAGGAAAATTTGGCCTACAATCAAGAAATGGAGCAGGGGACCAAATAACTGATTTTTGCAAGGCCAACAGTTTGTTTATCATAAACACATTCTTCAAGCAACCCCAAGAAGCAACTGCAGATATGGACATCACCTGATGACCAATGCAGAAATCAAATACACTACATAATTGAAAGCAGAAGGTGGAGAAGTTTCATTCTCTCTGAAAAACACAACAAGGAGCAGATTATGACACAAATCATGAAATTAGAATAAAGCTAAAGAAGAACATTAAACCAACCATCATGCCAAAATACAACATGAAGAACATCCCCATAGAATTTTAAAAAGAATGTGAAAAATTGATTTGCACTTTTAAACCTAATAGACCGGGAGCCAGAAGAACTCTGGACTGAAGCCGGGACATTGTCAGAAAGGAATTGAAAAAGAAACCATATGTAGGCAAAAAAAAAAAAAAAAGCCTCAATGGATGACAGATGCCAACTTATTCCCCATTTTTATGTATGATTGTGGAAGTTGGACTGTGAAAAAAAACTGATAGGAAGAAAATCCATTCATTTAAAATGTGATGGAGAAGAGGTCTATGGATAACATGGAATGCTAAAACAAGAAATAAATGGATCTTAGAGCAAATTAAGCCTGAATCCTCCCTGGAAGCCAAGATGACAAAACAGACTTTGGCCATAATCACGAGAAGATATGACTCGCTAGAAGAGATAATAATGCATAGTAAAGTAGTAGGCAGTAGGAAAAGAGGAAGAGCACATTACTAGTTGATAGACTCAATCAAGGAAGCCACAGCCCTAATTCTTCGAGACCTGAGCTGTTGATGATAGGGTGACTTGGGGATCTCTCTTTCTTAAAGTCATCATACGTTGAAGTCAATTTTATGGCAGTTAACAACAAATCTCACATTTGCACACCTTAGGTTTTTAAACTTCATGGTTCCATCTGAGGGGTATGTTACCTACAGGGACATGTTCTCTGACTAATTCTATTTCCTCTAGGGTTCTAGCAAAAAGGCAAATTATGTGTTGCCACTTAATCTAAATGGCAATTTTAGCAGCAGAAGGCTCATATTTATTTGTCCTGGTGGCACAGTGGTTAAATGCTGGTGCTGCAGCCACAACATTGTAAATTCGCTCCTAGAGGAGGGCTCCAAGGTCCACTCAGCCTTCCATCCTTTCATAAGTCAGTAAAATGAGTACCCAGCTTGTTGGGGGCAATTGGCTTATACACTTTAAACCACTTAGGGAGAATTAGTTCACTGATAAGTAGTATAGAAATGTACTTGCTGTTCCTATTGCTGTAACCAGTACTCAGAAGAGGATGAGGAATATATGCTTGAATTTAATCTGCATGTTTTGAGGGGTTATATGTTTATGAATTATTTGTTTATGGAAAAGTTCAGGTCCATGCCCCAAAGAGACTAAAATCTCAAATTTGGCACTGTATGTAGGAATTGACTCCAATTTTCTTCTTACAGCTATTTGGGCACCTAGCATGTCTACACATAGAAAATGACATCACTTAAATTGCAATTGCAAATTAATATAGGGAGAATACAGACAGGACAAAAGGGATGACTTGGAGCTGTCCCTTTTAGGCTGGATTTGTCCAGAGCAAACAGATGCCCAGCCCCAATCCAACCAGATTCTGCCCCCAAAAGGAGCAGATAAGACAGGGGTAGGCAGCCTTTCCCCTTTAAGGGCAGAAGGACTTCAGTTCCCAGAATCCCAGGAGCTATTGGCCAACATGGGATTATTGGCCAACATGGCTGAGGCTTCTGGAGCTGAAGTTCCTCGGCCCTTAAAGGGGAAAAGTTGCCTACCCCTGAGATAAGATCTGCTCCTTTTTGGAGCTGGAAGAAGCTGCCCTTTCTCCAAAAGATCTGGTTTTTCCCTTGGAAAAGCTGACTCTAGGGCAAGTGGTGTATAAGTGCCATGACCCCAAGCAGGACAGAAGCTGCCCAGTGTCTAATTGCTGATCCAGCTTCTCTCCCACTTGGGGGTGTGGCACATCTAAACACCATTCCCCCAAGCCAGCCCCAACAGGACTGAATGGGCTGTCGGTTTTGGCCCATATTTAGTTTCTAATGTATGCTTAAAAATATGGCTTGTTCCTAATATGGTAACAACATTTATTGAAACAGACTGATAGGTGTTGAAAAGAAAAGATCAAATTGTTCACCACCTATTTGATGTCTTTAAATGCAATGTTTCTTTTTCTTTTTCTAACAACTGGATGTTTGTTGCAGCAACAGTGAAACCAACCATTAAATCCAATGTCCTACTAGATCAACTGATACATCCACCCTAAAGCCAAACTATCTCAGCCAAAATCAATATATTTTAACACAAAACAATAAAATTGCATCTGAGGGAGTATGTTTATATTAAAACCAATACATGCTTCCTAAAAACCAATACATTTTTACAGAAGCCCAAAGAGAGCCACCAGTGACTTGAAATCCAGTTTATTAAAGAAATATTGTCACCATTACTTGTTACACAGTACAACTCATGGTGGGGAAGTTAATAAAAAATGTGAAGCCTTTTGAAGCATTAGGATCAGAAAGGAAACATCCTTCTTTGGTTCTACAGGTGCCACTGTCTAACTGCTATTTGTGTAAAAACATAAGAAGATCTTGATAGGATCAGATAAAGACTCTCTCCTCCAATATTTTGTTCATTACATATTAAATAAAACAATTGATTAATATAAAAACTGCTATATTTGAATGATCATATCTAGTGTTACTAAGCTGAGATATTTGTTTGCTGACCAACCCTGGAAAGAATGAGACAAGACACAATAATGAATCAGACACCAAAACATGGGTTGAAATTGGACCATTTTATTAACTTGACCTATTTATTGATTTCTTAAGAGAACTGCAACTAAGGAGATGTGGTGAACATAATGTCCAGCTGGCCAATCAGGAGACAGACGAGAGCCAACCAATAGAATTCAAGCTGGGAGCACTTGGAGGAAAAAATTCAAGCTGATAGTTGGGTGAGAGTAGTTAGGGATGTGGGAGAATTAAGCCAGAGAGAGAGAGAGAGGGATGCATTTCTGAGAGCTCCTGAGGGAAGTGTAAATTTTGTTAGTTGGAGTCCAGATGGCAGAGACTCGGAACACATACAGAACTCTAAGGAAGGGAGTTGCAGTTGTGTTATATCCTGAAGGATATTGCTAGCCTGTGTGGCTGAAATATTAAGAGGGAATTGGAAACAAATGTTGTTTAAATGTAACCAAGAAAAACTATAGTGACAAGCTTTGATGCAAGTTATATTTATTTCATTCTGTTCTAGAATAAACATTCTGTTCTAGAATAAAAGTGGAAAGGTTAAAAAACCAACAGTTTGAAATCTAGGCGTTGGTGTCAGAAAAGTGATCTCTGAGGTAATCACACAAAGGTATTTGTAGGAGATTACTTAGAAACTAACCATGCTAGAAATTAACTAGTCTCTGAGGTAAACATGCTGAGGTATTGATAGGAGACTGGTGGCCTTTGGCCTAAGCAGACGAGCGGCCGTGGGCCACCCTGGGAACCTGTGGATTAGGGCCAAGGTAGCCACTAAAATAGCACTCCTTCTGCAAGACACCGAAGGTGCGCCACAAGAGGCCTTGGGCACACCTTTGGCGTCTCTTCTGCCGCAGCTTAAAGGGCTATTTTGATGAGGTAGCCAAGTATATAAGATACCTAGTATTGGATAAATAGCATGCAAGGTGCTGGTAACAATGACATGCATGCCTTGTTTCTGAAACAACAACAATAACAACAATAAAATTTAGTTATATACCGCCCAATGGTTGCCCAATCAGGGCGGTTTATAGCATAAAACACAATTACAATAAAGAACAATTCCCCCCCCCCTAAAACATTATTAAAGAAATAACATGATTAAAATCCAATTAACAATTAAAACAGAATAGAATCATAATAATTAAATGATTAAAACATTCCACAATCACTAAAGTCCAAATAGTAATAATTTCATACCATTTTTCTTGGCATGACTTTTCCCTCTAGGTATCATATCAACCTAAATTAATCATTCCTCTCCAGATTATTTCTCTGTTAGCCCACTTCAATTAGTTATACTTGTATTCTACCCACTATTAATGACCATTAAGAAAATGAATTAAAAATCCAATATTGCCTAATGATGCAAATTTACCTTATATTTCCTAAAATTAGTAACCCACACACAGTAAAATTATTTCTTTTTCATAACAGAACTACAGTTGTATACAAACTAGGTTATCTAAGACAGAGAGTGGTTGACTAAAGTTACTGAAAATTAATGGGCTACTAGCTGGAGTAGCTGAGTACTACAGAGCATTAGTTCTTCCCAATCAACTAAAAAGGAATTAAGGAAATGACATTATTTGAGTAAAACTTATAACTCCAGTTTTGATATTCCTATGTTGGTTTATCAAACTACGAAGCATCTAATTAATCATTTTGATCTGAAATGGGAAATTATGTGATATAATTCATTATTCCCAAGTTTGTAACTATAGTTTCTAAATTCAAACAAAAAGGGAAACTCTGTTTGGAAACTTCCTAGCATAACAGTAGTTTGTGTGAAAGGATTCCACCTACAAGCAAATATTTCGGCTTGGTAACACTGAATATGATCATTCAAATATGGCAATGTTCATAATGTCCCATGTGGTGTCCCGATGTTATCCATCTGTCTTCTCCTCCATGCCCCAGTAATTGCTACAATTGTTACTTATAATAACCCAATACATATACCATGCTAAACTGTGATCTAGTGTTACATCTATGAATCTTGGGATTATGAGTTGTACGCCTCACCAACTGCAAGAAGATCTACTAAGTGTTAACTGCCATCTTCAGCTAACCATAGATTTGTTATTATTTAAGAAAAAGAAAAAGTATATAATAATATAAAAGTACTTTTTTAGTGAGGAAGACAAATTAAATGTTATTAAGATAACATTAGTTCAAAAGAATTAATCCCTATGGATTTTTTGAAGGGTGCACATAAAATCATTAGGGGAGTGATTAGTAATAACAATAATAAAATGCAATACATTATTATGCGTGTGTATTACAGCTCTGTTTTAATTCTTTTGAAAATCTCTTGAAAATCTGGTTTCCATCTCATTTTTTAAAAATCCTGCTATGAACAATGACCCAGTCATATATTACATAAATTCATATCACATATGCAGGATTTATATTTCCTGCTGATTGAGCATGAAAGCTGTGTAAAATGTGGCATGGAATTTGGTTTATGACTTTAATTTATATTGTTTAATTAGTGAATCGGTCAAGTATGTTGCTGCTGGTCACAGACCATGAGTAAATAGAACAACCATGAGTAAACAAGGATACCAGCTTAATGAGGTTATTATGAAAAATTATCATTATCAAATCAACAGATACTTACAAATGAGCAAAAGGTTTCAGAAAATGAACTCAAAATATTATGTCAAAGAGAATTGTTGATGAGTCATTTCTGCTGGTTGCCAGGCTCTGCATAACTCTACATATATCAGAAAATGCATGCACCATTTAAAAAATGTCATTTAGCAGGTAAAGGAAAAACTGATTCAAAGCCCTGTTCCCCAGTCAATTGGCAGCAAGAGGGGGTAGGGGGTAGATTGTTCTCGCATTATTAAGAGTGTGCTTAATGTGGAGAAACCCTGTACCAAATAAGACTGATTTGGATTGTTCTGAGAGTTGCCTGAATTGAAGCAGGACTCCTCTGAAGTGGATTGGTTCCAAATCCAAATGCACCTAAACATTTGTTAGCAATCTGGATTCATATAAGGAAAACAGGTGACAAGAAGGGTGAGGAGGGCTTCTACTTCTATGATGACAACTCTAGTTTGTTTGTTTGTTTGTTTTATCATAAATGACTTTAACATGGATGTCTAATCTCAGTGTTTCAGTTGGAGGGATGGTGAAAGAAACCATTGGAGGACTGAGTCAGTGATTTGCTAGCTACCTTCCACAAGAGCAAAATGCTGGGGGAAAGTGGCACATATGGGGCCTGGTAGGATATAGCACTGGGTGCCTATTGGTTTCCGGGCTCAGTACAAGGTGTTGGTTATCACCTTTAAAGCCCTAAATGGCTTGGGTCCAAGCTATATCAGGGACCGCCTTCTCCCATACAATCCTCCCCGCGCACTCCGGTCCTCAGGGAGGAACCTGCTGCAGCTTCAAAAAACTAGGCTGGGGGGACCTCCCAGAGGGCTTTCTCTGTTGTCGCTCCCAGACTCTGGAATGGCCTGCCGGATGAGATCCGTCAATTAACATCTTTGGATAGCTTTAAAAGGGCTGTCAAGATGGATCTCTTCTGGCAGGCCTTTCCAGATTAAATAACCCAGCCTTGAGTCCTTGAGACTTGCGACCGACTGTTCTCAAAAACACTTGTTAAATTCCCTTTAGCAGGGCAACTGGTTGGTATGAATTTTTATAAATATATTAGTTGCATTCTGTTTTTTAATTGGATTGATTTAATAGTTTTTTAAAGGGGGGAGGGGGGAATGGTGTGTTTTAGATTGCATTATTGTATATTGTATTTTATTATGTTCACCGCCCGGATTGGTTCGCCAGAGGGCGGTATATAAATAAAATTTATTATTATTATTAAAAGTTCTGGATATTCAAGTCATCTACTTGGGTACTGTATGTTCCATATCTATTATTAACCCCACTCAATTGAGCACTTTGGTGTCAACTGTCTTTGTTGTCAACTGAGCAGCAAACAAAATCTGTCTTTAACCAGTTCCTCTTCTTTTTAACTCCCTAACCATGGCACTTATCAATATCTTTACAAAGGTTTCAAGGTTTCTTGCCTACAACATTACCCTGACATATAGCTGTTTTATAGATACAAATGCCCCCAAAATGTATGGATGATGGGAAAGGGAACAGAATTGTATTATTGAGCTTCAAAACTCTCCTTCTGTATATAACTGGCAACTTGTCCTTCTGAAGTTGCATCATTTTATTTCTTAACAAAGGGCCTTTACAGACTGCCAGAAATAGTGCAAATTGAGTCCACTTTAACTGCCCTGACTCAGTACTAGGGAATCATGGGAACTGTAGTTTATTGTGGCACCAGAGCTCTCTGACAGAGAAGGCTCAATGTCTCAGAAAAAAATACAATTCCCATGATTCCCTAGCACTGAGCCAGGACAGTTAAAGTGGACTCAATTTGCACTATTTCTAGCAGTCTGCAAAGGGCCAAAGCCACCTTCAGGCTATAAGTCATTTTCATACCAATTGATCAAGAAACTTAAGGCAGATAAGCACATCCCTTTTTGCACCCTTCCCAAGATGATGAAGTGTGCTTTGGGACCATGTTACCTGTTCTTCCGAACCTTGGGAACAACTGGGCAGCTGGTGGATTCACCATTCTTGATTTTGTTGTCACTCCTCCCACAGATTCTTCAAGTTGAACAGGGTTCTTTTGGGGGCCAAAGCTGGTTTAGTCCTGAAAGAACTCCTGTTTAACTTGGAAAAGCAGCAGCAGCAAAGTCTAGAATGGATGCGCTGTCCCTATAATGGCACAACCACTGGCCACTCCAAAAATGATAGGTGCAGATTTGTTCCAGCTGTGTCATAAAATAAAAAAGTTACCAGTAGCTCCCTTAAAAAACAACTTTAAATTAAAATAGTATGAAAATTCATACAGCCATTTTAGCTATCTCACAGGCATAAGCATACACCTGAAAATCCATACCATTTTGGCAAACAGAAAAATATTTATAGCCGTTTGTTGATCTCCAGCGATAGCCAATGGAAGCCATAAAGATTTGCAATTGTATATTATGATTTAGACTTGAGTCAGAATGGGCTGTCTAAAGTGTAAAGATGTATCATTAAATACAATAATTAAGATTGCCCATGCCATCATATTTCCCATTTATATATGTGGTTGTAAAAGCTGGCCAGTGAAGAAAGCTGACTGGGGGGGGGGGGGTCAACTCATTTGAGATGTGCTGCTGAAAAAGAGTTCTTATAATTCCATGGATCACTAAAAAGACCAATGGACAGGTCCTAGATCAGATCAGGTTCTGAACTCTCTCTGGAAGCAGAGTTTTATTTTGGCTATATCATGAGAAGAAAGGACTCACGGGGTGGGGGGGACTATACTCCTTGGAAAAGTTGAGGGCAACAGGAAAAGAAGACCACATCCCAAAGGAAGCTTCAATCAAAGAAACCATGGTTATGAATCTGCAGGAGCTGAGTAAGGAGGATGAGGATAGGGTGACTTGTAAGTCTCTCATTCATGAGGTTGCTTCAAAGGCAGTCAACAGCAACAATAAGAGAATGAGCGATTTTCTGAATCAGTGAATTCAGGCCTGAACTAAAGTTTGTGGTCATCCACTAAGTATTACACTATGCTTGTTCTGAGGGAGCATCCAATAACTATAACTAACTATAACTATAACTATAACAACTATATCTATATCTATATCTATATAACTATATATATATATATATATATATATATAAATAATCTTACTTTCTCAGAGTTTACTGTACCAGCAAATTGCCACCTAACCATGGACTATGTACTCACTCCCTTTCATTTTCAACTGACTCATCCCACTTGCTATGCTTACTTATAGCCACCTTTGAAAGTCAGAAGAGAAGTTAGTGAATCACTGTGTTAACATGGAGATAAGCCAGGAATACTTTAGATGAGAAACCTGAAATTTGCCCTACTTTCCATCTGCTGGAAAGCTCTCTTTCCCCACCTTTATCACATCGTTAAATATTCCCTGTCTGAAAATTGCTTGAAGCCCCACAGGTCAATCAATTGCAAGGAACAAGATACATTCACTTCCTGAAGGCAAACAAAGAGAGAAATTTTATTTGCCCAGAGAACCTGATGGTTATATAATTCCTTCATTTACAATCTTATTCAGTGAATAATGACTTTGAGAATCTCTTGCAAAGATTGGTTTTACATCTATATTAGCTTCTACACTCTTGCTAATTTGGAAACTCATCCATCATATCATTCCCTTAAAGACAAAATCTGCATAATAGCAGATTTAACTGAAGATTGCTGTAACCAAGGACATGATAGAAATGCAAGCAGATATTGGAACTCAATCCAATGATAGCATTTGATGCTGGACCACTCCTTCACTATATGTATCAGTCATTGATTCAGAGAAGGTCCATTGTTCTAGGCAAGTATTCATAAAATTACATTTCTTTCCAATCTGTCAGGATTGTGGGCCTCTCTCTTTCTTTGCAAAAGAGGTTGAGAAAGTAAGATGGAAATTTACACTTTCCCACTAACCATCAGCTCTTTTTTCCCCAGTGTTCTTTACTGTACCCACCACGTTTTCTCATTTGGTGCAGTATTCCACTTACTCAGAAAAGCTCTTTTCATTAGCCTTTTCACACACTAGCAGCCTGCCCTCAATACTTATGCAGAGGAGCATATTATAAAATGGCCCCTGCAGCGCTGTCTAATCACTAGCCCACCATCAGTGTCCTTAGAGCTAGCTTACTTCCATCATTCCATCAATCTCCCAATGTGCTAAAATTGGAAAGTCAGAAGGGACCATTGAGAATTAAAGAATTCATATATAGCATCCCTGACAGATGGACTTTTCTCCAGCAACAGAAAATCTCCCAAGTTCATCTGGTCCACTACTGAACAGCTCTTATTCCTCCACACAACCAGGTCAAGTAGAAGGCAAACAAGCCCTGTGAAATCTTATGGAATTGGAACCCTCAAAAACATGAAATATATAATTTTAGTTTTCAATGGTGCTGATTGTGCATATACACCTTATTCATCAAGGATCTGAACTGAGAATGCATTGTGTGGAACAAATAAGGAGTCATGTTGTGTACTTTGCCTTATGTAGGATTAGTCAAGACTTCATCTCAGAAGAACATAGAAAACAAAACCTTTATGTGAGTAAGCTGGTTATATGTGGTGTTTTTGGGATCCAAGCAAAGCCCTTGGTACATATATTAACAGATACTTGGAAATTAAACAGCATTTCAATATTCCATTGTCATCTGACTATTTGCTCTCCCTTTAACCCCTTGTGGGTTGAGCTGCACTCTCTGATCAGTCAGGCTCCAAAATGCATTTCCACTAGGGTGACATATAAGTACCTCTGTTTTTAAGAATCAAAATATTTTCTACATAAATGAAGCAGATCATCATACCTTCCATATTTTAAACTGAGCAAGGAAGCAAATGGTGCTGCTAAATACTAAAATCTGTGGTGTTTTTCTTTTCTTGTTCAAAATACTGCATTGCAGGCACATGTGTGGTTTGAAAAGCATGAAAATAACTCTGAACAAGTTGTACATTGTGAAAAATATGTTTAAAATGTGCCCTCTTTAACATTTCATCAATTAAAAAAATGTTGCCAGAAAAAACAAGCTGTACCAGACAAGACAGGAATGATTTAAAGGGATATTAAGAAGTTCAGCATATTTTTGTCTCTTGATTTTCATGATAACCACATGGTCAGAATTGGAAAAAATATGCTTAATGCAAAAGCACTGTGTCTGCAAGGAACAACCTGTTTACAAGACAGGACTCAAGTGGACTGTTCTACAACATTTCATGTAATTTTTGCTTATTGCTTCATAAACTAAAACATTATGTGAATATCTGGGATTCTCTGAAAAGTGTCCATAGTCCTAATACTAGGTTAACACTCTCTTTTAGGAGATCTTATCTGAATCAGCAGCTATGTTAGCTGAATCAGCAGCTATCTATGTTTCATTTATGCATGTTTAGATTCTGTAGTGAAAAGTCAAAGGGGCTGTGGGAAGCCTCTTCCTTTCTCTCTGGGCTTGAATCTAATCACTAGCATCAACTAAAGTAGATCTATTCAATAGAAGGGATATACACAAGTGTTGACTATTTGGAAATTGATCCAATGCGTCTACTCTAGTTGAGACTAAAGAACTGGATTTAGATTTGAGCACTTAAATTGTGGAGACGACTTGGACTTCCAGTTGGTAGGACTTCCGGTTTGAGAAGCCTTTCAAATTGCCTCCGTAAGGCTTCTTTGGTGACCCCGGACGTTCCGATCAGTGACCCCGATTTGGGTTTGGAAGCTTCCATAACCTAGATGGACACGGATTCATTGTGGTGAGGAGGCAGAAAGCACCAGGGTCTCAGACCGCAGCCACATTGCAAGGATCTTCTATAAAGAAGACCGGGACGCCACCAATTTCTTTTTCTTTTTCCTTTCTATTGTGCTTTGTTTCCTTAATGGAGTAAGCATGAGTAATTTATCAACTTAGTAATTGTTATGAAACTTGGAACTTGACTGACTTGGTCGAATAAGTTCTCTAGAAACTGTCATGCATGGACTATTTGGACATAAATAAACGTTTTGGGAAACTGAGGATTTTGAACAGCGCTTCAATAGCAAAATAGGAGACTTTGAGTTGGGAAAATCAGGCTTGAATTAAGTACATACTTTGTCAGGGATGATGGGAGTTGTAGCTCTTCACCTCTGGCTCTAACTCACCACCTTGTTATGCAGCAGAGCTGACCAGCTTTGATCAGTGGTTGATGCTTCTTTCCCAAGCAGCAGAGTTTCAGAAAATAGGCTGAAGACCCTGACAAACTCTCCAAGCCTTCTCTCTCTTCTTCCTGAGATGTCTCCAAACTTCTCCAGGATTCTTCTGGTTCTTGTATCTTCCCTCAAGACACCAGAAAACTCAGTAGTCTTATATAAAAGATCTACTTTATTCTACTATATATAAATACTATATGCCCTACAAATCACAATCTCTACTCCACCAAAATACTCCACACTACACCACAATATGCATTGGCAAACATTGCACCTATAGCCATTGTTAGTCACCACCCACTAGTCAGTTTCCACCCAGTGGGCGTGTACATTCATTTTGATTGGTTTACATAGATCATCCCATACTTAAGACCAACCCAAGTATTTCATCATTTTACCTTGACTACTTAATGAATCTCAGGTGTTTGCAATCTATAACAGGTGTTTTCAATATACACTCTATAACTTTGTCCTTGGCTCTCAAGGCTTCCAAATTACATTATCCTTTTCACCTGTGTAGCTTCATGATTGTTCCTGCTTAGTCACTGTGACTATCACATACATATTTTATTTCTATTACTGTATGTCCCATGTTGCATTTTCCTTAACATACTTAACTAAAGCCGTTAATTTGAACTAGAAAATTAAAAAGAGAAGTTATAAATTTTGTGTCGGAAGCTGCTTCACTTTTGGACTGACTTTAATACTCAAGAACGTCTCCTTCCTTCCTCATCTTTTGGCGGGGGGGAAGAGCGGCTGGAGAGTTAATATTGGGGGCAAAACTTTATAGGATCCCCCCTTGTTGAATAAAAAAGTGGCTGGCGATTCAGTATTGGTGACAAAACCACATAAGATTTGCTTGGGACTATATATTTAACATCCCGGGGTAGGAATTAAGTAATTGATAAAGGGTTAACCTACCGAACGGAGGAGGAGGAGACGTGGGGAGAGCTGAGAAGGGAGGCAATGCGGTCAACCTTGAAAGCCTTGGCGCAGCTGGAATATAAAGTAAGGAAGTAAGGAAGTCGGATAAGGCTTGAGGTGGGTCTCCTGAAATGATTGACTGTTGACTGTTGAAGAAGGAAGGAGGATAAACGGGGAAGTGACATCACAAGAAGGAGAGATAGAGACGGAAGTAGAAGGACTGAGAGCCTTCAACTATTGATAGTGAAGATAGAGTGAAGATAAAACGACGGTCCTCCAGAGCAGAGACTTTACCAGGAAATCCTCCGAGACTGAGATTGAGACTTATACGATAGAGACATTGATCCAAGTGAACAAAGAGGAGAGCTGCGATGTTTGAAAGACTGTGATACTTTGGATGTGACATGCTATAATTCCTGAAGAATTTGCCATCATTGCCATCCTCTGAGGCTGAGAGCGTATGACTTGCACAAAGTCATCCACTGGAGTTGGCTAGCTGAGCAGGGACTTGAATCCTGATCTTCACAGTTGTAGTCCAATGCTCAAACCAAAGTTTTAATTATCACCTTTAAAAAAATCAACAGAAAGTTTGTTTTGTTTTGTAGTTATTAAATTATCTTTATGTAGACACCATCCAGATTAACACATTTTTTCCCAGCAGCTCTTGACTATCGAAATACCTGATATTGTAGAAGTCTGCAAATTGTGTCTTATGAGGGGGTATCATAAATAATTACTATCTGGAAGTTATTATTTTATATTGATGAAGTGTTGTCAGTGTCATCATTGGCCCCTAAGTGCATGATGTTGTGAAAATCAGCTCATTGTGTCCTTTATGTTTGTGACAAGTTGTGCTGGAGATGAATAAAGTGTAAAATCCTCATAAGGCACAGTCTTCAGACTTCTACAATAACGGTACTCAAGAGGGTCAAGAAATGATGGGGGAAATGTGTTAATTTGGATGGTGACTACATGGAGATAAATTAACAACTACAAATCAAAACAAAAATTAATAATAATTAATCATTAAAACTTTACAATGCCCCCTCAAACATCACTTGATTCTCTTGGTGATTAGCATACTCTCCTCTTATTGTCGGTTCTATTGACTTAACTAGTAAGAGTCCAGACAGCCTGTATGTCCAGAAGCTCCTCTTGCCCACTGCTTAGTGGAGCCAGTGATGATGCAGAACACAGCCCTTCAACTAAACAACTCCAGAGTTTGGATGAATCTTGTGGAGGTGGGAGTAATTCTGAGTTAGACCAAGTTAGATCAAGATTTTTCTTGATGTTGAAGCAAATGGTGGCTACCAGCCCTAAGAGCAGGAATGGGACCCATAGGGATTTTCCATTTTGTCACAAGCTTTTTCTCTAACTTCCAGAAGTTTTTTATATTTTAGCAAGATATACCTGCATTTAAGAAATCACATAAGTGTCATTTGAAGAAAAGTTGCTATGGTGACAACCTCATTAAAACACTACAATTGGGAAAGATAACCTGCATTCAGAATGTTAGAAAGATGTCATTTATAATGATGTTTAATGTGGTAAAAAGTCAAAGTATAGTAGACTTTTGTGAAAGAGAGTCTGCTAATTTGAATTATGTGAAAACATGAAAGATGGATCCATGTATTGCTGTATTAATCAGGTGTTATAAAAAATCTAACTCAAGCCAGAATAGTCATCCCACACTTTCTTGAATTTCAGATTCCTTTCTGACATTTGGTCTCTGCAAGAAAGATCAAATGGTTTACTGTGTTATTTGAATTCCTGCTACTTTTTGTAAAAAAATTAGCCAATGACTTGCTGGATTTTTGGACGTCCTTGTTTCTTCCCCTATCACCTTTTTTTAAAAAATGATAGAAATTAAATTGACATCTAGCCTGATGAAGAGTTCTGAGGAGCAATTGAACACTTCTGTGGCATTTTGGTTGACTATAATAAATGTATTACCCAACTCTGATTTTCATCTTTCCTTATTTTTCTTCTGTGACCCAACAGGGTTTGATTTGTTACAATATTGCTTCAAGTGTATATGATTAGAGATCCTGTATGCTCTCTTTAACAGTGAGGTCAAAACACTGTCAGTTATTTTGTCATAATGGTGGGTAATTTTGGCTCTTTTGTAGATTGCACTATATGCTTTCCAGATTGTTAAAAAAAAAAAAAAACATTCCCAGAGTGTGGTGCTTCACATAAGGCTTGAACAAAGACCATGCAATTCCAAATAAGTCAAATCTTGTGGTTAAATAGAGTTTTTATATGCATATGTTTAAATATGGAAAATTATGAAATGGAGATTAGATCAATAAAAGAGGTTGTATTCCCCATTTGACTATGATATGAATGCACCTTTTAAATCAAATTTGACAATGTAAATTTGAAACATATTACAACTAATTCTCATATTTCAGAAATGTTTATTTCAACCACAGTTTAGACAAAATTCTTCCAATTGCTCTCAGACATTTTATCAGCTAATACAATTTTTTCAGTTCCAACTGCTTACTGCTAAACTGGTTAGTCTTTTCTTCATTCAAAATCATCAGCTTTCACATGTAGTCATATCAGGCAGCATCCTCTTAGTAACATGACACATTTGTAAATGTGGCTTGCAAATATGTAATTGTTGCTTTTGTCTCTTTTCGATTGGGTCACAGGAGCTATTTTTTGGCCCTTTGTGCACTATCCAAAATCTTGTGTGCTTCACAACAGCTGTCAAGCCCTGGGATGGGAAGAAGATGTTGTGTGTGTGTGTGGAATGGACACCATGAAGAATGTGGCTTCTCTGGCCTCCCATAGGGAGAAAAAGGAAGGCATACTCTCTATGAGTGCCCCCTTGTTTCTTCTCCCCTCCAAGCTGAGACCAGTAGTTTCTTCATCATCTCAATTGCTTCCCTCCTCTCTCCCTTCCCACTGATGTGTAGCAGCAGTATTTAACATTGACCAAAGTGGTGTGAAAAACACAGGACTGCACAATCAAAGCATTATGTTCCACCTGCTCACTGTAGGATCTCAGCAATCATCTCTATCTCACATCACTAATCTGACTTCCCTTTTCCTAGTCTTCAGTAACAAGTTTCTTAACTCTATTGGAGGGTATTTTCTCTAGGGGTAACAAGGCTATATTTTTTTCCTGGTCCAAAATAATCCAAATAAACAATTTGGATTATTTTTGAAATTCTGTGTGTGATTGACACAGCACATAACATAGGAGAATGCCATGTTTAATTTAACAATCTTTGGAAATTAGGTGATTTAAATTAAATGATCTGGAGAAAGGTCTTTATAATGAGAAACAAAAATTAACAGCTTACATATAAATGCTGTGATGTGATCATAGAGATGCAAGATAGTTGATATTTCTTGTAAAAGTGACCTTATAAATCTCACGTTCTGACACACGTTACTTCATATTTTATCAACAAGCAAAATCCAACTATCTGAGGGATCACTTTAAGTGTCGGCTGATAACATTTGCTAGTCACTTCTGAAGTAGGATTCCTGGAATGTTGAGGAGACAAAGAGGGAACAAATGCTAGAGATAAAACAGTTTTCCCATTAGGTAGAGTGAGGAGGCCACTGCAAACAGCTGATTTTGACCATAGAAGAAATCTGTAATTCATTTCCTATGATTGCATTTTTTTTATTTTTTTTTACTGTAGGTGGTTTCAGGTCACCTCCAACTTATGTCAACCCAATTATAGTTCTTTTGGCTAGATTTAGTCAGAGAACATTTGCCATTGCCTTCCTCTGAGGCTGAGAAAGTAACTTGCCTAGGGTCACACAGTGGGTTTCCCTGGCTAAATAGGGATTCAAACTATGTTCTCCCAGATTCCTGTTCCAACAGTGAAATCACTGCACCATGCTGGCTCATTGTATTTTTTTTTACTGCCAGAGAAAACTGTTGATGGAAATTTCTGTCTCAGGTGCCAAGAATAACTTAACCAGTCTTGGATACTATAGGACACCATTAGCTAGTCTGCTCACACAGCAAAATGTCTTGAGCTGGACCTAGATACAAATTCAGCCTCCAATTTGATGCCTGCCCAAGTCCCATTTTAGATGTGCTACTGAATATTATCAGCCAACTGCAAAAGAGATCAAAAAGGCAGCTGGTACTACTTGTAAGTTACTCTCAAACTCACTTATGTTATAGCCATTCATTGTAGACCACCAGCCCTTCTCTATAGCAATTAATTCTTGCAAAATCTCCTGCTACAGCAGAGAATTTAATTTTCCCATTCCATCTGTGGAGATTTTTTCTTGCCCAATCAGATATGCAGCAACTGTAAGATAAAAATCAAGTATCTACATTCCCCCGAAAAAACATCTGCTGGACTGCAAAGTTAGCCAAAGAAGGATTCAGCTGTCGATGAAATCAGATTGGTGACAATCATAATGCAAAAGAGTGGGCATTCAATGACGGAAGTATATTAATGTGTATTTGGATTTCATTATTTGAAATCTATGATTTAATAACTTTAATTGACAGACATAATGCATGAGTACAATACATTCTGGAAGTAGTTTTAGGGTTTATAACAAGTGAAGATAATTGTAAATGAAAAATGAAAGAAAACTTCATGGCTTAGTAAATGAGTAATTAACCTTTCAACTCTACAGCTACACATGGAATCCTGGCCAGAGTGACTGAAACAGTCCTAATGATTGTTAAAGAGTGCAATAAAATTAATTTGATAGTTTTGGATTGATTTCTTTTCTTTGCCTTTTCCTGGAGTTCTACTTGCAAGGACGTTTCCGCCTTACTTATCGACACATGTGTGACTAAAGCAGGAGTAGGCAACCTTTCCCCTTTAAGGGCCGAAGGACTTCAGCTCCCAGAATCCCAGGAGCTATTGGCCAACATGGGACTATTGGCCAACATGGCCGAGGCTTCTGGGAGCTGAAGTCCCTCAGCCCTTAAAGGGGAAAGGTTGCCTACCCCTGGACTATAGCATTGAAAAAAGATGAATCCCCTCCCCACTTAAAGACTACAATTACTGTTTCATTGGTTCCAAGTGCACCAAGGAATAAAGATTTTAATTGTCAGGCCCATATGGTCCTTACAGTGCTAGCAATAAGAGCAAAGTCTTTGGAATGGCAAGTATGCATTTCACCATATTTATTTGTGCCACTAATTCAGCCCAGACCCTAAAGCATCTGAAAAGCAGAGGGTACTTCCACATGAATGATTCCTGGACTCATCAGTCAGAAGATACTGTGCAACTATTCTGACCTTCCTTTCTTAATGGATTTCTGTAAGAAATAAGACAGAAGAAGCAGTAGGGAAACACAGGAGGACTACAAATGAAAGACAACATCATCTGGACCTCCCATTCTGTTCTAAGTTTAAGTTAGAAAACAAAATTCTTTAGACTTTGAATCTCAAATCCACAAAACATCAATACCTTTACTAGGCCAACTAAAATACATAAAATACATCATGCAAATGTTTGAAGCTTCATTACTTCTTTATCAGGCAAAGATGTCAAAAATCATACCGGAGAAGAAAAAGAACAATGCTAGAGTCACAGCCCTACATTTTATCTCAGATGTTACTTCTGTTGTCAGTTAAGATGGTGAGCAGGGATCTCAATGCAGGCAGAAGCCACTCCCTTTCTTGGCCATCTTGGCCTTGTGGGATGAAAGTAAAAGGGCAATAAAAGACAGGTAATAAAATTTACCTGAGAGCCAGTGTGGCGTAGTGGCTTGAATGCTGGATTACAACTCTGGAGACCAGGGTTCAAATCCTGGCTCAGCCATGTAGGCCCACTGGGTGACCTTGGGCAAGTCACACTCTCACAGCCTCAGATGATGGCAAGGGCAAACCTCTTCTGAAGAAATTTGACAAGAAAACTCCATAATAGGTTTACATTAAGGTTGCCATAAGTCAGAAATGACTTGAAGGCACATAACAACAACATTAAAATTTAAACTCCATGAGTAACAGAAAAGTAACTTCCATGAGAACTTACTTTTTTTTGGAGGGGGGGGGACTTTTAGTCTGTCTTGAAGCACTCACAGTCTAAAGAAAACATTTTTGTCACCCAGATAACACATGCTATTTGGTGAGTAAGAAATACAACAAATAAATCAGTAGTGGATGAAGTGTGCCCCCCAAGCCTTTATTGTGATCTGAGGCTTGCCTGAAGTCTGCCCTCCCCATGTCACAGAACACTGGAAAAAAGTAGTCATTGTTATATGCTGTCAAGTTGTCCAAAGTATGAAAGCTTCAGTTTAGTCATTTTGGCTTCAAGGGTTTCCAAGATCAGACAGGCTTTTGCTGAGGAGACAGATTACATGTGCCAAAAAGCTATTGAACAGCATCAGTGTCAATGTGTGTGGGGGGTGGGGTGGGAGGGTGGGGTGGGGTAGGATGTGACTGAGACATTTATCCTAAATGCACTTTATATATATTGATGTTTAAAATGTCATGCATTTTATTAGTGCATGGCAAATAATAACAATAATAAATAAAAGCAAAGTATTTAATGTATCAGTAAACTGTTGTAACAAACTGATTATAGACAGTTCATACACTTCTTGTTGGCACAACTCTGTAACAGCACTTGTATTCATTTGCAACTTACAGATTTTGCAATAAAAAAGAGAGGAACATTGGCCAGACTATTAATTAAATCACACAAGGACATTACTTTTGCATCCACAAATTAAAGTCTGTATACTGATTTAGTATTAAGAGTCTATAACACCCAAATCACTACATTCACATTTACTGGCAGTAGATTTTGATTCTGCATGTTTTCAATATTATTTTTCATATCTACTTCTAATTTAGAAGTTAATACAAATCTCAATTGAAAATATATTTCTGATTTATCATCACTGTGAAAATGGTTTACAGTTTGCTTCCTTGAATCTGAACACTGTTTGAGAAACTTTTACATACATCACAAATATATAGAAAACTAATACTAGGCTGAAAGGGATGTAATTCTTCACTAATGTTCTTTTCAAAGGAAGCAATAATTAATTTCATAAATTTTCTTCCCACTGCAAGGAAATCTTGGAAAACTGACCAGTTTTTGGAACTATTCACAATTTGGGACTTTATTCTATGAAAAAAAGGCATATGCAGATTTGGCTATTTTTCACAGAAAACCATATTTCCTATGTAGGGAAAAAAAAAACATTTTCTCTGCAGAAAAATGTTATTTGCTGCACAAAAATGCTGGGGGTTTTGTGCCAAACAACCACATGTGAATCATGCAGAATAATCCCCAGCTACAGCATTTTCTGCACAAGAAACTATATTTTCAGTAGAGGAAATAATATTTCTGTACAGAGCTCCTCCTGAATCGAACCAGTGTGTGAAGTGGACATAAGGCCATGCTGTTTAATCCACGCCACCACCAATGCACCACAGTCCCCTCTACTAGCCTTGTATTTAGCTGCCACATGTGTGCTTAGACATATTGGCTTATAGAGCCAGGCTCTCCTCTTGCACTCTCTTTTACATGGGGCCCAGATCCCCTCTTACACAGAGGATTTGAACTCACCTAGGGAACCTATTCTCACTGAAAATATAATAAGTGACAGAGAAGAGATGTTAAGCAGCACAGCCCCAGTAGAACAATGTACACTGGATGAATACGTATGGGGGGGGGGGGGTCATGAATACTTCCCTGCTGATGTTATTCACCACATCAACTAACCTACTAAAGGTATATTGACTTTTAAATTGCAGCAATTTTGTGACTACCTTTAAATCTCATTAGTAGTTGTATATGAACTGTAGTATGGTGACAAAAGAGCTGCATTTATTATTTAACATACATTTTGCTCTCCTTGAAAAAAGGTGAGGACAATCACCACTTTTTTTCCTATTGTTTCCTGTATTTTTGTATACAATAGCAATGCCCTTCTTTTAAAAGGTCTTCTTGACCTCAGCACGATGGTTGCTCTTGCTGTCATTTTTATCTGAAGTTTCAATGAGATGAAATTTATCCAGGAAAGGGTTTATTTTGAGACTATGGATTTATTTAAAGATAAAGGAAAAATTCACTCACAATGACTGTGAAGGAAGAATTATCATGAAGAATGAATGAACTGTATGGCATTTCCTATCCTCTTGTATATTTATTCTATTTTTACTGTTGTTAAGAATTTCATATCCTGCTGAACAGCTGAAGAGAAAATAAGAACTAGAAAACTGTTACTTATACAGCTTTCCTACCTATAGTAGTGCTTGCAATACAATTTATGAGGAACTTAAGGGTAGCTGTGCAAATCCCAATCATAAACATCCTATTATGCCAAAAGGGGGTGCCTGCCCCATTTAAATTTCTGGGAAGGTATATTCCTGGACCCTAAACTATTTGAGAATTATTTCTGACTGTGAATGTTCCCTTTGGGGGCAAAGTGCTTGAATGTATGTTGGCTGGGAGCTTAGACATTCTTGGAACAAACAAAATATATTTCAATTTGGCTTCAGAATATAGATCATGGCAATGTTGGCTAAATTGTTTTAAACTGCTTAAATCATTTTAAAGCTTTTCTTAAACTTATTTATTGACTGCCTCACCCTGAAACATTTTGATACCAGGTGAGAATGAGCATTTTAAATAAATAAATAAATAAATAAATAAATGTATTATTCCAATGAAGATATTAATCACTGGAAATCAAAAGGATAGATGGAACCTACAACTAATTCTGACTTTTCTCTCTAAATCTAGTGTTAAATGCATCTCCACATTTAGTTTCAGTCCAACATTGGTAAATATCACACATCTGAGAGCTTGTCCATATGTGGCCTTGTTATCCTAAAGGAGACCACACAGTTCTGCTAGGTCACACTACTATGCACTTTTACTTGGGACATAAACTCACAAACATATAGGTTCAGGCTATATTGCCTGCAAGGCTTTGAGAAGACTAATGAATACAGCTTGTTGCATCTCTAAGATTGTTGCTACTGCTGCTCCCACTGTGAGCCTGCATTTGCCACCACTATTCCCTCCAACTCTGCCCAAGCACCTATTCTTGCTTATTAAACACTTAGTTGCTCAGTTGGTGGAGTAGATCAGGGCTGGGCTGAGCTGGACCAGCAGCACCACTAGCTGGGTCAGTTCCTCCTGAGGTACTGGGGAAGATGCCACTCAGCATCATTAATAAAGGCTCAGCTAAGTCAGGTGGAGGAACCAGTAGCGGTGAAGTTGAGGGAGAAGATGGCAACTCAGCCCTCTGCATGGTGCCAGTGGAGGAAGCAGTAACAATGATGCAAAAGAGAAGAGGGCTGAATCCATTACAAATATGTTGCTGGAGCATAGCAGTGACTGTGATGAAGGAAGATGTCTCCTCCTCCTCCTCATCATCATCATCTTCCTCCTCCTCTGGCTGCAAGGTGAAAAGAGAGCAACCTGGAACTTGCTGTTAGTGGCACTGCTTCTGCCTATCATTCTATGTCAGGAGGAGGGAGAAGCCATGGAACTAGCACTTAGCCCAAGGGTGCTATGGTGTAACCATGCTAGGAGCAGAGGATGATCACACCTTGCATTATGCCCCATGAAGGAGAGGAAAGAGTGGCAGCATCTGTCATCTTTGCTGTGCACCAGGGGCAACATGTTACTAAGAGCCAACTCATCATCCCTCTCCTCCTCATTTCTACTTCCTTCACCTAGCCTAGCCAAGCCTTCAAGAGCAGCTGCCTGAGCTAGTTGTACTGGAGATGTTTTGTCCCATAACTATACTCCTTGTTTTTAAGGGGAAAACGAAGCTTGGAATTGGAAAAAAATGGGACATTTTAAAAGATGGTGAAAAGATGAGACGGCAGATAAGGATGGCTGTCTCACTTAAACTTAGACAGTTGCAGAGTGCGTAAACCTAATGTGTTAAAGAGCACAGATGCTCATAGAATCTTACTGAATTTCAACAGATGCTCCTGCACTTGAAAAGAAACACATGCCATTTGCTGTGGCTAAATCAAGATTAGATGGGCTTGCTCTTACAGCTGAGCTCTCAAACACCACATCCTAATGAGTGGAACCAGAAGCTCAATCTAGATTTGTTATGTGCTATTTATCATTGGTCTAACCTGTTAATGGATTTTATGAACATCCAATTCATTTTTAATATGAGATACAGATGGTGTTCTTTGAAGATGGAAAGGTTTGCAGCCGGAAATGGATACTGAAGAGATTTTAGAGCAACAAGTTGTTAAGACAAGGCAGAAAGTCTGACCTTATGACCCCTGATGGATTTTGAGAATAAATACACTCATCCCTCCACATTTGTGGCTTTGGCTTTTGCAGATTTGATTATTCATGGATTTTATTAAGATGTTCTCTCTAGGGATATCTAGGTCGTCCAGTGCAACTGTATGGTCAGCTTTAACCAAAAGTCACAACGAAAGACCTAGAGATTCCTAAAGAGAACACTCCACTAGGCATTTGTAGCTCCTCCAGCTCCAATTCTATGATCAATGTCTGGCAGATGTTGACCACAGAGTTGCACTGAAGGACCTAGATATTCCTAGAGAGGTGTTCTCAGGTAAAAACATAGTGTTCTTGTTATTTGCAGTTTTTTTCACAATTCATGGGGACCCTGTGACCCCAACCCCAGCAAATGTGGAGGGACAAGTGTACTTTAAGTGGCATTTGGAAGAAAGTACCTGTGCATATCTTGTGACTGGATCATGAGAGCTGTGAGCAAATTCCGATTTTTTCCTTTCTCAGTGAATCTCTCAAAAAACTTTAGCTCTTCATCAAGGTCTGTGACTGTGTAGATTATGAAATTTTTCTCTTTCTTCTTGATTACAGTTATGGGAGAATGTATGGACTCATTTGTCAACAAAATTTAAACACAAATAACTAGGAGTGCAAAAGAAAAAAAATAAACAGCCTTCTATTTGTTCTTAACTATAATGATTGGTATGAACTTATAAGTATATGGAATCACTTGAGCTTACCAGTTTACTTTCACTTCTATTCTGACATAAAATGTGTGCAACACCCCAGAACTGTTCAACTGCTCCAAAGTGTGTCATATTTTCCGATACCTTATCTGTATAATATTTTCTTGATGCTCTTTAGGGAATAATTTAATAACAACTTGACCTAGTATGGCCCCATAAAAAACTCATTAACTTTGATGGGACTATAGTAGTGAGTGAGTGTCACTCACCTGACAAGAGCATCAAATGTGTTAATGCACTTCCAAATATGAAGAAAACTGAAGTCTGACACATCCATAGTTCAAGAAACTCATGCCTAGCACTAGACAGAAAAAAATAGATATTCAAAAAAGGTAAAATTTAATCTTCTAACAGCAGCATCTACCTTTCCACAGAGCAACTAAAGCATCATGTAAGTTTCAATGCTGTAATATAGAAACTCAAGTCTATATGCTCAGATTTTCCTGTGGAAAATAAATCCAGGAATATAAATCTGAAAAAAAATGACTTACCTTTTAATAAGTTTTATCAGCCATGTGGGAGGATTTGTGGAAGGTAATGATATACATTTTATTTGGCTGTATAAAATGAATTCTATATAATTATGTGTGTAAGAGAAAGAGAGGAAGAGTGGACTGAGGATAACTAAAGATGAAATAATCAAACTGCCTCTCTTTTTCAGTTCATGTGTGCTTTTAGTTATATTTTCCCTAACATCCTCATAACTTTTTCTACCACCATCAGAAATAAGGTAATATTTACTAATATCTCAGTCTTTTGATAGAATAAGTATACAGAGATAGATGTAATAGATGGAGAAATGCAAAGAAAATTAAAAAGTGAAATGATTTTTCAATAAACATTTTAATTGAGGAACAAACATAAGTGAACAATTTGTAAGAAATATGAGTTCAGATCACTTTATGTGACAGTGTTTTACTGTCCCATTCTTCACATCACAAACCTCCTGGAAAGTTGGTGTAGGATATAGTTTGCATTAGATACAGTGGCAAGGAGAAATGGCAAAAATCACTGAAAGCTACTGTGGTTATATGCTAACCAAATGATGTTCCTTTAGAACATGTTTTGTTTCATTATTTTCAGCATTTTTTAATCTAGATATCATCATGATGACACAGATCAGCTCTTCCCAAATTTAGTTCTCTCCACATGTGTCATATGCTGTCATCCTGACCAACTGACTGTGCTGTTTGGGGATGATAGAAGCTGTACACAACATATTTGTCATCAGATTGAGAAAAATCTAGCAAAATAAAATAAAATAAAATATCTCTTGTCTAGAAACACGTCTGTGCGACCTCATATACAGCTTTTCTAGAACACAAACATATAGTGCCACAGATTATTGTGTGGATAAAATTATCACATTCAAAACACACTTGACAGCAAAGAAATTCTGCCAGTCATTGAGCCAGTCATGACTCCAGAATTAGAAATAGGAAAAAAGAAAGAATTATGTTCCTTCAATTTACCACAAATGCATATATCTGCATCTATAACATCTGGTATTACCCATACTCCAATATTCTATGTATACATGTGAAATGTGGACAGTGAAAAAAGTTGATGGGAAGAGAATCCACTCATTTAAAAAAGTGGTTTTAAAAGTGAGTTCTGCAGACTGCCAAACAACAACAGCAAATCTAGTCCAAAGTCTCCCTATAAACCACAATTAGGAAACTGAGAATGTTGCACTTTGAATATAACATGAGAAGGCATGACTCATTATAATTTTTTCTTATGTTTGATAAAGTAGAAGGCAGTAGGGAAAAAGGAAGACTTCATTATAGGTGCATAGAATCAAGAAAGCCACAGCCCTGAATTTGCAGGATCTTAGCAGAGCTGTAAATAACAGGATGTCTTGAAGATATGTTACCATAAGTTGAAACCAACTTAATGCCAATTAATAACAACAAATACTCATAAAGTTATCTCATGACTCATAATTGGGAGGAAAAAACTTTGGAAATGAACAGGATTAGATATCCCAATCTTACCAATGTTTTGTAGGAAGGAACTACAATTGATTTTAGTTCATCTAACGTCTTGGGAAATCTGCCTATACAGTACTTGCAACTTGAGATGAAATAGCTATAGATCTAGGACACTAAACTATTCTAACAATATTATTCTCATTGGGGACAGGAAATATAGTACTACAATTGTGGCCCTCCATATCCACGGATTCTTTATCCATGGATTGAAGCATCCATGGTTTGAAAATATTTAAGTATAAATTCCAAATAGCAAATCTTGTTGCCATTTTATACAAAGGACACTATTTTACTATGTCACTGTATTTAATGAAACTTGAGCACCCATGGATTTTGGGATCCACGGAGGGTGGTGCTGGTGGTTCTGGAACCAAACCTCTGCAGATTACAAGGGCTTTACCCTTTCCACATGTGGCATCAAATCCAAGTTTACCTTGTCTGCTAATGAACTAAAAATATACATTTCCTTTAGATAGCTTTAAAAGATTTTTAAAAACCATTCAATGTTGATTTTAATGCCCTAAATCTATAGGATGGACCATTTTAAATCACTGAAGATGGTATAATGGAAACAGTTTACCATAGTTTGTACACAAACATCTTTTGTTCCACTGTCATTTCTAGACAAAATGATTCTGAAGCCCTTCAAAGCCCATGAGAAGTGATAATAATGGGAAGAGTATGGCAAGCTCGTCCAAGAACACATATAATTCCTTGATCTTTCAGGAGAAAGCATTATTTTTGTTTTCTCAGCAAAAGACTCTCGATCCCAATTATGGATGTGATTGTAAAACTGTAAAAATAAGAAAAACAGTTGCTAGTTTTGTACTGAAAAGCTTATTCAGATGTGTTGATGTAGCAGGTAGGTTGCCTAACCATTCCTGTGATTCTACCTAAACAAAAAGTTGGACAAGCATTTTTGAAAGTAGGAGAACATTGATGGTTTTTGTTTAATTTGTTACATACAGCACTCTTGTTCATGGTATAAAATATCTCTTCAGTGAGCAGACACCTTCCATGTGTGGAAAATGTAATTCAATGTGATCTTTTCAAAAAAGCAAGCAGAGATATATTTCTTTGGGATAATGAAAATGATTGCTCCTAAAATGTATTTTGCACACAATGGCTTTAGGATGTGTTACCTTTGTTCCATGTTGTGTGCATGTGTGCGTAACCGCCACACACCTCAACCCATGTTTCTTCTTATCTTCTGCAATCTACATCACAGGATTATTCAAAGAAAAACAACTTGAGTTCCTTAGACCTTTGTCTTTGTTCATTTCAAGGAGAAAGACTGAAACTTCTGAACTGCCATTAGATAAAAACTCAGTGGTGGTAAAATCCTTATGGGATTCCATGAATTCTTATTTCTAAAAGTTTTATTTCAATAGCACCTGTCCTCCTCAACTTGAAGGATAAAGTCAAGAGATTGCCATGTACAAAAAGTCATGAAGGAATGTCCTATTGATAAAAAGAATAAGACAAGAGAAAGTCCTTGGTGCTTTCATCTTAGCTGAAGGAGGGGAAAGGTATGTATGTTCTTATTTCTTAAGTAAAGCTATATCTCAACAACACATGGTTCTGTCAGAACATCAAATCATTCAAGATGAAGCGTAATGTGAAAACTTATTTAGGGACACCCTGCTGGCTATAAGAATATGTTACGGGACAATGCGTGCTGTAGCAGTAACTTTTCAAATACACACACACATACTTTTTGAAAAATCAAAGAGTTATACTATTTAGAGTTTTGTCTAAATAGGTGTACCTTTCTTTCTTCTTCCCCAAATCAGCATGCATCCTTATTAAATGCATCACTTGGTGACATAAGTATATCACTAGTTTTCTTGACTTATGAAGAAAATACTATTATTGGGAGACAAATTTAAGTTTAGCATTGTTAGGAATGGTACAGAAGGAAAGCACACACCATAAGGGTAGGCCTCAAATGGAGGCTATCACCTAAAATCACCACAAGTTGCTGCATTTATTTATTTGTTTAATTGTTTTAGTCAGACTGGGTAATCTGTCATATTTTTATAAAGTTTTTTTTAATGCTGAGTTGTTTTAATGCTGAGATCCAATATGATATAACCTTCAGTTTTTATGAACAGGAAATTTCAGTCATGCTGCAGAAACATGCTTCAGAAAGCTGGTGTGAGAAACAGTGGGTGCGATTACGGTCTGCCTTCCATATCCATGCATTTTTCATCCTTGGATTCAATCATCCATGTCTTAAAACTATTTAAAAAAACAGAACAAAAAATACACAAAGCAAACCTTGATTTTGTCATTTTATATAAGGGACCCAATTTTACTACACTACTTTATATAATAGGACATGAACATCCATAGATTTTGGTATCTGGGGAGAGTGTGTCTCGTGAAACCAAACCCTAACAGATACCAAAGGCCCACTGTATAGCATGATGTGAATTAGTACTTTTAAAAAAAAACAAAACAAAAACAAAACACAGTTGCAAATGACTTGGATGCTATTTCTCTGTTCACAAATGAAAGGGCACTCTTTGTTTAGAAAAATACTAAATCTAGTAGAGGAGCTCACTGAAGGAAAAGGAAAAGTTGGACTCCACTTGATCTTCTCCCACTCCCACTCCCACTATTCCAGGGGATCACCCAGTCCTCAAGATTAAAGTTTTGGGCTGAAAGATTGGAGTTTTGGGCTGACTGGTGCTTCCTCTTTCAGCCAGCAGGAGCCTCCTATGAGTAGAACCCCACTCATAAAATTGTCATGCCAGCAGAAAGAAAGTTAGAATCTAATTCAGAATAATAGCAATAGAAAATGTTCTAATGCATACTGTCATTTTTATAATTCTGAATATATCCAAAATAGTTATTTGAATCCAGGTCTTGGAGCCCTTGCAAGCCAGTGTGGTATAGTGGCTTGAATGTTGGACACCAGAATTTAAATTGCCGTTATGCCATGGAAACCACTGGGTCACTTTGGGCAAGTCACATGTCTCAGCCTGAGAAGAAGGCAAGGGCCAAGTCCCACCCCAAGAGAAATCCCTTGATAGGTTCACCTTAGCATTGTCATAAGTCAAAAATGACTTGAAGGTCTGCAACAACAATAACTTGCAGGTCTTGTATCCCACCGTTATCCCTAAAATGTTTCTTGTATCTTGTGGTTCCAGATGGCCCTGCACCTCATGCTATTTTTAAAAAGATGTTCATTTAAAATACACAACAACAAAACTTCTTCATGTTTGGCAATGCAATTGAATTTAACATGGGTTAAGTTTTTACCTAGGAAACCAATACATTTTAGGAGCATCACAATCATTCTGGCAAATGTCATTCATGAGAATGTGACAAATGTTTGTCATGCACACTTGAGCACAAACACACATTTAAAAAATGCACATTTTATTAAGACTAGAAATATTGTATGTGGTGAGTTGTAAGCACCAGAAGGTGGTAGTAGATGAGGGAGTAAAATATATTGTATGCATATTTATTTTTATGTGTAAATATGAAGTGTCACTACAACACATTTTGACAACGAGTTGTCTCCCTAGGGAAGTAGATAAGCAAGAAGTACTTATCTAAATCAACTTTTAAAAATGTTAAAATCAGCCCTTTTCTCTCCCCTGCTTAGTGCTATTAGTTCTGTATAACATTATTTTAATGTCAAACTGCAATATAAGAACTGCTTAACAGGATGCTTCCCCCCATGAACACAATTATACTGAAAAAAATCAAATTATATGTTTTCATAATGACTCTATGCCTCTAGGTCTGAACAATGCTTTGTGTTTTGTTACTCACATAACAGTTTTTTCACTTATATACACCATCTTTTGAAAAATGTTCAAGTAAATTTGTGTTTCATTTTGGCTGCTGCTGATAAAATGGTAGTTTTCTTTACTGTAACATAAATGTGGCTGGCATCTTCATTTTTGCACCATATTTTGCTACACAACATCTGAACATGTACATCTTTGAAGGCAAAGAATGAATATTTTTACCATTTTTCTTCTCACTGCAAGAAAACTGCAACATAATTGGAGAATATTTACAGATCAGTACTTATTCTCTTCAAATAAATAAATAAATGAATAAATAAATAAAATGCATATACAGTGGTCCCTCCACATTCACTAGGGTTAGGGGCACAGGATCCACATGAATGTGGAAAAACCGCAAATAACAAAAACACTATGTTTTTACTTGAGAGAACACCTCTCTAGGAATCTCTAGGTCCTCCAGTGCATCTGTGGTCAACATCTGCCAGACATTGACCATAGAATTCTGCTGGAGGAGCTACAAATGCCTAGTTTTCTCTGGGAATTTCTAGGTCCTTCAGTTGGTTAAAGTTGACCATAGAGTTGCACTGGAAGATCTAGAGATTCCTGGAGTGAACATATTAATACAATCTGTGAATAATCAAATCTGCAAAAGTCAAATCCACAAATGTGGAGGGATGACAGTAGACTTTCAAAAATTGTGTTGAGGATTGGATTTCAAAACCAAAATGCACAGCATTTTATGCACAGCATGTCAATTTCTAAATAGCAAACGTCCAAAAAGTTTGCTGTATAGAAAACCACATTTTTTGTGCAGAAAATTGTATTTCTGTGTAGCAAGTACTGGCTGAGATTCTGCATTAAATACATAAATAAGATATTGTAGCTGTGCTTTAACTCCCCATCTGACACTGGAAACCCACCTTAAAATCCAGTAATCCACTCTGTGCTGCTACTGAGAAGACCTGTGATGCTTGGTATAGCTGACTGGTTTTTTATGTGGGTTTCAGGGTCATTTGCAGTCATGGTAATCATGTCATGATCACATATGAGAATATAAAGCAGTTACAATATTCCAAATCTAACTCAGGACACCATAACTGACTAACAGAATGCCAGCCTCTCTTGTTTTCTGTGCCAGAAACAATTTTCTGCATAGAAAATGCCATTTTTGGTCCAAAAAAAACTACATGTATTTTTAGTTAAGAGAAAGTCTCATACCATAAGAATTCCCACTCTAAGATTTCCCTCATCAGAGTTTCCTGACACCCAAGAAATCTGGTTGTTTTTTTTTATTTACAATTGTTATCCAAGTATTTTTGAGTACTCTTATCATCTCTAGCAAATCTACAAAGTAATGTTTTGGTGATTTATGATTATTTAATGTATGTATGGTTGCTGAGTGCCAATATTAAGTGGGTACCTCTGCCATTGAGATTTGCACAGAAAAAGTAAAATTCACCTTCTCCCTTTTACTGTGGTGCTCTATAGGGCACAGCTACACCTGGTGAAAATCTGCCTCACATACAACTCTTTTTAAAAGCCCAGGACTGCCAAATCTCACTGAATGTATTTATTTATATTAGTTTCTTCTGATATGGCAGTAATCTGTGCCTTATAACAGCTGAAAAGGTGAAACATGGCAAGATTGCCTAATCTTGACCCCTAAATGGGCAGGGTGGAATAATGAGTTTGCAGTTAATGGAATATCTAAAGGTTGAAATGGTTTCACCTGAGGGAACCAAAATCACTTTGGGGCTACATGCAGCCCATGCAGTCTTCACTTTTCTCATCACTCCCCATTTCTCCCTAGGAGATGCTTCCTTTATTTATTTTTTTGTTTCCAAATACAGTCCTCTGTTCTGGGCCCTCTCCCCACAAATTGGAAAAAACACAAATATTCAAAGCCCATTGATTAAAATGGGCACGTATGCCATTTTGTCCCTCCCTGCTTGTCATCCATGAAGGAGTGAGACCGCAGACTCCAAGTCTGTGAACGGGGAGGGACAAGTGTATACAGATTCTGCCAGCATCCTAAGAACACCTGTGATGTTTTATGTTGAAAGCCCTATTTTGAAAATCAGAAATCAATTCTGTTCACATCCTGTTTTGGAAAAAGATCTCTGTTCAGCTGAAAAATATACTGGGGGTGCATGACTAAATTGCCCTCACAAAAGGGATACTTTGAGCTTTTTAAAAAATGGAGTGGGGGCCTGTCCTTCTCGTGAAGTACATGTGGAACCCCTTGTCCAACTTCTATTAGTCACATAGTTATGAATATGCTTTCAATATGCTTTCACAGAAGAAAATAGTATGGCAAGAAGGAGCTGCTCTCTCACCCTAGCATCTGAGCAATGGCGTTTTGGGAAAAAAGATTAAAGGAGCCTAGACAAACCAAACACATGTTCCCTTCTCTAGAAAATCCTTTCCTGAATCTCTTCATATACATCTTCTCTAGGTATGGGGGCAGCCAAAACCTGCCCTACACACAACTCAAGTGCAAAAAACACTTTTGCACTCTCGTATCATTGGTCCTGATTGTCAGCACTGGTAGTAAGTGAACTAGCATAATAGACCTTGGAAAATATAGACTTTTCTAGAGTTAAGAATCAGTTCAGCAATCTCCTATTTCTAATTAGGAAAGCTGGAATCATGAACTCATTTCTTTCCCATAGTCAATGTACTAAATTGTAACAATAATCCATGCAAAGCAATAGCTCTTCAATGAGCAGTATGAGATTATGCTAACCTACACAAGCCTTGAATGGTAAGCTGGCTTTCTGGGGAATCATGTTTCACATTTGATCCAGCTTGGCTCCTTCTGCTAACACAAGTCATTTAACAAACCATAAATTCATTCAGTGTTCTATATGAATACTTTACAAGGTAAAGTATTTCCACCCTCATCCAGGTGGAAAGTTTGCCTTGGGTAGAATTTGAAAAAGCACAGCAATACATTGTGTATCACTAAAGAACTTAGTGGAGCAGGTCAACAGATCCAGTTAAGAAAGGGTGTCCTTCCACCCAAGGTAATGGCCTGGCATTTTTCATCATTTGTAAAGATGCCCTTCATCACATCCTGAGGAAACAGAGGACGATCTTCATAAGATAATGGACAAGAGGGAAAGTTGATCCTTTTTTGCAAATTTCCAGGATCAGAACAGCTTGGTTTGAGAGCATAAAGTTCATTAAGAAAGTTATGACCTAAGAAAAGAAAGCCAAAACAGAGCAGGCTTTCCCTGTGCCTCTGTGCATGCTGTCGTAGCACTTGTGTTTGCTTCCCGGGAGAGATGGTCATAAAAGCATGCCTTTTGTCACACTGGAAAAATCCACTAGACAAAAGGCATGCTTTTACAACTGGCTCCTACAGGAAGAGAACAGAAATGCTACATGGCATGCAGAGAGGCATAGAGAAAATTGCTATTTTCCCATTCTGTTTCATCTATCTTTTCTCTCATGATAAGGTTCTAAGAATCATTGTTAGAGTACACTACTTATATTATAAATTTCAAGGCACCGTATTCTATTTTATGTGTATTTCCACTGATTAGTTAAAAAAAATCTGTATGTTAAAAATAGTTTGAGAAGTAAAGGCACATTTTAGGAGCCTTGCTGAGTTCACAAGCTGAAAACACCAGTCATTTCCTCCAAAAGTCATTCTTCTGAATGATTGCGTTTTGGTGGTGGTACCCCATCAGACATTTCAGTAGAAGAGGTAGCAGAGTAAAGGAAGGGCAATGATGTGTTCATTATATCACAGTATTCTGATATTCACATGAACACAGTATTACATCTGGATTATTTTAGTTTCTGTAATTATTTATCCTTCCTGAATCAACCATGCCTCTAGTAAAAATTAATGGTTTAATCCCCAGCTCTTTAGATGGTATTTGGTACTCTTTCACTTCCTTCAGTGATCTTTCAAGTTTGGTTGGGTATTTTTAAATAGTAAGTATTACTATTCCCCTTGTTCAAATGAGGTAAACCATTCCTCTTTCATCCCCCTCCCCTTTCATTCTTGTGAGTGAGGGCCTGGACATCAGCTCCAAAGTCCTGCTCTGAATGCACCACATATGCACAAATAGTAATTCTTTCCTAGTAGCTATTCTATCTATAACTATCAGAAAATATTGGACTTATAGTGCAAAGGACAAGCACAATTAAGAAAATATAATTAGAATACATTGGACTTGTAGACTATTGGCATTTGAAGCCAGCATGCCATGCAAGAAGGGTGAAGAAGCCATCTTCAGGTAGTACCATGAGGAAGAGACAGATGAAGGCAAATGCTCCTGGGTAGGGTACATTTTGATTATATCTGAGACAGAAGAATATCTTGGACAACTTCTAAAACTCTTTCACAGCTAACATAACCATAATTAAATGAAGTGTTATGTCCAAAGACACATATATCTTCCAGAGCTTTCTCTTTTTGGTGTTCAAGGTACATTAATACCCCCCCCCCATTGAGATTTTACCTTTTCCTATTTATCATGAACCCTTTCAACTAACAAGTGCTTTCAAGTGCCACATTAGGGGGATATAGCATAACAATAATGAAGATAATGGGTGTTTTGCTTTAACATCATTGGAAAGATGAACAAAATATTATGAACAGCATATTATGCCATTTGAGATTAAAACAGAGAATGCTAATTAAGGCTCCTGTTTATGTTCTGATCTGTAAGTAGGCTTCATCATTACAGGTGAAAGACTCACAAGAGTTAGTATTAAGGCTTGCACAGATTTATAACTTTTGGCAGAACGGTCCCTTTAAAGTGTAGCAGAGTTAGTTATAATTATAGTAGAATATGGGTGTGGGAGAGAATTATTGTACTGCATACTCCTGCATCGGTAAAACATCTTTGTTCTCTTTTCTTCAAGGACCATTGTTTTAATGAAGGATGTTAAAAAAGAAAGGAAAATACACACACTATCAATTCACATTAGTTATCAAATGAGGACACAAAATCCAAGGGCATACTGTGTTGTAACCAGGTTATTATATACTATGTACTGCATATGCTTTCCTATTTATTAATGTAACTACTAGGCCACATTCTGCAGTTCTGCTTGTAATATCTAGCCTCTAGGCCAGAGGTGGACAGCACTAAAGAGTCTCAGGCATACACATCCATATCCAGTTCCTGCAGGCTAAACTTCCAGTTTTGTATGAAATCATTAGGTGATAAGAAAAGATACAGGGTAGTTTGTTTCATTGTATCCATAAATCATAGTCATAGTTTCCAGAGGCACTTTTTCAATTTTTCTTTCTGAGTCTCAGGGTGAGGGTTTAGGGGATTCGTAGATGCTCCTTTCAGGCCACATAATTCCCACCCCTGCTCTAGGCAGATTCAGCAGCATTAAATTTAGCTCAGTACAGTGGAGCACTTGAGCTGCTTCTTCTCAGTTGACAAAACCTAGTGGTAGCTCTTGATAGTCCTTGGAAGAGGGTATGGGATTTTAAAAATTATGACTCAGGCCCAAGACGAGAACAGGAGTAAGACATTAGCGTGGATAGAAATGTATCTTAAAGGTTCAAGGGAAAATCTTCATTTAGAGGACTTATAACAGGAACTGAAGAAACTGATACGGTATTAAGTATGCTTCCTACTACACGTATTTAGGACTACAGTAACCTGTGATTCCCCACTGAATGAGTTCAGAAGAGTGATTCCCCATTGAATGAGTTTAGAAGAGTCTCAATTGTCTACAAGGAAAACAAAATAATTTTTCAACACAGATATATTTGGTTTCCATGCTTTATAACATTCACTAGATGTAGACTTTGCTATCAATACTGTTTCTTCTGCACTACTCTTTGTACTCTTTCCCACCCATAACATGTGCAGTCATCTCTCCAGATTTGCTGACTCCCATCTGCAGTCTTGTGTTTCCATGGACAGGAAGCCAGAAGGGACAAAATGGCACATATGCCCCTGGGGTGATGTGTGGGTGTACACAGCCTTTTTATTCAATGGGACTTGAATGTTTGCATTTTTCCCGATTCACAGGGGATGGTCTGGAACGGATCCCCCAAGAATAGGGTGGGACAACTGTATTCTAAATAGTATACTAATAACACACTCTTACAAATGTATACTCAAAGCAAAGCCCCGTTGAGTTCAATGGGGTTAACTTCCAGGTAAATAGATTCAGAATAACACCTAGAGTTTTGTTTTTTTTAAATCCATCTAAATTTCTCACAAAGAGCCAGCATAGTGTAATGGTATGATTTTGGAGACAAAGGTCTGAATCTTTGCTCAGCCGTGAAACTGAGTGACCTTGAGCAAGTCACACACTTTAGCCTGAAAGAAAGTAAATGGTAAAACCCTTCTGACCAAATGTGGGCAAGAAAATATCATGATAGGGTTACCTAGGGTCACCATAAGTTGGAAATTACTTGAAGGTACTCATCAACAACAAAGTTCTGACACAACTCCAAGATACCAAAATATTTGATCTTATTTGCAAGGTGTCACTGATACACTTTGAAACAATTCTAATTGCTGGACTTTCAGATTAAAAGTTGGGAGAAACTGGATGCAAAACAAATTCTCCTCTTTATCTATCCCCTCCCTGATCTACCAGTTGTGATTACAATATACTAAATAGTAAGATCCTCAGTTAAACCTGACTCAGCTGCACTATTCTTTCAACCTAACCTACTTCACAAGATTATTGTGAAGATAAAATGGGTGATTATCCTGGCTTGAGGTCCCTGATGGGGTAAAAGCATAATTGACAGTAAATTAATTAACTGTAACATTGATAAAATACATGGAAAACAAGAGAAATTTGGATGTGCTCTACTATCACATCAATATATCTCCTCTAAAGCTTTTCACATATCCACTCATCTTGGTGTGCTCCAGTAACTTGGAAAAAGTGAAACGAATGAGTGAAATGAGCTGCAGTGATCTACATTCATGCCAATTTCTGATGAACTTTTAAAAGTCTACAAGTTAATTTAAGGGAAAAGGGCAGGAAGAGCCACAAAATCAAATGGGGATAAGATCTACTTAGCCTGATGTTTAATTTTCCTTAGAGATTCCTGATAAACAAGAGCACCATGACCTTGGCTACCTTCATTGAGATTAGTGTGTGTGTACATGTATGTATTTAGTCAAAAAAGGAAGAACTGCAATTATGAGAACAGACAACTCAGTACAAGACACTTAGATATCTTTATTTGAATTTGCCCATCTTACAGCCATTGAGAATACTTTCTGTCAAACTGGTAAGTAGAAGCTCCATGTGGAAGAACACAGTACAGCTGGTTTTTGAATGTTTTCCTTCTAACACCCAAATATTAATAATGAATTTGGAGTGAAGCCTGAAAACACATTGAATAAGGCCATTTGATTATAGGCTTTGAGAACAGAAAAACAAATTCACAGACAAGGCTGAAAAGAAAAATACCTATGTTGTAAAGCTTCTTCCTTTATTTGATCTACACAGAGTAATCCCATTCTCAGTTTGCACCAACCCTCTGCTAAACATAGCAGTTCTGTTTTCAATTGTTCCTGCATTTCCTTACGTATAATTAAGGTATAAAGCAACATCCCTTCTTAGATGTGTGTGTACAAAAGGGACTTTTGACTGGTTGTACAAGTGTAGGAATAAAATCATTTTCATACATTTTATTTGTGGTGTTTTTCTTAGTGGAATTCAAACTAGCTTTGTAAGAAGGTAAACAAAGAAATAATCAATGTTATGAAAAAGGCTTGAGTTATGCGGCAAAGGCATCTTGCTGGTGCAACATCTGTCTGCTTCACCGTACAGTGTGCTTTCATGTCTGACAATGCAATACCTCTCACAAGAATAGTACATTGTTTGCTGCAGAGATGGTTCAGTTTGAACATCATAATGTACTGAAAATATTGACATTATATATATATATATATTTTAAAAGAAAGACATGTGAGCCATTGCCAAAGGTATTTCAACTACCATTGACCAGAAAGAGCCATTTCACAGGTCACTGTAACAGTCCTTACAATAGCATACTTGGTGGAACTAAAAACCGACTGATAGACATGGGAAATTGTGTTTCTGAAATTTTTGGGGAGTCTTATGTATATGGTGACAAGTAGACAAATATCTTGGGGACAGTGAAAAAAAGTTAGCTGTCAGGTGATGAATAAAATCATTTCTATATGAGTGTTCAAATAAGCATAGATGATAGGCAGGTGTGCAGTCTGAGAATCTGGAGCAATTCAGAATACCTCCAAATCCCAAATGAGGCTGGAATCCTATACACATTTCCATGGAATACGGGGACTTAATGCAAAGTAGACATGCATGGGACTGCAACGTTAGTAAGAACTCCTAGTCTACTTGATCCACTCAACAAAATCTAGCCATTGTCTGGCAGAATAAATTGTTGAGCTGAGGGGACAATGCTACCAGTGGAAAGACTCAGGCAAGAACTAGATAATAACTATGAGCAATGGAAGAAACAGCTCTATAAAGTTCTCTAAAAAATATGCCAATGATTTCAAACCAGTAGCCGGCAAGCATTAGGTTGCAAATGTGTCATTGTTAAAATCTAATTCCTGAGGACTTGTGTCTTCCCTACAAGTTGCATGACTGCAAGCCTAGCATCTTCCAAGGCAATGGTAGTCTATTGACATATGGCATGCTCCAGAAGTCTGGTGTCTTTTCTCTTAGTTTATGGGCAAACAAGAAGGTATGATCTGGTATTCTTCCTTTTATTCCATCTTTCTTTAGCAGCAAAATGTCCCTAAATATTCCTTTCTAAAAGAAATACTTTCCTTAAGAAATTGTGACTTAGGAAATAGACTGTTTCTAGCACCACCAACAAAAATCCTCTATTAGATATCTTTCCCATTCCCAAACTTCCACTTCATTTTCTCCAAGCCTTCTTAATGTAGCCATTGCTTCTCATTATCACCACTGTAACCTGTATCTGTATGTTTTCATTTGGTATACTGCAGTGTATCTTAGAGCAATGCTTCTTAAGCTATCTGATGTGGGGTACTGGCAGGGTTGTGAGTTTGTTTGCCATTTTGACACCATTTTTGTGCTTATTGGGTACAATTGGTTTTAGCTTTCATGCAAACTTGTTGCAGACTAATAGCTCACAGACCAGCAGTGGCCCATGGACCAACACTTTGAGTTACATTGCCATAGAGAACTGATGTCAAACTATACTTTCATATGGCATTTGTTTTAATTTATAGGACTTTTTGGTAACATTTTTCAAATGTTTACCTTATGAAGAAAAGTCATGTCAAGCCCTCCTTTATTCTGAATGAATTTTTAGATTGGGAACATCTGGCATGTTTAAAAACAGTGTTTACATTCTTAATTTATATTACATTTCTCTTTCATCTGACATGACATGGTGATATGATGAGATAGTTGACTGTAAGTGAATTAGTTTTGGTTGGTATTATTTACAGAAACATTCTCTTTTCACGGCTGAATTTATTCTAACTTAAACTGACATAGGGACATTATCACATGATACTTATCATTACAAAGCAACAACACACACCATACAGATAAAAGATCACAAAATTAAGACATAAAGTCAGAATTCCATGTTTATAAAAAAACAAAACAACCTGGTACCCAGTAATCTCCCAAGATTACTCCCAAGAACACACACAATAATTTTATCATGGTGATTGTAAAGATTTCCAAAATCCTTTATCTTTCAAGTGTACTGATATTTTTTTCCTGTAACAGCCAAGACTCGTACTCTCTGAGCACAGCTTGGGAAATTCAGGAATGGACTGGAAGCCATCTCTGCTCAAGGTAAGAAGCATATGGAAGGAGTCCCATTCACTAATCTATATAGAATTTTGGTGTCAGAGGCAGCAGGTGCCTACCTGGTATTCCATGTGTTCTATCAGCCACTTTCCAAATATAGATATTTTTGAAGACTGCGTTATTATTATTATTATTATTTTAAAGTCAGCCAGGCAGTGAGCATCTCCTTCCTTGCATGTAGTGTGCAACACCTTTTAATTTTGAAAGCCAGGTGGGAAATTGACCTAACAGATTTAGTAGTTCAAGCACAGCAAAACGAGGCCCCAAAATAGCATATCTAAACCATTTATATTTGTTCAAACTAAACAGAGAGTACAAAAATTTGCTATCTGGTTTGCAGAGTGCAAAAAAAAAATAAAAAAAAAATGAAAAGTTTTCACAATGCAAATTCAATTTCCTATACAATTACATTTTCAATGGGAATCTAATTAATTCCTTGTAAACTAGATATCACAATATTCAATGCATTCTCATTTCTTGCTTGCTTTGAGGCTCACGCAGTTCAGAAAGCTATCCAAGTTAATGGGATTTGCTTTGTATCCATTCTGAAACAAGATATACCATTTGAGTCATGCCAGCCACTATGTTTTCTGAGTTTAACAGCTATAAAGGAGAAAAATATAAATCATGTTTTGATATATATCTCAAGTCACCAGAACAAAATGAAGGAATCCTACTCATATCCCATTTTTAATTGGGCATGTAGCCATAACAAAGTGCACAAGGAAAAAAAAAACATACTGAATGCAGTATCTTAATCCAAGAAACAACAGCGTAATTGTTTTGTCAGGTTAGCTAGATCCACAAACTAGTTAAGGTGGGATACTGGCTTATCAGTATACATTATTGCCTATAGTTTTAATCCTTTATCTTTTTAAATGTTTTATAAATCAGATGAAATATAGGCAACATGGACATGAGTAGAACCTTATAGGTAGGACCTATAAACATGTTTTCTCGGAAGTAAGCAGAGTCTTTTTTTAGGGCTGAAGCTTTGGGCTGCAATCTAGACATTTGTGTGAGGCTATGAGGTTGCTATATTTCAGACTTGTGGGTACTTTTGAAAAGCAGCATGATGGGAAGACATGCAACATGTGAACATGGAAATGCTTGCCTTACTAGCAATGTATTATTTGTAAATGTGTGCTTGTCATTCAGAGTTTTAACAGAACAAAATCCCTATTAGGGGAGGAAAAATGGTGGGAGTCCCAGAAAAAGACACTCATTATTCCACGTAATCAGGGTCAGGATCACAAATTGAAATCTGGTTTGTTAATCAGCTAATAAAATTCAAACAATTCTGTCCAAACATCTACTTAGTATTGATTTCAACAGAAAAAAATCCTAATATATTTGGTGTAAGTGCCTTTAGAATCAATCAAAGAGACTTACCTTTAAGAAAATATATTTCAGACCAGGATGCTTATATGCTTAGAAAAGTGTCTAAAGCTACCATGCTCATTTTCCTGGGATTAAACCCAGTGAATTTAACAGTAATTAAATTCCAATGTATAAGACTGTATTATAAACAATGTAGCAACCTGGTTTTCTTTTCTTTTTCTTTTTTTAATAAAAAGCCGAAATGGTTGTATTTTCTGTTAGTGGCCAATTTTATTTAGCCCTATTTGAACAATGACTATTTAAAAGAATGCTGATAAAAAGGAGCATTTTTTTTAAAAAAAAATCACATTTTAGAAGCTTATTTGAAAGGAAAAACCAGCCAATTGCTGCAAAAAAGCATACTGCTGAACAACTTGTACTTTCACTAAACCCTCACCTGGCGTTTGATTAATTTGCAGAGAAGGTTTCAAGAGTATCACAGCGGCACATCACTCACACCTAGTGCCTTTTATTGGTTGTCTGGTTGTAGAGCCATAATTTTTGATCAATACCTAATTGCTGTCATAGAAAACACAGCCATAACCCTCCTCCCATTTCCTTGGCATTGGATTAACAGCACAAACCTATACATCCCCCCCCACACACACCAAGAAATAAGTTTTGCTCAGTTCAATAGAGCTTATTCCCAGGTGAATGTGTCTAAGACTGCAGCCTAAAGTATCTATAGATAATATACAGGTAATTTATCCAAATACTCAAGTATGACTGTCAGTCATTCCACATACAATGGATCCTAGTTTTCCTAAAATATTCTGTTCCACTTAACCACTTACTGGCCAGTGGAAACAATATCCGATTCGGCACATGTTCCTGTAATGGACGGTGGGATTTTCAACTGCGGTTCACAAAGTCTAAAACCAAGCCCACTTCCATCCTGAATTCTTGACAGGAAGGCTACCTGATTTTTTTTTCTTGGTTTCGTACATTCGAAACAATACCTAAGCAAATTTATCCAAAAACTTGTCTGGATGCTTTGCAGAAAATTGATCCCCAAGTATGTCCAGACTGTAATCTTCTACACAGTCCTCCCTGGGAGTAATTCTTCATTGAATTTAATGAAGATTGACTTTTGAGGAGAGCTGCGTAGGTGCACCAGACTGCAAAAAACGTGGCACTGCAACACACTGAACAAATTCATTGAACACACCAATGGAACCCTACACTTCGGAGCATAGCCAAGGAGCCTTACCCCAAAGAGAGTGGTATGAGGTAGTGCTTCCAAACAGTTTCCTCTCAAGAAGACCTATTGGATCTACTAGACACACTTAGAAATAAGTCCTGCTGTGATCAACCAGGATTGCTCCATGAATTCCTTAGGATCACAGGATGACAGTGCGGGGCGTTTGAAGAGCATCTTTCCTGATACCAGTCTCTGGCTGAACATGTCTCCCATTCAGATCTTGCCATTGCGGACCCTTGGTGAAGTCCCCTGGGACTGACTTCCCAAGCCTCCCCAGGGAGGAAGGATGGAGGGAGGGAGGGAGGCGCCAGTGCACTGGATCTCCCAAGAGGGACTTTGGAAAAAAGAGATGCTGGCTCGCTTGACTGTCTCCTTCGGAGCGGTACAGAAGGGACCCTGGCTGGAGGTGGCAGGAAAGACCCCCGAGAAGTTTATGACCGATCGAGGTCCCTTGCGCACCGGAGAAGGGGGATGGGGTTTGGGGGTGTTTTTTTTTGGGGGGGGGGGGGATGGATTTTCAAAAGCAAAGGCAAGGGAGAGAGTCCCTGGAGAAGGACACAGCATCCCAAAGGGAGTTTGGAAAGGAAGATGGGCTTTGGTTTTGAAAGGAGATGATGCCTCCGAAATAGAAACACGATGCTGGTCTTTCCCTCTGAAATAAGTGTCATTTTTTTAAGAAATAAAAAATAAAAAAGCTAAAAGTTGAGAGAAGCTAAACCACCCGGTGAAATAAATCCAGTGGCAGCCCCCAGCCTCTGCAGAGAGAGAGAGAGAGAGAGAGAGAGGCACAGAGAGAAGCGCCGCGAAGTCAGCATCGCCGCCGGCCAGAGGGAAATGGCTGGATCCCCTCCTCTCTCCCTCTCTCCTGCTGCCCCTCGGGACAGGAACGGACCGGACCGGGGCCCCTTTGTGGCAAGAAAGGGAGAGAGGGCCCCGGCCCTTGGAGCCCCAGAAGCGGAAGAGGCCGGCACTAGAGCAAGAGCAAGAGCAAGAGCAAGAGCAAGAGCCGGGAAGGCGCCTTACCTGGCTCAGCCCCCAGGGCCAGCACCGGAGCCGTCGGACAGAAGAGGAAGAGGAAGAGGAAGAGGAAGAAGAAGGGGAGCCCCAGGAAGTCGGACATGGTCCCCGTGGGTCGGGGTCCTCCTCTCCGCCAAGGTGCCCCGGTGGGCAGCCCCGCTCCGTCCAAAGTCACTCAGCAGCACCAGCAAGCAAGGAAGGAAGGAAAGAAGGAAGGAAGGAAGGATGGATAGAAGGAAGGAAGGTGTATAGAAGAAAAGAAAGAAGGAAAGAAAGAAAGAAAGAAGGAAGGAAGGAAGGAAGGAAGGAAGGTGTATAGAAGAAAAGAAAGAAGGAAAGAAAGAAAGAAAGAAGGAAGGAAGGAGGGAAGGAAGGAAGGAAGGACAGAAGGAAAGAAGGGTGGAAAGAAGGAAGGAAAGAAGGAAGGAAGGAAGGAAAGAAGGAAGGAAGGAAGGAAAGAATGAAGTCTGGAAGGAAGGAAGGAAGGAAGGAAGGAAGGAAGGAAGGAAGGGCGAGCGGGGAGTCTGGCAGGGGTAGGTGGCTGCCCCTGGGGAGGCTGCTGAGCGAGGCAGGTGCCCAGGCAGGCTGGCAGGGCTGTCTGCCTTGGGCTCCGCTGGCAGGCTCTCTCTCTCTCTCTCTCTCTCTCTCTCTGGCTCTGTCTCCCGCTCGCCTTCTCCTCTGCTCGGCGGCGGTGTGTGAGCGCCGCTTGTGTGTCTCGACTCCTCAGTGCCGCCGAGCGCACGTCTGATCTCGCATCACGCAAGAGGGGCAGGCAGGCGAGAGAGAGAGAGAGAGAGAGAGAGAGAGAAAGGGGGGGCAGGGGATGGGAGCCTTCCAGGGGGCCAACCAAAGCCCATCTATGCCAGTCAGACCTCCACATCCACGCATATTATTTTTTATCCACGGATTCAAGCGTACACTGCATGGATGTGCACCATCTTACTATGGGGGGTTGCAGACTGCCAGAAATAGTGTGAATTGAGTCCACTTTTAGGGTTAGGGTTAGTGCTAGGGAATCATGGGAACTGTTATTTTTCTGAGACATTGAGCCTTCTCTGTCAGACAACTCTGATGCCACAATAAAATACAGTTCCCATGGTTCCCTAACTCTAACCCTAACCCTAAAAGTGGACTGAATTCACACTATTTCTGGCAGTCTGCAACCCCCCTCTGTCTTTTTTTTTTTTTTTTTTAGTATACACACACACACACACAAAATGAAAAAAAATGACATAGTAAGATAGTGTCCCTTATACGAAATGGCAAAATCAAGGAATTTCATTTATTTTTTGTCATTTCATATAAAGGGCCCCATTTTACAACCTCATTGTATGCAATGGGACTTGAGCACCAGCATTTAAAAAAAAAAATCCACAGATTCAAGCATCCACAGCTGTATAACATTTTTAAACATATATCAGTTCCCCCAACCAAACCTTGTTTTTTGCCATTTCATATTTAAGGGTCACCGTTTTACTATGCCATTGTATTTAATGGGACTTGAGCATCCACAGATTTTATTTTTATTTTTGTAGGCATGGATTCAAGCATCCATGGCTTGACAGTATATGCATAAATTTCAAAAGCAAATTATCAAATTTTTGCCATTTCATACAAGGGACACCATTTTACTACGCCACTGTATTGAATCCATGGATTTTGGTATATACAAGGAGTCCTGGAATTAAACCCCAGTGGATACCAAGGGCCCATTGCACTTAGGAAGGGGTGTTGTTTGGATCCCTTTGGGAACTGCTGGGGGGGGGGGTGACACCTAGCAAATAAAGCAGGGTTTGGTTTTGTTCAGGGTGGTGGTGGGCATTAAAGGGGCACAGAAGACAGACATACTGGGGAAAGTGTGGAGGGGGGGCAAGGATCCAGAGTGAGGAGGGCAGCTTTGAAGGATTGGATCAGGGGTAGGCAACCTTTCCCCTTTAAGGGCCGAGGGACCAACTCCCAGAATCCCAGGAGCTATTGGCCAATATGGCTGAGGCTTCTGGGAGCTGAAGTCCCTCGGCCCTTAAAGGGGAAAGGTTGCCTATCCCTGGATTGGATAGAGGTTCTTCATTTTAACTGCAGACTGACAGGTGAGCTTGGGACAGGATGAATGATTAGTAGAACAAAACAGATGATTTTCTCTCTCTCCTTAGATCCAGGACAAGGCAAAACTCTAGAGACATTTTGACAGTGAAGAAAGGATGAGGGAGGCAAGGCAGCCATAGCATCTACCTAGTATTATCTTGCTATCAAACCAGCTCTTGATAGTGGCTTTTTCAGATATTAGTCTGAACTCAGTTAAGTACACATATGAAATTCTGGAGCATAGAAAAGGTCAAGGGGTGGTTTCCCTAGTCATTTTCAAGGATAGCCCCAACCCATTTGGCTACTTATTATCTTGAGGTAATGTTGGATGTATTATTTGGAGGTGAGTAGGTGAACACAAAGCAATAGCAATGCTTCCTATCTGTGGGTTAAACTATGATTTACTTCTTAAAGATGTCAACCAATTTTTAACATGGACTGTTTGAGGAAAAAAGTGGTCATGTCAGTTCTCTTTAGGACTGCCAGAATGAAAACTGGAGAGGGTCCTCTGTACCTTGATTGATTGATTGTGTAGAAAGGGGAATTTCAACCACTGTTGCTTGCCATGCAGTCAGGTTCTACACATCAAGGTACCAAAGGTGTCTCTAGTTTTCACTCTGACATCTCAGCTCTCTTAGCAACATTAAATAATAATAATAATAATAATAATAATAATAATAATAATAATTTCTATCCCTCCCTTCTGTCAAACAATCGGGGTGGCTTACAACAATTAAAATTCCATACAAAAATGCTGTTTGTACCATAAAAGAGGATAAAGAGCAAATGATAACCTGAACTCTTTCCTTCCCTGTAGCAGAGAAAGTGGTTAGAAGGAAGGGACTTCCTCTCCAACCCTAGCCAAGACTGTCCCAGGACATGGCCCCTTGTCATGCCTCTTCCACCCGATTTCTGGCAAATCATGATGCAAAGGTCTATAGTGTTCCCTAGAAAGACAACCCCTCTGTCTGCTTATTCACCTGTATTTGTTCACCTCCCAGCATAATTCTATGGTCAGCTTTTGGCAGATGATGATCACAGAGTTCTGTTGGAGGACCTAGAGATTCCTAGAGAGGTGGTCTCTCAGGTGAATAGTAGTGTTTTTTGTTTGTTTGTTTGTTTTGTTTTGTTTTGCAGTTGTCACACTTTCACTGGAGTCCTGTGCTTTTAAGCCCAGCAAATGTGGAAGGTGCACTGCATTGTGATGATAGGGGACATTTAGCTTTCCAGTTACCATTGGCTATGGTATGCAGGGTTGAGTACAAACAAGAACAGGATCAGCCCGGGTGGCGCAGTGGTTAAATGCCTGTACTGCAGCCACTCACTCATAAACCACAAGGTTGCGAGTTCAATACCAGCCAGGGCTGAGGCTCGACTCAGGCCTGCATCCTTCCGAGGTCGCTAAAATGAGTACCCAGCTTGTTGGGGGGCAATCAGCTCACAGTTGTAAACTGCTTAGACATCCCATAGCGTGATATGAAGTGGTATATAAATGAAGCTGCTTTATACACAATTAGCCAGTACTATGTTAATGCCATTGAGTTCAATATGTCTGTTGTCTTCCAGCAGTTATGCAGAGTTAAGCACACCTAAACCTATTTAAGATAATGAACAGAAGCAGGCAGAATACTACATTGCCTGATCATTCAACTCTCATGGTCCAGCTATAACACTTAGGAATCATTGGGATTCACCTCTCTGGAAAAATGCATTGCATGGATCTGTTTACCTTCAAGTCATTTCTGACTTACAGCAACCCAAAGGTGATTCTATCACAGTTTTTTTTTTTTGCAAGTTTCTTTGAGTGTGTGTGTGTTACCATTTCCATCCTCTGAGGCTAAGGGAGTATAGCTTATCAAAAATCACCCAGCGGGTTTCCATGGCTGAGTTGGGGATTCAAACCCTGGTCTCCAGAGTCAAAGTTAAACACTGAAAATACTACACCATGCTGGCTCTCTGTTAGCTTACAGGATAACTTAACATAGTCATTTATAGTATCATTTTGTGATAGTTGCCTGTCAATTGCACTGTTTTTAGTAGCAAGGCATGGCAAAAATGTAACAATAGATAAATAAGGAAATAAAATTGCAGGTAGTAAGGCACTCAGTTGTCCAAGGAAGTGAGGGGTCAATACCATAACCCAGAATCACTCACAATAAGGACAACACTGCAGCTAGAAATTTTAAAGCAGTATAGGTATCCCAACCTGGCTATATACTATTCTGTCTGCTTGATGGATAACTGAGAAATATTGTCAGCCTCTATCTGTGCTGCAGTGCACTGAACACAGAAGAGATATGATTATGATGATGACTAAAAAGCATGCCTTGTACCTATTGTTCATACTTGGAAGATGGCATAAACACAGATCTTTAGTGTATGAAGTTCTCTGCAGGTAGATGGAAGCTATTCATAGACTAAAAGCACAATCCTTTATATATCTAATCAGACAGACATCTCATGAAGTTTAATGAAGCTTTCTCCCAGATAAGCAGATATAAGGTTGAATTCAGTAGGACTTCCACTTCAGCAGACATGACTAGCCTTCCTCTGTCAGTTCCTGAGCTGGTGAAGCAGCAGCATATCCCACTGAAACTAATAATATTTTTTTCCATGTAGCCATATTTAGAACTCACTTACTGTGCTATTATCTACAGACTTCAACAAGAATGTTCAAGTATAAATGGATTGTTTAGACTGAAGCCTCAATAGACAAAATGCTTCTTTAGCTTCACTTTCTAAAACAACTGCAGTATATTAACTGGATATTCCTATGGCAAATATAATGTTACAATCCATTACCATAGATATGTGAGGAATGATTAAACCCAAACGGACACATCATATTATGCCCTAAATCTAGCAGACCTATGATCAATGAAACCTACCAAGTTCCCATTGATTCAATGGGTCTACTTAAGTTGGGACTCCTAATTGAACGTAGTCCTATATGCTATGTCCGTTGAAATTCTGTACAAATAGCATTGTACCATATGTCAGGAATGTGCTGAGACTTAAGTACTGCTGTAAAAGATCTCTGTGTAATAGATAATACATATTTACAATGTTGCATAGGGCATTCAACATCTACTCCCTATGAGTCCTTTAAGCAACCAATTTTGTGTCATGCTAGAGATTCTTAATGCAGTGTTACATTACCAGTGCTTATTCATAGTGGTGGTTATTCACATCCATGCTGGAGTGGTGGATTATCTTGGTCCTTGAGACAGTCAAATATCTTCATGATGCTAATATTTGCCACCTCTTCTGCTGTGTTTGATCTCAAGTGCTATGGACACGAACCAGTCAATTTTAGGTGACTTGGCATAGTCCTATTGATGGCATGTGACAGTTTGTGACAGTTTAAATGCTTCTCTAACATTGTCATTGAAGTCAAGAGGGTCTATGAAAGTGCAGCAGTTTAAATTGTGGCCTCTCTCTCTCTCTTTCTCTGTTTCAAGAAGGATAATCCAACTGTAGATAATCTAAGAAGCCATCTCATCTGGGGCCTTGGAGTGCAGTGCATTTTTCAACAACAACAACAACAACAACCCTGTAAGCTCCTTCCCATCCCCACAAGTGATCAGACTCAATACAGAGTCCATAACTTATGAGCAAATTTACTTAAAATCAAAGAATTACAGAGTTGGAAGAGAACTCAAGGGCCATCCAGTCCAACCCTATACAATCAAAGCACCCCAACAGTTAGCCATCCAGCCTCTGTTTAAAAACCTCTAAAGAAGGAGATGTCATCAGACCTTGAGGCAGCATATTTCACTGCCAGAAGAGCTCTTCAGGATGTTCTTCCTAATGTTTAGGAGGAATCTCTTTTCCTGTAATTTGAATCCTGTAATTTAAAGCCCTAAATGGCTTGGATCCAAGCTATATCTGGGACCGCCTTCTCCCATACAATCCTCCCAGCGCACTTCGGTCCTCCGGGAGGAACTTGCTGCAGCCTCAGAAATCGAGGCTCGCAGCTACCTCCCGGAGGGCTTTTTCAGTCATCGCCCCTAAGCTCTGGAATGGCCTGCCGGACGAGATCCGTCTGTTAACATCTTTAGACAGCTTTAAAAAGGCTGTCAAGATGGATCTCTTCCGGCAGGCCTTTCCAGACTAGTTATCTTCCTTAGATGAACCATTCCCCCTCGGACAACTACTCCTGCACAACTGACGTTCCTCACGTGGCTCCATCATTGATGGAAGGAACGTTGAGTCAGGCTTTTAATTAATTTTGGCATCAGGTTTTAATTATTGTTTGATGTTTTAAATGATTTGATTTAATACTGTTTTAAGGGGGGGTGGGGGTGTCCTTTGTATTATATGTTTTATTGGACTGTACTTTTAAACTTGTAAGCCGCCCGGATTGGTTTACCATTGGGCAGGATATAAATTATTATTATTATTATTATTATTATTATTATTATTATTATCCACTCCTCCATGTCCTAGACTGGAGCAGCAGAAAACAAGCTTGCTCCATCTTCAATATTACACCCTTTCAAATATTTAAATGTGGATATCATATCCTCCCTTAACATTCTCTTCTCCAGGCTAAACATACCCAGCTCTCTAAATCACTCCTCATAAGACGTGGTTTTCAGATATTTCACCATTTTGATCGCCCTCCTCCGGACACGCTCCAGCTTGTCAACATCCTTTTTGAATTGTAGTGTCCAGAACTGAACACTATTCCAGGTGAGATCTGATCAAAGCACAAGGCACCATGACTTGTTTTTGAAAAACCTATGATGACTTTTAGTGATTATCATATTCCTTTCTAATTGCTTACAGATTGTTTAATCATCTGCTCCAGAATCCTGCCTGATATTGATAGCAAGCTGAATGGACAGTAATTGTTTGGGTCCTCTTTTTTCCTCCTTTTTGAAGATGGGAGCAACATTTGTCCTCCTCCAGTCTGCTAGGATTTCTGTCCTCCAGGAATTCTCAGATATTATTGCCAGTGGTTCTGAGGTTACTTCTGCCAGTTCTTGCAATGGGGTAGGCAACTTTCCCCTTTAAGGGCCGAGGGACTTCAGCTCCCAGAAGTCTCAGCCATGTTGGCCAATAGTCCCATGTTGGCCAATAGCTCCTGGGATTCTGGGAGCTGAAGTCCCTCGGCCCTTAAAGGGGAAAAGTTGCCTACCCCTGGACTTGGATATAGTTCATCTAGCCCTGGAGTTTTGAATATGGGCAGGGAATAGTTACAACCTGCTTACAAAAGGTATATAACAATGTGCACAATTACAACCTTACAACCTTATTTTCCTTATATCATATCTGGGAATTGTATGGCCTCTGTATGTTGTTGTGCTACAAGTTTGAACAGTACTAACCCATGGTGAAGAATCCTGAGAGCTGCAGTTCACCAGTAACAAGTATCCTGAATGATTTCTATTCATTCAGGCAAAAGTTTGCCCATGCATGTGATTAAAATCCCATAGGAATCAGGCCAGTACATTGTTGCCTCTGATCTAGATTGCATTTGTATTATAAATCCTACTAGGTTCAATGGGAATTACACCCAGGTCAGTGAATAAAGTATTGAAGTGTCAAGATGCTTCTGAATGGACAGCTCCTAACATTGCCAGTTAAAATACATGACATAGCTATTCCATCCATATTGCAGAATTAAAGCAGTTTGACACCACTTTAACTGTCATGACTCTATACTACAGAAACCCAGGATTCTGTAGGATAGAGTCATGAGAGTCAAACTGCTTTAATTCTGCAGTGTGGATACATCCGGAGACTTAATTGCTGAGTTTTTTTTTTTGTTTGTTTGTTTGTTTGAAGAAAGGTGAAAAATGGAATAAGCTTTGGAAAACCATGAAAAGAAAGAAAACACCACCCAAATGCCCTCTACTGAAATATATGAATGTGGGAGGATGGTTTTCATGACAAAAGCCTCCTCTAGAAGTACCTTTATAAGGTTAAATATTATATATATATATATATAAAACATATGGCATGTCTCACAAGAAGCCACCCATGTTCCTTGGAGGGGTTTTATTTAAAAATAGGGTCATGACTGCTAGTCCTTTTAAATGTTAATGATAAACCTTCACTATCATTAAATATAATGACATATAATCATGATAGAGGCAACATACTCATCTCCATTGACTTGAACAGGCACTGATTCACCTGGGTTCCTTTTGAGTCACCCAGAAAGAACTCTCTTCCAATTAGCTTGACTCAGGCCACAGTTGTGCTGAATAAATGCACCCTGACACCCTTCTGTTTTTCATTTGGTAAGGTAGTGTCAAGGATTCTGAACTGGTATGTACAAGAAAAATATGATTCTTAAAAAGGCTCAGAGGGGTCAGCCGGGAAATGTGGGGGTATATTTCTGAAAAGGGACTTCTGCTGCATTAAAAGGGTGTATAATCTACAACTAAAAGAAACAGGTAAATAAAGATTTAAAAGAGTTAGGCATGAAAGGCCCAATTGCCTTTTTGACAGCATTTAACACATGTGGCCCACTGCTTTAAAAATTCTTGTGAGGTACATCAGAAGCTCTAGCCCAGGGATAGGCAATGCACAACTCTGACAATGGTGCTGGGCTGCAACTATCAAAATTCCATATCAAAGTCTATGTTGGCTAAGTCTGATGGGTGTTGCAGTCCTACAACATCTGGAAGACATCTTGGTCACACCTAGTCTAACTTGATCGATAGTCAAATTCTACACATGTCTGCTCAGAAGGAAGCTCATGGAGTGTATATATACACACATCTTATTAAGTATTGTTGTTGATTATGTGTGTTTTTGAGTCATTTCTGATTTTAGCTGTACTATTTTAATTGTTGTAACCCGCCTCGATTGCTTTGCAGAGAGGCGGGCTAAAAATAAAATTTATTATTATTATTATTATTATTATTTATGCAAGATCTGTTCAGAGAAGATTTTCTATTGCATTTCTATGAGGCTAGGAGAATGTGACTTGCTTAAGGTCACTCAGGGGATTCAAACCATGATCTGACAGATTTCTAGTCCTGCTTTATGTGAAAATGCATGCAGATGTCACCCATAACCTTTGGCTAGAGGTTGTGCTTTGAGGAGGGGGGGGGATGATCAGAAAGAAGAGGTCAGGGAGAAGAAAACTCCATTTTTCCCCCTATACCCACCCTTCCCACACCAGCCTCTTGCCTCAACATACAGCATCTGCTTTTCAGCAGCCTCCTGACTTGGAGAAATTCAGGTACATTTTTTCCTGTTTGCAAGGACACATTTTTAATTCCAACAGACAAATAAAAATTGTATCGTTGAGGACAAATATGTCCCCTTTTTACTTATGCGTCAATGGTGATGCAATGTAGTTTAAGCTAACTTTCTAATCTCCTTCTCAAATATCAAATAAGTGTTATTAAAACTCATGGTGAAACTGTTATGTTCATGACAGGCATATATCTTCCAGAAAAGATTGTGTCAGTGTACAGAGCTAGTATGATTTAGTTCACAACTACTCAGGTTGGCCACATGCTACCTTCACCTACTTATTTTCCACCTTCCACACATCTCTTAAACTTCCCTCCCCTTGTCCTCTTTTTCACGTGTTCTCTCCCTACCTACTCTGCGTAATTGAGACTGCAGTTGTGAACTGGGATTATGCTGTAAATGCAATTACTCTTGCTGAACAAGGTCATTTACTAATCGGACAAAAAGGTCTGGAAGCAAAAGGAACCAGTCATCTTGACTTCTGCTGTAAAGCCAATGCCATCTTCTGCTAATCCTTTTATAGACAACTTTATCAAAATTATTATCAATGGTGGAAGTATTAAGAGAAACCTACACAATATGTGAATATGCTATTTGCTAATTTACAAATTGGTTCCAGTAAATGAATTTGTATGGTTAAATTGTTTTTACTAAAATATACCTCTGTGCATCTAAAACCTTTTTACTGATTTGTTCCCTTTTTGTTTTTTCCTTGAGTAATATTGCTAAAATGATAAAGAGCTCAATTTTAACATTAACTTTGGTAATAGTCATTGAATAATGCTTTGATCTTGCTTTTCTATATTACAGATTACATATGCATCAAAATGCATTTATTTAAAAAGTCATTTAAGTTTCTCTTTTTAATGAAAGTCAGTGCAGTATTTACAGGAAGTGAGGTGTCAATACACAATGTGCTCCAAGAATTATAAATAAAAATGCAATTATCTGTAAGTAAGCATTTGTCAAACAACCATCCATAAATGAAGAATGGTTAAAATAATGTCATAAAGAGAGGGTAATTATTGTGGAAGCCTGGTTTTAAAATATAGGCCATCAAACAAATAAAACTTGACCTTTATTAAATCATTTTCCCCTCAATTTCATTTCCATTAAACATTATTCATTATAAAGTCACATCTATGTAATGAAATAAAATTGCATTAACAACATAGATCACAAGTGCAAATACATTATTAAAATGGACACTGTTCACTTTCCACCCTTAATAAATCAGCACCTAAACCATGTAATTGCCTGATGGGGTGGGCACATCTATGTGTCTTTAATGAAACAGCCACTGTACTTTGTATGAGTTAAACTGGTTATAAACAGAATGCAAGAACATATGTTTTATCAATTTATCCCATTCACATTTTGAAGTACTCTCACTATATATACATCAAAGAGAGAGAGAAAAACACTGTAACCAATTCTAATTGTCATCTGTAGGCAGGCTGTGTTCTTTTGGGTGTCCTCTCCCAAAACAAGAAGAAAGCTGAAGAAAGCAAGAAAACAAGGGAGGAAGGCCAAAGGGCTAAAGGTGCTTTTAAACTTTTCTACAACATTTTCCATTTTAAGTTGCATTGGGAGAAAAGGTAACTTCTAAGTGAAAATTATGAATCCAAAAGCTAAATCCATTTGCCAATCTCATTTAGGTTAGACCCACCAAATCTATTGTTAAATGATGAATCAACACATATATAAGTTGGACAAAGGCTGCATCTGTATTGCAGAAATAATCTAGGCTGACACCACTTTAAATTCCATGGCTCCATGCTATGGAATCCTAGGGTTTGTAGTTTGTTATGGCACCAGAGCTCTCTAACAGAGAAGGCTAAATAGCTCACAAAACTACAATTCACAGAGTTCCACAGCATTCAGCTATGACAATTAAAGTGGTGTCAACTGCAGCCTGAGTCAGTGGGTCTATTGTAGTTAAGACTAGTAGCTGGAATTAGGCCTGAAATTGTCAAAAACACTCATTTTAAGGGGAGTGGGAACCCAACTAGCCTTGTCTGTCAAATAGCATGTGCGATGGCAAAGACATCCCTAAGCCTTTACCAAAACCCACATACACCCTTTTGCATTTGTGTAACTTGGTAGAATTGAAGTTGTAAAGGACAAACATAGCAAAAAGAATTTATCTGGAAGTTTTGGAAGCAGCATCCAGAGAGGTGACTGATTGTACAGTAAGACCAAATGGCATTCTGCAAAGAGCAAACAAGCCAGAAGAGCAATTCCTAAGGTAACCAACCAAGTTTAATAACCACAGATTTAAAGAGTCACCTGCCATTTGAATTACTTTCCATTTTTATCTAGACAGAATTGTTCAAACTGCTTATGCTGGAATAGTTCCAACAAAGACTTTTCTTGATTTAAGGACAAAATATTCAATAATCACCTAGATCTTGTACACAAAAGCTGCTGTTCCTGGCAACGGAAGCAGCCTGTTATTCAGGGATAAAGGGAAAGTAGGCACCTTTGGTCTTTATTTTGTCCTTCCTGCTATGAAACAGATAATCAGTAAAACTATCAGCCTTTGGCAGTATTGGTTTCTTCTTTCAGGGAGGGTGGCAGATGTATTTGACAGGTACAAACCAGAGACAGTCAGATTCAAATATGGGTTTTCCCTATTTACTAACAGCTGTCACTAGCACACATTTATTGGACAGAATGAGACTGCTTGAATGAATTTACTAGAAACAAAAGAGAAATCTATCACAAACATACTGTAGTTACTACAGCTGGAAATAACTGAGTTCTTCTTGGAGTAAAGTCTTTGTTTGAAAGAGTAGGGAAACTATCAATGACAGGAGGACTTTCTCTACCCTTGTAACAAAGATTATAATTAAGTAGGAAATTAACAAAGAGAACAGAGAAATCAAAGCTACAAATGCAGTTCAAAACTAGTTTGGTCCTACGCTGCATTATAACTTCTTCATCTTAATTGGTGTTATTAATACTGACAACTTAAATAAATGAATTCATCAAGCTATAGAATATTATGAGATCTCTTATTGAGATAAATTAACAAAGCTGAACCAATCATTCTAACTCAACTAGTTTAAAGCAACACAAGAATATTAATGATCACCCAGAGTTAATTCTACATTAGCAATTATGGAACTGTTTTGATTAGCTTATTGAAAAATTGCTTTTCTTGTTACATTTTGTGTTGTCAACCTTGTTACATTTGTAATGGCTACAACCAATGATTCACCTGCTACCTTCCAGGTCTCACATTGAGAGGAAAGGCAGTGGTTGTACATATCAAAGTTACTGGACTGTGTCAAAGGAGTGATGTATGCAGCTTCTGACAAGGAGATGTTGGCCTGTGAAACCAAGTTGCTAGGGAATTGTATTGGCAGCATTTCTGGACTGAGCCCAGTGTCCTGCCCTGTCCTTCCAGATATTAAAAAAAGTTGCTAGGCAGCAACTGACACTGAACAAGGAGAATAAGAGCAGCCCAGAAGAGAGAAAGAGAGAGAGAAAAAGGGAAAATTAGAAAAGAAGCTTTGCTTGATTTCAAAGATATAATTTTATATTCTATGAAAAAGAGCTGTCACAAAATTAATGACTGGCTCATTTTAAAAAAATTACTTTTAAAGCTCTCAGACTCTGAACTTAAGATAACCATTTTGGTACAAAAGACTGTTTTACACATTGACAACTTTCCAGCAAGGAAAGTATCTCCATTTCAGAAAAAGCATGAATTACAGATGCACATTTTGATGAGCTTTGGCTGAAGACACTGGTGTGTGATTACAGAATAGTAATAGTAATGAGTTGCTTCCTTTAAGCCCTACTTCATTAGGAAGGGGGTATGGTGGAAAGAACACTGGACACAGAAAATTAGTCTACTGGACAGTCCAGGTTGGCTCCCTTCCATGCAATCTTCCACCTGAAGCAATATAACCCAAGCATAACCTTTGCCACAGGATTCTGCTGATGGTATTAACTGACCATAAAACTTATATAAAGGTGTTAAAATAAGCTGTTACTCTGTATCAATAGCTGCTGACAAACCCTTCTTGAAGATTTAATTGTAATTTTTCATGAAGGGAAAAAACTTGACATTACTTAGCAATGAAGTTACAGTATCCATTTGGTTCATTTGTATGTTTTAACCCTAATATATCAAGTTGGGACATTTTAAGTTAATCGCAGATCATGCATTATTGCATTATCCACAGAGAACTAGACCTACAGTGTAAACCAGGGGTAGGCAACATTTTCCCTTTAAGGGCCGAGGGACTTCAGCTCCCAGAAGCCTCAGCCATGTTGGCCAATAGTCCCATGTTGGCCAATAGCTCCTGGGATTCTGGGAGCTGAAGTCCCTCGGCCCTTATTTCATTTCATTTCAGATATGTATGTTTAAGAGACCAGAATTCACTGGCAAGATGGTAGCACTCTAAATATTGTATCTCTGCTTAATGTTTTCTGCATTGTAGTTGTCTGAATGGCTCAAGGTCCATCTTTTAAAAACTGTCAAAATTATATGAGCTTTTAAAGACTTTTTGTATGAACTAAGAGAAAGAAATATGATTGTTTTACTTGGAATTAACAAGTGGTCATTCTATAAATAAGTGCTACATCTACAAGTCCCAAGGTAATGACACTATGACCTACAAAAGAATTATTTATAGTACAAATCACAAGGGCATCTGACACCTATACACTTCCAAAAATTGCAAAGCCTTAGCAAAGACTGATTCATTCATGAGATGAAATTGACCTGCTAATAAATGAACATTTAAAAAAAAAATCTGTGTCCAAGGGTTTTCATACACTCTTTACTCTATGGCAACAATTAAGAGTATTGTTGTGTTCAAGTGGTATCAAAAATATATATACAGCTTGATCCACCATCAGTCCCATGGCTGTAGTCCTGGATTCTTGCACATTTTGGACTATAATTGCATGCAAGGCTTTCTCCCATGACATGTATTAAATGAAAGACAGCCTTAGCAGGATGCTATCTAAACAAGAAGTGGCATAATGCTGCTTAACTGTCCATAGAGGTTAAGTATCCCTTATCTGAAATGTTTTGGATTTTGGACACTGAGGTCTCACTTTAGGTACATAATGAGATACATATCTTAGAGATGGGACCCACGCCTAAACACATATTCATTTATATTTCATAAACACTTTATACTTATGAGGTACAGCCTTAAAGTAATTTTATACATAATAGTTTTAATAATTTTGTGCATGGAACAAAGTTTATATACATTGAACTATGAACAAGCAAATCTTGACCACCCTTGAAAAAAATGTTGGTTTTTGGAATATTTCAGATTTTGGAATCTTACCCTATATGGGGGAAAGCAGTGTCGAGAAAGGAAAATGGCTCACAGGCAAAGATTAAGCAACAGCCTCATGCAAAATTAGACCAAAAGCCTATCACATCCTGCATATTGTTTGCAAAGAATCAGCTATTTTTGAGAAGCTCTCAAGCAAGATATGATTACAACAGCAACATCTGGTTCACAATTTCCAGCAACTAATATACATTGTACATATTGCATATATATCCAGTGTGTCCAGTGCCATTGAGAACCCCATCATTCATGAATTCTCTCATGGAGAACTAATTAATTACAAGCAACTAGTTATTTGTAACTAGTCACCTCCAAGCTTTGCATTGTACCACACAAAGATTCCTATGTGTCACTAAGAGGAGAAACAAAGCAAATGAGGACATTCAATGTCACAGAATACTTCTGTAGAGCCAGCAAAGTCAGCAGAATTTTGCACATGACTTTCCTGTCAATAAACAAAAAATGAAAGAAGGGAGAGAGTAAACACACAAAATAAATTATGTTGGATGCTGTATTTGTTAGTGTAGTTGAGGGGCATGTTTTAAGCAAACAGATGGTATTTGTGTCAACATGGAAAATTCTGTGGCAATTCCCAGCATCTGCAGCAACATTAGATTCCAACCCAAATTACCTTCCAAGAAACTACAAAAAAAAAAATTCCAAGTAACCTTGGTTCTATAACTCTGGTTCGTAGTATGTTCCTGGCCATTCATCCTTCTCATTGCCAGGAGTAGGGATTCGGGAGGGATTACAGGAGTCAATACATTTTTTAATGTCATATGTATGTTCCTCCTCCCTCTGCTGAACAGCAGCAGCTACTCTTGGGAGCATTTCAAAGCCAGTTGGTGCCTAGGGGCAGAGCTGTGCCTGGAAGCCATGTAGCTCCACTTTGCAACCAGAGCAAAGATGATGTGCAGGGAGATACTGGATACCACATTGCAGAATGACTTACTGATAGCCTAATTTTGAATTATATCTATGTAAATCACTAAAAGGATTCTCACCCTTGGCAGTTGATGGCTTCTGTGTCAATGGGATGAGGAGTCCATTTTGGGTTTCAGGTTAAACTCTAAAACAGCTGTCCAGGGTGTTGAACATATTTGCAGGCTAGGGTTCTATGGCTCATTTAAAGTTCAGGCTAAATGCCAGAGCAGATTAACTATCCACTGACATTAAAGCCACCAGCCATCTCTTGCTTCAGTCTTTCAACATCTGGAGGGTTGGATGGTTTCCTGCTTTACCTGGACTTATAACTTTAATTCATCTCACAAATGGATGGTGAAACATGAGTATCTAAATCTTAGGAATTCATTATCTAGTCTTCGGAATTAGTATATGTGCTAGCTAATTAGAAGAGAAATCAAAATGAGAAGGCTTGGAATGCTGAAAGGCAGATTTTACATAACTGGAAAGATACAACCATATCAGTTTGTATGTAGTGTGGCTCCCTCCCACACATACACACAATCTTCTGTTTCTACATTATTTTTCCTCTCCTGTGTATAGGGAAGTATGGCTGGTGGAGGAATGTGTCAAAAATTTTAACTGGGGGGACATTTTATGTCAACCTTCATGTCACACGACCTGTGTTTTAGAAAATGGGAGGGCATGTTGGGGAATTGAATAGAAACAAAATATGTGCAGATGACAAGTTGTTCCAAATGAATTATTCCATTTGGCAAGTATGTATTAAAGTGAATAACATGCATATTCTAATATATCCTTTAGAACAAATCAGAGGAGATGACTGACTAGAAAATGAAAAAGTGGGAATGCTTGGCTTCACAAATTCCTGCTAAAGTAGCATTTTAATAGAGACTAAAGGCCTAAGCAGACTGCCAGAAATAGTGCACATTAAATTGAGGCACTGCCCTGGCTCAGTGCTAGGGAATCATGGGAACTGTATTTTTTTCTGGGACATTGAGCCTTCTCTGTCAGAGAGCACTGGTGCCACAATAAATTACAGTTCCCATGATTCCCTAGCACTGAGCCAGGGCAGTGCCTCAATTTAATGTGCACTATTTCTGGCAGTCTGCTTAGGCCCTTAGATCCAAAACACATTGCAGAAATAAACCAGTTTGAGACCACTTTAACCTTCCTGGCTCATTGCTAGGAAATCCTGGGAATTGTAGTCTATTGTGACACGAGAGCTCTCTGACAGAGAAAGCTAATTGCACCGGCACAAAGGACACCGAATGCGATTATTTTGGGTAAATCATTGGCCACAACTTTTATTTTTGTACAGGGTCTGGATATCAATCAATTAAACATTTAAATAACAGTTTCTTAAACAAGAATTTGTTCTTGACGCATGCGTACGTATAGTTAAGCGCAAGCACTATGGATTAATTGCTTCTAACACGGCATGCATCAAGTCCATTAATTATGCAGTATTTCACAACAATAAATATTCCCTCCCCCAGCTGGATATGACATCATAAGAATTCTTATGACATCATAACATTATGACATAATCCAAAGTTAAAATTACGTCATACTAATTAGCGCCACACCACCGGCCTCCATAGGCCACCACAACTGGCCTCAAAGGCCACCAGGAATCAGGCCAGCAGCCAGCCCAGGCCATGCCTAGGCCTTAATCTCCCAGCGGAGGAGTCACGGCTTATATACATATATAGCCGCGCTCGACTCTGCTGTCCAAGCCTGGTCCTCAGGCTCCTCTGAGGAGGGCTATGCCGCCACCCAGCTAGGCTGTGGCCAAGGGTCCCAAGAGAGCCGCAACCTGTCTTCCAAGCTGTGCTCCACTCGTCCCTCGCTGAAAACATGAGCCGCGGCTGTATTTTTTAAAGCCGCACTCGCTCTCCTCCAAGTTCCTGCTCTTTCCAGGAGGCTCTAGGCCTATTCAAGGCCTCCAAAAGCCAGGAGCCCAAGAGCAGATGAGTGACTTGCTTGTCTGCAATTCCAAAATGGCTGCTGACACATGGCAGCGTGAGGCTAAATAGCCTCCTGAAATCTCGCAGTCTTGCGAGATTTGAAGTCTTGCGAGACCCAGGAGCAAGACTTCCATTTGATTGGCTAAGCAGGCCGGCAAGGGTGGGCCTTCCGGTCTGCTCAGCCAATCACGCGTCAGTGCCCTTTTATGGGGCCATCGCAACAGAAGGCCCCTCCCGACACGTCGGGGGGAGGGGTGTCTATGTCTCACAAAAACAATAGTTCCCAGAATTCCCTAGCATTGAGCCAGGGCAATTGCAGAGGTCTCAAACTGGACTATTTCCATAATGTGTTTTGGACCTAAGTCCCTAATAAGTAGAAAAGTGCACTGAGAGGACGTGAGGTCATCTGACTAGGATCAGGAAATCCACAGACATAACACTCCTGGACTAGATAGTATTTCTGACAGAGCCTGGGAAAGTGATCAGGAGCCCAATTTCTAGAACCCCTAACTAGAATAGGCACAAGCTTTGTGAAAAGGGATTCTAGGAGTTGGAATCCAGGGAAGAAACATTTCCAAGTTCTAATTTGTGCACATTTTAATGTATTTATATATATTAAAAACTGGCAACTTGTTGTGAAGTGAGTGTATCCTATCTTCCCCAGCCTGGGTTGTGACCCACTGACAAGGAAAAGCTGGAAGATAAAGCATAAATCTCATTGTATATATATATATGTTGTGTCTTGGGGTACACATGCAGTTTGACACCACTTTAATTGTCATGGCTTCATCCTACAGAATTCTGAGATTTATAGTTTTGTGAGGCATCAGCACTCTTTGGCCGAGAAGGCTAAAGACCTTGCAAAACTACAAATCCCAGGATCCCATAGGATGGAGCTACAGCACTTAAAGTGGTATCAAACTGCATTATTTCTACACTGTAGATGCACCCTAAGTCTTGATGTACACACAACGATAAGAAAATCCAGTTAGGTTTAAGTTATCTATACATATACACTACATGTGAAAAATATGATCAAATCTGTCATCTCTTTTGGTGACAAGTTTCACCCTTTTTAACAAGGCGACATGATCCCTAATTAATTTCCCATGATTAGGTATCCTACAGTAAATAGTAAATGAGAACCTGGTTGGTGTGGTCAACACAACTTAATCTTGGTCCAAGGAGACTATTCCAGCTCATTTTAGGCAGGAAGAGTAAGTATCCCCAAAATATGACTTCTTTGGTATATATGTAGTTTTAAATATAAAAACAGAGTAATAAAATAAATAATGGCATTCTGCTAGCCTAGCCAAGGTTGATGGTCAAAATAAAAAGTAGAGGTTATGGAAGATCCCCTTGAATATGAACAAAGGTCTAGGTAGCCCAGCATCCTATTTCTGCAGGGGAAGAACACAGCTAGGACATGAGAAAAAAACAACAACTCTCTTCTGTTGTTCCCTAACTTTTCATCTCTGATATCATTGAAAGCACACAGCCATCTTAACTAGTTCATACTGATCATACTGATCACCTCATTCTCCGCCATGCATCTGAGGAAGTAGGTTCAAGTCTATGAAAGCTCATGCTACCAGCTTCTTTCTTTCAGTAGTCTCAAAAGTGCTACAAAATCCTGTTGCATACTGATTTTCTAGACTTATGGCTATGCCTTTGAATTCTATCTCATGTATTCTTCTCCTCTCCCTTTCAAACCCTATTAAGTTGATCATTGCTACACCATGTCATGCAGCAGCAAATTCCATAGGCTGGTATTAACTATTGCAGTTATGGACGAGTAACCTAGAGTTACATACTGAGTCTGTAGCGGATTCATATCTAAAGTTCATACATATTCACAATCATGACACTATTCCCATTATTGTAAAAGTCCCCCAATACTGCTTTACTGGGCAGCAGCCACTGTGAGTGAGACAAGTCTGTGCTTCTATTGACTAGGCTACAGCATACTGGCATTTCCACACTTCTTGGTGCAAGCAGGAATTGTTCCTGGGATTTTCTTCTGATCATCACCCCAGGGATCACAGGAGAGAAAGGGGTGGAAATGTTAGCATGCTGCACCCTGATCAAAGATAGAACAAACCTCCATCACCTGTAGTGACTGCTGCCCAGTAAAGCAGGAGAGGAAATCACCACCATTGGTTGTAGTGTGTAAAGTGCTTTATTTTGACTGTGTTCCCTCAGTTTAATTTGATGCTGACTTTTATTACTATAGTACTATATACTACCCAAACATCTCTATTTCCACTTTTTCCATATATATATATATACATCTATATCTATGTAACCCTTTTTATGGGTTTCTCCACATTATGCCAAATTTTATAACCTGTTCCTCACCTCCCCAATTGCCAAGAAAGCACCAAGTGTTCCAGCATTTTTTGAAAGGGAAGGTACTCCTTCCTGTGATCATCTAGGTTGCCTCTTTCTACTCTTCAGCATCTTTTCTGAGATGCAGCAAACATAAATGTATGCAATATCCCATGTATTGCAACATCACAGATTTGTATGAAGGGAACACTACACAGTGGCTTTTATAAACATATATATTATTCCTTTTGTAAAGAACCTTAGCAAAGAGTATGCCTTTTTCACAGCTTCTCTTCATTGAACCAATGCTTTGAGCTACTTGAGAGGAGGACACCAAAAATGTAGCAACAGATTTTAGGTGGAAAGAAATGAAAATAAAACTGTCAAAAAGAGTACTGCATTAGCTGTGTTAGTAACCAGGCTTAGTTTTTCTCCTCTTTCACCCAAATGCTCATGTTTATCCTAAATGGCAATGATTTATTGAGCTTCTGCCTGTCTCTCTAAGAGATGCAAGAATGTTTATTTTTGCAAAAGAGCTATTAAAAAAGAGCAAATACCAATGTGATGACAGTAGCCTAAATACCTTATAGGCACCAGAGTCTGTCTGATCTTGGAAGCTAAGCATGGTTAGCCCTAGTTAGTACTTGGATGGGAGAGCACCAATAAAAAGTAGATGTTGTGAGCTATATTTCAGAGGAAGGAACTGGCAAACCACCTCCAAGTATTCCTTACCTAAAAAAAAAAAAAAAAAAAAAAAAAGCATAAGTTGACAGGTGACTTGAAGGCAGAGAGAGAGAGAGAGCAATGTGATTATATATAGTTTCAAGGAGTTGATTTTGCAATTTACTTAAGAGAGAAAAAGTTTCCTCAGAGACCATATTCAAACTGTCATGAATTAGACAGTCTAGAGAAAATAGGAATAGAGAGATGGGGTAAGCATCTGTGGCCTTCCAGACATTTTGAGCTACAATATCCACAAACATTGGCTAGCATAGCCAATGCTGAGGAGTGTGGGAGCACACAGTTGAGCACACAGTTGCTCAACCTGATATGGGAGGAATTTGCTTCAGCCACAGAAATTTAGGCTGTCTGCTACCTCCCAGAGGGCATTCCCAGTAATTGCTCACAGACTATGGAACGACCTGCTGGACGAGATTCATCAGATTATGAGTTTAAGCAGTTTTAAAAAGGCTGTGAAGATGGATCTCTTTCGCCAGGCCTTTCCTGATTAAATCCCCGGCCTCAGGAGTTGTGCCTCTCTTTTAGTTTTTGGTTCGCCCACTGCTCCTGTCTGCTGGTACTTGTTTTTATTAACTTATCTTATTTTGATATTCTGTGTCATGGTTTTTTAATGGATATGTATTTTAATTCCTTTTTAATGGGGGAGGGTGAGGTTTTGGGGCTTTTTAATTTGTATGCTGTAAGTTTAACAGTTGTAAGCCACCCCGATTGTTTGACAGAGGGGCGGGGTATAAATTATATTATTATTATTATTATTATTATTATTATTATTAAATAAATTGGTATATGATGGGGAGGGAACTTCAGCACAGGTGAACTGACTTGGATTAGCAGTATCACAGACAAGGGAAGCATAATTTGACATTAATTTTACTTTAAATAAATTGCTCATATTCCCATTTGTAAGATTAACCTCAGTTTCTTAAAGAAATTTCAATCAGGAGAAATCTTTTAAAGGGCTTTTGAAACTTTTTGTACAAAGTAAAAAATAATTTTCAGTTCCTCTGTTTGACTTGCAGTTTCCCTCAATCCATTTGTCCTTCCACCAGTGTTCTTATCCACCTACTTTTAAAGCAGGAAAATCATCGTACACACGTGAGAGTAGGAAGCAGAGAAGCTAAGAAGAGCATGTATGACTGATGAATCTGGAAGTGATGTTGGGGTTTGTTGAAGAAGCCAAAGATAAGGAGGGGAAATTTAAAACACTAAACAAGTGACCACCTAAAGGAAAATGTGGCAGAAGATGCAAGAATTATACATATGAGAAGAGCTCAGCAAGTAAAAAAAAATTAAATTAAATTAAAATATAAAAAAAAAATAAAAAGAAGGAAGGAAGGAAGGAAGGAAGGAAGGAAAATAAAAATAAAATAAAATAAAGCCATTATCCTTAATCTGAGTCAACTTTGAGTTATATAACTGAGTTAAAGATATATCATCGAATACTAAAGTTAGAATTGCCCATGTCATTGTATTTCCAATTTCTATGTATGGTTCTGAAAGCTGGACAGTGAAGAAACTGATAAGAAAGAAAATCAATGTATTTGAAATGTGTTTCTGAAAAAAAGCTGTATGGATAATGTGGATTGCTAATAAGACAAATAAATGGGTCCTATAGCAAAATCATGTCTGAACTCCCCCTAGAAGACAAGATGACTGAACTGAGACTGTTGTGCTTTGAACAAATCATGAGAAGACATGATTCACTAAAACCAAATAATGCTTGCCTAGGTGGAAGGCAGTAGGAAGAGAAGGAGACCAAGATCCCTTTGTCACCTGTACAGTTTAAGACCACCACATATTATCTACCTCACAAGAATCATTGGATAAGGAGCAGTTTCTATTGACACTCAGACCAATTACACACAGGATAAAGTTGTGTTCCTGTGCCATTGATGGTTGGCATGGTGTTGAGAAGGGGAGAGAAGAGTTTTGCACAAGAATATTTATCCTGTATCAGAAAATCTGACCCCACTAAAATTCAGTTTTTCACACAATTATTGGTGTCAATGGTGTGGATTAGCAAGACTTCTCATATTCAGTCCATGAATATGGCAAGATGTAGATTTTGTTTAAGAATTTACAATTTAGATGTGAAGGTTAAGGCCATTCTTCTTTGTCCAACTCTGGTGGTGGGGGGGAATAAAGTGTCAAGGTAGATTTTATTTATTTTTTAAAAAGGGACATAAAATATTCATTTATTCAATGTGCGTGTATATAAACATAATACTGCATAGCTTTAAAAATTTGCATCCTTCTGTGCAAAGAATATATACACATTGAATATTTATATTCCCCCAGCGTTATACATACATTTGATGCAAGATATATCTATTAAAATCTATGACTGAAATCTTATACAAACATTCTTAAGAGTAAGATCCATTGGGACTTACTTCTATATAAGTGTGCACAGGATTGCACTGTTCATTTCAAAATCAATTTGGGGTATGGATATTTGCCTTTTGTATTAGTTCTGTGAATAAACAGTAAAGGCTGCATCTTATACACACTTACTTGGGAGTCAGCCATATTGAGCTTACTCTTCTAAGAAGATATGCATAAGATTACATGTGCATAGCTTTATATACACAAAAAATTATAATGAATAGATTAAAACAAACAAACATGGATTTACATTTCTGTATGGTGGGATCCAGCACTGATATTATGATCTGCTACTCTTTAATTAATTAGATCAGAAGTTTCCTTCTATATGAGGGGGTATCGTAATGTTTTAATTATCATCTTTTAAAAAAATTGACAGAAAGTTTGTTTTGATTTGTAGTTGTTAGCTTATCTCTATGTAGTCAACATCCAGATTTACACATCTTTCCAAGCATTTCTTCACCCCCAAAATACCTGATATCGTAGAAGTCTGCAGATTGTGCCTTACGGGGAGGTATTGTAAAGTAATAATTATAACCCAGAAGTTATCATGGTATATTGATGAAATTTTGTCAGTGTTATCATTGGTACCTGAGTGCATGATGTTGAGAAAAAAAGCTCATTGTGTCCTTTATTTTTGTGACAGGTTGTGCCAGACGTAACTAAAGTGTAAAATCCTTGCAAGGCACAATCTGCAGACTTCTACAATAATGGTATTTGGAGGGTCAAGAAATGCTAGGGAAAATGTGTAAATTTGGATGGTGACTATGTAGAGATAAGTTAACAACTACAAATCAAAACAAACTTTCTGTCAAATTTCTATCAAATTAAAACTTTACAATACCCCCTTGTACCTGTAATATTTCATAAAATCCCATTCACTTTTGGACAGATTACTGGCATTAACATTATCCTCTGGGCAGCTGTTCATTTCTTTTCTTTTATGCTAGCTGTATCCAAATGGGCACATAAGAATGTATAGCATACAAACCGCCTCCACTTCCTGCTATATAAGTACATTGGAAGAATAAACATGTATGTGTTGGTAGCCAAATGCCAAGAGGTATTAGGAGCTAAACCATATTATTCATAAAACTGCTCAAATAAAAGAACATCTGGTACTTATTTAATTCAATAAAGGTGGTACAAAGGCAGTCTGAATTATCATTGTGGCAACAGGGCACAATGGATTAAATATTTATTTTCCCCACAAGACTGGGGGAGAGTCAATAAATAATTATGTTAGCTCTTAAACCTATATATAGGTAAAGGTATTCCCCATTGACAAGGTTGTCAAGTTTTGTCTGACTGTAGGGGGTGGTGCTCATCTCTGTTACTAAGCCGAAGAGCCAGCATTGTCAGAGACTACTCTGTGACCACGTGGCCAGCATGATTGCACAGAACACTGTTTACCTTCCCACCAAAGTGGCACCTATTTATCTACTTGCATTTGCATGCTTTAGAACTGCTAGGTTGGCAGATGCTGGGACTAGTGATGGGAGCTCACCCCATCTTGCGGCACACAGGCCTCAAACTGCCAACCTGCTGATCTTGCAATCAACAGAGTCAGCATCTGATCATATATATATCCTAGAACAATATGACTGTATCCTTTTCTTGGATTTCATAAAGTCCTAAAATTCTGCATGACACCAATAAGTAGTTTTTACTCATAAAGGAATGTCACTCTACATTCCATCTTTAAATTGTGAGTCAATCTATCTATTTTATCTTGCTTTTGCTGTAATCAGACTCCAAAAGACATTTTAAATCCACCTTTAGAAATTCTGCTTTGTCATTTGTAGGAAATGGTACTATGACACCAAGTTTTTTTAGTTTGTTTTTACTCACTTTTGTTCTTTTTATATAATGCAATGGGAAAATATGCTGAAGGGTCTGCCCCATTCTACAGAAATATGTTCTGACACCACTAGAAGAAACTGATTCTGTTTGTGGTACTTGAGTGACCCCTATAGGATATTTCTCAAATTATTGCTTTAAACTGATAGTGTGAAAAGCAAGACAGTTTTGTGTGTTTTCTACCATGGGATATTGGGCTATTTCATTCCAAATAAACAGAGAATTGCAGATAATTTGTTGCAGTTATTTCCCTACTACTATTCTGTGATCAGTCAGTGTGTTTGCTAGTTTCTTACAGTGGGAATGTGAAAGCCTGCATATAGGAAGGGTGGTAACATTTAGACTGCCCAATAATTTAATATCACACTGTTGGGGAATAAATCCCACTGAATTCATTAGGATTTACATCTGACTTAAATATGCATAGGATCACACTGTAAATGTGATTTCCTTTTACCCTTTCTTTTCTATATGCAAAGAAGTGAGCTTTGCATATAGCCAATTCACATTTCTTTCACTGTTCAGAACTTCATGATCAGAGGGCTAAATCCAGTTGCTAGTTCCAACTACAGCAGGTCTAATGAATCAATGGGAATATGACAACCCAACACTTATATAAGTCTCATTGGGTGAACTATTTCAGTTAGCATTGCCAGGGAGATTCGACTCAGACAATTTAATCTTTAATATATATATATCATTGATTCCTCCCTCTGACTTCTTGGTTCCAAATTTCATAGAATCATAGAGTTGGAAGAGACCACAAGGGCCATCCAGTTCAACCCCCTGCCATGCAGGAACTCAAAATCAAACCATCTCCAAATTTTTCAAAACATCCATCATTTTGCCAGCCCTGTAAGCAGGTGCATTTTCCTGCAAAAAGAAAACATCTTTCTGCAGATTCCCTTGCCATTTTTCCTTCAATGCCTCCTTTAATCAGTACAGCAAGACATAATAGTATTATGCATTAACTGTTTTTCCCTTCTGAAGATAGTCAGTCATCAAAATTCCTTCATTATCCCAAAGAAACTGTGGCCATGACCTTTCCTTCTGGCCTTTGAGTTTTGAATTTCTTCAGCTATGGAGAACCTGAGTGTAACCATGGCAAAGACTGCCATTTGGTCTCCACATCATAGTGATGTAATGCTGTTTCATCAACAGTGATGAGTCAGTTTTTGCACAGTTTTGGGGGCTATGAGGCCATGTTCTAGAAGAATGTATTCCTGACATTTCACCTGCATCTGTGGCTGGCATCTTCTTTCTCTGAAGATGCCAGCCACAGGTGCAGATGAAACATCAGGAATACATTCTTCTAGAACACAGCCTTACAGCCTGAAAAACCTACAAAACCTATGGATGCCAGCCATGAAAGCCTGCAACTTCACAGCGATGAGTCGCTCCAAAAAATTATCACCACATCATGCAAAATGCTGCAAAGATCCACTTGGTTTTGTTTTTGGTCAGCATTCAAACATCTTGGCACCCACTTAGCTGAAAGGTTCTGCATAGCCAACTGTTCATGAATTATAAACTCAATGCATTCCCAGGATATCTCTAGTGTGTCAGCAATTGTTTTAGCTGATATTTGTCATTCTGCCAAAATCAGGAAACTTATCACATTACAAAATAAATTGTCTTACCCCTGCTGTTTTGAATTCTATTATGGGATACAGCCAGGTAATATTACACACAAAATGCCACTGATGCCACTGCCTGGCTGTATCCCACCTAAAACCTAGTTAAAATCCATGCTCAGCTAGCTGATTTGCAAAGTTGGGAAGCTCCCAACTTTGCAATTGGCCAACTGAGCATGGATTTAGGCGGGTTTTAGGCAGGATGCAGCCGGGTGGTGGCATCGTTGGCATTTTGTGTGCAATAGTACTTGGCTGCATCCTGAAATAGAATTCAAAACAACAGGGATAAGACAATTTATTTTGCAATGTGATAAGTTCCCAGGTTATGAACATGCTCAATAATTTCAGGAAGTGACACTGTTGAAGGCCTCCCAGCCCTGCTGCATCTTCGGTCTCAAATTTCCACACTGGAAGTTACCACACCACTTCTTCACAGCTGAGTATGATGGGCACATGTCACTCAATGTTTGTACCATAAACTCAGGGATTTCCTTTGGAGTTTTCTTCTGCAGGAACATGAATAGGAACTTCATGATGGTCCAGCACTTGAATAATATGTTTTCTCTATGAATCTCTAGGTCCTCCAGTGTGACTCTGCCTGAGGTTGACCATAAAGTCACAATGAAGGACCTAGAGATTCATAGAGAAAATACTTCTCTGGCCACTTATGGGTCCTCCAGTGTGATTCTATGATCAACATCTGGTTGATGTTGACCACAGCATTTCTCTCGAGGACCTAGAGATCCCTAGAGAGGTGTTATGTCAGGTAAAAAGATAGGTTGTTTTTTTTAATTTGTGGTTTTCCACTTTCATGGGGCTCTTTCATCCCTAACTCCAGTGAATGTGGAGGGACCACACACACACACACACAATGGAAAGCATGCTAGATAGGGCATATGTCAGGGAGAGGGGGTTAAGAGGAAGTGTGGAGGAGAGTGCAATGGCAGAAGTTGACAAGATGTATGATAAAAGCTGCTCTGAATGTTGTATGTTTCCATCTTTTTTCAGCTGACATCTTTGCTACAAGAATGGGGCACATGTGGCCATTACTGGGGGGAGGGGCAGGGACATGGCTGGGGATGAGATAAAATGTCAGCCACACTAGTGATATTTAAACTGAGTCACTGCCCAGCTAGCCCAAATACTCTGGGCCAATGCGAAGATGTTCGGACCCTGCAAAGAGGAAAGAAAAGGGGAGCTGAGGAAGGTGAAAGGGAGGAAATGAAAGATGGTCACCATAGCTCTGAAGAAAACAATAACCCAGAAAATAATGCCAATAACTCTGCTTCAATATGTGCTGCTTTTAACAAGGCATCAGTGAGACCTGTGGCTCTCCTTCACACCCCTGCTCGCCTTTAATGGCTTTTAAAAACCATTGCTCAATGGCACTTGTAGCACTTTCAGTGTACTGGTGACCCACAGTGTGAACAGGGAGCCCGTGGATTCCAAGGCTTCACACTCTGTCAGTCACTGCATTTTTACAAGGAATTAACATGACATTATTCCCCACTTATGATCATCCTTTGTTTCCCCCCTCTCTGACATTATTTCATTTTATTTCCTTTCCTTTTTTTTTACTGAAAAATGTATTTCTAAAGATAGTGCCTTCCATCACACCATGATTGTAATGTACTGCATATAAAAAGGTCAGAAAAAAGTAAACTTCAAGATTCACCACTAGTCACTTTTTTAAAAAGAAAGAAGATCCTCAGTAGAGAGCCTGGTGTTGTTCTGTTTCTCCTGCTCAAAGTCTCTGTTTACCAGTCCAATGATTTGTCCAAAGTTGGGGAAAGTTGTTTTGTTTTGTTTAAAAAGAACTTACTTTTTTCCTGCCTGTTATGATGAAGTGAAAGTTGTCTGGAAGCATGGCATGTAATGAAGCTGTAGGGCAGCTACTTTACTTGGCTATAATGACATGATTCCCATTCAGACATTGCTCACCACTGAGATCTGTGTCCCTCCCTGCATTGATTTTGTCATGTAGAAAGTGACAAGAGGAGATATTACTTTTCTCTGCAAACATGAAAATCAGGTACCTTGTTTGCATGCATAGTCTCCATAAACACATGAACCTCTACTTTTGAGACATGCCATTTTACTTTTGATGAAAGAGAAAATGAGGTGGTATGGGTCTAGGCACTCCCCTGCTCCCCTGTTGAAGAAACTGTGGCTATGGTCATTGTTTTTTCTCACATTTTGGAAATTTATTAAAGGCAAATTCTCATAATCAAAATATTAAGCAGATATCTGCCCCTCTCAAATACTACAAATGTATTTACTTAATGTCTTATCCTTCCTTCAGTGTGTTCATAACAGATATGAGCTTATATAATTTTATTCTCCAGTAACTCCTCAAGAGATTGTACCATTTGGCTCAAGGCTCACTTGCTTAGTATCCCCCCCCCCAACCCAATCAATGCAGTTTGATGCCACTTTAACTGTCATGGTTCAATAGTATGGAATACTGGGATTTGTAGTATCTTGTGGCACCAGAGCTCTCTGATAGAAAAGGCTAAATATCTCACAAAACTATAAATCCCAGAATTCAATAGCATTGAGCTATGACACTTAAAGTGGTATCAAACTGCATTAATTCTGTGATGTGACAACAGACTTAGGGCCTCGGCAGACAGCTAATTGAGCCATCTTCCGGGCCCGGAAGAGGAGGGGCAGCTGCACGAGCGGCGCCCCTTCCTCTTCCTGAGGTCGCCCTTGGAGTCGCCGTCCGTCCGCACAGCCGGCGCTCCGGGGATGACCTCATGCCACGGTGACCGGATGCGCCGCAGCGTTTGAGTCAGGGAAAGTGCGCCCGCCGCTTTTAGGGCGCACTTTCCCTGACATCTAAAAGGAGCGCCAATTTGGTGCTCCTTTTAGAGTCGCCGGAGGAGCGCTGCGGTGTGGAGGCTGAGCTCCGCCGGCGCCCTGGTCTGCAGAGGGGGTTAGTCCAACACACAGTTTTCTATAACAAAACAGTGGTCAACATTGTCACAATTTGGATATTTGCAGCAAATCTTTAGATGATTATGTGAGCAAAGCTGTACTCTTGCCATACTGCATGGCAAACAAGGTGGCTCAATGAGTTACGTTTTTTACTTACACGGCCAACTGTTAAATACATTCATTCTACCCAGGTCATTTTGCAGCAGTGTGAAATGTCTCCAAGTTACTTTACACATAACTTGTTGTCTCAGCAGACTAGATGGAGGCAGAAGATAATGAGGGTAAGTAAAAAATCATTAATAGTACCACCTGCTGGCTCGGATTCTGATTTCTCAAGAAAATGAGCTGGACAGATGTGATCTCTTCAGATTTCCATTTTTTTGCATGCTGTAAACCACTTTAGGCAACACATAGTATCACAGAGGAAGCTCTATCATCTTTAGTATGACATATATTAGACAGTCTCCATGGTATCTGCTCTCTTTTTCCTTAAGCCTTCTCTTATTACTCTGTTTCAAAAATGGCTTATTCAGTAACTAAAAAGCCTGTAAATAACTTGCTTTGGTTTAGCAAACAAAAAATAAATGCTATTCATAATGTTTCTTTTGTGTAGAAAATCCTGTCAGAGTTGTTATAAGTCAGAGGCACATAACATTTGAAAGTATGTGATAACAACAATTTAATTAAATATACTGGGAACCAGCTTGGTGTAGTAGTTTGAATTTTGTACTGGGATCCCAGCAGAAAGCCAGTATGGTATAGCGGTTTGAGCACTGGACTATTGAAGTCTGGAGACTTCTAGTCCCAGTTTGCTATATAAATCCACTGGGTGAGCTTGGGCAAATTGTATGTTCTCAGCCTCAGAAGTTGGCAATTGCAAACCCCTCCTGAAGAAATTTGCCAAGAAAACTCCAGGATGGGGTTTAGGGTCACCATAAGTTAGAAACAACTTGAAGGGATCCATATTAAGTAGTGGTGTAATAGGTTATGGAATTTAGACTTAATGTATACAGTAGTTAAGGATAGCAAGAAATTATCAAACAAAAGGTGATAGCTATAATATCTGGTATTTTCTAATTCAGTATATAAATAATCATAGATCAACCCTTCTTCAACATTCCATGATAATTTAGAGAAAGAAAGCATAAACTAGGATTTCTTAACCTATCTGAAGTGGGGGACCTAGCACACTGGGCAGCAGTTGGGTATTTCTTCTCCAGTGTGGCAAGGACTGATTGTGCACATTGTTTATTATTTATTTCCTAGACAGTCTCCCAGGAACAGACAGCTGATGCTCATAGTCTAGTATCAGTCCATTGACCATCACTTTGATTAGTACTGTCTTAAGCTTAGTGCTATATAGGTCTGTAGACCCTTTTCTATATTTTCTAGTAGTTTTTATAAATTATAGGTGATGCCATGATCCTTTCAGTACAAAATGCTTTAAAAAACAAAACAAAAAAAAAAACAAACTTCAAGCATTATACCAAGAAGAGGAAGAAGAAGAAGAAGTCTTAATTAACTGATGTAAGGGATCATCTGTCTTTCATTGACATTTTTGAGACAATATAATACATTCCATGTGTAGCTTTTCATCCCATCACAAAATTTTCTGCACTCTTATAGGAAGGGCATATTATTTGCTTCTTTTCAAAAAGAAACTTGAAGCGTGTGCTCTAAAAATTGAGGTGCATGCTCCATCTTTGTAAGTCAAGGCCCTTTCCAGACAAAGTGAGATCAATGAGTACAAGACAAATGATAACCTCATTCACTTACAATGAAGTACATCACTCAGTTCCTTTAAATCAAAATGTGAAGTGTATAGTGGCATCTCTTAAGCTGCAAATTCAGCCGATACCTTAGGTGAGCACGTGGTTATTTTAAGGCAGATAGCAAGTGAAGCTAGAAAGAAACTGGACAATCAATCTTGCCCCTGCACTACAAAGGTGCTTGTGAATGATAAGGTGGAGGCTGAGTAGAATCAATGAACATTCCTTTTGCCTTCACTCTATAACAATATCCTAAGGCAGTCAGTCAAAATGAATTTGTGTGAGGTTGCCAGCTAAAGCAACAAGAATTTCAGTTTCCATTTGAAATAGGTCTCATCTCTCAGATCCTGATACATAGAGCTGAACAATAGAATTGTTATAGATGGACAAAACATAGACCCATCCTCCAAGTAAACAACAGGTGTTATATAGTTTGGAGGGAGGGGTGGAGAAAAAAAATCTCTTACATTACCCTCACCTGCTATCTCACTGCACTGTCATAGCACTATATTCCACTTTAACTATCATTACAATAGTAGTTTAGGGAGGGGCATTTAGAAACCAGGGAGCTCTTGGACCTCACTAAACTACAAACTCCAGAATTCCACAGGATTTTGCCATGGTAGTTAAACTGGAAGATAGTGCTATTGCAATATTGTGTGATAAGGATCCTCAAGAGAAGAAAGTGATAGGATCCAGTTGCAGTTTCCTGAAGGCTGGCTTGGAAGGTTTTTATTTTGGTTGGAAAGAATTAGGATAATAGTTCCATCTTTTATTAGTGACACTATTTGTGTCTACAGTAATGGACTGAAATAGCACATAGCAAGAAACCAAGGGCCTTATCTCATAACAAAAACAAAAGAAAGTTGAGAAACAGTGAGAGAGAGACAGCTTTCTCCTTGCCTCCCTACATGCCACTTTTCCCAAGAGGATGGGCATAAAAGTTTGTCTTTTGTTGCATTGGAAAAATCTGTTTGGCAAAAGGTATGCTTTTACCACCATCTCCCTCTGGAAAGAGAATGAAAATGCTATGATAGCATGAAGAGAAGCAAGAAAAAAGCTGCTTCTCTATCACTGTGTCTTGGCTTTCTTTTTTTATGCAATAAGACTCCAAATTTCCAGCTTGATGGTCCTCTGCATTCTTTATTTCAGTGTATGGAGACAGATGAGTCTAGCTATGGTGATCCTAAACCAGGGGTAGGCAACCTTTCCCCTTTAAGGGCCGAGGGACTTCAGCTCCCAGAAGCCTCAGCTATGTTGGTCAATAGTCCCATTTTGGCCAATAGCTCCTGGGATTCTGGGAGTTGAAGTCCCTCAGCCCTTAAAGGGGAAAGGTTGCCTACCCCTGTCCTAAACTCTTTCAGCCTCATACACAAGGATGAATTATTACTTATTTTTCTCCCCACTGAAGGAGATAATATCGGTTCCCCAGACCCAAATCCTCCAGAGAACAATTTGCCCATAATACTATGCAATTCTATTATTCTTCCTGACAAGATTTTCTAACTGGTATGTAACCTGTTTTACAAACAGGAAATTCAAGTCACTGCTTCATTGTGTTTGTTCAATGTGTCTTATTCCCAGGTAGGTGTAGATAGGATTGCTATCTTTCACCATTATTACTATTATTATTATTATTATTATTATAAATGAAAAGTAGAGCTTGCAAAATCCATATGATCCATCAAATCAATCTTGTCCACTTTGGTCCTGCTCCTAACAAAGATTTACCTATCAAGATACAGTTTTTAAAACCTGCATACAATTTGACACTTATAAGTGGCAAAAGTCTGTCAAACTGTAGGTCTTATTACAAATTATGGATGCCTTCCTAATTTTGGTGTGTGAGTGTGTGTCCCATCTATGGCCCTGAATGTATTCTGACTGCAAGTAGCTATGGGACTTATCCTACCCAGTCACGTAGGCAAGTTAGCCATGAGCCCAAAGTTGAGAGACCACATACAAGGAAAAGAAAATCAGATAAGTTTGGGAGCTGCAATCAAGGGAACATCCACACCTAAGATAGGAAGGTTAGAATAATTTATGAGCAGAATGTTTTTTGTTCCTAAGCCAGAGAGGACTAATTTACAACTTCATTCCCACCTTTGAAGCCTCGTCTCAAGTGATCCTTTCCAATGCAGCTATGGCCTTTGATGTATCTTTTCCTCAAACTATTTAAGCATCCCAAATTTCTTTGTTCAGTTGGGTAGATAGAATGCATGGGGACACTTTGTCACTGTGAATTCTGACCAGTTCTGACTTGTGGCCCTCCATTCCAGCATTACCCATGGCTGAGTCCAAACCAGTGCATCCCATTTGAACCATTGGGAGAAACCACATCTAGAGTGAGTATTCAACTATTCCAAAACTAATGCCTATATTTCTTAGCTCTTGTGTGTGTGAGTGAGTGAGTGAGTGAGTGCTTGCTGTGTTGTGTGATTACACCCCCCTGTCCCCAAATAAATGTACAGTTCATTTAGAGAATTCTGCCTCTGTGAATTCCTATTTCCTGACTCCTGGTATACAGGTGAGAAATGGTCTCAGAGGACTGTTTTGTAGCACAGTCCAATAATTAATTGAGCTAATTAAAATCCCCCTAGAAGGACCCATTGCTACAGTCTACATTTCCCCACAAACCCAAGCCTCTGAAGTCTGTTTCTCTGTGGGACAATGTGGAAGGGGTGGGTGGGAGAGAAAGTCTGGGAACAGGTATTTGTAAATCACCAGTTGGAATGAAGAGGTATAAAAATCCTTTTAAACACTTTGGAACAGAAATAACTCTGGGACTTTGAGGAAAAGTCCTGGAACAGAGATGCCTGAAAGATTGTTGATACTGCTCAGTTATTTATCTGACAACAGAAAAGCCTAAACTTTTGCAGTCTGAATACAGTCTTCTTGTGTCATAACTAAAATGACTGTGTATATGCGTGAGAGAGAGAGAGAGAGAAGAGAGAAGGAAGGAGTGAGAGAGAATAGGGAAATTTTAAATAATGGTTGGCATCTTGCTACTGTTTTATGTGCATGTAAGTTCCTTCACATAAGCAGTTGTCCTTTTCACAAGGCCGTTGCTTAATGTCTGTATTCACTTCACAATTACATACAAGGAGTTCCACACATGTAACCATTACCCCTGGAGTTGCCCATTCTTGGATGGTACATAACTATTTGTCTGTGCTTTTAATGTACCACTTGATTCACTGGAATTGCAAGACAGCCATTGCCCCATTGCCTTTAACTATTAGGACTTCCCCATATGGCTTGAATACCAGGAACCAGACAGATAATTTCATTATAAGCATATTCACAATACAATATTAGTATTCAGAAATGTAAAGTGTAGTACATATGTACATGAGTATAGATTATATAAGCAGGATATATATATATATATATATATATATATATATATATATATATGGTGTTGCATGCAGAACTATCCTAGCTGATAGCAACTTTGAGAAGCAATGAGCTAACGTGTGCTGATAAGAGCCTTGTAAGGATGAAAGCAGTTTGCACAGTGCTTATTTTGGAGAAGCTTCATGGGCAGGCAATGAAATCTATGAGGCTTTCTAAAAGTAACCTCATTTACAGGAAATGTTTTGTGTATTGCTCCTTCAGGGCTTGTTTACACCATTGCCTTTGACTATTAGGGCTTCCCCATATGGCTCAAATATCAGGAAGCAGACACATAATTTCATTACTTCTCTCCCTGAATCCCTGATATGCTGTTACTTCTCACTTTCAAAGTGACTGATAGGAACCAAGGTAGCCAGTGCAGTTCCACAGCAATCTTACTTTGCTCAATGTGAATATCACAGGACAAAGACACCTCTCAGTTCTTTTTCTCCAAATACAACACACAGCATCAAATTGCTGTGAACACCACAGTCTAGAGCAGTGGTTTCCCCCCTTTGGTCCTATGTTTGCTTTGACTTCAGCTTCCAGAAGCCTCAGGCAATTTGGCCAACAGTCAGGAATTATGAGAACTGAAGTCCATCTCATCTAGAGGTCCAAAGGTTTAGACCACTGGTCTAGAACTAGAGTGAGAGGCTGGAATTCCACAGCCAGGAATCAACCACTAGAAAGGCTCCTTCTCTTGTCATTATGAAACATACCTGTAACAGTGGTGAGACTGAAAGAATGTTTTCCCTCTAAAGATCTTAAAACATAAGCAGGCTCATATAGGAAGATAAAGTATTTCATATGTTATGCACCCAAGCTACAAAGGGCTTTATAGTACAAATGCAGCACTTTGAATTTTATGTGGAAATGGACTGGTAGTCAATAAAGCCTCTGTTATTGATACAACAGCCACTGAGGGAGCCTTTTTGGTAGTTGGTCCATAGCTGTGGCATTCCAACCATTCACTGCAGCTCTAAACCAGTGGCTCTCTACCTTTGTTCCTCCAGATGATTTGGACTTTAGCCATTGGTGAGGCTGGCTGAGGGATTCTGAAAGCTGTAATGAAAAAGTAACTTTTCCAAGCTATCTTGGAAAGAAATAGAATAGAGGAACTGACAGGAGAGCAAAATGCCTCTTTTTCCTTACTTGTCACAAACTGGTGCCACTGTTAGCTAGCCAACCAGCCAGGCCAAAGATCATGCCTCCTGCCTGGTTTACATTGGCAGCAAACTAAAGGTAGTAGGAGGGGTGAGAGAGGATTCTGCTGCTACTACATCATGAACATTTAGCATTCTGAAATCTCTGTTGTTTTTATCATGACTATACTGAGCACATCCAAGACAGTGGGGAGAAAAGTGCTTAAATCATGACTTCATTATGTAAGCCAAATGGTGGTGGAAGCTAGCTCCCTCCACCTTTGTTGACTGTCATGGTTATGTATGTACGTATGTATCCTTGCCTGCCATGCACTGTCAAGTCTTTTGTGTGAATGTTCAAGGAGTTGACATGGACATCAAATCTGGATAAGATATGTGTCTATGCCAGCCCCGTTATCAATATCTGTGTCTCTTCTTGCTCCTTTCTTCATTGAACAGGGAGGAATGAGAGTTCCTTAGTGTATGAGATTCAGTTGTACAGGATAATACAAAATGATGAAGCCAGCATGCACAGGGAAGTTTGGGTTGGTATGCGCACCACACATTCTCTATTCCTTATACTAACATGGATCTTTGAATGCTTGTGTACGGCATATGTAATGCCCTTTTAATCTGAACTAGCATCATGCAAAAGATGACTATCATATGTGTGTATGTGTTTCACCTTCTTCGTTGGATACTTCCCAGTTCTGATTAGATCATGCAGTTGTGCTTTGATCAAGTTTTTTTTTATGAATAGACTCAACACCAACACCACCAGGAACAACAAAAATTATATATAATTTAAGGTAAATTAACGGTTATCAACAGTAACAACTCTAGATTCATTCAGACATATTTTCTGTCTCTCTGTCTGTCTCTGGGCACATCTACACTGTTGAAATAATGCAGTTCGACACAACTTTTAACTGCCATGGTCCCATCCTGTAGAATTCTGGTATTTTTACTTTTGTGTTGCATCTGCTCTTTTTGGCAAGGGTGACTGAAGGCCCTGTAAAACTACAAATCCCAAGATTTGTAGGATGGAGCTACAGCACTTAAAGTGGTTCCAGGCTGCATTATTTCTACAGTGTAAGTCCACCATCTCTCTCTCTCTCTCTCTCTGCATGCTACTAATATATTATTTCTTTCCATTATACTTTCTTTCTGAAAATATTTCTACTCACCTCTATATTAAAAATCTGTGTGGTTTATAAGAAAAACAAGTTAAAACAGTGTAAAACAATAAAAATAGTTTAAATATTTAAATTATTTAAATATACCAAAATGTACTAAACATAGTAACATGCTAAAACAGATTTAAAAGATTAAATATTTTTAAATAATGTACCTCAATATTTGTGATGTACCAATCAGAGTTATGACAATAATCTCGAAACCTCAGGAGCAGGGACTGCGAAGGCCAAAAGGCCTTTGATTACAGAATTGCCAAGAAAACCTAAGTTTGGATGCTGGATGGGAGATAGAATCATAGAATCATAGAATCATAGAGTTGGAAGAGACCACAAGGGCCATCCAGTCGAACTCCCTGCCATGCAGGAACTCAAAATCAAACCATCCCCAACAGTTGGCCATCTAGCCTATGTTTAAAGACCTCCAAAGAAGGAGACTCCACCACACTCCGAGGGAGTGTGTTCCACTGTAAAACAGCTCTCACTGTCAGGAAGTTCCTCCTAATGTTGAGGTGGAATCTTTTCCTGGAGCTTGCATCCATTGTTCTGAGACCTATTCTCTGGAGCAGCAGAAAACAAGCTAGTGCCCTCCTGAATATGACATCCCTTCAAATATTTAAACAGGGCTATCATATCCCCTTTTAACAATTTCTTCTCTAGGCTAAACATACCCAGTTCCCTAAGTCGTTCCTCATAGGGCATGGTTTCCATACCCTTCACCATTTTAGTTGCCTCCTCTGGACACACTCCAGTTTTTCAACATCCTTTTTGCATTGTGGTGCCCAGAACTGTACACAGTATTCCAGGTGGGGCCTGACCAAAGCAGAATACAGTGGCACTATTACTTCTCTTGATCTAGATACTACACATCTATTGATGCAGCCTAAAATTGCATTGGCTTTTTTAGCTGTGACATCATACTGTTGACTCATGTTCAACTTGTGGTCTACTAGGACTCCTATATCCCTTTCACATGTTGTCTCATTAAGCCAGGTGTCCTCCATCTTATATCTAGGCATTTAATTTTATTTATGTATTTATTTATTTATTTATTTGTCTTAAGTGCAATACCTTACATTTCTCTGTGCTGAAATTTATTTTGTTAGCTTTGGCCCAGCTTTCTAATCTATTAAAGTCATTTTAAATTTTCATCCTGTCTTCTGGGGTATTAGCTATTCCTCCTAATTTGATGTCATCTACAAACTTGATAAGCATGCCCCCTATCCCTTCATCCAAATCATTGATAAAGATGTTGAATAGCACTGGGCCCAGGACAGAACCCTGTGGCACCCCACTGGTCATTTCTCTACAGGATGAAGAGGAGCCATTGCTGGGCACCCTTTGGGTCCAGTCAGTCAACCAGTTACTAATCCACCTAACAGTTGTATTGTCTAGCCCACATTTTACTATCATGTTTGCAAGAATATTGTGGGGTACCTTGTCAAAAGCCTTACTAAAATCAAGATATGCTATATCTACCGCATTCCCTTCATCTAGCAAGCTGCTAATTTTATCCAAAAAGAGAGAGGGAGAGAGAGAGAGAGATCAGATTAGTCTGGCATAATTTGTTTTTGAGAAACGCATGCTGACTTTTAGTGATTATGGCATTTCCTTAAATGTTCACAACCTCTCTGTTTAATGAACTGTTCTAGAATATTTCCTGGTATTAATGTCAGACTAACTGGATGATAGTCATTTTCCCCCTTTTTGAAGATGGGGACAATGTTTGCCCTCCTCCAGTCTGCTGGGACTTGTCCTCCAGGAGTTCTCAAAGATTATTGCCAGTGGCTCTAAGATTACATTTGCCAGCTCTTTTAATATCCTTGGATGTAGTTCATCTGGGCCTGGAGACTTAAATTCATTTAGGTTAACCAGGTATTCCTGTACTTCCTCTGTACTTATTTTGTGCTGCATTTCCCCTATTGTGTCCTCTGCTCCATTTTCCTCAGGTTGAACACCCTTTTCCTTTTGTGGGAAGACTGAGGCAAAGAAAGTGTTGAGTAGTTCTGCCTTTTCTCTGTCCCCTGTTAGAATTTCTCCATTTTCTCTGTGCAGTGGCCCTAGCATTTCCTTCTTCTTTCTTTTGCTAGAATACCCCAAAAAACCCTTTTCATTGTCCTTAACCCATCTAGCAAGCCTGAGCTCATTCTGTGTGTTGGCTTTCCTGACTTTACCCCTACATGTGCTAGCTATTTGTTTGAATTCCTCTTTAGTGATTTTGCCCCTTTTCCATTTCTTATACATCCCCCATTTAAAACTTAGTTCAGTTGAAAGTTCTTTTGTCATCCAACCCAGTTTCTTGAGACACCTCCCATTTTTCCTTCTCATTGGAACAGTTTGAGACTGTGCCTTCAGTACCTCCCATTTGAGAAACTCCCATCCATCCTGAACTCCCTTCTCCTTTAGTATTCCTGACCATGGGGATCACTCCCAGTGTTTCCCTAAGTTTGCTGAAATCAGCTCTCCTAAGGTCTATAATGAGTGTTTGACTATGTCTACCTTCTCCTTTCCACTGTATAAGAAACTCCAGGAAAACATAATCACTCCCACCTAAAGATCCCACCATTTGCACCCCATTTACCAGGTCATCCCTGTTGGTTAGGATCAGATCTAAAATAGGTGATCCCCTTGTTGCCTCTTCCACCTTTTGGACAAAGAAATTGTCTTTGAGGCAAATGAGAAATTTGCTAGACCTTGAAGTATTGGCTGAGTTTGACTTCCAGCAAAAATCAAGATAGTTGAAGTCACTCATCACTACTACATCTCTCCTTTCTGAGTGTGTGGTCATCTGTTCTAGAAAGGCATCATCCAATTACGCTTAAGATGGAAATCAATTTGACAATTTCCCTTCTCAAAAAGCATGAATAATTCTATTCCTTCACTAATGAAACCACACACAACCATTCCAGATTGGAAGAAGACTTGATTCAGCCATTCTTCCACATGCTGAACTGCCAATGTCTTCAATCAGGGTTGTTCACAAACAATGCCAGATATCCTGTCAGTCTGCCCATGGCAAATGCATGGAGAATGAGATCTATTTAACAAACTCCTGGCAACTCAGTGGACTAAATCTGATTCAAGAAAAAAAGAATGATGGCCTTCTTCCCAAGGCTAAAGAATGTCAGCACTGGCAACGTAGCCCATTCTTCCTTCTTTTTCACAAATAGTCAAGTGCTTGCCTTAATATCTATCAGTGCAGGGAAGATAAGCAACTTCCCCATCTCCCTCAGAAGTTAGTTAGTTAGTTAGTTAGCTTAGCATTTGCTGTTGTACCCATTGTTCCCCTGGTAAATTAATGGCAATGAACAAATGGTGCAAAACCAAGCTGAAACTGAAGCCCTGGAGAAACACTGACTTCTTTTTACCCAACAAAAACATCATTTTTAGAGTTTGACTTGTTTGGAGAACACCCCCTCCCCTTTCCCTTATGTCCCTAGAAAAGCATGCCTGTTACATGACATATTGTTATTGAGCAACCATTTTTTCTATCCATCCCAAACTTTGTACAAAGAAGCTTTTAATTATGGAACATATGGTCTCTCTTTCAGTAAATTGCCAGTAGCAGCCACACTAGTTTATGTTCAATGTTTGTGAGAAGGAAGAACACAGAAGGGGAAAAAAAGAGTTCACAGCACTTCTGTGTATACTAATGGTTGTTTATTTAAAAAGTATACCAGTACTTCCATGTTTAGATTTCTGTGGGCTTTTCAGGCTATGAGGCTGTGTTTTAAAATAATGTATTCCTGATATTTCACCTGCATCTGTGGCTGGCATCTTCAGAGAATGGTGGCATGGAGGTGTGTGGGGTATATATACTGTGTGATCCTTGGTTGAGAGGATTATCTTGTAATCTGTATATTGTTCTGTTGAGACAAGGCCTCAGGGTGGGAGGATTTGCCAGGAGGATTAGTGTCATTTATTTAATGATCCATTGTCTTCTGGGAAACCCCCTGGCCCTGGGTGAACTTCCATGTTTATTTACAAGTTGTCCATTTAGGATTTTCTCAAGCTGTGCTTCATGAATGCAAAAATATTATATTTATCCTGTTTCAGCTAATCTTTGTGGTTTGGCAATCAGGTTTAAGCTTCCTATATTTCAACTGTTCGTCATCCCACTCATCTCTGCTCTTGCTGAGGTAGCAAACAGTGTTTGCAGTTTCACAGCAAGCTAGTGGTAGGACACTAAATCACTAAAGCACCAGTGTAGGAATCACAATGCCAGTTAAATGATGTGTAACTTAGAGTTCCTTCCTTCCCCCATTTATTTTATTTGAAATCCTTTGTGTGTGGGGGGGGGGGGGGGGGGGGGCAGAAGCCACAATTCCTATACACAAAATTGATAAACAAAAAACAACAACAGCATGGAAGGATGGAAGTGGAAAAGAACAAGAAATGTGGCTCCAATCAAGTAATGTTCCAAAAGTCTAATCTATCTAATTCAACCATCAGACAACAAGAAATCGGACCATACATCCAGATATTTTTAATTGGCAGACATAGCTTACAGTGATAGAGTTCTGTCATTATAGGGACCTCTGCCAATGCTACCCTGCAAAACCCTACATCATAAGCCAGGCAATGTCCAATCAAGGGGTTTTGAAAATGATGATTATAGTGCTCTCCTGGCTGTAGATCATGCTGAGATATTCAACTGGTGAGACTCCTTGGGGACCAAGAGAGCACTGAACAGTGCCCCAGTGAATAGCATCTTGGCATCCCTTCAACTGGCATGCAGCGTGGCTAAAAAAATAGGGTTTGGGGATCATGTTCAATCATTGATGATTGCAAACATGAATCCCAAAAGTTGCAAGATCATAAGTCTCACCACTTTTATAATATATTGGACAAGATGCCAGCCACAGTCTTTTTTAGTCTTTTTTATGACAGCTCTACATGATCTTCTACCCAGCATTCTGTGTGTGATGCAGTTAGGAAGTCCAGCTGCATAGTGTCTGTCACCGCGATGGCTTCTCCTAGAATGCAGAATCTTCATTCTTCTTGTGTACTTTCAAGTCATTTCTGATTGATGACAACCCTACAGCAAACCTATTGTGGGGTTTTCTTGGCATTATTTATTAAGAGGGAATTTGTCCTTGCCTTCCTCTGAGACTGAAAGAGTATGAATTGTCCAAGGTCACCTAGTGAGTTTTCATGCCTGAGCAGGGATACACACCCTGGTCTGTCAGACTCCTAGTCCAACACACAAACCACTATACCAGTGAAGGTGAACCTTTTAGAGATCAGTCCCTAAACCCAGTGGCATTCCCACACCAGGTGTCAAAAGGTGCCGGGGGTGGGACTTCCAAGGGCAGGACTTCTGGGGTGGGGCTTCCAGGGGGGAAACACACAAGGAAAAAATGGAGGACTTGACCAAATAAAAGCTCAAAACAAAAACCAAACAAAAAAGCCACTAATATAAATATTAAATCCATCCTTCTCAGCCCCGATCAAAATGGAGGATGTTTTGGAATCTCTCCTGGACAGAAGGTTGAAATGGAGGGCAGGTCCTGAAAAGAGAGAGGACCAAGTCTGGTCACCCTGAGCTAAAAACACCCATATAGATATAAATCCATGCTTCTCAGCCATGCTCAAAATGGGGGACCTTTTGGAATTCCTCCTGGACGGTTCCTGTTTCCTTTGGAGTGGCAGCAGCTGATAAGCCTCACACCCAGAGCTCATAGTGTGTTTGTTTATGACAGGGGAGAAGGACAGCAACTATGTTTGGCAGTGGGCTACTTAAGGACACAATGCAAATGCTGAATGGGTATCTCCCCTTAATTTCATCACAATTGACAAATGAAAGGAACAATTTAAATGTAGCCTCAGGGGCTATACAGTCTGGCAAGAAGCGCTGGCATTGGGGTGGCATGGGGGCATGGCAACTGCCTGCCACCCACCCCGACTCCACCCTGATGCCAGCGTCACACCGCCTGCCCAGCAGACGGGGCAGCATCATGACATTTTAGCAGCACGGTGTTTAGACATGTTGCACCATAGAAACAGGGAAAAGCCATGACTGCAATGGCAAGGGCAGCTTTTTGCCAGCTCCAAAAGGAGTTAACTGCTATAGCTCCATTCTGTGGAATCCTGAGACTTGTAGTTTTACAAGGTTCTTATCCTTCTCTGCCAAATAGTTCTGGTGCCTCACAAAACTACAAATGCCGGGATTCTGTAGGATGGTGCCATGGCATTTAAAGTAGTGTCAAACTATGTTATTTACACAGAGATGAACATTGCCCCCTATAGTCGCTTATGACTAGACAGTCATGTTAAAGGGAAACCTTTACCCTTAACTTTTTACAATATTGTACTTACTGTACAATATTGTAAACTACTGCATTGTAAAGTACAATAACATCCAAAATCCACAAAATAGTAATACCCTTGATTGGTTGATTTGGTTGGACCAGTGGTTGATTTGGTTGGCCTGAATATAAATCTCTTTTTATTGATATATTTGTTTGATTTCTGCATTAAGTTAAATCTCTTAGGCTAATTCAGGATCCTCACTGTCAGATATGCAGTGGAGGAACTGTGAACACAAATGGCAGAGTTATCATTTATTTATGGATTCTTTTTCACATATACCTTAACATTTATAGCAGGGCTGGAGAACTCTTAAATATGGGTGGAATAATGCTGTCTGCTTTTATTTTCAACATTTCACTCTGTGTAATTTAGGCAAACTGTCTTTAACAAAAAAATATTTATTTTATGTTAAAGATTACATTTTCTTGAGATAGGATCCCCGTAGAAATTTGTTGTTTTTACTTGGCTTTTTTTTTTAAAAAAATGTGGGAAAACATTTTAATGACATTCAGTATTGTATGGAGTCCTAGCACTCATACCTTTCTTAGGGCAAAAGCATAAATTATGGATCCTCAGGTTATTTTTGCAACTAACACTGAATGAAGACACACTTTGCTAAGCTTTCACTTAATCACACAAAGCAGGTTTTTGTGGGATCTGTGTCTTATACTCTCTTATCTCTACATAGTTCACCCAGAGAAATAAGTACTCACTATTATTATTATTTAAAAAGACCCAGAGTATTCTTACTTTCTTGTCGCTATGTCTTCCACATTTCCTCCTCTCAGCTGAGCTTCCTGCTTTTCTGAATAACATAACCTATGGTGAAGAGCTTCAAAGAGTGATTCCACATCGTTGGAGAGGCAAGCCATGAAAATAAAATTAAAAAAAAAAAAGATCAATAACACCCACCAGCCTTACTTGCTAGTTGTGCAGGAAAAGAGAGAGAGACTGCCCCCCATCCACATTTCCCTTATGGATCAGGAAGGGAAACATGAGTGTAAACAATAATAGCAGCAACTTCAACAGTTACAAGCCCCATTTTTGCCTAACTGGCTTTTGAAGTTACAAACGCTTTCATTAAAAGGGAAGACATAGGGGGGGTTGCAGACTGCCAGAAATAGTGCAAATTGAGTCCACTTTTAGGGTTAAGGTTAGTGCTAGGGAATCATGGGAATTGTTTTGTTTTTTTCTGAGACATTGAGCCTTCTCTGTCAGAGAGCTCTGCTGCCACAATAAAATACAGTTCCCATGATTCCCTAACCCTAACCCTAACCCTAAAAGTGGACTCAATTTGCACTATTTCTGGCAGTCTGCAACCCCCCATAGTCTTGCCCTGCATCAAAGGGATATGTGAAAATTTCAGGCATATAAAGGATGCCGGTTAAGGCAAACATCTAAGATTATTTGGTAAAATATTATCAGCTGAGAATGAGGAGTAAAAATAAGGCAGAGTAATAAGAATTAATTTAATAGGATTAAAACTTAATTTAGATTTTTAGAATGAGAGACCTACCAGCTGCTTATTTCAAACATGGTGTTTATACTTCTGATCTGAAATATAAGCTGTTTCAACAATCTGTTTGGAGGCTGGTGAAGCAAGGTATATATAGGAATAATGTGAATCGTAGAAACAAGAACACAATGAGGCCACAGATGAGGGAGGGAATATATATATATATATATATATATATATATATATATATACATATATATATATATTCCCTCCCTCATCTGTGGCCTCATTGTGTTCTTGTTTCTACGATTCACATTATTCCTGTCTTCCCAGCTCCGTTGCCTTTCTAGTCTCATTAACCACACTTAGCTGTTCCTTTCCTAGACCTGTGTTCACCTTCCACCCCCTCATCTTCTTTGAGCCTCCTGAACTCAACTTGCTGGCTATTCTTTCTTTTTGGATATTTTTTTTCTATTACCTGCCATCTGTATTGGTTCAGTTCTTCTCTCTTCTTATGTTTTTCTCCTCAGCTTCCTTAGCATCATCATACTTATTTAACAAGTGAGGAACAATGTTGCTAGAATCAAACATGTACAGAACTCTCATTCTTTCTTTTTCTTAAAAAAAAACTTTATTCAAAAAACCTCACAAAACAAATACCGTACATAAAATCTTATAACAAACAATAAACATTCATAAAAGAAAATCCTTCCCTCCAACCATCCATATCCCATTATATCATTCTTATGTATCATTCCCTTCTATCTTAAACTTAATCTATTATATTATCTCCTAAATCACATCCACATCTAGAATCTAAACTCTTAGGAGCTTATTGCATTACAAAATAAACCTACTTACCTCTGCCAATTTCAAGATGATTATGGGATGCAGCCAGGTTATTGCACACAAAATGCTGCCAATACTGCCGCCTGGCTGCATCCTGCCTAAATCCCAGATAAAATCTGCACTCAGGTGGCCAATTTGCAGGGAAGCTTCTGACTTTGCAAATCAGCCATCTGAGCATGGCTTGTAAGTGGGTTTTAGGTTGGATGAAGCCAGGCAGTGGTATTGGTGGAATTTTGTGTGCAATCGCACTCGGCTGCATCTGTAATTGTCTTGAAACCAACAGGGGTAAGTAGGTTTATTTTGTAATGCGATGTGCTCCTTTGTTTTCTAATCACAATCACATTTAAAATACTACTCAGATGTTCATATTCCTATTAACATACTCCTCCATCTTTAACATACTATACCTCCTTAACTTTCTTACCCTCTTTTCAACTTCGTTCATACTTCAACCACTTCCATACACCTTCTACTCTCCTTTTCTTTACTCTTTTCTCTTACTTAACCCTTCTTTTTTCTCCTCTCTTCCTCTTTGTTCCTCTTTTAATACTATCCTCCAATTCAACTTCCTCTCACCCAGAACTCTCATTCTTTTGCACTTTTGCACACACACACACATGCATACACACAAACACATACACAGACATACTTCCATAATTCATGATTTCACAGAGTACCACCAACTTGGGCAGCAAGTTCCCACTGCCCAAGAAAAATAAACATATGCATGAATTGAATTTTTTGGATAGCATCTCCCCTCCTCTCTGCTGAAGAGCTATTGTTGTCCTAATTTAAGGCAAATTCTCATTTGCTATTACTGCTAAAATTGGTAGCACTCATGCCACAATAGGAAGAAAAGGAGAAAGGGCACTGTCCTGGCAGTTCAGTCAGCTCTGTGGTGGAAGAGGGTGCTTTCATCCTCTTCTGTACCATAGGACTAGTATTGCAATTGCTGTTGAATTTTGGATTTTTGTGGGAACCACAGCAGTGACAGGGTGTTGGTGGCCGCCACCAAATTTCAACAGTACCTCTGGTATGACATCAGTGGACTGGGCTAGGTGTCCAGTAAAGATTTCCAGCAGCAGGAAATGTGTCCACTGATCTCCTAAAGAGAGACAAAAAAAGAGCTTTTGTCTTTCATCTCCCTTTCTCATCACCTATAGCAGAGAAAAGAACCAGTGCTTCTTAAAGTGGTTTGAATGTTGGACTAAGACTCTGGGAACCCAGGGTTCAAACCCCTACTCAGCCATGGAAGCCCCTTGAGCAAGACATACTTTCTCTCACCCAAAGAGGAAGGCAGCGCCAAACCTCTTCTAAATAAAAGCTTGCCAAGAAAACCCAGTAATGTGGTTGCTGTATGTGGAGTCAACATTAAGCCACATAAACACAGCAGCAACAAAACCAGAAGAGCAAGAGTGCCTTTCCACATCTTCTTTCTCAGTTTGTCTGAATCATAGATTGTGTAAAATGGCATGGAGTTGGGTAGCCTGAGGTTTGTATTGTTGTTTGCCAGAGGATAGATGTGGAGAGTCAGTGAAGGGAGAAACCCTGTAGTAGTAGTAGTAGTAGTTGTTTAAAACACACACACCAACACTCCACAAATCCTTGATATATTTGCTTCCCTTCTATTACCTACATTGCTGCTGTACACTACTCTGTAGAACTAGTAGCCCCAAATTTCTCTTTTAGGAGTCCTCAGTGCCAGGCAGTGTTGGTGGCATGCCTTGGAAGTTTACCTGCACCATGACACTCCACCCACAATGACCAAGGAACCCCATTCATAATACCTGTATCAAAGGAAAAGGCTTTCAGAGTCAGTCATCTGAGAATTAGCCAGCTTTGGGGAGCAGACTGACTAACTTGTTTAAACAATGGCACATCATTATTGTATCTGTCATCTTCAGACTTGTGCTTAGAAATGATGGTGGGTGTAAAGCAGAAGCTTCAAGGGGAATACCAGTGATATATCAGGAGATGACACAGTGACAGAGTGGATAGATATCAGAACTTTTCCCATTTCTGTTTCAAAGGAGGACTTTCTCTCAGCTCCACCAACATCACAAACTGGTTTGATGAGGAGATGGGAGAGAGCCTTCTTCATGGCTGCTTCAAGCAAGTGGAATTCCCTCCCAAAGCTGGCCCTCTCTCTGCTCTTCTTTTGCTGGCAGACAAAGGTCTTTTTATTCAATAGGCTTTTCATGATTAATGGGTGGCAAGGATCCTTTTGAGCAGGGGTTGGCAAGGTTTTCTTACCTGGGGCCAGTCCGCTGGCCTCCAGGTCTTCTGCGGGCCGAGGGTGGGGGGAGGAAATGGTGGCGCATGTGCGCTCGCTCGCACATGCACAGTACCTCCAGAGTACTGCGAATGCACAAGCGAGTTGCGGCCGCCATTTTGGCAAACAAAATGGTGGCTGCAACTCAATAATAATAATAATAATAATAATAATAATAATAATAATAATAAAATTTATTCATACCCCGCCCAATGGTAATCCAATCAGGGCAGCTTACAAACATAAAATATACATCGTAAAACATACAATCCCCAATAAAACATCTAAATACAACATACCCCCTTCCCCCCTTAAAATAATATTAAATCAATAATAGTTTAAAACAGAGTTCAATTTAAAACCCCAATACAAGAATAAATCCAAAAAAGCCTGACTCCACAATCCTCACCATCTATCGATGGGGCCATGAGAGGATTGTCAATAGTGTGGCTGTTTTTATCCGAGGTGGGGATAGCTAGTCTGGAAAGGCCTGCCGGAAGAGATCCATCTTGACAGCCTTTTTAAAGCTGTCTAAAGATGTTAAAAGATGGATCTCGTCCAGCAGGTCATTCTAGAACCTAGGGGCGATGACTGAAAAAGCCCTCCGGGAGGTAGCTGCAAGCCTCGATTTCTGAGGCTGTAGCAAATTCCTCCCGGAGGCCCGAAGAGCATGGGGAGGATTGTACGGGAGAAGGCAGTCCCTGAGATAGCTTGGACCCAAGCCATTTAGGGCTTTAAAGGTAATAACCAACACCTTGTACTGGGTCCAAAAACTAATAGGCAGCCAGTGGAGGGACCGCAGAACCGGAGTAATGTGGTCCCTCAGAGATGTTCCCGACACAAGCCTGGCCGCCATATTCTGTACCAATTGTAGTTTCCGAACTAAGCACAAGGGTAGCCCCATGTAGAGTGCATTGCAAAAGTCAAGGCGTGAGGTTACCAATGTGTGCACAACAGTCTCGAGATCCCTTACTTCTAGAAAAGGGCGCAGCTGGTGTATCAGCCGAAGCTGATAACAGGCGCTCCTGACCGTCGCATTTACCTGATTTGTCATCAGGATTGACGAATCAAGGAGCACCCCCAGACTGCGAACACAGTCACTGGAGGAGAGTGTGACCCCATCCAGGACTGGAGGTTGCAACCCAATTCTTGGTTTCGGGGCCGCTACCGTGAGCACCTCCGTCTTGTCTGGATTCAGTTTCAATCTGTTTTTCCTCATCCAGCCCATTACTGCCCGAAGACATTCATTGAGAGAGGAGATGCCATTGGAATTCGAGGCCGATGAACGAAATACGGAGAAATAGATTTGGGTGTCATCAGCGTACTGATAACACCCAGCACCATAACTCCTTATTATCTCACCCAGCGGCTTCATATAGATGTTAAATAATATCAGGGATAAAACTTACCGGAGCTACAGTCCCCGAGAAGCACCCTCTGGGACCTACCCGAGAGGAAGGACCGGAACCACTGTAAATCAGTGCCTCCGATACCTAACCTTCTCAGGCGGTCCAAGAGGATGCCATGGTCTATTGTATCAAAAGCCGTTGAGAGGTCTAGGAGCACCAACAGGGTCACACTACCCCTGTCAATGCTCAGATGCAGATCGTCGGTCAAGGTTTGCACATGCAGAGTACTTGGCACATCGGCAAATGAGTCACGGTCACCATTTTGTTTTCCAAAATGGCGGCTGTGGCTCATTTGCACATGCACAGGAGTACTGCACATGTGCAAACGAGTCACGGCAGCCATTTTGGAAAACAAAATGGCAGCCGTGTCATGCGTGGTGGCAGCGCGGCGACGGTGGAGGTCGGTGGGGGTCATCATCATCATTGTCGGGGGTTGGTGGGGGCCGGTCCAGAAGCCTCGGGGGGCTGGACCCAGCCCATAGGTTGCCGACCCCTGCTTTTGAGGAATGTGTGCACCATATTTTTGACTTGATTGTTAGGTGCGTGTGTTTTTAAATGGCTTTATCTTTTTAAAAATTTAATAATGGTTTAATGTGATGATTGATTAATTCTGCTTTTTTATTATCAGGTTTTAAACTAGTCTTGGTTTTAGCCTTTGTAATCACCTTGTATCCTATGCTGAGAGAAAAAGTAGTAGATAAAGAAAGTAATACAATAAAATAATAAAAGTTTCAGATAGTGGGAGATCTGTAGTTGCCCCTGGCTGATGGAAGATACAATAGCTCTAACTGTAACTGCAACATGTTCATCAACATTTAGTAATTAATTTCACAAGTTCTAGTAAAAGAGGATAGTTGTAGTCAATTTACTCATGTTTCCAAAGTCTATATGAGGAAGACTATTGCAGAATCAATTAATAGAGTTCTGCACAGAGGAACCTGCAGCAGTGTGTTACATTGATCCTCAGTGTAAGAGTGGGGTGTTTCACTGGCACAAAGGACACGAGATGCCTCTTTTGGGTTTAAACAGGCCACAACATTTATTTAACTGTACAGGGTCTATTGATATGCAATAAATAATAAATAACACATTTGTCACGTGTATAAGTGAAGGTGTAACCACCCTAATGGGTGGTCCTTCACTGCATGTGACAAAACAAATAAACAATCATCAACAATAAACAAATAAACAAACCCCTCCCCAGAAATGACATCATATTTTGTCATCTGACGTCATGTAATTTTATGACGTCAAGCATTGAATGCCTACGTCATTTCTTGTTAATTTGTTTTAAGCCAAATTTATTTCCCAATTTTAATTAGCCAAATTAAATTATTCTGTGGGGTGGGGGTCATTACCCGCTACAAGAGGGGGCCAGCCCAGCTAGCCATCCCCTCCCCCCTCGCAGATTGCTTTTTCAATTTGGTCAGAGAGTGCATTTACATACATCTCTGACCCCTCTGAAGAGAGGTGAAACGTATTCCCCCTGTACAGCTGCGGCCGGTCAAGCTTAATGCCATGTTCCACCAAGAAAATTCCCAGCTTAGCAAGGAGCTTAGCCATGCAATGGTTAAGCCAACACCGAGCATTGTTAATAGCTGAGTCCTTCTGCACTCCAGGCCAACAATGCCTAGGCATAAGTTTAGCCCACAGGATCACAGCAGAAGGGAAGATCTTTTTTACTTCCTCCATGTCCTTAACAATCTGCTTGGCCAATTGCAAGCATGGAACTCGAACAAGGTCGTTGCGTCTGCACAAAGGACACCGACTCCAATTATGGATGAAAATAGGCCACAACTTTATTTGTACAGGGTCTAACATGTTAATTATTATATCTAACAAATAATTTGTTAACCACAATTTCAAATATTTTTTAACAATAATTTATTTTGACGCATGCCCAAATGTTCTGGGCGCAAGTGCTGAAAATTAACCTTTTCTAGGCATGCATCAAAACTTCAAGTGAGTAAATCACATAACAATTTATAACCCCCTCCCAACCGGATATGACGTCAAATCATTTTATGACGCAATCACTTTATGACGTCATTAGTTTAAAATGACGTCATAATGCATTTGTTTAATCACCATGACATAAATCCAATTACTTTTGTTCAGTTCCAATTAATACTTTCACTTAACCTAGAAATTCCCAAAAGGGGGGAGGGTCCCTTCCCGCCACAAGAGGGGGTCAGCCTAGCTTGGCATCCCCTCTCCCCCCCCCTTATAGAAGCCTTTAAGGAAGACTCCAATGTAGATAAGTACATCTCATTCCCCTGGGTTGAGAGATGCACTCCGTCACCCCTGTACAAATGTGGTAACCCAAAATGAACTCCCTGGTGATCAACGATGGCCACCCCCATCTTCTTCAGTGTCTTTGCCACAAATCTGTTAAGCCAGCGCCGGGCTCCATCAATCGCAACGTCACTTCTGGCACCGCGCCAAACGCGCCTGGGAAGGAACTTTGTCCACATGAGGAGTGTATTAGGCAACATTCGCCGAATCTCCTTCATGTCCTTGATTATGCGCCTAGCCAACTGCAACGAAGTCATTTTTGGAAGGTCGTTTTCCCCCAAATGAATCAACAACATCCCTGGCTGGGCGAAAGATGACATCAGTTCAATTATTCTAGGGAGAATGGCTCCCCAAAGCATGCCTCTGCGCCCGAACCACCTGATGGACCCCGCTAGTCCCAGTTCAGCGGCCAAATCGTAACGCTGTTCGATGCAGTGTCTCTCAGCCCAGAATACCATGCTGTGACCAAGAATCCATACGTCTCGAGGAATCGATTCTGCCAAGTGAAACCAAAACAAGAACATTAGAACTACATTAACTTTTAAGTGCGAACGTAAGATTTAAATGCCCTAGAACGCCAGCGACCAATCCTACTAATCGCCGAGTCACTCAGGCCCTGCGTTGCTGCCGCTGTGGCTGCCCCAATCCTGAATGAATGGGATGAAAATTGATCCGCTGGTAAACCAGCATGACTTAAAACCCCTTTCAGTACTATTCTAAACTGGTATTGTGTCAATGGTAAACCAGATATATGTAAAAACAAGTATCCAATTGCGCTCGGCCGTATTTGCAAGTAATTAGTCAAGGCCTGCACCGGACAAATATGACCTTGAGGAGCCTTAGCTAAACTTATGGCCTGTCCCTTTCCTAACTGATCAGTTTTTGAACGTCGAATTGTCAACTGCATGCCCTGATCAGAAACCTTAATGTCCGACAGCAAAAGAGCCCTACCAGAACTGTCGGAACGTGAACTAGGAACAAGTTCACTTATTCTTAAAGCTCCAAAAAACGCCACTGAAAAGGCCGCCTTAAACAAAATCACCTCTTCAGGAGAAAAACATACAACTGGTAGGAATTGCCAAAGTCGTAACATTATTGAACCCGTTATGGGCAAGCGACCATCCTGAGAAATAGACGACTCCCTGCCCCATCCTTCCAAAGCCCTACGTACTCTGAAATCAATCGTGGGGTCTTTGAAACCTCCCGCTCTAGAATAAAAGGAAAGAGCCGCTAACTTCCCCCTAATAGTGACTGTAGACAAGCCCACTTGTCTAAGATGCACTGCAAAACGAAGAATAGTGTCCACATCTAAAGGCCAAACCTCAGCCTCCCCAATAGACAATAAGAAGGATCTGAACGCTCGCAGTGCGAGTTGATAGGACTTGCGTGTCGACGCGGCGACGGAGAGAGAGATCGCCTTCTCAATTTCTACTCTCCAAGGCTCCAAAGATGATGTGGTACCTCCAAAGGGTGAGTCGCTGCCTCCGGCGCCAACTGTCGAAATCTGGAAAACTGAAAGCGCGACAAGGCATCCGCGACGGGATTTAGTAAACCACAAACATGCTGTGCTTGGAACAGAATATTATAATGTAAACATTGGACCACCATTTTTCTTACCAATGACATCACTCTGTCAGACTTGGAGGACAAGGAATTAACTATAAATACTACAGCCTGATTGTCACACCAAAAACGAACTGTTTTGTCCGCAAATTGATGTGGCCATAAATGAACCGCCACCACTATTGGGAATAATTCCAAAAAGGAGAGGTCCCTAGTCCAGCCCTTCTCAACCCAGTCTATTGGCCATTTCTCAGCCGCCCATTGGCCATTAAAATAAACTCCAAAACCACAGGCCCCAGAAGCATCCGAGTGAACCTGAAAATCTGCCCTGAGGAGCATTTCAGATCGCCAAAAGGATACACCATTAAATTGTTCCAAGAATGACTCCCAAATCTCCAAGTCCTTTCGTAGCCCAGAATTTATTCTAATATGATGATGTGGTGCCTTCACCCCTTTAGTGGCTCTATATAAACGGGCACAAAATGCCCTGCCAGGAGCTATAACCTTACAAGCAAAATTTAAAATACCTGCTAAAGATTGAAATTCCCTAAGCGTGGCCTTTGATTTATTTTTCATCATCCCTACCTGCAGCCTCATAGCTGTTAGCTTGTCAGGTGGAAGACGAGAAATACCCTCCTGAGTATCCAATTCAATTCCCAAAAAGGTTAAGCGTGTATTAGGGCCCTCAGTTTTTTCCTCAGCCATAGGTACTCCCAATTCATTCATTAATTGTTGAAAAGCCAACAGCATATCTGCACAATCACTTGTCCCAGGGGCACCCGCAAAAAGAAAATCATCCAAATAATGAGTAATTGCTTGACTACCTAACCTTTTGGAAGCACACCAGTGCAAGAAAGTGCTAAATGTTTCGAATGCTGAGCAAGAAATGGAACATCCCATTGGCATGGCCTTGTCAAAATAATACTTCCCTTCAAATTGAAACCCCAGAAGATCAAAATCCTCTGGATGAACTGGAAGCAGTCTAAAGGCGGATTTAATATAGCATTTTGCCAATAATGCTCCTTTGCCCAGAGCCTTAACCATTTTGACCGCCGAATCAAAGGAAGAATATTTCACTGACGTCAACTGAGGATCAATGGCGTCATTTACCGAATCACCCCTGGGATAAGACAGATTGTGTATGAGTCTAAACTCCCCTGGGGCCTTCTTAGGAACCACACCCAAGGGCGATAATCTCAAGTTTGCCATAGGCAAATAGTCATGAGGGCCTGAAATCCTCCCTGCTGCTATTTCTTTTGCCAGCTTGCCCCTCACAACCTCTGGCAATTCCCTAACAGAACGTGCATTGGGTGCATAACGATGTACCCTTAAACCCTCATAAGGAATACGAAAACCAATCGAAAAACCATCCCACAAATACAGAGCAGCCTCCCTTTTTGGGTAGATCCGCAACCAACTGGCCATGGCCTCCAAATTAACTGGCGTTGGTGCCCTTTCCTGTACTAGCTGGTTGTTGACCAGAGGGCCCCCCGCTTCCTGATTTTTTACTTTTAAAGCATGCTGATCCTGGGTGGTTTCCTTTACAGTTGTTGCACTTATGCTCGAACCTGCAGGGTTGCCTTTTACACTTACCTGCATTGAAGTCCCAGCAAAACCCAAGTTGTCTCTTTTCACCCATGCCAGGCCTCGCATTTTGCCCTCTCAGCAGAGTGACCATAGGCACAAACCCATTGTCACATCTGCTCGATGGGGAGGCTCCTACCATAATATCTGCCCATAATTCCGACTGTACATGACGCCAAGACAAGGAGTGGTCTAAGGCGGCCCTCATTCTGAATTGCTCATCATACTGAAGCCACGCCGAACCTCTGGCGTTGACATGGCAATTGGTATAGGCTTTTATCATAATCTCCTGGTACTTGGAGAAGTCAGGAGATCTGGCAGGGTCTTTCTCTTCCATAACACCCCTATAGATGGTGAAACCCATCATCCAGTTTACGAAATTTCTTTCTAACTTGGGGCGTTTATACGATTGAAATTCCTTTGGGAGGGTAAACACCACCCCATCTTTCACCATTATCCTAGGCTCGGGATCCCTGAATGTCAGGGAGAACAAATCGATGTACTCTCCCTTCCAAATCCTTTCTTTTGTAGTCATAGGAAGGTGAGACCCCAAAGGCATAGACATACCCGTATAGGGGTTACATTCATAAGACCGATCGGTCCTTGTAATGCCTAATGCACTGACCACAGCCGTTTCCTTTGCTTGACTCACCGAGGCATTGGCCTGCAACCCCAATACCGAACCCTGGTTTGAGGGAGAGAGCTCCAAAGGTGCTGTTACAGGTTCCAGGCTAGGGCGATCGCTCGGCGATGTCAGCCCTGTCAGCCCACCTGTAGCCCAAACAGCCAAAGGCCATGCCGCCTGCAAACTCATATCATTGAACAAACCTGGACTCGCTGTCCGAGGAGCAGCATTTGCAGATTTTTGCTGGACTCCTCCTGCAGGTGTCAGTGCATCAGCTCTAGTGTTGTGCTGTTCGCCATGAGTGCCTGTTACATCACCGCTGGAAGCCGCAGATGACTCAGGTGTTGACAAATTACTCTGGCCTGTAACAACCACACTTTGGAGAAATTGAAACAAGTCAGACAAAGTAGGTTGACTAGATGTAAGCGCCGTGGCACCGCGGTGCCCCACACCAGGAACCTTCTTTAGAAGTTCCATTACATCAGCTACGGTTGGTTGCCCAACCTCCATAGCTGAAGAACCCTGGGAACTACATGCAGTGTTAGATGAATGACCCAAATTATCAGCAGCGAGATGTGCAGTGGCTTGTCCAGCATTAGCATTCGTGTGCGCAACCGAAGAAGTAGCAGCTTGCGCCCCTTTTTGCAAGTGATGTTGAGCCAACTGCTCACATACAGCCACACAAGCCTGCATGGTGCGGCCTATCTGGGCCAAATGCGTGGTAATGTCATCATCCTTGTTAGCAATCTCAGCCGGTCGCTTAGGAACTGGCTGTCCACTTCTTTGACCAGTTGAAGTGGTACGCCGCTTCGATTGAGTCTTACTTCACGGCATGATGATTAATTTTTTTTTTTTTTAAAGCAGAATTGACAACCAATTGATTGTTGCAGGATATATTTTAACTGAATACCCCTGTGCCAACGATCATAAAACAAACTGCATGTACTCCCAATCAATACTGCCAACCGAAGTAGGTCAGCCCACCTGAAAGGGGGAAGCCCTCTACCAGACTCACCCCTATGAGTATTATTATTATTATTATTATTATTATTATTATTATTATTATTAGTTAGACAATATGGCCAGGTCTAGCTACTAATTATCCCTTGCCAGGCCTGAACGAGATAAAATTCACAGAAACTGCAGGAAGGAGTGGCGTGGGGGAACACTTCCCACTACCTTCCCATTAATAGCCACTGTGAAGTAAAACAGGGGTGGCGGAGCAATGGGAGAGGGCGGCCTAATTTATTTAGACGTCTGCCCGATCCCGGGGCCTGTCCCTACCCTTTCCACCATAATGTGCCGCTTGGCACTACACAAAAATGTGGCCAATTGGCCAATCAGTGTGCCCCAGCAAGCAAAGCCCAGGGCCCCAAGACACCGAATACCAAATTTTGCAGTTTTTTTTTTTATAAACCCGCAAAGAAAGTCCTCCGAGTTAAGGAGGACAGCCCAGGCCTCGCAATAAAGGCCTAAACGAATCCCAAATGGCCGATGGGGTGTATAATGGCCGAAGCCACCCCTATCCAGCTACCAAATTTGTGTGGTCCACGCCACACTAGGCCGCACAGGCCTCACAGCCCCCAATACTTGCGTCCTCGATGTCCGGATGAAGGCCAAGAGCCCCCAAACAGTCTGGCTCGATCCGTGGGGAGGGTCAAAATCAGCAGCCCCGGACACAGCCACGTCCTCCTGCCTATCTCAAGCAGGCGGGGGGGGGGCTATTATATTAGGCCAGCTCAGCCTCCCAGCCACGTGGTGCACCGAAGGCGGCCCGTCAGCCAGGGCCCAGCCGCTGGCAGGGACGTGCCTTGACTGTGGCCTGGTGGGGACCCCCCTTTTCCGTCGCTCCCTTGCAGCCACGGAGGCTTGCAGAGAAGGGGGGGGGGACTCCCCCTGGGAGCGTGTCCTCCAGCCGAGGCCTCCCTCTTGTGATGCCACCCTCGGCCGGAGGTGCCTCCCTGGCTCCCCGGCTTTCCTCGCACTGCTCTTGCAGCGGGGAAAAGAAAAAACGGGCCAATAACCCAAGGCGAAACGCCTAAAAGGCCCAAAACCAACACGGACAAGCAAGGTGCTCCTTGCTTGTCCGGAGTTAAAATGGCTGCTGCCACGAGGCAGCGTGAGGCTTTAAAGCCTCACAAATCTCGCGGCGTAATCCCGCGAGACTTCCAAATCTCGCGAGACCACAGCCGCGAGATCAACCCCATTGGCCAGGCGGACAGGATGAGGCAGGCCTTCCTGTCCACCTGGCCAATCATGCGTCGATGCCCTTTTAAGGCAGACGCAACAGAAGCCCCCCTCCCAACTCGTCGGGGGGGGGGGTCCTTCTCCCCCAAGTGCACTATGACTGCCCGGGGTTGAGAACGCGAACGTGCCAACTCTATAAGCAATGGCAGGAGAGATGACCACGTCATTCCCCTTTGACCAAACCAGTCTGTACGTCCAAAATTAGCAAGGCCCAATGTGTTGTCCTAGCGATGTTCCAGCAGGTAGCGTTCTGCCCAAAAGACCAGGCTGTGTCCCACTATCCAGATGTTTCCACAGGAAAAGCCTACTGAAGCAAACAAAACAGGTTAACGTGGCTTATCAGGAGTCCCACTACCCCATTGCCTAACATAGGACTTAAATGCACGTGAACGCCACCTGCCAATTCTGCAAATGTTGGCTTCACTCAAACCATGAGTGGCTGCAGCTGTTGCAGCGCCAATCCAAAAGGAGTGCGAAGAAAAATATTCCTGAGGCAACTCAACCTTCCTTAAAGCCTCTTTTAACACAGCCCTAAATTGGAATTGGGTTAAGGGCAAGCCAGACAAGTGAATAAACAAATAACCAGCCACATTAGGCCTAATTTTCAAATAGTTACCCATCACTACCACTGGGCAAATTTGACCCTGTTGCACCTTAGCCAGGAAAATAGACTGACCTTTTGCAAACTGGTGAGTTTTGGACCACCTAATGTGAATTTGAATCCCCTGTCCTGTTAAACTAATATCAGAGATCAATAGTACCCTGCTGGATTTATCATTCCGAGATCCAGGCACAAATTCATTAATTCTCAAGGCAGCAAAAAATGCTGTAGCAAATACTGCTTTAAATAAGGCCTCTTCCCCAGGCGAATAACATGTTTGAGCTAATTGATCCCATAACTTAAGAAGGACAGGGCCAGTTATCAGCCTTTGAGGGTCCTTTGTGACAGGGGATTCTCTAGACCACCCCTCAACTGCTCTTTTGACCCTGAAATCATTAGTAGGGTCAAAACAGCCCCTTGTCCTAGAGTAAAATGCCAGGGTGGCCAACCTGCCTCTAATAGTGACAGGTAAAAGTCCAGATTGCCTAAGAGTTACAATGAAGTGAAGGACCAAGTCCATATTAATAGGCCATTTTAGAACCTTCCCAATTTCCAACAAAAATTGGCTAAACGAATTTAAAGCTATTTGGTATGAATTGCATGTTGACAGGGCAATGGGGTTTAATATTGCCCTCTGAACTTTTAATCTCCAAGGTTCCAGAGAGATGCCAGTACCTCCAACGGGTGTGTTGAAGCTTCGGGAGCCAGCTGCCGGAACCTGGAGAACTGAAAACGAGAAAGGGCATCCACCAAAGGGTTAAGCAAACCAGGAACATGTTGAGCTCTGAACAACACATTATATTTCAAGCATTGTAACACCATTGCTCTTACCAAACTCATAACCTTAGGAGACTTGGAAGACTGAGAGTTAACAACATACATGACTGCCTGGTTGTCGCACCAAAACCAGACAGTCCTGTCAGCAAACTGGCTTGCCCACAAGTGCACAGCCACCACAATTGGAAACAATTCCAAGACTGTAAGGTCTTTGGTTAGACCACTTTTAACCCATGCAGGAGGCCATGCCTCTGCAGCCCACTGGCCATTCCAAAAAACTCCAAAGCCATGGGCGCCAGCAGCATCAGAATGCACCTGAAAATCTGCCCGAAGCAGCATTTCAGTTCTCCAAAACGATATGCCATTAAAGTTCTCCAAGAAGGAGTACCAAATTTTCAAATCCTCACGAATGCCCCTTGTGATTCTAATGTGGTGATGCTGGGCCACTATCCCTGCGGTGGCCCTATACAGTCTAACACAAAATGATCGTCCTGGAACTACAACCCTACAGGCAAAGTTCAGAAGACCTGTAAGAGATTGAAATTCATGAAGGGTAGCTTTTTGTTTCCCGTACATGATCACAACTTATTGTTTCATAGCCACCAGTTTCTCATTGGACAAACGAGAAATTCCAACTATAGTATCTATCTCGATGCCCAAAAAGGTAAGCTGAGTATGTGGCCCCTCTCTCTTTTCCTCCGCTAAAGGCACACCAAGCTCCTGTATCAGCTCCTGAAATTGAACTAAAGTATCCTGGCACTGAGAGGAATTAGGAGTACCAGCAATTAGAAAATCATCTAAATAATGGGCAATAGCTCTATTACCAGTTCTCTTAACTGCACACCAGACATTCAGAAAAGTTCTGAATGTCTCAAAAGCAGAACAAGAAATAGAACATCCCATTGGCATAACTTTGTCAAAATAAATTTTTCCTTCAAACTGAAAACCCAGTAGGTCAAAATCATCTGGGTGTACAGGAAGGAGTCTAAATGCAGATTTAATATCACATTTAGCCAGTAGAGCTTCTGTGCCTAAGTTCCTGATCATCTTAACTGCTGAGTCAAATGATGTGTACCTAACTGAGGTAAGCCCAGGGTCAATAGCATCATTTACTGACTCCCCTTTAGGGTATGATAAATTATGAATTAGCCTAAATTCCCCAGGGGCTTTTTTAGGCACTACACCCAATGGGGATAAGCACAGTGTGGGGATGGGCAGCTGATCATGGGGTCCTGAAATTCTCCCTGCTGCTATTTCCTTAGCTAATGTATCCCTTACCACATTCAGAAAGTCCCTCACAGAACGAGCATTAGGTGCAAAACGATAAACCCTAGGTCCTGTATAAGGAATACGAAAACCAACAGAGAAACCTTGAAATAAGTATAAAGCAGCCTCTCTGTTAGGGTAAACCTTTAACCAAGCCACCATGATATCCAATTTAATTGGTGAAGGGGCCTTTTTCCCCAGGCAACACTGGCTGGGGGACAGAGCTCCCTCCTGTTCGTTTTCCTCTAACACAGGAATTTCCAGGGTGGCCACCCCCACAGGTGTTGCACTTTTGATCAAACCTACAGGGTTGTCTTTTACACTTGCTGGCATTAAGGTCCCAGCATAAGCCAAACTGCCTTTTTTTCTCCCATGGCAGGCCTCACATTCAGCCCTCTCGGCAAGGTAACCATCAGGACAAAGCCGTTGTCACACCTGCTCGAGGGGGAGGCCTCCACCATAACATCAGCCCAAAGCTCGGACTGTACATGCCTCCAAGATAAGGAGCGATCCTGTGCCACTCTCATCCTAAATTGCTCATCATATTGGAGCCAAGCTGCACCCCTTGAATTATGGTGGCAATTGGTATACGATTTTATCATGATCTCCTGATACTTAGAAAAGTCAGGAGATCTGAAAGGCTCTTTTTCTTCTATAAAACCTCTGTAAATGGTGAAACCCATAATTCAATTAACAAAATTGCACTCAAGCTTAGGGTGTTTGAGCACCTGAAACTCTTTTGGCAAACTAAAAACAATTCCATCCTTCACCATGATCCTTGGCTCGGGATCCCTAAAAGTCAAAGTAAATGAGTCAATGTATTCACCCTTCCAAATCCTTTCCTTAGTGGAGAGAAGAAGGTGAGAACCAAGGGGTGTAGACATACCAGCGTAAGGAGTAGCTTCCACATTCCCCACCGCTCCTGTCCTGGACTACGGCCAGCACCAGTCCAAACAACGCTGATAAGAATGGTTTAGCAAGAAAGGAGCTAAGAGGCAGGCTACAGACCTTTCTGTTAGTTCCCAAGAAGCACACCAGTACCAAAGCCAGGGTCAGGATTCCAGAGTACACAAGAGTCAGTTCAGTCCAAGGTCGGGGCAGCGAGAAAGTAACAAGCATCCAGTCCATTCCGAAGGCAAAGGTTCACGGCACAAAAGGGTTCCAGAGAGCAAGGAGCCAGTGCTGACAGTATCACACAAGGAAACTGCAATAAGCTCTAGCACTGAGTGGTCCTCTCCCAGGTGATCAATAGGAGATTCCCTCCTCCATGCCAACTGAGGCTTGTTAGTCAATTGCCTCTCTGCAAGCCTCCTTGACTGATGCACGCAAGCACTCTCTGCCCTGTGTAGTCTGAAGGAAGGCACTTCCACACTTGTTTCTTCCTGATCCTTACCACTAGGCTGCTGTGCCTTCATAGGGATCATACTAGTGCTAGGACCTGGCTGCTCTTCCTCCTCTGGGGCTGGGAGGACAGGGATGGGATCTAGCAGGGCAGGATTAGGACCTGGTAGAGCCTCCCTTTCCTCCTGCACTGGAGTAGGCTCATCCTCCTCCTCATCCTCCAAGTCCAGCTCCTGACTGACCATGACAGTTCCAGACAACAGAGGAGTACCAGAAATAGGCAACACGGGTGTGGTGCTAGCAACAGCCAAAGGCTGACCACCCTGCACCCGTATGTCAGGGACCTGTGAAATTGCAGGTGCCTGCACGGATGCATTAAAACCCACAGGTTAGGCCAGGGGTAGGCAACCTTTCCCCTTTAAGGGCCGAGGGACTTCAGCTCCCAGAATCCCAGGAGCTATTGGCCAACAGGGGACTATTGGCCAACATGGCTGAGGCTTCTGGGAGCTGAAGTCCCTCGGCCCTTAAAGGGGAAAGGTTGCCTACCACTGGGTTAGGCTGTTCCAAAGCCGCACCCTGCCCAACCTGGCTACCTGGAGCCCATACCGAGGTAGGCCAATTAGCATGTGCAATATTAGGAGACAAACCTGAACCTGAAGCTTGCTGGGAAGCTTCACAACCTGACCACAGCGGTCCTCCAAAGTGTGGCCCCGCAACAGCTCAGGTGTCCAAGGCAGCAGAGGCAGCAGCAGCTTGATTGCCTCCCTGTTCGCCACCGGTCTGCTCCATTGCACCACCTGGAAGAACCACCCCCTGTAAGAGGTTGTTTAAATCAGCCATAGTGGGCTGCCCAGACACAGGGGGAACCACACCCTGTGTCCCCAAACCCGGGATTCTTTGTAACTAAACCCTTTTCTCTGCTTCAACTAGCCTTTAGATGAGAAATGAATAAATTCTATTATGGTCCTCCACATACTGTTGGAATGCAACTGCCATCAGCTTCAACAAGCATAGCCAGTTATGGGGAATAATGGGAACTGCAGCCAAACAACAGCTGGAGGACTACAAGTTGCCTACGTTCTCTCAGATAAATACTTTATTCTCTTGACTCTACTCTTCTCAGTCAAATATCATCAGCAAGCACATCCTATAGCTGCAACAGACTGTGGGTTCTGAAACATCAGGAATATCTTTCTGATCTTTAATATATCTGTCTTTAACTAAGAGTGTAATTCAACAATAATATTTTTTATTGAAGGATATAGTGAGTAATTCTAGCCATATTCTTCCTGCTTCCTGCAGTCAGTGAGAAATGCTTGGAAACAATGCTATCAAAATTTGGGAGTGATTCCACACAAAATTTGTCCATGGTTGTTTTGCAGAGAAAATAGCATATTTTTTTATGTGCAAGAAACAACATTTTCTGAACAGAAAATAAAATTTCTGTACAGAGTTGTTATCTCATGCACAGCAATTACTGTTTCTCATGCAAAAAATGCTGTTGTCTATACAACACTGTAGTATTGTGCAGATTCAAAGTACAAAGAATAGTATCAGTCCAGGATTCTTCTCATCATGTTGTCTCAAAACTATAAAAACCCACATGTTTTTCAATTTTTTTAATATTTATGAATATTATTTCCATCTCTATCTTTATCATACAATAAGACAAAGAAGGACATTACAGCAAGAACTATCCAAAACAGCAAAGTTCAGTGTGCCAAAATTATCCTAAGGTTCTACACTTGGGGGAAGAAGAACAAACAGGAAACTAATTATATATATTAAAGGCTGATAAGACATTTTCTATTGTCAGGTGCAATTTCAGTTTCCAGGGTGTTAACCCTTTTAAAAGAAACAAAAATACAGGTACCCAAGTATGAAGATTAAACTTGTTAGAGTCTTGCTTTCATTAGCAGAGCAACACATGTGTGAGCCTGACTAAATTATTCTTAATATGCTTTCCTAAAGAATAAAGACTAACTCAGAAAAACAAACAAATATGAAGTTTATAGTTTAAAACAGACAATAATGGCTTTAATAAATATTTACATAAAAGAACTAAAACCTAATCTAACTGAAGATGGTTTTGGTAAAGAGAATAAATCTCACCATCTTGTAGATAGTAAGAAGAAAGTGCAATAACTGTCTGCTTGAAGAAATTTAGACTCTTGGGAGAGAGCTGTTAGACTGTCTCCAAGAGTGACAAGAGCGACATATTTAGATAGAATGAGAGCGATAGAGGGAATCCCTATCTAACTAAGGAGAGACAAGAGAATGCCATGCATAATTCTTCCAACATCTATTCTGGCTCAGATTAGAGCTTTACGAACCTGTGACATGCTGTTTGTATTAGTATACAATAACAAAAAATATAAGATATGATATAAACTTATTAAAATAAATCACACTGCTAAATGAAATGATACAAGAACAAAAAAATTTCCAGGAAGGAGTAAAGTGTGTCATGGATTCATAAAGCTTGGGTTAGTGCTTTATGGTATTTTAAATATAAATGTTCATTCTAAATTTTAAATACGCGTTGGCATATCTGAAAAACAGTTATTAAATATTCACTGATCTTATTTAATAATTCTTAGTTTTTGGGCCTAAAATTTGACTTCCTATATTTAACACATGTATTTTCCTTCTACGGTCAGTAGATACATGTATTTAGGACAAATAATATTTAGTTACATTTATTTCAGTATCATTAAGAAGGTAGATTATGAGCTCTAAATTAATTGCCATGGAATAATCTAACTGACATTCTCATTCTCTAAAACTTGATTGCTCTTCTAGTAGTAAAAATCATTTTCAGTACTTGAGTAAGAAACCTCTTAACTGTAGGCAATTCATGTTCTGATACTCCTCTTACTCCTTTGAGGAGAAGTCAGACACTATTCTGTCATGGCTAGACTTATCTCCTGCTGTGAACCCTCCTTCCTGCAGCAACAGATTGGTTGAAGTCCTGTGTTGTTCTGTGCAAGGTGTAAACCTGTGCATGCTAAGCTCTGTGCCTTTCTCTGCACTGGTATCTACAATGGTGGGAGCAGGAGTAGGTACTGCTACTGCTGTTAAGTGGTGGAAGGGGAAAATGCAGTCAGTTAAGAAATAGCCTGTTGTAACTGAAGAAGAGAAGAGATGAGAAATGAGGCTTCTTTCCTTATCACACTGCATTATTATAACACTTTTATTCCACTTCAAGTGCCAACAGTACACTATTTACCATCAAAAATATCTCACCCAAAATCCAAAGCGGACTTCCAGACACTTTCAATTTTTATTTTTATTTATTTTTTATTTCCTTGCATTTTAAAAAGTCCTGATATAAAGGGTGAGCTTACAGGGAAAGTACAGAAAGCAGGGTGACCAGATGTTCTAACTACAAAGAAGGGCCAAATGTAGGGGATTCAAGAAAAATGTAGGGCATTACAAACTAAAATCACTGTTATAAATGTAAATTCATGCTTCTTAGTGATGCTCAAAATGGAGGACATTTTGAAATTCCTCCTGTAATAGGAGGTTTAAATGTAGGACATGTCCTGGAAAAGGAAGATGTCTGGTCAACCTGCACAAAGGACAATATCACACTACACTGTTATGGCACTATTATTCTACTTTAACTGCTATGGTTGCCTCTTGTGGAATCCTGGAACTTGCAGTTGCAAGAGGGTCATTTAGGATTCTCAAACTGAGAGTTCTAGTTCTTCACCAAACCACAAGGCCCAGGATTCCACAGAAGTCAGCCATGGCAGTTAAAGTGGAAAAAAACATCACTATAACAGTGTAGTGTGATATTGACCCAATAAGAGGACTTGTGCATTAAAGTGGAGAGAATCACTGAGGTTGCATATACACTGGAGAATTAGTGCAGTTTGACACCACTTTAACTGCTATGGTTCAATGCTTTGAAATGCTGCAATTTGTAGTTTTGTAATATACTTAGCCTTCTCTGTCAGCACAGTCTAGTGCCACAAAAACTACAAATCCCAGGATCCCATAGAATGGAGCCATGACAATTAAAGCAGTGTCAAACTGCATTAATTCTCCAGTGTAGCAACAGCTTTAGATGGGTTTTGCATTAAAGTGAAGAGAATCACTCAAAAGTGTTATTTCATATTAAAGCTAGTACCTGGCTTGTCATTGACACTCTGAGCGCTCCAGAATGTCTGAGTTGCACATCCCATACATCAAGCCACATCTACAAGGGCAGCATTGCTTCTGGTAAATATCTTCATTAGTGAAGCCTCAATTCTATTCCATTCTAACTCCTTTAATTCTTAATCTCTTGTGCCCTTGTGTGAGAGTGTGTGAATTCCATGTGTGTTTAATTCCTTTAATAAAATATAGTTCCTAGAAGAGAATCCTGTCTCTGCAGTTGTTTGCCTGCAACCTTCATAAAACATAGAGACAGACCCCAAGGCTGAGTACCCCAACCATAATTAAGCTAATTTAATATTTTCCAGAGTTTCTTGGTTACTGCAGGTAAGGGGGAAATTTTTCTGAATTTCTCCAGGAGAGTAACTTTTTCAATAATTTCTTGGCTGTTGCTTTTTCCTATTTTTTTTTTTTTTAATTTCTAAGGTGGACAAATGTGCCAGACATGGGGGGGGGGCACTACAACCCCCTGGAACACTATACTGGTGTGTCCCAAGTGGCACTGCCTTCACTGCTTGTATTAGGCCATAATGCAGATGGTTTGGAGATGAAGAGCCATGAGGCAGTTTGTTACACTTTTCCTTCACTGTGTATTAACCATACCATATTTTGTACAGTTACAACTGATTACAGAGAATCAGTACAGATTGCTGTTTAAAGTGGTAGACCTGCAACACAGAGATAGCAGTTTAACATGTGGCTTTGGGCCACCAATACCTCTCAGTAAACCTACCTTAAAGCTCTCTCTCTCTTGCTTTTTCGTCTCCTCCACTTAGGGGGGTTGCAGACTGCCAGAAATAGTGCAAATTGAGTTCACTTTTAGGGTTAGGGTTAGGGAATCATGGGAACTGTACTTTATTGTGGCACCAGAGCTCTCTGACAGAGAAGGCTCAATGTCTCAGAAAAAAACAATTCCCATGATTCCCTAGCACTAACCCTAACCCTTAAAGTGGACTCAATTTGCACTATTTCTGGCAGTCTGCAACCCCCCTTAGACTGCTCACTTTTCCTTCCCTCCCTTTCTCCATCATCTCACCTCATCATTCCTTTTCACTGTTCACTGTCCTACATCTTCTCTTACCTTAACTTCTTTACCCTTGCAATGTTCCCCACCATTGTTTCATGCACTCTGCCCCTTCCATTATTCAATCCCTTTTCCTTTTACTTCCTTTCTCACTTCACTTTGCTCCTTTACAATGTGCTCCTGCATCACTGGCAATGCTTATTCTTCCTTTCCTCATGGCTGAAAGGCAGAGCTGGACCTGTTTCTTGCAGAACAATTTCACAGAAGAGCCATATTTTGTCCCATATGTCAGCTCCTACAAATATGAGACACAATATGACCTTTTACATAATCTATATACCTAACTAAGGGGCTCTGCAGATGGTGCAAAACACCGTCTTGGAGCCAGGGAAGGGGAGAGGCAGCCACACGCCGGGCACCCCAACCCCTTACTGAGGACGTCATCAGAGTGTGTGCCATGGCACACGGCAAGCACTCTGATGATGTCTTCCCGGCACAGCGTCTGGACACACAGTGCTGGAAGAGGCACAAAAGAGCTGCATGGTGGCTCTTCAAGCACCCTTTTTGCCCCTTGGGAAAGGAGAGCTATTTTGGTGCTCCTTTTCCAGGCACCAAAAGGGAGGATTGGGGCCTAGGCATGGGGCAGCCTCAGCCCCAATCCTCCGCTTCCCAGGGCAGCCCATGGCCACCCATCTGCATCCCCCCCCCCTCCCAAGTAACAGAGGCACTAGGAAAATCAATTACTGAATTGCAAAGATATGCATTCAGACACTGGCAAGAATTTTGGATGCACATTCATGTCCAATGCTTATCAGGACTGATGTGATGCACATCAATATTGATGTGATGTTCATTGGTCCCATTGTGTATTGGTCCTATTGTGTATCAGACACAGTGTATATCAGACCCTTTGCTGGCCCAGCTATGTAGTAATGTATCCTCTACTGGATACAGCCTTTACTCAATGGCATAATTCTAATTCTTACAGACATAAGTCCATTAAGAAAGACACAATGTGCCAACAGGATTCTGCGTTTTTTTTTTCTTTTTCATTTTACAGTCCAGGTTAGTTAAACAGGAGTTCATTTTTTAATGTAGCTTTTTGTCTTTAAAACTAGGATTGGCCTAGTGTGTGTAATGTATGTGTCTTTAAAACTGGCTTTAAAGGTGTTTTTTTTTAATATATATAATATAATCTTTTAAAAAAAAAACACACATTGTTTCAGGGAATCCAGAGCCTAAGAAGCATTAAACTGATATTTAAATACATAAGTAAGAAACACAACTCTATTAGATTTAACACTTTGATTTTAGGAGGGATGGAAGTTTGAGGGAAGAAACAACTTAATTTAAAATAGGAGTCACCATGCAACAACAGGTGGAGGCCATTCCTGAGCTTTAGCAGGCCAAACTTTCCAGTAATGAGAAGTCACTTTCAGATACATTTGATACTCTGTATGTGTATGTGTGTGTTTCAGGGCTGATACAGACCGGGCATTTGGGGTGGCACACAGCTGCCCTAGGAAGCGGCGGATTGGGGCTGTGGCAACCCCACGCTGCAGCCCCAATCCTTCCTTTTGCCACCCCCCAAAAGACTATCAAAATGCCACTCCTTTTAGGGGTGGCAAAAGGCCACCCTAAGAGCCAGTGCCACGGCTCTTCAGTGCCTTTTTGGTGGCATCAGGACAGTGTCAGGATGGGTTGGGGCAGTGTGTGTGCAGCTGCCCTGCTCCAACTCTACCCCCAGGTCGGCCCTTTGGGTCGGTCTGCAATGGCCCTCAGTGTGGCTGAGTCTTGAAACGATGATTACTGTGACTGCTCTTCCCCTAGAGCAGGGGTAGGCAACCTAAGGCCCGGGGGCCGGATGTGGCCCCCGAGGCTTTTGGACCGGCCCCAGGCCAGTCCTGCCGCTGCTGCCCCCGCCACCCCCCATGATGATATTGATTATTGTTGTTATTACTTGTTCTTGGGATTTTCTTGGCAAAATCTCTACAGGGTTTTTGCCATGGCTTTTCTGGGGCTGAGAGAGTGTGCGTGCATATATTTTTTTAAATTTTTTTTAAAATTTATTTTTATTTTTATTTATTTATATGTTTATTTTTGGTGCTTCAGCCCCCCAATTGTCTGAGGGACAGCAACCCGGCCCCTGGCTCAAAAAGGCTGCCTACCCCTGCCCTAGAGGCTATTTTCAACAGATGGGGAAAAAAAGATAATTCGTCTGTTTTTTTTTTTTTTTAATTTTTGTGTGTGGGTTTTTTGTTGTTGTTTTTTTTTTTTTTTTTTTAAGGAATGTAATTCAGGGAGACAGCAGTTTAAGGATCCAAAGGCTGTACAGAATACTGCCAAGGGCCACATACATCCATTATGTGCACAATTCCCACCCTTAATTTCAGGGAAATGTCTCTCTCTCTGTGTTTTGTGTATTTGGGAGTTCCTTTACTTGCCTCAGTGGCAAGTGTGGTATTTTCAGATATACAGAGCCATAAGCAACTGTACTTGGAATATAATATAGTGAAGCTTATTTTGTGCCTTGTGGCCCATGTTCATAAGTCAGGGGCATCAGTATGGGTTTGCGAGGGCTACAGACTACACCAGGTGACACTTCAGAGAGGCATGTCACCCAGTGCACTGGTGGAAAAGATTGTCATCCAGGTCTGGTAGCTGGGTGGCAAAGTGGGTTTCCTCTCTTTCCTGCCCAGTCAGCAGCTCCCGCAGAACTAAAAAAGACTGTGAGGCAGTGACAGTAGTCCACTCCCACCAGTGGCTGCTGATGGGAAGGGGCTGTATTCTGGATCCAATGGCTCTGCTGCCCAAACGGGAAAGTGAGTCACTTCCCTTTTCCATCAAACCAGCATCTTTGGCAGACTCAGAGAAGGTTGTGGAATACAGAAGGAGGTATTAAAAAATAATCCACACCAAGTGTCAAATACACTAGATATGCCACTGATGTAAGTATAAAAGGAAGAGAAAGTGTGTGGATTATTTTCTCTGACCCAGAGGTAGGAAACCTGGTGCCATGATGGATTATAGTTAATATCAAGACCATGGGGGTGGGTGAGGGTGAGAGTCCTTCCTGCTGACTTGGCAATGGGAATTGAAGTCCAGATTTACTAGAAGCCAACCCTAGCTATAGAAAAACATACAGCTGTAAGTGGAAATATAATGTTTGGGAATTATACTCTTTTACTCTTTTTGGCAGAAGAGAGAAACAACATCTTGCAACAGGTAGTCTGTCTGTCTGTCTGTCTGTCTGTCTGTGTGTATGTCTCTATCATCTATTCATCTGTCTGGTGGAACTCAAGGTACTATGTACAAGCTTCTTTTGTATTCTGTCCTACAGGGACTGACATGTTTCATTTCAGCAAGTTTGCTGCATCAGATACACACATACAAACTCAAACACACATTTGGCAAAGCTTTGAACTGGTTTTAAAAATATATGGGCATTTGAAGTTATATGCCATTTAGTTCAAGTTAATGTCATTGATCTATCATAAAATCCATAGAATCTTAAAGCACTGGGAGTTTTTAATACAAAAAATTACCCTAGAGATTTTAATAGTATCATAAAATGGAAAAGCTTTGATTTATGTATACATAACCCATCAAAAGCACACAGCTGTGATTTTATAAGAGCTTTTATTCTTTTCCTGACTCTGATCCACATACTCAGAGAGTCATTATATATTAATAAGCATCTAAATTCTTGTTTGTTTCCATTATGTTTATTGTTAAATAGGAAAGCATGAGTTCTGTTCATTATGCAATGTTCAAATACACAGTTACTGGTCTAGAGATCTTCATCCCAGTCCAGATATCTTCATCATGGTACTAGGCTGTGCAGTGTGCACACTGGGGATCATTCTTTAATCAAATATATATGACTGGAGGTCTTTATATTTCATTATTTATTTATAGCATTTATACCCTACACTTCAGCAAAAAGGCTGCCTGAGCAGCTTACAAACTGTTTATTTGAAATTCCCCTGTCCTCAGGCTTACACTATAATAACACATGATGCACAAGGAAGAAGGGATAGCAGTGGGGAAGGGGATTAAGTCCAATAGATTTTGGCCACTCTTCTCTCCTTCAGAGGTTACAACAGTGGCAGTTGGAATATGGAAGGGAGATCTCTTCCCAGCCACTGAGTCCAAGGGATGATGAAGTTCTGCTTGGCTGCTGTTTTCTCTCTCAGAGGCCACAGCAGTCCAGTGGAATGAAGGGAGGGTCTCTTGCCAGCCACTGTGACCAAGGCATGATGGACCTGTGACTGTCTGTCCTTCTCCATGGGATCATGGAGGGAATGCCTTTCACCAGCTGCTTGCACCATGCAGAGTATGAGTGTGTTCAATGATGTCAATGGCTTGGAAGGATGGGGTAACATGGCTGGATTCTGCCAACAGCCTGGTACCACTTCCTCATTGCTACACCATTCTCCTCCCCATTTGCCTCTCTGTCTTTTCCCTGCCATCTGCACTGCTGCTCCCACTTCTTTTTCTCTTTGCTCACTTTGTGCAGGAGGTCTTGTTCACCCACACATATGCCCATAGTGGATGGTTACACAATAGAGGTCAGGAGGACAAAAGAACTAGGGTCACACAGTACCTCATGTGATGGAGGCAGCATAGGGATGGGCATGAGGGTCATACCAAGGGAAAGTCAAACTAACTTACACTAAGAAATGCAGTGGCTTAGTGGTTAAGATGCAAATTCTGATGATTGGAGGATCAGAAGGTTGGCAGTTTGAGGCCTGAGTGCTGCATGATGGAGTGAGCTCCTGTCACTAGTCCCAGCTTCTGCAATCTCACAGTTTGAAAGTGTGCAAATGCAAGTAGGTACCACTGCAGTGGGAAGGTAACAGCATTCTGTGCAGTCATGCTGGCCACATGACCACCAGTGTAATCCTTGGGCAATGCTCACTCTTCGGCTTAGTAACAAAGATGAACACCACCCCCTACAGTCGGTTACAACTAGATATTCATGTCAAGAGACTGTCTTTACCTTTACCTTTAACATGAAAGCAGAGATTCTTGCAAGTAGCAGCTACCATACCAGAATCTTTTCTATAAGGACTGGTGATTGTCACTTTCATCAACAAAAAACATTAAAATTCCCAATTGCCTCTTTCATGTTGAAGAGAAGACCACCACAAATTCTGTATTCTGCCATTGAGATCTAGTCCAAAAGTACAGTTTGCACACAGATTATTTCCAAGCATGGATTTCACATGCTAGCACACTTTTAAAACCAGCCATTTCACCACTCCTCTTCCTCCTCTTCTTCCTTATATGTATTTATATCCTGCCCTTCTCCCAGGACTGGGTCTCAGGCTGGCTTACAACATTAAAAAAAATACAGTTAAAAACAAACAAAATAGTACATTAAAACATAATTAAATTACACTCATCCCTTCACATTTGCAGCTTTGACTTTTGCAGATTCATGGATTTTATTGATATGTTCTCTCTAGGAATATCTAGGTCCTCCAGAACAGCTCTATGGTCAACTTTAACCAAAAGTCACCCTGAAGGATCTAGGGATTCCTTGAGAGAACACTCCAGTAGGCATTTGTAGCTCATCCAGCACAATTCTGGGTTCAATGTCTGGCAACGTTGACCACAGAGTTGTACTAGAGGACCTAGAGGTTCCTAAAGAGGTGTTCTCTCAGGTAAAAGTATTGTGTTTTGTTATTTGCAGTTTTTCCACATTCATGGGGGTCCTGTGCCCCTAACCCCAATGAATGTGGAGGGACAAATGTACTACAATAATTAAAACAAATTACATGCTAAAATATCAAATACTATAAGAAGATTAAAATGTTTAAAATTCATTAAAACAATATAGCACCCCAGGCCATTCTTTAAAAGCTTTCTGTTTTGAAAGCCCATCTGAAGAGAAAAATTAAGGGGGGAAAACACACAATTATATTGAGTGATTGATTTTATTCAATTTCTCTTTAGGCAGGACTGAACAAAAGTTGCATACTTTTCTAAGGGACTTCTCTGCTATTTCACCCTAGTTATTTAATACCCACCCTTTGAAGGTCTAATTGTGCTGGTATCATTGTGGTGCCAAGCCAAAACATGGCTTTTTATTAAAGTCTTCAGCCCAAACTGCTTTCATCCAATTTGCGTACATTCCATCTGTTAACTGCCTTCAAGTTGACTTCAACTCATGGTGACTCCATGAATGAAATATCTCTAACACATCCTATCCTCAACTGCTCTGTTCAGATCCTGCAGGCTCAGATTCATGGCCTCTTTGACTGAATCTATCCATCTAATATGCAGCCTTCCCCTCTTTCTATACCCTTCCCTAGAATTATTGTCTTTTCCAGTGAGCTGTGTCTTCTCATGATGTGGCTAAAGTACAATAGCCTCATCTTGGACATCTTGGACATCTTGGATTCTAAGGAGAGCTTAGATCCAATCTGCTCTACCCATTTGCTTGACTTTGGACTGTTACAGACGGCCTCAAAGGAGCATCCTGATGCCACAAGCCGTGCAAATGAGTGCACAACATCAGGATGGCATCGGGGTGGAGTCAGGGTGGCCAGTATGCAATTTCCCTGCCCCAACTTCACCCCCAGGCTGGCCCTTTGTGCCAGTCTGCATTGGCCCTTTCTGGCTGTTCATGGTACCCCGAGCACTCCTATCCAGTCCCATATCTCAAATGAGTTTATTTTCTTTCTATCTGCTTGCTTCCTTTCTTTCAACTCTCACATGTATGGACATGGTGATAGTGAAAACAATGGCCTAGGCTATCCTTACTTCAGGCAATGATGGATACAAAGTATGAGAAATCTTTGACTATTTTTATTTCTTTGCTCACTAGACTGAATTTATGTGGTTATTATTTTTGTTCTGTAATCAATATTATTATAAATGGTATTAAACAGGTCTGAAAATGTCTGGATTTAAATGATAAATGATTTAATATATGTTTAGTCTTATGCCGCCCGAGATCCTTGGATATAAGGCAGGATATAAATATTTTAATAAATAATATAAATGTCATCTTCAGGGAGATGCTAGCTCTTCTTTATAGAAGTGAACAAAAGCTTCCATGAGGATTTACTATCAACAGGAAAAAGATGGTAAGTGGGCTCATTTCAGGGTGTGATAACAAATTTGTTAAAAAACAACAACAACTTTTTATAATGAAATATCAGATTGGGAGGACCTATTTTTGATTATGTAAGCTTTTAACCTTTCAACATGGTCCATGAATTAAGGGGGGTTGCAGACTGTCAAAAATAGTGTGAATTCAGTCCACTTTTAGGGTTAGGGTTAGTGCTAGGGAATCATGGGAACTGTTATTTTTCTGAGACATTGAACCTTCTTTGTCAGAGAACTCTAGTGCCACAATAAAATACAGTCCCCATGATTCCCTAACCTTAACCCTAACCCTAAAAGTGGACTGAATTCACACTATTTCTGACAGTCTGCAACCCCCCTACGTCATGTTATTGCATTTTCATCTAAGCCACTTTTCCTTCTTTTTCCAAAAAGAAAAATGGTGTGCAAGAGAAGGGAGAGCATGCCCATACAGAAGAGCTAGCCTAGTGTGGAAGGTGAAACAGTAGTCCGGCAGAAAGAGGCAGCTCAGAAGACACAAAGAAGATCAATATACATTATATTGTACAATATACAATATACATTATACAATATACATTATTAGAATGTGGCAGAAAGGGAATATAGCTGCATGGTTAGTTGCAGGCAGACAGTTCCTGGCACTACACGTCAAAACAAACAAACAAACAAACAAACAAACCATTCTGGATTGTCCTTGCAGCTATTCTGTGTATTTCCCTTGTTACTGGTTTTCTGTGGAAAGAAGAAAAAAGAAATGGCAGTGAGAAAAAAACAAGAGGATTACCAATCAAGACATTTAGACATCTTATGCAATTTCATGAATGAGGCATGGCAATACATAGTATTATGCTGTATATGAGGGGGCAGCTGCAGGAAAGTAGAGTCTGTGGTACACCTGCATTTGGAGTGAAGGAAGATGCAGAGGAGTTTCAGGATGTAAGAAGAGATGGGTGAACAATTTAGGAAAGAAGATTGCTTCCCACATATATCTTTTCAGGCAGACATTTTCCTTAAACTTTTCCTTTAATATTCATTTAAAAAAATGCTCTTCTACAAGCGGCCTGCATTGTAAATTGACACAATTAAGACATTCAGGAAAGTTTAGGAAAACAAACATGTTTCCGCTTGATTTGGCAACTAGTTGTTTTGTTCCTCTTGTTATTTCAAATGGCAACTTGACATTTTGTGTATACTTCAAATTTGTTTTAAAATGCAAACATTGCATATGTGCTGCAATTTGAAAATCAGCTTAGAAAGAAAGGACTGAAAGCCCAAAGCCTGGAAGGCATCCCAATTTGAAGTCATAGGCTTTCAAGACCGGCATCCATTGTTTTTTTGTGGGGTTTTTTGGGGGGCTGTGTGGCCATGTTCTAGAAGAGTTTCTTTTTGATGTTTTGCCAGCATCTGTGGCTGGCATCTTCAGAAAATGCTGAATGGAAGAGAGTGGGTATATATATATATATATATATATACTGTGAGACCCTGGGTAGGGAGGAGTGATTCCCAAGTAAATTGTGTATTGTTCTGTTGTTGATTGTGTATTGTTCTGTGTTGATGGCATGGCCTCAGGGTAGGTGGATATGCAAACGAGGATTATTGTCTGGTAATTGGTGTTTCTGGTAATTGGTGAACAATACACAATCAACCACAGAACAATGCACAGTTTACATGGGAATCACTCCTCCCTACCCAGGGTCTCACAGTATACCCACTCTCTTCCATTCCAGCATTCTTTGAAGACTCAATTTACCTTATTTCTGGCAGTCTGCAAAGGCCCAAAGTTTGGCTACCAGTCCTGCAAAACAGGAAAAATCAACACTCAGCAAATGCAAATGGGAAACCACCCAGGGTCAGGGGCTTTCCCAGCAGACAATGAACACCAATTACCAGACAATAATCCTCTTTTGCATACCCTCCCACCATGAGGACCTGCCATCAACAACAGAACAATACACAATCAACCACAGAAAAATGCACAGTTTACATGGGAATCACTCCTCCCTACCCAGGGTCTCACAGTATACCCACTCTCTTCCATTCCAGCATTCTTTGAAGATGCCAGCCACAGATGCTGGTGAAATGTCAGAAAGAAACTCTTCTAGAACATGGCCACACAGCCTGAAAATCCCACAAAAAACTAGGTATCCCAATTGTTTGCATCTGAAGTGAAGAAGGCTTTGCATGGAGCCTTTGCATGACACTACTCGTTGGGGGCATTAGCCACTACAATTATGTAAAGAAGAAAGATCTTTCTCTCAGAGCTGATAATAAGATGAAACAGATATGCATCCAGATGAACAGAAATGCAACAGCAATAAAAATATACCAAATCTGAAGAAATACCTGGATTTTCTGTTGGACACTGTGGATATTACCCATTTGATCTGTCTTTGATTTGAAGTTTTCTTGAAGACTTACTAATAAGCTCTGACAGTGTCCAGTACAGGACATTTCTTAGAAAAAGTACAAATGACAAGAATGCTATGGTATAATACATCCTTTCTTGCCTGCCCTCTTAAGCTTTGGGTATAGCCTGATCATGAGAAGATGGCTAGATTTTAACTAGTCTTAAGAATGTCTTTCTTCTTTTCCTTTCTTCCTTCCTTCCTTCCTTTCTTTTTTGCCCATTCTCAAAACTCCTCCATTTAATATGGATGTCCCCAAGCCAAGCTGAAGTGCCTTTGTTTTGCAGTTTGGTAGACCCTATCTGTATCACTATCTTAGCAAGCTCAAGATTACAAGGGAGTTTTCTGGCCAGAGCAAATTTGATCAAAACCCTTCTCACTTTGTCCATCTATTTTGATTACATGATTTCCTGCAGTCCTCTTTGAAAGCTCTGTTGCATCAATGAAGAGTAATAGGCTATGGCCTCTGTTGCTCCTGGAAGTTTACATTGATTACAAGCTGAGTAATTCTGCTTGTATTGTCTTTAAAAGTCAAAAAGCTTAGGTACTATGGGGATGTTGTTATCATATCTGAATGAGGAAAGTATTAGCTTCTTTTAGTGCACACTGCTACATATTTTAAACGCCCAAGACTAGTAACATAAAATCTCTGGTGTCCTGTTAGTGACTTACTCAAGCATATGTTGTGCTATGTTTTGAATAACAGGCAATTATCATATTCAGCTGATGGCAGCATAAATTGTTGTGGATGTGAACAATGTAATAGTTCATTAAAGTACACAGTAGTGTGTGAAATGTGCATTGCCTTTCAGCATTGTGTATTGCAGTTACGCCGTGGTTTGTTACCCATCTGCATTGTCCTCTGATCCACACTGCACTGGTATTCAATGTAGGGGTTGCATAATGTAACTTGGCTGGCAGATATTTATACTGTCCTGAAGCAATGTACAATCCTGACCAATGTAGAAACTCAAATTAGTATTTTCAGTATGTAACACCCTTGAGAGTAACTAAAAGAAAGTAGCTGATAGTGTTAGGATGTGATGGGATGAAGTGAAGGGCCCAGGGACAGACCTATATAAGGTCAAAGGTCACACATAACTTTTAAACTACTTTTATCACATATGGCCTTTAAACCATATTTAAATTAGGAAAAAGCCCCACTGGTGCTAATGACTCCAAAGTATGGCTGATGTGTCTCTGAAACATGGTTAGAGCATGCTTCTTCATTCATAGGGAATAGATTCCAAATAGAATTCCAACGTATTCCATTAGCCCTGCTGTGTGGTAATGTCTCCAGCTGAAGACCTGGCATTAGGCAGTTACATGGTCTCAGTGTCTTCTCCTCTCTCCACCCCCTCCCCCTTGCTAGCCTCAAGCAGGTTGGTTTTCTGATTGGTATCACCCCCCACACACACTTTCTTTTCTTCCCCCCCCCCCCCCACTTTTCTCCCTTTCCTGCACAGCAACAGTGCCATAATGGCTAAAATCAGTGGAAAAGGGAAATAAACAATAACAATAACAAGTCTGAAAAGTATGCTGGGTAAGGCATGCTGGGCAGGAAAGCAGGCTTAAGGAGGAGTCTGGGGGGAAAAAGTCCATTCCACAGACAGCCTTGGTAGCATTAATAGAGGGATAGTGTGATAAGGGAAGCTCTCAAATTGGCAGTGGCATCATTAGGGTTGGTGTCACCTGGTGTGGTAACTTATGGTGTCACACCCTGCCATTGACCTCCTCCCATACCACACCATACAAAATCCTCAGTAATTTTTTTGTACTAATGTTACTCATAAATAGGAATTCCTGTATGTTAGCGAATGTAATGGCAATGGTGGTGACACAAACAACTTGCAAAATTAAAGTTGTACCTTTAAATTGCAATTTAACATGCATAGCCTAAATGTGTGTTCATGTACATCGTTTCATGTGATTAAAGTGAAAATTTAGTGAGATGTGGCATTTTTAAAGAAAATTTTAAATGAATTTAAAAACATTTTAATCCAGTTTTTAAAATTTTAAAAACCACAGCCTCTCCTTTCTCCTCCCAGTGAGCCCTTCTCCACACATGCCATCTCTTCCATTGAGCTCCAGCATTTTACAGGGATGCAGGGAAATGCCACAGCCCGTTTCTACCAAAAGGCAGATGTATGGGAGTATGGTGTCAGCCCTCTCCCCAAGTTTCATCTGGTGCATCTCACATCCCTATGCCCCTCTAATGACACCCCTGCAAACTGGTATGTATCCAGTTTCTTTTCTCTAATGTGACTCATACAATGACAGGGCTTCTGGGATAAACTCCTCGGTCTCCGTAACAATTCATAGCCATTTTATCTAATTCTCTATTTCTAATTTGCTTTGCAGCCAAAGTAAAAATAATCATTTTTTTTCTGTGTCACACAAAAGCATTAGTAAGAAAGGGGAAGGGGTGGAGAAAAAAATGGCAGCACCTTCAAGTTTTTATTTTTGCATGTGTGTTTGTGGTATAAACCTACTGCATTGGATGCTGTACAGAGTGATAATAAATGCTCAGGGATAAACCACCTTTGTATAGTAGTGGGTTTGGGATAGAATGTAACATGTATGTGGACAAACCTTCTCCGATCTCTGTTGTGCTTGGCTACATATATGTGTTAAATACAGTCATGTTGACTTTTGTTACTCTTACAGTTGAATGCAATGGCACAGTGTGTCAGTACAGTCTGAAATGAAGCATTCTGTGAAAAGAAATCTTGGGTTTCTTTGAACAGAGAATGATAGGACAGGAATCAATGCAAAAAGCTTCAGTGGCTCATGAATAATTTTGTACAATATCTTAGTTAAGCCTTACCGGCAGCACAGTGCTAACCATATCTACTTAGAAATTAGGCCTATTGAATTCTATGGAATTTAGGCTATAGTTACACAGCATAGTTACAAAGTTACACAGCAGAATTATAGCAGTGTAACACCACTTTAACAACCATGACTCTATCCTGTGGAATCCTGGGATTTGTATTTTGGTGATTTATTCACCCTGGCCTGTCAGAGAGTTCTGGTGCCTCACCAAACTACAAATCCCAGGATTCCACAGAATAGAGACATGGCAGTTAAAGTGTTGTCAAACTGCTTTAATTCTGCAGTCTGGCTACACCCACAGTCCTGCGTAAGTGATTTGAAATGACAACTTTCAGGAGCATTTGTCTTTATTCCTGAATGTTCTTTTCTAATATTTAACATTCTAATATTTCTAATAAGTAGGATACCCTTCTTACTCTGACATTCTGGTGATTGGCTTATCCTGACGGTGCTTAAATTATTCTTGTTAGAAGCAAACAGGTAAGATTAAATGTTACCTACTAAGACTACTTAAGCAGGTAAGGAATAATAATGTCCTCTCTTCAGCTGGATACCTTTGAATCATAGATGTGTATCTTAATTTCTAACCAGAGAATCACCTCACAATCACCACCATTATTTCATTCACATTCTCTGAGCAACTGTATTATTGTTCATATCCCATTCCTGTGACAATCCTGGTGCTCAAGTTTTGACCCTAAAATATCAGGATCTGGCACCATCCTGACCTGACCTGGCTAACTTACTAGAGAAGCAGATGAGCTCATTTCCCTGGCAATATGTAGGAAGACAGTGAAACTGAGCAGCAGAGGTTCCTCTCTGGTGGTGATAAAGAAAAGATGGGGGAGGGGAGGAAGGGACAAGTTTAGTGAGGCTTTGTTTTTACAGACTTGTATTTTAAGTAGCACAGTCTAAGGAAGCTAAGCCACAATTGTTGTTTTCCTGTGCATATATATCCAAAATCTCTTGATGTTGTAACACATTAGAACAGTGAAATGAAATATTCATTGTACAACATTAATAATAGTAGATTTATACTATATTTCCTTTGTTACATCAAGAAAATGTGAACTCTGAGTAGACATGCATAGGAGTGTGAATTTATTTTTGTCATAAAGAATGGACACAGTGGGATATACAAGCATTTGTCATGAAATACATGTAGGTTTCCTTTTGGACTATCACCTTGTAGCTGTCAACACACACACTTACACAAACCTTTTGATGACCATTTGACATACAGATTACATGTCAATCTATGGAAAGAGCTCATGGGCATTAAATGCCAAACCCATTATCTTTCATTAGCTCAAAGCTCCTGCCCATTATCACTGTTACACAGCCACAATATTGAAGACAAGGAAAATTACATCAAAACAATTTCTGGTCATCTCAAGTTGGTCCCTTTGTTAAAGCCTTGCCTTGCTAAAAGGTTCATATTTGTTCTACAAAATTCATCAAAAGGCTGTTTGCTATAAAAATGATGAAGTGCAGTTCTATGACCAAAGTCTAGTTTTAATACTCAGGGTCATTATTATTACTTCAGTTTCTCATATTTTGTATGGTTTCAGAGTCATCAGCTTTCCCAACTTCATGGGTTTTCTATTGCAAGAAGCAGCACATTAAATAATATTTCTGCTTTTCTTGAACTAAAGAAATGTTGTGATCTTACTACAGTGTAACTGAAAAGAATCTTTTAATGCATAAGGCAATGTCTGTGACAGATGGATTTCTTTTTAAATTCAAAGGAAAACTTTCATATTTAATATTTATTTTTCTTAGCATCTTCTCAATGTACAAATATTTTGCAGCATTATACCTTATACATAGAGAAAGCCATAAAATGCTGGCAGTTTGACAAAAAAAAAAAAGTGACAAAAATTGACACTTACTCAGAAAGAAGTTGAAAATGCAATGGTGAAACAAAGAATAAGGAGAAGCCTGTAACCCATAACCACAGTGGTAATCTGCACAAAGTACACTAGAGGATGTGCAAGGAGATCAGAACCAAGGGGAAACAAACAATAAAAGTCATTATGATGGCCAGAATCGTGTATGGGATATATATGTGTAGCCACCATAGTTATCATGGGATGCTGTGAATCCCATCTTGATCCTCGCTTACTGGAAAGCAGACACTGGTTGACAGGAGTCTGTTCCCCATCTTGATCAGAAAGCAGCTTGTTTCCATTTCCACCCCTTCCCATGAGCGATCTCTGGTGAGAGAAGCAGAAGTAAGACCCCATCATAATTCCCACTCATTCCAGAGACAGCACATGTGAGATGGGGTGGGACTATAAGCCAAATGTTTTCTAATTGACAACCACCATTGATTGCAGTAAATGGGGATTGGGGGCCTTTCACAGTCCCTGCATAGCCCCTAAAGTAGGGGCTATTTAGTGATCTGAGCCCAGTCTCTGGCCCCCAGCTAAGCAGCAACACAAAGGGGACCATTGGAGAGGCAGGGAGAATGGGGCTTGAGCACCAACTGAGCCCAGTCTCCACCCCCCAGCTGAGCAGCAACACAAAGAGGACCATCAGAGTGGCAAGGAGAGTGGGGCTAAACACCAACTGAGACCATTCCCCACCCCCAGCTGAGCCAGATAACAGAGTGTCATAGGAGGACCAGGCAGGCAAGTGAAGGAAGGAACAAGGTGACCAGCCATATCTGCCCTTTCTCAACCAAGGAGAAAGAAGTGAAGAAATTAAAGGAGGGAGGGGGTGAGGATGGGAACTGACTAAAGAAGGGAGGACACAAGGGAAGGGAAGGAGGAAAACCCAGGGAGGCATAAAGGGATGGGTAGGAAAGCAAAGAAACAACAACAGGAGGAATAATATAGAGAGACAAACATCTACTGGGCAGCAGCAGTAGTGGTGGGTGTCACTGACAGGAGCAAATTGTGTCACCATAGCTAATTTTGGTTGGCACTGCACACAAGGAGCTGTAGGTGGCCCTCCTTGTATAACCACATAACCTAGTAAACTCTAAAATGAGACACCCCAAGTGAAACACAGGCAGGATCAGAGCATTAACATAAAGGGAAGGAGGGAGAAATAAAGGGATATCACGTTTGCAAGATTAGCCAAGGACACAAGAAAGATGCCAAGACAAATAGCAGACACCTTTAGGAAAACAAATAGCATCCAAAGCAGCATTACACATAAAATAGGGACATGGAATGTGAGGAGCATGAGCCAAGGGAAGCTGGACATAGTAAAAATGGAAATGGAATGCATGAACATAGCAATACTAGGGATGAGAGAGCTAAAATGGACAGGAATGGGACACTTTGAATCAGACAACCACACAGTGTTGCGTCTGCACAAAGGACACCGACTCCAATTATGGATGAAAATAGGCCACAACTTTATTTGTACAGGGTCTGACATATTAACTATTATATCTAACAAATAATTTGTTAACCACAATTTCAAATATTTTTTAATAATAATTTATTTTGACGCATGCCCAAATGTTCTGGGCGCAAGTGCTGAAAATTAACCTTTTCTAGGCATGCGTCAAAACTTCAAGTGAGTAAATCACATAACAATTTATAATCCCCTCCCAACCGGATATGACGTCAAATCATTTTATGACGCATTCACTTTATGACGTCATTAGTTTAACATGACGTCATAATGCATTTGTTTAATCACCATGACATAAATCCAATTACTTTTGTTCAGTTCAAATTAATACTTTCACTTAACCTAGAAATTCCCAAAAGGGGGGAGGGTCCCTTCCCGCCAACACTCAAACTTCATAACCATAACATTAACAGACCCAACACCCTAGTTGCGACAATTATAACCTCTATCCTCCCAAGTCCATATACATTTAACATACCATAATAATAGCCCACCGTATAACATTCTCCCACAAAGTCAAGTAGCCAAAAACAAGATCATAATAAGAGTTGGTAATGTCGTTTATCCCAAGGAGGGCGAAAAACCCAGTCAATCGCTGGGAAAATTCCCTCCCGGCCCCCATAGGGCGACCAGCCGCAGCCTGGGTGTCCACAACATGTTAACCAACAATTAAGGGTGGGAAGGGTGGGTTGCTTGTCCGGAGCTAAAATGGCTGCCGCCACGAGGCAGCGCGAGGCTTTAAAGCCTCGCAAATCTCGCGGCGTAATCCCGCGAGACTTCCAAATCTCGCGAGACCACAGCCGCGAGATCAACCCCATTGGCCAAGCGGACAGGATGAGGCGGGCCTTCCTGTCCACCTGGCCAATCATGCGTCGATGCCCTTTTAAGGCAGACGCAACAGAAGGCCCCCTCCCAACTCGTCGGGGGGGGTCCTTGCGTCTGCACAAAGGACACCGACTCCAATTATGGATGAAAATAGGCCACAACTTTATTTGTACAGGGTCTGACATATTAACTATTATATCTAACAAATAATTTGTTAACCACAATTTCAAATATTTTTTAATAATAATTTATTTTGACGCATGCCCAAATGTTCTGGGCGCAAGTGCTGAAAATTAACCTTTTCTAGGCATGCGTCAAAACTTCAAGTGAGTAAATCACATAACAATTTATAATCCCCTCCCAACCGGATATGACGTCAAATCATTTTATGACGCATTCACTTTATGACGTCATTAGTTTAACATGACGTCATAATGCATTTGTTTAATCACCATGACATAAATCCAATTACTTTTGTTCAGTTCAAATTAATACTTTCACTTAACCTAGAAATTCCCAAAAGGGGGGAGGGTCCCTTCCCGCCACAAGAGGGGGTCAGCCTAGCTTGGCATCCCCTCTCCCCCCCCCCTTATAGAAGCCTTTAAGTAAGACTCCAATGTAGATAAGTACATCTCATTCCCCTGAGTTGAGAGATGCACTCCGTCACCCCTGTACAAATGTGGTAACCCAAAATGAACTCCCTGGTGATCAACGATGGCCACCCCCATCTTCTTCAGTGTCTTTGCCACAAATCTGTTAAGCCAGCGCCGGGCTCCATCAATCGCAACGTCACTTCTGGCACCGCGCCAAACACGCCTGGGAAGGAACTTAGTCCACATGAGGAGTGTATTAGGCAACAGTCGCCGAATCTCCTTCATGTCCTTGATTATGCGCCTAGCCAACTGCAACGAAGTCATTTTTGGAAGGTCGTTTTCCCCCAAATGAATCAACAACATCCCTGGCTGGGCGAAAGATGACATCAGTTCAATTATTCTAGGGAGAATGGCTCCCCAAAGCATGCCTCTGCGCCCAAACCACCTGATGGACCCCGCTAGTCCCAGTTCAGCGGCCAAATCGTAACGCTGTTCGATGCAGTGTCTCTCAGCCCAGAATACTATGCTGTGACCAAGAATCCATACGTCTCGAAGAATCAATTCTGCCAAGTGAAACCAAAACAAGAACATTAGAACTACATTAACTTTAAGTGCGAACATAAGATTTAAATGCCCTAGAACGCCAGCGACCAATCCTACGAATCGCCGAGTCACTCAGGCCCTGCGTTGCTGCCGCTGTGGCTGCCCCAATCCTGAATGAATGGGATGAAAATTGATCCGCTGGTAAACCAGCATGACTTAAAACCCCTTTCAATACTATTCTAAACTGGTATTGTGTCAATGGTAAACCAGATATATGTAAAAACAAGTATCCAGTTGCGCTCGGCCGTATTTGCAAGTAATTAGTCAAGGCCTGCACCGGACAAATATGACCTTGAGGAGCCTTAGCTAAACTTATGGCCTGTCCCTTTCCTAACTGATCAGTTTTCGAACGTCGAATTGTCAACTGCATGCCCTGGTCAGAAACCTTAATGTCCGACAGCAAAAGAGCCCTGCCAGAACTGTCGGAACGTGAACTAGGAACAAGTTCACTTATTCTTAAAGCTCCAAAAAACGCCACTGAAAAGGCCGCCTTAAACAAAATCACCTCTTCAGAAGAAAAACATACAACTGGTAGGAATTGCCAAAGTCGTAAAATTATTGAACCCGTTATGGGCAAGCGACTATCCTGAGAAATAGACGACTCCCTGGCCCATCCTTCCAAAGCCCTACGTACTCTGAAATCAATCGTGGGGTCTTTGAAACCTCCCGCTCTGGAATAAAAGGAAAGAGCCGCTAACTTCCCCCTAATAGTGACTGTAGACAAGCCCACTTGTCTAAGATGGACTGCAAAACGAAGAATAATGTCCACATCTAAAGGCCAAACCTCAGCCTCCCCAATAGACAATAAGAAGGATCTGAACGCTCGCAGTGCGAGTTGATAGGACTTGCGTGTCGACGCGGCGACGGAGAGAGAGATCGCCTTCTCAATTTCTACTCTCCAAGGCTCCAAAGATGATGTGGTACCTCCAAAGGGTGAGTCGCTGCCTCCGGCGCCAACTGTCGAAATCTGGAAAACTGAAAGCGCGACAATGCATCCGCGACGGAATTTAGTAAACCACAAACATGCTGTGCTTGGAACAGAATATTATAATGTAAACATTGGACCACCATTTTTCTTACCAATGACATCACTCTGTCAGACTTGGAGGACAAGGAATTAACTATAAATACTACAGCCTGATTGTCACACCAAAAACGAACTGTTTTGTCCGCAAATTGATGTGGCCATAAATGAACCGCCACCACTATCGGGAATAATTCCAAAAAGGAGAGGTCCCTAGTCCAGCCCTTCTCAACCCAGTCTATTGGCCATTTCTCAGCCGCCCATTGGCCATTAAAATAAACTCCAAAACCACAGGCCCCAGAAGCATCTGAGTGAACCTGAAAATCTGTCCTAAGGAGCATTTCAGATCGCCAAAAGGATACACCATTAAATTGTTCCAAGAATGACTCCCAAATCTCCAAATCCTTTCGTAGCCCAGAATTTATTCTAATATGATGATGTGGTGCCTTCACCCCTTTAGTGGCTCTATATAAACGGGCACAAAATGCCCTGCCAGGAGCTATAACCTTACAAGCAAAATTTAAAATACCTGCTAAAGATTGAAATTCCCTAAGCGTGGCCTTTGATTTATTTTTCATCATCCCTACCTGCAGCCTCATAGCTGTTAGCTTGTCAGGTGGAAGACGAGAAATACCCTCCTGAGTATCCAATTCGATTCCCAAAAAGGTTAGGCGTGTATCAGGGCCCTCAGTTTTTTCCTCAGCCATAGGTACTCCCAATTCATTCATTAATTGTTGAAAAGCTAACAGCATATCTGCACAATCACTTGTCCCAGGGGCACCCGCAAAAAGAAAATCATCCAAATAATGAGTAATTGCTTGACTACCTAACCTTTTGGAAGCACACCAATGCAAGAAAGTGCTAAATGTTTCGAATGCTGAGCAAGAAATGGAACATCCCATTGGCATGGCCTTGTCAAAATAATACTTCCCTTCAAATTGAAACCCCAGAAGATCAAAATCCTCTGGATGAACTGGAAGCAATCTAAAGGCGGATTTAATATCGCATTTTGCCAATAATGCTCCTTTGCCCAGAGCCTTAACCATTCTGACCGCCGAATCAAAGGAAGAATATTTCACTGACGTCAACTGAGGATCAATGGCGTCATTTACCGAATCACCCCTGGGATAAGACAGATTGTGTATGAGTCTAAACTCCCCTGGGGCCTTCTTAGGAACCACACCCAAGGGCGATAATCTCAAGTTTGCCATAGGCAAATAGTCATAAGGGCCTGAAATCCTCCCTGCTGCTATTTCTTTTGCCAGCTTGCCCCTCACAACCTCTGGCAATTCCCTAACAGAACGTGCATTGGGTGCATAACGGTGTACCCTTAAACCCTCATAAGGAATATGAAAACCAATCGAAAAACCATCCCACAAATACCGAGCGGCCTCCCTTTTTGGGTAGATCCGCAACCAACTGGCCATGGCCTCCAAATTAACTGGCGTTGGCGCCCTTTCCTGTACTAGCTGGTTGTTGACCAGAGGGCCCCCCGCTTCCTGATTTTTTACTTTTAAAGCATGCTGATCCTGGATGGTTTCCTTTACAGTTGTTGCACTTATGCTCGAACCTGCAGGGTTGCCTTTTACACTTACCTGCATTGAAATCCCAGCAAAACCCAAGTTGTCTCTTTTCACCCGTGCCAGGCCTCGCATTTTGCCCTCTCGGCAGAGTGACCATAGGCACAAACCCATTGTCACATCTGCTCGATGGGGAGGCTCCTACCATAATATCTGCCCATAATTCCGACTGTACATGACGCCAAGACAAGGAGTGGTCTAAGGCGGCCCTCATTCTGAATTGCTCATCGTACTGAAGCCACGCCGAACCTCTGGCGTTGACATGGCAATTAGTATAGGCTTTTATCATAATCTCCTGGTACTTGGAGAAGTCAGGAGATCTGGCAGGGTCTTTCTCTTCCATAACACCCCTATAGATGGTGAAACCCATCATCCAGTTTACGAAATTTCTTTCTAACTTGGGGCGTTTATACGATTGAAATTCCTTTGGGAGGGTAAACACCACCCCATCTTTCACCATTATCCTAGGCTCGGGATCCCTGAATGTCAGGGAGAACAAATCGATGTACTCTCCCTTCCAAATCCTTTCCTTTGTAGTCATAGGAAGGTGAGACCCCAACGGCATAGACATACCCGTATAGGGGTTACATTCATAAGACCGATCGGTCCTTGTAATGCCTAATGCACTGACCACAGCCGTATCCTTTGTTTGACTCACCGAGGCATTGGCCTGCAACCCCAACACCGAACCCTGGTTTGAGGGAGAGAGCTCCAAAGGTGCTGTTACAGGTTCCAGGCTGGGGCGATCGCTCGGCGATGTCAGCCCTGTCAGCCCACCTGTAGCCCAAACAGCCGAAGGCCATGCCGCCTGCGAACTCATATCATTGAACAAACCTGGACTCGCTGTCCGAGGAGCAGCATTTGCAGAGTTTTGCTGGACTCCTCCTGCCGGTGTCAGTGCATCAGGTCTAGTGTTGTGCTGTTCGCCATGAGTGCCTGGTACATTACCGCTGGAAGCCGCAGATGCCTCAGGTGTTGACAAATTACTCTGGCCTGTAACAACCACACTTTGGAGAAATTGAAACAAGTCAGACAAAGTAGGTTGACTAGATGTAAGCGCCGTGGCACCGCGGTGCCCCACACCAGGAACCTTCTTTAGAAGTTCCAGTACATCAGCTACGGTTGGTTGCCCAACCTCCATAGCTGAAGAACCCTGGGAACTACATGCAGTGTTAGATGAATGACCTAAATTATCAGCAGCGAGATGTGCAGTGGCTTGTCCAGCATTAGCATTCGTGTGCGCAACCGAAGAAGTAGCAGCTTGCGCCCCTTGTTGCAAGTGATGTTGAGCCAACTGCTCACATACAGCCGCACAAGCCTGCATGGTGCGGCCTATCTGGGCCAAATGCGTGGTAATATCGTCATCCTTGTTAGCAATCTCAGCCGGTCGCTTAGGAACTGGCTGTCCACTTCTTTGACCAGTTGAAGTGGTACGCCGCTTCGATTGAGTCTTACTACGCGGCATGATGATTAATTTAATTTTTTTTTTTTTTTTTTAAAGCAGAATTGACAACCAGTTGATTGTTGCAGGATATATATTAACTGAATACCCCCGTGCCAACAATCATAAAACAAACTGCATGTACTCCCAATCAATATTGCTAACCGAAGTAGGTCAGCCCACCTGAAAGGGGGAAGCCCTCTACCAGACTCACCCCTTTGAGTATTATTATTATTATTATTATTATTATTATTATTATTATTATTATTCAGACAATATGGCCAGGCCTAGCTACTAATTATCCCTTGCCAGGCCTGAACGAGATAAAATTCACAGAAACTGCAGGAAGGAGTGGCGTGGGGGAACACTTCCCACTACCTTCCGATTAATAGCCACTGTGAAGTAAAACAGGGGTGGCGGAGCAATGGGAGAGGGCGGCCTAAATCATTTAGACGTCTGCCCGATCCCGGGGCCTGTCCCTACCCTTTCCACCATAATGTGCCGCTTGGCACTACACAAAAATGGGCCAATTGGCCGATCAGTGTGCCCCAGCAAGCAAAGCCCAGGGCCCCGAGACACCAAATACCAAAATTGTGGTCTTTTTTTTTTTTTTAAACCCGCAAACAAAGTCCTCCGAGTTATGGAGGACAGCCCAGGCCTCGCAAAAAAGGCCTAAACGAATCCCAAATGGCTGAAGGGGTGTACCATGGCCTAAGCCAGCCCCATCCAGCTACTGCATTTGTGTGGTCCACGCCACACTAGGCCGCACAGGCCTCACAGCCCCCAATACTTGCGTCCTCGATGTCCGGATGAAGGCCAAGAGCCCCCGAACAGTTTGGCTCGATATGTGGGGAGGGTCAAAATCAGCAGCCCCTTCCTCCTGGGCCAGCTCGGCCTCCAAGCCACGTGGTGTACCAAAGGCGGCCCGTCAGCCAGGGCCCAGCCGCTGGCAGGGACGTGCCTTGACTGTGGCCTGGTGGGGACCCCCCTTTTCCGACGCTCCCTTGAAGCCACAGAGGCTTGTAGAGAAGAGGGGGGGGGACTCCCCCTGGGAGCGTGTCCTCCAGCCGAGGCCTCCCTCGTGTGGTAGTGCCACCCTCGGCCTCAGGCGCCTCCCAGGCTCCCCGGCTTTCCTCCCGCTGCTCTTGCAGCGGAGAAAAGAAAAAACGGGCCTATAACCCAAGGCAAACCGCCTAAAGGCCCAAAACCAAGACGGACAAGCAAGGTGCTCCTTGCTTGTCCGGAGCTAAAATGGCTGCCGCCACGAGGCAGCGCGAGGCTTTAAAGCCTCGCAAATCTCGCGGCGTAATCCCGCGAGACTTCCAAATCTCGCGAGACCACAGCCGCGAGATCAACCCCATTGGCCAAGCGGACAGGATGAGGCGGGCCTTCCTGTCCACCTGGCCAATCATGCGTCGATGCCCTTTTAAGGCAGACGCAACAGAAGGCCCCCTCCCAACTCGTCGGGGGGGGGTCCTTCTATTCAGTCAATGAAAAGACAAGTGGAATGGCTTTCATACTAAGAAAAGATGTGACAAAAGTAGTTAGAGGATACAATGCAAAATCAGACCAAATCATTTCAGTAAGGTTCCATGGTAAACTTATGAATATCATTCAAGTATATGCACTAATGACAGAGGCAGAAGAGGAAGAAACTGATAGATTCTATAAAGGAGTACAGGAAGAAATTGACAGCACACCAACACAGGATGTCAAGCTGATCACTGGAGATTGAAACACAAAAGCTGGAAGCAAAAAAGAGTTTAAAAAAAGTAGGCAGATTTGAATTTGGCAAAAGAAATGAAGTGGGTGTCTCATAGATTTTTGTGAAGCCAACAACTTTTTCATTTTTTCATACAACTAGAAAGAAGGCTATGCACATGAACATCACCAGATGGTCAACACAAAAATCAAATAGATTATATAATCAGAAGTAAAAGATGGCAGAAATCTATACTGATGGCCAAGACTAAACCAGGCACTGACTGTGGCACAGATCATGAATTACTGTCTTTAATTCTTGAGCATTGGGAGAGGGACTTTCATGTTTGTCTTCCTGATGCAGGCTGACCAATGGATAACAGCTTTTGGGTTACCATTGGGGCTCAGATGCTATCATCCAGGGGAGGCTGTGGAGGTGGTCTCAGAGATAGACCACCGGATGCAGCTGCTCCCATCCTTGGCTATTTCCCCACATGCATTGCAGTTCCATTAAGAAAGTAATAAATAGGTCAAGTTAATAAATGGCCTTGTTTGAACCCACTTTCCATTGTCTCGTCTCATTATTCCTGGGGTGGGTGGGCAAATATGTTCCAGATAATTAGTTGTCTTCTTGTTATAGTAAGAAACTTGCAATATTTAGATCTTTCATATTTAGTTCCAAGGACTGTACCAAAAGAAAGAAACAATCTTTCATACTTAATTGGAAAAAAAAAAAACTTAGAAAGATCGATATTACAGATCAGGTCACTAAAGAATCCAAACCAAAGAGAAAATTCATATCAAGAAGAAGAAGAAAAATTATTCACACCTGCCCCCAATAAACCTGATACATTTTATCTCAGTTTTATTTCAGGGCCTTCTTCTGGGGCTATATTATAAAAGCCTGCAAGTATCCTTGAATAATGTATCTCTTAAGCACAATGACTGGCAGAACTGTCATGGTTATAATTTTGGAATATAGTACTACAAATAGGCTTCTCCTTTTCTGTAGAGCAGGTTTGTAGCTGTAGACCTCTGTGCTAATGACAAACCTGCTCTACAGAAGTGCATCTTAAGTGGAGGACCAGCACTTCCCCCTCCCTAATGTGTCAGGGATTGGTACCATACTTGTGCCGATTGGCTATAATTCTTTCTTTCTTTCTTTCTTTCTTTCTTTCTTTCTTTCTTTCTTTCTCTAAAAAGTTTCAGTGACTGGCAGGCGATGGCCTATGGACTAGCACTGATCCCATACTCTCCAACTGTCCTGATTGGGCAAGGACAGTCCCAATTAACCCCCTGTTTCCTACTTTTGCATCTGCTTTTAAAGTGCCCCACTTTCTCTTTTTTCCTCCTACTTCCCCCTTTGCCCCCAACTTCAGTTTCTGCAAACTGAGATCAAAGTGCAAAAGCAGTTTTCACTTACTTCATGAGGGGGGGGGGGGACCTGAAGAAGGGCAGGATCTTGTTTTTTTCCAGTAGGCTCAAGCAAAAGCAAACTGCTGCAATCCCTCCTAGTTTTTGTATTCTTCCTCACTAACCTTTTGTCATCTTCACCACATTCTGATTTTGCTTGATTACATGTGTAACAGTTTTCATATGTGAAATGTTGAAGGTATGCTGTTACATGGACCACCATTTTTGAGAAATACTGCTATAGGTGAATTCCCACTCTTCTGGAGCATGCACTGAGTTGTAATGGGGCTGACAGAGGGAGGGGGAGTTACTCCCTTCTGGTTATCCTTATGGAAGAAGTTCCATGAGCAGAACAAGTCTGCTGGATCCTCACCATTAGGGTTCATGTAAATAGGCCTAACATATATATATATATATATATATATATATATATATATATGAAAATATTGGAGTTAATAGAGAAAAGTTCAGCAGGCCGAAAGTAGGAAGAACTAATATAGTAGATCAGGCAGGAGCAAGGGTTATTTGGGAATCTAGTTTTAATTGTATATTGTATTTTATTGTTATTCCTAATTGTTGTAACCTGCCTTGATCCATTGGGAGAGGCAGGTTATAAATAAAATGTGGTGTTGTTATTATTATTATTATTATTATTATTATCATTACTTGCCTCATACATAGGATTGCTCCAGTCATAAATAGAGGAGAGCCTCTGAAATCAATGGAACATGATTCATTTAGTCATTGTCTGTCCTCTGAACTCCTCCCAAATTCCACTTCCATATTTTTAAAGTCACAGTGGAATTATTACCAGAAGCATGAATATTCTGCTGCAAGCAAGGAGGGGGAAAAAGTCTGCATATACATCCTTACATTCTTCAGCACAGATGTAGAAATGCAGCATCAGTTTCACTTAATGTGTTTTTCATACGATATTCCATTTGAGATGAGTTAAGCAAACACTATAGCCCTTCCATATTTGGATGAAAATCACATTGCTTGATCCTTCCCACATAAATTTGGCACTTAAATAACTGAAGATTGTTATCTTTAGGATTCAAGGTTGGTAATGTGAATGTATAGAGAAGGTAGGTCAGAGATGAAAAAGAAATGCTTCCTTCAGACAGGTTTAAAACAGTTTCCATGGATGAATGCTGCTTGTGATATACATACCCCAAAGAGAGGTAGTATACTTGTGAGAGTTTAGTCCAAAGTTTTGACCTATTATGTCAAAGGCCATATGAGTTAACAAAAAAGTCAGAAAAATATTCTATTTATAGCCTGAAAACTCTTTTGTATACCATAATTCAATACAAACCATCAAGTAATAGAAATAAAGCTGCTATAAAACTCATTTTTTATTTGTCAAGCCTCTCCTCCTTTTTCTCCCATTGTTCTAAGCACATAGCAGAAAAAAGCTATATTTTTTCTTTAAAAAAAAAAACACCACCAATTTTGAAAAAGTCATTTGGAGCAAGTTTCCAAGCATCTCCATTTAAAATAAGTACAATTTCACTATTATATTTGAAATTTTACCAACTGCTTCATATTCGTAAATAATTCAGACAAAATTAGCATCCAGTAAGAATTCAACTGTTTCATCTTTGCATTTAAAGATGAATAATTTCCATAGTTTTCTCCTTAACCAGGAGAAAATGAATATTTTTGTGCTGGTTCCATCTGGAATGGGCAGATTCCAAAGTGTTTCAGGAAATTGTTCTGCTTAGAAATACATATACTCTTCTGTGTGTGTGTGTGAGAGAGAGACAATCATGTGGAGTGAAGGTATGCAAACAATTATATATAATTATATACCCATCCTATTTGCAGAGGCATATTTTTCCCCTTTGAAATTAATGGTTTTGCACAAAAAGCCCATAGGATGAATGAGATTGTTAGTTCCAACTATAGTAGAGCTATTGAGTCAACTGGATTAATCTACATGTTAACTCACTATTCAACAGTTGACTCAATGGGTCTACTTTAGTTGGGATTAGCCAAGAGGACTGCAGCCCATCTGAGTTTCTGGAAAGTGGTTTTTGCATCAAATTTTGTGCTTTCTAAAGCAACACATTTTTGCACTTACATGCACACACACAAACATTGGACAAGTTCCTACATCAGAGGTGTAACTCAGATAGCTCCATCGCCTGATCTGAAACCCACTTTCAAAGCCAGTCAGCAGTGCCAATCACTAGAGTTCTGTGGCACTGGATAGCAGGGCACTGCAGGATGGTGTGACCAGCCCCCTTTCACCCATGAATGATGGTGTGATAAAGAGTAGGAACAGGGCCCCACAGAGTCCCTGCTTGTGTTCCTTGCACAATCACTAACTGGCAAAGGGTCCTGGCATGTCATTCTGCTGCATCTGATTGGGCAGAGCCTCAGCACTCTATTGCTCAGAACTGCTAGACTTTTTGTTTTTATATGGGGTGAATAATCTCACAATAGCTGGTGGTGTGTTGAGACATTATTTCTTGGTGAGAATAAGAAAATCTAAAAATATTCTTTACATACCTAATTCTTCCATTATAGCTTCCAGCAACATCAAAGTTAAGTTTGGTAGCAGTCAATGATTTGGAAAGAATATAAACATTTAATTGATTCCAGTGGTCTAAAACCTAGATTTTGAAGTGTAATTGCTTGCTGGCAACTAGCTAGGGAGATGCAAACATCCAAAATATTATCCATTTATCTGTTTTTTATTCATTTTGTCTCCATGTATGTTTATTTCCTGATGAAAGATATTATTAAGTATTGTATTTACAAGTATTTTGTCTTGTTTACTTTTCATCTAACCATACAGACCACCATCATAATCTTCCGGTGATATCAACTCAAAAGTCATGACTGATAGCCTGATTGCATGTATATACTGTTAGAATTTAAAATAGAAAGAGCCATGAAAACTTTGAAGAACTTTTCTTTTAAAACAGAGATGTGTTCCTTTAAAACACATTGTGTGAGCTTGCAGATATTGTTGAACTGCAACACCAAGCTTTCTTCATCATTGGCTAGGGTGGCAAGAACTGCTGAAAGTTGCAGTTTAACAAAATATAGATCACTGTACAATTTTCATCTCAGCTTCAGAATAGACTATAATAGCCTTTCTACTGTGGCCTCATCCAAATTTGTTAAACTTGATTGTAGAGACATTTTGTTGTTGTGTGTCTTCAAGTCATTTCTGTTGTAGGGGGAACCTATCATGGACTTTTCCAGGCAAAATTTGTTTGAAAGAGGGAGTTGTCATTGCCTTGCAATGAGTCTGAGTGTGTGACTTTTTAAAGGTCACCCAGTGGCTTCAAATATGGAGATTTGAAACCAGGCCTTGAGTTCTAGTCCAACACTCTAACCACTACATCATGCTGGCTTTCCAGACATGTACTGTACTTTATATTGGACTATCTCTGAACTACCTAAAAACCATAAGAATATATCAAATCTAAATGAAAGTCTTAACAGACCATGAATCTCTTGGTCTTGTTTCAGTGGGTATCTAACTGTTTCCTTTGAACATCTTGGAGGGTTCATATCAGTATGTGGAAGTAATTTAGCCCAATGAAAAAGTCCTTAATTGCTGAAAGAGGCAATGTTTATTGTATGGGATGAGTGGAACAATGGACCCAAACTGGGAAGTCTGAAATCTTAAAACAGTCCTAAGTGTTTGAAATCTGAAGTCCCTTGGCTTTTGAAACCTTTGATATAAGATCTTTATGGTTGATAGCTTGCCCCCAAACCATTCACATTTATTTTCTTCCACAGATACCTGCTTTTGAGTGAGATTGTGCTGTGAAACCTAAAAAGGTTTCCAGGTATAACATTTTCTGGAGGGTTTTAGGAGCCATGCTGTTTTATATTTATTTCTGGGCATGAGCTACTGAGAAATAAATAAATTAAAAAAGAGATATGCACCCTCACATTTGACAAAGCCTCAGGATTTTTGTTTTGCCATTTTATTTTAAAATAGTATTTTAAAAAGCAGACAGTGGAGAAGGAGGAAGAGAAACTACTGAAATTCCATACCATATCTCATCCTTCTTTTATTTCACAAATAAAACTTGCCTTTCAAGCCAGCTTTTCTCTGATAGCTGTCTCAAAACTAGCCTGAAAGCAGCATGCTCCCTTCAGTGAGACCTATTTAAATAAAACAATTGAATTAATGATCAAAACAAGATCCTAGAATAGAACAATGTATTCTTCAATATAGAGAGATGACCCTCTTTCATATCCCGCTTTACATGACTGCTGTGTGGGAATTGCTAATCAAGAATTATCATATGTACACACTGCCTCAAAAAGATGAATCCTGTTGATGCCTAACAAAGGGAAACTGCCTCTGCTTTGATGCTGCCTAAGAAGCATGTGATGTAAAACATTTCAGAAGTTTTAGCATCAAAAGAAGAAATCAGAAATTTAGTGAACATTTTAATCTTTGTGATACTCAGCAGATTCTTCATTTCTTTAGAGAAATTGCTTTGGACCAAACCTTTTGCAATGTCTTCCCCACCCACCCCACCCACACATATATGACAAACATTCTAATCATTGCATTATCATAATATTTAGTGAAACTAACGACCTCAGAAGTAAAATTTTGTTGGACAGGCTTGGTAAAAAATAACATTTTTTCATCTCCTGTGACTTGTTCTGAGAAAATCTGCACTTTACCTTGAAGCTTCATGTATTTGTAAATTTTGTTGGGCATGTTCAAGAAATGCAGTGCAAAAAAAAGTGGAAATTGTAAAATGTGCATACTTGAAAGATACACAGAAACACACTTTAGTTAATATGGATAAACTAGGTAAAATGCACAAATAAACATGCTGGTATCCTGGTCAATGGAATGTGAATGACATCCAAATCTGTATTTACAAGATTGTTAAACAGATTTATAATCTTGTTACTTTTGGAATTTGCATTTACTGTTCTTAATGACTAAAGGTGGCCAACAAAAACCTAACCATTAAACTAGGCAGCACAACAACTGAAGACAACCAGAGAAACCCTTCAGGTATTTGCACAACTGCTTGTTCCAATATGCTCCATGATCAGAAGAGGCCTGCAGTCACCATTTCCCAGCACCCCAATCTTTAGCACCTTGGAAATCTTTCAGTTGGGGCACTGCTTGGCTTGAGAGTAGATTTTTGGATGGTGGAATCAGTAGAAGCAGCTACTATGATGGAGCTCCATCTAATGATGCAGGATCTTGGCCTATGTTTTTAAAAGTTCACATATTGCAATAAAGGAAGAAAATGCAAAGTCTTGGAAACCAATATGAAACAAGCACAGGAAGAAAATGCAGGTCAAGATTGGAGAAGCTCAGTGAAATCAAGATTGAAAGAGGCTGACATCCCTGCTTCAAAGATTAACAGTCCTGTCTTCTTACTGAATCTGTTGCTGGTATACTTTTGAAAGAAGCTCAAGATCAGGGACAGAAGAGGAAGAAGTCAAAGGTTGGCACATTTACTTTGCAGAGCATCTTTGTCTTTGACAAGCATAGAATGAGAGGTTTGATAAATGAAGCTTTCCTGATTATTGCTCCTTCACACTGGGAAGTGCTTCACCTGTTCCAGCATAAAGCAAGCTACAGCCAGGAAAAACAAGATGAAGTAAAAACAACGTGAAACAGGAAATCTTGGGTGCCTGTAAAATGGGGCAGAAATCTTTAGTTTTAACAAATAAATAAAGACAAGCTTCTAATCATGCTTCAGTTAAACATGATTGTACAAAGATGTAAAATGGCCTTATATAACAGGACACACCCAGTATTTATTCCAAAATCCACCTACAGTGATACCTTCCCTTTGTACCTTTTATTTGGTACAATAAAGTATCACCACAGAATAGATTTTGTTGTTTCCATATGGTAAAAGATGAAGAGTAGTGCCTTTTTGGAAAAATTGGGAGAATTGAATAGCAAAGCGCACATCATGTTGTCCCGGACCTGTATTTGCTTTATGAAGTTACTTTGTTCTGTTAGAATGGTTGGGCTGGACTCCCACTCCCATCATCCCTCATTATTGGCTATGCTGGCTAGGACCAATGGAAGATGTAGTCTAACAGTTGGGGGAAGGATCAAGTTGTCCCTCCCTGTGTTAGAGGATTCTCTCAGTGATCTGACCACAGTGGAGCCCTAGGCTTGGTGTCACCTGCTGTGGTAACTCATGGTGTCACCACCTCCACTGACCTCCTCCTATACCACATCCATATAGAATCTTTAGTAATGTTTTTTGTACTAATTTATTTGTAAATCTAATTCCCATATATCACTGAATGTAATGGTCATAGTTGTGATATAAACAAAATTAAATAGCAAAACAAAATAGCAAAATTAAATTTATACCTTTAATATATATCATACGCACAGAATAAATATGTTTATATATACATAGTTTTGTATGATTAAAGTGAAAATCTGGCAAAATGTTTTTTTAAATTAAAATTATTTTTTTAACAAATTAAAAATCATTAATAATTTGTCATTAACGGTGAAAGATCCCAGGAATTCTGCATTAATAGGGGTACGAGACAAGGCTGCCCCTTGTCTCCACTTTTATTTTTGTTAGTAATACAAATTTTGATAACATCTGTTCAACTCAATGAGAATATAAAAGTGATTAAAATAAGGGGTTTAGAAATGAAAATAAGAGTTTTTGCAGACAATGTGACTGTAATGGAAGATCCAATTCAGGGCATTAATAAACTGTTTCAGGAGATAGGGAAATTTGGCAAATATTCTGGTTTGAGAGTCAACAAAGGTAAAACCGTTATGATAACCAAAAATATGACAAAACAGGAAGAAGGAGTGTTAAAAGAAATTTCTCGATGCAAAATAGAGAAGAAATTGTAATATTTGGGAATATGGATTGCCAAAGAAAACTTAAAACTTTTTGATAATAACTATCTTCCTGTATGGAAAGAAATAAGAGATAATCTGATAAAATGGAATGTAATGAATCTCTCTCTGTTAGGGAGAATTGCAATTATCAAGATGGCAATTCTCCCAAAGATGATGTTTCCGTTTCAAAATTTGCCAATAGAGATTAAGGAAAAAAACTTTCAACAAATGGGAGGTTGAACTCAAGAAGTTTGTATGGAAGGGCCATAGACCAAGAATAAAATGGTTGGCATTAAAAGATTTGAAAGATAAAGGGGGATATTCAGTACCTGATTTAATGATATATTATTGGGCATGTAGTTTAATGTGGGTTCAAATTGGATTAAACTTAAAGATAAAGAATTACTCAGTTTAGAAGTGGTTCAACTACGATTTGGATGGCACGGTTTTTTAAAATTATGACAAACTTAAAAGCAACAAAGACTTTATGAGCCATCCAATTAGAAGATGTCTGCTACTTACTTGGGGTAGGATTAAAAGCAAATTTTATTTTAAATTACCCATCTGGACATTAGTTCAGGAAGCTTTTCATGGAAGATGGGCTGAGAATACTGCTTGGTTTACATATAGCAACATAACTAAATATGATCACTGGCGTAAGATGGATTTAAAATCAAGGGAGGAGTTAAATAAGGAATGCTATAATTTTAATTGGTTTCATTATTTGCAATTGACACAACGATACACTGTGGATAAGAGAACATCAGGTATCGAAAACAATCTGAATGAGTTAGATAAAATATTTTGGCAAACAGAGGGGAAAAAGATTTCCAAATTCTATAAGGTACTACTGGACAGACAATTAGAATCAGAAACGGTAAAGGACTATATGATTAAATGGACACGTGACATAGGGTGTAAGATCGAGTTTGAGGAATGGCAAAATGCATGGGAAAAGCCAAATAAATTCATGGTGGTACAAGTCTTAAAGGAGAATTTTATGAAAATCATGAACAGATGGTAATGTACACCATGGAAATTTAAAAAGATACATAAATTAGAACAATGGTTATGTTGGAGATGTAAAAAGGAAAAAGGAACAATTTTTCATATGTGGTGGTGATGTAAAGAAATTCAAAAATTCTGGGAAAAGGTTCATGAGACAGTTCAACAGATTTTTGGGATTCACTTTCCTTTAAGCCCTAAGTTATACTTGATTAACATGACCTCAATCTTGAAATGATCAGATGAGAATAAATATTGGAGAATAATTTTGTATCTGGTCACTGCTGCTAGGATTTTGATAGCTAAATTGTGGAAGTCAGAAAAGAGACCAACTTGGGATAATTGGATGCAAAAAGTGAATGAGTATAGAGAAAGAACCCACCCCTGACATGTCGGGAGGGGCTCTCTGTTGTGCTGGCCATTTTGAGAGGCTGATACCGTGATTGGCTGGGAGGGCAGGAAGTCACACCCTTCCTGCACCTCCCAGACAATCAGGGGGATCTCACGAGATCCCCAACAGCCCATGTAATCTCGTGAGACTGGTTAGTCTCGTGAGATTTTGGGGAGGATTTGGGGACTATTTAGTCCCCTGCTGCCACGTGGCGGCAGCCATTTTAGCTCAGACAGCTGAGTCAGCTGCCAAGCATCTCCAGTACTGAGATGCCAAGGTCGGCTGCCAAGCATCTCCAGGTTTGGTGTGGCCTGTTGTAGAGGCCGAGCAGCCCGATCTCCATTGGGAGGGGCTGGGAAGGAGGCTGTGGAGGCCTGGATGCCTGGATGCCTCAGTGAGAGGTAGTTCTTTTTGGGGCCGCAGCCTTGCTTGGCTTGGTCTCTTGGATCGGGGAGGCCTGAGTACCTTGGGGGGGACCTGGGGGGAGGCCGGGGCAATCTTTCGGGCCGCGGCCTTGCTCGGCCTGGTCTTGCACTGGTTGGGAGAGGCCTGATCGGGGTGAAGAGGAGTGGGATAGCCCCCTCAAGACCTGGTCTCCTGGGGGAGGAGAAGGCCTGGTGTGGTCTGGTCCAGGCAGTTGTGGGGCCAGTAGCCGTGCACACTGAGGTTCTGTCCCTGCTTGGGACCCTCAGGCTTGGGTTTCATTGTCCCTGCTCGGGATAAGATAAGGCCATTGGGGCCTGGTGTTAGTCCCCTGCTTGGGACAGGATAAGGCCATTGGGGCCTGGTGTTAGTCCCTGCTGGGGACAGGACAAGGCCATTGGGGCCTGGTGTTAGTCCCTGCTTGGGACAGGATAAGGCCATTGGGGCCTGGTGTTAGTCCCTGCTTGGGACAGGATAAGGCCATTGGCGCCTGGTGTTAGTCCCTGCTTGGGACAGGTGGTTATAATTGGGGACCCGTGACTGGGATTGGTGGCTGTCCCTGTTTGAGGCATTGCAAGGCAGGTTGTCCTTGATTGGGGCATGTCATTTCCCTGAGCTTAATTTTCTATTAAGGGAAGTTCCATATATTGTTGATGGCTGGGGGGGGGGGGGGGGCTTTAGCCCTTGATAGGAACAGTACAACCCAAGGGCCTTGTTATTTCAGCCTGTCATTGCTTGGGACATTTCATCTCTCTGGGCTCATTATTTTCTTGGGGCTTTTCCCCATATTGATTGTTGGCTGAAGGGTTTTAGCCCTTAACAGGAACTCTACAACCCAAGGGCCTTGTAATTTTAGTCTGAGTAAATTGGCCACTATGTCTCGCAGTAAGTCTCAGTCTAAGCGGCATCTGGCGCCTGCTGGTCCTAGTGTGGTCAATCGGCATCTAAATGTGCATCTAAGCCCCAGGGTAGAGATGATGAAATTATTGCACACCTGGCCCAGTTGGGTTGTACTATGCAGGCATGTGTGTCGGTGTGTGAGCAATTGGCTCAGAGGGGGGGTTCGGGATGTTAGTTCTGAAACCCCTGCTATTCCAGCTCCTAATGATGATCAAATGGTGGGGTCTCAGATTATACAGGTGCAGGAGGCATTCTCACCTGGTACGCCTGTGGATAATACATCATGTGGTCCCCTGGCTACTTCAGCCATGGAGGTTGGGCAGCCAACCATAGCTGATGTGTTGCAACTGCTTAAAAAGGTTCCAGGTTTGGGACACCAGGGAGCGGCTGCCCCTGTGTCTGAACAGCCTACATTGGCAGATTTGTTCACCTTGGTCCAAAGGGCGGTGGTTTAAGGCCAGAGCAGTGGGGTGACTCCTGAAACCGCAGAGACACTGAATAGGGGGTTAGGAGCTGCTTCTTCCAGCCTCCAACAGAACAACCAAGCTACAATGGTGCTGCACTTGGTGAGAGCTTCTCAAGCATCGGCTGATGCTTCACAGCAGTTGACCGGCTCAATTTGTCTATGTCAACTAATTCATTGGTTTCTTGGCCTACTTTGGCATGTGTGCCTGGAGGGCAAGCTGATCAGAGCTGCAGAGCTGAACGCTCAACCTCAGTATCTATGAGTACCCCCTAATCGGTGGCAGGAGTGAGCCAGGTTCAGGAACCAGGGGTTCAGGCAGAGCAGCCCTTGGTGGGCAAGGTAGGTGAGTCCAGAGGGGTTGTTACAGTGGGAGCTTTAGGTCTAGCTGGGGTGGACAGTGCGGCAGAGTGCAACCCTTATGCGAGTATGTCTACCCCATTAGGATCACATCTCCTGCTTGCTACCAAAGAGAGGATTTGGAAGGGAGAGTATATTGATTTGTTTTCCCTAACATTTTGCGATCTGGAACCAAGAATTATGGTGAAGGATGGAGTAGTATTTAGTTTACCGAAGGAATTCCAGGCTCTCAAACACCCTAAGTTAGAGAGGAATTTTGTTAATTGGGTGATGGGTTTCACTATTTACAGAGGTGTCAGTGAGGAGAAGGAGCCCTCAAGGTCTCCTGATTTTTCCAAATATCAGGAGATAATGATTAAGGCATATACCAATTGTCATTTTAATTCAAGAGGGTCTGCTTGGCTGCAGTACAATGAGCAGTTCCAGATGTGGGCTGCCTTAGACTATTCTTTGTCATGGCGGCACGTACAGGCTGAGTTTGGGCAGATGTTATGATAGGGGCCTCCCCTTCGATCAGGTGTGACAATCGCTTTGTGCCTATGGTCACGCAGCCGAGAGGGCAGTATACAAGGCCTGGCACGGGGGATAAAAGAGCACCGGGAGTTTGTTGGGACTTCAATGCAGGTAAGTGCAAGAGGCAGTCCTGCAAGTTTGAGCACCGATGTAACACCTGTGGTGGCAATCACTCAGACACTTCCTGCTTCAGAGGTAAGAGGGCTGGAGCTGGAGCTGCCCCCCCCCCCCCAGCCACCACCAGCCGGAGGGAAAAGCATCAACGCCCATTAAGTTGGACGTTTTTGATGCTCGGTTGCAGATTTACCCTAACCGAGATTTCACCCAGTATTTATTGGATGGTTTTTTACACGGTTTTCACATACCTTATTCTGGTTTGAGAATTCACCATTTCACACCTAATGCACATTCAGTGAGGGAGTTACTGGGGATTGTTAGAGATAAGCTGGCTAAAGAACTAGCATCGGGGAGGATATCTGGGCCCCATAAACATCTGCCAATGCCAACATTACGGTTGTCACCCCAAGGTGTTGTTCCTAAGAAGGCACTAGGCACCAGGCAAATACCGTTTAAATCATAATCTCTCCTATCCCAAAGGAGAGTCTGTGAATGATGCTATTGACCAGTAAAATACACATCATTTGACTCAGTGGTGCAAATGGTTAAAGCCTTGGGCAAAGGAGCCCTGTTGGCTAAATGTGATATAAAATCTGCCTTCAGGCTGCTTCCAGTACACCCTGAGGATTTTGATTTGCTGGGTTTTCAATTCGATGGAATGTACTATTTTGATAAGGCAATGCCAATGGGGTGTTCCATTTCTTGCTCTGCTTTTGAAAATTTAGTACTTTTTTACACTGGTGTGTGGTCAAAAGGTCCGGCAATCATGCAATTACACACTATTTAGATGACTTCTTGTTCGCGGGGGCTCCCGGCACAACAAGGTTCTGGGATACTTTGTTGGCTTTTCAGGTTTTGATGGCATAGATGGGTGTTCCCTTGGCTGATGAGAAGATGGAGGGCCCTGCCACCCATCTAACCTTTCTGAGTATTGAGCTAGACACTGTTGAGTGTTTATCCCACCTTCCGAGTGAGAAATTGGTTCTAATGAGGCATCAGGTGAGGATAATGAAGGATAGGAACAAGGCCATGCTGCATGAATCTCAATCTCTAACAGGTTTGTTGAATTTTGCTTGTAAGGTTATAGTTCCGGGAAGGGCCTTTTGTACTTGTCTTTACAATGCGACAAAGGGGGTTTCTGCACCGCATCACCACATTCAAATTACGAGTGAGATACGGGAGGATTTGAGGATTTGGGAGTCATTTTTGGAGGAATTCAATGGTGTTTCATTTTAGAGGACCAAAATGCTTTTAAAGGCAGACTTTCAGGTTCACTCCGATGCTTCTGGTGCCCACGTTTTTGGCGTATATTGGAAAGGTCAGTGGGCAGCTGAGAGTTGGCCTCAGTCTTGGGTGAATAATGGTTGGACATGGGATCTTACTTTTCTTGAACTGTTCCCTATTGTGGTAGCAGTTTACCTATGTCCAATGCAATTTGCACAGAAAACTGTTTGGTTTTGGTGTGACAACCAAAGCAGTAGTTCATGTAGTTAATTCACAGAGCTCCAAATCCCCAAGGGTGATGACATTGGTCAGGTCTATGGTTGTGCAGTGTCTAAAGTATAATGTCTTATTCTAGGCTCATCACATGCCTATCTTACTAAATATTTTGGCAGATGCCGTTTCACATTTTCAGTTTTGCAGATTCTGAAAATTGGCCCTGGAAGCAGCAGCACAACCGTTGGAAGTGTGAACCCATCTATGGAGCCTTGGAGAGTAGAGATCGAGAGGGCGATTCTTCAGTCCGTTGCTCCTTCCACATGCAAGTCTTACCAGCTTGCAATGCGAGCTTTTAGACAGTTCTTAGCAGATGTGGGGGAAGTCGAGGCCTGGCCCATGCAGGTGGAGATTATACTTCGTTTTGCAGTACACCTTAGACAGTCCGGGTTGTCCCCGGTTACCATTAGGGGAATGTTGGCAGTCCTGGCCTTTTATTCTCAGGCAGAGGGGTTTATTGATCCTACAGTTGATTTTAGGTTTTGGAGGGGGTTGGAGGGATGTGGCACATGATAACCACTTACAAGTTACAGATACAATTCTGATTCAGATTCAGGCAATCTCTACAAGCAGTGTGCTCTTCGTCCGAGGAGGTTATTTTGTTCCGGGCGGCTTTTTCTTTGGCTTTTTTCACTGCCACTAGAATTAGTGAACTTGTTCCTAGCTCCCTCCCTGACGTGTTAGGCAGGGCACTTTTCTTATCTGATGTTCAAATTTTGGGGCAGGGTATACATGTGTGTTTTAGACATTCAAATGTCTAAGTTGGCTAGGGGTCAATCTATAGTTTTGTCTAAGGTGCCTGAAGGTCAGATTTGCCCTGTTTTGGCATTGTCTGACTACCTCAGATTGCGCCCAACTGGTCCTGGTTATTTGATTCTTCATGTCTCGGGCCTTCCGTTGATGCAGTTTCAATTTCGAGCTGTACTGCGGGAGACTTTGAGGCAGGCGGTTTGCCAGCGGCTCAATTCTCCTCTCATTCTTTTCAGATCGGAGTGGTGACTGCTGCAGCAGCTCATGGCTTAAGCGATGCTGCGATCCAACGGATTGGGCGTTGGCACTCTAAGGCGTTAAAATCTTATATTTGTCCATAGTGGGTTAGTTCTGGATTTGATACTGGAAGCTGAGGGGGACATACATTCACAACTAATGTATCTTTTTGTTGAGCAGGACTAGAACAGGGTGACGTGTGGATAGGCGGGCACAGCCTGGTCATTTGGGCTGAGCACCATATCATCCAGTTGGGCTGAGATCCGAACTTGGGGTTGGAGGAAGTCAGGGCTATCCACTGGTTTGGCTGTAGAGATATGCTGTGGGAAGCTCTTCTCCCATGTATTATTGAATTGACAGTGACTTTTCCACCCCCTAAGATTCTTATTATTCACTTAGGTGAGAATGACTTAGGGCCTTTGCAGACTGCCAGAAATAATAATAATAATAATAATAATAATAATAATAATAATAATATTTTATTTATAACCCGCCCCTCTGCAAAGCAATCGGGGCGGCTTACAGCAGATTAAAAATACAATAATTAAAACATTCCCAGTGCAAATAGTGCAAATTGAGTCCACTTTAGGGGTTAGGGTTAGTGCTAGGGAATCATGGGAATTGTTTTTTTTTTTTTTTCTGAGACATTGAGCCTTCTCTGTCAGAGAGCTCTGGTGCCACAATAAAATACAACTCCCATGATTCCCTAACCCTAACCCTAACCCTTAAAGTGGACTCAATTTGCACTATTTCTAGCAGTCTGCAAAGGCCTTTAGTGAAGCTTACCAGTTTGCAGCTGGTCAAAAGGATTCTTAGGGACTTGCAGGAAATCCAATGACAATTCCCAAAAACGGTTATTTTACGGACCAAATTTTTGCCATGTCGAAATTGGTTGGCCGCAAGAAAGGACTCTGCTGTCAATGCGGCTCGTCATTGGGTGAACAGAACTGTTTACAAGAAGTTGGGGGAATTGGGGGCTTTTGTTGTAAACCATGATGAATTAAAGTTCATTTGCCAGATCTGTACAGGGGTGATGGAGTTCATCTCTCCCCGGTGGGCTGCAATGTATACCTGGATTCCATCGCTTGTAATATTAAATGGATTCTTCTGGGGGGGGGGGGAGAGGATGCCAAGCTAGGTTGGCCCCTTCCTGTGGTGGGCAGGGATTCACACGATTATAGGTCTGTAGATGGAAAAAGGGAGAAAAGTCATCTCCGATAAAGCTTGCCTTGCTATATAAGAACTGAGGATTAATGAATAATCTATGTATTAGACAATTAAGCAATTATAGAAATAAAGGTTAAGATACAAAATCTTTAGAACATTGTTAAATAAAGTAGAATGTATATGGTATACTTTATTTTTTCTTTATTTTTTCTTTTTTCTTCACATTGTGGCATGATACATAATGTAAAGAAAGGTTTGCTGAAGTAAAAAGAAATAAGTACTCTTTGAAGATCCTAAGAAAGATCCTAAGAGACTCATTAAGAAGCAATTAACATAAGAGAATACTTTGTTATCAAAGGAAATTTTATTGTATTTTCATTATATATGAAAATAAAGATTATATTACCAAAAATTAAAAATTGAAATTTTAATTTAAAAAAAATCCCTGAGAATGTTCCTTTCTCCTCTCACTGAGCCTCACCACACTCATACCATCTCTTCAGCATTTTAAAGAGAAACAGGCAAATGCCATGGCCCATTTCTGCCAAAATGAAGATGTCTGAGGATCAGTGGTGTCATTTCCCTTTAGGGAATCACCTGGTGCAGTCTACACCCCCGGCAACCCTCCCCCCCCCCCAGTGATGACACTGTCTGACCAGTCTCTGTTTATAACTTATACCAACAGCTGACATTATGGTTTTAACAGTTGGAAACGGGGGAGGTCTTCTGTTGTTGTTGTTGTTGTTGTTGTGGTTGTTGTTGTTGATTATTAATATTATTACTATTCATTTATATTTTACTTTTTCCCAATAGTGGTCTTGGGGCAGATAAAAATATTTTAAAACAATACAGATTAAAAACACTATAAAATTAAAGTATGAAATATACAACTAAGCAAACATATATTTAAACAATGTTGTTGTTGTTAACTGCCCTCAAGTTGATCTCGACCCATGGTGACCCTATGGATGAAATATCTTCAAGACCCTCTGTCCTTCCCTACTCTGCTTAATTCTTGCAGATCTATACCCATGACCTCCTTAATAGAGTCCATCCATCTGGCACATGGCCTTCCTCTCTTCCTACTTCCCTACACCTTTCCCAGCATTATTGTCTTTTATAGTAAGTCTTCCCTTCCCATGATGTGTCCGAAGTATCACAGCCTCAGTTTTCTCATCTTGACTTCCAGGGAGGATTCCAACTTGATCTGCTCTAGCACCCATTTGTTTGTCCTTTTGGCTGTCCATGGGATCCTCAGCACTCTTCTCCACCACCACATCTCAAAGGAGTTGATTTTCTTCCTATCATCTTTCTTAACTGTCCAGCTCTCACATCCATACATGGTAATAGGGAATACAATGGCTTGTATGATTCTAATTTTTGTGCTGAGTTGTATATCTTTGCATTTTAGAATCTATTCTAGTTCCTTCATAGCCACCCTCCTTATTCTTAATCTTCTGATTTCCTAACTGCAGTCCACATTTCTATCTGTTTGATCCCAGATATGAGAATTCTTTTACTATTTCTATTGCAAAAGATATCCTCCTCACCAGCTTCGGCTGATATACCAGCTGCACCCTTTCCTGGAGTAAGTGACCTTGAGACTGTGGTGCATGCACTGGTAACCTCCCATCTGGATTTCTGCTATGCGCTCTACATGGGGCTACCCTTGTGCATGGTCTGGAAACTTCAACTAGTACAAAATATGGCAGCCAGAGTGGTCTCCGGAACATCTAGGAGAGACCACATAACTCCAGTATTAAAATCTCTCCACTGGCTGCCAATTAGTTTCCGGGCCCAGTATTAAGTATTGGTTATCACCTTTAAAGCCCTAAATGGCTTGGGTCCAACCTATCTTTGGGACCACCTCCTCCCATATAATCCTCCCCACACACTCTGGTCCTCTGGGAGGAATTTGCTCCAGTCATTAAAATCTAGGCTGTTGGCAACCTCCCAGAGGGCATTTTTGGTAATCGCCCCCAGATTATGGAACGGCCTGCCAGATGGGATCTGTCAGATTACAAGCCTAAACAGCTTTAAAAAGGCTGTGAAGATGGATCTCTTCTGGCAGGCCTTTCCTGATTAGATCCCGGCCTTAGGAGTTGTGCCTCCCTACCTCTTTCTGTTTTTGGCTTCTCCACGACTTGTATTTGTTTGTAATTGTTTTAATTGTCTTAATTTCTATTCTGAGATTTATGTCGATTTTTAATATCTATAGTTTAATACTTTTTAAAGGGGGGTTGTGGGCTTTTAGTTTGTACTCTTGGTGTAATTTTAACTGTTGTAAGCTGCCTCAATTGTTTTTAATAGAGAGGTGGGGTATAAATACTGAAACAACATGTAGGCATCTGACTAACTTCTCCAATTGTTTTTCTCCTGTTTGGTTTGTAACAACTTGCCTGATGAAGAAGCTCATGGATCTTCAAAAGCTTGCAACAAGAATATTGTACATTTTGGTTGGCCAATAAAAGTATCACTGATGGATTTTTGTTTGAATTTGCTAAATGGTCAATACAGCTACTCCTGAATGTTTTCTGTATTGTGAGATACCACATTGTAACTGTAACAGGGGAACCAGGAAGAATCACCTATAGACTGGGTACTTCAACCAAGGTAAAACAATCTTTTTCTTCAATTTGAACTGAATTCTCATGTTTTACCTCTACATCCACCAAAATATTCCTGATGCAAACACATGGAGACTTCTTGAGGAATCCATTGTTCTTTGCCACAAAGAGGCCTGGAATGGAGACATATTGGATTGCAAAAGAGGGGTCTCTGTTGAGATGCAAATGGATTTTAAATTTCCTGGACTTTGCAAATCTCCCTATAGTCACCGGGCCAAAAGGAGGAAGAGCCTGCCTGCAAAAGATATCCTCCCCACCATATACCATTTTAATTAAAGACTGAAACAACATGTATGCATCTGACTAACATCTCCAATTGTTTTTCTCCTGTTTGGTTTGTAACAACTTGCCTGATAAAGCCCATGGATTTTCAAAAGCTTGCAACAAGTATATTGTGTGTTTTGGTTGTCCAATAAAAGTATCACTGATGGATTTTTGTTTGAATTTCTTCATTGTCTAGGTAATAATAATAATAATAATAATAATTTCTAACCCGCCTCTCTGCTTCAACAACTGGGGTGGTGTACAACAGGTTAAAACTGATACAGATTAAAACATTCCATCAACCAAACCCTAACCCTCCTATCCCTTAAAACTGAATTAAACTAATGTGGAGTTAAAATAACACATACAATATTATATAAAACTAACTTGGGGCAACAGGCAATAGCAGCAACCACCTCCAGTGAGCTGGGAGGTTATTCCGGGCTGGCCTTCCAGAAGAGATCCATCTTGACTTATTTTTTAAAGCTATCAAGAGTGGTAATAAGACGGATCTCTTCCGGCAGGTCATTCCATAGTCTGGGAGCAGATGCCGAGAAGGCCCTCTGGGAGGTCTGCGACACGAGCTGAAGCAGATTCCTCCCAGAGGATCAGAGTGAGTGGGGGGAATCATACAGGGAGAAACGGTCCCTGAGATAAGATGGACCCAAGTCATGTAGGGCTTTAAAGGTTAAAACCAACACCTTGTACTGTGCCCGGAAACTAATTGGCAGCCAGTGATTTGAGCACAGGTGTTATGTCTCTCTCCTATCTGTTCCTGTAATTAGTCTGGCTGCCATATTTTGTACCAATTGGAGTTTCCGGGTTAGGCACAAGGGTAGCCCCATGTAGAGTGAATTGCAGTAATCCAGATGTGAGGTTACCAGAGTGTGTACCACAGTTTCCAGATCCTTTATGTCCAGGTAAGGGTGCAGTTGGCGTATCAGCCGGAGCTAATAGCAGGCACTCCTGACCGTCGCATTCACCTGACTAGTCATGTGAAGCGATGAATCTAGGAGTACCCCCAAGCTGCAAACACAGTCCTTAGAGGAGAGTGTAACCCCATCTAGGACTGGAATTTGTATTCCCAAACCTGGTTTCATGCCAGCACCTCTATGAGCACCTCTGTTTTGTCTGGATTTAGTTTCAATCTGTTTTTCCTCATCCAATCCATTACCGCTCTGAGACAGTCAATGAGAGGAGAGATGCCATCTGAAGTCTGAGCCGACGATCTGCTCATGGAGAAATATATTTGGGTGTCATCAGCGTAGTGATGGCACCGCACTCCATGCCTCCAGATGATCTCGCCCAGCGGCTTCATATAGATGTTGAATACCATCGGGGATAGGATGGCACCCTGAGGGATGCCACAATTAAGCTCTGTTTTGGAAGAGCAACTGTCCCCAAGCCTCACTCTCTGGGATCTGCCCGAGAGAAAAGAACGGAACCACTGCAGCACAGTGCTTCCGATTGCCAATTCTCTCAGATGATCCAAGAGGATGGAATGATCTATTGTGTCAAAGGCCGCTGAGAGATCCAAGAGCACCAGCAGGGTCACACTACCCCTGTCGATGCCCAAGCAGAGGTCATCAGCCAGAGCAACCATGGCAGTCTCCATTCCATATCCTGTCCTGAAGCCAGTTTGAAATGGATCAAGATAATCGGTTTCATCCAAGTCAACTTGGAGCTGGGAGACAACTGCCCTCTCGATTACCTTGCTTAAGAAAGGTAGCAAGGAGACTGGTCTATAGTTGTTTCTATCCAGGGGGTCCAGGGAAGGTTTTTTCAGGAGTGGCTTAACCACCGCCTCCTTCAAACAAGATGGTACAATACCTTCCCTGAAGGACGCATTGATTGTATCCCATAGGAGTACTCTCAGCACGTTCCCCCCGCCCCCCGGACAACCAGCCAAGATGGACAAGGATCGAGGGGGCAAGTCGTCTTCCTCACTTTCCCAAGGAGCTTGTCCACGTCATCGGTACTCACAGATTGAAACCGATCCAGTAAAATGCCATCAACGGAGTTGCTGGACATCTCATCTATGGATTCTGATAGAACATTGGCGTCGAAGTCGGCTCTAATCTGAGAGATTTTATCTGTACAGTAGATGTTAAACGCGTCACAGCAGGCTCCCATTGGGTCAAGTAGGGGGATTGGTGCAGGAGGAACCTTCATCAACTCCTCCACCACCCTAAGCAGTTCTGCTGGACAAGACTCTGCAGACGCAATACGTGCGGAACAGAAGGATCTCTGTGCTTCACGTAATGCCTCCCAATAGGAATCAAGATGTTTCCTATGGTGAGTTATGTTGGATAAGAGTCGAGTCTTCTGCCATTTGCATTCTAGTCATTGTCCAACTCGCTTCATCCTCCTAAGCTCCTCTGTGTACCAGGGCTTACGATTAGAAGCGGGCTGGAAAGGATGCTTGGGAGAGATTGTGTCGATAGCCTTGGTAAGATCGGTGTTCCAGGTATTCACCAAGGCTTTGACAGAATCACCAGCGTCACCAGCCATTAAACCCTCTCAGGCTTTCTGGAAACCAATTGGATCCATTAGCCTTCGAGGGCGGACCATTCTAATAGGTCCGCCACCCCCAGGGGGACAAGTAGTGGCTCTTAGTTCTATCTTGACCAGGAAATGATCTGTCCATGACAATGCAGAAGTTTTTATAACTTCCGCCCACGGATATTCCTGTTCCGTACTAAAAACTGCATCGAGGGTATGACCTGCACAATGTGTGGGCCTGACAACCAATTGGGATAGGCCCATGTTTGTCATGGTCTCCATGAACTCCCAAGCTGCACCAGTTAGATTTAACAAACTGGTCTCGAGTGGGATGTTGAAGTCGCCCAAAACCAAAAGTCTGGGAGACTCCAACAGCAACTCAGAGACCAGCTTGGTCAGCTCGGTCAGGTAGTCTGTTAAGGAACGGGGTGGCCGGTATACCAACAGAATCCCCAAACTATCCCTGCTTTTCAGGCTAAGGTACATGCACTCGATTCTAGTTGTATTCTGGATAGGCTTCCTGGTCAAGATTAACTTGTTTCTATGGACCAATGCCACACCGCCCCCCCCCCCCACTTTCCCTTTTCTGCTCACTAACCATGTACCCAGCTGGGAGGGCCTGCACCCATGTCGCCACACTAGCATCTCCCAACCAGGTCTCAGTAAAGCATGCCAGGGAGATCAATGCTAGGTTGAATTTGTGAAGGTCCTCGGTGGTCGTTATTTTTGTTTTCTTGATGTTCAACATTAAGCTTGCCTTTGCAATTTCTTCTTTGATCTTCCTTAGTAGGTATTCCAGGGATGTGAGGTTTTCTGCTAGTACTATGGTGTTATCTGCATATTTTGGATTGTTGATATTCCTTCCTGGTATTTTCACTCCTCCTTCTCCTGTGTCCAAGTCTGCTTTTCTTATAACAGGTGCTGCAGATTCTCCATTAGGATTTTCACATATCTTGGCACTTCCATGTCTTTACAAGTATTCAATAGCCTTTCATGATCTATGCAGTCAAAGGTTTTGCTATAAAGCACATGCTGATTTTCTTTTGGAATTCCCTAGTATGCACCATTAGCCATCATAGGTTTGCAATGTGGTCTCTAGTGCCTCTTCCTTTCATCAACCCCACTTGAACATGTGAGATTTCCCTCTCCATGTATGGTTGGAGTCTATGTTAGAGAATTTGGGGCATGATTTTGCTTGTTTGGGAGATCAATGCTAGGTTGAACTTGTGAAGGTTTTCGGTGGTTATTATTTTTGTTTTCTTGATGTTCAACATTAAGCCTGTTTTGCACTTTCCTCTTTAATCTTCCTTAGTAGGTGTTCCAGGTCTTTGAGATTTTCTGCTAGTACTATGGTGTCATCTGCATATCTTAGACTGTTGATATCCCTTCCTCCTATTTTCACTTCTCCTTCTTCTGTGTCCAAGACTGCTTTTCTTATAATATGTTCTGCATACAATTTGAATAGATAAGGTGAAAGGATACAGCCTTGTCTGACCCCTCTGCCAGTTGGGAACCATTCTGTTTCTCTATGTTTTGTTCTGACAGTAGTCTCCTGTCCTGAGTACAGATTCCTCATCAGGACTATCAGATATGTTGGCACTCCCATGTCCTTAAAGGCATTCCATAGTCTTTCATGACCTATGCAGCCAAAGGCTTTGCTACAGTCTAAAAAACACATGCTGATTTTCTTTTGGAATACCCTGGTGCACTCCTTTAGCCATTGTATGTTTGCAATGTGGTCCGTAGTGCTTCTTTCTTTCCTGAACTGTGCTTAGACCTCTTGGATTTCTCTCTCCATGTATGGTTGGAGTCTATGTTGCAGAATTTTGAGCATGATTTTGCTTGCGTGGGAGATCAGTGCTATGCTCCTATAGTTGGTGCAGTCTCATATGTCTCCCTTTTTGTGGATGGGGATGTATATTGATCGCTTCCTGTTGGCTATCATTTTGTTTTCCATACCTGTTGACGTATGTTGTTTAGCACTAGAGTTGACTTAGTCAGTTTGGATTGCTGCAGTTCAACTGAAGTATGATCTGTTCCTGGTGATTTGTTTTTTGCTATTTCTCTTATTGCAGTTTCCATCTCGCTTTTTAGAATTTGGGGTTCATTTTCATATGGCTCTTCATTCCATGTGTCCTTCATTTTGTCATTTCTTTTGTATAAGTCTTCTGTTTATTGCAACCAATGTCTTTTTATTCCTTCCTGGTCTTGAATTATGTTATTTTTTTTGTTATAGAGCATCCCGGTACTTGTTTTGAATTTAAACAATAAAAAATACTAAAATGCATTAAAACAATGAAAATATATATTTTAAAAAACCCTATATGCATACTCTTTAAAAACTTCAAAACCAGCATCACACAGCACACACTAAAAGCCCAACCTCAACAGTCTGTAACAGCCTAGTGGCACACAAATCTTTTTAAATATCCATTGGAAGGAGAGCAAGGACAGGGCCAACCTTGCCTCTCTGGGGAGGGAGTCCCAAAATCTGGGAACAGCCTTCTCCCTTATTCCCACCAAATGAGTCTGAGAAAGTGGCGGAACAGAGAGAAGAACCTCTCCAGATGAATGGGATCATACAGTGAGATAGAGTCCTTCAAATAGCCTGGATCCCAGTAGTATAGGACTTTAAGATCAAGACCAGTGCCTGTGTTCTCAACTGTAATCAGAAGGAATAAGGAAAATGTGGCTGCAGAGACTCATAAGCAAGCACAACTGTATGAACCACAATTTGTGAAACTATACAACATCGTTATTGATCACTGGCCCTGTCTATTAAGGCAGCAGTTTCACTTCCAATTTTCTGGCTTTGTCAATCTTGCACCAACACTGAGGGCCTCGGCAGATGGCTTATTGAGCCGTCTCCGAGGCAAGGAAGAGGAGGGGCAGCCGCAAGCACGGCGCCCCTTCCTCTTCCCGAGGTCATCCTCGGAACCGCCGGCCCTCCGCACGTCCGGCGCTCTGGGGACAACCTCCCGCCACAGCGACCACATGCGCTGCGGTGGAAAAGTCAGTGAAAGTGCGCCCGACGCTTTTAGGGCGCACTTTCACTGACTTCTGAAAGGAGTGCTATTTTTGCGCTCCTTTCAGAGGCGCCGATGGTGCGCCGTGGTGTGACTGCTCCAGTCCCGCGGCTCACTGTCGCAGGGCGTCTTGGACACCCTCGTCTGCTTCCCCCCTGAGTCAGCATATGAACAAAACTAGTCTAAAGAAGTGAGACTTACACTGACTTTCTTGAAATTCCTATGGGTCACCCAGAAGTTTACCTCTCTATGATATTGGTTGTGCACCAAAATTGTGAAAAAGAAAATTGAGAATATTTATATTATTGTAGTAGTAAGGAGAAGCTGTAGACCTAGGGGTTTCATGCTGTATGATTATTTAACCTGATATATAATTTTGAATTTTTAAAAATAAGGTACTGATTATATGTCTATTGAACATTCAACATTTTAATGCTTGGAACGTTAGAATATAGTTTCTTTTCTTCTTCTTTTTAAAAAGAAAACCATGGAAAATACACCTACTTTTATGAGAAAACATTTGTAAGGATAATGCAGTAAAGATCACTTTAATGACTAAAATATCTCCTTTTCCTTGAACTCAGGAAATTTTGGATCAATTTTATGCTAGAGTTCAATATTTTTGCACAGTCACACAGCCTTGATGCATTATTATATTTTGTGTGCTTTTCAGATTCCATTTATATAAGACTTTCTGTTTGGCTAATCATTCCCACAGAGAACTGGATATTTTTACTGAGGATTAGATTGTTGGGTGGGTGGAGAAATAAAATGCTATAATCAAATATAGATTAAAAGATTTAGTTTAGAGATGATAGGATATTTATATGCATGTTCTGATATATTCTTAAAATAATACACATTTTCAAAAGATGACAGAATTCAAAAGCAAAGAGGGGTAACTTGTGACTATCCACATGTTGTTGGGATTTGGTTCTCATCATCCTTCAGTGTGAAATATGACGGCAACAGTGAATGGGAATTGCAGTTCAAGAATATCTAGAGAATCAGGTTTCTCATCTTGTTTAACAAAGAACATTACACATTTTATTGTGTGATTTGGCAGGGACAATCCTGATTTATCTTCTAACAGTTCAGTTGTTCATCCACTTTTAAAAAATTGCACTTTCTCTCTCTTCCTCCCATTTTCCACTCCTTAGCTTACTACAATTGCTGTAAACTGAGTTGAGAAGCCAAAAATAATTAATACTCAGTTAACTCAACAGGGGGAGGAGGAAAGAAGAAGAGGGACAGCATCTCCCATGTCACTGTAGACTTAAGCAAAAGCAAACTGTCACAGCCTCTCCTGGCTTTTGAGTTCTTCTTCATTTACAACTTTTACCATCTTGACTACACTCTGCTGTTGCTAAGTCACACATGTCCCAGCTTTCATCTGTGAAATGTTGGAGGGCATGTAACTACAAAGCAGGGCCTATGTACCCCCAAAGGCCAGACTGACTGATTCTGAAAGCTAAGCTGGGTCATCCATAGTTATTACTTTGATGGGAGATCTCTGTAGGCTATATTTCAGAGGAAGGAACTGGCAGAAACCACATCTGAGTATTCTTTGTATAGGAAAACCAGTGAAATTCATGGGATCACGAGAAGTTGACAGGTGACTTGAAGGCACATACACACAAAGACACCCCCCGACGAGTCGGGAGGGGTTTCGTGCTGCGCTGGCCATATAAGGACAAGAGAGGCCTGATTGGTCAAGCACGCAGGGGTATTAGAGCACCTGCACGCTTGGTCCAATCAAGTTGCTTGCCTGTGTCTGTGAAGTCTCGTGGTGACTGTAAACTCACAAGACTTATGATGAGAGTTTGTTCTTTATAGCTCTGCACTGCCACGTGGCGCCAGCCATTTTAGAGCTAGAACTGAGTGAGTCGCATTGCTCTGCTCTGTGCTCTGGCTGGTTGCTTGGCTTTGGCCTAGCAAATTTCTTGGCTTTTGCAGTATTTGGCTTTTGCTGATTTTGCTCATTATTCTTAACTGTGGGAGTTTCCAATTTGTGTCTCCCTGAGCAATACGGGTAGGCCGAGCGAGGCTTTCAGGCTGGTCCCCTTGGGCCTGTAAGGGCCTCCGCTTCTCCAACACATGGAGAGCTGCTTATCCAAGGTGGGTGCTGCGGAAGGCATTCTCTTCACCAGGTGCATAGACCCGGTACTTGATCTCAGGCCCAGCAGCACCCCAGCAACCCCGGTCTGGTAAGGTCGGGACCCCATCGCTGTTTGGGGAGGGTTTTTTACACCTCTCCCCAGCGGTGAGTGTTTGTGAAGGCAATACTTGTCTTCGGGTTGGGTTCCTTATTGGACCCTTGGTGGACACCTTTCCCCCAGGTTGGTGTTGCCAGTGACGCTTCCTGGATAAGTGTGTCTCTTGTTGAGACTTGGGGAAGGGCAGCATTTGGCCTGGCGGTAATCATCCAAGGTTGGGTGATTGTGCTTAGGACCCATGTTACACTTACTGGATGGAGTGATGCCCCACAGTAAGGCCCAATCTAAGAGGCATGCAGCTTTGGCTGTGCCTGGGTCTGATCACTCTGCTTCAAAGAGGCCTCCCCAGTCTGCCAGCAGAGATGATGAGATTGCTGCGCAGTTAACACAACAGGGCAAGACAGTGAGGGCCTGTGTTGTGGTCTGTAATCAGCTTGCCCAGAAGGGGCTACAGGCTACAGCCACCAGCCCTATTGCCAGCACTTCTGGTACCACTGACACAGAAGTGCTGCCCCTCCTGTTGCACCTGACGTTCAGGTGATGGATGCTACACCGTGTCCTTTGGTGGTTTCAGCAGTGGAGGCTGGGCACCCCACTGTTGTTGATGTGTGAGAACTCCTAAAAAGGGTCCCTGGTGTGGAGATTCAGGTTGCAGCTGCCCCTGTTTCTGAGCAGCCTACTGTGGCAGATTTATATAACCTCTTGCGAGGAGTGGTTCCTCCAGGTGCTGCTGCAATGGAGCAAACCCATGATGCACAAAGAGGAGATCAAGCTGCTGCTGCTTTGTCGTTGCCTGACACCCGAGCTGTTGCGGGGCCACACTTTGGGGGACCGGTGCAGTTGGCTGGTGATGCTTCCCAGCAAGCTTCTGTTTCAGGTTTGTCTCCTACTAATCCTTCACATGCAAACTGGCCCACCTTGGTATGGGCTCCAGGTGGCCAGGTTAGCCAGGGTGTGGGTGTGGAATGCCCCAACCCTGCAGCTTTGGGTGCACCTGTGCAGACATCTGCAGTTTCACAGGTGCCTGACCCTAGGGTGCAGGATGTTCAGCCAACTGCTTTGGCTAGCAACACCTCTGTGGTGTTTCCTTTGAGTGCTCCTGTGTTATCAGGAATGGCTGTGCATTCTGAATCAACCCCTTATGCTGAGATGTCTAAACCCCTTGGTTCACACCTTCCTCTTTCCACTAAAGAAAGGACATGGAAGGGAGATTACATCGACTTATTTTCCCTTACTTTTAGGGACCCCGAACCAAGGATCAAGGTAAAAGACAGGATTGTTTTTAGCCTTCCCAAAGAGTTTCAGGTGCTCAAACACTCTAAGCTCGAGTGTAATTTTGTGAATTGGATTATGGGTTTTACTATTTATAGGGGTGTTACAGAGGAAAAAGAGCCACTTAGGTCTCCTGACTTTTCTAAATACCAGGAGATGAGGATAAAAGCTCACACTAACTGCCATCATAATGCTAGAGGCACAGCTTGGCTGCAATACGATGAGCAGTTTAGAATGAGAGCTGCACAAGATTGCTCCCTGTCTTGGAGACATGTACAGTCTGAATTATGGGCAGATGTAATGGTGGGGGCCTCCCCTTTGAGCAGATGTGACAACGGGTTCGTCCCCATGGTTACTCTGCCGAGAGGGCTAAATGCGAGGCCTGGCACAGGTGAAAGGAAGCAATTTGGCATATGCTGGGATTTTAACACAGGCAAGTGCAAGAGGCAACCCTGCAGGTTTGACCATAAGTGCAACACCTGCGGGGGTGGTCACCCCGGTGCTTCCTGCAGTAGAGGTAAGTGGTCAGGATTGGCTGGTGCCCCCAACCGGTGTCACCAGGAGGAAAAGGCTCCATCACCAATTAAGTTAGATACAATGGTGGCGTGGCTGAGGATATACCCTAACAAGGAGGCTGCATCTTATTTATTTCATGATTTTTCCGTAGGTTTTCATATCCCTTATACAGGTTCCAGGGTACACCCTATGCGCCTAATGCTCGTTCCATGAGGGAATTGCCGAATATCGTGAGGGACAAGTTAGTGAAAGAAATAACTGCTGGAAGGATTTCAAGAGCTCATGATCAGCTGCCTATTCCCACACTTCGTTTATCCCCACTGGGCGTTGTACCTAAAAAAGCCCCTGGGGAATTTAGGTTGATTCACAATTTATCTTACCCGAAGGGTGACTCTGTGAATGATGCTATAGATTCTGGGCTTACATCCATTAAGTATGCATCATTTAACTCAGCAGTCAAGATGGTTAGGAATTTAGGCAAGGGAGCCCTCTTAGCTAAGTGTGATATTAAATCCGCCTTCAGGCTCCTCCCCATACACCCAGATGATTTCGACCTGCTGGGTTTTCAGTTCAAGGGAAAGTATTACTTCGATAAAGTCATGCCAATGGGGTGCTCGATTTCTTGTTCAGCTTTCGAGACTTTCAGCACCTTTCTTCATTGGTGTGCAGTCAGGCAGACAGGTAACAGGGCCATAACACATTATTTAGATGACTTTTTGATCGCTGGGACTCCTAATTCCTCTAAGTGTAGGGACTCTTTGGCCGGATTTCAGGACTTAATGTCCGAGTTGGGAGTTCCTTTAGCGGAAGAAAAGACTGAAGGGCCCAACACACAGCTTACCTTTTTGGGTATCGAGATAGACACCATAGCTGGCATTTCTCGATTACCTAACGACAAATTGGTGGCTATGAGGCAGCAGGTTAGTGTGATGTTGGGGAAGCAAAAAGCTACACTTCACGAATTTCAATCCCTAAACTTCACCTGTAAGGTAGTAGTTCCGGGACGAGCACCCTGCACAAGATTTTATAGGGCTACTGCGAGGGTAACTGCACCGCATCATCATATTAGTATCACAAGGGGGATTCGTGAGGACTTGAAGGTTTGGGACTCCTTTTTGGACCAATTCAATGGGAACTCATTTTGGAGACCTGAAATGCTGCTCAGAGCAGACTTTCTGGTGCATTTGGATGCTTCTGGCACCCATGGCTTTGGTGTTTACTGGAATGGCCAGTGGGCTGCAGAGGCATGGCCTTCTGCATGGATTGAACATGGTCTGACTAGAGACCTGATGTTTTTGGAACTTTTCCCTATTGTAGTGGCTGTGCACTTGTGGGCAAGTCATTTTGCTAACAAGACCATCTGGTTTTGGTGTGACAACCAGGCAGTCGTTCAGGTGGTACATTCTCAGTCTTCTAAGTCCCCTAGAGTCATGTGTTTGCTGAGGGCAATGGTCATACAGTGTTTGAATGTGTTATTCCAAGCTCAGCATGTTCCTGGTGTGCTTAACCCTTTGGCGGATGCCCTTTCTCATTTTCAGTTCTCCCGCTTCCAGCAACTGGCTCCCGAGGCGTCTTTACACCCGATGGAGGTACCGGCTTTGCTATGGAGCCTTGGAGGCTAGAAATTCACAGGACAATCCTAAATTCCATCACCCCATCTACACGCAAGTCCTACCAAACAGCCTTGAATACATTTAATCAATTTTTATTTGAAATTGGGGAGGTTCAAAGCTGGCTGATTAGGGTTGATTTGGTCCTGTGTTTCATAGTATATCTTAGGCATGCAGGTCTTTCACCCGTTACTATTAGGGGCAGGCTGGCCACCCTGGCCTTTCACTCCAGGGCAAGGGGCTGCTTTGATCCTACCACAGACTTTAGGGTTAAAAGAGCTGTGGAAGGTTGGTCTAGAGAATTCTCTACAGTAAAGGACTCATGATGGCCAATAACTGGCACAATCCTGGCTAGGTTATGGGATCAGTTAACTGATGCATGTTATTCACCAGACGAGGTGGCTTTATTTAAGGCAATATTTGCCATAGCCTTCTTTGCAGCTTTAAGAATCAGTGAAATTGTCTGGTCTGGCACTTTTAATTTCTGATATTGTCTTAACAGATCAGGGGATTCAGATTCACATTAGGCGCTCCAAAACTGACCAGCTAGCGAAAGGTCAATCTATTTCCTCAGCTAGAGCACCTAGTAGGCAAATTTGCCCGGTGTTAGCAATGACTAATTATTTGCAGATTAGGCCTAAGGTGACAGGTTATCTTTTTATACACCTGTCAGGCATGCCCTTCACTCAATTTCAATTTAGGGCAGTGTTGAAGGAGACACTAAGGCGAGCTAAGTTGCCTCAGGCTTATTTTTCTTCGTACTCCTTCCGCATTGGTGCAGCAACAGCTGTGGCCACTCATGGCTTAAGTGAAACTGATATTTGTCGAATTGGCACGAGCATTTAAGTCCTATGTTCGGCCTTCAGGGAACATGACTCCCAATCAGCTATGCTAATTTGCTTTATTTGCATTTCAGCTGGCTTTTTCCATGGCAAGATATGGATTGTGGGCCACAGTCTGGTTTTCTGGGCAGAACGCCACCTCCTTGAGCAGCGGTGTGATTCCACCTTGGGCCTCTCAAGCATTGGAACTACTCAGTGGTTTGGCCAAAGGGGTATGATGTGAGGAGCGCTCCCTCCTTGGATCATACAGCTGGCTGGGTCGTATCCGCAACCACGGGTTCTAGTAATACACCTGGGGGAAAATGACTTAGTCAAAGTCCCTTGTCTTCAGCTGGCAAAGCAGATGGTGAGAGATTTGCAGGAAATTCGAAAGATTTTACCTGGAGCTGTAATGCTTTGGACTAAGCTCCTACCAAGGCGTAGCTGGCCTTGAGCTCGCAAAGATGCTGCTATCAACAGCGCTCGATGGTGGCTTAATTGTCATGTGGTCAAGCAGTTGTCTTAACTTGGCATTTTTATAATTGAACATTTAGGCATTAAATTGGACAGGCCGCAGCTATACAGGGGGGGATGGGGTTCACCTCTCTGCTGAAGGTTCAGAGATTTATTTTAAGGCACTCTCCGAACAAATTAGAAAAGTGGTTTGTGGGGGGGAGGGGGGATGCCTAGCTAGGCTGACCCCCTCTTGTGGTGGGTAATGACCCCGACCCCACAGGAAAATTAATCTGGCTAATTAAATTAATCGGGGTTAATTTGGAAAAGGTTAAATTAAAGGAAGTGATGTATGCAGTTAAATGCATGATGTCATTATTTAATGTCATATGATGTAATATGATGCCATTTCCGGGGAGGGGTTTGTAAATTTGTTGTTGTTATTTGTTTACATCTTTGTCCCATGTGGTGAAGGACCACCCATCTGGGTGGGTCACACCTTCACACACACGTGACGAAACTGTTGGAAATTTATTCCTTGTAAATAGACCCTGTACAGCAAAATAAAAGTTGTGGCCTGTTTCAACCCAAAAAGAGGTGTCTCGTGTCCTTTGTGCCAGTGCAAAGACACCCCCCAACAAGTCGGGAGGGGTTTCTTGTTGTGCTGGCCATATAAGGACAAGAGATGCCTGACTGATCAAGTGCGCAGGGGTAATAGAGCACCTGCACGCTTGATCCAATGAAGTTGCTTGCCTGTGTCTGGGAAGTCTCATGGTAACTGTAAACTTGTGAGACTTATGACGAGAGTTTGTTCTTTATAGCTCTGTGTTGCCACATGGCAGCAGCCATTTTAGACCTAGAACTGAGCAACCCAACCCACCCACCCTTATTTAAAGAGCTAGGTTGGTTACTCTCAGGCTTAGGCTGGTCGCCTTTGGGGGCCAGGAGGGAATTTTTTTCCCAGGGAGTTACCCTGAGATTAATGTATAATTTGATGTTGGGTATGGGTCATAAGGATGATAATGGATGTGTTGTTTTATGTTATTAGCTTTGTCACAACTTAAGGTTAGGGTCTATAAATTAGAATTTGCTTGTCTTTGTATTGGGGGTGGGTAATGACCCCCACCCCACAGGAAAAGTAATCTGGCTAATTAAATTAATTGGGGTAAATTTGGAAAAGGTTAAATTAAAGGAAGTGACATATGCAGTTAAATGCATGATGTCATTATAATGGCTTGTATGCATGAGTGGTGGCCCCTTTCTTATCTAACTTATCTACAATGATGTAGCAAGCAATAGGTAGGTAGTGAACTGCAAGTGTTGTCATCTCTATGGTATCTTCATTATGAGTTTGTCTGGGACATATTCCTTCCCACTGGCCAACACCTGCAAGTCTTATGAATAAAATGGCAGTTGAATGCAAACTTCCCATAAATGTTTGGCATGTGAAATATATTTAATAAAAAAGTAGAAACCAAGATACCTTTGAGCTGACAAGAACATGGAATGCAAATGATTTTAAGTTCCAATTCAAATGTGGAAATACACAGGCAGCTCTCCTAGCCAGTGTCTCTTTTATAAACATGAAGTTGGAATTAAAACAGGGTATATCAGTTGGATGCATGTGCCAATACTTCTTAAAGAATTTTAACAGCAGTAGCAACAGCAGCAATCCTATTATGCCCAGAGACAGGTACAAAGCAGCTTTTGTTTAAATATTAGCATTGTACTTGCCACCTATCAGAACACCTTTTGTTTTCATATTCATTATCTACACTACTAGATAATTACACTTTTCTTCTTGCTTCACAAAATAGTACCATTGATTAGTACATGAAAGCTGGATTCAGCTCACATTGTGTAATCTTAATAATAACAATAGATATTCTTAAACAATATCTGGGGAATGGGATTGCCAGCTGGTCAAAGGCCATGTGGGCAAGGAAGAAGAGACAAATAAGCTAGGTTTCTCTCTGCTTTTAACAGAACCTTGGTACACACTGCAGGATCCAGCATTTCATGGCTTTTCACAACACAGAGAGGTATGATCACCCAGTAAAGTCAGATGTAGAGAAAAAGGCAAATGACAAGAGCCAGTATGAAAAGTTGGCAACTTGAGAAGAAAAAAATAGCATCAGTTTTTTGTAGATTCATTTGGTCTTCATTTAGAACCAGAGTACAATAGTTTTGTTCTTTCTTGTGTTACCTCTCAAGTGTTATAAAAGCTTCTTGCATGTGTACACAAAGATACATGCACAAGTGCACAGAAATGCACACTAGCTCCTCAACCAATTTTAACCAAATCTCATACCATTAATCTACCACCATAAGACTTGTATATATTTATTTCTGCACATTGTTGAATAATTTCATCTCCCACATTTATAACTAAGGCTTGAGTTCCATACATGCGTATTTGGGACAAGCCAAAGACTAACACTGCAATTCAGTACTTGATTATTATTGAAACTTGCTTCTGAATAAACATATTCCTGACCCACCTTTATTAAAATATTAGGTATAGTGTGTTTCATCCTGATGACTCAGATCTTGCCAACAAATGCTTATGTAAAATATATGTGCCAAAATATGTATAGGGCACACATGTCGTTTTTGACATGCCACAGGAGTTATTTGCCTTTGTTGAGACAGATGAAGCACAACTACTGTACAGAATTCAATTAGCAATAAGTCTCATTAATATAAATAGGATTTCTTTACTCTAGTGCATAGAACCATGGTACAGATGCTTTCCAATAATTCAGTAATTGATTAAACATGTTTATGTAAGCCTTCTACCAAGGAAATCAAGGAGGTGCATATTTCTGTTCCTCTCTCTGTGTGTTTCTCTCCCTCCCTTCCCCCCTCCCTCTTTCTAACATAACATATTATTTTCACAATATTCCTGTGAGATCAACCAGGAGATTTCATGGCTATCCTGTGAATTTAAACCCAGTTTTTTATGATTTTGCTCAAACATTATCAACAACTCTCATTATAAATAATGATTATAATAGTTTCCATGAATGATCAATGAAGGATTGATTTTTGAAATTTCATTCATGCTGCTGGGTTTGATACCTGAAGGCATTTGAAGTAGAAAACATCCCACAGATAACCAATAAGCAATTGTTTCTAATTGATTAACTTCCTTTTCTTTCTTTCTTTCTTTCTTTCTTTCTTTCTTTCTTTCTTTCTTTCTGGCATCTATCACTTTGTTCCTCTTGCTCTCTGCTCATGGCACATAGTGTTCTCGGTTCTGATGAACAATCTTCAGGGAGAAAGAGGTGGCCAAGTGAATATGATCCTACCTCGGGGTGGGAGATTGGGATGGATTGCCTTCTTGTCCCTCCAAGCCCGATGACTCCATAACAATGGAGAAGCTCTTGGATTTTCTGACTGATTTAAATTTGGACACCAGATCCAGCTGGAGCTAGAGAGCTCAGGGCAACATTAAATCTGTCTTTTCTGATAACTACTGAGAGAGTCGGCCAATTACCTCAGTATTTAATCCTGTAAAAACTGGCACCACAGGGAAGATGATTCAAATATTGTCTTCTCCACCCTCTAGAATTATTGGATTTGATATGGCTTATTACAAAGATCAATGCTGGTGCTTCTAAGGAACAAATTTAGTTTCTTCACTCATAATCTCTCCTTGGTCTCATTATATCCTTCTGCTTGGTACAACTCCACCATTTCAGTCACCATACTGGGAACCTTGACAAATTATGTTCATGAGTTGCACTTTTCCATTCAAATAACTTGAGTGTGTAAAATGAATGTATGTCAGAAATGCCAGCCCCACATTCAACTAGCAAAAATATACTCCAAATTAAGATGCTTGTATCAATAACAAAAAACAAACAAACAAACAAAAAACACCAACATACATTTTCCTTTCACTAGTCTTTAAATAAAGTTTGAAGAACTACATCACTATATTTCTGCCTCAGCCTGACTTCTCTGAGGTGATAAATGTTCCAGCCATTGAGAGCTGCCTTTGTGGGAGATAAATGAATCAACCAACATATCTGACTACAATTGTACGAGACATCTGCAACATATCAGTATGATTAATTTCAGCATTCACAGAGTTAAACACCATCAATAAATAAAAGGCATATAATAATATATGAAGGAGAAATGGGAAAGGCATTTGGGAAAGTTAATATTTGTTCACCACTTCCTTTAATAATTTAAGATCAAGCCAATGAAAAATACTATTAAGCAAAGAATGCAGTGTGATGTGGAGGGATGGGCTGTAAGCAGTAGGCCCTATTTCAGTACAAAGAACTGGCACTTGAAACAGGAAAACATTTAATTATGATGTGTAGAACTCACAGCAATCCTGCACTCCCATCACATGGCACTGGACCAGAGCTAAGCTGCTGTGGTGCTGAAATATGATCTGCCATATTCTAGATGTGCTCAGATTGTGACAGAAGCAGTGAGAGGGGCATACAGAGCAAGTAAATACACACATGGTACAAAAAATGGAAGGCACTATATAGGTCCATTAAGGAGCATGCACCCAGGGTCAAAGACTGTTACCACATGCAAAACTTATGCAGTTTGACACCACTTTAACTGTCATGGCTCCTTCCTTATGGAATCCTGAAATTTGTGTTATGTTGTGTCACCAGAGCTCTCTGATAAAGAAAGCTAAATATATCACAAAACTACAAATCCAGAATTCCACAGGATGTATTCCTTCTGGAATGAAGAGCCAACCATTGTCAAGTTCAGCCCAGAGAGGATTTGCTTGTTTGCTTTTTGTCACAAAGGAGCCAAGATAATAGCATCTGCCTAGTCACATGAACATCCTTTCCACATCTGGGACATTGACAGATCACATACAAATGATGGACCTTTCAGAAATCTGCAGTAGAAAAATAGTGTGAGCACAGTACAAGACTACAAGATCATACAGAAGAATGCTATATCAGTATGGAAGTCTAATGAGCACTGTTAAACATTGAGCTGAAATATAGTCAAAACAGAGTGATGATTCATGTATTTTTCTTGACTGCCAGCTTTCAAAGTTTGGGAGAGCCTTTTAAAATTAATTTTCCAACTTCCACTGTAAGACAGAATGCTATAATACAAACAAAAGAATGAGCAAGACAGATGGTACTCACATTAGAAAGCCAAGTTTATTCTGTTGTTAATACATTGTTAACAGAGAGATCATAACCTATACATATCAGTCATTTCAAGTGACAGTGCATTTCCAGAAGGAGAAATGAGTTTGATTTACTATCCATATACTATATACTATCCATATGATCCAGTATATATATATATTATATAATCAAAACACATTTCTCCAAAACAGATTTTTGTTTTCACTTCTCTGATCAATCTGTGTTGATGTGTTAGTCTCTCAGCAAGAACAATTCTCCATAAAACCAGCCTTCCACTTATAACCTGCAGTTCAATTTCTGGCTGTCACTAGCAAAGACTGTATGGGTTCTTTGTGTAGGATTTGTCATTAGTTGACATCAAAGTTGGATAAAAATGCCAAGAGGAGTTGAATAGGACATTGTGTTTCACGACAGGTTTCACCAAAGATATAATTTCAAATGAGCTGGTCTTAAGGGCCAGTCCAGCAAATGTGGAACAAAGTGCCTCTCATCACATACAAACACCAAGTTCTTTTTTTATGCAATAAAATCAGAATCATAGATGACTGAATCACAGAGTTGGAAGGGAATTCAGTTATCACGTTGTTTAAATCCCTGCCTAGGCAGAAAATCCACATCTAAAGTATCCTTGATAGGCAGTCATCTCTGTTGAAGAGTCCACAACATGCTGAAGCAGTCTGCATTGCACTGACAAACAGCCCTTACTACCAGAAAGTTATTCTTATGTTTATCTAGAATCTTCTTTCTTGTAATATGAATCCATTCATTTGTGACCAGTGAAAGTAAATTTCAAGAAGATGCTTACTGATGTTACTCACCAAGACTGATGTTAAGTTCAACATGGACTCTAATCAGTGCAGTTATTGTCTGAAAAGGATGTTTAATCAAACTAGGCTCCATTATCTCTCTGTACTGCAACACTCTGTGATAAAAGCACCCACCATCTACTCATATAGACTCCAGACCCTGAGATGTCCAAGTATAATCTGTTATTGTTGTTGTGTGCCTTCAAGTTGTTTCCAATTTATGGTGACCCAAAGGCAAACCAATCATGGGGTTTTCTTGTCAAGATTTGTTCAGAGGAGGTTTGCCATTGCCTTCCCCTGAAGCTGAGAGCATGTGACTTGCTCCAGGTCAACCAATGGGTTTCATGACTGAGCTGGGAATTGAACCCTAATCTGCAGAGTCATAGTTCAACACTCAAACTGCTACACTACACTAGCTCACAAAGAACAGAGGCAATGTCTCTCAAGTTGCCTGTGTTTGTTTGTGCATATTTACTAAAGCTGTAAGTACAGGACATGGCATTTTATGGTTCTCTGTTCTAAAGACTGCACAGTACCTAGCTTACATTCTTGGCATAATTTAAAGAAGCCACAGGATGCACATCACAGTAGCGGATTTTACTGATATACAGGGAGCAATAAACCAGAGAATCTCCAGAGGCCATTTTGCACTTTTGAGGCAGCTAATCCCAAGCATCACACAGCTAAACATTTCACCCAGGCTAATTAAAGCACTTTGAAGATGGAAAATATTGTATAAATTCCAAGGATTATCACAGGGAAATGGAAATAGATCAGAAATTGTAACAGAATCTAACATTGCCCATCTTCTGCAATGTATCAAGCCTTTGACATTGACAGCAAAGCACCATGTGTGGTTATCTACAAGGAGGTTCTCCCTCCTTAAAAACAACTATTATTTGACCAGCAGTAAATTAATCTCAATGCAGTTTTAAGGGATGCAATTACCAAAAAACAAAACAAAACATGAGAACAAGTCATTTATTTTGCTAAAAGCCTAATTGTCATTTGTATTGCTAACAGATTTCAATAGACATTGGACTGTGACAAGACTAATGAATGCATGCCCAGGAAATAAATAATATATTTGTTCTGCAGGTTCATCTGGAAGGAGCTGTAATCATAGTCATCAAAGATGGGCTATGAGTCAAGTAAACCTTCCAGCTCATCACATTCACATAAATTCCTTCTGTACTAGTCTTCTGAATTTGAAATCTGTTATGGCATATTTTAGCGAAAATGAATATAGTTTCTTAAAGTGGGATAAAACCTGAAGCTACTATGTAAATGTAGACTTGAACTGGGATTTCATTTTCTTTTTCTTTTCCTCCTTTTTTTAAAAGGAAGAGAACTTCAAACACATGGAGATTTTTTATTTTCATCTTTGTTGGTGTCTCTTTCTCTCATTTTGAATCAACTTGTGGTGTTACTTTGAATGTTTCAGAGGGTATGAAGTCATCCTCATCATTAATCAAAATATGCCTCTGTCTAAATACTGTATTGACTGTTGACTTGAAGTGTGCCTTGAAAAAATAATTAGAGAAAATGTTAGGTATGGGCTTCAGAAATCAAAAATAATCTGCAGCTAGACACAATAAGCAGAAAGATGAGAGGAAGGAGATAGAAATTCAAAAGAGAAGTCAAATGAAATGTCTTGCCTTTAAACATAAGATTTAGGAAAGTTTCGTAATATACAGATTACAATAAATCTACAGCTTTGGCTAGTTATCCCTAATTATGTTCAGCAGTGGATGAAAGATTCATTGTCAAGCAAAATTTAAGTTCCTTTTTTGTTCTCTTTTTATTTTTCCCACAAAGAACTTTCTTTGTAGTCCAACTCTAAACACTGAGTTAGGGCTATTGAATAAATGGAATCTCCCACCCCACAGAGATAGGTGTATTGCCTGAAAGGCCCCAGATCCCATGTGATCTTGGTGCCTAAGCAAGATCAGGCCTGATTCGTACTTAGAAGACAGACCACAGAGGAATATCAAGTGCTGTATAGTACATTCAGAGGAAGGCAGTGGCAAACCACTTCTTGAGTTTTCCTTGCCCAAGAAAACCCTATGAAATCCATGAAGTCACCATCAGTCAGCAGGCAACTTGGTCACATATTCTACTTTTACTAGTGATAAGCAGTATAATCCTAACTCAAACATGGGTTAGTTGTAGTGGGTTAGGATTAGACAAAAGTCTCTTCTCTTGCCAGCTGATCTCAGAGATCTGCTGACAGAGACATTTTTGAGTATACCACATTGCACACATCATCAACAGAAAAACCAAAGAGGGACAGGGTGAGGTCAGATCCCTTGCACCAGATTTCTGATATTGATAAAACTAGCTAAATACACAGAGGTTTGAAAAGATAATGAAGACATCAATTTCCCTACAAAGTGAGTGGGAGCTATAGATTAACCCATATTTTGACAAATACTTAAGAGACATGTGAGTTGGCATTAAATAAGTAACAACTTACACTTTATATGAAAAAATCAACTTCCTCTTGATACATGAATTCATTTTCAGGTCAGTTCATTATTTCTCTTTTATTAAAACTGATGAATATTTATGTCAGTTAACATTTTCAACTTCACAATTTATCCTTTAATATTAAGTAAAATTGCAGATTACATTTACAGATATGAATATTGAATTTAAACAGCTGCCTATGTTTCTTTCAACAAATTACATTTTCATATTTTTACCACATTTGTAACGTGTTCTACTTTATCTTTATTACACTTTATCTGATGAGATGAGATATTTCATCAAAACCTTGCTGACATTTATTGAGCTGGAAAATATTATTTGCTCTTAGCTGTCAATCAGATTTTTGTCTCCTACATTTAGTATAGTTGCCCTTTTTTCCTTGCAGTTCAACTGTGTCATTAAAAGCTGAACATCACACAGAAATTGAACAGATCAAATTTCCTCAAGGCCTCTCTCTCTATATCAGGGACCGGCAACCTATGGCCCGGGGGCCGGTTTAGGCCTCGGGCCCCGGACTTACCGGCCCTGGCCGGAGGTTGCCGCCATCGCCGCCGCCGCGCGCCGCTGCTGCTGCCAGAGCGCGTTTCCAGGTGCGCTCGTGGCGATCGCCATTTTGAAAGTCAAAATGGTGGTCGCGACACATTTGCGAGTGCGCGGTACTCTTGCGCATGCGCAAATGTGTTGCGTCCGCCATTTTGACTCCCAAAATGGCGGCTGCGACATGCGCCATGGCGGCTGGAGCCGCATGCGGTACGGCGGCGAACGCAGTAGCAATCGCGGCGCTGTGTGTCCGGGGGGCCGCGCGCGCCTGCGCGCAAGCGCGCACACCGCCATTTTCTCCCCCCTTGGCCCAGCCGTGACCTGGGCGATGGCAGACCGGCCCAGGTAAGAAAAAGGTTGCCTGTCGCTGCTCTATATATATGTATGTATGTATGTATCTCCATGTTTAATATACCTATGACTATAGATCTATATTTCAGGTACTTGATTACTCCTTTATTTTATTCATACTGATACTTTTTTTAAAAAAAAAGCATTGTTATGTTTCATTAATCCAGAAAGTGCCCTGAACAATGTTAAACCAATGTTATGATCCTGAAGGTGATATATCTTAATTATCCAGGTCCTTAAAGTACTCCCACATATTACAGTCTTACTTGTAATCTCACAAGTGCGATGTAATTATCATGATAAAGATATACATGCACCTTCTGAAATGTACACAGGGCTCCTTAGATGAGAATTGAGAGAACAACTACCATACTCTCAAGGAACCTGTTTTTATTGACATGTATGAGTGAAAAAGACTATAGACATTAGAGCCCTCAATCCTAAGTGCATCATTGGATCAAGTTCTGTGTATATCACCAGATCAGAATCAATGCTGTGTACAAATTGATAAATTGCTTTAACCCATATAACAGTATCTATTATTTATTTATTTTACTGTTACTGTCCTGGCTCAATGCTAAGGAATCATGGGAACTGTAGTTTATTGTGGCACCAGAGCTCTCTGACAGAGAAGGCTCAATGTCCCAGAAAAAAATACAGTCCCCATGATTCCCTAGCACTGAGCCAGGGCAGTTAAAGTGGTCTCAAGCTGCATTATTTCTGGCAGTCTGTAAAGGCCCTTTTGCTGTGCCTGCCTGCCTAAAACAAGCAAGGTAAAAAGCATCTTCCTCCAGAATCTCTGACTGAAGATGTATGAACTGCAAAACAGAGCAAAGGAGAGAATAGATAATCTGCCCCACCAGCTATCTCAAGCAAGTTTTTTTAAAAAGTATTGGTCTGCAATTTTAGCCACCAAAATGGGAATCATAAAGAAAAAGCTTGAAGACTGGTGAAAGAAAAAGGATACATTTTGGATACATTTTGGAAGCAAGTGGCCCCTAAAAAGATCAAAAGATTTTTATTTAGTTATAAAAAGCTTAGCTGAGCTACTTATTTCATTTCACACCTACCTCTAACAAGATGTTTTGAACAGAAAAACCTTGCTTAAATATGCCCAGGTCTCTAAGCCATTCCTGCCAGATTGTGGTTTTCAGAGCTCTTATCATCTTGGTTGCTCTTATCTGGACATGTTTCAGCTTGTCAATAACCTTCCTGAATTGTGGTGCCCTGAACTGGATGCAGTATTCTAGGTGATGTCTGACTGGAGCAGAATAAAGTGGCGGTATTACTTCCCTCGATTTTATTCCTGTTGATGCAGCCCAGAATTATGTTAGCTTTATTGGCTGTTGCCTCATGTTTAGCTTGTGGTATACTAAGACCCTTAGATTCTTTTCACATGCACTGCTTTCAAGTCAGATGTCACCAAACCTATATTTGTAATTTAATTGTTCCTGTCTATGTATAGTACCTTACATTTATCCCTGTTAAAATTCATTTTGTTAGATTTGGCCTAGCTCTCCAATCTGTCAGAGTCATTTCTGAATTCTCTTCTTGACCTCTGGGGTGTTAACTACCCTGCCTAATTTGGTATTATCTGCAAATTTGACAAGTATGTATTTCATTCCATCATCTTAATCATTTATAGAAATGATCATGGTATCTCCCCTGCCAGGTAAGCATGGCTCATGGATTGGTTTTTGTTAAAGAATGGGGAATTGTTGCTATTAGAGGGCACTGACCTAAGGTTTGGCTTTCATGCCTATTTATTTTATGAAAAATTGAAAGTTCACAGAGACTTTAATAATCATTTTATTCGAAAATCTTTAATGAGGGTGTGGAAAAATATAAGGATTACATATGCAAAAATATACCATTGTGGACATCAACAAATGAGGCTCTCTTTAGGAGAGATAGACTAGATGCAAAGAGATGGGTCACCTATACGGATCTTATTAAGTCTGAGAATTCTACAGAAAAAATTGTATTTAAGGGATTAGAAGAATTACGATCAGAAGGATATGATTGTGGATGGTTTTTATATCGCCAACTCAGAAAAAGATTCCTAATGGATAGCAAAGGCAAGGGGCTTGGAAAGGTGGATAACGAATTTGAAAAGATTATGGAGAATTCGGTTAAATCTCAAATATCCCAATTTATGATTTGTTGTTAAAATGGGATCAGGAAAAAGATACCATTAAGGAAAACATGATAACATGGGCAAAAGATTTAAAACAGTCTATTCCCATTATTCAATGGGAAAAGTCGTGGAATCAGAGACTAAAGTATACTTTATGTTATGGTCTTAAAGAGAACTTTCACAAAATGGCCCATCGATGGTATTTAACTCCAGCTAGACTAGCCAAGATGCAAAAGGGGGTTAGTAACATATGCTGGAAATGTCAGGCAACAAAAGGCACTTTTATGCATATGTGGTGGTACTGTCGATATGCCAAATAATATTGTGCTAATATTCATAAGATAGTTAGACAGATTATACCACAAAAAATTGTTAAAGATCCAAAAATGTATTTATTGGGGATGTGTTTTGATGCATCTAGAACGAAAGTACGGAAAATTGCTATTTTATATCACCACCACGGTGAGAATAGTATTTGCTGCTAAATGGAGATGCAAAGAATGCCCAGATATGAGAGAATGGCTGTACAAATTATTAGACTGTGTTACAGCCGATAAACTGACGTCACGATTGAGAGGAGACTCATGTGAAAGATTAAGGAAAATCTGGCAGCCACTTGTAACTTACTTAAGAAACAGTGACTACTGTGGATTAGTGGAAAAGATATTACAATGACATTGAATCTGTCTAAATTATTCGTATGAGCAAAATTATGTTTGTTAATAACAAGTTTAGATCAAGAGACCAGTGAGACCTCTGGACATTTAATACTACAATGTTATTTAAAATGTAAATATCAGTGCTCGCCACTAAACAAGCTTAGTTATTCGGAGTGCAATTTATAATTTGGTGCTCGCCACTAAACAAGCTTAGTTATTCGGAGTGCAATTTATAATTCTAGATGTATTAGGAATCAGGAATGTAACATGAAAATGGAGATATGAAAGATTCTAGCTGAAACTATGGAAGTTCTTTTAAACTTTCTCTTTTTCTCTTTCTCTTTTTTTTCTTTTTCTTTTTTTCTTTTCTTTCTTTTTGTTACTGTTGTTATTTGTCTATTTTTTTCTTTTCTTTTTTTAAATTTATTTGGATGCAAGTTTAGTTTGTGTATTTGTGGGGTTTAGTTATATATATATATATATATATATATATATGTATAGTTAGGAGGAGTGGGTGGGGGAAGTAGTGTTCAGTGCGTCAGGTGTCTTAATCTTAATTGTCACTTTTCAATTTTTGAATTTGTGTACTGTCATATTTTTGTTCCTTTTTAATAATAAAATTTGATTAAAAAAATAAAAAAATTAAATCATTTATAGAAATGTTAAAATACTGGGTCCAGGATAGAGCCCTGAGGCACCCACCCTACTATTAACTTCTCTCCAGGATGAAGAGCAACCATTTGTATACACAGTCCAGGTTCAGTCTGACAAACAATTATAGCTCTACCTAACTGTAACATTGTCTAGCCCACAGTTCACCAACATGCCTGCAAGAATATAATGGGGGACCTTGCCAAAAGCCTTAATGAAATCAAGCTATGTTAAATGCACAATAATTCCCTGATCTACCAAGCGTATAGCTCTATTTAAAAAATATATATAAATGAAAAGATTAGTTTGGCATGATTTGATTTTAAGAAAACCATACTGGCTCTTAATAAACACATATATAATAGATAATCTGCAAATGTGCTCTTCAGGTGCTTGGGACTATAATTCCCATCAGCCACAGTCAGAAATGCAAAAGATTCTGACATTTGTAATCTACAGCATCTAGAGTACAGTAAGTTGTGGGCAGCTGATATAGTCAGGGTTGTGACTTTGAGTAGTAAGCCATTTTTTATATTACAACCTACATGACTTTTTAAATATCACACCTTGAAATGCTGATCCTCTGGATGACTGCTAGCAAAATAAGCAGCACAGGGGAACCCATTAAGTAAAGTATAGCAGAAACACAAGCTATGGTATTCTGGTAGAACTCATTTCGCTCATATGGGATGTCATAGTGATCATTAGGCAAACATGCTGCACAGCCACTATATCAGTCATGTCAGCTGTTGTGAAAAGTGATGCAGGAAGAATATGTACGAAGGGGGGGAAAACTGTTTTGACACCATTTAAAGCTATTTCCATAACTGTATTTTATGACAGAATTGAAACTGAATCAGTAACTTTGCCAGATGAGAGGTCTGCATTTACATCTGCATGACATCACAGTGGGTTCCACCATCATTCAACATGAGATTTGAATATGTAAATCTTTTTAAAGTATGGAGAATGTAAATATGAAGTTGAAATAATAGCTATGTGTGAAGCAGATAAATGGATCATTGTATGCTCACAGATGTGTCATAACCCACTCCTATGTAACACATGGCTCACCAAACACATTGTCCATCACTCTGACTATGCTACTGGAATATCATAGCTTGTGTTTCTACTGTGATTTACTTAACGGGCTCCCATGTGCTATTTACTTTGGTATCAGTGGCTTAATTACCCCCTGGTTTGCCTGGATTGCAGAACAAGAGGATTGTCACCCACAGTACATGATTAGTGGACTCTGTATTTAGTTTATTAGATCTCAGATCACATGGACTTGTCACAGAGGATATCGCATCTGAACAGTGGATTAATAAAACATATTTTTTTCATTTCAGCTGAAACACATGAGTAAACTCCTACATCTAAAATATTTTTCCATTTTTGCATATTGTTTTCTGAGTCTTAAGTGTTTCACATACATAAATATAGTGACTATGGCTGTAAATCCTAACTATTTCATCCTTGCATGCAAAAACAAATAAGTCATTTTCTCACCATTGCAGAAGAAAACAAATATCTCTTCACAATAGTTTCCCCATGTTCACATACCCTAAAGTGTTACACAGGGCATGTTCTGTGGATAAATATTCATGTTATGATATTCAAAGTGGTATAGCATTCAAAAAGAAAAATGCATGTTGTACTATTCAAAGTGGTGTGATCTCTTTTTATCTTGTATGTTTTAAATTATGTTTTAAATGTATTTTAAAATATATTTTAAACTTTTAAACTATGTATTTTTAATAGAAGTGATGTTCAATTGCTTTTGCAACTTTTGTGATAGTACATTTTTAATTTAACCTTTATTTTGAATTTTGTAACCCACCTTTGGTCTCTTGGGAGGAGAAAAACAGAATATAAATGGAATAAATGAACAGTGTTTATTGTGCAGAAATGGTCTTCATGTAGGATACCCAGGATCTTCATAGAAAATATTTTATTGGGCAAAAATGGCTCATTTTTCTTAGCAGAACAATTCCTGTGTAACTATTTGGGACTTTATATATCAGGAGACAATTATATAAAATTCTCACTTGTCTATCATTCATCCTGATAGGTCTTCCCAATTGTTGGGAAACCTGTTTTTCATCCTGGGAATTAATAATTGTGAATATTCTTTCCATCCTTAATTGGAGTGTTTCCAAATGCAAAACACAAGATAGAAATTTTATTTCTAAACACAGCTCTTTGGATTCTGCAAATGTTCTGCAGACCTTCTAGGCTTGACGCACAAAAAATCATAAGAGAATTCCACATATGGTCATTATGTATGGGAATGGGACACAGTATGCTGAAACCCTTTCAAGTAATAGCTTACAAGGTCCCAAGGCCTATATACTGGGTCTGGCAAACATATACTTGTTTCTCTAGAAAGAAACAATAAAGAATATCACTTGGAACAGGAAACTGCTTGAACATGCTTCCTGGACCAGAATATTGAGTTATGTTAAATATTGCTCATCCAGCCCAATTCAGATCAGTAGGGGAGTAGTGGTTCATATTGCTCAAGTAAAAAGAGGAGCCCCCTCCCTGTTCTCTTTTCGACCACAGCTGAAGACATTTTTATTCAGGCAGGCATTTGGTGGGTGCATTTTACTTGTGTAATGTGGTGTGCTGTTTTAATGTTTTAATGTTGGTTTTTTATTGGTTTTAACTATGCTGTTTTTAACTTATGTTTTAATGTAATAATATTACATTAATATTAGTAATATTTAATTTTCTTTTAACTTTTGTAATCAGTATTTTAGTTCTGTCTTCTTAGATTATTATAACCTGCCTTGAATCCCATTGTGGGAGAAAGGCAAGATATAAATCTTTGAAATACATAGATAAAATAAACAAAAATTACTACCACCACCCCAGGTTTCCTTCAGAATCCCTCTTTTCCTTTCTAAAATGACCATAGCAAAATAATATAAATTGGGATGTGTCTGTATCTGTGTGTGTGTGTGTCTCTGTGTGTGTGTTTGTGTTTTGAGGCTGAAGGCAAACAAAGCACCCAATGTGAAGTCGTAGGCTTTCATGACCGGCATCCATAGTTTTGTTAGGTTTTTCAGGCTGTGTGGCCCAAACTCTTCTAGAACATGGCCACACAGCCCGAAAAACCCACAAAAAGCACCCAACCTTCCTCCCTCAAAAACACCACTGGAGTAAGTGAGTATACAATCTGACTCAGAACCCAAAAGTCATCCCTCCATTCTCACTTCAGAACTCAAAAGAGTCTGAGTATTTCTGTTCCATCCACAACCATAATTGGATAGCCATGGACAGGGGGATAAATTTTGTCTCCAAACATTTTGGAGTAGGCAGTGAGCCCAAGCACAATTACTAGTATTTATTTCTTGTTGTTGCTGCTGCTGTTGTCATGTGCCTTCTAGTCATTTCCAACATATGGTGATCCTAAGGTAACACTATTACAGAATTCTTGGCAATTTTTTTCAGAGGGAGTTTGCCACTGCAATCCTCTGAGGCTGAGAGAATGTGATTTGCCCAAGGTCACCTAGTGGATTTGATGGCCAAACTGGGAATTGAACCCTAGTCTGCAGAGCTGTAATCCAACACTCAAAGCAGTGCACCATTAATTGTTTACATAATCATTTTTTAACCTTCATTTTAAATAGTTTGAGTCATCAACCACTCTTTCCTCCCATCCTTTCTTATCAGGAGACTCACAATTTGCCTGCCCAAATTTAAGTGGTCCTGTGATTAGATGTTCCTTGTTTAAATGTACCAGTGATTTATTTAACTCAGTAGCTTCCTACATTCCTTGTTTGGCCCATTTTATTCATAAAAACTAGCATTTTTTGCATATCTGAGAAATAGCAGCACTTACCTAACTTGCTTGTTGGAGCATTCATTGACTCCCTTTTTATCCATATATAGGTAAGAGGAGGACTTCATAATTTGATACTAGCATTACGAGACTCCATGGTCTCATTGGTTTTTAGTTTTTATACTATGGTAGGTATTTTTCAGCTACAGAACCTATTAAGGATATTATGTACATTCAGAAACTGAGATACTAATGTGTCAAAACACAGTGTAACTGAACCAGGGCATCAGGTAAATTTAGCTAAGCATCTTTTCAGTGTCATTTGTAAAGATATGATGGCTGCAGTCCAGAAGATTGTATCCATTTTATTTTATTTTTGAATGGTCACCAAGGCATGCTGCTACTGCTATAATGAGAAGCATAATCTTCCTCTGAATAGTAAAGTTTTTAATTTTGCTTGTACATTTTTTTGCTAGTAAATAGATCTTTTAATTACATGTAATAAATGCCATCAAACAGAAGACTAACAAGCAAAGTTTTCAAGCTATATCAGTGATTATATAGCTGACTTTTATACTTCTTTGGAGATGTTACAGTTTGTGCCGGTGTCTCGGGTCCTTTGGTTTCTAGATGAGATAGATTACTTGAGTGCATTTTAATCTTGCTTGAGAACTGGTTATGGGAGAACAGTTGCTTTAGTTTCCTTAGTGGGCAGTTTATACTGGGAACTAGATAGAGGAGTATGACCACTCTTGTTCTATTAAACTACTCTTGGTGGTTTTCAGTACCATCAGACATGGTTTCTTTCAGTGGTGCCTGCCTTAGATGGGGATTGGGGACACCGATTTACACTGACTCCATTTCTTCTTGGAGAGATAGGTTCACTGAGGGATTGTTGGCCTTGGCATGTGATGTCTGTCAGCATTCTTTCTTGTTTCCCATCTTGTTACTCATCCCCATCTTGTTTATAACATATATGTGAAACTGTTGGAGACATTGTGAGTTGTTCGGTACTCCAGTGTGCTGATAAAAAACAACTCTAATGCCTTTCTAACTAAATGCAAGGAAAGCGTTCTGGTTCTTAATCAGTTTATGATATCGAAGAATGAACAGATTGAAGCTTAATCCAGTCATGAGAGTAGTCCTCCTGGCTGAGTGTAATGCAGATCAAGGAACAGTTTTTCTCCTGTGTTGGAAGAGGTCACAATCCCCTTGAGGATCTTCACAGTTTTAGTGTTTTCTAGATTCTCGAGTTTTGACAAGGTACAGGAATGTTATTTGGCTAGTGTGCTAATTGTGTCAATTCATAAATGTGTTGGATCTGGGCACAGTGACTCATTTCTTAGTTCTATCCCATTTGCATTATACTGACATGGTATAAGTTGTCCTGTGTGAAGATGACATTCCTTCACCAAACTACCTTTCTTTAAGATGGCTGCCCTAGGTTTTCTGATCCCACCCCTGCCAAGAGAATTTGTCAAGAGAGCCACCCAAACTGCTTATTATCTGTTTATCTTTTAAACTTTCCTTCATGGATGACAGCACCTGCTCCCATTGTTACCAATTTGTGATGTACCAGACCACTTTTATGTTTCACTAATGATTTACTTCCAAACTAGGTTTTTTATTGTTAGTAGCATGGATATTTATTCCAGGGTCAGGCAAGCTTGTAATTACATAAAAATAAAACTTTATTTGAATAAAGGTTAACAATGGTTCACTTGTTAGTTATGTCAGTTGTTATATTATATATACCTGTTCTTGTTACAATTTGTTACACATCTCTCTATCTAGAAAACACCAGTTACTCTCATTTGGGACCCTCACACCATCCTTATTTACTGTTATCCTTCTGACTTTATTTCTATACTAGCTCTCAGGCTAACTATATCCCGCAGGATATCAAATACCAGCAACTCCCTCACTTGGAGTGCTATATTCAAACAAAGGGGCTTTGCAGACCCACCTAAAGGGGCAGCACAGAGCTGCCCTGGGAGCGGTGGATTGGGGCCGTGGCAACCTCATGTTGGGGCCCCGATCCTCCTTTTTGTTGCCCCCAAAAGAGCAGCAAAATTCCACTCCTTTTGGGGGCGGCAAAAGTCCACCCTAAGAGCAGGCACCATGGCTCTTCTGCATCCTTTTGGCAGAGTGTGTGTACACGCTGTCCCAAGAAGGCGTCCTGATGCCATGCACTATGTAGATGGGCATGCGGTGTCTGGATGGCATCAGGGTGGAGTTGGGGCAGCCGGCGTGCAGCTGCCTCACCCCAACTCCACCCCCCAGGCTGGCCCTTTGTGCTGGTCTACATAGCCCTAAGTCCCTCACTACTGGACTTTTCCCCTCACAGTCCCTATCTTCTGGACTATTACCCTACCAGACCAGGTCTGACTCCAACTGTCAGCAATGGAATTCTTTATCACCTACAGCCCACAATTCTATAGGTTGTCGCCACTCACTCCTGATTGGCTGTTGCTCAGCTAGCCCAACTGTACCTTCTCTCCACATCCTGCCTTTGAAAAGTTTTTAGAAATTTCAGATGGTACAAAATTCTCTAGCCAGACTATTGACCAGGGTAATAGCAGGGTGCATGTATTCTCAGCAACTACTTGTTTCAAGAAACAATTCAAAATACATGTTTTAACATATACAGCCCTATATAATTTGGGATCAGGCTATTTGAAAGATGATTTTCTCCAATATGAATGTGCACAGGATTTAATGTCTTCATGGAAAGCCCTTCTCCAATATGAATGTGCACAGGATTTAATGTCTTCATGGAAAGCCCTTCTCATGGTTCAGTAACTATCAGAGCCACTTTTGAGGGGGATGAGAGAGAAAACATTCTTGATGGTACATTCCCAGATTCTGGATTGACTTCTCCATTGTTCTCCTATTGATAGCAAATGTTATTTTATTGAGATAGACCTTCAATATTTAGATTGAGCTACTCATGCTGGCCACATGATCATAGAGTAGTCCTCAGACAATGCTGGCTGTTTGGCTTAGTAACAGAGATGAGCACTGCCCCCTATGGTCGGATGCAACTTGACAACCTTGTCAATGGGGAATACTTTTACCTTTACTTTTATTGCTGAAGAAGACTATTGTTGTTTTTGTTAAAGTACTTTTGATCCATTTTTTATGTCTTCAGTGTATTTTGTTAATGTATATTTTATATTAATTTTACTATTTTTAGCTGCCTTCTGTGTCAACATTTGGCAAATAACAGCTATTCCTAGTCTTTCTCCCAAAATTGGGGCTGAGGGCAGCTAACAATAAAACTGAATGAAACACATACAATTAAAACATAAAACAAACTCAAGCATAAACAATTGAAAAAACAACTTAAAATGCATCAATTAAAGATGTCAGCAGCTAAAGTAAGTTGCCAAAGTGTCATTTGAAGAAGAGAAGGATCTGCCTGTCACTGGAAAGACAATAAAGAATGGATATAGGTGGAAGTGGAAGTAGGTAGAATTGCAGCTGTAATTTTCTTTCTGAAATCCTAATGTGATATGCATCTACTCATCCTCTTTTACCTATGCTGTTGCTAGTGACAGAATGTTTCCCTTCCACAAGTTGTGTTCCATGTGATTTCCCCAAAGAAATGAATAATCGAGAAATTTTAGCACACAGTTCACTTGGGAATATAAATGTGACTGTACAGCAAAACCAAACCAAAGTAAAACGATACACAAGAATAATAAAACCAAAGGGGGGGGGGGACTATACAGAAACTTGAAAAATACTTTTCATAGTTTTGGTGAGAGATCTGACAAATATAATTACATAATAATGTAATTCTAATTCAGTGAATGAAGCATCTTCAAAATTCAGTGTGAGATATGTATAAATTAATTAAAATTTGTGCCTTATTAGGCATAGTTTTGAGCCCTAATTCATTAGCTATGTGATAGAGAAAATGCAGAAGTACATATGGTCAATATATTTTTTCCACAAGTTTTTCAGCTTTAGGACCATTGTTCTCTTTTAGTAAAGAACCATATAATTTTCAAGAATTCAACATCCAGACCAATCAATTGTTAAATGGGCAGTTTTCAAGTCTTCTAACACTGAAAAGCATTTATGTGATAGGTAGATGAAATTGCCTTGTGTGTTTCAAGGTCTATAACACCCAGCTCGTTAACAGTAGTAATAAAGAAATGCAAATTGCATTTCTTCAAATAAATGTGGAAAACCTGAAATGTGTAGAACAACAATGAGATTCTTGCAGTGTGCTATTGTAATCAGATTGTAATTTCACCTAGGCAGTATCTTATACAGGAAGAAATATTTGGCTGGTACCAAAACAGAATTGTACTTATGCAAAATTCAGCTATGACAAAATTGATTCAACTGTGACTTTCACAGAGTGATCAAAGAGAATGGCATTCTTTTACATTATAAGGCTTTCAGTTTAGATATCAATGAAGAACAAAATGGTTTACCAATTACCCTTTCAAAAGGGTGCTTATTTAAATTAAAATCATTATTCTACATTCAACCATTTACAGAGAGGAAAGGAGAAAGGAATTTGGAATATGATCAGCATTCAGAGAATCAATTTTCTACATTTGGAGCTTTGAAAAAAAAATGTTTGCTTTATAGTTGTTTGGAATTAGAATTAAAGCAATGACTTGAAAGAATATTAGACTGCAGAACTTGTATAAAATGCTATCCTCATTAATTAAATTTGTTCAGGTTTTTTACTCTTTTGATTACTTAATCACATAAAGCAGCTTCCTCCAACCTGGTGCCCTTCAGATATTTTACACTGCAGCTTCCATCATCCCTCACTGTTTTTGATATTGGCTGGGTGCCATGGAGGGCTGGGAAACACCAGAGAGGTGGAAAGAGAGTTTGAATCCCCCTCAGCCCTCCCCCCAGCTGACCAGGAGGACAAAGAAAACCATCAGTGAGGCAGGGGAGAGTTGAGCAAAGCACCAACTCAGCCCATTCTCATCCCCCAGCTGAGTCGGAAAACAGAGTGCTGCCAGAGGACCAGACAGGAGAGTGGAGGAAGGAAGAGGGTGACCAGCCATCTCTGCCCTCCCCAATGAAAGAGAAAGAAGTGAAGAAATTAAGGGAGGGATGGGGTGGAGATGGGGATGGACTAAAGGAGGGAGGACACAAGAGAAAGGAAGGAGGAAACCTAGGGAGGCATAAGGGGATGAGTACGAAAACAAACAAACAACAGTGGGAGGAATAATATAGGAAGACAAACAGCTGCTGGGCAGCAGCAGTAGTAGTGGGTGTCACTGACAGGAGTGAATTGTGACATGATAGCTAACATTGGTTGGTACTGTGCACAGGGAGGTGTAGGTGGTACTCCTTATGTAACCCCATAACCTAGTAAACCCTATGATGAGACACCCCAAGTGAGACACAGGCAGGATCAGAGAAAGGGAAGGAGGGAATAATAAAGTGTTATCATATTTGCAAGATTACCCAAGGGCATAAGAAATATGCCAAGACAAATAGCAGACACCCCCAGGAAGGCAAATGGAACCCAAAGCAGCATTACACATAAAATAAAATAGCAGCATTACACATAAAACTTGTATGCACAACATATTATAAGAAAAGCAGGCTTGGGCACAGAAGAGGGAGGAGTAAAAATAGGAGGAAGGAATATCAATAATCTAAGATATGCAGATGGCACTATAATACTAGCAGAAAACCTCACAGACCTGGAACATCTACTAAGGAAGATCAAAGAAGAAAGTGTAAAGGTAGGCTTAATATTCAACACAAAGAAAATAAAAATAATGACCATCGAGGATTTTCACAAGTTCAACTTAGACAATGAAGAAATAGAAATAGTAAAAGAATTCCCATCTCTGGGATCAAACATTGATAGAAATGGGGACTTCAGTCAGGAAATCAGAAGAAGACTAAGAATGGGCAGGGTGGCTGGGAAAGTACTAGAAAAGATTCTAAAATGCAAAAATATACAACTCAGCACAAAAGTTAGAATCATACAAGCCATCATATTCCCTATTACCATGTATGGATGTGAGAGCTGTTAAGAAAGATGATAGGAAGAAAATCAATTCATTTGAGATGTGGTGCTGGAGAAGAGTTCTGAGGATCCCATGGACAGCTAAGAGGACAAACAAATGGATCCTAGAGTAGATCAAGCTGGAATCCTCCCTGGAAGCCAAGATGACCAAACTGACGCTGTCATATTTCAGATCATGAAAAGGAAGAACTCATTGGAAAAGGCAATAATGCTGGGAAAGGTGGAGGGAAGTAGGAAGAGAGGAAGGCCACATGCCAGATGGATGGACTCTATTAAGAAGGTCATGAATATGGGGTTGCAGGAATTAAGCAGAGCAGTTGAGGACAGAGGGTCTTGGGGATGTCCCATCCATAGAGTTTCCATGAGTTGAGATTGACTCAAAAGCAGTTAACAACAAAACCATGGAGGGGTATTCACAACATGTAGACTTCATCAGATTGATAAAAGTAGCATGCAGTTCTCAACCTTTTACTTCTCAAATGTAAGAATATGTATCTGGCACCCTGTTCCCTGCTCAGGAACTCTCAATCAAACCATACCTGATAGATGGCCATCCAGCTTCTGTTTAAAAACCTCCAAAGAAGAAGACTCCACCACTGTCCTAGGGAGAGTGCTCCACTATAGAATAGCCCTTACTGTCAGGAAGTTCCTCCTAATGTTGAGGTGGAATCTCTTTTCTTCATAGTGTAGAAGAAACCTAATTATCAGTTCCAGTTATTTATTTATTAAAAATACATGCTATAGGGCTTTTCCCCAATGGCAAGAATACTGAGTAAGGGATTTTTATTGCCATTATTGTGTTTTCTCTGTCTAAACATGCAATTTTCTATTATTATGTGTATTTGGGAATTCTTTTAAGTCTTCATATGCAGAAGAACAGCAAAATACAGCACATCCAAACTATCTCAGCATAATGATAGAAACCAAACAATTCATAGTGAGTATACAATCCCTTCAGAAGAAGACTGGTTGCTCAAACTGTATGTTTAGTGGAAATGAGCATGTCAACTGTGTTAATACATGAGAAAACATCAGATAATTTTTAAAAAAGGATGGAGGATGTTGAATGAATGCATGAAAAATATGGTAGGATTTGTTATGCTACTAGGTTTTTAGTAGAGTGATCTAGAAAGTAGAGAATCTGTTTAAAAATGTCTTCTATTTTTTTTATTAGGTTCCTGCTGAAGACTTGCATTCTTAGTATGATATCATAATTTAAAGGTTATTATAATCTCCATTTTAATTTTGAATAAACTAAATGAATTAGATAAGTGATGTCAAAGAGCCATAGTCTGAAAAGCTGTGATGGTAGCCGTCCGTCACTTTCCACCTTGGGTTGCCAGGTGAGGGACTATCGAAGCCCTGAGATTTGAAGGCCAAAACCTGGGATCTAGAGAGGGACCCTGATGATGTCACAGGGGGGCTGGCCCTAGTGATATCATTGAGCATGAAATATCAATCATCAACCACAGTTACTTGGAGCATATAATTCAAATGAAAACCAGTAAGTATAATAAGGAAAAAAGATTTTCTACTTGGAAATTAAATTTTCTAAACTCTGCTTTGAACAAAGAAAACAGAACTTTTCCCATAAAAATTCTATTTGTGACACTTTCCCAGATGTCATCATTATGCATAGGATTATTTCAACCTTTTTCCCCAGCAAAAATATTTTTTTCAGATTCTGCTTTTAATGGCTTGCTCCCATTATTTAATGCCTTTCTCTGGCCACATGTTTTTAAGTCTTCTTGTTTAATCTTCCCTTATTCCCAAAATAGAAACCAACTGGACAATCCTATTTATGCATGCCAATTCAGAGGCAATCATTATTAAGTTTAGTGGTACTTGAAACTTTAAAATGCTGATCATCTAATGTCCTGGTCATGGGTTTAAGATTTCTTGGAGGACATCAAAGAAGAAAGAATGTGAGAGACAGGCAGGCAGGCAGCAAGGGAAGAAGGAAAATAATAAGTGTCGCTATGAGGAGGGAAGGAGAAAGAGATTATGAAAAAGAAGGCAGGCATAAGGAAGGAGGGGGGAATTGTAAATGGGACAGACAGAGAAAGACAAGAGATGGAATGGGTGTGAAGCAGATCCTTACTTATCCCACCACATGTGCACTGGAATCTATTCTTATCCCACCTGTTATCACCCCTTCTGAGGATTTCTACTTGTCCTGGGATCTCTTCTGCATGACCCCATGTGAGATGCTTCAGCTGAAATACTACCCCTGGTAACCACACATGAGGCATCCTTAGAATGATCTTGCTGCTACTTTCTGTAAACATAGTTTTATTTGTTGCTGCCAGCTGGTAGAACAATCAACATTGTTGTTGTTGTTGTTTTAAAAAATAGAAACTTTTTAAATTTCTGAACATCAAAGCAAATGCAACACTTTATCTTAAATGTAGGTATAAAATCAAACACATAGGTTATGTCTATTTTAAATGCTCTGGTGTTCTATGTTTGGATATCTTTGTACAATCTTACCACTAGACACCAAAAATAACCCAAATAGTACTTTCACTCACACCACACATAGTAATGTGCTTGACCGTATCATCAGTTTTCACCAACCTTAAGCATAGTGACTCAAGAGGTGTATATAAAGTTAAAGGTGTGTGTGTGTGCGTTACAAAATAATTACTTAAACAGAAGATTGCCAAACAGTTCACAGTTACTTAGTATGCTGAAGCACATTGTTACAAATAAGTATTCCAACTTGGTTATTGTTGTTGTGTGCCTTCAGGTCATTATGGAGACCCTAAGGTGAATCTATCATGGTGTTTTCTTGGCAGGATTTCTTCAGAGGAAGTTTGCCACTGCCATCTTCTCAGGCTGAGAGAATGCGACTTGTCCAGGGGTACCCAGTTTCCATGGCCAAACTGAGATTTGAATCCTGTTCTCCAGAGTTCAGCACTCAAACTACTACACCATGCTGGCTCTCAATAACTTGGTTATTACAGTCATTTATTTATGATAAATACCAGCTGGCAAACTCCTGTTGACTGATATGACACAAATATTTTTAAATCTCCTTCAAACTCTCAGCCAATCATCTTTCATCTCCAATATTCCATGCTGTCACCTCCTCTGAGCAGACAACTTACCTTGTTCAATCTAATATAAATTATCTTTGTTACACATTAAATGTGTACAATACACATTAAATAACATATTTGCATAAGCTCACAATATTACAAGGGGGACTAGGAGCAGAAAGATTAAGAAAAGCAAATAATGAAAGCAAATATACTGGGGTAATGGAAAGAAAGTGAGAAGGAAAGAAGAAGACATTTCAGCAGGAATTGTTCTTGGTTGGAGGAAGAGGAAGAAAGAGGACTAGAGAAAGGAGGAAAAGAGAAGATGTTTACCCAGGTAGGGAGAAAGAGGATAACAAAAAAATAAAAATGTGGTTTGTGAATGGTAGTAGGCAGCAATTGTTGGGGCAAGACAGAAGGAGAAGGATGATGGGAGGAAGGGAAGGGAAGTATGTTTCACCAGGAGTTAGGAGAAAAAGGAGGAAGATGACCAGAAAGGGAGGGGAAACTGCAAGACTTAAAAAGGAAAGGAATTAATTGCCTAAAGCAGAGATGAACAGTAGTGCAACCCAAGTGTACCTTAGACTAACAGAAAATTCTACTGTGGTTTCAATCAATTTGGGAAGGAAGAGGAAGATGGAACAAGTAGGAGAAGACCACAAGCTTCAGTGCTGTGGTACTATGTTCAGCTAACCCTGGGCCAAAGAATCCTGAGGCAGCTCAGCATTTTCCTGTACTGATTATTCCATTTTGCCATGCCTTATTGCCACCAAAGTCTGAGAAACTAAGAGGGAGGGAGGAGGTGTGCAGCACTCCTTGAACAAAAGAACTACAAAGGTAGATTGGAAAGAGAAACAGCAGAACTCATCCATAAACTACAGTCCCTCAGCAATGGATTGAACAGGGACAATGGCTTCCTGACTTACTACACACATTACAACACTGTGTGACCCCATCCTTAGGAGGGCATCCTATACTTCACCTACAGGCTAGTTTCCAATGCCAAACTGGTCTTGCCTCATTTCCATACACATTGGCCAGTTCACAATGTTTTTGTTCACTAACAGCCATCATTAAAATTGGGCTTGCTACTTCATTTCCATACACAAAGCATTTAGAATTTGAATTGACATTCTCACATACCAAGGGCATATATATGTCTATCCCTGGTTTCCATTCCACTATATGCATCTGAGGAAGTAGACTGAAGCCTATGAAAGCTCATGCTGCCAACTTCTTTATTTCAGTTAGTCTCAAAGGTGCTACAAGATCTCTCTACATACTGATTCTACAGACTAACATGGCTATGTCTTTTAATTCTATTTTAACACTAGTCTTCCACAGTAGGTTCATTAAGAAAATGAATAGTTTCACAGAAAACAAAGGGTATTTACAGTACTTTTAGGTATAACAGCACAAAGCAATAAATGAACCACATATAGGTTTTAGTTGTTCTGTGGAACAGTGAATAAAGACTATGAAGGATACCTAGCCTCTTTCCTCACATTTACAGGCCAATTTCAAGGCCTAAATGAAAGGTAATTGGGTAACTAATTAGCTGTTGTCATGTATTAGAAAAATACTGTGATGCTAGGAGTCAGGCAGAAACCAAGGAAGCATTGTAATTTAATGCCATATTTAGGAGTGATAGCACTCTTGTTAGCTTAAGGCTATGCCTAAAGGCTCAGTCTTGCTCTTTGCATTCACATTCCATCCATACTCTATCTCATGGCTTTAAAATTCACTAGAGGAGCCATCTTTGAATGTTAAAAAAAGATCACAGCCTAGGTGAAAGGAAAGGAATGACATTTACTAAGAACAAGTGGTTCCATAAAATATATTGTAAGATTCCCAAGAAGACTTCTGTAGATGCATCCATCATCAATATTCTCATTTAGGAAGCTGCAGATTACCCCTTCTCAGATCTTAAGACCACAGAATTGTGGTCCCATATGTTACAGTTTGATCTCACTTCATGCACTGCTGTTCTTTTTGACAATTCCTGGCCATCTCTTCCAGTATTTTAGAAGAGAATTTCTTCCCAGAATGATCCTGATTATTATTAAAGCATTACCAGAGAACATTGATTTATGTTGATATGCCAGAATCTGAACCATCAGGTATCAGCATAAGATCCTTTTAGAATGATTATTTGGAGAGTTTAGAGAGATTATTTGGCATACCTTTAACTTCAATATGTATATAGATGTGGCAAACAGCAACAATAGCAACACATTAATTAGTGACATGTAAAGATCATTTTTGTGCTTCTGGTGTAATATCTATAGAGAAAAACTCTGTTCTGTCATTTTTTATTCAGATACACAAAATCATTTGATGTATCTAATTCTTATAGCAAGATTACCTAAGCAAACACAAGATGTATGCCAGATGTCTTTCCTCCATCCCAGCATTTTCCATTCTCTTCCTCTATCAATATTGTGACAGAGCCAAATAGCAAATAGTGACCACTTTTGTTGGCCTTCTGGTTATGGTGAAGTATAACTGCACTGTGCTATGTTTATACTACACACGCTACACTATGGCAGCATTGTAGTGGACTTTACAACTACATAACTAATAATGTAATAGATGGCAACACTTCTTGCTCATTTCTTGCACAATGAATATGCCAGATTTGAGTGGGATTGCTTAGATTATCATAGAATCGAAGAGCTCGATGAGACCACAAGGGCCATCTAATCCAAACCCACCTTTCATTGTACTATAACCTGTCTTTCTGTATTGATAATAGCTTTGATCACAAACAGGGTTGTGACTAGAATATTTGAAATGATAAGCTGTTGTTCATCATTAACCATTCCGGAGGCCAGATAGGGATTTTCTCTCCTTCCTTGAATGCTGCTGTTGTCATAGGATTGGCCTATCAATCCATTTTATCTTCCTAATGTCCAGTAAAAATTCAAATGGATCATGGAGATGGAAGGAATATTCAAAAATATTTTTTTTTAAAATCATTGAAAAACATGTTTCTCAAATATTGAGAAACCCTGGCAAGAAGAATCCTGAACTAACATAAATATTTACAGTTCATTACTTATTCTGTGCAACATTCACACAAGCAGGTTTTTATTGCACATTTTCTGAACAGGAAGCTGCCTTTTCTACACTGAAAATAGTATTTCTGCTCAGAAATATTATTTTATGTACAAAATAGGCTGTTTCCTGAGGGGAAGATGCTGTTTCCTGTGCAAAATAATCATGTGTGAATTTTGTGTCCTAAATTGAAAATAGTCTATAAAAATGTGCACTTTTTGAAGACATTCTTCTAGTAGGGGAAAGTTTTAAAATTTAGTTGTTGCTTCCTTTGAGAAGAAAATTACTGAAGAATTACATCCGTAGCAGAGAGATGGCACAGCAGTAATTGTTCTCAAATTAGAACAGTACCCATGCATGAGGCTGGAAGAAAAAGGGAGTAATCATAGGACCACATCCTATGAAGTAGGTTGGAATTTGCCGAGTATATGAATAGAGGGACAGAGATCTATGTAGGCTGCACTCACTCATAATTTTGCAGATTCAGGGTAGAAAAGGACTGTGCCCCTTTGAAATCCTTACTGAGGCATAGAACTTAGACTATTAGAATGATCTAGTGTCATTCCTTATTTTGACTCAAGATGAGATAATCTGTATTATATTACTGGTATACATAATGCTCAGTGGAGATGACACAAAGTTTGGAACAGGATATTATTAATCATGGAGAACAGGAAGTTTTGCACTCTGAGTAACATTGTGCCACTGGTTTAACCACTACCAACTCTTTTCATAAATCATTTGCTGTATCAAGAAAATAGTGGAGCAGTTTAAATTAAATTGAATCTTCTCCTTTGCTTCCAAGACATTGTAGCAATACATGATTCAATAGCTGGGCAGTTTTACTTGACTATCCTATGGATGAATGAATGTGGAGGGCATTCATCTTATAAATGCTGCTCCCCTGCTCAGGATGATATGTGAATCACTAACCTCTATTGCACACAAATCACTTAGAAATGTAAATTCTTTATGACTTGCTAAATGTTAATGTATGACTTGAGAAATGTTAAAGTAGTAAATAGATTATTTTAAGCTTATATGCACTATATTTCTCACTTTAGCCTTTAGCATTTAAGGTAAGAACCATAAAGATATAAGTCAAAAATGAGCTTTCTGCTATCAAAAGATAATTTATTGTGAAGGAGGGAAAAGAGTTAATATAGGTAAATCACAGGGGCAGATCACTGACACAGGACAATGCTCTTTCCTGTGTAGGTAGGTAGTAAAACATTTATTAAATACAAATGTTATGAAATGGCTATTGAAATGTAACTTAACTGTCTTGTATTGCTTAGTTTTGTGTTTGCTACAATGATTAACATTGTATCTGTTGAAGCAGTATTGTCTGTTGAATCAACATAAAAAAATATTCATAATCTGTGTCTAAAAGCTCCAAGAAATTCCTAGGGGGAAAAAATCAATTTCAATCAAAACAATGAATCAAGTATTACACTAAAATGTATTCAAATATTCTTAATCTGGATCCATTTCACTAGGTGTTACGGTCAAGCTTAAGAGTCCTAACTCAAGTCCCAAGGTCATCTGGTGATAAGAAGTCTGAAATCACTTCACCTAAATTCAGCTGCCTAACTCATAAGTTATACTGTTCATTAAGACCTGTTCCGGCATTCTTTTTTCCTGAGCACTAAAGGATCTAAGGATGTATGCTTTAAGTCCATCCCTTGATTCCTGACCTTGCCATGTTGCCAGCGAAGGTCTGAAAAGGAATTGTTGGTATGTTTAGTGGAGTTGGTTGCAGAACTCCATGAGATCAGGAATCTTAATACGATAACATTTAGCCTGATGTATTCTCACAGAACCAGTCCAGCTCTTTGGTCCAAAAATGTTCCCTACGTTTGCTGAATATTATTATTTATTAATAGGACAGAATAAATAGAATATTTTACCATACTCTAGTATATTGTTAGACTTTATTGAATATTATTATTTGGCTTTATATTATTCTGTATTAAAAATTTGACTGTAACATTAATGCAGGTTGCAATCTGCTTTAGGAAACGTTTCTTTGTTTAATATCTAGGGCAGGACAATTATAAATTCATTCATGTAAAGCTGAGCTGTCCCATTCATTGCATCTTCAGTGTCTGAGGTGACTCAAATAGACACAAGAGTGAAATAATTCATACCTTTAGTTAGGGCTAAAGACAATGGGTGTTGCAACAAATTTGATTGTCCTTAGGGGAGATTGCTTGTACATGAAAAAAAAATAGTTTGTTGATTAGATCTCTTCACTGTGAAGTCGTAGGCTTTCATGGCCAGCATCCATAGTTTTTGTGGTTTTTTTCGGGCTGTGTGGCCATGTTCTAGAAGAGTTTCTTTCTGACGTTTCGCCAGCTTCTGTGGCTAGCATCTCCAGAGAAAACTGAATTGGAGGAGCATGGGTCTATATATACTGTGAGACCCTGGGTAGGGAGGAGTGGTTCCCAGGTGAACTGTGTGTTCTGTGTTGAATAGGTATGTTCTGTTGTTAATGGCATAACTTCAGGGTATGCAATCAAGGGTATTGTCTGCTATTCCCATGTAAACTGTGTATTGTTCTGTGTTGAATAGGTATTGTTCTGTTGTTGATGGCATGGCTTCCAGGTAAGGATATGCAATCAGGGAGATTGTCTGCTATTGTCTGCTGGGAAAGCCCCTGACCCCGGTTGGTTTTCCATTTGCATTTGCTGAGTGCTGAATCTCTTATTTTGTAGGACTGGTAGCCATATCTTGTTTACTTTAAGTGTTTCTTCTTTCCTGTTGAAGTTGTCCAAGTGTTTGTGGATTTTGATGGCTTCCCTGTGCATTCTGACCTGATAGTTGTTGGCATGGTCCAGAATTTCAGTGTTTTCAAACAGCATTTTATGCCCGGGATGGTTTATGATGTGTTCTGCTACTGCTGATTTTTCTGGCTGGCCCAGTCTGCAGTGTCTCTCATGTTCCTTGATTCGTGTTTGGACACTGCATTTGGTGGTCCCTATGTAGACTTGCCTGCAGCTGCATGGTATGCGGTAAACTCCTGCAGCTGTGAGAGGGTCTCTCCTGTCCTTCGCTGAGCGCAGCATTTGTTGGATTTTCTTGGATTTGTTTGATTTTCTCTTCACTGTGTCCTGAAGTGAATGGGTGGAGAAATTGCTGTTTTCTCATTTCAAGATGCTTTGTGGGGATTCCTCAGCTAGCTGACCTGTTATTTTCATTTGTATCTGAAAATCATATGTCTTGAATACAAGGCCCATAACCTCTGGCTACAAATGCCTAAGGAATCTCTAAGGAAAGAAGAGCCCTGGCGGCACAGTGGTTAAATGCCTGTACTGCAGCCACTCACTTATAGACCGCAAGGTTGCGAGTTCAATACTAGCCAGGGCTCAGGCTAGACTCAGGCCTGCATCCTTCCGAGTTCACTAAAATGAGTACCCAACTGTTGGGGGGCAATGAGCTTACAGTTGTAAACTGCTTAGACATCCCATAGCGCGATATGTATATAAATGCTTTGCTTTGCTTTGTTTAAAACCCAGGATCTTCAGCTCCAAAATATATACAGGTATGAAAGGTATTTTGTATAACTTCAGTTGGGCCACCCTGCTGTGAGCTATCCTTTTACAAATACTAATCCCATCCCAATCTAGTCTCCCTTCCTCTTTTAGTTTTGTACTATTTCTGCCAGATGCTTTCCTCTCTGTTGATATGATTTCAGAATGTTCATTTCCATCCTTCATTTGTTTCCTTATTCTTTTATTTAGGAAATATGGCTTGAAATACATCATGTATTTTTAAAATCAGTGCAAAGTTTTGTCCCGTCCCCCCCCCCCCCCCATCTCCAGCCACTATTGAAGACTCAGTTTTGACTCTAAACACTGGAATCCTTTTCTCATCCTGTGACGTTCTGTTCCTTCTTCTGTCACTGTTGTGCTCATTCTGGCACAAAATGAATTTTTGCGACTTCTCTAAGGAGTGGAAGTAAATAGCTCATTTCCATATATAGATATATCAGCTTGAAAAATATGGGTAACAAGGAGTTTTGATGCCTTTGGGCCTTATATTTCAGATTTGTGAAAAATCAAGAATAGGGAAGCCACAATAAATCTTCAGCACTGTTTCAGTCCATTTCTTGGCAGGTTGATAAGTCAAACCTAATGGAAACAAAATTGTGGGTTGCCCTGAAAAAATGATTGCCAAAGAATGGATTGACTGTTCAATTTAACACTATCAGCACACTTCAGGAACCATCCCATTTAGAAAAGACACTCATAATCAAAACCTGCCCTTGGGTGGTTAGATAACATCCTGCTAAATCAAGGATGAGTAGGTCAGGCATTTTGGATTCTAATTCCCAGAAGACCCAGTCAGCATAAACAATAGAAAGGGACTATGTGAACTGTAGACTAAAACATCTGGCATACCAAAGGTTCCATACCATGTATTGCTCAGTGGAAGAACTGCCTTTTCCCCCTTACAGCAGAAGTGAGAATCATGCATCTCCAGGTGTTCAGCATTCATAATTATTGGCTATATGGGCTATTAGGAAATAAAATATAACAACATCTGTAGGGCCATACAACTTCCACTGCTGCCTTTTAGGATACATTTAAGGATTACTCTGTTCCTCTTCAGTCATGGATGATGCAGTGGTTAAAGGCTTACATTTGTGTGTGTGTATATATATAAAAACAAACACACACACACACAAAAACAACAACCCAAAATCCAATATCAAAGATATGCTGTAATTAATTTTTGAAGAGAAATTACATGCAAAAAGGATCTCATTTACACACAATGATCTTCCAGTATAATAAAAGCAGGAAAATTAAAACACAAAAGGAGAAAAATAATCACATTAGTAGTATGTTTTTACAAAATATGATTAATTGTGCAAATAAAAGCCCATTTGTAAATTTCATCTATATGTCATTCTTTCAAACATTGAATCATTGGATCACAGGCAGAGAAAAATATTTTTCCAGTAACAAAGTATTAATCTTTAAGTAGTTGTAAGAGCATGAATAATCCACTTCCACAGATTTTCTTTAATTTCCAATAAATTAAAAAACAAAACAAAAACCTATGTCCTGGAATATGAAGGAACTTTCTAAAACCAAATTTACATGTGTGATTACTTCCTTCCACAGTGTAGCTACTGTAGGATAACTGCAAAATATATTTGTTAAGGAAGCATTAGCAGTATTACATTTCCAACAATTTGCTGATTTAGAAAGCCTTTCTTGAATAAATATTGTAATAACCAATATACTCAAAAGAGCAATTTCTGCTATATAAGATGTAGTCAAAGATCTCTAGCCATTCTAGTTATAGATGTTAAAACTAATGGCAATTAATTACTCAGAATTGGATATTTCAGGTCTCTATTCCATGTTTGATGTAAAGCTCACATGTCATATTTATTTATAAATAACAAATAGCAAGTGGCAATAACAAGCAATAACAAGTACATTTCTATACTACTTATCAGCGAACTAGCAATCCCTAAGCAGTTTACAATGTGTAAGCCAGCTGCTCCTAACATATATAAATAAATATGACATGTGAGCTTTATATCAAACATGGAATTGTTAGCAGATATGAAATTAATAAAATTTTGGGGGACATGTAGAGTTCCCTCTATGACCCTGAACTAACCTCTGTGGAATGTCAGCCATAATCCTTTAGATGGCAAGTCAGGTAGGCATCAGGAGGGCCTGCCCAAACAACTGGAAAATTCCCTACCAGACAAGTTTGGGAGTTGTTAAAGGGAAGAAAACCATTATACCAAAAAGGGACACATTGTCCAAAGTCTCACTCTTGATAGGGCAGTGATCAGATTTAACTGCACCCTCTTTCTCCAGCTTTCCTTCCTTGATTGAATCGAAACCAAATGCATTATTTAGATCAGGGGTAGGCAACCATTCCCCTTTAAGGGCCAAGGGACTTCAACTCCCAGAATCCCAGGAGCTATTGGCCAACATGGGACTATTGGACAACATGGCTGAGGCTTCTGGGAGCTGAAGTCCCTCGGCCCTTAAAGGGGAAAGGTTGCCTACCCCTGATTTAGATTGATCTCACACCTAGGTTTAACAAAGCTAAGAAAATCATTGCCTTTGTTCAGGCTTCAGCCAAGCTGTTTAGTCAATAGCCAGGAGGTATAAATTTCCTATTTAAACTCTTGAGATTTTTAGGCTCCATGTGCTATCTTTGGAGTGCAGCTTGGCTCCACATCAGTCTGTGCTCTGATCATAGCTCCCTCAGCCATCCCTTCCCCCGTTTCGGCAGCCATGCATTATCATCATCATTATCATCAACATCCACAGCGGATCCTGGAGAAGCCTTCAGAAGTGAGTAACTCCCTCTGTCAGGCCCATCTCAAGCTATTCCCATTTTCACTCCTTTATTCCTAAGTGTGAAGTGTGTGTGTCATATTTGTGGGTGTGCAGTTTTCCCCTTTTAATAAATATTTAGACTTTAATTGAAGAAACTTGCCTCAGCGTCATCCATTGTGGGATTCCTTAGTCCTCTGGTATACATGTCTGTACCTGATCCCATGGGGCTTTGTTAGGACCCCACTTGTGCATAATTATAAATTCCCCTAATTAGAGCCTTCCTAACAGAATAGAGAACTGAAATATCCAGTTCTAAGTGATTAATGGCCATATATTTGTCTGGATACTCAGTGGGGCTCAATTAATGTGTCTTATATGAAGAAAACCACAGATGCATTTAAAGTTGCAGGACCACATCTGGATGGTAACAAATGTTTCAGTTGTAGATATTCCATTTAGCTGATAAATGTAATTCAAACTGTGAAGTCGTAGGCTTTCATGGCCGGCATCCATAGTTTTTGTGGGTTTTTTCGGGCTGTGTGGCCATGTTCTAGAAGAGTTCTCTTCTAGAACATGGCCACACAGCCCGAAAAAACCCACAAAAACTACGTAATTCAAACTGCTTTTGCAAAACTAAAGAAGGCAAATACTCATAATCAATTCTGAGTATCTGATTTAAGGTAACAATCCATAACAATCCGCCCACATCTTCCATAAAATGGTTCCTTATCAATTTTAAAATCTCAATTTCCTCATTAAGTCAATTTGGTTAAATTGCAGTTGACAAGATAATGTTTGCCACACTGTTCTAACTGCTGAAATTGTTGACAAAATGCAGTCAGCCCTCTATTTCTGCAGACTTTCCATCCACAGATTCAACCATCTGCAGATGGCAAGCCCATGTTGTCCCCAATGGAAGCACATGCATGTGGCTGCGGCACCATTAGGGACAGCCCCCATTATTCCCAGTGGCAGCACATGAATGTGGCCATGCTGCCATTAGAGACAAGGAGTCCCATTATCTCTAATGATAGCACAGCCACATGCACATGCCGCCACTGGGGACAATGGGGGCTGTCCAGAATGGCAGCATGGCCATGTGCATTCACCAACACATTCCCCCAGAGATACCAAGGGTCAAATGTATTGTCTTTTTAAATAAAATGAGAACCATGTGCTGTCCAATTGAATAGAAGTACCAGAAATGAAGACTCCCAAGCTCACCATGGTGGCTTCCTTACTTTGAGTGGATATATTAAAAACGATAGCCAATATTTACAATAATCATGATAGGGAGATTCGGTCTTTCTTAGCAGTTTTATACACAATTAAGTAAATAATGTGTCCCATTGCTTAATAGCCTACTTTGTGGCAATTTCATCTCATGTTATGGTATAATGCTAGCATGAGTAACTAGTGTTCAGAGCCCTTCTTTTGCTAATAAATTCCAAATAACAGGCTTTCATATCAAATATGTCTTCTTCTTTGGAGGTTTTTAAACAGAGGCTGGGTGGCCATCTGTCGGGTATGCTTTGATTGAGAGTTCCTACATAGCAAGGGGTTGGACTGGATGGCCTTTGTGGTCTCTTCCAACTCTATGATTCTAAGTAATCTGTTGGATGATTTGTTTGCTTGTTTCTTTGGAAATTTGCAAAAGTAAAAAAGTTGAAATGCTGAGAGCAAGTATCTAAAATGTCTAAGGAAATGAGAGCAGCAGAGATGGTATACAGTAGTCACCCATTAATCAATGAACACTGTCCATTTGCTCTCTGCTTAGCTCCAGTGTCCCAGAGGGTGCCAAGCTACAGAATGAAGTACAGAGTTCAGAGCCATTTCCTTTCATCTTGTGTAGGTAATTCAGAGGATTAACTGAATCTGGTATTTGATTATATGACTGCACGTTTTTAGCATCTTTTTGAATAACAAACATACCAAGTTTGCTGCTCAGGCTGATTTCAAAGCACAATGATTTTGGCTTGGTAAGAAGGTAGATTAAATACAGTTTAAGTTAACATTAGACAAGAGAGAGTATCTGTGCTAGGCTGGTTTTGTTTTTGTTTTTCATTTTTAGAATCTCTGAATAAAAATATCTGGATGGTAAATATTATCACAATTTTCTTCTTTTGTTTCTCTGCATCCACACAAGAGAGAAACACAAGAGAGACAGTTCACAATTAGTTTCAGTACTCATCATTGTTGTGTGCCTTCAAGTCATTCCTGACTTATGGCAACCCTAAGGCAAACCTATCATAGAGTTGTTGCTTTTTTGACAATATTTGTTCAGAGGAGGTTTGCCTTTGCCTTCCTCTGAGGCTGAGAGAGGCCTTGCCCAAGGACATCCAGTAGATTTCATGCCTGAGCTGGGAACTGAACTCTGATTTACAAGGTCATAATCTGATATTGCTTTTAAAAAGAAGGATGAGCTATCCAGGGGGCGGGACAAAAGTCTTATTGAATTATCATGGTATTGATTTTTCACAGTATGTTATATACATTTTATTCACTCCCTTTTTATCTCTGGTTTAATATATTACTGATACAACATGATTTTAAATGCAGTAATTAACTATTCTATTTTCAAGTTGTACTTTTGGTAGCATTTTCACAGGAAAAATAATTTTAGTTCAGTCAGGGAGTTGTAACAAAGAATATAAATACACACACACATACACAGTGCTCTTAATAGTTGTTTAAAAGGATTGCCATAGTCTCACTTCTCCCTAACAGTCGGACAACTTTGGGTTTAATTGGAAATCACAGTCTTACTGAGAATTGTTATTCTAAGTTAAGCAGTGAGAACAAGTCACGAATCTGAAAGTGCAAACATTCTAAGCAATCAGCTTTTTTCATGTGGAGGTATCAGAACAGGACTACAAAGAAGAGTAAAGTAAGTCACTAACAATGTGCCTTCACACTTCTACACAACTCTTTCTCTCTCAATCTAAATGTCTAGTGCTAGTGGCTGTGTAAAGCTGAAATGAATGAACACACACACACGTGTTTGTGTGTCTGTATCTCAACAGGCTGTCTGCCACCTGAAAGGAACAGACCTTTTCTTAAGCAATAATCAGAATCCTTCTTGTTGTCCAACAATTAAATTATGACCTATGATGAAAGAAATTTTTCGCAGTATGTTATTTCCTTTAGCCAAATTTAGTGGATTTAAATTCTATGAAAGCTAATGCTACAAACTTCTTTTTTTCAGTTAGACTCAAAGGTATTACAAAATCTCTAGATATTAATTCTACAGACTAACATGGCTATATCTTTAAATTCTACCACTATGGAAAGCACCAATTTTAGTCGAATGAAGTGGAAAATCCATCAGCCTCTTCAAGAAACTTGCCCAGATACAGCTATCTTCTTTTTCAACAAGTGCCAGCAAGTATATCATTCCTGGGGACCTACATGTGGGAAGCCCTTTGCAAAACTACGTATCACAAAGAGCTCATGGGTTCTACTCATGCTGATTGGTTCTGCAGTAGCCAACATTCCTTCTCAGTTTTCTGCAGTTAAACTCTTGCACTCCTGTCACTCCCTGGCTTCCACTCCACCATAAGCATCTGAAGAAGTAGACTAAAGTCTATGAAAGCTCATGCTACAAACTTCTTTTTTCCAGTTAGTCTCAAAGGTGCTACAGAATCTCTGTCTATGATGAAAGAAAGAGACAGAGAATAGCATTTCCCAGTTTGAATATAAAAACTGAAATATACACCTGAAATCTCCTGTGATGAAGCTATTACTGTGATGAGTATCCTTTATTGGGAATTCCAAAATCTAAAATTTTCCAAAATCCAAATTTTTCCACATGCATGGTTGAGCTAGTGAAGCTTTTGCTTTCTTATGAGTCAGTGTACACAAACTTTGTTTTATGCACAACATTATTACAAATATTATGTATAAAATTACCTTAAGGCTATGTGAGTTCAGGTGTATGCAAAACATAAATGAATTTCATGTTTAGATTTGGGTCCCATCTCCAAGATATTTCATTATGTGTATACAAATAGTCCAAATAATAATAATCTGAAATCCAAAACACTTCTGGTCCTAAGAATTTCAGATAAGGGAGACTCAACCTGTATTAACAACAGAGCTGAAGCAAAAGCAGTAGGGATTCATTCATGTCAACAGCCAAACACATTTTTCTTCTAGTCATGAAGGAGTGGTAGGAGGAGGGTGTTGTTTTTGTGGCATATTTTGTGCCATTATTTTCACATTGATTTTCCATTGACATAAATGAGGCAATTCCCTCAAGCTCTCTGCTGTGACAGACAGTTCTCTAAATGCCACCAAGCCAGCTGTCTGAGGGATGACTTGTGTAGGAACAAAAGCAGTCTTGCTCTCTTGGCATGGTCACTATATGCCAACTGTTTTATTTTATTTTATTTAAAGAAGAATAAGAAAGATGAATGTCAATTGTTATTTGTTCTCCAATGCCAATACAAACACCATTGTATTACCTGAAATCACCTAATCTCATCTGATTTTGGAATCTAAACAGGATCATGCCTAGTTAGTATTTGGATGAGAGATGATAATAGAATAAATAATATAAACACATTTATTTATATCTCACTTTTTCTCTGAAACTTGGGAGTTTAGCACACAGCTAAAAAAACAAACAAACAAACCAGCTTTCCTTTGCCAGTTTGAATCCTAATTCAGGATGCATTATCATATATAAAATGCCACCAGTGCCACTGGCAGAGTGCAGCCAGGGTAACATCTGGGTTGAAGCAGTGCTCAGCCATCTTCTTTTCAAAACTGGGAAGCTCCTAGCATTACAAATCGGCTGGCTGAGCGCAGCTTCTACCCGGAAGTTATTTGGGCTGCACTCACAGCCTTTTGTGCATGATAATACCCAGACACAGTTTGAATTAGGATTCAAACTGGCAAAAAAAGGTAAGCCATTTTTTTAAAGCTATGTGCTAAACTCTTTGGTTTCAAAAAGTTTAAACAAAAACCATATAGTTAAAACATACAAAAGATCAACATTAAAAGGGAATTGAACTAACACAAATGATTAAAAAAAATTAAAATGTAGAGTTTTAAAGAGCAGTTTAAAAGAAGAAGAAGGGCTGTCCCTCCAGTCCATCTGCTTTGGTCCAGGCTTTTGAGGGAGAGAAGATCTGATGGACATACTCTCCTTCCCCACCACCATCCCCTTCTCCTTTTGTGTCTTGTCTTTTTAGATTGTAAGCCTGGGGGCAGGGAACCATCAGTAATCCACTTGCAAGCTGCTCTGATAGCCTTTGGCTGAAGAGCGGGGTATAAATACTTCATATTATAATTATTATTAAAAAGAGTACATTTTTTTAAAAAAAATACCTCACTCTATTAAAAGCCCTTTGTTAAAAAAAAAAAAAAAACATTCAGGCTACACCCACACTGCAGAAATAATGCAGTTTGACACCACTTTTTTCTGCCATGGCTCAATGCTATAGAATTCTGGGAACTGTAGTTTTATAAGACATTTAGCTTTCTCTTTCAGAGAATTCTGGTGCCACAACAAACTATAAATGCCCTGTCTCCATAGCATTGAGCCATGGCAATTAAAGTCATATGAAACTGGATTATTTCTCCAGTCTTCAAAGGCCTATTGAATTTAAAAAAAAAAAAAACACAACAGAAGAACAGCAACAACAATGCCATTCAAACCTGCCTAGGAAGGGATTTCTAGAAACTTAAGGCTGTCACTGAGGAGGCCTTGTCTTGTGTTCCCTTAAGCCATACCTCTGAAAGTGTTCGACAGACAGACTGAGATGTGAAGTCCTGGGCAGGCTCATATGGGCAGGTACAATCTGTCAGCTAGCCTGTTTGCTGCTGTATGCCTCCAGTCAACTTCATTTTATAGTAACCCTATCACAGGGTTTTCTTTTCAATTTTTATTTAGAAGAGGTTTACCATTGCCCTCCTCTAAGCTTGAGAATGTGATTTGCCCAAGATCACCCAATGGATTTACATAGTGGGACAGGGATTCAAACCCTGAACTCCAAGGCCAACACTCAAACCAGTACACCATGCTGTTCCTCCAGATGGCCTGTGCCTGAGCTGTATAGAGTTTCCTATGTCATAACCACACTTTGAACTGTGTCCAGAAAGAGATCAGCAGTCAGTACAGCTATTGTAGCAGGAAAGTAGTATGATCTCTGCAACTGGCCTTAGTTAAAAATGTAGCTACAGCTTTCTACCAACTGAACTTTCCAAATACTCTTCAGACACAAATTCATGTAGCTGTATTATAGTAATTCAGATGCAACTAAGATGTGTGTCACCATGGTCAGATCAGATATCTCCAGGCACAGGTACAGTTGGTACACTAGCTTTAAATGTACAGAACCATTCATGTCCACTTCAGAAATCTGAGCCTCTAGGTTCAAAGCTGAATCCAGCAGTACATCCAAACTGAGGCTATGTGAAACCTTATTCAACACAGCCTGAGGGCCTTTGCAGACTGCCAGAAATAGTGCAAATTGAGTCCACTTTAAATTGAGGCACTGCCCTGGCTCAGTGCTAGGGAATTATGGGAACTGTAATTTATTGTGGCACCAAAGCTCTCTGACAGAGAAGGCTCAATGTCTTAGAAAAAAATACAATTCCCATGATTCCCTAGCACTGAGCCAGGGCAGTGCCTCAATTTAAAGTGGACTCAATTTGCACTATTTCTGGCAGTCTGCAAAGGCCCTGAATCTCTATCTCCTAACCTACCTTTCAATGGTTGCCTTGTCTTGATGAACCTTCAATTGTTCACCCTCATCTATTCTACTATTGATGACAGACTCTGGTTTAGAACTGAAACAGCTTTCATGGAATTCAAAGCAAAGGATAAACTGGACTGGATATCCTCAGCATACTAATGGCACCAAATCTTTGGACAATATCACCCAATGGTTTAATGAATATGTTGAAGATTTTGTGGGACAAAAGTAGATTGAAAAGGAATCCTCAGGCCAGTAGCCAAGGAGTTGAACAGGAACCCATGCTACCACCCTATAGTCTCATCCCTCTGTGAAGAAACGGAGCCACTGTAGGTAAATTCCTCCAAGTCCTGGCTCAGCGAGACAGCCCAGAAGGATGCCATGGCAAATGGTATCACAGATGAATTGCCATGTAGTACTAAGATTCCTGCCCAAAACCCTTAAAAGTCATTTCTAGTCAGAGATGACAGTGCTGACCTGGAAGGACCAATGATCTGATTCAGTGTAAGACCAGATTTCTTTGCGTCTGTGCATTTTGGATCCAAATAGTTTCATGCCAAAGAAATCTAAAATGAATATATTCTTAAATACTCCTCTGATTTTAGTAGCTGTAGTCATCAGCAGATGAAGTTTTTCACTGCTCACAGGTAGACATTATTACTTGCTGATGTCTGCACAGGCTGCGGCTGTTAAAGCACAGCTAAAAGGAACAGACCAGTTGAAAAGTTATCAACCCTGCATAGCTGTTATAGGATTAGTAACTATCCACCAAGAACATACACTAACAGATCAGTCTTACTGTTCTCTCAGGAGGGGGGGGGATCCAGAATATTATAGGGTCCCAAACTGTTCTTCAGAAAATCCTAATATTGCAAAATAAACTATAGAAGTCAACAATTATATTTAAAATGTTCCATTGTTCTTAAGAGCACAACATTCATATTCTCCCCCTTCCTGCTGTGTTGATTCATCACTATACAAACTAGTCTCATTGGGAGGAATCATCATATAGATGAAGTATATTTGCATAATTATAAAAAGCAGCACAACTTTTTTAAAAAAAGGAACAGTAGGCATCTGGCTTATTTATTAAACTTCACTGTCAAAATATTGACAAAAGTTGGCATGACAAGGCAATTCCTGTGGTATCTCAAGAAAAGATAGATGAAAGGAGTTTTCTCCTTGTTTGGAAGTCATTGGTAAACCTCCCACCGACTTCACTGGTCTTTAACATACAGCAATAAGCAAAAGGAGGGATGTGAATCTTTTTGACTGAGTTGAGACCGGGAGGGTCTTGCAGCTTTTGTTAGGCAGCTGTAAAGAGGACTGTCTTTCCTTCTCTTTGTGATAGGCTCAGAAGCCCTGCAGACTAGGCAGCCTTTCGAACCAGTCTCCAAGCCTGAGGTGAACTTCAGTATCCTGTGGTTTGCACAATTCCACTTTCAAGTTATTCTGTCAGAGAAACTGACAGACTCCATGATGTTACTTTAAAGACTTCTTTGGGGAAGGGGGGAAAAATAGGATGTCAGAAATGACTCCCCTCAAGCACTAAACTCACCAAAGTTTTATATGCCTTGGCACTCAAAGAGCTAGAAATTCAATTGATCTTGCTTTGCTTAAAAGATTCTGGCTTCATTTAATTTTCTCCTTCCAAACTGTGCATCATTGATAAAAGGAGAAGAAACTAAGAAAGAAACCTGTAAATGTTATACTGCCTTCACAGAAGGACAAAGGGGAAGCACTGGTTCAGAAATGGAATATACATATCCTTTCAGGTGAAAATAGGCAATACTCACATCATCTTTACAAATGCACTAGCAAGCTGTTTCAAGGTCCCATAAAGGCTGTAATCATCATACCAGATATTCTTGAGAAGGCCAAGTGACTACTCAAGAGGGAACTACTTCAAAGCAATTGCCTTGTTCATTACAGATAGCTAAGACAAGATGCACTGGTGGAGTACATAAAATTCTACCTGTTGGGGGGTGGGAGTGACTAAGAAAAGGTTGTTTAACCTTTCATATAACATATGGATCAGCAGATATCAAGAAAAATGAACATGCAGAATGTGGATGATACATAAATTGAATATTTTCACTCCAGTATCTACCTATGGAAATACAGCAGCAGCAATGGCCAACACTGCAATGAATCTCATAAAACTATTACATATAATTTATGAAAAAAAGAAATGTGTGACTAGTAAGAGATTCACACAAATACAAAAATGTGATTATTTGTTACACCCATCCATGTCATCACTAGGATTGACATCACCTGGTGTGGTAACTCATGATGTCACTCCCACTGACCCCCTCCTATGGCACACCATACAGAATCCTTATTCATGTTTGTTGTATTAAAATTACGCATAAATTGTAATTCCTGTATATCACTAAATGTAATGGTAATAGCTGTGACATAAACAACTAGCAAAATTAAAATTATACCTTCAAATTACAACATCACATGCAGATACTAAATATATTTAAAAATACATAGTTTCATGTGATTAAAAATCTAGTAAAATGTGACTTTTAAAAGAAAATCTAAAAATAATTTAAAAATTATTTTTAATTTTTAATTTAATTAAAAAAAAAACTGGGGCCTCTCCTTTCTACTACCACTGAGCCTCACCCCCACTCACAACATTTCATCAGCATTTTAAAGGGACAAAAGAGAACACCACAGCCCATTTCTGCCAAAATGCAGATGTTTGGGGAGCAGTGGTGTCAGCCCACCTTAGTGTGTCATTTGGTGAGGCCTGAACCCCCCCCCCCACACACACACACTAGTGATGCCCCTGACACCCATTAGTGATTTGTCTCTTTGTTTTTGTTTTACAAATATGTTTGGTGTTTTCATTTCTAGGGAAAAAATACTGCCTAGGAATACTCAGTAGGACTACTGCTAAGTAGACATACAACTTTGAAATGTTAAAGAATCCTACAGTATCCACCCCCATGGTAACTGACAATAAAGTCATATGGTTATCCCAATGTCTAATGAAAAGATGTTCAATGATTTAGAAACTACCAAGATTGAGGTCCCATGTGAAATAATGGACAGAAGAAGGAATTTCAGTAAATGTTACATGTCAGGCAAGCAACACCTGTTGAAATTCCCTCTTTTGCACAATTGTTAAAGAGACATTAGTCCTATCTCTTACCAGGAAAAAAAGAGAAAACAAAGAAACAAACATATAACACTAAAAAGGGTCTTGTTTTGTTTTTTTGTTCCAGGCATCCCAGAATTCCAAAAATATAAACAATAAGATTAACATATAAACCATGAATTAAGCCTTCCTTACTCTTTAGCAGTTGGTACAATAGTTTAATTTACCAGGTTATTATATCAGTGCACATCAACTCAGAAGTAAATCTGGATGGATCATGCCCATTCTAAACTTTCCAACAACTTCACAGAACAGTGCTTCTCAGACTTTGGCCCTCCAGATCTTTTCAGTTTCACTTCCCAGAATTCCTTCCAAATGGCTATCTTGACTAAGGAGATTATTGTACCACTCAAATAACCCAGCTTACCTCTTCTGAATTGAAGTCTAATTTGGGAGGCAACCAGGTCCTACCAAAAGGATTTTGCCACCAAGGCTGCCAGGCAAATCCAGCTCAGCTGCAGCCTTTGTCCCTGGCATGCTTCGGTGGCCATTTTGTATAGTCGGAAAGCTCCCAGTTTTGAAACAAGGCTGCCGAAGCACACTGGGGACCTGGGCTGCAGCCGGGCTGCACTCACCTGGTGGCCTTGGAGGCAGAATCTTTGTGACCTGTCTGCCTCCCAAATTAGACTTCAATTCAGAAGAGGTAAGCCAGGTTATTTGAGTGGAGCAATAAGGTCCTAAGACTAAAATGTCTGATAAATTGAGGACTAAGAACCAGTAGTAGAGAGAAACCCAAAGGAGAGATTGATCACAAAGCTCTCAAGAAGTGCTGGACTGAAGTTCCAAGCCATACTGTTTTTTCTATATTTAACAGTGACTCAATTATTATTCATACAACGTTAACTATGTGACAGGAGGAGAGATGGTGCCTGAATTACCTATCATCCAATGAAATTTCCAATTAGAATTCAAAATACAGATCTACCACTTGAGTTGTTCGTGTATATTACTGAAAGCTGATTACAAGTCATGATATGAGAGATATAATTACTAATGCAATATCAGTATCAGCATCTTCTATTGTAGTATCTCAAAAACATGCAAGAGGAGAGCATTTAATTAGGAACCTTTCAGTATTAATTCTCCAGTTTAATAGGCTTTTCTGGTTGATAGCAGAACTGATTATGTGCCAACAACAAATTGCTTAATGGCAACTATAGCAATATTGTTTTATACCACTTATGCAGGGGAGAAGTGAGAAGAGGCCATGGGAAAAGCTTTCCTCTTTATCTGTAATACAAATGGGTAGCCTATGACCCTCTGCACATCAAAGCATTACAACTCCAGTCTGCAATGGTTGGCATAATTAACAATTAAGAATGATAGGAATTGCACCTCAATAACAAGTTTCCCACCCTTGACATTTGCTGTTGTTATTCTGCCATTTATGTTTTTAAAACAAAGGTGGACAACAAAAGTGGGTATAAGGGTCAATGTCTTCTCCCTGGACCTTCTGGACAATCCCTTTGACTAAAAGATTCACCAAAGTTGCCAAAAGACAAAAACAATAACCCAGCAGTAGCTCAAAATCCACTACTTGGTTTGAGAAAACTTGGTATATTTTGATGTTGTATGGTGCAAGCCCCACATTGTATACAGAAGATTAATTCACAATAGGAAACTCACCTTTTCTGTTTTGGCCAGAAAGCAGGTTGTCTGGGGAGTTTGGAGGGGTTAAAGACAACAAAAACAGCCTTGGAGGGGCACACTCCACCCAACCCTGTATTAAAATGTAAATAGGTGTCAATCACCAGCAGACTAATTTTCACAAGAATTTACATGCCAGATATCTCTCTTTTCCATAGGATTAAGAGTAGCATGGTGTGTGGATTCCTCCTCCCTCTCTCTGTCTCTCCCATATGTGTGTGTGTGTTTGTGTGTGTGTATCCCCATAAAGCATTACTGCTGAATTGTGTTAAGAGAGTCAATACCTATTTTGATAAAAGCCATTTGAAGTCTTTGCTGCTGGACACCTCATTGTAATATCCATCTCTTCACAATAGCAACCAAATCATGGAAAAGACCCTTCTGGACTACAGTTCCCAGAAGCATTGAGCCACTGCACATGTTAGGTGCGTGTTTCTAGAAGACTTTCTTGTTTTCTAAAGCATTTGGAACTTTATTTTAATACTATTTTATAATTTTATATTTGATTACATGTATTAGTTGCTTTTATGCTGTTATACTTTACCTGCATAATTTATTTATAATTACTATATAGTTTTCTTTTTTATTATTCCTCAGATTGTATGCCTCTGGCAGAATTTAATGTTTTGAATTGATTGTGTCTGTAAATGGCCATGTAAATATACGGTGCTATACAAAATAATAAGAATAAGAATAATAGAAGCTATACTTTTTTAAAAGTAGGTTTTCCATGCTCTGAAGGAAGGAAGGCAAAAGTAAAACTCCTCTGAACATTACTTGAAATCTTTGTAAAAACCTTGTTTCAGAAGAGGATGCTGTAAAAGAACATGTGAAAGGCAGCCTGGCCCTATACTGCCTGTGACTCTGCCCTCCCATGTGTGATGTTGTAGCACTTTCCACCATCCACAGAGGGCCCTGATCTCTTCCCATAGGAGGCCATCAAAGCTGTGTCCCTCCCTCACAGCGCTGCATGTGGTAGACATCCTGGACCTCTTTGAGGACCAAATGTGGAAAAATGAGACCAAGCAAAAGAGGTTGGGTTAAACAAGGGCCACTAATTAACCTAATTAATAACCTTAAGATCACAAGAGGGGGAGCAAATTAATGCAGGATCTGCTGAGGCCAGGTCTCATCACTTGACTACAGGGCTATGCAGAAGGGCAGAGTTTGCCTTATGCTGAGAAAAACCATTGGTCCAGTGCTGTCCACAGGTATTTTCTCCAACTAGGCATTCTCCAAACATGTTTCTCAACCAGCATGACCATCACCTGAGGGAGATGAAAGCTGAATTCTATGACATCTAACGAACATCTGATTGGGGAAGGCCAATTAGCAGTAGCCAGGGCCCTTTCACACTGCACAGTTATAATGCTATCATTCCACTTTCACTGGCACGGCTCTATTTTATGGAAACCTGGGATTGGCAGTTTTGTTGTTGTTAAATCATTTTCAACATGTGGTATCCCTATGAATAAGGGACCTGAAAGTCATTCTATCAACAGCAGCCTTGCTCAGGTCTTCCAGACTCTGAGCCATTGCTTCCTTGATTGAGTCTATCCACTTGAGTTACAGTCTTCCTCTTTTCCTGCTGCCTTCCACCTTGACAAACATTATTGCCTTTCCTAAGGAATCATGTATTCTCATGATATGTCCAAAGTATGACAGACTCAGGGGCTATGCAGACAGGCGGCTCTGGGCCATGGATCGAGGTCGTGGCAACCACGCACCACGGCCTCGATCCTCCCTTTTGCTGCTCCTTTAATGATCTGCTGCTTGCAAGGGCACCCTAAGAGCCAGAGTGCAGCTCTATAGTGCCCCTTCTGGCGCAGCACGTAAGAACGCTGCGCCGGAAGGATGTCCTGATGCCACGCACTGTGTGTAACAGCTTGCAGAGTCAGGACGTCATTGGGCTGGGGTTGAGGCGGCCAGTCTGGAGAAGCCCTCAGTTTAGTCATCTTGGCTTCTAGGAAGAGTTCAGGCTTGATTTGCTCTAGTACCCATTTACAGTACTTTTCTTTTTGGCAGTCCATGGTGTCCATAGAATTTTTCTCAAGCATCCTATCATCTTTGGTATTTAATGATAATGGAATTGGCAGTTTAGGGAGAAGCATTTAGAATTCTTAGCCAGAGAGTTCTCGTTCCCCTGATCAAACTAAAAATAACAGATTTCCACAGTAGGCAGCCATGACAGTTAAGAATAATAGTGATCTTATTCTGTAGTGTGAAAAGTAAACTTACTGTTCTCCAGGAGGGGAATAACAATATAAAGACAACAAAACCTTACTTTTTTGTTTTTGCTTTACATTTTTATGCTTTTGCATTTTATTTTATGATAGTTTCAATATCCATTTCTTCTAGTTGATTCTCATACCACTAGTGAATCATTAGTGTCCAATAGTTAGATTCAGGCCAGTATCTCCCCAGGGGCCTCATGTACATATGTGATAAGTGGTCAGACTCCTTGCCTAGCATCCTAGTCCTTTGATTGTGAAGGCCTGTTTGTTTCCTGATATTTATTTTTATTTTCCTCTAGGCAACTATATACAGCAATTTATCTGCCTCTTCAATAGTTAATTGTCAGAGGCCAGTGATGCTAAATAAATTCATGCTTATTAAATAGCTTTAAGACAGCATATATAAATGAGAAGGGGAGTTATTATTCAAGTTGTGTGCATGTTTTGGTTATGGTTTCTTCATGATCAATGAGGTTGCATATCTGCTGAGTCTTTGATAAATTTTAAGGCATGCAGATAGGGTGGGGATGGGGAGACATTTGCTGAAGAAAACTAAGGGCCTCTGCAGACTGGCCCAAAGGGCCAGCCTGGAAGCAGAGATGGGTCGGGGCAGCTGCATACTGGCTGCCCCAACCCCACAGCAGCAACATCCTAACACCGCATGCCATTTTGCACAGCACATGGTGTCAGTATGCTTTTCTGTCACAGCGTTCAAACATACTGCGCCAGAAAGGGTGAAGAAAAGCTGTATGCCCACTCTTAGGGTGGCCTTTTGCTGCCCCTGAAAGAAGCGGCATTTTGCTGCTCTTTTCAGGGTGGCAAAAGGGATGATTGGGGCTGTGGTGGGAGGTAGCAGCAGCCCTGAACTGCCACTTTCCGGGGCAGCCCGGAGCCGCCCATCTGCACCCCATCTAAATTTCCTCACACTGTATACTGTGATGCTTATTTGCAGGAAAGGAAACAGCATGCCCTCCAACATTGCTCAGATGAAAACTGGGACACATGAAGTCAAAATGGCACAAGTTATTAATGAGGAAAAGCACACAAGATAGGGGAGGCCGCAGCAGTTTGCTTTTGCCTTAGCCTACTTGATGGGCAAGATTCTGCCTCCTCCTTTCCTGCTTGCTGAGTTAATTGAATGCATATTATTTGTAGTTTGAACTTAGTTTGCAGCAATTGAAGTAAGCTGAGGACAAAGGAAGAAGGAGAAGAGACAGAAACTGGGACATTTAAAAAGGATAACATAGGATTAATTACAGTGTTCCTATCAAATTGGGACAATTAGGTGGGGGTATGAATCAGCTATTAATTAGGAGATGGCTTACTGGGTAGATATACTGTTTATATTAATGTTTAAGTCTGGAAATTTTAGTCAAAAAATTGACTCCAAAAACCTGACTTGACATCCATGGATACTGTACTTTAACTCTTATTTTAAAAGGAGCCGTCCCTGGAGAAAGGCAAGAGTGTAATTTGTCTCCTCCCATCTATTCAGCCTTTAGTTTGGGCACAAAGAGTTATGCCTGCTGGAATTTTGTAAGTTTCTTATTATTTTCCTTTGCTTCATCCTTTAGATCCTTTGTTACATGTCCCTAAGTATTACTTTCAACTTATGCATGGGTCATATCAAAATCCATATTTCTGGCCCTAAAACCTGCTTTTGATTTATACATGAGGTGAACTTATAGACAAGTATGTCATGGATGATGAGAGTTGTAGCTCTTCACCTCTGGCTCTAACTCACCACCTTGTTATGCAGCAGAGCTGACCAGCTTTAATCAGTGGTTAATGCTTTTCTCCAAAGCAGCAGAGTTTCAGAGAATAGGCTGAAGACCCTGACTAGGGGGGGTTGCAGACTGCCAGAAATAGTGTGAATTCAGTCCACTTTTAGGGTTAGGGTTAGAGTTAGGGAACCATGGGAACTGTATTTTATTGTGGCATCAGAGTTGTCTGACAGAGAAGGCTCAATGTCTCAGAAAAATAACAGTTCCCATGATTCCCTAGCACTAACCCTAACCCTAAAAGTGGACTGAATTCACACTATTTCTGGCAGTCTGCAACCCCCCAAACTCTCCAAGCCTTCTCACTCTTCTTCCCCAGATGTCTCCAAACTTTTCCAGGATTCTGCTGGCTCTTGTATCTTCACTCAAGACACCAGACAACTCAGTAGTCTTATATAAAAGATCTACTTTATTCTACTATATACAAGTACTATATGCCCAACAAATCACAATCTCTACAAATCTCCTCAACTACCCACAATATCTCCAAAACTACTCCACAATAATACATTGGCAAACACTGCAATTATTATAGCCATTGTTAATCACCACCCACTAGTTAGTTTCCACCCAGTGGGTGTGTATATTTATTTTGATTGGTTCACATAGTTCAACCCATACTTAAGACCAACCCAAGTATTTCATCATTTTACCTTGTACACTTAATGAATCTCAGGTGTTTCCAATATGCATTCTATAACTCTGTCCTTGGCTCTCAAGAATTCTAAATTACATTAGCTTTTGCACCTTCATAATTGCTCTTGCTTAGTCATTGTGACTTTCACATACATATTTTATTTATATCACTGTATGTCCCATGTTGCATTTTCCTTAACAATCCCCTCCGAAATAAAATATTGTATGTGTCTTACAATGTCATTCCAACCATTTGTGTCAGTCTTTCATGTTTTTCTACTGTCAATGCTTTTGTGAACAAATCTGCTATGTTGTGTTGTGTTTCTATATATCTCAATTCTATTTCACCCTTCTGAACCATGTCTCGCACATTTTGATATCTTACACCAACATATTTTGTTCTGTTCTTCAAACTTTCAGTTTCAGCCATTGCTATGCATGACTGTGAATCTTCCAGAATTTCCACTGGTATCTTGAAACTTTCATTTAAATCATTTAACAATTGCTCAACCCACTGTACCTCATTCACTATCTCATTCAAAGCTGCGAATTCTGCTTCAGTCGTACTCAACGCTACATTAGTTTGTTTTCTACTTCTCCAAACTATTGGACTTTCACTGTATTTAATTATCATTCCTGTAACTGACTTCTTCTCTCCTAATTCTGACGCAAGCATCTGCAATGCTCCTTTTGTATCCTAGCTTAACTAACTCATCATTAATGCACAAATTCCATGCTCTGGCACTCTGTTTTAAACCATACAATGCTTTCTTTAATTTATAAACTTTCTGACTACCATTTTCTTCAAAACCTTGTGGCTGCTCCATAAATATTTCTTCATCCAAACTAGCATTCAAGTAAGCTGTATCAAAATCAAAATGCTCTACAACTAAATTCCTTTTTGCTGCTACAGCTAGAACCATTCTCAGACTTTCTGGCTTTGCAGTTGGAGAATATGTCTTATCATAGTTCTCATACTGCTGTTGTGCAAAACCCTTAGCTACTAACCTAGCTTTATATTTAATACTTCCATCTGGCATTTTTTTCCTTTTGTACACCCACTTACAACCAATTACTTTCTTGTCTTTGGGTCTGTCAACAATTTCAAAAACATCTTTATTTACCAGGCAACCAAACTCGTTATCCATTGCATCAAACCATCTTTCCTGTTCTTCTCTAGAAAAACTTTCCAACTCTTCAAAACTTTCAGGCTCTTCCACTGCTAAACAAGCTCTTGCCTTTGTCACAACAAACCTATCTGGAGACTTTCTAACTCTATGACTACGCCTGGGAATAAAATCTGCTGACCTGCCTCTTTCATCCTCACTTTCTGTTCTAGGAGTTGTAGTTCTACGACTAAATCTCTTGTCTTCAGTCATTCGAGTAGTAATAGGCCTAGATTGTGTCTCATTATCAGAAGAACTACCACTACTACTAGTTGGTGCTTCTGGCTTAACTGGAACCCCTCCGTTTCCTGAAGTTGGTTCGGTTTGTGCTTCTGGCTCATTTGAACTTCCTAACCTCAAAAAAACTTCTTTATTGGCATGCAGTTTGTCCCAACCAGCATGTCTCTCAAAATTTGCAGACCTAGAATACTGCACTTCTTTTCCACCCAAATGAAACTTGTAGCTATTTCCGGAATACCCCCAAAACATAAGCCTTTTGCTTTTGGGTTCTCCTTTCCTCCTGAAACAAGCAGGTGTGTAAACATAAGCAAACTGTCCAAAAACTCTCAAATACTTGTAGCACTCTCCCATACAATACCCTGTAGGGAATGTCTTCAATTTCTGAATGATACAATCTGTTACTAATATGTACTGCTGTCAAAGTTGCTTCTGCCCAAAAGCTATCTTTCACCCCTGCATCTGCCATCAAACAAGCAGTTATTCTTTTTATGTCTTGTATTTTTCTCTCTGAAACCATCCTCACTAGGACAAGCAGGGTTTGTAGTTTCATGCCTTATTCTCACCTTTTGAAACCAGTTAAACAGTTGATTATTTAAAAATTATCCTCCTCTGTCAGTAACAATGGTGCCTACTCTGCTATCAAACTGTCTTTCCACCATTCTCACCCACGCTTTTAAACTTTGCCCAGCATCAGATTTGGTTTTCAATATTTTCACAAATGCAAACCTTGTAAACCTATCAACAATTACTAGAAAATACTTGCTTCCCCCTAAAGACAAACAATTAGCTTGGGCAACATCTGCATGAACAAATTGAAATGGTCTTTGAGCAATTCTTTTTGTTTTCTTGGCTACTGGAAAAGCTCTGACCTTTACCTGATTACATACTGTACAATCTAGATGATTTTTGCATTCAGCAACTTTTAAATCTGGACACATACTGATTAAATTCTTTAAACATTTGAAACTAGCATGGCTGAATTTTCTGTGGAGCTCGTGTATGCAGTCTTTGTGGATTGGACTATTGTCTATGTTATTAGCATTTTCAACCCTGTAGCTATCAATATTGTCCTCCCAAAAATAAGCCTATGCCACGCAATTTTTTTCAAGCCTATGCCACACATTTCCCCATTCAGTTTTATCTTACACAAGTTCTTTTCAAAGATGACTGTGTAGTCTCTGTGTGTTAATCTGCTTACTGATAACAAATTATTTTCTAACTCCTTTACATGTAAAACATCATTAAAGTTTTCTTTTAGCCCTGGAATGAAAACTGTACCCATTTGATTTACAGTACTGAGCTCTTTCCCATCAGCCAAAACTACAGCATTTACATTAGCTGATTTTCTATTACTTATTAAATTAATATTATTACACATCGAATATGAGGCTCCTGAGTCAACCAGCCATTTTGAATTAGTATTTTGTTTTTCCTTAATCATGGTTGCAAACCCCTTTTTATTACCACTGTCCTTCAAAAATGGAGGTCTGGACTGTTTTTGATACTGCCGCGGCTGCCATCTGCTCTCTCCTTGCTTGCTTCTCTCAGCAGCAAATTGTCTACAATGTCTCTGCAGATGACCAATCTTCTTACAATAAAAACACCTCCGTTGCTCCCTTGTAGAAGCTGCTTCTTCCTGCTTTCGCAAATCAGGAGTTGTTTGTTGTTTCGGCACAGACTTTAAACCTGCTGAGTCACCCTGCTCAGACTTTCTTCTCTGGTTCTCTTCCAATATTCTGGCCACAATTAAGTCTCTGTTAAGCTCAGCTTCTGGCAAATTTTGCAAGCTGTTCGTAATGTTGTCCCAAGAAGAGTCTAGCGAGTCTATTAAAATGTAACACTGCTGCTCTTTGCTAATTTCCACTCCCCTCAGTTCAGCTTGCACAAATAAATCTTGCATCATTTTTAAATGTTCTATCGCACACTGCCCTTTAGTCATCTTTTGCCTGTATATTCTTTTAGACCATAGCATTTTTGCAAAAGCAGTTGAAGGAGTGTGTAATCTCTGCAAGGTATCCCACACATCCTTGGCGGACGCTTCATCTCTGACATCATTAATCAAGTCTTCTTCAAGCATGAGATAAAGACAAGCTTTTGCTTTATTATCTCTTTCTCGAGTGGCTGCATTAGCATCGGCTGCCAGCCCTGTTTCAACTGTCGACCACAGACCCTCCTTTACTAGTAGAGATTGGGCATAAATCTTCCAGGTAGAGTAGTTGTTTCTATTTAATTTACTAAACTTTAGAATCTCCATCTTAATTTGTGCAGTGACTCAATTTGACACAGTCCTTCTGAGTATGCACAGCTGACCCGTCTGGGCTTAAACAAAACACAAAATGATTTACTCACGAAGCTCATCAGTGCAGCGCAAACAGCTTGCTCTGATCTGTCGTCCACAAAACTTTCTTCCACTCTCTGGAACTTTCAGCTTCTGTGGATGCTGGTTGCTCTAGTAACTGGGCCCATAACCCATGTCATGGATGATGAGAGTTGTAGCTCTTCACCTCTGGCTCTAACTCACCACCTTGTTATGCAGCAGAGCTGACCAGCTTTGATCAGTGGTTAATGCTTTTCTCCAAAGCAGCAGAGTTTCAGAGAATAGGCTGAAGACCCTGACAAACTCTCCAAGCCTTCTCACTCTTCCTCCCCAGATGTCTCCAAACTTTTCCAGGATTCTGCTGGCTCTTGTATCTTCGCTCAAGACACCAGACAACTCAGTAGTCTTATATAAAAGATCTACTTTATTCTACTATATACAAGTACTATATGCCCAACAAATCACAATCTCTACAAATCTCCTCAACTACCCATAATATCTCCAAAACTACTCCACAATAATACATTGGCAAACATTGCAATTATTATAGCCATTGTTAATCACCACCCACTAGTTAGTTTCCACCCAGTGGGTGTGTATATTTATTTTGATTGGTTCACATAGTTCCACCCTTACTTAAGACCAACCCAAGTATTTCATCATTTTACCTTGTACACTTAATGAATCTCAGGTGTTTCCAATATGCATTCTATAACTCTGTCCTTGGCTCTCAAGACTTCTAAATTACATTAGCTTTTGCACCTTCATAATTGCTCTTGCTTAGTCATTGTGACTTTCACATACATATTTTATTTCTATCACTGTATGTCCCATGTTGCATTTTCCTTAACATTGCTCAGATGAAAACTGGGACACATGAAGTCAAAATGGCACAAGTTATTAATGAGGAAAAACACACAAGATAGGGGAGGCCACAGCAGTTTGCTTTTGCCTTAGCCTACTTGATGGGCAAGATTCTGCCTCCTCCTTTCCTGCTTGCTGAGTTAATTGAATGCATATTATTTGTAGTTTGAACTTAGTTTGCAGCAATTGAAGTAAGCTGAGGACAAAGGAAGAAGGAGAAGAGACAGAAACTGGGACATTTAAAAAGGATAACATAGGATTAATTACAGTGTTCCTATCAAATTGGGGCAATTGGGTGGGGGTATGAATCAGTTATCAATTAGGAGATGGCTTACTGGGTAGATATACTGTTTATATTAATGTTTAAGTCTGGAAATTTTAGTCAAAAAATTGACTCCAAAAACCTGACTTGACATCCATGGGTACTGTACTTTAACTCTTATTTTAAAAGGAGCCATCCCTGGAGAAAGGCAAGAGTGTAATTTGTCTCCCCCCATCTATTCAGCCTTTAGTTTGGGCACAAAGAGTTATGCCTGCTGGAATTTTGTAAGTTTCTTGTCATTATTTTCCTTTGCTTCATCCTTTAGATCCTTTGTTACATGCCCCTAAGTTTTACTTTCAACTAATGCATGGGTCATATCAAAATCCATATTTCTGGCCCTAAAACCTGCTTTTGATTTATACATGAGGTCGACTTAGAGACAAGTATATGCATTATTACTAATATGCAGGCTTGGCAGCAACCAAGAAGTTACAATAAGCACACTGCCTCTCCATGCTCTTGCCCCTCTTTTTAATGCCTGTCCTGCCATTGCTACATCCTGAAAACGTAGGGGCCATACAGATGGCCCCTAAGGGGTGGCTCTGTGATGCCCCTGGGAGTGCTGGATCGGGGCTGCAGCAACCACATGCCGCAGCCCCGTTCTGGCTTTTTTGCCATTCCCAAAAGAGCCACAGCTCTTTTGTGCCCCTTTGGTGTAGTGTGTTTACATGCTGCTCCAATGGAGCGCCCTGATGCCATGTGCCATGCGGTGGGGTGCGCGGTGTGATGGCAGCATCGGGTGGAGTTGAGGTGGCCGGCATGTGGTCGTTCCACCCCAACTCCACTCCCAGGCCGGCCTTTTTGGCCGGTCAGCACAGGCCCTTAGAAAAGTTCCCTTGTTGGATTGCAAGTTGTAGAATTCCCCTGTAGAATTGTAGTTTCTGAAAGCTGTATGAATACAAAGTATCCCCCCCCCCTCCAAACTCTGCACTCCCCTGGCTCATTACTGCTTATTTCTCTCCTACCAGCCCCTTTACTAAAAAGGAAAGGGAAGGGGAGGGGAGGGAAGAGAAGGGAAGGTATTATAAGTATAAGAAGACAAGAAACAAGGTTGTCCATAAGCCTTAAATGGAGACACAGGCATGGCAAAGGGGACACAGAAATTGTGAGAGGGATCCAGATGGTCTAAGCAAACCTGGTGCTCAGTCTGCTAACTTTAGTGACAGTCTCAAATACTACCATCAAAGAAACCAACAACCAAGCAAGCATTGTAACCAATGGGCCTGTACAGATGGCCCTTTGCGTTGTCTTGGAGGCAGGGAAGGGGAGGGGCAGCCACACGCCAGCTGCCCCAACCTCTCCCCGAAGATGTTCTGACAGTGCAGTGTCTTGACATGCTGCATTGGAAGGGGCATAGAAGAGCTGCACAGTGGCTCTTCAGGCACCCCTTTTGCAGGGTCTGAAAGGAGTGGCATTTTGTTGGCAAAAGGGAGGATTGGGTCGCTGCATGTGCTAGCAGCAATCCCAAACCTCCGCTTTCCAGGGCAGCCCAGCGCTGCCCGTCTGCATCCCCCCAATGTCTGGGACTGCTGTCATACTGCAGAATTAATGCAGTTTGACACTGCTTTTATTGCCATGTCTTCATCTTATGGTCTATGGGATTTGTAGTTTGTTATGGCACCAGAGCACTCTGATTGAGAAGGGTAAATAACTCATAACACTACATATCCCAGAATCCTATAGCATTAAGCCATGGCAGTTAAAGTGGTGTCAAACTGCATTAATTTTGCAGCCAGATTCACCCTCTGAAGGAGTCACAATCTCTGAAGGTCAGTTACCACTTGATATGAATTTAGCTGCAGTGATTACAGTTTATTCACCCAGCTCCAAGCCAAACTGAGGAGGCTGCCTGTGCCTGTGCCTTTTACCACCAGGGCAACAGTTGAGGCAAGGAACTTGGACAGAGGGTGGGGCCAAGGCTGAGGCTTTATTTTGCCTGCTGTTCTCCTTACCACCATCCAGCCCCAAGCCAAACTGAGGAGGCTGCCTGTGCCTGTGCCTTTTACCACCAGGGCAACAGTTGAGGCAAGGAACTTGGACAGAGGGTGGGGCCGAGGCTGAGGCTTTATTTTGTCTGCTGCTCTCCTTACCACCATCCAGCTCCAAGCCAAACTGAGGAGGCTGCCCATGCCTGTGCCTTTTACCATCAGGGTAACAGTTGAGGCAAGGAACTTGGCCTGCCTCCTCTCCTCTGGAACCACCTGGCCCGAAGAGGTAGCTACAGTGGTGACAGGAGCCCTTTAAAGCTGCTTCCCTCCACCATTGGCAGCAGAGCATCAGTGACAGTGGGGTGGGGGACCCGTGGAACAGCTGCTTTGCCATCTCACAGCGGATTAGCTGCAGCAGCGACGGGGACTCTAAGAGGAACGCCTGTGTCTAGAAGCAGCAGTGGGAGGGGAAAGGTGGAGGATTGACGTTTGGCCTTGGTATATGGCTGAAGACCATTTCCTCCCTTTGACCTGGGCACCTGTGCCTGCAGTGATGTGGTTTTCCTTGGGCTGCTGGGACTTTACATTTCATAGTGGCTCTAAGTCCCATCTCTCTTTTTGAGGCCGGGAATGAGGCAGGGGCGACTATTGGAGTTGTGAAGGGGAATGGGAGGTATGGCCGGAATACAGGGAACAAATGTTACAAAAGAAGACGGGATCGCTGTTTGAAAGCTATCCCGCCTTCAGTTCCCTCTGCTTCCCAGATTGATTGGGAGAGCGGACCAACCATTCTACTGAACCTCACTCTGCTTCTCTGCAATGCCAGGTTGGTGAAGAATAAGACTCATATCATCCATGATCTGCTCTTAGATGAGGACACTGACCTGGCTTGCTTTACGGAGACCTGGCTGGGAGAGGACAGTACTGGGACAGATTCACTGCCCAGTGACATGGAAACCACTAGCTACCAACATTTAGCTACAAAATCCAAACCCCTCCATTTATGTCTTTTCCCTGAAGTTCTGTACATAAATCCCACCAAGCAAATTTTTGGTGGAAATGAAAATCTTCACATTATTTTTGCCATTCTGTCAGGGCAAGATGCAGGGGATAATACACTTCATATTTACTGATGAGTGTAAATGACACCTCACACTTTCACAGCCCCATCTACATGCCATAAGCAGATGACATTTCAGCTGTTTTCTCCAACAGAGGGTGAGTTTGCTTCACTCTCAGTGCCATCTTTGCTGTGCTAGGAGAACTTCATGGCTCCAATCACAGGTGCCTTCAGAAATCAGGCTGCATCCAAACTGAAATGAATTCAACCTGCGTCAAGCTGCAAACTCTCAGACTTAATTCAGTAGAATATAGATTGGTGACTGGCTTGCTAAGACACTACTTCCACACCACTCTATAAACATTCATTCACTCTAGATATGTAATGAGAAAGATATAGTTATGAAATAGTTATGGAATGTGCAAGGATCCTTATTTTACATGAAAATCTTCCAAATTCTATAGTGTTAGTTTTGCAGAGACAAGGAAGTTGTTGTTAGCCGCCCTCAAGTTAGTTCCAACTCATGGTGACCCTGTGGATGAGACATCTCCAAGAATCCCTATCTTCCACTGCCTTGCCCAGATCCTGCAAGCCCTTGCCCATAACCCCTTTGATCACGTCTATCCATCTGGTCTGTGGTCTTCCTCTCTTTCTTCTACCCTCTATCTTTTCTAGCATTATTGTGTTTGTTTGTTTTCTAGTGATCCATGCCATCTCATTATGTGGCCAAAGTATGATAATCTCAACTTGATCATCTTTGCTTCCAAGGAGAGCCCTGGTCTGATCTGTTCAAGAACCCATTTGTTTGTCTTCTTGGCTGTCCATGGTATCCTAAATGCTCTTCTCCAGCACCACATTTCAAATGAGTTGATTTTCTTTTTGTCTGCTTTCTTCACTGTCCAGGTCTTGCATCCGTACATGGCAATTGGGAATACAGTGGCCTGAACGATTAGTGTTCAGTTGTATGTCTTAGCTCTTCAGTATCTTTTCCAGTTCTTTCATAGCTGCCCAACCATTTCAATTTCCTCATTGTCTAGACTGAAATTTTGTATTTCTTCTGTGGTCATTATTTTTGTTTTATTTATGTTCATCATCAGACCTGCCTTTGCACTTTCATCTTTGACTTTTCTTATTAACTGTTCCAATTCCTGAATGTCTTCTGCTAATATTATGGTGTCGTCTGCATATCTTAGATTGTTAATGTTGCTTCCTCCTATCTTAACTCCTCCTTTTTCTGATTCTAATTCTGTTTTTCCTATAATGTTTTCAGAGTATAAGTTAAACAAGTAGGGTGATAGGATGCAGCCTTGCCTGACCCCTTTGCCTATTGGGAACCACTCTGTTTCCCCAAATTCTGTTTTGCTGGTGGTCTCTTGTTCTTGGTACAGATTCCTCATCAGGACTATCCGATGTAGTGGCACCCCCATGTCTTTGAGTGCATTGCATAATTTTTTATAATCTATACAATCAAATGCTTTGCTGTAGTCTATGAAACACATGTTAATTCTTTTTTAATTCTTTGGTGTGCTCCATTAGCCATCTTATCTTTGCAATGTGGTCACTAGTGTTCCTTCCTTTTCTGAATCCTACTTGCACCTCTGAAATTTCTCTCTCCATGTATAGTTGGAGTCTATGCTGCAGAATTTTGAGCATTATTTTGCTAGCATGTGAGATTAGTGCTATTGTCCTATAGTTGCTGCAGTCTTTTGTATCTCCTTTCTTGTGGGTTGGCATATATATCAAGCATTTCCAGTCTGTTGGACACTGCTTTGTTTTCCATATTTGTTGGCATATTTCAGTTAGCACTAAAGTTGCATCTGCCTGTAGACACTGTAGCAATTCAATTGGGATATCATGTGTTCCTGGTGATTCATTTTTCCCCATTTCCTTTATTGCAGATTCGACTTCACTTCTTAGAATTCAGAGTTCATCTTCATATGGCTCCTCATTCCAAATATCATTCATTCCCTCATCTCTTTTGTATAACTCTTCTGTGTATTGCCTCTAGCATCTTTTTATTTCTTCTTGTTCCTGCATTATGTTCTCTTTTTCTCCATAGAGCATCCCTGCCCTTGGTTTGAACTTGGTTTTAATTTCTCGGATTTTTTTATAGAGGTCTCTCGTTCTTCCCTTTTGTGCTGGTGTCTTCTATTTCTCTACATTGGCCATTGTTGTGGAGACAGTGTCTCAAGGAAAATGTCCAATGTGGGTTTATACACAAGTGACCAGACATGAAAGGGTCACTGGCAGCCATAATGACACAGCACTATCCACCAGGTGCTGTGTCATAGGAAGTGACATCGGGTGATGGTCACAAGGTGCTGGAAAGCACTGAAATGGCTGCAAAACTGTAAAGTCACCCAGGTTGAGTGACAGGTGTCCAAAGGAAGAGGCAGGGCCAGAAGGCCACATGGAACCTTAGGTATATAGAGAGTTGCCTCAGGACACATGTGCGGGTTGATGTTGATCGAAAGTTGGGAATTGTTGCTGTGGATTGTGTATATAGCCTTGTACATAGAGGAACCAAGATTAAAGCCTCATCTGAGAGATGTCTGTCTATAGCAGGTGTAGGCAACCTTTCCCCTTTAAGGGCTGAGGGACTTCAGCTCCCAGAATCCCAGGAGCTATTGGTCAACATGGGACTATTGGCCAACATGGCTGAGGCTTCTGGGAGCTGAAGTCCCTCGGCCCTTAAAGGGGAAAGGTTGCCTACCCTAACAATTGTTGTATTTCTCCTTATTCCTGTGTGTCAAACGTTGGGCAGTTGTGTTCATACTTCTGGCTTTGTTCCTATCTCCCTTTGCTTTTGCTTTTCTTCATTCTTTTACTGCATGAAGTGTTTCATCTGTCATTCATTATTTCTTATCTCTCTTTTTGGCCATTGTTAGTGATTTCTTGAATTCATCCTTAATTATGTCTTTGACTTCTGTCCACAGTTCTTCAAGTTCCCAGTCGATTATACTCAATATTTCAAATCTGTTTATTATATTGTCATTGAATTCATCTGAAATGTAATTCAGGTCATATTTTGGTATAATGATAGTTTTTGCTTTCTTCTTCAACTTAACTTTGATTTTTTTTTTTTTTTTTAATGAGCAGTTCATGGTCTGTACCACAATCAGCTCCTGGTCTCATTTTGGCCACAAAGATAGACAAGGAAGTACTTTACCATTTTTTCAATTTAGTAAGGTGTACAGAAGTTAAAACACACAAGGATGGTTCCAGAATTTATATCCTATTCCGGTAGCTGTTCTTATTCTCTGTTACTAATTCTCTGTTACCTCTCTGGAGTGGAAGTTATGAATTATAATCACTTTTCCACTGTAATAGCTTACCATGATGATATTTACATTTGTTTCTTCATCAAAGAATGAAATGCAGACAGGTCAAGGTGTCAAAGCTGCTTCTCAAGATGGGGCCACAGCTTGAAGATAAAGTAAAACTCCATCAAATATGCTCACAGTCAGCTGCTTCTACAGATCTGCTCAGCAGCTACCCAGCTAAACTTTAATAAGTGAGCAGAGAAAGATCATGTTTCATGAGAAAAGGATCATGACATCTCTCTCTGAGTGTAACAGGATATGTTTCCTTGTTACCAAATGACACATTCACAGGTGCATGTGAACTCACAGGTGCAACCCAGAAATATAGAAATAACTTGCAGCAGTGTGTTGTGAACACCATAGACCAGGGGTAGGCAACCTTTTTGAGCTGTGGGTTGGGTTGCTGTCCCTCAGACAATTGGGGGGCCGAAGCACCAAAAATAAATAAATATTTTTTTAAAAAAATTAAAAAGTAAAAAAACATGCATGCACACTCTCTCAGCCCCAGAAAAGCCATGGCAAAACCCCTGTGGAGATTTTGCCAAGAAAACCCCAAGAACAAGTAATAACAATCATCAATATCATCATGGTGGGCAGCGGCGGAGGAGGCAGTAGGCGGCAGCAGTGGCAGGACTGGCCTGGGGCCGGTCCAAAGGCCTCGGGGGGGGGGCACATCCAGCCCCTGGGCCTTAGGTTGCCTACCCCTGCCATAGACCATACATTGTTATTTGTAAAAATGAGACAAGCACAGATTACAAAGACTGACCAAATTCCAATTTTCATATTCATATGAATACATTTAATATGAACTGGCTGAATTTTTAGCCCCTTCGTTAGTACACCCTGCTGAAGCTACATTTTGATAAGATGGAAGTTATAAACTGGTGGCTCTTAGGCCTGGGAAATGCCCTAGTTGTGGTTTCAGTCCCTTTGGGAGAAGTGTTGGATCCATCTCTATTACTGAAGACCCAGGTGGAATCTGTAACTTGGAATATATGTAGCCTGTTTTGACCTTCCCACTGAACTATTGCAGTGTGGGTTGCTGTGGTGGCAATAAACTGTTTGAAGTGCCAGCATGCATCATTTGGCCAATCGGTGATTGATGGGGGCAAAATACTCTTGGGCACTATGGCTACACTTCTGTAACCCCCCAAACCCAAACAGCCTTAGCCCTTCAAGGTTCCAATGGTGCCCTTAAGTCTGCAGCCCATCATGATGAAATCAGGGAATGAGGAATAGAAGCCACATTCACAATCCCATTCTAGTCCTCTAAACATCCAACCTAACATATGCATAGGATTACTAACTAGCAATGCTGAAAGCTGGTGATATTACTTGCAGGGTATAATTTTGTTCCTACCTTTAGCTATAATAAAGAAGTATATTAGACTTAAAAATTACTTGAATTTTGCATTTTGGGAACAATGAAATTCACACTTCTAAAAGGTACTTTGACAGAAAGTTCTCCATTAACAGCTCTGACAATGTGCTTATACCTTTACAAAAACACTCTTTAGATTTGTTTTATTTATTTACTTAATTCATTTATATCCTGTCTTTCTCCCAATAATGGGACTCAAGGCAGCTAACAATATATTTTAAAACAACATGGATTAAAACTATAAAAACCCATTAATCAAAAGATAAATATAAGTTATTTTAAAAGTGATTAAACAATTTATAAAGTTAAAACATTAAAATTCATTAAAAGATCATATACAAACCTTAAAAGCTGCACCATACCACATTGAAAGCTCATCTCAGTCTGGGTTTTTTTTTTTTACAAGTCTGTCAGCATAAAAATGTTTTAACCTGATGATGGAAGCAGACCATCCCGGCCTCCCTAGGGAAGGTATTCCAAACTTTGGGAGCAGCCACTAAGAAGGTCCTCTCCCTTGTTCCCACCAAATGAGCCAGGGAAGATGGGACTGAGAAAAGGGCCACTACAGATGATTACAGAGCTCTAAGGAGCTCATAAAGGGAGACATGCTCCTTAAGTAACCTGGACGCAAGACCTATAAGGCATTATATGCCAAAACCAGCACTTTGAATGGACCAGCAGCCAGTGAAGCTGTTGCAACAAGAGAGTTGTGTGCTTCCTTGTTGGCAATAGCAGAAGTCCTGTTTTTAGTCCAGTCACTAATTTATACACTCCAGGATTCCTTTGACATGCCATCATCCAAACTGCTGTGAGGAGACACAAATTGACATTCACTGTCATGGGAGACTGGGTGTCACATTAACTAAATATGGAATGATGAAGGGACAAAAATAAACAGAAAATATGAATGCAAACCATATATTTATAGAGGTATGAATGGTTTTATGGTACCTCTGTGCAAAAATAATATTTATTTTTAGTATTTGTATCCTATCTTTTGTTAGCTGGCCTCAAGATGGATTGCCTTAAAGGATCGCCAAGCAAATTTATGGTTAACAAAGTGGGTTGTGTGTGGATGTGTTGCTGAATAATATCTGGCAGGATGCACTCCATCAGTTTCAGGAGCTCTCAACATTAACAGAGGCCATATATATATATATATATATATATATATATATATATATATATTCTGCTTATTAAGGCATGGCAAAGCCAGAGAGATCAACGATCAACTGAATAAGAATGATATTGATTTGAGTTCTAAGCTAGCATTCAGAAACAGAATTAACATGAGCCATCAACAGTGTCTCCATGACCTCACTCTTCAGTACGGCATGATCTTGGATACGACTATCCACAACTGCGCCAGAATGCTACTTTCTGAAATAACACAAATGTCAACATGATGAACGACCAATTCTATAATGTTAACCCAAGCAAAAAAAATAAAAAATAAAAATCCAAGTGGGACATAAGACATCAAAACATAATGCTTATGTCACCCCTTTTTATCTTCCTAAGACCAGGGCAACAATATTTAATTGAACTGCTTTCCTTCACTAGTAAACAGTCCATTTATCAATGTTTAGTTTTATTGAGTTTAAAATTTTTACACCTGACAGCTTACTGGAAAGGGGTGTTGTTATTTTTTCAGACCTTTCTTATGCAGTTCAGTCAAATCAAATATGTTCTCCCTACACTGATGTCTTATTTTCCTACAGTTTAATAGATTATTCCTGAAGCTAGGCTATTTTTGACAGTGGTATTTATTACTATAGTACATCCAGGGCAGGCTCTTTGTGCACTCAAACACTCAGATCTCTTACTTCGTCTTGGTCAACTCTTAGGCAGCAGGTGCCAGGAAATGCAAGTCATAATGTATTGCCCAAAATGGGAAGCCAGTACGCACTTTCTATATATCCATCTCATCTACAAAGCACCATCTTGTGCCCTGAGGAATCTGTCATCTGAGGCTCTGGGGAGAAGATGGAAGTGTAGATAGACTGTGAGATGCATTTGTGGGCTTTCATTGAGAAGGCTGTCCTATTCCAGAATCAGTACCTGAGAGTTGATGGAGAAGAGAAGAAGGCTCCATTAACTTGTGTGATAATACTATACTGAGATGAAACACACTTTCTCACTTAGGAAATCTCCTGTTCAGGAGGCCAATGCATCTTCTTAGTGATATAAAGCTACTAAAAACATATTAGGTCAATATTTTGCAATTAAACATCATGAAACATGCAAAGTATAATTGAAATGTATGCTCCTTTGCCACTGAACATGCTCAGGACTTTAACAGCACATATGAAAGAAGAAAGGAATACCCATATTAACATGCATGAAGGAGAAGAAAAATATATAATAAAGCAAAATAAAATAAAATAAATCCAAAGGAAATTAAATAAAAATGTTAACTGATGATAGAGCCTACCAAACCCATTCAATTTTCTTTTTACACTACAAGCTGTACTTTCCAAACTTCAGGAAAAGCAAAACTAACTATTCAGATCAATTCATAACACTTCCCACTGTCAAATTCCCCCACAAAGTAAACAGCCTGTACAGTAGAGTGAACTACATGCTTGTCAAGTTATGCCAGACATTTTGAACATCTGCTCACCCATTTAGGGATTCATTTAGAGAGGCCCTGAACATTCACTTTTTATACTTAGATGTTTCTCTTTCAAGACCAGTCATCAATCTATGTCAGTATTTAATTTTGTCTTCTTCTTCTTCTTTTTTAAATATTGTCCTTGCACATTTTCATTCTTATTTTATATTTTACATAGTACTGGCAGTAGTGAGGAATCCCAAACTGAGATGGGATGATTCAGATTCAGCAGATGTTCAAACTGATGTGGGGGTTCTCTGAATAGGATATGTGTGAACACCCTTGAAGATAAGTTAGCACTTTTGGTTCAGATGGATAAAGAGACACAAAACTGAAGCATTTCCTCCTAAGTTTGGAAAGAAGGAATGAAGACCAGGTTGGGGAAAGTAAGGAGGAATAAGACAGAGTGTAGTTTTATGACTGGCAACTGGAGTTGTTAGTTGTCAGTCGTCAGTCAACTATAGTCAAAAGTCAACAGCAACTGTCAGCTGCCAGTCAACTTTATTGGCAACTATAGTTCCAAGGAAATACTCTGCTCCAACTGTGGCTGGTGTGAACTGAGGGTCCTTACACTACTGACACATTACCATTCTCTCTAGTATCCATTTCTGCTCAAGAAATAGCAAGCCAACTCCTTGGCATGAAATCTAACACTTCACTTCCAAAAATGACTGCCAGGCACACTGTTGCTATTGACTTCTGGGACTGTAGAGTTCCTGAAGGAAGACAGCTTGTCCCACTGCTGGGTCAGGCTCAATTGATACCATAGTTGTCATAAGAATGAAAATTACAGGTACAAGGCTATAGGCTCTGGTTAGGTCCAGGGCATTAAGCATCACTGGTTCACATCAGGCCAGATTATGGGTGTCAGACCTGGCTGGCTCAGGAGTGTCAGGTCCAGCCAACTCAAGAGTGGGACCTGAATCTGACATCTCCATTACTTGTTCCTTCATTACTGAATTTATGTCCACAGCACTACTGTATTCTTTAGACATGCTAGTGGTTTGGTTTACCAGGGTCTCTAACCCCAATGCTTTGGGGCAAGAACATATCACATAACTGACATAGTATTTATTAGAATTTCTTTCCAAGGTGCATGGATGTTTTAGTGTAAATTTATGAGACCTGAAATGGTCTCTCTCTCTCACACACACATACACACACACAAAATGGTGGATGTTCAACTTTATGTTCCACATCCATTACTAAACCTTGTCCGTTTGCACTTGTTGTGGCCAACTGAATAGAAAATAAGCAAAGTATTAAAATGTTTCTATTCATCAAAGTCTTAAACATTCTCATTCTATTATCAAGGAATAATCAATATAGCTCAGGGGTCGGCAACTTTTTTTGCCGGCAGACCAGGAGGGGGGGAAATGGTGCTGGGGGCATGCGGGCAGGTGCATGCACACGACTCCCACTGTCGTGCCCGTGCGTGCGTGCGTGCGTGTGTGCGTGGGTGGGTGGGATGCCATTTTGGAAACCAAAATGGCATCTTGCATCGCGCGTGCATGCGCACGATGGCGGGACGCCATTTTGGAATGCCCAATGGTGCCGTGCGCATGCTCACAACACCGGCACCGTTGGGTGTTCCAAAATGGCACTCTACATCGCATGCATGCGCGCAAGACATGGGACACCATTTTGGAATGCCCAATGGTGATGGCGCCGTGCAAATGTGCATGGCGCCGGTGCCGTTGGGCATTCCAAAATGGCGCCCACCATCGTATGCATGCGCGCGAGAGCATGGGTGCCATTTGGGTGTCCAAAATGTCGCCCGCACTTGCACACGAATGCGCATGACAGCGGGCGCCATTTTGGAACACCAAACGCTGGTGCTGTTGGGCATTCCAAAATGGTGGCCGCTGTCGTGCGCATGGGTGCACAAGCCCGGGCGCCATTTTGGACACCAAAATGGCACTCGCACACAGCGCGGCAACGGCAGCGCGCGTTAGCTTTTTCTGCATTTCTACCTACTTAACTTTTTCTGTATTTCTGTTTGAAACAAACCACACAAGGAAGGTGTGCCTTGGTGTAAAGCAGATTCATGCTCCAGAAGACTCCTGGCAGCATGATTCTTTTTTAAAACAAGACGTACTCTCACAATGCACCTTGTTTTTTAAAAAATCATTTCAGAAAAAAAGGAACACCTTTGTCCTTAACACTAACATTTAGACTGAACTCACTAGGGCTCACATCTAAGTACACATGAAAAAGATTGTACTGTAATGTACTGAAAAGTATCATGGTTCTATCTCCAGTCTGGATTATATACCTGACAATTTTTTAATACTTATGTATGTGAGACAACTAATCATATTTATCTCTTGCACCAAACTCAGGACAGCATGTCTGTTTTTACATGCTTCCACTTATCAAAGTGATATAAACCAGGAATGAGACTGCTTCACAGTACTGATGGCATTAGTATAATGCTGATTGAAAAACATGTGATATCTTTGTATAACTCACATAGTAAGACTCTGCACTTGGCCAAAAGAGCTAGATGTAGGAGTTCCTTCCACTTTGTTGTTATTTGCTCTGGACTTGCAAACTTGGAGTTACAAATTCCTTGATGAAGGCTATCCACCTGTAGTACACTCTTACTCTTTTCCTGCTGCCTTCTGCCTTGCTGTCTTTTCTAGTGAGTCATGTCTTCTCATAATATGACCAAAGTATGACAGTCTCAGTTTAGTAATCTTAGGTAGAGTTCAGGCTTGATTTACTCTTTGACCCATTTATTTGCCCTTTTGGCAGTCTGTAATATCTGGAGAACTGTACTCCAACACTATATTTCAAATGAGTTGATTCTCTTTCCATCAGCTTTCTTTACTGTTCATCTTTCATAACCAAGGACAGGTTAAACCTGTTAAGCTTTATAGAGGTTTTTGTGTGTGTTGGGGGGGGGGGTCACTGCTGAACTCAAACTCTTTTATTTCTGTATGAAGTTTTGATATTATTTGAAAGAGATTTTTTATATTTGCATTCCTATCAATAGTCGTTCTTATTGTAGTTGATTTTCAAGCATGTCATTTGCTATTTTGGCCTAAAAAAAACAAAAACTCCAGACAAACCTTGGCTGAATAAATTTAAACAAGACCAGTTTCAACTCTTATCCACAACATTTCAGAGTAACCCAAGAATATCACATAAATTCTTCATGTAAGAGCTAGTGGCAATTTATGAAGCCGGATTAAACACCATGACTGAACACACTATGGCAGCATTGTTGCCATTAAATATGCAAAGGCACAAAACACACAATATGCCAAAGAACAACAGCAGGAGAAAGAGTCCAGCCCCTCCCCTAGAGTTTCACAACAAAGGAATGTGAAAGTCTGGAACATTCCTCTAGGAAATACTAATGAATCAAAGTTTACTAGTTCAGATATCCCCTTGGTGTAAACTGAAATAGTGCAGCAGATGTGAAACTGAGATTATGTAATTTAGTACTTTTGAAGAGCAATTACTACTCGCCCTCAATGCACATTTTTCTTCTTTCCTTTTTATCTCTCTGTCAATATAGTTTTAAATGAAGTTTTATTTTATTGTGCTTCTTTGTTCTGTTATCAAAGTAAGGGCTATTCAAACCTGTGTAGAGCCAGGTCCTTTCACACATTTTATGATAAAGTGCTTAAATGGCAGAGTTATGTTTTACACAGCACAATCTTATACGTGATTACTTGACAGTAAGCCTTGTTTGTACAGTGGTATATAAGTGCTATGTTTACTCACACAGGTAAGTGTATAAAAGATTGATGCTTAACGCAATTCATTCACAGTTACTAGAAAATAAGTCTCATTGAACTAAATAAAAATTACTCCCTCCAATGAGACATATATAGGGGTCAAGTTACAATCCTATGCACACTTCCCTCAAAATAAATTGCTTCTAATTAATTTAATAATTTTTAAGGGGGGGGGGGAGGAGGGATATTGTTTGTTGTTTTAAATGATTGTAATTTTATAATTTTACTGTTCACCGCCCAGATTGGTTCTCCACTAGGGCGGTATATAAATAAACTATATTATTATTATTATTATTATTATTATTATTATTATTATTATTATAGCATGCATAGAATTTGGTAATATTTAGTAAGCTGTCTTTTCACAGGCCACACTAATTGGTTGTCCATTTATTAGTGTATTGGCTACTCTGACCACAAGCTTTTATTCACTTGCTGCCTACCTGGAGAGACTAGACATTGAATCTGGGGCCTTTTTCATGTGAAGGGTAAACTGTCATCTCTTGAGTTATGCTTTCACCCCATGTAATACTTCCAGGTGGTGAAACTTGAGTTACCAAATGTTGTTTGTCTTGGAATTGTAACTGCTGTGACTCTTTCTAGAGGAGAAGTATTGACTGGGTATTCCTTATCCTGCATATCATTCATACCTATCAAACTTTATTGTTGAGAAGGGGCATAGCTATCTCCTGTCACAACAGACATTTCTTTCCTTCTCTCATGAACATACAACAATAAGCCTTTTACTTGAGGTACACAAGGTCCATGGCTTCATCCTTGAAGCACTGCTATCCTGCCAATGATTTCGCTATTATACAAATAAATTACTTCTTTGAAGTACCAATATTATTTTCTTTCTCTGTAATGTGTGCATTCATTGGCTTTTTCACCACAAACATATGAAACATATGAATTGTTAAAAAAATTTATACTGGACAGGTAGAGATGATGGCCTGGACCCCTGTCCGTCTGGAATCAAACCTCACTTCAGAAGTAGAAACTGAAAGTTGTACTTAATGCACTCTCCCCACCCCCATCCACTGACAAATAAATGGTTTCATTGATGAGAGCAATCAGGGCTTAAATGTCTTGCCTACTTCCACTGAATGGAGACCTGACAAACTGGCTCAGACTGATTGTCAGAACTCATGTTCTACATGTTAGTTCTGCCATGTATGGTTCTTGGTTTTCATGTTTTATGTTTCTCTTATTGGGGGGTTGGTGGTGTATTTTATGTTTCTCTCATTGGAGGGTGGTGATGTACTTTATGTTCCTCTTATTATTTGGTATGCTTGCTTTTGCTAGAGACTGTAGGTGCAGGTGGCTTGTTATCGCAGTGATGTAATCTTGGAGAAGTCAGTGCATAGCTTTGCTAGCAGAGCTTAGCAGTTTGGAATGTGGGAGCTGGCTGGGATAGCTTGGTAGCATTTGGGTGAGGAAAGAGGCGTCTGGAGGGTGGATTGGTTTATGGGAATAGTGGATTTGAGGTGTTATAACAGGGGTAGGCAACCTAAGGCCCGGGAGTCAGATGCGGCCCCCCGAGGCCTTTGGACCGGCCCCAAGCCAGTCCTGCTGCCACCGCTGCCGCCGCCCCCCGCCATGATGATATTGATTGTTGTTGTTATTACTTGTTCTTGGGGTTTTCTTGGCAAAATCTCCACAGGGGTTTTGCCATGGCTTTTCTGGGGCTGAGAGAGTGTGCATGCATATTTTTTTACTTTTTACTTTTTTAAAATTATTAATATTTATTTATTTATTTATTTTTGGTGCTCCCCCCCCCCCCCAATTGTCTGAGGGAACAGCAACCTGTCCCCCGGCTCAAAAAGGTTGCCTACCCCTGTGTTATAATATACTGTTTGTGCAAGTTGGGGCAGTTCCAACTTAAACACTGAATTGGTGAATTTCTGGCTGTGTGACTTCAATAAAGCTTTGTTTTGTTTCATCATACAAGACTCATTGATTGTACATAGTTTCTGAGTCCCCCTGTTCTGACACTGATACATCTTCCATTGTGAGGTATTGTGCAGCTTCCAGAGATGCTGGGAAACTCCTCTGGATTTGAAAGATGGTAAATGTCTATAAATGATTGGCTTTGTCTTCTGTGTGCTGCTCCAAGACCATTTGAGAGCCATTACCAGTGCCCAGAGGACACATTCACACCTGCTGTTTTGTACAGAGGCACAAGCTTTGCATACATCACTTTAGGCACGTTTTTGTTTTTTGAATCCTTCATAGAACAACAATGAAGTCATGTTTTGCCCCACACAGATGCATTCCCTTCACTTTAGGAGGCAGCCTCCAAGTTAGGAAGAGGCCAAAGACAGTGACAGAGATAGAGATTGACAATCTCTCTCCTTCTGAGACCTGCCTCCCTACTCTGCTGTCCATTAATCCAGACACCTCTTCACATTGGATGGTGAGATAATCCATATGGGTGTTTTATTCTGTAGTTCCTTAAATTTAGCTACACCCATCTTTAGATGTTCCTTAAATTTAGCTACACCCATCTTTAGGACTAGAGTTTTAGCAACTGTGCTGTCCCCCCCTCCTTTTTTAACTTTGAGATTGCTTTCATTAAACAAAGACTTTTCTGTTAGTTTTTGCTTGTTGAAAGATTTTTGCATTCTCTTTCCAAACTCAGATAGATAGGGATTTCCTGCATACAAACTCTCCTATATTGCTCACTCATTCAAACTAACCATGTGATTTAGGTCACTCTCCCTTTGGAACTAACATTCTCTCAAAGACTTTCTCATGAACTGTTGGTTTTCCATCTTTTTCTTCTCTCAACTTTCTTTGGAAAGATGGTGAGATAAAGATTTCTTTTTACCTGAACTATTCATTAGCTATATTAGATCTAGCCTTTTATGTAAATATAGATTAAAGCCATTAGTAAACATTTGTTTGAACTACAAGCTACTTGTGTTGTTTTCGGAGTCAGTCTCAGCATGGTTAGACAAAGGCACATTTCTGCTAATCTACTAATTTAAAGCTAGACTCTAAGAGGCTTGGCTTTGACATTTTTGATATTGAAATATTTTTGTTTCCTTTACAAAGGCTGAAGCCTTAGGAAACTTAATTACCCTACACTGCTGCTATCTTTTTCTGTCTTTATAATAAAGAAATAATTGTTTTTGCTGCAAAATCAGCTTGTCCTCAACCTGATTTTTTCCCTTCTATTCCTCTCTCATTTGGAATCATTCTGGTTAATCATCTGTTGTTGTTTTTTGTTGTAAGTTCTGTAAAGTTCTGTAGAGAATTAGTGTCCCATGCATTGCTTTTAATAATCCTTTAACCATAAGCCTATTGTGAAGCACACTTTGTTCTTTTCTTTCATTTGTGGCCTCACCATGGACTCCTTTTGTCCCACAGCTGCCACCACCCTATGCAAAGAGCCACTCCTTCACCAACCTTCTCTTCTAAATCTCTTTGGTATAACCTATCTTGTATAAGGTTTAGTAGCATGGATATTCATTTACATTGTAGACAAGTGTTTATTTACAGTAAAAGTAACAATGTTTCACTTGGTCTTGCTGCACTTGTTATAATTGGTTACAGTTACAAACAATAATACTCTAAAACACTCCTTTCCTTGGAACTCTTTCAATTACCCCCACAGGACACAATTAGCCCTTCTTTGGGTACCTTTACCACTATTTCTTAACCAGCCTCTAAGGCAGGGGTAGGCAACCTTTCCCCTTTAAGGGCTGAGGGACTTCAGCTCCCAGAATCCCAGGAGCTATTGGCTAACATGGGACTATTGGCCAACATGGCTGAGGCTTCTGGAAGCTGAAGTCCCTCGGCCCTTAAAGGGGAAAGGTTGCCTACCCCTGCACTAAGGCTATCAATACCCCTCAGGATATTCTCTTTATTAACTCCCTCACTTGGAGTTTAGTATGGCTATTAGGCCCCTCTCTTCTGGACCTTAACACTCTTCCCCTCTGGAGCCTTCCCCACCAGACCCTCACTCTCTGGAATCTAAACCCTATCTGACTTCCACTGTTCCTAATGCAATTTCCCCCTTACAGCCCAACACTCTATTGGCTGTTGCCAGCTCAGTTCTGATTGGTTGTCACCAGGGCTGGCTCTAACCTGCCTTCTCTCCTCATCTATGGCCAAATCTTAAAGTAAATGTATTTGTGCCCATACCTCCAGTTTCTGAAAGGTTCAGAATGAGTAAATCTTCTCAGGATAAACTCCACATTGTTCCACAGTGCTGCTTGTGTACATCTGTGTCTCTTTTTTCATCTGTGAAATGTTGAAGGGTATAGGAAAATCCATGCCTATCACTCAAAATCTGGGTCTACCAGGAATGGCAATAGTGGTGATTAGAATTATCAAATACCTAAGGCTACTCCATCAGGCTAGTGGACTCTGCTTCATATGTCAAGTTAACTGGTTTTTCAGGCATGCTGTTTCTCAGACCTCATACCAACCTGTGAAATGTATTTGGCACAGAGTGCTGAGCTGACCAACAGTGATGTTAATGGCTGCTCAAAGAGTGTCATGTGGCTGCAGTATCTGTAGCTATTTGCTGTGACTGTCAAAAGTGCAAATTCCATTTTCCAACACAGTTTAGTGTTCACTGTATCAGATTAACCCCAAACCATGCTTGTCTACTACCCAGGACATTAGGTTAGTTCTTGCTTGTAGACAGAATGATCAAGTGAATGAATTACTACCCTACATGGCAATAAAGATAACAGTTTATTTCACAGTATCCGATGGTTCTATGAGTAGGAAGGACTGGAGATCATTGAGCTTTTCTTCACTCTAATCTCCCCCTTAGGCAGCACCCTGTGATTTCAGACAGATTTTTAGGTGTTTGGAAGCTCCAAAACAACATGGGCTGGCTATTGGAGAGTGAGAAGGGCGAGTTTATCCAAATTAGGCAAAGGCAATTCACATAAAATATTTTCCTCTTCTCTACCAGCACAATACTAACAGTTCATCTAGGCCCCCAACTGTAAAGGATCTTTTTGATAGATGCTTGGGGAGGGGAGGCTAGTCAATTGCACAAGCTTTCTTCCTCTTGTAGTACCATTGGATGCACTCCATAACAGTATTTTCATGTGTATTAAATATAAAAAACAACAACCCAACAACAACATAATCCCTTATAAGATCACAGAATCTAGGACCTAGATAATATGCCTACAGAGTTCCTATTTTAGAAGATCCTATTTAGGTCTGCCTAAATGACCTGGAAGTCAGGTAAATATATTGCTCTGCTGTCACTTGTATCTCCAAGCAAATTTATGAAAATACATCAAAATGTGTTATGTAACAATATACATTTCCATTTAATGTTTCATTATTATTATTTTCTAATTAAATTTTATTGAGTTTTTATAATAAAACATATAACTTGTATAGAAAGACAGCAACAACAACAACAACAACAATTAACTACAAGGGCCAAGGTATGTATCAGATGAGTAGTTATTCTGCAGCAGAATCAAAAAATTCATTCTCAGCAAGAGCCAAAAAGTCTGGCTTGTCAAGGTGTAGAGTGTCTGTCTAAAGATCTATCTGTGAAGTTGGAGGTTGGATCTGGTGGGAGTGATGATTAACATAATCAATAAAGATCATCTAGTCTTCTTGAAATGTGTCAGTTCGTTTGTGGCTAATGCAAAACCTCATCGTAGCAGACAGTTTCTCCATCAACCATATATCCCACATTCTAGACAACCAGTTCTCAATGGAGAGGTCACCTGACTTTCAACATTTGGCTAATTCTAATCTGGTAGCAGTAATAAGAAAAATTATCAGTTTCCCATGTTTCAAATTAGAATTAATTATAACAAATATGGAAAACAAGAGCAAAATTGGACAGAAATTTACAGTTCGATCAGTGATACATGGAATTTGATAGAGAACTGCATCACAGAATTTTCTCACTTTAGGACATTTTATCCACACATGCATTTAAGAGCCTCTACATTTGCAACCTGTCCAGCAACCCGGAGAGAGTGTTTTAACCATTTTAGACAATTTTACAGGTGTGAGATACCATCTGTGGATGGTTTTCAAAGTATTCTCCCTTCACAGATGCTGAACAGGATTTGTATGGAGGTGAAGACCAAATATGAGCCCATGCAGTTTCTGAAATTGTGGTTTTAAACTCTTCTTGCCAAAATGAGTGCATATATTGGCCTTTCGCATACATGTGTTGCAGGAGATGTTTGTAGATAGCTGACGTCATCCCTTTAGTATGAGAAGCAGAACTCAAATAAAAGTTTTCAAAAAAGGAGATAAGATGTGGAGATTCTCCTGCTGATGCTAGGCGTGATGCAAAGGAAGGAATTTGGTGTATTTGAAGCCAGGTAATGCTAGTTTGTTGTAGGGAAGTTTTAATTGGTGGACTTTGATAATCCACCAGAGAATAGGTCCAAGGTGCAGTAGAATCCACATCTTCTCAGTAACCTTATTCGTGGGAATTAATCAACTAAACCATGGATCGGGGCCACAGCAACCGCACGCCGTGTCCCCGATTCTCCCTTTTGCCACCCCTGAAAGAGCGGCAAAATGCAGCTCCTTTCAAGGATGGCAAAAGGCCAACCTAAGAGCCAGCATGTGGCTCTTTAGCACCCTTTCCAGTGCAGCATGTCAAAATGCTGCACCAGAATGCAGTCCTGATGCTGCACGCCATGGGTAATGGCACACGGCGTCAGGACAGCATCAGCGTGGGGTTGGGGTGACCAGTGTGCGGCTGCCCCACCTCATCCCATCTTTGCCTCCAGGCAGCCCTTTGGGCTGGTCTACAGAGGCCCTAAGTGAGAAAGAGGATTCCCCAAAAAAGGGGGGGGGTTAATGGGAGAGGGGTCTTGAGCTAGTATGTATTTTCATTTATGCCAGATGAGTTTGGAGCTAGATACAAATGGATTCAATAATGTACTAATTTTCTGTTTTGAAGTTTTAGTGGACTTCATATTATAAACTTCTAGATTTACCCATCTGGTAGCTCTGTTGTCCTTAATTAATTGAATAGTTTGGCTGAGTTGGAAGGCCTGGAAATCACTGTTAAACAAACCTATTCACCCAGATGAACTCAAAAAGTTTTCATCAACAACCAACACCACAAGGTTGCACTTTATGCTGAAGATGTGTTGATTTTTTTTTATTTCCCTCAGAATTATCATTTCTGACTCTAAAAAAAGACAATTGAGTCCTTTGGTAGTTATTCAGATCTAAAAATTAACTTTAACAAATTCACATTAATGGCTCCAAACACTTCATACCAACAGAAAAAATCCTGGCAGGACTTAATGGGCTTGCAACCTCGTCCCTCAGGTTCTTTCTATTTGGGAATAATAATCATGAAAGATATCCAGCAGCTCATACCCAAAATTATAACCTGGTAGACACATGGATGCTATGTAAATTTAAACAATGGAAGGCTTTAAATTTTTCCATCCCTGGCAGGATTGCATTAGTCAAGATGTTCATGATCCCACAGCTCTTTTTTCTGTTTTAAACAATCCCATTGACACCTACCCCATCTAGATTCAAGAAATGGCAAAATTAATTGATTAATTTATTTTCAATAAAAAGAGACCTACATTCCCAAAATCTACTAGTCAGTTTCATTATTTGAAGAACTTATATGTATAAAAGAGTCACTTATAGCTCATAAATGTGTAAAAAAATTAAAAGACTATCTAGTAGAAATAACCTTGTTTTCCTATATGGTCCCTCCCTCCTTCCCTCCTTTTCAGTATAACAGATGGGAAAGAGATACCTCCACATAGAAGCATGTGGGTAGAAGATGCTATTTTGTTATTTAAAAGTCAGCTTTGACTTATAACAATTTTGTCAATGAGAGACTTCCAAATGCCACAGTCATCAACTGTCTGTCTCATGTCTTGCTAGTATGGAACCTTGATTTTCTTTATTTAATCAATCCACTTGTAGTGCAAGTTTCCTATTTTCATACTTCCTTTCATTTTGCCAAGCATCGTCACCATCTTTTCTAATGAGTCCAGTCATCTCATGATGTGTCCAAAGTATAACAGCCTCAGTTTTGTCAATTTGGCTTCTAGTGAGAATTCAGGCTTGATTTGTTCTCCAGGCCACTGATTTGTCATTTAGTAGCCCATAATATCCATACAACTTTCCTTCAATGCTACATTTCAAATGCATTGATTTTGTCCCTGTCAGCCTTCTTTCCTGTTCAGCTTTCAGAATCATGAGTAGTATACCTGTGTAGCTCCTGTCAAAAATGATTTATGACCCTTTGATGGGCGTGGCTAAGGATGATTTATGACCTGTCAAAATTGATTGATTGATGACCTGTCAAACTGGTGGGCGTGTCCCTCCCTCCCCTGGAAATACTAAGGTGGGACATCCTGTCCACGTGACCCCCGGTTTTCCAATGAGCGCCCCCTTTGATTCCACGTGACCCTAACAGGCCAATGGTGTTTTCTGATTGGTCCCCATGAGAGTCACGTGTCCCTAACTGGCCAATGGTACTAGACTTCCCAGAGCTGCCATTTTAGGCATGCCCAGACAAGTTCTGTGAGACAATATGGAGACACCGAGGCGTTTTGCTGCAGCCCGGAGAATCCAACCCAGAAAGATAGAATCCTGGCCAGATAATTATGAGAGGCCTGTGGCATTGCCAACACCCATGAATATGGCTGAGAACTCACTTTCTAATAAAGAGAATTGTGTACCAAAGGAAGACTCCCAAAGTGGCCCTGAGAATGCTTCAAGGCAGGTAAAAATCCAAATTCAAAACATGTTTTTGTATTTGAGACCCCAGTGATAGAGATCCAAAGCAATAACCAGTGTTTTTTTTGTTTTTAACATTACAGAGACCTGGAACAAACAGTACTCAAGATGCTGCAGAAGATGGTCCTTGCAATTTAGGTTTGCAGAACCTGACCTCACAGGTGTGTGTGTGAGCCTATGTGGATAATCATCATAAAAGCCTGTTGTTCTATAGAACATCTTCTTAAAATCGGTTTTTATTTTAATATTTAGGAATCTCACGTCAGAATGCAGTGGAGCACAGGCCTTGAAGAATTGCCAGCCCCTCCTTCGGAAAGATGGTGTACTATGAAATCTATCACGAGAATCATCATTTTTGTCATCATAAGAAAACTCGTTGATGCAGAATTACTAAAAAATTGTCATGCCTGTGGATCTGAAGCACAACAATCATTAGAAAGTCATACTTGTATAAAAGAGGATAAGAAAATACTTTCTAAATATGTGAGAGAGATAGCCAGTAAAATCTGCTTTAAAAACTTAATACATATGATCATTTTTGTATCCTATAATTTAAATAATCTTATTCTGACCAAAAAAAGTCTTGATGATATATTAAAAACTATCATGTGTTTAAGAAAATCTGAAAAAGCTATAGAAGTCTTAAAATCGTTATTGAAGATTTCAGACAAGCAAATGTTACATTATGTTGAATCTGTAATTAAAAGAAGTCAAATGTCTATGATCTGTAAAAAGTGAAGATATGTACTTTTTAAAAATTTGCAAATAAAGGCTTTTCTGACAAAAAATATTTCTCTTTATTCTCCTATCCTAAATTTAGCAAGAAGGAATTTATTGCCCTGGTTTTGAAGTCACAACACTCTTTTAAAAAGGCTGTGTGTAGAATCATGACAACGAATGTTTATTTTGGAGACCTGCATCAGAGACTAGAGAATTTATGGCACTATCTGGGTTTAAGAAAGATGAAAGGATCTGGTTTTCTGTGAATTTTGCAATGTTAGCAGAGGGTCAGTGTAATTAAAAGGAGGCATCTTTCTATCACCTATAAAGAATCAAATCTATGTTCTGATTGTCTTATAAGACTCTTTCAAAGCTGCAAATAAATACTATGTTCTACATAATGGCTATGAATGAATGAAACTAAATAGGGTTTAAACGGAACCAGATCTGTTTTTGAGGTCTGAATAAGATGCTAGGGAATTCAGCTCCCTATCTGAAGTTTAAAACAGATGAAAGGTTTGTTAGGTCTGGTTATTCAGATAAAGTTGTGTAGAATGATGACAACGATTGTTTTTTCGTGATGCCTGTATCTGGTTTTAGAACTCTTCCTGACAAAAATTATTTCTCTTTATTCTCCTATCCTAAATTTAGCAAGAAGGAATTTATTGTCCTTTGACCTCACGACAAATGATGTCTGGTTGTTCAGATAAGGATGCTCTGTTAAAAATTTTTCCCCTGTCTCTGGTTTTGGAAATTTTTCCCCCCTGAGGGTCACCAGAAGTTCATTAGCCTTTAAAAAGACATTTTTCTATGATTTGGCAAGAATAATACTTAGATTTCTCTCAAATAAAGGCTTTTTGCAGTGAGACTGATATTGGAAGGGGTCAGAGATGAAATGCCATCAGTGTGCATTATCAATATGAGCCCCTTGAAGCTGCCACAGGCTGAAGGAAAATTATGTGAGATTTAGGAATGTTTTTGAATGCAGGGTTAAGTATTTATTCTGTATAGTAGAAACCCTAGCTTGCAAGTAAAATTAAATGATTTACATATGTCTATGAGTTGTAAAGAATTAATAACAAGTACTTTGTGTCTTATAACATCAAAGCCACAAATAAAAGAAAATTTCTTTATTTGTCTATAGGCACCCTCTACTTTCTGAAACACCATTTCAGTAATATATTTGGGGGCTAATACATATATCTATTTTTCAACTGGAAATGCAAATGTTCATAAATTGTTCATGTAAGTTGAGGAAATCATTTTACTATTTCCCCCCTTGCTATAAGAAATTTTAAAAGACCCCATCAGTTAAGGAATTTATTGCCCTACATTGGAAGTCACGACAAATGACTTTTGAAAAAGGCTGTGTGTAGAATCATGACAATGGATGTCTGTTTCTGAGCTCTGTTTTTTAAGATAAGAATACACAGGATGTATAATTTTTAGTCTGTTCTGTGAGATAATATTGGTAAAAGAAGGGTCCAAAATCCTATAAAAGAAAGACTTTTCTCAGCAAAATTTCAACAGCCAGGGGTGTCCTGCCTATGACTTCAAAAGCAGATAAGTATGATATTTTCATTCTCTGTGTATTTTCATTAGTTATCTCTGTTCATGTCTAAAAATATTTGTTGCTTCTCTGTGTAAAAATATTTTTCAGTCACTGTCTTCTTATTTAAGTGCTGCTTTTAAAAAGGTCTTGTTCTTCATTCCATGTCTCTGTGTCTGGGGCCCTCTTGTCAAAAGTTTTTATTAAAATGTGTTTTAGTTATCTCTGTTCATGTAATAACTCTAAAATAAATAATAGACAGGCTTGTGTAAGAATATTGCACTGCGGTGTGTTTAGTTTCAAGAGTGCAATGTGTTAAGCCTGCTATTTTGTGTAAGGAAGATCTCTCTCTCTGATATTATTATTATTATTATTATTATTATTATTATTATTATTATTATTATTACATGTGTTCCTGGTTTTATCTGTGTTTGAATTTTAAAGACATATTTAACATGTCAGAACATTTTGCTCTCTGATTCTGCTTTAAAAAAGCCCTTGCTTTTGATTATTAGTATTTTCTTGTTTAAATGTGTTTGCTGTCTGTCTCTTTCTCTGTTTAAAATATTTGTCATTTGTTTTTCTTGGCCATGGTTTTTAAATAATAATGTTTTGCTTCTCTGGATTTAAGTTCTGCTTAACATGAACTTTAGGAGGTAAATACTCAACAGTTATGTACTGCATGATTAATTTTGGTTTCCCTCTGTGTAAAATATTTTCCCTTCTGAGAGACACACGCCCCTCTACTGTCAAAATCATTCATTGCCCCTACATGTTCTGTTATCAATTAGTCAGAATTCTCAATAAATCATAGCTAGGAGTGTGTGATTTTTTTCTTGGGTTATCAAATAGCTATTGCTGTATACATACCCCACCCCCCTGTTGCACACAGTCATTGTCCAAAATCACATTGTTATTTTGTTCCAATCTATCACTGCGCATGCTCTTTGGGGGTGTTTAGCAACATGTCTCAACATGTCTGTTCCTTAACATTCATGACTACAGCCGCCCCTTAGATTGCTCTTTCTAAAAATGGTGCATATGCTTTTTAGATTTATCTCAATACTTCTGAGACAAACGTTTGGCAACAAAAGGCATGGCATCTAAACATATTGGTAAGATGTTTTAATTTTTACTTTAGGGTTATCATGAAATAATATGATCCTTTTATAACAGCCCCCCCCCTTTCTATTAGGAGCAGGCTTACCAAAGGCTGTGAGGCATGTGGACAGTGAAGACCAGGATTTTGGTAATATGCATGTATATATTATTTTGTTGTGTTTCATAAGAGAAGGGTGATTTTAAAAAAAAATGGCTCACCTTTCTCTATCTTTGCAGTGGGAAATTCCTTGATGTCAAATGGAAATAAAAGAGATGATTGTGGTATTATTAACAATATCTTGCATTTAAAATATTTTAGTTACCATGGATTGTATTATTATTAATATTATTATTTATAATTGCTCTATCAGCAGGAAATTCAAAGGACATGGACAAGAGAAATTATCAGGAGGGGGCTGTGAAGACTGTTGAAAATAAAAGAAAGATTTCTGGTGTGTATTGTAGTAGTATACCTGTGTAGCTCCTGTCAAAAATGATTTATGACCCTTTGATGGGCGTGGCTAAGGATGATTTATGACCTGTCAAAATTGATTGATTGATGACCTGTCAAACTGGTGGGCGTGTCCCTCCCTCCCCCGGAAATGCTAAGGCGGGACATCCTGTCCACGTGACCCCCGGTTTTCCAATGAGTGCCCCCTTTGATTCCACGTGACCCTACTCCCTGGCCAATGGCTGTTCTGAACCACGTGTCCGTAACTGGCCAAGGGTGTTTTCTGATTGGTCCCTATGAGAATCACGTGTCCCTAACTGGCCAATGGTACTAGACTTCCCAGAGCCGCCATTTTAGGCATGCCCAGACAAGTTCTGCGAGACAATATGGAGACACGTGACCCCCGGGTTTCCAATGAGCGCCCCCCTTTGATTCCACGTGACCCTAACAGGCCAATGGTGTTTTCTGATTGGTCCCCATGAGAGTCACGTGTACCTAACTGGCCAATGGTACTAGACTTCCCAGAGCCGCCATTTTAGGCATGCCCAGACAAGTTCTTCGAGACAATATGGAGACACCGAGGCGTTTTGCTGCAGCCCGGAGAATCCAACCCAGAAAGATAGAATCCTGGCCAGATAATTATCACGGGCCTGTGGGTTTTACTGACCCTCCCGTACCATTGAATATTAAACCTAAAAAGGAAGCTAAAGAGCCTGAAAAGACAGCCGACATTATGGATTTCATTGATGATGCCTCAGAACTGGAGTGTGATTGCCGTTGCAATTTAAAAGCTATTCTCCAGAAGAAGAAAGTGCCTGACACTCCACAGAGCCCAGATGAGCCTGATGGCGCAGACCTTTTGAACCCTGCCACTCAGCTGGAAGAGCCCATGGAAGAGGGAGATCGTGACCCACCACAGCCCTCACATGTGGATGAGAGCATGGAGACGGATTCAGGCTACCATAGTGCAATGGTGAGTTCATGTAATATTAGGCAGTTGCTTATCATTGGAGAGATGAGTGTGTTGTTTTTCCAAATGAAAAAATAATAAAATGTTCTTTATTTCTTTTTTATTGAATTAGGATGAAGACCTGCAGGCTGACGGTGCTGAGAACCAGGCTGGAACGAATCTACAACCCCTAAATCTTTCCCCCATTCCTAAGATGTAGATATTTTTCTACCAATAAAAAATTGTTTGTTTTGCATGTGTGTGTTCATACTTACATGAGAGGTGAAAATGGGAGGGCATGAAAAAATTCTGAGTTCTATATATTATTCACCGGGGAAGACTGGGAGCTTTGGGGGTGTGAATGCCCTACTTCAGGAGGCCAAAATACACAGCCAAAATCTTAAAAGAGAGGAGGTGTCCCAATGGCTTTCTGGCCAAGATGCCTATACACTGCACAGACCTGCCAAAATGCATTTTAAAAGAAACAAGACTGTTGTATCTAATGTGGATTCTCAATGGCAGGCTGACCTAGTGGATATGCAGCAGTTTTCTAAGTATAACAGAGGATACAAGTACATTTTAACAGTAATAGATATTCTGTCTAAATATGCCTGGGCTTTGGCTTTAAAGGACAAAACTGGTAGAGAAGTAGCCAGGGCTTTTAACACTATTTTTAGCCAAAATGGCCGAAAGCCTGAGAAATTACAAACGGACCGAGGCCGCGAATTTTTAAACAAATCTGTGAGCAGCCTCTTAAAGCATCATGGGATTCACCATTTTGTCACCAATAATGAAGTCAAAGCCAGGGTTGTTGAACGATTCAACAGAACTTTAAAAACAAAAATGTGGAGGTATTTCACTGCTAAAAATACCTTTACCTATATTGATGTACTTCCCCTGTTTCTAAAAAGTTATAACCATACTTTTCAACGAACAATCAAAGCTAGGCCTGCAGAAGTCAATGATTCTAATGCTCTAGCTGTGTGGAAAACAGTATATGGGACCCCTGTCAAAACAGAAAAGGAGCGTCCGCTCCTCAGGAAAGGAGACCATGTGAGGATTTCTAAAAGCAAGGGTGTATTTGCCAAAGGCTATGAACAGAATTTTACCACTGAAGTATTTATTGTCGACCGTGTCCTCCTAACTGCAAAGAGGCCTGTGTTCCTGCTGAAAGATTATCTCGGAGAGGCTGTTGTTGGGAGCTTTTACCCTGAAGAGTTACAAAAGGTGAATGTGAAAGAGAATCAGGTGTACAGGATTGAAAAAAATTCTAGACACTAAAGGTCAGGGCAGGAGAAAACAATACCTAGTCAAATGGTTAGGCTGGCCTAGCAAATTCAACAGTTGGGTGCTTGCTTCTGAAGTTGGTGAACCTGTGTAGAGGTGAGAGAGAAATGGGGGATAGTGGATTTTATATCCTACTCCCTAGCAACAGTAGCACATCCATTTTCCCACAGAATACTATTTCATTCTTTACTATCTCTTTAGCAAGGCCCCTAGAACTACCTGGGGAGTGGGAAGTAGGGCTAGCTGAGATACAGTACCCACACACTTGGAATAATCTCAATACTAATACACCTTTTGAAATTGCAAATGAGACCAAGAAATGGCCCTTAATTGTGCCACGGGGTTATTATTCTGATCTCCCTGAACTGCTGGAAGTCATGAACAACCTGATAACAAGGTCTCCAGACCCTCCTGAAGCGCTCCTGCACTATGACCGTGTGAGCGGGAAGATTAGGTTTAAAACAAATGGGCCATACACCATCCAGGCTGGAGGGAGACTAGCTCACATGTTAGGGTTAGTGCCCAGCCGACATGCCAAAACTCCACCTTTCAAAGCCGATATCATGGCGGGTTTCAACACCTTATATATCTACACCGATATAGTGGAGCATCAGATAGTGGGAGACTTCTATGTCCCGCTGTTGCGCTGCGTACCTGTACGGGGTCAGAGCAACGAATGTGTCAATATTGTTTATGACAAGCCTCACTACATCCCTGTAAGTAAGCATCACATTGACACCATCACCATTGAGATAAAGTCAGACCAGAACAAAAAAGTGCCATTTCGCTCTGGTAAGGTGCTTGTGAAACTACACTTCCGCCCCAGGAGGACACTGAAGTTTTAAAAATAGTGATGGTGTCAATGTGATGCTTACTTACAGGGATGTAGTGACCCCGTACAGGTACGCAGCGCAACAGCGGGACATAGAAGTCGCTAAAATGAGTACCCAACTGATGAAGGGCAATGAGCTTACAGTTGTAAACCGCTTAGCAAAGCAGCTTATTTATATACCGCTTCATATCACGCTATGGGATGTCTAAGCAGTTTACAACTGTGAGCTGATTGCCCCCCAACAGTTGGGTACTCATTTTAGCGACCTCGGAAGGATGCAGGCCTGAGTCGAGCCTCAGCCCTGGCTGGTATTGAACTCGCAACCTTGTGGTCTATGAGTGAGTGGCTGCAGTACAGGCATTTAACCACTGCGCCACCAGGGCTGCTTAGACATCCCATAGCATGATATGAAGCGGCATATAAATGAAACTATTTCGCTTTGCTTTGCTTCGGCCAGCAGCGGTATGGGCACCTGGTGCTCAAGCTGGCCAGGGCAGGAGAACTGAGAATTCACCCTCAGTTTCACCGGGCACATCCTCAGAGGAGGCTGGGGCAATTCAGACTCAGGTAGCAAGGGCCAGGGTGGAGCAGCCCCTGGTTGGCAAGTGCAACCAAAGGAGCTGCTACAGTGGGGGCCTTAGATCAGCTGGTGGTGGAAAGATCAGCTGATTGTAACCCTTACGCGGGCATGTCCACTCCACTAGGCTCCCATCCCCCACTCGCAATGAAGGAGCGGATTTGGAAGGGTGAGTTCATTGACCTTTTTTCTTTGACTTTCCGGGACTCAGAACCGAGACTTATGGTAAAAAATGGAGTGGTATTTAGTCTCCCTAAAGAGTTTGAGCCCCACAAGCACCCAAAGTTGGAGAGAAATTTTGTTAATTGGGTAATGGGGTTTACGATTTATAGGGAACTGATTGAGGAGAAGGAGCTTTTAAGGTCTCCGGAATTGTCCAAGTACCAGGAGATAATAGTAAAGACCTACACTAATTGTCACTTTAACCCAAGAGGGTCTGCTTGGCTTCAGTATGACGAGCAGTTTTGGATGCGTGACGCCCCGGATCGTTCCATTTCATGGTGGCACATACAAGCTGAGCTGTTGGCGGACGTGATGGTTGGTGCCTCCCCTTCGAGCAGATGTGACAACTGCTTAGTGCCTATGGTCACTCAGCCGAGAGGGCAGTATGCAAGGCATAGCACGGGGGAAAGGAGATTACCAGGAGTCTTCTGGGAGTTTAATGTAGGTAAGTGCAGGTGGCAGACTTGTAAGTTCGACCACTGCTGTGGCACCTGTGCCGGGAATCACCCCAGCACTTCCTGCTTCAAAGGTAAGCGGACCAGGGCTGGAGCTGCCCCTCAGGCTACCCTAGCTGGAGGAAAAAGCACCAACACCCATTAAGTTGGACATTTTGGCCACCTTTTTGAGGGTTTATCCCAAGCAGGATTCTGCCCAATACTTACTTTATGGGTTTACATACGCTTTTCATATCCCATATTCTGGTTTAAGAGTTTATCGGTTTTCACCTAATGCACGTTCGGTGAGGGAGTTACCGGGGGTAGTAAGGGACAAGCTAGCGAAGGAGCTTGCAGCAGGGAGGATATCTGGGCCCCATAGAGAATTGCCAATGCCAACATTACGGTTGTCACCGCTAGGTGTGGTACCCAAGAAGATATTGGGTGAGTATCACTTAACCCACAATCTTTCTTGCTATTGACCCAGTGCTGGCATCTGTGAAATATGCATCCTTTGATTCAGCAGTACAGATGGTTAGAGCTTTGGGCAAGGGAGCTCTTTTTGCGAGATGCGATATAAAATCTGCCTTCAGGCTACTTCTGGTACACCCGGAGGATTTTGACTTGCTAGGTTTCCAATTTGAGAGCATGTACTATTTTGACAAGGCGATGCCAAGGGGCTGTTCCATTTCTTGCTCGGCTTTAGAGAAGTTTAGTACCTTCCTTCATTGGTGTGCTGTGAAGAGGTCTGGTATTCCTGCAATTACGCATTACTTAGATGACTTCCTGTTTGCTGGGGCCCCTGGCATGGCAATGTGCAGGGACACTTTGTGGGCTTTTCAAGCTTTGATAAATGAGATGGAAGTGCCATTGGCTAACAAAAAGACGGAGGGCCCTGACACCTGGCTAACCTTTCTGGGTATCGAGCTTGATACAATTGAGGGTTTATCTCTCCTCTCACATGAAAAATTGGACCTATTGAGGCAGCAGGTAAGGGCAATGATAGGTAAGCATAAGGCCATGTTGCATGACTTTCAATATTTAGCAGGTTTGTTGAATTTTGCTTGCAAAGTGGTGGTTCCAGGATGGGCTTTTTGTGCTCGCCTATACCAGGCTATGAGGGGGGGTGTCTTACCCGCATCACCACATTTGCATCAACAGTGGGATATGCGAGGACCTGAAGGTATGGGACTCTTTTCTTGGGGAATTCAATGGTGTATCATTCTGGAAGAGCGAGATGCTCACGGCCTAGGCAATGCTGTGATCCGACGTATTGGGTGATGGTGCTCTGGAGCATTTAAATCTTGTATTTGCCCTTAGGCTGGCTAGATTTGACTTCTAGTTCCGGGGTGGCCGAAGGATGGTTCCTCGATGGGATAATGTGTGATTTTCTGTTGAGCAGGTGGAGATCAGGGTGACGTCTAGATTGATGATCACTGCTTGTTTTTTTGGACCGAACGACATGCTCTCCAGTTGGGCTGAGATCCAAACCTGGGTCTAGAGCAATTTGGGCACATTCATTGACAACTTATGTATGAACCTTGTTGACATATGCTTGGTTTAGGGCATGACTTATCCATGATGGCTGGACATGATTTATGGTGAGGATTGCATCAGGAATTATGGCATGTGTCAAGAAGGAAGTTAAATAATGTGAAGATTTATGGCTGTCAAATCGTTGTATAAGACCCTGTACAGAGGAATAAAGTTGTGGCCATTTGTTACCCACAAACGGCGTTCAGACTTCTTTGTGCCGGTGCAACAGATCTCTATCACTCACAGCAGGTGATGCCTGGTAAAAGAAGACTGGGGGACTTTTATTATAGTACCACAATTATTAATATATAGGCTTTGTGAATACAAAGCAGTTATGGATCTGTAATTCTAGGTTACAAATCCATAACTGCAATATTGAATTCCATCCAACATAATTCTCAGACTGAAAATGTCCCATTCCTGTCCACATTCCTTGTTTCACAGTTTCTAGCTTTCCCTGATTACTTTCTTATTTCAAGTTCCTATATATGCTGTGCAGTTTCACATCTGTACATATCAGCAGCTCAATGTTTTATGAGCCGGAGTCCAATCACAACACTTTTCTTATGTGTCCTTGCTCTTTCCCAGTAACTGGTTCCTTTTGTCTGCCTCCCTCTCTCTGGGTGTCATCGTTGCATTATCAAGGTAAAAGACATTCAGAAGTGGTTTATCATTGACTTCTTCTTCACAGACTTAGCTAAAGTGTCACTCCCATAGCCTTTCAGAGATCCTCTGCCAGTTCTTTTCAACAACAGAAAATGTCCAGTCAAGAGCTAACATCATTATGTATATGATGCAACAAGTAATGTTTACTCTCAAACTAAGGTGAGGGGAGGGGCAGGTTTGTAGAGATCTGAGGACATTTTGCTATAATTTTAACATTTTTTTAAAAAATACAGATTGAAATTTTTAAAAATAATAGAAAAGTAACATATTATCAATATGTTAATAAAGCATTGCTGATGCAGTAATAATAAAATCCTACAATTAATGGCTACAATTGTAGTTTTAAAATATAACAGTAATATATTAGCTTTTAAAAAATGGAGTCTTCAGCTCTGTTTGCAAGCAAGGCATTCCTGAACATTATATAAATTGGGTTTATTTTTATAGATCCTGTATAAGACAACCTGGTATGATATAAAAAATTTTTCCTTTTTTCAGACCCCACACCCTCTATGCCATTCAAAATCCAAACTATAATATGGGTTCAGATGAACCCCAGCCAGAAACAATTAATGGATGAACATTTTTGATGAGTTTGTGACAAAGAATAGCACTAAGCTAATGTAAGTATCTAACTGCATGGAGATAATGAGCATGCCTGTATATTTCACATCTTCCATTAACTATCAAAGTATTTTAGAAACTCTTGTATAAACTAGTCTGTTACAATTAATTATCTTTTTTCCTTTTATTATTTTTTATGTACAGCCCATTTCAATAACATACTGAACACGTACCTGAGACATTTTCTTTGTCTTCTCATCTACCAGTGCTTTAGTGAAAAATATTTTCCTTATGAGGCTTTTAAATTGGGTTCAGGCTTTCATTAAAATGCATTGAATTTTTTCATGGTGTTCAATTTCTCCTGCCAATGAGACCTCTTGTAAAAGATGTTTACACATTTTTGCCACTAAGGTTGTTGACAAAGACTGGGTTATCAGTGTCAATTTGGAAACTGTCTTCAGATTTATCAGCACGTTCATGTCATAAAAAAAAATCAACTAAAGTGGTCTGAGCTATATATCCAAACAGGTAATTAAAATATCACAAAATTAGTTGAGGTTTCAAAAAAATAAAATAAAATTGGAAGTGTCATCATCTACCAATGTAATCAGTTTAGGAGTCTATCGTAATGCTAAAAAAGGCTTACCTCTCCTGAGATCAATTTTAATTCAGGAGACAGTTGGGTTCTATTGCACAGTTTTGCCACCAAATCCGCTGGCCGAATACAGCCTGGCTGCATCCAGGGCCCAGGCATGCTCAGAAAGCTGCTTTTCAAAGTCAGGAGTTTTCTGACTTTGAAAAGTTTCTTGCTGAGCGTGCCTGGGACCTGGGCTGCAGCTGGGCTGTATTCGGCCAGCAGATTGGGTGGCAAAACTCATGCAATAGGACCCAGCTGCCTCCTGAATTAGAATTCAACTTGGGAGAGGTAAGCCAGGTTTTTTAGTGGTATGATAAGCTTCTTAGGGCCTCGGCAGATGACTAATAGAGTCGTCTTCCGGGCCCGGAAGAGGAGGGGCAGCCGCACGTTCGGCGCCCCTTCCTCTTCCTGAGGTCACCCCCGGAAGCGCCGGCCATCCGCACAGCCAGCGCTTCCGGGTTGGCCTCACGCCGCGGCGACCGCACTCACCACAGCGTTTGAGGCAGGGAAAGTGTGCCCACCGCTTTTAGGGCGCACTTTCCCTTAAATCTAAAAGGAGCGCCAATTTGGCGCTCCTTTTAGATTCGGCGGGGATGCGCCGCAGTGAGGCTGCCTTGGCCCCATGGCGCTGCGGACCAGGGCGTCTTGGACGCCCTCGTCTGCATCCCCCCTACATCTGTATTACTTTCAAAATCACTCACAGGGGAGTCTGCTCTGTGTGTAACAAACACAGTGATTGGGAATGCATCTACATGGCAGAAATAATACATTTTGTCACCACTTTAAGTCTTGTAGCTCTATCCCAAGGAATCCTGAGATGTGTAGTCTTACAAAGTCTTTAGCCTGCTCTGGCAGAGTGCTGCTACATCAAAAAGCTACAAATCCCAGGATTCTATAGGATGGAACCATGACAGTTAGTGGTGTCAAACTGCATTATACTAGGGGGTATTGTAAAGTAATAATTATCACTCAGAAGTTATTATGGTATGTTGATAAAATTTTGTCAGTATCATCAATGGTCCCTAAGAGCATTATGATGAGTGATAGAGATCTGTTCTGTTGTGTCCTTTATTTTTGTTATAGGTTGTGTGACTAAAGTGTAAGATGGAGAAGATTGAGGCTTGCAGCATGATAAAGTTCCTGCATTTGAAGGGTAATTGTGCCTAGGAAATTCATGATGAGATGATGGTAGTTTATGGAAATGATTGCGCATCTTATGAGACTATTGTAAGGTAGAAAGGAAATTTCCAAACTGGTCACATGTCCCTCACAGGCAAGCCAAGACCTGGAAGACCATCACTGATGGATGATGAGGCCACAGTGAAGAAAGTGGAGTGTTTCATCCTGGAAGACAGATGAGCAGCCATGTAAATGATCATGAATGAAACTGATCTCAGTCATGGTAGTGTGTGGAAAATTATTCATGATAAACTGAACATGTCTAAGGTGTCTGCACACTGGGTTCCACGTTAGTTAACCCCTTTCCAGAAACAAACACAGCATGATCTTTCAAGATAGATGTTGACACTTTTGGAACAGGATGAAGAGGATTTGTTTTGGTCATCTGGTAACCATGGATTAATCTTGGATCTATCAGTAAGCTCCAGAGACCAAAACCATGAGCATGGAGTGGAAGCATGCTGATTCCCCTCCCCCCAAAAAGGCAAAGGTGGAAAAGTCAGTAGGGAGGCTATATGTTTTGATTTTGCATGAATCCTGATAAAAATAAAATTAAAAAGGAACAAAGCATATAATTGATTTTATTTCAAAATTGGTATTACAGTGGAACTACAGAACAGAACAGAGGGGATAGCTACCTAAATTGGGGTAGATGAGATAGGACTGGGAGATCACCAATCTGCCAGTGCCAGCAGACCTTGTTAAAAAGCAGAATGAAACCTTACACAGTTTTTTTTTTTTCAGCCATCATGTTTTTTCTAGCTTTTGAATCTATCCTTTGGAGGTTTTGCAAATTTTTCTTTGGACCACATTTGTAGTTTCATTATTTTGAGAACAATGATCCACAAGAAGTATATTCTTTGTGTAAATATACTCTCCAAATCTAAATTGTGTAAATATACTCTCCAAATCTTCTCTTAGGGCCTTTGCAGACTGCCAGATATAGTGCAAATTGAGTCCACTTTAAGGATTAGGGTTAGTGCTAGGGAGTCATGGGAATTGTTTTTTTTTTTCTGAGACATTGAGCCTTCTCTGTCAGAGAGCTCTAGTGCCACAATATAATACAGTTCCCATGATTCTCTAACCCTAACCCTTAAAGTGGACTCAATTTGCACTATTTCTGGCAGTCCGCAAAGGCCCTTAGTTGCAGCACCATCACAAGCACGATGGTGGGGATGAGAAAGAGGGCCTTCTTGGTGGCTGCCCCTAGACTCTGAAACTCCCTTCCCAGGGAGACCAGAATGGCTCCCTCCTTGTTTGCTTCTACCAGCAGGCTAAGACCTACCTGTTCACACAGGGTTTTAAAAGCTGAATGTTTGTAAAGAACCATTTTGGGATGTTGTATCATTTTAAAGTGTTTCATTTTAAAAATTTTATGGAGTTTTATCTTTTTAAAATGTATTTTATTATTTTAATAGCTAACTATTTTAATGTGGTAATAATTTAATTCCTTTTTAATGCATCTCTTTTTCATGTTTTTGACTGTATTTTTTTTTTAATATTGTGAAGCTGCTCTGAATCCCATTTCTGGGAAAAGAACAGGATACTACTACTACTACTACTACTAATAATAATAATAATAATAGGTACAAAAATCTCTCCACCTATTTGTCTGAAGCTTTGCTGCCTTGGACCAAGATCCTATTCAGTATTGATGAAATGGAAACTTCCACTGCCATTTATACTCATATTGCCCAGCATTGATCTCTTAAAATAAGCTGTCTCTATCTATGCCTACTTCTTTCCTCAACACCTGGCTCTACAAGCTTTTCAGACACAAGGCACTATGGGAAGAATGGTGTTCAGAAACAAGCAACTTCCCACACCATTCTCAGCTTTAGATACAAGATTGTTTTGGGAGACACATGAACATGTCTATCTCCTTCTTAGATGGTGTTGTGCAAGTGCAGTGAGTTTCCAGAACCACCTCCCACCATTCATTATTACTGCCACTTTTTCATTGATACTCTTCTGTTTATGCAGGGAGGTTCTCCTTGGATATGTCTGTATGTGAGTAGCGAGAAAATTGAACTGCTTGAAGAATGATCTATTGTTCAAGTGGTTTCCCTCTATAAGTTTTTGGCATTGTTGCAGTTAGAAGAAGCAACTGTGTCTGCAAATTTCTTCCAGTTCATCTGAGGAACTAAGGTTATTGTCATGTTTATTTTTTTTAAAAAAACAAAACCCTGAAAAGGATTTAGCAAAAAACAAGACAAAAAGACAGAACACATAGACTGGTTGGGTTGACATTTGGTCTATCCAAACCTACCTAAGCAGCTATCATGCCTCCATAAACTAGAACTGAAAGATGAAGAGAAAATGTTACAACAGTTTTCTATTTTCCAGTGAAGCGCAGACCTTTGGGTTTCTAAATCTGGATTGGAGTTCAATTGAATGGCCTTTGAATCAGCCCAAATAGAATCAAACAATTGTCAAATGTGTTAAATCAGGATTCAGACAAAATCTTGTGGTTGATAAACATCACAATTCCTACTAATCTGAAGAAAAAAGCAGGAAGCAGTACTTAAATGACTGACCTCAATTACCTTTCACCAATTATCAAAACAGTAAATGTAATCCACTAGCACATAATATAAACTATTTTTTTTTTAGCCTCCAGATCAGACTTCTAATCAAACCCTCACTTTTCGCTTGTGATTTATGGAGGAGCACTGTCTATTCTTTATTATATATGGACTTGTTACATGTCATTCCTTGTAAAAAAATCTTGGATGCTGCTTGACTGAAGCACTAAAGCTTTGTTCTTAACAGATTTATTGGACTTGTCTACACTGCAATGAGGGCTTGGCTGATCTTCCAGAGTCCTAATCCAGAATGCACTGGGTCAGCTTCAGCATTCACTAATGAATTCCTTTTGAGAAATTGATTCTGCAGTTTTTCCATCCTTTGGTGATTAATATTCTTTCACACTTAAACCCAGTTGATAACACTTGCTTTTGGAAAGTAACTTATGAGAATGCTAGAAAATATGGTTAATTTTTGTCCTTTATTTTTAAACCTTTTCCTCTTTCTTTTCTTTCCCATTAGTAATTTGACTGTTGAAGTGTAATGTTATTTGATTATTTAGGAATACTATGAAAGAAGAACACATAAATAGTGGGGGGAAATGAATTTAAATGAAAGGTAATGTAAATGAGAGAAACTATAGAAATTGTATTTGTTACTATCTTTAGAGCAGATTTTCTTTTTACTTATGGGAAAGAAGGCTCATAAAATGTATTTCTAGATGTCTAAAGCCTCCACACAAAACCAGATAACTATGTTTGCTTGTTTTTAAAATACAACTTCTCTTTTGCTTCACTGTAGCATAAATGTTGACTTATGACATCTACATTTCATGTTAGCAATATCAAGGCATTTAATCAATTATGCATTGAAACAGTCCCAGTAGAGTCAATAAAACTAAGGAATTTTGTGGACTATCAAGGGAAGCCTTTCATGTCATTTAGTGTGTCCAGTGGTGAAGGGCTTGCAAGGTCCATAGGGTATTACACAAGTAGATATTTGCAAATTCTATCTCTTTCCACATCACCATTGCCATGGCATTACATATAAAGAAGGCCTCCAGGTTATTTATAAAATATCAGAAGCTATTAACATTGCACTTGGCATCAATGTTAAATACATTAAGCCTTATCTTATGCCACAATATGCCTGAACTGTTGTCAACAAGATGGGGGGAAGTTATAAGTTGTTAAGTTCTTATTGTTTTTAGAATTATGTGAAGATCTGTCAATATTGATTGTTCTCCTCCCATGAAACAAAAAGACAGTACATAGTGATGGAGTGAACAAGAGCCACAGCTTTATCTAATAGTTGTGCATATTGGGGAGAGGTAGAGTTCCTCTGCACATCAAAGGTGAGACGTACTATCGTGGTGCCCTCTGAATTGTCCTTTTGGTCCATAAAATGTGTATGTCCTTCTGGCCCAAGGAGTCCTTTCACCATGAATCGTAAGAAGCAGGAAAATACTACTTTTGTCAAGCTTGGAATCCCCTTTAGAAGTAGCTCAATTTTTGATACTGAAGAGGAATGTTTGATAGTAAAACAGGTTCCTTTGCAATGTTCCCATTGATCTTGGAGCTATTTGCCAAACTGATGAGCACTGTAAGCTTCAAGGCTGCTGCCATACAGGAATGTCTAAATAGTTACATGGATCATTCTTGCATCAGAAAGTTTTGCATAGAGTTTTAACATGAATTTCAGCAAGAAAGCACAGTCATTACTCTTCTCTTGGTCATTTCAAAACAAGTTACTTCATTGAGTCACAGGTTTAGGGCCTTGCACTTTATATTACTCATGTCCAACCCCAAATATTGCTGTTAATTAAAGTATATACTCATGAGTAAGTCGAGGGAAGGTTTCAGGGGCAAAATCATTTATTTATTTATTTATTTTGGTATATATTTTTTATTGTTTTAAGACTTCATGAAACATTTTTACAATATAATATTTTCCTGGTAACATATTACAATAGTTCTAATACATTACCACATTTTTCTACAAGTCACTAAGTGGGGAAGCAGATGGGCAGCCCTGGGCCACCCCCAAAAGTGGAGGATTGAGGCCGAGGCTGCTGGACACCTCGGCCTCGATTCACCCTTTCACCACCTGCGAAAGGAGCGCTAAAATAGTGCACCTTCCCCAAGACGTGAAAGGGGCACTGCAAGAGGCGTGGCACACCTCTTAGGCATCTCTTCTGGCTCAGCATGTCTGGATGCTGAATTGGAAGGACGTCATTGGAGCACCTGTCATATGGATGGGCCGTCGCTCCAATGATGTCCTCAGGAAGGGGATGGGGCACCCAGCGTCTGGCTGCCCCTCCCCTTCCTGGGATTGAGGATGGCGTTTCTCACTGTCTGCATCCCCCTAAGTAATAAATGCTTGAACAAGTTATTTTAAGTTCCCTGTTTCTTCAAAATCTATGTATAAATTGTATTTAGAGAGTACTTTCTATTAATGCCATTGTCAGTTGTCTCTAAATGTTAACACTGTATTCTTACCTTACCAGCTTCTGTTACTACATATCATATTAGATGTATGAATAAGTAAGTTCTTGTCCATTATTATCAGTATTTAATCAAAGGCAATAACCACAAAGTATCCCTTGTCTTCCTTTAAAAAAAATTAATCAAAGGTTCACAATTTTATTTTAAAAAAAAAACTCTTCCAGTGGTTTCTTCTTGATCAAGTAAGACACTTTGTCCATTTCTATAAAACTGTATAGTTTCAAAAACCATGTATCTATATGGGGTTGCAGACTGCCAGAATCAGTGCAAATTGAGTCCACTTTTAGGGTTAGGGTTAGTGCTAGGGAATCATGGGAATTGTTTTTTTTTTCCCCCTGAGACATTGAGCCTTTTCTGTCAGAGAGCTCTGGTGCCATAATAAAATACAGTTCCCATGATTCCCTAGCACTAACCCTAACCCTAAAAGTGGACTCAATTTGCACTATTTCAGGCAGTCTGCAATCCCCCTATATCCAGTAATTCAGTATTTTTCCAATGTGTGGCATAAAGCACTCTTGCTGCACTTAACATATAATACAGCAATTTACCATACTTTCTTTCTATTTGCTCATAATCAATCATATTCAGAAGGTATATCTTAGGGTCAGCTCATTCATTAACATTTATAAACAGACTGGGGAGAGAAGCAGGTAGTGTTAAATAGAGTGTTTCTTCTATGGGAAGAGAAGGCTTGCAAAATGGATTGGGGAGATAAGCATGTGATGTTAAATAGAGTGTTTCTTCTATGGGAAGAGAAGACTTGCAAAACAGACTGGGGAGGGAAGCAAGTGGTATTAAACAGAGTGTTTCTTTAATGGGATGAGAAGGCTTGCAAAATGAAATGGGGAGAGAAGCAAGTAGTGTTAAACAGAGTGTTTCTTCAATGGAAAGAAAAGGCTTGCAAAACAGACAGGAAAGAAGCAAGTGGTGTTAAATAGCATGTTTCTTCAATGGGAAAAGAAGGCTTGCAAAACAGACTGGGGAGAGGAGCAAGTGATGTTAAACAGAGTGTTTCTTCAATGGGAAAAGAAGGCTTGCAAAACCAACTGAAGAGAGAAGCAAATGGTGTTAAATAGAGTGTTGCTTCTGTCGGAATAAAATGCATTCTGAAGAGAAAATGCCATAGATGTGACTGGGGCAAAGAAACTGGGACAAAGGTGAAAGGATTATCTGTTAGGATTGGGTCCCAAGGGAAAATGTACATTGTGGGATAGTGCAGCAGCCATGATGACACAGCATTTGGCCACAGCTGAGTCATGCAGCCTCATGCTGATGTAAGAGGACATGACATCATGGGGGTAGTCACCAGGTGCTGGAAAGCACAGAAACTGCTGCAAAAGTGCTGTAAAACTGCAGTGTCACTCAGGTGAGTGACAGGTGTCCAGGAGGAAGAGGCAGGGACAGAGAGCCATGTGGAACACAGGCTATATAAGGCACAAGCTTCTGGACACACATGTGGACTGTGGACTACGTATTGCTGGATTTCTGTTGGAGTTGCGTTGGTGTATGCTGTACATATCTGTATATAGAGCAACAAAGATTAAAGCCTCATTCGTGAGATGTCTGGCTGTAGAGTCTCTGTGCTCTATCTGGAAAGGGAGAGGAGTTTCTCCAGCTGACAAGCAGCCTGCTTCATCGGAGAAGTCTGGATCCTGGTGCTTCACATTACGTGGTCTCCACATGCTGCGTTAGTACAGTTAGGAGCCATGATGACTCAACATTTGAACAGTCCTGAGTCATAGGGGGCTCAATTCTGTAGAGTCACATCAGTTAGGTGACTTGAAACTGGGTGACATCCCAGGAGTGAGCTGCACAGAAGGGGATACTTTATATAAGTGTATGAGTTGGATACTCATGTGTGGGTGACTGTATATAGAGATACTGGCGGAGCACTTTGTTAGTCTGAACATAGTCTGTAACGGAAGAATAAAGAACCTCTTTGTGAGACAAGAGAGAGTCCAGCAGTTTTGTGTCTTGCTGACAGCTGTCTGTGGGGGAGGCTTTTTCCTTGCAGCACTTGCAGCCTGCATAGAACTTCACAGTGAAGACTGATCTTTGGCATCTGTTCCAGTGTAAGTTTCCTCCACATGTTGAATTCAATTCACATGTGCCCCAACATCTTCAATGGGAAAAGAAGGCTTGCAAAATGGACTGGGGAGAGAAGCAAGTGATGTTAAATAGAGTATTTCTTCTATGGGAAAAGAAAGCTTTCAAAATGGACTAGGGAGAAAGCAAGTCGTGTTAAACAGGGAGTTTTTTCCATGGAAAGAAAAGTCTTACAAATCTGACTGGGAACCTCTTTCTCTCTCTCTTACACATACGTACACAGAAAAACATGTGCCTCAGGCACCAAAGAGTGAGGCATCAAGACTGTGTGTTTTAGGACCTTTCCAAGCAGTACTAATGTATTGACCTGTATATAAGTGGACCCAGGATTTAGGGTCACTTTTGGGGCATAAATTTCTTCACTTATAGTTGAGTATATATGCCATGGTAAACCCTTTCCATATAGAGATGTGCATGTGGATGTGTGGGTGAAATGAACATGAAGATATTTTGTGGAAAAATCTGTTACAGTCATCATGGGGCCATTTTAAAGTACAGATTAGTTCAGGGGGGAAGCAGGCGGCACTTTATGCCATCTTGGAGGCAAGGGAGGGGAGGGGCAGCCTCACGCTGGGTGCCCCCAACCCCTTCCTGAACACGTCATCGGACTGCACGACCGGCACTCCGACGACGTACTTCTGCTGCAGCATCCGCAAATGCTGCAGCAGAAGAGACACAGAAGGTGCGCCCAATGCTTCTTGCAGCACACCTTCGGCGTCTTGTGGAAGGAGCGCTATTTTAGCACTCCTTCCAGGGCCTGAGAAGCTGGGGAGTGTGGCTATCTTGGCCCCAATCCGCAGCTTCCCGGGGCGGCCCAAGGCCGCCCATCTGCTTAGGCCCTCAGTTAACAAAACAGAGGAGTTCCTTGGCATTATTTCTTTAACAGAAAATTTGGTGCCAGATGCAGAAATAACATGAAAAGGATAGGGACAGGTTCCTGCACCACAAATAAACCTTAAATCCCCTCCCTCCACCTTTTATCCAAAACTAACAATAAGAATATGACATAAAATAGCCAGGCCAGCTATGTCTTTCAAGGCAACACTGAAAGACTATCCCTTCTTCACCATCCTCCTAGTGCCAATGCTGTTTTCTTAAAAAACAAAACAAACAAACAAATAGCTATACAGAGGATGAAAAGGATTAATGGGTAGGCTACAACAACATACCTTTATTTCAGCCAACAGGCCATTAGGCAACAAAATGTATATAAAACATATAAAACATGTTAAAATAACACTATAAGACAAATATACATAACATACTTGTAATGCATACATATGTACATGCATATATACATATACAAAGTCACTCACAGATACATTAGATAATACAAGCCATGTAACACTGAAAGAAGGTGGATATTTGTATGGGTATTTAAGGAACAATAGACGGGACTGTTTGTTTTACTTGAGTCATAATCTTACGTGTTTTAACAGCAGAGAAGAAAAACTTTGCCACTGCTTCTGTTTTACTTTTCTCAGAATCATTTAGCAGATACTCCAAGTACCAGTTATGGGGTCTGCCTGGAAACTTAAGCAGGAGGGATGAAATTAATTTTAGCCTCTCATCCTTGTAAAAAATACAGAGGAATAGGACATGCTCTAGAGAATCAACAAAACCTTCACCACAAGGGCAGACCCATTCGTAGTAGGGGATTCCCTTAAAGCGACCTTCTAGCAGGGCAGAGGTGATAACGTTAAATCTTGCTTTAGTAAACACAGCACGGTATTTTGGGATGGTCAAATTTTGTAAATAATGTGCCTCCCTCTCAAGATTGAATTGCAACCCTAAACTGATGGGAGAGCAGGTAGTGCGGGCAGAAGACAAAGAATATTGGATATCAATATCTTTTACATGGCGTACCAAACAAACAAACAAACAAACAGCTATACAGAGGATAAGGAGGAAAAGGATTAATGGGTAGGCATCAAAAGACTATGAAAAAGAACTTATTTGTTAGGGTCTTGCTAACTGAAACATGCCTGTTGTTACTATACAGACTGCCAGAAATAGTGCAAATTGAGCCCACTTTAAGGGTTAGTGCTAGGGAGTCATGGGAATTGTTTTTTTTTTTTTCTGAGACATTGAGCCTTCTCTGTCCAAAGAGCTCTGGTGCCACAATAAAATACAGTTCCCATGATTCCCTAACCCTAACCCTTAAAGTGGACTCAATTTGCACTATTTCTGGCAGTCTGCAAAGGCCCTATGTGTCTTGAAGTCATTTCTGAATTATGGCAGCCCCAAGAAAAGTTATCATGGAATTTTCTTAGCAAGATTTGTTCAGTGAGATTTGATTTTGCCTTCCTCTGAGGTTGGGAGACTTGCCCAAGGTCAACCAGTGGGTTTCCATGGCTGAATGGAGATTTGAACCTGGTTTCCAAAGTCATAAGTCCAATGATGAAACCACTACACCACACTGGCTCTTGAGATATGTCTGTACTGTGAGCAAACTCATTTATTTATTTACTTATATACTTATTGGATCTATACCCACTTTTCTTTGAAAAATAAGATTTAACATGGCACAAAGTGATATTAAAATAAAGAATGAATATAGTTAAAACACAAAACAAACTCAATCATTCAAACAGATTTAAATTAAAAGCACATTTGGAAGCACACATCACTAGGAAATATACAGCCTCTAATAAATAGCCCCATTTCCAGCAGCCAGTTAATTGTTCAACAACAACATACAGCCTGAGTTTAGAAATGGCATTATCTATTAATAGAAGAACTACAGTGTGTGTCATGGGGCAGCCTAGCCTCCTTTGCTAGGGACTTTCAGAACCTGGGAGTAGAGAGAATGAAGAAATGAACAGCTTCCACAGGAGAAATAATTTTGTTCAGGATGTAGAAACAAGATTACATACCTCTCCAACCACCATAGCTATGCAGATTAACAGTCTCTCCAATCCTGCAAGTATCTAGAGCTGTATTTCCAATTTATAGTGACAGCAGATTCAGGCTGCATCTACTCTGCAGAATTAATGCAATTTGACAACTTTAACTACCATGGCTCACTGCTATGGAATTCTGGGATTTGTAGTTTTGTGAGATATTTAGCCTTCTCTTTCAGAGAGCTCTGGGACCACTATAAACTACAGATCCACGGATTCCATAGGATGGAGCCATGACAGTTAAAGCAGTGTCAAACTGCATTAAGTCTGAAGCATGGCAACAGCCTCAGTCAGTCATGGGTTCTGCTGCTAATGTGGGGTTTGGCTCTTAGCCATTTCCATCCTAGATTGTGCTCATTTCCTGCATGGATATTATTAGATAACAAGTTAGCCTGTCAAAAACAAAATGACCACAAAAAACAACAACAATTGAAACCCATCACAAATTCTTCCTACTCTCAATAAATCATGCTGTCTATTGTATCACAACTGCTGTCCAAAGCAGAGAGTGGAAATCACTTTCATGAGTACTGAAACACTTGCAGTTAATGTTATGCAGGCAATGTGACCAATTAAACTCAGTGTTAGGACTTCTGGTAGCAAATGATGCTTCAAAGAAATGAAATATAAAATGGTTTTATGGTCAACATATTTTGGAAAGTCAGACGAGGGTTAAGATCTAGAAGCTAAAATCATAAAATGCAGAATACTATGATTTTGGCAAAATTCGCTGAACCAAACCAGAGTTTAAAAAGATGTGATTAAAAGCTGAAAGTGTTCTATGGAAATTCCATATACCAAATGGTGAAATATAATGACTATCTGATCTGTTAAAAGGAAAAACCTTTTAAACTAATCGATCTTCTCCACAACAATTTATGTCAATGGCTTTTACGATGATCCCATTCTGAATGGGGAAGCTGACAAAGAAATATATCAGAAGTGGTTGCTACAGGGATAAATCTGCAGCAAGGGAAGACAAAGCATTTAAGAGGTGTCTTGAGGAAGTGTTTTTAAATAAGCACATTCTTAAGTAACATTTTCTCTTTCATAGCTGCTGCTGATAACCACATATTTCCATAAAAGCTCTCCCTCTTTATTTTAACTTTTGTTTCTCCTACAGAAGTTTGTAAGCATCAGTTAGGCCCATATTTTGTGCAAGTATCAAAATGTTTTTAAAATCCATTGGAACTTTTATATTCCCTTTTCTTTTTCTTATGAGGGTGTACAAAATATATGGTCTGGATTGCTCCTCTCATTCTTGTTCAAAGGTTTTAAATGCATCACTATATAAACAAAGCACTTGAAGCAGTAATTACTTCATAATGCAATCTTGAAAAAGCTACTTTCTAAAACCTTAAGCATCATAATGTAGCACAACTCGTACTCCTGAACTGGAGGGAAAGTTGGGTTTAAGTGCCCTTCTTCCCTCTTATGTTTGCAAACCAGCTTCTCAAATTCACATTCCATTCCACAGTAGAGTAAGCTAATGGTGTTTTTTTTTTTTTTTTAAAAATATCCAATAAACTGTACAACTAAACCATCACTTTGCTCCTCCTGTATATAATTTATATTTGCTAGAGTGTGCAAAGTGATAGTATCATTGCAGTGTGATACAATTGTAAGTGAAAATTAATTTCAGATTATTAGAGGGTGAACATAGAATCATACAGTTGGAAGAGACCCCATGGGCCATCAAGACAACCTCCTGATCAGTACAGTCTCCAGCTAAGATATCTCCAGCAGGTAGTTTTCGAGACTTTTTTTGAAGCCATCTAAAGAAAGATTGTTCTAGATTGTAATCTTAAAGGCAGAGATCTGTATAATTAACAATGTAAGCTGCTTTGAGAGCCTTTGTGGCAGAAATGAAAAATTAAATGAAATTGAAAGAGACCCCACCACCCCTCTGAGTAATTGGTTTTTCTGCTGAATCAGAAAAGGCTAAAAAGCAGAATTTTAACAGGATAAAAGATAATCCTACTGTCTACTACAAGATATATCTGGTGTCTCAGTGTCCTTATTTGGATCAGTGACCATGCTGATAGATGCATTCTGGAGGTGGACTATATTTTTTTTTTATCCAAGTTATGATGTTAGGCCCATGGGTGTCTCTAGATATCCCTCTCTTTTGATATCAGAAATGTAATAAAACATAGGCTGTGTGACTCTTCCACAACACTGAATGTGGACTCCATGACCAGATAATAGCTCCTGCGTGTTGGCTAGCAAGACAGGAGTTGCATGGAGTTTGATTGATTGATTCTGGACATTCTGGAGGAGGCGAGGAGACCCCAGGATCACAGGACAATGGGCTGATTTAAGATAAACAAATCACCTGTGATCTTGCCTGCTAATGATCTCTGCCCGGAAAAACGTGTCTATTGCCACCCATTCACACCTCAGTGTTACTACCCAGGAAAGCTACTTCAAAGTGAATCCAAACCCATTTCAAAGGACTCCAAACCATTTTAAAGAATGTCAGACCCCCCCCCCCCTTGGAATCTGCCCCCAAGACATATTTTTGGTATAAATATTGGGACTTTTTCAGCAAGTCCCTGGCTTAATTCATCAGCAGGCAGAAAAACGATTGGTTTGCTTGACTAACACCTCTATCACTCACCATCCCCTGTTGCCACAGGAGCGATTCAGTCCTCTTTCCATTCCTGTTCCCGCTGCAATTGGAATCAAGATCTGCATAGATAATTATCACTGTTAGTGAAGCTTTACGTCTATTCCAACCTCCCACCTTTGATTTCTCTAGTCCTCGTGTGTGAGTGTGTTTATCTCTCCTTTTAAATCAGGGGTAGGCAACCTTTCCCCTTTAAGGGCCGAAGGACTTCAGCTCCCAGAAGCCTCAGCCATGTTGACCAATAGTCCCATGTTGGCCAATAGCTCCTGGGATTCTGGGAGCTGAAGTCCCTCGGCCCTTAAAGGGGAAAGGTTGCCTACCCCTGTTTTAAATAAAACTCATTCTCATTAGAAATATGCCTTTGGAGTTCTGTGTATTTTGGGCTTCCATAAAGTTGGGAGAGATCCCATGGCTGATTACCCCAGCCATTAAATACTTCTATATTTGAGCTAAACAAAATTCCCTTAGTATGCATACAGTTTTTAGAGTGTCCTCCCTGGACATGTCCACAGAAGGTAACACTGATAACCCATGGTAAACTGGGTTATTCTGGACATTTTAGGGTTTTGTTTCATTTTTGTTTGGTTTTGTTTAAAGGAAATGGTCCAAGCTCTTTCTCAGACCTACAGGTTAGATTACTTCAATATAATACTCTCAGGGTTACCTTTGAAGACAGTTCAGAAAATGCAGCTAGTGCAGAAAACAGTGACCAGATTGATCATGGGAACCAGAAGTTCTATTTTTTTTTCTCATTTACTTTGGCTCAGTTTCATAGGCTACTGATGCATTTCTGTGCCCAGTTAAAGGTGCTGGGTTTAACCTGACAGAATATTTCTTCCATTATAAATCTGCCCACACCCTGAGATCACAATTAGAGATTTTTGTACTTTACCACACATGGCTGTGAACCCAGGATTAAAGCTGTAAATTAACATCTTTGGCATTATCTATCACATAATAGCACCTCCATATAGTTGTTGCTATGTCTCCTAAGTGTGGTTAATTGGGAACTCCTGTGAATGGCCCTCCAATCATGTTTGCATTCTAAGAAAAGAAAAGCATGATAATGGGCCTAAGCAGACTGCCAGAAATAGTGCACATTAAATTGAGGCACTGCCCTGGCTCAGTGCTAGGGAATCATGGGAACTGTAATTTATTGTTGGACCAGAGCTCTCTGAGAAGGTTCAATGTCCCAGAAAAAAATACAGTTCCCATGACTCCCTAGCACTGAGCCAGGGCAGTGCCTCAATTTAATGTGCACTATTTCTGGCAGTCTGCTTACGTCTCCAGCTGTAGTGCCAGGATTGGGTAGTTTTGTGATGCCAGTTCCTGCTTCACTCCCTCTCCTCACTTTTCTCAAACAGCTTCTTTCACTTTCTTTTCTTTTCCCAAAAAAGGTAAAGGTTTCCCCTTGACATGAATGCCTAGTCAACTGTAGGGGGTAGCACTCATCTTGGTTACTAAGCCGAAGAGCCAGCATTGTCTGAAGATGACTCCGGTAGTCATGTGGCCAGCATGACTGTACAAAATGCTGTTGCCTTCCCACCAAAGTGGCACCTGTTTAACTACTTGCACTTTCACATGCTTTCAAATTTATAGGTTGGCAGAAGCTGGGACTAGTGACAACAGCTCATTCCATCATGCAGCACTTGGGTCTGGAACTGCCCATCTGCCGATCTTGCGATCATCAGAGTCAGCGTCTTAACCACTGAATTACTGGGTCTTTTCCTACCCCCCCCCCATTTAAAATGTATTGCCATAATTGCTAAATTCAGCAAAAAACAGAAATAAACAGCAAAAGGAAAAAAAGAAAAGCATGCTAGGTAAGGCAATGGGGAGGAAGGCAGAGTTAAGGAGCATGCTAAGAAAGTGTGTGTGTGTATGTATATATCCATATGTATGCTGAAGTATAGTGCATGTGTGTGTATACATAATATTGTGGTGAACAGAGGTCCAGCTGACCAATCAGGAGGCAAGTGAGAGCCAGCCAATGGGAGTTCAGCTGGGAGGAGTATAAAAGCCCAGGCTGACAGTTAAAGAGGAGAAGATTTGGGTTAGAGGGTGTGTTGGGAAAGTTAAGTCAGTGAGAGGGCTGTGTTTAAGGTGTTCCTGAGGGAACTGAATTTTAGGAAGATAGAGTTTAGAAAGGGTAAACTCTGAACACACACAGAGGTCTGGAAGAGAGAGTTACTGTGGTGTTCTCTCCAGTTAGATATTATTAGCCAGAGGGGCTGAGGTATTGTTCTGGGCACCACAATTCAAAAAGGATGTGGAGAAACTGGAGCATATGTTGCATCAGAGTATCTTAGAAGTAATTGAGCTATTTGTTCTGCATACTTTACTTTATATTTAACATAGAACCAAAGTGCACATGAAAGTGTGTGTGTGTAATATATATATATATATATATATATATATATATATGACTGACTTTTTTTTACTGCTACTGTTTAAGTAACAGTAAATAGGAGAACACAGCTCCTGTTATTGTTTAAGTAACAGTAAATAGGAGAACACAGCTACCCCTGCATATTTTCTGGATTGTGAGATACTACATTGTGGCTGCAACAGGGGAACCTTAAAGAGTGAGCTAGTAGACTGAGACCTTTAAACAAGGTAAAAAAAAAATTCCTTAAATTTGGACTGGATTAGCATGTTTTACCTTGACACCTACTGTATTATTCCTGAGGTCTGTGGCCTCATAGGAATGGCAACACAAGAATGGATTGCAAGAGAAGAGTCCTATTGATATACAAATGAACTTTACATTTCCTGGACTTTGAAATCTCTCAATTGCCACATGGTCAGGAGGAGGAGGAGTTAGCCTGCAAAATTTACCCTCCCCATACCATCTTAATTAAGGACAGAAACAACAAAATGTAGGCATCTTACTAATATCTCCATTTTTTCTCCTGTTTGGTTTGTAACATCTTGCCTGATGAAGAAGCCAGTGGAGCTTTGAAAGCTTGCAACAAGTATATTCATTTTATTTGGCCAATAAAGGTGTCACTGTTTGGTGGATTTTTGTTTGAATTTGCTAAATGGCCAACACAGCTACTCCTGCATATTTTTTTAGTAAATAGGAGAAGTTAGCAGAGTAGTAATGCTTATTTTGCAAGCAATGGCTCATTTTTTAAGAGTACAGTTTGTTTTCATGAGTGCAGTTTTTAAGAGTACTTTGGCACACTTTGGTTATTTTTTTCTATTTCTGAGCCCTGTTAGTTTTACATGGGTTTATTCATATGTCCATTTTATCCATTTCCTCATTAATCTGCAATTTTACTTTTTAACAATCCATACAAATAATCATATTTAAGTGCATATTCACATGCATATTTTCTAACTATCTGCAGTGGCAGGGGAAGCATTGCAAAGAAGGATCACGATACACCAATTGGAAGGGAAAGGCCACAATTTTATTGAATACAGCTGACATGTAGGGTTGGCCCACAATGCATGAGGTCTGGATCTGGCATCACCAACCAACCCCTGGTTGATCAATAAACCAATTTGCCTGATCATGGTCAAGCTTCAGGATGACAAGGGGAGTAATCTGCTGATTGTATGTTCACATCTCCAGAAACCGATTGAGTGCATATTCACACCTCTACCCCTTGTCACCAGGGGATGCTGACCTGGCATTGCCCCTGCACTGGCAACACTGTAACACTCTTAGCACCACCAGGTTCTGAGTGGACTCCCTATCCAGTGCTCTGCAGCACAGGAAATCACGCTCACCAGATCCAAGACCTATGCTACTGCCCTTAACAAAGAGATAGAGGGTGGGGTGAGCCAAATGAGAAAGGTGTTGGCCACCAGCACCACGTGGCCTTAAATAGATCTCTTAGCTAATCCCCTATCAGGAGGTCTGGAAGTCCCCATTCCTTCTGACTTCCTGACCAATCCCAGTTCTCCATTGCCCCAGGGCCAACCAATAGGGCTGCACTTCCACACCTGGTGCAAGCTGGAGCTGTAGTTTGGCTCTTGGGCTGGAGGTATCTCCCCTTCCAGCCCAAACAGCCAATCAGGTCCCCAAATTCCAAAGCAAAGCCTGCCAGAGGATCTCAGGAACCAGGAGGATCAGCCTGGCATGACACCCCCCCCCCCCCCCATGGCAACCAGGCTGGCCCGGTGAGTCGGACAGTCTCATTTTCTTACAAATTATTAATTTTTAAGTAAATATATATAAATGCAATTGCTAGGCACAACTAATGAAGATCCAGTGAAGCAAGGAAATTTATCTAAGGATGCATCCACACTGCAGAAATAACCCAGTTTGACTCTACTTTAACTTTTATGACCCAATGCTATGGAATTCTGGGATTTGTAGTTTGTTTTGGTACCAGAGCTCTCTGACAGAGAAGGCTAAATGTCTCACAAAGCCACCGTTTCCAGAATTTTATAGCATTGATCCATGGCAGTTAAAGTGGTGTCAAACTGGATGCAGGCTTAGTGTTGTCATGGCCTTATTGATTCAAAAAAAAATCTACCATAACTGAACTACCAATTAGATTTAGCCCACTAAATATCAATGTATTTCTAAATATATGTTATCCTACATTATACATTTTTATATGCAATTGCATTTTTGAACCAGAAACAACACTGTAACATTGAAGAATTTTGTTTATTTATTAGTTAATTTTTTTTTCTCACCTTCTCTCAAATGAGTTCAAGGGCATGTTCCTACTCCCCAACCCCCTTTTATCTGCACACCAATTCTATGAGGATAGTTCAGTCTGAAATACTGTTACAGGCCCAAGATCATGCAGTGAATGGCTTGGTGGACACTTGAATCCAGACCATACTCTATCACATAGGCTCTCAGAGAAGTGAGAAAATCTGAATCATAACTTCATTGTTATGGATCAAGGAAATGTGAATGAGGAAAATTGGCATCAGAATTTGGAAAGAACCAATGCCTCAAACAATCCTATATTGTGCCTAGACTCTCATAACCAATGGAGTGCTTACATCCAAAGATATTGCAGCTGCTGAGAGAAGGATCCCCAGTCAATCTGGAGAATGAAGTCCATCAGCCTCACATGGACCTGTGGACCTCAGCGATCCAGCAGCATTTCACTTGCTGAGTCTCTAGCTGTGCTTGCAGTTCCCAGTATCACAACAAATAAGAATTGGCTTCAAGTCCTAACATGATAATATGATGGTTTTAGCATCAGTAGAATCATAGAATCATAGAGTTGGAAGAGACCACAAGGGCCATCCAGTCCAACCCCCTGCCATGCAGGAACTCCCAATCAAAGCATCCCCGACAGATGGCCATCCAGCCTCTGCTTAAAGACCTCCAAGGAAGGAGACTCCACTACTCTCCGAGGGAGTGTGTTCCACTGTCGAACCGCCCTTACTGTCAGGAAGTTCCTCCTAATGTTGAGGTGGAATCTCTTTTCTTGCAGCTTGCATCCATTGTTTCAGGTCCTAGTCTCTGGAGCAGCAGAAAACAAGCTTGTTCCCTCCTCGATATGACATCCCTTCAAATATTTAAACACGGCTATCATATCACCTCTCAGCCTTCTCTTCTCCAGGCTAAACATCCCCAGCTCCCTAAGTCGTTCCTCATAGGGCTTGGTTTCCAGACCCTTCACCATTTAAGTTGCCCTCCTTTGGACACGCTCCAATTTCTCCACATCCTTTTTGAATTGTGGTGCCCAGAACTGGACACAGTATTCCAGGTGAGGCCGGACCAAAGCAGAATATAGTGGCACTATTACTTCTCTTGATCTAGACACTATACTTCTACTGATGCAGCCTAAATTTGCATTGGCCTTTTTAGCTGCTGCATCGCACTGTTGACTCATGTTCAACTTGTGGTCCACCTGGATTCCTAGATCCCTTTCACACGTAGTCTCATTCAGCCAAGTGTCCCCCATCGTATATCTGTACTTTTCGTTTTTCCGCCCTAAGTGCAGTACCTTACATTTCTCTGTGTTGAATTTCATTTTGTTAGCTTTGGCCCAACTTTCTAGTCTGCTCAAGTCATTTTGAATTTTGATCCTGTCCTCTGGGGTATTAGCTACTCCTCCTAATTTGGTGTCATCTGCAAATTTGATAACTATGCCCCCAATACCGTCATCCAAGTCATTAATAAGCCCTTTTTATTGTTCTTAACCGCTCCAGCAAGCCTGATTTCATTCTGCGCTTTAGCTTTTCTGACTTTAACCCTACACGTGCTAGCTATTTGTTTGAATTCCTCTTTGGTGATTTCCCCATTTTTCCATTTCTTATACATGTTCCGTTTAAAACATAGTTCAGTTGCAAGTTCCTTAGTCATCCATCCTGGTTTCTTGAGACACCTCCCATTCTTCCTCCTCATTGGCACGGTTTGAAATTGTGCCTTCAGTATCTCCCTTTTGAGAAATTCCCATCCGTCTTGAACTCCCTTCTCTTTTAGTATTCCTGTCCATGGGATCACCCTCAGTATTTCTCTAAGTTTAGTAAAATCAGCTTTCCTAAAGTCTAGAATGCGTGTCTGACTATGCCTGGCTTCTCCTTTCCACTGTATAATAAACTCCAGGAGGACATGATCACTCCCGCCTAAGGATCCAACCACTTGCACCCCATTAACTAGGTCTTCCCTGTTAGTTAGGATCAGATCCAAAATAGCTGACTCCCTCGTTGCCTCTTCCACCTTTTGAACAATGAAATTGTCTTCGAGGCAAGTGAGGAATTTGCTAGACCTCAAGGATTTTGCCGAGTTTGACTTCCAGCAAATATCCGGATAGTTGAAGTCACCCATCACTACTATATTTCTCCTTTCTGAGTGTGTGGTCATCTGTTCTAGAAAGGCATAATCCAGTTCTTCTGCCTGAGTCGGGGGTCTGTAGTAGACTCCCACAATAACATCCCTGTTGTTTCTTTCCCCTTTAATTTTTATCCAAATGCTCTCCACCTGGCTTCCAGGATTGTTGTCCTGGATTTCTTCACTGGTGTAAATATCCCTGACATATAATGCTATTCCTCCTCCTCTCCTGTTTGGCCTGTTTCTCTTGAAGAGGTTATACCCCTGTATTTTTACATTCCAATCATGAGACTCATCCCACCAGGTTTCAGTGATGCCTATTATATCATATTTGCTTTGTTGCGCTAGGAGTTCAAGTTCATCTTGCTTATTTCCCATGCTCTGTGCATTAGTGTAGAGACATCTAAGACCATATGTCTCCTTTACTTGCTGCCTTAGCACGTTTTTTTGCCTCCCACTGTTGGGTCCCTCTACTGTTTGCTTTGTTTCCTCTATGACAGTTTGACTATTTTTTCCAGTCCTTTTGTCTTCCAGGGTGCTGTCTCCCTTCCCCACATAACTCAGTTTAAAGCCCTCCTGATCAAATTCTTCAGACTGTTGGCAAAAACGTTTCTTCCAACTGGTGTGAGATGCAGCCCATCCCTTGCCAGGAGTCCACCCTCATGGAACCGCAGCCCATGATCCAAGAATCCAAATCGTTCTCGACGACACCATCTGCGGAGCCAATTGTTGACATCTGCTATCTTCCTCTCTCTTCCTGGACCGTGCCCTTCAACTGGCAGTAGAGACGAGATGACAATCTGTGCCTCCATTTCTTTCAGCTTCTTTCCTAGAGCCTCGTAATCCCTTTTGATGTTTTGAAGGCTGTGTCTTGCTGTGTCGTTCGTTCCCACGTGAACCAAAAGGAAGGGGTATTGGTCGGTAGGCCTGACCAGTCTTCTCAGCCTCTCTGTCACATCTCGGATCTTTGCTCCAGGGAGACAACACACCTCCCGAGACATCTTGTCAGGCCCACAAATCACTGCTTCTGTCCCTCTCAGCAAGGAGTCCCCCACCACGACCACACGTCTCCTACGAGGCTTAGCAGCGACTGTTCCCTGTGGTGGTACTCCCAGCTCTTTCCCTGAAGTCTGTTCATGCTGCTCTTCCTCGTCCTCCTTGGTAAGGGAAAGAGCTTGAAAACGATTCTGTAGCTGCAAGCTCCCAGAACGATCTCTGGTCTCCCTACTTCTACGTGTGACATTCCTCCAGCTGTCTACCTCCTGTGTATGTGGTGTGACGTTCTCTTCCCCAGCAACTTCCACTGTGTGGTCCCTGTCCAAGACCGTTCGTTCCGTTCTGTCTAGGAAAGCCTCTTGCTCCCTAATATTCTGAAGTGTAGCTACCCGCGCCTCCAGCTGCTGTACTTTCTCCTCCAAGAGAGCTACCAACTTGCACTTGGAGCATGTGTAGTTCCCGACCTCTGTAGGTAGGAAGACAAACATACCACAGGTATTGCAGGTGACGGCAGCAGTTCCTTCAGTAACCATACTAAGTATTAAAAAGGACTATGGCTTTCCTCCTCAAAGAAAATCTCTTGCTAAAACCAATGTTAAAGTCTGCAGATGACCAAAAGTTTTCTACAATTGGTAGTGGTTATAAAATTCCTCTGGGAGCAGTTGTAAAGAGCTAACTGCCTAGCCCACCCCCTATTGATTTGCAAATGCTCTTAACAAAGCCCCACCCGCTGAGTCACAGTCACACTTCCCCCAAGAGTTTTTAAAAAGAACTTTAAAACTTACCCTCTCAAGATGGCTGCCTGGAAACTGTTTTCTTCCTCTCTCCTAGCAGGAATTGGCCTGGAAAGCTTTCTTTCCTGGCAGAAACCTCTTTCTCTTTCTCTTCTCTTTTAGAAACTGGCCTGGAGAGCCTCCTCCTCCTCCTTCCCTGTCCTGGCCGAAACTGACCTGAAACTGACCTCTGGGAGCAGTTGTAAAGAGCTAACTGCCTAGCCCACCCCCTATTGATTTGCAAATGCTCTTAACAAAGCCCCACCCACTGAGTCACAGTCACACTTCCCCCAAGAGTTTTTAAAAAGAACTTTAAAACTTACCCTCTCAAGATGGCTGCCTGGAAACTGTTTTCTTCCTCTCTCCTAGCAGGAATTGGCCTGGAAAGCTTTCTTTCCTGGCAGAAACCTCTTTCTCTTTCTCTTCTCTTTTAGAAACTGGCCTGGAGAGCTTCCTCCTCCTCCTTCCCTGTCCTGGCCGAAACTGACCTGAAACTGACCTCTGGGAGCAGTTGTAAAGAGCTAACTGCCTAGCCCACCCCCTATTGATTTGCAAATGCTCTTAACAAAGCCCCACCCGCTGAGTCACAGTCACACTTCCCCCAAGAGTTTTTAAAAAGAACTTTAAAACTTACCCTCTCAAGATGGCTGCCTGGAAACTGTTTTCTTCCTCTCTCCTAGCAGGAATTGGCCTGGAAAGCTTTCTTTCCTGGCAGAAACCTCTTTCTCTTTCTCTTCTCTTTTAGAAACTGGCCTGGAGAGCCTCCTCCTCCTCCTTCCCTGTCCTGGCCGAAACTGACCTGAAACTGACCTCTGGGAGCAGTTGTAAAGAGCTAACTGCCTAGCCCACCCCCTATTGATTTGCAAATGCTCTTAACAAAGCCCCACCCGCTGAGTCACAGTCACACTTCCCCCAAGAGTTTTTAAAAAGAACTTTAAAACTTATCCTCTCAAGATGGCTGCCTGGAAACTGTTTTCTTCCTCTCTCCTAGCAGGAATTGGCCTGGAAAGCTTTCTTTCCTGGCAGAAACCTCTTTCTCTTTCTCTTCTCTTTTAGAAACTGGCCTGGAGAGCCTCCTCCTCCTCCTTCCCTGTCCTGGCTGAAACTGACCTCATTTTTACAAGTGGTGTTACTTTAGCACTTTAAGATGCTATTTCATAAATTATCATTTCCCTAGAAAACAAGGCATGTATATAGCGAGTAAAATGTTTCCAGCTATATTTGCTCACTACTTTTGCTTTCACAGAAATTGGCTGCTTTTTATTTAAACGCTTAAAAACTTAGTATATATTTTCCCTCCCTTTTACTAGGTTTCTGACTAATGTAAAGGCTACCAATTTGTCAATCTATTTTCTAATGTATTCTGTTTATCAGCATTTCTTTGTCATTATACAGATAATATTTTTTGTTGTTCTATAGAAGATGCTGTTGTCAGAAATTCCATTGCAAACATTGTTTTGGTTGGAAAAGAGGAGGGGATGTAAATTGCCCATTAAAGTTTCCTTTGAGATTAAATTTGGCAGCAAAGTCTCAGCACATGAGCTTTTTTTCTTTCCAGTGAAATGTAAATTGGCATTGACATCTTTTTTTTTTAAAAAAATCCATTCTTTGTTTCCTTTTTCTTTTTTTAAAAAAAGCAAGATAAAAGAACCCTAACTAAAGGTATTATTAAGTACATACATGCTATAGTGGCATAGATTTTCAAAACCAGAAAAATAAATTTTCATTTATTTTTGAAATGTTTCTGATTTCTATTGGATATCAATCTCTTGCAACTAAAGACAGAACAGAAGAAATCCCAGTAAAGACTGAAATTCACTTTATGAATGTACATTGACAATTTTATGTATTTTATCTGCCTCTTGTACATTTACAAAGCAGTAAGTTAAACTGTTACAATTTGACAAGGATACAATGTAAAATTAACTATCATGGATAGTTATTATGGAAGTAGAAAAGACACACGCATTTCAGCATCAGATAAATATTTGTGTCTTGTGTGCCTCTTGTAAGCATAACTCATCACCAGTCACTCACAACATTTTTATGTCCCTCCTTTCTCCCTCTTCTCACTGTAATGTGAATTAAAGGCATGTATGAGTAATTCTCTGCATTTATATCTGCTAGGAATCCACTAGCCATTGGGAAGCCTTGCTACCTCTAATTTCATTAAAACAGAAATGAACAAATGGAGAAGTTACAGTTGGCCTTCCATATCCATGAATTCTTTATCCATGGATCCAAGTATACATTTCTTGAAAATATTCAAAAAATACATTAATCCCAAAGAGCAAAGCTTTAGTTTGCCATTTTATAGAAGGGACACAATTTTACTATGCCACTGTATTTAGTGGGACTTAAATACAAGGGATCCTGGAACCAAAACCCAGCAGATATCAAGGGTCTACTGTATATCTAGGTAGTAAAATATTGACTTGGATTACAAATATATCTTGCTCTTTCACCCAAATGACAATGCCACAAGAATTGGTGAAATAAGCCCACAATTTTATTAACCAGGAATCTGCAACATGCAGTTAATGGGTTGTGCATTCATTTGTATGTTGGAATCTTACTAAGCCAGGTTCCCCAAATGAAGATTTCCAGGCTTGAGACCCAGGATATAGACTCAGTTCATTTTAGCCTGATCCCATGGGATATCCTATGGTTCCCCTGAAAGAATTGGAGGGTCCCAAGGGACTTCCTCAGGGATCTGTCTTTCTTGAGGAAATCATCTTGGTATAAAGACCCACCTTAGATCTCCCCAAGCTGGGCAGCAACAATAGCCCAGTGGGTGAATTCTTTCACCATGAGGTGCCACTGGAATCCTTCAAAGAGAACCAATCAAATGTATGTGTCCACACCCCACCAAATGTGACATATAAGCAAGATTCTACTAATTAATTAAATAGTAAACTGTAGCCAATAGGATCAAATCTTATACCATATAGCAGGGGTAGGCAATCTTTTTGAGCCAGGGGCCGGGCTTTGGGGAGGCCGAAGCACCAAAAATAAATTAATTAATTAGTTCATGGTTTAATTTTATTTTAAGGGGATAGGGGATAGGGCGGGGGGGAGGATTGTGGGGAGACGGAATGTTTCTAACTCTGTTCTGTTTTAAATACTGCTGTTCCCCGCCCCGATTGCCTTGCAGAGGGGCGGGCTACAAATAAAAAATTTATTATTATTATTATTATCCTCCTAAATTTATGTATTGTGAGCTACAAATGCTATTCAGAATCCTAGTAACCTGAAAATCTGTTTGTGTGGAAGTGCCTCGAGCACTATTATGCTAAATAGAAGATTTTGTCTCTAAAATTCCTGGTTCTCTCAAGCTCGATTGGTGAACACAAAGAGTTACATTTAAAAAAAAAACTTGCTAAACACCACATACAGAGAGAGCAAAGACTCTGGCTTAGCATTAATTAATTAATTAATTAATATCAGGAAAGTTTTCAAAATAGGTTTTGACAGACTACAAATCCCACAAGATTTTTCTTATATTAATGAGGTTGAAATCAATAAGGCTGCTCCAGTTCAAATATAATATGCATGTCATAATTTTGAGCATTGATTAATCAAAGAAGCTTGAGAAATCAGATTCCCTAAGACCTTTTTCTTGTTTGTAGCCTCCTAGATACCTTTGTAGCATCATGCATCAACATATCAGTGCAAATGACACACTGTATTTTGGTGATTCATTAATTTGTTTTTTTCATTGGGATTATCATCATTGACCAACTTGTATCTTTTTGTCACAAGAGAGTTTTTCAATTTGCACATCATTTATCTTTACAACTACTCTGTAACAGTAGTTGTGACGGACCACTCCTGCCACCTTGACTATTTCTCTCTTTTAAAATTTTATATGAGTGGCTTCATAACCCTCGTCACCTCCCTGTCCAATAACTATTAATAACACATTGGTAGCGTTTGTTCAAAATTCTCACACAGAGGCCAAAATAGGTTTTTATAAAATATAAGATGGTTTTATTGTGTTTCAAACATACAGGCACACTTCTTGGTTTTCAAACTTGTTAATAATATTACCTAGTTACAGTTTCAATTGTATTGCAGCTATTTCAAATACAATCCTTCAGCTGTTTCTATGATTACAATCTAACCACCCAGACACTCTCTACACTAGAGCTCTGTTGAACCACAAAGAGTCCCTCCCTTCTTTTAACTCTTATCTTTGTTCAACTTATTTCCCTCAGAAACAATTCACAGCCTCTGGCTTAAGGTACTGCCTCACTGTAACTCTGTCTAAGTCAGATCCAACTGACACTTTCGAAAGTTCTGAAACTTCTGTTCCACAATTCCTAACTGCCTAACTCCCTAACTGACTATATCCCTCACCACCTGAGCTATTTATCTCCTTCCAGCTGCTCTCTCATTGGCTGATTCCAGCTGTCTCAGGATTGGTCAGCTGTCTTCTGGTCTTCACAGCTCCCTCCTATCTTTCTGTTCATCACAGACCTCTCCCCTTTAAAATGTTTATGGACACATTTAACCCCTTGGTTAAGTGGGTTCATAAACCTTTTATAAGCAATCAAACTTACCTGTAACCTCTATTATGAACAACTTTTAATATTCATCAACCTTTTGCATATATATGGCATTTACATACATATAAACCATTGTCTGTTAACTAAAATTACATTAACAAATCACTTTTTATAACATCACACTGCATTGAAAATTATAACCTTAACTCTATATTTATAACTATCACAGTTAAATAATTTATACAGTTATACATTTGCTTTTTATTTTGCTCCGTTCACTCTAGAAAGACCATCTGCCACTATATTTTCCTTACCTTTCACATATTGGATGGAGTAATCAAAATCCTGTAATAACAAACTCCATCTCAATAATTTGCTGTTAGTTCCCTTGGTAAGGTTTAACTAACACAAGGGTGAATGGTTGATTTGAATTATGAACTTCCTTCCCCATAAGTATGACTTGAGCTTATTTACAGCCCATATTATGGCCATACATTCTTTTTCGATGGTTGCCAGGTGTCTTTCCCTAGGAAGGATATTTTTACTTAGGGCCTTTGCAGACTGCCAGAAATAGTGCAAATTGAGTCCACTTTAAGGGTTAGGGTTAGGGAATCATGGGAACTGTATTTTATTGTGGCACCAGAGCTCTCTGACAGAGAAGGCTCAATGTCTCAGGAAAAAAACAATTCCCATGACTCCCTAGCAATAACCCTAACCCTTAAAGTGGACTCAATTTCCATTTTTTCTGGCAGTCTGCAAAGGCCCTTAGATATAAAATCGAATGTATCTAACCCTTATAATTTTCTTGACTTAGCATGGCTCCAAATCCAACATTGGAAGCATCTGTGGTGACTATAAAAGTCTTGTTGTAATCCGGAGCCATTAAAACAGGTGCTGTAGTCATAAGCTATTTTAACTCTTTGAAAGCAACTTCACACTTCTCTGACCATATAACTTTAGTAGGCTTGTCCTTTTTTGTTAACTCAGACAAAGGGCTTGCAATACTAATAAAATTGGGAATAAATTTCCAGTAATATCCCATTAATCCCAGAAATGATCTTACTTCTTTTTTAGATGAAGGCCCTGGGCAGTTAATTATGGCTTCTATCTTGGAAGTTTCGGCCTTGATGTTGCCACTTCCCACCAAATATCCTAAATACCGACTTTCCCTTTTCCCTAGGTGACACTTGGAGCTTTTAACGGTCACTCCACTTCTTTTAAGCCTTTTTAGTACTTCAACTGAGTGGTATAAATGTTCATCCCACAAATTACTAAAAATACTGATGTCATCAATATAGGCCACAACACAATGTTTTAACCCTGTTAACATATTGTCTACCAATCTTTGAAATGTGGATGGAGCATTCTTTAGACCAAAGGGCAATACCGTAAATTCATATAGACCCTTATGTGTAACAAAGGCCCTTTTCTTTTGATCCTTGGGACACATTGGTACCTGCCAATACCCTTTTGTCAAATCCAAAATTGATATGTATTGAGCCCTTCCCATTTTCTCCATCAAATCCTTGGTTTGAGGCATAGGATAGGCATCCATTTGAGTAACTTCATTCAACCGCCTATAGTCTACACAGAACAGTATAGTCTGATCAAGTTTTTCCACTAAAACTTTGGGTGAAGCCCATGGACTATTCGATGGTACTATAAACCCATTTTTAGCATTATCTCAATTTCCTCTTCAATTTTGTCTGCCAATGTATCAGTGACTCTGTATGGAGGAGTAGTTATAGGGGAAGCTTCTCCTGTGTTGATATGGTGCACTATCTCCTTAACTCTCCCAGGTATATCTGAGAATATTTGTCTCCAGGCATAAACACTTGAGATCAGGATCTTTTGTCATACCAAGTCTTTTGATGGGTTTGAGCCACCTTCAGGTTTCCCCCCGCAACTGTCAAAGCTTGTTTTAGTGAGTTCATCAAGTTTTGGACATAGAAGACCACATCTTCTGGTTCTCTTTCTTCCAGAGATTCCCACTCCTGGCAAACTATGTCTAATGGTCCTTTTACGTGGTGTCCAAACAATAGCTCGAAGGGACTGAATCCTAAACTCTCTTGTGGCACCTCTCTATACAACCGATCTTGAAGGACTTTAGATCTGTGGGTGATTCACACTCAGCTCCACATCTCCATCTTCCTCAGCTAAGGTACTTCAAACTTTTATCCCTCTGTTGCTCTTGATCAAAATTTACTTGGTTTTCAACTTGAATATCCTCACAACCCTCTCTATCTTCCACCTCAGAACAACCAATTTCCTCACAAGTAACATCAGATCTGTTGGGGTTTTCATGAATGGGGTGATCTTGTTTCCCAATGGTTTTCTGGTGTTGCTGTCTCATCACCACTAAGTCAAATTGAAGGTGTCTATCTAAATCATTCCCAATTAGACATGGGACAGGGATGTCATCCCAGAGGGCAAACTTCCACTGTAATTGGCGTCCTCTAAAAGAAATGTTAATGAACTTCATAAGTGAGCAAAGATCCAAACCCACAGGTTTCCCACAGGTAAAACTGCATTATACCAGCCTTTCCAAATTATTTTTATCATAAATATCAATGATAATTGTGTTACTGCCTTTGAATCAGTGTGATAGAAGCAAACAGATTTTAGACAACATGGAATGGTATTTCTGCAAAATGTAAAATTACTCACTGCTTTTTTCACACTTCCCCCCCCCCCCAAAAAAAAATTCAGAACAGCCCTGTGAGGAAAACTTGAAAACATATTAATATATTTACCATTGGAGTATGGATAAGGATCTTAAAGTCAAGAACAATAGTTAAATATTCTCCACAGGGTGCCTTGGTAATAATCTGCCTGGGGAAACACAGTTCTGGAATGTTTCACTAAGTGAGAATGTGTTACATTTATGTCATGCACATATGAGAGATGGAAAAGAATACAATTTAAACAATAAAACTGCTTCTGATGGATCAAAAATTATTAAATGACTAGTTAAAAATGCTTAAAACACTCTGAAACAGATATAGTTGAATACTGATTTTGTGTAAAGAACATATTCTTTTTTTAAAAAAAAATCAGCACATTTCTAAATCTAACAAGACAGTTACAAAACCCATAAATATTAATATAGCAGGAGTGTTGTGGTAGTGGTAATAGACCTTTTTCCTGTTCAAAATTACGAATGAAAAAAAATTGCCTGGGATCAGCAAGGTGTTAGCATTTTGGGACATGTGAAGTTCCCTCTATGATCCTGAACTTCCCTCTGTGGGATGTCAGCCGTAAGTCAGGTAGGCACAGGAAAAGGCCTGCCCAAACAACTGGAAAATTCCCTACCAAACAGGTTTGGGAGTTGTTAAAGGGGAAAGACCATTATCCCAAAAGTCAACATAATAGTGCTTGTTTGTCCTCAGTCTTACTCCTGATGGGGCAGTGATTAGATTTAACTCCATGTCAGTCTGTGCTCTGATCATAGCTCCCTTGGCCATCCCTTCCCCCCATTTCAGTGGTCATGCATCATCATCATTGACATCCACAGTGGATCCCGGAGAAGCCTTTGGAAGTGAGTATCTCCCGTAGTTTGGCCCATCTCAATCTATTCCCGCTTTCACTCCTTTACTTCCAAGTAATGCAGTGTGTGTGTGTCATATTTGTATGTGTGCAGTTTTCCTCTTTTTAATATTTAGACCTTAATTGAAGAAGCTCGTCTCAGCGTCATCCATTGTGAGATCTCTTAGTCCTCTGGTATACACAACGCTACTCCAGTCTTGCAGGTTGTTGTTAGGGCCGCACTCTTGCATATTTTGAGATAATTATAAATTCCCCTAATTAGATCCTTCCTAACAAAGGCTCCAGTACTGAAGTATGCTAATATGAAGAAAACAAAGGTGTGGCTCACAATATCTTATTTCAAAAAATTTTAAAATTTATTGTGACATATATTTTGCAAATATAATATTAATCATTGTTACAGGCTGTACATTCAGTTTATATAGTGTTACATCCAATGTTGCATTCACAAATTTTAAAGCATGCAATGGAAATTTACCATTTCCTTCTGTCTACTACAGCCCTTGTTCAACTTACCAACATCTACTCTGAAGGTTCCCCCAGTCCTAGGGTGCATCTAAACTGTAGAAATAATGCCAATTGACACTACTTTGAGTGCTGTAGCTCCATCGTATGGAATCCTGGGATTCATAGTTTTAAAATGTCTTTAGCCTTCTCTGTCAAAGCCTACTAGTGCCTCACAAAAGTACAAATCCCAGGATTCTATAGGATGGAGCCATGGTAAAGTGGTATGAAATTGCATTATTTCTACAGTGTAGATGCACCCTAAAAAGCAGATTTTTCACAATGCAGAGGACTGCAGGAGGAGAGGTAATTAGTACCCCTCACATTGCACTGATGGAAGCTTTATGTTAGCAAGGAGATACTAAGTGCCAGCCGGTGGGATAAGAGTCCTGTGGATTATATGAAAAATCAGTCTTTGCGCTCTGTGGACAAGGTGAATATGGGAAATTTACAAGCAGAACTGGAATGCAATGGAAACCTCTGGTTCATATTTTCCAGAAGGTGTATATTCAGAATCACTGAAGATAAAGATAGCATACAGCCATCATGATTAGTAGCCACTGACAGTGAAAATGAAAAATGCTTACAAGTGAATGATAGATGAAACTCTTCAAGCAGTTAAGGACAGATGAGAAAGAAAAAAAATAAAAGAGGACAGAAATAGAGTCAGAATCCTGAATAGAGTCAAAATCCTGTTCAGCAACTTGTACACAGGGACAAAGAGAACTACTATAATAACCAATAGAAATAGAAGAACAAGAGACCTCTTAGAATGTATTATTAAAATGAACAGTTTTACAATATATATATATATATATATATATATATATATATATATATTAAAGTGCCTAGTATAATTAAAGCACCATGAAAACCATGTGCATGAATACTATTATATCAATCCCATTTAAAAAAAAATATTCACCAATATTCTGCATTGGCTACATAGGGCCTTTACAGACTGCCAGAAATAGCTTGAAGCCACTTTACCTGTCCTGGCTTAGTGGTAGGGAATCATGGGAATTGTAGGTTTTTTTCTGGGACATTGAACCTTCTCTGTCAGAGAGCTCTGGTGCCACAATAAACTATAGTTCCCATGATTCCTTAGCACTGAGCCAGGTCAGTTAAAGTGGCCTCAAGCTGCATTATTTCAGGCAGTCTGTAATAGCCCTTAGTTACATCTGTGTCCTTAAATAACATGTCCTGGCCTGATCCCCTCAAGTCTCTCTTAAGCGCCAGCAGCCAGATCAGGCAAAGGAGGACTGTTCAGCTTTTGATTAGGGCACAAGGTGGATGACATTTTCTACTTGTGACTGGCATCCAGAAATGCCATCTTCCTTATACCCCAATCAGAAGCTGAATGGATCTTCTTTGTTTAGTCTGGTTGCTGGCTCTTAAGATGAGATAATGGTGGCATATATGAAGTTTTCCAGTAAGACTGCATAGCCTTACCAAATACAGAGCAATTTATTGTTGTAAACCACCATCAAGTTGGCTTTGACTTATGGTAACCATATGAATGAGAGACCTCCAAGTCACCTTATCATCAACAGCCCTGCTCAATATTGCAGACTCAGGGCCATGGTTTCTTTGGTTGAACTTATTCATCTGGAATACAGTCTTCCTCTTTTACTACTGCCTTCTGCCTTACCTATCATTATTGACTTTTTTATTGAATCATGTCTTACCATGATATAGTCGAAGGACAACAGTCTCAGTTTAGTCATCTTGGCTTCTAGAGAGAGTTCAGGCTTGATTTTCTCTATGGCCAATTGATTTGTCTCTTTAGCAATCCATGGTATCTGTAGAACTCTTCTTCAGCACATTTCAAATTAGTTGATTTTTTCCTAGCAGCTTTCTTCACTGTCCAGGTTTTACAATCATATATAGAAACTGGACATATGATGGTATGGAAAATCCTAAATTTAGTATTCTGTGATACATTTTTACACTTAAGGATGTTGTCTAGTTCCCTCATAGCTGTCCTCCTAAGTCCTAGGCTTCTTCTTATTTCTTGACTGCAATCTCTATTCTGATTCACAACTGAACCAAGGCAAGAAAAATCTTGAACTATTTCAATGGAGATCATCGTATAAGGATATAAACCAGCTTTTCCAAGCTGGCTTAAAATTAGAAGGGGGTGGCATCCTGATATTATCAGATGCATTTAGCTGTCAAAATTGCCACCTGGGTACAGCCCAGGTCCATCACCACTCAGAGGGGTGCTCCAGTGGCCATTTTTTCAAGCCAGAAAACTCCCAGCTTCGAAAAGAGACACAAGGAGTGCCCCTTCAAGCAGTGATGGACCCAGGCTGCACCCGGGCAGTGATTTCAGCAGCTAAATGCCTCTGATAATATCAGGATGCCACCCACTTCTAATTTTAAGCCAGCTCAGGTAAGCTGGTTTACATTCTTATGCAATAATATCCTAAATATTCAAACTTTAAAGTTTTGTAAATTATCTGAGGTCATTATTTTTGGTGTTCTTAATATGGAGCTGTTGTTAGAATATGGATGGGTTATACAAAGGTGAAATGTAGAGATGTGTGTGTGGAATTTTCCTCATGAGAACAACATCTAGAGAAACAAACTGAATCTAACACCAGATGGCTACACAGACATAAACATGTACTTTCCCAAAGGTACAACTCATAGGCACAGACTTTGTTATGGAAAACAAGAGGTATGCAAAAGGTAAAAAATGGTTAGGCTGAGAAAATAGTCACATGGTGATGATGGACAGCAAGAGGCTGGGTTAATATACATCATACAAACATTATCCAATTAACATAAGGTTAACACCTAGAAGGTGGAGTATGGGAAGGGCCTAGAGAATATTGTGTTTAAGAATGATTATTGTTCAAGATGTGAGTGTGTGTGTGGCAGTGGTTTTAACTGCAACAAGTGGAGATCCTAAGCTTTTGGGATTGTTAAAGATGTAATCTTTCATGGCTGAACTGGATGAGTTCATCACAATGGATTTTACTTAGCTATCTTATTTTACTTTTATATGCATTAATAAACTATGCTTTTGGACTTTATAATGTGTCTTCTTGACTGAGGAAGACAGGATCCTGAAGAAGGGAAGCTGAGCCAGTTGATGGTAAGAAATACAAAGTGGCTGTGGTTCACAGCAGCCAGCTTGTCCTGCAGATTCTGCTGGGTGCCAAAGAGCATCACTGCGACACCCATCATTCACACACTGACAGCTGTAACCTACCTTTGCATTTTCTTCCTTAACTTTTTAAAGTAATAGTTCCAAGGCTATGCTGTTTTCTCCTAGTAGTATGGTATAATCTGCATCTTAAAATTGTTGATGTTATTTCCTCCAATTTTCATGGTTCCTTCCTCTGAATCCAATCCTGCTTTACGTGCAATACGTTCAGTGTGCAAGTTTTAGTGTGATAAAATGCAGGGGGTTTTTTATCCCCTTACCAATTGGAAATCATTCCATTTCTCCATATTCTGTCCTGACAGAAGCCTCTTATTCTGAGTACAGGTTACACAACAGGACAAGCAGTTGCCTATTTATTTAAGAGTGATACAAAGTTTTTCATGGTCAACATCATCAAAGGCTTTGCTATAATCTATAAAACACAGACTGATTTTCTTTTGAAGTTCTTTGGTGCACTCCATTATCAAACATATGTTTACAGTATGATCTTTAGTGCCCCTTCATTTTCTGAACATGAAATAAATAAGACCAACAAATATTGTCAAAAGCTTTCTCCAAATCTAAAAATATCAGGATCACCCTTTGTATATGAAATTCCATATATTCAATATTGCTTCTTAATTACACTGCTTCTTAATTATTTTTGGCAAAATCCACTTTGACCTTCTTGAATACTCTCAGAGATATTTTTCCTTGATCTGCCAGCCAAAATCAATTATTAAATAATGATCTTATAATCATTATTTAATAAAGAATTGTTTCCTAATTTGTAAAAGACATTCAAAAGGAGTTTACTGTGGTCCTTTTGTGTGGTACTGGCAACTGTTAACTATGGTGCAACTGCTGTTGTCTCTGAGAGATCCTCTGCCAGTGTCCCCCCACACTACTGCTGCTGCCCAGTAACTGTTTGGTACATTTAGGCTGCATCCACACTGCAGAAATAATCCATTTTGACACCACTTTAATTGTTATGGCTCAACATTATGGAATTCTAGGGACTGTAGTTTGTTGTGGCACCAGAGCAATCTGACAGAGAAGGCTAAATATCTCACAAAATGACAGTTCCAGAGTTCCATAGCATTGATCCATGGCAGTTAAAGTGGTGTCAAAATGAATTATTTCTACAGTGTGGATGCAGCCTCAGTCTGGTTCCTCAGCACAAACCTGTTTGACATGAGAGAAACTACTAGCCGCACTGTTGCTGTCATCATAGTGTCTGTCTCATAGGAGTATACAATCTCACATCTGTGGAAAGATAGTGCTAGAGGAGTTATAGACTTGTAATTCTATGCCTCATTCCCACTTACAAATATTTGCAATCTGAATCGATATTTGTTTGCAATCTGAATCGATGGATCGGTAGCACAGCAGTGTGGTTCACCCTACATTTGCCCCAATTGCATTTTCTTGTTGTAAAATAACCCACTTGTTGTTCACATTCACTAATGAATCAATTTAAAATGGACCCTCTTCAGACAGACAGCAAATTTAAAGGGTAACTTGCACTGAATCAATTTATTGCAAAAGATGCAGAAAAACGAGTGTCAAAAAGACACATCTTAAATGTGTCTAGCACCGGGGGAGGTGGGGGGGAGGTGGGCACCAAACCGCTTCAAAGATTCGGCTTAAGTGTGAAGCAGGGTCATTTAAACTGCTTCAGACTGGTTTTCGAACCAGTTTATAACGTAGTGAGAATGAGGTCTAAGTTACATATTCATAACTGCAATACTGAATACCATCCACAGCTATTATTCATTAAAGACATATACTAACTTGAATAAAAGAAAGTAATACATTTCAGTATTTCAAACTGTGCTTTAAAATCTTCCTGCTCATTTTAAAACAATAATATTTTCCCCTAAGCATACTTAATATCTGAAAAACTTTATCTCTGCTACAAATTCTGCATGCCACAGTATCAACAGCTTTTATGTTTTAAACCAAAAACGAATTCATTGCAACTTTAATCCTAATGAATATACACCATGTAAAGTTGTCAAGATGGCCAATCTTCTGACATTGCTTAAGGATTTATTACCACATATTCTTTGGGCTAAATACAATTTCTCCCAGATTTTTAAGTAGCCATATCGAAACCTAGAGGGTATTATTGTCAGTACAAAAGAATAAATGATTATGTTTTCTGCTGATTTTTCTTCTAAATTCCTCTTTAGTAGTCACTGAGTTATTACACATATAGATTTCCAATAAAATTATAAGTCACACTCAATACATGAGGAGAAAAAAATGGGCTAAATAGCAAGGTAAAATAATCAGCAAAATACTAGTAGTAAACATTGCCAAATCTTAAACAATCATTGCAGTAGTTCACACTTCAAACTGTCAAAGAAGGGCAATTTGATCTCAGTGGTTGTCATCCCATACTTCTAAATATGGAACTGGGCCCTGAACATTTTTTAAAAAATGATAAAATACACAACATATTTATTAATCTACAAAGCACTCTAGTGTGTTATCATGTTATCATGTGTGTTTCAGTTATCATGAAAAATAGTTCGAACATATGCTGCTTGGAGTTGGGATATAGAAATCAAAATACTCTTAACAGGTTTCATGAAAAACTATTTTATGTACAGTGAAAAATTCTTTTCAACTCAGTGAGAAGAGATATACCTTTCTTTATAATGAGGTTATCTTGATCATTTCCAACAAAAGATTTGCTGCAGGTCACCTAGAATATTTTTTTTTTCCTGGAGTGAAAAAAAAATGAGATATAGATGTCAATTAAGAAACTATGGGGTTTAGGAAGTAGCCTCTCTGCAGAGTTTAAGTTGTTTGACAACACTATAACTGCTATGACTCTGTCTTACAGAATTCTGGAATTTGTAGTTTGGTGAGGTATTCACTCTGGTCTATCAGAGACTCTGGGGCCTCACATAACTACAAATCTCAGGATTTTGTAGAATAAGTCATGACAGTTAAATTGGTGCCAAACTTTATTATTTCTACAGTGTATGTTAATATTAAACCCTGATTAGCAACAATATTTACTAGTAGGCAACCTTTGAGGTGAAGGTGAGATGCACTACTATCTTCCTCTATGTTTGACATAGTATAGATACTTCTCTCCCTGATGTGGGCTTTCCAAATGTGGTGGGTGGAAAGGACAAATTCAATCTGGAATTTCCCATGTTAGGTCATATCTCTAGAATCCCATGGCAAACATTTAAATAGTTATTTAGCTTACAATACTACCAGGTATATTAACTAATGGAGGAGAATACTTTTGCATTAGAGGTGTTCTGTTTGATGCAGTCTGTATGAAATGTTAATTTACAAGGATTGTACAGATAGTGGTGGAGAATCATGCTTTTTTCACCATCTCCACATGTGCCTCTGCAGGTACTATACCCAGGGCCTAAGCCCTGTCTGCTTGGGCCCCAAAAAATTGCCTTCTCTTGTACTCTCAGCTAAGAAAGCAGGGTCAAATCCCTTAGTCTAAAGCAAATGGTCCAGATGATGTCCAGCCTGTTCAACACCAGATCTGGGGTATACCTTCCCCTTTGTACCAGTTTCAATTTTTTTTACTATTTGTTTTGGATCTTCCCAGACACTCCAGAGCCCTCTGTTGCAATGCTGGACAGCTGTTTGCATGAATGTCCCATCTGCCGCTTAGTGCTGCCACTACCACAGTGGGTCACTTTGCTTTGAGGTCAGAATGAGGTGACCAGCCATGTGATTAATGTTGGGCACCTTATTCTGACCTCAAAGCAAAGTGATCCATGATAGCAATGGCTGTTCCAGATGGCACAGTGAGACGTGCATATGGATAGCCATTTGGCTTCACAATAGAGGGCCCTAGGTAACAGGAGTAGGCTGGGGCAGTTCAAAGGCCAGAATACTCCTGGCTGGTCCTGCAATATTCTGGTCCATGTAGATACCACCCTAGTACCACTTACTGTCCATAAATAACATATGCCACTTTTTTGGGGTGGTGGTGGTGGTGGTGGTGGAGAACTCTGTTAAAAAGCTAATGCATGCTATGGAGCATCTGCTTCTTCTTTGCTTTGTCCAAACACACACACACACACACACACACACACACACAAATGTCTCAACACCTCCTGCCTGGATCCTCATGTCCTTGAGCAACTTGCTGTCAGCTTTTTACTGCACTGATCGTGGCTCATCAGGATTTCTTTGATTAGCTCCTGGAATTATTCAGCCACTGCATGATGATATGGCCCCTGCCATCACACACTCAAGTCCATCAGGGCAAATAGGAATGTCTGGTAAGCAGGAATTGGAAGTCACTTTAGTATTCCTTTTTAATAAAGATAGTGGTTGTTTTTTGTTTGCTTTTGGTTTTGGTCAAGGTTTCTCTTTCATAAAACTAGGTAGTACCAATTACCTTTTAAGGGATGAGTATCCACAAGATATTTAAGTCCTTGACTATTAGGCATGAAGTACGGTAACCTCCATTTTTGTAATTCATTAGGAAAAAGGTCAGCCAAAGGGGTTTTTAAAAATCATTTTTTAATCCTTTGGGTCCATCCCATAAGCTTGCTACAGAATGATTATTGATTACAATGTCTTTGCAACATCCTGTCTAGATTCTCGTTTCTCTCTTTTAGAAAAAAAAAATATTTTGGCAAGCTTCTTTTTTCCTATTGTGTAACTTGTTTTCTTAAATACATAGACAAGGCAAATTTGGTGTAAGTATAACAGCACAATGAAGGTTAAGGCAATTCTACAGAAAATGCCAGCTAAGTCACCCATTTAGTTAATTTATCAATATATGTAATATCTCATACTAATCTGGAGATATTATTTGTTTCTTCTTTGGGTTACAGAATATTCTTTCATTTCATAGTGATAAACCATCTGTAATCTAGCTATTCTGATCAACAACTTCCATCAGTGGTAGACAACTTGGACAATGGTTAGGAATGATAAAGGGTTGTAGTCCAAAGCATATAAAGGGAATGAGATTCCTAACTCTGTGCATGTAAAGGGAGTGAGATTCCTAACTGTTTCTTCTTCTTGTTGTTGTTGTTTTGGCTTATGGAAACCCTAAGGCAAGCCTATCATAGTGTTTTCTTGACAAGTTTCTCCAGAGGGTGTTTGCCATTGCCATCCTCTGAGGCTGAGAGTGTGTGACTTGCCCAAGGAGAGCCAGTGTGTTTTTATGCTCAATCAGGGAATTGAACCCTGATCTCCAGGGTCATGGTCCAACCCTCAAACTATTACAGTAGATAAAAATAGAACCAGAGGGGAAAGTTCCACTAAATTCCACATCATACTTTACCACTGGCCATGTTTGCTAGGGGTGATGGAAGTTGTAGTACAAAGAGGAGGGCACTCAAATGGTTATGTCTGACTGGCATTTTCAGAATGTGCAAATACAGTCAGACCTCTATATCCACAGAGTCTGCACCCAAAAATTCAATCATCCATGGCTTGGGGGGGGGGGGATTAATTCCAAAAGCCATTTTATATAAGGGACACCATTCTATTAGGCCATCGTATATAATGCGAATTCAGCATTGAGGGAGGGGGGGTTCTGGATCAAAATTGCAGTGCATACCAAGGGTCCACTGTATGCTCATAAGGAGAGAAGATAATGATATCTCTAAGTACAATCATATGATGACTAGCATTTTCTCATGTATAATCAATATTCAATGCACACTATTTATGGAGGCAAAGGAGCATGTGGAGGAAGAGAAATGACTGCAACATGCACACTGTTCTGTGCAAGATCTGAAAATAAATTGTTTGGGGGAAAATGCAATAGGAAAAATATAATATAGCAATAGAAATATTTCTAATGTAATGATTCCACTTTAAAACTGAGACCAAATAATTTGACATTCGAAAATCTAAACCCTAGATCAGGGGAAGGCAACCTTTTTAAGACCTGGGCCAGTCTCCCATAGCCCATGTCTCGGCTGGGCCGGGGGGGGAGGAAATGGTGGGGCGCGCGCATGTGCGCACCCTCCGCCACTGTGCGTGACTCCCCCACGCACGCTGCCACCACGGCCGCTGCGGCTGCTGCCGCAGCGTGTGCAGCTGCAGCTACAGCTGCCACGGCACATGTCATGGCCGCCATATTGGAAATCAAAATAGTGGCCTCAGCGCATTTGCGCATGCGCAAGATTTGATTTCCAAAATGGCGGGCACAGCGAGCGCAGCCACAGAGCGGCAAAAACGCGCCATGGTGGCAGTGCGCGATAGCGTGCGGCGGCAGCAACCTTCGGCCTGGGCCAGTAAGTCCAGGGACCAGGGCCTTAACCAGCCCCCGGGCCGTAGGTTGCCGGTCCCTGCCCTAGATTTATCCATTTTTATACTTCACAAGCACCTATTCCTACACATTGCAAGAAGGGAGTTTGTTCTAATATTAGTTTCAGAAATCAACAAAGTGGATTCTAAGTACAATTAATGTACAGAGCAAATATTTCTTTTGCTGTTTTGTTTTTTTAAAATTTTACTCAATCAGAAGTTTTGTAGTCAGTCCATTAGTGATGTCCAGTAACAAATTTGTGACTTCAGTACCAAATTTGCCAACAAGTAATTTGCTTTTCAAGGGCAGTTCAGATCCCAGGAAACAAATCAAGTAATGGGGTTCAGAGTTTCCTTCTGGCATTAGAACAAAACTTTCAAGCAAATGTTCACATATCCAAAGCTGACAGCAACACTAGTTTAATTGAAGCAGGAGCATATTTCTTCTCTCCATTCCTCCCATCTCAAAAGAAGTGATGCACTGTTTAAAATACTGCATCTCCATTTAGGAAAATGTATTGCACTGTAAGTACAGAACATTTGGCCACAGCACTTTCACTTTGAGTCCCACCTAATAATTCTATAATCACTATCATCTTGTGGTGAGGATTTGTATCCCATCAGGATTGTGCTGATGTTCAACACAGACAGTTACAGTTTTAGGAAGTGATGCTCTGAAAGAAAGAGGAATTAATAACCATAATGATAGTTTGTGGGGGGTTTCTTTTTGTTTTGTTTTTTGGCAAGGAACACTTGTTGGTGAAGGGCTGTAAATGCTATATCAAATGCATCCAGAAGGTAGTCACAGCTGTTGTTCAGAGCAGTAGTGGACTCCTTGGACCAGAATTCAGAGGAAGACACAATGTATTAAAGGTGTACAATCATTTCACAAGTGGCATTGTTACAAATGCCATCAAAGCTTTTGTTATAACACTAGGGTCATTTCTTTTTTTAAAAAAATGCTAGGGATTATTTTAAAATACAGATATACAGGGGGTGCTTGGTAACTGTTGGGGTTTGGTTCCCGGACCCTTGTGGATGCCAAAATGCAGGGGTGCTCAAGTCCCATTATAATAGTGCCATAAAATGGTATCCCTTATTAAGGAAAATCAAGGTTTGCTTTTTGGGAACTGTTCTTTCCAAACTGTTTTCAAGCTGGATGGTTGAATCCTTGGATGCAGAATCTATGAGCTGACTGTACATCTGTCATACACTAGAAGGGAGCAGTCTTTGATAGGGAGTGAATGCTTAGGAATATGGAAATCCAGGCCCCTAGATGTAGTTTAAATCTGTACCCAAACAGAAATTATTAAACTTAATCTTTTTATAGAATACTTGTATAATGGGATCTCACAGGGACCAACATGGTTAAGATTTGCATGAAAATATATTATTAAAATCATCACTACTCACCAACTGCTGTATTAAAGCCAATTGTCCAAAGCTAGAGTTTTTGGTCCTAAAGTACTGTAGGAGCATGTGCTACAAGAAGCAAGTGCTTGCCCCCCCCCCCTTACTAGACAGCAACTCTGCAGCTTGCCCTGTGTGATTTGCATGGGCTTTGGACAATTGACCAAGACTATGTGGTGGGGGAGGGACTTTCCCCAAGGCAGAAAAAAAAGTGAAGCTTTCCCTCTTGTTTGCCTGGGTGATATAAATCAAGCTGCTCCCCTGCTCCTCAGGCAGTCTTGATTCAGCTTAGTTTTCACACACAGTCATCATGTGACTGACTGCTTGGAATGACACTGGTGGAGAGGAGATGGAAACCAACAGAAAATCGACAGGGCAAGACAGGGAGCTGCAAAAGCGATTGGGGAGTTTATGGCTGAGTGAGCGAGGCGGGTTATACAACACCTGGAGATCCGCCTCAACTGGATCTCATGTATCATTCTGGACATGTGCGCCTCTTAGACAGGGGAAAGGATGAGTTGCTTTACAAGATTCCATTCTGCATACTTGGATGGCTACAGCTGGTATAGGTTGGTGGGAAGGAAATTGGTTTCACCCCCTTCTAATGATGTTATAGCAAGAGGATTGGATCCAGGTGGAGACTGGAAACAAAGCTGGAGTGCCTTGTGAATCTTTCCCTTTATATTGAGTCCTATTAAGAGCTTGGCTCACTCAAGGAAGAAAGGGATGCCACACCATTGGATGATAGGGAATCACACAGCAGTTGTATGTCCATGAGTTGTCATTCTGGTTTTCTCCTCCAGTAGTCAGGCTGGAGCTGGATTCATCAGATTACAAACAAGTTATATACTATGGATCCAGACCTCATGCCAATAGCAATAGCAAATACATTTCTATACCACTTATCAATTCACTTAAGCACTTCCTAAGCAGTTTGTAATGTATAAGCTAATTGCCCCCAACAAGCTGGGTACTCATTGTAGTGACCTACAGAAGGATGCCAGGCTTAGTCAACCCTGAAGCCCTGGGATTGAAATCACAGCCTTGTAGCTGTGAATGGCTGCAGTGCAGGCATTTAACTACTGAATCACCAGGGTTCATGCCAAGCCAACACTATCAGCTATTCTAAATCAGCTATTTATTTATTTATTCTGAATAAAGTTGCAGCCTAGATATTTCTAAAAGAATCTTTATGGTGCACTTGTGTCCAGTTCCCAGTGTCTATCCAAGTCAATTTCACAGCTAGATCTTGGAAACATTTTTTTTTTTGGGGGGGGGGGAGGGGGGACTACAACTATAGAAGATCCAAGACAACCAGCTGTGGGATTGTGGAGTTGCAGTTCAAAAAAGTAACTTTTTAAGCTCTGGTCTCAACTAAGGATTAAATGGGTATTTGACTATTGCTGAAATTTAAAATTTAGTATTCACAACTGCTTGAGGAAACACTGATGGAAGAAATACAGCACTTGGGTGGCAGCAGGGAGTTTCAGGAACATTTTTTTGTTGTGTTTTTCTCAACATGGCAAAACTGCAACTTTGGGCCTTTGCAGACTGCCAGATACAGTGCAAATTGAGTCCATTTTAAGGGTTAGGGTTAGGGAATCATGGAAACTGTATTTTATTGTGGCACCAGAGCTCTCTGACAGAGAAGGCTCAATGTCTCAGAGAGAAAAAAAATTCCGATGACTCCCTAGCACTAACCCTAACCCTTAAAGTGGACTCAAATTGCACTATTTCTGGCAGTCTGCAAAGGCTGTCAACTCTACGCACTTAAAAACTGCACAGTTGGAATACAATGTAACTCTCCATGGCAAAGTTATGCATCTATGCTAACTAAAACGGCACAATTTTTATAAATGCCCGAATGGTTCAAAAATGGAAAAGGGAAAAATGGAATAGAACATTCCTTGAATGCTAAGTCTTAAAGCTGTGCTCCTTAACTGTTTAAAATATGACTATTTTCCCTTTGAATTTCCTTCATCCCTGCCAAGGCAGTTCTTCATCTGTCACTCCTGCCCCCTTTGTAATTTCTGGTTGTTTTTTCTGTGCAACTCCCCCCCCTCCCCATACAGCCTGGGCTTTCAGTTTGTGCACTACTGCTTTCTTGACCTTCCTGACTACTCTGATTCACTAATTCCTTCTTATCCCTGCTAATTCATTTCATTAATGCTAAGGTTATTCCTCTCCTGCACCCCTCCCCTCCACTGGTCTTTCTTAGCTGCCTACCCAGAATCAGTTTTGACAAGCAGGTCAAGAAAGAAGTGGGAGGTGCAGACTCAGACACTAGAGAGTTCCAGAACCCAGAGTTATGCAAAAATAATTAGCCCAGAAATGGTGGTAATGGAAGGAAGTAACATTCCTTGGTGGGAATTAGCAAATTAGCAGGAATGAGAAGGACGATTCTCCATTGTTGATCTTCACATAGACATGTTTCCCTTACTTTTCACAAGACCTTGGCCTGCACTTCATTTAAATAAATGAGAGCCTTTGTTATTCCATTTTCTGAATAATTGGGTGGGCAGCAATATTTTTTCCTTCAGAAGGTTCCTGTGTATAGACTGTTTTAGAATAAAGACAACCAGGAGTTGCTGCTGCCATATCATTAAGAGGGTTATGGATGGAATCATCTAGTATTGAGGTGGGTATCTTCAGTGGGTATAAGGGTCAATGTTCTTCCCTTGGGACACTCCAATAATAATCAAAAATCTTAGAAATTGTTATATAATATAGGATGGGGCTATGACCTATTTAAAGCAGCTTCATTTATATACCATTTCATACCGTGCAATGGGGTGTCTAAGTGGTTTACAACTGTAAGCTCATTGCCCCCCAACAGCTGGGTACTCATTTTAGTGACCTCAGAAGGATGCTGGCCTGAGTCTAGCCTGAGTCCTGGCTAGTATTGAACTCGCAACCTTGTGGTCTATGAGTGAATGGCTGCAGTACAGGTATTTAGGGTGTTGCAGACTGCCAGAAATAGTGCAAATTGAGTCCACTTTTAGGGTTAGGGTTAGGGTTAGGGAATCATTGGAACTGTATTTTATTGTGGCACCAGAGCATTCTGACAGAGAAGGCTCAATGTCTCAGGAAAAAAAAAAATCCTGGAGGAACTTCCGGTGGTATGGCGGTGCGACAGTCTCTCTAATCCGTGCGGGAGAAGAGAGACTACTGATTACAAGCTCAAGACCCCCAGGTGTGGATGCCGGGGGTAGAAATTATCTCCCCAGAAATGGGAGATTCAGAGGGGCTCATTGACTGGAGTGACAAGGCTCTAAGGAAGGAAGATCAAAGATAAAAAGAGATCCCTCGAGACGGGGCCAAGAGGTGAAAGAGGAGACATGGAGGTCTGAGCCGACCATGACCATAATCAGAAGCCGCGAGCCGGCAAAAGTGCTGCCACCACTTAAAGCTAACAAGTAAGCAACTTAATTGAAAAACTTTCTATCAGAGCTGGAGCTTGCCACCTGCAATATTTTAGTCCTGACAAATTTTCTATTTGTGCCTAATTAAGAAAGGAGTGGAAAGTAGAGACTTTGCAATCTTTATTTGTCTGGGAAAGAAAAAAAAACCAAATAAATAATCAGCATACTTTTGGTAGAATTTTGGACTATTGGACTAAATCACTATATCGGAATATTGGAATAGGAGATCGTGATTATAAAACGGGCGATTTATCCCGGATATTACCTACAAAGTTCTATTAGTAAGCAGGAAAAAAGAATAAAAAAGAAGACTTCAAACTTTCTATCTTGAGTTCTTACTGTGGACAAGTAAATGTAAATACAAATTGGAGAGATTCCAAAAGACATTTGATGAGAGACAAAACCAAAGCGATTTACAAAACTACAAAACTCCGAAGAGGTAGAAATATCTAGCAAAGAAGAAAAGTGAGAGAGGTAAGGAAAACGGGGAGAGAGGCTGAAAGAATGAACTTACTACATAATAGAGAACTGGAAACATAGTTTCAAAAGGCTATAGATAGACAGTAAAAAGGGTTGTAATCAAGCAGATATTTTTTGAAACATTGTTTTTTTTCCACATTTTGGAGATTAAAGTGGATTCAACATTCTCTGAGCAATAAAGCAGAGCGGACGACCGCGTGGACTCTTTGAAAATAAAAAAGGACTTCCTTTCCCCTTTGGCATTTATTTGATATCTTGGCTGACTCTTTTGACTTTTTGTGTGTGTGTGTGGATTTAAAGAGCTGGCCTGAGTCTAGCCTGAGCCCTGGCTAGTACTGAACTCGCAACCTTGTGGTCCATGAGTTGTTATTATGTCGGTTCCTTCTCCTTGGAACCAACATAATAACAACTCTTAACTCCCCAAAACGGAACAATATAATCCCTAGAAACCAGCCTGTGAGAGGACAGCGAAAGTGACTTGTAGAGACCAAGCCGGGAGAAAAAGAAAGAGGAAAGACTCCAATGCGAAAGTGAGACTGTTAAGGGAAGAAAGAAGAAAGACTACGGTTGCGCTGGATTTAGAAAACTAAAACATTAATATTGTGAAAAGGGGTCTGGGTTTCAATATTACTACATAGGTTTGTTTGTTTTGCAGGAAGTTTTCTAAGATTATAGTGGATTATAAAAAGTCCTATCTGTTTCAGTGGGAGGAGAACTGGGAAGGGAAAATCTTCATAGCTGTGTGTGCCTATCTCAGTCACTTCAAACGCTGCTTACTGTGTTGAGCTAGAAGAAAAGCAAACATTGCTTAAGGGGATTGGGGTTCTGTCTATTCTTTCAGATTTGAAGCTCTAATATTTGATCTTACAGCCTCTTAGGTAATAAGTATATTTGATGCTACACAATACTGCTTAATTACTATATTGATTATTGTGAGAATTGTACTTTGTGGATAATTATCCTTCTGCCTTAAGAGTTGTGGAATTTAATTGCATATAAGAATTGTATAATCTTTTATATATAGATGTTTAAATATAGTAGCTCTACTAACGGCTATTCTCCTGTAACAGCAAAAAGAGTTTAATCATATAGATTAGTTATAGATGCCTGTCTATCTAGGATTCACACTATATAAGCAAAGGATAGATCTATAGTAGTTTCAGAACTTGTATTGATCCTCAGATTTATATATATACATTTATATAACCTATCCTCCCAAACTTCATTTAAAATAAGCTATATTAGAATTCAAGAGGGGAAGTTACAAAGTGTTAATAATTTTGCTTACTTTTTTCTCTTTCTCTAAGAAGAATAAGTTGTTTTTCTTTTCTTTTCTTTTCTTTTCTTTTTTCTTTTCTTTTTCTTTTTTTTTTGGTAAATAGTGTCATTGATTAAAAGTTAAAGAGGAAGGGAAGGAAAAGAAAGGAAAGGGAAAGAAAAAAAAGTAATTGGTAAAGTAATAGAAAGATAGACAGAAAAGCTAAAGTCAAGTAGGAGACTAATAAACCATAAGAATCTTACACTAAGACACACCAAATTTCTATTGGTAAAATAAGGAAGGAATTCACTTTATTACTTAACAACAATATTAATAAGAGTTGAAATTCCATATAGATCAGTAAAGTAAACTCTAAACTGATAAATAAAGACTAGTTTAGTTAGGGGTTGAATCTTATTATAGGAATACTCTGAGAACCCAAATTAAATCAAAAATTAAAGACTAAATTTAAATAAAATAAGGAAAATAACTACAATAATCTAAAAATTTATAATCTAATTTGGAAGTTCAAAATTCTTAAACAATCTAATAAAAAAAGAGAAAGAAAAAGTTTACTTAAAAGAGAGAACACTAGGTAAATATCTCCATTTTGAGCAAAGGAGATAATGCAATCAAGAAGAGAGAAAGAAAAACAATCACAGATGAATCTAAGAAGAGCTTCTGTGGAAATGGCAACTAAAGGAAATGAACAAAATGTAAACTTCTTTTTAGATGAAATCAAGAAATTACATTTGGAACTGAGAAACGAAATTAGGGAACCAAAGGAAGAAACTAGAAAAGAAATTAGGGAATCTAGAGAAGAAATGAAAAGAGAAGTAAAATTTGAAGTGAAGCTAATAAGACAAGATCTAGATAGAATCAACAAAGACATTGAAAAAATTTCATTGAAGACAGAAGAATTGGAAAACAAAACAAGAGGACTAGAAACGAGATTAGAGGACACGTATAAACAACAAGAGGAAGACCATGACTTGTTGTTGAGATGTAAACTCAAACAAAGGGAGAAATGCATTAAGTTGAGAGGCCTGCCAGAGCAACCTAAAGAGGATTTATATGAATTCCTGTCACCCTACTTAGCGAAATATCTGAACCACTCTATTCAGGAAATAATTCCAGAAATTGACAGGATATATCAAATTAATTCAAAAGTGTCAAGAAATAGAAAACTACCTAGAGATATTTTAATCTACTGGACCAGGAAACAAATAAGAGACAAATTTCTACAAAAGAACTTTAGAACTAGATTTGTTATTAAAGGAAATGAGATCCAGGTTTTTAAAGATATTCCAGTCCAAATATTGCAAAGACTCAAGGACTACCAATTTCTGACTGAGCAGTTGAAGTCCTACAAAATCCCATTTAGATGGGAAGAGATTGAAGGTATCTCTCTAACATGGAATCAACAAAGATTCAAACTTAACTCAATTGAAAAAGCATGCACATTCTGGAAGGAATATAGAAAGGAGATAGAAAAATTATCTAGTGGGAAACACAAACATCTGACTAAAGAGGAGGAAAGAGAACCACAAACACAGAGAAATAAAACTTCTAAAGTGTCAGAGGGAAACGTAACTGATGAGGAGGAAGAAGAAACAGAAGATAGAGAGGAAGAAAGTAAAGATGATTTGGCCAGAGGAGGCGAAATAGAAAGTGTGGACAAAGAAGGTGTTTGTATTGGATAAAGAAAGGAGAATACTCGAAGGAAAAAGGGGTTACTAAGAATAAGAAACTATCGCACAAGCAGAAATTGAAATTACACAATAAATGAAAATTTTAACTTTAATGTAAAAGGACTTAACTCAAAAAGAAAAAGACTATTTTATTACTTAGAAAAGCAAAAATACCAAATAGTGTGACTTCAAGAAACACATATAAAGAAAACTGAAATTAGATTACTGAGAAATAAAAAACTAGGAGACAGTTTTATATCAGCAAAAAAAAAAAAAAAAAAAAGGTCGCGATTTATATCTCCAATAAGTTTCAAGCTGTAGAAGTAATTAATGACCCCAAAGGCTACTATTTAGGAATATCCATGATTTGGGAAGGTGAAAAAATGATATTGCTGGGAATTTATGGACTACAAACAAACAAAGGATCATACTTCCAAAAAATATAACGAACTCAAAGAGATTGAATTTGACAAATTAATACTAATGGGAAATTTCAATGGAGTACTTAACCCAGAAATAGATAGAAAATCTAAAAATATGGGGGAAAAAATAACACAAGGCAAACTGCCTAAAGTTTTCTTTGAACTATCTGAGGATTTTGGCCTACAGGATGTCTGGAGATATGTACACAAAAACAAAGAAGGATTCACCTTCTATTCAAATAGACATAACTCATTATCTAGGATTGATATGTTTTTGTTATCTAAATCAATAATTAGCTGAGTAAATACTATATATACACTTCCAAGAGATATTTCCAACCATAATGGTCTGAAACTAATACTCCAAGAACAAACCAGACAATTTAACTGGAAATTAAAAGATAGCTTAATTGGAGATAAAACGATAATAGGAAAAGCAAAAGATGTAATCAAAAATTATTTTCAAGAAAATAAAACAAATGAAATGAAAATAACTACAATCTGGGAAGCAGGAAAAGCGGTCTTTAGAGGCTTTTTTAATTAATCAAGAAGCTTATGTTCAAAAAGTGAAAAAAGAAAAAAAAACAATGTAATAAGAAACAAAATAATCCAAAAAGAAAAAGAACTTGCATTAAACTTAGGAGATACAACAATATTACAAGAACTCAAAATATTGAAAATACAGGAAGCTAGGAAAAACACTCTAGTAATAAGATAAAAGCAGCTAGACAAGATACTTCGAACATGCAGATAAAACGGGTAAATGGTTAGCAGCAAAATTAAGAAAAGACCAGGAAAAAAAAGCAATAGTAGAAATAAATCATGAAGGACAAACTATAATTCAACAGGACAAAATAAAAGAAGTATTCCTCAACTTCTTTGTTAAACTGTACAAGGATTATGTTATTGACCAAGAGAGTGTAAGAAATTATTTAGATAAACATAACTTCCATACCCCCAATCAAGAACAAATTGAAGAATTGAATAGGGATATCTCAATTACAGAGGTAAAAGAAGCAATCAAAAGATCAAAAGATGCAAAGGCCCTGGGCCTTGATGGCTTTACAAACAAATTTTATAAAATATTTATTGAAAAAATAAGCTGCCCCCTCCAAAAAGTGATAAATTCTATTTTGTTAGAAGGTCTTCCAGAAACTTGGAAAGAAGCAGATATAATACTTATCCCCAAAGAAGGAAAATCCAAATTGGAAATTAGAAATTACAGACTTATCTCTCTCCTAAATTCAGATTATAAACTATTTACAAATATCTTATCTAATAGACTGAAAAAATACTTATCAAATTGGATTAGCATAAATTAAAGGGTTTTTTTACCGGGACGGCAAATAAGAGACAACACAAGAATAGTTTTAAACATACTTGAATACTATGAGAGACATATTGATAAAAAGTTAGCCTTGTTGTTTGTAAACCTAGAAAAGGCATTTGATTCAGTGAATTGGCAAACACTCAAGGAAATTATCATAAAGATGGAATTAGACACCAAATTTACAAATTGGATCAAACAAATATATAAAGAACAAAAAGTGAGAATCATTGTTAATGAAGCTAAATCGGAATATGTGAGAATAAAAAAGGCACTAGGCAAGGGTGCCCCCTCTCTCTGTTACTATTTCTATTGGTGATAGAAAGATTAATTGTTGAGATTCAAAATCAAGATTCAATCCAAGGAACTAAAATCAAAAAATTAAATTATAAAATAAGAGCCTTTGCCGATGACCTGGTTCTATTCTTAGAGGAACCAGGCAAAAGTATAGATAAAGTAATGGAAGCACTTAAAGAATTTGGCAACATGACAGGTTGTAAGTGGAATAAAGATAAATCAATAATCGTGACCAAAAATATATCCTTAGAGGAAGAAAGAGAATTGGAAATCAAATCGGGTATGAAAATACAAAACAAAGTAAATTATTTAGGGATTATGATAACAAAGAAAGCAATAGATCTTTTTGAAAATAACTACAATAAAACTTGGGTAGCAATCAAAAAAGAGCTAAAACAATGGAGTAAAAAGTGACTGTCCTTTATGGGCAGAATAGCAACAGTCAAAATGATGATACTTCCAAAAATGTTATATTTATTTCAAACAATCCCCATTTTGACAAGCAGAAACAGTATAAAATTATGGCACAGAGATATCAGCAAATTCATCTGGGAAAATAAAAGACCAAGGATTCGGCTTAAACTCTTACAAGATGTAAAGGAGAGAGGAGGAGTTGGATTACCTAATTTAGAAATCTATTATGAGGCTTGTTCCCTCACATGGATTCATGAGTGGATATTATTGGATTCAGAAGAACTTTTGGAATTTGAGGGAGAAGGTTTGTGTTATGGTTGGCACGCTTACTTAGGTTATGAGAAAGTTAAGGCAAACAAAGAATTTAATAATCATTGTATTAGAGGACTCTTGCTTAAAATTTGGAACAAATATAAAGATAGACTTATGCCATAATTTTCATTAATAAGAATTTATTAAACAAAGAAATTGAAGGAAACTATAAATTGAAATCACAATCTGAATTAGTTGAAGAGGGATACAACCTTGATTGGTTTAAGTACAGAAAAATAGCAGAATGATTCAAATTGCCAACCCGCTTCAAACCGAAGGCCTTGGTTCACACCTGAGCTTAGGAGAATGAAGCGGGTTGGACAATGACTAGAGTGCAGGTGGCGGAAGACTCGACTCCTATCTGACAGAACTCGCCATAGGAACTTTCGTTGTTCCTATTGGGAGGCAATACAGGCAGCAAAGAGAGCTTTCTCTTCTGCATATATTGCATCTGCAGAGTCCCGTCCAGCAGAGCTGTTTAGGGTGGTAAGGGAGATGACGCAGGTGTCCCCTGCATGTCTTCTTTGTTGGCCTCGAATTCTGATGGTGTCTCCTCTCTCAATGAATGTCTTCGGGTGGTAATGGGCTGGATGAGGAAAAACAGATTGAAACTGAATGCGGACAAGACGGAGGTGCTCACGGTAGCGGCCCCGAAATCAAGAATTGGGTTGCAACCTCCAGTCCTGGATGGGGTCACACTCTCCTCCAGTGACTGTGTTCACAGTCTGGGAGTGCTCCTTGACTTGTTGCTCCTGATGACAAATTACGTAAATGCGACGGTCAGGAGCACCTGCTATCAGCTTCGGCTGATACGCCAGCTGCGCCCTTTTCTGGAAGTAAGAGACCTTGAGACTGTGGTGCACATGCTGGTAACCTCACGCCTCGATTTCTGTAATGCGCTCTACATGGAGCTACCCTTGTGCTTGGTTCGGAAGCTACAGTTGGTCCAAAACATGACAGCCAGGCTTGTATCCAGAACATCTAGGAGGGACCAAATCACCCCGGTTTTGAGGTCCCTCCACTGGCTTCCTATTGGCTTCTGGGCCCAATACAAGGTGTTGGTTATCACCTTTAAAGCCCTAAATGGCTTGGGTCCAAGCTATCTCAGAGACCGCCTCCTCCCATACAATCCTCCCCGTGCTCTCCAGTCCTCTGGAAGGAACTTGCTGAAGCCTCAAAAATTGAGGCTCTCAGCTACCTCCCAGAGGGCTTTTTCTGTTGTCATCCCCAAGCTCTGGAACGGCCTGCTGGACGAGATCCATCAATTAACATCTTTAGACAGCTTTAAAAGGGCTGTCAAGATGGATCTCTTCTGTCAGGCCTTCCCGGACTAAATATCCCGGCCTTGGCCCTCCTCACCTTCCCTTGTAGGAAGCTGCAGGGGTTTTATTGTTGTTTTATTATAGCATATTTTAAACTTGTTGGAAAATTGGTTTAATTAAATCTGGTTTAATAGTTTTTAAGGGGGGTGGGTGGGAAATATGTTGGTTTTAGCCTGTATTATTTTAATGTTGTGAACCGCCTGGATTGGGTCACCAATGGGTGGTATATAAATAAAATTTATTATTATTATTATTATTGATCTAAAAACAAAAGGAATAAACCTAATAATAAACCTAAACCTTATAATGAAGCAGATAAAATTTGGCTGGATAACAAAAAATGGATAGGTAAATTTTATAAATTTTTACTAAAATGGGATATGGAAGAAGAAATAGTGAAAGAAAACATGATCCAATGGGCTAAAAAATTTGGTTACCCAATTAAATTTGAGCAATGGGAATTTGCCTAGACTAAGGCTTTGAAACACACCGCTTCACAAAACCTAAAAGAGAACTTTTATAAGGTCTTTTTTAGATGGTATTTGTCACCAGATAAAATCACAAAAATGTATAAATCAAGCAGTAATCTTTGTTGAAAATGCGGCATTGAACCAGGCACACTATACCATTGTATGTGGACTTGCAAAATAGTAAAGAGCTACTGGTCAAAGGTTAATGAAATAATTAACATGATTCTCAAAAAAGATATAAAAAGTCACCTTGAAATATATTTGTTAAACATTTGGGATAAAGAACTAGAAAAAGAAGTTGGAAAAATCTTATTTTACATAATATCAACTGCAAGAATCACTCTGTTTCGACACTGGGAAAAAAATATGATACCTAATATGAACGAATGGATTACCAAATTTTATGAGGCCCTAGAAATGGACATACTGACAGAATACCTTAAAGGTAAAAATATAGAAAATTATTTACGTGAATGGATCCCAGTTTTGAATTATCTAGAGAAACAGTGAGGAAAATCAGCAACACTTACATATTAAATAAGGAAAAAAGAAAAAAAGAAAAAAAGAAAAAAAAAAGAAAAAGGGACATAGAATTTTTGGGAAATAAATTAGATAATAGTTAACCAGTCACCAAAAACAAAAACACTAGTAATTAAAAAATCAGATATATCTATTTTTTTTAATATTGAAATTAAGCAATGTAGACGGATAAGATGGCACAAAGATATATATGAGTATTTAATAATAATAAAAAAGAGACAGGAGAATGTTGAGTTAACATAGCTACAACAAATCATAAATAAAATTAGAATCTCAACAAAATAATTGCATTTTCACAAAGGACACACCAATCAAGAGCAACAAATTCATAAGGGAAACTTACACAATATCTTTTTTAAGATATGAGAGAAAACAAACAAACAAACAAAAAAAGAAATGAAAGTAACAATTTTTAGAGAAAAGGAGGCCAAGTATGTACAATTGACAACCCAGTGAAGATAGAAGGCAAGGAAGTAACATCGTAGAGTTGGGAGTGAAAGGGAGGAATGCATGGAGTAGGATGTTGGAATGGAATAAGAGGGAAAGTTGAAAGTGTTAGAGGATGAGAGTAAGTGGATCAAGAAGGATGAAGTTAGAGTATTAGAGAGGAATGAAAGGGAAGTAAGTGTTGAAAGAGAAGGTATTAGGAGATTGGAAGAGAGTGAGGAGTAGGAGAAGGGTTAGGAAGGAAGTGATTTAGTTGAGGACTGAATAAGTGAAGATATGGATGGGAAAAATAGGAAAGAAGAAACCCCCCTCAGTACGATGTTCAACTAAGGAGTCCAACTTAGGTAATAGGAAGTGAGATGGAGAGTTTTGGAATGAACATGATTGTGAATAATCTACACTCGAGACTCTTTTAGTTTAGGGAATGTTTATATTGATAATATTTTTCATTAGATTATGTGTTTTGTTCTTTTTTCCTTTTTTGCTGTTTTTTCTTTTTAGTTTTTCTTTTCTTTTTCTTTTTATAAAGAGTATGTGTAGTGTATATGTAATATATGCTATGTGTTATCTTTTTGTGTGAAATTTAACAAACTATTTTAATTAAAAAAAGAAAAAAACATTTCCCATGATTCCCTAGCATTAACCCTAACCCTAAAAGTGGACTCAATTTGCACTATTTCTGGCAGTCTGCAACCCCTCTTAGTTGCTGCTCCTGGGAGCTCCTAGGGGAGTTAGCTTGCCACAAGAAAAAAAGGTCAGTACAGAAGGGTGAGGGGCTTCAAAAACCATTTTACGGGAAGGCACATGTGGCCTCACAGTCATACTTTACTGATCCCTGATCTTTATCTATCACCATGTTCAAGCAATTATGTGAAAGCCTAAATGGGCAATGGGGAGGTAGGTGTACAGATAGGTTCTACCCCCAAAATCCCCATGCAGGTAGCAAAGCCCCAAAGGGCTTTATAACAGTTTTCAGTAGAATGTAGTTACTGGACTTCTAGGATTGGGAACTCTGTTAAGTATCCACATTTGTAGTTTATACTGGCAGACTCAGTAGGCACACGTCCCTTTCTGCAGATCTAGGGACTAAGAATGAGAGAAAGGAGATAGAGTAATTATTGAAATGAAATATGGAAGTGGATATATAATATCTCCCGAAATAGAAGCAGTGTACTTATCAGAATCAGTTGTTTGGGGACATGAGTTTGAAAGGCGTATGGCTCTTATGTCCTGCTTGTGGGCTTTTCCAATGCATTTGGTTTGCTACTGTAAGAACAGAAGGATGGGCTATAAAGGCTTTTGATCTGGTCCTTCATGACTTTCCTTTTGTTCGTACAAAAAAGCTTCATTTAGGTGTTGCTGGAAACCTTTGGCCTTTTTCTCAGCTAGTCTAGACAGCAGGATTTCACAATGGATTCTTGTGTACTTGGATGTGCTTGGACTACTGTATGCATTAGAGAGGACAAGATATATTTATTGTTTTAAATGTTTATATCAGGGGTAGGCAACCTTTCCCCTCTAAGGGCCGAGGGACTTCAGCTCCCAGAATCCCATGAGCTATTGGCCAACATGGGACTATTGACCAACATGGCTGAGGCTTCTGGGAACTGAAGTCCCTCGGCCCTTAAAAGGGAAAGGTTGCCTACCCCTGGTTTATATAATCTGGGCTGTTGAGGGCTGTGGCAAGGGCCTGAGTCAGTTGTGAAAATCACCAAAAATGAATTATATAATTTGCACAATTCAGAAACCACAATGACAAACATTCAACAGAAGCTGGGTGGCAGCTCAGGTGCGAGCCTTTGCAGACTGCCAGAAATAGTGCAAATTGAGTCCACTTTAAGGGTTAGGGTTAGTGCTAGGAAATCATGGGAATTGTTGTTTTTTTCTGAGACATTGAGCCTTCTCTGTCAGAGAACTCTGGTGCCACAATAAAATACAGTTCCCATGATTCCCCAACCCTAACCCTAACCCTTAAAGTGGACTCAATTTGCACTATTTCTAGCAGTCTGCAAAGGCCCTCTCTACTTTGCCATCATGACCACACTTGATGTTTGGCCACATAGGTCCCTGTTTTCATTTGTGAAATGCTATGGGCCACACCACCATGAAAAAAAAACTTTGGCTCCTAAATGCCTTTTGTACCTAAGTGTCACTTCTTTTGCTTCTCTCAGGGTCATTTTATGCCCAGGAGAGGACTTAAAACAAAACAAAACAAAACAAAACAAAAAGAGGATATGACCCAGAAGTTAACTTCCATTTCATTTCCTGCTCAAAAAAGGCCTACAAAAATGTCTTTGGAATTTATCACACAGGGGGAAATTGGTAGTTTAAACTGTGATTAACCCATCAAAATCATGCAATTGAGATTAAAACATGATTAAAATATGATTAACATTTTCACACACAAGTGTCATTACCTTGTAAATAACCAGGGAGTAAACAGGTAATAAACAGCAACAAATCATTCACAGGAAAATCCTGTTTTCCCAGGTGTCATTAGGACTTGTGGGTAGTGAAGACAGCACCATGGAAGCATAAAGTGTCCAACGAGGTAGGCACCTCTGCTAGCTTATGCCCACCCAAGGGGCTGCTAGCTGTTTATGAATGCTGGGTTTTACCCCTAGATTTCACTTTAATGATTCTCAAATGAGACGGTGAAGCCAAACTGCTTTTGAAACTTAAGAAAACAGTTCAGGTGTATCTTACCTGTGTGACGTGTGTGTGTGTGTGTGTGTGTGTGTGTGAGAGAGAGAGAGAGAGACCTATGTGCATATGTGGGTGGAAATACCTTATATCAAATCAGACCATCAGTCCCTCTAGTTCAGTAATAAAAGCCACCAGCTTTCTGTGGTTTCCAACAATGGTCTTTCCCAGAAAATGTCAGGGAATAAAACTGAGGGTTTTTGCAGGCTGCTAGAAATAGTGCAAATTGAGTCCACTTTAACTATCCTGGCTCAATGCTAGGGAATCATGGGAAATGTATTTTTCTGAGAAATTGAGCCTTCTCTGTCAGAGAGCTCTGGTACCACAATAAACTACAGTTCCCATGATTCCCTAGCACTGAGTCAGGGCAGTTAAAGTGGACTCAATTTGCACTATTTCTGGCAGTCTGCAAAGGCCCTGAGTTGTTGTTGTTGGTTTTTTTTTAATAAGCTGAATGCTTCTTACCACTGAGCTGTGGTATGTAAGGCCTGAGGGGTTTTTGCTCATAAATATCAGAGGCACACCTGACAACAACATTGTATCTCAATCCCTTTGGAAGATTATGCATCAAACACACATGAATGTCAACTGAGAAGCCACAAAACAAAATGTCTGACATAAAACAGATTAGCCAGTTTCTTTTACTGACCATACATTCTCATTTCCAATGTGACCATGTTTATATCACAAGCACTTCTAAGGAATTAAGGTGTCATAGTTGGAGATTGTCCCATTTTATCTTTACAACCAATGTCCAATGCTTGCTTGCCTAAAATGGTGACATGGTGAGAGGTACATAACTGAGCCTGCACATTTTTCTGTTGTTATACCACAACTTCATGCATTATATCAAAGTGGGCCTATTTTGTATTTCTCCATTCAAAAACACACACACACACACAATCACACAGGAACATCAGACTCTATATACTGTCTATACCCAAAAGCTTGCAATGGATATGGTAAAGAAATGCTCTGCAGGAAATTTGGTTATTAACTTTTTGGTGAGATAGTAGTAACTTATGAAGAACAGAGAAGATGTGCCTGAAGAATGAGTGGGGGATACTAGCATTGAATCCTCCATAATCTTAAAGAAAAAATAATCAAGCTTCAGAAATTATCTTTGCAACTCAGATCTGACCATGCTCCATGGCAACTTTATGACTAGTATATAAAGGAGAGTTTTAAAACATATATAATATAGTTAATTGATCAAGCTAGGGGAATTTAAGTCCATCAATGTAGGAGAGCCAATCACAAGAGGGCAACATAGTGTTGTCAGACACCAATCACAAGAGGGCAACATAGTGTTGTCAGACACCAATCACAAGAGGGCAACATAGTGTTGTCAGACACCATGATGTATACTATCAACAGAGTACAGTGACATAGCCTGGGTATGATGTACCCCAATATCTAAATACTTTGCTGGTGAGATCTGTACCACAATTATACTAGAAATACTGTAAGATGAAAAATTGCAATTCAGTAATTAGAGTGAGAAACCTCAAACCCCAAAATGTATCATAACACCAGCAGTCTTCTAATGCCAAAAGAAAAAAGAAAAAGAAAAGTGGAAAATATTTACAAAGAGTGTGTATAGCTTTGGCACATATGAAGAAGTAAATCACAAACAGACAGCTGGTGGCTATGGTTATTCAAGGCAAGAGAATGGAGCACTGTTCAGAGGGTGTGAAAATCTTAAGGAATCTGTACAACACCCCTGAGAAGCAAGCATTGTTATTCCCAATTTGCTCATGTAGAATTTACTAGGTGTTACTTCTTCATTTACTTGCAGTGTTAAGGAGATTTGGTGCCAGAGTGAGGGAATTCAAAAAAGGAGGAGGAAAATAGAAAAAGAACAGAAGGATGGAAGAGAAAATTCTGCTCACTTATTTAACCTTTCCATGTTTTGAACATGGTCTTCTATTCATTTTGACCAATGTGATGCTTGTTGTTGTTTTTAACTGCCCTTGAGTCAGCCCCGACTCATGGCAACCCTGTGGATGAGGCATTTCCAAGTATCCCTGTCCTCCATGGATCTGCTTAGGCCCTGCAAATTCAGGTCCTAGCATTATCGTCTCTCTAGTGAGGCTTGCCTTCTCATTATGTGGCCAAAGTACAACAAGCTCAGGGCCTCGGCAGACGGCTTATTGAGCCATCTTGGAGGCCCGGAAGAGGAGGAGCGACCGCACGAGCGGCGCTCCTTCCTCTTCCTGAGGTCGCCCTGGGAGCTGCCGGCCCTCCGCACGGCCGGCGCTTCCGGGGCAACCTCCCGCTGCAGCGTCCGGACGCGCTGCGGCGGAAGAGTCAGGGAAAGTGTGCCCGCCGCTTTTAGGGCGTACTTTCCCTGACATCTAAAAGGAGCACCAATTTGGAGCTCCTTTTAGGGACGCCGCAGGAGCGCCCCGGTGAGGAGGCTCTGCTCTGCCGGCGCTCCGTCCAGCGGTGTCCCGGAAGCAGTAGTCTGCTTCCCCCCTCAGTTTCATCAACTTTACTTCCATGGAGAGATCAGGATCTGGTCAAAAACCCATTTGTTTGTCTTTTTGGCTGTCCACAGTATCCTCAGCACTCTTCTCCAGCATCACATTTCAAATGAGTGTATTTCATTTCTGTCAGCTGTCTTCATGGTCCAGCTCTTGCACTCATACATGGTAATGAGGAATATAATGGCTTGGATGATTCTGATTTTAGTACTCTACTGTATAGCTTTACACTTTTGAATCTTGTCTAGTTCTTTCATGGTTGCCCTTCCCATTCCTAGTCTTATTTCTTGAATGCAATCCCTGTTCTTGTTAATGCATGATCCAAGATACTGGAACTCTTTAACTATTTTGATTTCCTCATTATCTAGGTTGAACTTATATAGATCCTCCAAGATACTGGAACTCTTTATTTTGATTTCCTCATTATCTAGGTTGAACTTATATAGATCCTCCATGGTCATTATTTTTTCCCCATTTATGTTCAGCAGTAAGCCTGCTTTGCACATTCTTCATTGACATTCCTTAGTAAATGTTTCAAGTCTGTGATGTTTTCCACTAGCAATATGGTGTCATAAGCATGCCTTAGATTGTTGATGCTTACTTTTACAATAATTGTATTTACTTTTACAATAATCAAGAAGTCACTATCCAGCACATGTTTAAAAAATACTTTAACATTTTTTTATATTTTAATGTGATTAGCAATAGTCTTCTTCAAGTCTTGGCTGCCTGTTGCTTCTACCACAACAGTGTTATGACAGACAATATAAATTTAGAATGAAAGCAGTGTTTAGAAGCCACTGTGATAATGAAGATACAATGCAACCTCCATATTTGTGAATGATACATTTCTGGACTTACTGTGGAAATGTGAAACTGCAGATTATAGCAAACATTATTGAAATTAATGACCTTCACTGGAAGTATGTCACAGAATCACACTGGAGGACCTAGAAATGCCTAGAGAGAACACCTCTCTAGGAATCTCTAGGTTCGCCAGCACAACTCTATGGTCACCCTCCAGTACAAGCATACTGTAGAATTGTGCTGGAGGACCTATAAAATCCTAGGTAGAACATATTTTTTCAAAAGCGGATAAGGGACACAGTGGGCAGAGGTCCCAAGGTATGGGGGGGGGGGGCATACTGTATAAATGCTAGAAAAACACTTCAGCTTTAATTTTTCTGTGTATCAGATCTTCAGATAAAAAAAAAAATGTCCGTGTTAGTTTCTATGAGCAACAGTGTTAGAAGTAAAACCATATCTGAACAAAGAGTCCCACTATGCTTCCACCTACTAAAACCATTTTAGGAGAATTAGGTTTTATTGATGGTTATGCACTGAACAAGAATGCTGTTAAAACTGGCTGGTAAAGACTGGTGATTAGACCTCTACTCTGAAACATCTCAACACCTTGATTTATTCTAATTTAGCTTAGGGTATAAATCCGCATACATGAACATGGCAAACTAACCATTTTGCAATTTGCTGTCAAAACCGTAGACCACCTTTGATGTGATAGCTCTATGAAAGATGTTTGTTTTCCAGATGGACCTACTAGGATATATAAAAAAAAGTATGCAAGCTCTTATCTCTCTCCACAGTAGGCATGGAATAAATTTTCATTTGGTTTCTATTTTAATGTGAATCTATCTACATATATGCAAACAGAGAACTATGGGTTTTTACACCTTTCTGAACTACATGATGTTTTTCTCTTATCACAAATGCATATAAAATTGTAATATTAGGGGAAAGTATGCCCCAAAATGCACATTTTAGTGAGACTTATATCTAGAAATGCACTATATAAAGAAAAATTATTTGCAAGAAATGTGTTTATCAGGCAAATAATTTGAGTGTACATACAGACTTTAAAAATAGTAAACTATTGAAGAATTGTGAAAGATTAAAACTGGAAAATGAAAACAGAGAGAGACAGATTATTCAATTCTTACTCAACAATGGCTATACTATGAGCCCTTCATATCTACAGATTCTTTATCCATGGATTCAAACATCTATGGCTTAAAAATATTTTAAAAATATATCAATTCCAAAAAGCAAAGATTGATTTTGCCATTTTATATAAGGGAACACCATTTTACTATACCATTTTATATAATGGGATTCGAACATCCACAGATTTTGATATCCATGGGGGCCCTGGAACCAAACCCCAGCAGATACCAAGGGCCCACTGTACATAGTAAACTATAGTAAGATTCTGATTTTATAGAGTGGAGAAGGCCATTATAATAAATGAATAGAACAAATTTTAATTTTTTATAAAATTAGATGTGGATCAATAAATAAATCAGATATTTAGGCTGACTGCAGAGTGTCTCATTCCAATGTCTTACACTGGCTCTGTTCTGAATATTTTGAATGGTGGAACTTTCATACATATTGCTCCTAGCACAACTGGCACTTTGAAAGGGTGAAGTCTGAAATACTTTCTACATATTTTAAACTTTTCTGCTCCTTTAATTAGAAATAGGCTTTCCTGGCTCACACCCAAATCATGTCAATGAAGATACCACATCCTGGCTACTAGTACTTTCATCTTTTTGAAGATGCATTACAGAACTGTGAATATGAATTTTACTTCCCTTGTCTTATTTTATTAATAAATAGTGGGGAATATTTAATGATAGTTGCAACCATCATTTTCTCATGTGAACTAAAACGTGATAGGAGAGCTCCCAAAGGGAAAGTCTACACATCTTTGAATTCTTGTTCTAAGCATTTATATATTAAGCATATGAAGGGAAGTGAGGCTGGCTCCGTCTCTGTCAAGTTTCTTGCAGATAATCAAGACTGTGTTATGCACATCTCTTTGTCCTTAAAAACAGTTATGGGGTTGGTCTGGGGATTGTTCTCAAAGAATTCTCAAATATGTTTGGATTTTTATAACTGTTTTTTTAAAAAATACCTGTAGCTATAATTTGTTAAATAACAAATAATAGAAGGTGGTGCATCTTCTTGGTTAACAAGAGGTTTTTAAAAAGTGGTTTGACATAATTTAAGGTTTTCTGAGTTGATAAATATGAAGGTGCTGAGGTGGATACATAGTAAAGGTAACAAAGCAGTCAAGAAGAGCTACAATTCAACCATCCTTGTAAATCAAAGAAGACCATCTTTAGAATCTGTGGCAAGACAACCTTACCAGAATGAAATAATGATGTTGATGGAGGAGATGAGAAGATTAAACTCAGAAACAAACAAACAAAGTGCTAAAGAGGAAATGAAACATGAATTAAAACTGGAAATTGGCAAATTAAGAACAAGATTGGAAAAAATAGATAAGGTAATGGTTAAGACTAATGAAATAACTGTTAATACTGCTCTCATTGCTTCAGAGCCTTGATAGGCTGAGAGGCAATAAATAGTTTAATTACTATGAAAACACACACAACAAAGCTATGGCCTTGCACAGGGGTCGACAACCTATGGCCCATGGGTCGGGTGTGGCCCGTGGAGTCCTTGGGACCGGCCTGTGGCTGGTCCTGCCGCCGCTGCCACCCTGTGCGCGCCGCTGCCCTGTGTGCAAGCACGGCCGCCATTTTGGCATCCAAAATGGCACCTGAGCTTGTGCGCGCATGCATGCGAACACGGGTGCCATTTTGGAAGCCCCCATGGTCTTTCCCTGGGCCCTGGTAAGGCCCCAGCGCACGTGCACCAGGCAAATTCGCCCTGTGCAGGCACGCTGGGGCTTTCCCTGGGCCCTGGCAAGGCCCCAGCGCTAGTGAGCTGGGCAAATTTGCCTGGTGCAGGCATGCTGGGGCCTTCCCTGGGCCCTGGCAAGGCTCCAGCATGCGTGTGCTGGGTGAATTCGCCCTGTGCAGGAGCGCTGGGGACTTTCCTGGGCCCTCGCAAGGCCCCATGCATGTGCGCTGGGTGAATTTGCCCTGCGCAGGCATGCTGGGGCCTTCCCTGGGCCCTGGCAAGGCCCCAGAGCGTGTGCACCAGGCGAATTTGCCCGGCGCACATGCGGTGGGGCCTTCCAAAATGGTTCCCCCACGCGCGCATGCACATGACAGTAGGCGTCATGTGCATGCACGCTCAGCTGGGCAAGTGCACACATGCCCGCAAGTGTGCATGCACCCACCCAACCCCCACACCATTTCCCCCCCCCCCTCCTGGCTCCTCGGCAACAAAGGTTGCCGACCCATGGCCTAGCATGATTCCACAGGAAATTTTAGAGCAATAAAATGGGAAGTAAGGAGTTTTATAAATGGTCATGTGCTTCCTTATGTTCATTCAGAGACAAATAATCACACACAGTGTGGGCAATAAATTGTAAGTTGTAATCTCAGGAATGGTTAATCAGAAGTAAATGCCACTGTACTCCATGGGACTTGCATTCCTAACAAATTATGTTCAAAATTGTGATGTAAATATCTAAGGATGGGAGGGAGCAAACATGCCTTTTATATGCTTAGCTTATTCAAATCTAATCTCCACTTTGGAAGTGAAAAAGAACATTGGTGCCTGCACTACAGAGTAACAAAATGTGAGGGAAGGAGAAAGGATGAGTGCCAACATAGGCTGGAGACCCTTTCAAATGATACCTTATAAAATTATGATTCCACTTTAATTGTCATGGCAATATTCTATGGACCCTGGGATTGGCATTTTAGGGACCAGTGCTTAGAATTTTCAGCAGGTGAGCTCTAGTGCTTCATCCAACTACAGGTCCCATGATTTCATGGCAGTTAAAATGAAATTATAGTGCTATACCTGTGTAGTGTAAAAGACAACTGGATTGAAACAAGCCTCAGCTTTATTATTTAACACTTTTTATGATTTTGACATTCTGGAGGAGGAACAATCCAAAGTGGCTGACAATGTGTCTGCTAACAGTAACAATTGAAAATCTGTCCACATTCCATAGTACTGGTAGATCTAGAAAGGAAAGATGGTTAGCCCTTAAGGTATGTAAATCCTACATTCCACATGGTTTAAGAAGCTCCCCTTGAGATTCTGAATTCTGCTCCTATTATCTGAATATAGTTCCTGCTTGATGCACAAACACCAACAAAATGATGACAGATACTCAAACTCCCCTCCCCATTGAAAGAAAAATAAAACCAAGCTAGGACAGAGTCATCACAATTTCATTCTCCAGAAGAACACCACTGTGTGAGATCTGTTCTCCTGAAAAGATTATCTTGCAGAATTTCACTAGCTCTAAAGCGATATCCTGATATAAATTCTAGAGCATTTGATAAATCTGAGGTAAGTGTAATATATGAATAGAATGTTGCCCTTGAAAGAATCTAGGTTCATATAGAGGTATTTGAATCGGCTAATTTTTTTTCTTTTAAACTTTTTTAAAAGTTATTATTATTTTATGACCTTTAACAGAAGAAAAGCTTATTAAAATGATCAAACAAAAGTTATGACTAGACAACACTCATGAGTAATACAAACAGGTCCACTGGTGAAACTTAATTATCATATAAAAATAATTGATCTATATTGCTCCAGCCTTGTTTTTCCATTGTCAAACTCATTTAACACCAGGTCCATGTCAGATTACAAGACTCCCCCCCCCCCCCCACACACAAATATTTTCATGCACATATTTCCATGTACTCCCCCCACCAATTGTGCAACATTTTCAAACAGATGTATTTTAATGTATTTTTCCTATGGTCTAAAGCAGGGGTCGGCAACCTTTGTTGCCAGTGGGCCGGGGGGGGAATGGTGGGGGGGAGGGTGGGCAGGCATGCACTTGTGCTCAACCATGCACTTGCCCCCGTGCGTGTGCATGTGCACAACGCCCGCTGTCGTGCACATGCGTGCAGGCGTGGGGGGTGCCATTTTGGAAGGCCCCATCGCATGTGCACCAGGTGATTTCGCCCAGCACACACGTGCTGGGGCCTTGCCAGGGCCCAGGGAAGGCCCCATCATGCCTGTGCAGGGTGAATTCACCTGGTGCATGCGCACTAGGGCCTTGCCAGGGCCAGGGAAGGCTCCATCACACCTGCACAGGGCAAATTCACCTGGCGCATGCTTGCTGGGGCCTTGCCAGGGCCCAGGGAAGGCCCCAGCACACCTGTGCAGGGTGAATTCGCACAGTGCACAAGCGCTGGGGCCTTCCCAAGGCCCAGGAAAGGCCCCACGGTGGCTGTGCCATGCAAATTTGCACAGCGCAGCCAGTGTGTGGCCTTCCAAAATGGCGCCCATGCTTGCACCCGCATGCATGCATGCACAAGCACGGGCGCCATTTTGGATGCCAAAATGTCACCCGTGCTAGAGTGCGGGGCGGCGACTGCGGCCATGGGCCGGTCCAAAAGCCTCCACAGGCTGCACCCAGCATGTGGGCCATAGGTTGCTGACCCCTGGTCTAAAGGGTGGGGTTTTTTTGGGGGGGGGAGGGGGTGATTTTTTTAAAAAACATAGCCATTTGTCCATATGCATTTTTTCTAAAAGTGCTCACATTAAAATACATTTGTATTTTATGAATTACATCAGAAGCTCAGAAATATAAAAATACAAATTTTCTTCAGGTCTGAAAGATTAAAAGTGGGGAATGCTAATACATTCTCACTCATGTCATGATGCCCACCATCAGGTAACCTAGACATGTCAGAGTCTTGTCTACCAAAGTTGTTGTCAGTGTAAATGACAAAGCACTCTGTCCACTGAAAAGTGCTACATTAATTTATAACTGATGTGGTGATGTAAACTCATTGAGAACTGCAGGAGAAGAAGTAGAAACTGACTGGCACAGAGTCAAATAGCTTGTATGACCGTACAGTCCTATGCATACCATATCTCCCCCAGAAACACATTCTCATCCATTCATAGGATTTTCTTCCCTGAACAATGTGTAAAGAATTGTAGCTTGACTATCATTATCAGTCTAGTCAAGTTATAACTGCTTCTAGTTCATTCTATGCTAAAGTGATTTCTTTAATGCCCAGAGTCACGTACATTTTGGGGGAAAGGAGAATTGAAGGGCCTAAACTAGAGTATTGGAAACAATTAATTAAATGAGAATAAGTAAATTGACCTGTGCATGTTCCTACCAGTCATAATCCAAACAAAGCTTCCAAGTCTAACTATGACATCCAATTATCCTTTCTTTAAGTTTATTGCTGTGATCAGCTTGAAGCAGGGGCCAAAGGGAGAGAGATCCTTTAAAAAAAAACTGCTGTTTCAAACATTTCAGCCAATAATAAGTGTCCCTTAAATTTCCTTCTTTGTCTTACTAATACAAAAATAATTACCATTGCTAGGTTATCATGGAGTTATGATGGCAGAGGGTCATGATCACTTAAGCTTTGCTTGAGATCTCAATGTATCCAACCAGCAAGAAAGACCTTCCTTCAGCATTGATCACCAACCTCCTATTTCTTGCTGGTTTATTTTGGCTGTGCCTTGCTTTAACTAAACTGTCAGTTTCCTTCTTTTTCTCTTTCTCTGCCACTTAAGAGCATAGTCCAATACATGCCTCCTGAAAAACTGACATATGCTGAGCTTAATGGGACTTTACTGCAAGTAATTGTATATGGCAGGGGTGGAAACTATGTAGCCCTCTAAGTGTTACTGTACTGCACCTCCCAGAAGCCCTAACCAGCAGAGGCAGTACTGAGCAGTTCTGGGAGTTGAAATTGAACAACATTTAGAGGGACTCATGATTCCCAGATTTGTAGGTCTGCTACCAGTACATATTATAGTTAGTTCTACAACTGCTAACAGTAGCTTTTAAAAAGTTATTAAAAGGAGGTGTTTAGTGAAATAATTGGTAGAATAAGTGTAGAACGATGATGTCAAAGTAAAGAATTGGAATAGGAGAAAACAATATAGGAAAGAAAAGAAAAGAAAGAATCAGTAGTTTATAGAGGGAGGTTAGTGTGAATATGTAATTACTGTATTTGTTTTAAAGTTAGTGTTTTGACTTTGTCTTTGTTGGTAATGTTGAATGTGTGTGTTGGAAATAATGTATATTGATGTTTGGGGGAAAGGAGGTGTTTCATTTTAAACAATGTATACATTAAACTTCTCTCTTTCTCTCTCTTTGGTTAATCTCCTTTTAGAAGGAGATCTGAGATAGCATCTCCACAGGGATTAGTTATGACGGACAAGATAAGAGCATTATCACCACAATTAAAAAAAATCTATCCACCAATGAAACTTTCCCACAGTTCCTAAATTTCAAGCTTTGTGTCTTTAATAAAGTCCATCCATCTAGGATCTGGCCTTCCTCTCTTCCTACTTCCCTCCACCCTTCCTAGCATTATTGTCTCTTTCAACTATTCATGCCTTCTCATGATGTGTCCAAGGGCCGATACAGATGGCCCATTTGGGGCGGCTCTCAGCTGTCCCTGGGAGTGGCGGATTGGGGCTGTGGCAACCACACGCTGTGGCCCTGATTGTCCTTTTTGCCACCCCCATGGGTGCACGCTGTGCCAAGAGGGCATCCTGATGCTGTGTGCCATGCGAACAGGTGCCCAGTGTCAGGATGGCATCAGGGTGAGTTGGGGTGGCTGGCATGTGGCTGTCTTGCCCTAACTCCACCCACAGGCTGGCCATTTGTGCCAGTCTGCATCCGCCCTAAGTGTTGTCATCTTAGCTCTTCCATGCCCAAGCCTGTTTTCCTCACAATATGTTCTGCATATAGGTTGCATAGGTAGGGTGATAGGATGCAGCCTTGTCTGAACCCTTTGCCAATTGGGAACCATCCTGTTTCTCCGTGTTCTGTTCTGACAGTAGTCTCTTCTCCTGAGTACAGATTCCTCCTAAGGACTATCAGATGTGTTAGCACTCCCATGTCTTTAAGGGCATTCCATGACCTTTCATGATTTATGCAGTCAAAGGCTTTGTTGTAGTCTATAAAGCACATGCTGATTTTCTTTTGGAACTCCCTGCAATGCTCCATTAGCCATCATATATTTGCAATTGATCCCTTGTGCCTGTTCCTTTCCTGAACCCTGCTTGGACCTCTGAGATTTCTCTCTCCATGTATGATTGGAGTCTATGTTGCAGAATTTTGAGCATGATTTTCTTGCATGGGAGATCAGTGCTATGGTTCCATAGTTGTTGCAGTCTCTTGTGTCTCCTTTTTTGTGGATGGGGAAGTATTTTGATAGCTTCCAATCTATTGGCCATTGTTTTGTTTTTCATATCTTTTGACATATGTTGGTTAGCATTAGAGTTGACTCTGTCAATGTGGATTGCAGCAGTTCAACTGTAATATCATCTGTTCGTGGAGTCTTGTTTTTTGCCATTTTCTTTATTGCAGCTTCCCCCTCAGTTTTTAGAATTTGGGGTTCATCTTCATATGGCTCTTCATTTCATGTGTCCTTCACATTGTTGTCTATTTTATATAACTCTTCTCTGTACTGCATCCATGTCTTTTTATTCCTTCCTGGTCTTGAATTATGTTATTTAGAGCATCCTGGTCCCTGTTTTAAACTTTCCCTTGGTTTTATGAATATTGTGGAATATGTCTCTCATTTTCCCCTTTTGTTGTTGTCTTCTGTTTCTCTACATTTGTCATTGTAGTAATTTTCCTTATCTTTGCTCACTAGCTGTTGTACTATTGAATTCAAGATTCTCAGTTTATTCCTATCTCCTTTTTGTTTTGTTTCTCTTCTTTCCTTTATTGCTTGTAGTGCTTTATCTGTCAGCCATGGTTTATACACTTTCCGTTTGTCTTTTGGAAGTGTATTTATGCATTCTTCTTTTATTATGTCCCTGATTTTAGACCAAAGCTCTTCCGGTTCATGATCTATTATTCTTATTACTGCAAATCTGTTCCTTATATCGTCAATGAATTCTGTGGAAATGTTGTTTAAATTGTATTTTGATATGATGACTGCTTTTGTTCTCTTCTTGAATTTTACTTTTATTTTTGAAATGAGTAGTTCATGATCTGTGCCACAATCAGCACCTAGTCTAGTCTTGGCCATCAGTATGGAGTGTTGGCATCTTTTATTTCCAATTATGTAATCTATTTGGTTATTGTGTTGGCCATCTGGTGATGTCCATGTGTATATCCTTTTCTCTGGTTGCATGAAAAATGTGTTTGCAATGAATAGGTTGTTGGCTTCACAAAAATCTATCTGACGCTCACTTGCTTCATTACTTTTGCCTAGTCCAAATCTGCCTACTGTTTTTGATCCTTCTTTGCTTCCAACCTTTGCATTCCAATCTCCAATGATCAACTTGACATCCTGTGTTGGTGTGTTGTCCATTTATTCCTGTACTCTTTCATAAAATCTATCACTTTCTTCCTGTTCTGCTTCTGTGGTTGATGCATATACTTGAATTATGGCAATATTTACAGGTTTCCTGTGGAACCTTATTGAAATGATTTGGTCTGATTTTGCATTGTAGCCTCTGACTGTTTTTGCAACATCTTTTCTTAGTATGAAAGCCACTCCATTTCTTCTTGTCTCTTCATTCCCTGAGTAGAACACTGTGTGGTTGTCTGATTCAAAGTGGCCCATTCTTTCCATTTTAACTCACTCACCTCCAGTGCTGCTATGTTCATGCATTGCATTTCCATTTTCACTATATCTAGCTTCCCTTGGTTCATTCTTCTCCATGTCCCTATTTATTGTGCACTAATGCTTCTGATGGGGTTTGTCTTTCTGAGAGTGTTTACTGCTTGCTTTGTCATGTGTGACTGCCCTTAGCAGCTCTTGCAAGTGTATTTTCCCTTAGTTTCTATCTATCTCTCTTTTAGTGCTCTTGTCCTGCCTGTGTGACACTTTTGATGTCTCCTCATAGGGTTTCCTAGGTGGAGGGTTAAAGAAAGAGGACCATCTATACCTCTCTGTTTGAAGTGCTAACAAGTGTTAGCTATGATGTCACTGCTGTTCTTCACTTTAGTGACACCCACCACCACTGCTGCTGCCCAGTAGTTGTTTTCCTATGTCATTCTTCCTCCCCCAATTATTGTTGAATTGGTCATTTCCATACCCTTCTCCTCCCTCCTTTTCCCTTTCCCCTTATGCCATTCTTTATTTTAGTCTCTCATCTGTCTTCTGGCCCTTGTTTGATTTTCCTTGTCCATCCTCTCTGTTTCCCCCTTTTCTCCCTCTAGAAGAAAGGGGGGAGCTGAGATGGTTTGTGCCAGGGCTGAGATGGACTAATGTGGCTGACTTTTCTCTTATTCTTCCTCCCAGCTCTCGGGGGGGGGGGGGGCTGAGATGGACTCAAGTGGCTGGGAGGTATAACCAAGGGGTCTCTCTAACGGAATTTATAATTAACTCAATTAATTAATGGACTGTGCTACAAACAGCCCTTTTGGAATCACTTCCCACTTTTATACAGAGGTTGTTTAAGAAAGAATGATGCAGAAACAGAATTCTTCCAATGAAGTGTATTTTATTAAGCAGAAATCACACAGCAAACAAATATTCATGCACTCACACATTCAAGAGAGATGGAAATAATAGGAAAGGCTCAATAAAGGGATGATTGCCAAAACAAGGCTGCTCTTTCATGATGATGATATGCTGGGAGCTCTTGGAAGACAGGGTGATTCATGGCAGCAGAGTACAGGAACACTTAAAGTCCCCCTGCTCTCTGGCTAGCTCACTCTCCTTCCTCCTTCTCTGTTGTTGTTCTTTTCCTTTCTTCTCTCTCTTACTTGTCAAAGAAATTTGGAGATCTTTATAAGCCAAAAGCTGGCCTGAAGGCAAAGGAATTTATCTTACATCAAAGAGGTCACATTTGCCTGGGAAAGATCACTTGAGCTGGCACTTTCTGAGGGGGTGAGAACAGATTTGTAAATTAACCTTATCTTGCTTGTCTGGCAGAAACCTAATATGTTTTCTGCCTTGTAAATCACCCATCTTCTTGATTATAGAAGTGTTAATGTCTTTCATTAGCAACTCCCCAATCCCATCTATTTGAAGCATTTATGTGGTGTCTGCATGTTCCTTCACAGGAGTCTAGAGTCCAGAGTCCATTTTAGTTTCATAAGAAAAGACAAGCACCCATTTAAAATTAGGAAGACTGCAGTGATGGTAACAGAGGGGATTAGATGGAGTCTTTCCTCACCTCTCCTTGTTGTTTCCTGTGACTCCTTCACGATGGGGGAGGGGATTAGATGGAGCCTTTTCCCCACCTTTCTTGCTGCTCTCCTTGCTGCTTCCTGAGGCTCTTACTTATGGCAACTATATGGCAAACATATCACAGGGTTTTCTTGCCAAGATTTGTTTGGAGGGGGTTTGTCTTTGCCTTCCTTTGAGGCTGAGAGAGTGTGATTTGTCCAAGGTCACATAGTGGGTTTGCATAACTGACTAGAGATTTGAACCCTGATCTAAAGGGTCATAGTCCAATATTCAAACATCTACACCACACTAGCTGTCATCGGAACCTCGTCTGATACTTTTCTTTGATTGCCTAAGCTGTATTTCCAAATCTTCACCTTTTTATGTTGCTACATTTCTAGAAATGTGGAACTAAAGGAAATTTTCATGGAAAGGGATCAGAATTCTCATTTAGATGTAAAGCCCCCATTGCTACACCTTGTATCTCTTTTTTTCATCCCATCAGTAGGGTGATAAGCTTATTCTGAATTTGCAAAACAAAATGCTTCCTTTTTCTTTCTCCTAAAATGAATTACCTGACTTTTGTGTGACCTGCTTGCTCTTGTTCCCCTTGCAAGACAGACAAACTAGTCACTGTACTGTCTGGTGATAGAAATAGGAGTAATAGTTGTTACTGATGTTGTTAGCTGGTATTCTATATCAGCTACTTATTTATGTATGCTTAAGTATGTTCAATAAAACAGGTGGGGAGGAAGTTAGGGGGGAAGCAGACGACTGCTTCCGGGATGCCGCCGGACGGAGCGCCGGCAGAGTGGAGCCTCTGCACCGCGGCACTCCTGCGGCGTCCCTAAAAGGAGCTCCAAATTGGTGCTCCTTTTAGATGTCAGGGAAAGTGCGCCCTAAAAGTGGTGGGCGCACTTTCCCTGCCTTTGCCACCGCAGCGCGTCCGGTCGCTGCGGCAGGAGGTTGCCCTGGAAGCGCCGGCCGTGCGTAGGACCGGCAGCTCCCAGGGCAACCTCAGGAAGAAGAAGGAGCGCCGCTCGTGCGGTGGCTCCTCCTCTTCCGGGCCTCCAAGATGGCTCAATAAGCCATCTACCGAGGCCCTTAGGATCATGGCAATAGCTTCACAATCATGACTAGGTAGCAATTATCAATACAGAACAGTTAGAGATGAGTGGATCTGTGTAACTGTTCCATATTCACAATCACTACTTAGGGTTGTGAAACTATTGCCACAATGATAACTGCTCACCTCAACCTTCTTCTCTGGGCATCATCTGCATCGGGAGAAGGGGGTCTATTTTGTTGGCGATTGGCACATTGGTAAATGATATTTTTACCAGGTTTTGGGGGATAAGTTATTTAGTTATGTATACTGCTAACTTTCTGATAGAGAATACAGGTTATTATTATTATTATTATTATTATTATTATTATTATTATTATTATATTTTCATTGTTTTCAATTGTACAGGGGCAGGCAAAATGATATCTGCCCATGTGCATGCATATATGTAGCAGTCATGAGGCATCAGTAAAGCATAAGCATGAAGCAAAGGGGATAACATCGCCTAATAAAGAGCTTGACTCCAGGGAAAGTTAAAGTGCCTTGCATATCTATAAACATACTGATGTGGGCAAAGGTGGCAAGCAAATGAGGCTACTAACTTTCCTGAAATAAATCTGACAAGAGGGCTGAGCAGATCCAGCTATCCTCCAAATTCGAACTGTTTAACTGTGGCGCCCATCAGCTGAAATTTCTCTGACCTCATTGTTAACCTATTGGCTTCTAGATTCTATTTAGGGGGTCAGGCAAGCATCATTATATTCCATGAGAATCCTAGTAGGGTAAAACTGAGATAAATTTGGGTCTGATGAAGAGAAGGGAGGCCCTGGAACTCAGTGGGACTCCTAAATAAATTATGCATGGGGTTGTACTCTTAAGCAGGTAGATATTAAGTTAAACCCATGCTTGAAGTATGAGAAACAAACTGACTGTACAGCATTTTGTGCCAGCTTCAAGGGGTTGTGGGGGCATGGCAACCACATGTCATATGCCCAGACTCTGCCCCGATGCTGGCTTCATGCTGCACACTTGACCGCAATGTGTATATAACTTGTACATATTGCTGCAAATGATAAAAGCCTCCAATGACTTTTGGAAGAATCCAGCTGTGTCTGTGCATCATTCAAGGTTGGTCAGTGCAATATTGTCAAATGCTACTAACTGAGTTTGTGTTTCTGTATTCTGCTGTGTTAATAACTACTGTTGAGGCCAAGCACCTCAGACAGTGCTGACAGTTGGCTTTTCTAGTGGGCCTAGTTTTTTGTTTTTGTCACTGCAGAGAACCAAAAACACCCCACATGGATATAAACCCACTTTGTATTGCATCTCAAGAAGTGGGTTTATACCCATGAAAGCTCATGTTAAAATAAAAGCAAATCTAAAAATTACTTCCAAATTTCTTTTTTTCTTTTTTCCTTTTAATGCTCCATCAACTTTGTATTTTCTTTACTTTCACTTTCACATCTTATGTTTGGCTCATCCCAAGCATCTAGATAGATAGACAGACAGACAGACAGACAGATAAATGCTTGAAAATGTTTATGCATTTTCACAATGTGCACAATGTATCAATTTCATTATTTTGGGCACAAAACCTCTCTACTGGCTCTGATGTGAACATCCTTTTCATGTGTACATGTGCCTGTGTAGATATTCTAGAATGCCATAATTGCATATATATTGCAAAGACTGTATTGCGCAGACTTCTCAAAACATAGATACTTATAACATCTAGCAGTTATATGAATAAGAGCCAGCACTTAGACCTCTCTGACAGGGATGTAATTCCTTGCTAATTTCATTCTTGAAGGCAGCAACAAGAAATTTTTGTAATTCTATTCCAATTGTGAAAAAGTCTTTAAAACTATGTGATTCACCAATGAGGGCTTTTTCTGTGCAAAATATCATATATAGATTTCTGTGAAGTTTTTTGTTTGTTTGTTTGTTTTTTGTTAACTGCCCTAGAGTTGATCTCGACCCACGCCGACCCTATGGATGAGACATCTCCAAGACCCCCTATCCTCCCCTGCTCTGCTGAATTCCTGTAAACCCATACCCATGACCTCTTTAATAGAGTCCATCCATCTAGCATGTGGCCTTTCTCTCTTCCTACTTTCCTCTACCTTTCCCAGCATTATTGTCTTTTCCAATGAGTCCTCCTTTTTCATGATGTGTCTGAAGTACGACAATCTCAGTCTGATCATTGTTGGAAGATCTTTGCATTCTTTTTCTCCCTTCTTAGATAGACAGGGATTCCTGCTTGCAAACTCGTCTCTCTCTCCCTCTCCCTCCCCCCCCCCCCCATTCAAACTAACCATGTGACTTAGGTCACTCACTCGTTGGGACTAACAACGTTGGGATGTTCTCTCAAGATTCTCAAATGAGCTGTTCCATCTTCCTCTTAAAGATAGTGAGATTTTCTCTTTTTTATCTGAACCATCATTAGTTAGATTAGGATTTATGGTGTTTTTTATATGTAAATATAGAGTAAAGCCATTGTTTTGAACTACAAGTTACATGTTTGTTGTTTTTGAGTCAGTCTCATTTCTTTAGGGAAGCATAGTTAGGCAAAGTCACTCCTCTGCTACTCTGCTAATTTAAAGCTAGATTTTAACAGGCTTGGCTTTTGATATTCAAATATTTTTGTTTCCTTTAAAAAGACTGAAGCCTTAGGAAACTAAAATTACCCCACATTTCTGGGTTATAGGTCCAGTCTTTTTTGTTCTAAACTGCTTCTCCAGAAGATATTGACTGCAATAAAGATTTTACTACTCTAGTAATAGAGAATGGCTTCTGCTAATGCTAATCCCACAATGATCACTGAAATATTAATTGGAACAAATTATAAAACATAGTAATAGAAAATGCAAAAGTACTTGACTACAATTGGACTAGTTAAAGCAATAAATGGGCAGAGACCCACAGAAGCAGGAATACAGCAACAACAGTTTAATAAAAAAAAAAAAGTAGAAATGGCAGCTGCTTATATTTGCTTGTCTATGCTTGTCCTAGCATTCCATACCATATCCAAGGTTTAATTGATGCGAAACAGATATGGGACAAACTACAGAAAGTGTTTGATTCTCCAAGTACTTCTAATCAAATAGCTGTCATGATCAAATGTGTTAACACAAAGTTGGATCATCCTCAGTTATTGAATCAGCCTATTAGTGGCTTTATGACAACTTTGTTTGGAGTTACTGCACCTGGAGAATCCTTTCCAAAACATGCAAAACTTGGACTGTTTTTGGCTAGCCTTCCAAAATATTACTCTCCAATAATTAATGCTTTGCAAGATAAAGGAGATGTTTCTTTGAAAGTTGCTATTGCTCAAGTTGTTGAATTTCAAAATTGGCAAAACTTAATGGAAAGCAACTATAATATAAAAACAAAGACAGAAAATTAGCTCAATTTGCTGCAAAGGATTTGCAAAAGGCCTCTTTTTCTCCCAGGTCAAATACAAACAATGGGCCTTGGCAGACGGCTTAAAAAGCCGTCTTCGGTGCAAGGAAGGAGATGGGGCAGCCGCACGCTCGGCGCCCCTTCCTCCTCCCAAGGTCTTCGTACGGCCGGCGCTCTGAAGACAACCTCCCGCTGCAGCGTCCGGACATGCTGCAGCAGAAGGGTTGCCGAAAGTGCGCTGAAAGCTTTTGCGGCACACTTTCGGCAACATATGAAAGGAGCGCTATTTTAGTGCTCCTTTCCTGAGGCACCGACGGTGCGCCGCGGGATCGAGGCATGAGGATGCCTCGGTCCCGCGGCACACCTTCCCAGGGCAGCCCACGATCTCCCGTCTGCTAAGGCCCAATGTTGACAAGTCAAAGCCAAGAGTCGAGCTGCAAAAGCTACAAAGCTAAACACCAAAAGCAACTTTAAGAAAGCAGCTTTTAACCCTAAACAAAATTCTTCCAGTCAAGTTTATATTGGTTTGATTCATGAACAGTGATGTCAAATTGCTGGAGATAAATATAAAAACCAAGTTTTCATTGCTTCTGAAGCAAATGCACATTATTTCAACAGCAAAGAATGATTTATTGATTTTAAGGAAATGTAACTTTTCCTGTCTATCTTGATAATGGTCAAGACATTTTTGCACAGGAAAAAAGGAACTGTTATTTTGCAAACAAAACTTGGTCCTGACAGAATAGGAACCTTAAAAATCCCTGATGCTTACTATGGCAACCGTGTCAGTTTCAGAAAGCAAACCTGCTTTAGTTTTCATGGGGGAAAAAAAAGATTTTTAGAGCAGACTTGTGTTCAGGTGCTTATTATCATGCCATAGTGAAGTAGTGCCCTAGGCTCACAGATGGAGGAGAGAGGATACTTCAGATCCTTCTGGTCTCAAAGAACTCTGTCAGGGCCTCCCTCACAGCCTTCCTTCTCTCTGCTTCACAAGGTCATTGTCCTCCATGGGTACCCCCAAGGTGGGCAGCACAAAGCAGGGCCTGCAGCACCCTCCCTCATCCAGGACCCTTCCCTTGGTCTCGCAGATGTTGTGGAGGATGACACATGAGACGATGATGGGGAGGATATTCTCCTCTGCCACAAGGAGTGGGGCAGTGAGGCACCTCCACCAAGCCTTCAGCCACCTGAAGGTCCTTTCCACCACATTCCTGGTGTGATTCAGCTTGCTGTTGAATCCTTCTCTGGTAAAGCTTCATGAGCCATTTCCGAATGGGGTAGGCGCTGTCGGCGAGCAGGAGGGGACTGATCTGCTGGCCCCTCAGGGTGATGGTGGGGTTCCCTGGCATGTAGATGCTGGCCTCAATGGCCTGAAAGATGATGGAATTCCTTGCCACCCTTGCGTCGTGAGTCGATCCAGCCCAGCCCAATTCCAAATCAACAAACCGTCCTCGATGATCCAATGTCCCCTGGAGGATGACAGAGTAGTTGTCCTTTCGGTTGACAAACTCATTCCTCCTCCCCAAGGGTGGCACAATCAGACAGTGGCACCCGCCTATGGCACCCACTACTTGGGGGAAGCCGAATTCAGTGAATCCTTGCATGATCTGTGGGTAACAAGAAGGGGGAGAAGTGGAGGATGATTGATAAAAAGTCATGGCCTTCACCAAATGATGATGTTTTTCACGTACCTGCACAGGTTCAACGACCCTAGCAGGCGAATCTATACAGTAGAAGTCATACTGTATGCCAGGTCATGATGTAATAGGTGTTCCTATGCAGGTTCAACGGTCCTAGCAGCTGAATCTATACAGTAGGAGCCACACTGTATGCTAGGTCATGACACATTCTGCACTGGAGGGGAAAGGGACAGGTGTGTGTTACTGTCCTTACCTGAGCAGTGTTCCCCCAGGTACACTGTCTGTGACAGCAGCAGCTTCTCCATGGTGAGGGCAAACTCCACCAATACTTCCCCCACAGTGGTTTGGCTGACCCCAAACTGCTCTGATGCCTGCTTGTAGCTGGCTCTGTGGGTGAGGACCCAGATGGCCATGGCATCCTCTTCTCTACCGGGATGGCCTTCCTCATCATGGTGTCTGCCCACTGCATTTGCAGATGCAGTACTTCTACTATCTTTTGGAAGAGGGCACGGGACATTCGGAATATCATCCTCCATTGCTCATTGAACCAGATGTATGTGATGAACCCATCCCACCAGTCAGTGCTTCTGGGGAACATCCACCAGTGGCATGGGGCTCTCTTGGTTGGCATCAGAGCAGCGGTGGTGGCAGTACACCATTCAATGTGTCTTGCAGCACCCACTCTACCACTTCTTGGTCCTCCAAGTTATCACTGCAGTCTTGCATGAATGCACCTGCAGCAGGAACCATGGTGAAGGCTTTTGTGGCTGTGCATTACAGGCTGAGTACAAGTGCGGACCACTCGATTGTGGTAGCATCCATGATTTCTCTACAGCGTACAGTGCGCAGGTCCTTAGCAATGCCAACATTTCTGTTAAAGTGGCCATGTTGTGCCCACAAACATATGCATGCGCTGCAGAGACCGCAAAAAAAAAAAAAAAAATAAAGCTGCCACTGCTGGCCTGTGTGGTTACTGCATTCCTATTTAGGGAAACCTCGGGGCCAGCAGTGCGGGTGATGAGGCTTCACTGCAGCCTCGGAAAAGCTGCATTAACTGGCCCCCAGTGTGGTTGCTTCATCCCCATTTAGGGCAATCTCAGGGCAGGTGATGCGGTTGCTGCAGTTTGGGGAAAAGGCAACTTCAGGTCACCTTTTCCTGCCCATCTGCATAGCCCCATAGTCACATGGACAATGGTTCCCACAAAACATGACGATCTAATATGTTTACAACTTGCCTTCCATGTTCCCAGACACATACTGTCCTTGACTATCTTCTCTTGTGGTTGTTTTTGTATTCCATGTGCAGGCAAACTTTATCATGTTGTCATTTTTCACACATTTGTACATTTCCACACACAAGTTACATTTTCAAACAATCCAAAGATGTCACCCAATTCCAGTTATGGCATAGAGTTAAGACAAAATTAAACCATCTGAAGATTTTTGGAATAAAAGCAGTTACCTAGATTCCCAAACAGAAAAGAGGCAAACTTGATTGCAAAAGTGAAGAGGGAATTTTTGTTGGTTATGCTAGAAATGGTTACAGAATTCTAAATACAGGTGGAAACACAATAACAAGTGCTGTTTATGTTGATGAAAGACCATAGCCCAAATCTAATCCAAACCAAGTCTACTCCCACCAGCAACCAGAGCATGTGGAATTATTTCATCCTCCATAGGTCTTACATCCAGAAGGGGCTACACTTGTAGTGGACCAGCCTAATGATGAGGAACCAAATGGTACACAAGAAGTGCAGCGAGGTATTCAAGTTCAGGTGAGAAAGTAAGAATGCTCCAATAAAGGTATGCCACCTGACAGATTCTCTTATCAAGCCACAGAGGAAAGAATGCCAAAACCCTCTGATTTGAAAAAGATCAAGGGCTACCAAAGACAGATTCTGAGAAGTGGGTACAAGCTGCTAGTGAGGAGATAAGATACGGACTTTGTCATAATTGCCAGAAGGGAAAGGGCAATTGGCTGTAGATGAGTCTTTACTACAAAGCAAGTAGCAGAAGGGGAAATTCAGAGATAGAAAGTAAGACTTGTGGCTAAAGGCTACACTCAAAAGTATGGTGAGGACTACAATGAAACCTTTGCTGGAGTATTATTATTATAAGCTTTATTTATTAAGCGCCGTAGATGTACACGGCGCTGTACAAAATCAAATAAAAACCAAAATATATAAAAAGCCTGCCTGTGGCGTACAATCTAAAAGTTAAAACAAACAAATTAAAACATCATTTAAAAAAAAGTTAAAACATCAAATATCCAATATTAAGACATGCATCAGGAACAACCAGATCACGGTCACAGACTCCCTGGGAACGCTTCCCTAAACAATGTGGTCTTTAACTCGGCTTTGAAGCTGGTTAGGGATGTGTTGAGTCGTATATGTAAGGGAAGGAGGTTCCAGGAGTGAGGGGCAGTGAGCGAGAAGGGATGGATCTGGGACGGGGCAGTGGAAATCCGGGGCTGGGACAGGAGACCTTGGCTACCAGAATGGAGGGAACGAGAGGGGATGTAGGGAGAAAGAAGTTCAGGGAGATAGGGAGGGGCAAGCCCATGCAGGGCTTTAAAGGTGAGCAGGAGAAGCTTATACCAAATACGGAAGGGAAAGGGGAGCCAGTGAAGGGATGACAAAAGGGGGGGAGAGATGGTCATATCGACGAGCGAGTGAGATAATACGGGCAGCTGAGTGCTGAACAGAGATCAATGGGTGGAGGTGAGAGAGAGGAAGCCCTGCCAAGAGAAGGTTACAGTAGTCGAGTCGCGAGACCACTAGGGCATGGACCAAAGTCTTTGCAGTAGAAGGAGAGAGATATGGACGGATTTTGGAAATATTATAAAGAAAAAATCTACAGGCCTTGGCTGTGGCCTGAATCTGAGGGATAAATGATAAAGAGGAGTCAAAAATGAAACCAAGACTGCAGGCTTCCTGGACTGGCTGAATGGAGATGTTGTTGACAGAGATAGAAAAGGAATATTCAAGAGTGGGCATAGGAGGGAAAACAAGAAGCTCTGTCTTGGCCATGTTGAGCTTCAGGCGCCGATGACGCATCCAGTGGGAGACAGCCGTCAGACAAGATGAGACTTGCTGCTCAAGCCCTGGTGAAAGGTCAGGGGTAGAAAGATAGAGCTGGGTGTCATCAGCGTATAGATGATAAGAAAAACCAAAAGAGCTGATGAGTTTACCCAGGGACAATGTATGTAGAGAGAACAAAAGGGGACCCAAGACAGAACCCTGAGGAACTCCCACAGATAGGGGAACAGAAGATGAAGTCTGTCTACCTGAGACCACTGCAAAAGATCTGAGAGGTAAGATTTAAACCAATCAAGAACAGAGCCTGAGAAGCCAAGGTCAGAAAGTAAGTCAAGTAAAAGACAGTGGTCAACGGTGTAGAAGGCCGCAGACAGATCAAGGAGGACAAGAATAGAGTAAAGGCCATTCGCCTTGGCCCGCAAGAGATCATTTGAGATCTTGGTGAGGGCTGTCTCTGTGGAGTGCCGTGGGCGGAATCCAGACTGGAAAGGGTCCAAGATGGAGTTGGTGTCAAGAAACTCAAGACAGCGAGAGTAGACAACTCATTCCAAAACCTTAGAGAGAAAAGGAAGAAGAGTAGTCTCACACACACAACCATCAGAACTCTCCTAGCTGTTGCAGCCTACAAGAAAATGCACATTCAATATCTGGAAGTCTGAACAGCTTCTCTTTATGGTGATCTCTCTGAACAGCTATTTATGGAACAGCCTCCAGAATTCCAAGTTCTAGGAAAATAACATCTTGTATGCAAATTGCAAAAGAGAATTTACTGTTTAAAACAGGATGCTAGAGCATGGAGTGAGAAACTGAACCAGCTTCTTATCAAAGAAGGATTCACTCCAGGCACTGTTGACAAATGTGTGTACAAGAGATTCAAGAATAATAAGTGGACTTATATCACAAGTCATGTTGATGACCTGATCCTGTGCAGTGAGGACAAAACAGATAGTGAAGAGATAATCCAGAATCTAAGGAAAGAGATGGATAATGAGAATTTGGGACATCTCACATTATCTTAGAGTGCAAATACAAAGAAACAGTGATTGAAGTTTTTTTTTTCCTTAATCAAAGGCAGAAGATAATGGATCTTCTTGACTGTCATGTCTTGAAAGATGCAAATGCTATGGAAGCAGGATTCTTAAAGGACATTAAGAAATCTGGATCTTTGAAAAATGGAGACAAGTATAGGACTGCAGTTGGAAAACTCCTATACATAGCTAATTTCACCAGAGCTGACATTGCAAATGCTGTTGGTATCTTATGCAAAATGGTCAACTCTCCTACTGAAAGAGATTTCATTGCAGTGAAGAGAGATACCAGATATTAAAAAGGAACTGCAAATCACAGACTGATGCTGCCAGCTTGTAACCAACCACGTCTGATTGCCTATGCAGATGCAGATTAAGCTGGAGATCTGGTATATAGAAAATCAACTGGAGGGAACCTGATCTTCTATGGTGGAGGAGGTGTAAGTTGGAAAAATGAGAAGCAATCCACAATTACAGATTTGTATACTGGTGCTGAGTGTATTTCAGCAAAGGCAGTATGTGATGAAATCAAATGGCTGCACAACTTACTTCTGGACTTTGGGACAACAGAGCCCAAACCAACCATTTTGATGCAAGATAATCAAAGTTACATCAAGATTTCTAACAGTGAAAAGCCATTCAAGAAAAATAATTGATATTGCCTCTCATGCAAAGAGATATGTCAAAGTGGACTTGTCCAGTTAGAATACTGCAACACTGAAGTGATGATTGCAGACATCCTTACCAAGCCTTTACCAAGAGATTGGTTCCAAGAGACTATGCGAAGGGATGAAGATCCTTGACATTGTTCCAAAAGAATGAGAAGGATTGTTGGAAGATCTTTGCATGCTTTCCCCCTCTGCTTAGATAGACAGGGATTCTGGCTTGCAAACTCCTCCCTCCCTCTCTCTCATTCAAATTAACCATGTGACTTAGGTCACTTCCTCTTTGGGACTAACAGTTTGATTTTCTCTCAAAATTCTCAATTGAGCTGTTCCATCTTGCTCTTAAAGATGATGAGATTTTCTGTTTTTTACCTGAACCATCACTAGCTTAGGATTTAGTTTTTTAATGTAAGTATAAAGTAAAACCATTGTTTTGAACTACATACTATATCATTTTTTGCGGATGGGGATATGTATCGACTGCTTCCAATCTACTGGTCATCATTTTGTTTTCCATATCTGTTGACAAATGTTGGTTAGCACTAGAGTTGACTGTGTCAATGTGGACTGCAGCAGTTCAATTGGAATATTGTCTGTTCCTGATGATTTGTTTTTTGATATTTCTCTTATTGAGGTTTTCCACCTCTCTCTTTAGAATTTTGGGTTCATCTTCATATGGCTCTTCATTCCAAATGTCCTTTATTTTTTCATCTCTTTTGTATAATTCTTCTCCGTATTGCATCCAATGCATTTTTATTGCTTCCTGGTCTTGAATTAAGTTATTTTTATTGTCATAAAACATCCCTTGGTTTGAATTATTACTTTCATTTAATTACTTTCAGTTAAATTTAATTATTTTCAGTTATATTTGCTGTAATTGGGGACATGCTGTATTTGGGGACTTATTCTGCACAAAATTTGCATTTTTGGTGCAGGAAACAGTATGTTTGACTTAGAAGACAGCATTTTCCTCACGGAAAATCACCATTATGTTTATTAAACATTGCCTTTCCTAAAGACAGGACTGACAACTAAAATCATTATTGCTAAAACAGTATAGCACCTCTTAAAAGCTCTGGCTTTTGATCCTATATAACACTTAGGTACTACATAGTCCTGTCACTCAGGAAGAGGAGGGCTGCTATTCCCACCCACTCCCATGAATGATCTCTGGTGTGACAGGCAGTCTCAATTCTCTCTAGCACCAGAGTTCAGTCACATGAGAGGGGATGGGAATGACAGCCAGATACTTCCCAAGCAATAGCAGAACAGACATCCCACCCCACTGATTGCAGCAGCTGCTTCCTGGTAAATGCAGATTGAGGACTTTCATGGACTTTACACAGCTCCTTTGTAAGGGGCTACCTAGGGTTTAAGAAAACATAACAGTCATGAGGACATAGTGACAGGTTATGTATTTGTAATTGTGAGTCAGGATCCATCCCTCTTCTTTAAAAACATAAAATTGTCAAAAGTCTACCAGTGTTTTTAAAATCTCTGGCTACTGATAGAAGGATAGCAAATAGTAGCCCATTCTAGACTCCCTAGTATGGAAATTCCAGACTCTCAGGGCAGCCACCTACAGACCCTGTCAAAATATTTTGTGATCTTCCAAAGGCTGAGTCAGTGAAGCATGACTTGAGTATGAGTTATCAGAGTTTGAACTTGGGACTGCAAAATCTTTCTGGTGTAGCTTTGAATTAGCCTGCTCACTTATCCCATAGGACTGTAGGATGGAGCACTACCCTTTAAAGATTGGTATCTTGCCTTGAGATGTGGACCTGCATTAGTCAACAAATTCTGCTTGGAAAAGAAGAGCTCAGCTGAGCTTTTAACCAAGTTAAATCAAGCTCTGACTTTCCCTTATTAGGAAAAAAGTATTTAGATGCAAACCAGTTCAAGTTAACAATTCCCTATGTGACCTTGCCTTTGAATATATATGTGATAAAAATTTAAATCTGCAAATATAACTTTGTGGAATTAGCTAATTACTCTGAATCATCATCTGTGACATTATATTAGAAACTCTGAGATATGTGAAGCAATATATATATGCTCATTAGCCTGTTTAATAAGTGTGGACTCTTTTTGCTGTGGTAACAATAGTTCCCCATCCATTACAAAGCAAAAGATATCTGTTATACTAGCATTCAACTAAAAAGATTTATTTTTAGTTCTCAGGAAAGTTTTTTTGTTTATTTGTTTCACACATTGGAAACATGCATGTTGTTCAAGGATGCTTGACATTATTGAAGGGCCCAAGCATAATTTTATTTATTTATTTATTTATTTATTTGTTACATAAAACATATACAAAATTGCATTCATACATACATACTCCAACAAACAAAAACAATTACAAAAACAACTACTAACACATCTTCTTTTCTTTTGATTCTTCTTCATACTTTCACTTAAATTTTAACATAATTTCCTGTATGATTATTTACCTTAATTTTGACATTAATTTGTAACCAAACAAATACCCTTATTATATATATATTTAAAAACAAATCTTAATTAAAGTCACCTTTTAATACTTAATAAATTCAAGACATTTGACTGTTATCTTCACCATAAACTAAATAGAACTTAGTTTCCATCTCTTCTATTGTCCATTGTCTTTTTATTTTCTGATTCCCAAAATTGTGTGAAACATTGTCAATCATTTTCCACCTCTTCTTCTGATTTCCCCTTTAACAATGCTGTTAATATATCCATTTGATAAGCATCCCATATTTTTGCCTTCCATTCAGCGTTACTCGGTATTTTCTTTTGCTTCCACACGCTAGCATATACAATTCAACACCGCTTATCCTGTTCAGCAAAAATAATGTTGGTTCATATTCAATCTTTATTTTTAAGATGTCCGAAATGAGTTTATGTATTCTTTCCCAATAGCTCTGTGCTTCTTTACAACCCCACCATAAGTGGAAAAAGGTTCCACCTTGGTGACCACACTTCCAACAATAACTTTTCCCAGTTTTATATAGTTTATTTATTTTATCAGGGGCCAAGTACCATCGGTAGACCATCTTAATATGATTCTCTTTATAGTCTTGGCAACAAGAAAATTGTTTAGTGTTTTTCCAAGCTTTTTCCCAGCATTCATAATCAATGGGTCTACCAATGTCCTGTGCCCATCTTATCATGACCTGTTTGACTTTCTCTTGTTCTAGATCTCTTTCTCTTAAAAGCTTATAATATCTTTTAATATGTCCTTTTCTTTTGTCCCAACATATAATATCAATCTCAGACTGTTTATTAGTTATACCATAAGTTTTCTCATCCAATTTATGTCTTCCTCTTAATTGGGTATATAGAAACCAATCCCATTTTAGTTCTTTTTCCAATAGCTCCAGGATTTAAATTTGCCTTCCTCTGGTCCTTCCCAATGAATTAATTCTTTGTATGTTAGCCACTTTTCACTTTCCTTTCTTGTTCTTCTATATAGTGCTTCTTGGGATGAGACCCAATATGGCATCTGATTATAAAATTGCTTTTTAATCTTTGTCCATATTTTAAATAGTGCATTTCTAATAAAATGGTGGCTAAAATCTTTATTATTTTTTACTTTTTCGAACCATGAAAATGCATGATATCCAAACTCCATTTTTACAATCTCAAGATCTAATATTTTTTTCATTTTCTAAAGTTATCCAATTTTCCAGCTAATTGAGTCCCGCTGCTTGGTAGTAAATTTTATATTCGGTAGACCGCAACCTCCTTGATTTTTTTCTTCAGTCAATAATTTCCATTTAATCCTAGGGTGTTTTCCTTTCCAAATAAATTTCATGATTTCTTTCTGCCACTTATCTAGATATTTATCATTGTTTAGTATTGGTAAATTCTGGAAAAGGAAGATTAATTTGGGTAGTACGTTCATTTTTATCATTTCAATCCTTTCCAAAAATGATATTTGTTTCTTATTCCACCTAATCAGATCTTTTGTAATCTCTTCCCAGGTTTTTTGGTAATTATTTTCATATAGATTGATATTTCTCTTTGTTAAATATATCCCTAAATATTTTACTTTTTTCTCTATCTTAAATCCTGATATTTCTTCCAGATCTTTTTCCTCTTTCGCTTCCATATTTTTTGTCAATATCTTTGTTTTTTCTTTGTTTATAGAGAATCCTGCTACCTTCCCAAAGTCCTCAATTGTGTTTATTAAGTTTTTTATACTCTCTTTAGGGTTTTCCCAAAAACAAATAATGTCGTCCGCAAATGCTTGCAGTTTATATGTATGTTGTCTGACTTTTATACCTTTTATGGTTTAATTGCTTCTTATTCTATTATTTAAAATCTGTAAACTGGTTATAAACAGAAGTGGGGAGAGGGGGCAACCCTGTCTCGTCCCTCTTCCAATTTCTATTGATTCTGTTTTTTCATTGTTTATAATTATGTTTGCCCATTGTTTATTATATATAGCTGTAACCCAGTCTTTGAATTGTTTCCCCATTTCCATGTATTTAAGTAATTCCAACATAAAATGACAATTCACTTGATTGAACGCTTTTTCGGCATCCAATAGTATCATCGCCAGTTTCTTGTCATTATGAAACTCAAAGTATTTGATAATATTCAATAAGATTCTGATGTTATTCTTAATCTGCTTCTTGGGTATAAACCTGTTCTGATCTTCATGTATCATTTTTTCTAGTATTTTCTTCATTCTTTTCATAAGTATTGTGGTGAATATCTTATAGTCAACATTTGTTAATGATATTGGTCTATAATCTTTTGTCTCCATTTTGCATTTATTTCCCTTTGGTGTTAATATGATATGTGCACATTTCCATGATTCGGGTATTCCTTCCCTGGGTATATCGTCGATTACTTCTTTTAATGGCTCACATAGTTCATCTAAAATTAACTTGTAATATTTAACTGTTAAACCATCTGGGCCAGGTGATTTGCCCAATTTCATCTTTCCAATTGCTTCTTGTATTTCTCTAATTGTAATTGGTTGATTAAGTTTTTCTTTATCTTCTTTGGATAATTTTTTAATGTTTTGACTTTTCAAGTATTCAGTCACCTTATGTCTATCTTCTTCTGATTTCTGAACATTCGTATATAATTCCTTATAATATTCTTTAAATTCCTTATAATATTATTTAAATTTGGTCTTCATCTGTAATTGCTTTCCCATCTTTAAATATTTCTGATATCTTCTTTTCTCTCTCTTTCCTCAATTTATTTGCTAATAATCTGCCTGCTTTATTTCCCATCTCGAAATGTTTTTGTTTTATTTGTTTTAGTTTCTTCTCTATTTCTTTAACTGCTATCGTCTTTAGTTGTTGTTGTAAGTTTTCAATTTTATTTTTTAAATTTTTATCGCCTGTTCTTTTCCATTTTTCTTCAATTTTCCTTAGCTCTTCTTTGATTTCTTGTTCTTTTATAGAGTATTTTTTCTCTGTTCAGTCTGTAGCTTAATAAATAAGCCTCTGATTATAGCCTTGCCAGCATCCCATATCATTTTGTTCCTCATTCCTTCTGTTTTGTTTTCTTTATAATAGAACTTTATTGTTTCTTTTATGATCTTTAAATTCTCTTTTCTTTTAAGTATCTCATCATTTAATCTCCACATATATGTTCTCTTCTTTGTTTCCAATTCTATCTTTATTAGGTTATGGTCTGAGGAGTGTTTTGCAATGATATCCATATTCTTTATTAATGTTATTATAGATCTTGAAACTAAAAAAAAATCTATCCTAGAAAAAGAATTATGTGGTACAGAAAAGAATGTGTATCTGCTTGATTCCTGATATTTATGTCTCCACACATCCACCAGTCCTAATTCTTCTTGTATTTCAAAAAACAAACAGGATAATTTCCCCTGAATTATTCATATTTTTTTACCTTCATTAGATTTTCTGTCAAGTCTGGGTTCAATTTCGGCATTAAAGTCGCCTGCAAAGATTATATTTTCATAGTTTATACTTTTAATCTCTTCATTGATTTTCTTAAAATAAATTTCTCTGTTTTCTAATGGGCCATAAATGCCCACCAATAAGATTATCATATTTTCCAATTTAATTTCCATCCCTAAATATTTTTCCATTCTAATCACAGAAAATTTCCTTTGATTGATATTTCCTGTTGACATATATTGCTTTTCCTTTTTTCCTGTTGTCTGCTGCTGATACAAAGGTATTGCCAAGTTTAGGGTTCCTAATATATTTTTCCTCTTTCTTTTTAATTTTAGTCTCTTGAATACAGATAATGTCGCTTTTTAGTTTTTCCAATTGGTAAAATATAATATTCCTTTTGTATTTTGAATTGATGCCTTTCATGTTTCATGATGTAATTTTTACCATAGTGGCTTTCAAAATATTATTTGTGCTTTATTATTTATTTATTTGTTTGTTTGTTTATTTGTTTGTTCCTTCTGCCCCAATAATTTATTTTATTTTATTTGTTTAATTCTTTATTTCACTATTTTTATTGTCATATAGAAAATAATCAAATTTCAAATATAGTAATAGTCAAATATTATAGTTTTATTTTCTTTGTTTTTAATTCTTTCTTTCCTTGTTATATTGTAGTGTTTTTAAACTTTATTCTCCTCCTTCTTCTTCCTCCTCTTCTGTATTACATTCTTTATTCTCTTCCTGTTCTGAATTGGTGTTCTCTTCCTCTATTTACTTATTTATTCATCTTTCCTCTATACTATCCTCTCCTACTTGCTCTCCTTCTTTATTTTGTTCTTCTCCATTTCCTTTCCCTTTATATTTTTGTGATCTCCATTCCCTTGTTTTTCTTCTTTCCGGTTCTTCTCTCTCTGTTTCTAAAGACATCTTTCAGTTTTTGTTCCATCTCTTTTGCTTTAATTTCATTGTCAATTTTCATTCTCTTTTGTCTATATGTGAAAGACAAACCCTCCATCCTCTCCCATTTGTAGTTTATGTTCAAATTCTTTAAAAGTTGTGTCAATGTCTTGTACTTTTGTCCACTAATCGTTATTTCAGATGGAATATCTTTGTAAATCTTAATCTCTTGATCTTCAATTCTAATTTTAGTGTCGTAACTCCTTTGAATTATAAAATCTTTGATATTTGTTCTAGTCCAACTTATTATATCGTGTTGCTTTTTCTTTTCTCTCGCTTGAGCAGAATTAATCCTAAATCTTTTATCTATTTCATCCTCTAGTTTCCCTTTGTCCATTTCAATGAGATCTGCCAGACATGGTAATATTCGTGTATATAAATCTTTGTTTGTTTTTTCTGTCAAACCTCTGATTTTAATACATCTTTCGCTATATCTAAGTTCATTCTGTCATATCATAGATTGTTGTTGTTCTTGTTTTTTTATATTGTCTTTTGATAGATTCTCCAATGCTTTAGTTCTTTCTCTTATTGTATTAACTTCTTTTTGGGTTTTACTTATGTCTGATGACATTTTCTCCATCATTTTATGTAGACTGTCCAATTCTTTCTTGAAGTCTTTACTTATTTCATTTCTAGTCTCTTTTATTTCCTCTATCAATTCCTGAACCGATTCTTTTATATCATCTTTCATTTCCTGTCTGGTATCTTTCAGTTCCTGCCTTATTCGGCGAACCTCATCCAATAGTAACATTATAGGGTCTGTTATCTTAACTGTGTCTTCTGTTGATCCTCTTCATTGGGTAGGTATTTGTGATTGTGCCAAATTTTTCCTTTGTGCAGCCATTTTTTCTATTTTCTCAAGCTAACCCAAGTTATACAACAACATACATACAAAACACAAATTAGATCTTTTAAATATGCAAATAATATCCTATAATCACCTATAATCACTCTACACATCCATATTCTTCACAATTCAAATCCCCAGTTAACTCTAAATGGTCTTATAATATTTATAATATAACCTTAAATTATAGAGTTATTTGCATTTGTGTAGATTTGTTATATTTCCATCCAAGCATATATATTAATATATACTAATTCCAAATGACATTCTTAATTTATATGATTTCTTAAATCTTTCTCCAATCCCAACGATACAATACAATCCCAACAGTACAGTATAAATAATATTTTCACTTATATGATTACTTAGTTGGTTAAGCCTTTTTCACATTTAAAATGTTCTATTAGGAGAATATATTATTCCCTATGTATTAATTGTTTGGTTGTATTTAGAGTAACTCTTAATTAAACCCACAGTTTTAATCCAACAATGGAGATACTTAAATTCTAATTAATTCTTTAACTATCCAAAAAAGAAATACTTAAATGTACAAATTATCTTACTCTCTCTTTTGTCTTCTGTGACTCCCTCGACTCCATTCGTAGCTGTTCAGCTATTTACCAACACTTTTCCTTATATATTTCTTATTAAAGTAATGTTGGGTGGTAATTTAATTGATGTTATTATTTATTTTTCTTTAATATGGATGTAATATGGTTCTGTCTAATTTTTGGCAAAAACCAGTTTGTATTTATATACCACTATGTTTCAATGTCCTTTTAATCTCTTCGTTTCTTTATTCTCCTCTATATTCATCTTAGTATAATTCCAACACAGTCTTTTTCACACTACGAATTTTTTAATAGTTCCAAATAGTTCCAAAATAATTCCAAGAAAAGGATAAGTACTTATGTTAATAATAAAAACTTCCCTCTTTCTGAGTATTTCCAGTTGTATAATATATTGTCCTTTCTATATTCTTCCTCTCTTTTTTTCTTCCCTCTCTCACATCATCTTTGATTCAATCACGTTCCGTCTCACTTCCTCCTCCTTCATATACCTCTTCATCTTCTCTAAGTTCTTTTTCTTGGTCTTCTCAATGTTCAAGTCTTTTCCTTCCCTTTTGTTCCCTTTATATCTCAGTTATCAGTGTTTCTCTTTCTCTCTTATCAATTCTCTCTCTCCCAAAAGCTTAGGTCCACAGCATTCACTATCATCTCCTCTTAAACTTCCTTAAGGCTTCAGACCTCCTTAAATCGCTTCCCCAAAGCTTCTAACCTCCTTAAATCACTACATCCTTGGCTTAAGGGTTTCTCCATACAAGGATGTTGCCAAATAAGATTGCCAAATAAGGGCAACGCCACTCACCAACAGTCAACGCCTTCCTTTACTCTCCTTCTACTCGCTTCCTCCAATACTTCCCCTGGGTTTCTCAGATATCCTAATTCCATTGACACCCAGAGCTCAGAGCCTGGAATCCCAGATCTCTCACTCGTCTAGGGTTCTTTTTGTAGGTAAATAATCAAAATAGTTTTCTTCTTTCTCTGAAGTTTATATTTAAATGCTCAGTCAAGGCATGGGTTTCGATTTTTCCGTCTTCTCAGACATTTGCAGTGATTGGGAGGGTTGGGTTCTTCGGATTCCCCCTCGCCACGATAGCGACTGGGGTTTCCTCCACCTTATGTCGTGCTCTTTAGAGGGTTCCCCCAGCGAACCCCCACCAATTGCCTCTCTTTTCAGAGTGGCAAAGGACACGTTATTGCCATTCCTGTTCCTACAAGAACCATCACTGCGGAATCTGCAGGTGCAGTTCATCGACCTGCATCCTCCCTCGGCACCATCATGCCCCAGCCCAAGCATAATTTCAAGAGATACTCCGTATCTATTTGTAAGCAACATTCCTGTCTCCGATACCATGATTCCATTCCCTGTATACCTTTTGAAGTATCATGACACAGAATCTTGAAATTACATTTATTTTACCATTTCCAAAATCACACCAAGTCCCTTGTTGTGACATAGCTATCCTACCCTCGGCCTCCTTTATTCCCCATTGCTACTTTTATTTAACACAATATTGAGCCTGAAAAAGAGCCCTACTCACATTCAGCAGATAAAATAGCTATTCTTGTTCCACAATCAAATGCCTGAAAGGTTTTTGTTCTGATGAATGCTAGCTTCCTAAAATTTAAGTTCCTATCAAAGTCACTGACACCATACAAATAATGCACACTTCACTGAAAATTACTTGCAGTCATTATTATTATGATTTTGTCAATCTTAGCTCATGCATCACAGTAGCAAATTATAAAAGTTCCATTGACATTCCCTCAAACTCACCCTACCTATGTTCTAAATGGCACCCCTCTGCATGACTATTCAGTAGCCAGAGGAGGAGGGGATCTCTGAGGACAAGTGACAATCAGCCAGCCATAACTGTTCCTGTTCGTGATCCTGAAAGACCTTGGGAGATCCATGAGGGTGACTTTCTTCCTGCAGGTATGTGTTGATAGGTGAGTAGCTAGCTACCTAGCCAGTTCATCTCCCCCCTCCCCATCTTTTCCTGGCAAATGAAAGACTGTGGTGAAGGGATGTTCAGCCACAAAATGTGTAAGCTGCTGGTGAAGGGAGTCATGGTGGTTGGAAGTTCTTGATTCCTGTGTTTGCCATATATATGCACACACAGAGAGATATAACAATCCATGAGACCTGCATTTGTCACCAACATGATGCCAGTCCTTATTTAATAAGAGAACTGGGAACAGTTCATATTCTTTTCCAAATGTTATTTTCAAAGTTTGGTCCCCTCTCCCTTTCTGTAGTATTCCATAAAGAAAATTGTTAGAAAGATTTGTAGTTCACTTTTGAAATAGACACTTGCTGTTATTTATTTGGGCCCTACATGAAGCACTTGCTCTAGCTATTCTGTAGATCAATGTCCTTGATCATTATGGATCCAGGGAAAGAGAATTCCACACAGTGGCACACAGATCTCTGCATATCTCAAACAATAAAGCTTCGTATTAACTCCACAGACACACAAACTTTCTTGTTAGAACAGCCAAGATTGGCAAGTCTTTCTTCAGAATGTTGCTTGGACACTGATTTCATTTAGCTCCAGCAAATCTGTAAATATTTTGTCTATGTGGATGTATATAAAATTTTATTATTATTTTTAATATTCTTTTATGGGGATAGGAGTGGGTTGGGTTGGGATTGGGATGTAGTGTATTTTTAACTTATCAGCTGCCTCGATTGTTCTCAGAGGGGTGGGGTATAAATACATTTTATTATTATTATTATTTTATTATATAGAGAATAAACATTTCCATTAGTATCCTCAAGTATGATCTACAGGTTAGCTTTCTTTCCCCCTCATGGTAATCAGGCTGTAGCCTTTGTTTGAAAGCCATCTCAGTAAAATATGCTATCTCTCTTGAACTCTGATGCATTATTATGTTGTACTGTATACAGATTTATTGGACTAGGTATCAGAAGGATCAATTAGAAGTCCATCCAAAGAAGGTAACAAAATTCAAATCCTGCCATGGAGGTCACGGAGCTTGCTTGAAAATGCAAACTTTAAGCTTACTTTGAGCATTAAACTATGGAGATTAATACACTGGCTGTCTTTTCCCAATCTGGGTATGGGCTGGGACCAGGCTGGGACCGTGTCTTATTGCACAACTTCTGACCTGGGCATGGAGCTGTGCAATAAGACACAGTCCCAACCCAGTCTCAGCCCCTGCCCAAAATGGGAAAAAGTGCAATAATCTCCTATAACACTAAAGACAAGGATTCAAAACCCTGCTTGGCCATGAAAACACCCTGGGTGACCTCAGGCAACTTACACTTTATCAGCTTCAAAGGCCAATTCCCCTCTGAACAAATTTTGCCAAGAAAATGTTGTGATAGGTTCACCCGAAGATTGCCATGAGTTAGAGAAGGCAGATAACCATAACAGAGGCAAAAGATATTTTTGACTGGAAAATTTGATAACTCCATTTTCCTTTGGATACACTTGGAACAAACTTCCTTATTATTCTACCTTCCAGATAAGAAGTCATTAATTACTCTGTTTGGAGAGATAGAAGTAAATATTAACTAGCATGTGGACATGGAAAGCTCACCTTAGTCTTCAATTTTGAATCATTTTGAATGGTAACTGTCCTTCCTAGGACAACTGTTCTATGCAACTGGGCAGGATTTAGTCTAAGGCAATTTGTTGTTTTTTACTACTTTGCAAGAAGCCAGAGAGCCAATTGAGTGCTTTCTCTCAAACCACTCAGCACCATGTTTCATTTTGTGTGGCCATGAACAATAAGGGTATGCACTTGTCCCATACCCTGGAAGTAGGAAACTTTTGTTTTGTTTTTCGGAATGTAGCATGTATAGAGGGTTCACTAGCACCATTAGTTTGTGTAAGACGCATGATTGTGATGTTCACCCATCCATCAGTTACAGCCTCCAAAGCTTTGATTTCTTCTGCTTCCAGAGAGTCAGGTTACGCCATGACTACTTTATCTCAGGTACACAGAATAATGTGTGCTGTCCAACTGAGAAGAGAAAGTATCTGACAAACCTGAGTGTTAGCACAAATCCTTGATCTGATGGGAACTCCCTCTTTCTTTCTTTTTTCCTTATTTAAAAAGAAACTGTGGAGAAAAAAACTGTGATGAAAGAGAAAGAAAAACATGATGACTTACATAATTAAGATATGGATGGGGAAAGGAACAAAAGGAAAATAGGAGGAGGAGAAGAAAAAAAGGCCAATTTTCAATTTTCATTTAAGGCAGCTGAAGACAGAAACCCCATATAAAACTAAAGAGTTGAGAAACAACTCCCCTGAGTATAATCATGCATTGTACTGAAGATTAGAAGAGACATCCCATAGTGATGACACTATGGACTGAGCCAGAAATGACATAATTTATGTATTGATGCCAGTAAAATCTACAGCCATGGTGCAAAAAAGAGTGTTATATGTAACTGATAATTCCTTCAGTAACAAAGCAGCTAGACATAGGCTGGCATCCTGTTAATGACATCTGCTAGTGTATCATTGGCATTTCTTCTCTGGGCATAATGAAGGGAGGCATTCATTATCTCCACCATGAAAAAACTCCCCAGATCACTCAAAATCCACCTGTCTGATAGATAACAATTTTTAACATTTTGCTCATCATTTTAAAAATTATACTAATTAACCCTATTCCTTATTAAAACCTTTTTTTTAAAAAAATAAAACTCATTAGAACTGTACAAAAACTTGTTTCCAACTGCACATTTTATTTTCTTACTGTACAATATGTGTATAGCTGCACATAGAATAATGCCAGCAAGTAGGCATAACTTCAAGTACTACATCACTATAAAACCATGAGAAATCACACAAATCTAATTAAATTGAATGGGGTTCTTGCTCTTTTGCAAAGTTAATATGGTCAGGTACATCAGATTAGCATGCATAATTTGACTCTCAGAAGCAATAGAAGTCTTCACTACTTTTTAATAATGAAAATATTCTAAGGGTGGATCTAAAATCACCAGAATACTCTGGGCTGCTCCCAGAGTATTCTGGCCTGAAGTTGGTCTGAATTCTACCTATTACTTATATACCATATATACTTATGTATATGTCAAAATATTTATGCCCCATAATTGACCCCAAAATGCCCAGTCGACTTATTTATGGATCAGTATGGTAATGTGATAGCAACTCATTTAGATTTCCCTATACGGTAGAGAGAAATGTTTCTTTATCTTTTGAGCCAAGGAAAAAGATTCCTGATTTATTGCTCTTAAACAAACAGTGGAGTGAAAGCTGAAATGAAAGTTGAAAGTGAAATAATAAAATAATATAATAAAGCTTTATTTATACCCCACCTTTAGCCATGGCTGTCAAGGCGGCTTACAAGTTAAAAAGAGTGCACCCATACAAATCAGCAACAAACGCCCCCCTTAAAATATATTAAATCGTTAAACAGATTAAAATCTCATTTAAAACCAAATTAATAAAACATATAACATAAACAGACAGTGGCATGGCAGACGTCTAGGAAAGAGCTCTCTGATGGTGGGAGGGAGATTGTGTTATTTCAGGAATGCCTGCCGGAAGAGATCCATCTTGATGGCTTTTTAAAAGCCATCTAAGTTGGTTATCTGATGGATCTCCTCCGGCAAGGCATTCCACAATCTGGGGGCCATAGTAGAAAAGGTCCTCTGAGAGGTTGTCGCCAGCCTAGTTCTTATTGGTTAAAGCAACTTTCTCCCAGATGACCTGAGGGCACGGGGTGAATTATATGGAGATAGGAGATTCCCTAGGTAAGATGGGCCCAGGTCATGTAGGGCTTTCAAGGTCGATACTAAAACCCTATACTGTGCCTGGAAACTAACTGGCAGCCAGTGTAATGATTTCAAAATAGGAGTGATATGGTCACCTTTTGTTGTTCAGGTGATCAATCTGGCTGCCATGTTTTGCACTAACTGCAGTTTCCGAGTTAGGTATAAAGGCAGCCCCATGTAGAGTGCATTACAGAAGTTGAGTTGTGAGGTTACCAGTGTATGTACTACAGTTTCTAGGTCCCTTACTTCCAGGAAAGGGCACAGCTGGCGTATCAGCCGAAGCTGATAACAGGCACTCCTGACTGCCGCGTTCACCTGATCTGTCTTGTGAAGCGACGAGTCCAGGAGCACCCCCAGACTGTGGGCACAGTCCTTGGTGGAGAGCGTGACCCCACCCATGACTGGCGGTCGCAACCCAATCTCTGGTTTGGGGGCCCCTACTGTAAGTACCTCCATTTTGTCTGGATTCAGCTTGAGTCGGTTTTTCCTCATCCAGTCCATTACCTCTCCAAAGCATTGATTGAGGGGAGAACTGCCATCTGCGATCACGGCGTCTGGCTGAGACATGGAGCAGAATATTTGCATATCATCCGCATATTGGTAACAACCTGTCTCCTGATGATCTCTCCCAGTGGCTTCATGCAAATATTGAATAACATGGAGGACAGAATGGCTCCTTGAGGGATGCCATATTTTAGCTCGGTTTTTGATGAACAACTGTCCCTGAGTACCACCCTCTGGAATCTGCCCAAGAGAAAAGAGCAGAACCACTGAAAAACAGTGCCTCCCACTCCTAATTCTCTTAGGCATTCCAGTAGGATGTCATGATCTATAGTATCGAAGGCCACTGAGAGGTCCAAAAGCACCAACTGGGTCACGCTACCCTTATCAGTGCTCAGGCGAAGGATTTCTACCAGAGCGACCATGGCCGTCTCCATCCCATATCCTGGTCTGAAGCTGGTTTGAAATGGATCTAGAAAATTGGTTTCATCCAAGATAGATTGGAGTTGGAAGGCGATGGCTCACTCGATCACCTTGCTCAAGAATGGTAGATGTGAAACTGGTCTATAGTTCTTCATATCCAGGGGGTTCAGGGAAGGTTTCTTCAGGAGTGGTCTAACAACTGCCTCCTTTAGATCTGATGGCACAGTACCTTCCCTAAGGGATTCATTGATGACCCTCTTAAGAAAGGCCATCAAGGCATCATCCCCCTGGACGACCAGCCAGGATGGGCAAAGGTCAAGGGAACACGTCATCTTCCTAACTTTTCCAAGGATCTTGTCCACGTCATCGGTACTCACCAACTCAAATTAATCCAGTTGAATCTCACAAACAGCTTTACTGGACACCTCATCAGTCACTTTTGTTATAATCCTGGCATCTAAGTCGGCTCTTATCTGAGAGATTTTATCTGCGAAATAGCTGTTAAAGGCATCACAGCAGGCTGTTGTCGGGTTAAGTAAAGGGTTCTGCACAGGTGGAACTGTGACAGTCCCCTCACTACCCTAAACAATTCTGCTGGACGAGATTCTGCAGACGCAATACAGGCAGAGGAGAAAGATTTCTTCGCTGCCCGTATTGCCTCTTGATAGGAATGAAGGAATTGCCTATGACAAGTTCTGTCAGATAAGAGTTGAGTTTTCCACCAGGTGCACTCTAGTCGTTGTCCAACCCGCTTCATTTTCCTGAATTCTTCTGTGAACCAGGGGTGGTGATTTGGAGTGGGTTGGAAAGGATGTTTGGGACGTTCGTGTCGATAGCTCTGGTAAGATCGTTGTTCCAACTGTCTACCAGGGCTTCGACAGGGTTGTCGGCTTTACCAACCAAGAAACCCTCCAAGGCTTTCTGGAATCCAATTGACTCCATCAGCCTTCGAGGGCGGACCATTCTAATAGTTCCCCCACCCCCAGTGGGTTGGACACTGGCTCTTAGTTCAGCCTTGACCAGGAAATGATCTATCCATGACAGTGTGGAGGTGTTTTTTGCCTCCGCCCACGGATATGCCTGCTCTGTACTAAAGATCACATCGAGAGTATGGCCTGCCAAGTGTGTGGGCCTGTGAACCAATTAGGATAGGCCCATGTCCATCATGGAATCCATGAACTGTCGAGCCGCACCTGTTAAACTGATCTCGAGAGGGATATTGAAGTCGCCCAGAACTAAAAGTCTAGGCAACTCCAGCAACAACTCCAAGACCAGCTGTGTCCGCTCGGATAGGGAGTCTGTTAGGCAATGGGGTGGATGGTATACCAACAGATCCCTATACCAGGGGTAGGCAACCTTTCCCCTTTAAGGGCCGAGGGACTTCAGTTCCCGAAGCCTCAGCCATGTTGGCCAATAGTCCCACATTGGCCAATAGCTCCTGGGATTCTGGGAACTGAAGTCCCTTGGCCCTTAAAGGGGAAAGGTTGCCTACCCCTGCCCTATACTATCCTTAGTCTTCAGGCTCAAGTACATACTCTCGAAATGGTCTGTTTTCTGGATAGGTATCCTGGTCAAGGAAAGGTTAGTTTTGTGAACCAGAGCCATGCCCCCCCCCCCCCCGCCCACTTTCCCTCACCTGCTCAAACACAGAATACCCGGCTGGGAGAGCCTGATTCCAGGTGATGGCACTATCCTCCCCCAGCCAGGTTTCTGTAAAGCATGCCAGGTCGGCATCCTCATTCATGAGAAGATCATGGATGATATGAATTTTATTTTTCACCGACCTGGCATTACAAAGGAGCAAGGTGAGGTTCTGTAGCAAGGTTGGTAAGCTCCCCAACATACTTTGGGCAACAGAGTGATCTGAAGGCGGGATCACTTTTAAACATCGAACCCACCTTCTTTTGTAACAAGTCACACCCTGTTCTTGCCATATCTTCCTCTGCCCCATATCACCTCAATTTCTGCCCCCAGAGGATTATCTGTCCGCTCTCCCTCATTATATTGCATTTAATTTGTTGTTTTATAAGCCCCTGAGGTCCCAACACAAAATACCCATAAATATACAAGCCAGGCATCTTATATAGCCAAATGTTCCCAAGGGGGATGGGGCAGACAAAGAGTTCAGACAACAGCTTCTTCTCTCCTATGCCATCGCTGCTTGGTCGGTGGTTGGGCCTACAGCGGCTAAGAAAGCTCTCCTCCAAGGCCAGATGTTCCCAAGGGGGAGGGAGTGGGCAAGCCGCCTCTTTGACATCCTCCGAGGGAGGTGGTGATGGAATTAGGATGGGAGGGTGTTTTGAAGCCTTCCCAGAATCCTCTGGACTCCGCTGCTGCTGCTAGCCGCCTCTTTGGCTCCCGGCTACACACCGCCGTTGCCGGTGTTTGGGCTGGAGAAGGGACTAAATAGACTCTCTTCGGTGTCCCAGGTGTTCCAAGGGAAGGAGGAGGGGGAGGACCAAGGGACACATCTCTCAACTCCCAGCTAAATGCCACTGTTGCCGGTGTTTGGGCTGGAGAAGGGGCTAAATAGCCTCTCTTCCGCATCCCAGGTGTTCCAAGGGAAGGAGGAGGGGGAGGACCAAGGCACACACCTCTCAGCTCCCAGCTGCACGCCGCTGTTGCTGGTATTTGGGCTGGAGAAGGGACTAAATAGCCTCTCTTCAGCCTTCCAGGTGTTCCAAGGGAAGGAGGAGGGGGAGGACCAAGGCACACGCCTCTCAGCTCCCAGCTACATGCCACTGTTGCTGGTGTTCGGGCTGGAGAAGGGACTAAATAACCTCTCTTTGATGTCCCAGGTGTTACAAGGGAAGGAGGAGGGGGAGGACCAAGGCACACACCTCTCAGCTCCCAGATACTCACTCAATTAGTCTCTCTTGCCATGGGTGCACATATACACACTGAAGTTTTACTTGAAGCCTCCAAGTTTTACCCTAGACTTATCCATGAATATTGGCAAAATCCATAATTTTGGCCCCTTGACTCATACATGAAATTTACTTCTTTTCAATTATATACGGTATTCTGGAGTGAAACCAGTCAGCTGCTTCCTGCTGTGCCACCCAGCAGCACCACTGTTGGCACAGGTTATTCTCTCTGATGTTGAAAACATGGTACCCAGTGTCAGTCAAATGGGTGGGCACCTTGTTGTGATCTTGGAGTGAGTGACTGGTGCCAGCAACAGTGACACTGGGTGGTACAGCAGAACACTGTGTAAACAGCCACCCAGTGTCACTCCAGGATTTTTCAGGAAAATTCAGGAAAAAAATATAAGATTTTTAAAAATTGGTTTAAGGCAGGGATGGCCCAGATTTGTTGCAGGACTGACATTCCCATATAAAGACATTCTCAAGTGCAATCTGAATCTGCTTTGGTCCTGTGTCATTTGGGCAGGGTGATATGAGAGTTAAGGGAAACTGGTGTTAATGGTACCTGTAGTCATGCCCTTAGTCTGTTTTTTGATGAGAATGAATTCATTCAGGCTCTTCATTGTTTCTTCACATCTTCAAATCTCATTTCACTACTAAAAGATGGATTGTAACAAAACAGATGACAGCTTGAATGAGTTCTTGAAACATTACTGTAGTTTTTGTGGTAGATCCATTCCTTAATCTGGGCCAGGATTTAAGAATCTGATGGATTAAGATTGACTATGTAAAAGGAGAATACTAGTCTACTAGTGGCATTATGTTCAGTTGTATAACTTTACTCTTTAGGATTTTGTTTTGTTCATTCATAGCTATACTTCCCATTCCTAATCTTCTTCTGATTTCTTGACTGCAGTCTCCATTCTGATCTGGCTTTCTAGGCCAGTTCCTGCTAGAGAGGAGGAGGAGGAGGTGAGCAGTCCCTGGACAGCCATTTTAAGGGAGTGAGTGTTGAACTTTTAAAAAGTCTTGGGAGAGTGTGTTGTTGCTGAGGGGGTGGAGCTTCTGTGAATCACACTTGTGAGTCACTAGGAGGTGGAGCTAGCAGTCTAGCTCTGGATAACTCCTCCCAGAGCCTTCTAGACTTTTCTAGGCCAGTTCCTACTAGAGAGAAGGAGGAGGTGTGTGAATTTTATCACCAGCAGTGATTGGTGAAAAATTCAAATCATCAGGAGCCTTTAACATTGGTGTTTAGTGAGGGATTTTCTTTGAGGAGGAAGGCCATAGTCCTGTTTCAGGGACTAATTAACACTTCTAAGTATGGACACTGAGAGAACAGCTGCTGTCACTTGCAACACTTATGGGATTTTTGTCTTCTTGCCTACAGATGTGGGGAACTTCACATGCCTCAAGTGAAAGTTGGTAGCCCTCTTGGAGGAGAAAGTACAGCAGCTGGAGGCACGGGTAGCTACACTTCAGCATATTAGAGAGCAAAAGGTTTTCCTGGATGGAACAGAATGAACAGTCTTGGATGGGGACCACACAGAGGAAGTTGCTGGGGAAGAGAAGGTTAAGTACACAGGAGGTAGACAGCTGGAGGAATGTCACACACAGAAGTAGGGAGACCAGGGATCATTCTGGGAGCTTACAGCTACAGAATCGATTTTAAGTTCTTTCCCTTATCAAGGAGGATGAGGAAGAGCAGCATGGACAGACTTCAGGGACAGAGCAGGGGACCCTGGGAATTCCACCACAGGGAACAGTTGCTGCTGAGCCTTGGAGGAGGTGTGTGGTCATGGTGGGGGACACCTTGCTGAGGGATACAGAAGCAGTGATTTGTGGGCCTGACAAGATGTCTCGGGAGGTGTGTTGTCTCCCTGAAACAAAGATCTGAGATGTGACAGAGAGGATGACAAGACTGGTCAAGCCTACTGACCAATACCCCTTCCTTTTGATCAATGTGGGAATGAATGACACAGCAAGACACAGCCTTCCAAATATCAGAAGGGATTACGAGGCTCTGGGTAAGAAGCTGAAAGAAATAGATGCGCAGATTGTCATCTCGTCTCTTCTGCCAGTTGAAGGGCATGGTCCAGGATGAGAGAGGAAAATAGCAGATGTCAACAACTGGCTTCACAGATGGTGTTGCCAAGAACAATTTGGATTCTTAGATCTTGGGCTGTAGTTCCATGAGGGTGAACTTCTGGCAAGGGATGGGCTGCATCTCATGCCAGTTGGAAGAAACGTTTTTGCCAACAGTCTCAAGAATTTGATCAGGAGGACTTTAAACTGAGTTATGTGGGGAAGGGAGATAGTGTTCTGGAAGACAAAAGGACTGGAAAAAATAGTCAAACTGTCACAGAGGGAACAAGGCAAACAGTGCAAGGACCAACAGTGGGAGGCAAAAAAATGTGCACAAGCAGCAAGTAAAGGGGACATATGGGGGGGGGGGGTTTGCAGACTGCCAGAAATAGTGTGAATTCAGTCCACTTTTAGGGTTAGGGTTAGTGCTAGGGAATCATGGGAACTGTTATTTTTCGGAGACATTGAGCCTTCTCTGTCAGACAACTCTGATGCCACAATAAAATACAGTTCCCATGGTTCTCTAACTCTAACCCTAACCCTAAAAGTGGACTGAATTCACACTATTTCTGGCAGTCTGCAACCCCCCATGGTCTTAGATGTCTCTACCAAAATGCACAGAGCATGGGGAATAAGCAAGATGAACTTGAACTCCTAGCACAACAAAACAAATGTGCTATAATAGGCATCACTGAAACCTGGTGGGATGAGTCTCATGATTGGAACGTAGAAATAAAGGGGTATAACCTTTTCAAGAGAAACAGGCCAAACAGGAAAGGAGGAGGAATAGCATTATATGTCAGGAATATTTACACCAGAGGAGAAATCCAGGACATCAATCCTGGAAGCCAGGTGGAGAGCATGTGGATAAAAATTAAAGGGGAGGGAAACAACAGGGATATTATTGTGGGAGTCTACTACAGACCCCCGACTCAGGCAGGGGAATTGGATGATGCCTTGCTAGAACAGATGACCATACACTCAGAAAGCAGAAATATAGTAGTGATGGGTGACTTCAACTATCCTGATATTTGCTGGAATTCAAACTCAACAAAATCCTCAAGGTCTAGCAAATTCCTCACTTGCCTTGACGACAATTTCATTGTCCAAAAGGTGGAAGAGGCAACAAGGGAGTCAGCTATTTTGGATCTGATCCTAACTAACAGGGAAGACCTAGTTAATGGGGTGCAAGTGGTTGGATCCTTAGGTGGGAGTGATCATGTTCTCCTGGAGTTGATTATACAGTGGAAAGGAGAAGCCAGACATAGGGGGGTTGCAGACTGCCAGAAATAGTGCAAATTGAGTCCGGTTTTAGGGTTAGGGTTAGTGCAGGGAATCATGGGAACAGGTTTTTTCTGAGACATTGAGCCTTCTCTGTCAGAGAGTTCTGGTGCCACAATAAAATACAGTTCCCAGGATTCCCTAACCCTAACCCTAAAAGTGGACTCAATTTGCACTATTTCTGGCAGTCTGCAACCCCCCATAGTCAGACACACATTCTAGACTTTAGGAAAGCTGATTTTAGTCAACTGAGAGAAATACTGGGGGTGATCCTGTGGTCAGGAATACTAAAAGAGAAGGGAGTTCAAGACGGATGGGAGTTTCTCAAAAGGGAGATATTGAAGGCACAATTTCAAACAGTTCCAATGAGGAAGAAAAATGGGAGATGTTTCAAGAAAACAGGATGGATGACTAAGGAACTTTCAACTGAACTAAGGAGTTCATCACACGGGGGATTCCTGTGCAGAAAAGGGGCTTTAAATGGGGGGGGGACACAAAAGTGATTAGATTTTCAGACAATGTCGCTGTTAAAATGGAGTTAACATGAGGTTTATCCGAACAGAAACTCATCAAAAACTGCTTCATTCTACTTTCGGAAAATCCCGAAAGTAAAAAGAAACAGGTTTTGACGAGTTTCCGTTTGGAATAACCTCATTTTAACTCCATTTTAACAGCGAAATCATCTGAAAATCTAACAGCTTTTGCGGATTTTTTTCTAATTTAAAGCCCCGTTTCCGCACGGGATTTCCCTCGTGTGATAAACTTCTGAGTTTTAAATGAAACATGTATAAGAAATGGAAAAATGGGGAAATCACCAAAGAGGAATTCAAACAAATAGCTAGCATGTGTAGGGGTAAAGTCAGAAAAGCTAAAGCTGAGAATGAACTCAGGCTTGCTAGAGAGGTTAAGAACAATAAAAAGCAATTTTTTTGGTTATATCTGCAGCAAAAGGAAGAAGAAGGAAATGGTACGGTCACTGTATGGAGAAAATGGCAAAAAGTTAACAGAGGACAGTGAAAAGGCAGAATTACTCAACACCTTCTTTGCTTCTGTCTTCTCAGAAAAGGCAAAAGGTGCTCAACCTGAGTATAATAGAGCAGAGGACAGAATAGGAGACTTTCAGCACAGAATAAGTAAAGAGATAGTACAGGAATACATTGTTGATCTAAATGAATATAAGTCTCCAGGACCAGACGAATTACATCCAAGAGTATTAAAAGAACTGGCAAATGTAATATCAGAACCATTGACAACTCCTGGAGAACAGAAGAAGTTCCAGCAGACTGGAGGAGGGCAAACATTGTCCCCATCTTCAAAAAGGGGAAAAAAAGAGGATCTCAACAATTATTTTCAAGTTAGTCTGATATCAATACCTGATATCAATACCAGGAAAGATTCTGGAGCAAATCATTAAACAGAGAGTCTGTGAACATCTGGAAGGTAATTCCATAATCACAAAAAGTCAACATGGGTTTCAGAGAAATAAGTCATGCCATACAAATCTGATCTCTCTCTCTCTCTCTCTCTCTCTCTCTCTTTTTTTTTTGATAAAATTCCCAGCTTGGTAGATGAAGGGAATGCTGTGGATATAGTATATCTTGATTTCAGTAAGGCCTTTGACAAGGTTCCCCATGAGATTCTTGCAAACAAGCTGGTGAAATGTGGGCTAGACAAAGTAACTGTTATATGGATCCGTAATTGGTTGACTGGCTGAAATAAAAGGGTGCTTAACAATGTCTCCTTTTCAACCTGGAAAGAAGTGACTAGCGGGGTGCCACAGGGCTCTGTCCTGGGACCAGTGCTATTCAATATATTTATCAATGACTTGGATGACAGTATTGGGGGCATAGTTATCCAATTTGCAGACAATACCAAATTAGGAGGAGTAGCTAATACCAGAAGACAGGATCAAAATTCAAAATGACTTGAACAGACTAGAAAGCTGGGCCAAAGCTAACAAAATGAAATTCAACACGGAAAAATGTAAGGTACTGCACTTAGGGCGGAAAAACAATAAGTACAGATATATGATAGGGGACACCTGGCTGAATGAGACTACATGCGAAAGGGATCTAGGAGTCCAGGTAGACCACAAGTTGAACTTGAGTCAACAGTGTGATGCAGCAGCTAAAAAAGCCAATGCAATTTTAGGCTGCATCAATAGAAGTATAGTGTCTAGATCAAGAGAAGTTATAGTACCACTCTATTCTGCTTTGGTCAGGCCTCACCTGAAATACTGTGTCCAGTTCTGGGCACCACAATTCAAAAAGGATGTGGAGAAACTGGAGCGTGTCCAAAGGAGGACAACTAAAATGGTGAAGGGTCTGGAAATCGAGCCCTATGAGGAACGACTTAGGGAACTGGGGATGCTTAGCCTGGAGAAGAGAAGATTAAGAGATGATATGATAGCCTTGTTTAAATATTTGAAGGGATGTCATATTGAGGAGGGAACAAGATTGTTTTCTGCTGCTCCAGAGACTAGGACCCGGAACAATGGATGCCAGTTCCAGGAAAAGAGATTCCAACTCAACATTCGGAGGAACTTTCTGACAGTAAGGGCTGTTCGACAGTGGAATATACTCCCTCGGAGTGTGGTGGAGTCTCCTTCCTTGAAGGTCTTTAAGCAAAGGCTGGATGGCCATCTGTTGGGGATGCTTTGCTTGGGAGTTCCTGCAGGGCAGGGGGTTGGACTTGTGGTCTCTTCCAACTCCGATTCTATGATTCTATGATTCAATGTTTGATTCAAGGTGTACCTCACAAACAATCTCTGATAAGGTCTGTAACAGTATCCATGTAAATACAAAAGACAAATGTGGAGATACATGACTGTTGTAAATTTCAAGATGTTAAAAGCCATTCAAAGGCAGGTGCAAATTCTGGAAAAGGTTCATAGGTTGCCATAGCAGTGTAGTAGCAGGCCTCTTATGGGGCAGTGGAACTGTGACACATTATGACAAATTATGATGAATCAATATTTTGTATTTAAGTGAGAGGCCTTTATAAATGTTCAAAACCTTTCAAATCTTGCCTGCCATTTCAATATATCATTACTGTTTCTCCATAATGATAAAAAGATAAATATAGAACAAAAATGTGTCACTCTTAAATTATAGTTGTTTGCACTTCAGTGCATGACATGTGAAGAAGTGTGAGAGCTGCCAAGATAACTTTAGAACCAGAATTTCAATGTTTGTGAAATTCTGTTATTATAGAACATGCTTTTCTGAAGATACATAGAGATCATGTAGCATTACTGCTATAATGAGATCTAAGAAACATTTAGAGTTTTGTGGCACACAATTTATATTTCTTTACAGTGCTAAGAGGTTTGTTTCTATGGGGCAAAGCAGACCAACAGCTTGGAATGGTCTCTGGCTGCTTTAGCCCTAACTGGCCCCCAATCAGATGGGGACCATGGTAAATGGATGGCTGACTCTTAAAGTGGGCTGCCGCCTTAGTACCAAATGGGCTGCTTGAAAGGATCAGCTTTTTGTCTTTCCTTTTATGGGCAGCCTTGGGCCACCTTAGGCTACCCACAAGGAGTGGCTTTTTGCCTTTCATTTTGCCAGCAGCTTCGGGCCACCTCAGAGCAGCTTCTAGCCATGTCAGGGGCATGCGTCATCTGCACGTCTCAACCCTGAAGCAGCCAGATGTGGCACTTTTTGGCCTGTGTGTTTTGGGTCCAAGCTTTATAAAGCATAGAAAGCTCTCTTATTTTTTTGTTATTGTGGGGTTTCAAGTCATTCTTGACTTATGGTGACCTGGAGGAAAATCTTTCATGGGGTTTTCTTGGTAAAATTTCTTCAGGGCTGGTTGACCATTGCCTTCCTCTGAAGCTGAGAGAGTTTGACTTTCTCAGGGTCACCCAGTGGGCTTCCATGTTTGAGTGGGGATTCAACCCCTGGTCTCTCAAATCTAACAATGAATACAGTACATGGCAATTGCTTTCTTATAAAATCATAGAATCATAGAATGATAGAATCATAGAGTTGGAAAGGACCACAAGGGCAATCCAGTCCAACCCCCTGCCATGCAGGAACTCAAAATCAAACCATCCCTGACAGATGGTCATCCAGCCTCTGTTTAAAGACCTCCAAAGAAGGAGACTCCACCACACTCCGAGGGAGTGTGTTCCATTGTTGAACAGCTCTCACTGTCAGGAAGTTCTTAATGTTGAGGTGGAATCTCTTTTCCTGTAGCTTGCATCCATTGTTCCGGGTCCTGTTCTCTGGAGCAGCAGAAAACAAGCTAGCACCCTCCTCAATATGACATCCCTTCAATAATTTAAAGAGGGCTATCATATCCCCTCTTAACCGTCTCTTCTCCAGGCTAAACTTACCCAGTTCCCCAAGTTGTTCCTCATAGGGCATGGTTTCCAGACACTTCACCATTTTAGTCGCCTTCCTCTGGACATGCTCCAGTTTTTCAACATCCTTTTCTAATTGTGGTGCTCAGAACTGGACACAGTATTCCAGGTGGGGCCTGACCAAAGCAGAATAAAGTGACACTATTACTTCCTTTGATCTAGATACTATACTTCTATTAATGTAGCCTAAAATTGCATTGGCCTTTTTAGCTGCAGCATCACACAGTTGACTCATGTTCAACTTGTGGTCTACTAGGACTCCTAGATCCCTTTCACACATAGTCTCGTTAAGCCAGGTGTCCCCCATCTTATATCTATGCATTTCATTTTATTTTATTTTTTGCCGTAAGTTCAGTACCTTACATTTATCTGTGTTGAAATTCATTTTGTTAGCTTTGGCCCAGCTTTCTAATCTATTAAGGTCATTTTGAATTTTCATTCTGTCTTCTGGGGTATGAGCTATTTCTCCTAATTTTGTGTCATCTGCACATTTGAGAAGCATGCCCCCTGTTCCTTCATCCAAATCATTGATAAAGATGTTGAATAGCACTGGGCCCAGGACAGAACCCTGTGGCACCCCACTGGTCACTTCTCTCCAGGATGAAGAGGAGCCATTGCTGAGCATCCTTTGGGTTCAGTCAGTCAACCAGCTACTAATCCACCTAACAGTTGTATTGTCTAGCCCACATTTTACTATCTTGTTTGTAAGAATATCATGGAGGACCCTGTCAAAAGCCTTACTGAAATCAAGATATGCTATATCTACTGGATTCCCTTCATTCCCTTCCCTTCAAGCTTTTAATTTTATCAAAAAAAAAAAAAAAAAAAGAGATTAGATTAGTCTGGCATGACTTGTTTTTGACAAACCCATCTTGACTTTTAGTGATTATGGTGTTCCCTTCTAAATGTTCACAGACTCTCTGTTTAATGAACTGTTCATACCAGGCTTTCTTGTCCTTTCAGTCCCAATAAGTTTCTTCTCACTGGCAGTGACTGGCAGGCAAGAGACTTTCTCCTTACCTGTTTATTTTATATGAAGATACCAGAGCTTGAGCTCAGGTCTTCTGCATACAGGGAGTATGCTGCACCCCTAAGTTATGTTCCTCCCCACAAGCCTCTGTCCCCACAAGAATTAACAGATGTACACACATATGTATTCACACATACACAGAGACTTGTAGTTATAACCTGTAGAAAATGTAAACTGTATCTGGGTGTCTGTTTTTAATATCATTTCATGTCTAATGCCCCATGATATGAGCAGGGGAAACTCAGCTCATAATGGTAAGATGAGATTTCCTATTCAGCTCATAGACCTCACAGCTCACAGGCCACTGGTGCACTCCTATATACTTAAAATATCAAGTATATTTGAGGAAAATGAAATGTTTGAGGATGAAGAGAATACAGTTTTCCCTCCGTTTTTGCAGACTTGAAGTCTGAGACCCTCACTTATCCACAAGGGATGAACAGAGGGGCACAAAATGGGGTGTGTGCCTGTGGCATGTGTCTGCTTGCCCCTGTGGATAGGCACCTCTATTAAACCCAATAAGACTTGAATATTTGTGTTTTTCCTTTTTTGCAGGAAGGGGGGTCTGGAATGGATCCCCTGCAAAAAAATGGAGGGGTGACTGTGGTAATTCAACACATTTGGAAGCCTCTCTACTGTGGAAGATGTTAGACTTTTATCAATGTGTCTAAATGGTTTTTCTGATGGTTTTTTAAAGTCAGATTTGGTGAGTCCTTGGATTCCCAAATAAACATTTTACCTTACAAGCCAACAAATTAATTGCATCCTGTTTCAAAAGTGTTCTCTGCTATTAACTGATCCGTCATATCTATACATAATATTTCCTTTTTTATTTATTTTTACCCCTCCCCTTCCCCCACCCACCCCAGGAATGGTGTTTTCTTTTTAATTTTTTTTCCAGGGCTGAAGAATCCTGTTACCTCCTTTGACAAAGAAGGGGATTGGACTGCATCACCCTTGGGGTCCCCTTATTCCTCCATAGACAGGCATGCAAAAATTACTTTACAAACTAAGCTTAATGAACTTTATTTTATTTGGTTTAATTGTTATAACAGAAGATCACAGCAGATCAGAGTCTGAGAGCTGAAGGAAGTTGTGAAAGTATTCCCTGTTAAATTCTTCTTCTCATTTGTTTTTCAAAGCAAAAGTGTGAAATGAGCAATCATGGGTGAGGGTGCCTTGTCTCTTTTCATCCTGTTGCTTTGTCATTATCATGAATGATGATGGTTCTGCCCCTTGCAAAGGGGTGAATGTTTGATTTTGTTTCATTTTACCTATGATTGGTTTGCTTTGGGGCTAGGAGAGTTCATAATGTCCCTGAGGCTGAGAGAGTGTGACCTACCGAAAGTCACCCTGTGGATTTTCATGGCTGAGCTGGGGTTAGGACACCATAGAAATTCACTGTGTTACTGTTGGCAAATCACATGCTTCCAGCTTCCAAGTCAACTCTAGAATCCTAGGTATTCCTTTATGGTTGAAGGGGGTTGGACTAGATGACCTCTGGGATCCCTTCCAATGCTAGGATTTCTCCATGGCATAATTCCTGCTTGGCAGAAGAGTATTGCCATTTGCCACTTCACCCCACATTGGGTGACCTTGGGCAAGTCCCATGCTCTCAGCCTCCAAGTCCAACTCTAGAATCATGGTAGAAGGGGGTTGGACTAGATGAACTCTGGGATCTCTTCCAATGCTAGGATTTCTCCATGGCAGAATCACTCTCTCAGTCTCAGGGGCAGCCCATGGCAAACTTCCCCGTTATGTCAAGAAAACCCTGTGATAGGTTTGCCTTAGGCTCACATTCTCCACGGCCATCCTGATGTTGAACATGTCCACATGTCTGCTAGCATCCTATATATTCCTATGCATGCCTTCATAGCAGAAGGAGATTGGACTGGATGATCCTTGAGGTTCCCCCCAAGTCTACCATTTCTTGTTGGGGCTGCAACCAAAATTTATTTGTTGAGATTGTTGTTTTTTTCTGTTTTTTTTCTTTTTGTGTGCTTTCAAGTTTTTTCAAGCTGAGGAATGTTCTTTAAACCTCTGCCAAACTTCCTTTCGACATGACAATTGAGTTTGATATATAAATTAATTTAGCACCCAGCACATGTAATTAGCCAAAATGTTTGCCTTGTCTTTTATTGTCATTTGGAAAATCTGTGAAAAATACTTCTCTCACCTCTGACAGGGAGAGACAAAATAACATTTTGAAAGTGGAACTTTTGAAAAGAATATATAGTTTTTTTAAAAAAATGCATCTAGTTCTCAATGGACGAGGGGAAAAAATCTGATTTATCACAACACTAGTAAGGAGTATGGTGGGGGTGGCTGTCTGAACAGCCCAGTTTTGCTGTGGTGTTTCTTATCAACTCAGTCCAAACCCACAGATTAATTACCCAGGAGTAAAGGCTCTTTATCCCAGGGTCAGACTAGATCCTTTGGATCCATGTCTGGACAGGCAGGATTCAGCCTTATCCTGCTCTGGGGATTTTGACCTGCACAGTCTAATATATGTTGTAAAAAGACCAATGGGATCTTTTATTTTATGTCTACAGAGGTAGCTAAGGAATAGTCTAGTAGAAACAAAGCTTTCTTGATGAGTCTGTGATTTATTTGGGGATTCAAACATACAAAGACACTCTAACATACACTCAAGCACACAAGAACTCAAGAATAAAGTAGTTAGCTTGGATAGGAAACAGAAGGCTTTCTAATGGTGATAATTACCTGACAGAGGTTGCTCCAACGATGAATGAAGATGGATAAATTCAACTGTGTATGAAAGAAAAAGGAAATGGGAAGAGCTGGGATCCAAGTCAGAGTTCATAGTGGTGCAGTGCCACCATGAAATCTAACCAGACCCAATGTGTGTGAGATTTGAGGGGGTCTTTTATACAGTTAAACCTAGCCTGAAGTGAAGATTTGCTACTGAATATCAAAGGATTCCGGATTGATACTTCTTGAAGTAGACAATTTCCAAAGAGGGTGATGGGCTGTTGCTATTATCTCATCTACATCCAGACACATCCTGGCTGGTACTCATAAACCTCCTAGCTGTGAATGTCCTTTTTTGCAGTTCCTAACCCTGGCCTTTTGATCTGTTAATTCATTGTAGAGGCAGACGTGACCACTCAGGTGCCTACATGAGGCCCTCGCTTTGGATCCATGGGGGTTAGCCTTTTCCGATTTAGGGCCATTACAGGAGACCCACAAAAGGGAGTTTAATATTAAAGCAATACTTATAACAATGTGATGTGAGGCCAGAGGGAAGCTGGCTGTTTTAGCTCATGTGGACAAGTCCCAAGATGCTTATAGCTCTAAAATTTCCTGGAGCTGTTCTATATCAAGCTTTCTAAATTGGAATGATGATTGTCAAAGACCAATCCTTTGGAACACTCCTAGTAAACTGATGATTGTAAGCAAAGATGCAAGCAGAGGCATCCACTAGTTTATTCAGGTTAAAAAAAAAAAAACTCTGCTAATATGGCATTGGAACCAGGGGGGCTTCTCTTTTAAGTCCTGCAATAATTTGACAATGGCTTCTGGTGTTATGGGTGACCAAGGCTGATGGTTAGGCAAATCTCTTAGATCCAGATCTGATGATAATCCAGTTTCATAAAAGAGTTTGTGGAAGTGATCTTCCCATTTAAATGCACTTATAGGGGATAGGCTTTGTGGTAGGCTTGACTTGAGAAAGTAAAGTATCAGCTTCCAAAATTTTGTTCTGTCTTTAGCCTTTAGGGCTGACCATCGGGTGGAATTGGCTCCAACTAATGGGAAAGAAAATACTCTTAACTTCCGAGACACCAGTGTGGGAAAAGGGAGGTAGAGCTGTTTTTAAGGGTTTTGTACATGTTTACATTATTCTTTAATAATATGTATTCTGAATCATACCCTGGTTTAGAAGAGGTTTTGATGGTCATGAGGTGCAAAATAACAAAGGTTCTAGGTTTGAAATTATGTGCTAAAATAGAACAATTTTGGCTTCTTCAATATTGTCATAAAGTTATTTTCCTTGAGATAAGTGTTTGTCTCAATTCTTGTTGGTTCACACTTTGCCACTGGATCCAAATCCTGTTTGGTATAACAGAACTATTGACTATAAACTTAATTTGGCATACAATAGAATTCTTTTCTGCAGACTTTTGATTTTATTCCCCCCCCCCAAAAAAAAACTGGGTTTTCTGTTGCTTCTTGCTCTTAAATTCTGAATTATTCTGTACAAAACAACCTCTCATAAATACTTTACTAGCATCTCAAACAATTCTAATATTGCACCATTACCCAAATTATTCTTTTAACAAAATTCAGTTTTTTAACATTCCCTGTGCCTAAAACTACTTTTATTTGACTTAAATTTGAAGGATACTGGATTATGATCCTAAAAGATCTTTAGTTGTATGCCAACTGTTGTATGCCAAGAGACGGCCCTCACAAAGATCTCCAATGATCTTTTATGGGCCAAGGCAAGTGGTCTCTATTCTGTGCTCATCCTCCTCGATTTATCTGCAGCATTTGATGCCGTGGATCACTGTCTTCTAATTGATATACTTTCTGACATTGGGTTCTCGAACTCAGTTCTTGACTGGTTTAAATCTTATCTGTCAGATAGATCTTTTGCAGTGGTCACGGGTAGTCAGATTTCGCCCCCTGTTCCCCAGGGCTCTGTTTTGGGACCGCTATTGTTCTCTCCTTACACCTTGTCTTTAGGTAAACCTATTAGTTCTTTCGGTTTTTCCTATCATCTGTACACCAATGATACCCAACTGTATCTTTCCTGATCTCTCTCGAGGGCTTGAACAGCAAGTTTCTTCATGTCTCACAGCTGTCTCTCTGTGGATGTGTCATCTGCATTTGAAGTTCAACATGTCCAAGACGGAGCTTCTTGTCTTTCCACCTAAGTCCTCCCTTCAAACCTCTTTCTCTGTTTTTGTCAACAACACCTCTATTCATCTGGTCCAGAAAGCCCGCAGCCTCAGTTTCATTTTCAACTCCTCTGTCTTTTATTCCCCTTCCTTGGCTTGAAGAGGGCACTTTGAGAAACATCTTTCAATCTTTCCATCAACGCCTTGTAAAAGTTAGGTTTAGAGTGAAGGAAACAGGGATGAAGGAATGACCAGAGATCACTTCAGCCCCAATCAAGCTGGAACTATGGAAACTGGATGGCCCGCTCCCAAAGTGGGCCACTGCTGCAGTCCTGAACCACACCAACCAGGAGTCGATCTAAATTGACTCATTTTTAGACCAGATTTTTGTGGGTTGGTGAGGCTTTGCAATGACCACAGAGTTCTTCTTTCCTTATGGATTTTCCTTTAGCCCAGATACATGTCTTTAATCCTTGCTCCTCCTACTGGCCCCAGTTCTTTCCTTAATAAATTCCTTTAATAATTGATTCAGGGATGGACTCCCAGTATCCTTATTTTATGTCTTTTATTATTTTGGTAGTATAGGCTTATGATGCTTTTGACTATAAATTAATTCAAACCACTCTTCTGTAAACAAGAAGGAATAGAAACGTTATTTACAATCAGATCTTAAGTTTGTATCCTTTTACAGTTGGTTCACAAATTGTGTGTTTACATTATTTAGAGCTCTTCACTTGTTACAAACTATTACTTTTTTCAGTTCCTCCACTGACTTTGTTTTAACTTTCTAAGGGGGGATGCAGACCAGGGCGTTTGGAGCGCCCTGGTCCGGAGCGCCGCGGGGCTATGGCAGCCTCACCGCGGCGCCTCCCCGGCGACCCTGAAAGGAGCGCCAAAAAGGCACTCCTTTCATAAGTCGCAAAAAGAGCGCCCTAAAAGCGGCGGGCGCCCTTTTTGCGACTTATCCTCCACAGCGCGTCCGGACGCTGTGGAGGGAGGTCGCCCTGAACGCGTCCGGCGTGCGGTGGCCCGGAAGCGCTCAGGGCGACCTCAGGAAGAGGAAGGGCCACCGCGCGTGCGGTGGCCCCTCCTCTTCCTGGCCTCGGAGACGGCTCAATTGAGTCGTCTGCCGAGGCCCTAACTCTCTTAAAATAAGTCCTTATAATGTTCCTTCATCAGGACTATGAACACTGTGGAAGTTTGGCTGAAATCACAATTAACATTCCCACAGAACAAGGCAGGTATAAGCCACCCTGGACTGGCTCTTAAAACTTTCAATTAACACACTCATCCACTTTTTCCACTTGCTCCTCTCCTTTTATAGGCACTCTTCAGGCTGTTCCCACCTTTTCAGCCAGCCTGGCTGTTGGGGAAACTCCATTCTGCCAGTGACTTGCCACACACAGCTTCTGTCCACTTTGGGGTCATGCATCATCTGAATGCCATGCCTCAAATGCAGCCAGAAGCCACTTTATTTGCCCTGTCTGCTTTGGGCCTTCATCCTCATTCAGTGCATAGCCCCTCCCAAGATTTTAACCCACTGTGGATCAATCTGTAACACCATAAATCTGTTACTCATTTGCAGAATTAACACTTGTCTTAAAAAGTGAATTTTAAAAACACAATTTTTCTTTTTCAACCCTGCAGAAACAAATCCTTCACCTTTTTAATGACCAATATCATTTTTCCTTATATGACTTTTTTATGGAGCCCTCATGATGCAATGGTTAAATACTGGTTCTGCAGCCACAGTGTTGTAAGTTCTATCCTAGGAGAGGGCTCTAAGGTCCACTCAGCCTTTCATCCTTCCATAGGTTGGTAAAATGAGTACCCACCTTGCTGGGGACAATTGGCTTACACATTGTAAACCAATTAGGGAGTGCTAGTTCAGTGATAAGTGATATAGAAATGTACCTACTATTGCTATTGCTATTATATGAGACAAATTGTGTTCAGTCTAAATTTAAACAAATAGTGAAATATCTCCCTTATTTTTTGAGGTTAGCCCCATTTGTATTCCATGTAAGTCACTTGTAATACATGTTTAAGATAAGAGGGTGGAAAAGCCCACACCTGCAGCAACCAATAGCTCAGCCTCCTACTCTTCAACTGACTGATTTTATATTTGCTCTTGATCAGATGTATCTCCTGCTGCCTCTTCCTCCTGCATTTTCCCATCTTTTTTTAAAAAAAAAACAGTGTCAAAAATTATCTTTAAGAAAAAGAGAGAGAAAGATTTAGACCATTTTACTTTGTTAGAGCTGAGAAAAAAGGAATCTTTTCAAAGTTTTAGATCAATTCACAGGATATTAATGAAGATATTGGACAAAAAATTATGAATGCTCTGGCAATTTTATTTTTTGTGGAAAAAGAAGCAAGAAATGTATTTTGAGATTGACAAGTGGGGGATGCAGACCAGGGCGTTTGGAGCGCCCTGGTCCGGAGCGCCGCGGGGCTATGGCAGCCTCACTGCGGCGCCTCCCCAGCGACCCTGAAAGGAGCGCCAAAAAGGCACTCCTTTCATAAGTCGCAAAAAGAGCGCCCTAAAAGCGGCGGGCGCCCTTTTTGCGACTTATCCTCCACAGCGCATCCGGACGCTGTGGAGGGAGGTCGCCCTGAACGCGTCCGGCGTGCGGTGGCCCGGAAGCGCTCAGGGCGACCTCAGGAAGAGGAAGGGCCGCCGCGCGTGCGGTGGCTCCTCCTCTTCCGGGCCTCCAAGACGACTGTTTTAGTCGTCTGCTTAGGCCCAAGGTCTACTATATAGAGTACTGTATAAACTCGACTATAAGTCGACCTCATGTACATCAAGGGTAGATTTTGGGGCCAAAATGATGGATTTTGATATGACCTGAGGATAAGTCGAGGGCAAAAGTTAGGGGCATATAACAAAGGATGTAAAGAATGAAACAAAGGAAAAAAATGCCAAAGAACAAAATTCCAGCAGGCATAACTGTTTGTGCTCATACTAAAGACTGGAGGGATGAGAAATCAGAGTGGGGTCAGTGCTTCCAAAACAGATTACACTCTTGCCTTTCACTAGGGGATGGTACATTTTTTAAAAAACAAAACAAAACAAGAGTCAAAGTACTGTACTTACATTGACCCATGGGTAAGTCAACTCAGGTTTTGGGTTCAAATTTTTAACCTAAATCTCTAGACTTACATACAGTAAAATCAAAAACTGCAAGAGTAAAATTTTTGCTGAGGGATGTGATGGCTAACTTACTCAGGGAACAAATGAGGGAGCAAGTCTTGCAACAACATTATCAAAACAAAACATTATCAAAACAAATTTAATAAAGATGGAAAAGGTATTTTAGCTTTGAAGGACATTTCTGCTTGAATATTATCATAAGGAAGAAATATGCATTTTTAGCTGATAAGCTGAATCAGAAAGGGATTCCATTCAAATGGGGAAAGCTGGAAATAAATAAACTGTATACTTCAACTGAATTGTGCCAATGCAATACAGGTATCTGATTATGCTTCTGCTTTGTAGCTCTATAATTTCCTAGACTGAGTGTGGCAGAATTCAAGAAATGTGTTTGGAAATATGAACTATGATTTTATAGATGAGGACTACACAATTTATGGGCATTAAATCAAACTTAGTCCACCAACTATGTATGCTGATTCATGAAGGGCTCTTTAAATCTTCTGTCCTGCTGCCTGTTGTGCCGGGCAAAAACAAAGTGGAACATGATAGACTAAAATGAGGGTGGGAAAAGGTGTGAAATCTGATGAGCCACAAATAGTACAATCTGTGAATAAATGTTTACATGTGAGTAATCCAGTATAATTATGAATGGAACAGGATCGAATGGATAAATGAGGCAGCGTAGCATGGTTTTCATGTACCAATAGATTTAACAATTATATAATATTCAGCTAAGATTAAAACCATCCTCACTTGCCAGATGCATTGACCCATAGGAGTTTTCCCAACAGGCCCAGTCAATTACTTCAGTTTTTTTACCCCTTAGCTGAATATCACCATTTCCCCCCTGCCCATGTATATTTTCACTACATTTTGAGTACCAAATTCCCATGCACAGATATTGTTGTGGATTGTTTTGCTTTATTTTGTGACAGTGTCTTTTGTGTGTAGCTTTGGTGTACAAAGGATTAATCTTTTCTGCATGGGTGGCCCAAGATATTTTGCTCCCTGAGCAGAGTAGCCAATTCTGTGTGTATGTGTATGCACGCGCGCGTGCACAAACACACACACACACACACACACACATGCAATCAAATAATAGCCTGATAAGATATTTTGATATATAGGGCAGAAAAACTCACTCTTTTTTTCTCCTGACAGGAAAAATGCAATAATGATAACAGCTTAGTACTCTCTTCTAACAACCAAATCGGCTGTCTCATCCAGCTGCCTCACTCTGCCTAATGGTGGGGCCAGCCTTTCAATTCTGTATGGCTAGACATTTACCATACTAATAAAGTCCTAGACACATCTCAATTTCAGGGGGGCTAAAGACATAATGAACAACCAAGGCAGCACCCCATTTCCCATCCAGTTTCTAATTAGTGATGTCCTTTGTGTATAGTGTCATTTGGTATTATTAATATTCTTGATAGACTAGAACAATGGGGTGGCTGGAAAAGCCTCAAGCCATGTTCTTCTCTTTTTCCACAAGAAACAGCTTTGAAAGGCTAGAAGAAAGCCTCAGACTTTTGACACTCTGTGAAGTAAAAATAAAATAAAAGGAAGAAAAGAAAAGGAGGAAATGCATCTGTGCAGCACAGTAACAAACCTAAGGTGCACAGGTTCTTCTTTAGGGTCAACTCAAGTTATTTGAGTAAGTACACTAGCCAAACAGTGCCTCCCTTTCACCCCCAAACTGGTAAAAATAAACTGGTGGGTTTAAAGACTTGAAATAATTTAAATTGTTTCTGCAGATTTCTGGTTCAGGCTTATAGCTTCTGAACTGAATTCAAAGTTAGCACCACAGAGAAGACATTTGGCAAGCCAGAAGCAGCCATGTTGGCTGATGACAAGTCTGCCCCAATTTACTTAGGGCATGTGTGTAGCATATCCTTGACAAATTTTCCTTGAAGAAAAGCAGCCCTTTACAGAAATTATGCTCCCAAATTGAAACAACCCCACACTCCACAATGTAGTCTATATTTGTCTCAAGCATGAACAGAAGAACCTCATTACCAGTTGAAAAAGAGGCAGCAACTTTCCTAAATACCTTCCAATGACATAAACCATCACAAGGCGCCAGAAAGAGCAAATATTTCTAAGCCCAGGATGTCAAATGGTCAGTGTTTTCATGGAAATTTGGACTGTTGTCAAAGTTTTACTCTTTACTCTTTGGTCAAAGAGCTACACGAAACAAGGAAGTATAAGAGTTCCTAAAATCACCACAAGTTGGTAAATTATTTTTGTCTAGTAGCACACTTCTGCACAGTTTTGTTTAAAAAATTGTAACTTGCAAACATACTTTTTGAGTTAAAGAAATGGTAGGTCATTTAAAAGCTATGAGGGAGTATTGTAAAGTAATAATTAACACCTGTAAGTTATTATGGTATATTGATGAAATTTTGTCACTGTCATCATTGGTCCCTATATGATGATGTTGAGAAAATCAGCTCATTGTGTCCTTTATTTTTGTTACAGGTTGTGTTGAAAGTGGCTAAAGTGTAAGATGGAGAAGTATGAGGGGGTATCGTAAAGTAATAATTATCACCCGGAAGTTATTGTGGTATATTTATTAAATTTTGTCACTGTTATCATCACCAAGTGACTGCTTCTTTTTCCAAAAGTGAAAAATATGTTCCAGGGTCACCAATTTGACAACACAGATGACGTCATTCATGAAGTGGAAGAGTGGTTTAAGGCGCAATCTGAAGACTTCCACAATATCAGTATTCAGAGGGTCAAGAAATGCTGGGATAATGTGTAAATCTAGATGGTGACTATGTAGAGATAAGTTAACTACAAATCAAAACAAATTTCTGTCATTTTTAAAGGTGATAATTAAAACTTTATGATACCCCCTCGTATATTTTTTTTATTGCACCTTTTTCTGTCTTTTTCTTAGACAGGATGTAGTTTGCATGGCAGAGCAACATTTTGAAGAGAAAATCATACTAAGGTTCTGATCTAAGGCGCTTTATCAGCAGTAAGCTGCAAGAACTTGTACATTTTCTATGATTTAAAAGTGTATACTTGAGCTTCATCCAGGATACAAAATGGCAAGAGTGTGCAATGCTTTGTTTACTGGCTATAGTTGATGCTGGTGAAAGATACTAGTTTTTTGCACCTCAGTTATTTTTCATATTGTGATAAATGGGAGTCCCTCCATTTATCAGAGCCTTTCCCCAAATAACAAAGGGTGGGAGGAGATACAGTTACATTTTAATGAGGAAGCATTACATGAATGATGAGATATCAATTGTCCAATAACATGGGCATTTGGAGAGAAGCACAAACCTTTGAGATGGTTCTGAACAGAGGTTTTAAAAAGCCTGGACCACCATGAGGTTCTTTGCCTTTGATTCTCTCTAACCAGACCATGAGGGGTTTCTGACCAAGAGCTCTGGAAATGGGAAGGCTGGTTGAAGCTGGAAAATAGAGTCCTGGCTCTCAGCTATCCTATGAACATCAAGGACTACAAATCCCATCTGATCTGGATTCCAAGCTCTGAACTCCCCCCCCCCCCCCCGAGGGAGTTGCTTTCTTTTTGATGGCAGATAAAAACATTTTTATGCCGCCGGACTTTCGTGTATTGACATGGGTGCTGTTTTGTTTTTGTTTTAAAAAGTTGTAAATTTTAATAATGTAATGTTTTAATTATGTTAATTATTTAATTGTTTTTTAAACTTTGTATTTTTAATGTTTCATACTGTTTTAACTTAGGGCCTCTACAGACAGGAAGTCATGGGCTGTCCTGAGCAGCCGCAGATTGGGACCGAGGCTGCCCCATGCCTCGGCCCTGATCCACCCTTATGGCACCTCTGCAAAGGAGTGCTAAAATAACGCTCCTTTCAGAGGAGCCAAAAGAGGTGCTGGAACTCTTCTGTGCTCCTTCCAGCTCACTGTGTCCGGACACTGAGCTGGAAGGACATAATCGGAGTGCCCGCCATGTGCAACAGTCGGCGCTCTGATGACATCCTCAGGAAGGGGTTGGGGTGCCTGACGTCTGGCTGTCCCTCCCCTTCCTTTGCTTGAAGACGGAGCTTTTCGCCGTCTGCATCCCCCCCTTGACAATTTTAAATTTTGTTAGCTGCCTTGAGTCCCTGTACCAGGAGGAAAGCAGGAGATAAATATATAGAATCATCATAATCTATGAATAAGATTATTTTTTTAAATAGTCTTTATTAAATTTTCCATAAAATACAACAAATAAAATTTCATCTATTAGATACACAAACTTATTTTCCTTAGCCTTCTGATGTCTGCTTAGGTTCTTTTCTGGTCTTCCTTTCAGGTAATAGTTTCCAAGAGTATGCTTGATAACAACATAAAACAAAACCCTAGATGCCTGGGCTGTATTTGGCTTACTTGTGTTCGGGGGGAAAAGAGAGAGAGAATAGGGGAAAAGACAACTGTACAACTTACATATATTTCACTGCCTTTTCCTCACTTATGAGAGGAGAGGAGATGGAAGAACAGAGGAGTTAACCTCCCTAATGCTAGCAACTTAAAACAGATTCTCTTCTTTCTTCTCCTATTTTCCCTCATCTGATCTTCTTCTTTTTTCAATACTGCTTTGAACACAATATCTTCAACCTCTACCTTATTGTCATATCCATAAGCAGTAATACAGAAGTCATTCTTCTTGTCTATAGTTCATAACAAAAAAGAAACACATATGATTATTTGTATCTCAAATCTTTCAGTAAATTCAAATTTAGATTCCTCTTTCTTTCCAGAAATCTAGAATCTTATCCCATTCTTCTTTTCTTTTATATTTTTAACATAGCATGACACTTTATCTAGATCCATAACTTCTATTACTTTGTATCTCCATTCCTCTAAGGTGGGTACTTTATCTGATTTCCATAATTTGGCTATAAGGAGTCTAGCAACAGTAACTAGGTACAGTATAATTCTCCAATATTTGTTTTCATCCTGAGCTTTCATTATTGATGTAATATTAAGTAGATATAACTTTGGACTCTTTGGGTATTTTATCTTAAACATTTCCTGAATGTTTGAATGAATAACCTTCCAAAATTTTTGAATCATATGGCACCTCCACCAGACATGGTATATAGTGCCCTTCTCCTTCTTGCACCTCCAACACCTTCCATCTGATAATTTGTATACATATATTTAATTTCCATGGTGTGTAATACCACCTGTTCATGATTTTCATATGGTGTTCTTTGAAGCTTTGCGCTACTGTAAATTTATCTGTTTTTCTCCGGGCATTTTGCGATTCTTCTAAATAAATTTTACAGGCTATGTCCCGACACCATTTGATCATGTAATCTTTTATAGTTTCCTCTTCTAGACTTCTACTCAACAATAATTTGTAGAATTTCAATATTTTTTTTTTTTGGTCAGGTTGCCAAAATAATTTGTCCAACTCAGTTAATTCAGCTTCTATATCTAATGTTTTCTTATCTTCAATATATCTTAATTTTATCTGGTGGTAATTAAAACAGTGTATATTGTACCCCTCTTTATTCAATTTTTCTTTTGACTTTGAACATCCGTTCCCTTTATGGTCTGTTTCCAACAGCTTCTCATAAGTTAACCATTTTGTGCTTTCCACCATCTACCATAAAAAGCCTCTTGCGAGGAAAGCCACAATGGTAATTTAAAATAAAACCTCTTTTTAATTTTCCTCCATGTTGTCAGTAAAGATTTCCTATCAGGGTGATTATTGAAATCCTTATTCATATTTAATTTGTCAAAGCCTAAAAAGCATGCCATCCAAAATGTAGCTGTGATGCTTCAATGTCTAGTAGTTCCACATCTTCCAGTTAGACCCAACTTTGGATCCTTAATAAGCTGCAGTCCCAATAATATATCTGTAGGTCTGGTAAGCCATAGCCTCCTTTATCTTTAACATCTTTAAGGGTAGCCCATTTAATTCTTTGTCTATTACCTTTCAAACAAATTTCTTAAGCTCTCTCTCCCATATTTGAAAAGTTTTCCCCTTTATCTCTATTGGTAAATTTTGTAAAAGAAACATTAGCTTATTCAAATTGTCATCTTAATGGCTGCTATCCTACCTAATATAGAAAGATTTAGTTTATTCCATCTTCTACTATTCTCTTTTATCTCTTCCCAAATTTCAAGGTAATTGTTATCAAACAATTTCAGATTGTCTTTAGACAGCCATATCCCCAAATATTTTATTTTCTTATCAATCTTACATCCAGATTTCTGAGTGAATAGCTCCTCCTCCTGCTTCATTAAATTTTTAGTAATTATTAACACTTAAAGATGTTAAAAATAATTGTAATTTTAAGGGGGGTTATATGATTGTTATATATTGTGGGTGTGTATTTTTAATGTAAGTAGCCTGGATAGCTTTGGCTAAAGGCAGGGTATAAATAAAATTTTATTATTTATTTATTCCCAAGCCCCCAGCAAGCATTGTGATTGGGCCAAGCACGCAGGTACCCAGAGTTCCCTGAGCGCTTGGCCAATCAGGCCTCTCAAGTCCTTATATGGCCAGCGCAACAAGAAACTCCTCCTGACTCATTGGGGGTGTCTTTGTCTGTGCCTATATGGTTTAGAATTCACTCAGGCAGAGGCTTCTGTTATAAGAAATAAATATTGACCTTATTGAATAACATTTAGCAAGAATGCAGTTTAGGTAGAATAGTTCAAACGTGGTATGATTAAATTAATATAACAGTTACAGGCATTTCTCTGTTTCCTCTTCACAATCTCCAGTACACTTTCTCTCCTAGTCAATATTCTTCTCTGACAGTATTGAGACCTTTGTCTCTTTCTCCAGTTTCTCTGCTGTCTTGTCATAATATCTCTCTCACTTTCTGTAGGCCCAGTCGGATTCCCTACCTGACCCTCTCCCTTGAAATCTCAGTCAAAAACCTCCCCTGAACACAAACCTAACCTCCCCTCAACTCAGCTCCCTTCAAGTCCTTTCACCTCTCAAACTTCCCTTCAACTCATGGAGTTGAAACAAAAATGGAGATAGAAACTAAAACCTTCTCCTGCAACCCCTCCCTCATAATCAGCTTGAACTGTGATTGGCTGTCAGGAAACCAAGTCTGCCCAGTGACTCCATCACAGTTATGAAGATCCATTACTTAGAATAGAACTCTTTTCTTCGAAGTGCTCCCTCTCTCCTGCCTCTCTTTCACATGCCTTTGCTCAATTTCATCTCCTCACCAGGGTAGGGGTTGGAGGAGGAAAGTTTGTACAGCATCAGAGAAGGAAAGTAACTCCAAAGTAACTTCTTACTGAATAGGGAAAGGGGGTCTATTTTTTAGGTGGTGGCAGCTTAACTTGTTTAAGATGGGTTCAAGGGGTCCCATCCAACTGAGGCAGAAACAGGAGGGGGGCACAGAGAGATCCATCACATGTGTATAAAAGTAAAAGTTGCATGTTTGTTATTGCTATCCCAAGGTTAGTAATACAGTATATCATAAGCAGAAAGAAGATTAGGAAGTGGAAATACATTAAAACTCCAAAAGATGCACTTCTATAAAACAAGTAAGCTGAGCAAACACAAAACATTGGGGGTCATTTCCAAAAATACACCCCTTCCATTGTTCTTGATTAAAATATTTTCTTGATATCCATTCAAACATTTGCAGTAGCTAAAGGACAAAACAGAAAATAAACATTCAAGCCTCTTTCTTTCTCCTATCCTTCCTGCATGGAAAGTTCTAAGGCTGTTCAAAATCTATAAGGTCTCTCAGAAGTGACAGAAGCCCCAGAATGATAAATCTCCTTCTTGAGGATTGTACAAAGTCTGACAAAAGAACACAGTTGCTGCTGAATTAAACAATGAGCCCTTTTATTGAGTAGCAACGAGGGGGGTGGGGGAAGGAGTGGTTTTATAAACAAAAAACAAACAAAAAAACATAGCTGCCAACTCTGATTCCATAAATCCCCCTACCCATGGATTGAGTCACTGCCTTAACCCCAATGTAAGTTACTGTCAAACACAAGCATTCTACAATAACTTTAGAATTTTAGATAAGTCCTTTGTCATTAAAGTAGCAAGAGCACTTGGAATAATTTAAATAATTAATAAGCCTGAGATTGCAACATTAAAGTTTGCCCTGAGTAAAGGAGCCACATGTTTTAGCACAGTAGCTCCCAAAGCGGATAGTAAAATTAATTGTAACCAAGATGCGGTTCTGTCCTTCCCACCCCATGGCTTTTATAAGAAAAGTATAACAGATTTTGCGCATAACTTTGTCTCAAGTAGAATTTGCATTGATCCTGCATTGCACCTCTGTCTGGGCCCATGGCTGTGTGTATTTGTAGCAATAGCTTTGAACTAGGCTCAGGTTTATTCATGACTTTCCGACTCTGGCTTCAGCTCCATTATCCAGCCTAAACTTGTCATTTTTCAGATTCCACATGCTAATACTAACCTTATTGCAGCTATCCACCATTACTCCTTTTTTCATTCATTGTCCCATTTCCAAGATCGGAAAGTGGTCTTGCAATAGACCATTAAACATAAGGTAAAGGTATTCCCCGTTGACAAGGTTGTTAAGTCATGTCTGACCATAGGGGGTGGTGCTAGTCTCAGTTACTAAGCCATAGTGTCAGCATTGTCAGAGACTACTCTGTGATCATGTGGCCATCATGATTGCATAGAACACTATTTACCTTCTCACCAAAGTGGTATTTATGTATCTACTTGCATTTGCATGTTTTCAAACTGCTAGGTTGGCTGTTGACCATTACCCTCCACAAATTCTGTTTTCTTAATGAAGGTCACATTTTTACTCTGTTTACTTGTACTGTCTTTTATTCCCTCTTCTTGCTTTCTTTTCCTTTCTGTCAGTGTTTGTAACTTACCCTACATCTCAGTAGATGTGAGCATGAGGTTCAGTAAATGGCTGAGACAATTCATACATTCTTAAACACTGTAAATACTTTAAACAATTCAAATGTTCAAAACAATTTAACACACACACACACACACACTTTCTCTCTCTCACACACATACACATTCTCTCTCTCTCTCTCTCTCTCACACACACACACACACACACATCCTGCAATTTAAAAAGTTTAGAAATCCAAATCATGAATTTGCTAGGCCAAAACTCTTTTGTGAGCCAGGTAATTGTTTGTTTATGTAGTAATCCATCTTTCTCCCAGCATGAGATCCAAGGCCACATACAACAATTTAAAATCACAATATAATTTTTAAAAATCTGAATATGAAATTTAAAACACAATTTAACTAAACTTCTATTTAAAGAAAGCATAAGGCAAAAACAAGTAAAAACAGCATTAAAAACAAGTCAAAACAGCAATAAAAGCTGCCTAAACATAATAAAAACAGCTTCACTCCAAATTAAAGGGCTTATCTGTGACAACATACTAAAAACTGAAAGGTATTAACTTAGGGTGCATCTGCACTGTAGAAATAATGCACTTTGGCATCACTTTAATTGACATGGCTGCATCCTACAGAATCCTGGGATTTGTAGTTTTATGACACACCAGCACTGTTTGGCAGAGAAAGTTAAAGACCTCTCTCAGTCAACCACATATACTTTCACATAACTTCCATTTGCTAGGCCTCAAGTTGTATCATTGTAATTATAAATTAAGCATATCTTAAAATTCAGATCACCAAAAAATGAGTTACTACTATGAATTCTCTTTATTTTAAATTATAAATGTTTTATAAATGATTTGTATATAAGTTAAAGATACAATTCCTTTCTAATTATTTCTTTAACTAAAAAGTAATTCTAGTTTCTCACAAAATTTACTAAACTTGTAAACACTCACTCAGATACTCTTCTGCTTTTGTCCACACTTGAGATTAACAGATTAACGTTAACATTTAACATTATTACACTTTACATTAGTCCATTCCTATGTCATATTGCCCCAGTAAGATTGAAGATACTCTATGAAGGGATTCCAATCTTCAAGAACATCATTCATGTTAGTGTATTCCAAGCTTCTGGTCAGCTTGTCTATTTCCATAAAATCTAACAATTTCATAATCCAAGTTTCCAACAAGGGTGTTTCTTCTTTTTTCCACATTTGGGCATAAAATATTCTTGCCACTGATAACATGTAAAACAGTATTTTACCAATAAATAAATAAATAAATAAAATCCACATTAATATTAATTATATTCAACAAAAATGCTTTGGGTTTTAATTCAATATTTTCTTTTAGTACTTTCTTAATTTCATAGTGATTTCCCCCCCATTTTTTTTAAGCTTTATCACATGTCCACCACATGTGAAAAAGAGTATCTTTTTTTGTTTTTTACATTTCCAACAGGTGTTATCATAATTCTTATACATTTTACATATTTTTTTCTGGAGTGAGATACCACCTGAAATATACTTTATAATAGTTTTCTTTTATACTCTGTCCACTTACATATTTTAGTCTTTTTTTCCATGTGTATTCTCAATTCTCTAATTCTATATTATAACCAAAATTTTGAGACCACTTTATCATATTTTCCTTAATAATCTCATTTTCAAAAGACAAATACAGTAAGCGTTTATATAACCTCGACAGTGGTCGTTCTTTGTTAGATAGTAACTCCATTTCCAGCTTAGTTCCATTGTTCCCTATTCCCTCTTGCTTTCTATCCATAATAAATCTCTCTTTTAATTGTCTAACCAACCACAGTTGGTTCCAAGACTTCTCAAATCTTCCAGAGTTTTGAAACAAATCTAAACATGGTGCCTCGTAGTATAGCTTAAGGTTTGGCAGTGCTAGCCCTCCTCTTTCTTTAGCATCTTGTAGATAATCCATTTTTATCCTAGGTTTTTTTCCATTCCAGATGAAATTGGGGATATCTTTATCCCATTCTTTGAAAGGTATGTCATTTTGGATAACTGGAATACTCTGGAATAAAAATAAGATTTTTGGAAGAGCGTTCATTTTGAACGCTTCGATTTTTCCTAGTAAAGAAAGATTTAATTTCTGCCATTTTTAAGATCACCTTTTATATTATTCCAATTTGTTTTGTATTTATTGCAATAAAGGTCTGAGTTTTTATTCATAATCCTTATATACTAATATTTAGTCTTAATTGCTACTTCATATCCAGTTATCTTTTCTAACATTCTAATCTCATTTGGTTTGAAATTCTTGGTTAGGATTTTTGTTTTTCCTCTGTTTATCTTCAAACCCGAAACCTTTTCAAATTCCTTCAGTTCATCTAGAAGGGATGCACTATCCTGTAGAGGGTTTGATAGAGATATCATTAGATTGTCAGTGAAGGCTTTCGTCTTGAGTTCAGTTCCTTTAACTTGACTCCTCTAATGTTCAGGTTGTCTCTGATGTTTTGCAATAACATTTCAAATACTACAATAAATAACGGGGTAAAAGTGGACACCCCTGTCTAGTGCCTTTGCTAATATTAACATTTTTAGTTTTTTGGTCATTTATAAGAATCTTAGCCTTTGGTCCATTCAATAAACCTTGGTCCTACCTCCATTTTCTCTAAGATCTTAAACAGTAAACTCCAATCTACCCTGTTGAAGGCATTTTCAATGTTGAAAAACAACAGTGCCAAATTTTTATCATTATGAAATTTGTGATATTCAATGAGATTCAAAATTTGCTGAATGTTATCACTTAAATGTATTTTGGGCATGAAGCCTCTCTGATCCTTATGAATAACTGAGTTTAACAATTTCTTTAATCTATCTGCTAATATACTAGCGAACAGCTTGTAGTCATTGTTCAGCAAGGAAATTGGCCTGTAATTCCCAAGCAGTTCCAAGTCTTTACCAGCTTTCGAGATGAGTGTTATTGTTGCTTCCATCCAAGTTGGTGGGATTGTGTTTTGATTAATTGCATTCATAACCTTGTTCAAGGGTTGAAGGAGTTCTTGTAATTTTTTATAATATAGAGGTGTCAAGCCGTCAAGGCCAGGTGCTTTCCCCAATTTGCTTTTTTGAATTGCATTGATAATCTCAGATGTTGTTATAGATTGTTCTAATAGTTCTTTATGTTCATTCCCTATTTTAATCACCTTTGTGTTATCTAAATAATTTTTTATTTTATCAGTTGGAATATCATCCTTTTTATATAGTTTATCGTAAAAATTTTGAAAAGCTTTTCATTCTGGCCTGTGAGTATCTTTCCGTCTTGCTTAATTTTAGTAATAATACCTTTCTCCTTCTTTCTCCTCAATGTGAATGCTAACCATTTACCAACTTTGTTTGAATATTGGAATGATTTTGCTTTTAGCCATTTCAACTTCTTTTCTATCTCTAAAAACTACTATTTACAATGATTTACAAATGGGGAAGGGGAAGGGGAGGGGAGTATTTACAAAGGGGAGGTAGGTACAATGGGAGAAGAAGGGGAGGGGGTGGCAGTATGTACAATGTAAAGGGGAGGGGGAAGGTGCTTGGATGGGGAGGGGGAGGGGGAGGGGGAGAGGATTGGGGTGGGGGTTGGGATTGGGGAAGACCTAGGTGGTCCATGATGGTTGCCACAGAGTCCGCCAGATGTTTAAGCTGGTCCTCCATGGCAGCCATCCTGTCCTTCATCCATCATTCTGCAAGGGAAAAGAAAAGAGAGAAGTGTGGTTAGGAGGTTACTCGGCATCCCATCACCCAATGCCAAAGCCAGGGTTCCTGGGTGCCCCTCCCACTCCCTCCCTCTGTTTTCCTGCCGCTCTTACCTCACTGATGGTCCTGGTCCCATCTCTCCTGGAGGACCACCAGGCGGGCAACGCCAAGGGCCCCCTGCCCCTCCACACTAGGTGGGTGGTGGCTCGGCCCAGGCTGCTCCTCCTCAGCTGGTCTGCCTGTGAAAGGAAAAAAGACACCATTTAGGAACCCAGCATGGAAAGTGGTGGGGGAGGGGAGGGACAGGAATGCCATGGAGGCTGCAGTCATGCAGCCATTACCCCTCCCCTCAGGGACCAACCTTCTGGCATGGGAGGCTGGTGTGGCTGCAGAGGGATGGCATGGGATCCCTCTGCCTGGGCCTCCCTGCCTGGCCTGGCTGCCCCATCTGAGGAGGAGGAGGAGGAAGAGGAAGAGGAGGAGGAGGAGGAGGAGGGAGAACCAGCAGGGTCCCTCCCCCGTCCATGCCATCACTTCCACCGCACACCTGCATTTGGGGACAAAAGGGACACTATTATCACCCATAGGAGGGAGGGGAGGGACAGGGAAGAGTGGAGAGAAGGGAAGGATGGGCATGAGGGACCATGGCAGGGGCCCGATACTTACCCGGAGCACAACGATCCTGCCATCTAGGGAGGCCGGCCCTGATCCAAAGGTCCCAGAGCTGCTCGTAAAAAGGTGGGCACTTCCTAACCGGGGAATACTCCTCATAGTCCTCCAGGGCTTCAAAGAAGACCCCTTTCAGTGCCTTGAACTTGGTTTGGCACTGTTGAGGGGTCCTCCTGAATCCCTGCTGGTGGAGGGCTTGGGAAGCCTGGGTAAAGTATCCCCGGTTAGGCTGGTTGGTACTGGCCATCACCCTTCTCGCAGCTGGTTCTGGGGTCAGGGCATGGAGGAGAATGCCCACCTCCTCATCTGTCCAGTAAGCAAAGCAGATGGGCACTCTCCTCCTGGCTATCATTGTCATCCTGGGGACCTGCGGAGGTCCACAAGGGCATTTATGGGCAATTGCTGTGGGGGCAGATGGCCTTACCTGGCTCCTAGCCAATTGGGGCCCTTAGTTGTTTTTGCACTGTATCTTTCTATTGCCAGGAAATCTGGTGACCCCTCCATGCCCTTTAGTGTGTGTGTTTCTGTGTGTCTGCGTGTGACTCCCTAGGCTCATGGTCAAGGATAAGTGCATAAGAGCTTGAATGCCAGCCATAACCAGAGTGTGGATAATAGGAGATGTTTGTTCAAGTGCTTATTATTATGGCATACTACATTAGTGCCCTACATCAATGCTAGCCATACACAAGAGTGTGGATAATAGGAGATGTTTGTTAAGGTGCTTATTATCATAGCATAATACAGTAGTGCCCTAGGATCACAGATGGAGGACAGGGGATACTTCAGATCCTCCTGATCTCAGATAACTCTGTCAGGGCCTCCCTCACAGTCTCCCCCTCTCTCTGCTTCACAAGGTCATTGTCCTCCATGGGTGCCCCCAGAGTGGGCAGCACAAACCACTGCCTGTAGCATCCTCCCTCATCCAGGACCCTTTCTATGGTCTTGCAGATTTTGTGGAGGATGACACATGAGGTGATGATGGCGATGGCATTTTCCCCTGCCACAAGGACTGGGCCAGTGAGGCACCTCCACCAAGCCTTCAGCCACCCAAAGGCCCTTTCCACCACATTCCTGGCACGATTCAGCTTGCTATTGAATCCTTTCTGCCTGGCATTGGTGGTGCCCTGGTAGGGCTTCATGAACCACTTTTGAATGGGGTAGGCACTGTCAGAGAGCAGGAGGGGACTGATCTGCTGGCCCCTCAGGGTGATGGTGGGGTTCCCTGGCATGTAGATGCCAGCCTCCATGGCTTGAAAGATGATGGAATTCCTTGCCACCCTCGCATCGTGAGTTGATCCAGCCCAGCCCAATTCCTAATCATTAAACCATCCTCAATGATCCAATGTACCCTGGAGGATGACAGAGTATCTGTCCTTTCAGTTGACAAACTCATTCCTCCTCCCCAGGGGTGGCATGATCAGACAGTGGCACCCGTCTATGGCCCCCACTACTTGGTGGAAGCTGAGGTCAGTGAATCCTTGCATGATCTGTGGGTGAAAAGAAGGGGGAGAAGCAGAGGGTAATGATAAAAAGTCACAGCATTTGCCAACTGATGATGTTTTTCACTTAGCTGCGCAGGTTCAACGGCCCTAGCAGCCAAATCTATACAGTAGGAGCCACACTGTATCCCAGGACATGATGTCTTAGGCATCCCTGCACAGGTTTGACAGCCCTAACAGCCGAATCTATACAGTAGGAGCCACACTGTATGCCAGGTCATGACTTCTTAAGTGTCCCTGTGCAGGTTCAATGGCCCTAGCAGCCGAATCTATACAGTGACAGCCACACTGTGTGCTAGGTCATGACACATTCTGCACAGGAGGGGAAAGGGACAGGTGTGTGTTACTGTCCTTACCTGAGCGGCGTTCCCCCAGGTACACTGTCTGTGACAGCAGCAGCTTCTCCATGGTGAGGGTGAACTCTACCAACACTTCCCCACAGTGGTTTGGCCGACCCCAAACTGCTCTGATGCCTGCTTGTAGCTAGCTCTGTGGGTAAAGACCCAGATGACCATGGCGACCCTCTTCTCTACTGGGATGGCATTCCTCATCATGGTGTCTGCTCTCTACATTTGCGGATGCAGTATTTCTACTATCTTGTGGAAGGAGGCACGGGGCATTCAGAAGAACATCCTCCATTGGTCATCGGACCAGATGTATGTGATGAACCCATCCCACCAGTTGGTGCTTCTGGGGAACATCCACCAGCGGTGCGGGGCTCTCTCGGGTGGCATCAGAATGGCAGTGGCAGCAGTACACTGTGTGATGTGTCTTGCGGCACCCACTCTACCAGATCCCACTTCTGGGTCCTCCAAGTCATCACTGCAGTTTTGCATGAATGCAGCTGCTGCAGGAACCATGGTGGAGGCTCCTGTGGCTGTGCATTGCAGGCTGACTACCAGTGTGGACCACTCGGTTGCCATGGCATTCATGATCTCTCTACTTTGCACAGTGCGCAGGTCCTGAGCAATGCCAACACTGCTGTTGAAGGGGCCATGTTGTGTCCGTGCACGTGCACATGTGCCGCAGAGACCGCGGAAAAAAAAAAATTAAAGCTGCCGCTACCGGCCCATGTGGTTACTCCATTCACATTTAGGGAAACCTCGGGGCCGGCAGTGCGGCCTCGATAAAGCTGTATTAACTGGCCCCCATTGTGGTTACTCCACCCCCAATTAGGGCATCCTCAGTGCAGGTGATGTGGTTGCTGCAGTTTGGGGAAAAGGCAACTTCAGGTCACCTTTTCCTGCCCGGCATAGCCCCTATTTCTACAGTGTAGATGAACCCCTTTTGTCAAAATAAGGGTAAACATCAGGGGCAGTTGGTCCTCTAAGAGGAAGGTATTCCACAACTAGGATGCTACAGCTAAGAGGGCCCTGTTACTTCCAATTCCTCTGTGTCCCATAATCCCCCCGTGTTTGTACTCATCCTATGCCATTACCAACATCAAACAATGGTTTAGAATCAGAACAGTTTCCCTCGGTGTAGGCTATGGTAACCAAAGTGTGATACAGTAGTCCCTAAATCTCAGACTTCCTACAAATCTTGGTGATGTATCACACTACAAACACACACATGGCTCAAAACTACTGCAAAATGTACAGTGTGTTCTAACACATATCTTTTTTAAAAAGTGTGATAGAACTCCCCAAAATCAGTCCCTAAGTGGTCAAGATCAAAACCAGAAGCTTCTGGTTTCTCATTTCAATTTTTAAGTGGTTTTGAACCAGGGGTGGGGGCAGGTTGTACCAAAAACAAATACATAGGAGATTATTGCACTACCTTTCCTCCCAGCCTCAGCATGGACTGAAACTTTTGAAAATTTTATAAAGATGGGTGTTATCACACACCTCCATCCCCAGTCTGAAGGAATTGTGTACCCGATCTTGGTATCCTGTACCCGATCCATACTTCCCCCATACTTTGCAAAGAGTGCTGGAGAAGTATGGATCAGGTGCAGGATGCCAAGATCGGGTATCCAATGCCTCCAGACTGGGCATGGAGGTGTGCAATAACACCCTTTTAAAAAGGTTTTCAAAAGTTTCAGCCCGTGCTGAGGCTGGGAGGAAAGGTAGTGTGATAATCTCAATTATTTTTTAGAGGGTCTGGCGTTTGGGGCACACTAGTATAGCCCACCAGAGGGGCATAGGTGTAAAAATTGGCTCCCAATGCCTCCACAGTTGCTTAACCATGATGTAAACAGAAAAGAGAAATAGAGTTGGATGTCACCAGCAACATTGGTGGCACTGAAGATTCAATTTCAAATGACATTCTCCCATTGATTTCATTTATAATTTAAAAGCATAACTACATTTGGATACAACCCCAAGATTTCAGCATGTGTTTGAATTATAGGTTCTATGCTTTTTTCATTTTGCCATCAGGTCAATTGTGGGGAGGTGGTTTATGAAGAAACAGGCATGCCTACCTGGTCTCAGCCTTGATGCTGCCATTGAGACTTAACTATGCAAAAGAAGTTGTAGTATAATGCTGCAACTTCTTTCACACAGTTAGTTTCAAATGTGCTACAAGATATCTTTGCATATTGATTAACACAGTTATGTCTCTGAATGATGCTACCATGTTCCAACACATGCATGCAAGATTAAACCTTTCTATTATCATTTGTAGAAGGCATTCACACTCATTTTTTTTTTGTCCTGAGGAGAATGCAGCACTGATCCATATTGGGTTCATTGTTCCCATTTTGTATTGGGTTTGCAACTCTCTTTGAGTCATTGTAACCCATGTGTTATTCATACATGCCATTATTTCAAGTTAAAAAAGAGCCACCTCTCTTCCTTTCAAGGATAAGCAACGATATGGAGCAATCCAAATCTATTTGGAAGCTTATTCACGCTGCTGCTGATGTGGATCTTTCAGAAAAACTTTTTAAAAAACTGATATCGAATATCTGGGTTAAGTGGAGGGTTTGCCAGCCCCCCAAAAGTGCATCAAGTACATTTGGATCATGTGTGAACAACAAGGATTAAACCCAAATTCATCCCGTATTATTTTCATAGTGTGAATGATGCCCTAGTTTCCTCCTCAGATGGGGAGGAAGTGCATAAACATCACTCTTTAGCATAGCAAACATTCCAGGGATGTCTACATCTGGTTAGGGAAATTTGGTTATAGAATGAGATACATAGGCACTAGGTGAGATGTGCATAATATGCCCATCTGTACTTGAATGATCCTATAGTTGGATGAATATTAAATATGGCTCCAGTCACAAATAACATGCAGATATATTATAATTTTTAGCAGCTCTTCACATATTTCAGAGGGATTTCTCAAATATAGGAGATTATTGCATTTCAAATAAAGTGATTGATCCCTGATGGGATACAGCAGGGGTAGGCAACCTAAGGCCCGGGGGCCGGATGTGGCCCCCTGAGGCCTTTGGTCCGGCCCCAGGCCGGTCCTGTCGCCGCTGCCGCCGCCCACAATAATGATATTGATTATTGTTGTTATTACTTGTTCTTGGAGTTTTCTTGGCAAAATCTCCACAGGGGTTTTGCCATGGCTTTTCTGGGGCTGAGAGAGTGTGCATGCATATTTTTTTTATTTTTTTAAAAATATATTTTTATATTTATTTATTTATTTATTTTTGGTGCTTCGGCCCTCCAATTGTCTGAGGGACAGCAACCCGGCCCCCGGCTCAAAAAGGTTGCCTACCCCTGGGATACAGTCATGTTTCGGATTAATTGCTGATATTACCACATTCAAATTGCAAGCTCCCATTTTTGAAAAGATGCCAGATAAGCATGGCTGGGACCCAGCTGCAGTTGGGTTGCAGTCAACTGGTGGCAGCAGCGGCAATATGAATGTGATAATATCAATGATTAATCCGAAATACGACTGCATCCTGTTGGGGATAAGTTGCTTGATTTGTAATGTGATAATCCCATATTTAAAATGGATTCTTCAAATCAGTGATGAAAATTATGTGGCTGCCCAGTATTGTTAGACTGCAACTCCCAGCATTCCTTACCACTGCCTATGCAGGCTGGAGCTAATGGAAAGTGGAGACCGTCAACATCTGGAGGGCCACATGATTCCCACCCCTGCTCTCAATGAATATCTAGGGCTGGATCTCAGTCCCTTTAAGACTATAAAAATTTTGGTTTTTTTATTGTGTATGTTTCGTCAGGGTCAAGCAGTTATCTTGCCAACTCATTTGAGCAGGCAGCTGTGCTTCTAAAACTCCATGGTTCAGCCACTGTTATCTTTGCTAGTCTCATTTTATGCTGTTGTAATAATCAGTATTACAATTATTTCAAGAACCACATAATTGACAGTGCTGTTTGTGCTGCTGGAAGCCACACAGAAATAATTATTTTGTAATTAACTGTATACATTAAAGCACTAAGAACCATTCTTCAGTAAATATTTCCTTATTTTCTTTCATAGAAGTAAGATAAAATGTGTGGAAAGAGGATATGTGTTTTTTTCTTACAGTCACTGTTTTACACAAGCCTCTTCAGTTCAGAATAAGTTAATTCCTAAAAAAAAAAAAAAAAGGCTTGGTTCATACCAGTAATGCTGCTTTTAAAATTGGTTAGATTTCAAAGGTTGCTTTTGAATTTTCTTTCTGATGTTGCTTTTCTTAAAGTACGCTTTGCAGCAGTAAATAATTCAGGAAATCAACTTGCATGCCATTGTTCTTCAGGCATATGGATTTTTCTCTTGTCAAAGCCCGAACTTCTATTGCATGTGGAAAATTTCAAAGCTCTCTAAGGAATTGAATACAGGTTTTATAATTATAACTGCTTCTAGGCTAGCACCTGTACATCTGCTGCAGCCTGTGGGAATAGAGCTTTTTTTTAAAAGGTATCAATTCCCCCTGGATAAAATGTGACACAATTTCCATTTTCTATTTTTCCAGGCCACCATGGCTTTATTATTTTTAGAATATTATGGATTGTTATTAAGCAATGTTGTGTTGTTATGGAAGAACAGACAAAATGCATAGCATCATTCAACTCCAAGCCAATACAAACTGTGTCAGATTCATTTATTTATTTCTTTTGTCCACATGGATATAGCTGACAATTGATATGCAATAATGTAGCACTCTTTGATTTTACATCATGAACCACTTACTTCTAAAGAATGTGTATTATATGCAAAGGTAACAATTTTAATATGTTTTACAAGACAGCCCAATTCATGGCTACTCAGAAATAGGTTGTTATGCAAGCAGCACCTGCTGAAATTACCCCTTCTATGTAACCATTAAAAAGGCAGAAGCCCTGTCTCATTTTGCCTGCAACCCCAGAAATAGGACCCACTGAACTCAGAGGGCCTTGCATCCAGGCCACTGTATATAGGACTGTAGCTGTAGTGCAGATCAATATAACTTTTATTTAAGATTTTACAGTGAATTTGGAAGTCAGTGCCTACTGAAGAAATAATGGAAGTACATGAAGTGTGATTTTTATTTTTATTTTTATAAAATTGCTGTATCCCAGTGATGTTTTCACAGGTGGCTCAAATAAAACAAAACATGTTATTATATGACAAACTATTTCTGCTTAAAAATTCCCATTATTTGAGAGCATCATGCTATTGCTAGGTGCAACTACATTTCACTGGACAGATGGAGAGTAAATAATCATAGCTGGTATTCACAGAACAAAACTATCTAGTTATCATACACGTGGGCCAGAAAGTGATAAGAATGCAATAAAAGAATAAATCCTGAACTGAACCGATAGAAACCCTACAATACGCAAATGGCTATCACACGCACTTACCTTCATCGCACTTTTAAGGAAAGCGCTCCCGGGAACCGTATTTGCTGTTCACACACAAGTGATAAAATCCCGCACATGTGCTAGAAATGCTCTTCTAGCACATGTGCAATACAGCCGCGGCTGTCACTTGCCGCGGCTGTCCCCCCTTCCCAAGCTGGCTCTCTGAGGAGGTCTTCCTTGGAGTGGGGCCCCATGCAGGGTCTGTGCTCTGGGGAGGTCCTCCTCGGAAAGCCGGCTCTCTGAGGAGGACCTCCTCAGAGTGAGGCCCCGCACAGGGTCCGCGCTCCGAGGAGGTTCTCCTCGGAAAGCCAGCTCTCTGAGGAGGACCTCCTCGGAGCGAGGCCCTGCGCGGGGCCGGCACTCCGAGGAGCTCCTCCTCTGAAAGCCGGCTTTCCGGGGAGGACCTCCTCAGAAAGCCGGCTCTCCGGGGAGGACCTCCTCAGAGCGCAGGCGAGGAAATGCTCCCCAATACGTATTGAGGAAATGCTCCCCAATACGTATTGTCTTTTCATATTTCCGGCAAAAGCGAAATGATTCCCGTCGCGCACTTGCAATTCCCCAAAAAACTGAAATTCAAAAGATCTCAGTTCTTTCTGCATTCTGTCGGGGTTCTGTCGGGGTTCTGTGTGACGTCATGTGGACACACAGAAAAATAATACATATTAGGTCAGGAATTCGTTTGGATTCTGTCTGCATTGAGCCCCATGTGATAAGGTCCATAGATTCAGAGGACATTTGGCCTCTTTTTTGCAGCACAAATATGCACAAGTTAAAATTATTGTCATAAATTCTCAAGTATATCCTTTATTAACTTGTCTCATAGGGTCTAATATTCATTCATGACCACATGCACACGGACACACATTAAGACCCAAAGTCAGTTCAGTTCCCCCACTTCAGAATCGAATTGAAGGAAGAATGTATTCTACTACAGATCTTTGCCAGGACAAACCTGTATGTCTCTACTCACAAGTAAGTCCCACTGAATTCATTGTAGTTTACTCTATGGGAGGTATGTAAAAAATTGTAGCATAAACCATTTACAGTAGTCCAGAAAGTCCTTTTACTATCAATGACTTAGCAAAAGAAACAAACAAACAAAAAAATCTGTAGTATTAGGCCTATTGCTGTGGAAGGGGAGGTGTTGCAAGAAATAACACCATGACATGCAATTGGAAGGAAAAAGGCCACAACTTTATTGAACACAGCTGACAAGTAGGGTTAGCCCAAATGCATGAGGTCTGGATCTAGTATTGTCCAACCCACCTGTTGATCAATGAACCAAGCTGCCTGGTCATGGCCAGGCATCAGGATGACAAAAGGAGTAACCAGTAATTGCACATTTGCACTTCTTCCCCTTGCAACTGGGGGGCGTTGATCCGGCATTGTCCCTAGACAAATCCCACTACTGAGAGATAATGGCCCTTTAATTAGGTGCAGCACACAAGTCACCCCACACCAACATGATTTATTTAGTACATTTGTTTGTGACCTTTCATTTAAAGAGCACAATAGGACTCAAATGGATAAGGATGGGAAAATGGTTTGGCAGGTGAGATTTCTGAAGCAGATATTTCAGTTTAGTTGGTGCAGACAAAAAAAAAAAATGTTTCTTAGATTCTATCCATTTTAATTTCCATAAGAAAAAATTATTTTTGCCAATACACACATTCTTGGGCAAGTGGGCCAAGTTTTAAGAATGAAGATGCACATCCAAATATATGTCATAGGCACCATCTGCACTGCTGAAATAATGCAGTTGATGTCACTTTTTTTTCAATTATACTCTTTATTATTTCCATCTGTTATAATAAGAAACATGTATCATATTACATACATTCATACCTAAACATAACTAAACATAAATGAACATGGGAAAAACAAAACAAAAACAACAACAAAAAAAGTCGTAAATATACATACATACTCTATTAATTACAAACAACCCATTCATACGGACCTCTAACTACAAAACATAAATTAAAATGACTTCCTTGTTTTGTGGATTATTCCCTTATATAATCTAACATAATTTCACATCATTTCTTATTCTTGATTTTGTTTATTTTTGTATAACTTCTATATTGTTACTTTTCTATTACAACAAAAATCACCTATTATAATTCAATCCCATCATATAACAAAAACTTTTGTTTTCTTGCATATAGGTTATAAAAGGGTTCCAAACTTGAAACTTCAAATTTGATGTCACTTTAACTGTCATGACTCAATGCTATGGAATTCTGGGATTTGTAGATTTGTGATATATTTGTTGCACAGCTCTGGTGCCACTTCAAACTACAAATCCCAAGATTCCACAACATTGTGCCATAGCAGTCAAAGTGGAGTCAAACTGCATTGTTTCTACAGTGCAGATGCCTCCTTATTAAAACCATACCTTGCTGTCTGCATTGAGACATGCATATGCATCTCACTGAAAGCAGTGAGGAGCATCTGCATTTGGATGTCTATCCAATTTACACCTGCAGTTCCTAAAAACAAAGTTCAATGTTGGGGAAGGACTATGCCACTATCTTGTACCCAATTGCAAAGCTCTGGGCAATAACTATAGATATTGGAAAGAGAGCATTTAGGCATGAGCAACTGTAAGGATGCAGATGTTCTTTGGCAGATGTCCATGCTTTGTTATAGATACTTGCCCACTTGAAAGCATCCCTTAAGATTAGTGTGTGAAGGGAGTTTTTGTGAAGTGTACATACACACGTGAGACAGTGGAGTCAGGAAGTAGAAAATTGCACTGGCACAAAAATGACACCAAACTCAGTATTATGGTTGTAAACACTCGGCCACACCTTTATTTGTTCAGGGTTTTAAACCAATTCATTAACAATTATTTAAACTACCTTTTTATATTGTTCTAGAAACATGTATTCCTAATGTGTCAAGAACATCAAAATCCTTTTAAACACTCAACCAATTAACTCATCTCCCCCCGACCGGAAATGATGTCATAATTTAATTAATGACATAACTTGTCTATGACATCATCAACTTGTTTTATGATGACATAGCAAAACCCATTAACATATACTCTTTGTCCAAATCAACTTGAACCAATTTCTTAATTCCAATTAACTAAATTATCCCAAGGGGGGGGGTCCCTGCCTGCCACAGGAGGGGGCCAGCCTAGCTTGCATCCCCCCCCCCCCCCAGGAGAGCTTGTTCAATGTGACGAGTGATAGACTCCAAGTATACATCACAACCCTCAGGGCAGAGATGAACTCCATTGCCCCTGTACAAATGTGGCATACCGATCTGAATATCTTCATGATCAGCAACATGAATCCCCAAACCCCCAAGCTTCTTGGCTGATCTATTCAAGAGTACTTTCTTGCTCCCACCCACATGTGTCTTGGCAAAAACTTGGTCCACATCACCACCGTGTTTGGGAATCACCGCTTAATGTCTTGCATGTCATTCAGGATCCTCTTGGCTAACTTGAACACAGTACTTGAACAAGGTCATTTCCCCCCAAATGAAACAGTAGAATCTTAGGCAGTGTGAACGTCGCAGATAACTTGATGATTCGCGGAATGAGAGCTCCCCATAGCATTCCTCTTCGACCGAACTATCGAACTGTCTGGACCTCTTGTATCCCCAGGTTCCGATTGCAAGACGATTGGAGCACACGACATTCTGCCCAAAAGACAAGACTGTGCCCAATGATCCAGACCTCTTCGGAATTCACATCTGCTTGAATAGAAAAAGAATTAAGTATAATCACAACCCCTCAACCAAATATCACCCATTCAATCATGACCTTACAAGCAAATGTAGGACCTGAAAGCTCTGGACTGCCAACGCCCAATCCATTGGATCGTAGCGTTGCTTAAGCCATGATTAGCAGCAGCGGTCGCTGCCCCTATATGAAACAAATGTGACAAGAACTGGGCTGCTGGCAGACCTGCAAGCCTCAAAGTCTCCTGCAGCACAGCTCGAAATTGAAACTGTATCAACGGAAGGCCCGAAACATGAAGGAACAAATAGCCAGGGCCAATCGGACAAAGTTTAAGATAGTCCAACAAAGTTGAAACAGGACAAATTTGACCTACTGGGGCTCTAGCCAAGGTTACTGTTTGTCCCTTAGCCAACCGGTCAGTTTTAGAGTGCCTGAAACAGATCTGAACTCCCTGTTCATTAATTTGGACGTCAGATAAATAAAGCGCTCTGCCCGAATCATCCGAGCGGGCGCTAGGAACCAGCTCGCTAATCCTAGCGGCCGCAAAAAATGCCACAGAAAAAGCTGCCCTAAATAGAATCACTTCCTGAGATGGAGAACATACGTTTGGAAGAGATTGCCAAATTTGGATGAGAATTGTTCCTGTTATCGGCAAGCGATTATTGCGTGCCAGAAGAAGCTCCCTGGTCCATCCTTCCAAGGCCCTATGGACTCGAAAGTCCACCGTAGGGTCATTGAACCCCCCCGCTCTCGAATAAAAGGACAGAGCCGCTAACCTTGTCCAAATAGTGACTGGGGATAAACCTGACTGCCTTAAATGAACCAGAAAACATAACACTGTGTCTACCCTCATGGGCCAAACCTCAGCCTCTCCTTCCATTGAGAGAAACATCCTAAAAGCTCACATTGCAAGCTGGTAAGACTTGTGTGTTGATGGAGCGACAGACTGGAGAATCGCCCTGTCGATTTCTATTCTCCAAGGCTCCACAGATGTTCCGGTACCTCCAATGGTTGAGGTGCTGCCTCCGGGGCGAGTTGACAAAACCTGGAAAACTGGAAACGAGAAATGGCATCTGCCACCGGATTTAGTAATCCTGGTACCTGGCGGGCCTGAAACAACACATTGTATCTCAAACATTGAGTAACCATTGCTCTAACCCATGAAATCACCCTTAAGGATTTGAAGGTTTGGGAGTTCACTACATGAACCACTGCTTGGTTGTCACACCAAAACCAAACAGTTTTATTTTCAAATTGAACTGGCCACAAATGAACTGCAACCACAATAGGGAAGAGTTCGAGAAAAGTGAGATCACGGGTCCAACCCTTATTCATCCAAGCTTGAGGCCATCTCTCAGCTGCCCACTGACCTTTCCAATAGAGGCCAAAACCATGTGCACCAGAGGCATAGGAGTGTATCTGGGGGTCCACCTTTAAAAGCATTTTGGACCTCCAAAAGGAAACTCCATTAAAATGATCAAAAAATGACTCCCAAACCTGCAAATCAGCTCTTATCCCGCTAGTAATCCTAATATTGTGATGTGGAATGGAAACCCCTTTAGTAGCATTGTATAGGCGAGCACAAAAGGCTCGTCCGGGAACAATAATTTTACAGGCGAAATTTAACAACTCAGTCAGGGATTGAAATTCTTGAAGCGTGGCCACTCCTGATCTTTACCTCTCCTGATCTTTACCTGGTGTCTCATAACCTCAAGTTTTTCTACTGGGAGGCAAGAGATTCCCTCAACTGTTTCTAACTCAATCTCTAAGAAGGTCAGACAGGTGCCGGGACCCTCTGTCTTTGCCTCTGCCAATGGAACTCCCATCTCAGCCATCAACACCTGAAATGCCAACAAGGTATCTAAACACTGCTGCATCAAATGATGCATATTTCACCGATGCCAAAACTGGATCAATGGCATCATTAACAGATTCCCCTTTTGGGTATGACAAATTGTGAATTAGACGGAACTCACCCGGCGCCTTCTTAGGAATGACTCCTGTGATGTCCAACCTGGACTGTTTAAATTCTCCCCTGCATTTTCCTTCATTTTTAATTCAGTCCTTAGATTATTTGCATATAGGAATGTTACATTGTATTAGTTTGTGGGAGGAGCTGTAGGAATCCCCTGCATTTTTCTAGTTTTTGGTTTGCCCCTTCCCAGCAAGCTCTGCTTCAGCTTGGGATTTTTAGTTTTTTCTTAGGCAGGCTTGGCTTTATCTGTTTGGTGGCAAACAGGCTCAGACAGAGGGAAAGGGCATTTCATACACCATTTAGCCAATTTATTTACCATTTAGCCAATTTACTTACCAGTTAGCCAATTTAGTTACCAGATTAGCCAATTTAGTTACCAGAAGCAGTTAATTCTATTAAACATCAACAGTAAAGAAGTCAAGAGCACCAGAAGCTGAAAGACCCTGCACCTGCTTCATTGAGTAGAAGATTAAACCCAAAGAGATGACAACCCTGAAGATTGCTGAAACCTAAACTGTAAAGTACCTTTTATTTTAAGCCTGTTAGAGCTGGGGAGGAGAAATCTTTTTCTTTTGTTCTTTAAAATAAATTTCCCCTTTTTGGACTTTACATTCAGCTTTGGAGTCTTTTTGGGTAAAAGAGTTTGATCTCACCAGGGTACTGGCGTTGCACACCCATATTTGCCACCACCTTTAGTTGGGTGTGTCTTCACAACTCCCAAAGGTGACAGCCTTAGTATTGGCATTGGCAGATGTTGACGTGGCCCTGATATCCTGCCAGCAGCCAACTCTTTAGCCAGCTTAACCCTGACTACCTCTGGTAACTCCCTCACCGAACGCGCATTGGGTGCGAATCGGTGAATCCTCAAACCTGTATAAGGAATAGTAAAACCATTTAAATACTCACCTAACAAATATTGAGTGGAATCCCTGTTTGAGTAAATCTGCAACCAAGCAGCCAAAACATCCAGTTTAATTGGTGTTGACGCTTTTCCCTCCCGCTGCTGAAGGTTGCAAGGAGACTCCAGCCCCGGCCTTCCTTCCTCTGAAACTAGACATGCCTGGGTGATTACCACTGCAGATGTTGCATTTTATATTCGAACCTACAGTGCTGCCTAGAGCACTTGCCAGAGTTGAAACCCCAGCATAAGCATGTAATCTTTTTCTCTCCCATGCTAGGCCGCACATACTGCCCTTTTGGCTGTGTGACCATGGGCACCAAGCCATTGTCACACCTGCTCGAAGGGGAGGCCCCCAGCATAACATCTGCCCAAAGTTTGGATTGGATGTGTTGCCAAGACAAAGAATGAAGGATCCACAGCAGCCCTCATCTCGAATTGTTCATCATACTGGAGCCATGCTGCTCCCCTCAAATTGAAATGACAATTCGTGTACGCTTTGATCATAATTTCTTGGTACTTTAAAAATTCAGGAGCCCTAGATGGGTCTTTTTGTTTCATCACACCTCTGTATATGGTAAATCCCATCATCCAGTTCACAAAGTTCCTTTCCAGCTTAGGACACTTGTGAACCTGGAATTCTTTGGGGAGACTGAACACCACCCCGTCCTTAACCATAATTTGCGGCTCAGGGTCGCAAAAAGTCAATGAAAATAGGTCAATGTATTCCCCTTTCCATATTCTCTCTTTAGTAGAGACGGGAAGATGAGATGCTACGGGAGTTGACATCCCAGCATAGGGATTGCACTCCACTGCCCTGTTTGCCCCAGCCAGACCTAAAGCCCCCATTATGACCTCTGGCTTTGTGTCACTTATCTTGTTGACCGAAAGCTGCCCAGCTTGCACCCTCGAGTCAGGCACATCAGGTGTAACTAATAAAGTCGAAGGTGCCGCTACAGAAACATTAAGGACCCACCAACATTGTTCCCAAATTGACTACCAGGGGGCCACCCCAAGGTGGGCCAAGGATTTGTAGCATTCAAAGGCGGGGACAAACCTGTATTAGCCAATTGCTGAGTAGCCTCCCCAGATGTTTGTGACACACCCACCAAACTCTCACCAAGTGTGCCACCGCCTCTACTCGGGTGCCAATCTGCTAAATGGAAGAAACACTTCCCCCATCCCTGTTAGCAATTTCACTTGTTTCAGGTGCAGACACCCCACCATGACCTGAAACCACAGCCCTCTGGATGAAACTATATAAGTCTGTCAGAGTTGGCTGCTCAAGCACAGGGGCAGCCACTCCCTGTTGTGCCACACCTGGAACTCTTTTAAATAGTTGCATAACATCTGCTACAGTTGGCTGACCAACCTCCATAGCAGATGCAACCGGGGGACCACGTGTTATGTCCTCAGAAGTGATAACAGGTGAAGTAATTGATTGCACCTTTGTAACCTGCTGCCCATAAACTTGGTCACTACTTAACACTGCGATGGTTTGGAACCCTGGATTAGAACCCTGACCCCTTTGTTGTGCTAGTTGTTTGCAAACAGCGACGTAGGCATGCATAGTGCATCCTAGTTGCCTCAACTGAGCTGGAATCTCATCATCCTTGGCCTGTGACTCGTTCGGTCTCTTTGGTGCAGACCGCCCTATATTGGGCCTCGAAGGAGCCACACTCTGCTTAGACTGTGGCTAGCTGCATGGCATGACTGTCTAGTAATAAAATACAATTAATCTGTTAAGGTTATAATGTTCAATTAACTCTACAACCCTTAGGCGACAAGACTTAACACAGCCTCCTTACAAGGATTAATAATGGCCAATGTTGAGAGTATAATGGCTCACCCAATTTCAAATAACCTTTGGTTTTTATTTTTTATTTTATTTATTTATTTATTTATTTATATCACCCCCTTACTTTTAGGACAGAGTGCTAAACTGGACAATAAGCACTGCCCCCCACACCAGACTACTTGTCCTAATAGGGACACAATTAATGGCCAAAAAGCCCACAAATTCCCTTTTTGGGACACCAGAGCCAAACCAGAATAAACTGGCCAGTGCAACACCACCACATAAGGCCACAGAGGCCTACCCCCTTCCCTTTTGGGACACAAAAGCCAAGCCAGAATCCACTGGCAAGTGCTATAACACCAAATAAGGCCAATTAGGCCTGCCCTTTCCCTTTTAGGGACACAGAAGCCAAGCCAGAATGCACTGGCAAGTGTGGTATAAATTGAATATAAAACAGCCCAATGGGACTACTGGCCTCAAGGCCTCCTTTATTGTTGTTGTTGTTGTTATTATTATTATTATTATTATTATTGCCTTTCCAACAAAGAAACCCAAGGCACTCTCGCTCAAGCAGGGATGTGCCTCAAACCTTGGCTGTCCAGGCCTCTTTGCTCCTCTTATTCACTCCTGCCTGGCCTGCTCCATGTTGTCAGGAGTGGCACTGCTGCTGAGGCCCCGCTCCGCTGCAGGGAGGGGCCCAAACGTGGCTGCGGTGACCAACATTTGGAAAAGGCCGCAGCCGTGATCCAAGGTGGGCCCAGCAACTTGGGTCTACGCCGAATCAGCTCCCTGCATGGAGCAGACCAGGCTGCGACCTCCGCCATCCTCCAAACAGCTGCAGCCAAGCTGGGCCGCAGCCGCAATCCAGGCGGGCCCAGATAATCCGGGCCGACGACAAAACTTCCTTCCTCTCTGGAGCGGACAAGGCTAGGGCCTTGAACCAAGCCCCCCGCTCGCTCCGGTCCAGGAAGAAAAGAAACTGCAGACAAGCTCCTCATTTGTCTGCAGTTCTAAAATGGCTGCTCCCTCGTTGCAGCCAATGGACTTTATAGCCCTAAATTCTCGCAGGTAGTCTCGCGTTACGTGAGACCACCAGCGAATAGGGATCCTAGAGGATCCCTTTCCCAATTGGCTGGGTGGTGGAGGAAGGGGCGGGACACCCCCCCCGCCCAGCCAATCATGCATCCCGCGTCATTTAACTGGCCGACGCAACATAGAACCCCTCCCAATGCATTGGGGAGGGTCTTTCTGCAGAAATAAATAGAGCAGATTCACACATCCCTATCTTTGAATAAGGTTGACAAGATGACTGCATCAGAAGTCTGTCCAAAGGGATAGACTCCCTAAGGGCACTGAATGGAGCTGGGTCAGAATCCCAATAGGAGACCATATGCTTTGCAAAAAGGTCCCAAGTAAAAGCTTTGGCATTTTTAAGTAGGTCTGGGAAAGATTTCTGTCTGAATTAACTAAGGGGGGAAGCAGACGAGGGCGTCCAGGATGCCCTGGGCCAGCGCGCCGCGGGGCCGCAGCCTCCGCACCTCGGCGCACCGGCGGCGTCCCTGGAAGGAGCGCTAAATCAGCGCTCCTTCCCCAAGACAGCGAAAGTACGCCCTAAAAGCGGCGGGCGCACTTTCTCTGTCTTTTCCGCCGCGGCGCGTCCGGTCGCCGCGGCGTGAGGTCATCCCCGGAGCGCCGGCCATGCGGAGGTCCGGCGACTCCGAGGGCGACCTCAGGGAGAGGAAGGGGCGCCGCTCGTGCGGCTGCCCCTCCTCTTCCAAGCCTCCAAGACGACTCTATTAGTCGTCTGCCGAGGCCCTAAGAATCAGTTTGAACAACAATGAGGTAAACAGATCAGTAATCTAAGTATAAGACAGTTTAACATCCATATATATTGAAGGCTGCTAAAGGGCATGAGACCCATGGCACAACATGTAATATTGCTTATGTGCATTTGCCCAATGAAAATGTCAACAATCACATGCTCACCTCCTGTTACAACAGCAGTTTGAACAACTCTGTGAGAGCTTCATTTGCATACACATTGTTTAGAAGCCCACATATATATCAGATACCTTGTAGATTTCAGTTGATATCAAAGAACATGTCATGGTAAAGCAAAATGCAAAGCCACACAGATAATTTGAGGACATATCTTAAACTTCTCAGTCAATATCATGTGCCCTTAGGTAAATGTCTGTCTTTACAATCAAACAATCCTATATTGAGCAACACTCAAACTTCTAGCATGTATACAAGGAGATTCTGCAGGATAAGTGGGGAGATCTATTGCATTTTCTCTAAGTGGGAAATATTATTGGGTAACCTTGGCCAATGGGGGGGGGGGGGGGAAGAATTTTGAATATATAAATGCATTACCTAAACCATTACCTAAACATGTGTTTTAGGACCCCTTTTTGATAATCCTTTCATCCTTCCTGCATTTCCACATAATTCATATTATTTTTCATCTTTCTAAAATCTCTCACTCACACTAACTAAATTTTAAATTGTCCTTGCATATACATTAGTATGTGTCTTTTTTGCTTCTTAAATTTACAATTTGTAAAATGGCATATTATATTCACATTGGCAGTGCCCTTCTATTCTGGTTATTTTGCACAATTAACTCATAGAGGAAAACTAGCTTCAGAAGTATTCAAAAGCTGCCAACCGTAAACTCAGTGTTAGGTTAATTTTTTTTGGATGAAATGGACTGTTTGGTACAAAAACTCATATTGCGTGCTTTTAACCTTAACAAAACATGTGACTGAGAAATTGCCATGACAAGTTAGTGATAGTAGCTAGTCTGCACCTGGAATGAAATGAAAGATTCTTTGACTGAATGTGGAAAAAGGTGTTCTGTTATCAAGGCTCTAATTGAAAGGCCAGATCTAGGAAGCAAACAGGAAACTGCTATCCACATTATCCTAAAATTGTCAGAAAAAACTGAGAACATTTTTTCTTCAAGGGACTTCCAAGGGCAAGGAAAAAATACTTGGTTTGGATTTTATTTTGAGAATCACTATGACCTCTACATATAATTTTTATTCATTACTTGTATCAGAATGATTACACCAACAATCATTCTCCATCTTTTTTTGCTTTGAGGAAGAAAGAAATTGTGTGTGCTGCTCACGCTGAGGAACTGCTTTCTGTTCAGTGGATGACACTCTAGGATAGCATTCATGGGTGATGGACATGCCAGACAGCAATTACTGTCCTATTCTAGGGAATGCAATGGCACTTACTCTTCATGCCAAGTCTGCTGAATCAATACTAGATCTCGGTAAGTAATGATGCAGGTTACAGCCCCAAACTTGTACTTCAAATTGGAGTGCCAGCTTTCACTCTACCTTCTCCTGGTCTAGCATGGTAGACACAGGGAACTTTGTTCAGAGGCTATAACAAAAGGGCATCTAAAAAGAACTACAATATTTACAATTTAACTGGCATCTGAGTGCAAATTCTACCTGAGTGGCTTCTTTAAAAAGCAAAAGATCCTGCTGCCACAGTGTGCAAACTATATGAGGGGGTATCGTAAAGTAATAATTATCATCCAGAGGTTATTATGGTATATTGATGAAATTTTGTCAGTGTCATCATTGGTCCCTAAGTGCATGATGTTGAGAAAATCAGCTCATTGTGTTCTTTATTTTTGTTACAGGTTGTACCAGAAGTGACTAAAGTGTAAGATGGAAAAGTACAAGGGGGTATCATAACATAATAATTATCACCGGAAGTTATTATGGTTGATGAAATTTTGTCAGTGTCATCATCACCAAATCACTTTTTCTTTTCCCAAAAATGAAAAATCTGTTATGGGGTCACCAATCTGACAACACATATGACATCATTCATGAAGTGGAAGAGTGGTTTAAGGCGCAATCTGCAGCCTTCTACAATAACAGTATTTGGAGGGTCAAGAAATGCTGGGAAAAATGTGTAAATCTGGATGGTGACAGAGATAAGTTAACAAGGCAATAATTAAAACTTTACGATATCCCTTGTAGCTGTCTAGGAGGGTCACTGAATTAGTAACAGAGCTTGGAAGTGATGCCTTAGAAATAATAAGTTATTGCATTTAGTTACAATTGTAACTAATGGGTGGCATTGACTGCATCCACACTGCAGAAATAAATCAGTTTGACACCACTGTAACTGCCATGGCTGAATATGATGGAATTCTGGGTATTGTAGTTTTGTGAAGCATTTAGCTTCTGTTTTAGAGAGTTCTGGTGCCACAAGAAACTGTAGCTCTCACAATTCTATTGCACATGGCAATTAAAGTTGTGTCAAACTGGATTATTAGTGCAGTGTTGATGCAGGAGTTTATCACATTCACAATTAAAATGTCTTACCTGAGCAGGCTTAAAATTTAAAATGGGTGGCATCCAGATCCTGTCACAAGGATTTAGCCACCTGAGTCCAGCCCAGGTCCATCCCTGCTTGCAGGGGTGCTCAGCACACCTCTTTTCGAAGCTGGGAGTTTTCCTGCTTAAGGAAATGGTCACCGGAGCACCCCTGTGAGCGGAGATGAACCTGGGCTAGACCTGGGCAGCAAAATTCGGTGGCTAAATCCTTGTGATAATATCAGGATGCCGCCCATTTTAAATTTTAACTGGCTCAGGTAAGAAGTTTTAATTGTGAATGCGATAAGCTCCTCATTCATCATCACTCTTTTTGTGGTAGAGTTGTAACTTTTTTGTTATTCTTATTGTTATTGTTTGGGGATGTGGTCTTACAAAGGGCCTAAGCAGACTGCCAGAAATAGTGCACATTAAATTGAGGCACTGCCCTGGCTCAGTGCTAGGGAGTCATGGGAATTGTATTTTTTTCTGAGACACTGAACCTTCTCTGTCAGAGAGCTCTGGTGCCACAATAAATTACAGTTCCCATGATTCCCTAGCACTGAGCCAGGGCAGTGCCTCAATTTAATGTACACTATTTCAGTCTGCTTAGGCCCTAAATGTTGAAGGAGAAATATCACATGTTTCAAATGTGCTGCCTCACTGCCTCATGCCCTGCTGTAGCTATTCAGGTGATGCTGAAGTGAGAGAGGAGAAAGTTATTTTATAGCACACAATAGCATTCAGATCTCTTTTAAAATAACTAAAGACAACTTTTAAAGTTAATTCTGAAGAATGGGAAAACAAACTTACTTATTTATAGTATTACTATAACAGTTAATAATTACTTTGTGGGCTTCAAAAGATAGTTGTAATTAATTAGCAAGTCACATGCTGTCAGCCTGAGGGAAGGCAATGGCAGAGCTCCTTTGAACAAATCTTGAAAAAAATGAATCCATTATAGGTTCTTCTTAGGGTTGCTATAAGTTTGGAACAACTTGAAGGCATACAACAACAATTACTGCTTGAAAGTAACTGTTCAGTCTCTGATTAATATACACCTTCACACTTCAACATGCATATAATGAAGAGTTAAGGTATATTAATGACAATTTTTAGGTAATGACAAATATTGAGATCAGTCCATGTAGCCACATACCCTAAAACAGGTGGATTTTCCCTCATATCAATAAACTGATTCTAACAGTCTTAGCTCCACCAGGAGCAGGCTATTTACAATGCTAATGGGTCTTCATTGTTGATTCAAGACCAAGAGGGTCCAAAATATTTTTTTTCATTACAACAAGGATAGTTTATAAAGGCATATTACTGCTAGGACTCCTATACCTCCAACATCTGGGAGGCTTACAATTTAGGAGATTACCACATGGGGACAGGATAGGGATAGGATTGCTCCCTCATTCTTACCCCATCTGTGACTGTGATTGTGTGAAAGAAATTCAGACATGTCGCACTGATCCAGTCATGTCCCTTCAGTGAAGTGGAATCCCATTAATACAAAATGCTGGCAAATGATGGAACAATTCCACTTCAATCACAGGACAAGGACAAGGACAGGATCAGGCTATTTACATCGTCTGAAACTCTTTTGTGTGATTGCTGTCAGTTGTGCTTTCCAGATGGGATACTGTCTGGATAAGCGTGACTTCATTTGAAAGTCCTTCCTGCAGGAAGGACAAGACAGGGACGGGACAATGACATCCCATCCCCTGTGTGATAATCTCCCAAGCTTAGAGGGAGCAGTGGAGCTTGGGGAGAACGCATGACAATTATCCCTGTTAACCAAAATGTACCAGTTGCTGAGTCCACCATACCATTGACTATGTAGGAAGCATGCAGGGAGAAATTTGGGGGAAGAAATGAATTAAAGATTTCCCTTTTCCCCCCAAGTGGGAATGTTTAGAATGGAAGATGTACTTCTGTTTTAGATGAAGGAGAGTAGGAGCTATGGAGTTAATTTTTCAAGCTAGACCGACTTTGCTGAATGATGTCACAAGAAAATGAAACATGGAAGCAACTTTGTTTAACACTAACTTTTACACCTGAGCTTAAAAAATGGCTTCTGACATAAAATTCAATTTTCTGCAGGTGATCCTCAGAACTGCTTCTTTTCATCCATCCACTCGTAGGACATTTTGGTATCTACTATCATTACAGCTCTTCAGTTTTTAAAATAAACAATTATTCTATATATCTAATAGGTTTTCTTATTGCTCTGCTTCTTGATGTAGTTATAAGCAGCACCTCAGTGTCTAAAACCTTCTCTGAAATCTCATTGGTACTTTTATGTGGCTACAGTATCATTTGCTCTTCCCTGAGACTTCAGCTGGTGTATATCTCAGGTAGGTATACCTGTAGTCTCACTGATTCCATCCATCACTCGCTCAAGACTTTTACTGCTCTGTAGATCTTTTCTGTTCCTCCTGGGGAGAACAATATCATCAGTCTGAACTAAATATGATTGGGGAGGCCATACATTTGCTCAGTCATGTTTGCAAGCTTCAACACTCCATTTTGATGAAGTAAAAGTCAAGAAGAACCACATCTTCCGTTTGGGCAGATCTGCCTGGTCCATAATTAATGTCTTCACAAACACTCTTTTTACACAGCTCAATTGCCAGATGACTCTAGTGTGTCACTTCGAGTATTAATTTCCTTAGTATTATTTCATTTTTTTAAAGGATTCCATTACACACACACTTCTGTAACTTCTATACCTTGTGCTGACTGTTCAGCAAAATATTATATTTTCAAATGTGCAAAAACTCTATATTAGCCAAAGCAGTTTGTCAATTAGTTTCATTTCTGCAACTGACAAACAACACACCATCAGCTACACAGCAGCATTAACTTGCTCAGAACTTGTTTCTCCTTTCAGTATACATGCTGAGCACCAGCAATTGTTGACTTTCTACTTGGTGATATGTCAGGAATGCTAATAGTTTTGGCTTCAATCTTGGAAGTGTATTATGCAAAAATATTCTCTAGAAATTACCTGAATATTTGTATAGACCAGGATGACAAAACTGTAACCTATAGCCTGAAGCATGTCAAGGTCTCCCCTCCTCACTCCACCTCATCAGCATCAACTGGGTTTGGGGGAAAAAGGCCTTCAGTGAAACTAGGGGAATGATCCCTTCCAACATAAAGTGCTGCACAGAGGGCACTTTGTGGAAAGGCCTTTGCAGACTGCCAGAAATAGTGCAAATTGAGTCCACTTTAAGGGTTAGGGTTAGTGCTAGGGAATCATGGGAATTGTTTTTTTTTTTTTTTTTTCTGAGACATTGAGCCTTCTCTGTCAGAGAGCTCTGGTGCCACAATAAAATACAGTTCCCATGATTCCCTAACCCTAACCCTTAAAGTGGACTCAATTTGCACTATTTTTGGCAGTCTGCAAAGGCCCTGATTCCAAATCATTTCCTGCACCAGTTTTTTTTAAAGCCTTCCTTGGGGGATTTGGCAGATGACCAATAGGTTAGAAAGAGTTAACTTTTCCCTGTGTCCCACATTATCCTCAGAGGTGCAATTAGTCTTTGGGAAAAGCCATGTCTACTGTCTACCTGGGGCAGTGATGGTGGTGGTGGTGACTGGCAATTGATAATGACTGATGACTCATGCGATTGTATACATTTCTGTGCATTATGTGTGAGAATGAGTTTGTGGGTATGGATGAATACCTGTTTCTCTTTATGATGGTGGGGGGAAGAAGATGACCAACAAATATTTTCCATTTCAACAAATCCAAACATTATTTGGTTCTATTTGAGCATAGTCTTGATGGGGGATTAACAATACTTTGGAAGTCTACCCTTTAGCTACTTTCTGCAACAATACAGCTATTGCATCCGCTGACTGTTTAGTGATCTTTTGATAATGTAATAATTTTACTTGCTTTTGTCAGGAGATCCTTTACCAGCCTTGGTAAAGCCTTGGTGCTATGCTGTTTCACAGACTGATATTCTTTAAAACTCAGACACTTGAGACAATCTTTATTTTCTGTTTCATTTGTTCTTGTTTACAGACACTACATTTGGAATAAAATTTGCTAGATTAATGACCTTCAATAATAACTAGAAATCATTATAGAGCATCCTTGTTCAATTGTCTGAGAAGGTTTTGTCTACTCCTCCCCCATCTTTTTAAGGAGGGTATTTATTTTTCTATTAAGTTAAACCACTAAGATCAAAAAATGTTTATTGGTTTCTTTGTGTTTTTTCTTTTTTTATTTTGAAATATAACAAATAAGCAAAAGCAAACACACACAAACATTTACAAATACATGTTCTTCATATTATGTCATTATACCTGTTCCTCAAGTAGGTTCAATGATCTCCTCAAGCCTATAGCTATCAATATTCTTCCTACCCCCAGTCTTTTATCTTGTTCATACATTTCTTTCTCTTAACCATTAGTTTCCATCAGTCTGAGCATCTCTTTTTGTTACACCAGCTCATGTCTAGTCTTTTTCTATGTAGCAGTCATGGTTCACCTTTATATTTGAGTCTTCTTCAAAGATTCTGTTAGATTGTACTAGTTATCTCTATTCTTATAATACTCCAATAAACACTGCCAATCCTCTTCCCAGACCTCATTGTATTTATTGTTCAAACACATTGTTAGTTTGTCTAGACTCATCATCTCCATGCATTTTTCAAGCCACTCCTCTAATGTCGGCGAAATTTCCATTTTCCACTTCCTTGCATATACTATCCTGGCTGCTGTTATCGCATAAAGAATAAATTTCAAATGCCTCCTATCTTTAACTCCGTCTAGTATGTTTAAAGGGAAATATTCTGGAGCCAGTTTAGTAGGTATTCTCAAGATTTTTTGTAGTGTGTCCTGTATTCCTATCCAAAAATTCTTAGTTTTCAAACATGTCCACCAACAATGATACAGGGTTTCTTCATTTCTGCCACATTTCCAACAATCCCCTTTCTCATAACCTTTGATCTTTGCAATTTGATTGGGAGTCATGTACCATCTGTACAACATTTTGTAAAAGTTTTCTTTTATGTCCATACATATTGTAAATTTCAAATCCTTTCCCCAAGCTCTTTCCCATTTTTCTAATGACATTTGATATCCAAAATTCTGGGCCCATTTTATCATACAGTCTTTGATCATCTCTGTTTCCAAATCCATCCTCAGCATTATTTTATACATTTTTGCAATTGATCCTTTCTTTTGTTCCATTAATATTTTGTCTAACTCGTTTAGTTCTTTACTAAATCCATCCATTTTAAGGTCAGACTTAAATCTCTCATTTAGTTGATGTAGTGTGAACCAATGGCAGTCTACCCCCCTCTGCAGACCAGGGCGTTGGGGACTCCCTGGTCCGGAGCGCCGGCGGAGCTCAGCCTCCACACTGCTCCGCTCCTCCGGCGACTCTAAAAGGAGCACCAAATTGGCGCTCCTTTTAGATGTCAGGGAAAGTGCGCCCTAAAAGCGGCGGGTGCACTTTCCCTGACTCAAACACCGCGGCGTGTCCGGTCGCCGCGGCGTGAGGTCATCCCCGGAGCGCCAGCCGTGCGGAGGGCCGACGACTCCGAGGGCGACCTCAGGAAGAGGAAGGGGCGCCACTCATGTGGCTGCCCCTCCTCTTCCAGGCCCGGAAGACGGCTCAATTAGCCGTCTGCCGAGGCCCTACATCTCTTATTTTAATCTCTTCTTTATTCTTCAAGCTTGGTGTATTTCCCGTCCATTTCAGAAGATCGAGATAGCACAAACATTCTGTAATTTTCTTAGTGAATCCGATCTTCCAAGGCTCTTGTGGGGATAGCCAGCTAGGTATTCTTCTGAAAATTTTATTTTTTTATCTTCAGCCAAATTCTCAGAAGGGCTCTTCTAATTATATGGTCATTGAAATCTTTGTTTTTGTCCAGTCTATTATAGCATAGGTATCCATGCCATTCATATGCCTTATTTATGCCTTCCAAATTTAACATTTTTTCATCCTCCAATTTAATCCATGTGCTAATCTATTCCAGGGCACACAAATAATAATATAGTCTTAGATCTGGTACACCCAGTCCTCCTCTTTCTGTTTCATCTTTCAAGCATTTCCATTTTATTTTTGGTTTCTTCCCAGCCCAAATAAAGTGGGAAATCTCTTTCTCCCATTTCGGGAATTGTTTGTCGCTGTTTAAAATTGGTAGATTTTGGAATAAGAACATTAATTTGGGAACTATTGACATTTTGATCAAATAAATTCTGCCTAAAAATGTTAGGTTCAAATCTTTCCATCTAGCCATATCTTTCCTGATGTTCTTCCATAAAATTTTGTAGTTATTATCATATAAATTAGCAATCTTTTTGGCAAGAACAATTCCCAAATATTTAATTTTATGACAGGTTTGAAAACCTGATCTCTTTTGTAGTTCCCATTCTTCCTCTTCAGACATATTCCAGGTAAGTATCTTTGACTTAGACTTATTGATTTTTAAGCCTGCTAGTTGCCCAAAGTCTTGAATCAGATCAATCAGATCCTCACTCTTTTTGTTTGGGTCTTCTAGAACTAAGGCCACATCATCAGCATACGCTCTTATCTTATAACTATGTCCTTTAATTTGTGCCCCTTTGATTTGGTCATTTTGTCTTATCTGATTAATTAAAATCTCCAGCACTAAGATGAAAAGTAAGGGTGATAGTGGGCAAACTTGTCTTGTCCCTTTCATTATTTCGCATCGTTCAGTTCTTTCCCCATTGATGATCAATTGTGCAGATTGTGTCCTATAAATTGCCTGTATCCAACTTGTAATTTTTTCTCCGAAATCCATAGTTTCCAAAGCTTGCACCATGAATTCCCAATTCATTGAATCAAACGCTTTCTCCGAGTCTAAAAATATGAATGCCGCTTTCTTCCAGGATTCTTTTCATAATATTCCATCAAATTAATTATTGTTCTAATATTTTATTTCATGTGTCTTCTCAGGAGGAATCCACACTGTTCTTCTTGTATTTTTTTTGTTGAAGTACCTTCTTTAATCTATTTGCTAATATTGTAGTAAATATTTTGTATTCTTGATTGAGAAGAGAAATTGGTCTGTAATTTCCCAGATGTGATCAATCTTTATCTTCTTTTGGTATGAGGGTGATATATGCATTTCACCAGGTCTCAGGGATACCTATATGTCTGATCTCATTAAAGAACTGGTGCATAGGTGCATTTAGTTCATCTCGCAACACTTTATAATAAATTGCAGTCAACCCATCAGGTCCCGGAGATTTCCCTGATTTCAACCCTTTTACCACCTCTATCACCTTCATCATAGAATCATTCTCATTTAGCAAGATTTTCTGCTCTTCATTTAACTTACCCAGTGTGTGTTGCTGAATATCTTTAATACATTATTTTTAAAGCCACCCTCTTTTTTCCCCTCCTTGTACAATTCCAAATAATATTTTTCAAAGATTAACATAAGGCCTTTTCAGACTGCCAGAAATAGTGCACATTAAATTGAGGCACTGCCCTGGCTCAGTGCTAGGGAATCATGGGAACTGTATTTTATTGTGGAACCAGAGCTCTCTGACAGAGAAGGCTCAATGTCCCAGAAAAAAATACAATTCCCATGATTCCCTAGCATTGAGCCAGGGCTGTGCCTCAATTTAAAGTGCACTATTTCTGGCAGTCTGCAAAGGCCCTTAATTTCCTTTAGATCTGTAACTGTCTTTCCTCCATTTCTCATATCTGAAATTAGTCTCTTCTTTTTCCTTCAGCCTATTTTTGAAACCAATAATTTGCCTGGCTTGTTTCCAAATTCAAATTGCTTTTGTTTGACAAATTTCAATTTCTTCTCAATTTCTTTCACTGTTACCACCGCAATCTGCACTTGTAATCTTTTAATCTCTTTTAAAAGTTCTTTATTTCCCAGATTTAAATTTAAGTCTTTTTCCTTGTTCCAAAGTTGTTGATGTAATTCTTCAATCTTGCTTTCAAATTTCCTCTTTTCCACACCTTTGTGGATAAAAAAGCCCCGCATCACCGGTTTGCTGGCGTCCCACACCATTCTTAGATCTGTTTCTTTATTTTGGTTTTCTTGAAAGTATAATCTTAATGTCTCTTTAGCTTGTTTTATTGTTGTCTCCTTTCTTAATAAGCTGTCATTGAGTCACCAAAATAAGTCCTTCTTTTTCCGTCTTATTTTCATATTAATCATATTATGGTCTGATTTTTTTTTTTAGACTTGATCTCTGTTTCAAGAACATCCATATAAAGATTAGCTGTGACATAAAACATGTCTATCCTGGAAGCAGATTGATGGTGTTCTGAATAATATGTGAAATCTTTGGCTGATTCATTCTTAGTTCTCCATGGGTCTATCAAGGCAAGTGATTCTACCATCGAGAAAAAAGATTGAGGTAGCTTCCCTTGTGTTAGTTTTCTTTTCTTTTTCACTGAGCTTCTGTCCTTTATAGGGTCCACCACCCCATTCCAGTCTCCCATCATCAAGATTCTTTCATATTTCAGATCACCAATAATCTTGCCGATCTGTTTATAAAAAAATGTCTTGTTATCCAGGGGTGCATATAGCCCAACCAAAAGAGTTGGATTCTCTTCCAAGTTGACTTCTACCATTATTTATCTGCCATCCTCATAAATTGTGATCTCTTTGGCTGACAGCTTGTCCAAAACATATATTGCTACTCCACTCTTCTTTGTCTTTCTTGCAGATACATATAACTGTCCCAATTTGGGTTTTTTTAGAAATTTAATATCTTGCTTTCTGATATGTGTCTCCTGAATACATATTATTTGAGCTTTTTCTTTGTTTAATAGATGGAATATTTGTTTCTTTTAATGAGAAGAGTTCATCCCCCTTACGTTCCATGAAATAATTTTTGAATTTGCCATTTTTGTTTCTTAGTTAACTTATATTTAGATCCAAAGTCTCTTATTACTGCTCTTCTAATTTTAGTCCCATCTGGATTTTTGCTGAAGCTTCTTCCATTTGTCCTATACCTGTCACTTCTCCTAGTAATTCCCCTTCTTCTGTATCTTCATCTTGCTGTTCCACATCTTGGTTCTTATTATGGTCTCTCTCAATCTCTTGTTGTTGTAGGGTTTCCTGTGATCCTTGTTTCCTACCATTATTTCTCTTACCAAGGTCCTCTTCATCCCTTCTTTTATCCTCAGTTCTTTGTAACAATTCTAAAAACTTTGCTGCTTTATCCAGTGTGTTCAATCTGTAAGTCTTCCCTTTCCATGTAGTCACTATACCTTCCAGTGCAGGGGTAGGCAACCTTTCCCCTTTAAGGGCCGAGGGACTTCAGCTCCCAGAATCCCAGGAGCTATTGGCCAACATGGGACTATTGGCCAACATGGCTGAGGCTTCTGGGAGCTGAAGTCCCTCGGCCCTTAAAGGGGAAAGGTTGCCTACCCCTGTTCCAGTGTCTCCCATCTATATCTAAGTCCTCTTAATTGTAATTGTCTAGTAAGGGCTAAGTAATTCCTTCTTCTTCTCAGCACCTCTGTTGGAATGTCTTTAAATAAGTTTATCTGGTGCCCACTTATTCTCATCTCTTTCCCATAACTCTCTTGAAATATTCTATCCCTTATTCTTTCTTTAACCAGGTACACCACTATATCTCTAGGAAGATCTATCCTCTTCGCTACCAATGAGTTGATTCAAAAGATCCTATCCATTTCTGCTTCCATTATTTGAGTTGGGATTTTGATTATTTCAGCCAAAAAAGGTATAATTATTTCATAAAGATTTTCCTTAGGACTTTCTGGTAGTCCTCTTATCTTTAAATTTATGTCTTAATTTGACTTCTTTAAGTAGGCTATTACCTCCTTCCGTTTTTTGTGATTTCTCTTTTTCCTTTGTTTTGTTTTCCAGAGTTCCTGTTCTAATCTGTAATGCATCTACTTTGACCTTCATCTCTTTCATATCTTCTGTAAGTGTATTAATAGAAGTCTTAAGTCCTTCTATTTCCCTTTTGAAATCTCTTCTAATTTCTTGCCTAGATTCTTTCAGTTCCTGTCTGAAGTTTTTCTCCATTTTTTCTATTGCTTCCAGTATCCTCATATTGGGGTCTGCTGGTTGAGCAGATGTTTCTAGGGATGATCTCCTAGTTGAAGTTTGTTGTTGTGTCTGTGCCTGAGCTTGGGCCATCTTTCTTGAAATCATATCTTCTTTTATTTTGGCCACAAATTATCAAAAAAAAGTTTGAACTCTATATACCCTGAGCCAAAAATAGAATTCTTCTCCACACCTTCAATAAGTAAAGTACTCAATTTCTCTCAACCCCCCCCAAAAATACATGAAACAATTTCAATAAGTCACTTTAAGGCTCCCCTAAGAATTACTTCCCAACCAGTGATCTGTAATGTGCATCCAAATTATAATGTCCTCTAATAGGTTATCTATATCTCTATTCTTACTGTTATTAAATGGTTTGTTTGTTAGGCTTCCACTATTCCATATAATCGAATTGATTAATTATAGCAAGCCTTTCTAAGAATTATCAGATCTTAGAATTAATTTGATACTGTACTAGATTATCTGTACTTAAATTCTTCAAACAAAAAAAGTTAAGGTAATTATTATACCACAATTAATTAATATTTCTGAAATACAATATCTCAATATGTTTGTTAATATGTCTCAATTAATTAGGATATCTGTTAGTAATACAAGTAGGTAATTAAATTGAAACTTATAATATATGATTCAGAAGTCAGATTTCACTATTATCACAATTCACACAGGAAGAGTGGTACCAGTGGCGGAGTGAGTGTAGCAAACTCCTTGAGTAAGGACTTTGCTGAGCGGACCACAGACTGTATACTCTGCATTCAGCAGCTGTTGTGGAGTGAAAAGTCTCATGGTAGAACGAGGATCAGATGGGCTCACAGAAGATCCTACTTGTGAACTTGGAGAGGGAAAGGAGCAGCAGGATTGCGAGCTTACAGCCTCCGCGCTCCAGGGCCTGAAACAAGCCAAGCTCCACCGGTACCCTTTTAACTTTATAAGGAATATTCATCTCTAAAGTAAGTTCGTTAATGATAAGATCTTCTAGGAAAACATGCATTTGACATAAACAGTTCATAGCAGATTGCGAGTAGCAAACCTGTAAGAAAAACAGAAAGCAGAGAAGTGAAAGTCTGAGTGAAGTGTTCAAGCAGGAAGCGGGGGGTAGAGTGAAAGTGACACTCCTTTTGAAGTAAAGCACAGAAGTTTAAGAAAGGAAATAGGACTTAATGTTATTTTAGATACATAGAGGATAAACTGAACTGTTTGGATTAATAAGAAAGCTACTGGATTGACTGGTTTAAGGCTGGATGTTTTGCGATCTTGTGGAAGACTGCAAAAAAGGGAAAGTGAAAAGGAACAAGATGGCAATTTGTAACAAGTTGCTGTAAAGTGCCACAAAGTTAAATTTGAACAAGAGTCTGATCTCCCCTCTTAAAAGACTATAATATATTAAGTTTAAGAAGGAAGATAAGAGGATGGAAGAGAAGTTGAAGGCTGAAGTCAGAAAGATTAATTAACAGTGGAAAAAAACTTTTACTGATCAGGGCTTTCAAAAACAAAATAAAGAAGGTAGAAGGAGGAGGATAAAGGATAAAGAAAGACCATGTCGGAAGGAGGACTGGGGATGGGTCAACTGTTAAAAGATCTGTAAATATAGAAAGAAACCCTTAACAGAGAAAGACCCTGACGGAAGGAGGATGGAGGATGGGTCAACGGAGAAACAGATTTTAGGACAAAAGGATAATCCTTAATAGAGAAAGACCACAATGGAAGGAAGATGGGGGGATGGGACATCACCATTTGAGAGAGAAAAAGATGACTGGGAGGTGAAAGAACACAATATAAAGTGGAGTAGGGAAGAGGCGTTGAATAGTTGACCAAACCACAAATTGTAACAAGTGATTAAATATAGGTTGTTTATTGGTTTCTTTGACACTTCACAGTTATAGCAGTTTGATACCAGTTTAACTGTCGTGGCTGCATCCTAGAATTCTTTGTCAGAGATCTCTTGTGACTCACTACCTAAATCCAAGATTCCATGTTGCTAGGGCAAAATCACATGAAAGTGATATAATACTTACAAATTGACTTTATGTTGAGCATAAAGAAAACAAAAATAATGACCACTGAGGACCTTCACATGTTCAACCTAGACATTGAAGAAATAAAAATAGTAAAAGAATTCCCATCTCTGGGATCAAACATGGATAGAAATGGGGACTGCAGTCAGGAAATCAGAAGACTAAGAAAGGGGAGGGTGGCTATGAAAAAACTGGAAAAGATTATAAAATGTAAAGATATACAACTTAACACAAAAGTTAGAATCATACAAGCCATTGTATTCCCTCTTCCAATGTATGGATGTGAGAGCAGGACAGTTAAGAAAGATAATAGGAAGAAAATCAATGCATTTGAGATGTGGTAGTGGAGAAGAGTTTTGAGGATCCCGTGGACAGCCAAAATGACAAACAAGCCCACAAACAAGATCAAACGAAAAACCTTCCTGGAAGCGAAGATGACCAAACTGAGGCTGTAGTACTTTGGACATAACATAAGAAGATAGGTCTCTGGAAAAAACAATAATGCTGGGGAAGGTGGAGGGAAGTAGGAAGAGAGGAAGGCCACATGCTATATGGATGGACTGTCTTAAAGAGGTCACAAGTATTAAAGGGTTGCAGGAATTAAGTAGAGCAGTGGAGGATAGAGGGTCTTGACAATGTCTCATCCATAGGGTTGCCATGAGTCTAGATTGACTCGAGGGCAGTTAGCAACAACATCAAATTAAAATTGCTCACAATTTTTTTTGATCCAGTACAGCTTCTGCACCAGAATCTACTATCTCAAAGTGATATTTTATGTTGACACCTGAAATAAAAATTGCAAATCCCCCCCCCCCCTTCATGGATCATGAACTTTTGATGGTTCATTTATGCAGTTTTAATGGTTTTCTGATTTAATACTTTTTTAAGGGGCCGGTGGGTTCTGGGATTTTACTGTATATTGTGAGATATGTAAGCAATTTTAATTGTTGTAAGCTGCCCCAATTGTTTGACAGAGGGGTGGGGTAGAAATAAATTTGATGATGATGATGATGATGATGATGATGATGATATGTTAGTTATGTGATATTACAAATGTTAGTTATGTGGTACTGAAATATTAAAATGGTTGAGATTGCATTGCTTTGTACATTTTAAAGATATTGCTTTAGACAGTGACTCTGTGTTGAATTTGAAAATGCACCAGTTATTTATAATTATTTATGAGAACACATGGTTATCTTCTAAAGCTGAAACCCAATGAAGAATTCATGTATAGGGTTTTGACTGTTTATGTCAATGTGAACGTTTCTTTACCTTGAAATTCTATCTCTCATTTTTCACTTTTACCAAGATGATTAAATGTTTGCCACATAGTTTTGCTGTTGTTGTTGCATTCTTTCCCACATGCTGGACATAATGTTATGCTATAGCTAATGGCAGACTTGCTGAAGACCTTGCCTTTTCTGCATGTCTCTACTTCCATATCTGCTCTTTCTATTCTGGGGCCTTCTTGGCAGTACATTATCTTTCTCAGCACATACTAGGGATGGAAGATGCATTAACACTGATTGAGATTTTTTTAAAAAATAACATGTCCAATTTGTGGTCCTCAAGGCTATTAGTGAAAGCACACACATGTTTTTGGATCGTATCATTGGATAGAGAAAAAAATCAGCTTCCTTTTCTTCCTCAAATTATATGCAGCTAAATGCACACAACTAAAAAGGCATTTATCTGAAAAATGCACATGCATATTCTTCAGCCAATGGTGAAAATATATGTCAGTTTTATTTTTGTTGTTTCTCTTGCTGAATTCCATACTTGATTGCAAGGCTTTTCTTGGCCTTCCTTCATTCATGGAAATTAGTGTGTAATGTGGTGTATGCTTTTACTCACTTATGCATATTTTACTCATTTTCATCAAATGTATACACGAGTAAAAGCGTACACCAAGTGACAAAAAGATTTCCATGGCAGAAGGGTGAAAAAGCATTGCAACCAAATATGGAATTCAGCAAGAGAAAAACAACAAAAATAAAATGGACAGATTTGCACATCTCTAACGCAGGGGTAGGCAACCTTTCCCCTTTAAGGGCCGAGGGACTACAGCTCCCAGAATCCCAGGAGTTATTGGCCAACATAGGACTATTGGCCAACATGGCTGAGACTTCTGGGAGTTGAAGTCCCTCGGCCCTTAAAGGGGAAAGGTTGCCTACCCCTGCTCTAACACATAGATGTGTGTGTAAATGTGTTGTGTGCAGTCATGGCCACATGATGACAGAGTCATCTTTGGACAATGCTGGCTGTACAGCTTAGTAACAGAAATGAGCACCACCTTCTTCAATCAGTTATGACTAGACATTCATGTAAAGGGGAAACTTTTACCTTTTAACACACAGGGCCTTCATTAGTTCATATTTCAAATATCTCCATATTCTTAAGTGAGCATATTTATTTTCTGGACAGTCTCTATTGCACAAAAGTGGGAGGGGGGATGAAGTCCAAAGTACGTAGAAACACAACAAATAACGATAGAGATGTTTATGGTAAATGTGTAAGATCAGATAATTGAAATCACCCAGTTTTCTGTAAAGGAAGGGGTGAAACAGGCATAGGATACAACCCCATCTTACTTATCTGAAAAACAGAGGGTTCTTTGCCATTTGTCAGCTAAACTGCATCTGTTTGAACATCTCCCTTGTCATATTCTAGTTACTTAAGCATTTCTAAGCCATGAACAGCATCAGCAACAAAATAACTTTCAGCGACAGCTAGCTGCAAACTTGCTGATGAAGGCTGTCACAAACATCTTCCCTATGTATCTCTGGGGATAGCTTTTTACTGTCTTTACCCCCTCTTTGGTCTTATTTCCTCTGATCAGGAGTAATTGCTAACTGGCCTTCTGTTATTGGCCAATGGGAAATTATTTTATTGGCTTTGTGTGTATGTCCAGTAAGTATCTAATTACTGGAATCAGAAAAGGTCCACTAATAGTCAGTCACCCCAGAAAATCTCCTTCTACTGACCCAGACTCAATTCAATAATCAGGCTATCATCCATATTGGAAAGAAATGAGAGATGTGACTCCATTAACTACCACCATGAGGTGTATCAGGAATACTTATTCAATTATTAGACAAAGAATTCTATCTTCCAGTGTGAAATTCTGCAGCTGCCAAACTGTGTCTTGTAGACAGAACATCACAGTGATATGGCAGAAAACCTTTGGGGCAACTCAATTAGTTTCCCATTTTTTTCTTTTGTTAGTATATATAGCATAATTCCCCCCACCCCAATCATATAGAACTTAGTGGGCAAATTGAAGAAAGTTCTTGTGACAATGTAACACATATCTGAGGAAAGTAAGCTGAAGTTAAGCGCCCTGTCCCCTACCATCATGCCTACCATATAAATGATCCCAAACTCCAAGGCTAACTTATTCTCTGGGAGGGACCCGCTCACTGCTACTGTCTTTAACAAGAAGGAACTGCCTCCTGGTCTTTGGTGTCTTCTAAAGCTGAAATCATACTGGATCCATCTGAACCCCCCCTCCCCCGAACTGGGGTATTAAAAAGAAAATGATCTTTTTTTCCTATTTTTCCTCCTAATGAGGCCCTTTGTTCTCCAGTTTCTCCTGAAGAAAATCTAAGACTTTAAAAAGGTGATTTCTCTGACCACTCTAAAATCTATTTTTCATGGAGTATTTTCTCTGTCTGGGAGGTCCCTCTATTGGCTACTCCCTTTCCTTTTCCTGTGTGTGGTGTATGCCTTCAAATCAGGGGTAGGCAACCTTTCCCCTTTAAGGGCCGAGGGACTTCAGCTCCCAGAATCCCAGGAGCTATTGGCCAACATGGGACTATTGGCCAACATGGCTGAGGCTTCTGGGAGCTGAAGTCCCTCGGCCCTTAAAGGGGACAGGTTGCCCACCCCTGCTTCAAATAATTTCAGACTTATGGAGACCCTAAGGCAGGGGTAGGCAACCTTTCCCCTTTAAGGGCTGAGGGACTTCAGCTCCCAGAATCCCAGGAGCTATTGGCCAACATGGGACTATTGGCCAACATGGCTGAGGCTTCTGGGAGCTGAAGTCCCTCGGCCCTTAAAGGGGAAAGGTTGCCTACCCCTGCCCTAAGGCCATGGGATTTTCTTTGTGCAACCTTTAAACCTCAGATTGCTTTACACTAAACCAGGGGTAGGCAACCTTCCCCCTTTAAGGGGGAGCTGAAGTCCCTCGGCCCTTAAAGGGGAAAGGTTGCCTACCCCTGATTTGAAGGCATACACCAGCTCCCAGAAGCCTCAGCCATGTTGGTCAATAGTGCCATGTTGGCCAATAGCTCCTGGGATTCTGGGAGCTGAAGTCCCTCAGCCCTTAAAGGGGAAAGGTTGCCTACCCCTGCACTAAACCTTGCCACTTCCAACAATCTGACTCCCACCCTCTGCCACATCCTCACACCTTGCAGTGGAACTAATGAGGATCTTAAAACCTTCTCAACTTTGTGAGTTGGCTTATTCCTCTTTCTGAAACAATTGTGTTGTATTAACTATTTGTGGTATCTCATTTGCCATGTATGCAGCTCTACCATAGTTTTTGTTCTCCAATGCAATCATTCTTTATTTATTGTATGTTCAGTAAAAGTAAAAAGGTAAAGGTATTGCCCATTGATAAGATTGTAAAGTCGTGTCCAATGTAGGGGGCAGTGCTCATCTCCATTACTAAGCTGAGCATGATTGCACAAGATGCTGTTTGCCCTCCCACCAAAGTGGTACCTATTTATCTACTTGCATTTGCATGCTTTTTGAACTGCTAGGTTGGCAGAAGCTGAGACTAGTGACAGGAGTTCACCCCATCATGCAGCACCCAGGCCTCAAATTGCCAAACTGTTGATTTTGCAATCATCAGAGTCAGCATCTTAACCATTTGAGCCACTATATCCATAGTTCAGTAAATTTGCCGCTAAATGGCTCTGTATGGATGAAGGTTATTGGCTCCAGTCTGTCCAAGATGCATAACTACCACAGCCAAAAAGGCACATATATGCGGAATGCTTAGGAGTTCATATCAGTACTCTAAGCACACATGTTGTGCTTTACCTAGAGGAGTCCTCCTAAGGTAAGGAAGACAGCCAAGAAGACCCAATAAAACAGAGGGAGAACTGGAGACTCTGTACAGCAGCCCTTACCTGGGTCCATTGAGGATTCAGTCTGAACATTTGCCCTCCAGAAAGAATCTGTCAGGGTCACAGGAAAACAATGCAGATGCTGAAACTGAGAGTTTCCAAAGCCCACAAGAGAGACAGTGTCATAAGAAGCAACATGAGAGAACTCAACTGTGCTGAAGTTCATGGATTCACAGACCATGACACTGCTGACTCGTTCAACTTGTGGTCTACTAGGACTCCTAGATCCCTTTCACACATAGTCTCATTAATCCAGATGCTCCCCATCCTATATCTATGCAATTATTATTATTATTATTATTATTATTATTATTATTATTATTATTATTATTATTATTTTGCTCTAAGTGCAGTACCATACATTTCTCTATATTGAAATTCATTTTGTTAGTTTTGGCCCAGCTTTCTAAAGGTCATTTTGAATTTTGATCCTGTCCGCTGGGGTATTAGCTATTACTCCTAACTTGTTGTCAAATTTGATAAACATGCCCCCTATTCTTTCATCTAAGTCATTGATAAAGATGCTGAATAGCACTGGACCCAGGACAGAATTCTGTGGCATCCCACTAGTCACTTCCCTGAAGTGAAACCATTGCTGAGCGCCTTTTGGAAGCCATTGCTGAGCACCCTTTGGGTTTGGCCAGTCAACTAATTACAAACCAATTTAACAGTTGCATTGTCTAACCTACATTTTACTAACATGTTTGAAAGAATGTCATGGGGGACCTTGTCAAAGGCCTTACTGAAATCAAGATATGCAATATACACAGCATTTCCTTCATCTACCCCTACTGGTAATTTTATTTAAAAAAAAAAAGGGATCAGATTAGTCTAGCATTGTTTTCCCCATGTTGACTTTTTGTGATTATGGCATTGCTTTCTAGATGTTCACAGACTCTCTATTTATGAGCTGTGTTAGAATCTTTCTGGGTATTGATACCAGACTAACTGGATAATAATTTTTAGGATCCTCTTTTTTCCCCTTTTTGAAGCTGGGGACAATGTTTGTCCTCCTCCAGTCTGCTGGGACTTCTCCTGTTCTCCAGGAGATCTCAAAGATTATTGCCAATGGCTCTGAGATTACATTCGCCAGTTCTTTTAACACCCTTGGATGCTGTTCATCTGGTCCTGGAGACTTAAATTCATTTAGATTAACTAGGTATTCCTGTACTTATTCTGTGCTGCATTTACCCTTTTGTGTCCTCTGCTCCATTTTCCTCAGGTTGAGCACCCTTTTCCTTTTCTGAGAAGACTGAGGTGTTGAGTAATTTTGCCTTTTTTTCTGTCCCCTGTTAGCATTTCACCATCTTCTCCATGTAGTAGCCTTACCCTTCTTCTTTTTGCTGCTAAACTACCCCCCTTTTATTGTTTTTGACCTCTCTAGCAAGCCTGAGCTCATTCTGTACTTTAGCTTTTCTGACTTTACCCCTACATAGAGCAGGATGTTACCAATATGTGGATGATACTCAAATATTCTGCTCCATGTCTCGGTCAGATGCCATGACAGCTGATGGTAGTTCTCCCCTCAATCAATGTCTTGAAGTGGTAATGGACTGGATGAGGAAAAACCAACTCAAGTTGAATCCAGACAAAATGGAGGTACTTAAGGTAGGGGCCCCCAAACCAGGGATTGGGTTGTGACCGCCAGTCTTGGATGGGGTCACGCTCTCCACCAAGGACTGTGTCCGCAGTCTGGGGGTGCTCCTGGACTCATCGCTTCACATGATAGATCAGGTGAATGCAGCAGTCAGGAGCGCCTGTTATCAGCTTTGGCTGATATGCCAGCTGCGCCATTTCCTGGAAGTAAGGGACCTAGAAACCACGCCAGCTGCACCATTTCCTGGAAGTAAGGGACCTAGAAACCATAGTACATGCACTGGTAACCTCACGACTCGACTTCTGTAACGCACTCTACATGGGGCTACCCTTATACCTAACTTGGAAACTGCAATTAGTACAGAACATGGCAGCCAGACTGATCACCGGAACATCAAAAGGTGATCATATCACTCTTATTTTGAAATCTTTACACTAGCTGACAGTTAGTTTCCGGGCAAAGTATAAGGTGTTGGTAATGACCTTTAAAGCCCTACATGGCCTGGGCCCATCTTACCTAGGGAATCGCCTATCCCCATATAATCTGCCCAGTGCCCTTAGGTCCTCTGGGAGGAAATTGCTTCAACCAATAAGAACTAGGCTGGCAACAACCTCCCAGAGAACCTTCTCTGCTGTGGCCCCCCAATTATGGAATGCCCTGCCGGAGGAGATCCATCAAATAACCAGCTTAGATGGCTTTAAAAAGGCAATCAAGATGGATCTCTTCTGGCAGGCATTCCCAGAATAACATCTTCTCCCCACCACCATCAATAATTTCTTCTGGGATGTTTATAGTGGTTGCTGTCTGCCCATGTTACATGTGTTTTAATTCATTTTTAAGGGGGGGTTATTTGTTATTAATTGTATGGATGCATTTTTTAACTTGTAAGCCGCCTTGACAACTTTGGCTAAAGGCGGGGTATAAATAAAGTATTATTATTATTATTATTATTATTATTATTATTATTACATGTGCTAGCTATTTCCTCTTTGGTGATTCCCCCCTATTTCCATTCCTTATACATGCCACATTTAAAATTTAGCTCTGTTGAAAATTCTTTAATCATCCATCCTGGTTTCTTGAGACACTTCCCATTTTTCCTCCTCACTGGAACAGTTTGAAATTGTGTCTTCACTATCTCCCTTTTGAGAAATTCCTATCCATTCTGAACTCCCTTCTCTTTTAATATTCCACAGGAACACCCCCCGTATTTCCCTAAATTTACTGAAATCAGCTTTCCTAAAGTGTACAATGCATGTCTGAGTATGCTTGGCTTCTCCTTTCCACTGTATAACAAATTCCAGGGGAACATGATCACTCTCATCTAAGGATCTCACCACTTGTACCATTAACCAGGTCATCCCTGTTGGTTAGGATCAGATCTAAAATAGCAGACCCCCTTGCTGCCTCTTCCACATTTTGAACAATGAAATTCTCCTCCAGGCAAGTGAGGAATTTGCTAGACCTTGAGGTTTTGGGTGAGTTTGACCTCCAGCAAATATTAGGAGAGCTGACGTCACCCATCACTACTACATTTCTCCTTTCTGAGTGTGTGGTCATCTGTTCTAGAAAGGCATCATCCAATTCCTCAGTTTGACTTGTGGGTCTGTATTAGACTCCCACAATAACATCCCTGTTGTTTTCCTTCCCTTTCATTTTTGTCCAGATGCTCTCCACCTGATATCCAGGATATAAGTCCTGGATCTCTTCACAGGTGCAAACATCCCTGACATATAATGCTATTCCTCCTCCTTTCCTCTTTGGCCTATTTCTCTTAAAAAGGTTATATCCCCTATTACTACATTCCAATCATGAGACTCATCCCACCAGGTTTCAGTGATACCCATTATACCATATTTGTCTTGCTGTGCTAGGAGTTCAAGTTCATCTTGTATATTTCCCATACTCTGTGCATTAGTGTGGAGACATCTAAGACCATGTATCCTCTCCACTTGCTGCCTGTGTAAAGTTTTTTGTCTGTCATTGTTGAGTCCTTGCACTATTGCCTTGTTTCCTCTATAACAGATTGACTATTATCTCAATCACTTGATGAACTCCTGCCTTCCAAAATACTGTCTCCCTCCCCCACATAGCTCAGTTTAAAGCCCTCCTAATCAAATTTTTCAGACTCATGGCAAAAACTTCCAACTGGCAAACCATTCATTACCAAAAGTCCTCCTTCATTGAACTGCATCCCATGATCCAAGAATCCAAATTGTTCTTGGAGGTACCATATGCAGAGCCAGTTGTTTACATCTGTTATTTTCCTCTTCCTTCCTGGTCCAAGCCCTTCAATTGAGAGAAGCGATGAGATGACAACTTGTGCATCCAGTTAGTATAAGGCTGAAACTTTTTCCACTGAGGTAAAGTACCCTCGACTGTGTCAGATCAGGTAGCTTCAAGATGTATATGAGTGTATTCATTCTCAAAATTAACATACAGGCATGCCTCAGCTATTTTGCTGTAGTCTTTTTCATACTCTTGGAAGGTGACCCCTTCAAATAGGACTATGATTCAGAATGGTTGTAATTTAATTTAGCAATGTTGAGCCAGAAAATGCTAAACCAGCAGAAATGTTCAAGCTTTGAGTTCTTCCTTTACAAAAATATGGTTTGGCTCTTGCATACAATATTGCTTCTCTTTTTTTTTATCAGTTCAAGTTTAGAAGTAAGAAATAAGTTGTATCAAGCTTTATATTCTTCTTAAAACTCTTTTGTTCGATAGGACCATGCTCAGAATTTTATATGCCACTCAGCTCTTCCAGCCTTCTCCCTCTGCAAATATTTCTTCTTTGGTAAGGAACACTTATTTTTGATTTAGTTCCTACAGTTAATATTCTCAATAAGCTTGCTTATTTTTTTTCCTTCTTCCTCTATGAAACTTTTTTATACACAAACAGCAGACTGCATATCTACTAGCTTTATTATCTAAAGATAACATTTCCCACACCAATGATTTTCTTGATTTGTTTTGGCAAGAGTGTGCCATGATTTTACTTTTATCTGTTGGTTTTCTACAACATTACTCATTTGTAACATATTTGTGAGTAGTTGGTCTTTTTTCTTTCACATGGGCTTCATAAGGCTTGCCAGATCACATTCATTTGAAGAGACTTGTTCGGTTTGATTTTCAAATTGCTTTGAAATTAAATCACTCATGTGAACAGTAATCTACATAGCATGTTTCAATGAGATGTTTCAAACAGTAGTTCTAAGTCTTTGATATTCCACCAATTTAAATTTCACAAAACTGAAATCATCATCCCCATCTCTGTGGTTCTGTCATTACTCTTAATACTATCTCACTATCAGTTTGATTTGTCTTTTCCATCTTCTTCTTGGATCTGAGCGGGATATTTCTACAAGTATGAGGCTGCAACATTATAATAGAGAGTACCATTGTGAAGTCGTAGGCTTTCATGGCTGGCATGTTAAGGAAAAAGCAACATGGGATATACAGTAATAGAAATAAAAATATGTATGTGAATGTCAAAGTGACTAAGCAGGAACAATCATGAAAGCTACACAGGTGAAAAAGATAATATAATTAAGAAGCCTTGAGAGCCAAGGACAAAGTTATAGAAGGTATATTGAGAACACCTGTGATAGATTGCAAACACCTGAGACTCATTAAGTGGTCAAGGTAAAGTGATGAAACACTTGGGTTGGTCTTAGATATGGGATGATCTATGTGGACCAATCAAGATGTATGTACACACCCACTGGGTGGAAACTGACTGGTGGGTGGTGTCTAACAATGGCTATAAATTGCAATGTTTGCTAATGTACATTGTGGAGTAGTTTTGGAGATATTGTGGAGTAGTAGAGATTGTGATTTGTAGGGCATATAGTATTTATGTATATAGTAAAATAAAGTAGATCTTTTATATAAGACTACTGAGTTGTCTGGTGTCTTGAGGGAAGATACAAGAGCCAGAAGAATCCTGGAGAAGTTTAGAGACATCTCAGGAAGAAGAGTGAGAAGGCTTGGAGAGTTTGTCAGGGTCTTCAGCCTATTCTCTGAAACTCTGCTGCTTGGGAAAAGAAGCATCAACCACTGATCAAAACTGGTCAGCTCTGCTGCATAACAAGATGGTGAGTTAGAGCCAGAGGTGAAGAGCTACAACTCCCATCATCCCTGACATGGCATCCATAGTTTTTTTGTGGGTTTTTCAGGCTGTGTGGCCATGTTCTAGAAGAGTTTCTTTCTGACGTTTCGCCAGCATCTGTGGCTGGCATCTTCAGAGAGAGAAAAAAAGAGTACCATTTTCTCTTTCTTTTGAAACATAGGTCTGTACTACCCCTCCCCAAATCTTCTCTGTGACAAAGGTTAAAAGAAATGGATCACCAGGAATTGTTCCTCTCAGCCAACACTTAAGATAAAGAAAACCCAGCTACCATATACCATTTCGTTTCAGACTAATTTTAGGCAGATCTGTTTTGACAGATATCAAGATTTTGGTAGTTTTGTCTTATTTATAAAATGGGATGCCCTGTGTGATGAACCACTCCTGCCGCCTTGACTATTTCTCTCTTTTAAAATTGTATGAGACTGGCTTCATAGCCCTCATCACCTCCCGGTCCAATAACTATTAATAACACACTGGTAGTGTTTGTTCAAAATTCTCACACAGAGGCCAAAATAGGTTTTTATAAAATAGAAGATGGTTTTATTATGTTTCAAACATACAGGCATGGCTTCTTGGTTTTCAAACTTGTTAATAATCTTTCTTAGTTACAGTTTCAAGTGTATTGCAGCTATTTCAAATACAATCTATCAGCTGTTTCTATGATTACAATCTAACCACACAGACACTCTGTACACTAGAGCTCTGTTGAACCACAAAGTGTTATTTTTTCTTCTTTTGATTCTTATCTTTGTTCAACTTATTTTCCTTAGGAACAATTCACAGCCTCTGGCTTAAGGTACTGCCTTACTGTACCTCTTTCTAAGTCAGATCCAATTGACACTCTCGAAGGTTCCAAGCCTTCTGTTCCATAGTTCCTAAATGCCTAACTCCCTAACTGACTATATCCCTCACTGCCTGAGCTATTTCTCTTCTTCCAGATGCTCTGTCATTGGCTGGTTCCATCTGTCTCAGGACTGGTCAGCTGTCTTCTGGTTTTCACAGCTCCCTGCTGTCTTTCTGTTCATCACAGATCTCCCCGCTTTAATATGCTTATGGACACATTTAACCCCTTGGTTAAGTGGGTCCATAAACTTTTTATAAGCAATCATACTTACCTGTAACCCCTATTATGAACAACCTTTAATATTCATCAACCTTTTGTATATATATGGCATTTACATAAACCATTGTCTGTTAACTAAAATTATATTAACAAATCACTTTTTATAACATCACACTGCATTGAAAATTATAACCTTAATTCTATATTTATAACTATCACAGTTAAATAAGTTATACAGTTATACATTTGTTTTTTATTTTGCTACGTTCACTCTAGAAAGACCATCTGCCACTATATTTTCCTTACCTTTCACATATTGGATGGAGTAATCAAAATCCTGTTTAATAACAAACTCCAACTAACAGCTGTTAGTTCCCTTGGTATGGTTTAACCAACACAAGGGTAAATGGTCGGTTTTAATTATGAACTTTCTGCCCCATAAGTGTGGCTTGAGCTTATTTACAGCTCATATTATGGCCATACATTCTTTTTCAATGGTTGCCAGGTGTCTTTCCCTAGGAAGGAGGTTTTTTTTTTTTTCTTAGATATAAAATCGGATGTATCTGACCCTTATCATTTTCTTGACTTAGTACAGCTCCAAGTCCAACACTGGAAACATCTGTGCTGACTATAAAAGTCTTGTTGTAATCTGGAGCCAGTAAAACAGGTACTGTAGTTATAAGCTGTTTTAACTCTTTGAACGCAACTTCACACTTCTCTGACCATATAACTTTAGTAAGCTTGTCCTTTTTTGTTAACTCAGACAAAGGGCTTGCAATACTAATAAAATTGGGAATACATTTCTGGTAATATCCCGCTAATCCCAGAAATGATCTTACTTCTTTTTTAGATGAAGGCCTTGGCCAATCAACTATGGAAGTTTCGGCCTTGATGTTGCCACTTCCCACCAAATATCCTAAATATCGGCTTTCCCTTTTCCCTAGGTGACACTTAGAGCTTTTAACAGTCACTCCACTTCTTTTAAGCCTTTTCAGTACTTCAACTAAGTGGTATAAATGTTTGTCCCATGAATTACTAAAAATACTGATGTCATCAATATAGGCCACAACACAGTGTTTTAACCCTGCTAACATATTGTCTACCAATCTTTGAAATGTGGATGGCGCATTCTTTAGACCAAAGGGCAATACCGTAAATTCATATAGACCCCTATGTGTAACAAAGGCCGTTTTCTTTTGATCAATGGGACACATTGGTACCTGTCAATACCCTTTTGTCAAATCCAAAGTTGATATGTATTGAGCCCTTCCTATTTTCTCAATCAAATCCTCAGTTCGAGGCATAGGATAGGTGTCTGTTTGGGTAACTTTATTCAATCGCCTATAGTCTACACAGAACTGTATAGTCTGATTAGGTTTTTCCACTAAAACTACGGGTGAAGCCCATGGACTATTCGATGGTACTATAAACCCATTTTTAGCATCATCTCAATTTCCTCTTCAATTTTGTCTGCCAATGTATCAGTATGGAGGAGTAGTTATAGGGGATGCTTCTCCTGTGTCGATATGGTGCACTATCCCCTTAACTCTCCCAGATATATCTGAGAATATGTCTTTAAAATTTTTTAACACCTCCCGGATCTCTGCTTGTTGTTGGGGAGTAAGACAAGGATCAAGGTTAACCCTTTGTGTCCTACTTTCCTGTACCTTTCCAAAATCCGATTGAGGAATAATAATGTCTTCATAATTCCTCTCCTTAACCACATACAATACCATATGTTCTTGCCTAATGTGGGGCTTTAACATGTTTACATGTACCAATTTACACCCCACATCTTTTCCCGAGTCCACTGCATAATTTATATCATTGATCTTCTCAGTAACTTGGACTGGACCTGTCCAAGCATATTGTAGTTTATTTCCTCATATTGGTCTCAGGATCAGCACTTTGTCTAAAGGCTTAAACTCTCAAGATCAGGCTCTTTTATCATACCAAGTCTTTTGATGGGTTTGAGCCACCTTCAGGTTCCCCCCCCCCCCCCCCGCAACTGTCAAAGCTTGTTTTAGTGAGTTCATCAAGTTTTGGACATAGGAGATCACATATTCTGACTCTCTCTCTTCCGGAGATTCCCACTCCTGGCAAACTATGTCTAATGGTCCTTTTACGCGGCTTCCAAACAATATCTTGAAGGGGCTGAATCCTAAACTTGCTTGCGGCACCTCTCGATATGCAGACAATAAATGCTGTAATTTGGCATCCCAGTCATTTTGATTTTTGGCTGTGTAGGACTTTATCATATTAACTAAAGTCCCATTAAAATTCTCTATAAGCCCATTACTCTGAGGGACTACCAATTACTTTTGGATTTCCTTTTGTGTGATATATTTAGATTTGAGAACCTCTCTATACAACCGATCTAGAAGGACTTTAAATCTGTGTGGGTGAGTCACACTCAGCTCCACATCTCCATCTTCTTCAGCTAAGGCAAACAAGGGCTTTAAACTTTCATCCCTCTGTTGCTCTTGACCAAAATCTACTTGGTTTTCAACTTGAATCTCCTCACAACCCTCTCTATCTTCCACCTCAGAATGACCAGTTTACTCACAAGTGACATCAGATCTTTGGGTTTTCATGGATGGGGTGATCTTGTTTCCCAACATGTTGCTGTCTCATCACCACTAAGGCAAATTGAAAGTGTCTGTCTAAATCATTCCCAATTAGACATGGGACAGGGATGTCATCCCAGAGGGCAAACCTCCACTGTAATTGGTGTCCTCTAAAAGAAATGTTTATTTTTCCTACCGGGGTTATAAATGGTGGAGCTCCTAAACCTTTTAGAGTTTTAGAGTTAGGGTTTCTCCTGGGCATATGCCTTGTTTATTTACTAGGTGTGGTTTGATTATACACACTTCTGATCCAGAGTCACAGAAACCCCAAAACCAAGTATCATATATGTGAATTTGGTCTGAATGTTCTTTATCACCAAACTCCCCAGGAACAGGCTTTATAAACAAGCACAGTTTGGCAGTGTCAGTTGCTTCACTGGCTGCTCTTTCCATAGCAACCTCAGCTTCTCTGCTAGGCCCATTGCTACATTGTTTAACTGACTGGTTAGCTATGGTTACACAATATGCTGGCATTAGAAATGGTTTAAAATTCTTCTGGTACATGTTTGGACAATCAAATTTCAAATGTCCTATCTCCTTGCATCGATAACAAGTCAGTTGTCTTGGTCTGAATTGACTTTTTGTCGACTCTCTCTTTTTCTTTCTTTCCTCAGGGTCACCTTCTCTCAACCCAATTTTTTTTCTTTCAAGTTCTGCCATTTTTCTTTGTTGCCAAGGTTTATAAGGTCTTTTCTCACCATTTCTGTCTTTTTGGGCTTGCCAGTTTTTAGAGTCCTTTTTGTTTCTCCACTGAAACCCTTCTTTGGCTTTTGACATTCCCCTATCATCTCCTCTAATCAACACCAACTCATCAACCATTTTAGCAGCTTCTGCTACTATCTGTTTTAACTGAAGCTGAAAAGTGACTTTCAGGGAGGGAATTTATTCAAAAAAATTGAAAGTATTGTGTTATTTATCTCTCTCCTCAGAACAATGCCACATTCTGTGTTCTGCTGCCGCCAAATCACATCCAAGCTTACCCAAAAGCATAAGAATCTCTCTGGAAACAGACAGAATGTACAAAACTAGCATTTGCTGCTAGTTGAGTGGGCTGATGAGGTATATTCAGCTTCCTTTCAGCCAAGTAGGAGCCTACATGGAAGGGTATGAGTTAATTAGCCAGGCTGTTTATGTTTTACCTTGTGTGCCTCTTTCACATTACTAAAAGTTGTTGTCCATTTCTCATCTCTTATTTATTGGGAGCTGGCACAAACCATAGCCAGGCTACCCAAGGGTAACAAAGGACCCCAACTGACAGATGTAACATAGGAAGCTGTGTTCCAATGAATCATACCACTGGACCAACACTGAATGGTTTTACACACAAGAACTCTAGTAACTCAGTATTAAGGAGGCAGGGTGGAAATGTCTTGAAAACTCTTGTTCACTCTCCTGTACCATTACTTCTGAATGGCAGAATTTGATTGAAAACATGTGTAGATTTGATGATTTCTGGCTTATTACTAGTTAATAGTTTGATTCAATATGTGCTTCTAGCACCTACAGAAACACATTTCATTTTTATTTGCCTCTCCTACTTAATTTCTAGAGAAAATCCTTTTGTTAATTAACATTTGTATTTCTGACTTGTTCCTACACACTCTATATCTTATTAGTCATACTTCTAAGAATATAGCCTTCTTGAAAATGTTCATTGTAGGGCTGCACACATAGTTCAGCTGAAGCTGAATTTGCAGAAACAGAACATGACATTCAGTCCTGTCCTGAATGGGTTCTGATAGGATTTTGTTGGATTATTCGGACATTATTCTTCCTCAAAGCAATTTCTAGAGTGATAGATATGCCACTATGGCGGGGGGGGGGGGGGGGGAAGGTGGGGAAAGTGCTTTATTTCCCCCTCCAGTGCAAAATTGTGTGGTGTGCCAGGGTAAGAAGACTGTAGTTGGAATCACAGCAGCAGCTTCCAGTCTGTGACAGGAGACATATTAACATTTTCTGAACCTTCCACTTTCAGGGAAAGCTTGTGTGTCATGTTACTGGGCAAACATTTCCCTGTTTTCCTCCTCATCCCCATTACTCAGTTCAGAATCTGTTCAAGGTTAGGTAAAAACTAGGGAGAGATGGGGGATACTTAAGAATTGTGTTTCTTCTTCTTCTTTTTTTACCTTCAAAATGTGATTAATTTCTCTCATTCTTTTGCCTGTGAGTATTTGTGAGATACTCTGCAGAGGGCTGGGAATAAATAAATAAATAAATAAAGTTAGAAGAGGGCTCCTCTATCTCTCTATTATCTATCTATCTAAATCTTTTCTTAGGCTTAAATTTAATTTAACTGTTTAACTATTCAGGAGTTGCCTGTCTTGATATGTTTGTGAATTAGGAGAAATATCCCCCCCCCTCATTATTCTTCAGCTTAAACTTATTATTTGACTATTTTGGTGAGACAACTACCTGTTTTTAATTAGGAAGGGCTGCCTTTTAGAAAGTAAAAAAGAAATAAAATATGTGTCTATATGCAGGTGTTACTATTAGGAGCCTTTTTTAAATAAAAAAAATGAAGTTTTAATTCCATTACTGGACTGTTTATTTGTTGGAGACATGAGGGTTTCACTGCTTTTCATCTGAGCTTTGTTTGTTCATTCAGAAATTTAATCATCAAATAAGGATGGGTTTGTTTTTGTTTGGTCTTTTTTGTTTTGTTCTGTTTTGTTGTTTTGTTTTGTTTTTGTTTTCTTGCCATCCAACATTAATATAACAGCACAAAAAGACATATAGGCTCTACCCTGCTTGGAGGTATATTTGAAAGAATTCCCACATTTTTTTTAAATATATCCTTATGAAAACAAGAGAACTCAAAAGATACAACCCCAAACTTTAAAGATAACTTTCATTAAAGCCCTGGAGCTACTGGTTTGCAATATGGCAAGGTTTATCCTTCTTTGGGTTTGTCATGCCTCCATGTTTCATCAAGATGCATGAAGAAAAACAAAACAAAATGATAGCCATTTAATTCTACCAAGAGAAGAAGACAAGACAGACTGCAATATGTATTCCAAACTGTAATTTGGATCTAAGTCTGGATTGGATTAGGTGAGGTCTGGATAAATCAGATTTGAGGCACTATTAGAATGTCTGGCCCTAGTTTATGGTTTTACTTTTGCAACATTTATGTTTAATAGCATTGCTTGCTCTAGTTTTCGCACCAAGTAATTTAATTCATGCATTTTAGACAGGTGTGTGCGTGTGTGCAATGATCATGTATTCCAACAAGCATTTGTCTTCTCCTTTCAGATATTTCTGAAGAAAAAGTAAAGTTTAATTATAAGTGATAAGCCAAGGTGTTACTTGCAGAATTTAATTATTTGATTAATTTTTTTAAAATGCAAAACTAAGCTCAGACAAAGATACAAAGAATAGTAAAAGAGTAATTATAGAGGACATGGCATAAGATAAGATAAGGGACATATTTTAAATTAAAAAATAAAAGGAAACGTTACTGGAGAATAAAATATGAGTGACTTTACCACCCAGGCTTTTAAAGCTAAAGAAAACGTATGAATTAATTGAAGTCCTGTTGATAATTTCAAGAAGTCATCTTTCTAGCCTCAGAAGCATAACAACATAAGAAGAGCTTGTGCTTGATTACACCAAAGATCCAACTAACCCTGCATTCTGTGTGTACAGTGACCAACCAGATGTCTCTCGGAAGCAAGACTTGATCAGAATAGTACTCTCCTGGGCATGCCCCCTTCCCTGCAAGAGACTCTCAGCTTCTCATAAGGATGTAATATATAGCCATTATGACTAATAGCCATTGAAAGCCTTATCTTCCATGAAATTGTCTAGATAAATAAATAAATTAGGGACAGTGAAGCTATTGAAGAGCTGCATCCAAGAATGAGAATAGAGCTTATCCCATGGGGGGAAATTGGTAGTTTGAACAGTGATTAACTCGTCAAATTTGCACAATTGAGATTAAAATGCTATTAAAATGTGATTAACATTTTCACACACAAGAGCCATTATCCCAGGAATAACCAGGGAATAAACATTATCCTGTGAATAACCAGGCAATAAACAGCAAAAATCATTCATAGGAAAATCCTGTGAATTATTTGTTGCTGTTTATTGTCTGTTTATTCACACGATAATGGCATTTTAATTGCTTTTCACTGCAACATTCTGTGAAAACCATTAGCGCAATTGCATGATTATCACGGGATATTCCCAGGATAATCACACTTTGAATGCATTGTTGTATGAAAATGTTAATCACGAATGTGTGATTTTGATGGGTTAATCAACTATAATGAGTCAAGGCCAAGCTAAGCCAGAAGCAGAGCTGAGAATCTTGCAGTGCTGGGTGCAGGTCCAAATCCCAGTCCAGCTGTGCACACCAAGAAAGGAGGGAACTTTCCCCTCTGGCAAGCATTCACATGCCTCACTACTATCTTTCCGTTTGACAAATCCTTGCCAATTAAATCACACTTTAAAAAATTTAATCATTTTTTATGTTATGCCTTCACAAGTACCCTCCTCATACAACTATAGCTTCTGCATATATGTAAACCACTTAAAAAAACCAACAACTCCCTTAATAATTTAGTGAAGAGATACTGGAACCTGCCAGTTTCTGCTCACTCATACTATATTTCCTGAGAAAATGTTCTCACAGCTCTGTTGGCTTTCAATGTAGTTGAGAAATCATTAGCTTGCACAGTGAGACGTGTGTTGGGCAAAGGGTGTTAGGAAGGACTACACACTTTTTTTATCTCCTAAGCTAAGTGTTTTTGGCACTATCCCTTTTGCTTCCTTTTGTCAGACAGCAAATCTAAATCAAGCATCAACTCCTTTCCCCTCCCAAATTTGTATGCAACTCCTATGCTAATTTTGCTTTCAGACCATGAGCATCCATTTTAAAAGAAACATTTAGCCTGAAGTCAATTAATAAATTGGGCAAAATGTCTGTTTGATTAAAATTAGTGTGTGGATAAATACCTCAGATGTGTAATATTCCTACACTGTCCTTTAATTAAGAATTTAATGCCCTGCAATTATCCAATTTATTCTCATCTTTTTCCCCCTTGGCTTAAATTCTTGTCTTGCTGGCCATAGAAAAGTCTCTGGGTCCTTATTCTTCCCTCATAACATACCACCAGGGAGGCTTCCTTGACAACAAAGACAAAAAGAAACATCTCCGTTCCATCTTTTGTTCCAAATGGGTGCCCAAGTGGAATCGTCAGTGTGCATCATTTTAATTCAAATCACAAATGAGCTCTGCTATTTTCTGTGGGAATGTGTGCTTTTTTTTTTTTTGGTTTTGTTAATGGGAATGTGCAGTTTCTGTTGCATCCATTTTTTAAAAAGCTTCTTTCTACATTTTTTTTAAAAAAGGCTACCCTAGTGCAGCAAGTGTATTTCATGCATGGATATAAGTAGAGAGCAGGGTAATAAAGCAACAAACAACAACAATAACAACCAAGTTTACAGCTTTGAAAAGTTTTGAAAAATTACATTTTTGGGCTACAAGTTCTTGAATCTCCAAGCCTCTGGCTGGGGGATTCTGGATGGTATGAAAATGACTTCCACAAGAAAATGACTTCCATAAGATCTGTTTCCAGATCTTGAGACTTTTCCCCTGTGACTGGTTCTAGAGTCTATCACTCATGAATATCACAAGAACAGATGCTTTGTGAATTCAACCTTTTCATATTCTGACATAAAATGACCTGATCCACACTGCTTTCACTAATGTGAGATCAGGGCTTAACTACCTATTAGATTTCATATACACACTCCAATGTTGTGTGATTGGCTCAGAAATAATCCATATCAAAATGCATTTGAAAAACAAACATTTGTAAATTGATACTCCCGGGAGAAAATATAGTTATCAGTGTGTGTTTTGAAAGCCTCTGTGTTTATAAATGTATACTTCAAGAGAAAATGCATTTAGAATGTGTGTTTAAGAATATATTTAATTGCAAAAAAAAACCCAAAAACAGATTCCCAAATTCAGTGCAGAAGAGTACTAGACAAGCTTATAAGTGAATACACATAAAAGAGACACAGATTAGAAATAAATGCTGTTCCTCCCTTCTAGCCCTAGTGTACCTGGTACAGCCAGTTTTAATAGCACTGGCCCCTCATTGGTTGAGTAGGGCAAAAGTAACTCACAATATACTAGTACTGGGGTGGGGGAAAGTATACCACTTGGGCCAATGTGGCCCCAAGGAACCCATTTTGCACCACCTCTCAAAAGTCCCCTGGAGGCCTGCCCCCAAGGCCACAGACCATTTTTCAATTTATTTAAAAAGAAGTACTGTAGTCGAGAAGCATCTGGGTTGCTATATTTTCTGTCTTCTCTGAGGGGGGGGGGGAGAGAGAGGGAGGGAGGGAGGGAGATCATATGTATGATCACTTTTCATTCATTTTGTATACATTTCCTTCACTTTGAAAGTTTCCTTTTAAAAAGGTGAAGATACTATTCAGGTTGAGTCTTCCTTGTCTGGAATTCCAAAATCCAAATATTCCAAAAACATAATGAATAATGCATTTTGTTGTTAGACTTGGGACCTATCTCCAAGATATCTCATTATGTACATATATGCAAATATAGGTAATCCAAAATCCCTCTCCCAAAAAAATCCAAAATCCAAAACAATTCTGGTCTGAAGCATTTTTGAAAAGGGAGACTCAATCTGTATATAACTTTTATGGTTTGACTTGTTGCCAAAAGGGTAAAGCCATACACAAAGTTAGTGGCTCTCAACCTTTGGTTCTCCAGGTGTTTTGACTTCAGCTTCCATAATTTCTGATTGTTCGCCAAGTTGGTTGGGGTTTCAGAGAGTTGAAGTCCAAAACAAATGTAGAATCAAGGATTAGGAACCACTACAAAAAGGCATGCAGAAATTCTACAGGTACACATCAGTTGGTTTCCTTCTTTACCAAAGGTGCAGCACATGGAACTGGCCCCAAACATTTTGCTGCCTGAGGCACAGTTGATAATAGCACCATACAACCAAGTCAAGGTGGATATTTCCACAATCCAACCATGTTATTTGGCAAAGAAACAAACAAACAAAAAAACCACCTTAAGCTCTTCTCCCTGTCTTTAGCTGTAAACATGCATTTAGAACCAGCTGAATAACTAATAATTTGCTTCCCTTTGATGACACCCAAAATCTGCTGTCTGAGGCATTGTCCTCATTCTACCTCAATGTAGAGCTGTCCCTGGTATGCCAAAATAAGAAGGGCACAATTCTACTTCCCCCTCCTTACATACAACACATAAAGCCATTTGTCTCAGCAGCCTTAATGGATTGATCTTTATTGTGCTTCAGAAGAGACTCTTTGTCTATATTATACATATTACAAATTTATGTGCTCCAACCCAATGCAGATGCTTTTCCTCTTGTTTGCTTTCCCCATTTATTCTGGTGGAATTTGCATTATGAAACTGCCTAGAATACTCTCTCCCCATTTTCAAATTTGCATTCTCTGACATAATTTAAAAAAATACTCTCTTCTGAGGACCAAAATGAATTCACTAGCTAGATGACTAACAAATTCCCTTTCACCACTTCCTGTCCCAAACCCCTTATCTTACAAATATACAGACAACACCACTCAAGAATACCACTCAAGCAAACTGCCATTACTTTTTATTTGTCTTGACAAGAGGCAACGCTGGAAGGGAGGGGTAGAATGTAAGTGGGAGAAAAAGGGGAGGGGAGGCCTGCCAAACTTCACAATCCACAAATACAGAACATTGCTTTTATTGCAAAATGCTTGTGGTTTTTAGACTGTTGCTAGGAAACCTGCAAAAGAATTAATCAGGGAAACATAAATGCTGCAAAATCAAGCACCAAGCAGCTGACTGAATTTTGCCAGGAGATAAAAAAAACATGACTCCTTTTTTCCCTAACCAACAAATATATGAAAAGCAGGGGGAAAGGGTTTCTTGTTATGAAGCCAAACATTAAAAACAACATCAGTAAACTATGCTGTATAGTTTGAAAGTGTCAGTGCCCAAGTGCAGTACATTTAAGCCAGCCACCAAGTAGACAATTAAGTTTAACTTGTTATTGCTGGTGCAACAGATACCAATTTAGAGCAAGTTGAAGCCTTCAGATTTTAAGGATATGTCTTTGGTGCTCCATGGAAGTGACCAAACAGTGACAGGATAGGAGGAAGTCTCTGCTGGAAGTTCAGTTTGGTTGCAGATATCATCATTTCATCATCATCATTATCATCATCATCTAGATCAGGGGTAGGCAACCTTTCCCCTTTAAGGGCCGAGGGACTTCAGCTCCCAGAATCCCAGGAGCTATTGGCCAACATGGGACTATTGGCCAACATGGCTGAGGCTTCTGGGAGCTGAAGTCCTTCGGCCCTGAAAGGGGAAAGGTTGCCTACCCCTGATCTAGATCATACAGTGCTAAGCACATGATTTCCTTAATTATAAATATGCCAAATAATCCTTTCCTTAAGTATAAATATGCCAGTTATCATTCCACAAGAAACCATAAGATTATGGTGGGCAATTTATAGCAAACACATAATAATAATAATAATAATAATAATAATAATAATAATAATAATAAAAACATTTTCAGAGATTGTGTGTTGCCTTCCTCTGTCAGGTTAATATCTCCATTGGTGCTGATATTCAGAGTCTACTTTTCCACTGGATGAATAAAGTTTCTGGGACTCTTTCCAAACTAATGCTGTACCTAATGATACTGAGAGAAAGAAGTGAAACAACATTTTAATGCAGAATCCCTTTGTTGCACCGGCACAAAAGAGTCCGCACGCCATCTTTTTAGTTAAGAAAATAGCCACAACTTTATTTATCTATACAGAGTTAGAAACAATATCTTTCCAATAATACATTATTAACTTGACTATAACTTCGTTCTTGACACATGTGTCTGTGCACGTGACTTAACACCTGATGTAATCATCGACTTTAACCAAGTCAATCTATCAGGGACAAGACACGCCCTCATAAGAATATGTCAAGAAGGTTCTCTCAGAAATTGTTAAACATGTCAACAAATCATCCCCTCCCCATACCAAATTTGATGTCAGCAGCAAATGTATGATGTAAACAAATTATGACATCATCATTAAGATTGTTGACGTAAGAGAACTTTTTAAGCTGTGGATGTAAACCCTTCATCCCCATTAACTAATCAAGTATTGTTAATTCAAATATCCGAATTACCCCCCCGGGGGGGTCCCTGCCTGCCCCAGCCTATAATATAATAATAATAATAATAATAATAATAATAATAATAATAAAATTTTTATTTATAGCCTGTCCCTCTGCACGGCAATCGAGGCGGGTTACAACATTTAAAACAAACCAAGTTAAAAACATTCCCTCTTCCCATAATCCACCCTCCCACCCCTTAAAACGGAATTAAACCAAGAAAAATTAAAACATAACAATACAATTAAGACAATAAGCAAACAGCAAAGGATCAGTTGTGCCAACAAGGTAAAGATAAAGACTCATCTCTCTATAGCAGCTGTTATTCTGGGAAGGCCGGTTGGAAGAGATCCGTCTCTACTGCTTTTTTGAAAGCAGCAAGAGTAGTAGTGAGACAGACCTCGTCCGGCAGGCCATTCCAGAGTCTGGGAGCGGTAGCAGAGAAGGTCCTCTGAGAGGTCTGAGACAGCCTAGTTTTTATTGGCTGTAACAGATTCCTGCCAGAGGACCGCAGGGCACAGGGGGGATAATATGGGGAGAGGTGGTCCCTGAGATAAGATGGACCCAAGCCATGTAGGGCTTTAAAGGTCAAAACCAACACCTTGTACTGTGCCTGGAAGCTATGAATGAATTTGCACAATAGTTGACCAAAATAACCTGTCCCAAGTTGTGACAAAATCAGCAATAAATTCACAAAACCACACATGTGTGCATTAATAACAGCAATAACAGCACCAATTATCACTATAATGTAAACCCACACTACATCATTCTCAGGGAGGGCGAAAAACCCAAGTTACAATAACTATGGGAAAAATCCCTCCCGGCCCCCAAAGGCGACCAGCCGAAGCCTGAGAGTAAGAAACCACCTGCTAGATTGAGGGTGGGTGGATTGGGTCACTCAGCTGTCTGAGCTAAATAGTCCCCCAAATCCTGCCCGAAATCTCGTGAGACTGACCAGTCTTGCAAGATTATGCAGGCTGTTGGGGGATCTCACGAGATCCCCCTGATTGGCAGGAAGGCGCAGGAAGGACGGGACTTCCTGCCCTCCCAGCCAATCACAGTGTCAGCCTCTCAAAATGGCTGGCACAACAGAGAGCCCCTCCCGATGAGTCAGGGCGGTCTTTCTTGCCCTTAAAGGGGGAAGCCAATGCAGTTCTGGAGAATATACCATCTCATTTTCAATGCTCCCTCCATTTCTGAAAAAAAAATTCAGACCAGAAGGCTGGGGATGGTGTGGTGGGAGGGGGAGGAAGAGGCACATGCCTGTTCCTCTTCTTCCTCCCCCCCCCCACCCAGGCCTTCAGCTTTCTCAGGAGAGGCAGCTGAAGGCCTGGGAGGGCAAGGGGAAGAAGTCCCATGCAAGAAGTCCTGCCCCCAGAGGGCGGAAGTCCAACCCCCAGCACCGGGTAACACTCGGCCCCCACAAGGTTAACTAATACTAGCTTAGAGTGATACTTTTTTAGCAAAACTTTCTGGAATCAAGAACTACAATATAGAACTAGAACCACTGCAATCAATATAGTATCTTCAAGCCCAATGCAGCCATCCTATGCAGAAATATACTATAACATATGGCATGAAAAGTCAGAAAGAGATATCTTGCCTCACATAATAAGACACTATAGGAATACAAGCACTGTCAAAATTATATCCCCTCCATCTTGTCATTAGTATGGATTATGTATATTAATTCACAAAAAAATGTGAGTAAATTTTAGGGGCACATAGACAAATCTTTTCCTTTCCTTCCTTTTCTTTTCCAACTTACAGCAACCCTAAAATGAACCTATCTCAGGGTTTTCTTGGCAATATTTCTTTAGAGGAGCTTTGCCATTGCCTTGCCCTGAGGCCGAGAACATATGACTTGCCCAAGGTCACCCAGTGGCTTTCATGTCCAAGCTGGTAATCGAATTCTCATTTCCAGAGTTGTAGGCCTACACTCAAACCAATTATAAATGGTAGTTATTGTGACTTTGCTTCAGATCTGATTCAGTCTTGCAGGTCCACATATAGCACATATCCCCTCATACAAATGAGGCACTTTAGGTAAATGTGGGGATACCTTTTTTTAAAAGCACCTCCATATAAAAATATACATGTACAACTAAAACTTGCCTGTAAGTGAAAGGCTATGGTCTCCCCCTTTTTTTCCCCCTCCAGAAAGCACAAAAATATGAGTGATGGAAGAGAATTTTATTTGGTTCATTTTTATAAGCATTTCCCAAAATTTGCAAATATCTTCATAAATTCAACAGAAAGAACATGAAACTGAAAAAATGAATTTAGGAGAAGAAAACATGGACAGATTTATCCATATCTAGAACATATTCTAACATTCAATATAATTATACAGAGAGGAAAAGGTTAATTAAAGAATGCCATTATGTTATTTTTTCCCATAAAACGTTTTATTTACAGTTACATATAACATTTGACTTTAACAACTCTAAATAAAAAATTAAAAGACAAAAGGAAGCCCCTGTTCCAAGCTTGAGAGAAGGAAACAGCTGAATAAATTTTGGAAAACTCCATTTCTCACCCATGATTCCCTGAAAAAAAAAATATTAAAGATAAAACACACACATAGAAAAGATATTGGGGGGGAGGGAATTCATTTATCTATTCACTTCCTTTGGTAAATATGCCGGAAGAAGACAGTTAAATTTTCACTTTAAATCAATTTAGACTGAGTGTCTGTATTTGAAATTATTACTGTATTTGAAATCTTCCTTAACTGTCAGAAAAATCAGAACCTAATTTAATAACAGCCAATACAGTTCTAATCTGGGTGGGGGGTGGGGGATATGTGTTAATGTTTTAAATCCAAAATTGGCTTATCTACCTATAATTGTGTTGCTTTTAAAAAAATCATATAGTATTCATGGTGTAGTAGATTGAGCATAGGACTCAGACTCAAGATCAGGATCCAGTTCCCCATTGGACCATGGAAAGCTTCTGTGTGACCTTGCATGAATCACACACCCTCGGCCTCAGAAAACCTTATGATATTTTCATTTTAGGATTGTCATAAGTTGGAAACGACTTGAAGACACATAGCAACAAATTCTATTTTAGCCCCAAAATCCACTTAGTGACATTTTGGAAATTAAATATTATTATATACAAAATATTCCCTAATTTTATGAATCTTGACACACTTTGGTCCGACCACACTTGAACCTTTCCCTCTTTCTACTCCATCCTCCCTTTTCCTCATCTGATCTATTTTTCTTATCTCTCAAATTCTTCTTCACCGACACTAATTATTCTATAGTCCATGTATCTCTCTGGGGTCCTGAGTTTTTCAGTCCAGTTTTCCTAAAGTAAAAAGATTGGTGAAAAAGGAAGAATGGAAGACAAAGACAATTTTTTGGACAAAAAACATTTTCTGGAAAATGCGAAGAGAAAAATTACTTTACATTCTGGCTTAAGTTTGTTCCCTTGAACAATTTAATCCAACCTAATGCATTGGGTTCTGATCTCTGGGTCTACATTGTGCTGTATATTATGCATGCTGTATTTTCTATTAAATAGAGTCCCATTTGGAATAAGGCTGGAGGAGTGAAGGACTGAACATTAAGAACATGGTAATATAAGATTATATTTGTAATGTTTAGTGGATTCAGACCTGAGCAATCAAGGGGCTATGCAGACGGGCGGCTCTGGGCCGCCCCTGCTAGCTGCAGATTGGGGCTGTGGCAACCCCATGCCACAGCCCCAACCCTTCCTTTTGCCACCCCTAAAAGAGCAGCAAAATGCTGCTCCTTTTAGGGGTGGCAAAAGGCCGCCCTAAGAGCTGGCACCGCGGCTCTTCCGTATCCTTTTGGCACATGTGTGTCTGCACAATGCACTGGGAGGACATCCTGATGCTGCATGCCATGCAAACAGGTGTGGGGCATCAGGACGGCATCAGGGTGGGGTTGGGTGGCCAGCTTGTGACTGCTCCACCCGAACTCCACCCCCAGGCTGGCCCTTTGGGCCGGTCTGCAACGCCCCCAAGTTAGCATGATAGTATTCAAATACTACAGTTTTATTTTTTATTATAGGACAAAAGCTCACCACAGACTTGGCAGTGTCAAATATGAGGGCCTTTACAGACTGCCAGAAGAATGCAGCTTGAGGCCACTTTAACTGTCCTGGCTCAGTGCTAAGGAATCATGGGAAATGTAGTTTATTGTAGCACCAGAGCTCTCTGACAGAGAAGGATCAATGTCCCAGAAAAAAACTACAATTCCCATGATTCCCTAGCACTGAGCCAGGACAGTTAAAGTGGCCCCAAGTTTCATTATTTCTGGCAGTCTGAGGGGGGTTGCAGACTGCCAGAAATAGTGCAAATTGAGTCCACTTTAAGGGTTAGGGTTAGTGCTAGGGAATCATGGGAATTGTTTTTTTTTCTGAGACATTGAGCCTTCTCTGTCAGAGAGCTCTGGTGCCACAATAAAATACAGTTCCCATGATTCCCTAACCCTAACCCTAATCCTAAAAGTGGACTCAATTTGCACTATTTCTGGCAGTCTGCAACCCCTCTATGTCTTCCCCAAATGGATTATCCCTCTTCCCAAACTCTCCTTCCAAGTTCACGGTCCCTAGCTTTGAACAGATCAAAGGGTCCTTTGAAGATTCCTCTTTTCTTCCATTTTCCCATCTTCATTATCATATCATCTCATCCATAGACATGGATATGACAGTATTAGAAAACAAAAATAGGCCAGGACTCATGGATCATAGGTTACCTAAATGCCTCTAGATGAAGGGGAAAAGCATGCAGAACTATAGAGTCCTGTAGCATGAGACACAGCTGGAGGCAGAAGAGCAACTGGACTGATTTGACAGCTCCTCTGTTAATGACTACCCAAATGTGTGCATATTTCTGTCACTAAAACTGCCCCAAAGTCAAATTACTTGTTTTCAACTTTCTAAAGCTACATATCATCTTTGAATGAACAGTATGGTATTTGGCATGAAGAGATCCTGAAACACAAAGGTTCAGGATAGGGAAGAACCCAGTTTTCTTTCAGTGAGTAAAGAGCTGTGATATTTCTCTACCCTATGAGTCAGGAGCCAGTGACTCTGTGTCCTGGAAAGCGGCAGAAGGATTGATAGCCAATGCTAAGGAAAGTACCAAACCAAGTCCTAGTTACTAATCTGAAGGGTCAGCCACCAAAGGGTCAAACATGGTCTGAATGTCTAGGGTTCCAGAGAAGCAGAAAGACTAGACAGTCCAAAGGTCCAGGGTTCCAGAAATCCAAGAGTACTCAATGGTCCAAGGGTCAAGGGTTCCGGTAGTCCAGGATAAATCAGCATTCCAAGAGTCAAGGGTTCAGACCAAAGATAGGGAAAGACAGAGGCTTTCTCCAGGAAGCTCAAATAACCTCTGGCACCGAGGCAGCACTTCCACACCTGCTTAAATCCCCAAGCTGTTGGAGCTCAGCTGGGGCTGATCACCTTGATTACCTCAGCATTTTTCATAAATCCTCCTCGAGCACCAAAGGGACACCCTTTCTGCTCGACGCTGGCTTAAGGTAGGCCCTATTTCAGGCCCTCCGAGTTCTCTTCCAGGCAGGGCATGACATCACTCCCCTTCCCATTAACCTTCCTTTCACCTGAAGGAGGCCTTGAGGAACACAGCCTCAATGGCGATGCCTGAGATGTCCGCCTCAATGACAAATGGCATCTGCGGATCCAGGTGCTGGAGGATGGGGGCCAACATGAAGTGTGCCTTCAAGGCCTCGAAAGACTGCTGCACGACCATTGTCCACTGAAAGCGAACTTTCCCCCACAACAGCTGGGAGAGAGGGGCTACTAGGATTGCATAGTCCTCAATGAACTTTTGGTAAAAGATTGCAAACCCTAGAAACCACTGGACATTCTTTTTACTGTGAGGAGGCTGCCAAGACAGTACCACCTCTACCTTGGAAGTGTCCATGGCCACACTGTGGGCCGAGATCCGGTAGCCCAAGAAGTCCATCTCTCGGAGGTCAAAGGTGCACTTCTCGAGCTTAGCATAGAGCCAGTGCTCCTGTAGCCTCTGGAGCACAGTGTAGATGTGGGTATCATAGGCTGCGTGGCTAGGGGAATAAATTAAAAAATCATCTAAATAAATGATAACAAAGTGGTCCAAATAGTCCCTGAACACATCATTTACAAAATGTTGGAAGATGGCTGGAGCATTGCACAGTCCAAAGGGCATGACGGTGTACTCATAATGCCCGTACCGCATCTGGAACACCATCTTCCATTCATCTCCAGCCCGAATTCTCCTAAAGTTGTAGGCTCCTCGAAGATCCAGCTTGGTAAAAACCTTAGCGTGGCAGAACCACTCTAGCAGCTCTGGGATCAACGGCAACGGGTACCAGTTCCAGATAGTGATCCAGTTGAGTCCCCAGTAGTCATTGCAAAGACACAGCTCCTTGCACTTATTGTGCACAAACAAGATGGGTGCGCCTGAAGGCGACTTGGAGGGATGGATGAACATGTAGATATATGTGTATAGAATTTTCCTCATGGGAACAACATCTAGAGAAACAAAGAGAACTCAGCCCAGATGGCCAAGAAGCCATAACAATTATAGTTTCAGCTGGGAAAAAAGATAGTCACTGCAACACCCATCATCCACACACTGACAGAACATGGACATAAATACATCACCCTTTGCTCTGAATCTTCCTGGAAGATCTGGAGCCCTCCACTCTGATGCCAAGAGGCTGCTTGAAATGCATCTGCCCCTGTGATCGAGGGTGGGTACCTCTTTTTGCCCACAGAGCAAAGCAATCTGCAGGGGTGGCAGATAAGCTGGGTGGTTCAATGAGGCACATGTGAGATCAGCTGCCCAACACTGGAATATAGGGCCTTTGCAACGGGGGAAAGTCAGGGCACCTCCGGAGCCAGGATACTCCAGGCTTCCTAGTGCCAGTGAAGACAGGACCTAGGAAGCCCAGGGTACCTTACTCCTGCTCTGCACTATCTTTATTGAATTAGTAAAATATTTTGGAGGGTTTTTAGAAGCAAGAAGTGTTGCCAGGTTTTCAAAATAGCAATAAAGGGACAGCTGAAATTCATGAAATTTAGTGTTGTCAATAAGGAATTAGCTGTTAACAGGTTTGGATTCTGTTTAAATACTATAAAGTATTGATTTTAGTCCACTTAACCTTATATTTCTTTGCAAATTAACATACTGTCTGTGATGTAGTGACCCAAGTGTTGGATTAGGACCCTTGGGGATCAGGGTTGGAAACTAAACTTGGCCATGGAAAACCACTAGCTGACCTTCAGCAAATCACATTCTCTCAGCCTCAGAGGTAGGCAAAAGCAAATTCACTCTGAACAAATTTTGTGAATAAAATCCTTGCCAAGGTTTGTTTTATGGTCAGAAATAAATTGAAGACACACAATAGTGACATCCATATTCATAAATGTCATGATGCATATTTCTGTCCTACATACACCCCAAAATATGAGATATTTTTGGAATCTTATTTAGTCCAACCATCAAATAGAGACATCCCTTAAAATAGGAGACACCTGCCAATCTTATAAGGAAGAAATCATCTGGCTCTCAAATAAGGGACATTCCTTATAATAAGGGACAGCCCTACCACTAATTCAGGACCCAACATATAGTACAGGCAGATTCTCTAAGGATCTCTGACAACATAAATTACAAAGAATCACAATTTCTTGGAAATTCTGTTCTGCTGAATAAATACATAGTTTGGGCTTCCATGTAATTAAATCCTTATTCCCAGGTCACTTTAGAAACAATCTGTATTATTCACCTCCAACCTGCTCTTTAGCTGCTCTTGAATTGTGGGTATACATGTATGTGTGTGTCCATGTAGAAACCTTCTTTTACTGCATACATTATACAATTGTACAATTCATTATACAATTCAGTTTATTTCTAGAAAACTGCTGACTAGCCACACTGAATATGGCTAAATGGCTTGTCACCACTTTTATCATTGCAGAAGTCTAGGAGAGGGGGGCAGGGCAATGAAGACAAGCAGAAGATCTGGTGGGCTGGACATAGTACTATCATAATGAGTTACATGGCATAGCAGGTCCTCCTCTATCCACTGTCTTCATCATTTGGAACATAGCCTTTGGTATGTTCTATGATTATTCCACAAATTCATCAAACTTTTTCAATAAGAATTACACTTTTAAAATACTGGTTCTGTCACAACAGTTCATTATTCATGGCATATTGCATCTCTGATCTTACCAGGGTTTTGCATAGAAATGACATTTCAGGCACATACAAGTAAGTGTGGATATATTTATCTGTCAGTTGGAGAGAAAGAGAGAGAGAGAGAACCATGAGATTTAATTTGTTGAGAACTCTGTCCAGGCCTGACAGTATTAGGTCATGGAAATCTCTTAGTATATTCAGAACAATTGCACACCTTTTAATTTTTCACTAGACTACATTAGCATTAGCTACAAGAGTAGCTCTGATTACAAATTTAAATTTCTAATACATTGTTCCAGTTCTTCTCCAAGCTAAAGTACATGCTGTGTTAAATATCAGCCTCAAATTCCTTCTTACTCAAAAGTGCATAAGCCCTGTCCATATTGGGACAACCGTATATAGGAAGGAGAGATTTAAATTATTCCCTTATTGTTATTCCCCCCTCTAAAGTCATTCTATGCACACACATGCACACACACATACATGGGGGGGGGGGAATAAATCTCCATTGGCAGCAATGGCAACTTTTAAAAAGGCTGTGAAAGAGGCATTAAATAGGAAAAAACAGTCTCACAATAGACTTTTTCAGGATCCGGCATTTCATATTTTTAAGAGGAGTCAGGGGAGTTCTCCTGTGATAATCCCCAATACATTGAAGCTATCAATGGACCCACTTCTCCTATAATCACATCACTCATAGTGTTATTCAAGCATCAGAGGAGGAACAAATCCCATCTGTTCTTTATTTTGGATGGACAAATCCACACCTTACTATCCTATACAAGGGGTAATCTTCCTATAATTTTAGAACAATGAACCTGGAACAGGTGAAGGACAGTTTTTAGAGGTGGTTTAAGATGAGAGTTCAGTGGATCCCAGCCCTAGCTTAGCCCTCATATTCTTAAGCAAATTATTATTGTTTTTGTTGTTGCCTTGTCTCCCATGAAATGGGAGTCTAGGTAACTGGCCTACCCCACCAGTTTTATGAATAGGCATAAATCTCATGACAAACATGTTGTGACGGTACCCAAAATAATTTTACCTGAGCCTATTGGGAAGGGCAAGATTATGCTCCTCCTTTCCTTTCTCCCCACTGATGTAATTGAGAAAAACAAATATGATATAATAGGCATCACTGAAACCTGGTGGGATGAGTCTCATGATTGGAATGTAGAAATACAGGGGTATAACCTCTTCAAGAGAAACAGGCCAAACACTAAAGGAGGAGGAATAGTATTATATGTCAGGGATATTTACACCAGTGAAGAAATCCAGGACATCAATCCTGGAAGCCAGGTGGAGAGCATCTGGATAAAAATTAAAGGGGAGGGAAACAACAGGGATGTTATTGTGGGGGTCTACTACAGACCCCCAACTCAGGCAGAGGAATTGGATGATGCCTTTCTAGAACAGATGACCACACACTAAAAAAGGAGAAATATAGTAGTGATGGGTGACTTCAACTATCCTGATATTTGCTGGAAGTCAAACTCAGCAAAATTCTCAAGGTCTAGCAAATTTCTCACTTGCCTTAAAGACAATTTCATTGTCCAAAAGGTGGAAGAGGCAACAAGGGAGTCAGCTATTTTGGATCTGATCCTAACTAATAGGGAAGACCTAGTTAATGGGGTTCAAGTGGTTGGATCCTTAGGCGGGAGTGATCACGTTCTCCTGGAATTTATTATACAGTGGAAAGGAGAAGCCAGGCATAGTCAGACACGCATTCTAGACTTTAGGAAAGCTGATTTTAGTAAACTTAGAGAAATACTGGGGGTGATCCCATGGACAGGAATATTAAAAGAGAAGGGAGTTCAAGACGAATGGGAGTTTCTCAAAAGGGAGATACTGAAGGCACAATTTCAAACAGTTCCAATGAGGAAGAAAAATGGGAGGTGCCTCAAAAAACCAAGATGGATGACTAGGGAACTTTCAACTGAACTAAGTCTTAAACGGAACATGTATAAAAAATGGAAAAATGGGGAAATCACCAAAGAAGAATTCAAACAAATAGCTAGCACGTGTAGGGGTAAAGTCAGAAAAGCTAAAGTGCAGAATGAACTCAGGCATGCTAGAGAGGTTAAGAACAATAAAAAGGGCTTTTGGGGGTATGTCCACAACAATAGGAAGAAGAAGGAAATAGTAGGGCCACTGTGTGGAGAAGATGGCAAAAAGTTAACAGGGGACAGAGAAAAGGCAGAATTACTCAACACCTTCTTTGCTTCAGTCTTCTCAAAAAAGGCAAAGGGTGCTCAACCTAAGGCTAATGGAGCAGAGGACAGAATAGGAGAATTTCAGCACAGAATAACTAAAGAGATAGTACAGGAATACCTGGTTAATCTAAATGAATATAAGTTTCCAGGACCAGATGAATGACATCCATGGGTACTAAAAGAACTGGCAAATGTAATATCGGAACCATTGGCAATAATCTTTGAGAACTCCTGGAGAACAGGAGAAGTCCTAGAAGACTGGAGGAGGGCAAACATTGTCCCTATCTTCAAAAAGGGAAAAAAAGAGGATCCCAACAATTATCATCCAGTTAGTCTGACATCAATACCAGGAAAAATTCTGGAGCAGATCATTAAACAGAGAGTCTATGAACACCTGGAAGATAATTCCATAATCACAAAAAGTCAACATGGGTTTCAGAGAGACAAGTCATGCCAGACAAATCTGATATATTTTTTTTTCATAAAATTACCAGCTTGGTAGATGAAGGGAATGCTGTGGATATATTATATCTTGATTTCAGTAAGGCCTTTGACATGGTTCCCCATGACATTCTTGCAAATAAGCTGGTAAAATGTGGACTAGACAAAGTAACTGTTACATGGATTTGTAATTGGTTGACTGGCCAAACCCAAAGGATGCTCAACAATGGCTCCTTTTCAACCTGGAAAGAAGTGACCAGTGGGGTGCCACAGGGCTCTGTCCTGGGCCCAGTGTTATTCAACATCTTCATCAATGACTTGGATGACAATATTGGGGGCATTAGTTATCAAATTTGCTGACAACACCAAACTAGGAGGAGTAGCTAATACCCCAGAAGACAGGATCAAAATTCAAAATGACTTGAACAGACTAGAAAGCTGGGCCAAAGCTAACAAAATGAAATTCAACACGGAGAAATGTAAAGTACTGCACTTAGGGCGGAAAAACGAAAAGCACAGATATACGATGGGGGACACCTGGCTGAATGAGACTATGTGTGAAAGGGATCTAGGATTCCAGGTGGACCACAAGTTGAAAATGAGTCAACAGTGCAATTCAGCAGCCAAAAAGGCCAATGCAATCTTAGGCTGCAGCAAAAGAAGTATAGTGTCTAGATCAAGAGAAGTAATAGTGCCACTCTATTCTGCTTTGGTCAGGCCTCACCTGGAATACTGTGTCGATTTCTAGGCACCACAACTCAAAAGGATGTGGAGAAACTGGAGCGTGTCCAAAGGAGGGCAACTAAAATGGTGAAGGGTCTGGAAACCAAGCCCTATGAGGAACGACTTAGGGAGCTGGGGATGTTCAGCCTTGAGAAGAGAAGGTTAAGAGGTGATATGATAGCCTTGTTTAAATATTTGAAGGGATGTCATATTGAGGAGGGAACAAGCTTGTTTTCTGCTGCTCCAGAGACTAGGACCCGGAACAATGGGTGCAAGCTCCAGGAAAAGAGATTCCACCTCAACATTCAGAGGAACTTCCTGACAGTAAGGGCTGTTCAGCAGTGGAACACACTCCCTCAGAGTGTGGTGGAGTCTCCTTCCTTGGAAGTGTTTAAGCAGAGGCTGGATGGCCATCTGTCAGGGATGTTTTAATTGAGAGTTCCTGCATGGCAGAGGTTGGACTGGATGGCCCTTGTGGTCTCTTCCAACTCTATGATTCTATGACTCTAAGAGTGCAAACTACTTTTGCACTTTCAACTCAGTTTGCAGCAACTGAAATAAGCAGAAGACAAAGGGAAAAGTGGGATGAAGAGAGGGAGTGGGTAATGACCAATTTTTAGAGTTGGTTTAAGGTAGGGGTTCAGTGGATCCCAGCCTTAACTTTGTACTCATATTCTTGGGCAAATTGTTGCTTTTGTTTTTGTTGCTTTGCCCTGCATAAAATGGGGCTCTAGGGAACTGACCCACCCCACCAGTTTTATGAATAGGCATGCATCTCATGACAGCTATTTTGTGATGGTACCCACAATACTCTCCCAATTAGTTTCCATTTGCATTGCTGGAGGAAGAGGTTGCAATATCAACAATCTACCAATAAATTGTTCAGTATCATTTCTCTTTATTGCTTGACACTTTGAAATAAATAAATAGCACTATGACCCCACTTTGTCATGGCTATATTCTGTGGAGTCCCGGATTTGTTGTTTGGTGAGGCTAGAGTTTTCTGGTTAAAAATTCTAAATGCTCTCTCTTAAAAACAACCAGATACCATAGGTAAAGTGGAATGATAGTGATATGATTATGTAGTGTAAAAGAGGCCTCAGAGAGGTGGATTAAGATAAGGCTTCAGTGTATCCTAACTCTAGCTTTGCCCTCATATTCTGGGAAAAGTTGTTATTGTTGTTGTTGCTGCTGCTGCTGCTGCTGCTGCTACTGCTGCTACTGCTTTGCCTTGCATGAAATGGGGATCTAGGCAACTTGACCACCCTTCTAGTTTTATGAATAGGCATGCATCTCATGGCAGCTATATTGTAATGGTACCAATAGTAGTCTCCCAAATTGGAGGAAGAGTGAAAGCAACTTTTAAAATCAGCTTAAAAAGTGGGATAGCAGGGGATTAATCAGGACTGTTCCTGTCAAACTGAGGCAATTGGAGAGTATGCATGAGGCTTCTCTGATTGTACTTCACAGGAGGAAGAGGAAGCTAATACTAGTGCCCGAACAGATTGGGACTTTACAGTAACCAAGGAGTAGGTTGAACAATACAGTTTCTCACACTGTATTACAAGCAAGAGCGTTAGCACAAATACTCACACATCAGTCTGTATCCTATTGTTACTCTTGACTTGAACAGATCCTTTAAATTAATGGAACATACCTACGTGTCAACTTATAATTCAACAATTTACAATTAATTCTCTTGTTGAGACTATCTAATAGGATTAAGATAGCCATCTGCCTGGCACTGGTGCAGTAGCTACCACTTCTCTTAATACCTAGACAGTGGTAGGGTACATGGGTACAAGCTGGAACTAAGGGGGGTTGCAGACTGCCAAAAATAGTGTGAATTCAGTCCACTTTTAGGGTTAGGGTTAGTGCTAGGAAATCATGGGAATTGTTATTTTTCTGAGACATTGAGCCTTCTTTGTCAGAGAACTCTAGTGCCACAATAAAATTCAGTTCCCATGATTCCCTAACCTCAACCCTAACCCTAAAAGTGGACTGAATTCACACTATTTTTGGCAGTCTGCAACCCCCCTAGGATAGCTGTTAGAGCTTATAGTAGTAGTGGAGCTTATGCTGTATCTAATTACTCCAACCCTTCCTGGTATCAATCTGCCATGCACCAATACTGGGTTCATGCACACCAAAGTAGTAAACTAGGGTTACCAGTGTCAGAACTATTTATTTGTTTACTATCCAGGAAGTAACCCAGAAATCTAAAAGCAAAAATCAGAGCTACAGTTCCTAGGATTCCATAAGATATTGCTGTGGCAGTTAAACTGGAATCACAGTGCTATCATTGTGAAATGTGGAGAGGCCGTGTCTCAGCTTTTCTGCATTTTTACCTGGAGACTCAAGGCCTAAGCAGACTGTCAGAAATAGTGCACATTAAATTGAGGCACTGCCCTGGCTTAGTGCTAGGGAATCATGGGAACTGTATTTTTTTTCTGGGACATTGAGCCTTCTCTGTCAGAGAGCTCTGGTGCTAGTGAATCATGGGAACTGTAATTTATTGTGGCACCAGAGCTCTCTGACAGAGAAGTCTCAATGTCTCAGAAAAAAATACAATTCCCATGATTCCCTAGCACTGAGCCAGGGCAGTGACTCAATTTAATGTGCACTATTTCTGGCAGTCTGCAAAGGCCCTTAGAGTTGGCTTGTTTAGTATGGGCCTGAATACACAGGCCAAAAGGCCCATGCTTCCACTGGCCACATGTTATCCTGTCCGGACAATGCAGGACATTAGACCTGGGCCAGGTTTAGGTAGACCAGATGCCAAATACCTGCCCAAAGTTTCTTTAACCTAATACTTTAACCCAGTTTAAAAAGACCAGCTGTTTTCTGGATAGCCACGTGCACCCTGTACCTGCCTCCCCTGTTATGTCTGCTGAGAAGATACCCATCACAGTCTGTGAAGTCAGATGGAGATCTTGACCAGGTACCTTGTTTGTGCCCTTATGGTCTATGATTGGAATCTTCTCAGCAGATGTGACAGCAGAGGCAGGTACAGGGGACACAGTGGTAGTGGATTTGTGGAGTGGCAACAGGCGGGCATGTAAACACCCACCCGTCACTGCACTGGCCTTAAGACTGACCCAGGGCAGAACTGGGACAAGATAGCATGGGTTTGGCTCATGCTATCCTGCCTGTCTAATTAGGGCCTAATTGATCTGACCTTGTTTTGAGACAGGAGCCCTGCCATGCAGGAAAGGGGAAGTGCTTTTCTAAGACTGCTGGAAGACCATCAATATAGCATTAAATCCAGGCTTAGCATCATGTATAAACTGGACTATTTTAGCTATCTTGATATGAATTAATGGGATGACTTGCACACAAATGTGAAAGGCTAATTTCATTATCTTAATATCAATTTGCTTCAGCAATTTAGGAGTTATTTGGGAAATGAGTGGAGTAAAGAAGTTTTTAATACCTTCTTAAGCCTACATTTCTATAGTGTTGTTTTTTTTTGTTTTTTTGTTTTTTTTGTTTTAAAAAGACTATAAAACACATTAGCATGTGGAATACATCAAACCCATAAATGCACATTACATTTTAAAGCTTGGAACAAAGGCAGATCAAACTGAAAAAGATACCAAGGTCAAAAGCCAATATAATCCAAATATGATAGTAGAACAAAGATACTTTTTACTTTTATGTTTTCAGTTTGGTTTTTTAAAAACTTTTTGAAGAGCTTCTGACAAAGGATCACAATCTGAAAAAAATATTATTTCTGGAAAACAACTGACATGTATAGTGTTGAGATATTTTTAAAAAGTTTGAAACCAATTAGCATACCACCTAGACTTGAAAGAGTACTTATTCCCAATCTCTAGTTTAATGTTGTCACAATTATTAATTGGTGAGATATGTTTTGTTTTCTAGATTTTAGAAATTCAGAACTGCGTAAAGCATAAGTACGGATCTAGCAACCTCACTCACTGCCTTGTATGCCAGGCTGTCTTATCAGTTTCTGTGCCAGAGTGGTCAATACACCTCCATGTGTTTGGAGACTCCCATCTGCTATAGCATCCCATTAGAGCTCAGTATATTATGGGGATATGGATTTCAGCCTGACACTATCAGTGGCAACATCCAAGAATGCCATCCAATTAAGTTCACAAAGTTTGGACTGGAAATGTATGTTTGTGAATACAGTTTAGCTAACATATACAAACTTTTTTTCACATATTGCAGTAAAGAAAATTGGATATAGAAAGCTTAGGGACCATAGTTTGGATAGTCCAAAAATATAAATTTTGTTCTGGGTGGTTATTAATTAATTAATCAATTAATTACAAAATTTCAATCCTGTCTTTCCATTGAAGTTTGTATTCTGCTCAAGGAGGCTAATAACAATGTTACCAATATAATAAAATACAGTAAAAAAGAAAAAAAAAGTCAATCATATAAACATGAAAACAAAAAAGTAAAATCAATAAAATCTTTGATGGCAAATGACTAAAACCAACAGCAGCTTATTTAGAAGTCCATTTATGGGCCACATGGCTGTCTAAATAAAAATGTCTTTGCCTGCCAGCAGAAGGTCAAAAGAGATGGTGTTCAGTAGGAGTCCCTTGGCAAATTGTTCTAATGTCTGGGAGCAACATAAAAGGTCTTCTTTCAGAGTATACAAAAAATCCAAAAATGTGGGTAGGACAGAAAGCATTCCCTCTCCGAAACATTTAGGAATCTTGGTAGACTCATACTAATATGAAATAGGAGTGGAGACTTTCCAAACTTTGTGTTTTCTTTTCTCTACAAAAAAGAAACATTTATTAACCATCCGTAATATCCCTTGGAATATGATAAAAGTATATGTTGTAAAATATGTACAAAGGAAGTATGCATAAAAGTGAATAAAGTTTCTTTTTTATTTATTTCACTATCAATTTTTGTTCATTTTCAGGTTGGCTATAAACCAGTTTCTATAATCAGCATTCAACCAACTTGTGGAGAAGAAATCACATTGATGCTAGGGAAGCATTCATTTGGTGCTTAATGTTTATTCTGAACTGCTATAGCTTTACCTGGAAGTTCACAAGTCATGGGTTTCAATAGCAATGTTGATGTTACTCAGAGGTGAAAGCTGCTATAACAAACAAAATTGTGAAAGAGTAGCTCCAGTCTATGTGAGGTCTGAACAGTAAAGCCCAATCTGAGAGCACTGTTGTGTTGCAAACTTTCAAGTCAGCCTAAAGTGCCAATTTGGGTTTTCTAAATGGTGTTATTGCTAAAAGCTAAAGGATGATACTGTGGATGAAGTGTAATGATGAAATTAGATGAAAGTAGATGACCTGGATTCTTATTTCTGGTTCAAACACAAAACATGGGGAATTTCAGCTGCTTGGATCCTCATGTTGCTGGATTGCAGCCTTTTATAATATTTTGCATCATTACCAGGTTTGAAAGAGTCTTCATTGCTACATTAGAAATGGAAAGAACATACAGAAATATTAGGCAAAATTGTCAAAAAAATGTGTTTTTCAAATGTCAGGAAATCCCAAGGAGGTGAATCCTAGAAGGACAGGAATATTTGAAGTTTGGCATTTTCTGCCATAATCCAACATCCCATCGGCATAAATATCCGCATGTAGCACTCCCAAACAGAATAGTGACATTGCACAGCACAGAAACATAGAATCACAGAATGGTATAGTTGGAAGAGACCCCAAGGGCCATCCAAACCAACCCTCTACCATGCAGGAAGTCACAATCAAAACATCCCTACAGATGACCATCCAGCCTCTGTTTAAAGACCTCCAAGGAAGGAGACTCCACCACTCTCCAAGGGAATGTGTTCCACTGTCAAACAGCTCTCACTGTCAGAAAGTTCCTTCTAATGTTGACGTGGAAACTCTTTTCCTGTAGCTTGCATTCATTGTTCTGTGCCCTATTCTCTGGAGCAGCAGAAAGGTGGAATAGAATTACTACAGCAGTGTTCTATAGCTTTTGGGTGGACTTTGGACCACACTTATATTCCTAGTTTGGGATGTCCTATATCTCCTCTTTCTGTAATCTCAACAATCATTCCCTTTTTTGTAAATGATTTGATCATTATCATTTTGTATTAAATATTTTTATTAAATCTAAACAACAGAATGAAATATGAAAATGAAAAAGCATTCAAAACACATTCAATAACGTATAGATTCCTAACCCCCCCACAAACTCTATCAGCCAAACCCAAATTAAATTAAACTATTCCACCCAATCTCTCCAACTTCCTCTACAGTTTAAAACTGTAAGTATAAAACTATAAGACTGTAAGACTATATACACCATCAACATAACCTAAATAATATAACAAACACAAACAAAACTTGACTTCTCACTTCCTCAGTCCAACAATATCAATGCTCAATATATATGTTTTCTCAAAAACATTTTTTAAAAATGGCTACTTCTGACCTAACCAAAATAAACAGTTGTTTCAGATGTTCAAGACTGCAAGTTCAGGTCTTCCCTTCTTTCTTCTTCATATACAGCAACAATAGTCCCTAGTCATTCAGAAAATTGTTCACTGATTTTTCTTGAATTAACATTGCCAATTTGTCCATTGCAGCCAATTCCAATCATGATTATTTCCTATAATCCATGTATCGGAATTATTATTTTCATTCAGATTGAACAGACTTTCATAGATGCTCACGTGCTATCCTGCTATATATATATATATATATATATATATATGGTGTTTAAACCAAACAAATATATTCAAAAAGGAAAGGAAGCTAGTTGCAGTCACTCCCTTTGGAACTCACTCATGGTCCAGTACTGTCACAGAACCATCTGGCAGGTTCTTTTGATTTGTATGTCTCTGTGGGGTTATGTAGAAGAGCAGGAGGAAAGCAAAACAATGAGTGAAGTTGAGAGAAATTTGTCAGGTAACGTGGTAATGACATGTTGATGGAAATAGAGTGTAAACTACACTATTTAACTTGTATACAAGAATAGGTACATTGCAAAGTCTATTTAAAAAGCACAAATTGTCTCAAAAATGACATATAGTTCATTTACTGGGACATTGGAAGATTGAGTTCTAATGTTTAATTTGGAAGAAAAACAGCACCCATATAATGCAGATAAAATACTAACCAAAGAAATCTTTGGGTTTTTCACATTAAACAGCTATAGAAGTGAAGCATATATTTTTCCACCCCTAAAGCAAGCAGTAAATAAAATATAAAATAAAATAACAATCACTTGTTGTTGTATAAGGGCCCAGAAGAGGATTGCTAAACTATTGTTGCAGGTTGTGGGGCATACATAACTTTGTTTTTCAGAGAAAAAACAGAGAATTCACAAACAACAGCTGGGAGGCTGCCCCTGCTGCCTCTGGCATTTGCTATCTGAGACAGTTCCCTTATTCTGCCTAATGGTAAGGCTGTCTATATTGTGGGATCTGAAAGGACGACTGTGAGAAGTCTTTTACCATGGTTTATAGTTGGTAGCCATATGCAAGGATAGCCAAGTCTGAGCTTTGAACAAGAAACAGAAGAAAAAAGGCAAGACACAGTGTGAAATAGTAATGCACGCTAGCCAGTGAGTATTTAAAATGCAGCACTGGCAAGCAATAGGCCATGACAATAGAAATATTGGTGTACAATGGCCAGAAAGTTCTGTTCTCTAAATGGAAAACTGATAAATAACAGAACTGAATAATGCATAATAGACAGCCAGGTTATACCCGTTATTTGAAGGACAAACTGAAAAACATTAGCTGAACACCATGTGGAACAGCCATTGGCACTTTCAGCAGGGGATGAAGAAACAGAGCAGATATCAGAGATCTGTCAATACTATCTGGGCATGCAATGCTAGATGCTAACGTCTGGGAAAAGCAGCAATACATGTGAGAAACTATGCGAAGTGTCCATGCATTCCCAGAATAAGCAGCAGAATTAAGAAGAAATAAAATTTTCCCTTTGTATGCACTCATGTAGTTCAAAAATGTATCCTTAGCCTCAGATGTCCTCCACTGCCCCCCAATTAATTTGTGTATATTGTGTATATGTGGAGGACAGCAAAATTCAGGTTTGTAGGATTTTATTTTATTTTATAATTTATTTTATTTTGGTTTATTTTTGCCAGAAACCTAAGATTCGCCAACTGGAGTTAACACAGAAATAGGTCTTAAGGAACAGACTTTGCCTTACACAGGTGTGTCTCATGCACACAGATATACTGTGAATACACAAATACACACTGCCATCTGGGTAATTATGAACCAGGAATTCTAAAGACTAAATCAAATTGCTACTTCCAAAACTACTTTAGACTCACTTAATTAATGAGATGTTATTATGAGCTGCCTTACCATAAAATCATAGAATTATAGGGTTGGAAGAGACCACAAGGGCCATCCAGTCCAACCCCCTGCCATGCAGGAACTCCCAATTAATTGAGCAATTGATGCAATGGGTCTATGCTGGATGGAACTGGAATATAAATTTAGGTCAAACACTCTCAGTTTGACCTAAAAATTCTAATAATGTGTTCAATTAGAGAAATGCTAGTAGATCCCCACTGTCTTCTGCTCATATCTCTATAGAATTACCCAAATGATTCCCACAGGGCTGAATAATAATTGAATAGCTGTGCTAGGTCTCGGGGGGGGGGGGGGGGGGGGAGGAGCTGTTGCCACTATCAGGAAGAATGACTCCCCAATTATCAACTATGTACCCAGTGGCATCACTAGGGTTGGTGTCACACAGTGAGATATCTCATGATGTCACACACACACACACACCATTGACATCCTCTCATATCATGTCATCATACAGAAAGCTTAGTAATGTTTTTGTACTAATCTTATTCATCAATCATAATTCCCATATGCCACTAAATGAAATGGTAATAGCTGTGACATAAACAACTAACACAATTAAAGAAGAGGCCTCTTCTTTCTCTGCTCCCTAATCTTCACCCCACTCACACATTCTCTTTAATACTTTCCAACTTGGCATGGTTTTTGAAAGTTTTGGGTAATTTTTTTTTTAAAAAAATCCTTTTCACAGAATTTAGCATGGTGGAAGTGGGTGTCAGGTAAAAGATGTTTCTCTCTCTCTCAGAAAATCTGTAACTGTGAACAGAATTGTATGCCACTGACTTTGATATATTACTTACAAACTTCTGAAAGAATGTGTGTGAGAGATGAGGATGAGGAAATATGTGTTTAAAAAAGTCAAATAGAGAAATTGATGATTGATTAAATATTGCATTCCAGAAGCATCTAGTGATTGCGGCAAATAAGAAGCTGGCCTAATTAAGCCTTTGCTCTGATCTTACAGGGATGGGTAAGAAGAATAAATGCTAAAGCTTTCATGACAGAAATGTGATGCCAGGTTGACAATGGTTTCTGACTGATTGGTTATTTGGCACCTGGCAGTAACAATCAACATTTCACAGTTTCCAGCAATCTGCCAGTTCAGCCATCCAAAAGGATGTTACTGGAGTCTGCCCCATTCTGTTCACTCTCCCATCTGCTCTGCATTTTCCTAGATGTGATATAAAAAAGCAGAGTACCAGAAAACCAAGAATGCAGCTCAAGAGAAAAGATTCTCAGTGCAATGTTCGGGGGAGGGGGAGGGGTAGCTCCAGTGTCAGTATACATTCCAGGTTGTAATACAGATTTATTTATTTTTATATAAATTTTATTGAGTCTTTAAAAAACATACAATCATGTAATCATATAATTGTTTTACATAACCTACACAACACAAACCACAAGAACACATTGTACACTCACACCAAACAACAACAACCCTCCTCTATTTTACAAATAACCTGTAACAACATACCAAATATATATACCCCACCACCACCACAATAAAACTAACAAATCTCATTCTTACTTAAGACTTCCTGAACCCAAACCAAGCCATCTTTATTCGCTATTCCACCCTTCCCTTATTGTTCAAGTTAGGTATTAAATACTAATTTAAGCTTTTCATTAAACATAATTTTTTAATCTTCCAAAATTATTAAACATAGTTTAATACAGGTTCTACGACCCTTCTTTTACACTTATCTCTTGTCTTTTCCTATCCTCCTTGTCTTTTCAGGTTACACCTTAATGTTTTCCTTATCACCCTTATCCTTCTTTTTATAAATATAATCAAAAAGTGGTTCCCATATTTTTCCATGTTTTTCCCAATCATATCCTTTAATAATGCTAGTAAACTTATCAAGCTGAATCAAATCTATCAGTTTACAAAGCCATTGTTCCATTGAGGGGAGATCTCTAGATTTCCATTTGGTGGCATAAATAATTCTCACACTGGTAGTAATATAGAAGAGAAGCTTTCCATATTTACATTCAATTTCTTCATTCTTACACATGCTTAAGAGATATAGCTCTGGTTCCATTTTTAATTGACACCTCAAGACTTCTTTAACTATTTTGTGGACATTACATCAATATTTTTTTGCCTTTTTGCAATTCCACCATATGTGGTAGAAAGTACCCACCTCTCTACCACATTTCCAACATTTATTTGATAAACCCTTATAAATTCTAGCTAATCTAGCTGGCTTCAAATATCATCTATATTTCATTTTATATAGATTATCTTTTAGATCACTACAGACCGTGTATTTTAATGTTTTCTTCCACAATTTTTCCCATAATTCAAGTTTTACACTATGTTTTATATCTTGTGACCACTTCACCATTTGTTCCTTCACCACTTCCTCTTCCACATCTATTTCTAATAGGCATCTACAGAAGAGGGCTATTTTATGAGGGTTATCAGACAATAGGCTTTCTTCAAATTTAGTTTTTTCCTTTCTCAGTCCTACTGTTCACATGTCCATTAGAAATCTTTCTTTCAGTTGTCTATGCAATAGCCATCCTAGGGTATATCCCTCATCCAATAATTGATCCAGTTTTTTAAATTCCAGATTTTTATTCCCCTGCGAACTAATGACTAAATCACTATATTTGACCCAGTCATTTTGACTGGTTTCTCTATTGTGGAATGCCTCATATATTGAGATCCACAATGGCAATTTTGGACTAATTCTATTTTTATATCTAAGCCATACTTTTAGAAGGGACCTTCTCATGAAATGATTAATGAAGTCTTCGTGTACCTTTAGCTTTCCATAAAAAAGATACGCGTGCCAACCAAATCTTTGGTCGAAACCTTCCAGACTAAGTGTCTTCTTATCCTTTAGTAACAGCTATTCTGTAAGCCATTCCAAACAATTGGCATCGTGGTATAACTGTAAATATGGCAACGCAAGGCCTCCCCTTTCTATGGTGTCCTGCATTAACTTAAACCTTGCCCTCGGTCTTCTTCCGCTCCACAAAAACTTTGAAATCTCTTTATTCCATGTTTTGAAAGGTTTAGAATTAGAAATAATTGCAATATTTTGAAACATAAACATATATTATGTGTAGGGAGGCAGGAAAGGTGGTAGCCAGAGGTTTTTTTCATTAAAAAGGCTATCAAATTAAGACAATGAAAACACAGGACATAAAAGAAATGCAAAATAAATTGTTGGAAAAAGAGAATAAATTGAAACAGTGCCCTGTGAATGAAGATGTAAAATTAGAAATTAAACTAATACAGCAACAGATCTCTTTACTCATAACTGAAGATTTACAAAAGAAAATTAAATATTTGAGACAACAGACATTTGCAGGGGCTAACAAGCCAGGAAAGTGGTTGGCTTATAGAATGAGAAAAGAAAGAGTAAAAAGACAAATAATTTGTAATACAGATTTTAAAGGAACTATTTTAAAGGCTGAATCCTTCCTTCTAAAGATGTTGACTGTTTTGGATAGTTCCCTTAAAAGTTTGGGCTAAAACCTGGAGTAGGTTCACCACCCCACTCCCCAACCCCTTGAGGAAGATGCTTCATACTAGATCAGACCACTGGTGTTACATGACATATCAAAGATTTTAGGGTAGGCATGGGAAGTATTTTCAAAAATATCCAGAAAATGGTCAAAAAACATGTTTCCAGTACTGAGCAACCCGGACAAGGAGAATCTTGGACTGATGAGAATTTTCACAATTCAGGACTTGTTGTGTGCAAAATTTGCACAGGGTTGCTTTGTGCAGAAAACAGCATTTTCTGCACACAAAAGAAAATAATATTTCTATTATTTTCTGCACAGAGCAGAAAATTTTCTGTAAAGTTCTTTCTGCATGAAGGTGTCATTGCTAAACTCCCTTTTAGGGTACAACAAATAGTGTATAAGCTTACATTCAACAAGAGCCTTCTTAGGAACAACCCCTGTGGTGATACTCTCAAACTGGGCATGTTGGGGGGGGGAGTAAAAGGGCCTACTACACTCTTCTGCTACCTCCTTATGTATCTTGTCCCTAACAACCCCCTTCAATCCAAGGAAAGGAGATTCTTAGAAAAATAAGAAACAAGATATCTGGATTCCTTGAAACAGAATCCAAAAACCTTCACTTAACCCATTCCTCAAGTAATAGGCCATTACCCAGTCTGCATCGAGGTACAAGAGCACATCCAGCCTATCCATCTTAATAGAGTAGGGTCCCTTTGGATGAAGGAGGCATCCCTAGACCCTACTTTCCTGAGTGGTGGTCCCTATTACAATCTGCCTCTTTTCTTTTTGGGCAGTTCCAAAATGAATGGGAACAACTACAAATAGAAAAAGACCAGCAAGCACTAGCACTCTGCACCCCAAATTTCCAACATAATTTACTTTGTGGACTACAAGCCACCTGACTCTTAGCAGTTGTCCCAAACTGGGCCTTTTGAACAGTATGACCACTGTGGACCTCTCAATTTGTTGGACACACAAATTGGTCCCCTCCCTATGCTCCTTCCACCAGCGAGCCTCAAAAAAGTACACAGCAAAGACCTACAAGCTTACAATGGGCATGCACATTTGAACAGGAGTATGTGGACAAGCATTTGGTGATTTGGGCTGCTGCCACACTACAGAATTAATGCAGTTTGACACCACTTTAACTGTCATGGCTCCATCCTATGGAATCCTGAGATCTGTAGTTTGTTTTGGCACCAGAGTTTGCTGTCAGAGAAGGCTAAATGTCTCACAAAACTACAAATCCCAGAATTCCATAGCATCCAGCAATGGCAGTTAAAGCAATGCCAAACTGCATTAATTCTGCAGTATAGATTCAGCCTAACTGGTTTTGCAAAAATGTTGATGGGGGAGGAGGTGGTGCAGGTTAATTATTAATGTCATATTTTAAAATATTTTATATTGATGTGCTAATATTTAATTATTTAATATTTATTTTAATATTCAATGAACCAGCTTAGGTCCCATTCTAGAGAAAATCAAGATATAAAGTATATTTATAATTACCATCTAGCTGAAGCTAAATGGATCAGTGCCTAAACTTCCAGAATGGGATTCCATGTACACTATTTTGACCTTCATAGTAAAATAATTGTGAGATATAAATGTACTAAAAATATAAATGAATCCATTCTCACAGCCAGATTTAGGGGCAAGCCAGGTAGGCAACAATCTGGACATCAAATTATGTACATGTTCCTGTTATGGTCTGTGATCTACTCAGCCAAAAGTCTCTAAATTATGACCTATCTTTGTAGACAAAGTTGATATCTAGTAACCAGCAACTGTAGCTATGAACTCTCTAGGGTAATTTTAATTAGCTCAATTAATTAAAGGGCTGAGCTACAAATAGCCCTTTGGGATCATTTCCCACCTGTATACCAAGATACAGAGACAAGGATTACAGAGGCAGAATTATTTATATGAATTGTATTTTATTAGGGGAAAACACACAGCAGTGCAATCACACACACATGCACACACACACAATATCTAAGGAATAAAGAGGTGGAATTTGGGATGGAAAAGGCTTCACTAAAGGGATAATTACCATCAGCATGCTGTCTCTTTGAAGATGCAGTCTCATGGCTGGAATCGGGACTCAGCTGCTGGGAGTGCACGGAAGACAGCATGAGTCGGAACCAGAAGGAATCCAGAGAGACATGGTGTCCCTCTGCATTCCATACTAATATAGGGAAGAAATGAATTTTGGGATCTTTTATAAAGCAAAACCTAGCTTCAGGTAAAGACCATGTGTCTATATCAAAGGGTCAAATCTGCATGGGAAAGATCACTGAGATAGAGGTCTGTGAAGTGGGGTTGTGGTTGTAAATTGGCATTCTCCAGCAGGGATGCAAAACATCATGGCTGTAAATCACCCACCCTTCCTGTCTCAGAAGTGTGAATTCTTCCTTGATTGATGCTACCAAACTATCTGTTTTATCTGTTAATTGGGTACCTTGGTATGTGATCTGCCACTTTTAGTCTCATAGCTGACAGGGTCCATTCGGGTCCATAGAAGGGAACCCACACCACAAAATTAGAAGACTTCCAGTGCTCATAACAAAACAATATAGCAAAAGTGCTTCTGAAGTCATGCTGACTACACCCTGAGTATCCTTTTCCTTTCAACTAACAAGTAATAGTGCAGAATTGGAAAAATTACACTTTGTCCTACAGTTCCCAGAATCCTCTAACTGGAGTTTCTGGGAGTTGTAGTTCAAAAGGTAATGTCAAGTTTTATAATTGCCTGCTCTGACACAAACATAAGAAGAATTACTAAGATCTCAAATGACAATGTTTTCTGAAAGCCTGACATATCTCAACACAGCACCACAAGCCTCTTTCTTCAAATCCAGAGTTTGAAAGACTAGATGTGGAAAGAGACATCCTTGTAAAATACCCCACTGGCACAACTGCACATGGCTGGTTCTGGAGTACACTTCCCCAGATGGTTAGAGACTAAAGGGTACCACCTGGAGATAGGAAAAGCCCTCTAAGATCTTCAGTTTTGTCATGTATAAACTGTGTTGAATGTTCAGTAAGGTGACAGTTGTCCCTTCTTTCTGGCTGCCCAACTGCAGCTGGATGGTGTCCCCTCCAAACATCTCCCTGCCCCTTGGCCACCAATTGCCTGCAGGGTATAACAACAGAGAGGTGGGGAAGAAGGCTTGAATTAGCCCACACACACACACATACACACACGCACTCTTGAAGGAGCACTGCGAAACAACAGAGAGGTGGGGAAGAAGACTTGAATTATCTCAGCCCCCCCCCATTCCTGAAGGAGCACCAGGAAACAACACAGAGGTGGGAAGAAGGTTTGAATCTGGCCCAGCCCCCCAGCTGAGCAAGAGAATAAAGAGGACCATTGGGGAGGTGGGTGAAACCACCAACTCAGCCCATTCTCCACCCTGGCTGAGCCAGAGGACAAAGTCAGGTGACCAGCCCTCTGCCCTCCCCAACCACAGAAAAATATGTGAAGAAACTAAAGGAGGGAGGGGGTGGGGATGGGAATGGACTAAAGGAAGGAGGACATAAGGGAAGGGAAGGAGGGAAGTCCAGGGAGGCATAAGGGATGGGTAGGAAATCAAACAAACAACAGGAGGAATAATATAGGGAGAAAAACAGCTACTGGGCAGCAGCAGTAGTGGTGGGTATCACTGAAAGAAATGAAATGTAGTGACATCATAGCTAACACCATTTGGCACTTACACCATTTGTGTAGGTGGTCCTCCTTGTGTAACCCCATCACCTAGTAAACACCCCAAGTGAGACAAAGGCAGGATCATAGCATTAACAGAAAGGGAAGGAGGGGGAGATAAAGGGATATCACATTTACAAGATTAGCTAAGGGCACAAGAAAGATGCCAAGACAAATAACAGACACCTTTAGGAAGGCAAATATCATCCAAAGCAGGTGGTGTAGGTGGTCCTCCTTGTGTAACCACCCACCTAGAAAACCCTATGAGGATACAACAAAGATGTCACACAGGCAGGACAATAATAATAATAATAATAATAATAATAAGTTTTATTTATAACCCACCCCTCTGCTCGGCAATCGGGGTACAAGTTAAAAATACAGCAAGTAAAATACCAACCACAGAAGCAGAACAGGAAGAAATTGATAGATTCTATGAAGGAGTGCAGGAAGAAATTGACAGCACACCAACACAAGATGTCAAGATGATCAATAGGGATTGAAACACAAAAGTTGTAGCAAAGAAGAATAAAAAATAGTAGGCAGATGTGGTTTAGGCAAAAGAAACAAAGCAGGTGAGCATCTGATAGATTTTTGTGAAGCCAACCACCTATTCATTGCAAGCACATATTTCATACAACAAGAAAAGAGGTTACACAAATGAACATCACCACAAAAATCAAATACATTATATCATTGGAAGTAAAAGATGGCAGAAATCTATAGTCTTGGCCAAGACTAGACCAGGTGCTGACTGTGGCACAGATCATGAATTACTCATAAAAAAAAGGGGGTAAGACTCAAGAAGAAAACAAAACCATTGATTATGCCAAAATATGATCTAAATAATACCTCAACATAATTTACTGATAACATACGAAACAGATTCACACTACTAAGCATAATAGACCATGAATCAGAGGAATTATGGTCTGAAGCCAGGGACATAATAAAAGAAGAATGCAGACAGACACGTTCAATAAAAAAAAAGAAAGAGGGAAAAAAACATGGATGACAGAAAAAAACACTACAAACAATAAAGAAAAGAAGTGGCCAAGACTAGACCAGGTGCTGACTGTGGCACAGATCATGAATTACTCATTAAAAAAGAGAGAGTAAGACTCAAGAAGAAAACAAAACCAGTGATTATGCCAAAATATGATCTAAATAATATCTCAACATAATTTACTGATAACATAAGAAACAGATTCACACTACTAAGCATAATAGACCACGAATCAGAGGAATTATGGTCTGAAGCCAGGGACATAATAAAAGAATGCAGACAGACATGTTCAATAAACAAAAAGAAAGAGGGAAAAAAAACATGGATGACAGAAAAAACACTACAAACAATAAAGAAAAGAAGTGAAGAAAAACAAAAGGGAGTTAGGAACAAACGAAGAAGCATGAATGTAACAGTACAAAGTCTTGTGAGGAAAGATAAAGAAAATTATTACAACGACCAATGCAGAGCAATAGAAGACAACAACAAAAAGGGAAGAAGAAGAGATCTATTTCACAAGATCTGGGAAATCAAAGGAAAATTCAAACCAAGGACTGGGACTCTCTATGACAAGGGTTGGCAACCTACGGCCCACTGCCGAACCCTGCCGACCAGCACCTGCCAACTCCCGCCACTGCCGCTGCTGACCCCTGCCACTGCCGCCGCCACACACTCCCGCCGCTGCGCCTCCACGCCACCGCCTCTGCCAGTGCCGTGCACGCTGCTGCCTCCGCGCCTCTGCACATGTTCCTGCCGCCATTTTGTTTGCCAAAATGGTGGCCGCAACTCGTTTGCGCATGCGCAGTACTCCTGCGCATGTGCAAATGAGTTGCAGCCTCCATTTTGACAAACAAAATGGTGGCCGCGATGCGCGCAGAGGTGCGGAGGCAGCAGCGTGCATGGCAGTGGCAGAGGCAGTGGCGGCAGTGGGGGCTGCGCGCGAACGCGTGAGTGTGCGCGCCACCATTCTCCCTCCCTGGTCCACCAGAAGACCTGGAGACCAGCGACCGGCCCCAGGTAAGCTAACGTTGCCAACCCCTGCTCTATGACAATAAAAATAACATAATTCAAGACCAGGAAGGAACAAAAAGATATTGCATTCAATACACAGAAAAATTATACAAAAGAGATGACCAAATGAAGGACACATGGAACAAAGAGCCATATGAAGATGAACCCCAAATTCTAAAAAACCCAGGTGGAAACTGCAATAAGAGAAATAGCGAAAAACGAATCACCAGGAATTGATGATCTTTCAATTTAACGGCTGCAATCCACATTGACAGAGTTAACTCTAGTGCTAACCAACATATGTGAACAGATATGGAAAACAAAACGATGGCCAACAGATTGGAAGTGATCAATATATATCCCCATTCACAAAAAGAGAGACACAAGAAACTGCAGCAACTATAGGACCATAGCACTAATCTTCCACACAAGCAAAATCATGCCCAAAATCCTGGAACATAGATTCCAACCATATATGGAGAGAGAAATTCCAGAGGTCCAAGCAGGGTTCAGAAAAAAAAAAAACATATGATGGCTAATGGAGCACACCAGGGAATTCCAAAAGAAAATCAGCATGTGCTTTATAGACTATAGCAAAGTCTTTGACTGTATAGATCATGAAAAGCTATGGAACACCCTTAAAGACATGGGAGTGCCAGCACATTTGATAGTCCTGATGAGAAATCTGTACTCAGGACAAGAGGCTACTGTCAGAACAGAACACGAAGAAAACAGAATGGTTCCCAATTGGCAAAGGGGTCAGACAAGGCTGCATCCTTTCACCCTATCTGTTCAACTTGTATGCAGAACATATTATAAGAAAAACAGGCTTGGACACAGAAGAAGAAGGAATGAAAATAGGAGGAAGGAATATCAGCAATCCAAAATATGCAGATGACACCATAATACTAGCAGAAAATCTCACAGACCTGGAACACCTATTAAGGAAGATCAAAGAAGAAAGTGCAAATACAGGCTTAATGTTGAACATAAAGAAAACAAAAATAATGACCCCTGAGGACCTTCACAAGTTCAACTTAGACAATAAAGAAATAGAAATAGTAAAAGAATTCCCATACCTGGGAACAAACGTTGATAGAAATTGGGACTGCAGTCAGGAAATCAGAAGAAGACTAAGAATGGGGAGGGTGGCTATGAAAGAACTAGAAAAGATTCTAAAATGCAAAGATATACAACTCAGCACAAAAGTCAGAATCATACAAGCCATTGTATTCCCTATTACCATGAGCTGGACAGTTAAGAAAGATGATGAGAAGAAAATCAATGCATTTGATATGTGGCGCTGGAGAAGAGTGCTAAGGATCCCATGGACAGCCAAAAGGACAAACAAGTGGGTCTTAGAGCAGATCAAATTGGAAACTTCCCTGGAAGCCTGAGACTGTCATACTTTGGACACATCATGAGAAGGAAGGAATTATTGGACAAGACATTAATGCTGAGAAAGGTGGAGGGAGGGAGGAAGAGAGGAAAGCCACATGCCAGATGGATGGATTCTATTAAGGAGGTCATGGGTATGGGAATTCTATTAAGGAGGAACTCTATTAAGGAGGTCATGCAGGAATTAAGCAGAGCAGTGGAGGTCAGGGGTATTGGAGATGTCTCATAGATAGGGTTGCCATGAGTGGAGATCGACTCGAGGGCAGTTAACAACAACAAAATTCCCCAGCACTATCAACCTGCATTGTGTAGTCACAGAACAAGGAATGTCAGTGAAATAATGCTGGTCATCTCCAACTACCCAAGTCAGTCAGGGATTCCCACCCACTACCCAGGGCTCCTCACTATTCCAGCCCCTGATCTAGGATGATGTGTAATTGAGCCTTTGTTCTATTTTCCTGTGTCAATATTATCTACTCAATCTTCAGGAGCCAGAAACAAAGGACACTGATGGCAAGAAAGGACCCCTAAAAATTTGGTTATAGTTTGGGATAGTCACTAGGACTGGAACATTTAGAATTGTACATCTAAAGAGCAGGGCCCTCCTGTTTAGAATTTAAGAATCTCTATTTTTAGTATATCGTGAAGGAAATAATAAATCCAGACCCTCCTGAAAAGGCATTAAATTACCAATCATACATCTGAAACACTGGATTTTTTCAAAGGTTATGCTATTATCTCCTATAATCTTCATGCACACATGCGCATGTGCACACACACATCTATGCTACATCTCAAGACCTAAGCCCTTTTTTTTCATGTCAGAGGAGGGTACAGAAGAGACAGACATGTGAAAAATAGGTAACCAAATATAGTGGAAAAACAGATCTATTTTACAATAGTAATTACCAACTAAATAAGGAACACACATATGTAAGATCTTTCAAAATAGCAATCTTGAGAAATCATGCACATATGACAATGTGGTATGTGTCTCATTACTGTTTCTCAGTCTGAACATATTTTAAGCATTCTTTTTCTGCAAAGAACTATGAAACACAAATTAAGATGTAGTTGCCTTCCAAATACTGAAAGTAATAGAAATGAATTTTCTGTGTAGTTGTTCCCCAAAAAAGTGTGTGTGTGTGTGTGTGTGTGTGTGTGTGTGTATAATATCTACTTTGGCTCCTTAAAACCTTTTAATGGTTTTGTCCTAGAACTTCATTCTCAGTATTTAATGGAGCATTTCAGTTCTTCAGGCCAATCCAAGGCAAGTTTGGACAAAAATCCCATTATGTTAGGTAGAAAAGTATTTTATGAACCCACCACTTCTTTCTAAGTCAACAATTCTCAAAAGAACATCAACTCTCCCAGTATCATCTGATCCTGAGCTTCAAATCACATGGTGCTTTCTCATACTGTTGTAAAGTATGAATGATGCTCTGTTCATTAGTTCCAGCTAGAGCAAATCTATTCAATCAGTTGTTGAATGGTGAATATAGGTAAATCCCACAGATTAGTGGATCTATTCTGTCAGGATTTAACAATAGGAATTAGGCCATTGAGAGCGTCTCAAATTCTATTTTGTATTAGCCTACCTACAGTTCAAACATATAACTAAATTTGTTGTTGTGTTCCTTCAATTTGTGTCCAATGTATAGCAAACCTATCACAGAATTTTCTTGGCAAGATTTGTACAGAGGAAGTTTGCCTTCCTCTGAGGCTGAGAGCATATGATTCACCCAAGGTCACCAAGTGGGTTTGTGTGGACGAGCAGGGATCTGAACCCTGTTTTCCATAGCCATAGTCCAATGTTCAAACCAGTATACTACACGGGCTCTCAAATCTAGTATATTTATGTATAAATAACTTACCAGGGACATCTCAATATATGAACCTACATTGGTTCAGTAAATACAGGCTGTCATCTTGTTGGTGAATTGTGTTAGTATAAATCAGACTTACACTATCTCAACTCACTTTTTGATAATTATGGTGGGTGAGGGTGAAGTGGTAATCCTCTGCAGAGAGGTCATTTGCAGATATCTCCTGAGGACTCCTGGGAGGTCCATGGAGATTTCTGTTGTAGTATGCCCAACTACAGGGGAGAAGCTGGACACATCCCATGTTATCCCCCCTCCCTCAACTCTCTGATAACACAGAAATGGGCATGCTTGGGAGAAGGGCTGCACTGTTTACAAGGTAAGTTTTGTTGGGTTAATGTTGGAAGACACAGTTACAGAGATGTAAATGTGTGATCCCTGTGTTAGTGTGGTTATGCAGCGCATGATGATCCACGTCAACATGTAGCACCAGTGTCACCACCTTCTCAGATGCAGGCAGTAGCTTGTGAAGAGACCACATAATTTCAGTATTAAAGTATCTCCATTGGCTGCCAATTAGTTTCTGGGCCCAGTATAAGGTGTTGGTTATTACCTTTAAAGCCCTAAATGGCTTGGGTCAAACCTATCTTCAGGACTACCTCCTCCCATACAATCCACCCGTGCACTTCGGTCCTCTGGGAGGAATTTTCTGCAGGCAATAAAAACAAGGCTGTCTGCAACCTCCCAGAGGGCCTTCTCTGCAACCACTCCCAGACTATGGAATGGCCTGCCGGACGAGATCCGTCAGATTACAACCTTAAGCACCTTTAAAAAGGCTGTTAAGACAGATCTCTTCTGGCAGGCCTTTCCTGACTAGTTTTCCTAGCCTCAGGAGTCTCTCCCACTTTTGGTGGTACTCGCTGCTCTATTTTTTATTGTTTGTTTCTGTTTTTGTGAGTTGAGTTTACTCATGATGTTTTAACGAAGATGTTTTAATGTATAAATTGATTTAATACTTTTGTAAGGGGTGAGTGGGTTTTGGGATATTTTGGAGTGTATCTTATTGTATTGTATGGAATTTTAACTCTTGTAAGCCACTCCAATTACTTGACAGAGGGGCGAGATAATAATAATAATAATAATAATAATAATAATAATAATAATAATAATAAACTGGAGAAGCATCTCTCCCCTTCCAGAAAGAGTAAATAGACTCTACAAACAGGTGTCTCTAAGATGAAGCTTTAATCTTGGTTCCCCTATGTACAAGGCCAGGAGAAGGAGAAGAAACAGCAGCCAGAGGCTTTAAAAACTGCCTCCCCCCCCCCTTCCACCAGGGCAGAAGGAGAAGAAACAGCTGCCAGAGGCTTTAAAAACTGCCTCCCCTCCCTTCCACCAGGGCAGAAGAAGAAGAAACAGCAGCCAGAGGCTTTAAAAACTGCCTCCCCTCCCTTCCACCAGGACAGAAGGAGAAGAAACAGCTGCCAGAGGCTTTAAAAACTGCCTCCCCCCCCTTCCACCAGGGCAGAAGGAGAAGAAACAGCAGCCAGAGGCTTTAAAAACTGCCTCCCCCCCCCCTTCCACCAGGGCAGAAGGAGAAGAAGCAGCTGCCAGAGGCTTTAAAAACTGCCTCCCCTCCCTTCCACCAGGGCAGAAGGAGAAGAAGCAGCAGCCAGAGGCTTTAAAAACTGCCTCCCCTCCCTTCCACCAGGGCAGAAGGAGAAGAAGCAGCAGCCAGAGGCTTTAAAAACTGCCTCCCCTCCCTTCCACCAGGGCAGAAGGAGAAGGGACTGCTGGTGGCATGTGTCCAGGACCATCCTTCCCCGGCACCGGCAGTACTCTTGGAGGCTCAGGCCCCTGAAGGACTCTCTTGCCCCTTACCATCACCTGGGGGCCAGGAGCAGCTGGGGATGGTGTGGGGCCATGGAGAACGCCAGCGGGTTTTTAATACTATTGTTTAATTGTGTATTGTTTAACTGATTAATTGTTTGTTTAATTGCTTATTGTTATTTAATCCGGTTAGTTTGGTTTGTTTTCAGGGGTTGGGTGGGTGTGGGAAGGAGGGAGGGGATTTGAAGTGATTTTATTTGTCCTTATGTTTTGATATGTTGTATGCTGCCCCGATTGCTTGGCAGAGGGGCGGGATATAAATAAAAATTATTATTATTATTATTATTATTATTATTATTATTATTATTATTATTATTATTAGGCAACCTAAGGCCCGGGGGCCGGATGCGGCCCCCTGAGGCCTTTGGACTGGCTCCAGGCCGTCACTGCTGCCGCCCACCATGATGATATTGATTATTGTTGTTATTACTTGTTCTTGGGGTTTTCTTGGCAAAATCTCCACAGGGTTTTGCCATGGCTTTTCTGGGGCTGAGAGAGTGTGCATGCATATTTTTTAATTTTTATTTTATTTTTATTTTTTGTGTGTGCTTCAGCCCCCCAATTGTCTAGGGACAGCAACCCGGCCCCGGCTCAAAAAGGTTGCCTACCCCTATACAAGGCTACATACACACACCAATCAACCGACACAGCAACAACAACACCATCAACAACCACACATGTGTTCTAAGGCAACTCCCTTATATACCCAAGACTCCATGTGGCCTTTTGGCCCTTCCTCTTCCTCCTGACACCTGTCACTCATCCAGGATGATTTTACAGTTTTGCAGCCTTTTCTGTGCTTTACAGCACCTGATGACCATCAGCCAGTCACTTCCCCTGACTCAGCACCCGGTGAAAAGTGCTTAGTCATTATGGCTGCCTGTGACCCTTTCATGCCTGGTCACTGCCATATCAAACCATATTGAACATTTTCCCTGGGACACTGTCTCAACACCCTGTACATCCCTAAGGAAAGATTTTGGCCATTATCTTCAGTGTCTGTGATCACCTCCACAAGAGCTCTTGTTTGTCATCCCCAACATGAAACATACATTGGCTTTGCAGCTGGAACAATGCTAATTTATGTTAATCATCTATCTGCAACACACCTCAGACAACCATAAAAAACACAAGATAGGGCCATGCACTTACAAAACCATAATATGGAACTAAAGTGCTAGTCTGGAAATTTGAAGTTCTAGTAGGTTGAATAACTCACTTGAATTGAGCCATTTAAACACAATCCTCTACATGCCTACTTAGAAACAAGCCCTGTGAGTGTACTTATGGTAGGCATGAAAACAGTCAAGGCTGGTGCCTCTACCCAGGTACTTCCCTTGATGCACAGGCATAGCTCCATCTTCCTGGGATAGCTGAAGTCCCTCGGTCCTTAAAGGGGAGCTGAAGTCCCTTGGCCCTTAAAGGGGAAAGGTTGCCTATCCCTGGTATAGATCAAGGGAAGTAATAGCACCACTCTATTCTGCTTGGTGAGGCCTCACCTGGAATACTGTGTCCAGTTCTGGGCACCACAATTCAAAAAGGATGTTGAGAAGTTGGAGAGTGTCCAAAGGAGGGCAACCAAAATGGTGAAGGGTCTGAAACCATGCCCTATGAAAAATGACTTAGGGAATTGGGCATATTTAGCCTAGAGAAGAGATGGTTAAGAGGTGACATGATAGCCCTGTTTAAATATTTGAAGGGGTGTCATATTGAGGATGGAATAAGCTTGTTTTCTGCTGCTCCAGAGAACAGGACCCAGAACAATGGAAGCAAGCTACAGGAAAAGAGATTCCACCTCGACATTAGGGGGAACTTTCTGACAGTGAGAGCTGTTTGACAGTGGAACACACTTGCTTGGAGTGTGGTGGAGTCTTATTCTTTGGAGGTCTTTAAACAGAGGTTGGATGGTAATTTGTCAGGGATTCTTTGATTGTGAGTTCCTGCATGGCAGGGGGTGGACTGGGTGGCCCTTGTGGTCTCTTCCAACTCTATGATTGTATGATCTTTGTACTCAGTGAGAAAAGGTATGGGCAGATATACTAAGACATTCGACAGATAAAATGTTTGATCACTTTCAGAATTTTCACATTTTGGGCACATTTTTAGTAAACTTGATTTTTTTAAAAAAATCTCTGGTTTCATGGAAAATATTTTTGTACATGATGTGTTTTACAGAGTTTTCTGTGTATTTTTGCCCATGAATAATTTGGGCTGTTGTTGTTGTTTTGGGTTTGTTTTTGTTTTTACAGATTTTTGACAAGAGTTTCTCAAAATATATATATTTAAAAACCCAGAAATGACTGAAAGCACACAACAACAATCTACTAAACCCTATTAATATTGCCACAAGAGAGAAAACATTTACAATTACTCATTCTTATATGCAAGAATTAAATAAGTGGAGATTCCCATCCCTATTAGTCTTAGGTTCTAAAGCAAGAATGTGGCCTGATGGTGGTGCAGTAGCTCTGGACTCAGCCATCACAACTCCATCTGCCTCTGATTGTGGGGCTGGGGCTGGGGCTGGGGCTGGGGCTGGGGCTGTGATGCTACAAGGCTGGGAACTATGTGAAGCAAATGGCAAAGGTGTAGGGGGGGGGCTTACATTGCCCCCACAAGATGCCACCCTTTTGTCACGTGCCAAACCTGGAAGAACAATAGTTTGTTGTCACAAAATGGCTAATAATGCCCTTCTTCTAAGCCTTGATGGTACTACCAGCCACTTCACCCCATTTCTGGGCATTTTTTTCTTTCACCTCTTTTAGGACTCCATAGTAATTATTTTTCCAAATCAGAATGTAACTAGACTTCCTGCTCTGAAGGAAGAAAGAAAGAAAGAAAGAAAGCTGTACAGGCCTATTAAAAAAGTGAGGGGAACCTGAAAACATGGCAAAATGACCTAAAATATTGCTTCAGAGGCTTATGGTGTCTATTTCTCAACACCGTCCCCATGGCTGTTGCCTCAATGGCTGTTCTCATAAATCTTTGAAGAGTACTTTTCCTCTGTCTCTTTGGCCTGACATAATTGCCAAACCAAGTCAATCTAATCTGGCTGCTCTTGTTGAAACTAGCACTTGAAGCAACAATACTGGTGGAGGTATATTTTAAATCATTAGAAATGTTGGGCTGCTTCATGGGTCATTTTGACAAAGCTAGTTTGGGTCAAAACAGCCTAATAAAATGATATTCCTAGTACACTTCAACCTAGTTCAAGACTGAATGAATTTGTTTAGTTCTTAAAGAAGGCAAGTATAACAAAATATACAAAATTCCACCAACTACAACTTGGCAAACATAGGACTTTATCACATGGGGAAAATCAGGGGTTTAAACAGGCATTTTCCTGGAACAGTCATGTGATCACAGCAGAGATTTTCACATGATGTGGAGATTAGAGAGTATTTATCCTTGGAATAACCAGGGAATAATCAGCAACAAATCATTCACAGGGAAATCCCATGAATAATTCATTGCTGGTTATTCCCTGGTTATTCCCAGGATAAGTCCTCTCTAATCACAAGTCACTTATTGTGACTGAGCGACTTTCCTGGGAGAATGTCTGTTTAAACCCCTGATTTTCCCCCATGTGATAAACTCCATAGACATGTGCAATGCAATCCTTAGAGTGGTGGGTGAAACTATGCTAACTTTTGTAAGTTTTACTGCATTTTTTTCTGTATGAAGAATAACATGTTTATTTAAAATAAATTTAACAGCAAACATACACAAACCATATGTGTATGACTGGAAAAATATTTAAAGCTTTTATTATCATATATAATTTGCATACCTTATGCTGTGTGATATATTGTGTCAAATATGCATTTCTTTCTATATGATGCTTTGCTAGCAAGAAAGAACTCTCTGGAAAGAAGAAACTGGTTCACATCTAGTCCCTTGCCTGAATATTTAACAATATCCAGTGCACTGTTCTGAAAACTGAACAGTGTTCACTGAACAATGAAAACTAGTGAATGGTTCTGAAAGAACTCTCTGGAAAGAAGACTCTTTTGGGTTGGTTGATAGACTTGTTGTATTGAACACTCTCTTAAAGGAATATTTGGGTTTGTTGACCAACCTCACTGTAATGAAAACTGAAATGATCACTCTAATTTAGGACCTTGCAAGCCAAATGCATACCATTAGAAAGAAATCTTTTTCTTTTACTGTCCACCTGCAAAAATACCGGTCAATCACCTGGCAAACCACACCAGAGATCTGGAAAGCTGCATTGGGTTGGATGAATCACAATTTATGCAGGCCAACATGAATTATGTCACAGCAATGCAACACCCTGTTTTATATATTCATTACCTCTTCTCTAGATCATTGTCAATGGCTGGAATAGTAGAGAAGCTAAGCAATAATCCAGCAGCAATGCATTTTTTTTTAAAAAAAAAACTTGATAAAGCAAGATGTTAATGTAAAATCAGCAACAGGGAAGAAAATGGTGAGACACAAATTATCTGGGTTAAACTCAGAAGAAGGAGGTGTGAAAATTGGAGGAAGGAACATCAACACCCTAAGATATGCAGATAACACCATGCTACTAGTAAAAGATATCAAAGATTTGGAAAGATTATTGAAGAAAGTCAAGGAAGAAAGTGAAAAGGCAGGTTTATAGCTGAACATTAAGAAAATAAAAATAATGACCACTAACGACTGACATAATTTCAAAATAGTTGATGAAGACATTGAAATAGTTCAAAATTTTCCATAGTTTGACACAATCATCAATCAGGGCAGAGATGGCAATCACGAAGTCAGAAGGAGACTTGCACTTGGAAGGGCAGACATGAGGAATTAGAAAAGATCCTGAAGTGTAAAGATATATTACTGAATACTAAAGTTAGGATTGTAGATACCATCCAATTTCTCATTTCTATATAAGGTTGTGAAAACTGGACACTGAAGAAAACTGATAGGAAGAAAATAGGAGATAGGATAAGCTTATAGGAGAAAACTCATTTGAGATGTGGTACTACAGAAGATCTCTGTGAATACTGTACAGTGCTAAAAAGATCAATACGTGGGTCTTAGAGCAAATCAGGACCAAACTCTCCTTAGAAGCAAAGATGACTAAAGTGAGGTTGTTGTATTTAGGCAATATCATGACAAGAAAAGACTCACTAGAAAAGACAATAATACTTGGTAAAGATGAAGGCAATAGGAAAAGAGGAAGACCATATACTAGGTGGATAGATTCAATCAGAAAAGCCATGGCCGTGAATCTGCAAGAGCTAAGCAAAGTGGAATAAGATGACTTGGAGATCTGTCATTCATAGATTCAACATAGCAAAGCAACATCTAGGCAATGCTACTCAGATGGTTAAAATCTAGCCATGATCTGTGAGCTCCAATAAGCAAGAGAACTGCTGCAGTAATGAAAGTGACTCAGGACTTTCATTTTAGGGGACATGAAATCTTCTATCCCTGTTCTAACTATAAACTGAGCTTAATTTTCTTATTTGCCTACATACTCTGACCTTACAAGCAGGCTAGTCTTCAATTTCTTCCTCACAGTTTGTTGTTTTGTAGGGCACCCTTCCACAGCCATCTAATGTTTCTGGACCTGAATTCTTATTACTGCTGAGAATGGTCATTATGCCTGATAGGAAGGCTTGAACATCTAATAGGAGTTCATATTGTGTTCAGTAGCTTTGACCAAATGGAAAGCTACAAGATTTATGCAGGTGCAGACATTTCCTTGAGATCATGGAAATGCTTTTCTTCCTTAGCTGCCAGGATCTCTGGGTGCTATTACAGGATTGTGGGAAAGGTATTTGAGTCTGGCTTTGGTCCTGATAACCAAAAGCAAGGGCTTTTCCAGCTGCACAGGTTTTGGTCATAGCATACCTTCCAACCCTGGTCATGTTCTTTTTCTATCATGGATGGAGATCCTTCACTTCAGATGCCACAATTTGTCTGTGGCAGCTGTAGCATTGATCTGTAGTTGGCTTGAGACAAAAACACAGAACACAACAATAGCTGTTAATTGCAGGGTGACAACCAGTCCAGACAGTCTAATAACATCTCTGCTTGGCTTCCATTGTTTCTTAAAAGCCTGTAATAGTCACAATCTTTTGTTTATTTGTGATAACACATACACACAATCTCTTTGGAATCATGTGTCATAACTCAACAAGTTATAACTGCTACTTTCATGTAAATATGGAAACTCAAACAGTTTTTCAAATCTAAATACCCTTTAAAATGTTCTATAGATTGGCCCAAAGAACAGAATGCAGTACACATTCAGTACTACACTTTGATTTTATTGTTCAGATAAATATTGGCAGCAGAGAGCATTCAAATTGTTTATTACTTTCTGAACCTTCAATTCTATCACTCCAGAAATTTGTTGCAGAATTCACACAAGACTTACAAAGGAGGTGTTTCATTGCATTATCACCTCAAGAGTTTTAAGTAATGCACCCAAGTTTCAGCCACCTGTCATGTACAATTTTAAACAGACAAAATACAGGTAGAGCAAGAAATTTCCCATTGAATCTATTACATTTTGCCGCTGGGGTACCTTTTTATTTTGCATGCATGATATAATCTATTGAGACAAAGAAAAACCTATGGCATTTTTGTGTTTGAAATATGATGCAGAGAATCTGGTATGAGTGATCAGATGACAAACAGTCTCTCAGTTTCTTGAAATGTAGGAGGACAGTAATAGCAAGTACATTTCTATACAGCTTATCAGTGCACTTAAGCACTCCCTAAGTGGTTTACAAAGTGTAAGCTAATTGCCCCAAACAAGCTGGGTACTAATTTTAGCAACCTCGGAATGATGCAAGCCTGAGTCAAGCTTGAGCCCTTGGCTGGTACTGAACTCACAACCTTGTTGTTTACAAGTGAGTGGCTGCAGTACAGGCATTTAACCACTGTGCCACCAGGGCACGCTTACTAGATCCTCTGCAAGTGGAGATGCTGATGTCATGAGAGATGGGGAAGGAAGGAATCAGTGTAGACATCCACAGCCAGTTCACCATAGAGCAGTGGTGGTGAACCTATGGCACACAGAGGGGGCACTCGGGGGCCATCGCCCCAACACAGAGTTCATTACCAGATAGCCAGAAGGATGTGGCACTTTGCAATAAATAATTGGGTTTTGGGTTGTAGTTTGGGCACTTACCATCACTGCATTGAGCATCTGGAGATATCATTTCGAAATATTTGGGGTACTTCTAAAATTGTAAGCTGTCATATCTTCTGAAGAGAGACATTAACCAGTCACTCTGATATAACACTGAAAGCCTACCTTGGTTACAATGTGGTTATAGAGCCATAATTCCGCACTGAATGAAATGTGCCAGTATACTCTTCTTTTTACCACCTAAGAACTGGTAGAAAGTCAGGCAGCACCATTGGACAAAATATGCCATATTCCCATACATGCAATGCCCAAACCTAGATCTGAATTTTCTAGGAATGGGCACAGCTGGCACACTAGTTTTAACTATGTAGTTTTACTTTAGTCATTGTACCTAGGTGTCCAGGCTCAAGCCTGAGTCCAGGAGTGCATTCAAATGCAAACCTGAGATTTAAGTTGGAATGTAAGCCCATCTGGCACAAAACAAATCCACACTCCATGATCTCCCTTTTAATTGATGGAAAACTTCTGTTTTGACTATATTAAACCATCCATCATTAGCAGCATATATGGGTTTAACACTGAAATAGCTTCCTTGAAATTAAATGGAAATGATAGATTGAATTGAGTATCAACATCATCCTGGTCATTCAGAAACCCAAACTTTACATGACCTCTGTCAGTGGCTTCATGTATATGTCAAACCACATAGGGAACAGAAAGACACACACACACCCTGACAAGTCGGGAGGGGCCTTCTGTTGCGTCGGCTCAAGTAAGGGCTAAGCAGACCGGAAGGCCTACCCTTGCTGGTCTGCTTGGCCAATGATATGGAGGTCTTGCTCCTTGGTCATTATGACATCATTATGACATTATGATGTCGTTATGATATTATGATGTCATAAAATGCTTTTGATGTCATATCCGGTTGGGGGAGGGGTTAGATATTGTTATTATATTGCATAAGTTAAAGGATTTGACGCATGCCATGTTAGAAATAATTATTCAATAGTGCTTGCGCTTAAATACACGAACGCATGCGTCAAAACAAATTCTTGTTAAAAATGCTAATTTAAATTGTTAATTAAATTGTTAATTAAATTGTTATTAAAATGTTTAATTGATTGATATCAAGACCCTGTACAAAATAAAAGTTGTGGCCAATGTTTGACCCAAAACTAATCGCGTTGGTGTCCTTTGTGCCGATGCAACAAAGGCCTGAGGGACTCCACTGGTCAATGACCAGGGTGTTGTGCAGAAATTCCTATAGCACCAATGTCTACATTCACCCTTCCAAGAACAACCATGAAATGACAGTAGAAAAGTCAGGCTGGCTCTGGTTACCCATATATTCTTTTAAAAGTTCAAAGAGGAGAAAATCAGGTTAATAAATATGAAATGCTTATCTCAAGACACTCATGGTGATATTAGACTAACCTTCCAGTCATGGTTGATGAGTCAAATATGTCAATAAACTAGTGCTATTTAAAGAAGGCCTTTTTGTGCACATGAAGGAAAATGTCATTGCTCCTAGCAGGTAATAAGTTGGTTTCATTATCTGTTTTCATTAAATGCTTTAAATTGGTATCATTTATGAGCCAGACAGATTGCTTTCCAGCTGTTATAAGTTCTTGTTATAAAAGAGACTTTCAACTTCCTTTTCTTTGGAGAAGAATCCTAAAATCTATTGTTATCAATTTGTTTGTCTTGATCAGCATGATGGGTGCATCTTGGTGGACAATGAGAGATCTGGCAAGGGATTTATTCCTCTTGGGGTGAAAACCTCTTTTCCCTCCTAGGGCATCCAAGAGACCACAGGATACTTTAGGGCAGCCTTCCCCTGCATGCTGGTGGAGCTTTCTGTCTCCATGGCTACCTTGCCATCATGACTTTGTTGGTGCTAAGGAGAAAAAGGAGGAGTACCAGGGCCTGGTAAAGGTAGATTAGAGGAAGGATGTAAATCCTCTAGTATTTTGTCCTTGCATATATAGAAGGGTAATTACTGTAGCTCCCCTGCTAAGGAAAAATATTATTTTTCTACATGGATAATACAAATATTTAAAATGAATATTTTCCTCAATATCTGTCACGCCCAACCTGGCTGAGTACTCAGAGGAAGAGGGGGATGAGCCACAGCCTCCTTTGGGATCTGAGCCTGAAGCTGTTGAGCCTCAGTCTGGCCCTAGTTCTGCTTTGCCAGCTCCAGCAGAGCCTGTGACCTCGCAGGAGGCTCAGCAGCCAAGCCTCCTAGCAGCAGAACCTTCAGTCATGGAGCAATTGAAAATACCTATCTTCAGCCAGTGTTGAGCATAAAGTGAGGCTCTTCAGAGTTCGAGGATACTTTATGAAAAACGCCGGAGCAATCAGCCTCAGCTGAGGTCCTGCAGTTTGGTAATTTAAGCAGGTGCAGAAGGTCTACCTTGGTGTCAGAGATTATCTAAGCTTTCTGGCAAAAGCTTCTGGCACTGGGTCTCCTTGTTTCTTGGCCTGAAACCTTGACTCTCAGACTACTGAATTATCTTGAACTCCTGGAAACCTTGACCTTCAGACTGTCTTGTTACTCTGCCTCTCTGGAATCCTAGACCTTCCGACTGCTTGACCATTCTCTGGCTGGACCTTTGTATTGGTAATACAGACCTTTGCTTTCTTGCTTTGTATTAGCAACAGACTTTTGTTTGCCTTCAACCCTCACAGGAAGCTGCTATCAGCACTCTTGACGGCTTTCCCAGGACAATATTGGAGCATCCTGAAGGGTTCTGGAGGATATTTCTCTGCAGTAAGATATCTGGGGATTTTGCATGTACAAAGAGTACATTTCCTGTGACAGAAGCATATCTTCTAGATAGAAAATGTGCTGTTTGAGCAAAACATATCCATATTTCTTTATGCAGAAAAAAAATATGCTGGAACATTTTGGACATTTGACTACTGAGAGAAAACTGCAGAAAAGCCTTGCTGTTCTATTATTCTTCTGAAAAAGATTTTTTTTCAATCACCAGGAACAGAACATATTCTTTCCATCTCTGGATTAGAGACTCTTTGGATTACACCCTTTCTCACAGCCCCAAAACAGAGGAAACAAAATGTGATCAGCAAGGATTTCAGAGAGTCAAGAGCTGTGCCATCCCATTTCCCTATGGAAAGGGGTTGGCCTGTTTTTGGAGCTGCTTCCACCACTTCATCATGAGCAAGAGCTCTGTGTAAAAAAAGCATGCCTGGTGCACCACCACTTCTATTAAGGATAGAAATGGGCTCCAAGATTCTTTGTTGATTGCATGTCTGGGTGGCCCTTTCTGTCCTCAGCAGAAGTGGTAGTACACCAAGCAAGCTTTACACAGAGCTCCTGCCCATGAGGAAGCAGCTCCAAAAACAGGCCATCTCCTTTCTCTGTGCTGCTCAGTGTGGGGAAGAGTGATGGTGCAGCTCTTGGTGTATGGACAATTGGATTGGATAGTACCCAATCCAGCAGTCATATGCCAAAACAACCCGAGGTCACTCCAGGGTTACCAGGAAACACTGTGATTGTCCCCTGCTCATGTGCAGGATGGGTGGGAACATGTCAGCTGCTTCCCATTTAACAGGGAAACAGACCTCCATAGATCACAGCCGCATCTGCCCAGTAAGTGGGGATTATGTCCTTATGTATCCCCTAAACTATGGCCTATGTAGAGATTGTGAATATGAAACAGTCATGGGTGCTTACCTCTAGTTACACATTCAGAACTGCCCAACTGAATTCTGGTTCTAGCCCTTGTATATACATGGTGTATCCTATGAAATTCATGGGGCTGCCATAAATCAACAGGCAATGTGAAGGCACATACACACATACATATGTATACAATGTATAAAAGGTAAAGGTATAGGTATTCCCTGTTAACAAGGTTGTCAAATTGTGTCTGACCATAGAGGATGGTGCTCATCTCCATTACTAAGCCAAAGAGCCAGTGTTGTCAGAGACTGCTGTGATCATGTGGCCAGCATTATTAATGGTGCTGATAATACATATCTAGGTCTGGATTTCATAATCTTTCACTTATTTCCAAAGCATCACAACTAAGCTTGCAAACTGGGTTTCCCACAGCATTGGACACTACCTAAGAGAAAGGTCTGGCCTTTGGGTTTACAGCTTGGCTGGTCATAAACTTGGAACAGAGCCTTCTGCTGTTTTCACTTTGATTGCCCAAAGTGAAGGGACATGAATGAGGGAAACACAGGAAGAACCCAACTGGATCAGACCAAGATTCCATGTAGTTTGTCATCCTGTTGGGAAACTATGGACAGCCTGTTCATTTTTGGAAGCTTACAAACAGGGATCTGAGGATGGCATTTTTTTAAAAAAAACAACCTCATGACTTAGGGCTTGTCTACCTGATGAAAAACATTGTACTCAATCTGAAGCTGGTGCTGGTAGTCCTAACAACATACTTCTACTTCTGGAGGAAATCCACATTTTTCCTGCTCTTAACCAGACTTTGCTCTGCTTTTTCCTATCATACCAGAGCTCACTCGTGGGCATGTGGGGGAACATCAGTTAGATGCCTTGATTCTTAATTTATGGGGTTTAATACCATTTTGTTAGACCTTGCCCCTTCCACACATGGAAGCAGATATATTTAAAAATGTTGCTATATGAAAAATTGGGGCAGGGAAGATGGCTAGAATCCTATTAATGTCTTACTCATGCATAAGTTCTTCTAGGGAAATGGTAAGGCATTTTTTCCAATGTACAACAATCATTTTTGGTTCCAGATCATGGAACTGAATTTGCACATGCAGTGTCATCCCATGGTTGCATATTCATTTGCCTCTGCTGAATTTGATGGCAGTACTCCTTTGATTACATATTTGGGTTGTACACTCAGTTGCACAATGTTGGCATCCAACACCTGAGTTATGTAGCACAATTCAATGCAAAATTTCTCATGCAGTCATTTACACTGATGTAGAGTTTTGGCCAGCATATCTTTTATTCACTCTCATGGATTATATGCAGAAGATGGAGGTGGTTTGGGGCATGTCAGAACAACATGACAACCTTGTAGAGGCAGTTGTTTTAGAGCATTGCTCTAATACCAACTTTCTGGTGTTGCTTCTTCAACCTACTTTATTTATTTATTGTCATCTTGTACAGGAATCTTTTGCAAAGATAAAAAATAAAAATCTTTGGGGTTTGGCACAACAGTGTTTTTCTTTTTTTAAAAAAAAATGTTTTCATTTGTTTAGTTTATTTAACGTACTGAGCATCTAGACCACTTCTCATAGAAGATTATTTTTACAAGGTATTTTTCTATTTTTTTTACATTTGTAATCTTAAAGGAATGAACTTTCTCATATGCAAAATTGGCTATCATTCTGAAATGCTCTCTTCTTGCCCAAAACAATTGCAGCAGAATCTAAGGCTTAAGAGAACTTTGCAGCAATAATGAAACAAAACTGACAGAATGTGATCATTCTAAGATTTTCCCCCATCAAGTATCTAGACTGAATCTTGAATGCTTATCCCTGTCAACATTTCTGCATAAATATTAGTACCTGGGTCTGTGAATGTCTTTGTTTTTACAGTCTCCTCTGATGCAAAGTGTTATGGCTCACTGAATGTGCTAATCAATGCAAGAAAAACCTCAGGCACCATTGTCTGAGCAACATTATGTTTAAAATAATTATCTTACATATATTTTTACATCGTTAGCACCTATAAATTTGATAATGACTCCTAAAATATTTTACAAGTAAAACCTTTGTAATATTTTTTTTCTTGCCATCATAAGTGGGACCAATGCACTACATTCAACACAAAGGCAGGCAATTTGGCAGTTTGTAAGGAGGGCAAGATGTAAATGAGGAGTATGCAAATTGGACATAGTCAAATTAGCAGGTCTTTTTTGTGTTATAGCCTTAGGATTTTTCTTTTCATACATTGGAAGGTGTAAGCATGTGTATTTAACATGGTGGCCAGATGAGATGATAAAAAGTTAGATTTGAGGGGAGAGAAGTGTACTTTTTTAAATGGAAATTTTTAAATGTACAGGCATACCCAAAGCACCATAATAGGTAATGTCCTTTCATTCTGGATATGTTTTCCCCAATTGGTATCCTCTAGAGATGTTAGACAATAATTGCCATCATCCTCATAGCTGAGATGGATGCACATGATAAGAGATTGTGGCCCAACACATCTTTCAGGGTGTTAAGGTGGCTATTCTAAGGCATAACCATTATACATCTGGTTCTGTTGTTGTTGTTGTGTGCCTTCAAGTCCTTTCTGACTTATGGACCCTAACATGACCCTATCACAGGGTTTTCTTGGCAATATTTGTTCTGAGGGTGTTTACCTTTGCTTCCTCTGAGGCTGAGAGTGTGTGACTTGCCCAAGGTCACCCAGTGGGTTTCCATGGCTCAACAGGGATTTGAACCATAGGGCCTTTGCAGACTGCCAGAAATAGTGCAAATTGAGTCCACTTTAACTGCCCTGGCTCAGTGCTAGGGAATCATGGGAATTGTATTTTTTTCCTGAGACATTGAGCCTTCTCTGTCAGAGAGCTCTGGTGCCACAATAAACTACAGTTCCCATGATTCCCTAGCACTGAGTCAGGGCAGTTAAAGTGGACTCAATTTGCACTATTTCTGGCAATCTGTAAAGGCCCATAGTCTCCAGAGCTGTAGTACAATGCTCACACCACTACACCACCCTGGCTCTCTTTGGTTGTATAGGCAGTGATAAATAAATTCCAATGGACAAGTTTTTTCAGAAATTTGAAACACCTTCTGGCTCCAACATTTCCCCCGATTCATATTATCTGTTGTTGTTGTCGCATCGTTATCAGCTGGACATTCTGCATGTGCTTGAATGCACTCTTCCTTATTACTAGAAAGATACATGCTTCCAGACACTGGACAGGCAGAAAATACCATGGAACATAATTTCCAATGATCTCTAATTCACATAAGTGCAGTTTTATTTAGCCCAAACAATTCACTGTTGGACTTAATTATTTGGTTCTATTTCTGTCTAAGGCATTGTGGCCATGATCAGGAATGTTATTTTCTCTTCTTCTACACACCAGGTCTCCTAACATTCTGGTGAATGAATGCAAACTCACCATTAAAATTAACAAGCAAGGGGAAATTAAAATGTCTGTCCTTTTCCTTTTACATGGTTCATTGCCATCATTCAAAACCATGGCTTTTCTTTCATGGGCCAAAGAAGGGATATAATAAAAACATTAATTTTTTACTGAGTACTAGGAGATTTACTGTTTTTCTCTGTATCTATGAGAACAAAACATTTTCACACAAAAATGGAAAAGCTTTTAATTACATGCCAGAAAATTTAATATCTTTATACAGTGTGAACATTTATGGATTTATAGGACAATTCTGCTATGGATTTCACATGCAAACCTGTTTTATATCTGACAACAAAAGGTTAGAAAATTACCTGCTGCATTTGCACTGCTGCATCTGCACTGCAGAAATTATGCAGTTTGACACCATTTTAACAATCCTGGGATTTGTAGTTTATTGTGGCTCCAGAGGTCTCTGAGAGAAACGGCTAGATATCTCATAAAATTACAGTTCCCAGAATTCCATAGCATTGAGCCCTGTCAATTAAAGTGACATCAAAATGTATTATTTTTGCAGTGCAGATACAACCTAGATCGCCCTCTCTCACTTGAAGAAATGTGGCAGAACTTCCACTTCCATTTTCAGCACATTAAAATTTATCATTTTGTCCAAAGCTTAAAGTAAGATTAGAAGTAGGCAAAAAACAAGTCAGGACTATTAATATTGGTTCCTGAACCAAGATTTCTCACATAATGATACAATGTGGTTAGTGAATAATGGGAATGAAAACTTGTGCTCTCCTCCTTACTAGGGGAAGGGAGAGAAGAAAAGAGCTATCAAACCTAAGATAGAAAATATCTATAAAATATATTTTAAAAACAAAAACATAAAATTAAATATTGCATTGTGATGAAAAGGGCATTTAATGGGGATGCTGTAGTTTTAGATTTTCTATGATGCTGTAAATCTGTTATAAACCATTTTAACCTAGTGTTTTTAATATTGTTTGTTTTTAAATGCTGAGTCTATTTTATTTTAAATTGTTGCAATCCACCTTAGATCCTCCTTGGGAGGAAGGTGCAATATAAATTAAACTTGTTGCTGTGCATCTTCAAGTAATTCCTGATTTATGGCTACCCTAAGACAAACCTATCATAGGATTTTCTTGGCATAATTTGTTCACAGGAGGTTTACCCTTGCTTTCCTTTTAGGCTGCTTAGAGAGTGTGCCTTGCCCAAGGTTACCCAGTGGGTTACCATGGACGTTTTCACACGGGGGTCCCTAAAGCCGGCTGGAGCCATTCCGGAACGGCTCGTGCCGCTGATTCCGGAATGGCTCTGGCGGCGGCAGGCTAATTCCTTTTGCCACCCGGAATTACCTTTCCGCCGCTGAAGCCGGAATTAGAGGCCTTTCTGCCGGAGTGAGGCCGGACTTAGGGCTCCATGCGTTTGAACACACAGAGCGACAAGCCGGACGGATGCGGGGATGGCACCGGAAGGGACGGGGTTTGCCGCCGCGCGTGTGTGAACAAGCTGGAAATGGAGCCGGAGTGGGGCCGGACGGAGGTAGGATTGAGTCCTCCTAAAGCCCCATGTGAAAACGTCCCATGGGCAAGCAGGGTTCTGAATCTTGGTCTCCCAAGGCTAAAACCACACACTGGCTCTCACATAAATTAAATTCTTATAATTATTCCCTAAATGCTAAATGTGGTGGAAAAAGTGAGGCTCTGCAGCTTCATTCAATTTACAATGCTGTTTTTAAGCCACCTTGATGGCTCTTCTGATGGAGGAGGAGAAGGAAGCCACCTCTAAGAGGAACAGTTTTAAATATGATTCAGAGGTCCCTTACAATGTTTAACATTGGGGAAAATTGAAAGATTATTTTTTTCAAACCAGAAGATAAAGGCAGATGTCTGGCCAGGGCTACTGTGTGACATCCTTAATCACATAGGTGGAATCTAAAGAGCCACCATTGCAGTTCACTGGGAAACTCCTTCTGGCCTCCTGTATAAGACATCTTCTCACTGCCATAGCATGATCACCATAACCCTATCCATTTGGTGGCTAGAGGAAGATGGGGGACTGCTCAAGCAATTACATATCTGAGAGTAGAGAACTGAAATCTTCCCAGATCTCCAGTATGCATGCTAGACTGTGGGGAAATCCAGAGTGCACAGTCTGGAGATTCAGTAGTGCAATGTCTGTTTGTTTCATCCAGCTGCAGAATTACAGATGGGTTGCTGACTGGGAAGATCCACTTTCCAACAGCTGGTAAATGGTTGTAAGGACATGCTCTAGGGCTGAAAAACTCCTTTAATGTGTGTGTGTGTGTGTGTGTGCGTGTACGTGTACGTGTGCGTGTGTGTGTCACAAGGACCTATTGATTGGCATCCTATTAGTTTCCGGACACAGTACAAGGTGTTGGTTATGACCTTTAAAGCCCTACATGGCTTGGGTCCAACTTATCTCTGGGACCGCCTCCTTCCATACGATCCTCCCCATGCACTTTGGTCCTCTGGGAGGAACCTGTTACAGCCTATGAGAACCAGGTTGTTGGTGACTTCCCAGAGGACTTTCTCTGCCTCTGCTCCCAGATTATGGAATGGCCTGCTGGATGAGATCCGTCTCATTTCCACTCTTGACTGCTTTAAAAAAGCAGTTAAGACGGATCTTTTCCGGCAGGCCTTCCCTGAATAATTCCCAGGCCAGAAGACAAAAATATCTGGCCACTGCCCTCCTACCGCCTTGTTTACTGTGCTACAAATTTTTGGCTGTAGTTTTGCCTGTATTGTCTGTAGATTTTAGCCACTGGCATTTTAACTCTGTATTAGTTTAATTTATTTTTAAGGGGAGGGTGGGTTTGGGAATGGACTTGGATTGATTTTAACTTTTGTGATGTTTTTAATTTGTTGTACGCTGCCCCGATTGTGTTGCAGAGGGGTGGGATATAAATAAAAAATATATTATTATTATTATTATTATTATTATTGGCATACACCTTATGAGAAAAGCCATCCCTCCACTCCATCTGATGTCATCTGGAGGAGAGACAACAGGCTCAGCACCATCGGGCCTAGAATAAGAAGAAGAGCCGTCCCTCAACTCCATCTGATATCATCTGGGGGAGAGACATCAGGCCCAGCACCATCGAGCCTAGAATAAGAATAAGAACCCTTTCTTTTTAAAGGACGGGTGGGATTCGGGATTTTTATGTTCTGTTTAGATTGTATTAATATATCTGTATGGACATTTTAATGTTGTAAGCCACCCCAATTGCTTTGCAGAGGGGCAGGATATAAATTATTATTGTTGTTATTATTATTATTATTATTATTATTATTATTATTATGCCTCTTTTCTCTCTCTCTCTCTCTCTCTCTCTCTGTATTTTGTTATTGCAGAAGTTGGTATTTTCTTCCATCCTCTACAATGAAAAATTTCACCCCCAGACTAACAGCTGGGCTGCCGCAGCCTTCCAACACCATTCCATGCCTGAAGGAAAGGACAAGGGGTCATAGAAGCATCCAACTGTGTTCCTGTAGCCAAATGCAGAATGATTATATCATCTGCTGAAACCTCTGGAGGTCCATCTCTGATCCCCTTCAATAACCGTCAGGGTTGGAATGGCTGTAGGGGGTGCTGGAGATGCTCAAAGGTGAGCTTAGGAAGTATTGAGCAAATAGCTGCAGTACAATTCTGCATAAAGATGCTATGCTTTGCCATAAAGGAACCTGGCCACTGAATAACTCCGTCTGCAACATGACAAAAAATGCACATCCTTACCACAGTTTAGTGAAATGGTTAAATGAGGGTAATATGTAGAATCTTTCCCTAGCTCTTTTATTGCTGCAAGTGTGTAGATTCTTCAGTCTACTCTGTGCTGCCATGAATGCACATGATCTCAGAGGCTGAGTGAAGTCAGGCCTGTTTATCACTTGGAAAGGAAAGATCACCAAGGAAATGCAGGGATTTCTAGGTTTCTAGCTGAAACCCTAAGAGCTCCTACAGTTGACAATGTTGAGTGAGACTACAATAGTGTGATTTAGTCTAAGGCAGTTTTCTACATCTTGTGTCCTCATTTTTTCTATGACTATGCATGTGTGTTCATGTATTTAACTGGGTTTAGCATCTCACCATCTGGCTTGACCCTTGGATTAACTCTGGACTATGCTTCTGTTTGGAAGTTATATCTAAATACCCTAAAGGCACCAGATCCCATCTGATCTTGGAAACTAATCAAGTTCAACTCTGGGGAGACTGCCATGATCTGGTAAAAATATCTCTGAATATTCCTTGTCTAAGAAAACCCTATGAAATTAATTTCATCACCATAGGTCAACAGGTGACTTGAAAGTGCATACACTCATCAGGGACATGTAATAGGAATTGTTAGAAACACAGCATATGGTAAATAGTGTTCCACTTTATATTTTGTTTGTGGCTGTTTTAAGTCTGAGTCAAAACAGTCTGATCTATTCTATTAGCCATGGTCATTGCTTTATTTCAATCCCTTTCAGCAATGTAATAAATAAGCAAGATAATTTATTTGCATTTTTCTTGCTTATTGGTCTCTCTCTCCCCCCCCCCTCCCCTTCAGCTTCCCAAACTTAATAGAAGTATAAGGAAGGGTGAACCAAATAACATTGTCTTACTATGGAGGTCATTTTCGGCCAACAGTAACTAATGGTTTGGGGGGGGGGAGGACATTGTCCTCTTGCTCCTTTGTTTTAGTTTGATGTGGGTTTTGTTGTTGTTTTAAAAAATCGAACCACTAGACATGCTTCTTCACCCAGCCATCTCCCTTGCATCAATCCATTTGTAAATTCTTGGTACATATTTCTGAGACTGTATACTAGCATGACTGATTGACTGTCTTCTGTACTATATTAAATGAAGTTGTTACAGACTGAGAGAATTATTATAGAGATGTTCAAGATAATAGACTGACACAATGGGAATATTTTAATCGGCTCTTTTGTGAAAACACTTTCCCCTGGGGAAATAAAACATTACAGGCAGACATAGAAGATAGTAAATTAGGAATATTTTTCCTTTTAAGAAAGGTGCTCTGCTGTAAGCAATTTTGATAGTTCTTATAGAATAAATTCATTACTCTTTTTTTTTTTATGATCCACACACAGATGAACTTTTGTTGCACTAACTAAAATTCTCTATTATTGCAGAACACTGCCCTTCTCTTTCTAGGATTCTTGATGCTATAGACCTGTTATGACTACTCTCTCTCTCTCTGTGTCACACAGTGTTTTATGTATGCTGAGAGCTTTGCAGAGCTACATACATTGCTGTGAGAGAGATGGTATACCTTTGTTTTTAACTGATAAAGTTGTGCTCCATTTACTCACAGTTCTTGTCCCTCTTAACCTCTTCACTCTTGGAGGCACAGGGGATTTCATCAAATGTGAGGCAAAATCACTGCAAGAACTATTTGTGTCTCCTTATCCCCTTTTAAGGTAAAGTATGTCAGTTTTCACATTTATTTATAAATGTTAGACTTGATGGCCAAGAAGATTTGTGCCAACCACCTCAGCAATTAGCTGGGTTATTTTTTAGTCTATTGCTTTAAATACATACATTTGCAATAGCAATTTATGTGAAGTACAAAATTATCCATATTATAGATGGCAAATGAGTTAACAAATCAATTCTAATTCTCCAATGGGGGGAAATGAGAAAACAATGCAGCCATTTATCATCTAAGAAAATATCTAAGTTGCAAAAAGGAGAGTGATATTCTGAATGTGGTCTTGTCATCAAATGATATCATTCTTTAGTGAGTCTATAAGTTTTATGAGGAGAGAAAAAATGGAGACATCTCCAAACACAGTTATGAATTCTGCTAGTTGGAAGAGTAATTGATCATTTCAAAATGTCCATCAGATCGGATAAACTGCCAATACTATGTCCTAACTGTTTAACCAATACTTCTCTATTTTCCAGCTCTTTATGGCTATTCTCACAATCCCATTAAGTCATGCAAGTCCTTCTTTTCCTATAGTTCCACTTTTTCCATCCTTGCACAGTCCTGTGGCTATGTCTTCAAGGGGCAGAAGTGACAGGCTCAAAATTTCCTGGCTTGGTGTTGCTTCTTGGGCAGATGTTCTCAAATCCTGCACTGGTGGATATATTTTTCCTGATCAATATGATAATTTATAACTGCCAATGTTGTCAGAAGTAGAAAGGTTCTCCTTTGTCCATGATTGAGCCCCACTCCCCCCACTGCAAGGATAGGAAACCTCTACATTAGAGCCAGATTCTTATCCAGGCTGAAAACTTCTTCTGTTATCTCCTACCAGTGATTGCAGATAAGAAGCTATTTAAAATCCAAGAAGCATAGTGTGAAACTGAATTCTGCCTTGTGGCCAACTGCACAGAAATGAATTTTGCTTTTCATCCCAAGAAACTGTTCCAAAAGAGACAGGCTTTGATTTTCATCCTGGAAAACTGTTGCACTGCATCTTATTCATGAGTCTCAGGGACTATTCAGGTTCATACAGGGAAATATGGTCTGTCAGATAACCTGGACATAAGCCATATAAGACTTTATAAGTTATAACTAGCACTTTGAATGGTTTCCAGAAACAGTCTGGCAGCCTGTGGATCTGTAGAGGAGTTGTATGATACGTATAATAAACCACAGTTAACCTTCTGGCTGCAGCTTTTTGTACCAAAATAAGTTTCCAACTGTTCAAAGGCAGGCCTGAATAATCCACATTATTATTATTATTATTATTATTATTATTATTATTATTATTATTATTATTTCTTATACCCCACTGAGGCAACCAAAGTGTCTTATAGGTTTGAATTACATGTTATACATATAACAGTAGAACAATACCCTCCCCCCCCCGGTTAAAAATTATATACAATAATAAAATTGTCAGGGATGATGGGAGTTGTAGCTCTTCACCTCTGGCTCTAACTCACCACCTTGTTATGCAGCAGAGCTGACCAGCTTTGATCAGTGGTTGATGCTTCTTTCCCAAGCAGCAGAGTTTCAGAGAATAGGCTGAAGACCCTGACAAACTCTCCAAGTCTTCTCTCTCTTCTTCCTGAGATGTCTCCAAACTTCTCCAGGATTCTTCTGGCTCTTGTATCTTCCCTCAAGACACCAGACAACTCAGTAGTATTATATAAAAGATCTACTTTATTCTACTATATATAAATACTATATGCCCTACAAATCACAATCACTACACCACAATATGCATTGGCAAACATTGCACTTATAGCCATTGTTAGTCACCACCCACTAGTCAGTTTCCACCCAGTGGGTGTGTACATTCATTTTGATTGGTTTACATGGATCATCCCATACTTAAGACCAACCCAAGTATTTCATCATTTTACCTTGACTACTTAATGAATCTCAGGTGTTTGCAATCTATAACAGGTGTTTTCAATATACACTCTATAACTTTGTCCTTGGCTCTCAAGGCTTCCAAATTACATTATCCTTTTCACCTGTGTAGCTTCATGATTGTTCCTGCTTAGTCACTGTGACTATCACATACATATTTTATTTCTATTACTGTATGTCCCATGTTGCATATTCCTTAACATATACAATTAAAACAGCGCCTGGTCTGAAACACCAATGCGAGTATATAACAAAAATGTATGTCGGGGAAAGCACAGATTCATGTAGAATATATATATATATATATATATATATAAAACTAAAATGTGTCAACATGGCCAGATTAGCCATTTCCAGATTTAAGTGTACAAAAGTTCTCTTGGACAGAACAGAAATCTGATTCTCTGGGTTCAAGGCTACATACAAGACTATACTCATACTGTGAGTCTGTGTCTTCTTCAGCAGGAGTACAACTCCATTGAGCACAAGCTAAATCCTTATTCTCTGGTCTACTTTTTAACTGACCAGGAGCAATCAATCAACTTTAATATGATCACAGATTAGTCAGAAAAAGGGCAAAAGTAGAACATAGCAGAATGACCAGGAGCAACTCTGTCTGGTCTAGATTCAGTTTCATATTTTTCACCTTCATCCAGTCCTTTACTGATGCTAGACAATGATTTAGAACTGGAACAGCCTCCTTGGGGTTTTGTGGAAAGAAGAACAACAGTACATGTGAAAGGGATCTAGGAGTCTTAGGGCCTAAGCAGACTGCCAGAAATAGTGCACATTAAATTGAGGCACTGCCCTGGCTCAGTGCTAGGGAATCATGGGAACTGTAATTTATTGTGGCACCAGAGCTCTCTGACAGAGAAGGCTCAATGTCCCAGAAAAAAATACAGTTCCCATGATTCCCTAGCACTGAGCCAGGGCAGTGCCTCAATTTAATGTGCACTATTTCTGGCAGTCTGCTTAGGCCTTTAGTAGACCACAAGTTGAACATGAGTCAACAGTGTGACATGGCAGCTAAAAAGGCCAATGTGATTCTAGTCTGCATCAATAGAAGTATAGTGACTAGATCAAGGGAAGTAATAGAACCACTCTATCCTGATTGGGTCAGACCTCATCTAAATACTGTGTCCGTTTCTGGGCAGCACTATTTAAAAACGATGTTGAGAAGCTGGAGCATGTCCAGAGGAGGGCAACCAAAATTGTGAAGGGAAACCATGCCCTATGAAGATAGCCTTAGGGAGCTGGGTATGTTTAGCCCCATTTCGAATAGTCTGGATAGCCTTGTCAACAGGCCTCCTGGGATGAAAATGCTGCTGCTCAATGCCAGGTCAGTGAATGGAAAGACACCACTGATCCAGGACATGATCTTGGATGAGTATGACAACTGGATGAAGCTGGGGGGCACTAATCTTTCCCAGCTTTGTCCACCTGAGTTCTCCATACAGGAGCAGGTGAGGCCTGAGCAGTGGGGGGGGGGGCAGGCAGAGTTGCAGTGGTCTATCGGGATTCCATCTCCTTTACCAGGTGTTGGTGTACCACCCACCCTGCTGCACAACAGTCTCCCTTCCTGAGCTGGCTCAGTTAGTCTCAGCGGTGGCATTAGAGTCCCTTCATCTTGTTGTCCTGGGGGACTTCAACATCCTGTGATGACTGCTCTGTCAGGAGCAGCTCAGGACTTTATGTCTGCCATGACAACAATGGGGCTGTTCCAAGTAATATCTGGGTCCACCCATGTTTCAGGATACACTCTGTACCTGGTTTTCTGTTGGGGGAGGATGACAGTGATTTGGGTGTGGAGAAACTCTCTGTAGTTCCATTGTCATGGACCAATCACTACAAGTTAGGGTTTAGACACTGGGACTCAGAGCCTGTGCAGGAGGGGGGGGTGGTTAAGATGGTCCACCCCAAGAGATTTATGGATCCAGATGGATAGCTCTTGGGGAGTTTCCTGTTGCCTTGGAAAATGATCCTGTCAAAGCCCTGACTGATCTTTGGAATAGGGAAATGGCCAGGGTGGTGGACATGATTGCCCCTAAGCATCCGCTCCTATGAAATGGAGCCAGACATTCCCCCTGGTCACTAGGGAGCTGACGGTGATTAAACAAGTGGGACAGAGGCTAAAGCAATGACGGCAGAAGACTTGGAGTGAGTCTGACCAAACAAGGGCTAGAGTGCATTGGAAGGCCTAAACCGTGGCAATGGTGGCACCAAAAAAAAATTATACTTCTCTGCCACCATTGCATTTGCACAGTGCCATCCAGTGGAGGTGTTCCAAGTGGTCAGAAGTGTTTTACATTCTGGATCCCAAGAAGAAAACAAAGACCACTTGACAGCTTGCTGTGAAGAATTTGTGAGACACTTTGCAGACAAAATCTTTCAGTCCTTGAGAGAGAGCCTTCTAGGTGGCTGCTCCCACCTTCTGGAATGCCATTCCATGGGAAGCGGGGTTGGCCCCCTCTGTGCTTGCCTTCTGTCAGCAAGCAAAAATGGTTTTATTCAGGCAGAGTAATGAATAATCATGGGATGGCTTTTTCATATGGTGTATTTGTTGTATGGGGTGGGTATCATTGTTTTATTGTGCTTTTAAAGTTTGTAATGTTGTATTGTTTTAGTGATGTGTGCTCTTTTTTGCTTTTGTTTCAGAGTGAGTAACCCAGGTGATCTGTCAGTTTCACTATAAAATAAGACAGAAGGCAAAAGTGAAGGCATGACCTTTTGTCCCCACTGTCACATTTGGACTCCTTCTTTCTCCTGGATGGTCTTCTCTTCTAAAGTGCAAGTAGACACCATCTTTAGTAAGAAGGCACTTTCCTACTGTTTTGGGTGTTTGACTCTGTTTGTGTGGATTTACTGTAACTCACTTTAACTCCATATACCCATCTGGAGATTTGAGGTGTACCCATATGTAGAAATTAAACAGTCTGACACCACTGTATCTATCCTAAAGAATCATGGGATTTGCAGTTTGGTGAGGCACTAGAGCTCCCTGATAGACCAGACTGAATACCTCACAAAATTACAAATCCCAGGATTCCACAGGATAGAGCCATGACAGTTAAAGTGGAGTCAAACTTCTTTATTTTTTCAGTGTGGAAGAGTTATTGATGTCAGCAGAAGCTACTGAACAGCCTGCAGGCAAATGACAAAATGCAATGAAAACAAGAGAGCACCTTCTAATAAGGTTTGTTCTATATCCCTTCCCAAATCATCATGAGTGGAAGGGAAAAAAGAGCCCACATAAAGTTATTCCCTGGTTGTCAGCAATAGTAGTCCATGACAAATCTATGTCCTCTACTTCATTTTCTATTGTTTGGCCTGTATGGAAAGTTTAGGGGAAATGTGTTATTTTTTTGCAGACACACTGGTTGGAATCCTGTTCATGCACTCTGCCAGTGACTACAGGAGAGTGTGGGTGCCCTGGCAAGTGTCTGGCTGCAGGTGTGTAGTTGGGGGAAAAGACCAGCCATTTTCTTTTCAAACCTCCCATATGCTAAAGTACATCCAGCATATTCATTGGAGGTCTAGGGGGGCAATGGCTCTTCCTTTCCCCTGGCTGCATAACTACAGCCAGGTGCTGCCCAGGCACACACTGCTCACCCTTCTCTGGCTGCTAATTGACTGTGGCAGTGTGTCTTGAGACCATATAGCTGTATGTTGCTAGAAGCAGAAGCACAGCTGCACCTGTCACTTCCTGACACCGTCACCTATGCTGGTATAATTATGCTGACATAGTACTCCAGGAGAAATCCACACTGCCTCTCTTTCTGCATCCCATGAAATCTCCAATTTATCTTAAACTTTTGAAAGGAGCTGTAATCATTTTGGGCCACATTGAAAGATACCAGGCTTGCTTTTGAGAAACCTTCAATCATCCTAGAGATGTACAATTAGAGATTTAATTCATGAGATATCCCAGAGCACATATAAATCTGTAGCGGAAAGCCATTGACTATTCCATATTTCTTCCCTCTCTAATGTTGCTATAGAGCAGGAGGAAAAGACCATTTTCTCCCACGGTCTAAATTTCATTGTGGGAGGTGTCCATTGGATCTCATTCCAGCAGTAGTTGGGACTCAGTGCATAGAGTTGGTCCAAAACAAAGTGGGCAGAGTCAGATGTAATACCTAGCTATTTGAACACATCCTTGTCAAGAATGCAAAGCACAGCTCAACTCTTTGTATGGCTAGTGAAGAATAAGTCCAGTGTGTTAGATTTTAGAAATGCACAGCAGACACAGCTGGTGGGGACATAAGGTGAGGCCTTTTTGGTGAACCACTCCTAGGCTCTGGAACTCCCTTCCCAGGGAGGTCAGCAGAACTGGATTAACATTAAGCAAAATAAGCACATGCTTGGGACATCAAGTAAGGGGGGCACTGCATAACTTTTCCATTGCCATTTCACTCATATATGTTATATAGGTTCAGCACAAAAAAAGTAAAACAAGATTCAGTCATGCTGAAGTTTATAAAATAGTTGTAGAAGACAATGTTGAGTGTGTCTTTCCAAATGCAGACATTTGCTTGTGTATATGTTTAACATTAATGTTCACAAATTGCTCAGCTGATTGTTCATGTTCTCAGTTGAAGTATATTAAAAATTCCAAAAGAACAAATGTGAAACAAGGCAGGCTGGATGCCTTATTTAGAAGCAGATGTGTTACTTAAGATTAGTTCTGAGAGCTTTGCAATTAGAAAAAGTAGGTATATAAATACAGTAGAAGTATACACAAAGTATACTGAACGTTTTCCATCTTTCTGTTAGTTTTAGTTAATTTTCAAAAATGAAATTTTATTTTATGGTTTATTATTGTTTATATTTTTAATTAAATTTATATGATGGCACCAAAATCATTTAAGTGCTTGGGGCCTCTAAAGGTCTTTATCTGGCTCTGAAGGTCAGAATGGCCTTCTCTTTGGGGGGATGCAGATGGCGAAAAGTGCCATCTTCAAGCCCAGGAAGGGAATGGGCAGCCAGACGCTGGGTGCCCCAACTCCTTCCTGAGGACATCATCAGAGCACCCGCCATTGCACATAGTGGGCGCTCCAATGACGTCCTTCCGGCTCAGCGTCCGGACACATTGAGCCAGAAGGAGCATGGAAGAGGTACCCTGGCACCTCTTCCAGTGCCCCTTTTGGCTCCTCTGAAAGGAGCACTATTTTAGTGCTCCTTTTCAGAGGCGCCATAAGGGTGGATCAGGGCTGAGGCGTGGGGCAGTCTCGGTACCAATCCGCAGCTTCTTGGGGCAGCCCACGGCTGCCCGGCAGTGATATACATTTTTTAAAAAATCATTCAAAAAATTCAAAGCAATTATAGGAAAAAAATCTATAACTGAAAGTTTTTAAAGAAAAGGCTTAAGAGAGTACTGTATTGCTTTAACTTTTTATCCTTTTTAGGTGTATGTATTTGTTTTAATACTCTGACTAGTTAAATTCTGCTGTAATGCTGATTTTTTGTATGTTTTTAACTATATTTTACTCATTTTATTGTGGGGAAAAGTAGAGAGGGAGGAGGAGCCAAAGCTAAGGGTGAAACTGGATACAAATGGCTTGATAAACTGGATTGCTTATACAGAGCATGTAGTCTTTTGATAGTATTTTAAAGTCTGTTTAACGTTATGGAACTTGGAAACATAAGATGTAAAATTTAATCACTCTAATTATTAAAAAGTCATATGAACATGAATGACATTACAGATGACAGAGTGATAGCCTAGGCTGTAATTATGTCATCCTTTAAGCACAGTGGAATTACAAGTGTCCATTTTATGGCATCTGTATCTGTTGCTCAAATAACACAAAATAATCTGCCACCCTAAAGAGGAGAGAATTCATACATTTCATCATATATCAAGCAGTAAGCACCACTGAATGTAGTCAAAATTACTTTTGAGTAAATAAGCATAAGGACAGGGTGCATGGCTGTTGTCTCTTCCTGTGAATACTTGTAAGACAGGATAAAAAAAGGTAACACCAAAATAGTGTGAGAACAGCAGGCTGAAATGACACTCAAGATAAGGGTATTGTTTCCTTGACGCACTGTATTTTTCTTTTTGTTTTAAAGAGATATGTTTTTCTCCAGTCATTCTGTTGTGTACTTATTTATACTCTGTCTGCTGCTCTAATAAAGTTAGCAATGATGTCTCATTGTGATTTCTCAACAAGGCAACAAAAACAGTGCAATAATTTTTATACAAATTTATTCTGAACTGAATTAATCCTATGATCATGTGAATTTAAACATTCATATGTGAATATAAACCAATGTATGTGTGAAGTGTGGGAAATTGACAAATGAATCCAGTTTAGAAGTTAGAAATACATGAAGTTCATACTGTACTGCAAACTGCCCTATAATCTCCATGAGAAGAAACATGTCATAACTCCACTGCATGAGGTAAAGAACAGCATCTGCACAACCAAAGTAGTACTGCAGAGTTTCATTAGGAAAATCAGGCCATTCCCCTTATCTGCACTTGAACCTCTTTCTTGCCGCTCTGCAGGTCTTGCAAAGACGATATACATGATCTGCTTCTCCTCAGAAGGAGATAGTGCCTTCTCTCAAGCCCTGGACCTATCACATAGTGGAAGCACTGCTGATCTTTGGGCTGCTATCACAGAGCTATTATAAGTGGGTAGGTGGTACAAGTGCCTCTTCAGATGCTAGACAAACTGTTGGATAAGTCATGGAGAGCTAGAGTCAGGAAGACAGTGTAGGTATGATCTGGGCCATCTCATACATCAGTCAGTACAGGATAAGGATCTGGTAGATGGTAAGTACTGGCAGCATCTGGACTGATAAGAGAGTAAAACAGAAGTAAGGCCAGACAGGATTTGGACTAGCAGGTACCCAAGTCAAGTTAGGATAAGGGTCAGGCAGACAAAAGTACTGGCAAGATGTGCAATGCCTGATTACTGAAGGGGTGTGATTCTCTGCTTTTGCCAGAAATTATGGACAGGACAGATCCAGGACACCAAAGTTTCTCTGTGGAACAGGTGTTGGGAGTTTGGAATTCCCACCTTACTACTGAATAGGTATGGAAAGAATATTTGTGTGTGTGTGTATGGGGCAGGGGGAGAGCACATTTCCTAAATGGCAGAAAACCTTGATGAGAAGACTCTGGATTGAGGAGAATCTTTGCAATTTGGGGCAAAATGAGCACATGATTTATTTATTTATTTATTTATTTGCAGAAAATAGTATTTTCTGGGCATGAAACTACATTTATTGATCTATAGAAAATGTCCAGAAGTGATGTAGATGGCTTCCTTCTGTTCCTTTTAGTGCTAGTGACCTTTTCTGGAGAGGAGGATGTTTTTCTCCCATAAGTGGAAGTGATCTTCCACTTGCACTATTGCCCACCAAAGAGAAACTACCTTGCCTGCTCTTAGATGAACTCCAGTGGCTTTCTCTCTTTCATGCTTCTACTGATACTTCTAACTCAGCCACTGCTTTACTCACCAGCTCCCTAGATCAGCCCAACTGTCTGAATATTTTTCCATGGCAGCCAGAGTTGGATTGCCAGGCAGTCAGAAGAAAACTTCATTTTATTTATTTATTTATTTTTGTCTCTGTGCTCCTTTCCCTATGTGATCCTGTCCTCTATAGTTCCATGCATCACTGTACAACCCTGTAAACATGTTGTTGTTGTTTGTTGTTGTATGCCTTCAAGTAATTTCTGATTTATGGCTACCCTTAGGTGAACCTATCATGGGGTTTTCTTGGCAAAGGTTTATTCAAAGGAGGTTTATTCTTGCATTCCTCTGAAGATGTGAGAGTGTGTCTTGCCCAAGAGTGTGTCACCTAGTGAGTTGCATGGCCGAGCTGGGAATCTAACCCTAGTTTGAAACACTCAAAGCACTAGCCACTCTGGCTCTCTTTATCACCCTCTATATCCCCATGCATGGAACTTAATGCCTTCCCTGTGTTGCCAGCTGACGGAGTGTGTGTCCTGCCCCTTGCTACATCATCAGTTCCAGGAATCACATCTGATTCCTCCAACATTACTTCCATGGCAGCAGTTGAGGAAGGTCAACCACCTTGCTACATCTATTTCCCACTGTGTGATCTTGTGCAAGTCACACTCTCTCAGCCTCAGAGAAAGGCAATGGAAAACCTCCTCTGAAGAAATCTTGCCAAGAATATCCAAAATCCAGTTGCCAAGATAAGTTTGCATTAGGGTTAGAAACAACTTGAAGGCACACAGAAATTACACCTTGTTATGATTCTGGAAAGAAAATTCCCCCAAAGTATCTACTATTAGTAGACATCAATCTACTGAGTGAGAGTATCAGTATTTTTGCACATTTTTCATTGATTTTCTTATTTCTAAGCATTTTTCAAAATGATTTCTCCACAAAATCCAACTTTTTCTGGAAGTTTTCTTTTTCATTTTCTTATTGCTGATGGCAATAAGTCTTTTTGTTATTGCACAGAGGCAAAAAATCTCTAAGTGACTTACCATTGTTATACATTGGGATACCTTTGGTAATAGAAGATGAGTTAATTTGTAAACTTTGTCTACATTCACTATTGTCTAGTATGTATTCACTGGACTTGGGTCTTGGAATTTGTGAATAATGAGGATATCCCCCCCCCCCAATCCATCTATTTCCTACTTGTTTATAATTGTGCCATCTGCTTTCTTACTGTCTCTGTTCTACTCTCTCAGGTATCTATCACCATCAATCAGGAATGTTCCATCTAGAGATAACCCCCAAATTCCTCCATTCAGAACTATCACCTCAATCTCTGGAAGTGTCAGACAGCTGGAAAAATTCAAGACACCCTTGAAAGAGAGTGCTTGTCAGTTTTTGTGAGAGGGACTCAGATATTTGTTGTAGTTTAATTCCAAGGCATTGTGAGAGTAAACCACTCCCTGAGCTCTTTTGAAGAGACTAGTTGTTGGAAGTCAAATATACTCCCTAACTTGATCAACTCTTTCACTGTATAGAAAGTACTGTACTTCAACTATCCAGTTTTATAAAATCAATTTTATAAAATGAACTGAATTCAGTTCAGCAAGTTCATACTTCACTTCTTTTAATTCGAATGTCACTGCATAAAATGTCAGGTCAAAAGAAGATATTGGAATTAGTGTTCAAGTCCCATCTTATAAAGGACCTAGTGCCTCTCAGCATCCTTCTGCAGGTGACAACAACTTTTCTCTGAAGTGATATTCCTGCAGGATGAGGCAAGGGATATGACTTCATAAGGCACAGTGACAAGGCTTAGGGACTCATTATAAGAAAAGATAAAAATATGACACTCAGATGTCCTTGCCTCAAGAGTGAAGCATACAGCTTGTTCCTTCAACTGAGCTCTCCACTACTGCAGCTGAAAACAGAGTTAAAGGAGATAAGCAAAAGGGAGAGGCAGGAAGACAGAAATAGAAAGCAATAAAAGAGAAAGTTTATTTTAAAAAATAGCTGTGAATTTTTTTAAAGCCTTTACTATGGGCTTACTGGTGTGGCGAGGTAGACAGCACTTATTGTGCTTTTACTTATACATTTGGGTAAGAAGTGTACAGAACTTCTGGATAACACAATTACTCAGGTACTGATTTACAAAATGGTCTGCAACCTCTGTTTACTTTAATTATACTTTTTCACCTAACTCACTTTATTTTTCATTATCCAGATTGCACAGACTTTATTTAGCAACCAGTTTCCAAATTTTCCCAGGCTGAGCTCTCTCTGATCACTTAGTCCATTGCCCCACTAGGGAGACCATCTTGCTTGCTCCTGGGGGCATGCCAGTGAACTTCTCCTGTAGCTGCCATGCTTCTGTGGCACAGAGTGCTTGCAGACCATAGATTTCCATCATTAAACTGAGGTGGAGGCTTCTTGTTGTTGGGATTTGTAACCCGAGTCTAAATGTCCAGATGTGGGAAAGTGACAAAGGGTACTACAGGTCACTTTACAGCTTGCTAGCTGGGAAAGTTGTTTGTAGCTGGGACTCAAAACATCTTAGCAGTGTCCAAGGTCAGGATGTGCCAAAGAGCATGGAGACCAAGTGTAAACACATTATGTCATCATGTTTGGGAGACAACAATTCAAGTGACACAGGAAGAAGTCACAGGAAGAGGCTGGACTTAGTGGCTGCATGGCAAGTGTCTATAAAAAAAAAACGAGACCACAGGTTGTTGTTATGTGTGGGTTGTCGGTGGTGAGGATATATAATTTTGTACATATTGCAACTAAAGAATAAACATGCTTCTTTGAAGTTAACCTGGCTTCAGTCTCTTTCATCAGAAGCAGGGAGGAATGCATTCCAAAGGAGCCAGACAACTCCAAGGTCGCCAGGTGATTTTCTCTGAAGAAAGAGTCTGAAGACTTTGGGCCTCGGCAGACAACTAATAGAGTCATCTCCGAGGCAGGGAAGAGGAGGGGCAGCCGCACGCTCAGTGCCCCTTCCTCCTCCCGAGGTTGCCCTCGGAGCTGCCAGCCCTCCGCACGGCCGGCACTCCCAGGGCAACCTCCCGCCGCAGCGTCCGCACACGCTGCGGCAGAAAAGTCAGTGAAAGTGCGCCCTACACTTTTGGGGCACACTTTCACTGAGATCTGAAAGGAGCGCTGATTTAGTGCTCCTTTCAGAGGTGCCGACGGTGCGCCGCGGTGCGGATTCCGCGGTCCCGCGGCGCACCATCCCGCGGCGTTCTGGAAGCACTCGTGTGCTTCCCCCCTTTGTCTGCGCACTCAATTGTTTGACACTTCTTCCTTCCAGGCTCCTTCCCCAGAGTAATGTTCCTGGGTGCAGCTCTCTCCTCTCAAACACTGAGCAGCCATGTGACAGTCTCTTGGGCTTCCACCTGCACTGACACCATTTTAAATGCTGTGGCTCCATGCTATGGAATTCTGGATTTGTAGTTTTGTGAGATATTTAGCTTTCTTTGTCAGAGAGCTCTGGCATTGCAAAATGACAAATCCAAGAATTCCATAGCATTGAGCCATAGCAGTTAAAGTGGTATCAAACTGGATTACTTCTGCAGTACAGATGCAGCCTCAGCCACTGCTTGTTCCTAAGGACCTAGTGGAACCAGTGCCCCTGAAATTGTTTTGATGGTGGAGGGGAGCTCAACATTGTTAGGTAAATTGTTATGAAATTTTACCACTTCCAGATACATTTGTTAAAGAAAAACAATGAAAACAAAATACATCATCATCAGACATCATCCAGCATAAATTGATAATTTGAATACCATAGAAAGCAGTACCAAATTAAAAATAATAATAATTTAGTACACTTCTGATTCATAGTTCCTGAGAGGGTTCAACTAACTGAGTATCTTGGTGGTGTTTGACCATTGTAGTGGGAGGCTCACCTACCCTATACACACACACCTAGAATTGGAGACTTGAATCCATCCTGCACACTATGGGTCCATGGAGGAAAGGCACTTGTGAAGGGTGGCTGGGGTAAAATGCCTTTGGAAAGGCACAAGAGAAGGCTGGACACAGGCAGCTTCCCAGGTCACTGTTCTCCTGGGAGAAACCAAGACATATTTTTAAAAAGTAAAGCACAGGCAAACTTAGTGGCAAAGAAGAAATGCTAGACCAGGGGTAGGCAAACTTTCCCCTTTAAGGGCCGAGAGACTTCAGCTCCCAGAAGCCTCAGCCATGTTGGCCAATAGTCCCATGTTGGCCAATAGCTCCTGGGATTCTGGGAGCTGAAGTCCCTCGGCCCTTAAAGGGGAAAGGTTGCCTACTCCTGTGCTAGACCTTCAGCTATTATCTTCCCCAGTCTCCAGTCCTCTTCCCCCCATGGCTGCCAGGAGAAGAATTGTGGAAAGTTGCTATGGCACTGGTGGTGGCATTTTTTCCTGGGCATTCTAGAAGAAAAGGAAAAGGTAACCAATTAAAGGTGGTGAAATTGATCCTTTTGTGCAGGGGTAGGCAACATTTCCCCTTTAAGGGCCGAGGGACTTCAGCTCCCAGAATCTCAGGAGCTATTGGCCAACATGGGACTATTGGCCAACATGGCTGAGGCTTCTGGGAGCTGAAGTCCCTCGGCCCTTAAAGTGGAAAGGTTGCCTACCCGTGCTTTTGTGGCATAGCCCTTTCGTGAAAATGTCTATGCCCAGTTATATCAGAATGGGTCACCATTGAGGGAGCTCTAGTGGCAGAGTGGATAAATGACAGTACTGCAGCCACAAGGTTGTGAGTTCAATCCCAGACAGGGCTCCAAGGTACACTCAGCCTTCCATCCTTTTATAGGATGGTAAAATGAGTACCCAGCTTGTTGGAGGCAATTGGCTTACACATTGTAAACTGCTTAGGGAGTGCTAGTTGACTGATAAGCGGTATAGAAATGTACTTGCTATTGCTTGCTATTGGTATAGGAATCTGTCTCTAATATTTTACATTCCCTCCAGCTATTGTTAGTAGAGCTTACACAGAACTGCCTGTTTCCTAACATACATCACTTAGGGCCTCTGTAGACTGGCCCAAAGGGCCGGCCTGGAGACAAGAATGGGGTGGGGCAGCCACACACCGGCCGCCCTAACCCCACACCGGTGGCGTCCTGATGCGGTGCACTGGTACGCATGGTGCACGGCATCAGGATGCCCTTCTGGTGCAGCGTTTTGATGCATTGCACCGGAAAGGGTGCTAAAGAGCTGCATGCCAGTGCTTAGGGCGGCCCTTTGCCACCCCTGAAAGGAGGGGCATTTTACTGCTCTTTCAGAGGCGCAAAAGGAAAGGATCAGGGCCACGGCGCATGGTTGCTGCGGCCCCGATCCACGGCTAGCAGGGGTGGCCCAGAGCCACCCGTCTGCATAGCCCTTTACACCTATTGATTGAATTGCTGACATGCCACAGAATGCTCACAGCTATTCTAATTTTTCATGAGAGGTTATCAGAAACAGAAGCATGTACCATTCAGAATCCTGGTCAATATTAGGGATGAATGGGAATTTTTATACATTGCAACTTGCATGGATTCATAAACATTCACAAATTTCTGCAATGGAATTTCACAAAGGAGCACAAATGATTGCGTTGAGAGCAGCTCAAACTCCCTTGCAGAAACAAGATTTAATTGTGAGATAGATAGAAGAGCAGCAATGGCTGAAGCCAGGAATTAATTCAGCAGTGGGAGAAATCAAAACTAATAATTTGTCCATCTAGGTAAAAAATGTGAAATGGAAAGTTAGAAATGTCATTGGTAATTACTATGGAAAGAATATTCAAGTAATATTTGGGGAAAATGCAAAAGGGGTTTCTTGTGGGTCAAGATGTTGATACAAAGAGAATCCTGGCCAAGGCCCCAGCCCTGACAAAAGCCTAGCGCTGAGAAGAAGCTGTGGTTCACAGTGAGATCCTGAAGCAACAAGACATGAAGTAGCCATACAAAGCTACACCATTTCTCACTCCACCTGTAGAGAATCACCATTTCCTGAGCACACACTCACCTCTTGCCCACTACATGGTTATGTTGGGGAGGCATGGAGGTATAAAGGAGATATCATCCTTCAAAACTTCTGGAAGACTCCTGCATTGTTGTGTATCTGCTCATCAGAATATAGCTGGACAATCTTTGGCTGCCCCCACAACATATCAACACAGCTATGTATTGGAAGGTGAGGGTACTGGAAGGTCCTCTGGACTGTCTTAATCAATTTTAATTCATTTATATGTGTCAGTAGCCTATCTGTTGTTAACTGCCCTTACGTCAGTCTTGACTCATGGCAACCCTGCTGATGAAACATCTTTAAGTACCTCTGTCCTCCATTGTTTTGCCCAGCTCCTGCAAATTCATACTCATGATCTCTTTAATAGAGTCCATACATCAAATGCTGAATATTATCCACTTCCTCTCTTTCTACTTCCCTCCACTTCTCCTAGCATTATTATTTTTTACGATTTATGCCTTCTCATGATGTGTCCAAAGTATGACAGCCTTAGTTTTGTCATCTTGGCTTCCAGGGAGATTTCTGGTTTGATTTTCTCTAGGATCCATTTGTTTGTCTTTTCAGCTGTCCATAGAATCCTCAGCACTCTTCTCCAGCACCACATCTCAAATGAATTGCTTTTCTTCCTATTTTCTTTCTTAACTGACCAGCTCTCGCATCCATACATGGTAAAAAGGAATACAATGGCTTGTATGATTATAACTTTTGTGCTGAGTTGCATATCTTTGCATTTTAGGCATTCCCATTCTTAATCTTCTTCTGATTTCCTGGCTGCAGTCCAATGGGGACTATAAATGTTTGGTCCCAGGTATGAGAATTCTTTTACTATTTCTATTTCCTCATTGTCTAGTTTGAATTTGTGTAGGTTCTCAGTGGTTAATGTTTTTGGGCCTAAGCAGACTGCCAGAAATAGTGCACATTAAATTGAGGCACTGCCCTGGCTCAGTGCTAGAGAATCATGGGAACTGTAATTTATTGTGGCACTAGAGCTCTCTGACAGAGAAGGCTCAATGTCCCAGAAAAAAATACAGTTCCCATGATTCCCTAGCACTGAGCCAGGGCAGTGCCTCAATTCAATGTGCACTATTTCTGACAGTCTGCTTGGGCCTTCAGTTTTCTTTATGTTCAACAGTAAGCCTGTCTTTGCACTTTCTTCTTTGATCTTCTTTAGTAGTTATTCAAGATCTGTGAGGTTTTCTAATATTATGGTGTCATCAACATATCTCAGATTGTTGATATTCCTTCCTCCTATTCTCACTCTTACTTCTGCATGCAAGTCTGCTTTTCTTACAATATGTGCTGCATTTAAGTTCAACAGTAGCCTATAATGAGTCATTAATAATTCGGTCACTAGATGGCAGATTTTTCTAATCACCACAGAGCACTTATTGAGCTCTTGTTAAAAGAAGCCATTCTATGGACCTTATCCCACGCTGCTCTCAAAAGTCGCAAGAAAGCGATATGAGCATCATTGCAGTACTATAGCGCTAGTATAAATATGGCGCTAGCGCTATAATAGCGCTATGGATAAGCTCGCGCCATTGCAATGCCCGCTGAAACCGACATTCAAAAGAATGCGAATGATGTTGCATTTTGAGCGGTTTCTTGCTGGATTCTGAGCGATGTCGTGTAATCACACGGAAAACTATAGCGCTATAGCGCCTGATTCTTAGCGGATTCTGAGCGACGTCGTGTAATCACTCGGGAAGATATAGCGCTATAGCGCCTGATTCTTAGTGGATTCTTGCTGCTTTTGGCCCCGTGGGATAAGGTCCTATAAGAAGCTAGCATGCCAAAAGATGACCAGTAAATGATACAACAAAAGCAACTGAGGGTGCAGAGCTGCAAATTGTAAGACAGGCAACTGCCAGAGTAGAAAAGGCTGCATGATTCCAGAACATCAGCTTGCAAGACTGGAAGCAAACAGAGCACAAATGTTTGAGAGCATCTCAAACTCCAGAGCAGAAAGAAGGAAGCTGTGATTGTGAAATAGATACCAGGACAGCAACAGCTGAAGCCAGAAACCATCTTTGGGAAGAAAGAGAAAACTGCATTCTCCTATAGCAGAGTTGTAGGCGGACTGAAAAATAACATATTGGATATCTCTAAAAGAGCACTCACTTTGGGGCCCTGCTTAACTTAAATTACTGAGATGACAATGCAAAATTCTGGTATATATAATCAAGCAATATTAGTCTCTGTTTTCAAAGTAATACTGGCAAGTTCCATGTAATGGTAAATGAATGGATTTTATTACTGTAATCAAGTGGAGCTTGTCACTGAAAACAATTCCCATTAAGTACAGTATCAGAACTGAAAAACCTAATTCTATCATCAAAGGAGTGCTACTGTGGCTCTTGTTAAATTACCAGAATGTAGGAAATGTATCTAGAGAGCCCAGTAGGATAAATTAGCTCTTTTAAAAGTTGATGTCCCATCTTATGATGAATTTAACCATTTATTTTTGTTCAATGAGGAATCACAATGATTTATCATTAGTATTATTATTAGCATCTTAAAAGTTCAGAGAGATTAGCAATGTATGTAAAAAGATGTATTAGTCTGGAACATACTACACACCCAATCAATGGATTCCACCACTCCTTTGAATATATGCAAGCTAGCTAGGTAGACTATTCATTCAAAAGATTCAAGACACTGGTTTTGATTGAAGATCTAAAAGTAGCAGCATAAAATCAGAGGGATTTTTAAGGTGATTATATGTTCTGTCCCAAAACCAGAGACCATGGAGATATAATTGTTGCTTGAAATTTAGGTTGCCATAATTCTCTACCACAAAGCTGGGGGGAAAGTAGGATAAAATGAAGGCCAAAATGTAGGACATTCAAGAAAAATGGAGGACATGATCAACTAAAAGCCAAGAACATTAATAATTAAAAAAAAACATTAATATAAATGCATGCTTGTTAGTCATGCTCAACATGGAGGAGATTTTGACACTCCTCCTGGACAGAAGGCAGAAATGTAACTCTTCCTCTATGGCTAACATGATGTACAACTATCAACAACCCATTCTACAAAAAAATAAATAAATAAATAAATAAATAAAATTAAAAAAAAATCCAACACACACACACCACATTTTGACATGGCTTATTGCATATTTTCAGTTGCTTATTTCATAACAAACCCACACCATGGCCTGAGGGAAAGGGGTCTCTCTTCTCCAGAAACCCAGGTATCTCCTTCCTCTCCTCCTTCTCTTTTCCCCACAGCCCCACAACCACCCAAATCAGGGCTGCTCTGCCCTCTGAGGGGGGGCGACATCATCTACAATGTGGAAATCATGCAGTTTAATGCCACTTGATAGTACATAGTTGATAGTACTGCAGCTCCATCTTATGGGATCCGGGGACTTGTAGTTTTTGCAGGTCTTTTTTGCCTCTTCTGCCCAAGAGGGCTGTTGCCTCCCTACAAACTACAAATCCCAGGATTATCTTGGATGGAGCCGTGGAAGCAGTTAAAAGTGGTGTCAAATTGCCTTATCAGTGTGGAGGCCCCCTCTGCCACTGCCATGGTCTCCCTCTGCCCTCCCTCCCTGCATTTGGTGATGGAAGGAGAGCCTGGATGGCTGGGAGGGGAGGGAGGGAACTGGGGCAACCTCCCCTTCCCCACAGACAATACATGCTTTAGGGGGCCCTCTCCCTTCCCTCCATTCCCCCTGACCTCCTCCTTTCCTGCCTTCTCTCTCTCTCTCTCTAATACCCCCATACCTCCTCCTCCTCCCCACCAACCAGGGTGTGAGGGAGTGGAAAGGCTTGGATTCCTAGAGAGATCTCCTCCAAAGGGAGAAGAGAGAATGGATACTCAAATTCCTAGATTCCTCCTTCAAGGGGTGATTGAGAACATAAAGGCTCCAATTCCTAGAGAGTTCTCCAAGGGGGAAAGAGCAGAGGCTCCAATTCCTAGAAAGTCTTCCAAGAGGGAGAGATCAAGGGCTCCAATTCCTAGAGGATCATCCAAGAGGGAGAGAGTAGAGGCTCAGATTTCTAGAAAGTCCTCCAAGGGGGAGAGAGCAGAAGCTCAGATTTCTAGAGAGTTCTCCAAAATGGAGAGAGCAGAGGCTCCGATTCCTAGAAAGTCCTCCAAGGGAGAGAGAGCAGAGGCTCAGAGCTGTGGAAAAACTCCTCCTCCTCTGAGCCTGGCCACTGGGGATGGAGGAGCTGGAAGCTCACCCCCTACAGCTTCTCTCACAAACATGGCCACTGCCTCCTGGAAAGGAGAGGCAAGAATTGCTCCTGGAGGCCTAAGGAACTGGGAGCCAGGACTGACTCTAAAACCTGGGCTGGGACATTAAAAAAGCCTGAAAAAATGGGAATGTCCCAGTAAAAAATGGGCTATGGCAACCCTATTTGGAGTAGATACGTGCTTTTCAAAAGAGAAGAAATTTTCATTCAGTAACAAAACACAAAACTCAAATTTTGATTACAGAGGTCAGGAATCAACAAGGTTACTTTTTAAACAGAGGATCCCCAGTTAGGTATTAGAAATCTTAAAACTATTCAACTTTCAGTGATCAGAAATTCTTCTGGTTTACTACTTTACTTGCAAAGCGTGCTAACCATCTATTTCTTTCCTTCTATCCTCACTTGTTGACCTTGAATTTATCCTTAATCTCTAACAAATACCAGCAATTGTTGTTAATCTTTCATATATCTAGTGATTAAATAATAATAATAATAATAATAATAATAATAATAATAATAATAAAATTTTATTTATACCCCGCCCAATGGAAACCCAATCAGGGCGGCTTACAAGATAAAACAAACCCCAATAAAATACATAGTACAACCCCCCCCTTAAAACAGTATTAAATCAAGCAAATTTAAAACCAACATAGAGTAAAAATTATATACCTACACAGAAAGCTAATGCTCAACTAAATGATCCCCTCCATCTACCGATATATAAGGACTTTTTCAAAGGGTAAAGAATAAAATTTTCTAGCACTATCAAAGACATCATGAATAAGAGAAAGTGGAACAATCAGAGTTAAAATTGTAATTGAAATGGAATAAAATTGATATTTGATGTAGTAAAAATGTTTCTATCCTTATGTTTAAAAGAGAATTTAATAATAAATATCATATATGTATTCATGAAATTACAGTGCAAGCAAACATAATGCAGTATATAATATATATCTAAAATATTAGTATAAAAAAGAAGAAAAACAACAATAACCTTACTAGATTTAAACACAATGGAATTGTCAGGTTACAACCCCAGCATCAACCCCAGCTGAGAAAATTGTTCAATGTAGGTAAAAAGCTGATTAAAAGTGCTAGTGAATAAAAGTAAACCTATGTCAATTAACCCTCAGGTGGGACAATCAATTAGTGTCAATCTGGAAGCCCTTGTACCACACAAATTAACATAATGAAAAATAGTTCTCAGTCATTTCAAAGGCAAGAAGCATTTGCCATGTTCTTTTGCAATATTATGAATATGCACTTGCTTATTAGAGGTGTTCGCCTATGACTGTAGTAATTTCTAGCCCCCTTGTCTTAGCAAACTATTGTTTTTAATGATGTATTAATATTAGTGAACATTTTAGATTGTTTTCATTTGTCTTCATTCTACAGCATATAATTAATCCTAGGAAATGTCAGTAAGTACATTTATCGGAGCTAATAATTTGCAGGACTGAAAGAGGTGGAATTAGAAATTCATGGCTATAGAACCTGTGGTTATTCTTTCTGAACATAAAATGTGGAGGGGAGCTTATCCTTCTATCCCAATACACTTAGGACAACTTCCTTTGGAAACAAATCCCACTGAATTCAGTAGTATTTACTAGTAAACATGTATATAGGGTTAAAGTGAATGTACCTATATCTAAACAGAAAGTACTGGCTCCACTACCACTGTCTGCAAAATATGGTAACATCTGCTTGCAAGTTATTCTTCCTCCTTGCCCCTTGTCCTATTTTGTATTGGCATGCTAAATTTTCCTTATCATATTAACTGTATCACCACATCATAGCTGTGAAATTCTGGTGTAATGTCATGCTTTAGGATAGAAAATCAAGTCAGTCACAGTGATGCTAAAACTGAATATCTTCCATGTCAAAATGAAAGAATTGTAGCTCAGTAGTAGACTGTGTGCTTGGCATACAAAATGTCCCAGGTTCAGCTCCTTGAACCTTCAAGGTGGTAATAAAGAAGAACAAAGACTAAAATGATGAAGAACTGCTGTTGGCCAGTATAGAAAAGAGGTGGGCAATTGAAGTCTTCCAGAGGTTGCTGGACTGCAACACCATAATTCTTCACCATTGGTTAGGACCTATGGCAGTTGTAGGCCAAGAATACTTGGAAGACCACAGTTAATAAACTTATTTTTTTATTTATTTTTTTATTTATTAAAAAAACATAAAAAATCCATTTAAAATATTTTCTTAGTCATTTTTACAGTACGTTTACCCATAATTCAAACTTCTCAATAGTTCTTTGAAAGTAAGTACATTTTTTTCCCATTTTGCATACATCATTTCTGTATCTCTTACTTCTGTCATCATCACAAATCCAGTTCATTTACACAATCTTAATAACTACTTAGCTGCTTTATTCCCATTTTCTATTTACATATTCTTCCACTGGAGCCCACTCTTCCTCAACCAATTCCACATTCTCATTATTCAATAACCTTGTCAATTTATCCATTTCCTTCATCTCTGACAGTTTCAATAACCATTCATCTATCGTTGGAGTTGTCTCCTGTTTCCATTTGGAGGTCTTGCTGCCGAGACCATATAAAGTATGTACCAGATTTGGAACTCTACCACAAAGCGAACGTCTTAGATTGGCTATCCGAATGGATAACATTAGAAGACCAGGATATATTGAATTTGGAGGGATTTAACAATGGATTCGGATGGCATGGATATCTATGTTATGATAAGGATAGAGTTCATAAAGAATTTCAGCATCATGTAATAATAAGAAGCTTACTTAAAACTTGGAAAGAAGTGAAAAAAACAATATACACTAAAATACCTTTATGGACTTCACCACACGAAGCTTTTTTTGGAAGATGGACAGCCCTTCGAATTTGGTTAAAATATAAAGAGATATTGGAAAAGATTGGAAACCAATTGGAATTAAAAGCCATGTCTGAGATCCAACATTTAGATGATAAAATGCACTGGTTGTTATATACCCAAATAAAGGAAAAATTTAAAATGGACACTAAACTGCAAGGGGTAGAAGAAGAATTGAAAGATATAGATAAAATTTGGATGGGGACAAGAGAGAAGAGGATAAGTAAATTATATAAAATATTAATGTGTCAAAAGCAAGAAAAAGAAATAATATCAGATAATATGATCAAGTGGGCAACAGATATTGGTAGGACAATAATGGTAGATCATTGGGAGAAAGCAAGGAAAATGACAAGAAAATTCACTTGTTCTCAAGATATAAGAGAAAATCAATGGAAAATGGAACAAAGATGGTACCTCACCCCTGCTAGAATGGCAAAAATTTATAAACTGCAAACGAACGAATGTTGGAAATGTAAACGCAATGTTGGATCTTGGTATCACGTCTGGTGGAGATGTCCCAAAATGAAAATGTATTGGAAAAAAATACATATGGTGATGGAAGATATACTCAAAAACAGATTTGAACTATATCCAGAATTATATCTATTAAATATGACATACAAATTAGAACCGGATATAACTAGAAAATATTGGAGAGTAATAAACTTATTTTTTTTTACACTAAGGGAAGTTTAATAAGTAACCATGATTGGCATGTGACACATCATCTGAATTTAGTTACGGGTTGGGTTGTTTGTATATACATCCATACTTCATGCAATTGTTAACCAATGACTAGAGAGCATTCAAACTGAATTGTTCAGGAAGACATTTTTTACTTGCCCTTTCATTCACAGAGCTGCTAACTTTTTAAAAAGCTGTGTATCTCCCGTGTCTTTAGTGATACCTTGCAGTACAGACACATATTAGCTAATGATGTTTTGTATTTCTATGCCATTAACAGATATGAGCCATAGGTCAGTGGTAGAGGACATGCTTCATGTACAAAAGTCTCTGGATTCAGTTGCTATCTCAACATACTAATTAGCAGAGGTTTTATTCAGACCCTACAATTGTGACTAAAGTTTCTCAGTATCGTTAAACTATATGGTGAGTACAGTTGGATTCTTTTTCAAAGGCCAATATAAGTTAAGTTAAAATCATTTTACAATCTCATTTTCAGAACCATGTGTTTTGATATAAACAATTCTGGATATTGTGCCTACTAGATTTGCTCTAAAACATCAAATTTAATGTTAGATGTTTCACTGAAGAAACATCTGAAAAAACACATCTGGAAATTGATAAAGCTTACTTTAATATAATGTTGTTGGGAACTGAAAATAATACTTATCCATTACATGAAATATTGTGGCTTTCTCCCCTTTGGTTTTTTGAATATCCAGTATAGATAATTATGGTGTGCAGGAGTTGGTTTAGTTCTATATGTTCTGTATGGGTTTATATGTTTGTTTCATATAATGCTACACCACTCTTGATCACTTATTGTATGATATACTCACATATTGAAAATAAAAATAGGTTTCTTATTCCTTTGTTATTTGAAGCTTTGGCATTGGTAGTCCAGGGGCCCATTTCCACTACAAAATTACAGAGCTATTATTCCATTTTAACTACCTTTGCCTCCTGTGGAATTTTAGGATTTGTTGTTTGCAGTGAAGCACAAGAGAAGCTCTCTGGCTAAGACTTCTAAATTCTCCTCCTTTCTGCTAATCTTAGGATTCTCTAGGATAGAACCATGGCAGAAAAGTGGAATAATAGCACTATAATCCTGTGATGTGAATAAGTCACATAAAAATGTTGCTTGATATACACTTAACTAGTGTTCCTACAATCGTAGAACCATAGAGTTGGAAAAGACCTCAAGGGCCATCAAGTCCAGATCCCTACCATGAGGGAACACTGAATTAAAGGACTCCCAACATATGGTGATCCAGCCTTTGTTTAAAAACTCCAAAGGAGGAGAATCTACCACACTCCAAGTAGATGCAGCACTGATGGGGTGCTGGGAGTACAGGTGACACCCTAAGGGGGGTGACACAACTGCTCCCAAAACATCTGCCTTTGGCAAAAACAAGCTGTGGCATTCATTTGTGTCCCTTTAAAATAGCGAAGTGATGGTGTGAGTGAGAAGATGCTCAGTGGGAGGAGAAAAGAGAGGCCCTGGATTATTTTTTTTTTTTTGGATTTTTTTTTAACAATACCTTTTAACAAATTTTCACTTCAACCACATGAAACTATGTATATGGAAATACATTTAGGTTGTGTCTATGATATTGTAATTTAAAGGTATAGTTTTAATTTTGCTAGCTGTTTATGTCACAATTACTACCATCACATTCAGCGATATACAGGAATTACTATTTACGAGTAACATTAGTAGAAAAAAAAATTACGTATTCTGTATGGTGTGGTATGGGAGGAGGTCAGTAGGGGTGCATGACACCATAAGTTATTACACCAGGTCACTCCAACCCTAGTGCCGCCAAGGTAGCCTAGTCCACTGTCCAATGACTCTTACCATCAGGAATTTATTCCTCATGTTTAGGTGGAATCTCTTTTCCTGTAACTTGAATCCATTGCTCTGTGACCTAGTTTCTGGAGCAGCACTAAATTGTCTATGATGGAAGACTGAAGATCCTGGAGTACTTGTGATCCTGTATTATTTACTGGTGATTCTAATCAAAGGACAGAAGAAAATGATATACTCTACCTCCTAAGGCTAAATTAATTTGTGCATCTACCTGAGTTCTTATTCTAGAAAAATGTAATTAAGCACTATATGAAGACAAAACATTGGATATAAAATGTCCTGTAATTTAGTGGAGAATTACAGCAACGTGTGTGTTGGTGTTGTAGATTTTATAGCTGTTTGTTGGAAAACCCCAGCCTGCCAAAGCAAATTCAGCCCTTTGCTCCTCTGTCTGGATTAGCATCCATTTCCAGGCGATAATGTTTATTTCCATGCCATGCTGATGTCTATAGAGTAAACTAAATTTAGAGGCACGGGAGCAGATGAAGCTGGTATTTTGCCCTGTCAGTGCAGAACTGGTGTGTGGAATGATTTTGTAAGAGGAAAATCCATAGCTAGTTTCAAAAAAATCACCAACCACACACACCCTTTTTTATTTTAAACTCAAAGAACTACTGAAAATATATTAATTAAACTCATTCCTGATATTAGTAATCAGGAAACAAGTTGATGGGTAACATTATTATCCACCCATTGGTTTATTTCCTGGCACATTTGGGGCCACACCCTGTCTCCCTAACTCATTCATAGGTGGCCAGTCTTCCCTTGTGTCCCTGTTCATGAACAAACTGAATCAAGTCACCTCGAAGTTCTTGGGGGACAATCCAGCTTGGGTTCCCTTCCTCATCAATAGTCCGCCAGACTCTCTCTTTTTGTTCTATTTTATATCTTCCTGAGGGGTCTCTCCATGTGTCTATCAGTCTCTTGATCTCAAAATTTCTCTTCTGGAGCTGTGCTAGGTCCATGGTTGGGGGCATCAGAGCACTTTGGGTTTTATGTTAATAGGGTCTATAGGTGTCTCTAGTTCAGGGTCCAATGCAGCCTCTTTCATCAAGGCATTGGCTTGGTTGTTCCAGAAGGTCTCCCCACTATCCCCTTTCTGGGGCCCCTTAATGAATGTGACCTAGGTGGAAGCAGTCCTCTCTTGAATTAAATATGCCACTATCTGCCACTTATCTGTGTGGGCAATTGTCTTCACATCATTGTTTTCCCACTTCCTGTTTATCCAAATGGGCAGCCAATCTATAGTGGCATTTACAGTCCACTGGGAGTCCATGTAGATGGCTAAAGGTTTGTCTGGTGTCTCAAATTCTAAAACAGCATGGAGGGCTTCTACCTCAGTGACTTAACTGGAGTGGGGGGAAACCAGCCCTTGCAGAGTGTAGGAATCTGATATGTGGATAGCGCCATACCCAGTTAGATCAGTTCCCTCGGGGCATGATGAAGACCCATTGCAGAACCAACAAACAAACTCATGTAGCAATGCTTCCTGGAGGGATTCTCTAGCCTTTGTGGCAAACGCAGCAGCAGCGACGGTGTCAGTGTCGCTCAGAGGACTCTGGTGCTTTAACATCCAGCACACACAGCTGTTGCTGAGCGAGAGCCAGGGAGCGCTGGCAGATTTAAACTCCGCCCAGAACATCTCCTCTCCTGGCAAACGCAGCAGCGACGGTGTCAGTGTCGCTCAGAGGACTCTGGTGCTTTAACATCCAGCACACACAGCTGTTGCTGAGCGAGAGCCAGGGAGCGCTGGCAGATTTAAACTCCGCCCAGAACATCTCCTCTCCTGGCATACGCAGCAGCAGCGACGGTGTCAGTGTCGCTCAGAGGACTCTGGTGCTTTAACATCCAGCACACACAGCTGTTGCTGAGTGAGAGCCAGGGAGCGCTGGCAGATTTAAACTCCGCCCAGAACATCTCCTCTCCTGGCAAACGCAGCAGCAGCGACGGTGTCAGTGTCGCTCAGAGGACTCTGGTGCTTTAACATCCAGCACACACAGCTGTTGCTGAGCGAGAGCCAGGGAGCGCTGGCAGATTTAAACTCCGCCCAGAACATCTCCTCTCCTGGCATACGCAGCAGCAGCGACGGTGTCAGTGTCGCTCAGAGGACTCTGGTGCTTTAACATCCAGCACACACAGCTGTTGCTGAGTGAGAGCCAGGGAGCGCTGGCAGATTTAAACTCCGCCCAGAACATCTCCTCTCCTGGCATACGCAGCAGCAGCGACGGTGTCAGTGTCGCTCAGAGGACTCTGGTGCTTTAACATCCAGCACACACAGCTGTTGCTGAGCGACAGCCAGGGAGCGCTGGCAGATTTAAACTCCGCCCAGAACATCTCCTCTCCTGGCATACGCAGCAGCAGCGACGGTGTCAGTGTCGCTCAGAGGACTCTGGTGCTTTAACATCCAGCACACACAGCTGTTGCTGAGCGAGAGCCAGGGAGCGCTGGCAGATTTAAACTCCGCCCAGAACATCTCCTCTCCTGGCAAACGCAGCAGCAGCGACGGTGTCAGTGTTGCTCAGAGGACTCTGGTGCTTTAACATCCAGCACACACAGCTGTTGCTGAGCGAGAGCCAGGGAGCGCTGGCAGATTTAAACTCCGCCCAGAACATCTCCTCTCCTGGCAAACGCAGCAGCGACGGTGTCAGTGTCGCTCAGAGGACTCTGGTGCTTTAACATCCAGCACACACAGCTGTTGCTGAGCGAGAGCCAGGGAGCGCTGGCAGATTTAAACTCCGCCCAGAACATCTCCTCTCCTGGCATACGCAGCAGCAGCGACGGTGTCAGTGTCGCTCAGAGGACTCTGGTGCTTTAACATCCAGCACACACAGCTGTTGCTGAGCGAGAGCCAGGGAGCGCTGGCAGATTTAAACTCTGTTAACCCTTATAATCCGGCATTGGGAGTGTAAATGACTGTCAGCCTCCGTCTTGTAACTTTAGAAGACTATCAAGGCGGTTTGAACTGTGGCAGTTGCGGGGAGCGGGGAGGCATATATATATATATATATATATATATATATATATATATATATATACATACTGGGGTCACATAGATCAGTAGGTTCCTATTGTTTTGTCCTGTGTGCTGACTGAAGCTGGGGACAAATATTCAGGTTGTATGGGGGCGGGGGAGATATGGCGGAAACAGTCTCAACAAATGTTGCAAAAGAAGAAGGGATCGATGTCTCTTATCTATCCCTTCTTCAGTTGATTCTGTTGCCCATGATAGGTTGGGGAGCAAACTCACCATTCCACTGACTCTCAACCTGCTCCTTTGCAATGCCAGGTCGGTCAAAAATAAGACCCATATTGTCCACGACTTGTTAGTGGACGAGATGGCCGACCTGGCTTGCTTTACGGAGACCTGGCTGGGGGATGCCAGCTCCGCAATATGGGCGCAGGCTCTCCCAGCTGGGTACTCAGTTTGTGAGCAGGTGAGAGAGAGTGGGCGGGGGGGCGGCATAGCCTTGGTCCATAAGAACACCTTGACCTTGATCAGAAAGCCTATCCGGAAAACGACGTTCATCGAGTGTATGTACCTTAACCTGAAGACCAGGGATAGTTTAGGGATTCTGTTGGTATACTGGCCACCCCGTTGCTTAACAGACTCCCTGACCGAGCTGACGGCCCTGGTTTCTGAGTTACTGTTGGAGTCGCCCAGACTCCTTGTTCTGGGCGACTTCAACATCCCACTCGAAACCAGTTTACAGGACTTAACAGGCGCTGCTCGGGAGTTCATGGATACCATGACAAACATGGGCCTATCCCAGTTGGTCAACGGGCCCACGCATTGCGCTGGTCATACCCTCGATGCAGTCTTTAGTACGGAGCAGGAACATCCGTGGGCGGAGGTGATAAAAACCTCCGCATTGTCATGGACGGATCACTTTCTGATTAAGGTGGAACTAAAGGCTATTGTTCGCCCTCCCGGGGGTGGCGGACCTATTAGAATGGTCCGCCCTCGAAGACTAATGGAACCCATTGGTTTCCAGAAAGCCTTAGAGGGTTTAATGGTGAGTAATGCCGGTGATTCTGTCGAAGCTTTGGTTAACACATGGAACACCGATCTTACCAAGGCTATCGACACGATCGCTCCCAAGCGTCCTTTCCAACCCGCTCCGAACCGCAAGCCGTGGTATACCGAAGAGCTTAGAAGGATGAAGCGGGTTGGACAACGACTAGAGTGCGAATGGCGGAAAACTCGTCTCCTATCCGATAGAACTCGCCTTAGGAAGCATCTTGACTCCTATAGGGAGGCTTTACGTGCAGCGCAGAAATCTTTCTGTTCTGCACGTATTGCGTCTGCAGAGTCTCGCCCGGCAGAGCTGTTTAGGGTGGTGGGGGATTTGACGCAGATATCTCCTGCGCCGAATCCTTTACTTAACCCGACGACAGCCTGCTGTGAGGCATTTAATATCTACTTTGCAGATAAAATCTCTCGGATAAGAGCCGACTTGGACACCAGTATTCCAACAGAATCTGTAAGTGAGGCGTCCAGTAACTCCGTTGATGGTACTTTACTGGATCAATTTCAATTTGTGAGTACCGAGGACGTGGACAAGTTGCTTGGAAGGATGAGGAAGACGACTTGCCCCCTCGATCCCTGTCCATCATGGCTGGTCGTACAGGGTGGGGACGCATTGAGGGTGTTCCTTCGAGACACAATCAACGCGTCCCTCAGGGAGGGCAGTATACCATCCTGCTTAAAAGAGGCGGCAGTTAGGCCACTCTTAAAAAAGCCTTCCCTGGATCCCCTGGACAGAAACAACTACAGACCAGTCTCCTTGCTGCCATTTTTAAGCAAGGTGATCGAGAGGGCAGTTGCTTCCCAGCTCCAAGCTATCTTGGATGAAACCGATTATCTTGATCCATTTCAAACCGGCTTTAGGACGGGATTTGGAGTTGAGACTGCCTTGGTTGCTCTGACCGATGACCTCCGCTTGAGCACCGACAGGGGAAGTGTGACCCTGCTGGTGCTCTTGGACCTCTCAGCGGCCTTTGACACTATAGATCATGCCATCCTCTTGGATCGGCTGAGAGAGTTAGGAATTGGAGGCACTGCTTTGCGGTGGTTCCATTCCTTCCTCTCTGGCAGATCCCAGAGGGTGAGACTCGGGGACAGTTGTTCTTCCAAAATAGAACTTAATTGTGGCGTCCCACAGGGTGCCATCCTGTCCCCGATGTTATTCAACATTTATATGAAGCCGCTGGGAGAGATCATTCGGAGGCATGGAGCGCGGTGTCTTCAGTACGCTGATGACACCCAGATTTATTTCTCCATGACCAGATCATCGTCTCAGACCTCTGATGGCGTCTCTCCTCTCAATGACTGTCTTAGAGCGGTAATGGATTGGATGAGGAAAAATAAATTGAAGCTGAATCCAGACAAAACGGAGGTGCTCACGGTTACAGGTCTAAATCCGGGCCCGGGATTACAGCCCCCAGTCCTGGACGGGGTCACACTCCCCTCCAAGGACTGTGTGCGCAGTCTGGGGGTACTCCTTGACTCGTCGCTTCATATGACTAGTCAGGTGAGTGCGACAGTCAGGAGTGCCTGCTATCAGCTTCGGCTGATACGCCAGCTGCGCCCATTCCTGGATAGGAAAGACCTGGAAACCGTTGTGCACGCACTGGTAACCTCACGCTTAGATTACTGCAATGCACTCTACATGGGGCTACCCTTGTGCCTAACTCGGAAACTTCAGTTAGTACAAAATATGGCAGCCAGGTTAATTACCGGTACATCTAGGAGGGAGCATATTACACCTGTGCTCAAATCCCTCCACTGGCTGCCAATTAGTTTCCGGGCGCAGTACAAGGTGTTGGTTTTGACCTTTAAAGCCCTACATGGCTTGGGTCCAACTTATCTTAGGGACCGCCTCTCCCCATATGAGCCCCCCCGTGCCCTTCGGTCAGCCGGGAAGAACTTACTTCATCAACCAAAAGCCAAGCTCAATCAGACCTCGCAGAGGGCATTTTCGTTGACTGCCCCCAAACTATGGAATGGCCTGCCGGATGAGATCCGTCTTATTACAACACTCGCGGCTTTTAAGAAAGCAGTTAAGACGGATCTCTTCCGGCAGGCATTCCCAGATTGACCCTTGAGGAATGAATATTGAATCCTCTCCCCAGACTCTCTGTTGTGTTGTCACTATTATTTTATCACTCTGTTTTTATTGACCTTGTTTTAATTTTTTCTAGTTTAATTCGGTCTTAAGGGGTGGGAGGGATGGGTGGAGGGATCGGGATACTTAAATGTATTTTAATTATTGTATTTTAATTGTTGTGAGCCGCCCCGATTGCTATGCAGAGGGGCGGGATAAAAATAAAATTTATTATTATTATTATTATTATTATTATTATTATTACTTTACTGGCCAGTTGTTGTTTTGAACAGGAGGGAGAGGACACTGATGTTCATTTACCAAGACTAGTAAGCCGTATGGAGTGGGAGGTTCGCTGGGCTTTCAGTGGTAATCTATCCCTCTCTTAATCAACTCAATTGTCCACTTGTCTATGCAGGAGTTATGGACCTGACTATCTTGCACCTTTCCGGACAGGATGTACTTCAAAGGTGTATGTGAAGTCTGAACTATGACCTTGGCACCACCTATGATAAAATCCCATTGAGTCAAAGCCCAGGTTCCTGGAGGCAGAGGCTGTTGCTCTTTGAACCCCATTTTGGTGCTGAAAAAGGTGCTCCTATGATGTCTGAAGTAGCCAATTGGATGTAAAAGGGCTTGCTTGTGCTGGGGTGTGCAAGGGCAGATGCTTGAGCCAAATCCCATTTTAAAGTGGCAAATGCTTGCTTTTTTTCTGGTCCCCATTTCCAAAGAACTCCCTTCTTTAGCAGCACACACAATGGCTTAGCCTTGACTGCAAAGATTCAATGAACACCCTGGAGAAATTAAATGTCCCTATCAGGCTATATCTGTGGGAGCCAGGAATTTTCCAATTGTTCTCATTGTTTGGGCATCGGGAGTTCTACATCCAGTCTGGAGACACAACCCTAAGTATTTGACTTATGTCTGCACTAATTGACCTTTATCTCTGTTTGCCTTGAATCCTGTGTCTCTGATCAGGTCAAGGACTCCTCTGGCGATGTCCTTGGTTTTCTCCTCCGAGTAGATCACTATGTCATCCGCATATGATAAAATGTGTGGGTGCGATGAGGGTGGCAGCTTGGTCCACATTTTTACATGTGAATGGCATATACTAGGGCTGGAGTGAAAAACTTGAGGAGTGCAGGTGAAACAGAGTTAATTAACCCAGAATTCAAAAGCAAATTTGTACCAGTAGCTCTCATGTAGACGTATAGAGTGAAATGTGTTAGTAAGATCAATTACACTATAATATTTGACTCTGGCTGCAATTGCAGCCAAAATCTCATTGTATTTCACTACCTGGGAGCTACTGTTGAGATAACTGCACTGAAGTCCACAGTCATTCTCCACGTGGCTCCATCTGCTTTAAAGATGGTCCTCAGGAGCTCATTACACATGGACTGCATTGGGGTGACTACATCCAACTTCAGCAATCCTTCTATGGTCTTGGCAATCCCCTCTTCTGCTTCTCTGGGGCATCTATATTGTTTTTGGGGAGGTGGATCTTTCTCTTCTATGAAGATACACTCGTCTTTGACTGTGCCACACTCGATTTTGTCTTTGATCCAGACCTCTGGGATGTCAGACACCCAAGGATCAGTGGTCAGAGGGAAGAGAGGCATTGGAGCTTTTAAGGCAGCACACTGATGAATGGCTGAATTGTGCATAGGGTCATCCTCTCACTGCCCTGGGAAGCTGTTTGCCAAATCTATTGTCAGCCTGTGTCACCTTAGGAATTTAATTCCCATAATGCCATCATCTTCCTTCTGATTTTCACATGCCTGAATGAGATCTAGGATGGGACCGACATGCAGTGGAATTTCCTTCCAAACGGGTGCTTGCTGCCAACCCTTCCCGTATCCCACCAGTGCCATGCTTTTGGGTGTTCTCTGACCTGCACTGGCTAGGTCCGGGTACATAGTGTTGACTGCAGTTCTTGAATCCACTAACTGTCTAGCTGGCTTTTGAGTGGTGTATGTCCATTGGTCATCCCCAGAAGTCAGGAGTTGGGGTGCCACTACCTTTTGGCACTGTGGCATTTTTCAGGGGGCTACAGCTGAGACCTCACTTGAAGTAAGAGTGGATTAGATTAGTTCTTCCTACTTCATAACTGGCACTAGACGTGTCTCAGTGTGGCTGTCAGGATCTCTATCCATGTGGATAGGGTCTGATGGTGCAGGACTGATTTCTGCCTGGGGAACCCAAGATCCCTGCCCATTTCATTGGCCATTTTGGGGTTGGTCACACAGAGCGGTCTGGCTCCAGTGACTGAGGGGATCCCAGGCAGCCCTAGCCTTGCCCCAGCACCTTTGATGGCATTGCTCCCTGGTTGATCCTGTCCTCATAAGCCCTGCATAAGGCATCTAGCAACTCAGACATGGAAGCCCTTTTTTGAAGGCATTCATAAATCCTCCTCCCTTTTTGCCTTCTTTGTTATTTTGCCCTTCCTTGATGCCATTGTTTCTATATGTCACAGAATGTACTGGGTCTCCATCCTTTTCTCCCTTCTTATTCCCAGGCTTTGAGACTTTGCCTGAAGCAGCAGCTGCCATGCCCTGTTTTGCTGCCTTCAACCAAAACACTTGGAAGCCAGTGTTGATATATTCCATAAAAGCGCTCTACTCGAGACTATGGAGGGAGAGGTATAGTGCCCCCAAGTATTTTTTGCAGACTTATGGAGCCTCTGTTATACCTCCCAAATGAAGCTGGTGTCATTTCGGTCCAACTCATTTCATTTTTGGGAATTTGCTTGGACAGGATGCCTAGCATCTTTTTCTGAGCCACATAAGTGTTCAGGCTTTCATCCAGTCTCTGATGCTCACTTTGGAACACAGTAGCAGCATTGTTCCAGGCCAGAGGATGAATCTTTTTCATCCAATAGTATAGGCCTAAGAGTTGAAGCCAATAGTTTGACACTATGGACTCAAACACTCCCAGGTAACCTGGATCTAGGAACAATCTGGCCACTTGGGTCAGATCATATCCACCCATTTTGGAAAAGGCATGGGACAATGTGGTCAACCACTTAATTCCTGTTGCTGGATTCAGGGGACCCAATTGTTCTGCCACTGCCTTGACTTCACTTAGGGTCCAATGAGCAGTTTCTGTTATCATTTTGACTATGGGAGTAGGTCTGAGGAGACTGTCCTGGATTACTAGGTGTTCTCCTGGTTCCTCACAGGTTGGAGTGGGACAGCCTGGACAGTTACAGGGGCCCGTTCAATTGCTGATATCTGTGTGGCTGTGGCTGCTTCTTCTGCTCCATTCCACTGGGGATTAAGCGGGTGTTGTGCCTGTGTGTCCTCAGCTATAGGCTCATGAAGAACTATAGCAGAAGCTAAGATTTTAGTATGCACCATCACCAAGATGGCACCCTGGGTGGCCAACATGCTCTCTAATTGTTTGATTTGGTGCTCACATGCCATGTGATTGGCCTACATCGTCTCTTCCAAATTTTTTGAAAATAGGAAATTGGCAGCATGCTGGGCTTGCTGCAATTTCCCTTTTAGCTCATCTATTTCTTCCTGCTGATCGGTAATTTTCTTTTCTGCCTTCTCTGCTCTCTGGGTGGCCTCGTTTGCATTTCGGGCCAGCAGGGAGTTCTCTGTTGCCTTATCCCTGATCTGCGTGACCAGTTCTCCTATGTCTCATGCAGGATTTTCACACCATGCCTCAGTACTCATGGGTCACCTCTTGGGTCAGCATCTACACTCCTCATGAAGCCCACCTATCTTTTTTGGCCTGGGGCACCCCTCTCAAACATCTCTTGGTTGTCTTTCCATTATAGGCTTCAAGCAGGGCCACAAATGGATATTCCATTATGAAGCCTGTCTCATTCAGGGATTAGGTCCCTTTTTGAGAATCCATTTCACTAAGCAATCCTGAAGTTTTTCATCTCTGTATAATTTTCTATACCAGGAGATACATTCTCCATTACTCCTACTTTTTTATTTGTTTGTTTTGAACTTTTCTGTCTGAAGGGCACTGCAACTGACCTCAGCTGTTTTTCCAGAGAGTGTTGGAGCAAGGGGTTCATAAACTCACTTACTGCCTTAACTACAGTTTTGAGGGGTGTCCTACCCCTGCTAGAGTCCTAGCAATTTTGTGGATTTATAGAAGACTGGTCAGGTTCCTACCAACCTTTTCACTAATGAGTCCCATTTTCACCCCTTAGCCTCACTGGAGTGATTCAACAGTGGTGCCACTAGTCAGCGTTGGACTGTTTTCCCTAGCTAGACCTCAACCACTGTTCTCAGTAACCCCTCACAAGAAGTTCTGAGTTTTTCTTTCCCTAGGTCTTCCTCCTACCACCTCCTAGTTGCTTCATTGGAGTGACTCAACAACTTAGCTTCTATTCAGGAGGTCAGACAGCATATTTCCTAGTTTATTTTAGGGACTTATACAAGTGGAAGTGGATCCTTTCCTCAACCTCAGATTATTGCTCTACAGTTCAAGCCTGAGACTAGGACCCTGGTCCTGTTTATGTCTCAGTTTTGGAAGGGACCACAGCCTTATCCTGACAACTTGTGGGAATGTGGGGGGAATCTACCAACTGTTTCCGGCCCACAGATAGTGAAAATAAAAATAAGTAGTCCAGAATCTACTTGGACACCACTCCCAAGGGTGATTGGCGCTCACCACTGGGTTAGTCACCCCTTGTCAGTGTGCAAGACAATCAACCAAAGAGGTAAAATGGGAGAAGCCAACCCTTTGATAGTCCAAGCCAGGGGTAGGCAACCTTTTTGAGCCGGGGGCCAGGTTGCTGTCCCTCAGACAATTGGGGGGCCGAAGCACCAAAAATATATAAATAAATAAATTAAAATTAAAATTAAAAATTAATTAAAAAAAATAAAAATATGCATGCACACTCTCTCAGCCCCAGAAAAGCCATGGCAAAACCCCTGTGGAGGTTTTGCCAAGAAAACCCCAAGAACAAGTAATAACAACAATAATATCATCATGGTGGGGGGCGGCGTTGGCGGTGGCAGGACTGGCCTGGGGCCGGTCCAAAGGCCTCAGGGGGCCGCATCCGGCCCCCGGGCCTTAGGTTGCCTACCCCTGGTCCAAGCCCTTGCAACTCACTCTCACAAGAACAACACACATGCTTCCTGCAAATTTTAAAATCTGTGGTCTGCAATATCCTTTTGTCTCTTCATCCTCTATGTTGGGATCTAAACCAGGGGTAGGCAACCTTTTTGAGCTGGGGGCCAGGTTGCTGTCCCTCAGACAATTGGGGGGCAGAAGCAACAAAAATAAATAAATAAATAAATAAATATTTTTTTAAAAAATAAAAAAATAAAAAATTATATATGCATGCACACTCTCTCAGCCCCAGAAAAGCCATGGCAAAGCCCCTGTGGAGATTTTGCCAAGAACACCCCAAGAACAAGTAATAACAACAATAATCAATATCATCATGGCGGGCGGCGGCGGTGGCAGGACCGGCCTGGGGCCGGTCCAAAGGCCTTGGGGGGCCACATCCAGCCCCCGGGCCTTAGGTTGCCTGCCCCTGATCTAAACTGTCCAATTGCACAGTCAGCCTGCCCAAATCTCAGAGGATTTTTGTTTGCCAAATTCTACACAAATTTGTAACTAGGGGGTCTAAGTGAATATTAATTTTTAGCTCAAATTAGGGCTGAGTTACTAGCAGCCCAGGATCTGTTCCAAAGTTTACAGAGGTGGGAAGACAAGGGATCATATATTTGCCCGTGAACAAAGCATTCTGAAGAGCACTGGGGATTTGGGGTTTTTATAGGAGATCCCACCTGAACAAAGAACAGGGGGTTCCATGCCAAAGGGCCAAATTGTATGAGGCAATTGCTTGGGGAGAAGGCTTCTGAGGTGAGAATTGGTGTGTAAATGAGCAAACTCTGAATTTAGTTAATTCATGGAAATGTGAGACGGGAACAAACATAACCTGGAAATTGGTGTACACTGCTCTGATTGGATTGCCAAGCCTTCCTGAGATGTGTATGTTGCATCTCCTAACTGCTGATGTGGCCTCATGCTTAGGAGCTTATGGCAGGTCCATTTAGACCCATGAAGGGGTGAACCTCACTATGGCTTCCAGGCAGATTTCATGCTTGAGTCTGTTCAAGGACCTGTTTGTCTTTTTGGATGTCCACGGTATCCTCAGCACTCTTCTCCAGCACCACATCTCAAATGAATTGATTTTCTTCTTCACTAGTGACCTGCTGATTACTTAAGATTAGCTTATTATAGTCACCTGATACCTTCTCCTTTTTAAGGAATGAAAGTCACGCTACAATGCAGTATGTATTTTCTATTGTGTCAATCCTGGCGTAGGTCCAAATATGATTTCTATGCTATGGGCTCAGAATATCACAGGGAGGCTAACATCTAGTTTTACATGCTTTTTTTTTTTTTTTTTTTGCCAAGAGAATGGCCTATACGTTCAGGCTGCGCGCTTTTAGAAAAAATGAACAGTTTCTTCGCCATGTTAAAATGCAGAGGACTTTGGCAGAAACATATTTACACAGAGAATAGCATTATCCTTTGTGAAGAGGTGTGTGCTGATATGAAATTATAAACTAAAGCTATGTTTTGAAAATGGGAATTTTGTGACTTCTTTATGTAAACTCAGCACATGTGTTGTCAATGTTGTATCATTTATTTTTGCTTATTTCTCTCTTTGTTTTTGTCTTATTTTTCACAAGTAACTTTCCCCCTTCTAATTGTAGGAGAGCCAGCATTCACCATACATCTGAAATGACTTGAAGGCACACAATGATTACAAATTGTAGGGAACAGAGAGCATGGTTCTGTCTCACTGAGCACCAGGTTGAGCTCAGCAGCCAAAAGGCTAAAAAATGAATGCCCTTTTTAAAGAACCAGAAAGGTAATATTATCAAGATGCTGAATTCAGCAACCACTAGCTTATTTTTGTTAATACTGTGCACAGTTGGAAAAAATGGGCATAGACATACTTTAGAGACTGAGGAGGGACACATACACTATGGAAAGTGTGCAAATAAATGTGTGTATTCAAGATAGTACATAAAATCATGCATAAAAATATGCATGAGAAAAGAAAAATGTTCCCCAGAGTCAAGCAATCTGATATGAAACAAAGACAGGAAGCAAATGCAGGTGGGATTTGCAGAAACACAATGGAACAGAAATGTTCATATATGCTATGGTAGGCACAGTAACCCTTGGGCTGCAGGAGAACATCTGGAATGAATTCCGTAAGAATATCTGGGACTTCAGTCAAAACCAATACATATCCCATGGTGCCATTTGTCTTGGTTTGTTGGCAGTAGTGACTGGTAGTCTGCAGATCCAAAAAGCACTGCTCCCTTCCAACAGCCTTTAGGAGCTGGAGTGTTCAGGGTGGTATCCCACTTCTCCCTCCCACTGCCTGCATAGGAACACTTCAGTAGGTAGAACAAAGCAATTAGGCTGCAATCCAATGCACAATTTTGATGCTTAAATACCTTTGAAGTCAAAAACATGCAAACAGCCTAGCAGCACACAGGCTACAGCATTAATGTTTCCTTTACTAAAATATGGCTGCATAATTAGAAAGTTGCTGGTTCCTAAGAGTCCTAACATATGTTAGAATCATTCCTGGTTCTAAAGGGATCTCTCTGTGTGTATGTGGGTTTGAAATCAATGCAATTCATGACACTAGTAGACACAAAGAATTAATATCTGACTAGAGCATCTGGAAACCCCTTTTGTGGGAAGTGAAAGGAACACAAGATCATTTTAATTGTCCTATTTGCCATTTGTTAATTATCCTTTGATTGTATACAAATAGTTTTGCTCAGGCAATATTGTTAAGTTCCCATTGAACAAGCTTCATAACAATAGTTCCATTACAGGAGCTGACTGTAAAATTCCCCATCTCCAGCAGAGAGAGAGTGAGAGTGAGAAAGAGAGGAAGAGAGCCACAAAAAAACTCTGTTAAAATAAGCAAACTCTTTCCAACACATGCACATCAGTTGGAAGTGTTACGCAGTGATGTTTGCCTCTGGCTATCCTTATCAGTAAGATCCAGGAAACATTGGCCCAGAGTTTAAACTCCAAACAGGAATGATTCAGAGTGACTTTCTTTCTTTCTTTCTTTCTTTCTTTTCTCTCTTTTTTAAAATGGCTGTTGGCTGTTGCAAGTGAGAAAACTTGGAGTGCCATAATATATTCAGCGGCCATCAGATTAAAATACTCATGTAATATCACACAGGGAATATATGGCTAAAGATGATGGCTCCTAAACCCCCATTAATCCTGGAAGATGGGGAAAGACCTTATTCAGAATAAATTATCAGACTACTACTGAATTCAGGGTCATGTTGTTTATTTTATCTTTTGCTTTTATGGACATTTTTATGCCCCACGCTATTTCATAATATCTCTGGGTAGTTTAAAGCTGAACAATTCAAAATGTAAAACAACAGATGTGATTGAGAGTTGGTACAACAATTATCCCTCAAAACCAAATTTGCCAATTAGAACTACAGGAGTGATCCTGTTACCTTCCAGCCACCCAGGTTGGCTTGTTCTTTCATCCTTTCCCAGAGCCCTTGAAAACCATGCAAAAAACTGACTTCCCAGTAAATTTATTACCTTCCTGCAACAGCAAAAAAGAGTGCAGACTAATGAACTTTTTAAATAAACAACTAGAATTCAAATCTGAATGCATAATCATAAAGCATCTGGGGGAAACCTTTAGATCTAAATACCACACGCATACACACACACAACTTTTCTTTTTTGGAACTGAGATTTTATTAACTTTGTATGGAGCCTCCAATTCAATTCTGCTTCCAACTGACTGCAGAGAAGAAGGGGGAAAACTGCCTTGGAAATACAAACGAGCTCTAAGCAGGGAAACAACTCCAGATTGACAGCACAGCCCCTTTATGGAGAGGTGTTTACTGTCTAGCAACCATGTTTAGAATTGTAGTCTCAAGTAATGAAATTGTCTCCTGTATGGGGCTTACAAAAACATGTGCATTATCCACTAGTACTGTCAAGTGAATAAAGAAGCTTATTCTTGAAATGACATTTGTTCACTTTAGCCCTGATTTACTCATTCACCATTAGATAAGAATCTTTTATTTTAACATAAAAGCAAACATTCCCACATCTACAAATCACAAACAAGAGTTCTGAGCACATGAACAATATATTTACCTCAACAAAGCACTGAAAAAAATGTATTTTGGAATCAGAGTACTTCAGATCATATGGGACACATCTCAGATAAGATTGTGAAGACTTTCAGTCAGTTGCTGTTAAAGAGAAGTAGTATAACGAAAATGTATTATGGCAAAATGTGTACACATTTTTAAAGTGCAGGTAGACCCCATTTTTGTATTGTCTCTTCTATCTCCAAAATCAGAATGACTGACATGCACTGAATTTACTTATATACAAATGTAACTAATACCAGAGCTAAGACTTAATGGAAAATAGGTAGCTCTAATATCTAATTCTGGTAATTTATCTCATAGATCTAGGAGACAGAGGTCTCAACTGCAGTGCAGAAATAAGACAGTTTCACACTGTGTTAACTGCCATGGCTTAATGCTATGGAATCCTGGGATTTGTAGTTTGTTGTAGCACCTAAAGTGCTCTGACAGAAAAGACTAAATATCTCATAAAACTACAAATCCCAGAATTCCATAGCATTGAGCCACAGCAGTAAAAGTGGTGCCAAAATGTATTATTTCTGCAGTGCAGATTAGATCAGTGCCTGAGATCAGAAATTCATCTGGAAGGTGGAAGGTGCTTTTTCTTTCCCACCTGTGCACAGCTGTCAAACAATGCCTGGGCATATTTTCCATGGGCAATCTTTGGCTGGGCAATAGATCTATGCTGAGGAGTGGGTCTTCCCCTGTGCATCTTAGGGAGACTTCACTCTCATAGGCTTCCAGTGATGTCTGGAAAGATGAAGGTTGCTCCTGTCCCCCTGAATTTACAGTGGTAGCCAGATGATAGCATTGGCCAGCTCTGCCCACACAAGGGCTGACCACAGAGCCTCACAGTGGTCTCCAGCTTCCATTGCACAGCCAGAGGAAAGGCAGTGCACTAGGAAATATTAGATACCTCCTCCTTCACTGCACATAAAAATACTTAGACTGGTGTAATTTCTGTTTATGCCTGCATAAATCACAAAGAGGATTCTATCCAACAGTACAGAACTATTGTTTCCCCACACATGAACCATGAACATTGGGAAACATTATTATCCTTCTTTAAAAACAAAAGAGAACAGAGTTCTCTTTTCAGCAATCCATTTTCAGATAATGCCACTTGTCCAAGAACATAAACTATTGTCTCTGGAGTGCCATTGTGAATATTTCTAGACACATCTCCATCCAAAGCTAGCTTGTTGTAGAAAAGGATGAATCATTTACACAAATGAATGAAACAGGGGCTTTGTGTGGAATGATCTCAAGTTCATTAAGCTGAAGAGAATTTGTGCACCTTTCAGAACTTCTCAGCAGGAGCCAGAAACAAGCACATTCATTGAAGCAATGGGATACTCTTGCTGGAAAGGTCAGGGTTGTCACAAAACTTCAAAGATACATGTGGTAAAGAATGGACTATGACAACAACAGAGTTATTCATCTAACTAGCCTAGAAACCTTACAAAACAGTTTTGGTAATGAGCCGTTTTGATAAACAACACCTGTAACTTTAACTGCGTTGCTTCTGACCCACTGGAACTTTCCTTGGGCTTCTAATTTGAGGTTTACTACAATATATGAAAGAAAGTTCTCCTTTAACTTGTGCTATATACTGAACTGTTTGACAATATCATGGAAGTCTCCCAAATTTCAAAGGAAAGACATCAATTTGTTCCATTTCTAGACCATTTAAAAAACAACAACACAACCACTGATGACCAGACAAAGAAATAACAAGACCAAACACAAGATGATGGGTTTGAAACTGAGCCACTTTATTAACTTAAACTACTTATGTTTCTTCTGGAGAGCTGCAACTAAGGGGGGGATTAGCCTAGTGCGAGAGCAGCTGCAGTAGGTGGTCTCTTACCCAGACCGCCTCTGCAGCTTCCCCTGGATGATTATACCTGAGCCCCGAGGAGAATCAAAAAGCACGGTTACTCCCTGACTGGCCTGCAAAAGGAAGACCAACCTGAAAGTCCCTCTCTCAAGTCACAGACTTAAAGAGAGGGTTTATCTTTCAGGGCAGCCTCAAGGGAAGTCCTTTTCCCCATCCCCCTGGTCACAGAACCTAAAGAGGCAGCTTCAGAGACCTCTCTCACACCAAAAAATTGTGCCCTCGGTGCTCACCAAACTCTAAGGGGGGTTGCAGACTGCCAGAAATAGTGTGAATTCAGTCCACTTTTAGGGTTAGGGTTAGTGCTAGGGAGTCATGGGAACTGTTATTTTTCTGAGACATTGAGCCTTCTCTGTCAGACAACTCTGATGCCACAATAAAATACAGTTCCCATGGTTCCCTAACTCTAACCCTAACCCTAAAAGTGGACTGAATTCACACTATTTCTGGCAGTCTGCAACCCCCCTAAATCTTCCCCCACTCCTGCACAGGAGTGCATAAGGGACGGTGTATTTATACACAACCCAGCCAATTGTCTATGTCCAAATGGAACAGTATGGAGTAGGCAAAAAGCCCATGGAAAACAAAACAAAAATCCTTTCCAGTGAGTTGGGGATGTTAGGCATCTTTCTGTTTAAAATTAGGCCAAGAACTGCAAGCATGGACACACATTCCAGGCTGTTATGGGAAAGCCATTCAAGACTGGATTGTGTGTATGAAAAATGTGTAGGAGGATAAAATTGAAGCTGTTGTACTTCATGAGAAGGTATGACTCATTAGAAAAGACAATAATGCTAGGAAAGGTAAATAGCAGGAGAGAGAGAGGAAGACTGCATGGCAGATGGATAGATTTAGGAGATTATCACACAATACTTCCCTCCCAGTGCTTTTTTAAACACCCACAACAGCAACGATTCTTTTCACATTACCACACAATTACAAATTGATAACAGGTCAGTGATACATCTTATCACACTACCATTCTGTGCTTTCATTGGGAATGGGATATATGTGCAGTGAAATCCATTTAAATCCACTTTCTCCTGCCCAGGATGAAATGGTTGCCACCTCAGCAGTAAGAAGTATTGCTTTCATTGGGAATGGGGTGTGTGCAGTGAAACCAGTTTAAATCCCCTTCTCTCTGAAATACTCCTGAATGACCTATGGCACATACTTCAATAAGGGGTTAGCTGCATGACTGACAGCCATCACAGGATTTTTCCTTTCATTAAAAGTAGTGGCAGAAGCAGAGATTGACTACATGATGTCTATTGTCTACCCATGATGTTGTGAGATAAGATCTGTATATTACAATTCCACTTTTATCCCACTATTTAACAACAGTGTGATAATCTCCTTAGTCAGGGAGGTCATAGGCCTGAATTTGCAGAATCTGAACAGAGTAGTGAAGGACAAGTGGTCTTGGAGGTGTCTCATCCACAGGGTCGCCACAAGTTGGGGTTCACTCAAGGACAGTTAATGACAAGAACAGCCTGCTACTGGATAAGGAAGCCCAGGACAAAGTGTAATGGTTGTTCCTATGGTAAATCACCCAGAGGGTTGCCTTTGCAGGGCCAGGGAAAAATGGCCACACTCCTTTTACAAGGGCTCAAAGAGTACTTGAGCTATGGTGATAGTGACCACAGTGATTCCACCACAGTGCAAACAGTTTTCTAGGAACAAGGTTCCATTGTGTTGTCCACACTGCACTGGAAAGTGTTAACAACCAACACAGGGTTTGCTTGTTCTGCTTTAGCCCTCCTCTTGCAGTTTTTTTTTTTTTTCTTAAACAAAAAGACCAGTTGCTCAGCTTGACATCCTGGACTAATAGCCTGTTCTAAAGTTCATCCCAAAGGATCTCAAAATAATTGAAAAGGTAAAACTTTCCACATAAAATTGAATATTGGCTCTAGACACACTTGGCAGACCCTGTTCTGTTCTCTTTGCAAGATATACAGGTTTTTTGGTTCATCAACCAAAGCTCAGTTACAGAGGAAGTTATTTCTGTTTCAAGGGCTGCCACCACTTTGTCCAAGATTTCTTTTAGTGGCCCATTCTTGCAGCTCACAACCATTACATGAATGAATTTGTCAGTTTCACAAAAACTGTTCATGTCTTCAACTTTTTCTGTTTTTACTTCCTGTTCTAACCTTCTCCTTGAAAGAAGACACAAAATCTTTGCCGCAATGCCATTAGATAGCAAGCACAGATTACAGTGACTCCAAGTAACAAATATGTGTTTGTCATTGTACATCCACCTCTGCAAATGCTATGAGACTGAAGCTTTTACCTTGCATGAGAAGGGAAATGAAAGATAAGGCATTCATTGAGAAAAAAATGAAGACACACAGAAGGCATTCATTGAGAAAAAAATGAAGACACACAGAAAGTGTTATAACCTCTTTAACTATCCTCACTTACTTGTCTTTTAAAAAATCTCTGGTCTTGTTTTTTTGTCCCTCCTCATACACTGTCATGGGGAAAGTTAAAAGTGTGCTCTTCCACACAAGATACTTCTGAGGAAATTGAACAACAGCTTGTCTTCCATATCAGTGTTTGTTGTTTAATGCTGCATGTTTTCTTTATCCATTGGAAAGGAATGCAATCTCCTGTTTTACTCAGAATGAGCATGGTGTTAAACATCAGCAGTCAGAATGATTGCTGTAGCAAACTGGTAAATGCATCTAGAACACTGCCCCAGTCTGTGTGCATTGTGGCTGCCAAATGCAGAGTTCTGTACTGTGTGCAGCACATAGTAAACTTCCAAGTGGAAAACTTCCCAGTGATTTGAATATGTGATTTAATCTAATCTGGATACTGAAAATCATTACCTCAACCATGTATAAATGAACATCCAGTGTTGAGTGAGTGGAACAGTACACTGTGAATCTGATGGCCCTATGGAAGAAGGGGGATACTTGCCAATTCCAATTCAATCTCCATGCTCTTAAATATTTGCCTCATGGGGGAAGGTATTCCAGACAGTGTCTGAAATAGCACTGAAGCTGTAGAAATGAGGAAAAATGGACAAAAATCGCTGTCCTGAACCTTTTGTGTTGCAGGGCAGTCTTCCTTGCCTCTGGCTTCTTCCATTAATAGAAGAAGGATCCCTTCACAGAGGTTACCCTAGGGTCTATTTGGATCTACCTGGAGGTTCCTGACATAATTTCAATGTGGATTCTACCGTAAGGTGAAAGGGAGTGCATAGGCTTCGTTTCAATGGTATAATTCACTAAGGGCTGGAACAGACAGCCCAAAAAAGCCTGCTTCTGGATGTCATCAGTGATGTAACTGTGGACCTCTAGGGGAATTCTAATTAGCCCAATTAATCAATGGGCTGAGCTACAAGCAGCCCCTTGGAATCATTCCTACCTGTATTCCGAGGTGCTGGAATAGGGACTTCACAGAGGCAGAATTTTTTCTACTGATTGTACTTTTATTCAGGGGAAACATACATCAATTCAAGCACACACACGAACACACACAAGAGCTAAAGAATAAAGGGGTGATCTGTGGAATAGACAAGAGGCTCCACTAACAGTGATACTTACTATCAAAGTGATGACTCCGAGTGGATGGTCTGATGTTGGACTCAGCCATGTTGGGAAGCTCTGAGAGGGACCTATTGAATGGATGGGGCTGGAGTGTTTCTGGAATTCATTCATTCACATCCATATCATCAGGTTAAAGTAATAAATAAATGGAAAAGCAATCAATATATCACAAATAATAATGAATGTGAAACAGTCAAAAATCAAAGGAAAAGGTAATCAGTAAATGTCAAAGTGAAGTAGTCAAAATGAGTCCCTTAAACATTTGTGAACCAGACAGTTCAGTTTTGGCTGGTCTAAATATACTGGTGTGAAATTTGATGAACCGTGTAAAACAATGTCCAAGTCCAAAATGAAATAGTGTCCAAGAATATTGTAAAGCTTGTGTATTGGTTGGCAAAGTCTATAGCAAGCAGTCTTTCAAATTTGAGCACAAATGGTGAAAGTTTTAGAAAAAGTTTGAACTAAATGCTGGAATGGACAAAACAATTTTTGTGAATGGTGACTTGGTATGCTGTCAGTTTGATTGCAGTCATCATAGGAACACATCTAAGGCACAACCACAACAACTTTGGGCTCTGGAGGACCATGGAAGGTTACTGGAATAAAACATGGCACATCTGGGTTTACAGCAGTGCTGCACAGCATTGTTGATGAGCAGGAACAACATCTCTGGATTGGGAGCCTAGTAGGGCTATTACTGCGGGGCTGAACTACTTTGCAAGTGTGGTGGACATCTGGGGGAGAAAGGCTCAACCTCCCCTCAGGACTGGAGGCACTCTTCAGGATCCACAGGAACAAGTACCAGATAAATGTGATAGAATAGGAGGAAAGGATAGGACAGGGGTAGGCAACCTTTCCCCTTTAAGGGCTGAGGGACTTCAGCTCCCAGAAGCCTCAGCCATGTTGGCCAATAGTCCCATGTTGGCCAATAGCTCCTGGGATTCTGGGAGCTGAAGTCCCTCGGCCCTTAAAGAGGAAAGGTTGCCTACCCCTGGGATAGGACCTTTAAGTATATTTACATGCCTTGATGATTTAAAGAGGAAAGGAAAGAAATTATTCCCCCCCCCCAACCTCTCACTGGGCCAGACTGGTGTATTCATGATGAGAGAAAAGTTGTCACATCAGTAGCAGGGTCAAGGGCTGCCATCCAGCATTTAAGGTGCTTAACATTAAGTCAAGTTCAGATTTATCAGAGACGCAGCATAGGACAACTGACACTATGGCAGTATGATGTGAGCATGGATGTATGCATGGCAAGAGCAGATGTGCTGAGTGTGAATATGGGTTGAGGAAGAGTCTCAACCTGCATGAGTGAAAATATCCTGAAAAATTTTTGATGAGTAAAGGTCTAAGTGTAAAAGAGACGCTGTTCTTTTAAGAGGCAAGCAGAATCCATTTTTGGCTTGGCGCTGAGAATGCTGGGAGATTATGCAAATTAGCCAATTTGGGGCAAAAACTCCCTTAAAACAGCCAAATTAGGGATTTTTAAAACCTGAGACCCCAATGTTTGTAAAGTATTACAGAAGAGGACCTCAAATTTGGCTCTGGCTCAGTTGGAGTAAGATCACTGTAACTTGGAAAAGCATTGAAAAGAATGGGAACGGCTTGGAAAATTGCCAAAAAATTGCCTTGCGGTTGCCTTTGTGAAGAGGTCCACTCACTGGATAGAACTGTTAACCTTGGAGGCAATGCTCTATATCACTGATCCTCTGGATCTGTGGCATTATAGACAGACTGAAGGTGATGATGTACATTCTCATTAGGATAGTACATCATTCGTACAGACCTTTCATATAGGTTGGTCAGAAACTCCAAAATGGAGTGTGACTCATGTCTGCACAAGGTGTAACTGCCAAGTCTGACAGGTCTTTCTCTCTGGGTGAGGAAGAAACCAAAACTCCCCAACCTTCTAAAATGGTTTAAATAACAACATTAAATTCCTCTTCTTTGTATTGGCTCAAAGAAGAGAGAAAAACTTTTTTTGGGGGATATACCTCTAGATTGATTGCATGAAGTTTTGCCAATTGTTTTTTAACCCAGTATATGAGACTTTTTCTGCATCTGCCTGTTGAAGTTTTCTTGCATCTGCCTCCACCCGGTCATGTCCTCAAGGGCCAAACATGATTTCCCTAGAGGTAATCATTTTCTCTCCAGTTATGAGAAGTTTCAAGATTAATCTCAGGGGAAGTTTTTTTATCATACCATTCACGAGGTTTTTCCATGGCACTGAGGACCTCATAAATACCTGGATAGGGGGGCACCCAATGACAATTCACTTGGATGTTGTATTCCCAACTACTGTCAATCTGAGTTGGATAAACAGGCAAAATGGCACTTAAAATTCCAAACGACAAAATCCATATCATCCATCTGCACAGATATTGGGCCATCTCTTGTTCCTGTAGGGTAACAGAGAAGCAAATCTAAATTTAGGGTGATCTTAATCACCCTTTCACTGGGAACATGAAAGTCTCTGAAGGATCTACAGCAGACAGCTCAGGCCAATCATGAATCACAGGTTTTACAGAGGCAGAACCTCCTTTGCATTCTTTGAGCTGAGAAGAATCAAAATATTTAAGCTTATCTCCATATTTGTTGGAAATGCACACCTGGTAAACTGCTGGAGACACTCTGTCAGTGATTCTGACAGGACCAATCTATTTTGCGTACAAAGCATGTCATGTTTGGGAAAAATTCCTGTATAACACCAATTGACCTGGATCCCACTGTTGGGGATTCCGGACCCAAGCCAGTCTGTGGTCCATGGCCTACATGTTCTTCCCAAGCTTTTCAGCAACCTGTTGGTGGATCTGGCTGATGCTTTAAACTAGGGATTGAACCCATTCTTGGTTTAAGACCATGGGATGTAAGTCAGAGGGAAGTGTGGTGTTTAGCCAAAACGCTTCAGGCATCAACATCTTTTTGCCTGTCATGACTTGATGAGGAGTGAATCCATGAGAAGCTATAGTTCCTCTAAGGACCATGAAAATGATAGGCAGGTTAAAATCTCAGTCTTTTCCAGAGGAACACACCACCTTTCTCAAGGCTTCCTTGAGAGTTCTTTTAGTCCTCTCAATTTGGCCAGAGCTCTGTGGAGATAGGCTTTGTGAAATCTCTGTCTGATCCCTAATGCTTTGCACAACTCTTGCATCACCTCTCCAGAGAAGTTATGTCTGGAATCATGGTCTATAGATCATGGGATCCTGAACTGACTAATCATGTGATTAAACAAAATTCTAGCTGTGGTAATGGCAGTGTGGTAATGGCAGTCCTTGAAGGGGAATGCTTCAATCCATTTGCTAAAAGGATTAATAATGATGAGACAGTACTTGTTTTGTCTAGGAGTGGTCAGCAGGGGGCTGATGAAGATGAGCCCATGGACCTTCAGTGCGCTAATGTCTTTGATCCACATTTACCATGGCACAAGACAAGTAATTATCCACCCATTGATCATATCCTGATGCATTTGAGGCCACCACCCTTTCTCTCTAACTCTCTCAAAGGTGGCCTGTCTTCCCCAATGTCCTAGTTCATGGACAAACTGGATCAGGTCACCTCGGATCTCTTGTGGAACGATCCAACTGAAATTCCCTTCTTCGTCGACAGCCTATCAAACTCCGTCCTTTTGTTCTATTTTATCTTCCAGTGGGATATTTCTCCATCTCTATCATTCTTTTGATTTCAGAGTCTCCCTTCTGGAGCTGGGCCAAATCCAAGGTACGGGGAATCTGGGGTTGACATTGATGGGATCTACAGGGACTTCTGGTTCAGAGACCAAAGCAGACTCCCGTTGTTCCACAAAGTCTCTTCACTACTTCCCTTTTGGTGGCCTTTAACAAAAGAGATCCAGGTGTCGGTGTGGATGATAGGTGTGGTGGTGCGTGATTTACCTCATTGCAGAGTTTACAGGATAAGGCTGTCTGTAGTCCTTCACAGCCCCAGGCTTCTCTTCCACCAAACTGTGGTACAGCTTCCTGCTTCAGCCATGCAGCTGTTCAGTAACCATGAATACTCAAATTTGTAGTCCAGTAAGTAAGTCTTTATTGCTACAACTAACTGAATAGAAAATAGCTATGTACAATCCATTTTGCCTGTCACAGTCTCAGATCAGGCAAGAGAAAGTTTACATTCCAAAAGTCCAAGCAAGCACATAAGCAAGCACTCCAAAGGATTTTGTGCCAACCCAAGTTTCCACCCACTTGGGCGTAACCTTTTCCAACCATTGGCTGTTTAGTGTTTCTCAGACCCTCAGTCCAGCCCCTGCTGTCTATGTCATTCTCCTTGTGTCCTGTTACAGTGATGTAATCTGTTTATGCCCATCTCTTCTCCTGTTCTCACAACATGTACTTGTGTTTACTTTTTCTGTGGGAATGATTTTGTCTACTAGATATCTGGTGCTAGACTGAGACCTGTTTACTCGTCCTTTCTCACAGGAAATTTCTACTCACACACATCTGTACGTTTCCATACCATGACCACATATCCCATGTAAAATCTTGACACCAGGTAGGGGCTGTTATTTCTTAAAGCAACTGTGACACTATCTGCCACTTATCTGCATGAATCACTGCCTTGTCGTCATTAGTTTTCCACCCTTTCCTATCCATACAGGGAACCAGTCAATAGCAGCATTTGCTGTCCATTGGGAATCTGTGTAAAGGCCAAGGAAATGTCAGGGCATTCAAATTCCAGTACTGCATGGAGGGCTTCTACTTCGGTGGTTTGAGGCAGGTGGAATGAGGCAGGACTAACCCTTGAAGGATGCATGCATCATTCCCACAGATCACACCATATCCCAGAGGTAGGCAACCTTTCCCCTTTAAGGGCCGAGGGACTTCAGCTCCCAGAATCCCAGGAGCTATTGGCCAATATGGGACTATTGGCCAACATGGCTGAGGCTTCTGGGAGCTGAAGTCCCTCAGCCCTTAAAGGGGAAAGGTTTCCTACCCCTGCCATATCCCGTTAAACGAGTCCCCTCAGGGTATGATGATGAGCTGTGACAAAACCCTTGCAACATTGCCTCTTTGAGAGATTCTCCTGCCTTCACTGGCCATCTGTTATCTGAGATTGGGGGAAGAGGGCATTCAAAAGTGGCTTCCATGACTGTTAAGCTGTACAGAGCAGAAGGTTCACTGGACTGTCTCTGGTAGTCTACCCCGCTCTTGATCAGTTCAAGTGTCCATTTAGCTGTTTGAGCATTATGAACTTGTCCATCTTGGACATTTCCTGACAGTATGAATTTCAAAGGGGTGTGTGGAGTTTGAAAAATGACCTTTGTGTCACCTATGATGAACTCTCATTGGGTCAGAGCCCACACCAAGGCAAGGCAATTTTTCTCGCACAGACTCAATTTGATTTCAGTTGGCAAGAAGTTTTGAGATGCATAAACTATTGCTCTCTGAGCTCCATTCCAGAGTTGAGAGAGGACTGTTCACACACTACGGTCCGATGTTTCTAATTGTATATAGAATGGTATACAAGTGTCCGAGTGAGCAAGGGCAGGCATTTGTGCTAAATCTCACTTCAGAGTGGTGAATGCTTTCTGTTGTTCTTGTCCGCATTCCCAAATCACTCCTTTCTTCAGTAACACATACAAGGGCTTGGCCTTGACAGCAAAAGATTCAATGAATTCATGGGAGAAGTTGAATGTGCCTAACAGATCTCTTAAGCTATGTCTGTTGGAGCTGGGAGTTTTCCAGTAGTTTCTACTCTCTGAGAATTTGATGTTCTGCAATCTGTGTTGAGGTTCAATCCTAAATACTTGACCTGCATCTGAACTAGATGGGCTTTTCCCCATTTGGCTTAAACCTCATGTCTCAGATCAGGCCAAGGACCTCCCGGGTGATGTCTCCAGTCTTTTCTTTGGAGTCAGAATAGATCAATATGTCATCCACATATGATAACACGTATGGATGTGATACGGGTTGCAACTTAGGGGCTATGCAGATGGGCAGCTGTGGGCCGCCTCTGCTAGCCATGGATCGGGGCCACGGCAACCACATGCTGTGGCCCCGATTCTTCCTTTTGCCACCCCGAAAAGTGTCGCAAAATGCCGCTCCTTTCAGGGGCAGCAAAAGGCCACCCTAAGAGCCGGCACATGGCTCTTCTTCACCCTTTCTGGTGAAGCACATCAAAACGCTGCAGCGGAAGGACATCCTGATGCCATGCACTGTGTGTAACAGTGCATGGTGTTAGGACATGATCAGCGTGGAATTGAGGCAGCTGGTGTGTGGCTGCTCCACCCCATCTCTGCCTCCAGGCTGGACCTTTGGGCTGGTCTGCAGAGACCCTTAGTCCACTTCCTTACCATGTGTGAATGGCATATACTGGGGCTGGAATGAAAAACCTGAGGGTGCAGGTGAAACAATGCTCATTACCACTGAATTTGAATGCAAATTTGTAGAAGCAGCTCTTGTGAAGACAAATGGAATGAAATGCTATGACGCTATAGTATTTGGCTCTGGCTGCAATTGTGGCCAAGATTTCATTATATTTCACTACCACAGGAGCTACTGCAGGAATGACGACATTAAGGACTCTGAAATCCACCATCATTCTCCATGTAACACCATCTGCCTTAAAATGAGCCAAAAAGGCACATTGCATATGGATTGCATTCCATCTTAGCAACCCCTCAATGATTTTGGCAATCCCTTCCTCTGTCTCTTTGGGGTACCTATATTGTTTTTGGGGATGTGGATCTTTCTTTTCTATCAGGACACATGCATCCTTAACTGTGCCATACTCAATCTTATCTTTGATTCACATCTAAGGAAAGTCAAACACCAATTGGTTGGTAGTCAGAGGGAAGAGAGGTATTGGGGCTTTTAGGGCCGTATACCTATGGATGCTGAAATTTGCAAGGGACCCTCCTCAAGCTGCCATAGGAAGCTGTTTGCTTGGTCTATTGTCAGCCAGTATTGCCTCAAGAATTTTACACCCATAATGCCATCATCTCTCCCTGATTTTTGCATGCCTCAATGAGATCTAGGATGGAACCAACTTGCAATGGGATCTCTTTCAAAATTGAGGATTCCTGCTAGCCCTCCCCATATCCCCTAAGTGCCATGTTTGTTGGAGTTTTAAAACCTATGGTACCTAAATCAGGGTGTAGGGTGCTGACAGCGGCTCTGGAATCCACTAACAATCTGTCTGATTTTTGGCTGGGTGCACATCGAAGTTGTCCATCCACCATGGGTCATCCCCCCAAATCAGGGGTCATGGTTGCTATCACTTGCTGGCATTTAGGCATTTGCCTAGGAGCTCTGATGGGTGTCTCACAAGCCACGGGATTGACTTGGCTTCAGTTTTCGTCTTTTGCAGCTTGCACAAGAGGGCTCTCAATGGATGGCACACGTACTTATGTTATAAAAAGATAAAACCAGACAAAGATTTCAATACCCACTATATAAGAAAAACACTACTCACTTAATGGAAGAAATACAAAAGACACTTCTATTCTAAAATACAGAAATGGACATCCACAGGAGACATTTCACAAGAAAGAAGCTTCATCTAAAGGAACTTGGATCACTTATGAAAGCTTATTGGTAAAATCAAATTAGGGTTTTAAAATTAAAAAGAGGGAAGAATTACAAGAGGGTTTTGAAATAAACTGGCTTAGGTACCTACAGATAAAAGAAGACTTCAAAAAATATATGGAAAATTCAGGAATAGAAAGTGATTTGAAAACTTTTGATAGAAATTGATTTGAAAACTGGCGACTGATGAATGATATTGCGGTCTTTCAGGAGCAGCTCTTCTGTTATAAGGGATTGCTCCAGACAAAATTCCTCACATTTTATTCCTTGCCACATATGTGTCTGGAACTTCATCCAGGCTCTGGAGTTCATTCTGGTATTTTCTTTCAGTATTGTGCCTGGCCATAAGATCTGTACCATTCTCTGTACCCATTTGTGAAGTTTGAGATTTGATAAAGCATAGTTTGACAATGCAACCTCAAATGCTCCAGAGAAACTGGGGTCTATACACAACCTGGACACTTGGGCTAGATCCTGTCTCTTTGATTTGGGGTATGAGTGGATTACCATGGACATCGATTTGATCCCCGTTTGTGGGTTGAGCTTTTGTAACTGATCAGCCTCTGTTTTGATTTCAGTTAGGGCTCGGTGCGCGATCTCTGTGAGGCCTTCGATTGTGGCTCCATTTCATCAGTCTCTTCGGTTTCTATTAATTCCTGTATCCTCATTGGACACAGTGAGGCAGCCTGGACATTTACAGAGGCCCGTTCTTTTGTTGAGCTATGTACTGTGGGGGCCACTCCTTCTGCTCTTTCCCTACAGGGGTTGAACGGATGGAATGCTTTTGCATCTTTTGGCATTGGCACTTGAAAAGCCATGACCTGAGATGGTGATTTGAGGATCTTTGGATGTATTGTTATCACAATGGTGCTATGAATGTTCAGCATGCTTTCCAGTTCTTTAATGCATCACATGCTGTGTGATTTGCTTCCACCTCTCAGGGTTCTTAGAAAGTAAGAAGTTGGCAAAGTGTTTTGCCTGTTGTAATTTTTCTTCTAGTTCTCCTACACATTGCCTTTGCCATAGTGATCTTGAACTCTCAGCTCCAATTCGAGAGGACAGACAATGTGTTACCTAGTTTATTTATCACCAGGAGAGGGGGTCTTCTTTAAACCATGGGTCAGTTCTGAAGGGTCACAGCCCTTACCTATCAATGTGTGTGGTTAATGGAGGGTAATGGAATGGAGGGGAACCTGCCAACTGTGTCCCAACTCATGACAGAGAAAATAAAAACAGGGAGTCCGGAATCTGCTCGGGCACCACTCCCAGGGGTGATTGGAGCTCACCACTGGATTACTTGTGCCTTGTCAGTATGTAAGACCTTAAGCCAAAGAGGTAAAATGGGTGAAGCCAGCCCATGATAGACCCAGCCCTTGTGGCTCAATCATACAAGAACAACAAACACACACTCTATCTGGCAGATTTTAGCCCTGCATCTGTAAGAATCCCCTATCCCTTTACCCTCTACATCTGGGGTCTGAACAGTCTGATTGCATTGTCGACCTGCCCAAACCTTGGGGGAATTGCCCATGAATTGTCCACCAAAATGTAACTATGAATCTCTAGGGGAATTCTAATTAGCTCAATGAATGGGCTGAGCTACAAGCAGTCCCCTAGAATCGTTCCTACCTGTACACTGAGGAGCTAGAATAGGGATAAAATTCTTTCTACTGATTGTACTTTTATTCAGGGGAAACACACATCAAATCAAGCACACACACACATGCATGCACACACACAAGTGCTAAGGAATAAAGGGGTGAGCATTGGAACAGACAAGAGGTGATGCTTACTATCGAAGTGGTGACTCCGAGTGGTCCAATTGGATAGTCTGGTATTGGACTCAGCTTTGTTAGGAAGCTCTAAGAGACATGGCAGCAAGTCGGAGCTAGTCAGAATCCAAAGTGACATGGAGTCACCATGCATTCTAGCTAGCCGAAAGAAACAAAGGAAATTTAGTTCCTTATATAGGGCAAAAATAGCCTGAGGCAAAGAAACTTTGAAGGGCCAAATCTGTATGGGAAATGGGCACTCTCCAACTTGGGTACAAAACACCCTGCTGTAAATCACCTAGCCTTCCTGTCTTAGAAGTGTGAATTCTTCCCTACAGTTCCAAAACTATCCATTTGATCTGTTATTCAGATACCCTGGATATGTGACCTGCCACTTCTAGGATCATGGCAGCTCACAGTTCTGAGTTCATTCAGGGGCATAGAAGGGAATACATGCACACCACAAAATCGGAAGACTTCCAGTGGTCTAGCACTTAGTATCATTCCACAAAGCTCAATGGTAGAAGCTTGGGGCAGATATTCTTCTTTGCATGACAGACTGTTTAACCACAACATCTGAGGCCACAAACTGCTATGACAATCAGTTTATTGGGTTTATAAGTGGGCCAGACAAATTTATGGATGACATATCTGTTTTTGGCTACTAGTTTAAATAGCTGTATTCTAACCCTAGGATTAGAGAGAATATGCCTCCTTCCACCAAATTGTGTGGCCAATGCTGTATTAGTGCAAGCTAGAATCTGTATCTTTTTTCTGCAGCAAAGCTCTCATCCACAGGATTAAGGGTGATTTCCTGCAATTTCCTAATTGGCGGTTATACAATTTGCAGGGGACTGGTATAGATTTGATGTAGTCTATCTATCCGCAGTATGCCAGCAGACTTTGATGCTAGTGACCAAAGTCTAGTGATCATGGTCTGCCTAGATGTGGGTGGCTTCATGACATTCCAGCAATGTGGTGTTTAGATGCCACATGACTCTGGAGCAGGGGTATGCAACCTGTCCCCTTTAAGGGCCAAGGGACTTCAGCTCCCAGAAGCCTCAGCTATGTTGGCCAATAGTCCCATGTTGGCCAATAGCTCCTGGGATTCTGGGAGCTGAAGTCCCTCGGCCCTTAAAGGGGACAGGTTGCCTACCCCTGCTCTGGAGCATCATGAAGCTGCCAGGGGGGCGTATTGAGGTGGGAAAAGTCAGCTTTTCCCTGGCCAAAAAAGGAGTGAAGCTTTGCTGCTCCTTTTTTTGTCTGCTCCATGGCAGATTGGGGCCATGGTGTGTGGTTGCCATAGCCCCAATCCGACTTCGGAAGGGGCAGCTTCAAGCCACCCATTCAGGACTGTCTCATTTGCCCCTAAGTCAGACACTGAGGAAAGAAGCAATGTCTGAAAAGTTCCACATTCCAAACATGATGTCTCTGAAATGATTCTAGTCATACAGGTTTATATATCTTATTTGTTTCTGTATGCATTGTAAATTGCAAACAAAGAGGTTGATACATGCCAGCTCGGAAGACTTGGGAAGTAAGCCTCATGGTATAAAGTTGCATTCTTAATGACAGTGGTTTAAATAGAATTATTACTATTTTATTAGTAATTATTAGTATTACTATAAACACAGCAGAGCCAATGAATTTTTGAAACTAACTTAAGTATTATGTTTCAATGGATTCAATAGTTCTACTCTGTTTGAGATTAACAACTGAATTTAGAGCAGGGAGTTCAGGAAGAAGAGAATGACATGTTCCTTTTGCTGTTGTCATTGTTGTTTTGTCCTACAAATTACCTGCTGAGAACCAGTCTGGTTTATCAGTTTAAGTGTTGGACTATGACTCTGGACTCTGGAGACCAGGGTTCAAATCCTGACTTGACCATGTAAACCCACTGGGTGACCTTGGGCAAATCACACTCACTGTCTCAGAGGATGGCACTGGCAAACCCCCTCTGAAGAAACTTGCCAAGAAAAATCTGTGATAGGTTCACTTTGGGATTGCCATAAGTCAGAAATGACTTGAAGGCACACACCAACAACAATTGCTTCCTGATCTGGTTTCTTATAATGGGGAGATGCAGGCTAGTTTCACTTCTTCTTATCCATTTTTGGCCTGCCTACATTGCTGAATATAAAGTCTTAATAGCAAATATTTTAATAGCAGCAACAGCAGCAGCAGCAACAACAACAGAAACCTGTTCACTGTACAAATTGTTCTTTTTATGCATTAAATTTATTTTTTGTGAATATACTAATTGGTGCACAACCATGTTATTGGATTTGCTTCTGTAAAGGAAACCTTATTATTTCCCATGATGATAATTGGTGAAGCACTTTGCTGTACTGCTATAGTACTGAGACTTACTAGCTGATTCTACAAATAAATAAAAACATTTAAGTCTCAAGAATAAATACTCTTTACTGTAGCAAGTAGAATACAGCATAAAAAAGAAACAAGATTCCTCTTGTATGTAAAAAATAAAGCAGACCTTTAGTCACTGGCAAGATCTGGCAGTCAGACAGTCTTAAAAATGCCTATAGACAGAAATATTACTGAGTGAGGGACCCAAAAGAAGGATGAGCATCAAAACACAAGACACAAGGAGATCAGTACAAGGAATTTAATATAATGGGTTGTATTGTTAAATGTTAATAATAATATATTTACTGATATGCAATTAAAAATAAATATTTCCATGTGTGTGTGTGTGTGTGTGTGTTATCCTAAGAATTTAGTTTTGCAATGGCAAATGTTCTCTGAACAACTCTTGCCAAGAAAACCCCATGATAGATTTGCCTTGGGGTTTTCATAAGTCGGAAATGACTTGAAGACACACGTTGCACATATATATATCCTAAAAAATGTTTTGTAGTCCTACAGTATCTAATCTCCTATGCATTTTGATAGAGAAGAAGGAGCTGGTAGTGTTGTTGTTGTTTTAAAAAAATGAATTTATAAATTGACTCTATACCTATCAGGTGACTGAACCAATTTGCAACAAAATATGTTTAACACTTCTCCTAAAACTAGGGTTAGGTTTTAGGCAGCACCCTGGATTGGCCAAAGTAAAGTGCATATTGAAGACTCACAAACAAAGCTCAAAGCTACTTTAGGTGACCCAGCTTGAGCCTTACATGGGACTGAACTGGGATATGGAAGCTAGATCCTCCTTCCCTAAGGACCTTATCACACGTGGCCCACAAAGCGATAATAATCCTGAAATGACAAAACCCGAAATGAAACCGCAAAGAAACCATCATTACGCAAATGGTGATCACACGCAATTAGCATCATCGTGCATTTAAGGAAATACGTATCTGCCATGCACACACTAGCAAGGAAATCCCGTACATGAACAAGCAATGATGTTCTTGCACATGCGCATTATGCTCGCCGCGGCTGTCACTCACTTGCCGTGGCTGTCACCCTTTCCCAGGTCGTCCTCGGTGCAGCCGGCCCTCCGCACGGCCGGCGCTCCGAGGAGGACCTCCCGCTGCAGCATTCACCGAGGAGGTCCTCCTTGGAGCGCTGGCCGTGCGGAGGGCCGGCTGCACCGAGGACGACCTGGGAAAGGGTGAAAGCCCCGACGCAGAGTCGGTGCTCCAAGGGGGACCCCCTCGGAGCGTTGAACCGACGCAGGGCCGGCTCTCCAAGGGGGTTCTTCTTGGGGTCCCCTTGGAGAGGCGGCGCTATGGGGAAATGCTCCCCAATACGTATTTGGTGATACGTATTGGGTGACCATACTTACGGCAAAAGCAATATTAATCCCGTCGTGCAATTGTACTTCCTGAAGAAACCGAAATTCAAAAGAACTTGGATCATGCTGCATTGTGTAGGGGTTCTGTCTGGGTTCTGTGCGACGTCGTGTGTAAACACGGAAAAATAATACATATTAGGTCGGGATTCCGTTTGGATTCTGTCAGGATTTGGTCCCGTGTGATAAGGTCCAATGAGAGGCTTTGTCTTATTAGGAATTGCCTATGTTAATATCCAAAGGCTGTAGATCTAGCTATGGTTCTCTGCTCAGATTCTTGACAGTGCAATCTCTTCATATCAGGAAGGTTGTGGAGGCATCATTAATGGCTTCTGATGGAAATGGGGACACCTGTGGCTGCTGGTAAAAGGCCTAGGTTTTCCATTTTACCACCTCCTCAGAGACTTTAGCAACAATCCTTCAAACATGGAGAGCTACAGCTATAACCTTTTGGACTTATCCAGAATTTCTAACTCTCCAACTTCCTCCTTCTGTGTAAATCTAAAAGTTGCAGGAGCTTTGTCAGGATAGAATCCAATGAGGTTAAGAATCACTCAGAGTCTCAGAAGCCACATTCTTTTCTCTTCATTCAATAGCTGCATGAATAAATAGTAGTTGTTCCTGACACCAGCATACTAGCCCTCAATGCCATGTTACTCTTTTCAAATGGAGTTCTGCCATCTTCTCATTATGATAAAAAGGAAAAATAAATAAATAACTGAAGTCAGCAATGAAGCATTGATCTTACTAAAAGTGTCAAACAACAGTTTCAGGCATTTAAGAGGAGGATGAATGTTTGCTATTTGTTTTATTGGGATGTTTCCTGAGGAAATATTTGGCTACATCTCTTGTTTTCAGAACAGTGAAGATATATATATATATATATATATATATATATATATATATATATACACACACACACACACACACACACACACACACCATCAATAAACAATAAATATCAAAACAATATGGAAACCAGCTACGTTTATCTGGTCCTGAAATGAACTCTACCTATCTTTTTCACTGAAACCAGAGGGAGACAGACAATAAACAAATACATAGGAAGGGGCTGGGAAGGAAGCCAGAAGATCTGAGCTGGAGGTGGATATTAAGTTTTCTGTAGCGTTTTGGCTGAGAGTAATGGAAGTGCATTAGAACAATACTAATGCTTGAGGAAATGCATCAATGGAGTGATGTTACAATTCTGCAATGTTACAGTTAATACTGAAAGTGTGGCATCCATTTAGGGGCATACACTGGAATAGGTTAACCTTATGTGCCCATATGTCAATTTGTAGTCACTGTAGTGATTAATATTACTTTCCTCCCTCTCCAGTGATCAGCCCCCCAACCTACTGTAAATTTACTGAATCCTCCCCCACCACCGCCACACAAACACAGCCATTCCATTCATGGCAGAGAGTGGGGAATTGCCCAAGTGTCTGGCTATGTCTCTGTAGCCAGATGAAAAATGCTTACATTAGTTTCTGAGACCACCAGAGGACTCTGTAAGATGTCAGTAGATGATCTAATCACTTTGTGTCTTAGGTGATTATCAGATGGGAGAAATCAAGGAAGAAAAAGGCATACTTCTGGGATAATTGCACAATCACATTGAAGATTTCAGACAACATTGTGCTTATCCAGGATGCATCCCAAGAAGAACCAGGAATGCTGGATAAGCGTGATGTGTCTGAAAATCTTCAGCATAATCAAGCAACTTTGCCAGGAATATGCCTTTTACTTCCATTTTTTTTCCCATGTCTGAAAATCTCCATACTATAGGAACATAGCCTGTTGCTTATGCACTCCCCTTACCTTCCACCAAGTATGGAATAGCTCTGGGGGGAGGGTATTTGCTGGCTCTACAATAGGTCAGGGGATGGTACATGCTCATCACAGCATTGTTCCATAAATGAAACTATTACAATATGCTAAGTCCTGAAGGATTGCAGCCAATGTGTGGAGTGCATTGGATGGGTGGGGTTATATTTCATTTTTTAAACAAAGTCTAACAATTGTTTACACAAATTTTCCTTAGTTTCCCTCAGGCCTTTAAAAAAAATGGATACCCCAAATGTTTAGAGGAGCAAACTCCCTAAGCTTTGTCATTCTTTGGCTCCAAATATGCATGACTCAGGATTTATTTTTTATTGTTCTCTTTAAAGAGAAACATAAATGGATACCTAAAACCATTTGTTGTTGTTAACTACCCGCAAGTTGATCTCAACCCATGGCAACCCTATAGATGAGACATCTCCAAGACTCCCTGTCCTCCACTGCTCTCCTCAGTTCCTGCAAACCCATACTTGTGACCTCCTTAATAGAGTCTATCCATCTAGCATCTGGACATCCATCTAGAATCTGGACATCACCAGGTGGTCAACACAAAAGTCAAATAGGTTATATAATTAGAAGTAAAAGATGGCAGAACTCTACACTGGTGGCCAAGACTAAACCAGGCACCAACTGTGGCACAAATCATGAATTACTCATATTAAAAATAAGAGTAAGACTCAAGATGAAAACAAAACCAGTGATTATAGCAAAATATGATCTAAATAATATCTCAACATAATTTACTGACAACATAAGAAACAGATTCATGCTACTAAGCATAATAGACTGAGAACCAGAGGAGCCAGAGACTGAAGCCTGAAGCCTGGGACATAATCAAAGAAGAATGCATACAGACACTTTTAATAAACGTAAAGAAAGAGAGAAAAACATGGATGACAGAAAAAACACTACAAGCAATAAAGAAAGGAAGAAAATAAAAACAAAAGGGGGATAGAAACAAACTAAGAATGCAACCGTACAATGGCTTGTGCAGAAAGATAATGAAAATGGCAACAACCAGTGCAGAGAAACAGAAGACTACAACAAAAAGGGAAGAACAAGAGATCTATTTCACAAGATCTGGGAAATCAAAGGAAAACTCAAACCAGAGACATTCTATGACAATAAAAATAACATAATTCAAGACCAGGAAGGAATAAAAGGACACTGGATGCAATACATAGAAGAATTGTATAAAAGAGATGACAAAATGAAGGACACATGGAATGAAGATCCATATGAAGATGAACCCCAAATCCTAAAAAGTGAGGTGGAATCTGCAATAAGAGAAATGGCAAAAAACAAATCACCAGGAACAGATGATATTTCAATTGAACTGCTGCAATCCACATTGACAGAGTCAACATTAGTACTAACCAACATATGTCAACAGATAGGGAAAACAAAACAATGGCCAATAGATTGGAATCAATCAATATACATCCCCATCCACAAAAAGGGAGACACAAGAGACTGCAGCAACTATAGGACTAATCTCCCACACAAGCAAAATCATGCCCAAAATTCTGCAACATAGATTCCAACCATACATGGAGAGAACAATCCTGGAGGTCCAAGCAGAGTTCAGGAAAGGAAGAGGCACTAGGGACCACATTGCAAATATATGATGGCTAATGGAGTGTACCTGGAAGTTCCAAAAGAAAATCAGCATGTGCTTTGTAGACTATAGAAAAGCCTTTGACTGCATAGTTCATGAAAGGCTATGGAACGCCCTTAAAGACATGGGAATGCCAACACATATGATTGTTCTGATGAGGAATCTGTATTCAGGACAAGAAGCTATTGTCAGAACAGAACAAGGAGAAACAGAATGTTTTCCAATTGGCAAAGGTGTCAGAAAAGTCTGTATCCTTTCACTTTATCTGTTCAACTTGTATGCAGAACATATTATATGCAGAAACTGACTCAGCGGGTGGGGCTTTGTTGAGTGGCATTTTCAAGTCAATAGGGGGTGGGCTAGGCAGTTAGCTCTATACAACTGCTGCCAGAGCCGCGCGCCGCTACTGTTAGCAAGGGATTTTCTTTGAGGAGGAAAGTCGTAGTCCACTTTTAGGTACTAATTAAGACTTAGTATGGACACTGAAGGAACTGCTGCCATCACCTGCAATACCTGTGGGATGTTTGTATTCTTACCTACAGATGTGGGAAACTACACATACTCCAAGTGCAAGTTGGTAGCCCTCTTGGAGGACAAAGTACAGCAGCTGGAGGCGCAGGTAGCTACACTTCAACATATTAGGGAGCAAGGGCTTTCCTTGACAGAACAGAGCAAACGGTCTTGGACGGGGAACCACAGAGGAAGTCGATGGAGAAGAGAAGGTCACATCACACACACAGGAGGTAGAAAGCTGGAGGAAGGTCACACACAGAAGAAAGGAGACCAGGGATCATACTGGGAGCTTGCGGCTACAGAATTGATTTCAAGCTCTTACTCTTAGCAAGGAGGACGCAGAAGAGCAGCATGGACAGATTTCAGAGACAGAGCAGGGGACCCTGGCAGTTCCACCACAGGGAATAGTTACTGCTAAGCCTTGGAGGAGGCGTGTGGTCGTGGTGGGGGACTCGTTGCTGAGGGGGACAGAAGCAGTGATTTGTGGGCCTGACAAGATGTCTCGAGAGGTGTGTTGTCTTCCTGGGGCAAAGATCAGAGATGTGACAGAGAGGCTGACAAGACTGGTCAGGCCTACCGACCAATACCCCTTCCTTTTGGTCCACGTGGGAACGAACGACACAGCAAGACACAGCCTTCAGAACATCAAAAGGGATTATGAGGCTCTAGGAAAGAAGCTGAAAGAAATGGAGGCACAGATTGTCATCTCGTCTTTTCTGCCAGTTCAAGGGCATGGGCCAGGAAGAGAGAGGAAGATAGCAGATGTCAACAATTGGCTCCGCAGATGGTGTCGTTGAGAACGCTTTGGATTCTTGGATCATGGGCTGCGGTTCCATGAGGGCGGACTACTGGCAAGGGATGGGCTGCATCTCACACCAGTTGGAAGAAATGTTTTTGCCAACAGTCTGAAGAATTTGATCAGGAGGGCTTTAAACTGAACTGTGTGGGGAAGGGAGACAAAGTCCTGGAAGACAAAAGGACTGGAGAAAATAGTCAAACTGTCATAGAGGAAACAAGGCAAACAGTACAGGGACCCAACAGTGGGAGGCAAAAAAAATGTGCACAGGCAGCAAGTAAAGGGGACACATGGTCTTAGATGTCTCTACACTAATGCACAGAGCATGGGAAATAAGCAAGATGAACTTGAACTCCTAGCACAACAAAGCAAATATGATATAATAGGCATCACTGAAACCTGGTGGGATGAGTCTCATGACTGGAATGTAGAAATAAAGGGGTATAACCTTTTCAAGAGAAACAGGACAAACAGGAAAGGAGGAGGAATAGCATTATATGTCAGGGATATTTACACCAGTGAAGAAATCCAGGACATCAATCCTGGAAGCCAAGTGCAGAGCATCTGGATAAAAATTAAAGGGGAAGGAAACAACAGGGATGTTAGTGTGGGAGTCTACTACAGACCCCCAACTCAAGCAGAAGAATTGGATGAAGCCTTTCTAGAACAGATGACCACACACTCAGAAAGGAGAAATATAGTAGTGATGGGTGACTTCAACTATCCGGATATTTGCTGGAAGTCAAACTTGGCAAAATCCTCAAGGTCTAGCAAATTCCTCACTTGCCTCGAAGACAATTTCATTGTTCAAAATGTGGAAGAGGCAACGAGGGAGTCAGCTATTTTGGATCTGATCCTAACTAACAGGGAAGACCTAGTTAATGGGGTGCAAGTGGTTGGATCCTTAGGCGGGAGTGATCATGTCCTCCTGGAGTTTATTATACAGTGGAAAGGAGAAGCCAGGCATAGTCAGACATGCATTCTAGACTTTAGGAAAGCTGATTTTACTAAACTTAGAGAAATACTGAGGGTGATCCCATGGACAGGAATACTAAAAGAGAAGGGAGTTCAAGACGGATGGGAGTTTCTCAAAAGGGAGATAGTGAAGGCACAATTTCAAACCGTGCCAACGAGGAGGAAGAATGGGAGGTGTCTCAAGAAACCAGGATGGATGACTAAGGAACTTGCAACTGAACTATGTTTTAAACGGAACATGTATAAGAAATGGAAAAATGGGGAAATCACCAAAGAGGAATTCAAACAAATAGCTAGCACGTGTAGGGGTAAAGTCAGAAAAGCTAAAGCGAAGAATGAAATCAGGCTTGTTAGAGAGGTTAAGAACGATAAAAAGGGCTTTTGGGGCTATGTCAGTAGCAAAAGGAAAAAAGAAGGAAATGGTAGGGCCACTGTGTGGAGAAGATGGCAAAAAGTTAACAGGGGACAGAGAAAAGGCAGAATTACTCAACACCTTCTTTGCTTCAGTCTTCTCAGAAAAGGCAAAGGGTGCTCAACTTGAGGATAATGGAGCAGAGGACAGAATAGGAGAATTTCAGCATAGAATAAGTAAAGAGATAGTACAGAAACATCTGGTTAATCTAAATGAATATAAGTCTCCAGGACCAGATGAATTACATCCAAGGGTATTAAAAGAACTGGCAAATGTAATATCAGAACCATTGGCAATAGTCTTTGAGAATTCCTGGAAAACAGGAGAGATCCCAGCAGACTGGAGGAGGGCAAATGTTGTCCCCATCTTCAAAAAGGGGGAAAAAGAGGATCCCAACAATTATCGTCCAGTTAGTCTGACATCAATACCCGGAAAGATTCTGGAGCAGATCATTAAACAGAGAGTCTGTGAACATCTGGAAGATAATTTCAGAATCACAAAAAGTCAACATGGGTTTCAGAGAAACAGGTCATGCCAGACAAATCTGATCTCTTTTTTTGATAAAATTACCAGCTTGGTAGATGAAGGGAATGCTGTGGATATAGTATATCTTGATTTCAGTAAGGCCTTTGACAAGGTTCCCCATGACATTCTTGCAAGCAAGTTGGTAAATGTGGGCTAGACAAAGTAACTGTTACATGGATTTGTAATTGGTTGACTGGTCGAACGCAAAGGGTGCTCAACAATGGCTCCTTTTCAACTTGGAAAGAAGTGACCAGTGGGGTGCCACAGGGCTCTGTCCTGGGCCCAGTGCTATTCAATATCGTTGTTAATGACTTGGATGACGGTATTGGGGGCATAGTTATCAAGTTTGCAGATGACACCAAGTTAGGAGGAGTACCTAATGCCCCAGAGGATAGGATCAAAATTCAAAATGACTTGAACAGACTAGAAAGTTGGGCCAAAGCTAACAAAATGAAATTCAACACGGAGAAATGTAAGGTACTGCACTTAGGGCGGAAAAACGAAAAGTACAGATATACGATGGGGGACACCTGGCTGAATGAGACTACGTGTGAAAGGGATCTAGGAATCCAGGTGGACCACAAGTTGAACATGAGTCAACAGTGTGATGCAGCAGCTAAAAAGGCCAATGCAATTTTAGGCTGCATCAGTAGAAGTATAGTGTCTAGATCAAGAGAAGTAATAGTGCCACTCTATTCTGCTTTGGTCCGGCCTCACCTGGAATACTGTGTCCAGTTCTGGGCACCACAATTCAAAAAGGATGTGGAGAAACTGGAACGTGTCCAAAGGAGGGCAACTAAAATGGTGAAGGGTCTGGAAACCAAGCCCTATGAGGAACGACTTAGGGAGCTGGGGATGTTTAGCCTGGAGAAGAGAAGGCTGAGAGGTGATATGTTAGCCATGTTTAAATATTTGAAGGGATGTCATATCGACGAGGGAACAAGCTTGTTTTCTGCTGCTCCAGAGACTAGGACCCGAAACAATGGATGCAAGCTGCAAGAAAAGAGATTCCACCTCAACATTAGGAGGAACTTCCTGACAGTAAGGGCGGTTCAAGAGTGGAACACACTCCCTCGGAGAGTAGTGGAGTCTGCTTCCTTGGAGGTCTTTAAGCAGAGGCTGGATGGCCATCTGTCAGGGATGCTTTGATTGGGAGTTCCTGCATGGCAGGTGGTTGGACTGGATGGCCCTTGTGGTCTCTTCCAACTCTATGATTCTATGATTCTATGATAAGAAAAATACGCTTGGACACATTAGGAGGAGTGAAAATAGGAAAAAGGAATATAAACAATTTAAGATATGCAGATGACTAGCAGAAAAATCCAAAGGCCTGGAACAACTATTAAGAAAGATCAAGGAAGAAAATGCAAAGGCAGGCTTATTGTTGAAGACCAAGAAAACAAAAAAATAATGACGACTGAGGACTTTCACAAGTTCAGTCTAGACAATGAAGAAATAGAATTAGTAAAATAATGTCCATCCCTGGAATCAAACATTCTTAGAAATGGGGACTGCAGTCAGGAAATCAGAACGATATCAGAAATCAGAATCCCAGGAGCTATTGGCCAACATGGGACTATTGGCCAACATGGCTGAGGCTTCTGGGAGCTGAAGTCCCTCGGCCCTTAAAGGGGAAAGGTTGCCTACCCCTGCTCTACATGGACATGTAACCCTGTCCTCACCACATTTCCCTCTGCCCTGTATGACTTGTATTGTTGCCCCATTGAATTAAAAACAAACAATAAAAGGCCAAAAAGATAACTAAAAACAAAAGGTAAAAACACAAAAGACAATAAAACATTGTAAGTCATTAACATACAGTCAATGGGTGTATTCCCAGTCAACCAGGCTGATTAGTTAGCTTAGGGGTAGGCAACCTTTCCCCTTTAAGGGCCGAGGGACTTGAGCTCCCAGAATCCCAGGAGCTATTGGCCAACATGGGACTATTGGCCAACATGGCTGAGGCTTCTGGGAGCTGAAGTCCCTCGGCCCTTAAAGGAGAAAGGTTGCCTACCCCTGAGTTAGCTAGTCCAGAAGCACCCTACTCCCACCAGGGGCTGCCTTGTAGCCAACTAGATGGTTCTGGGTAGCCCTCTGACTTCTATTCAACCCTTCAGCTGGCTCTCTCACCACCAGCTGATATAACAGTCCCAGAGTGACCAGTATCCACCAAATATGTTGTTTCTGCCACAAACAATGCAACATATCTTAAAATAAAAGAAGCCCTCTCAGATTGCCTGGCCTCTTCCTCAACAGCAAATTTGAGTTATTCTAAAGCCTGATGGACTCAGCTTTATACTGCTCCGTCCTTGGAGATTGCTGAGTCACACCCAGATGGAATGGGCCTGGAGATGCAATCTACTCACAAGGCCAGCCAGTCAGTCAGCTGCTCTGTTCTGGGTTTCTTTCTCCACAACTCCTTCACAACTCAGCACAAAAGTTAGAATCATAGAAGCCATTATATTCTATTACCATGTATGGATGTGAGAACTTGACAGTTAAGAAAGATTAAAAAAAATCAGTGCATTTGAGATATGGTACTGGAGAAGAGTGCTGAGGATCCCATGGACAGCCAAAAGGACCAACGAATGGGTCCTAAAGCAGATAAAACTGGAAACCTCCCTGGAAGCCAAGATGACAAAACTGAGGCTGTCGTACTTTGGACACATCATGAGAAGGAAGGACTTATTGGAAAAGTCAGTAATTCTAGGAAAGGTGGAGGGAAGTAGGAAGAGAAGAAGGCCACATGTTACATGGATGGAGGTCATGAGTATTAAGGGGTTGCAGGGATTAAGTGGAGGAGTGGAAGACAGGGGGTGTTGGAGATGTCTCATCCATAGGGTCACCATGAGTCGAGATTGAGTTGAGGGCAGTTAACAACAACAAATCTAGCATGTGGCCTTCATCTCTTTTTACTTCCCTCCACTTTTCTAGCATTATTGTTTTTCCAATAAGTCATACAACAGTCTCAATTTGGTCATCTTGGATTCCATGGAGATTTCTGGCTTTATCTGTTCTAAACCCATTTGTTTGCCTTTTGGAATCCTCAGCACTCTTCTCTAGCATCCCATCTTAAATGAATTGATTTTCTTCCTATCTTCTTTCTTAACTGACCAGCTCTCATATCTATATGTGGTAAAAGGGAATATAATGGCTTCTATGTTTCTAACATTTGTGCTCAATAAGGTTCGAGAATTGTACAGCTCATGGGTTTCACATAGTGTTCGTGGAGGTTTCTCTGTAGCCTTTGCCTCCTATGGACTTCCCACACTTCCAAACTCACAAAATCTTTTTTGTTTTGGGCGGAGCAGTGGGAAAGGCAGCGTCAGCATCAAAAACCATCCCACCTCCCTCCCAAGCCTTTAAAACACCCAGCGCCAGGCAGAGAAGTGGCGAGGCAGTGTGAAAGGCAGTGGCAGTGCCAAAAACTGTCCCACCTCCCTATCAAGCCTTTAAAACACCCAGCCCCAGGCAGAGAAGTGGCAGAGCAGTGGGAAAGGCAGAGTCAGCATCAAAAACCACCCCGCTTCCCTCCCAAGCCTTCAAAGCCCCAGCGCCAGGCAGAGAAGCAGCAGAGCAGCAGGAAAGGCAGTGGCAGCATCAAAAACCGCCCCGCCTCCCTCCCAAGCCTTCAAAGCCCCAGCGCCAGAAAGAGAAGCAGAGGAGCAGCAGGAAAGGCAGCGGTGGCATAAAAAACTGCCCTGCCTCCCTCCCAAGCCTTCAAAGCCCCAGCGCCAGGCAGAGAAGTGGCGGAGCAGCGGGAAAGGCAGCAGCAGTGTCAAAAACTGCCCCGCCTCCCTTCCAAGCCTTTAAAACACCCAGTGCCAGGCAGAGAAGCAGCAGAGCAGCAGGAAAGGCAGCGACAGCATCAAAAACCACCCCGCCTCCCTCCCAAGCCTTCAAAACACCCAGCGCCAGGCAAAGAAGCGGCAGAGCAGTGGGAAAGGCAGCGGTGGCATAAAAAAATCATTCAGATATAGGCAACACAGACACTGAGGAGGAAGACATCCCTACAGAAGATTTAGAGAATACAATGATTGATACTGTAACAGAAAGATTAGTAATATCGGGTAATACACGGAAAAAAGTACAAGATAGAGAGGAAGATAGTGAAAGATCAGAGGAGGGAGTATCTACTGAGACAAAAAAGGAAAGAAAGGGAAGGTAAAAGGGAATAATAGACAGGTTATTATCAACACTAGGTTAAGAAGAGGAAAAAAGACAACTTGCAGATAAGTGTAAAGTTAGAGTTTTGAAATAAAGACAAATTACAGTAAAATTAATGTCATGGAATGTTAATGGATTAAATTCCAAATATAAAAGGGGGAAAATATTTCAATATCTGCAAAAACAAAAGAATGATATAACGTGTCTTCAAGAAACATATAAAAATAAAGAGAAACATCTAATAGTAAATAAAAAGTTAGGTAAAAGCTTTATAGCCTCAAACATTCATCACAGGAAAAAAGGAGTGGTAACATACGTGAGTGACGCTCTAAAAGCCAAAGAAATATTTAAAATCAAAAATGGTATGTACATAGTGGTAGAAATACAATTAGAAAATGAGATAATACTATTAATTAATGTGCATGTGCCACAAGAAAATAAATCTTTTTTTTAAGAGCTAAAAAAGAAGATTAGAGGATATAATTATGATAAGTTAATAATAGCCAGTGATTGGAATGGAGTAATAAATCTGTTAGAAGATAGATCTATCTGTAGGGGGGAAACAACAGGGCAAACTCCCAAGTTCAGCATTTAAATTAATCGAGGAATGTAACCTAATAGATACATGGAGAATATCCCATAAAGGTATTAAAGATTACACATTCTTCTCAGGGAAATATAACACTTGGTCCAGAATAGATTTAAGACTCACTTCAAAAATAATAAAGACTAATATAATAAATACTAAAATACTTCCAAGAATTTTCTCGGACCACTGCCCTGTAATAATCTCTCTTGCTTCAAGGAAAAAAGAATACTCATGGAGACTTAAAGAATCGTGATTGGCAGATGAGGAAATCGTTAAAAAGATTAAGAAAGATCTCGAGCACTTCTTCCAAGATAATTTAAATAAGGGTACACCTAACAACATTGTGTGGGATGCCTGTAAGGCAGTTGTGAGAGGGTTATTAATTCAACAAGAAAAGAGGAAAATATTTCAGAAACAGAAAAAAGAAAAAGAACTGTTATCTCAATTAGATTTGCTAGAAAAACAACATAAACTAAGATCTAAAAATCCTAAAAATAATTTCAGAAATACAGGAAATAAAGAATCAATTAAATCAATTAGCTATAATAGATGTAAATAACAAAATCAAATTTGTGAAACACTATCACTTTCAAAATGCCAATAAGGTAGGGAAATGGCTTTCCCACAAATTGAAAAAACAAAGGGGAAAAATGTAATCTTTAATCTTAGGAAAGAAGGCAAGGATTATACGCAACAAAAAGCCATAAAACAAATTGCACACAATTTCTATGAGAATTTATTTGCAGCAAAAGAAGCATTGCCAGAGGTAAAAAAAGAAGAAGATAGATTATTTAAAAATGTGCAAATGCCTCAATTACTTGATCAATGTATAAAGCAGGGGTAGGCAACCTTTCCCCTTTAAGGGCCGAGGGACTTCAGCTCCCAGAAGCCTCAGCCATGTTGGCCAATAGTCCCATGTTGGCCAATAACTCCTGGGATTCTGGGAGCTGAAGTCCCTCGGCCCTTAAAGGGGAAAGGTTGCCTTCCCCTGGTATAAAGGATCTAATGCGAAAATAACAATGGCAGAAATTGACCAGGCCATACTAAATCTCAAAGATAATAAGGCACCGGGCCCAGATGGATTAACAGCAAAATTCTATAAAACATTTAGAGAGGAAGTAACAGAGATATTATATATTACAATGCAAGAAATAGATAAAGGAAATTAGCCAGATACATGGAGACAATCAAACACTATACTTATCCACAAAGAAAACAGAGATCCTTCTGATATTAGTAATTACTGCCCAATTGCACTATTAAATATAGATTATAAAATATATGCTTCCATATTAGCTAATAGATTGAAAAAAGGTCTACCGACCTGATCCATGAAGACCAAGCGGGTTTTTTACCCCAAAGATACATAAAAGATAATATAAGGACGGTAATAAATATTTTGCAATATTATGATCTTTATAAATTAAAAAAAAAAACTTGGAATGCTTTTTCTTGATTTGGAAAAAGCATTTGACAATGTGGATTGGGGCTTTATGGTGTTTGTATTACAAGAAATTGGCATTTCTGTATAGGATCTCCCAAATCTATAATAAACAGAGAACACAATTATTAATGGAGAAAAAACAGAAAACTGCCAAATAAGGAAAGGAATCCATCAGGGGTATCCACTATCCCCATTATTATTTATTATAATAATGGAAGTCTTAAATACAAAAATAAGGAAGGATAATAAAATCATACCTGCTGAAATAATAATAAAAAAACAAACAGGTTTAACCTGCGTGCATATGCAGACAATGTGGTGATCTTTTTAGATAACCCACAAAGAAGCATAAAGCATCTGGAAGGGGTCATGGAGGAGTTTAGTGGGATGGCAAGTCTTAAGATAAATAAGAATAAAAGTGGATTATTAGTTAAAAAAAAACTGTACAAGAAAAGAAGAAGAAGAGATTTAAAAAGAAACTGCTTTTCAAATAACTCACAAAATGAAATATTTAGAAATTATAATAACAAAAAACAATGTAGATTTATATAAAAACAACTATGAACCCACTTGGAAAAAGATTAAAAAAAGACCTTCAATCTTGGGATAAAACTCAACTCTCACTCCTTGGCAGGATATCGACAATTCAAATGATAGTACTCTCTAAAATGTTATATCTATTCCAAGTGCTACCCATTTTAAAAGATAAAAAAAAACATTTATTAGTTGGAAAAAAGACATCACAGAGTTTATATGGCACAGAGGGAAAAGTAGAATAAAATTGTCTACATTGGAAGACAAGAAAGAGAGAGGCGGATTAGGCCTCCCAAAACTTGAATTATATTACAATGCATGTGCACTTCTCTGGTTAATGGACTGGATTTCACTTCAAAACTCAAAATTACTCATATTGGAATGAATTAACATGGAGAAGGGGTGGCATTATTATCTTTGTTATAGTCATATCAGAACAGATAAAAAGTTTAACTCACATGGGATTAGGAAAGCTATTTTTTGAATTTGGAAAAATATAAACAATATTGGTTCACTAAATTACCTAGTTAGACATCCCCACAAAATGCACATCATAATAATGTTGCATCTATCTCAGAAATGAAACTGACATATGGGAAACTTTTAATCAGATTTAAAGGAAGTCTCAGATTAAAAACAAGAGAAGAATTACTTCAGGAAGGTATTGAAATTAACCGGTTAAAATATTTACAAATCAAAGAAGACTACAAAAAAGACAAGGAAGTGTATGATTTTGAAATAGGAATTTCCAGCTTTGATCAAATTGTAGAAGAAAAAGACCAGCATGGGATAAGGAAGTTATATAATTTATTATTAGAATTGGAAACAGAAAGAGAGATTGTTAAAACTAGCATGGTTAAGTGGATGCAAGACATTGGCAACCCAATTCCAATGCAATCATGGGGAAATGCTTGGAAAGATTTTAGCAAATTCTCAAAGTGCAATACACTGAAAGAGAATTATTTCAAGATTTTTCATAGATGGTATTTCACCCCCTCCAGGTTAGCAAAAATGAATATTTTAAAAAATAATAAATGTTGGAAATGTAAAATGTAAAAAAGAGGAGGGGAATTTATTTCATATGTGGTGGTCTTGCGAGAAAGCTTCAAAATTTTGGTTAAAAATTCAGAAGGCAATAGGTAAAATCATGCAGATTAACATTCCTTTAAAACCTGAATTATTTTTATTAAACATTTTAGATGTGATTGATAACAAATTAAGTCAAGATTGCAAAAGTGTTATATTATATATGATTTCAGCTGCTAGACTGCTTTATGCTAAGTTCTGGAAATTAGAGACAATACCTTCCTTAAATAATTGGAAAAAATAAAAGTAAATGAAATAGCTACTATGGACTGTTTGTCAATGTACATCACAGGGAAATCTGATCAAAAGTATAAAAAGAAATGGGCATTGTTATTTAGAAGTCAGAAACAGAAATAAAATTAGATAAGATAAGGACTAAATCAAGTAAATTATAATAATTGTACTGAAAATTCATGGATAAGATATATATGTATTTATATAATTTAATTCTTTTTTTCCTTTTCTTTTCCCTCTCTTATCAATCATAAGATCTATTATGTGACTAAAAGATTCATATTTAAATATATCTGAAATAAGGATATGGAATTTATGGCATATTTTCCATTTGTATGTATATGTACTAAAAATAATAATTTAAAAAATCTTTTTTGTTTTTAATTGTCTGAAAAACTGATATTTGGGCCAAATCACCCAGAAGTGAGTTCTATTTTCCAGAATTCTATTTCTAGATCTGGGAATATAGTTGCAATGCAGCCTGCCAGGAATTTAGAGGAGACAAAAATGGTTTTTAACATGTTGCATTTTAATTCAAAATTATTTAAACTTTTAATTTTTTTTAAAATTTATAGTTATACATTTTAATATTGTACTGTTTTAAATTGTATTTTTTTTAAATTTGCTGTTAGCCACTTTGGGTCCTTATGCTGGGGGAAAGGTGGAATAATAATAATAATAATAATAATAATAATAATAATAATAATTCTCCACCTCTCAGAGCATATTCACTTCTGTCCTCAACCATAAACACAGACTTGGTTCCCAAGACATGTCACATAAGCAGAAAGGTACTTTCACTTGTCAGAAGCCCCACTCTTGAAAGGTGGAAGCCCAGCACCCGGTGTCACCCAGTGAGTGAATGCCACTGTGTTTGGGCACGTGGTCTCGAAAAGGTTTGCCATCACTGCATTAGGGTATTGGACTTGACCATGGCTGACACAAATATAAGAGGTTAAACTTCTCTGTGTTATTACTTCCATTAATAGGTAAGAAAACTACCCATTCTGTTGCACCAGCAAGTATAACCATCAGTAATACTTAGCAAACACCGGCGAAGCATTTTTTTCTTCACTGCATATAGCAAAAAACTATGAACACTATTTCCCCTCTTGCTTTACTATGTCTTTTACAAGATACTAAGCAAGCATGCATAAGGCTGCTCCATGTTTTTGTAATATTCAGGCTGTTTTTCTATTCCATGGTTTATTGCGAAGAGAATGCAGGGACATACCATGGAGGGAATATTAGGTGAAATTCACTCTGCATTTCTGTGTTTAATTTCCAACCTCGTTACAAGGGATGAAATATGGATGTGGTGAAATAAAAAAGAAGAGGGACTGACCCTTTTACAGCCTGAATGGATGCTTCACATCCCCTCCTTCTGGCTGGATCTGCTAAGAAGAACTTTCCATTACTTCCTATGTCCTTCTAAACTCCTCTGTTTTTCTGGCATTCTCTTCTCTCTTTTTGCTTTCCCTTACACTCCGCCAAGAGTATATAGGCAATGCCATTTCAGCAGCACCATTAAACTGTAATGTTCACATTTTTATTGGCCACCTAAACTGAGAACAGCCTAATGATCCCAGGAGAAGGGTTTCCTGGCAGAGCAGTCTACAGGAATGGAGAAGGGGAATTCATTTGGGGGCTGCAAATGAAACAGTGCTGAACAGCGACAAGCAACCCAGCTGCTCAGATTGAAAGTCTTTCCCTCTACTTAGTATTGTGATTAGTTCAGCTACACTAAAGTATCTCTCTAGTCATCTTTTTCTTCTCTGAGAAATCCCTGATGCTGTTCTTAGTGTACTACTGGGAGGTTGCCTAATGCAGCTATGCTCCTTACCATCATTTGCCAAATTTTGGATATGAAAAAGAGGGGGAAGAGGGAAGGGGGAAGGGAGAGCTTTTACTCTTCCCATGTTAAAAAACAAACATGAGTCTTAACTTACTACCCCCAACACCAACAGAATACAGTATGTGGTATTAACATTTCTTAGGAAAAATAATGCTAATGAGCAGTGTATGTGACTTTGCAGATCCCAGCCTAAAACCAGGTGCATTTCCACTTAAACAACAACAACGTGTATACTTCCCTTTGCACCTAACACATGGTCCTATGATGAATGTCAATGATTGCAGATAACAAATAATAAAAGAGGGTGCAGTATCCTACCATGCTCTCCATATGAGCCCCTGGCTTTCTGGAGACATCTAGCTGGCTTTACTGCAGACATTGTGTTTGATTAAATGGACATTCATTTCTTTCCACCTTGGAAAATTTTTGTTTTGAAGCAAACCCTTCAGGGATTTTTGGAGTGGCACAGCTTGACAGAAATTGCAAAGGCTGTGTGGTTGAGTGTTGTCTCACCTTCTAATAATGGTTGTGATTTATTGCAGAAGGATATATGCTTTCAGAATGTATGTGTTGCCTTTCAGGAACACTTGGCATGTATGCATGTCTGTATTTTTGAACTTTGTGACTATCACAATGATTATAATGAAGAGGGGAATGAACCTATTAAGCATGCCTGCCTGAATTAGGTTTATGGGTGTATCCTGTATGAAATCTGACTGGTTTCTTGTAGCCATAAGATTCTTCTAGCCACAGTGATTATTATATACCTTCTGGATCAATATGTACTTCAGTAATAGGCATGCTCATCTCTGGCATTATCAGTAGCAGACTTATTCTTCCTACTGTGGTCATTCATTTTTGTTTTCATTCTATTTTTTCCTCAGCTGGTCCTTTTGCTCTCCTAAGTAGCAAAGTGGTTTCAAAGAGTTACTGTGGTATTGTACTTGTTATCCTTGAGGAGTAGAATCAATTTGTTTATGATACTGTGTCACAATGCATCCACTCAAGCTCCTCTCCTACATTTTACACTATTGCTTTGGTCCTGAAATGTTGCAGTGCCTTCCTTAACATGCTATGGAATCCTGGGATTTGTAGTTTGTTGTGGCACCAGAGCTCTCTGTCAGAGAATGCTAAATGTGTAAAAAAAAAAAAAAAAAAAAGCCACCCTACAGTTCCCAAAATTCTATAGTTTTGAACCAGGGCAGTTAAACTAGTATCAAACCGGATAATTTCTGCAGTGTGAATGACCTCTACAATAAGGGGGTGGGGTGGGGGTTGATGGAGTGAAAGTAAACACTGACTGGCCTGAATGCTTTTTCTGTCCCTTTTGAAGCTGGTCAAACTCTATTATTGGATCTTAGAAGCCAAACCCCACATGACAGATAGGTGGCTGAAGACTTCTGTGCCTACTGTTTTCCTCTGAGGATGAACTTCTTCTCTAATGAAGGAGTTGATTAGGATTCCCTTGATACTGGGATTCAATCAGATAAATGTTCCTGTCTTCTTCTTAAATTGATGGACTTCTATGGCTCATGTGTTCAGGGTCACTGAAGGATACTCTTCTGATAAGGACTTCCTCCAGCCCCATTCTTTAAGTATAATGCTTCTCTTTAATGATGGAAACATTAATTATCATTCTTGGAAAATGTATGGATTTCAACCATACCAATCAGGTTGTTTTTAGTTTTATCCTAAGGATGAGGAGGGGAAGGGGCAAGCTGAAATGGAAGATGGCTTAAAAATTTAAAACAGATACAGATAACAATATGATATAAAATTAAAATTATATTTTAATATAATTAAACTATCAGAAAAATTGAAAATAATTTAAGAGCATAGTCATCTTTTTAAAAAACAAAAAACAAAATAGATTATTTTATTAAAACAACTTTCTTCATGAGCACTCAGATTCCAAAGTCTTCCCTGGAGAAGGAGAAGATTAAGAGATGATATGATAACTGTTTAAATATTTGAAGGGATGATTATATTGAGGCTGGTGCAAGCTTGTTTTCTTCTGTTCCAGAGAATAGGATCTGGATGTTGGGATTTGTAACCTGAGTTTAAATGTCCAGATGTGGGAAAGTGACAAAAGGTACTACAGGTCACTTTCGAGCTTGCTAGCTGGGAAAGTTGTTTGCAGTTGGGACTCAAAACATCTTAGCAGTGTCCAAGGTCAAGATGTGCCAGAGAGCATGCAGACCAAGTATAAACACATTATGTCATCATGTTTGGGGGACAACAATTCAAGTGACACAGGAAGAAGTCACAGGAAGAGGTTGGACTTAGAGGCCACATGGCAAGTGTCTATAAAATACTGAGACCACAGCATGTGGGTTGTTGCATGGGTTGTCATTGGTTGGAGGTGAGTGCATATAGTTTTGTACATACTGCAACTAAAGAATAAAAGTGCCTCTTTGGAGTTAAACCTAGCTCTTCTGTCCGTTTCATCAGAAGCAGGGAGGAATGCATTCCAAAGCAGCTAGACAGCTCCAAGGTCGCCGGGTGATTTTATCTGCAAAGTGAAGAAAGCTTCCGAAGATTTTCTCTGCGTAAATCAATTGCTTGACACTGGAGCAAAGGATTCAAACTCCAGGAAAAGAGATTCCACCTGAACATTAGGAAGAAACTTCTGACAGTAAGAGCTGTTTGACAGTGCAACACACTCCCTTGGAGTGTGGTAGAGTTTCCTTCTTTGGAGGTTTTTAAATCGAGGCTGGTTGTCCATCTGTTAGGAGTGCTTTGACTGTGTGTTCCTGCATGGCAGGGGTGTTGGACTAGATGGCCCTTGCAGTCTCTTCCAACTCTATGATTCTATGCTTCCATAATATAGGAAACAACAGGAATCTTTGGCTCTTCACGTGCTTTGGATTACAAGTTCCATTGTTATCTAAAATGCTGGGGTCCATGGAAGACCCCCACAATTTAATATGTTTTAGGGGAATCTGGAACGTAACTGAAAGGAGAGTTATAGTATGGATGGGGTAAAAGGCAGCCTGGGATAGCACCCCAAATGTATACCAGGTCTGAATCACACAGAACTCCAGAGACAAAAATTTTGTATTTTTATTAGAGAAAATAATCAACACACAAAAGATAAAATACACTCTCTCACACACACACACAAGAGCTAGAGAAGCAAAGGGGAGAGAAGTGGAATAGATTTAAGGCTTTGCTAATGGAGATACATTACTGACATAGATCTTGATTGAATTAATGGAAGTCTGGAACAGAGAAAACTCAGTAGCTGCTGTGGCAAGGGGAGGGGTTAGCCAATGTATTGAGGAGCTTAGTCTAGACAGAGTGCCTGCCTGCTTGCAAACTAGACCAAGATCAAGGGACTGCTGTTTTATTAGCTGTATATATACCCAGAATTATGTCTTGGGGGTAGAAAACAAGGTTTGAAAGGATTAGAAGCTCTGCTAAATGGTTTCCCAGGGGGAAAAGACTAGTCCAAGATAGAATCAGATAGTCCGGTGCTTAGTGAGAATGTACTGGACAAAGGATCTAAAATTCCTAGCTGGAGAGTCTTTGACCCAGGTAGCCTCAAACAATCACCTTCTTTGGCCAGGATCCCCTCACCTCCCTCTGTTGCTAAAGGGTTGAAGCTGGAGAATCAGTAAATCCCATTAGCGTGCATGCTCTCTAACTCCCAAACCTGTTTTCCATGCATGAAGAGGGCAGGTGGGTGGGATCATTCCTAGATCACTCCTCCAGCTTCCCTTTTAATACTAATTTGATATGAAATATAAGGGGCAATCAGAGGCCTGGTCTTGGGTTAATGCCATAATCCTGTACAATTTACTATGATGGCTGTTACTTCTCAAAAATGAAGTCTAAAACATCTGTAAGGCCAAAGGTTCCCCATACTAGATGTAGACCATGCTGACTTTCTTGATGAAAAGACAGGATAAAACACAAATATTAGTCTTTATAAGTACACCAAGGAAACAGGCACAGTGCTTATAGTTTGAATTCTGCCCAGGATCTTGCATAGTCTGGTGGAGCATAACATTTTGACATACTGAACTCTTCCCTGTCTCTCCTCACATAAAAAATTCATCTTCCTCTTTCCTTTTAGTGGCTGAGGAAGCATGGAGGGCAGCCAGGTATGATCAGGCTATGTTCATCAAGCCAGACATGCAACAATGATAATATCTTCCAGGAACACCTTGAATTTCTCTAGAGGTTCTAGAGAATGGTGTTTTCAACCTTCTCTCTGTAAGAACATAGCTGCACAATCCTTGGCTCCCCCTGCCCAGACACTAAATGTGTATGGCTGCATCTGAACTGCAAAAATAATCCAGTTTGACACCACATTAACTGCCATAGCTTAGTGCCATGGAATTCTGTGGACTGTAGTTTGTCATGGCACCAGAGCTCTCTAGCAGAGAAGGCTAAATGCCTCACAAAATTACAAATCCCAGAAGACCATACCTTAGAGCTACAGAAGTTAAAACTGAAGTATTTCTGCAGTGTGGATGCAGGTTCAATCATGAAGGGAGGATTGCAGGAGGAAGGTGAAAGTTGTGTGTAAGAAATGTTTTATGTAGGCATTCTATGTAGAGCTCATAAAATCATAGAATCATAGAGCTGAAAGAGACTGCTATTTTATTTTATTTAGTTATATGCTAGTCCAACTGCTCCTGCTCTTAACAAAGTTCAGAAGTCCAGAGTCAGTAAACCATTATCAATCAGAAGTCACCAGTCATCAACCATAGTTAGAAACAAGAGATAGCCAGTGTTAAACAGTCCAGGGTCAAGAAAACCATAAATCAGAAGCAGGATGCCAGGAAATTGTGATAGCCAGGTTGTTAAACACTCAGGGGGTGTAAAACGTTTAGGTACACTTTTGCAAGTCAAACTGTCAAGAGGAAGACTGAAGCATACTCAGTGAGGTAGTTGGTGGTTGCAACTTCCTTTTATAGGCAGCAAGTTCATCCAACATCCAGATCCCAGGCAGTATTAATGGAGATGGTTCCACAAGTGTGCTCTTACCAATGCCTTGATTGCAACCTCTCACTTTGTTTGCAGGGTATGGCCTGGGCCAGATATCTGAGCCTCCATTTTTCTCTGGGACGGGGAGGCCTTTCTGCTATTTCCTCTTCCTGCTTTGAACCCAACCTCACTTGCTGAACAGAGGGAGGGCATGGCTGGCTCTCAAGCACTTCCTGTGACTTCTCCATTGGTCTGCTGATGACGATGAACTCTTGGGGGCAGGAGGCAACAAGACAAAATGTTCAACTAAAGCAAAGCAAAGCAGCTTCATTTATATACCACTCCATACCGCACTATGGGGTGTCTAAGTGGTTTACAACTAAAACACTCTCGAAATAGGAGTTCCATTCTCTGTTTAATACCAAAGAAGGTATTTCATCCTGTGTGAGAACATGTATAAACCCAGACTTTTTCTCAGTATAGAAAGAGATTTTGTGACCCTGGCAGTAGTGAATTGTACATAAATTGGAGTCAGGCACTCACATCCACACAGAACTGTTGAAAAGGGATAATTCATTGAACACACAAGAATCAACATATGCACAATAATTGCATTGAAGAATAGCAAATATTGTGATAGAGCTTCATAAATGGCAAACGTACATGCAAAATACAAATACCGTACCTATTTAACAGGTTTTTTTTGTTTTTGGTGTGTTTTTTTGTTTTGTTTTTGCAATGGGGAAATATTAACTCACATGGGGAATAATGTGCTATACTATGTTCGGTTAAGCAATCTGAAAATATGCTGCTGAGGAGAGGGAGAGGCAAGAAAAAAGGGTTCAAAAAGTAAGGGCAATATACACACCCAAATACATACACCAGAGGAAGAGAAGACAGAGAAGTGAGCCACAATATTCAAAGGAACAACTTCTTGAAATATGAAATTTAAGAGTGGCAAAAGGTACTCTATTTGTGGTCTCATTAGACCTTCCAACAGAATGGTGTATTCCTAGTTGGAGCAGTACAAAAGAAGAGAAGGATTGGCTAATCAAGGTCATCAAAGGTAGACCAGGACATTAAAGAACAGAATAAATATATATGATTCTCTAGCCAAAAACCCAGATTCTGGAGGATTTGAGAGAGAGAGAAAATCTAGATTTTTGGTCAGGAAACTAGGGAGATAAAATATTGCCTAAGGTATTGAGTTGTGCCCAATAATTTAATCAGTATTCTTATTCCATCTTGTGACAACAGCTAATAGAGTTTAGTATAGGTGCAAACTGAAGGATGTGACTAGAGAAGTCTTTCCTGCTTGCCAGCCATATAGGCATATTTAAATGCACTGAGAGAAGTACGTGTCTTGTTAGCAGTGTTATACAGATAGTTCACAATAATCTCTCCTTCTGAAAAGAGTGGAAAGGGAAAAATGCTAGGATAATTCAGCACAGAATTTTGCATGTGTATGTCACCAACAGAATTCAAGTCACAGAATTAATATATAGAGCTTATATTATAGAAAGAGAATGGAATGATAAATAAATAAATATTTTAAGTGTCACTAGTTTATACATAGTATATATCTGCATCCCCAATAATTGTTAATAACTCTAACATCCCAGAATTGTATAAGCAAAAAAGAGACAATTCTGTTCAATATTCATTTGGATTCAGAGTGAGATCATGACATGTTGGAAGACAATCTTCTAGGAAATTAATATGCAGTCTCTGATAGTTAAGACAATACATACTGATCTACTATGTTAATTTGTCAGAATAGCCTACATATTCACCCTAATTTTCTATAATTATTTTTAACACTCTTAAAACAGTGGAGACCATCACCTGCTTGATTAAATTCTATTATATGATCTCTAGGAAAATTTGCATTATTCATTTGGAATTCTAATGAGTACTCATGGATTCTTATGCCCAATTTACTTTCATAGATTGTTATAATATTAATTAATTTTACACGCTTCCATACCATATTTATTCAATATATTTATTTCCATTTGTTAAATGTCTCTTCTCTAGGTTATTTCTTTTTTTTCATTTGCTAATCAGATGTACAAAAATAATTCCTAATACAGCTGAATAGAATGAATATCCTTCAACCTAATTTAAACGTCCTTATATCCTCCTACCACTGTGAATGGAATTACCAGTTTAAGACAATAGGCTTTGGTTACAGCAAAGCTTTCAATTGCACATGAACCCTCTAAATTGAACCATCTCTTCTTCATATTCTGAAGTATGAAATAAATTACTGTCAGAAAAGATTCACAGCAAACCTTTACAAAATTTGATCTTGAAGTTTTAGGTCATTAAGTGAGAATTATTTATACTGTCCTCTTCCCAGCTGTAGCCCTCCTTTGTCAAAATATGGCAGATATATGATAGTGATATACAATACATTTAAAATGGGAATCTTGTAGCAATTTGCCATGGTCTGATATTTAAAAAATCCCTTTTTTATGCCACATAATTCTAACAGTATTATTTTAAAATAAATGGACCTCAGGTCTATTTGTGTACAAAAATTATGTTTGTGGGGAGAAGTATTAATTAGTTGAGAGAATAGAAGGAGAGCAGCAGAACATTATAAAGAGTCTGTGGCCTTCTGGAGCCTCTCCAGTTTCTCCAAGTTGTAATAAGTTGCATGAGTGTGGCACTAATTACATTAGTTGAAATGTTCTGAAATTGGTAGTTTAGCATGCCACAAGGTTGTAGCTTGTTCATTAGAGTTTCATGCTGATTATGAGGTTCATTCTGAACACCAATTTTGTGCTTTGGAAAAAGGTCTTCTTCAACTAAGGCCAGTTCAGAAGCAGTGTGCTTTGATGGATGTCCATAATACAAGTATTGGGATGAGATTGGGATGTAAGATGTTTTAACTTCTTTGTGTTTTAATTATGCTGTAACCCGCCCCGATTGCCGAGCAGAGGGGTGGGCTAGAAATAAAAAAATATTATTATTATTATTATTATTATTATTATTATTAAGTAAAGACTGGAAATTCAGAGTTCATTCATCCTATTTATCTTAAGGTGTTGAATATGGAGATTGCCAATATATGGTGTGTTTTTTTATTTCCTGGAAAAAAATGGGGGGAACCATGCATAGTTTCACCAAGGCTGCATCTGCACTGCAGAAATAATCCAGTTTGACACCACTTTACCTACCATGATCCAATGCTATGGAATTCTGGGAACTGTAGATTTGTGAGACATTTGGCCTTCTCTGTCAGATTGCCTTGGTGCCTCAACAAATTACAGTTCCAAGAATTCCACATCATGGCAGTCATGACAGTTAAAGTGGTGTCAAACTGGATTATTTCTGCAGTACATAAGCCTCCTAAGCATAATAAGGATGCCATGGTTCAGATGAACAGATGCAAGAAATTTTGTAAAAGAATTTTTCCCCCTTTTTGAGGGTATACTAAAAGATTCATGTGCCCCAGTTTCCTTGTGGACCATCATTCTAAATAATAAAAATAATAATTAAAAACAGGCAATGCATGTATGGATCTAATTAAGAAAGCTGGAAAGTTTCAGGAAAATAGGTGCAACTATTTATGTAGAAGGGCAATCCTCACACAGTAAGAGGAGAGTTACTCACTTCTCTTTCCCTTCCAATGTGTTGTTTTGTTTTTCCCCCAGAGAAGACCATACACCATTATAATGAAACGAGCCTAGACATCTGCAAGATTTTAAATTGGTAGGTGTAGGGGCTAGGGATTTATGAGAAATGGTTTAAAACAATGAACCACAATTGTGCTGGAAGACTGGCTAGTTGCTCCCATGATGTACTGTGACATGAGACCATATAGTAAAAGTGCCATATTAGAAGCAGAAGGTGGATCCATCAGTAGCCCTGCTTCTTTCCTTTCCTGTACCTTTTTGAAATGTCAAAAACTTTTTCCAAAGCCCAGTTTCATTTGTAGAAGCTTCAGAGGAAAGCCTGCTTTGCTTCAGAAAGCATCACAGTGGATCCAAAGCATGCTAATTTGGATCAGGCTACAGACTTTGAATCCAATGCACATCTCCAATTGATTCTCAAATGATCAATTATAATGCACTAATAGTTTTTGGAAACTTGTGGACTCCTTACCTTGAGACCTGGACCCTGGGTACTCTAGGCTTGCCTGTGCATATTCCATGGAAGATGGATGCTGAGGGTTATATAAGACAAAAATAAGAAAGCTGGACTTGTGAATCATACAAGCATGACCTATCTCCCATCATAATAGCTACTTCAGTACACAAACAGCAAAAGGAAAGTCTACTTGCCTAATAATTTCCCAGCCACCAGCCTTTTCACACCCTTGAGCTGAAAGTTAAACTGAAACTGGCTCTCCTGTTTCAACTTTGTTATAAGATGCCTTGGCTCCCATTTTATGAGAAAGGCTGGATAGAAATTAATTAAATAAACAAACATCTAGCAGCACCTATTAAACAGAAAATAAGCCATTTCCTGCCACTGGACAGCTATAAACACAATCCTACTGGAGTGGAAACTATATATAGTCAGTAATTCTAAAACTATCACCTGAAACATGGAATAAAGCAATCACCAGAGAGCAGGCTCCATTGATATTTTGGAACTTTGACAAATAAATGTGGTTGGGATAGGCCACTGGCAAAATAATGTGGTCATCAGCTCTAAAAGTATTATATGAGGGAAACATGAAAGAAACGAGTTCCACATATATGGTCATTTTCAGATCTACACTTCCATAGTGTTACACACTTCTATACTCTGTGTTGCTCACAAAGTTTTTTTCTGGATTCATCCTGTTTTTCTTCAGATATTCATTCTTGATATAAGTGAAACTACAGATCAGAGGGTGAGCCCATACCCACTCTGTTTTCACAAACATGTGCATGTGTACCATCAGATTTCCACGGGCCTCTGATAAGCAATTTCTAACCCGAAAAAATGCAGTCCATTCAGACTCCAAGTCATTTCAGACTTATGGCAAACTAATGTCAAATCTATCACAGTTTTTTTTCGTAGCAAGATTTGTTCAGAGGAGGTTTGCCAGTTTCTTTCTCTGAGGCTGAGAGAGTTTGACTTGCCCAAGGTCACCCAGTGGGTTTCCATGGCTGAGCAGAGATTTGAACCCTGATTTCCAGAATCATAAATCAATGCTTAAACCACTACACAATGCTGGCTCACCTATATACTGCAAATGGCAGGGTAAGTAGACATTACTCAAAATTATCAGTTGCATGGTCTATCTGTGGTTGGGGATATATGTTTGTGTTTTCTATGAAATAATTCTGTTCCAAAGTGCATCATGTAGTGTAATTGATACAATTTTGAACCAGATCTCTTTGTTTGTTTTGTTTTTATTTTGTGTTTCCAGTATCAGTCATTGAAAGAGTTGTTAACTCTAGATGGGTGACACAACACATGCTTTGTGGATGCCATCCCATTCAGTCCTCAATTGAAAGGATCAGGTAGTAGGTGATAACTACCTGGATCACTCTACCTGGGACCCTTTGGAGAGCAAATGGGCATGTTATAAAAACTAAGTCCCATAATTTAATTGAGTTTTAAAAATTAAGTCCCATCCAGGAGGACATGATTCTGTGGTGATTCATTAATAAAAATGTTACAGATTGACAAAGCAGAAGTACAGAGAGAATTGACCTTGGAGTGTGATAAACTTCATATAAAATATATTGCACCTTTCCCTGCTACTTATCTTTCCTCCCTCCCTCTCTTTCTCTTTCGTTTTCTGAGCAACAAAATGCACACTGAACATCTTATAACTGTTTTGGTAAAATGGTTACCAAAATAAATGCCCAAATGAATATTCAAAAGAAAATTTATTGATTTCTCAAGTATGTGCCTACTTCAGTTTTGCCAGTCTTGTGCATCCACTCTTTGAAATGCATGCATTTGTTCTGCTGTGTTGCTGTTTTCATGTATCTTAAGAAGGAACAGACCTTGAGCAGACAGAGCAAAAGGAGTGGCCAGAGGCTGCTCCCCCGATCACTCTCTGTTCAGCACTGGACTGTGGTGATCAGACAAGGCCAGCTGTTGCCACGGTCTACAACAGACTGCCAGCAAGGAGAGCTTATTTTGCACTCCTTTTTGTGCCAGGTTTGGTTGCCTTAGGTGACCATGGCATAGCTTCAGCCCAATCTGGGGATGTGCATGATCTAAATTCCATGCCCCTGGATCAGGCCAAAGCCAATGCTTTTGGCCTGTCTGTTTCAGACCTTACAGACCTCCCCCTCCCAAATGAAAAATAGAAGGTTGTCCTTTTTGTAAGATCTTTTAAGCAGCAAAAAAGAGCATATTTGGAAGGATGATAAAAGATCTTTCCCTGGCAATCCTATGTATGTATATTTAAAAGCAAGATACATTGTTCCAATAGGATTTAGGGTGGGTGTACCCTAACCCAGGAACTGGCTATTATTGCTTTCCAGCATTCCAAGGGCCAGTACCATATGGACACCCATTAACTACAACTGTTCCCCCCCCCCCCCGAAACCCACTAGGGAGCAATGGCCAATGGCTCAGAGACCCATACTGGTCTAGGAACCATCACTTTGAGTAGCACTGCCCCAACCCACACACCATAATGCAAGTATCCCAAAAAAACTGATACCAAAGAAATAGCATCTATAGTGAAAAAAAGCACCATTATCCATTGTGCAAAACTATGTTATACAGTTTCTGGAAATATCATTGTATGGAAAGACATTCTCACAAAGCCTTCAATAACATGGTTGTTTTTGTTGTTGAGCCTTCAGGTCAACTCAAATTTATGGCACCACTGCCATAGGATTTTCTTGCAAAATTTATTCAGACGAGGTTTACGATAGCCTTCCTTGAATATAGCCTAAAGCACCCAATATTCCCTGATGGGTCTCTATTCAAAATCTTAATCAGGCCTGACCCAAACTAATTGAGATTGAGTTGCACTGAGTTTAATGGGACTTGGTTCTGAATAAAAATGCACAGGGTTGGGCTGCTCAAATGTCCACAACAAATGTTCATGTCTTTTTACCTTCCATGGTAATGAATGCTGATGAAGCAATGCTTGATTCATTTCTAGCCCATTATTTTCAGGTAATTAATTTAAGTTCTGAAAATTCATCATGAATATCTGCTGATAATTCGTATATAGTCTCTCTCCTACTGAATGAATATGAGTGAACAATAACTGGTCCAATAAGTACATACCAAAAAAAGTTAAATTTGTTTATATTGAGATTATCTCAGGACAGTTTACAAGTAAGATGAAAGCAAACAGTTTAAAACAATAAAAATAATTTAAATACACTGAAAATATGTTAAATATGATTAATGAGTCAAAAGAGTTTTAAAAGATTAAAACAGCCGTTGTTTATTGTAATAGACACACATATTTTAATAGACACACATAGATACATATGGACACTCTGATACCTTTTTTTTTAAATAACAAAGTGATTTAAGATAATTCAGAAATAAAATTGATGGCTATTATTCTGTATTATCTACTTAGCCATGCAACCACCTGCTGAGGCTAGTCTACATGCTTAAAATACTCTTCCTTCCAGTCAAATAGAATGTGATCTAATTATATGGGATTTGTGCTTTGTGTGTGTGGGGGGGGGGGGGGATCCCCTTAAACTCCCAGGAAAAAGGCTTCACAGTTTTTACCAGAATCTGTGAAATCTGCAGAAATTTGCATTATTGAGCACATGGCTGTCTGTCTGCTACACATGCATTTGAATAGCTGTGCATTTTTTGAATAGGGAGGGTGAGTACATGTAAATACATGCAAATTTGTGCAGAAGAATGAAGACAATTAATCATCAATATGAATGTGTGAAAATGTACACCAATTTGCATTGTTCACTTATATATAGACTAGTTATGTAGCTTAATAGAGCCTTCTGGACTAATCCCACCAATCCTCACTTACTAGGCAGCAGCCAATGAGAGAAACAGGGGTCTGTTCCTCTGTTGATTGAGATGCAACTGATTAGTGTTTCCAGTTCCTCCCATGAGTGTTCTCCAGTGGACATTAAGAAACAAGTTCCCTGTTGCAATTCCATCTCACACTAGAGATCATTCTTGGGAGGGAAGGGGAGGTGGAAATATCAGTCCGCTGCTTCCCAATCAAAAGAAGAGAAGACCCTTTTCATTCACAATGGCTGCTGCCCAGTAAGTGGAGAATGGAGGACTTTCATGACCGCTATGTATTCTCTAAACTATTGAATATGTACAGTGTGAAAACAAAGCAGTTATGAATGTGAGGTGGTTTTGTGTTTGTAAACGCCTTAATGAATTTTGACTGGTGCTTGGAAAATAGCAAGTAGCAGTAACAGCCACTTGCACTTTTAGACATTACATAATTGCTTCCTCCATTAAAAAAATGTTGAGTAACCTATAGCATGTGTAACAATGGTCTTCCAACTCTGCTTCTTTTATAAAGAACATATTCTAATCTGTATATTAACAAGAAAAGAGAATATTCCCTGTGTTGCGGTTAGGGCAACACCAACTCTGACCTCACTACATCTAATGTTAAGGAAAGGGAAGAGGAAAGGAAAGAGAATGGGACAGTTCTGTTTGATGATAGTAAATAATTAGTTTCCTTAGCAACTGTGATACTTTGGATAATGCTAAACAAATGTTTAAGTGGGTACTGTGATGAACCACTCCTGCCACCTTGACTGTTTCTCTCTTTTAAAATTTTATGTGGCTGGCTTCATAGCCCTTGTCACCTCCCAGTCCAATAACTATTAATCACACACTGGTAGCGTTTGTTCAAAATTCTCACACAGAGGCCAAAATAGGTTTTTATAAAATAGAAGAAGGTTTTATTATGTTTCAAACATACAGGCACGCTTCTTGGTTTTCAAACTTGTTAATAATATTTCCTGGATACAGTTTCAAGTGTATTGTAGCTAATTCAAATACAATCCTTTAGCTGTTTCTATGTTTACAATCTAACCACCCAGACACTCTACACTAGAGCTCTGCTGAACCACAAAGAGTTTATTTTTTTTGTCTTTTGACTCTTATCTTTGTTCAATTTATTTCCCTCAGGAACAATCCACAGCCTCTGGCTTAAGGTACTGCCTCACTGTACCTCGGTCTAAGTTAGATCCTACTGACACTCTCAGAGGTTCCGAGCCTTCTGTTCCATAGTTCCTAACTGCCTAACTCCCTAACTGACTATATCCCTCACTGCCTGAGCTATTTCTCTTCTTCCAGATGCTCTCTCATTGGCTGGTTCCAGCTGTCTCAGGATTGGTCAGCTGTCTTCTGGTCTTCACAGCTCCCTGCTGTCTTTCTGTTCATCACAGGTACCAACTTCTGTTTGATTTTACAGCTCTTGCACAGGATAAAGGAGCACTGGTATACAGTACATTCAAAAATCCCAGTGTGAGGAATAAACAGTAAATTAAATTTTCTATACACCTTTAAGTAACAAAAATAGCTTTACAGAGATGTATCCAGGTATTTTTTGTTTATACAATATATAGTAGGTGTATTGTATGTGTATATATATATATATATATATATATATATATATATATATTTGTGGGTTTTTCAGGCTATGTGGCCATGTTCTAGAAGAGTTTCTTTCTGACATTTCGCCAGCATCTGAAGATGCCAGCCACAGATGCTGGCAAAACATCAGAAAGAAACTCCTCTAGAACATGGCCACACAGCCTGCAAAACCCACAAAAAACTATGGATACTGGCCATGAAAGCCTACAACTTGTATTGAATATTGTTGGTCTATAAAAGTATACAGTATCAAGGCTTCCAGATTTTAAGATATCAGGCACAAATACTGGTTGTTGAGCAAGTCTACACTTATCATAAAATTGGATTGGCCCTGAGTTTTCCAGATTTGCAGTGACCCTGGGTTTGTCTATGCCTGTAACCAAGAACAGTAGGGGAATATTAATTCAGTTCAATAATAATAATAATAATAATAATAATAATAATAATAATAATTTATCTCCCGCCTCTATGCAAAATACAACTAAGGTGGCTTACACAATAAAACAAACAATCCCATCCCCCAATACCCCCCCCCCCATATGATTAAATAATTTTAAATAACTACAATGGAAATCAGGGACAGGCATAACTATTTTCGGTGGCCAGTTACCTACTCAGAAAAGGCCTGCCAGAAGAGATCTGTGTTAACAGCTTTTTAAAGCTGTTTAAGGTGGTCAAGTGATGGATCTCATCCAGCAGGCCGTTCCAAAGTCTGGGAGCGATAGCTGAAAGGATCCCCTGTGCAGTTGCAGATAATCTAGTTTTTATAGGTTGCAATAAATTTTTCCCAGAGGACCTGACTGCGTGGGGTGGATTATATGGAAGGAGGCAGTCCCAAAGATAGGTTGGACCTAAGCCACTTAGGATTTTAAAGGTAACCAACACCTTGTTCTGCGCCTGGAAACTGATAGGCCACCAGCTGATAGGCAATTATGGCTGGATTACTCAGCCTTGGGACCTTGTCCCTATGTTTACAGAGGTCGGATGCAAAGAACTGAAGAGGCAAATTCTCTAGGAATTATATTTTATTAAAAAGGGGTTAAGACACACACAAATTTCACATGCCTACACAAGCACACAAGAAGCTGAGAAATAAAGGTGTTAGAATAGAACAGAAGGATTTCTATTAGATGATTTCTAATGGAAAATACTGTACCTAAAGGTTGTTGCTCCTTTTAAGGGATATGGAGATGGGTTCTGGGACTCAAGTCACTCCTGGCCAACTTAGGTTGGTGAGCAACAGAGGGGACTAGCAAAGGAAAAACCCACGAAACTTCTCCCAGAAAACCAAACTAGCCCACTGAGCAGAGAAAAGTGGAGGTTTAAATTGGGAATTTTTAGCCTGGGGCAAAGTCCAGGTATCTCATAACCAATAGTCCAAATTGTATGAGGTAACCCTTCTGGGTGGAGATGTCCAATGTGAGAATTGGATGCAAATGGACAGATTCCTACTTTAGATATCCCACAGGACCTGATAGACGAGAACAAATATTGCATAGAAACTGGTAGATTGTTCCTTGATGGGAGTCTAGACAAGATCAATACTGCACAGAAACTAGTGCATTGTCCCTTAATAGACTTTCCTCATCTCTCTTGATAGGTGTGGGTGAGTCACATCCCCCTGGCAACTCCTAAGCTGGCCAATGTGATCTCTAACGTGAAGTTCATGGATTCCACATGTAGGGTCTTGGAGAGGTGAACCTCACAATATTTCTTGATATTAAAAGGGAAGAGACCCATGTAGGGTAACATGCTATTACTAAGGACACTGAGGCACAGCAAATTTGGCTTAAGCAGCCATATATTCCCCCATTCAGAGGTTGCTTCATGGTAAAATGTTGGCATACAAGCCATCTCTGCCTGCTCTGCATTACTTATTTATTATTCAAGCATGTGAACATAAACATTTCTGCCCTGGCTCTGTGCCTCCTTTTTTTTTTTTTTTAAACCATGGGAGGACTAGTTTTTGCCCATTGCTAAAACTAAGCCAAACAGTTAATCAGAAGTGCACAGGTAGAAATATAACGTATTTTTCGGCATATAAGACACATTTTTTCTTCCCCAAAACGAGGGTGGGGAAGTTGCTGCGCCTAATAAAGCGAATATACAAGCTGAGGGCAAACTGCCGAGGCCTAGGCTAAAAGTAGGCCTCATTTCAACCTCAGCTTTGGTGCTCCAGTGGGCTCCTCCCATCCCAGGAAGAGCCCATTGGAGCAGCCAGGACGGGGGTGGAAAGAGTCCTCTTTTCCTGGCTAGTTGAATGTGCTCCTCCTCTTTCCACCCACATCCTGGGTGCTTCAATGGACTCTTCCTGGGGTCAAAGGACATCCTCCCATCCCAGGAAGAGTCCATTGGAGCACCCAGGACGGGGGTGAAAAGAGTCCCCCCCTTGCCAAGAAAACCCTCATGGTAGGATCAAAATGAGCCAGAAATTACTCCAAGGCACTGGATTAGTACCCTGGCCAACTTACACTGTCTCAGCCTCAGAGGGTGGAAATGGCAAACTCCCTCCTCTGAAGAAATCTGCCAGGAAAACCCTCATGGTAGGATCAAAATGAGCCAGAAATTACTCCAAGGCACTGGATTAGTACCCTGGCCAAGTTACACTGTCTCAGCCTCAGAGGGTGGAAATGGCAAACTCCCTCCTCTGAAGAAATCTGCCAGGAAAACCCTCATGGTAGGATCAAAATGAGCCAGAAATTACTCCAAGGCACTGGATTAGTACCCTGGCCAACTTACACTGTCTCAGCCTCAGAGGGTGGAAATGGCAAACTCCCTCCTCTGAAGAAATCTGCCAGGAAAACCCTCATGGTAGGATCAAAATGAGCCAGAAATTACTCCAAGGCACTGGATTAGTACCCTGGCCAAGTTACACTGTCTCAGCCTCAGAGGGTGGAAATGGCAAACTCCCTCCTCTGAAGAAATCTGCCAGGAAAACTCTCATGGTAGGATCAAAATGAGCCAGAAATTACTCCAAGGCACTGGATTAGTACCCTGGCCAAGTTACACTGTCTCAGCCTCAGAGGGTGGAAATGGCAAACTCCCTCCTCTGAAGAAATCTGCCAGGAAAACCCTCATGGTAGGATCAAAATGAGCCAGAAATTACTCCAAGGCACTGGATTAGTACCCTGGCCAAGTTACACTGTCTCAGCCTCAGAGGGTGGAAATGGCAAACCCCCTCCTCTGAAGAAATCTGCCAAGAAAACCCTCATGGTAGTGTCAAAATGAGCCAGAAATTACTCCAAGGCACTGGATTACGCTGGCCAAATCACACTCTCTCAGCCTCAGAGGATGGAAATGGCAACCCCCCCCCCCTTGAAGAAATTTGCCAAGAAAACCCTCATGGTAGGGTCAAAATAAGCCATAAATTACTCCATAAGCCAATGGCCTAAAAACTCCAAAGGTACCAGTCCATCTGATCTTGGAAGCTAAGCAGGGTCAGCCCTGGATAGTCCTTGGATGAGAGACCGCCAAAGAATCCCAGGTGCTGCAGGCTGTATTTCAGAGGAAGGAACTGGCAAAACCACTTCTCGAGTCTTCCTTGCCTAAGAAATCCCTAAGAAATTCATGGAGTCACCATAAGACGACAGGAGACTTGCAAGAAAGTTGGGCAGGGAATTTGTGAATACCTGGCCCTGCCGCTGGCTTAAACTTACATTTACAACTTAAAATTGTTCTTAAACTGCTGTTAACTTTATACAGTTGATATAAAATATTTTACTACAGCATTTGGTTAAGAATCTTTTTTTCTAGATTTTCCTCCTTTAAAATTGGGTGCGTCTTATATGCCGAAAAATACGGTAAATATCTACCAAGGAGATATACTGATACCCATTTATGGGTACAAATGTAGCAACTTTTTAAAAATGCTAAACAAATTGCTCAAACTTCCAGCCTCCTGAGAATCATCACTTCCTGGAGGGAATGATCATGTGATTACTGTTCCCTGTTTGTCCCATCTTGGCTGCAAATGATTTGCTGTTTTTATTTATCTGTGGCCTTGGGCTCTCTTGGTCAAGGTCAAGAGAGCCCAAGGCAGCAGAGAAGCATGAAGAGGAGTTAGTGGTGGTGGTGAGTTGCTGCTACCACCGAACAGCTGGATGTACAGGAAGGGGAAATAAGGGTGAAAGTAAGGGGAGAGGTCTGTGTTAGCACTGCTGCCACCATCACCATCACCTTCTTTTCCTGGTCAACCAACAGCACCACCAGACCCAGTAGGAGCTATCAGGTGGAAGGAATACCTCATCCACGCCAGTGGCCGCAGTAGCCTGACTGGGTGTCACTCCTGCAGATGTGTCACCCAATGTGGTCTGCACTTTGCTTGTGCCCTAGTGATGCCCCTGTGCACATACTTGATCAAAGCCCTACAAGAGATTGTGGAAAATAATAATAATAAGTTTTATTTATATTTCCCACCTCTCCCTACAGATCGAGGTGAGATTACACAATAAAATGAATACAATGTACAAAATATAAACAATAAAATAATAAAAATCAGAACAATAATAATAGATTAAGAGAATAGAATACAATATAATAAAATAAATTAAAATAAAATAAAATAGCCAATCATTGTCAGATTCTAAAAATCTGGAAGATCAGATGGATAGGCCATCTTAAGTGCTTCTAGTAATAAGAAGAGCTCCATCTTAAGTGCATTCTAGTAATAAGACAGATCTCCTCTGGCAGGCTGTTCCACAACTTGGGAACTGCGACCGTAAACGATTTTGGTAAGTCGTGGTAAGTCTAGTTTTATGGTGTTCTAATAACTTCTTTCCAGATGTTCTGAGAGTGTGGGGCGGATTATGTGGGGAGAGACGTTCCTTCAAGTAACTCAGGCCCAAGCCACGTAGGGCTTTAAAGGTAATAACCAACACTTTGTACTGCACCCAGAAGCTAATCGGCAGCCAGTGAAGAGATTTTAATACAGGTGTTATATCATCTGACCTAGATGTTCCGGTGACCAATCTGGCTGCAGCATTTTGAACCAATTGGAGTTTCCAAATGTGGTACAGAGGTAGCCCTAGGTAGAGCGCATTACAGAAATTCAAATGAGATATTACCAGGGCAAATACTACTGCTTCAAGGTCCTTTTGGTCCAGGTAGTGACGCAGTTGGCGGATAAACCGAAATTAATACCAAGCACTGCTGGCTATTGCATCCACTTGAGATGACAACTGTATAGATGAATCCAGGAGTACTCCCAAATTGTGTACTTTGTCCTTTAGGGGAAGTGTGACTCAGTCCAGGACTGAATGGCAAAACTCCTTTCCCGGACTTGGGGTACCTATCACGAGTACCTCTGTTTTCTCTGGATTCAGCTTGAGTTTGTTTTCCCTCATCCAGCCCATTACCGATTCAAGACAGGCATCAAGAGGAGTAATACCATCCTTAGTCACTGCAGCAGATGGAGACATAGAGAAGTAAAGTTGGGTGACAACAGTGTACTGATAACATCATGCCCCATGTCTCCAGATAATCTCTCCCAGCGGTTTCATGTAAATTTTAAACAGCATGGGGGATAAAATGGCACCCTGAGTACGCCAGATTTCAGCTCTCTTTTTGAAGAGCCGCTATCCCCCAGCATCACCATCTGGAATCCCAAGAGGTAGGCCTAGAACCACTGAAGAGCAGTGCCCCCAATACCTAACTCTCTCAGGTGTCTCAGAAGGATACCATGGTCTATGGCAGGGGTTGGCAACCTACTGCCCATGGGCCGCACCCGGCCCACCGACCCCCAACAACCGGCTCCCGCTGACCCCCACCGACCAGCCCCTGCCGATCCCCACCGCCACCACACATGCTGCCACTCTGCCGCCACCACTGCGCGCATCGCAGCTACCATTTTGTTTGCCAAAATGGTGGCTGCAACTCATTTGCGCATGTGCAGGAATACTGCGCATGTGCAAACGAGTCATAGCTGCCATTTCAGCAAACAAAACAGCGGCCGCGATGCATGCGGTGGCGGCGCGGCAGCAGCATGCGTGGCAGCGACGGGGGTTGGCGGCGGCGGGGGGGCTGTGTGCGCATGCGTAAGTGCACACACGTGCCACCATCCCCCCCCCAGCCTGGCGGAAGACCTGGGGACCAGCGACCGGCCCCAGGTAAGTAAATCTTGCCCACCCCTGGTCTATGGTATCGAATATCGCTGAGATGTCCAAAAGTACCAACAGGGCCACACTTCCCCTGTCTATGCCCACACGGAGATCATTGACTAAGGCGACCATGGCAGTCTCAACTCCATATCCTGCCCTGAAACCGATTTGAAATGGGTCCTGATAATCAGCTTCTTCCAAGACAACTTGGAGTCAGAGGGCAACTACCCTCTCGATCACCTTACCCAAGAATAGTAGAACGGAGGCTGGACTGTAATTATTATTCACTAGGGGATCAAGGGAGGGTTTTTTTCAAGAGATTATTATAAAGCTCTAAGTGGGAAATTTCCTAATTACAAGTTGAGTATCCCTTATCCAGAATTCCAAAACTGAAATACTCCAAAATCCAAAATTGTCTGATAGTGACACCTTTGCTTTCTGATAGTTCATGCTAAAAAATATTAAAATATTATGTATAAAATTAGCTGCATACTATGTTTATAAGGTGTATAAGAAACATAAATTATTTTCATAGTTAGGTTTCAGTCCCATATCAAAGATATTTCATTATGTATATGCAAATATTCCAAAATCTGGAAAAAAACCCAAAATCCAAAACACTTCTGGTTCCAAACAATTCGGATAAGAGAGACTCAACTTGTACTAGTAAATTTCACTTACATTTTTACTGGCAAGATAAAGAGAAAACATATATCAAATAAAGTACTATCTTTCAGTAATCACATTTAATTATGCTACAACTATCTTTTACCAGGTTTTTCTTTCCCTCTTTGACCCTCCCTTCTGCTTGTCCTTACGCTTTGAATTTTAAAACATTTATAACACTTTAATTATATATTTTTAAAATAAAACTACTCCAAATGTATCTGTTTGAGAAAATCACATTTTTATATTTGAAGTCATAATAAAAAAGCTTTTGTGTGCATGCAATACAAAAATTATCAATTAAAAAGGCATAGAGTTATTTCATGGACACTCAGAGCATGGTGAGGAAGTATGTAGACATTAGAGGTAGGGCAGAAGGCACCACCTACATATATTAAGTATATGTGTGTGAAAGGTTTTATTTCACCATCACTGTATTGCACCTGACACATTTCAAGAGTAATAGAAACAAAAATAACAACAGTTGATTTGGATGTAAATTGAGATAATTTTCTCTCTTCTCAAGGAAAAAAAAAAGTACATTCCTCTGGAGTATTATTTTATCTGAACACCCTGAGGTTTTCCAGAGATGATACGTGCATAAAACAGGTTTTCTATACAATCCCCATTCCCAGATGTTCAAATGTGGTGGTGGTGGGGAATTGTGCATGATCCTTGCTGGTCTATTACTCTTTCGATGCGTTTTTCCAACTTTTGAAAATACAATTTTATCTAAGAATGAGCACTAATGAATATTCTTTCCATCTATTTGACAGTAGATCTTACTGTGGTTGTCCTATCCCCTGTCTCCTTGTGCTCACTTTTTACTGTCATTACTTATTATTTATTTATTTAGTCAATAGTGGTTGACTATGGTATGGTTATTATTATTATTTTTATTCTCTCTCTCTCTCTCTCTCTCATATAGATACCAGAATGGATATATGAACCCTGATGTCTTTTACATAAAAAGTTTTTTAAAAGCAGTAAAATAGAAACACAATTATAACTTGCATATCTCAATTAAAGTATTATAAGGAATCTTGTAGCACCGTTGAGACTTAGGGGGGTTGCAGACTGCCAGAAATAGTGCAAATTGAGTCCACTTTTAGGGTTAGGGTTAGGGAATCATGGGGACTGTATTTTACTGTGGCACCAGAGCTCTCTGACAGAGAAGGCTCAATCTTTCAGAAAAAAAAACACAATTCCCATGGTTCCCTAGCACTAACCCTAACCCTAAAAGTGGACTCAATTTGCACTATTTCTGGCAGTCTGCAACCCCCCCTTACTTAATAAAAGATCTTGTAGCATAAGCTTTTGTAGACTTGGTCTGAGGAAGTAGTCTAAGTCTGCAAAAGCTTATACTACAATGTCTTTCCTTCAGTTAGTCTCAAAGAGTGCTACAAGATCCCTTTGCATACTGCTATTCCAGACTAACATGTTTCTGAATTCAATTAAAGTATGTACAATCAGACACAGAATGTATAAGCTAGTTAGTCCAGCCAGTGAGTGGAAATCTGGGTGAAGAAACAGATAAAGCATGCCATAGGTGGCATCTCCAGAATATGAGAGAACATTCCATAAAATGGATGCCATCCCAGAGACAGCCACTTTGATGTACAAAAAGCAATGCCTACTGGTAGTGATTGCTTAGGCCTATACTAGGCACAGTGGTCCTTTCTATAAAGGTTGTTGAGAGCTGTCTATATCAAATAGTTGTTGGCCCAATAGCTTATGGGGAGCTGATGCACTTGCTCCAAAATCAGTGTAACATGTTTTGGGCTGGGTACCCTATTCAGTATCCTGGGTACCACATTCTGCATCAGCTGAAGTTTTCACATAAAACACAAAGCATACAGTACTACAGCCATCACAAAGTTATTTGTGCATGGACAACAGTGGACAACAATGTCTTGGCTATATCTGTCTAGTCAAAGCTAGAAATAGTTGTTGCTTGAGCCCTTACAGTTTTTCCAAATAGGCACTTGAAGTCATCAGACGAGTGCTCCATTCCACCAGATTCAACTCTTGCAAGCCAGTACCCAGATACAATCTTTTTGGGTACAGACATCCTTGTTGGTGGAAGACAAGGAAAATTTGGGCTTGTTGGGGACTCTTTGCAAACCCCCTGAACTCGAACCCAAAGTGGAGAGAAGGAAGAGAGAAAGCAAGAGAGTCAAAAAGCAGCCACTGAAATGAGTTGCTGCCTTATGGTACAAGCCTCATCGGCAAACTATTTTGTGGGTTTTTTTAAAGAAAGAACAAGAATATAAAGCACTGTTAAATATATGTAGACAGAACAATTACATTCAAATGAAACCATTGGAAAAATAAGGACAAAAAGGCAGTAACATTGTGCTTAAAATAAGAACAGCAAAAAAGAAAGAAAACAAGGTTTGGACTCTAATTTTCTAAGACTAAACTACTTACACTTCCCCTATGGATTTGAGCTTGGGAGGAGGGGGGGAAATTAAAAAGGGGGGAGGGTTTGGAAACATGAGAGAGAGTATGCTACATTGTAGCAAAACAGCTGTTACATTTATTATACTTCTACATGTTCCACTCAGCAACTCACTCCTGTGACACAAAAAAAGAAAAATTAATATGCATTCAGGACTTGCAGGGAATAAAAGAAATTAAAGAAAACAAGGATAGATAAAAAAAAAAGGAAAAGGACTGGACTGTAAGGTAAAGAGATGGGAAGAGATCATTTAATTGTGAACTGTATATTTGATATTTGTTTTGACTTTTGTACTCTACATAATTTATTTGGCACTGCTCTTGATCATAGAGGAGAAAGAGAACATAAAAGGAACTGAATAGAGAATACCAGTGGAGACAAAGTGCAAACAAAGGGAGACCAATTTGGGTAAACAATTGCAAATAATTATATACTAAATAAAAAGGAAGAGAAGTACAGAAACAACAAAGCCCTTAATTAAAGAAGGCCAGAGAAAAGTAACTGCTCACAAGGAAGCAGGGAGGATTAAGAGAAAGAAAGCTGAGCTAATGCAGAAATACAGAGTAAAGGACATGAATGCAAGAGGTGAAATCTATACCCAGAAATCCTTTGAAGAGTCACAAGGGCTAACAATAATAAATTAAAAACAGTAACAAGAAAGAGGGAAATTAAGTTTTAAAGACTTAATGAATGAATGAAAGAGGTACCTTTCTTATATGCTGTCTTATGAGTATTGTTTTTGTTGACATTTCTCTAATTTTTTGGATATTGAACATCTTGGATATACTTATGAACATCTTTGAAATACTTATAATGCTCTTGAAACTGTAGTATTGATAGGAGGGAGAATTGAGAATAGAAAATTTAACATTTGTACTTTATTGATTTATTGATAAATTGTTATGTTATAAAAGAGGACAATTTGAGAGAAATACATTAAGTTGTGTTTTTCTACACAGAAGTAGGGAAAAGGATTACATTAAGAAAAAATTGTACCAAGAAAGGAAACAATAGATATAGAATTGTTCTAGTGTGGAGACTAAGATTTAAACTTTGCAACTGTTAAGTATAATTGTCTAATTGTTTAACTATCTAATTGGCTGATTGTTGTTGTTGGGCAGGACTTCTCCTGAGGTGAGGGGGGGAAATAATAAGGGGGAGGGAGAGAAACCGATATCAAAAGAGTAATGTGTATGACAAGCAGACATAAAATAACTTTCCAAACACAAACTATCACAAACCTTAGAAGGGGATCAACAGATATGGCAATTAAACAGGCAGACATAAGTGCAATAATTCTCCAAGAATTAAGAAAAATTAAGAAAAACTTTAAAAAAGAGATCAGGGGGGAGATGAAGGACACTAGAAATGAAATAAAACAAGATATGAAGAAAGAAATAAGCAGATTAGCAGAGACAATGGATAGAATAAATAAAGATATCTCAGAGGTAAGAGTAAAAGTATAGGAAGTAACATCAAGAACTGAAGAATTAGAGAGAAAATCAGAAGCATTAGAAAAGGCTCAGAAAGGAGATTAACAAAATATACTTTTACAAGAAATCAGATATATGGAGAAAAGAATCAAATTAAGAGGTGTGCCAGAAATGCCAGATGAAAGACTTTTTGAAAGAATTATTCCTGTCATGGCAAATTATCTAGACATTACAAAAGATTTAATGGAATCAGAAATAGACAAAATCTTTAGAGTACATTCAAAAATAGCATAAGAAAAGAAGTTGACAAGATATATAGCCATCTGCTTTACAGGTAGAAGAATGAAAGAGTATTACAAAGAAATTATGAGAAATTAATTATAGATGACAAAGAAATTGAATATACAAGGATTTGCCAATGCAAAGATTAAGAAAAAGACAAGATTTTAAATTTTTAACAAATTTACTACTAAGAAACAATATGCAGTACAGATGGGACAAACTAGAAGGCATTACATTTAACTACAGACAAAAGAGACATAAAATCATTACATTAGACAAAGCAAAAGAATGTTTTGCAAGGCTAAGTAGTAGAAAGAAATCAAGCAGAGATACAGAAGAAAAGTCAGAAACTACAAACAATAAAGAAGAAAATGATAACACTGTAAAAGATTCAGGAGAGGAAGAAGCATTAGAGTTTGAACAACAACAACAAATAATAATAATAGAAAGAGAAGGGAAAACACAACCTGAAAAGAGAGTATTAGATCAGACACAACACATATGAAGAAGAAGAGGGAAGGAGCTAGAGGAAGTAAGGAAGCAAGGGAATAGAGAAGCTAACAAATCAGGAAGGAACCAGAATGGAAATAAAATTAGCAACATGGAATGTGACAGGTCTGAATTTACATTGAAAGAAGAAACAAATCTTCCATTCTCTAGAGAAAAATACTTTTGTTATAATCTATCTACAGGAGACAGAGATAAGGAATAATGATGTTACATATATTAAAAAAAATCCCAAATTAGGATAGTTTTTTTTAATGCAGCCACAGATATAAAAAGAGGAGTTGCATTTTTTTTAAATAAACGGTATGTAGCAAAACTAATTTAAAAAGCCATAGAAGGAAGATAATAAAAATGAATGAAGACAAGTTTGTATTAGCTAACATTTATGGTCCACATGAAAAAAAAAAGATGCTTTCTTTCAGAAATTAAATGAAGATATTAGAGATTACAGTAACGGAAACCTAATATTGACAGGAGACTTTAATGGGGTGATGGATTAATGGCTAGATATTATAAAGTAGTTGAAGATGAATTGATAGAACCTTTAAAGAAAATTTTAAATTTAATAACCACCAAAAGGAGACTGGATTTATTGGGAAAAGCAATTATAACATTAATTCTGAAGGAAGGGAAAGATAAACTACAAATAAGTAACTACAGGCCAATACTGCTACTAAATAACGATTATAAACTTTATGCCTCCATCATGCTAATAGATTGAAAAAAAGTTATGTCAGAAATTATTAAAGAAGACCAAAATGGGTTTCTCCCAGTAAGAAATAATTTTTAAGAAATAATATAAGAACATTAGTGAATACAATAGAATTCTATAACATCCATAATGATAAAAAGCTAACCTTTACGTTCATAGATGCCAAGAACATTAGGTGGAAACTTATGTTAGAGATATTAGGAAAAATGGACATGGGAGAAGCCTTTGTACAAAACATAAAACATATATACAAACATCAATCAGCATCTTTAAAGATAAATGGAGAAAAAACAACGGAATTCAAAACTCTTTCCTTCTTGCTATAAAGGAACAAGGCAAGAGTGCCTTCTCTCACCTCTTTTATTTATAATTGTTCTAGAAGTTTTGCTAAATAGATTCAGATCTAACAACAAAATGAAGGGAGTAAGAATAAAAGGACATGAAACAAAGGTAAGCGCATAGGCAGATGATTTAGTTGTGATATTGGATATTGTGATTATTGGAAGATCCAATAATAATGTTGAACAACTATTATATAAACTAAAACTCTGTGGGAAAGTTTCAGGATTTAAAATGAATAAAGAAAAAACTTGGATACTAACAAAAAAATTGACAAAATTGGGAAAAGAACAATTAGCTCAAAAATCAGGATGTAAAATTGGAGGAAAAAAAATCTTGGTATTTGGCTTACTAATAATAACCTAAATCTATATAATAATAATTATAAACCAATGTGGAGGGAATTAAGAGGAACTACAAAGTTGAAATAGATTAAACCTATCCATATTAGGAAGAATATTGACTATTAAAATGGCAGCAGTACCTAAAATATTATTTCTATTACTCAACATCCCAATTACCTCAGAGGAAAAATAATAAAGGAATGGAATAAAGAAATAAGTAAAATTATATGGCAAAGAACAAACTAAGAATAAAGTGGTCAAATTTAAAGGAAATGAAAGAAAAAAGGGGTTGTGAACTACCTGATTTCAAATTGTATGCATGGGCATGTAGCTTAATGTGGATCCAAGACTGGATCAAATGAGAAAACAAGTTAATTTTGAACTCAGAAGGTGCCAACCTGCAATTTGGTGGCACACATACATATGGTACAGTAAAGCTTTAATTAATAAAGAATTTAATAATAATCCAATTAAAAGGTCAATATTAAAAATATAGATACCAATAAAAAAAGATTTTTTTCCAATAAGATTTCTATGTGAATCTCAGTACAAGGTAGGTGGGAACATGAACAAAAATGGTTACATTATGAAGACTTGGTAAAGATAGACAAATTTGTAAATATAGAATTCAAAAGTAGAAGAGTTTTTGAAAGAAAATAGGAACATACATTGGTTCAATTATTTACAACTAAAAGAGAAATTCATAAAAGACATGAAAAAAGAAGGTATAGAAAATAAACAAAATGAACTAGAAGAAATACTATGGAAACTGGATTAATTTTTTTTCCAAAACTCTACAAAATACTTTTAAAGAGAGAGATGGAGCAGGAAACCATTAAAGACTATATGATGAGATGGGCTAGATACCTGGGACATCCGATTTCATTAGAAGCATGGGAGAAGGCATGATCGCAAACAAATAAATTTACTAGATCACAGGATTTAAAAGAGAATTTTCTAAAAATAACTAACACATGGTACTATACACCAGCAAGAATAAAAAAGATATATAAGACAAAAAAGAGGAATGTTGGACATGTCAGAAGGAAGGCAGAACCATGTACCATATGTAGTGGAGCTGCAATAAAGTAAAAGAGTTCTGGGGGGAAAATCATGAAATAATTTTAAAAGTTTTAGAACTTTATTTATTGAACATGAGTTCAATATTTTTATTAAAAAAAAGATGAGGAAAATACTGGAGAATTATTGTATATATGATAACATCTGCAAGATTAATAATTGCGAAAAACTAGAAATCAGAGCAATCACTAGATGTAGACAACTGATTTCACAAACTAAATGTAACAAGAGAAATGGATAGACTGACAGCCATAATTAATTCAAAAGCAAGTAAATTGAAGAAAAATGGTTACCAATAGTTCAGTATTGGGAAAAGAGATGGGGAGTAGATAGAAAAGGTTAATTCAAAAACTAAAACTAAATAACAAGAAGGGATAGAAAGTTAATTCAATAAAAAAAACCTAAATAACAAGAAGGGAAACAAATAAACAAAATAGAAGAAGAGATAATAATAATAATAATAATAATAATAATAATAATAAGTTTTATTTATATTTCCCGCCTCTCCCTACGGATCTAGGCAGGATTACACAATAAAATGAATACAATGTACAAAACATAAACTCGGGGCTGGCAACTGCCACAGCCCTGAGTCCTCCAAGGACCGATAGTGGTGGGGGCGGGCAACTGCTTCAGGCCCGAGTCCTCTGAGGACTGAGGGTGGTAGGGACAGGCAACTGCCACAGCTCTGAGTCCTTTGAGGACCGATGGTGGTGGGGGCAGGCAACTGCCACAGCCCTGAGTCCTCCGAGGACCGATGGTGGTGGGGGCGGGCAACTGCCACAGCCCTGAGTCCTCCGAGGAAAAGAAGTATGTTCCTTATATTGTCAATGTATTCCGTGGAAATGTTGTTTAAATCGTATTTTGGTATGATGACTAATTTTGTTCTCTACTTGAGTTTTACTTTTATTTTTGAAATGAGTAGTTCGTGATGTGTGCCACAATCAGCACCTGGTCTAGTTTTGGCCACCAGTATGGAGTTTTGCCATATTTTACTTCCAATTATGTAATCTATTTGGTTTTTGTGTTGGCCATCTGGTGATGTCCATGTATTTAATCTTTTCTTTGGTTGTATGAAAAATGTCTTTGCAATTTATTGCAAAAATGCTTGTGTAATCCCCACCTAGAAATCCCTAAATTTGAGGAGACATTAAAAGTATCACAAGAGCACTAGCAGAGAGATAGATGCTAAAGGAGAACAAACTCGCAAGCTGAAGAGTGAAGGACCTCTCCCCTCCTCTGAGCTCTACCCTCCTGGAAACCCTTCCCTCTCTCTCTCTATCGGAGGTGCTGAGACTGGCTCAGAAATGTATAACACTCCACCCAATTGCCACCTTCGAACCCATCTTGTGGCTACACTGTTAATCAGGGAGGGATGGGGTCTGCTCCTAGTGGTCGGCAGTCCCAAGATGAATCCGTAGAGGGGTCACACAGGTACCCCAAAAACATCTTTGGTAAAAAATAAAAATGGCCGAACGTTTGGGGGTCAGGGGAGGTTCCTATTGAACTCCAAAATCTAGAACCCCCAAAGTTGGCACCCCAAATCTAGGACCCCAGAAGCTAGAACCCCAAACCTAGAACCCCAAACCTAGAACCCACCCGAACATTGACCCCCTCAAACCTAGAACCCCCAAAACAAGGAGGTGGAACTAAAACCAAAAAGGGGGTGGGACACCTGTCACTTTTTGTTGACAAAAGGTGGGGGTATTATACTATTCTCCTTCATAAAGTCTATCCATCTCTGCTTGGTCTGCTTCACTGGTTGGTGCATATACTTGAATTATGGTGATATTCATAGGTTATTGAGATGACTTGTCTCATTTTGCATTGTATCCTCTGACTGCTTTTGCAAATCTTTTCTTAGTATGAAAGCCACCGCGTTTCGTCTTGTTTTTTGATTCCCTGAGTAGAACACTGTGTGGTTGTGTGATTCAAAGTGGTCCATTCCTTCCATTTTAACTCACTCACCCCCAGTGCTGCTATGTTTATGCATTGCATTTCCATTTTCCCTATATTTAGCTTCCCTTGGTACATGCTTCTCACATTCCATGTCCCTCTTTATTGTGTGATGCTGCTTCTGATAAGATTTGTCTTTCTGAGTGTGTTTCCAGCTTGCTTTGTCATTTTTGATTGGCCTTTGATTGATCTTGCAAGTGTGTTTTCCTTTAGTTTCTATCTCTCTGCTAGTGCTCTTGTGACACTTTTAATGTCTCCTCATAGGGTTTTCTAGGTGGGGATTACACAAGGATTTTTGCAAGAAATTGCAAACACATTTTTCATACAACCAGAGAAAAGATTAGATACATGGACATCACCAGATGGCCAACACAAAAACTGAATAGATTACATAATTAGAAGTAAAAGATGGCAAAGCTCCATACTGGTGGCCAAAACTAGACCAGGTGCTGATTGTGGTACAGATCACGAACTACTCATTTCAAAAATAAAAGTAAAACTCAAGAAGAGAACAAAATTAGTCATCATACCAAAATACGATTTAAACAACATTTCCACAGAATACATTGACAATATAAGGAACAGATTGGCATTACTAAGAATAATAGATTGTGAACCAGAAGAGCTTTGGTCTGAAGCCAGGAACATAATAAAAGAAGAATGCATAAAGACACTCCAAACAGACAAAAGGAAAGTGAAGAAACCATGGATGACAGATAAAATGCTACAAGCCATAAAGGAAAGAAGAGAAACAAAACAAAAAGGAGATAGGAATAAACTGAGAATCATGAATGCAACAGTACAATGGCTAGTGCACAAAGATAAGGAAAATTACTACAACAAATGTAGAGAAATAGAAGACAACAACAAAAAGGGAAGAAAGAGAGACCTATTTAACAAGATTCAAGAAATCAAGGTAAAGTTCAAACCAAGAACCGGGACACTCTACAACAATAAAAATAACATAATTCAAGACCAAGAAGGAATAAAAAGATGATGGATGCAATACACAGAAGAGTTATATAAAAGAGATGACAACATGAAGGGTACATGGAATGAAGAGCCATATGAAGATGAACCCCAAATTCTAAAAATTGAGGTGGACGCTGCAATAAAAGAAATGGTGAAAAATCCACACTGACAGCGTCAATTCTATTGCTAACCAACATATGTCAACAGATATGGAAAACAAAATGATGGCCAACAGATTGGAAGTGATCAATATACATCCCCATCCACAAAAAAGGGACACAAGAGACTGAAGCAACTATAGAACCATAGCACTAATCTCCCATGCAAGCAAAATCATGCTGAGAAATCCCAGAGGTCCAAGCAGGGTTCAGGAAAGGAAGAGGCACCACGGATCACATTGCAAATATATGAATTTGGAGCATAGCAGGGAGTTCCAATAGAAAATCAGCATGTGCTTTATAGACTATAGCAAAGCCTTTGACTGCATAGATCATGAAAGGCTATGGAATGTCCTTAAAGACATGGGAGTGCCAACACATCTGATAGTCCTAATAGGAATCTGTACTCAGGACAAGAGGCTACTGTCAGAACACAAAATGGAGAAACAGAATGGTTCCCAATTGGCAAAGGAGTCAGACAAGGCTGCATCCTATCACCCTACCTATTCAATCTATATGCAGAACATATTGTAAGGAAAGCAGGCTTGGACATGGAAGAGGGAGGAGTGAAATAGGAGGAAGAAATATCTTACTGATGAACATAAAGAAAGCAAAAATAATGACCATAGAGAACTTACACACATTCAAACTAGACAATGAGGAAATAGAAATAGTAAAAGAGTTCTCATATCTCTTTGGTCTGGGATCAAACATTGATCCGAGCAGTAACTGCAGCCAGGAAATCAGGAGAAGATTAAGAAAGGGGAGAGTGGCTATGAAAGAACTAGAAAAGATCCTGAAATGCAAAGACATATGACTCAGCACAAAAGTCAGAATCATACAAGCCATTGTATTCCCTATTAACATATATGGATGTAAGAGCTGGACAGTCAAGAAAGAAAATAGGAGGAAAATCAACTCATTTGAGATGTGGTGCTGGAGAAGAGTGCTGAGGATTCCATGGACAGCCAAAAGGACAAATGAATGGCTCCTACAGCAAATCAAGCCAGAAATATCCCTAAAAGCCAAGATGAAAAGACTTAGGCTGTCATACTTCGGATACATCATGAGAAGGCATGAATCATTGGAAAAGACAATAAATGTTAGGAAAGGTGGAGGGAAGTAGAAAGAGAGGAAGGCCACATGCTAGATCAGGGTAGGCAACCTTTCCCCTTTAAGGGCCGAGGGACTTCAGCTCCCAGAATCCCAGGAGCTATTGGCCAACATGGGACTATTGGCCAACACGGCTGAGGCTTCTGGGAGCTGAAGTCCCTCGGCCCTTAAAGGGGAAAGGTTGCCTACCCCTGTGCTAGATGGATGCACTCTATTAAAGAGACCATGCATATGAGTTTGCAGGAGCTGGGCAGAGCAGTAGAGGATAGGGAGGCTAGAGATGTCTCATCCATAGGGTTGCCATGGGTCGAGATCTATGTGAAGGCAGTTAACAACAAAAATAACAACAACTACAACAACAAAAACTGTGTGTTTGTAGTCTGTTGCTGTTCTCCAATTTGCACTCCCCCAGAGTTATTGATATGAACACCCGAGGATTAAGCAAACTTGATGTTACATCCTTCATCAATTTAAACTCTGTGATTTCTTAATTAATTAGAAGAGTTTATGGGAAAAGCTTTTATCTATGGCAATTGATTGTGGATGCCATGCTCTTTTTTAGTCAATGCACTTGGATGATGGGATTAAGATCAGTATCTGTTTTGGAGGCCAACTACTGACTGCATTTCAAGAGAAGAGAAGAATCAGACAGGGCCACTTCTGAACCCTAGGCTATTTATCTTCTTGTTAATGGTTGCCTGAGATATTAGACTGTAGGCAGAATGACAGAGAAGTGAATAAAGCAGTGTTAGCTGTCTTCTGTTCCATCTCTGGCTCAGTCACTGGCCTTTGACTCATGATGTCACCTCAGTAAGGCTCTGTTCCCACAGCTATAAAATTAAGATGATTAAGATGATTCTGTTGCTTTGCTTAGTAGTTCACACAACTGTGTTAAAACAACTTATTGCATTGTTCCTACAAAGTAAGACACTTGTGTGTAGAACATCTGTAAGATTAAAAAGGGAGCATGAAAAGTTTAAGGTATAACTAAAATCTGTTTACCATGAGACAGCTTTACTTAAAATAAATACAAACAATCTTATATTGTCGGTATTAAAAAAGAGAGAAAGAGAACATTATCAAATTTGGTATAAAATGTTCTTTGTTTCCTGTAGAATGCAGCATATTATTTCCTAGGCACATGCATATCAGAAGCAGCTTATAATGGATCATAGGCAGAGGCAGAGGCAAAACAAACTATCATGCCTGGGGAACAATTGTTTCCCAATTGTCTTGCCATTCAGAGGGTTACCTACCCTAATTTTGTGATCTGCCATTTTTTCCACTCTCTCCCAACTCTGTAGAACTAGATAACTTGGTCTAGCACTCCCATCATCTCCCATCAGCAGTGTCTCTGAGCCTTCTGGATGGATATGGCAATTCTAATCCAAATTATCTTGGAAGGACTGGGTTGGAGTAATCTGCAGTCAAATTTTGAAACATTCATATGAATATGAATGCTTTTTCAGCCTGTGAACTTATGAGATAATAAGAAGTGAAACTGTGTTTTGAAGGACTAAAAACTATGGGGCTATTCACATCAGGGAAAAAAAAAATCTTTCCCTGCCCTTGTGCCATCCTATTTGGATGAAGCAGGTCATAACCCCAAGGTGCTAGAATTGGGCCAGATCTGACATGGATCCAGTGGATCTGGCCTGATCCCAGATAAAATAGTGAGTCAATTTTACCCACAATTTGTTGCAGAATTTTCTGGAAACTCCATGCCAAACCCTGGCTGTTTAAATGGCCCCTGAACACTTCTGCACCATCACTCCTACTGGGAAGCCTCCCATTGGCATATCTGATGCAGTAATGGGGCACCTGAAGATGTATGTACAGCCAGGTGCCCTGTTTCTACATCATGTGTGGAAATGGAGGACGTCCTAGTAGTAGTGATGGCAAGAAATGTGTGGAGTGTATTCTGGTAGCAGGTCATTAGGCCAGCATAGGGACAGTTTTGTAAACACCTGCCTGTCCCCACACTGGCCCAGGGACCAACCTGGGCAGAATAGCACAGGATTGGCCCATGTTTTACTGGCACATCTCCTCAGGGCCTATGGACGTTACCACACTTGCAGCAAGAGAGCGGCGAGAAAGCTGGTCGGAATCATTTCGGAACCATTTTGGGCTCATTCCGGAATGTGCCCGGCAAGCGGAACACATTACCACACTAGAATGGAATCAGTGAGGAATGTGAGATTCCGGAATGGTTCCGCTCTGGGGGCTCGGAACTCCTGTTCCCACACAACTTGAAAGATCCCTACCTCGATCCGGCAAGGATGTTCATGCACATGCGCAGACAGGGCAAGGCAAGGGGTCCAGGAGGGGATCCCTCTCTGGCGCTGGCAAAGCAAGGCAAGGCAAGGGGTCCAGGAGGGGATCCCTCCCTGGCGCTGGCAAAGAAGGGCAAGGCAAGGGGTCCAGGAGGGGATCCCTCTCTTCTGGCGCTGGCAAAGCAAAGCAAGGCAAGGGGTCCAGGAGGGGATCCCTCTCTGGCGCTGGCAAAGCAAGGCAAGGCAAGGGGTCCAGGAGGGGATCCCTCCCTGGCGCTGGCAAAGAAGGGCAAGGCAAGGGGTCCAGGAGGGGATCCCTCTCTTCTGGCGCTGGCAAAGCAAAGCAAGGCAAGGGGTCCAGGAGGGGATCCCTCCCTGGCGCTGGCAAAGAAGGGCAAGGCAAGGGGTCCAGGAGGGGATCCCTCTCTTCTGGCGCTGGCAAAGCAAGGCAAGGCAAGGCAGTGGACTTACCACAAGTTCCCGGCTGCGCTCCAGCTCCAGGTGTGCTGGTGGGGAAGGTGTTGGTCCCCCGGCAGCCCCAGCGCCTCGCCTCTCCCACATACCGCAAGGAACCATCAGCCGTAATTTTAAGGAATACACCCGAGCGGTCGGCACTATACCGGAATGACAAGGATCTCGTGTTTATACCTATGCCGAGATCAGCGTCATTCCGGTATAGTGCCGACCGCTCGGGTGTATTCCTTAAAATTCTCGGAAGTCAAAAGGACTGAAACGAAGCTGAAATGACGCCGAAACGAGGTAGGGAAGGGCGGGGTTTGCTGTGACGTCGTGTGAACACACGGAAAAAAAGTCTGAAACGAGGCTGAAACGAGGCTGAAGTGAGGCTGAAATGACGCTGCTGTAGGGCCAGTGTGGTAACGTCCTATGTCATGCAGGGTTTTGAGACACCTAAATAAATAGTCATGTTGGTAGTAGGTCGCTTTCATAATGTGTTTCACATTTTTATTTATGCTAATAGGAAGTTTGTTTTTACCTTTAGCCAAAATATTGTTCACTTCAATTCCAAATACATAAATAATATAATCAAAAGTTTGTTTTTACCTTTAGCCAAAATATTGTTCACTTCAATTCCAAATACATAAATAATATAATCAAAAATACTTGAACACCTCTTCTGGGCATTTTCACATGCATAATTTAAAGCAATTCTTAGTTTAAATGTTTAGTAATGCACATATAAAGTTTGCAGTAACCAAGGACCTTTACAGACTCCCAGAAATAATGCAGCTTGAGGCCACTTTAACTGTCTGGCTCAGAGCTAGGGAATCATGGGAATTTTTTCTGGGACATTGAGCCTTCTTTGTCAGAGAGTTCTGATGCCACAATAAACTACAGTTCCCATGATTCCTTAGCACTGAGCCAGGACAGTTAAAGTAGCCTCAAGCTGCATTATTTCTGGAAGTCTGTAAAGGCCCCAAGTCTCATTCACATTAGAAGTGCTTTTCTCTATTGCATCAGTAATGATCAAGTGGCTACATAAACAGTGCAAGACAGACTCATCAAAAAGTGTTCTGTCGTGATGTTTTTAATGATTAACAGAAATCATTCCTATGATTCTGCCATCTCTGTATGAAATCAACACTATGATAGCAGCATAGCTGTGGAATTCTCTCTTTCTTGTCAAAGCCCAACTTTTTTTCCTTTTTTTCCCTTTTTGAGAGCACTGAAAGTAGCATTGATTTAGAAAAGGAACAAGCAACATCAATTTACAAAACAACCTACCTCCTGGTGTCTAAAAGCTTTTGAATATGTGTGTGTATGTGAGAGAGACAAAAATTGCCTATCATTCTCATCTTTCTTCACAGATGAAACATGTGAAGCATTAAGCAAACATATCCCAATATTGAGTACTTAAGACCTCCTTGCAACTTCAAAACAACACCTAAATATTATTAAATCAACACAAGCCAGTTACAAGGCCCTTTACTCCAAGGCCGGGATACATTGATCCTGTGTACCAGATTCAGACCTCCAGACATCTCAGAATTCTCCCAAAACTGAAATCTCTCAAGGATTATTAGTCTTTAATGTTCTGATATGATGCTTAATCCCTCTGGCTCTCTGCCCTATCCCCAATCAAAGATTATGAAAAGAAACCTTGCAGAAAATGAGTAAGGGGAATGTTTGGTTGTTGTTTTTAATGTTGCTATTTACTGCCTCTGAGTATTCCTTGCCTACGAAAACCCTATGAAATTATTGGGGTTGCAATAAATCCACAGGCATCTTGAAGGTGCATGTGCTTGCACAGGGAGAGAGAGGGAGAGAGAGAGAGAGAGAGAGTTTACTTAATAATGGTAAAAAGAGCATCCGTAACCTGATCTGCTTTTCATTTTGCCTCTAACTGCTTTCAGCTTTGCTTATCCTACCTGCTGGTATGCTGACCCCACCAGATTTCACCAATGTAATGAGAGTGTAGATGGGGGGGGGGGAGTATTCCCACCATGGCAGGACAGTATTCAGTATATTGGATTAGAATTCACTTTAACCAGATATTCTTCTCTTCTGGGAATAAAAGCATTGTTTCCTGAAAGCAACTGAGAACAATGGCAATAATTAAGGTGATTTTTTTTTCTTTTAAGAAATATTCACCAACAAGGTTAAACACCTAGTGTAACTATGTGTGACATTAAAGGCATACATGCATGATTATTACCAGGTATAACATCAAATACTTTTTTAATAGCTCCATTTTGGGATATAGGTTCCAGGATATTAAATAAGGATTCCCATCTAACTCTAGATAGGTGGTTACTGGATTGGCTTTATGGAGCTCTGATTATTTTTGGTTTCAATATAAAAACCACTGGTATGCCATGAGACTGTGAAATGAAGACAATTAAACTTCAAAATGGTCACAGTTACAAAGAGAAAATGCTTTGCACAGCACAGTCCAATCAAAATGTTAATCGTTTGGTAGAACTGAACTAATTTTGCCATTTTATTAAGGTTTTACAATTCTATTAGATTACAGTTTTAAAAAAGAAAAGAAATCCCACAGCAACTTAATCCAAGCAATGGTAGACAATATTCTTTCACCTTTTATCAGAGCTATTTTCCACAAATCTTTTGAATACTAGCAGTCTGAATACTCCCTCCTCTGGAAAACTCCCTCCTCTTAAAAAAACACAACACAACACAACACAACACATAACCCTTTTCCTTTAAAAGGCTGCTTTAATATTGTTGTTGCAATGTTGTTGTTGTCCTAAAATAAATTTCCCATAGGGATGAAAGGACTACCCCAAAATGCTTGAAACATGGGACCTAAAAAGATGGGCGAGATACCACGAGCCAACCCCATGGTATCCTGTCCATGGTTTCCACCCTAGTCAGTCCTGGGTCTGATGCAGCAATGGGTGGGTGTTCACATGTCCACCTGCTGGCGTACCATGGATCCCCTATCACCACATACCTCTTACCTGCCGCCACCATCACATCCATCCCAAAGTCCCCTGCCTTGGCCCGTAAGGGTGGAAATGAGATGCCTGGCTACACCCATATCTATATGATACCCCCTTCCAACATCAGAGGCCACAGTGGGGGCCTTTGGGATGGACACAATAGCAGTGTCAGGTAAGGGGTTCAGAGGGCTGTCCAGTCTGCTGAGTGTCATAGCAGAGTTTCTTTGAAATTTCATGGCAAACAGACAAAAAAAAAAATTGGACCAAATTAAGTCCCCTTTGGGCCAGAGTCAGTCCACAATTCTTGGGTCAGCATTCAGACTGGTCAATCCCAGCCCAGGTCTAATGGCCTAGATTTTTGGATAGGACATCAGGCCAGGGAGAACACAGGTCTTTTGGCTCGTGTACAGGCCCATGGTCAAAAAATGTGTTTCTCAAATGTTGGAAGGAGAATCTTGAACTGATAAGAGTTCACAGTTCAGGATTTATTCTGCACTACATTTTGGAGACTTCAGAACTATGAACTATGGGGAGAAAATACTTGCTGTTTTTTTTCAAATATTAAATTGGTGAAGAATTATATGACTGATATTCTTCCACTTTTTCATAATCAACATTTTCTTTCAAATTTATGTACACTTGTATTGCAAGTGAGTACAAATATTGATGAAATTTTGTTAAGCAATCACAATTGACATGGAGATGATCGATTCATTTTAAGCTGATCCTCCTAAATACCTGCCCCATTGAGCTTTCTTTTTTTGGGGAAAAAATAGATTAGGAGTAATAGGTTAGCAGGGATGGGGTGGCTCAAGTGGTTAAGACACTGACTCTGTTGATTGCAAGATCAGCAGCTTGGTAGTTTGAGGCCTGGGTTCTGCATGATGGAGTGAGCTCCTGTCACTAGTCACAGCTTCTGCCAACCTAGCAGTTCTAAAGCATGCAAATGCAAGTAGATAAATAGGTACCACTTTGGTGGGAAGGTAAACAGCATTCTGTGCAATCATGCTGGCCACATGATCACAGAGTAGTCTCTGACAATGCTGGCTCTTTAGCTTAGTAATGGAGATGAGCACCACCCCCTATGGTCGGACATAACTTTACAATCTTGTCAGCGGAGAATACCTTTACCTAATAGGTTAGCAGATAATTTTTTTAATGGGGATCTAGACTCAGGGCTGAACAGTGAGCAGATGCGTAACTACGAGCAGGGAAAATGAGGGATTTGTCCCCACAAATAAGACTTCTATCCCCTCATGAAATTTTCCTTTTGTTCCCAAATTTCTACAATTACAGGAATTTAAAATTTCTGTTGAGCATGCAGAAATGCAGTTTAGGCATTCATAAAAAAGAGGAAGTTGAAGTAACCAAGAGAATGTGAATAGAGCAAATACAGTGGGCCCTTTGTATACATGGAGGATACATTCCGGACCCCCCCACCACCACCCACTTATGCAAAAGAGTGGGACCTCAAGTCTTATTATTGTTAATAGCCATGTGCTCCTGTGTGCGGCACTGCGGGTGTGCTGCGGGCATGCATGTCATTAAAACATGCAGGGCTTGCTGTCCGCGTAAGCTTAAAGCTGCGGATGGCAAGCCCACATAAGGTGCAGGCATGCTGTATAAGAGATCTAGGTATGAACAATTTCATTGTCTAACTCTGCAATACTAGAAATATGGGATGGAAGGAAATTTTTTACAGTGGGAGGCAAAACTCTTATTTGGAGAGGCTTTGCTCTCATTTTATCTCCTGAGAATGTGATGGCCAAGTCTGCAGACCACATCACTTTCTTTATCATAGAATCATAGACTCATAGAGTTGGAAGAGACCACAAGGGCCATCCAGTCCAACCCCCTGCGATGCAGGAACCATCCCAAACCATCCCAAACAGATGGCCATCCAGCCTCTGTTTAAAGACCTCCAAAGAGGGAGCCTCCATCACTTTCCGAGGGATTGTGTGTTTTTAGATTGCAGGACTCTTACATTTTTTGAGCCAAAGGTGAAATGTGAAAAGAATATGTAATGTTGAAATCTCAAAATTCCACAATTTGGAATCCTCTGCTCTTGCTTCTATTCAAATATTCCATATATTCTATCCTGTATGAAAGACAATTATACTTTTCTCTTGCCTTTCTAATTCAAATCATGATTTCCATCAGTTCTTTTTCTTTTTTCCCTTTTTTTTAGTTCTTCTGTGATAAGGTTTTAACTTTCTAGGGACAAAATCCGGCAGTAATCTGCTTGACATTGGACCATGAATGAGATTTTCATCATTTGATTACTTTGCCCAGAGAAAGTTCATGTAGAAATATCCTATGAAAGGTAGGTGTGTTTTCTCAGTTATCTAAAATATGTATTATGGTCTGGTAAATGAAAAGTGCTTGAATGTGCATGATAGGGGTTGAAAACAAATTACAGCCATCATCAAAGTCTACTCCATCACATTTAATCAGTCTGGATCTTTAAATAAATAAATAAATAAATAAATAAATTTATATGCCTATTTTCCTCATATATATATTTGAAATACCTTGTATTATCCCTCACATTATATTATGTGTAGGAGATGCATTTTTGCACGCAATGGTCCCTCTTATATTTATTTGGGTTTGCAACTTTCCCAGTATTCTTACCTCCATTTCTCAATTTGAAACTACACATAGACAAACATTCTAATGATAATGGTATTCTGATCCTCCTGTTATTCCCAGAGAGAATCCGCACTAGACAATAATCTTGATATCATTTTAACTGCCATGGTATCTTGAGATTTTTAGTTTGTTTAGGATGCTTAGTCCACTATCCTATACTATAACATTGGAACCTTCTGGTAGAAAATCATGTGTCTCTCAGATAACAAACCCGTTATTCTGTAGGATGGTCCCATGGCAGTTAAAGTAATTATAATTGTACAGTGTATGTTACACAATTGGATATAGCACAATAGGTTCAAATTAGGCTGGCCCACTTTAAAAATAGGATCTAAATGACTTTCTCCTTTGTTCCTAATTTCAGTAGTCCCCCCCCCCCGCCCCGTAATATAGGAAGTTGAAATATCTAGGTTATAGTAATAAGCCATTTGAGGGTCAAAGAAGTTTTTCCAGGTTCTTTCAGTTTAATATGGCAGTTTAATATGGCAATAGAGTCATCCCATTTCTCAAATGTCAGCAGCCAATGTGGAACAGTCTTCAGTCTTGAGCAGCCTGTTTATAATTGTAACAGAAAGCCTCCTTCTAAGGGAAGACTAGACTGTACTTTAAAATTCCTAAGGGAGAAAATTCAAATGGGCCTTTCATAACTATAAAATGATTGATATGACAAATACTTCATGAATGGGGAAAATGTATCATTTAAAATATGAATTGCACAGGGTTGTAATGGCCCTGCTGTGCTTTGTCTTCTCTCCACTGAGTCTGAATGTTTCAGGTGAATGTACTGGAATGAAGGGTATTTGTACAATTACCTATATTTTGCTGATTCTTCCCATTTGAATTTTATATTGATAAGGCCCATTATAGAATGTCTAGGGAAATATTCAGGTTTAAACTGCACTAGTGACTTTTGATAAATAAATAAATAAATAAATTTTAGGAGAATAATTGTATTGATTGCCTTGTAGTCTTATAATACAAATGGGACTTGCAATAAAAAGTTGTAAAAAAAAATGTTGTTCTTGTTTAGTGTATCAGTACAATTTTATTGTTCATCTATTTCTTTTTCCTCCAACCATAAATATTTCATGACCACATTGATCTGGGTTGTTATTCTCTCTTCTTTTTTTCTTTTTTCTTTTGGTGTGTGTTTGCTTGTTGTTTTTTGTTTGTTTTCTTTTTGGTACTTGCACAAATTTTGAAATTCCCTCAAGTCTTCCTCTTTTACTACTTTGGTTAAATTAAAGACTAGTACAGTACCTGCAAAACTCAGGGGCTATGCAGACGGGTGGCTCTGGGCCGCCTCTGCTAGCAGCGGATCGGGGCTGTGGCAACCGCATGCTTCGGCCCTGATCCTCCCTTTTGCTGCCCCTAAAAGAATGGCAAAAGGCCAGAGCCGGGAAGGCATCCTGACACCACGCGCCATGCGTACAGGTGCGCAACTTCCGGATGGCATCGGGCCGGGGTTGGGGTGGCCAGTGTGCAGCTGCTCTGCCCCAACTCCAGCCCCAGGCTGGCCCTTTAGGCCGGTCTGCAACACCCCTCAGTTTACTATTAACAGGACGTCAAATGTATGCTATATGACAGGCAGAAATTCTCATTTTACTTATGAGGTGGTAAGGTTATAAGGTGACTTTTTGATAAAATTTTGTTTCATTAAATCTTATCACTTTGTATATCATGACACACACATTACCAAAAACAAATATTACCATATATGTGTGTATATGGTAAGTGAGAATTTCCCTCATATTGTAAAATGTCTCAGATGCATGCAATGTGGAACAAAGGTGAAAAGTGCCCTTAGCTCAGTATGTACAAAGATGAATGTGAACAAAGATGAAAAGCTGACTCAGAAGAAGCTGATGAAACTTCAGCAGGAAGTTGTGTGGTAAAAGTTCAAAACTGCATAGTCACTGTGGACATGTGACAGGAAAATGACGAAACACTGGCAGGAGGTTGGGTCAAAATCCTAACCAGAGTTTATGTATATAAGGAAGAACGTTCCAATACATTGTGGTTAGGTGGATTTAGGTTGGTGGTGGAGCATTATGTTGGATGGTGTAAATTCGTTCTTGTAAATATTTGCTGCAACTAAGATTTAAAAAACCTCTTCGGAAGAACCTCAGCAGTCGTGAGTAAAACTCGGTTTAGCAGATGGAGTTTTTTCTCTTCAACTACTTCCAGACTCTCCAGTGGCATTTGTTTCCTGGCTGGCTGTCTTCTGCGTATGGATTCAGTCTTTCACCTGTGCTAACACTAACACAAACATGCACACACACACACGAGAGAGAGAGAACAAAGAATGTTCTTTGCCAAACATCAGCAATGTGTGTAATTGCATTGCCTCCTAGAAATGTGTTTGTGCTTCACTGTTACAAATGGCAGAGAATTGTTTTGAAGCTTAGCCACCATAACCAACATACCTGATATCAAGAAAATGATTTATAGCTAGCTGGGGAACAACAACCACATAAAACATTTGCAAGGAAAAGTCAAGATTATTGACCAAAACAGAAAACATATTCAACTAACAAAACACTTTGTCCTCTCTTGGACTGTACACACAGTTTACAACAACGTACAGGTTCATGAAAGGTAAAGAGATATCATTTCAGAATTTCTGTCTCTGAACCTACATTTTGTTGTGCACAGATTTAAAATAATTGCCAAAATTGAAAGGGAGAAACTCACAAAGTACCAAGGTACTATATATCTCCAAGTACTATATGTCCCAGCAAATGAAACCACCACTTAAACATGATATTGAAATTATATTTTACAGTAACATCATGTGGCTAACAGTGAAAACCATCAATAACCCACACAAAATACTAGGTACAAATTAAAACAAGACAGCTCTCTTCCACAGAATTGCAAAATAAATATAACAGCAACAGCAATGCAAAAGAAAAACAAGAAAAGTTAATTATCAATATGTAAAAATGCCATGATCATAGTCAGCCCTCCATATCCAAGGATTCCTCGCCATTCATTCAACTATCCATGGCTTGAAAATATCAAAATATATACATACATGAATTCCAAAGAGCAAGGCTTGATTTTGCCATTGTATATAAAGGACACTATTTTGTCATGCCATTGAATTTAAAGAAACTTGATCATCCATGGATTTTCATATCCACGGGAAGTCCTGGAACCAAATCCCAACTGATACCAAGAACCTACTGTATTTGCAAAATGGTCAACTTCAGGACAAGAGGGTGAGAGTACCTGCTGTCCCTTCTCTCCCCCTATTGTAGCTAAGTGGGATACCAGCTACTTAAAGAAATGCTGGTCTATAATACAGGTGAGCATTGCAAATATGCATATCAAACTACATAACTACGAATGCTGGCAATATCATTGCTACAACATCTGCTACATTCTGTCATGGTATAGTCCCAGGAGGGCTAAACACAGAGTACAGAAAAAAGCTCACGTTTATTATTTTAAATCAAGCTTTATGACTTTTCTTTGTTGGCCAGTCATACAATCAAACTGAGCCACTCAATTACAGATGTATAATATACTAGTAGTATTGTTGTTGTTACTGCCCTCAACCCCAATTTATGACAACCCTGTGTATGAGACAGCTCCAAGATCCCCTATCCTCCACTGCTCTGATCAGGTCCTCCAAACTCAGTCCTGTGTTTTCCCCAATTGTATCCACCCATCTGATGTTCAGCCTTCCTCTCTTTCTACTACATTCTTCCTTTCCTAGTATTATTGTCTTTTCTAATCAGTCATGTGTTCTCATGATGTGGCCAAAGTCCGACAGCCTCACTTTGATCATCTTGGCTTCCATGGATATTTTAGGCTTAATCTGTTCAAGACATTTGTTTGTCTTTTTGGCTGTCCACAGTATTCTCAGCACTTTTTTCCAGCAGCACATTTTGAATGCATTCATTTTCTTCTTATCCTCTTGTTCGGATTACTTATTGTTCATCCTGTTTATTATTAGGTGAAAGAGACTTCTGGGGGTTGCAGACTGCCAGAAATAGTGCAAATTGAGTCCACTTTTAGGGTTAGGATTAGGGTTAGGGAATTATGGGAACTGTAGTTTATTGTGGCACCAGAGTTCTCTGACAGAGAAGGCTCAATGTCTCAGAAAAAAAAATTCCCATGATTCCCTAGCACTAACCCTAACCCTAAAAGTGGACTCAATTTGCACTATTTCTGGCAGTCTGCAACCCCCCCCCCCTTCCTCATAGAAAACTCACTAGGCACTATTTCTTAGCATATCTCAAATCACAAGAATACAATTTCCCCTCCCCAGAATGCTTTCAGCACCAAGCAAAATATTAACTTCAATTTTTGGGTAGTAGAAAACATCAGAACTTTTAAACAGAAGTCATTTCTCTTCTGCTTACTGTTGTTTCCACTATAAATCATCACTGCTTCAGGAAAGAACAACTGTTATGTTGAAAGAACATTCAACATAAAAACCACACTACTGAAGTACACTGTGTTTTCAATATAATAATAATAACCATCATAAAGTAAATAGCCAATCTATGGCAATCCAAGACATAAGCTCTGTCAACCAGATATACTGATGACTTGAGAGATACTACAGGGATATTATATAGATATAAAAGTATACATCCAAAAGAAATGTTGTGTTGTTGTACAAAACAACATATCATATATAACAAACAATAATTGACAGCAACAGATAGCGAATAATCAGGAAAATGCTCTTTTTTTTAGAGAGTGCCAATAGGCTTTTAAAAGACAATGGGAAATTGCTCCAAAATAGTTTAGCACTGCACATAACAGGCATGATAATTTAAAATGTCAATCAGTCATTGATCAGTTCTTATACCACCTAAAACAGTGTGGCATGTTTGTATCTGTGTTATCTTAAGGGTACCAACAATGTGCATGTTCATCCAAGATGTCAGCAAGATTTCACTGACTGAAAGTATGTTCTATAATGTCAATCTGTTCAATGACCCTTCTAGGCATTTTATGCCTCAGGAAAAGATTGCTTTGGCAAAAAAAAAAAATGTTCTATAGCTAGGCTATAATTTAATCTCGTAAGTAACACAGCTTTCCATACAGTTCTCTTCATGCACATTGGTGTTTGCTCATTCTCTCAGTAATGCATGTCTTGGTTAGCATTAAATGATTAATCAATATACATTGATATAGCTTTAACCATCCACAAATACCATCAATGTCTTTATTAATATTCAATCAAGTTTATGTATGGTTTAGTTGCATATTGGAAGCAGTGACTCACAAAAGCTTGTGTGTGTTTCCTCAACACTTCCTTCTCTTTCCTGATTCCTCCTTTGTCCCAGTCTTTGTCTTCAGAATTAGCACCTTGGTTTTCCAATCAACTATTTTTTATTTTGGCAAAAAAGTGCTACTCCTTCTACAAAATGACTGGTAGTGCTTCTAAGCAGAGCATAGAAATATAGTTCTTGCAATGGAAAGATGTATACAGTGGGGTCTTTCAAGGATTAGCATTGGGACTGGTGTTTCTTAATGTGTTCATAAATCATCTCGATGTTGGGATGAGAGTGAAGCATCAAAATTTTCAAACAACACCAAAATGGGGGTGATCTTTAGTTAAAATATATTCTGAGATATCCAAAGAAGCATCTTCAAATAGGTGGAATAGATATTAAAAGATCAAGTGAAGTTAAATGTAAGCAAACATAAGTGATGCAGAAAAGTTTTCAAATTCACCTACACATTTGATGCCTTCATAGCTAATGCTGTCTAACCAAGAAAGAAATTTTGGAACTGTATTGGATAGAGGGACAGTGTGGAGTAGTGGTTTGAGTGTTGGACTATGACTGTGGATACCCAGGTTCAATTCCCAGCTCAGCCATGAAACCCACTGGGTGACCTTGGGCAAATCACATGCCTCAGAGGAAGGCAATAGTAAATGTCCTCTGAACAAATCATGCCAAGAAAACATCATGATAGGCTCACCTTAGGGTCACCATAAGTTGGAAATGACGTGAAGGCACACAACAACAACAACAACAATAGTGGATAGTATTAATATCAACAGTGGATAAAATTCCTCATCTAGCATGCATCTGCTGTATCAAAGGTCATTGATTCACTAGGTATAATTGGAAAAGGTATTGAAAATAAAGTTATGCATATTGTATTATGCAAATCTTGATGTGACAGCACTTGGACTACTATGTCTAGTTCTGGTTATTATACCTGCAAAACAATACTGTAGAGCTGATAATGGGAAACTAAAATAACCAAGGACTTGGAATAACTCTGGACGTTTTCACACGGGGCTTTAGACGGAGGCAATCCTACCTCCGTTCGGCCCCACTCCGGCTCCATTGTCAAATTTTTCACACGACGTCGCAGGAAGCCCCTCCCCATCTTGTGCCATCCCTGGTGCTCTCCGGCGTCCGTCCGGGGTCTTGCTGCACGTGTTCACACGACGTCGCAGCAAGCCCCGCCCCCACTCAGCGCCATCCCTGCGCCATCCCCGGCGCTGGCCGGCTTTAGCCCCATTTTTCTAATTCCTTTTTAAAAAAGGAATTAGAGGGGCTGCTGCCGGAAGCAATCAGGAGCCAGTCCGGCAGCTGCTGTTTTCACTGCCGGAATGGCTCTTTATTGCTTCCAGGAGGCTTCCAGCTGGCTTTAGAGCCGTCAGTGTGAGAACGCCCTCTTTTATGACAAAAGGTTATAATATTTGAAATTTAAAAGGGTGAATAAGAGGAGGTGAATAAAAATATGTATGGGGAAAGTACATGTATAGGGAAAAGTTTTACTCATTCTTGTATAATGCTATAACTTGGGGTCAGCCCTCTGAGACTCCATTGTGAGACAGGTAAAAAGAAGTACTTTTTCACACAGGACATAGTTAAATGATAGAAACTGCTACTACATTTTGAAGTAATGACTACTAATTTGGAGAAGCTTTAAAATGGATGATCAAATGCATATAAACTAACCCTAGCAATGGCTAGTAGGCACTACAGCTATGTTTTATCTCCAGTATCAGAGTCAGTATGCCTCTGTATATTATTTGTTATAGACTACAAAGGAAGGTACTGTTAGACTCATATCCTGGTGACTGTGGACTTCCCACAGTCAACTATTTGGTTACTGTGTGAAGAGACTGTTGGACATCCTTATTTCAGGAAAATTAGGATGGTCCGTTGTATGCCAAGTGCAGCTCATCCTCTGCATGATGTAAGAAGAACTTGAACCTGGGGAATTACTGAAGTCCAAGACTCCAATGGGATCTTTTATCCTATGTTTACAGAGGTGGCTAGGAAATAGACTGATAAGAGACAATTTTTTTCCAATAAATCTGTGATTTATTTGGAGATTCAAACATACAAAGACATTCTAACATTCACTCATACACACAAGAATTTAGGAATAAAGTAGTTAGCTTGGATAGGGAACAAAAGGCTTTCTAATGGTGACAATTACATGACAGAGACTGCTCCAATGATGAATGAAGATGGATAGACTCAACCATTACTAAAAGGAAAGAACAACGGGAAGAGCTGGGACCCAAGTCAGAGTTCACAGTGGCACCAAGAAATCTAACTAGACCCAATGTGCCTGAGATTTTTGGGATCTTTTATACCAGGGGTAGGCAACCTTTCCCCTTTAAGGGCCAAGGGATTTCAGCTCCCAGAATCCTAGGAGCTATTGGCCAACATGGGACTATTGGCCAACATGGCTGAGGCTTCTGGGAGCTGAAGTCCCTCAGCCCTTAAAGGGGAAAGGTTGCCTACCCCTGTTTTATACCCTTAAACCTAGCCTGAGGTGAAGAGTTGCTATTGTATATCAAAGGATTCCAGATTACTACTCTTTGAAATAGACAATTTCCAAGGAGAGGATATAGGATGTTAATGTTATCTCATCTTCAGCCGGACACTTGGTGGCTGGTACTCATAGATCTTCAAGGTGTGAATGTCCTGCTTTGCAGCTCCTAAGCCTGGCCTTTTTGATCTGCAACTTTTTGTATATGCAGACATGACCTTTCCAGTACCTACATGAGCTCTTCACTTTGGATCCATGGCTTCACTTTGGATCCATGGTTGGGCTTTTCCAGTCTAGGGCCATGGCAAGAGATCCACAAAGAGTTTTTTTATATATATTAAAACCATTATTGTACAAATGAGCACAGTTGATAAACTAATCTTTTCTTCCCTTCATTGTTTATCCTGGTCACAGCTAGAAGGGACATGAAGTAAATTATTTTGATTAATTTGCTAATGTCTAGAAATACTATGTGTGGGTTTTTGTATTTTTTTAAAAGTTTTTACAGTACAATGATTGGAATTAATGGAGCAGATAAAATAAAAGTCAAAATTCACAGTCACAACTAGTGTCTTTGAGAATACAATACAATACTGTGTTGTGTAATAATATTACAAGTTAATAATCAGATTCAAGAGGTAGGCAACCTTTGGGGTTTAAGGGACTGCAATGGGCCCAAGGAGTCCTCAGAAGGATGCACCTACCATTGCACCTCTAGAGGCCCCCAGATTCGCTCAAGAGGGCTAGAGCATTTTGTTCCATTTTTGATCCTCCCTGGGACTTGCTAAAGCCATGTGAGGCCTCCTCCCCTCCGTTAAAGCAGCTATTAGAGCAGATATAATGCATCAAAGCATTCAGAAAGCATAGTTTTTTCTCTCTAACTGAGGGCCTTTACAGACTTCCAGAAATAATGCAGCTTAAGTCCACTTTAACTGCCCTGGCTCAGTGCTAGGGGATCATGGGAACTGTAGTTTTTTTCTGAGACTTTGAACCTTCTATGTCAGAGAGTGCTGGTGCCATAATAAACTACAGTTTCCATGATTTCCTAGCGCTTAGCCAGGGCAGTTAAAGTGGATTCAAACTGCATTATTTCTGGCAGTCTGTAAAGGTCCTGACTGATTTTTGTCTTTTCCAAATCTAGATGTATTTAGATTTTCATAATTAAATTCTGATTTTTTTTTAAAAATGAAATAAAACACACCTATGATATTTATAAGGAAGTGTTTTGCTGTTGTTGTTTTTTAACAACCTCACTTGTGTCCAAGAGGGCAAAAATGGGAATGCCTAGAGAGTGTCTGGGGACATTTTTGAGCCATCAAAACCAGAAAAATGGTCCTGAGGACTGAACACAGCCCAGTGTCCATACTTTCCTCACCCATGGTCAAACTGAATTCTTAACATGGTTTCAAAATTACAGGAATTAGAAAATATAACTGTAATTAAGAGCACTAACTAATCCTTGTTTTTTCTGCTTTATTAATTGTTATCATATGACAAGAATGCTAGATGACTTAGGGCCTAAGCAGACTGCCAGAAATAGTGCACATTAAATTGAGGCACTGCCCTGGCTCAGTGCTAGGGAATCATGGGAACTGTAATTTATTGTGGCACCAGAGCTCTCTCACAGAGAAGGCTCAATGTCCCAGAAAAAAATACAATTCCCATGATTCCCTAGCACTGAGCCAGGGCAGTGCCTCAATTTAATGTGCACTATTTCTGGCAGTCTGCTTAGGCCTTGAGATTATTACCTGTGTTTTATTTTATTTATTTCATTTCTAAAAATTAGCATTTAATTCTGAAAATGTAAACAAATCAAGATTTGAAAAAGACAAAACATCCAGTTAAGGTGTGTGTGTGTGTGTTGGAATATGGATGGGTTATACAGTCAAAGGTGAAATGTAGAGATGTTTGTGTGGAATTTTCCTCATGAGAGCAACATCTAGAGCAGGGGTAGGCAACCTTTCCCCTTTAAGGGCCGAGGGACTTCAGCTCCCAGAAGCCTCAGCCATGTTGGCCAATAGTCCCATGTTGGCCAATAGCTCCTGGGATTCTGGGAGCTGAAGTCCCTTGGCCCTTAAAGGGGAAAGGTTGCCTACCCCTGATCTAGAGAAACAAAGAGAACTCAGCCCAGATGGCCAAGAAGTCATAACATGGACAGATTTAGCTGGGAAAGAGATAACAAATACAAAACAACTTTAGATCATGAGAAAAGCAGTCATATGGGGGATGATGGACAGCAGGGGGCTGGGTTAATACACATCATACAGACATTATCCAATCAGCATAAGGTTAACACCCAGAAGGTGGAATATGGGAAGGGCCTAGAGATTCCTTTGTCTAGTTTTGTTTATATTTGAAAGTACAGTGATTGTGTGTGTGTTCAGCAGTGGTTTTAACCATGGAGTTGGCTTTTAGGTTTTGAGATGTTTCTACTGCTTTTACAATGTAACTCCTGGATCTGGAAACATGGATCTGTAACTTCTACTTAACTTTCAACTACAACAAGTTGGGATCCTATGCTTTTGGATCTGTTAAAGATGTGATCTCTCATGGCTGAACTGGATCAGTTCATCACAATGGATTTTACTTAGTTATCTTATTTTTCTTTTATATGTATTAATAAAACTATACTTTTGGACTTTACAATGTGTCTTCTTGACTGAGGAAGACAGGATTGCCTGGAGAAGAGACGCTGAGCTAGTTGATGGTAAGAGATGGCTGTGGATCACAGCAGCCAGTTTGTCCTGCAGATTCTGCTGGGTGTCAAAGACATCACTGCAACACCCATCATCCACACACTGACAGAGGGAAACTTGCTTTATGGATGTTCTAATGCACTATTTCTTCTCTTCTACTCTAATAGCTGCTTTAACAAGGGGAAAAGGCTCTAAGGAGTCCACCTTGTTCATTTATCATATTAGCATCAGAACCTAATCTGGGTGTAAAATTAGAAGCATGATTCACTTATTGATCTTTGTGTGTGTGTAAAGCCATAGCCCCAAAAGGCATCTTTCTCAAACAGTTTCAAAATAGTTAACAAAGCCTAATCAAGAAGAAAAATCCCCAAGCTGTTTGCAAAGTTTAAAATGAACAATAAAGTAAAGGTAACGGTAAACAACATTAAAACCATTTAAAATATGAAATCAATCCATTCTCTAATTACAGAAAGATCATCAGAGTAGAGAGAGCAACATTAGCAGTCAGAAAATGTACTTCTGGAAGAAATTTTCTTGGGCAAATTTGAGAAATTTGTCAGAGGAATCAGCACTCCCCAATGCTTTCTGCTGCTATCAGCAGTTACCAGCAGGCTGGGATCCTGCTGGTAACTTATGCCAGCATAAGGATGCCAGCATAAGGATCTATTACATTGGTGTAAGTCACTTTGTAAAGCAAGGCATTATGCCAGCATAAGGATCTATTACAGCATTATGCCAGCATAAGGATCTATTACATTGGTGTAAGTCACTTTGTAAAGCAAGGCAGTGATGGGTGGAATAAAGTTGCTCCACCCTTTCCTGAGCAACTGGAAACATGGCAGGACAATTTTATTTTCTGACGGAGAGAGCTTTTACTCATGCACACACATCCCTAGCTATCACACCATCCAGAGTAATTTTCCCTGTGCTGCTACATGACTGCTCTCCCTTCCTATGTCAACATGGTCATACCAGAGAATAGGAGGCTGACCTTTATTTTCCCCAAATTTACTTAGGTATACAAGTGGAGCATCATAAGGGGAAAATATAATTTCTCCTTCCAAAATATAAGGGCTACCCAAGTCTCATGAGTCCAGTTCTAATTAATCTAAATAGCCAAGGGCCAGCTGAGGCTTCACTAGGCTAGCTCAAGCTGTGTTGAATCCAAAACACTCTTTCAGTTAGTATTTTTTTAAGACTGCCCTCATCCTAGTCTAACTTTGTGCTATTGTAATTACTCTGTCTTTGTGCTGGGGGAGATTGAATCTGGTGAAACTTGTGTCCACCGCTGTTGTAGTCCTTCTTCTCCTCTTATTTGGTTCTTCTATTTATGGCTCATCTCACCTGACAGAGCAGTAGTGTTAGTGTGTAATTCTGCTGGTTGATCTCTGAGATCCAAAGTTGGCTGTAAGGACATTTCACTACTGAAGCTGTCTGTGTCTTAGGGCCTTTGCAGACTGCCAGAAATAGTGCAAATTGAGTCCACTTTAAGGTTTAGGGTTAGTGCTAGGGAATCATGGGATTTTTTTTTTCTGAGACATTGAGCCTTCTCTATCAGAGAGCTCTGGTGCCACAATAAATTACAGTTCCCATGATTCCCTAACCCTAACCCTTAAAGTGGACTCAGTTTGCACTATTTCTGGCAGTCTGCAAAGGCTCTAAGGCAGGGGTAGGCAACCTTTCCCCTTTAAAGGCCGAGGGACTTCAGCTCCCAGAATCCCAGGAGCTATTGGCCAACATGGGACTATTGGCCAACATGGCTGAGGCTTCTGGGAGCTGAAGTCCCTCGGCCCTTAAAGGGGAAAGGTTGCCTACCCTTGCCCTAAGGTAACAAAGATGAATCTGACTCTAGAAGCACATCCAGGCTACATGCCTATTTCCCAGATTCCTCCTCCTGCCTCTCTGACATCTAGAACAGCTGAACCCTTCAATTCCTTGGCTTTTCCCCAATTCCAGGAACCATTAACTAGAGGAGTTGCAGACTGCCAGAAATAGTGCAAATTGAGTCCACTTTTAGGGTTAGGGTTAGTGCTAGGGAATCATGGGAATTGTTTTTTCTGAGACATTGAGCTTTCTCTGTCAGAGAGCTCTGGTGCCACAATAAAATACAGTCCCCATGATTCCCTAGCATTAACCCTAACCCTAAAAGTGGACTCAATTTGTACTATTTCTGGCAGTCTGCAACCCCCCTTACACTGCCTATTTGAATTCAGTTTCAATTTCTTGGGCCTGCCTTATGCAACATGCAGACATTCATTCAAATAATGCATAGCCTTTCCAAACACAGACACAGTGGAGAAGCAAAGCTGGATATATATATATTTGTACTAAACCTCTTATCAATCTACCACCAATTACCTCATATAGATATTAATTAGCATCTGGGATATAATTGTACCCAGTGGTACCCCAGAGAAAAGCCGCAAGGATGTAAACTATGTGAAACCCCCAAAATTTACCTTCTATAATTGTCAGCACAGTAGATGTGGGATCATTTTAACAGCTTGTTCACTTCTTAAGTCATCAAAATGTTCAAGATGGTACCTTGGTCAACAATATCAAAAGCAACTGAGAGATGGAGCCAGAGGAACAGTGTTGTATTCCTTTATTCCATTCCAGTAAGAGGTCATCAATAAGTGCAACCAAGGCAGATTGGGACACAAAAATGGTTCTGAATGCAAACTATAATGGCTGAAGATAATATGTCTGTATTTTGTGGGATAATGCCTGTTCTTCATTACTATAAAAATACATGAGACAATTTTTTAGAAAGTGACATCAATGTGTGTTTTATTTTGTTTTTAAATCACTGCTGAAATGTTGACCTATGTTACCTCAATCAGTAATGTCCTTCACAATTTGAAATCCAGAAGGTTGAATTTATTCCCTCAACCATCATGTCTAATTCTTGGTAAGATGGATGAAACTGTGACTCATATTGATTCATATTACAAGAACAAAGAATTGCCAAGCATTGGCAGACCATCATGCTGAGGTAGCAATGCCAATTACACCTTGTTCATTCTTGACCTGGTTACTAACAGTATCTATACTATGTAGTTATGTCAGTTTAGCTCCATCCTACAATATCCACAGATTTGTACTTTGAAGATGTGCTTAGAATCCTCTTCTAGCTTTTTGTTCTTGAGTCGATCTTCACCATGACGACCCTGTACATGATACATTTCCCAGACTCCCTATCCTCCACTGCTCTGCTCAGGTCCTGCAAATTCATACTTATGACTTCCTTAATAGAGTCCATCTAGTATGCAGACTTCCTCTCTTTCTGGTTCCATCCACTTTTCGTAGCATTATTGTTTTTTCCAGTGAGTCATGCCTTCTCGTGATGTAGCCAAAGTATGACAGCCTCAGTCTAGTCATCTTGGCTTCCAGAGAGATTTCTGGTTTGATCTGCTCTACAATGCATTTGTTTGACTTCTTGGCTGTCCATTCTAACCCACTGAACAAAAGGACATTGTAGCATAAGTTTTCATAGATTTAGAGCCGAACAGACCAGCTTGAAATGCCAGCTTCCCAGTGGCTTAGAGGCACAGCACTTAGATGCCGCATGCCTTGACGAAGCCACAAAGCCACACATGGCTTCATAGCACTATGGCAGCATGGCATTTACATGCTGCACACCACAGGAGCCATGGCAAGCCAGGAAAAGCTGGCTTTTTTACCAGCTCAAAAAGGAGTGGCAATTTGCCACTTCTTTTTGGGCTGGCAAAAAGCTGGGTTGTGTCCATGGCATGTGGTTGCTGTAGCCCCAACCTGTCTCTGTTGGGGCAGTTTGTTCTGCCAGGTAGTCTACTTCATCAGATGCATGGAATGAAATGCCTATGGGCAGACATTTATACCCATGAGTGAGCAGATGTTTGTGTGGCTAGCAACAGAAATGTAAAATTTGTAGGTTTGATGTTGAGGTGACAAGACAAGTTCAGTTTTAACATGGTCATTGAAGGACAAAGTTGGAAAAAAAATGCCTAAACACATGATGAGTAGATAAATATATGAATTATGGAAGGAGTTCTTAGAATGTAGTATCATGCTGTCTGGAAACCAGAAAGGAGTTGTGATAAAATGGGCAAGACAGCCCTTATGAGACTGAGGTGTTAACTAGTGTTATAATATGTGCTATAAAACATATTATAATATAATGTAGTGAATAATATATGAGAGCTGGCATGGCATAGTAGTTTGAGCATTGGCGTATGACTCTGGAAAACAGAGGTCAAATCTCTTCTCATCCATGAAAATTCACTGGGTGATCTTGGGCAAGCTCTCTCATATTTAGAAGAAAGCAATGTCAAATGCCCTTTGAATAAATCTTGCCCAGAAAAACCCATGATAGGTTTTTTAGGTTTGCCATAAGTAAAAAATGTCTTTAAAGCACACAACAACAAAGTGTATAATAATAGTATAGTGTACTGTTGTGTATATACTGTAGTGTAGTCACATCTAACTGTAACAGTGTAATGGGCTGAGAAATTTCTCTTAGGTGAAAGAGAATTTTTGCAGTATAACTGTTACATTATATCCACTATTAATCTTTCTTTCATTTTCTACACCCTATTTTAGCTGACACTATACTTTGTTTTTATATATCTCAAAGGACAACTATGAATTAAGGTCTGGGAAGCAGACCACTTTGTTCTATTTACACAATTAAGCTTAAGATAAGGAAAAAGTTTTACTGACTCAGGCCAATGTTCCATTCATTCCAGTGATCTGCCTCCAGTGGAAACCAGAACCAGTTCTACAGCTGGTGAATTAATACTTCAAGTTTACATCTTTTAAAGTACATTGCAAAATATAACTTTCAAAGACTTCCAAACTCAAATATTGTAGAATTTTTTTCAGACAGCATGATCTGAAAATTGTAGTAAATGGTTCAATTGTAGCAAATTGTAGCAAATTCCACTATGGAATTAATATTTTTTAATCTGTGCTATCAGCTCCCCAATGCCATTATGTCTGCCTTATTAACTAACAATTTGTGCATAGCCACAATTGAACTAATTATCACTGTCTGTACTTTCTTCCTCCAGTGCCTTCTAACCTTACAATTCATACCCACCATTTGTGCACACACACCTAAGTGTGTATGAAAAATTCCGTCATAATAAAATTGCTGTCATGATAGAAACAGCTTAGAGACTCCTCTAGAAAGTAATGAAATAATGAAATCAGCATATGGGAAAGAACAACCCAGAGAACAATGGTTTCTAAAATTTGATCTTCCAGATGTTTGGGGATTCCTGGCTCTTGGCCAAGCTGGCTGGGGGTTCTGGAAGTTGAAGTCCAAAATATCTAGATGGCCAAAGCTTGGGAATCAATGCCATAGAACAGGGGTCGGCAAGTTCCTCTTAACTGGGGCCAGTCTGGGGATCCCTGGGTCTTCCGCGGGCCGATGGTGTTTTGTTTTCCAAAATGGCAGCCATGATTCGTTTGCGCATGCACAGTAATCCTGCACATGCGCAAACGAGCTGTGGCCGCCATTTTGGAAAACAAAATGGTGGCTATGACTTGTTTGTGTATGCGCCGAGTAATGTGCATGCGCAAATGAGTCGCAGCCACCATTTTGGTGGCAGGGGGGCAGCAGGGGGTGGCGGGGGAGGTGGGCAGCGGGCGGCGGGTGCCGGTCCAAAGGCCTCGGGGGGCCGGACCCAGCGGGCAGGCCATAGGTTGCCGACCCCTGCCATAGAACAATAACAAAATGGAATATACAATCAATCTAATTACAATAGATAGGATCAAGGTCTCTTTATTTTTAGAATAGACTCAGTAAAGCCAATGAAGTCAATGCAGATGTAAGATATTGGTTAACTTGAGCCCAACTGACTTTAATTCATCTATTTAAATATGAATAGATCTGAGTCAACCCAATGTAAGGACTCTCCCCAATACTTTCAAAAGATAAGTACATGTAATTACACATGGAATATAAGCTGCATATATTGATATGAAGTGATAAAAAGCACACATTTTGAGTGAGAGCAATTTGTGTAAGGTTTAACTAGCAAGCCCATTTCAACCCACTCCCTTGAAACAAACATTGCATTATTGACAAGATTTTATCATCTTTTCCACCAAGGAATTAATGTCGTTTTATCAGAAATATAAGGGACTGTTTACTTCATCCAAAATTACAAGTTAATAAATATGTATAATGTCAAAGTTTAACTATGCAAACCAGTGTTAATTACCAATCCACAAGTGAATATTTGGAGGAAAAAAGAAGTTAAAAATATTTCATTTAATAAAGTACTTGTAGAATAAATTCCATCTAGCATAGGATAAGAGTGCCTCCAAGTGGCACAGAACTAAATTCCAGTTGGGAGAAAAAGATAAAATTCCATATAATGAAAGAAAAATGTAGGAGGCAAAACAGAAAAAAAGATGGGACTCTGTGTTCCATCCTTTTCATTCAATGCACACTTCTAAATATTCATGCATATAGCTTAATACATAGGCCTAAAAGCATTGTTCTCTATTAGACCTAAATCAGATTTTTTTTAGAGGGAAGGTGATTCATCTGTTTCAACTGATGGAAGTCCTTTTAGATTTCTTAACTAGTTTTAATTTAAACAAAAATATTTTACAGAATGTGTAGTTATACTTTAAATATTATGGGGGAAGGGTTTGTTCTGCAGTAAGTGAATAATCTGTACCCATTTACTGACACAGCACATCATTGTTATACAATAGCCAAGCAATGTTCATATTGCTTCAGAAAAAGAAAGAAGAAAATAAGAACAGATTGCTGGATCAGATTAGTCTCTATCTTCCCAGTATTATGCTTCACTGAGATGCTCCTGGGAAGCTTATCAGAAGAACACAAAGGCAACAGAACATTCCTTGAGAACTCTGAACTATTTCTTATATAGTATAGCAGTAGTGATATATTTGTATATGTAGCAGTAATATTATATTTCTGCTATAGCATAGCAGTAGCTAGCATGGTGTAGTGGTTTGAGCACTAGACTACAACTCTGGAGACCAGGGTTCAGTTCCCCACCTAAGGCAAGTCACACACTCTCAGCCTCAGAAAATCCTGTGATAGGTTTGCCTTAGGGTTATCATAAGTCAGAAGCAACTTGAAGGCACATGAGAACAACAACAACAATGTAGCACTAGTGCAAGTTTCTTATGTTAGTTGTTGCTGGCAATAATACCCCCCTCACTTGCTTTCCAACATTAATGTTTCCAGTATCTTCTTCTCTTCTACTTTATGTATTGTTGTAATAAGTAGTGGCTGTAATAAGTAATAATACTTTGGACTTGGATAGGATACTGTCAACAAATACCAAGTACTGTAAGCTATATTTCAGAGGAAGGAACTGGCAAAGCCACCTCTGAGTCAGTGGTGTTACTGACCAGGTTGTCACCTGGTGTGTGTGTGTGAGCTTCCAGAGGGAGATTTTGGTGCCCATGAGGGGTCCTGGAACAAAACCTCAGTGGTTTCCAAAAGCCCACTGTGGTAGAGACTTAAAGCTGCTGTTCCTGCTGCACATTTGCTAAACATTGTTAAGTTACTGTCATACAACACTGTAACCTTACTTCCCTGGGACTCAGTCCCAGTGTACTCAATGGATCTTCTAAATAGATATACATAGGATTGCAAGGCAGTTACTGCAACATATTCACCAAGCACCAGTAGTGAGCCCTAATCATTCAAAATTTCCACCATTCAGAATGAAATAATTATGCCTAGGGAGACATTTTCTAAAAACAAATGTATTAGAGTTAACTGAAAGGGAAGGGCTATCAAATTACAAGGTATACTAGTAATAGAGGGAAACTGACAGATTCCTAAAGTATCAAACAGACTGATCGAAAGAATACAGCACAGTCTGGCATACTCATACAGATCAGTTTGGAGAAATACATTTCCAAATTCCTTTGCAGCTAAAAACATAATAGGATGAAAAACATAATCAGTTAGAATATGACTGTTTCAGAATGTTTGGTTAGTGTTCTTCAGATATCCAAGATACTCAACAAGCATTACTGAACACATCTGCAATCAGAGTCACACACTTTTCACATGAGTGGCCACCTAATTTGACTGATAGAATTAGAATAATGCCAAAATATGGAGAGTTAAGAGAATTTATTTCCACTTTTTGTCATGATACTTAATAAGCAATGTGTGTTTATTGTAAGTAGGAATTATTTGTATTCTTATAAAGTTATGGTGCCTAATTTTTAATGTGAGGTGGAAATAAATTGATAGGCTTAATGTATTGCAAGAGAGGAAGGAGAAGAGGAAGAATAGCTAATGCTACTACTATTATTGAAATGTTTGATGTTATTGTCAGGATGACAGGACAACCTATATAGTGCAGCATCCATGGGATTGTCCACACAGCCAAATAAAACATCTTCCCCACTCATGGTGAGTAGTTCTGACAATGCAGGGCCCAATCTTCAGCTCTGGTGTGAACCCACCACATACCTCCTTAAAAATCATATTTTGCTCCTAATCTTCCCAGAAGATATGTAGCCCTCTGTTGCTGTGTGGAACAGCTCTTTACAATGCATCCCACAGTGCCACCTGGAAATGCCACAGTAAGTCATTCACTTTGAGGTGAGAACAAGACACCAAGCTATTTGATCGACACTTGCCTTGTTCTGACCTCAGAGTAAGCAACTCACCACAGCAGGTGGCAACGGGGGGGGGGGGGGGGGTATGTGTGTGAACAGCTGCCTGGTGTCACAATGGAGGGCCCCATATAATGGGGAGACATCAAGGAAACTCCAGGGCCAGAATACAGTCTACACAGAGACAAACATTTTGACACATACACACTCCATGGACCTTGTCAGAATGTATGAGTGGTGGACAGCTTTTGTCCTCACTATAGCATTAGTTTCAAATACAGGTCTAACATCTTCCTCGAATGTATAATATGAATGGATACAGCTTACTCCATTTTTCTTTTAACATGTGACTTATTGTATATGTGCCACTCTTTGTGTAGGTAAGCAATCTTTTATTTCATTGTTGCTGTGGATGTGAGATGTTTTTAATTCTTGCTTCTCTGAAGGTCCGCAAAGGAAATGAAAATAGTGGCAAGCCTTCACAAAAAAAGTAGCAAAAATATTTTTATATTAAAGACAAATGATACTAAGCACTATGAAAGTTCCATAGCTGATACTCTAAGTATATACCAAGCAAATTACAGTCAAGCATGCTAGCAATGGAGAGTTTGTGATAGTGGCAGATGAAGTTAGAGATGCTTGAGGAATGTCCTAATGGCACATTATGTGAGTGTATTCAGTAGTGGCTCCCTTTTGGCTATATATACTGCATCATATTTTTTTAAAAAATTAGAAAAATCTTGATAGGTGTAAGCTGTTATGTACTTTTAAATTATGTTGCTATAATTTAGAATTTAACTGGTTATCAGGATAGTTGGATCCTACACACCACACCATGTAGAACAAGTTGTACTCCAGCGTTGGATAGAGAAATACTTGTCATCCACTTTTTAGTAGCTGCAGGTCCTTACTACTTGATCTGTCTATGAAAATTTTGCTGATACCAGCTTAAGTTTGGGGGTGGTGGGGACAATATATTTTGGTCAGCTTACATTAATACACATAATGAGTCAGGAAATATATTCAATGCATTCTTTACTTTTCTTTTCCTCCTTCTTCCTCCTCTCTTTTCTCCATTCTTTCTTTTGAATTTGCAATTAAATATTTAATACATTTAAAAAAAACACATGAGGAATTTCATCTTTGTAAATGCATCCATCTGTCCATCCATCCATCACTTTATTTATTTCTCCAGGCTAGAATTCAAGACAGCTTACAAAAAAGGCAGAATAAAATACAAGAGAATTAAAAATAAATTAAAATCTTACTTTAAAGCAGATTAAAAACAATACAGCACAATAAAAGTAATTTTTGTTAAAAATTAGTTTCCAACAGCTTCCTGAAAAGACATGCTTTAACCTTTTATTGGAAAACAAAACAAAACACCCAAAGAAGGAGCCATATTAACTTTTATTGTGAGGGAGTTCCAAAGCCTGGAACTCTTTTGTGGATTGTGTATTTTGTTGTATTCTGCTTAATGGCCAAATATTTTGGAATGGTTCATATGTTCTGAGATACAAGTCACAATTATATATTGCTAAGATTTTTTTTAAAAATGTAGGTTAACACAGAAAAGAATTGCATATAAAAATATGAAAGTAACAATTTGGAAAGGGAGAACCTTAATTAGAGGCTGGGTTGGAGAAAACAAAATCACATATAAAAGGCAAATACTTTTCATTGATATTCCTTATACTTTTTGGTTTTCCTAAACCATGCATAGGATTAGGATTAGGATTAGGATGGTTCTATATATATATATATATATATATATATACACACACACACACACACACACACACACACACACACACACATATATATATAAAACAGGCCAAGAATACAAATTGCAATATGAATCCATTGAGATGTAAGTTTAAAAGTTAGTAATACAGTATATATTCTCTTTAGTACAGTAAAGCAGCTTATTTATATATACCGCTTCATATCACGCTATGGGATGTCTAAGCGGTTTACAACTGTGAGCTGATTGCCCCCCAACAATCTGGGTACTCATTTTAGCGACCTCGGAAGGATGCAGGCCTGAGTCGAGCCTCAGCCCTGGCTGGTATTGAACTCGCAACCTTGTGGTCTATGAGTGAGTGGCTGCAGTACAGGCATTTAACCACTGCACCACCAGGGCTGAAAACAACCTGTTGGGCCAGGCGCGCCCAACAGGTTGCTTTCAGCCCTGGTGGCGCAGTGCCAGTATCAATAAAGCAAAATGTAGCTGACACTGAAGCTAACTGCTATTTGTTTTAGTGACAGCCATGAGAAAGCATATTAGTTTGTCTGTTTACACAAAAAATTAATAGAAAGACACCCCCCCGAGTCATCGGGAGGGGTTTCTTGTTGTGCTGGACAAATAAGGACAAAGACTCCTGGCTGGTGAAGGTGCACAGGAAACATCACACCAGCGCGCCTGGCCCAACAGGTTGCTTTACCAATTCTTGCAAGGTTATGGTTATGCGAGAATTGGATGAAAGTTTGTTGTTTATAACTCGGTGCAGCCACGTGGAGGCAGCCATTTTTATAGTCGACACGGTGAGAGTAACATCGATCCATTCTCTGTTTTTGGCCTTGCATTTTTGGGCTTGTGCTATTGTAGCTCTTGCCTACTTATTCTATGTTCCTTATCATTTACTCCGTGGGCTCAGGTGTTCTCCTAAAGCAACCCGCGGGGGGGGGGGGGGGAGGGGAGTGAGTGGCCTTCGGGCCGGCCTTCAGGGCCTCCTGAATCTTCACATCCCCAATTCTCGGGGACTATACTTGAGGAGGGTCCTCCGGGTTCTTTCTCACCAGGTGCAAACGTGATCTGGTAAGGTTGGGACCCACTGCTGGTCTGGGGGGAAGTCGTCAGCACTTTCTCCCTGCGGTGAGAGTGTGAAGACATTAGTCTTTGGGTGGTTCTGCATCGGCCTTTAGTGAACACCTCTCCAGTGGTGGTTGCCAGTGACGCTTCCTGGCTGTGGTGTCTCTTGAATGACTTGGGAGAGGACGGCCTACTAAGGCCAGGTGGTAATCATCCATGGGGGTGATTTTGTTTAGGGCCCACGTTCCTTGTCACTGACCTCAGGATGCCACGTAGTAAGGCCCAATCCAAATGGCGCACAGCTTCTGCCGCATCTTCTGCAGATCACTTGGCTTCTAAAAGACCTTCTAAGCCTAGCAGCAGGGAGGAGGATTTAGTTGCCCAAGTTACTCAACTAGGCAAAACTGTACAGGCTTGTGTGGCACTGTGCAATCAACTTGCACAAAAGGAACTCCAGGCTACTGCCTCTTCCTCAAGCATCAACCCTTCAGGTCTTGACAACACTGAAGCGTTTTCTTCCATGGCACCACCTGAGTCTCAGATGGCCACTGCTACACCGGACTCGCCGGTGGCTTCGGCAGTGGAGCTCGGGCACCCTACTATTGCCGATGTGTGGGATCTTATGCAAACAGTCCCGGGTTTGGGGACTCAGGGTGTGGTTCCCCCTGTGTCCGGGTGGCCTACTATGGCTGATTTGTATAACCTCTTACAGAGGGTGGTTCCAAGTGGTGCAATGGAGCAGGCTAGTGGCGAGCAAGGAGGCGATAAAGCAGCTGCTGCCTCTGCTACCTTGGACACCTGAGCTGTTGCGGGGCCACATTTCGGGGGACCTTCATGGTCAAGTGGTGAAATGGCTCAAGCTTCAAGTTCAGGTGTGTCTCCTAGCATTACGCAGTCTAATTAGCTTACCTCGGTATGTGCTCCAGGTAGCCAGGTTGGGCAGGGGGCGGCTTTGGAGTGGCCTAACCCTGGGGCTTTGAATGCGTCCATCCAGGCACCTGCTGTTTCACAGGTGCCTGACATGCGGGCACAGGGTGGTCAGCCCTCTGCTGTTGCTAGCACCACACCTGTTGTGCAAATTGCTGGTGCACAATTGTTACCTGGAGTGGTTAGCAGCGTGGAGCCTTCTCCTTATGCTGGTATGTCTACACCCCTTGGTTCTTACCTTCCTCTTGCCACTAAAGAAAGGATTTGGAAGGGTGAATACAATGATTTGTTTACTTTAACCTTTAGGGATCCTGAACCAAGTATCATGGTTAAGGATGGCATTGTTTTTAGTTTGCCAAAGGAGTTTCAGGCACTCAAACGCCCTAAGCTTGAGCGCAACTTTGTGAATTGGATCATGGGATTCACTATTTATAGAGGTGTTATTGAAGAAAAAGAGCCCCTTAGATCTCCAGATTTTTCTAAATATCAGGAGATCATGATAAAAGCATATACTAATTGCTTATATAATTCCAGGGGTGCTGCTTGGCTCCAATATGATGAGCAGTTTAGGATGTGAGCAGCACAGGATCCCTCTTTATCTTGGAGGCATGTGCAGTCTGAGTTATGGGCTGATGTCATGGTGGGGGCCTCCCCTTCGAGCAGGTGTGACAACGGCTTTGTCCCAATGGTCACCTTGCCGAGAGGGCCGAATGTGAGGCCTACCATGGGTGATAAAAGACAATTCGGCTTGTGTTGGGACTTTAACGCTGGCAAATGTAAAAGACAACCCTGCAGGTTTGATCACAAGTGTAACACCTTTGGGGGCGGCCACCCTGGGAATTCTTGTATGAAAGGAAAAAGAACAGGGGGGAGTGCTGTCTCTCAGCCGGTGTCCCCTGGAGGAAAAGGCCCCATCGCCAATTAATCTGGCTACCATGGAGTCATGGTTAAAAAATTATCCTAATAAGGAGGCTGCTTTGTATCTATTTCAAGGTTTTTCTTTAGGTTTTCATATTCCCTATACAGGTCCTAGGGCTTATCGCTTTGCACCTAATGCTCGTTCTGCGAGGGACTTACCAAATGTAGTCAGGGGAAAATTAGCTAAAGAAATTGCAGCAGGGAGAATCTCTGGACCCCATGTTCAGTTACCTATTCCTACTCTTCATTTATCCCCACTAGGCGTGGTGCCTAAAAAAGCTCCCAGGGAATTTAAGATAATTCATAATTTATCATACCCCAAAGGGGAATCAGTGAATGATGCTATTGACCCAGGGCTTATCTCAGTTAAGTATACATTGTTTGATGCAGCAGTCACGATGATTAGGAATTTGGGTTCAGGTGTCCTACTGGCTAAATGTGATATTAAGTCTGCCTTCAGACTTCTCCCTGTACACCCAGATGATTTCGACCTGTTGGGTTTTCAGTTTGATGGAAATTTTCATTTTGACAAAGCAATGCCAATGGGGTGTTCAATTTCTTGTGCTGCGTTCGAGACATTCAGCACTTTTCTCCATTGGTGTGCTGTTAAGAGAACTGGCAATAAAGCTATTGCTCATTACTTGGACAATTTTTTACTAGCAGGTACCCCTGGTTCCTCGCAATGCCTTAATACTTTAGTACAATTTCAAGAACTGATGCAGGAACTTGGAGTGCCTTTGGCAGAGGCGAAAACAGAGGGCCCACATACTCAGTTAACCTTTTTGGGCATAGAGATAGACACTATTGCTGGAATTTCTCGTTTGCCCAATGAGAAATTGGTGGCTATGAAGCATCAGGTTCAGATTATGTTGAAAAAACAAAAGGCTACCCTGCTTGAGTTCCAATCACTTACAGACCTGTTAAACTTTGCCTGTAGGGTGGTAGTCCCAGGATGAGCATTTTGTGCTAGGCTTTACAAGGCTACTGCAGGAATAGTGGCTCAGCATCACCACATTAGAATCACAAGGGGCATTCGTGAGAATCTTAAGGTTTGGCACTCCTTTCTGGAACATTATAATGGTGTATCATTCTGGAGAACTGAAATGCTGCTTCGTGCAGATGCTGCTGGTGCCCATGGCTTTGGAATTTTTTGCAATGGCCAGTGGGCTGCTGAGGCATGGCCTCCTGCATGGGTTGAATCTGATCTTACTAGGGACCTTACTTTCCTAGAATTGTTTCCAATCGTGGCTGTGCACTTGTGGGCAAGACACTTTGCTAACAAGACTTTTTGGTTTTGGTGTGACAACCAGGCAGTAGGGCATGTAGTGAATTCACAGTCCTCCAAATCTCCTAAAGTTATGAGTTTGGTAAGGGCAATGGTGTTCCAATGTTCAAAGCACAATGTATTGTTTAGAGCTCAACATGTACTTGGTTTGCTTAACTCTTTGGCGGACGTACTTTCTCATTTTCAGCTTACCAGGTTCAGGCAGTTGGCTCCCGAGGCTACTTCACACCTGTTGGAGGTACCGGCGTTTCTCTGGAACCTTGGAGATTAGAAGTTCACAGGGCAATGTTAAACTCCATTGCCCCGTCAACACGCAGGTCATATCAAACAGCTCTAAATTCTTTTAGCCAATTGATGTTTGAGATTGGGGAGGAACTAAAATGGCCTATTAATGTGGACCTGGTACTTTGTTTTATAGTAGCTCTCAAACAATCAGGACTTTCACCTGTCACTATTAGAGGCAGGTTGGCCGCCCTGGCCTTTTTCTCTAAGGCAAACGGCTGTTTTGACCCAACTGTTGATTTTAGGGTCAAAAGGGTTGTGGAGGGATGGTCCAGAGAGTCTACTATGTCAAAGGACTTTAGAGGGCCAATAACTGGCCCTGTCCTTTTCAAGTTATGGGAGCAATTGATCCTAATATGTCACTCACCTGAGGAATTGGCCTTATTCAGGGCGGTATTCGCTACTGCATTTTTTGCTGCCCTGAGGATTAGTGAAATTGTCCCAGGTTCCAAGAATGATAAATTGGGCAGGGCATTATTGATTTCTGACATCAGTTTAGATGAGCACGGGATCCTGATTCACATTAGGCGGTCTAAGATCAAACAGTTTGCCAAAGGTCAGTCTTTATTCTTGGCCAAGGCCCATCAGGGTCAAATCTGTCCAGTGGCAGCGATGGGAAATTATTTAAGAATCAGGCCTAATGTGCCTGGATATTTGTTTCTTCATTTGTCCGGCCTGCCCCTAACACAATTCCAATTCAGGGCAGTGTTAAAAGAAGTGGTAAGGAAGGCTGGGTTGCCTAAGGATTCTTTTTCCTCACACTCCTTTCGTATCGGAGCTGTGACAGTTGCTGCCACTTATGGCTTGAGTGAAACTGATATTTGCAGGATTGGCAGGTGGCGTTCAATGCTTTTAAATCTTATGTTAGGCAATTGGGCAGTGGGACTCCCGATTAGTTGTGCTGACTCTTTTGCTTTGTTTCAGCTGGCTTCAGTCCTGGAGATATTTGGATAGTCGGACATAGCCTAGTGGCTTGGGTGGAGCGCTTCCTGTTGGAGACCGTTATGACAATTCCCTGGGCCTGGCCAACATCGGTCGCATGGTCTGGTTTGGGCAAAGGGGCATGATGTGGCCGTCTCTCCTGCCTTATATCAAGGAACTGGCACAGTCGCGTCCTCAACCCCGGGCAGTGGTTGTTCACCTGGGGGAGAATGACCTGGTGCATGTACCCCATTGTTTACAGCCAAATTTTAATTCCCAATTTAACTAGCCGAATTAAGTTTATCTGTGGGATGGGGGTGACATCTCATTCAGTTCAGTTCGCTTTGCTCTAAGTAATTATACAGAGAACTGCAGCCTAACACTGAAATTTTAATAATTCAGTGAAGAAAGAAATGAAAAGCAAAATTACTATGGAGAACAAAGTTTCTTTTTCACTTATCATCAACACATACCTTGGAAATCATCACTCACTAAATTATGCATCAATAATATTATTAAAAAGGAGGAAGTAGCAACAGCAAATATATCTTTGATGCTTTTTTTAAAAAAAAACATATAAAGTGATGAGATTTAAAAAAAAGAAAGAAATGGGAAGAATAGCTTCCTAGATTGCAAAAATAGCTATCTAAAAAAAAAGTATTAGATTTCTGAGGTGTTCTTGCACAAGTATATAATTGCACAATGATTTTTTTTACATTCCCCTGTGATGAAAAGTTATAGTGTGGATTTTTTTTTTTTTACCCTTAGAAAAGAGGAGTAGGAGGAACATAATGGATGTGGATAAAATTATGCTTGATATGAAGAAAGTAATAGGGTGAAATTTCTCTCTCTCTCTCATAATACTAGAAGCCAGGCTTGTTCAATTAGACTGAATAGTAGAAGCTTCAGGAAAGGAAAACGGGAAATATTTCTTCACACAATGCCTAGTTAAACTAAGAAATTTGCTCCAATTAGCTCCAACCATTGAGCACATTCATTGAGGTTAAGACTAAATGTGTCATTTAAAAGAATGCTACTTTAAATATATTAACATTTTAGTGGATTTTCGTGCAACCTTTCTTTTTCTGCCTGATCTCCCAAAGTTTTAAATAAACTGGAACTATCTATGAATAAGTATTATTTAGCAATTTGTCAAGACAGATTAATAAGTTTTTTTAAGGATTTCTGTAAGTCACTTTATGAACTTGAACTGTTTCCTGTGTATAGAAAACACTCCAACACAGTTAGACATACTTAATCACAGTGAAGTTGCAATGCTATGTATACATGATTACCTGGGAGTAAGTCCCTCTGAATTCAGTGGGACTGTACAATAGTAGTAGTAGTAGCAGTAGTAATAGGTAGTATCAGAGTAGTAATAAAATTGCACTATTACATGCACTTCACTCTATGACCAAAATATTTCTTGTTTTTCAGTTATGGTGATCTAGAACCAAGAGGCCATTACAGAATTACAGTGAAGAATGCCTGGTTCTTTTCCAGAGCGTCTGTTTTGCTCTTCACACTTTCATATATATTTTTAAAAAAGAAATACATGCATTTTTAGTTGCTAAGATGACTGTCATGATATAAGACCTAGTTTATGAGAGATCTTTAGTGGATTTTCTTGCAACCTTTCTGAAGTATGAAGTCCTTTAAATTTCTCTCAGTGAGATCATCAATCAATGACAACACATCTATGACAAGTTCCCATCTGTTTCTCTGAACATTTGAGGGCAGAAATTTGAGAAGGGTTGACAGAAGTAGAATAAATGTTAAGTCAGATTATTATTATTATTATTATTATTATTATTATTAAAAGCAGACCTTCTGTGGAAGATTTCATGCTAATTCTGGAAGGCTGCAACCCCAATAAGTAAGCTACTTGGACATCCTAGAGATGTAGTGTATGCAAAAAGCTTCCAAAAACACTCCCTTATCCAGTTCAATGGAAGGGAAGTTTCCATTACATTGAACAGGGAACCTGCAGTGGTGAGTTTTGTTTTTGTTTTATTTTTGTTTGTTTTTTTTGCTTTTTTTTTTGAAGTTTTATTTTTCTTTTTATTATTAAGTATTTCATATTTTACATATTATTACAATTCAGTGCTTTATACATTTTAACTTATTACATTCATATTTAATATAATAATATCTTTTCCCTGCTAATTAACCACTTGGCTAAACATGTAACTCATTAAAACATACAGCATTAAATAAACATGCATATCTTTTCGCAAATTCGCTTATTACTTTTCTCCTTCATCTTTCTTATTTCTCAAGTTCCAGTTCTCTTCATTCTAAAACTTCTTAACTACAGTCATATTAAGTGGATATATTGGCTTGTTTCATTATATGTCTTGCTTTCTTACATAAAATTGTAGTTCAATTGTTATGTTTTTTTTCTTTCTTTCTTCTGCACTTGCTTTTATTTTGGCAAATAAAGATCCTTCTGAAACTTTTTGTTAGTCTATTTGTCTTTTTTATTGTTTAGAAAAGATTCAATTTCAGTAATCTGATAGAGTTTATATTCAATTAATTTTGTTGTTTAACAGTTTAGTAGCAAGGAGCCTCCCTGGAGCCTTGAAACAGCAGAGTTTCAGGAGTGGGCTCTGCCCCTTCAACCCCCTCAGCTTTGCTTCTGGGTTTTCTAGGTTTTCTTTTCTTTTCATTTTCCGTTAAAGCTGGATTCAGGTTTAGATGGGGTCCTCTGTCTTTCCCATTCCAGGGAAAAACACTCCCACTCTGTTTTCATTGTGGGAATCTCTCGAAAATCTTCGTCGCTACTGCGGAGTTCAGCAAAGCTCAGCAGAGCGCATTTTTTGGGCTTCAAGACTAGGGAAGGTGGCTTGTTAATGGTGCCACTGTTCTACTGTTTCCTGACCCTATAGATCCCCAGTTACTCTCCAAGCTTTCACTTTTCAAGCCCCTCTCCCTATCCTCTAAGGTGCCTGCTTTAGGGGATCCATGCCAGACTTCATCTCCATCCAGCAACCAAAGCTGCCTTGGAAACATGCCTATTCATTCAGGTAATTTGATTTTCAATCTCTTCCTCTAGATCACTGTTCCATGTGACGACACTACCAGGGTGAAACTCCTGATTCCAGAAAATGACAGATATATTTTACAAAGTGAAATGGGTTTTCCTGTTCTTTTTGGATACTAGTTGTGGCTTGAATAATATAGGTCTTCTTATTTTTCAGATTATCAATCTCATTTCTACTCCAGCTAATTGCTATTCTATATATTCTTCACAAGTGTGCCTTGGCTTCCTTGGACTGATACCTTAACCTCCTAAAAATTATTCTTGAACTAATGTTCAAGTCTCATTCTGTTAGGGGTGGTGGGACATGACTTTATAACCTCTGAATTGCAATCAAATCACTCGAGTAAAGCTTACTGGCATTCTCTACTGAAAATGTGTGTTCAGATTTTCAAGGCTGTTACTTTTTCAATTTTAAAAAGCATCAAATAATTAAACTAATTAAAATGCAGCCTTTGTTTCATTTAACAGTCCAGTTGTGCCTGTTTAAAGCTCAGGGCAAATACTCATTAAATTACAAGTGATACAAGATTTCTTTAAACAACAACAATAATTGGTTTTATTGGCCTTGATAGCTTGCCATTATTTGTGGCCACCTTCTCACATCCCCCATCCTTTTCCCAGGTTCTCTAGCACAAGAGGAAATTTCAAAGGACTGAAGGGAACAGATTTTCACTTCACTCTTTACAGGCTCAAAGGCTCTGAGCACGGGCCTGCAAGTCATTTCTGACTTATGGCAACCCTAAGGCAACTCTCTCATAAGGTTCTCTTGGCAAGATTTATTCAGAGAAGGTTAGTCAATGCCTTCCTCTTAGGCTGACAAAGTGTGACGTGTTCACAGTCATCCAGTAAGTTTTCATAAGCTGTATCCACACTACAGAATTAAAGCAGTTTGACACAAATTTAACTGCCATAATATTCTCCCGGGAGAGCTCCCTGACACACCAGGATGGATACCTTTCCAAACTTCAAATCCCAAGATTCCATAGGATGGAGCCATGCCAGTTAATAGTCTTTATTTCTGTTATGTGGAAGAGCTGCAAGCAAGGATTCAAACCCTGGCCTCCCAGAGTCCCAGTCCAGCACTCAATCCAGTACACCAAGCTGGCTTTCACACAGTGACTCTCATCTATTTCCAGTTCTTTTTTTTAATATTTTATTAAATAAAGCTATCAAATACGACATATAAAACAAACAAACAATATCCTACTATAATACATATAACATCTCCCTACATTCATCCAACTATAACTCAAACAACACAAAACAACACAAAAACAATACAAAATATCACCAAACTTACAGAACACTATGACGATAACATAATATACATATCATACACATTACACATACATATATAACAATACAAACAATAGCTAAACTTCCTGAGGTAAAACAGGCAAAGCAAAAGTTTACTTAAATTGAAGACTTGTTGATAGCATTCCCATATTTTTTCTGCGATTTACTTTTTACTATTATTTCCATAGCTATATTCTAGAACTTAACATAGATTGTACCTATAAATACCTTTAATCGAATTGTTTAATTTAAAGACATATCTGTGTCCATATGTTGTTTTCTATTATAAAGATGCTTATCCACTTCTTAAGTGTTCTATTACTCCTTATAACCCATTCTAATAAATCTTTTCAAAACTTTTCCTTGTGTATTAATATCTCTGTTACCAGACATATTTTAATTTAGAAGATTGAAACATTCCATTTTTTTCCACAATAATTATACAATGGTTTCCATTTAGTGTTTATCTCATTTTATCTTTACCTTCTAACATTCCATCTTTTTTGTCAAATTCCGTGATTTCCAGCAATTTGTATAACCAGTTATCTATGGTAGGTACTTCTTCTAGTTTCTATTTCCAGTTCTAAAGGGCTTGGTTGTGGTTAGGGGACCTTTCACACTACACAATTATAGCACTATGATTTCCCTTTACCGCCTATGGTGCCATCTTATGGAATCCTGGAATTGGAAGTTTAGCCAGAGAATTTTTCTCTGGTGCTTTTGACCAACTACAAAACCCAGGATCCCATAAGATGCAACCATGGAAGTTAGAGCAGAATCATAGTGTGATAACTATGGTATGTAAGAGCCTCCAAGGAATGAGCAGGGCATTCTGTCACTATGCAATAGTTGCTTTAGAGATGTCTGGCCATAATACGATTCACACTTTTTTTTACTGAAAATATCTGGAAAGCCTAACATAAAACTAGACTCTGATAAAAGGTCCTGTTTTAGTTCTATCATGTTAGGTCCAAGGAACTAGTGGTGGGAAGAGACCAGAAAGATTTCTTGCCATGTTCCCAATGCTAATGCTACTAAAAAAACCCCATACAACTAGACAGAGGATGAGGAGGAAATTTGGTGGCTGATAAAGCATAAAAAGACTTTGCAAAAAACAGCTTCTTTGTCAGAGGCTTTGTTAACTGAAGTATGCCTGTATATATGGAAAAGTACATGAGCTACATAAAATGATTGACTGGGGGGAAATGTGAAATAAACTGTAAAGAGACAGTGAATAGAGAATTACCCAATGACAGGAAAGTCATGCCCTCCAAACCTACTGGATGACTGTGAGCAATTGAATCCCATTGTGAGAGAAAAATGGAATATAAATCCTTCAAATAAATAAATGAAATAAAATAAATTGTCCCAATATACCAGGAACAGTCCTGATTAATCCTCTGCTGCCCTGCTTTTTAAGCTGCTTTTAGAGTTCAGTGTCTCTGTCCCTCTACCATTTTCCCCATAAGTCTTCAGCTTACTTCAATAGATGCAAAGTGAGTTCAAAGTGCAAAAGTCATCTTCTGACCTATTTATAAATAATGAGACCAGACATGTAAATAGGTTGAAAGAAATTGGCCACTTTATTTAACTTTATCTATTTATGTAATTTCTAAGAGACCAGCAAAACTGGGGGAGCAACCTAGTGTGGGAGCAGCTGTGGCAGGTGGTCTATTCCCAAGACCACCTCCTCACCTTTCCCTGGGCAAAACACTTGAACTCCATGGATACTCCATAATTGGGTTGCTCCCTGGCCAGCTTGCATCAGAAACACCAACCTGAGGTTTCCTCATTCAACTCACAGAACTTGAGTGAGGGCATGTATCTCAGGTCAGCACCAAGGAAGGTCTTTTTCCTTATCTCTTTAGCCATACAACCTAAATGGATAGTTTCAGAGGCCTAGCCTTTACCACAAAGGTGTGCCATAGGTGTTCACCTAAAATCTATATATATATCCCTCTGAAACTGAAAGTGACCACCTATCTAAGCTTCCACCTAGGCCAATTTTCAAAGTCCCCTAAAACAGTGAAGAGTAGGCAAAAAAACCCTTGGAAAGGGGAGAAAATTCCTACCTGGCCCAGAAGTGACCAGATGTACTCTCACTGTTGTAGAGGCAGGAAGGTGGGGCAACAAAACTCCAACGAGGGAGAACAGGAGTGCCAGCTATGTAAAGGCTTGACAGCATCCCAACCCCAAACATGGCATGAATGCATCTCCCCGCATCTTTTAAACTGGCCTCTTACAAGTGACCAGCAAATGCACATCCCAGGCTAGCCAGCCTATGTGGAACATGAATTGTACTCAGTTAATTCAGCAGGGGGCAAAGGAGAGGAGGGTACAGAATCTGGCCTTTCCCAGTAGGCTCAGGCAAAAGAAAATTGTTGCAGCCTATTCTAGCTTGAGTCTTTTTCCTCATTTTGCCATCTTAACCACATCTGTTGTTCCTTTGCCACATGTGTCTCAATTTTCATTTATGAAATTTTGGGACTATGGAAAATACAATATAAATATAGCAGCAATTGATGTGAGTATAGGTAATGAAATATATGTATAACCCAACAGGTATCAATAAAGCATATATATTATTAAGCTTTCCAAACAATGCATACCCCAACAATGTCCCTCAGCCCATACTTATTCAGTTCTTACCTATACAGCAGATTTGTCTAATAATTAAGAAGAGCAAAGGAAAATTACAGATGTCTATAATCCAAGCAGAGGTCCCTAAAGACATGCTCCTTCAGACAGAGGTGAAAAAATAATAATCCAAGATCTGGTATATAAATTCCAGAAGGTTCTTGACTTAAAACTAGTTCAGAGAAAAATGAGAAGGGAATTGGTTGAAAATGAAATAAAGACATTTGAGCCTTACAATAGAAGAAACAAAAATGAAGTCAAACATAGAATATAATGGCCTAAATCAGAGGCAGAAATCACGTAGCTCTCCAGATGTTGTTGGAATGCAACTCCCAGCATCTCATTCCCCCCCCCCCCCCTTGATATGCTGCGGTATCTAGGACAGTGTCTGCACAGGCCAAATAAACCGACCTCCTCCTGTGCTCTTGACAGGGAGACCAGAAATCGCATATCTAAATCCCTCTCCTTGGAGCTTATCACTCACCAAATAAGTTGGCTTACCTCTTCCAACTTCAATCCTGGATCCAGGATACCCCTGGATGTTATCAGACATAAGTCACCACCAATTTAGCCATGATGCCGCTGCCTGAATCCATCTAGGTTGAAGTCTCACTCAGCTGGCCAATTTTTGAAGTTGGAAGCTCCCCAACTTCCAAAAAGTGTTGGCTGAGCAAGGCTTCAACCTGGGATGGATTCAACCAGTGGCACCACGGCTAAGATGGCAGTGACTTATGTCTGATAACTTCCAGGGATATCCTGGATACAGGATTGAAGCTGAAAGAGGTAAGCTGACTTATTTGGTGAGTGACAAGTTCACTGGTGCGAACAGAGTGGATGATGCCCCTCTCAATATGCATTGAAAAAAGGTCCCTGTTTGCTTTGGATTTTCCAGAAGGGAATCCAATTGCTAGTCCCCATCTGAGTAGACTATGGAATCAACAACAGAATGATAAATCTTCCAGAAGATCCAGAGCCTCCATTCCAATGCTTGGTGACTATTTGAAACACCTCCTGCTGTGCCACCTGGTGAAAGCACTGCAAATCACTGGATGCCTTGTTCTGACCTCAGAAGCAAGTGACGTGTGGTGATGATGGGCATGCTGGGTGACACATCAGGACACATGTGCAAATAGATGCCTAGCATTGGAACATAGGGCCTGCAGTATCCTGCCCAGTGCAGACAGGTCCCAAGGATCCTAAACATTGTATGTCAACAACATCTGGATGGCTGCATACTTGGATGAAATCCAATTTCTAGTCACAAGATCAAATAGGCAAACTAATTCAGTAGTCTACTCAGATGGAGACTAGCATTTGGATTTAGGCTAAAACAATTTTTACAAGTTTCTATTAAATTCAGACTATTCAAAAACTTTAGTTAAGATCCAAAGTGTTCTAGAAAAAAATCTCTATCTCAATTTTAAGATATAAGTACAAAAAGGAGGAAGGGACAAGAAAGAAAAGAAGATGAAAAGGGGGGTAGACAATATGACAATGAACTTGGTGTCTAACATAAAGAGTGAAATAAAGCATACCCCAGTACTGTCATACAGACATACTGACAATCTGATGCCTTAGTAGTCCCAAATTTCTATCTACTTTCTGATTACATTCTGTCTCCTCACTTTTTGTATTAAAAATTCAGACCTAGATAGGAAAATAAAAAGTTAAAGTATGGCAGCAATATCTTGAATGACCAGTGGTGAAACACCTTGTGAGACTAGTTTGCACAATCACTTGAACAAAGGTATAATCCAGTGCAACTGTGCTTGCTTGTTTCTTCACTTTTTTAACATTTTGTTGGATTTATGTAAAGAAATAGTGTATTTTATATTTATTTATATTGATGTTAGCCCAACTACAAGATTGACAAGAGCATCCAAAATCCACAAATAGTGATAATTTTAGTGGGCCAACCAAAATGTACAAAACACATATGGCTGACTTTCAAAGCTCCACTGGCATCTTCATCAGGCAAAAGTGTTAAGAATCATACAAAGCGGGGAGGGGAATCCCCTATGACAATGTTAGTCACAGGCCTGCATTTTGTCATGATGTTGTTGCTCTCAGTTAAGATGATATAGAGTGATATCCATGCAGGCAGGCCACTCCTCCTTCTGGACATGCAGGTACTGGGAGACAAAGCATCTTAAAGTCCAGGAAATAAAATTTAAATTTCACTATCAACATAAAAAGTTACTTCATTTGAGATCTAGGTTTTCTCTGTCCTTTCTGAGGCTACAAACCCCTTTGCTAGGCTGAACCTCTCAAGATTCCTCCATGCTTTTGGATTAGGAAAATGTTCAGGTGCTATTTAGGTAAAACATGACAAATGCAATCTATTATTATTATTATTATTATTATTATTATTAATTAAATAATCTATTTCCTAGCTCCTACTTTCCAGCATTGATGTACAGAGTCCATACCCTTGAGAAGGGCTGTCAAATGTGATTTGTAAATCAGTCCATGGTTATTATCTCTTGATCAGAGTTTTCTCCCAATCCATACCAGATCCTATAGGCCCCAATACCAAGATCCAATCTTGAAAACATTATTCTTTTACTTCACCTTCCACAATCTCTTTCTCTTCCCATTCTTCCACTGTCTGTCTCAAGTACCTCTGAATCCTGAAGTAAGAGCAGAACTACAGACTATAACATACTGTAAATCTCCCCTAATTTCTCATTCTTCTGCTCTCTTTTTCAGGTACCTCTGAATCCCCAAGTAATAGCAGAGCTACAGATGCTAACATATTGTAAACCTCCCCTGGTTTCTTAGTCATAACCATGAATAAAACAGGGAGTCCTTTCCTTCTCCAAATTCTCTGTGATCTAGACAAAGGTGGACTGTCACATGCTGTTATGTGACTAGCCTGGTGGTCATCAGGATGAAATTTCCAATTGCCAGCTATGACATGGCTGTTATATTTATGACTTGTCATTCTGTCTTTTTTAGTTTTCCTAGTGCAGTATTATTTTGTCACAATTATGCAGTGGGTCACATTTAGATTTCTGTGTGGTGCCCAGTCCAGAGACTAGGATATAATAATCACCTCATCATTAATCCTGAGTAAAGTTTCATCAATTAGAATAATTGCTGGTTCTATTCTCATATTCTCTTATGTAGATTTGGGGGGGGGGGATCTTTTTCCTATTAAGCCATAATGAACAAGTGTGTGGGCAGGAGATTAGCCTTTCCCCCCTCTCCCTTGAGTATACATTTAAATGTGTGAAATGTTAGTTAATCTGCCCATCTCACTGAAGAAAGGAGATACGCAGTTGAGTTGTCAGCACCAAAGATGTAGCTGTCACTTTTAATAATGAAACTGAATGTCATTTGTTGTCTCATGCTATTCTGCTATTCCATTTTTTTAATATTTATCTTCAACTTTCCATACACCGACAAAGTAAAATGCCCTGGGGCCTTGACTTAGGGCTCCCTTGGATATCTAAATTGCTTGCTTAGCTGATTTTTGTAGGCAGCAGAATGATCTTCCACAGTCATAACGCAACAACTTCTTCACTCAGTTCAAAACCAGGTTGAGAGGTAAGGACAGCTTTGGATCAATCAGTGAGGTGTAGTGGTATGAGTATTGGACTATGATTGGAGACTGATGTTTGAATCTATGGAAACCCACTGGGTGATCTTAGATGAGTCATACTCTCTCAGCCTCAGTGAAAGTCAAAGGTAAATCTCTGAACAAATCTTGCCAAGGTTGGCTGTGTTTTGCTGTTGTTTTACTAGTAAAACTTCATGTCATGACTACTTTGTTGTTGTTGTTGTCTGTCTTCAAGTTATTTCTGACTTATGACAACCCTAAGGGGAAACTATCATTGGGTTTTCTGGCAAAATTGTTTCATAGGAAGTTTTCCATTGCCCTTCCCCTGAGGCTGAGAAGATGTGACTTGCCCAGGGTCACCCAGTGGGTTTCCTGGCCAAGCTGGGAATTGAACCCTGTTTTCCAGAGTCGTAGTCCAACACTCTAGAGTCACAGTCCAAAAAGGTTATCATTTGATAATCTTTATGCAATCATGTGATAAGGATGGGAGCCATCCACTTTGCTCCCATCCTTTTTCACATGTGATAATCTCCCTTGGTCTCCAGAATCATAGGAGTTTATCACAGAGGAAGCACAGCATCCTCCTCCCATCATTAAACCGAATTTAAATTGTCATAATTGCATGATTGGGGTTCACACCTCCACACTTTTCTCCTATTCTTTTCCCATGTTTAAATCATAACAGAGCCATCCCCACATGCTTGTTCTGTCAGAAAAGCATAATGGAGCCATCATTTGGTAATAATGGGAACCTATGATGGCTCCATTACAATTTTCTGATGGGACAAGCATGTGGGGATGGTTCCTTTATGATTTAAATACAGGAAAAGGATGGGAGAAAAGCACAGGGGTGTGAACTCTGATTGCACAATTATGATGATTTAAATTTAATTTAATGATGGGAGGAGGATGCTGTGCCTCCTGTGTGATAAACATCACTGCACCTAGCTTGAAGCCAACTAATTTCTCCCTCCCTCATCCTTCATCCTAACCTACCTAAGGAAGGATTGTTGTTGGAAATGAAAAGAAACCTGGGGCTCTTTTACACCACACTGTTATAATGCTATCTTTCCACTTTACCTGCTGAGGAATCATACTATGAAATCCTGAGATTTGCTATTTAGAGAGGAATGCTTAGAATTCTTAGACAGAGAGTTCTTGTGCCTCACCAAACTATGAACGTCAAGATTCTACAAGATGTGGCCATGGTAGTTAAACTGAAATCATAACACTATAATTGTGTAGTGTGAAAGGGCCCTAGGAACCAGTAGAAAAGTCATTGCTATTGTTGAGGGGTGGGGATATTAAAAAAAGAAAAAAGAAAAAAAGCTTGGAATGTTATATTTTGGGATATGCTCCAGAATCCCTGATTTAACATGCCCACTGTGGCCATACAAGCTTAGGGATGTTAGGAGATATTGGCAAAAAAGTAACTGTTCCAAGGGTTTTTAAACATATTTTGTGTTTGGTTCTTTTGTAGGCCTATGCTTAACAATCACTGATTGTTAAAAAAAAAAAAATCACAGAAATTGTTCAGGAAAATGGAAAAATACAAGAACTCAACCATATGACAAATTTCATGCCTAGTCTGGCCTTTTCACTTTTAAAATTAGGATACAATGGTGTTGCATTTATAGGATTACAACAGCAAAAATGTATCATATATGCCTATCAGGCTATCCCCCCCCCCCCCCAGTGAAGTTTCTGAAAGTAGAAATCAAATGCTTCTCCAAGTACCACTTCCGTGTTTATTGTCATTGAATATTCTGTCTAAATATACATGATAGTGCACTAACAACTGATATTGCCACTCTCTAGCTACTTAACCCAGTTTCAGAATAGCACAACTTTTTCTATCAGCGTATAGTACTAACATCCATCTACAGAATGGCAACAGACATTTCTAGCTAGCAGCTTAGTATGTTTTAAAACATTGTTCCTTCAATGTATTTAGCCAATTAAAATAGGTATGCAATTGCATTAATTTGAGTCCCAGTCCACCCAGTATTCTTCAGAAGCTGAGACTAGAACAAGCAAAAGTGGAATCAAACAGAAAAATACAAAATCTAATCAGTAAATGTAGTCCCCAGTAGTTGTGTATGGGAAACTGGAAAAGGGACAACAGTAAATTTTGCAGGTTGTTGTTGTTGTATGTCTTCAAATCATTTCTGACTTATGGCAACACTATGGCAACCTTATCATGGGATTTTCTTGGCAAGGTGTTCAGAGGGGGTTTGATAATGCCATCTTCTGAGGCTGAAGGCAAAAGAAGGGATGGGGTGAGGAAATACTTGTTGTTGCTTGTTGTGTGCCTTCAAGTCATTTCCAACTTATGGTGACCCTAAGGGGAATCCTTATTACATATGCATGCGACTGTGATCAGTGAGTTATTAATATTGTTACAGAGATACACAACCCCTTGATCCTAGAATCACTTCATAACCAACCCACTTGGCACTTCACTGACACATAGGGGTTTATCACATGGGAGAAATTGGGAGTTTAAACAGTGATTAACCTGTGAAAATCACACAATTGACATTAAAACATGCTTAAAATGACATTAATGCAAGTGCCATTATACCGTGAAGAACCAGGGAATAATCAGGCTGTATCTGCTGGACATCAAAAAGTCATTCATGGGAAAATTCCATGAATGAGTTACTGTTGTTTCTTGCCTAGTTCTTCACAGAATAATGACAGTTTCATCACATTTCATTTCAACATCGTGCGAAAACCATTTGTGCAATTATGTGCAAGTGTGGGGTAATCACGGATTCTTCACAAGATAATAGCACTTTGCACATAACATCGTGTGAAAACCATTTATGCAATTGTGGGTTAATCCATAGGGTTGCCATGAGTTGAGACCGATGCAAAGACAGTTAACAACAACAACAAAATCACCATTTATACTTTCAATTTTCCCACATGTAATAAACTCAATTGTGATAAGAACAGTTTCTCCAGTTAGCACACATGGTAGATGAGAGAAAGCAATTTATCACAAACAAAGCACTACATAGCCATATGCAAAGATAATTTTCTGTCTTGGAAGTCGCACTTAAACTACATAGTCCAACACCTAAACCACCATGCCATGCTGGCTCTTAACATTAGCACTAAATAAATAAACTTTACCTCCTGAGATACAATATTTTCTTTACACCAGGTTTCATTTAATGTTTCCAGTTTCTTCTATTTTTGTTAAGTATTATGATAGTCATAGGTTTTGGGGGTGAAAGACTGGATTAGGATTTAAATGGTTACAGGATTTCTGAAATCCCATTCATGACAACAACTCTTTTCCACAAAATTCCTCAGCATATTGAAAAACATTTTTAAAGATGCTGTAATCACATATCAACTTTTAAAAACAAACACCCTAGATTGGAGGCTAAAGATGATTAAGATTTCAGTGACAACTAACTGAGGGTAAGCCTCTGTGAAGGTAATCAGGCTTACTCTTGAGTAGATACATAGATGATTGAAATGTCACTCTTCCAAACATAAAGTTCCTGGATTAATGTGTGTGTGTTGCTACTGTAATCCTCTTGTGTGCAAAACACATTCATTTCAAGACATTTCTCAAGAATACTTGGTTAGCATTAATTGCAGATAATTTTATTTCGTCTTGAGGCCAATTAAAGAAGGCCATGAGCTAAACAAAATACACCTACTTAAAAATGCCAGTTTGATCTTCACACATTTAGCTTCACAAAACCTTTTTTATGTAACCTAACACTATAAGAAATGTTATTATAGTAATTTGTGATATCTCGTTTGATTGTTTGGATATGGATTTTAAATACTAAAAAAGTCTTCCTCATGAGAGGCATTTTTCAAGGTCATTCTAGAGCAGTGATTCCCAAACTCTGGCCTTCCAGGCATTTCAGGCTTTGGCTCCCAGAATCCCAGACCATTGGACAAGATGGCTAAGGCTTCTGGAAGATGAAATCCAAAACACCTGGAGGACCAGAGTTTGGGAATCACTGTTCCAGAGGGACAAGATGCTGACAATAATGTCCACCTACTTTTATGCAGAAATATAACATGCATAAAGATTGAGTAGAACCTTTCCCAACTTGATATTGGTGCTTGATGCTAGATGCTTTGGACTACATCTCCCAGCATTCCTAACCCAGTGGTTAGGTGCAGGCTAATGGAAGTTGAAGTTCAAAGCATTTTGAAAGCACCAGTTTGGAAATACTCTCAATTTTACTATAATTCTGTGACTATTGTTTGCATATTTGTCCCACATATTTTTCATCTTAGATTGTGAAACTTTTACTTTTCTTTCCATATGGAAATGTGTAGGTGCTTTTCACAAACATTTTCCCACAAGGGGATAGTATCCAGAGACATACAGCCTAAGCAGACAGCGCAAAGCGCTGTCTTTGAGGCGGGGAAGGGGAGGGGCAGCCTCACGCTGGGCACCCCAACCCCTTCCCCAAAACGTCGTTGGGGCGGCTGGCCCTCCACATGGCCAGCGCTCTGATGACGCACTTCCGCTGCAGCGTCTGCACACGCTGCAGAAGAAGAAGTGCCGAAGGTGCTCTGGATGCCTTTTGCGGCACACCTTCGGCATCTTGCGGAAGGAGCGCTATTTTAGCACTTCTTCCTAGAGCAGGGATGCTGCGCCGCGGGGCCGAGGCATCTGCATTCCTCGGCCCCGATCCGCAGCTTCCGGGGGTGGCCCCATGCCGCCCATCTGCTTCCCCCCATAGGTTTGTTAGGCTGTAATATCAGTATGCAAAGGGATCTTTAGCACCTTGGAGGCTAACTAAGCAAAAGAAGCTGTAGCATAAACTTCAGTAGACTTCTGCTTCCTCAGATACATAGAGTGAACTGCTGCCCAGGAAGGACCTTTATAATCAAACTATGGGGCCATATGGATGGCCCCTAAGGGGGGGTTCCGTGCCACCCTGGGAGCACTGGATCAGGGCTGCAGCAACCACACGCCATGGCTCTGATCCAGCTTTTTGCTGCTCCAAAAAGAGCTGGCGAATGCTGCTCCTTTTTGGAACAGCAAAAAGCCACCCTTACCGCCACCACTGTGGCTCTTTTGCACCCCTTTGGTGCAGCATGTCTACACGATGTGCCAAGGGAGTGCCCTAATGGCACATGACATGCGGGGGGGGGGCTCATTGCATGATGGTGTCATCGGGGCAGAGTTGGGGCAACCGACGTGTGTTTGCCCCATCCCAAACCCACCCCCAGGCTGGCCCTTGTGGCAGATCTGTACAGGCCTTATATGAATAGCCATGGAAATGCAAAACCTGTGGGTATGGTGATGAAGTGACATGTTCAGTTTTAACTGTGGTCACTGAGGGATAAAGACAGGATGACAGATGTTGCCTAAGGCCAAGATGGCTAGATGACCATATGAATGGTAGATGGAGTTTTGAATGGGGTGTGTGCATTCCTGTGTTGAATCATGAATCAGAAAGTAGATGCGATAAACTGAGGATGCTCTTAGTCAAAGTTCAAGAAACGGGGGCATACAGAAGTGGAGACATGTGATTCCAGAGCTTGGGATACTTCCACATGAAGTAGCAGCATCATTTATACAGTTTATTTAAATTTAAATTTATGCAAATATAATTTTACGAGGTCCTTACCCAAGCAGCAGCATCTTCTATTTGTAAACCTCCAATGTTTTTCTCCCCATCCTCCTCCTTTATTTTTAATGGAAAATCCATTAAGTGAAAAAGGAGAGGATAGCCATCCACCCATTAACACTCCTGGTAGAGTGAGTTTAACCTCCAAAGACCAGGACAAAAAAAAAACTACAAGTTCCAAAATTACTGATAAAATCAATGCCCATCGCTTCAACTGAGAAGTTCCCAGGGCATTCTACCAGGATTTTGTTTTGTTTTGTTTTGTTTTTGCTGACAATGTTACGTGGACCTTCCGTTTTCCACCTGGGATTCTGGGATTTGTAATTCCAGATCATTGGGATAGCAGAAATGATACACTGTTCTGGAGACACTTGCTATCACCTCCATTTTGGCCTTCCCTAAGTTAATTTGAAATGGAAGTGGAGAAGTGCAACAACACTTGAATAAAAAGCCATGAGCCTGGTGAGAGCATTATAGGCAGAGCGAGGTGACCAGGGTTCCCTGGGGAATTTTCCACTGTGTTCTCATGTATGATTTGTGTCTCTTCTATGTTATTTGGGATAATCATCCTATCTAGAGAAATACATATTGTGGAACACATTACCTTTAGAAATGATTAGGGGACATAAATGACTTTCCTTTCTGTGAAACAGGAGGTCTGTTGTAAATAAAAGTGTGGATTCAAAGCAGTGGTTTTGTGTCCTGGTTCTCCAACTCTCCCTTTGTAAGGGGAAGTACCCCTCCTTCAGCTTCTTAATGTTGCCTTTTTAGTGTTACCAGTGCCCCTTTCTTGGGATGTGTGTGTCTATGTCTATGTTTTTGGTGGGTATTATGTAAATAGCATCATGGTGGCCATTTTGTGGATGGGTAGCACCACCTCAAGGAATGGCATTTTAATGACATATTTCCAGAATTCCAAAATATGGCCACCAATGCAGAAATTTTGAGGACTCCTGCCCTATATGGAAATAGAAAATACTGAATATAAATACTGAAATAAATACAATGAATCTACTTAAAATGCCACAGATTATAATTATGAGGTGTTCCAAGGGTGGATAAGAAAAATAGGATTGAATATGTATAAAAATAGTTGCATGGACTTAGGTGATTCCCTACACAGATTGAAATTATGAGTGGAAAACTGTAAGCCATCTCATGCTCCTAAGTTTCTATTCAGCTATAAAACTTCCTGAATATTTTTATTTATTTCATTTCATTTCATTTCACTTCATTTATATCCTGTCTTTCTCCGTGGAGTGACCCAAGGCGGCTCACAGATAAAAACTTTAAAATTGCAATAAATTTGGGTCCAAAATGGCTGACATCTACTAATGAGAGGAGCCTGGCCTCAGTGACATTTTGAATAACTGAAGCGCTTCTCAGCAACAGAAAGAATTTTACAGAAATGCTACCTGGGATAGCGGAAACTCTTGGAGTTCAAGGTGTCATCTCACTCCATGGCAGCTGGTGGAACTGAGTCCAGAGTGTCTCTGAAAAAAATAGTCTGATGGGTTGGAGGTCCAATATTGTTGTTGTTGTTATTAATATATTCAATAAAAACAGACTAATCCTCAAAATGTGCCTTTTTTGTCTATTGCAAAACTTTAACGTATAGGAGAGTTTTTTCTGAAAACCATATGTCCCAAATCCTCTTCTACCAGTTGCTCAGTTGAACATCTGTTTTCCAGTATCTCGGGATTTCAGCTCTGGCTGCTTAGATGAGGAATGTGATAAGTTTTCAATTTTTCAGGTGATTGTTTGCTAAGTTATTAATAAAATCTGTTAATTTTTTTAAAAAATGGCAATAAAATTCAAAACAATTAAAATGTATATGTCCAATATAAAATCACATAAAATGTACACAAGTTAAAACATTATAAAAGCCCACCTCCTCCATAAAACCATCTTGCTATAGATTATATACAGAAAGCCTGCTGGCATAAAAATATTTTTACTAGCTGGCGAAAGGCCAGCAAGTAGGGGACCAGCCTAGCCTCCCAAGGAAGGGCATTCCCTAGGGTGAGAGCAGCTACTGAGAAGACTCTTTCTTGTTTCCTCACCAGGCAAGTCTGTGATTTCTCTGTGACCAAGAGAAAGCCTTCTCCTGCAGATTTTAGGGCTCTCACAAGTTCATATGGGGAGATATGATCTCTCAAATAGTCTGGATCCAAGCCTTGTAGGGCTTTATAGTCCTGACCAGCACTTTGAATTGTGTCTGGAAATGAACAGGTATGGTGAGCCCAGGTGGAGAAAGCTGGGAGAGATTAACCACCACCACCACCCAGCTTCATCCAGCCAGGTCTCTGTAATATATCCCAGGTCGGTGTACTCATATAGGATCAGGTCCTGGATCACAGATGTTTTTCCATTCGCTGACCTGGCATTAAGCAGGAGCATTTTCAGCCCAGGGGGCCTGTTGCCAAGGCTATACAGGCTATTTGAAATGGGGGTTGGCTTGAGAGTAACCAATACCCTGTGGCTCTCCTTTCTTCTGGGGTAATACGGCTGACTCCCCATATCATATTTCCCTCTGCCCATTACTGTCATGATGGTTGCTCCCTGGACTGCTTCCCCTCCCATGACCTCATACTACAATTGGATATTAACAGGTGGTAGGTTATTTGAAAAGCTGCCAGCAGCTCAAACCACCCCTCCTCTCCCAGCCCTCTCTCATTTCCCTGATGATGCTGCTTTGGTGGCAACCCTGGCAGTGGCAGGCCTACTGCAGGTGAGGCCAGTAGGAACAGGAGCAGCAAGAGCAGAAATCACAGCAACAGCAGCAGAAAACACAGCAGCCGCAGCTGCAACCGCAGCAAGCAGGCAGGCGGGTGATAATAAACCTCTCCCTGGGGTGTGGGGTGACAGTTCTTCTCTCTGTGCTAGCTCCCTCTTTCCCAACCAGCATCCAGTTTATTTCCCCCTTTCCCTACATGTGGCCACAGTAGGATAGGCACAGTATGCTGACCCCTACTGTTCCTACCAAGAACTAAAGAAATACAGAGTCTAAAGCACGTAAATGCTTCCAAGGACATTGTTAAAAGTATGTGTTGCCTTTGATGAAAGCTTTACATAAATGAAGAGTGAAGTGCAAAAGCAATACACGTGAAGCTCTTACTATATGTGAGCCAGGCACTCTGCCAGTCATACTCCAAAGTAATAGTGGAAGTTAAACTCCATGGAGCTTCAGAGAGCCTTGAGCAGATTGATATATGGTTTTGAATTCAGGGAAGCTGTGTAGGAAAAGCTACATTTCAGAATAAACTGTTTATTCAAATCCAGCTCTCAGATGCCTTTGGCATGTCCTAATATAACCTTAGCATAGAGAAGGTTTTCATAATCATTCAGGTTTTGGCATACCATTGTTACTGGTCTTACCATCTTCAAATTCTATGCCAACAGTGATATTCAGGATTCAAGTGAGGTTGAATCCTTTCGCTACTCTTCCTCTTTAATCTTTATGCAAATAATGTGCCTGCAGAATTACAAAGTATTATTACTTTGCTTCAGCAAAATGATCTTCATCCTTTTCTACATAGACAATATCTGCCATTATTGTCATACATAAGTTGCAGAATGTCATCATGATGGCCACAAAAAGGGTTGGTTCTATATTGTGATTGTGCCATATTAAACTATTTCCTCAAGGCAAGAGCAGGGAGAGACATTAAGGAACAAATACCTCAGTAGGTTTAAGCTTGATCCCTCCTCAGTATGTGCAACAATAGAACCTTCAGGATAGAAAACAAAATAGTCCAAACCTTCATAAAAATGCATTGTATGGTGTCAGCCCATGTTATCAAAAAGAGAAGCATTTTTTAAAAAATTGCTCAAACAATGATTTCTATGCATATAAACATTAATGGTAACTTCAGCCTCATTTTAATTCTTCAGAGATGTTAAGCCCCTGTTACTCTTTTCTTCAAACACTTTAACCAACCACATTTTTTTTAGGGGGGGGGGGGGAAGAAAGATTCTGGCAAGTTGATGAATGTTTATGAATTTACAGGTTATGAATATGCAGTGAAGCTGGCTCATCTCAAAGCTATTCATAATGTGTTCTTCTGTAAATATTTATTACATTCTTATCCCTGTCACAAGTAGTGGGTTATATAAAAATGGAGACTTTTTCTTTCTTTCTCTCATCTTCTATTTCTCTTTATCAACAACTATTTCTCCATTTAGTGAGAAAGCTGGAAATGACGTATAGACTGTTTCTGAACATTTCTCTCATCCAAATTGCTCCTTGGGTTTTGGATTACAGAATAACTTGGACTTGCTTCCAAAATGAAATTGACACCTTCCAAATTCCCTCTTCTTTTATTTGTATTGTTCTCATGGATTTTGTATGGAGCACTTACATAGCCACTTTCAGCTCACTCATTCAATTTTATTTCACTTTGACCTACTCTACATCCAATGAGCCATGTGTATAAATTTAAATATGATAACTATGTTATTGGCATGCAGCAGACTGTGTGTACATGCCAAAAAGAATCCAGATGCAGCCACATGTACAACCCCATCAAGTTTGTTTCTTTTTTGGTATTTTTAAAAATCAACACAAATTCTACATTGGCAGAAGAGAATGGAGAGGCAAATGTACTGAGGGAAAGCTGTAACAAAGGGTAGAAGCTGCAATCCAATGATTAATTTTAGGCACTGTTCTAGTTAAACTGAGATTTTGAATGAATAGAAAACATGGCAGAGCAAATAATGGAGAAAGGGAATAAAAAAGCACAGGATGGTTGCTTTCTTCTCAGCTCTGAGACAGAGCTGGGCACTTTTTCAATTATATCTCACAGAAACACTGATTCAGAGTTGAGGTCCAAAAGATATCACTTTTCAAAGTTATGATTTAAGCACACAATAAATAAATGCAATATAGGGAATGCATTCATATAGCAATAACGTGGAACAGCAACAGGATGTATCCAAGCCTGACCTGTTATGTCACTAATATTAAGCAGTTAACATCCCATATATAGAACTGTTGAATTAACTTTAATCTCACTTATGATAAAAGATAATATTTTCCCATATTTTTTGAAAAACCAAACAGAGTGGAAGGACATGTTTGAACAAATTTTGGAAACCAAAGAGGTGTCTCATTAGCCCACCTCTTCAAATGTTACACTTACTTGTGATCATATGCTTTAATATATCTGCAACTTCTTTAGTTTTACTCTTGATGGTTGTCTTTTAGTTGACTTGTGGTCTTTGATAATGTGTCTTATTTGTAAAGATGTTAAAGTTATACAATTATTAAAAATTATGGCTGACATTGTATATTGCAGTTACAAATTGGTAAGAAAGAGTTACAGATCTGTAACTACTCCATATTCACCAATCCTTTGATTTCATAACCCAGCTTAACAGCCAGCAGCCATTCTGAGGGATGGAGGTCTGTTTTGCTGCCAGTCATGGTGTTTGCATGATCTTTCCACCACCCTTCCACCAGTAAGCAAGGCTGTAACAATCAGAAGCAGATTCCTGTCACAATCCCTTGTAGCAGCCTCAATGTATGGAAATGTCATCCTTGTTGTGTCCCATTCTCCAGAAGAACAGTTCTCCATCAATTGGACTATTTGCTGCCTAGTAAAGTAGGTGTGGGGTGGTTGGTTGGGGATTTTGGCCAAAAGATATTACTAAGGAGATTATTGCATGCCAAGTCCCCTCCGGGATACACTGCAGTAGGTAGCCCATCTTATTGCACTGCAGTAGGTAGCCCATATGCAGCTTTTGCTGGGATTTTCCAGTTCTTGAAAAGCTGCTGGAGAAGCCCAGGTTGGATATGGGCTGCCTATTGCCCAGGCACGGGGCAGTGCAATAAGATTCATTGGTGACAGTTACAACCTGCCTGTATCCCGGTGGGGATTTGGTGTGCAATGATCTCCTTAGTTATACATATATAACTTCTTAGTTATACAGACATTTAGGACACAATTTTTCTCATTTGCAAAGGATCAGTTTGTCATGTTAAAGTATAGTCTGTGTAATGGGTATCTGTCTAATGGAAAAACAACAATAATAGTTGTTATTGTTATAGACTTATAGTGGGTATAGACTCACTCATACCTAAGTCTGATGAAATCAGTGAGGCTTAAGTTAATCAAGACCAATTTCCATTTATTCCAACTGGTCTACTCTCTAAATTGACAAGGGTAGAACCCAGTGAACCCCTCTTAATGCCGTAGGAAATGTGTGCCTGTGAGATTCCCTTTTTCTTTGCAGTCCCACTATATGTTGTTAGAAGGGGGGGAAACTGCTTTGAAAGACTGTGGGAGCCTATTGTGGCTGCCATAGGAGGAAAGGAACAGGATTAACCCCTTGTGGAAATCTGCCTGTACAGTGTTGAATTTTGGATTTGTCTGTATCTACTCTGGACTTCTATTGCATAAAATTATCCTAAAAATGCCACATCACTTATACAATACTGTTAGGAGCATGTAAAGCTCAGATGTATGTCAATCAAGTAATTATTACAGCTTGAAAGAAAAGACATAAGAAGACACACCATAAAAGTACTAATAATCCACATAATTTCTCCATATTTATTAATGTTCCTTGTAAAGGACCTGTGAGAAACTAATTTGTACTTTCATGCAAATAGTTTTATTAATGGAGCAAAGAAATGTAAAAAGATGTACTAAAGCCAATTGATGAATATATGGGCAGAGAAAGTATTTCTGCAAAGAATATTCAAAGCAAATAGAAGACTAATATGCTATTATTACAGTTTCTGTCAGACAGCTCAACAATCCATATAGGTACTTAAGTGATTCCAGAGAGAGGGAGAGGGAAAAAAATATGGATGTAGTCACATATTCCATACAGTGATTTGTGGTGATTGCTTTAGTGGAATAGCAAATACGCTTATGTAACTTACTGAGGGCCATGGGCTTAAAGCTAACATGAAAACTATGCACAAAAGTAATGCACATCTGTGAGCACACCATATCTTACACTAAGCAGACAGAGGTCATTTTTTCTCAAGGCTAATGCACTTAATCAAAAGCCCTGAATTTACACTAATTGTGGACTAAAATGTGGTGACCATTTTTCGATATGGAGGCATAATAATATTGCAAATGCACACCCATTTCTGCATGTAAGTTTCCCAAAGTCTAAAATGTTTTTAAGAGCATAAATGATCTACTAAATGTACATAGATCTGCAAAATAAAACAAACAATAACAATGCACTGATATATTTTTAATTTATTTCTGGTTGTTATCTGCTGCCTTTCAGGACAAAGCTATCCCAAGGTAGCTCAGACAAACAATTAAAACTATAAAACGCAAGTAAACAAATCTCACTGCAATTCCAAAACTAAAAATAGTGGCCTAAAAATACTATACAGCACAGCATAATTATAATTACAATAAAACTATAATTATAATTATGTGGATAACCTATTTTTTATTATCACTTGTCATACAAATGTACCTTGTGAGATTATTATAAAACTTAATTGCAGAGAAATATTGTACGTGGGCCATCCCTTAGTTTCATAATGGATGGGGGGGGGGGGGAAACTGCTAATGAGGCATTCTGAGTTCTTGTTAACTAGAGATGTGCAGAGCCCCTTTTGTTCCAGGAAACATCATAACTGGTTCAGAGGTGCTTGGTTTGGCCCAGATTTTGAATCTTTGTCCAAACCTACATTTATATGCCACATGCCCTGGATCAGTTCAGACTCCAGCTTAATAAGCCATCTAGCTCATATTCTCCAACTCTCCCAGTTTGGCAGAGACAGTCCTAAATAATTCTTTGCCATTGAATCTTTTTGGCTGCTTTTAAAATGCCCCACTTTCCCCCTTTGCCCTTGGCTTACACCAATTGATACAAACTGCTGAATCCAAAATGCAGAAGTGGTTCACATTCAATTAACTCAACAGAGGAAGAGAAGAGGAGGGGACAGAAACTTGCCTTTCCCAATAGATGGGCAAAAGTAAATTGCTGATGTCTCTCCAAGCTTGGGTGTCCTTCTTCATTAATAACTGTTGCCATCTTGACCACACATTGATGTTGTTTGAGTCAGTTTTCATCTGTGAGACGTTGGGGGGTATGCTAACTCCCAGCATGGTGTAGTGGTTTGAGGATTGGACAACAACTCTGGAGACAAGGAATTGGTTCCCTCTTGGCCATGAAAGCCACTGGGTGAACTTGGGCAAGTCACATGCTCTCAGCCTCAGGTGAAGGCAATGCCAAACTTCTTCTGAACAAATCTTGCCAAGGAAACCCCATGATAGGTTTGCATTAGGGCTGACATAAGTTGGAAAATGACTTGAAGGCACACTACATACACACACACTTGACTCCACACATCTGCATGCAACTCCCTTGCTGTGTCTTTGCTCTTTCTTTCATATAGGCAAGCAAAGAAAGCAGCAAGCTACTGATAAGCAGAGCTTTCCATTGTACACACAAATCAGGAATAGGGTTAATGGCTTCCAAACAGAGTATGTTTCAGAAAACAGTGTTCAGCTGTGGTCATCTGAACACAGCCCCTTTCACACACATTTGTACCTGTCAGACCTTATGTATAAGAGGATGAAGAAACTGGCCAAATGAATAAATATTGTAGTTACAGTGCTGTTAGGATATGGATGGGATATACAGTCAAAGGTGAAATGTAGAGATGTGTGTGTGGAAATTTCCTCATGAGAACAACATCTAGAAAAACAAAGTGAATCTAACACCAGATGGCCAACACAGACATCAACATGAACTTTCCCAATGATACAACTCATGGACACAGACTTTGTTATGGAAAACAAGAGATATCAAAATAGGTCAACAATCGTTAGGCTGCGAAGATAGCCACGTGGTAGATGATGGACAGCAAGAGGCTGGGTTAACATACATCATACAGACATTATCCAATCAACATAAGGTTAACACCTAGAAGGTGGAGTATGGGAAGGGCCTAGAGAATCCTTTGTCTAGAATGTTATTGTTCAAGATATGAGCACATGTGTGGCTGGAAGCAGTGGTTTTAACTGCAACAAGTTGGAGATCCTAAGCTTTTGGGATTGTTAAAGATGTAATCTTTCATGGCTGAACTGGTCTAGTTCATCACAATGGATTTTACTTAGTTATTTTATTTTACTAATATATGCATTAATAAAACTATACTTTTGGATTTTACAATGTGTCTTCTTGACTGAGGAAGACAGGATTGCCTGGAGAAGAGAAGCTGAGCTAGTTAATGGTAAGAGATACAAAGTGGCTGTGGATCACAGCAGCCAGCTTGTCCTGCAGATTCTGCTGGGTGCCAAAGAGCATTACTACAACACTCATCATCCACACACTGACAAGTGCTATGCAACAAATCCTAACCCAACCCCCACTTAGTGGGCAGCAGCTACTGTGATTTATGGCGGTCTGTTCCCTGTTGATTGGGAAGCAGCTAGCTTATTGTAAGCCACCTTGAACCACATTTGGGGAGCAAGGTGCAATATAAATCCAATATATAAAATAAAATAACTGATTTCTCCCCTCTCCATGAGCAATTTCTGGTGTGACAGGTGGAAGCATGACCCCTGTTGCAATTCTTCCCTTGTGTAAGAGATCACTTACTTGAGTGGGGGCATTAGCCAGCTGCTTCCCAGCAAAAGGAGAGCAGACATCCATCATTAGCAATGGTTGCTGTCTGGTAAGTGGAGATTGGGGGAATTTCACATCCCTTAGGGACTATATAGGGATCATAAATACAAAACAGTCATGAGCAGGTAACTATGGGTTATGCATCCATAACTACCCAACAGGATTCTGTCTGATTCATTACTGCAACTTGCTAATAGTAATACTGCAGCTTCCTCTGTGTATTCCATGCTCACATAACACTGTTACTAGATACAGAAAACTGAATGAAATTTACATGCATGCATGCCATGCCTAATCTGTGGGTCCCTCCCCCATTAATCTGGCAATATTTTAGGAGATTCTGTGTTATACAGATTGAGCATACCTTATTCCTTATAGCTTGGGATTTCAGATTTTTTTCAGACTTTTGGAATATTTATATATACATAAGGAGATATCTCAGAGATAGGACCAGTAGTGTCATGGGGGGTGCAGGGGGTGCAGGCTGCACCAGATGACACCCCAGAAGGGGGTGACACCCAGTCATCTCCCTGCACCATCTGTGTGCACATGTGCCACCTCTGGCCCCCACAACTGCACTACTATGGGCCATGCACACTCCACACCACATAGCACCTGCTGGGTCTCCACGTGTCTCCCCAGTGAAGGAGGCACAAAGGGGGATGCTGAGGGTGAGTGGGAACAGTGCTGACTGCATCCCACAGGTCAGAGGGCACCAGGTGAGGGATGAGCATCCCGTGGGCAAACAATCACCAGAGACCCCCCCCCCCATCAGCTCTGCAAAGGCACCCGCGATGGGAGGGGAGAAAGGTTGGCCCTCCTGATAGAGGCATTCCCACACCTCCTGCCTGCCCCCCCACTCTCCACCCGCTTCTCACCTGCCACTCTGGCTGCTCACCTCTCCACCCCACCCACCCACCTGCACCACTCTGGCCTGCACTGGCCCACACGCACACACTCCAGCCTGTGTGTGTGCACCAGGAAACCATGCTGGAAGTTGCACCCCAGAAATCCTGCCTGGCAGAAGTCCTGCTTCCCCACACTGGGTGACATCTGGTGTGCGAATGCCTCTGGAGAGGACTCAAATCTAAACATGAAATTCATTTATGTGTCATATACAGCTTATCCACATAGCCTGAAGGTAATTTTATACACAATATTTTAAATACTTTTGTGCATGAAACAAAGTTGTGCATACTGAGCCACCAGAAAACAAAAGTGTCCCTATCTCAGCTATGCATGTGAATAATTTTGCATTTTGGAGCATTTAAGATTTTAGATTTCCAGATAAGGGCTGCTCAACTTGTTTTAGTATATATGTATGTTACATAAGTCTTTTGACAGAATAATATGTTTGATTCCCCACCTCATCTACAATATAAAGTGGTAATGAATATTTATCATTCTGACAAAAAAGCTGTACAGCAGCTTTATTTAAAAGAACTGATGACATGTTCTGAAAAAAATGAGTAGGGGAGGGAAGAGAGAGAGAAGAGAGTATTCATTTTTGTACACGGATGACGTGTCTATGCATTGGACATAATTGTACAAGTTAAATATGTTGCCATTGATTGTTCTAACTTAGTTCACAGGCTAATTATTCCTACCTACAAAAGCCATAATTTTGAATTGGGAAGGCATTTCCTCTGAGATCAATGTTGTTATTTATAGGCAAGGATTGGCAAGGTTTGCAAGACTGACCAAACTGCAAACATGTACATTTGTGTACCAAGGCCTGTTCGATGTAGCTTTCACAGTATCTAGCTATTTATGGACTTCCTTTTACACCTCTCAATATCAGCAGGAAAAGTTGCTTGGAAATCAAGAAGCCACAAATTGATTTTTCCAGAGAATCTGAGCCCAAATGTCAAATGTTTCCTGGGGAATGAACATTTTTTCTCTATTCCATTCCTTTAGTGTTCTGTGGGTTTGCTTTCGTTTGCATTCAACACCCGCTGAACTAAATGTGCACTAGGGACATTCCTCATTTGGAAATTAGATCATATCTGTTTCAGAATCTATACATCATTTCCCTTCTCCCTCTGTGTTACCAACATGCACATACCACTGATAAAAGTCTGCTCCTCTCTTCTCCTGCCAACCCTATTCACTCACTACATTCATTTTAGCAAGGAAAAGAAATAGAAGAGTGGTACTGCTAGCTGTCCTCCCAGTGTCACATCCCTTGAAGCCCTGTCCCACCCCCATTGAACAGACATCGAGAAATGGGAGGGGGGTTCATTTTACCCCACCTTCCCATAGATTACATCTTCCCATAGCAAACCTGAATGCCTCTATTTTGCCCTGTAGTCCCTTTGAAAATGGCAACCAGAAAATGTCAGGTCAGTTCTGCTACTATGTGTCCTACACTGGGAGCAAGTTGGGATAGGAATTAAATAAATGAAAACAAAAATAAATCCATGTTGATATGTTGAGAGGACTACAGAGGAGAATGCAGGTATCTGGGGAGAGTGGGGTGTGTGCTGGCCAATCAGGAGGCAGCTGAGGGCCAACCAATAGAATTCAAGCTGGGAGCATTTAAAAATTCCAAGCTGACAGTTGGAGTGGAATGTTGGGAATTTGACAGTTGAAGAGAGTGGTCAGAGAGTTAAGCCAGAGAGAGGGCTGTGTTTTGGGGAGCTCCTGAGGGAACTGCAATTTTGTTAGTTAGAGTCCAGACTGGAGGTACTTGGAACACATACAGGACTCTAAAGAAGGAAGTTGCTGTAGTGTTCTCTCCTGAGAGATATACTGTTAGCCAGTGTGGCTGAAGTATTAAAAGTGAAGTGGAAACAAACGTTGTTATATGTAACCAAGCAAGCCTACAGTAACAAGCTTTGATACAAGTATAGTTATCTCATGCTGTTTTAAAATAAACTCTTGTTCTTATTTAAACATCACGTGGCCTACGTTTTTAAAACAAACCACACTACTAACATTTTAAAGATCGGCGTGAGACATCATACAAAGAATATACACAAAAATTGGAGGCAGGGGTGGGATAATGAGTTCCCACAGGACTGCCATCCAAAAAGTCAGTGCTAAAGGTGAATGGTGCAGGAGTGCTTGCTGCGTAACATGACAGGGGGTTCTGGGACATTTGAATGTGTGGGGGTGTTTTCATGTATTTTCACATGTTTGAGGGATTTTCTATGTGCCACACTTTTTTAAAAAACAAAAACAGGGGAGCCTTCAGAAGCAACAAAAGTTTAGGGCTCTATGCAACCCATTGGTCATGCCCTGCTCACCCGTGATCTAGACGTTGGGGACTTGAAGTGGTGAGCCTGCTATATGTATGTAGCTTCTGTTTGGGGACAGTCCTCTCAACTATTTCTATTATTACTAGACTGGGAGGAGTAGAACAACAATTTCAGGGGTTCAGGGTCCCTCTGTGCTAATCACACAAAGATCTTCTTACAACTATGCTCTCTTATAAGATTACATAGGTAAATCCAGAGCTACTGTCATGTAGGGGTTTGAGTGTTGGACTAGGACACTGGGAGACCAGGGTTCAAATCCCCACTTGGCCATGGAAATCCACTGGGTGACCTTGGGTGACACACACAATAAGAGCCCATGATATGTTCACCTTATGTTCTATATAAGTTAGAAGTAACTTGATGGCACAAAACAATAAGAATGAGAGCCAGTAAACCAAACCACAGAATAAATAGACCTGGGGGTAGGGGAGAGATAAGAATTGTACACTCATGCTTTCCAGTACAGAGGGCCCTTGGTATCTTCTGGGGTTTGGTTCCAGGACTTCCTGTGGATACCAAAATCTATGGATATTCAAGTCCCATTATCTACAATTATATAGTAAAATCTCCCTTATATAAAATGGCAAAATCAAGCTTTGCTTTTGCTTTTTGAGTTTTTTTAAAAAAATATTTTCAAGTAATGGATGGTTGAATCTGTGGATGCAGAATCTGTGGATATGGTGGGCAGACTGTACAATCACAAAAAGGAGAAAGTCAGAAATTCACTTCAGTTACCATCTGCTACCACCTTTGATATTGTTAATTCTTGGATGTGTGTGTGTGTGTGTAAGTGTCTTTGTGTGAATGATGATTCCCCTTGATAACTACATTTTGGACTTGCATTCCGGAGTTCTGTTTCTTGGAACCAATATGCACAGGCTTGATCCCAGCTTTGAGTTGTCTAAGCCCTCTTGGCTGCTTTAATTGAGCTATAAAATCCCCCTATTAAATATTGATTGTGGGTGCCTTCCTGGGGCCCTTGTAACTTGGGTAACAGGCTAAATATAAACTTTGTAGCCTCCCAAATTCCCTTATCTTAGTTCCTGAACCAAATACCATGGTTTTATGCAAGTCTACTCAGAAATAAGCACAGTTATCAGAACAAAATACTCTTAAGTGTATTTAGAAGTAAACCACATAGCCAGGATCATTTTCCTTGCTCAGAAGCAGGTCTCACTGAGAGGCACAAGTGGGGGGGAAAATTGGGAGGGCAGGGAGAAACCCACATATAAGGCTCTTCCCTACTGGTTGAAAGAAGTGTGCATTCTGGTAATAGAGCTCCTTGGATGTTGCTCTTTGTTGTCCCCTCCACATCTACATGTCCCATTCTCTTTAGGGACTGTTTGTAATAATTTCTTGGATCTGCAGTAGGACTCTTCATTTTTAATCTTTTTAATAATCAACAACAGGGTTTGATTTGCTGTATTGGTCCTATATTTTCATGAACAGGATGTAGAGAAGAGACAAGTGTCAGATTGTTGAAAAGGATGATTTTATTCTTACAAATAGCCCAATGTGTTTTGACCTAGAAATATTTAACAGCTTTTTTAACGGGCTGTTAATTTAACAGAAAGAAAAAAAGAAAGAAAAAGGACAATATGTAAACAAGAAAATTAATATTGGGGATAAGCTGGAGTTTGAAGTATCAGGGAAAGGAGCCCTGCCATGCCCAGACTCTGCCTGCTGTATAAAAACTCCAGCATTTCTGCCTGTGAGTGGAGAGGAGCCCTGCCATGCCCAGACTCTGCCTGCTATATAAAATCTCCAGCATTTCTGCCTGTGGGTGGAAAGGAGCCCTGCCATGCACAGACTCTGCCTGCTGTATAAAATCTCCAGCATTTCTGCCTGTGGGTGGAGAGGAGTGCTGCCACACCCAGACTCTGCCTGCTGTATAAAAACTCCAGCATTTCTGCCTGTGGGTGGAGAGGAGCCCTGCCATGCCCAGACTCTGGCTGCTGCAAGTGGCGGCAGCGGTGAGGGCGAGGCCAAGATGCTCTGGGCCTATTTAAGGCCTCAGCGAGCCTCCACAAGCCTCTAGTAGTGTTTTACTGGAACTACCATTCCTGGTCCCTTCAAGGTTTTGCACACTATATATTTATTTCTTCCTGCCTATGGAAGAAAATTCTTGCCTATCCCTTAATCTTTAACATTCTGGTTCTATAAAGGTGTTATTACGAGGGTTAAATAGAGGTAATTATTTAGGTTTTTGTTTTTTTTTGCATGAAAATTAATGAAGGCTGCTGTAAATTTTTTATAGTTAGTCTATTTGATGCCAGCTTCAGGCAGCCTTAAGATATTTTCTTAGTAGTTGGAATTTTTGTCACCTTAATATCTAATAGGCACTATAAGCTTAAAATATGAACAAAGAGGATACTGTAACCTTAGAGTACTTTCCATCTTCAACCCAATTTTCAAAAGGGAAAAATGTTCAATCTAAAATAACACAGTATTTGATGAATTGCAGATATGAACCACCTCACAGACAGCCCGAACCTCATAGAGGCGAACCCTACTGGAGTTAAAGAAACAATTTCTCCGTTAACAACGCCTATGCTTGAATGGTCTTTAGACAAAATAGGCCCTTTGAAATCCTTAGATAAGAGTCCTCCTGTACCAAGTCTTGCATATGAGCTAGCCCTTGCTGAGGGTAAGCCACTACCTAAACCTACTGCAATAAAGGAAATATTTGAAATAAAAACAGAAAAGGATCAAAGAAATGAAGCTGTAAGTCCTGATAGAGATTTTAGAACATCTGGATACAATAAGATAACAACAAAAGAAATAGAAAATCCTGGGTGGATATCTATCCTTTTAGAGGACTTGGTAACAGTCAAAAACTTCCTCTCTGAATGTAATACCCTTCTTACCACATTAGTAGATTTGCACCTCCAAACTAGTTGCACCAACCAAAAAGAAGAAAAGGTATATATAGAAACTGGAAAAAACTACCTTTCCTCTGATGACATCTCCTACTTTAAAAAAAAGATAGAAATTCTCCATATAAATTTGCAAATAATTCAAAAAAAGGGTCTTAAAAGAAAAAATCTAAATGAAGAATTATCTGAGTTTTCGAATAAACCCTGTAAAATAGGAAAGTATACAAGCCTAGGAAAATGTAGGAAATCCTTGCCTAGCGATGAACTTAAACTCAATGAACTAAATCTGTCTCAAATACATAAAATAAAACAAACACCATTGAATGCTGAAGATCTTAATACTAAATCTAGTAGGCAAAATGGGAGTGCATCAACCAAAAGCAAAAGCAAAGCAGCTTATTTATATACCGCTTCATATCACACTATGGGATGTCTAAGCAGTTTACAACTGTGAGCTGATTGCCCCCAACAAGCTGGGTACTCATTTTAGCGACCTCGGAAGGATGCAGGCCTGAGTTGAGCCTCAGCCCTGGCTGGTATTGAACTCGCAACCTTGTGGTCTATGAGTGAGTGGCTGCAGTACAGGCATTTAACCGCTGCGCCACCAGGGCTGTACTTGGAGGATAAAACTCCCCATAAGAATACGTCTAGTCTCCTGACTCGACGATTGGATGCATCCGATTTAAGGGCATCAAAACATTTTTCAAACATGACCCCCTGTACAAACCAGAAAAAGGCATCAATAAAAGACACAAAGTGGAAGGGAAATAAGAAATATCAACTTGTTCTTAGTCAACATCAAATTGTACTATCAAATTTTCCAAAACCGTCTGGTGTACTCTCCCAAGTTAAACGCAAACACCATCTTCTAACTGTCTTAGAAGGTATATGTCCAAACCAAATTTTTGTCAAAGATATTTTACAAGTTGCATATCTATATTCTAACACCGGCCGTGCTCGTATCTTAATTACATTTAGAGAAGCTAAGTTTGTCACCTTACTGTGTAGATATAAACCTTTACTAATAAGGAATAGTATCTATGTCTCTAGGTTTTTCTCCAATGTAGCTCCTCCCCAACTGTTAATACCACGTATTTCTCCTTTATCAATGGTTCCCTTAAATGAAGCCTGTAAAAACAAAGACCAAATAAATTACTGTTTATGAGGAACATAATTTAAACAAATGCAGCAGTGGACAGGACCTTAGAACATTAAATGTCTCCAAATCACCTCATTTTTTAAACTTTCCAATCACTAAGGAGGAGAAAGAGTTAATTGATTCATTTTTAGTTCTCCCTCAGATTGCACAAACAGAAATACTAACTAGATTGGAAAAATTAAGACAATATCTTTCAAGTTTATGCTCAGTAAGAAAATTCTCTGCAAAAGAAAGCTGTGAAAGGAAAGTGAATAAAGTAATGCTTACAGCAGAGATAAATCCCTTAACATGGACTGAAATGAGGTATCTGGAGAATTCAGAAAATGGCTTACCATGCACTAATAACACTCAAAGAGAAGATACACCGAAAACGCAAGGTCTGGTAGTGTCAAACGTGACCTGCACTCATCCAACTTTTGAAACTATTGAAGAATTATTAGGTGACCAGAACTTTGGTAATACCAAAGTCTGTCTCATCCCAGAAAGCAATGAGAACACTAAATCCAATCTGGCCACCCTTGAAACAAAAATAACCCCCTTAGATGTAAATCGACTACGTAATCTTCCCTATGCTATGAGTTCAAATTCATGACAGCAAAAGAAATCTGATTCAAGAAGTTTGAAACTTCTGTCCTGGAATATCATGGGTTGGGCCAGACAAACCTGTGATCCTCTTTTTGTTGAATATATTTCCAAATTTAATATAATATTACTTCAAGAAACATGGTTGAAAGAAAAGTTAGTTTCTTTCTAACTGTGGAGGCTTCTACTTCTCAGAAGGGTGGTCGCCCTAGTGGCGGTTTAGCCATCCTGACTGCTACAAGTTTAAAATATGCTTTTTTTTCTACTGCACCTTTGGCAAACCTGGCTTCTTCTCTATTAGTTAAACTTAAAGATACCTGGGTGTTAATTGTTAATGTTTACTTACCCCCTTTACGACAGAAAGTAATGTTGAAGAACATATGGCTAAGACTAGAAACTTATATTGTAAATATACTAGCCCAGTATCCTGAAACTCTTTTGATATTGGCTGGGGACTTTAATGCGAGAACCGGCTCAAATGAGGCTGACTTGTATGATCATTTTCATCATATACAACCTGAAGTAGACCCTGGCTTGGCTCTCTCCTTTAGACAGTCGAAAGATAAAGGATACAACTGGGCCGGCCTTTACCTTACTCAACTATCTCATAAATTGAATTTAGTAATCATTAATGGTTCAACTAAAGGTGATACTGAAGGGGAATTTACGTTCATGTCCAAGCGTGGATCTTCCACGATCGACTATTTTTTGGCATCATATGACTTGCTCTCTACATTTCCTAGATGTAAAATAGAACAACTGGTGGAGAGTGATCACCTACCCGTTACTTTGACTTTAGACTGTGCATTACAAATGGATTTTGCAGAACAAACTGTCCCACCAGAAGGTAATATGGAATTGAGACCTCGTGGTATCAAGTGGTCTCCAAAAGTTGAAAACAATGTTAAAATTATCCTTAATACTGAGAAATGTCTTGCTCTAAGAAATTCAATCCTGACTGTAGAATCTCCTGATAACATATATGAACCTTTCTACCAGCTATGTACAACAATTAAAAACTTGTTATCCCAGCCAGCATATCTTAAGATATCTAGTAAGTTATCAAGAAATAAAACCTGGTTTGACCAGGATTGTATTAATATGAAACAAACTCTGGTAAAACAATATAAAGATCATAGGCAAGAAAATATGCAAATGATTCCACCAGAGTAGTTTGAAACAAAGAAAAAATATAAGAAACTGATAAAAATAAAAAAAGAGCTAGCTCTTAAAGATTCTTGGTTAAATTTAATAACTGCTGTCAAAAACAAGGACTCAACTTCCTTTTGGAAAATTGTATCTAATGGCTGGCCAAGGTCTATAAGTACGAGTTATTATATATCTGTTAGTTGTTGGGAACGGTTTTATACTCAGTTATATGATCAATCTCAGTGTAGACAAAAACAATCTTCTGTTGATATTGAAGAGCTTCCAAAATGGTTATCAGTCTCTGTGCAGGAAATAAAGAAATTGATCTCTAGAATCACCCCAGGAAAAGCCCCCGGTAATGATAACATACCTTCAGAAGTGTTTAAATTTAATACTGAGTGGTGGATACCTGTATTAGCGGCTTTATTTACTGCCATAGACTTTACAACCTATGTTCCTGAGGATTGGGGCCTTGCAATCATTGTCCCAATATATAAAAATGGGGATAAGTGTGATCCTGGGAATTATAGGCCAATTAGCCTTCTCAACATCATAAGCAAAATGTATGCATTTCATTTACTGGACAAGCTTCAAGATTGGCTTGAAGAAGAGCAAATCATTAGGGAAGAGCAAGCTGGTTTTAGGAAGAATCGATCTGCAATTGATCATGCTTTAGTCCTCAATTATCTTTCTGAAAAATATGCTGCTTCAGTTAAGGGCACATTGTTTACTGCCTTTGTTGATCTTAAATCCGCATTTGATCTCATTCCAAGAGACAGGCTCTGGAAAAAACTTGAGGCTACCAATATTGATAAACATTTATTAATCCTAATCCATAAATTGCATGAGAATTCTCGTGTAGTAATACGATGTAACAATAAGGGTAATACGACAAGACCTATTCATACTCCCAACGGAGTTAGGCAAGGTTGTGTTTTGGCACCTACCCTTTTCAATTTCTATATTAACTCCTTGATCTTGACCCTAACAAAAGTACCAGCTCACTCCCCGACCTTGTCAAATAAGCCCCTGTCTATACTTGCCTACGCAGATGATATAGTACTTATGTCCATCACAAGAGTAGGTTTAAATAGACTTCTAAGAGCATTGGCAACCCACTGTATATGATGCCCTAAAAATTAACTATAATAAAACCAAAGTAATGGTTTTTTCTAAGAGCCGTCTTCAATATAGGTGGACATTAGATAATAACTGTATAGAGCAAGTGTCCTCTTATAAATATTTGGGTATTATGTTTCATGAAAAAGGAACTACTAAACTTCATCAAAAAAATGCTGTTATAAATACACAAAGAAGCATTAAGGCCTTATGTTCTTTTTATTATAATAAGGGAGGTCAGTTTATACCAGCAGCCCTTCAAGTTTTTGTCGCTAAGATCTTGGCACAACTACTATATGGAACTGAAGTTTGTACTTTCAATTGTATTGCTTCTTTTGAGACAGTTCAAACGAAATTTCTAAGAACAATTCTAGGTATTCCAAACTGTGTCCCAAATGTCACCCTTCATTTAGAAGCAGATTTGATGTCTGTTGAGGCCCGTATATGGATATGCAAATTCAATCAATAGCTTAAAATGTCTTTTGTTCCGGTTCGGTTGGCGCCATTAATCTTAACGGATTCTTTTTCTTCCTCTTGGAAGGAATCTCTTACATTAAAACTTTTTTCCCTTGGATTCTCATCATCAGCTATAGCTGCTCTAGGGTATGATAAAGCAAAATCTATCATTTCCCAGCGTATAAAGGACATTGACTTCCAAACACATTTAATCCAATCAACCCTGCACCTCATTAGAGAATCCAGTAGACCTGGCAAATATGCCAGATATTTTGACCATTTGAGTGTTTTGAAGTTAAGGAGAGCCTTTATGCTTGCAAGGTTCAACATTTTACCATCATCAGTTCTGGAAGGTAAATATAAAAAGATCCCCTACCAATATAGATATTGTCCTTGTGGCACTGAGGAAATCGAAAATATCAGTCATGTTCTTTTTGGATGTTCTCTGTACACAGAAATATGTGCCTTATATATAACCCCAATTGTATTGCAGCTTCCAGGTGGACAGGAGAAATTTTATATTGATTATCTTCTGGCAGATCGCAATGAAGATATAACCCGAAAAGTTGCTAAATTTTTTGCAGCTGCTATTTTAAACCGTAAAAAATTCTTAAAACAGATGTAAAGATTATCCTTATAACTTGTTACGATTATTATATTCTACTTGCTTAGAGTTTTGTTATAATAAATTTGATTTGCCCAAATAGTATAGATGAGATGTCTTAGGGAGGTATGGCTGTAGTGTAATTTGTCAATTTATAGACAGGTATTAGGAGACCGGCTTCAGTTTAGGAATGGTTAACTTGTTAAAGTGTCAGGGGGCACGGCCGTAGTAAATCTTTTCATCTATTGACAAGTGATAGAGGATCCAACTGCTGTATGGACATGACAAATGTTTAAAGCTTTAGGGGGTACAGCCGCAGTCCATTTTTAGTTTATCTGTTTAATTTTTTTAATTTATTGTTAAGTCTCAAAGGATTTAATTATAGTATAGTCATGCCCAACGTTGATAGTTTAATTAACTATTTTACTCAAGTGGGTAATACCCTTCAGAAGTTATTGTTTTATTATATTATATTGTTGGTAAATAATCTTTCAGTTTTATAATTTATATGAATTATAATACATAATTATACTTTTATATTCCACATATTGTAATGCTAGATATATGGTATGTTAAAAGTATTTTAAAATGTTTTTGTAAAAAATCCAGAGAAATACGTGGCAACTAGGTAGTTATATTGTCCATCCCCTTTTTATTCTTAGTTAAAGGAAAAGATTGTTGTCCTTTGAACAAAAATTGTCTTAGAGGTAGCACTAGAGTTTTGAGACATATATGAGATCATATAATTTTATTTTTATTGTAAATAGAATTTCCTAATAATACTTTGCTTAGGAAATGATGTTGTCCTACCTCTGTCTTTTTAAATTAGGACATGCTAGTAGCCACCAGTATGTTCCTGTAAGAAGTTACTGTACTGTATATAACTAAGATGTTTTATTGTGTTTTTATTTGTGTTTTTTATGCTGGCCAAATGGCTGTAATAAAAGAAAGAAAGAAAGAAGTATCAGTTTTACATAAATATATTTCGTGCATCAAGTTGCATGTAAGATATCTCAATTTCAAAAACACTTATTAACACAAATAAACTTATAGAAATACAAAATATTATTTACAGTGGAATTTTAAAAGCCCCTTCCTGCCCATCTTTTAATTTTCTCCCTCTGATTTTTTTAAACCTTAGCTACCATGATATAGTGCAAAAGTGCCATTTCACTGATGTACTATAGTATTATAACTTTTTTAAAAAAATAAAAGAAAGGAGAACGATACTTGTTTTTGTTCCAATTTGTCTTAGAATTAGGAAGTCAATTTGAGGATGGGAATGAAATGACCCAGCTGGTGCCAGGAATTGCCAGGAAATTATCCTGGGTCCTTTCACACTTCACAACTGCTGCACTTTGATCCCATTTTTAGCTGTCATGGCTGCATCCAATGGATTCCCGGGATTTGTAGTCTAGGGCCAGAGCTGTCTACTCAAGAATTTTAAATATCTCCTGAAATTACAAATCCTAGGATGCCATAGAAAGCAGCCATAACAACTACAGTAGAACTAAAGAAAATGCCAGCAACCCCTCCACCCCCCCAAAAAAACCAGAAACTATAGCAACAAACACTTGCATCGGCACAAAGGACTCGAACACATTAATTTTGGGTAAAACATTTTTTGGCCACAACTTTATTTGTACAGGGTCGTAAAATATAACAGTTTACCAATAAATCAGCATTTCGAATAAACCTTCAAGTATACTCTTGACGCATGCGTTCATGCGATTAATAGTAATCGCTATTGTTTAATTATCTTCAAATACAGCATGCGTCAAAGTATTAACTATCTTAATTAACAGTCTTCCAATTAACCCCTCCCCAACTGGATATGATGTCATTTTGGTCTTACTCCCACCTAATACATGACGTCATTAATTTTAATAATACATCATACCAATTTAATTTAACTTAATGACATCATCTAATATTCAAATTTTATTCATTTAGTCACATGTTAATTTCCAATTAACCTAGTTCTACCCCTGAGGGGGGGGGGGGGTCCCTGCCCGCCACAGGAGGGGGTCAGCCTAGCTAGACATCCCCTCCCCCCCATCAGTCCTTTTAGGCACGACTCTAGAGAAGTCAAATAAATATCATTTCTTCTTGAGGACAGGTGTACTCCATCACTCCTGTACAAATGTGGCACATCAACTTGAATCTCATTGTGTTTTAAGACAGTCACCCCCAACTCTCCCAAAGTTTTGGACAAAGATCTGTTCAAAAAACGTCTAGCTTTGTTGATGGCAGTCTCGCTTCGAGCTCCGTGCCAAGTCCTTCTAGGCAGTAATTTCATCCAAATCAACACAGTGTCCAGCAACAGTCTCTTGACTTCCTTCAAATCATTAACAATCATATTAGCTAACTTTAAGGAAGCCACTTTTCCCAAGTCATTTTCTCCAAGATGCACTACCAAACACTTGGGATGCTTGTAGGATTCCAGAAGTTCGAAAATCCTCGGGAGTAAAGCTCCCCAAAGCATTCCTCTGCAACTGAACCAACGAACTGCTCCAGCGCCTCTCCTCCCCAAAGTAACATCTCAACGCTGTTGCACGATGTGCCGCTCTGCCCAAAAGACTAAGCTGTGTCCTAGTATCCAGACGCCCTCCGTCGACTGTTGTGCTGAAATAAAGTTGAATTACATCGACATATCAATAACATTGTGATTCATTTCCGCACATGAGATTTAAACGCTCTAGAGCGCCAACGTCCAATCCTGCAAATAGCAGTCTCGCTTAACCCTTGCATAGCTGCTGATGTCGCTGCTCCAATTCTAAAAGAATGGGAAGCAAACTGTGCTTGTGGGAGACCCGCCTTCTTCAACACTTCTTGCAAAACAGCCCTGAACTGAAACTGGGTCAATGGTAAACCAGTATTGTGTAAAAACAAATAACCTAAACCCTTTGGCCTTATCTTAAGATATTCTATTAATGCAGACACCGGACAAATTTGACCACTAGGTGCCCTGGCCAGAATTAAAGACTGCCCTTTACCCAACTGGTCAGTTTTTGACATCCTAATATTCAACTGCAATCCCTGTTCCGAAATTTGTACATCCGAAACCAAGAGAGCTCTACCAGACTCATCATTATGTGAACTCGGCACAATTTCACTTATTCTCAATGCCGCAAAAAATGACAAAGAGAATACTGCTCTAAATAACAGCACTTCCTCCTGAGAAAAACATGTAATGGGAAGACTTTCCCAAATTTTTATCAAAATTGAACCTGTTATTGGCAATCTACTATCCTTAACTGCTATGGATTCCCTAGTCCAACCATCTAAAGCCCTCCTAATTCTGAAATCCACTGTGGGGTCATTGAAACCACCGGCTCTAGATTAAAATGACAGCGCCGCTATCCTGCCTTTTATAGTTGCTGGTGATAAACCCGATTGCCTAAGATGTACTGCAAATCTAAGCACGATTTCAACATTTAAAGGCCAGACCTCCACCTCCCCGACAGTTGACAAGAAACATCTAAACGCTCGCAATGCGAGCTGATATGACTTGCGTGTCGATGGAGTGATGGACTGGACAATCACCCTGTCGATTTCTATTCTCCAAGGCTCCAAAGTCGTGTGGGTACCTCCAGTGGCTGAGTTGATGCCTCCGGCGCCAATTGTTGGAACCTGGAAAACTGAAAACGCGAAAGGGCGTCCGCCAACGGATTTAATAAACCAGGAATATGCTGGGCATGGAACAAAATATTGAACTTTAAACATTGAGCCACCATTTCTATAACCAAAGTCATCACCCTGGGGGATTTAGATGTCTGTGAGTTCACTATGTGTTATCACACCAAAACCACACAGTTTTGTTTTTAAATTGTTCTTTCCATAAATGAACTGCTACCACAACTGGAAACAATTCTAAAATGTGAGATCTTTAGTCCATCCTTTATCCTTCCACGACTGAGGCCAAACCTCCGCTGCCCATTGCCCATTGAAATAGACACCAAAACCATGTGCCCCAGAAGCGTCAGATTGTACTTGAAAATCAGCCCTTAGTAGCATGTCTGATCTCCAAAATGACACCCCATTGAAGTGTTCTAAAAACACTTCCCAGACTCCCAAATCGGCCTTAATACCAGAAGTAATTCTTATATGGTGATGTGGGGCTTTTGTACCCTTGGTGGCTTGATATAAACAAGAACAAAACTCCCGCCCTGGTACAATAACTTTGCAGGCAAAATTCAATAAACCTGTCAAGGATTGAAATTCTCTAAGCGTGGCCTTAGATTTGCCTTTCATCACTTTAACTTGAGACCTCATAGCCATGAGTTTTTCTACCGGAAGGCGTGATACACCTTCCATAGTGTCCAATTCAATCCCTAGGAAGACAATTTTAGTGTCAGGACCCTCAGTTTTTTCTTCCGCTAAAGGAACCCCCATCTCTTCCATTAGCTTCTGGAATGCCAATAATGTGTCTAAGCAATCCGTCGTCCCACTAGCCCCTGCAAACAAGAAGTCATCCAGGTAATGTGTAATTGCTGGATTATTAGACCTCTTAGCGGCGCACCAATGTAAAAATGTACTAAATGCCTCAAACGCCGCACAGGAGATGGAACAACCCATTGGCATTGCTTTGTCAAAATAGTACTTACCCTCGAATTGAAAACCTAACAAATCAAAATCGTCAGGGTGGACTGGTAATAATCTAAAAGCTGATTTAATATCACACTTTGCTAATAGTGCTCCCATGCCTAAATTTTTAATCATTTTTACAGCTGAGTCAAAGGATGCATACTTAACTGATGTCAGCTGCGGGTCAATTGCATCATTAATTGATTCACCCTTAGGATAGGATAAGTTGTGAATCAATCTAAATTCTCCCGGTGCCTTCTTAGGGATGACACCAAGGGGAGACAGTCTCAAATTTGGAAATGGCAATTGATCGTGAGGCCCTGAAACTCTTCCTGCTGCAATTTCTTTAGCCAGCTTGTCCTTTACAATCCCTGGGAGTTCCCTAACTGAGCGTGCGTTAGGAGCCGAACTGTGCACGCGAACACCTGTATAAGGAATATGAAAACCCTGGGAAAAACCCTCCCATAAATATTGAGCGGCATCTCCTTTTGGATAGATCCGCAACCAATTCTCCAACACGTTTAGTTTAATTGGTGTTGGTGCTTTTCCCCGCAGCTGCAGATTGTGAATAGGATGCCCACCACCGGCCTTCTTACCTCTAACACATGATGACCCGGGGTGAGGTCCCCTGCAGGTACTGCATTTGTGATCATATCTACATGGTTGCCTCCTACACCTACCTGCATTGAAGTCCCAGCACAGTCCGACTTGCTTTTTATCCCCCGTGCTAGGCCTCGTATTCTGCCCTCTCAGCTGTGTGACCATGGATACAAACCCATTGTCACAACGGCTCGTAGGGGAGGCACCCAACATAACATCTGCCCAAAGTTCTGACTGCACGTGACGCCATGAAAGAGAACAGTCTAACGCCGCCCTCATTCTAAATTGTTCATCATATTGCAGCCAAGCTGACCCCCTGGCGTTAAAGTGACAGCTCGTATAGGCTCGATTATCTCTTGGTATTTTGATAATTCGGACGATCTATTGGGGTCTTTTTCTTCAATGATTCCCCTGTAAATTGTAAAGCCCATAATCCAATTAACAAAATTCCTTTCCAATTTTGGGCGTTTATGTACTTGAAATTCCTTGGGCAGTGCAAAAACCACTCCGTCCTTAACCATGATCCTTGGTTCCGGATCACAAAAGGTGAGCGAAAATAAATCAATAAACTCACCTTTCCAAATCCTTTCTTTAGTAGACAGTGGAAGGTGGGATCCCAAAGGTGTAGACATACCTGCATATGGGTTGCATTCAGTGGTCCTGTCTGGCCCAGAAATATTTAATGCTCCCACTACCACTGTTCCCTTATTACCACCTGTAGCATTATTAAGATTCAAACTATCCTGCACCCGTGTCTCAGCACCCTGGGGGCAAACAGCATTTGATGAAAATGCTGGTAAAGGTGCAGTCAAAGAAGCTTCAAAACCAGTACTCGGACCTGTTTGGCTACTAGTAGTCCAAACTGATGCAGGCCAAGTTACGTGAGTATTGTTATTATGAGACACACCTGAGCTCGTTCCTTGGCTTGAAGAATCCGTTGATGCTTGTTGAGCTCCCACCGAGAGCGTAGCAGTAGCGGCTCTGGTGTTGTGGTGTCTCTCCTCAATGCTTGTCTTGTTGCCGATGACAGTCTCCGTGGTTTCAGAAGCTGGCTCATTGCCCTGACCTGAAACGACAGCTTTTTGAACGAAATTAAACAAATCTGCCAACGTGGGTTGGTTAACCTCAGGGGCTGCAGCACCCTGTTGCACCACACCGGGAACTTTTTTCAATAGCTCCATTATATCTGCTATGGTTGGCTGTCCAACTTCCATAGCAGACGTCCCGGGGGAACTCTGTACCCTGTCCAGTTGCCTGTTAGCGTGATCTCTAGCTGGCTGAATTGAACTAAGTTGTGTCTCTGATGAATGGGCTATAGCCGTGGGAGCTACAACCTGTGAGCTAGCTGAGCCCACTAACAAATGTCGCTGAGCCAGTTGCTCACACACTGACGCACATGCCTGCATAGTACGGCCAATTTGTGCTAAATGTGATTGAATGTCTAAATCCTTATTTTTGTTTACATTACTCCGTTTGGAGGCCGACTGGCCAGTACTATGACCAGCAGAAGCCGTACGTTTTTTGTATTGTGCCTTGCTGCGCGGCATGATAATGTCTGCTGGACTATCCTGATCCGTCAGAAATTAAAAATCAATCTTAATGTGAATGCAGGACCTGATAACACAGTTCCCAAATAGCTTGCCTTTTGTAAATCAAGTTGGTTTTAGTAATTCTTTTATTTTTTGTCTATCTATCTATATATGTATATATTATTATTATTATTATTATTATTATTATTATTATTATTATTATTAAATATGCCCCTCAAAGCTAGGCCTTAATAGGCCACCACTTTTCCAGCCGCAGAACCTAAGCCTCAAACTGGTCAACAATTTAGGCCCCCAATAGGCCAAGAATATTAGGCCTACTACTAGGCCGCTAAATTTAGGCCCCCAAATGGGCTAGCAATATTAGGCCCCAAATAGGCCGTGAGGATTTAGGCCCCCAATAGGCCGGCACATTTAGGCCCCGACTAGGCCAGCAATAATAGGCCCCCAAATAGGCCGCTGAATTTAGGCCCCAAATAGGCCAGCAAACTTAGGCCCCCAAATAGGCCAGCAAACTTAGGCCCCAAATAGGCCGCTGAATTTTTTGGCCACAAATAGGCCCTGGGTTTAGGCCCCAAATAGGCTGCGAACATTAGGCCCCAAATAGGCCCTATTATATATATATATCTATATATACGTTTCTAATATATATATATATATATATATATATATATATGTATTAAAAAAATTTTTTTTCACTTGCGGTTTGTCTCGATGGCGATCCGCGGCTGCCTTGGCCACCCCACGGACGTTCCGGTCACGCTCGCTGTTGTCCGAGGCTCTCCAAGCCCGTTACAGGCCAAGAACCCTGCTGGCGAGCCGTGTGCGTGGGCAAATGGGGGCGATCCGTGGCCTATGCCAGGCAGTCTCCAAGTCCCCCGCCGACCTCCAAGGCACTGAGCCCGGTTTGCCTCAGGTCCAGGGAGGGAGAAAGCAGGCCGCAAGCTCCAGAGGGGCGAACCGCGGCTGAGATTACCCAAACGGTTGCTCCCTCTTCACTCTAGCCGTCCGTGTAGGCTGCTAGCCAATTGCAGGCCCCACATGAGCCAGAGCGAAGCAAGCCGCCTGCTCGCTTGTCAAATCAAAATGGCTGCCGGCCACGAGGCAGCACCAGTTTATATAGCCCCCCAACATCTTGCGTCAAACCTCGCGAGACTACCAGTCTTGCGTTACCCTGCGCGAAACAAGCATTCATTGGTGGAGCAGCCCGGCAAGGGTGGGTCTTCCGGGCTGCTCAACCAATCATGCATCGAGGCCTTTTAATGGCCAACGCAACAGCGAACCCCTCCCGACGAGTCGGGGTGTGTGTCTATTTGCTGTGTTTGGAGGGGTCCATAGCAATTTAAAGCATCTCATTTCATTTTTCTTCCTGCCAATTCTAACAGTATCTGTTCTTTTTTTAAATAAGTACCTCACTTGTCACTTGCACTAATGGGATAGACAGGTTTTTGCTATCTGCAGAGCTTCTACTATTCTGTAACCTAGGTTATAAGTGCACAAAGACTTCTAGGACTTGTGATGGTTACACCCAAGATCAGGGGTAGGCAACCTTTCCCCTTTAAGGGCCGAGGGACTTCAGCTCCCAGAAGCCTCAGCCATGTTGGCCAATAGTCCCATGTTGGCCAATAGCTCCTGGGATTCTGGGAGCTGAAGTCCCTCGGCCCTTAAAGGGGAAAGGTGGCCTACCCCTGCCCAAGATTGTAAACCCAAAACATCTGGATGACAGTTAAACATCCCACTCCTGAAATAGACTTTTCATGTGATTTAGAACCTTGTTAACACAGGACTCTAAACCATGCAAACTCGTAGATCAAGCTCCTTTTTTAAAACTCCTGATTCTTCTAGAGATGGTAGACAACCAAGAGAGAGGAGGGGAAGAAGGCTCATAAATGGTATAACAACAAGGCTGGGGTGGTGATGGTAGAAAGCCCCAAGCTTGCCTTCATGGGATTAGTATTGCATGAGGCATGATACTTGAATAGGGCTTCTACCCAAGATTGCATTAATATTATTTTTGTATGGTGATTTCCTGATTCATGTCAAGGAAAATTACTTTGTATGGTGCATTACTAATGTGGGCATCTATAGCAAAGAGAGGAAGAATGGGAAAGGGCCAACAGACATGACAAGATGTGATCATTACACATGAGGAGTGATCTGTCCCAATTTTGTAATTTTTACAAACACACACACTCACCCAAAATACACATGAAGGAAGGAGTTCTAATGCAGTACTTCTGCTTCAGAAATAATAACATATAATTCTTGTTTTGGGAGAAAATCAAATGAGGACTATATTGGAAACAATGTCATTCCTTCTAACTGTCCCAGTTTGACAAAAAATAGTCACAATTAACCCTCTATCTTCCCACTTTTCTGCTGCATTTAAAATGACCCAGTTTCTTACTTCAGTGGCTGCAGGCTGAGTTCAAAGTGCAGAAGTACTCAACTAACTCAGAAGGAGGGGGATAGAGAAGAGGAGAGGCAGAATCTTGTCCTTCCCAAGAGGCTCAGGCAAAAACAAACTGCTGCAGCCTCTCATTGTGCATTCACACCTTTTGCCATCTTGACTTACATTCTCATTGCTTGGCCACAGGCATCTCAGTTTTCATCTGTGAAATGTGGGAGCATATGGAATACCTGAATAGCCGGCGTTCAACAAAATAATGGGGATAAGCGGAGTTTGAAAATAAAAAAAAATAAAAAATCACAAGGCTGGCAATCTTCAGAAAGAAAAGAAAAGGTCCCTGTGCAACTCTTTGGACCTTTCAAAGTTTGTTCTTTTGGACTTTGCAGAATCTGGTGAAACAAACTTCTTAACACTTTTTCAAACATACTTGGATGGCATCAACTTCTGAGGCAACATACTACATTTAAAGGCTGTTAATTGCTTACTTTTTCACGCTATGAGGGATATGCTTCAAAGCATCTTATTTCTCCTATATGTGGGTTAATTAGGTGCTTTTAAGGTGTATCCTTTCCCCATCTCTGCAAGTTGCTCAGCTGCTTTTAGGCTGCCTGATTTACTATGTGTTAATTACAATTGGGATTCAGCACTCAAGTTGCTAAATTGTCAGTCAGCTTATCAAACAAGATTTCCTAATTTAACTCCCACCTAACCTTCCCCCACCACACTCCAGCATGGGCACACTTGCTAACTTCAGACAAAAGCTTCTGTTTAAACAGCCATTACAATAATACTTCTGTGGAAAAGAGAGAAAGATAGGCTCGATCAAAAAAGCTTTGTGAATGAGGGCTGTTTGATCATGAGGACACAACAACCCTATCAAGGAAGGAAAGGACTTTAGATTTGTTTAATATCTATGCAAATACACATTGGTGAACATAAATAAGGTCCTATTTTACACATAGGTCTGTCTGCTGTCTTGTTTTGTTTTGTTTTCTGTCTCAGTTCTCTATTGCTTGATTATTAGACAGTTGACAATGCTTTCTTCACCAGAGCTGGGACAAGTTACCTTTTTTGGTAATTTCCAGAATTCCCCAACCAAAATGATCAATGCCCCCTAGTAGTTATGGAATTCCAGGAATTATAGTTCAAAGCACCAGGTCTTTCTTTTGACATGTGTCATTGCCAGGAAACAAGCCACCAGCTGCAGTGTCAGAGAACTGCTGTGCTTCTCTGAGTTTTCAGATGGAAAAACAAACCTCAGGGCAAGCAGCTAGAGGAGAAGAAAAAAAAAATTAAAGTCATCTCCACCCATTCCAGCCAGCACCAGCCTCTCTGGCTAAGCACAAGTTTTGGTACAGTGCACCAAAAACCAGGAGCAAGGGAAAGACATGGGGGAGAGAGGAGTGCAGCCACTTGGGACCATCATACCACCTGGAGAAGTCAGAGAGTGGAGTTTCAGCCTTGCAATTAATGAGAGCTCTTGATGTTCACCAGCAGCAAAGGATCTTGGGGTGGGGGACCCAAAAATTCCTGAGGCAGGAAGTGAGCCTTCCATAAGCCCTAATAGCATCCACAAAACTCCCCACACATCATGTATGCCCTAAATAAAGCTATGTGGAATGTGGTCTCAAGATCACCCAGTAGGTTTCTATGGCTAAGCAGGGATTTGAATCTTGGGGCCTTTGCAGACTGCTAGAAATAGTGTAAATTGAGTCCACTTTAACTATCCTGGCTCAGTGCTAGGGAATCATGGGAACTGTATTTTTTTCTGAGACACTGAGCCTTCTCTGTCAGAGAGCTCTGGTGCCACAATAAGCTACAGTCCCCATGATTCCCTAGCACTGAGTTAGCGGAGTTAAAGTGGACTCAATTTGCACTATTTCTGGCAGTCATGAACTAATGCTCAAATCACTACACCATACTGACTCATCTGCCCAACCACAAATTTTCCTCTCTGGTCCATTTATCTAGACTGCCCCATGCCCATTACCACCATCAGTTGACCCAAAAGGAGTTCCTCAGCAAAGCTTGCCTAACGAGGGGGATCCTACAAGCAGCAGTATTGCTTCTTGCTTCACAGGAACACAAAATCCCCCACCACAGAAATACATCATGAGAAGACATGACTTATTAGAAAACACAGTGAAGTAAGATAATGTAGAAGGCAATAAGAAATGAGGAAGACCACATTACAGATGGATAGCTCAATCAAGAAAGCCACAGGGCAGGGCTGTTGATAACCTGAGCAGGACTGCTGATAACCAGGCAACTTGGAGGTCTCTTATTCATAGGGCTACCATAAATCAAAGTGAAGTTGACAACAGATGGCATGTTGTAAACAATACAATATTTAATTTCTAGGAGGTAAAAAGATACATTGGAACTCCAGACTGGGAATTCTTCCCTTATTCAATCATGGAAATTCTCTTTTGTGAGAAGCTACATTTGGAAGTTGCATGGGCCACTTTTTACACGGATGTCATCTCTCATCCTCTCCCCACAAGGTACCATGCTTTCCAATGGTTCAGTTTAGCCATTACCATCTAAGGCCATTAAGCAAGCATCTTTCATGATAAAAACCTAAAAGGAAGGCCAACTCTTCACTTTGGATGACAGAATAGTATGTCCTATCACACCATTATCAAAGCTATATTTCATTGGTCACTGGGAAATAATTGTTTCTGCAACTTTCTTCCAATGAAATAAATGCAAGGAGAGGCAGTTCTGAACTTATTTTCTTTCCTGAGGAAATGATGGGTTAAAGAACAGCCAAAGTGAAAAAGAGAACATTAACAAAGTGACCTTATTTGTCCTAGACAGAAAGTATTTACCCTTTGATGCATGTAATTCCATTCTTCCTTCCTAAGTGGACATATTTTATCTTCTATTTCCTGGTTATGAAGACATAATCATGGTGTGCAATGGGCACAGCGCTCAGAAATGATATACCAGAGATGAATTAAACTAGGAGATGTAATGACAGGATGCAAAAAGAGACACTGCTTGGAGAGAGGCATTATATTCTGTAAATGAAGGTTTTAAAAATAATAATTTTCCCTAGATGCTTTTGAGCTTGTTATGCTTAATATAAGGCCAAGCTAAAATAAGGTTACTTATGGTGTGAAATATGAGAAAAGCTGAAAACTGCATTTACCTAGAAGTTAGGTCCATTGAACACAATGGGATTCAGCTCTGAGTAGACACTCATAGGATTAGATAGTAAAAATCAGAGTTAAAGATCTAATGATTATATTGCAGTGAATTAAATGTAAGGGGAATGGAAGAGGATTGTAAAAGATATGTAAAAGCTAATAAGAATTCAGGTCAAAGAAAGGACTCTTCTTGAGAAGCTTTTATATATATATATACTTATCCTTTTGGATTTTGGAAGGACAATTACTGTTTTCAAATGGATAACACAGAATTGGGACACTGTTAAGTACCATCCTTTTTAAAAAAGAAAAGTAAAAGAAAAGAACATTTAGTGGAATCTGCCTCCTTGCTTTGTCCTCAGTGGCTTCACTGGAAGCTCCATCCAGCCATTAGCATACAGAAGAACTCCAATAAATAATACATCCTGCTGAAGTCGCTCCTTTTAAGTGGGTTAAATGTGATGAATAAATGGTAGTGCAGAGAGGGAACTCTTTGAAATGAAGACAATATATATACATGTAGTGCATTGCTAATGATGAATTGCCTCCAAGTTTTGCTCTTGCCAATGAGCTACATCTTACAGATCAAAAATGGATATGGACTTATGCAGAAAACTGCTGTGTCGGAATTGTCTCACATGTATAAGATTTTTATTATTATTTTCTAGAATTTACAGCTGGCAAAATGATTGTACTATTTGTCCTTTAAGGGAAAAGCCAAGTGGGTATGACCAAGTGCAAAATGAAAAAGAGCAGCGAGGGGGAGGCTGATCAGATACTTTGCTGATATACTTTTCATTTGTATTATCTGTCTTGACAGCAGCCTCATTAACTGTGCTAGTGCTCAAAGTTTTGATTATAGATTGCTTTTCACCTTTGTAAGAGCAGAACTGTAATTGAAAAAGTAAGTTTTCAGCAGTCTAGCCTTTTTCTCTTTTATAAATTAATTGTGATCCCATGCACTGGTTTTTTGTTTTCTGATTACTGTGCAGTATTTTCCACAATGCAATTGCTTAGATTCTGGTAAGGAGGCTATACTATCCGCCTGAAAGGTTTGTTGTCCATCAAAGAAATCCTTAGGATCCATTTTAGAAGTTGCTCTCTCTTGAACCATTGTGTATTCTTGGGCAATCAGTGCAGTATCCAGTTGGGTAGCTTGGAAAAGTTAGTTTTGGGAATATAATTCCAGGAAACTCCAGAAAATTCTCAAAGAGGCTGTACAGACTGGCCACAAGGGCCAGACTGGGGGTGGAGTCAGGGCGTGGCAACTGCATGCTGGCTACCCTGACTCTGCCCCCATGTCATCCTCATGCTGCCCACCCAAACAGATGGTGGGTGGCATCAGGGCGCTCCCTTGCCACATTGTTAATACATGCGATGCCAAAGGAGCGCTGAAAAGCTGCCGCTACCAGAGTGGCATTTGCCAGCTCTTTTTAGAGCAACAAAGTGCAGGATTGGGGCTGTGGCATGCAGTTGCTCTGGCCCCAATCCAGTGCTCCTAGGGGCGGCACAGAGCCACCCCTTAGGGGCCATCTGTTGAGCCCTAAAGTTATTGTCCAGAAAATTAACTTTTCCAAGCACTAGCACTACCTCAGTTGTTATCCAGTCTCCAAACACCAAGAAAGAGCATGGCATGATTTATTGGTGTTCCTATTGTAAAGGTGATACACAGCACAAATAATGCCTCAGTGGAAGCTGCAGAGCATGGCACAGATGTGAGAAGATATATTGTCCCAATATGTCCTGAACTCAATCATATATATATATATATATTGCTTTGTGAGTCAGTGCAGCAGGCTCATCACAGGGAAGACTGAACTCTCTTATCAGTGTGTGTACATACCCTCAAGTCGTGTCTCAATTTATGTCAACCCCATGAAATTCATAGGATTTTTAGTGATTGATGTATGTATTAATTTCTCAGATGTGTAGCAACAGCACTGGACATCATAATTCCTGGACTGTACTGGTGATATAAAGAATACCAGTGTTCTCACTCTTAAGAAAATGATCAAATGTAATTTCTTTATTTTTGTATTTTTAGACTTCTTTGCCAATAAAAAGTACAAAAAACAACAACACACAAGTTCTCTATTTCAGGAAAGTGGGTTGGAACACAACCTTTTTTGCTCTTTTGAGCAAATAATCCCACCCCACCACCCCACCCCAAAAAATCTGAAATGCAAAAACTCTCATAATTTCATCTAGCAGGGAAGAAACTTTTAAAATTATTCATTCTTGGATGTGAGCATGAAATAAGCAAAGACCGGCACACTTAGACTGTAATGGAGGTGTGTCAACCAGTTTCTGTTACATTCCCCCTAAAGGACTGTGCCTGCAGCTTGGGAGTGCTCCTGGATCTGTCTCTCTAAATGTCAGCCCAGGTAGATGTGACGGTTAGGAGTGCTTACTAACAGCTTTGGCTGATATGCCAGCTGCGCCCCTTCCTAGATTTGGAGGACCTAAAGATAGTGGTACATGCACTGGTAACATCAAGGTTGGACTTCTGCAATGGGCTCTATGTTGGGCTACCTTTGTGCCGAGTTTGGAAACTCCAGTCGGTTCAAAATATGGCAGCCAGATTGGTTATAGGAACATCCAAGAGTGACTATGGGCCTTTACAGACTGTAAAAATAGTGCAGCTTGAGGCCATTTTAACTGTCCTGGCTCAGTGCTAGGGAATCATAGGAATTGTTTTTTGGGTTTTTTTTCTGGGACATTGAGCCTTCGCTGTCTGAGAGCTCTGGTGCCACAATAAGCTACAGTTCCCATGATTCCTTAGCCCTGAGCCAGGACAGTTAAAGTGGCTTCAAGTTGCACTATTTGTGGTAGATTGTAAAGGCCCTATATTACACCCATTCTCAGATCACTCCATTGGCTGCCAATTAGTTTTTGGGCAAAGTATAAAGTGTTGGTCTTGATCTTTAAAGCCCTAAATGGTTTGGGTCCAGGTTACCTAAAGGATTGCCATCTACCATACAATCCACCCCAAACACTGAGTTCCTCTGGGGGGCGGCTGCTACAGCCTGCAAGAACTCGACTGGTAGCTGTCACCCAGAGGATCTTTTCATTGGCCACCCCAAAACTGTGGAATGACCAGCTGGAGGAGATCCCACAGCTAGACCAGCAATCGGAATCTAAAACATATTTGAAGACCTATCTCTTCTGGCAGGCCTACCAAGGCAGTTTTAATCATGATTTTTAATCATGATTTTTATATTTAATCATTGCATTATGTATTTTAATATAAATATTGGGTAGAGTTGCTTTTTAATATGGGTATTTTATGTAACTATGTTGTAACCTGCCTCAAGCCATGAGGAGAGGTGGGTAAATTATTATTATTATTATTATTATTATTATTATTATTATTATTATTATGTGAGCTCGCAGCTAAAGGGTTTCATGATTATAACATGAAAAATCCAACTGTGAAACATGTGCAGGCTGAATGTGAAAGCACAGCTCCTCTTTAACTGTAAAGAAACCCTCCTTACATAGAAGGCTACTATGCTAGAGAAAGATCTCTCTTATTCTCTTTATGGATGCAAAAAGAACTCTCCAGGGATGCTAGCTTTCCAAATGAAGAGCTTTTACAATTCAAACAAGCAATTCCCACACTTTCTGTTTGTGGTCTAAATTGGGTGCCATTCAAGGAAGTCTGTCTGACGGTCTACCTCTTTGTATTTGATTCATTGTTTGAAAGCCTCAACTACTATTTTCCACATTTTCCATAAAGATCCATTATATCATGTGTCATCATGTACCACTATGCACCATCCACAATTACACTGGAACTCAGTTCAGGTCTTCATTCTCTACTTGTAGCTGCATGTCTGCATTTTTAAGTCATATAGATATACAGGTTAAAAAATTTGCAACACCCTCATAAATCTTTGCAGTGCCTTGCCCAACATTTGTGCACTTCAAAGCTGTTCTCTATCATTCTCCCATACAATCTCCCATATTAGAAAGGAGTTCATTTTGGTCAGTTTTTTATTTTAGGATTGTTGTTCTGTAGCCATTTTTAAAACATTTAAAATATCAAGGTGTGCATGATTCTTCTACTTCATCTAACCAGTAAGAATGAACAACCACAACAGTATTTTAATTGAGATTTTTTTTTGGGGGGCGGGGGGGCAACCAATCAGATGATGCAATAAATAGTGAGATGGTTTGGGTGCAGAAAATCCTGGTACAGATCTCTGCTGGAACATGTGGTTCACCAGAGGCTTTCAGAAACTAATCCTGGCAGTTGCGAAAGAAATTTCAATGACTGGATATGCCTTTGAGATTCAAAGGAATCAATGGATTTAGCTAGAATCTGTAAGATAAGGAAATGAAATGGAACTGGGGGCAGTATGGAAGCTCTGCACTTAGCTCTATATACAGCTATACATAGCTCTGTACACATAGAGCTTGCACGTGGCCCATATATGATTCCCTAGTGAAGTTTTTTTTTAAAAAAAAAAAAAATGGTATCAAAACCATTTACAATAAAAAAAAGTACAGACTGAGTCTCCCTTATCTGGAATTCCAAAATCCAAAATATTCCAAAAATTAAAGTGTTTTCATAAGTGGCTGAGATAGCAACACTTTTGCATTCTGATGGTTGAATGTACATAAAATTTGTTTCATGAACAGAATTATTTAAAATAATGCCTAAAATTACTTTGAGGCGATGTGTATAAGGTATATATGTGACATAAATGAATTTTATGTTTAGACTTGGGTCCTATCTCCAAGATATCACATTATGTATGTATATGCAAATACAGATATTCCTGTCAGCATGATTGCACCAGCAGCGTTGCACCACATTGAAGCTGTGCACCTACATGGTCACCAAAGAAGTGACATGGAGCTCTGTACAGGCTGGAGAACTCTCTCTCCCCCTCCAGAAGCAGGCAAACACAACAACAAGCAGATATCTCTCAATGAGGCTCTTTAATCTTTGTTCCTCTTTGCACAAGCTTGTCTTGACTGACAAAGCTACTTGCATTACACCACATACCAATGATCCCACACTGTACAATACCACCCCCCCCTTATATATCTTATCCCCTCCAGGGATATCTAGTACAGCCCACTCACCCTGCTGATGCAACACTGCAGGATTGCACACGTCAGACTCAATCCTCTGCTTGGGGTTGCATTAGCCCCCAGTGACTCAGAACATCATGCTGTCACTTCATGGATGCTCCATTGCTCAAAGTAATCCTGTTACCTTTTATCCCACATGTGGACATTTCCCCAAAATCCATTCCTTGACAATTCCAAAATCCAAAATAATAAGAACAATAAACCAAAATCCAAAACGATTCTGGTCTCAAGCATTTTGGATAAGGGAGACTCAACCTGTAGAAAAAATAGTGACTGAAATTCACTATTGCAGTTATGGATGCATAACTGAAGAGTTAAACATCCATTACTGATTTGTATTCAGGCTCCCTACATATTCACAGTCATGGTTATTGCCATGATTGTAAAAGTCTCCCAATCCTGCTCTACTGAGCTGCTGCTGCTGCTGCTGCTGCTGCTGCTGCTGCTAGAAATGGAGTTATATACTCCTATCGATCAGGGCACAGCTATCACTTCCTGCCAGTGTTCTCTGGTGAAAGGGGGAACTGCAACCAGGATTCTGCTTCTGATTGTCATATTAAAGATTGCTGGAGGGATGGAGGGGAAATGTTAATCTACTGCACCCCAATCAACAGAAGAATGGACTTTCCTTGCTTATAGAGGTTTCTGTCTGATAACGTAGGATTGGTGGGTTGGATGGGACTATACTTTGTTATGCATACTTAACAAAGTAGCTTGGCCAGTATTGGGTTTTGAAAGATCCAATTGTAGTTAATTAGCTTTCCTTTACTATAATTATTTATTAAGATAAACGTTTTACTAGTACCACTACCATGATTGTCACCATCATCAATAAAACAATCTTTCCTCTGTATTTTCTAAAAGTATAATCCTGCTTACAATTATATATGTGTGGTGTTATGAATGCATGATGGACAAATGTAGCACCTAGTTTTACATACTTTCTGTAGTTTATGCACAAATTCTGCAGCTTTCATTTGGTCCCAAATGCACATAGCCGGACACTGGGTAGTAGATTTGCTGTTTCTCTGTTAAAATGTAACAGGCAGTAATTTAACACACTTTCTCATCATAAAAAAGGACATAAAAGTGTATAATACAGGGAATAAAAAAAATTACATGTGTTGCAAATGTCTTGAATTAGAATTATGAGCAAAAATATTGGAACATTCTGTCCTCTATGATTCAGAATGTGGTTAATTACAAGGTAAGTTATGTGTGAAACAGACATTTGTGTAAAACCTCAATTCAATTGTTATTCAGCACATTGATCAAGCATTAGATGGGGGCAAATTGCTAAGCAAACCATATTGAACATCTGTCTCAAAAATGTTTAAATCAATAGCAAAAACAAAGTTTATTTGACTTGTAGTTACAATCTAATTCCATTTGCACATTTTCCACAGGCTAAGTAATTACAATTAACCACTGATTAATGTTTTAACTGATAACAAATTAAGACATTTTTCAATTTTCTGGAACAGTGGAATGTGATATAATTTAGCTATGCATCCTTTTCTCTGCTCTGTCTGACACACCCGTACAAACACACCATTATAGGATGTGGTTTCAAGAGTCAGTGTAAGGACATCCCCTTGCATCCAATGAATCATTGCTTTTTGACATTTCTGTGAGCCTTTTTTTAAAAGGGTGATTTGTTTCATATTCAATACCAGTTGGTTGTAACAGATTGGAAACACTTGGACCAAATACTTGTTTGTTTTTAATTCAAAGGTTAATGGGCAGAGGGATTCTGTCATTGTTTGTTGCCTAAAGTGATCCCTGAAGGCAGGGCAGAATGTCTGAAGGATCCTCCCACTGCTCCCTTATTTTGTATGATGCTTGTGCATGATGAACTTAGGTATAAAGGCTTATAATGATACAAATTGTTCTAGTCCCTGAGTTCCAAGGAAATCATTGAGTTAAAGCAAACATACTGTTGTGTAATCAAGATTTTGCCAGAAATGATGAGACATCACTGAAACATACTGGAGGAGATTCCTGATGCATGGTAAACCTAGATGGAAAACAGGATGTTGTTGATGATATTGTCATTATTATAGTAGTCCATCTCTGACTGTTTATCTAGCACAGTTGAATTTATGCACTTAGGACAAATTCTAAGGATATCATGGTCATCATGCTAGAATCAATGTTGCAGACAGATCTAAAAAGAATTCCACCCTTGACCAACTGAAACAATTTTGGGCAAAGAACCTCCTTTGCAATGTGGGCAAGTACTGCATATACATGGCTTGCTGACATAATCGGACTGGGCAACATTGCTTAAAAATTACCTTTACGTGGTGGTGTTTCCCCTTCTGCCCACTCTGAGATATGCAGGATTATTTAGTTATCTGTTGGTAGGACAGTTAGGTGGTTTTGGCTCAACTGCCAGGTCTGGGCTGGAGTTTCCACCTGCTCTGCACAGGTTTCCTTGGGATTTTTTTTTATTTGTTGGCTCATACTCTTCATGTACCCACTGTAGGTTAATCAAATTATTTGTTTTGCAAGTAATTGCAAGTCAAGTAGGAAATGAATGCTCTGGTGAGCTCCTAGAGGCACTATGAGTGGTGGGCTGTGCAAGATCTGGGCTTGAAGGCTGTGGGACTATGTCCAGGACAATATCCTACTGTGGTCAGCCTGAAATATATGTAAGGCCCAAGGTGGTTATACATATGGGACACCACCCTCCTACTCTGAGGAATATGGAGTAAGTTGGGGGAGGGATTATTCCCTTGCCTCTCAGGCCAGGATTGTCATTGAATATTGACAGGTCTGAGGGCTGATAGTTTGGATAGGCTTTCCTGCACATCCTTTTCTCCCCCATTGATTCTGGATGCAATGAATACATTTGAGCTGCAAATATCAAAAATATGGCACACACTTTATTCAGTTGGAAAAATCACGGAAAGAATAAGTACTGTTTAAAACATGTGCACAATCAGAGACACATTTGAAATAATGCACAAAAACCTCAGTATAGATCCTATAATGGATGCTGATGAGATGTTGGTGAAGTATTGTGAAAAGGGGGCACTGTACAAGAAGTGCAAAGCCTCAGAACATTTACCATTTCACATGTTCAAATAAATTCTAGCCTTGATGCTTCTGTTGTACTCTGTACAAAAGCAGCTTTCTGTAGCCAGCAGTCTTCAGTGTAGTACAACAGCCCATTGGGTTATGCTTTTTTAGCTGGGTTGTCTGTCTTCTGACTATGCTACTCTGATAACAATTTTTTTCCATGGTAGGAATCAATAAAATGTTGCCTTCTGCTGGGGAAAGAGGGTGATTTTTCAAGCATTCTCCCAATTACAGTTCTATATAATAATAATAATAATAATAATAATAATAATAATAATAATAATAATTTTTATTTATATCCCGCCCCTCTGCCAAGCAATCGGGGCGGCGTACAGCATTACAAAATTACAAACAGCAAATCAACTTGAAATCCCATCCCTCCTATACCCACCCAGCCATCCTCTAGCATTTTAAACAGAATCAATAACAATAATAAAATCAATAATAATAATAAAAATATACAAATTTAAAAATGCAAATACAAAAAGTTTCTTATCATTAAAGTACTTCAAGGACTGTGGATGGCAGAACAGTCCTCCGGGCGACAGATCGCCGCCACCCTTCCACCTGGTGCTGGTGGAAGGTGTCCTCCGCAGCAGTTCTTCCTGGCAGGGCTCTTAAGTCCTGCCCTGGGCCGCGGGGACACGTCCCCAATGCCGCCGGTGCTCCAGGTGGGAAAGGGAGCTCCAGGTGGGAAAGGGAGGGAACCGGGTGTTTGCAAGGCCTCACGCCCTTGCCTCCAGCGCAGCCTCCCGGCGCCGCCGCTGCCGTGTCCTCCACAGCAGTTCTTCCTGGCAGGGCTCTTAAGTCCTGCCCTGGGCCGCGGGGACATGTCCCCAACGCCGCCGGTGCTCCAGGTGGGAAAGGGAGCTTATATATATGAGCCAACAAGAGTTTCATCTGAATTTCCATAAAGGTTGTAGAGTCTTGGGACAGGGATTAACAATACAGAATATCTACAACAGACCAAGCTGTATCACTCTATAGCTTTAACTGGACTTGATGTAAGGAACTCATGCAACTTGGTTTTATTATTTGCTTCACATTTAAAATCCTTTCTAATTTAGGGCTTGGACAGTCAATGAATGCTGCAGACAATAATAGTTTTTGAAGCTAAGAGGAGTTTTATTTGAGTAAGGGTTGCAGAGTCTAGTCTTTTTTTTTCCAATCCAAAAATGCAGAAAACTCTAATGAATTACCAAAACATTCCTGTTTAGGAGCCTTGCTACATCTGCCAATTCATCAGGTTTACCTTAGCTGTTTGCTGGAAGAATTAATCATGCAAATGTGACTTGCTGAGCTTAGAAAAAAAAAATCTCCTGGGAAGCAATGAAATACATTTTTGTTGGCACAAATACCAAAACTGAATAGTGTGGATCAAATGTTGAGGTGGAAAGTGGAGAGAAGGAAAATCAGCATGTGCAAGAGTAGTCAAATGGATTTTGATCCACTAAGACTATTGCAGGTTCAAAAGAGACTTGAGCACATGCAGATATATCTGTATACAGATGTGTTTCTTTTGCTATTATCCATTTATTTATTTATTCCCTCTTTTCTCCTTAGTTTACAAACATATTAAAACACCAGGGTACAAGACTGTTAGGCATGGTAACGCAGCGCATGGAGACCACGTAACATGAAGCACCAGGATCCAGACTTCTCTGATAAAGCAATCTGCTTGTCAGCTGGAGAAACTCCTCTCCCTTTCCAGATAGAGCACAAAGACTCTACAGCCAGATGTCTCACGAATGAGGCTTTAATCTTTGTTGCTCTATATACAGACATGTACAGCATACACCAACGCAACTCCAACATCCAACAACTCAACAACCCACATGTGTGTCCAGAGGCTTGTGCCTTATATAGCCTGTGCTCCACATGGCTTTCTGGCCATGCCTCTTCCTGCTGGACACCTGTCACTCACCTGAGTGACACAGCACTTTTGCAGCAGTTTCTGTGCTTTCCAGCACCAGGTGACTACCCGCATGATGTCATGTCCTGTTACATCAGCATGAGCCTGCATGACTCAGCTGTAGCCAAATGCTGTGTCATCATGGCTGCTGCACTTTCCCACAATGTACATTTTCCCTTGTAAATGTACAATCCTAACAAAGACCACTTATGTTGACACATCTACCGGAGTTCAAATCCTTTTTCTTATTTTCTCTTCAGGTAACAGAGTTGCAGACTTTTCCAGAGATCTCTTCAAATATGCCTCAGGAGGTTCTCAGTCTCAATCCTAAAGAGAAGATCTAAAAGTCTTTTTTTTTCTTTAGCACAGATCTAGATTTATATAAAGAAGCAGAGGTAGGTCAGGACACTCTGGTCTTCATTATTTCATGAACTGGAATTCTTCCTTATCATGAATGGCAGGATTTCACAAGGTGTGTTCTTAATTTATTTCATATGGTAAAAGCTACTTCTCCCCCTCAATATTTCAATCAGCGGGCAAAATAAATATCTGAAGCAGGGATGGAGGACCTGTGTGGGCCCCTAGATGTCAATGGGTTGTAGCCCTCACCACAGGCTATGCTAGACAGTGTAACTGCAATGGTAGTTAAACAGCATCTAGAGGTCAACTCATTCCCCCATTGCTAAACTAAAAGTTTATGGCCCATTTAAATTTTTATTTCACTTAGGCTAATCATTTTCTCACATCACTCAGTTTTAGGGCTTTACCAGAGTTATCTTATACATGTGTATTCAGACAGAAGCTGCAGTAGCAGAGTGAGCATATGATTACAGCCTAAATTGTTACTGGATTGTGCCCTTAGTTCACTCATTGGTAGGACAAAACCCCAGTCAATAGAGGTAAACTTTAATTTTTTCACACTAGCATCTCTGATCATAAGGCAGTTGACATAAGGGGTTGGACTTGATGGCCCTTGTTGTCTATTCCAACTCTATGATTCTAAGACACAATATACTGATATAATGGGCCCTTGGTATCTCCTGGGGTTTGGTTGGTTCCAGGACATGCCCCCCATGGATACCAAAACTCGTGGATGTGCATATCCTATTACATATAATTGTGTGATAAAATGGTGTCCCTTATATAAAATAGCAAAATCAAAGTTTGCTTTTGGGGATTTACTATTGAATATTTTCAAGTCATGGGTGGCTGAATTTGTGAATGCAGAATCTGTGGCTAGCAAGGGACGACAGCACTGTGATAGCTGCATGGTCATCAAGGTGAGAAAGACAACCAAAAGTAACAAGCAATGTAAAGAGCATTGAAATAAATAACTAAAGGCTTTTTTAAAATATTAACAGCAAACTATTTTTGATACATTATAACATGTTGCTAAATAAAATATCTTTCAGGAATAACTTCTCAAGCCTAAACCAAGACAATTATCCAATCACCAATTATGCATTTATAAGGTACTAGCTGACAATGAGATGTAGCCTTTATTCCTTTTGTCAAATGTTATTTTAACAATCCTCAAAAAGCACTTATATTCAAGACATGGAAATAGGGTAATTTATTTAAATTGAATAAGATAAAAATACTTTGATAATTGAAAGGGTGTGTTTAATTGACTAAATCAAAGGTTAGAGAGAGCAAAAACCATATGACAGTGCAGAGTATGCTTTGTTCTGACATGCCCCCAGTGGCTTGCTATGAAGTGGAACAAGCAAGCTTGTCTTGCAATACTTCCTGTGTCTTATAATTATTTTGTTACTATGCTGCATGTCCCTTGCTGCTGAACAGAAAAGATCTACACATGTAAATAGACTTAAATGTCCTAACAGCTGGCTTATGTATGAATGTGTCAGACTTAGACATATTCAGTCCGAGCAGCTTTTAGAGAGATAGCAGATATCACTGTGTCTCACAATATATTCATTTCCTATCTCCAAGACAAATGAATACATATATGCATGTGTTTATTTAAAACATATCCATCTGCCTTCCAATAATACAATTTACAAAAGGGAAATTGTATATTTAAAAATAGTTTGAAGTGGACATTTACAAACAATGTAAGTTTGGAAAACAGCTACAGCAGTAACAAGAACAATATGCCTACAACAAAATGTGACAATAATATTTTTTAAAAAGGCTGTTAACAGCATTCAAAGCTCTAGGACAGAGGACATTTTTAACTTGATACCCACAAGTCATCAGAATTTGCACCAGGTAAACAGATATGACAAAGGAGTTCCACCAACAATGTGCCACCATTAGAAAAGTCATGTCCCTGATAGTTCTTCAGCCCATGACAATATTAGGCAGGTTTCTATGGCAACTGATAGTTCTTCAGATGCTCTTGTCCTAGACTGTCTAAACATAAAAGGCAATCTGTTAAATTGTGCTTGTGAACAAACTGACAGAGACTGAAGATCTTTAAGCCCTGGCAAAATATTTCACTTTCCAGTTTTCGACTTAGCATTCTGGCCTCTGGTTATGTGCTTGTCCATTCAATGCTGTCGCTAAACATGATAATTATATCCTTATTAGCAGGCATCTGAAAGAGCAGTGTGAACTTGTATGGAAGTTTTAGTGGTAGCATTACATCTGCCATCATTTTCTGTCATTGTTGTTGCTGATGTCATTGCCAGAATCCTGTTGGGGACTTATGTCTAAAGGAATTAGAATTGGGCAGTTTTGCAATGTCTGAATCTAGTAAATACTGTTGTTACATTACTATATAGGGAAGCCACAGAAGTGATCATTATGCATGGGGAACAATGTACATTGGGATTGAAGCACAATGGAACTGATGCACAATGGGACTGGTGCACATCAGTTCCATTGTGCATCAGGGAACTGGCTAGGGAGTGCTGATACACAGCAGTAGAGTTCAATCTGCACAGGGGCATACTTGCCAGTGTCCAATTATGGATCTACATAATTCACTAACAGGGCCAGAATCGTACTAACAGTCCTAGTTACAGTAAACCCATTGAATCAATGGGATTTACCTATGTGTTGACTCACCAATCAACAATTGATTCCAAGAGTCTACTCTGGTTGGGATTAATCAATAGGATTCAGGCCAGGGGTTCATAGCAGAAAATAGTAAAGAGACAAGCTCCGTGTGCTCTGATATGGTCAACCATAAATAAACAGTTAACCATTTCAGAGCACATGGAGCTTGTTTCCTTACTGTTTTCTGCTTTTAATGTGCTTTTCAGTACTCTCCTTTCTACTACAATACTACAGGGATTTTTAGCACTTCTGCTATGTAACTAAATATATATAATGTTACATGACATACACTTTGATAGGAGATTCTGTCCATTATTATCTATATCCTGCTTTTCTCTCAGTCTGAGACTCAAGGTGGCTAAATGATATACCAAATAAAGTTAAAAATATGATTATGCTATCCATAAAAGTAAAACCCATTCAAAAATATAAATATTCAAAAGCATAAGCAAACAGAACACAGATAGACAGTACTGCACAATTCTGCAAGGCCCAGTCTCCTTGAGCGATCAGTCTTCAAAGTCCTGCTGAAATAAAACAAAATAAATCTTAACTTACATGTGGAAAGATAGCAAGAAAAATGCCAGTTCAAGTGTCACATGAGCAAGCCATTTGTGGACCAAGTTTTGAAAGGTGGTAGTTGATTATTATTTTTCTTAAAAAAATGGCCCAGTATTCATGTTACTCACTTCGCTTATGGAAAGTTCCTTCTGTAGGACAATTATATACAGTAGGCTGACACATACAGTTGACTTTAGCTAGCTACTTGAGTATAAATCAATGACAGCCTGAAGAAGCTTTTTGTCAGCTAATCCCAAGTTCCTTTTGTGAGCTGCTGTGGCCAGAAAAATTGAGGTGGACCTCTCTACAATCCTATAAACAGAGGCAGAGATTTATTATTTAAAAATATCTCTCTCTTTCTCCCCCCCCCCCCCACCTTTCCCTTCAAGAATAGGACTCAAGGTGTCTTACTAGAAAATAAATAAATAAAGGTATCCTGTTACACCATTAAAATTATATGCCAGGGCATGCTTTGAGATCTGCAGGTGCAGTTAGTGAGAACTCAGTGAGAACTGTGGCTGCTCCCAGGCTATGAAATTCTCTTTCACAGATGGCCCCTTTCCTGCTCTCTTTCTATTTGCAGGTGAAGGTGTTTTTGTTTAGGCAAGACCTCAGAATTTTAATTATGGAGATGTAGTGGGTATGCTATGTGGTGTGTTGTTGTTGTTTTTTAAGTTATATTTCAAATGTTTTAAAGTGTTTTTCAATTATTTTAATGACGTTTTAAATCATACTGTTATTTTATTCTCTTTTAACTTTTGCAATTGGTGTTTTAGCTGGATTGTTTTTTTCTGCCTTGGATCCCATTTTGGGAGAAAGGTGGGCTAAGTGCAATATGTAAATAAAATGAGAAAAGGACATTTCTAGCATAAGCTTTTATTGAGTCCATTCTACTTCACTGGATGCATGTGCAGTCCATGAAAGCTTTTGCTATACATTAATGTTTTATTCTTTTTAATGTTTCTACTTTTTAATGCCTTTGTATTGTTTTTATTTGTACCATTTTAAATTTGTTAATAGCGTCTTGACTCCATATATTGGGGAAAAGGCAGGATATAAGAGGAGGAGAAGGAGGAGGAGGAGGAGGAGGAGGAGGAGGAGGAGAAGAAGAAGAAGAAGAAGAAGAAGAAGAAGAAGAAGAAATAATAAATCTACCAGAACTTGATAATTCCAGCTAGAGAAATCAGGGTATCTCAACCAGTGTTCCTTGGAATCCTAGGGTTCCACAAAAGGTCACTAAGGGAGGGTTCACAAGATATTGTGATTTAAGAAAAAATGGGGGAAGGGAGCTATAGATATAATATTTTTTTATGTAGCAATTCCCAGAGAGCTGGAAATTATTTTAACAGTTTCTCTGGGGTTAATAAGATTGAGAAAGGATGCTCTAATAAATGCCATGTTCAACTAACACCCAGGGTACCATGCAACAGCTGTTGGGACTGATTTCTCTAGGAGTGGGACACAGTAGCCTTCCAAATAATATTGGATCCCAAATCCCACCACTGAATTGTACCTGAGCCTACACAAAAGAGCAAGATTCTACCTTCTCCATTCCTCTCCCCTCTGCTGAGTTAATTAAGTGCAAACTAAGGTTGCCAAACTGAAAATTGGAGAGGATTCCTATACCTTTAATAGTTGTATAGAAGAGGGGATTCCAGCAGCTCTTTCTTGTCAGGCAACAAGCAACAGCTGCTGAAATTCACTCTTCTACACAGCCAAGGAAGGCACAGAAGCTCTTTTCAGTTTTCATTCTGGGAACCCAAGGGAAAACTATTTTTGACTTTGAAGTCAATTTGTAGTAGTGGGGAAAGTGGGGAGAGGAGAAGGAAACTGGGACATTTTAAAAGCAACTGAAAAAGTAGAACAATAGAGGCTCAATCAGGATGGTATAATCTATAGATTTATAATAAAACTTAAGTAGAACTGAATTTAGACATGGTGGAGCTGGGACTGGAAGGTAGCTTGAAGACATAAATGCAGAAAGTGAATTGGAATTAGTTCTCCAGAGTAAGGATTTGAGAACTGAAACTTAAGAAGACTATATTTAAAGGGCTATATTTAGTCCCAAAGCAAGTGATAATAGACTGAAATCAAGATATCAGTTTCTCAAAACTGGATTGACACCCCACATTCTTACCATGGGAGAATTGATCCATCCTATGAACAAAAGCATCTTGTACTTTAAGCTTGTTTATTGCTTTATCAATATGTACATGTCAAATGGGTTCCATGTGGAAGTTTAATTAATTCTCTCTTTTTAAAAAAAGTTTTCAGGTAACTCTTTGTCCCCCGTACTTCTACAAAGTGACTTGAAATGCAGAAGATAAAAAAAGCTTCCATTATTGCTATTATACCTAAAGAAGTTGATGGATCCCACATTTCACTTTGAAATTATGCCCTTCTTATGAACTGCTTATTAGGCAATTATATGTGCTGTTTAAGCTAGAACTGGCTGGGAACTGAGCTAAAACATTTAAAAGCAACTCAGTGGTAGTACTCACTGAAAGGCAGTTTTCGCTGTGAGGCTGTCAGAAGGGCTTTAGAGTAATGGGACACACAAGTAATCAGCACTAGCTGCCAAGAACACTTTTTCCCATGTTTTATTCCAAGGGGACCTGATTAAGTAAAAGATTGTGCTTATTGCTTTTGAATGAGTGCTCTAGCTTGATCTGGCCAGGAAGAGAATTACTTCTGCCATTGCAATTTCAATCATCCATAAAGTGTAACATCTACCAAAGATATAGAAAATCATTGAGTCTCCTGGCTTGTTGCTGTTAGCAGACCAGCCAGCTAGCCAGCCAGCCAAATGTTTTACAGTCCTTCAAATTTAGAATTGCAAAAACTCAAATGAGAGAAAAGTCTAAAAGTATTTAGTTGTGGAGTGTATTGCTGCCTAGGTGTAAATAGGAATATGGTTAATCTAAGCAATCAGCATTAAATTCAAGATGCTGCTGTTCATTGGGTGGTGGTAGTGATGTTGTCCTTGATGTTGTTGTATGCCTTCAAGTCTTTTCTGACTTATGGTGACCCTATCATGGAGTTTTATTAATCAGATTTCTTCAGAAGGGGGTTGTCATTGCCCTCCTCTGAGGCTGAGAGTGTGTGACTTGCTCAAAGTCACCCATTGGGTTTCTGTGACTCAGCAAGGACTCAAACCCTGGTCTACTAGAGCCTATTCCAGCACTCAGACCACTACACCATGTTGGTTCCCCTGTTGTCTCTCTCCCATTCCCGAGAGGTGCTCCCTGCATCTTGTTACAATGTACAAATGATTGATCTAGTCAGAACTTCTATAGTTTTACTTCCTGGCCAGAAATTTCTGCTTTCCTACTGAAACTAAAACATATATAATGATGTAACAATTTTGATGGATTAGATGAAAGGCTTACATACACAGTTCAGCATCTCCTTATTCGCAGTAAGCAACAGTTGGCTATGGGAATCCCACGTGCACAGCACAAGAACCATAGGAGCTTCCCACTTTGCTCCCCAGCAAGGACATAACCTTTGAACACAGAGGTGGCAGAGAGCCATCATGACTAATATCTTTAGCTTTATTTTCCATGAATGTATCTAATCGCCTTTTACATTCATCTAAGCCAGAAGCCATCAACTTATATTGTGCAAAGGGAAACAAATCAACTTTTAAAATTCTAACATAACTCAGAGTTCCCACACAGCATGCACTGGATGAAGGAATACTTCTTTTTGTCTCCCCTAAATCTTGCAATATTTAATTTAAAAAACAGTCACACATTTAGGAGGGGATCTTTCTCTTCTCTCTTCTCTCTCTCTCTCTCTCTAGAATACACACAGACACACACACAAGCATATCCTTCTAGTATTGCATTCCAGGATGGATCCAGAATAAAAACAGGGTGAGTTGCTCACCCCATTATCTATGGGGTACTCACCCAGTATCTATGGTTCAAAGCTAGAGGGGAAAGTCTATGGCCTACATGTAGCCTAAAACCTACTTTTATGACCACTAATCTCTCCCTGGGGACCCTTTTAAAAAGGCCAATTTGAAGTGTTTTTTCACTTGTAAGCACCAAAACCATATTCAAATGCAATGATTTCACTATTATCTGAACCCGTGAAAACACAGAAGAATATCTGAAATTGGCCAAAAATGGAAACCAGAAGTGATGCAATTGGTGTGCCCAGATGCATGGGCACAGACCAAAGGGGGGTTTCAGGAACAAAATTTCTGCTCTGCTGTGCGTTTTGCACACCCTATGGTTTAAACATTGTGCGGCTGGCACTGATCAACACTCCAAATCAGGGATTCTCAACCAGTGTTCCTTGGAATCCTAGAGTTCCACAAAAGGTCACTAGGGGAGGATTCACAAAATATTGTGATTTAAGAAAAAACATGTTTGGGATCTGTAGGTATAATAATGTTTATATAGCAGTTCCCTGAGATCTGAAAAATATTTCAACCATTTCTACAGGGTAAAATAAGGTTGAGAAAGAATGCTCTAAATCAGGGGTAGGCAACCTTTCCCCTTTAAGGGCTGAGGGACTTCAGCTCCCAGAATCCCAGGAGCTATTGGCCAACATGGGATTATTGGCCAACATGGCTGAGGCTTCTGGGAGCTGAAGTCCCTCGGCCCTTAAAGGGGAAAGGTTGCCTACCCCTGCTCTAAATAAATGTCATGTTCAAGTGATACCCAACAATCATGCAACAGTTGTTGAGATTGACTTCTGTAGGACAGGAGTGGGACACTGTAGCCTTCCAAATAATGTTGGACACTAAATCCCACCATTAATCATCACTGGGTAGGTTGGCAAAGCCTTATGGATGATACAGACCAAAAGCACCTGGAGGGCTACAGTTGCCCATACCTTGTCTCATTTACCCACAATGGCCTAACACTTCACTGTTATATCTCTTGGAATTCATTGTCAGCCTTTTCTTTTCTCTTGTGACTTATTGCAGAAGTAATCTCAGAAATAATCTGGCAAAAGTAATCTCAGAGCCACTGGTAATAATCTTTGAGAACTCCTGGAAAACAGGAGAAGTACCAGCAGACTGGAGGAGGGCAAACATTGTCCCCATCTTCAAAAAGGGGAAAAAGAGGATCCCAACAACTATCACCCAGTTAGTCTGACATCAATATCAGGAAAGATGCTAAAGCAGATCATTAAACAGAGAGCCTGTGAACATTTATAAGGCAATACACAATCATAAAAAAGTCAACATGGGTTTCTCAAAAGCAAGTTATGCCAGACTAATCTGATCTATTTTTTTGATAAAATTACCAGCTTGATAGATTAAGGGAATGCAGTAGACATAGCATATCTTGATTTCAGTAAGGCCTTGGACAAGGTTCCTCATGATATTCTTGCAAACAAGATAGTAAGAAGTGGGCTAGACAATGCAGCTGTTAAGTGGATGTGCAATTGGTTGACTGGTTGAACTCAAAGGGTGCTCAGCAATGGCTCCTCCTCATCTTAGAGAGAAGTGATCAGTGGGATGTCACAAGGTTCTGTCCTGGGCTATTCAACATCTTTATCAATGACTTGGATGAAAGAATAGAGGGCATGCTTATCAAATTTGCAGATGATACCAAATTAGGAAGAGTGGCTAATACCCTAGAGTACTGGATCAAAATTCAAGAATGCATGAATAGATTAGAAAACTGGGCCAAAGGCAACAAAATGAATTTCAACATGGAGAAATGTAAGGCACTGCACTTAGGCAGAAAAAAATGAAATGCATAGATATAGGATGGGGGACACCTGCGACTTACAGAGCTGGGTTTGTTTACCCTGGAGAAGAGACAGTTAAGAGGTGATATGATAGCCCTGTTTACATATTTAAAGGGGTGTCATTTTGAGGATGGAGCAAGCTTGTTTTCTGCTGCTCCAGAGAATAGGACCCAGAACAATAGATGCAAGCTATAGGGAAAGAGATTCCACTCAACATTAGGAGGAACTTCTAGACAGTGAGAGCTGTTCAACAGTGGAACACATTCCCTTGGAGAATGGTGGAGTCTCCTTCTTTGGAGGTTTTAAACAGAGGCTGGATGGCCATCTGTCTGGGATGCTTTGATTGTGAGTTCCTGCATGGCAGGGGGTTGGACTGGATGGCCCTTGTGGTATCTTCCAACTCTGATTCTGTGATTTTTTCCACCAAATCCCAGTGGTATCTTGCTTTTCCAAGAGCCTATTATTCATCTTAAGGTCTTAATTCTTTTTTAGCCATTGACCAACCTTAATCCAGATACCTACTTGAGCAGGGGTGCAATAGATTTTGTTCAATATTTTTGAAAGTATATATTTAATGACTGAATCTAAATTTGATAGATTGATAGGAAATGCATAAACTTTATTGGCATGAATTTAAGGGATGCAACAGAAATGAAATCACATGGACATATTTTGACTTCTGCTCCTCTTGTACCATGCACAGCCAGAGTATACAATAAATAATAATGTAATCACAAATAATAATTATAATATTATTGGTAGTTTTTCTCCACCAAGAAATTACAAAAATCTATATATAAATTAGAATTACCAGATGCAAATGTAAGTACATTACTATATATAACATCATAATTAAGTAACAAATCATATTGTGATGGTAGCCAGAAAAATGCCACTGAAGATCATGAGCATCCTTGGGTAGCCGAGGTTTTAGCAAGGGGATATCAAGGTTTCATTCATAAGGGATTAAGTTGTGGCCTTCCCCCCCCCCCCCAAAGCCTATTAGAAATTGTAGCAACTCAGGTTGCATCTGCACTGCAATGCAGAAATAATGCAGTTTGACACTACTTTAACTGTCATGGCTCAATACTATGGAATCTGCTGTTTTATCAGATATTTAGCCTTAGCAACAGCAATAGTAAGTACATTTCTATATTGCTTATCAGTGCACTTAAGCACTCCCTAATTGATTTACAATGTGTAAGCTAATTGCACCAACAAGCTGGGTAGTCATTTTAGCAACCTCAAAAGGATGCAAGGCTGAGTAGATCCTTGAGCCCTGCCTGGGATTGAACTCACAACCTTGTGGCTGTGAATGGCTGCACCACTGCACCACCAGGACTCCTTCTTTGTTCTTGTATGTCAGAAACTTTGGTGCCCTACCAAACTACAAATCCCAGGATTCCATAGGATGGAGCCATGACAGTTAAGGTGCTGTCATGCTGCATTAATTCTGCAGTGCAGATACAGTCTCATCATCCACAGATTGACCATTAGAAAAGAAAAATGGAAGAAGAAATGGAAACAATTAAATTCTTTGTTTGTTATGGAACTATAATCAGACGCATCCCTTTTAAGAGAAAAGATATGAAGTGTCTTGCTTTGAATCTTACTTGTAGAGTTCTAATCCCAATACAGCCTGGAATCCTAGCGTATTCTTTAAGTGGGCTTCCACAATGCCATTCTGACTTGGAATAATGCATACTGACTATAGTTAGAGCACCAGGCTGTGGCAAATGCTCTATACCAAGTTATGCTATTGAGTCATCTTTCCTTGTACTCTCTATCCTGACTGTCAAGAGCTCAACAGCACAATTTTCTTCCCAATGAACAGTAGGAACTGAATATAGGTCCTTCTACATTTAAAGAACTACCTAAATTGCTGCTCCTTCTTGTCAATGGAGGGGACAGCTTATAATTCTACCAGTCAAAAGGATGTGGAAAAGTAAGAGACAAAACACAAAGAAGAGATTGAGTTCATCATCAAAACAAAATTCATCTACATACCTAAAAATTATAGGATAGTGGGGACTCTCATTTTGCTCATGTTAACAATGCATGAATCCCTGAGAGCATATGCATACAGCTGATGTAAATACAGGGATGGTCAAATCTATTTCCCACATTTATTTATTTTTAAAAGAAAACAGAAATTATTTCCACTGAATTTGGGCTGGCTAGGAAATGAGGAAATCTTTGTTTATTATCAAGTTCTTATGAAAAGCAAACCAAATGAAATTTTCAAATTCAGTTAAGTGCTGTTGTGCCCAGCATGGAGAAGATCTTGTTGCACTTGACTGTTATGCACAACAAACATGTTAGATACACAGAGTTTCAAAGCCAGATGCTTATGAAGCAACCACTTCAAGCTTTCTTTACCAACATACACTTTTCAATTTTACTTTCTCCCACATCTTTTTTTTTTTTTTAATATCATCAATGCTTTCATTTGCATTTATGAAAAAAACTTGTGAAATTTGGAGGGGGTGAAATCTCACCAAAAGAAGAAAAGAACCAAAGAAATTCTCACCCTTTTTGTGTTGAACAAATTTCTACACTACTCTTATCTCATTACAGCTGGCATTTGATTGTGACTCCTAGAGGTCTGTGTGCGATTGTTCCCAACCTTTTGAGAGGAGCCTCTGGGGTTCCCTTGAAGGGGAGGGGCAAAGAAGTAATTTCTGAACTGACAGAAGCTTTGCCAGCATACTATAGGCAAAGATCTAAATTCAGCAATGAATTATAACAAGAGAACCAAAAGCAAACAGTGCCCTTTCAACCTCTCAAAACAGTTTAATTTCAGCCCTACTCCCTAACCTCAGTCAAGTGAAACCTACCTCTTTGGGCTATTCTTATATTGTGACTAGCTACTTTTATATATATGTTGGACATAAATTAGTGAAGCAATTATGGAAATAAGCCCCAACCAATGAGCAAGCTGAAAGGGGTAGTGAGTGAGCAGAATGCTGGTTGCCTGGGGCATCATATGGTTGATGGATTGTGGAATGACAGTCAACAGATAACACCTTGCTGCTGTTGCACATTTTGTCTGCATGAATTAGTAATCTTGTTACTAAGAACAAACAGGTGTGCCTGACTTATTTTGGGCACAGTTTAGAGTATCCAGGGCCAGATTGTCAGGAGGTGCAAATCAACATGGCATGATAAAGCTATGCACGTTTTTAAAACAGCCGACAGCCTGGATTTTTATCTCTAAATGAGACAGTCCTTTGGAAGCAGGTGCCAGGCAAATGCAGGTGAGTATAGCAGGTCCCATGAGCCAAATTAAAAGGAAAGCACAGAAGGGAAAGAGTCCCATTAGTCAGTCAAGGAAGCCTCTATTCTTTGTCTGAAACTCTTTTCTAAGTACATCTGAAGGTGGAAATCATTTTAGTTCCTTGGTCTGGTATAGGCAGAAACATTTACTCCAGTGCAAAGTGAGAATGCTGGCAACAAACCACAACAAAACCTCTTTATCATCTGTTTTATTCTTCTATAAACAGTGCTTGGAAAGTTACTTTTTTGGACTACAACTCCCATATTCCCCCCAGTTGGCCAGGCTACTTTTGGTAACAATCTTCAATGTTCTGTCTATTACCATTATAAATGACAATATCTTGCAAGGGCAAGGTATAATTGACAAACTGAGAGAAGCACAGCCAGTTTTATATATGGCATCATTTCTATCAGTAGTAAATCCATAAATGTGAATCCTCATTACAAATGCAATGCTCCTGTGGCAAAACATCCAATTATTATTGCCTGTTAAGAGTTCTAGAAGTTTGCCAGGCCAACATTACAGTAAAAGACAATGGACAGAACTGCTGTGGTTTCCTTCTTGATATGAAATGACTTCTTTCATTTTGAAATGGAAGTTATTTTCTAAATTAAATCTGAATCTAAACACTCCTCAAGATTCATTAGCAATTTTAATTTGGAGGGAGATGGGAATACAGACAGATGCCTGCAAAACATGATACATTTATCTTCCTCATAAAAGGTTGGGGGGGGGACATTCTCCTTCAGGGATACCTCTATAACATAGGGCATTTTTGTACAACATGGGCTCAGACCTATGGAAGAGTGCCAGGGGAAGCAAAGCATTTCTTTCCTCCCCCAGATTCAGCGCATTGCTCTGCTCACAAAAACTCTGCATCTTTTCCTTGAAACTTTCCAGTTGTCTTGACTAGTGCTTTGTTCACAGCAATTGCCCACCTAAACACAACAACAATAACACTGGGACAACTGCACTGGCCTTTAACCCCACCCCACCCCCCCAAGAAGATGAAATAATATTTTTAAGGGATGTATGACACTTATTTGTCTGAACTTTGGTACAATAATTTCTTCAGGGGCTACTATGTCTGAAAATCTCATCCAGTTCTGACAATCAAGAAAAAGAGTAACAATTTGTTGATTTATCATAATAGTCAAGGGCAGTTGCAAAAGCTGTGCTTCCAAACTTAGAATTAGATTTAGATCCATGTTGAACTAGATGGCCTCCAAACTAATTCAAGCCAAATTGGGCTATTTCCCAAGTTGCTGAAACTGGAATCATTACAGTCAATCTTTTGCTAGATGAATCCCAAGTCATCTCTGATCCCATTTTGGAAAGCCAACCAAAATGGTTCCAGTCTATCTGACTTAAATGTAATGTGGCTTTTCTCTTCAACCCTTCTAAACATTGAAACAGGCACATAAATATTACACATTAGATATGTGATTATCAATACTTTGCCCTTTTAAACAATTTCCCCCTGTAACAGTTGCATTTGATACCCTGTTTTGTCTCTGTTTTCAAATTGCTTCCTTTTATCCTATTTGCAGGATATGTGCACTGTCTGTTTCTGTTAAGATTGCCATTCAAGGCTGTCATTATAATTTGGATTGTTTTGTTAGCTGTGTTGCTGTTAGACTCATTATTTTCAGTCTGTTAAATGTCCTGACCTAGATTTGATTACCTACCTGAGGATTCATTATTTAAATTAACTCAAAGATCTACATTAGGCATTGTCCTTCCCTTCTCTCAGTTTAGATAGCCCACTCATTTCTCCACTTCAAATGACTGATACCCTCAATAGCTACCAAAACAACAGTAACGATAACAACAATAACAACAACCCCCCCCAAAAAAAAACATATAAAGAAAGAAAGAAAAGCTGCAAAACCTTGAACATTTATTTTTAAATCTGGATTTTCAATTGCAAATAACTTCCTCAAAGGCAGTGGCTTATTTTATTGTAATTATAAGGTGGTAGTAATATTTCACTTCAACTTATTTCTATTTTGATAGATTTTTTTTTCACTCTCCTTTGGTGGCTTTGGTTATTTTGAGGACAGTGTTCCACATCCTGGATTGCTCTTTTAAAAATCAGAACAAATTTAATATCTCATTGACATGGAAGCCACCAGTTGCCATTGTAGTTCGTCCTGATATGGATATGAAGAGCTGGCATGGAGTAGTGTTTATGAGCATGTCATCAGCCTGGAAATTCTTAGTTTAACGTTAGTACAATATTATGTTCTGTTCCAATTAAGAGGATAATCCCAACTCTTACTTCCCAGTGCTGATGATAAGAAATGATTGTGATGTTGTTTCTATATAGTAGGACCAGAGAGGAAGAAAACTGCCATTGGCAAGCAAAAAACAAAAAACAAACAACCTAAAAAGATATTCTAAGGTTGCACAGGGTGAGCCAGCTTTCGAGCTTGTGGAACCAAAGTTGCCTCCTTTCCCCATATGAACCTGAATTGAGACCATCAGCTATGCCAGCAATTCTGACACATGGATTGTTTTCAGTGGAGAAAGATGAGTGACTGTTGAGATCTGCCTGGTTTGAAAGCCCACTCTCTCACACACACTTTCTGACTCACAGTTTGGGATTTTTTGTTGTTGTTGTTTGGACCACAACTCCCAAAATCCCCCAGCCAGCATAAGGAATTCTGCAAACTGTAGTCCAAAAAAAGTAATTTTTTCACACTTCATCCGGTCAGTTCTTGGGATATAACAAGAAACTAACCCTTCTGCTCCTGTTTATACCTGCTTAGAATTTCTTTGTATATAACCTTAGCCAAGCCCCTTTTCTAAAGTCCGAGTACTACAACTTCAGTTGTTGTTACCTGCCTTTGAATTAACCCCAACTCATGGTGACCCTGTGGATGAGACATCTCCAGCACCCCCTGTCTTTCATTGCTCTACTTAGGTTCTGGCAAATTGAGCTATGATCTCTCTTGATTCTATCCAAAAGGCGTGCAGATTTCCTCTCTACTACCCTCTACTTTTTCTAGCAATATTGTTTTTTCTACTGAGTTGTGCCTTTTTGTGATGTGGCCAAAATACAATGGCCTCAATTTGATCAGCTTGGCTTTCCAGGAGATTTCAGCTTGATTTGTTCAAGGACCCATTTGTTTGTCTTTGTGGCTGCCCATGGTATCCTCAGCACTCTTCTCCAGCACATAATCTTAAATGAGTTTTCTTCTTATTTGCTTTCTTCACTGTCTAGCTTTTGCATCTGTACATAGTGATGGGGAATACAATGGCTTGGAAGATTCTTATTTAGTATTCAGTTGTATGTCTTTACTCTTTAGGAACTTGTTTAGTTCTTTCATAGCCGCACTTCCCATTCTTACGGGTGAAACAGACAGGCTGGGAAAAGTGGCTTGAAGCTGCCTTTTCCAAAGCCACACTGAAACCCCACCAGCTGGAGTGTGCATGTTATGACCACATGGCACGATTTCAAGCCATGTCACCATCCCATTGAATAGCCGTCCCTGTGACACATTCACATGTGCAATGCTTCACTGGGACAGGGCATTGGAGCAGAGGTGTGCCCATGCAGATGCCAGCAAGGTACAATCATGGCTCCCTTCATCCCCCTTTCACCCTATACCCCTCCTTGAACTGTCTGTTTTTTGTATGTTGTAGTCATCTCCATGAGAGATTCCATGGTTTCTTTCTGGGGTATTGCCACCCCACCGTACAGCATCTCTGTAACTTTTAAATGAGCTCCTGTGATGGGGCATTTACATGCACAATTAGAGTTAGGGTTTGGAAAGAGAACCCTTTCAGAGTTGCACTGGCTTTGGTGTATTTATACGTACATGTGTAGGTGCACACTTTTTGGGAAGAAACAAAAAAGCAGCTTCTTTCTCTGCTTTTCTCCCCATAAGATGGCTAGAGGGCGCTTTCCAGATCGCTTCAAAGTGTGAGTCATCTAAATGCCCTACCTTGAAGCTGGCCTGAAACCTGCTTATTTTGCCCATCTGTTTTACCCTTCAAGGTAAGGTAAAGGTATTCCCTGTTGACAAGGTTGTCAAGTTGTGTCCAACCATAGGGGGTGGTGATCAGCTCCATTACTAAGCCGAAGAGCCAGTGTTGTCAAAAGACTACTCTGTAATCATGTAGCCAGCATGATTGCACAGAATGCTGTTTACCTTCCCCACTGAAGTGGTACCTATTTACTTGCATTTGCATGCTTTTGAACTGCTAGGTTGGCAGAAGCTGACAGTAGTGATAGGAGCTCACCCCATCATGCAACTCCCGGGCCTCAAAGTGCCAACCTGCCAATCTTGCAATCAACAGAGTCAGTGTCTTTAACCACTTGAGCCACTGCATCCCCCTTTCGCCCCTTAGTCTTTTTTTTATTTCAAGACTGCAGCCTCCATTCTAACCAATGTTTGATCCTGAATATGGGACTCTAATTATCTTAATTTATTCATTTTCTAGATTGAATTCATGTATTTTTTCCATGGTCATTATTTTTGTTTTCTTCATATTCAGTATTAAGCTGCCTTTGCACTTTCGTATTTTACCTTCTATAGTATTTTTTTTCCAAGTCTGTGATGTTTTTCACTAGTAATATGGTGTCATCTGCATAGCTTAAATTGTTGATGTTCCTTCCTCCTATCTTCATTCCTCCTTTTTCTGAATCTAAACCTCCTCTTTGAATGACAAATAGAGTGATTAAATGCAGCCTTCTCTGGACTATAAATTCTATCACAACAATGATAAAAAGAAGACAGAGATTTTTGAATATCCTACTATATTCATGATCAGACTGTAAATCAGTAGCAGCTGTTGACTTTCATGGCAGTGGGACAGTGAATGCACTCTGTGTTTACTCTAAACTTTTATATATATATATAAAAGCTATCTAAGGTGCTGAATCCTATCCACAATATAGCTTCATCTTCTCAGATAATTCCTTTAAAATCCAGAGTAAAACACAGAATGAATTCATCACTCACTGAAATCAACAGCCTCCCCTGCTCTAAAATATGAAATCATTAGAGGGATGTGTGTATGTGCCTTCAGATTGCCTGCCAATTTATGCCAACCTCATGTATTTCATAGGGTTTTTTTAGGCAAGGAATCTTCAGAAGCATTTTTGCCAGTTCCTTCCACTGAAATATAGCATGCAGTACCTAGCATTTGTTGGCGATCTCCCATCCAAGTACTAGCCAGGGCTGACTCTTCCAAGATCAGACAGGATCTGGTGCCTTTAAAATATTTAAGTCCTTCACCAGAAGTAGCAAGAGAAATAACTTTAGGCTCAAGCCTACTTCCATTCACTTTACCTCAAAATTGTCCTTCTTGTCCTCATTTTCTTTGCCAAGACAAAGTGATCTACACACATGGCATTTAAGTAATGTATGATTTAAGAACAGCAATAATCATTATGCTGTTAATGTATTGCCCTGGAATTGCCATCATTAACTTTGCATCTAGCCGACTGCCTTCTTCCTTCTACAAGGTCAGATGTTAAAATGTTGCAGTCACTCTAGTCTCCAGGCTTGTTTGTCTTGTGTTAGGCAATGGCTCCTTCATTGGAATTTCTTGTTTTATGCTAGCGACTAACAGCTTTTTGTGAATGCCTTCAAGGTTGCTCAGATCCTTTCTCCCAAAACTACTTATGGTACTCTCCTGGTTGTGGCAAGAATTTGTCTAGTTTACTTTGACATAAAAACATTTCATTTTTAATGTATTCAGAAGGACATCTGCTATAAAAATGTATGCACTTTTAGCTTGATAAACCTCCCCCATACACCTCACTTTAGGAAAGTGTTTTTCTTTTGAAACTGTTATCATGGGATGAAAATAATAGGTCTGACACTTCAGTGCATTATGAGGAGAAAACAATCATGACATCTGCAAGAAATGGCATTGGACTCTGAAATGCTTAAATCTACAGCAGATGTCACCCAGTGTGGTAACTCATGGTGTCACCCCCAATCGACCTCCTCACATTTCACACTGTACAGAATTCTTAGGATGCTCTTTGGCACTAATGTTACTGGTAAATCATAATTCCTATATATCACTGAATGTAATGCGAATAGTTGTGACATAAACAACTAGCAAAATTAACATTTATACCTTCAAATTACAATATCATATGCACAACCTAAATGTATTTACATATACATAGTGAAGATTTGGTTAAAATAAGATGTGTGTTGTTTTTTTTAAAAATGAAAAGAATATTTTTTAAAAAAAATAAAATTTTGAAAATTGAAATTTTAATTTTAAAAAAATCTGGGGCCTATCCTTTCTCCTCTGACTGAGCTTTACCCCACTCCCACCATCTCTTAAAGCATTTTAAAAAGAAGCAGGTGAATGCCACAGCCCAATTCTGCCAAAAGGCAGGTATTTGAGAAGAAGTGGTGTCACACCCTTTAGGGTGTCCCCTGGTGTAGTCCACACACCCCGTGATGCCACTGATTTACAGATTGATTTAAAGCCATAGCTATGAGTCTACTAACAATGAAGGCTTCAATCACATAATTTTGTTAAATGTGTGAGTGGATTTGGTGGGATACTCTAATGCAGCCCCCAGCCTCCTATTATTGCTCACTCCTGATTTAAAATATAGTTTTGAATAGAAGAGAACTTAAGATAAAAACAGACAAATTACATGAAGATCAAATAGATTTCTTGACGGAGACAGATCGATTTTAAGAGGAATAATTACAAGTCACACCCAAATTTAAGACACTTAACAGACTTAGACTGAGATCAAAGGCTGTCACAGTAATGGGCGTTTTCACACGGGGCTTTAGGCGGACGCAATCCTACCTCCCTCCGGCCCCAGTCCGGCTCCTTTTCCAGTGTGTTCACACTCACGTCACAGCAAACCCCGCCCCTTCTGGTGCCATCCCTGCATCAGTCCAGCTCCTTGCTCCGTGTGTTCACACTCACGTCGCAGCAAGTCCGGCCTCACTCTGGCTGATCCAGCGCTAACTCCGGCATCAGCCCCGGCAAGGTAATTCCTTTTTTAAAAAAGAATTAAGTTGCTGCTGCCGGAGCCATTCCAGAATGAGCGGCACGGTCGGCTCCAGGCGGCTTTGGTGGGTCTAGTGTGAAAACGTCCAATGCGTCTCCTTGGGCTGTAAATTTGGTAAGCATTTCAACATGTAGTATGCAAGTTTCCCGAATGAAATCACCTTTAAAAAGAATCTAACTATTCCTTTCAAGCATTTTTATTTCATCAGTTGATAAAACTATAATTCAACAATTATGCCTAATATTTGAAAATGATTTGGAAACTTGTAGGCAAGGACACTCTCAAGTACTCAAGAGGCCAACTCTCTTGTAGCCAAATGTTTTGTGGAGATAGCATGTTTTGAAGTATTTTGGTCATATCCATGTCACTATGGAAGCAGTTTTAATTCTGCAAAATTTTAAGTTAAAATAAATGAAATTATAACATTCTTACTAAAGACAAAATCAAGGTAACCATTGGGGAGAAAACAAGCAACTAGTCTGTTGCTAATTCTGATCCAGACATAAGTTAAACAATCAGAGAAAATAGAAATTGGTTATGGGCAATTCACAAAATGGGCCAGATCAGTAATTTTCCAAATATCTTGTAACAACCAGAACCAGACAGATAATAATACCTGGCCCTTTTGTCCTGCAGTAGGTATCCAGGAGAATTTCCAGGGCATATGGAGACCAATGTCTATCAGGCCACTTTCATAGGGAAAAGAGAACAAAAGAACACTTTAAATTTAATCTCACCAATGGTGGCTATGCATGTCTAGGCCATCTTGAATAAACAATCTAGCAGAATGCAAGCAAAGTGAAATGAAACCCATTGAAATCAATGCTGAATCTTCACTGGGCTGCATACTGGGAATGTTGCCAATGCCAGATAAGCCAAGACAACATATGGTGATAATCATGATATTTTCTGTTTTTATACAGCAGACACTTTACAGCCCCTGTTCAGAAGATATGGTAGGCCACCATGTGCAGCTGACAGTGTTTTCTTCTTTAAAGTGGACATCAAAACAAGAAAAATCAGTTTTTGAAGACAACAAATTAGTTAATAAGACACTTCAGTTTGCTAAGCAACAGAAACATGTAGTAAGATTTTCAGGCCTTTCAGGGTGAAAGATGGTAGTAATTTTGTACACTTCATCTTGTAATCAGAAATAGTATGGCATAAATGCAACATTTAAAAAAAAAAGATGGAGAAAGAAGTTAAACACTTCTCTTTCTGTCAAGCAAACATATTTCCCTTTTCTCTCCTGCAGTTTGCACACTACATAGAGAGAAGGAGGTTTTGCCAGGTTTAGACAAAATAATTCAAGGACACACTTTTCCTTACATGTCCATTTCACTGTTATTAATCTTGGAAAACCTGAGAGGAGTTTCTGGGGAAAAAACTGAAAGGTGGGATGGGGGTTGCCCCCTGTTAAATTCCTAATCCTGCCTCCTGGTAAACTTTTTCCTATTATGAATGCCTTTACTAATTTCACCACTCTGGAGCTAGTTTGCAAATGAAAACAACATGCTTCTCCTTTGACCACTTTACAGACCCTTTTTAGAGTTGTTTAGCTGCCCAAACACAACACACACACACACACACACACACATCCATTAACTCTTTTATTTCTGCTGACTATTCAGTGGGTTATGACTTAGGGCCTTTACAGACTGCCAGAAATAATACAGCTTGAGGCCACTTTAACTGCCCTTGCTCAGTGCTTGGGGATCATGGGAATTGTAGTTTTTTCTGAGACACTGAACCTTCTCTGTCAGAGAGCTCTGGTGCCACAATAAACTACAGTTCCCATCATTCCTTAGCACTGAGCCAGGGCAGTTAAAGTGAACTCAAGCTGCATTATTTCTGGCAGTCTGTAAAGGCCCTTAGAAATCTTAGAATACTATCAAGACACTTCCAGAAGGTTATTGACAAGCTGGAGTGTGTTCAGAAGAAGATGACCAGGATGTAAATGATCTGGAAACCAAGTCTTATGAGGACCAACTTAGGGATGTGGATATGGAGAAGAGAAGACTGAGTGGTGACACATTAGCCAAATTTAAATGCCTGAACGGATATAGTGTAAAAGAGGCAAGCCAGTTTTCTACTGTTTCAGAGACCAGTACATAAGCCAACTGATTCAAATTATAAGAAAATGAATTCCACCTAAACATTACAAAGAACATATTGACTATAAGAAATACTTGACAGTGGAATAGACTGCCTCAAAAGGTGGTGGTCTCTCCTTTTTAGGAAGTTTTTAAACAAAGGATGAGTGGCCATCTTTTAGGACTTTAGTTGTGTATTCATTGATGGCAGGGGTTGGAATAGAGGCCTTTGTGGTCCCTCCCAACTATTTAATTCCATGGTTCTACTAGATGTAATAAGCCAAGAAGATCCAGAGTTGAGTAAACAAGTGGTTAGCTGAACATGACAAAAATGTTGCCTGTCTGTCCAATCTTAACACATGATAGGGAGAACATCTCAGAACATTGAGAAGAAGCACTTGGCTTTAAACATTATTAGACAGTGGGTTAGATGGCCTCAGGGGATGGTGGACTCTCCTTTACAAATCTTCAAAGGGAAGTTGGATGATGTTTTAGTGATATACTCCTGTGTGGCAGAAGGTTGGATTACTGTATATACTCATGTATAAGTCTAGAAATTTTAGTCAAAAAAATTACCCCCAAAAAACTGAGTCAACTTATCCATGGGCCAATGTAAGTACTGTACTTTAACTCTTATCAAAAAAAAAAAAAAAAAAAAAAAAAGGACCATTCCTTATCAAAAAAGGCAAAAGTGTAATCTGTCCTGGAAGCACCGACCCTCCACTACTCTCTCATCCATCCAGTCTTTAGTATGAGTACAAACAGTTATGTCTGCTGGAATTTTGTAAGTTCTTTGGCACCATTTTCCTTTGCTTCCACCTTTACATCCTTTATTACATGTCCCTAAGTTTTATTTCGACTTATCTATGGGTGATATCACAATCCATAATTTTGGCCCCCAAACCTGCCCTCGATTTCTACATGGGGTTGACTTATAGTCAAGTACATATGGTAGATTACCCTTGCTGTCCCTTCCAGCTCTATGATTCTGTGATCAGTGGTGCTTTGCATATTGGTTGCACAGTGTGTTGCCTTTGTAGGAACACAGGATTAGGAACACACACTGTTTTCAAAAGTTATCATACCACAGCCAGAGAGAGAGAAATATCATGGAGGTGAGTGAAGGGCTTGGCTTTGCCTAGGGAACTTTCAAACACATTTTGTAGCACAGCTAATGTTAAAATGCACACACACACACACACACACACATCAGCAACTGGAGAATTAAACATTAATTCTAAGCTTCTTAGGCTGAACAGTCTGATTCCAGACAGTGTGTACATTAGGAGTGCTGACAGACAGCTAATTTCTCAAGGAGAGAATGCTTTAAAAATTAAGCACAGCCATCAATAAATCAACCTGGGCTTAACTTTGAAAAAAAATAAAAGGTTTCCCACTTTCTGGCATTTAATAAAATATGGATAGAAGAATAAAGGCTATACAAAACTATCATCTAAAGTCATCAACTTTTAGAAAATACTGTTGATTATTTTTTTATACTGTAGATTGTGATTAATGAAACATAACCCACTGTGTACTTTGGGGGATTTGAATAACATTTCATGCTGTACTGATACATATAAGGAATATAATTCTTACATATAATTTAGGTCTTTGTATATCTTCAGAATGCTTTACCGACTAATGAGCTCTCATGCATCTCTTTGAAAGCATTACTGCCAAGGGTGTTGGAAAAGCTGAGACAGAGAACACTAAGGGGAGAATGAATGAGGATTACAATGAGAATGGAGCAGAAGTAGAAGTTCATAAATGGGAACGAAAGAGTTTCTAGCTTCTGGCTTCTACTGAACATACAAAGCTTTCCCTTTCTTGTAAAAGTATCATATTTTAATCTGACTGAAACCATGAAAGCCCTGTATTTTCAGTCATAAAATAACATACTGCTGACTCAATCTTGCCCTTCTGTTGCATGTCCCAAAGGAACCACAACTGGACACATATCATTAAAAATCCACGGAAGCGTCAAACTTGACTTCAATGGGATGAGGATTGCATTTTACCTGTGTAGTTCAATCCTGTCTCAGGAGGAGCACCTTGACCCTTATTTCAGCAAAACTCTTTTATCAAAGGCTGTTAGTCTTGTGCATAAAGTTACCACCTGCTTTGAGAGTGCTCAGCATTGCAGAAGATGAGTGAAACACTATTTTTGTTCTCAGGCATGCTTCCCACAAATAGCTGATGAAGTGGATTGTACCCTTCAGAGTATGGAATGAGTCCTATGTGATTCAGTACCAGTGGCATTACTAGGGGGTGCAAGGTTGCAGACTGCACCAGGTGACACCCTAAGGGGGGGGTGACACCACTGCTCCTCAAATACCTACCTTTTGGCAGAAATGGGATGTGACATTCACCTGCTTTCCTTTAAAATGCTTTAAGAGATGGTGGGAGTGGGGTGAAGCTCAGTGGGAAGAGAAAAAAGAAGCCCCACAAAAATTGAAACTAAAATTTCAAATTTCAAAATTGGTTTTCTTAAAATTAGAAAATTAAAAAATGAAATTTAAAAAATTCTTCAAAAATATCACATTTTAACCAAATCTTCACTATGTATATGTAAATGCAATTAGTTGTGTGTATGATATTGTAATTTCAAGGTCTAATTTTAATTTTGCTAGTTGTTTCTGTCACAACTAGTATGACATTTAGTGGTATATGGGAATTAGGATTGATGAGTAACATTAATGCAAAAACCATTACCAAGAAGTCTGTATGGTGTGAAATGGGAGGGTGACACCATGAGTCAATGGGAGTGGGGAGTGACACCATGAGTTACTGCACCAAGTGACACCAACCCTAGTGACACCATTGTTCAGTACTCCTTAATATAAAAAATGAATCCTACATCTAGAGCAGACATGGTCAGAGAGAAAGGTTCTAGCCTAGGCTTCTCCTTGGCACACTTCCTTTTGGTTTATTAACAGTTGGTGCTGGGGACAACACATTCCTCCATTTCTTCTACCTGCTGTCTGAAGTGGGCCCATCCAGATTTGGCATTGCATCTGCTATTTAGAGAATTATTCCTAAATCTAATATGGCTGAAGTGAACAGCCTGAGAGGATAGTGTGAGCAACAATGACACTCTAAGAAATCCTCAGGTGAAGAAATGGCTGCAATAACACTTTTTCCATAGCAATCATGCTTGGGAGTAGATTTGAAGGAAATCCTATTTGATTCTGGATAAACCATGAGTCATCAGAGAGTAATGCCCAGGGAAGTCAATCTAGGAATATAAGCCCACTAGAGTACTGTGTGTATTGCTGTGAAAGGGAGAAAGACAAAGAATTTGCTCATCACAAAACAGAATTACATTACATTACATTATAATTACATTACAATTGTAACTTAACAAGGCACAATACCACTCCCTTTCATGGCTTTTTAGTTCCTTCTATCACTATGGAAGGATGGCTTCACTAAATGAAGAATATCACATGGTTCAGGTGCTGGCTAATGTTGGGATTCATTCTGCTTCCTTCATCTCTGTCATGGGTGTTTAGACAACAGTGGTGTGAATGTAAGAAGAAAGTGCTTTGCAGCAGAAACCAGATGCTTGTAGCATTCAGATGAGTGTGTTTTTAAGGTAATTGGAAAGTTAACTAGTTTAGGTATTTCAAGAATCAGGACTGTGAAGTGTTTTAAACAAGCCAAGACAGTCAATTGGCAAAATTCTATTGCACAAAATAATTGTATGTTCATGAGTAAATCCACCTGGTTTTATATTCCTTTTTCAATAGCAAATTTGGGAGGCCCTACCTGGCCTGAGGCCACATTGCATAGGGAGGGGACAGGGGAACCTTCTATACCCAGTCTCCTATGAGGAAGGTAGCAAGAGTAATAATAAGAAGCATACTCTTATTGGTGCCAAAGAGAATGTTGTGGATTGTGTGAAGGATCAGTTTGTTGTGACACCAGAACTTTCTGATAGAGAAGGCAAAATATACAGATCCCAGAATTCCATAGCATTGAGTTTAAGTGGTATCAAACTACATTAATTCTACACTGCAGATGCAGCCTGAATGTGGACTAAATAGATGGACATGACCACATTCATCATAAGTGCCAGGCCATACAATAATTCAGAAAAGGGTTCAGCCCAGTAGAAAAGGTGATCATATTACTCCCATCTTGAAATCATTGCACTGGTTGCCAGTTAGTTTCCGGGCAAAGTATAAAGTGTTGGTATTGACCTTTAAAACCCTACATGGCCTGGGCCCATCTTACCTAGGGAATCGCCTATCTCCATATAATCCACCCCGTGCCCTCAGGTCCTCTGGGAGGAAGTTGCTTCAACCAATAAGAACTAGGCTGGTGGCGACGTCCCAGAGGACCTTTTCTGCCAATGCCCCCAGATTATGAAATGCCCTGCCGAAAGAGATCCGTCAAATAACCAACTTAGGGGGGTTGCAGACTGTCAAAAATAGTGTGAATTCAGTTCACTTTTAGGGTTAGGGTTAGTGCTAGGGAATCATGGGAATTGTTATTTTTCTGAGACATTGAACCTTCTTTGTCAGAGAACTCTAGTGCTACAATAAAATTCAGTTCCCATGATTCCCTAACCTTAACCCTAACCCTAAAAGTGGACTGAATTCACACTATTTTTGACAGTCTGCAACCCCCCTTTGATGGCTTTAAAAAAGCCATCAAAATGGATCTCTTCTGGCAGGCATTCCCGGAATAGCACATTCTCCCCACCACCACTAGATAGCTTCTTCCGAGATGTATACACTGCCACTGTCCATTCATGTTAAGATGTTTCAATGTTTTTACTGTAATTGAGATTTTAACTTGTATAACAATTTAATATATTTTTAAGGGGGGGTTATTTGTTGTTGATTGTATGGGTGTATTCTTTTTAACTTGTAAGCCTCCTTGACAGCTTTGGCTAAAGGCGGGGTATAAATAAAGTTTTGTTGTTGTTGTTGTTATTATTATTATTATTATTATTATTATTATTATAGAAAATAAGCTTGAACTTCATAATGCCATGTTTTCAAGCCACCTGTCCAGCATAAAAAATTAAATATTCACTGAAATCTGCACCTATCATGCATTATTATCAAGCTGTAATTTCAAAAGTGAAGTTTATATTCAGTGTGATTGAAACCAGTGCTGGCTTTCACTCTTTTTCTTTTTGTAAAGATAACAGAAAAATAAAAGAAGGAAAGGAAGCAATTATTATTATTTTCAGATACCATCACAATTTCTTTTTATCTCATTCATAAGACTTAACTCAAGGTCAAAATGTTGTTCAGCTAAGAGGAACTACATCAACAGAACATGTCATTTCATTATCTTCTGTCTGCTAACCACAATTAAAACATGTATAATTGTCATGTTAATCTAGTAATCCACAAATCCAACAGGTTGATTTAATAATGCAACTACTGATGTTATCCAGCTATTGTAGTTTCTTCAGTCAACCATAATAATAATCGTGAAAGCAGAATGATGTTTTCACAGTAATGATCATTATATCTAATAGCACTCTTATCCCCTCCAGGTGCCCTCCAGATGTGGTAGACTATAACTCAGGGGTAGACAACCTTTTCCCTTTAAGGGCCGAGGGACTTCAGCTCCCAGAAGCCTCAGCCATGTTGGCCAATAGTCCCATGTTGGCCAATAGCTCCTGGGATTCTGGGAGCTGAAGTCCCTCGGCCCTTAAAGGGGAAAGGTTGCCTACCCCTGCTATAACTCCTACCTTCTTCATCCAGCAAAGCCATACTGGTATGGGTAGTGGGTGTTGTAGATGCTGTGTCAGGAAAATGCTGTGTTGGGGAATATCTAAATCATATATACATGCATAAAGAAGAAAAAAGAGAGTAAGCAGTCCTAACCAGAAAAAGAAGTGATACTATTATTTATCTTTGTACAGCCTTGGGTGAACAACATGAAGAGAGGATCTGCATGGATTGCATGCCTTTTCCATGCTTGCAAAACTGTGGACAAAAGAAAAGATTGTGAAGACTTAGAAAAATGGCATTTACTCTTGGCAAGGGCAGAAGAGAGATAGGATCCCAAGAGAAGTGGACCACTTGGGTTCAGGTTTTCTCTGTATAGTAATAGCAAGTACAATTCTATACTGCTTAGTAGTGCACTTAAGCACTCCCTAAGCCAGGGGTAGGCAACCTTTCCCCTTTAAGGTCCGAGGGACTTCAGCTCCCAGAAGCCTCAGCCATGTTGGCCAATAGTCCCATGTTGGCCAATAGCTCCTGGGATTCTAGGAGCTGAAGTCCCTCGGCCCTTAAGCGATTAACAATGTGTAAGCTAATTGCCCACAACAATCTGGGTACTCATTTTAGTGACCTGGGAAGTATGGAAGCCTGAGTTGAGCCTGAGCCCCTGGCTGATATTGAACTCACAACTTTATGGTTTGTGAGTGAGTGGCTGCAGTACAGGCATTTAACCCCTGCATCACCAGGGCTTTATATAATATTTCTGTATATAGAGATGCACCACACTTGTCAAATTTTGAAGTCACATTGACTTCACTTGCAAGCATGCTCAACTTTCACCAGTTTCACTCAGACCTTTGTTGCTTAGTTTTCAGAGGAAGAGAAAAACCTTTCCTAAATGCTGCCTTGTAGTTTCTCCATTTGGACACAAAAAAAAAGGATTTTGGGTAAACAGTGCCTCCCTCCATTCAATGATACATTCACAAAATTTAAATAGTGTGGATCCATAACAAATAATAGACAGTCCACAATGTAATTTTTTCTAAATTCTGGATTTGACAAAAGTCACCTACTATGTTCAAGACAAAGGTGAAATTACAACCAGGACATTCCTGATTCATTGTCTGGTCTGACTAATAGCTGCTGCGCTACACAGATTTACACAGGATTTGCTCTGAATGACTAATCTTTGTGGTTGCTGGAGGTTTATAAAAGACATGGAGCTTCTTCTACCTGGAAAAAATGAGGAAGATTTCAATTTTTTCCTTCACTGAAATATATGGAGAAGTATGCTGATTTTGGAGCTGTAAGTATATCCTAGAGCACAACAAAGAGCTGTGGACAATGGCCAACACAAGTTCAAAACACAAGACAAAAGTGATTTTTTTCAGGCAATATCCAGTCTGTCTGATGCCATACATTTACAACCATGATGTTCAATCTGAACATTTGAGATTGCCTACCTATTACTACCAAAAAAGAGATATTTTCAGCTTGACCTAATGTTGATCTTTCTGGGTTAGCATTCAGGCCTACTTATTACAAGTTGAATGAAATCTGATGTTAAATTGGAGCTGAACTTTTCAAGAATGTTGACATTTTGAATATTAATATTTTATGTTCAGTCAAGATATATAACTCAGTTAAAATACTGCAAATAGTAATTATTCTGCCACAGTTAGGGAATTATGGAGATTTTCTGAAGGCTATAAAACCTGTACAAATACATACTCTGGGTGGATTTTTTTTTGTACCTAGCAACCATGAGGTTCATCCTTTAAAATATCATTTGAACTGTAGTCAAAGGCCAGGAAGGTTTTTTGTATTGTTAAAAAAAAAAAAAAGGATTTTGCTGTATTCAGAAGTAGAATGTGTCCATGATAAGTTGGCATCTAATTACTAAGCATGCATGTTCTTGACCACAGCTGTTCACTAGTTACAAAATATCAGAATGCAATAGAGGTCACCATCTTCCTCATTTGAAGAACTGCTAGCTGAAGGAACTATGTTGTTGTTAACTGCCCTTGAGTCGATCTCAACTGATGGCGAGCTGATGAATAAGACATCCCCAAGATCCTCTGTCCTCCACTGTTCTGCTTAAATCCTGAACTATGACAGCAATGCAAATCCAGCACCACAATGTCAGCTATTTAGGTAGAATGCCACAAATTATAGCTGGAACAAGGAATAGATAATACATGGGTGAAGGAAACTTAACAACCATTGCACCACCTAGTTCATCTCCATGATCAATGTTACACAGGTAGGGAATCGATAAGAATTTTATATCAATTTGTTTTGTACCAGAATTTGCCAAAAACCTGCAAAATTCAAATGTGTGAGAAAACAAAAGCAACAGATCTACCCATCCTTAACACTCAAATGATGAAGGGTGGAGAAATGGCAACAAAAATTGTTATGACAGAAAACCATACATTGTTATGACAGAAAAGAGGATCTGGTGTAACAAACACCCAATACCAGCATACCACAGCCTATATATAAAGTAATCAAAGAGAAACAATAACACAGGTATCACAAGCAACAGCATATGGCTATACCTCCCATAGGGTGTATATATTTAGAGTTAATGAAGAGAGACTCCATTTTTAGGAAGTTATAAAGAAAGGGGGAACACACAAAGGGGGCACCTTGCACAAACAGCCTGCTTCCAGAGCAAATAAGGGACCCTGAGTACAAAGCTAACACTTCTTTGTTTAGAACTCTAATAAGTACCTTGCCCTTTTTCTCTGGCTATGATGTGCAATGATTAACTGATATAACTGCATTCCACATCTTGTCTACATTTGGAAAATGAGAATAGTGTGTGATGTCTGAATTGCAGGGACAGTCCAACAAAACTGCTGCACACTCTGTCAAAGTGCCTAATACTAAAAAAAATCAGCCATCCACGATATTTTGGCAGATAGAGTAGAAAATCCTCAAATCATATTTGCTGCCTACTTTCAACATTGTTCATGTGGCTAGCAGTGACATCTTTTACCCAACCAGTGTTCATGCCTATAAGGATAGTGGTATCTGCTATTCCCTCTCCTCCCTGGGCTCTCCTGGCAGCTATCCCTTGGGGCTGCTTCCTCCTAAATCAGTGATCCCCAAATTGGGCCCTTTAAGGGATTTTGGACTTCAGCTCCCAGAAGCTTCAACCATGTTGGCCAATAGTATGGGATTCTGGGAGCCAAAATCCAAAATCCCTTAAAGGGCACAATTTGAGGATCACTGTTCTAAATCAAGAATTGGTGCTGAATAAGTAGATGGTGCTCCATCTTGGCATGGAGAGGGGAGATTGTAATTCTATCACATGGTGAATTATTTGCCTAGGATAGACCAGACTTCTCCAGAAGTTTAGTCTGCAAATGCCACCAGCCCAAGTAGCATGTCCAATGGTCAGGGCTGGAGTTATAGGCCAAAATTTCTGGAGGAGTCAAAAAGTTGTTCTCACCAACTTAGAGTAACAAAACCAGCCTTCAGTTCATTTGGTCCCTATGGTGCCCTCAAGTATTGTTAGAAAATATGGAATTTACTCTTTGGAAAAAAGTTAATAATGTCTTCAGGAAAGAGAAATCCTTTTAAAAAAGAAAAACATACATGGTGCAGAGAAGAAGAAAAAAGATAGGCCCTGCTACCTGTAATTATAAGACTCAGAACAGAGAGGAAGAGGAGGGAGGCAAATCCTGAAATTATAATTGAACAAAAAGAGAATGCACTATGCTTGGATGGAAGAATCACTTCCGGTAACCCCAGTATGCTGTATCTACATCTACTGCTGCCTAGCCACCTTTACAAAATTGGTTGGATCTTTCTTTTGCCTCCAATTTCAGCTTTGCCAGATGCTGTTCTCTCTTCATTGCTGCATGCAAGTGATAAGCTTTGCTTGGTTTCGTTGCTCTCCATCACATCCCTCTGAATTTTGTATCCAAGTCAACCAGCTGCCATGTTAACAAGACCAAATGATGAGAACAACCAATTTTGTCCCTGCCTGTGTCTCTGTATGTATGTGTATATGTGTGTATTCCAATTGTCAATTACTTAGCAATAAGTAACTGTGTGAGCTGCTATAGGCTTATAGAACATCCACTGGCTTGCTATCATTTTACTTGCCTTTCTGCTTTTGAATTTATTTAGAAGATAGTTGAATTATATGTCAAGATCAGGGAAGAAGGAGAAACAGATTTGAAAGCAGAGAAATATAAGGACTTTGAAATTGTTGTCTGTACTTTGGTATGTACACTTTTGCCAACTCTTCTTCCCAATTCTTCTTATACTCAGCTGAGTCAATCTGCTCATATCCATGGGCAGGCTGTAGCTGGGAGCCAGATAATTCATCTTTCATGCTCTTCCCCTTGAGTGTGTCCCTACACATTAAGGATGTTTCTCAGGCAGCACAAATATGTGTGAAATCTCTTGATTGCATTTGCTCCCTTGTGTACACACTGTCCTTGACCGACTATTGTTATGCCTTTGCAGCTGAGCTGAAAACATTCTCAGAGTGCAACTCCACAGTCTTTTATAAATGTTCTTTGCAAAGGATGTGGTCAGCCTTTGTTTGCCAAGCATAGTGCAGTGCACAAATGGCTCTTGACCTGCATGCTCAGAACATGAGCTACAATCTTAGTTCTTAGCTCACATGCTAATCATGTCTTGTGCCTTTTTTGTAATTTTCAAGGGCTTTAGCATACAAGAGGGATAAATCAATGCAGAGCCACTTGAACAATGGTAGCAACCTCTCCCTGTAGCACTATTATTGTTAAAGCTGTGAGATGCACAATGTGCAACTCCATGCACTAATTTCTTCTTCCTCAGTAGTAAGAATAGTACTCTGCAGGATGCTTCAATTAAAAGTGCAGATTTTCTACAGCTTTTGTGTCATAAGCAGCTATAGGATTTCTCTAAGAAGAGGAAGAAGGAGGCTGTTGTATTTTCACTTTTTTTTCTTGGTCCTGCTGTTTAATGTTAAATACAAAGAGATCATTTACATATATAAAGTACAAAGAATTGCTGCTTCTGCAAAGGTAGGTTTTATAATTAAAAGAAATGTGGAAGGCCAACCTATAAATTTCTAAGCATGTTCATAACATAATATGCATAATTAGTTGCTAACAAAGGAGTTGTTTTTTGGTGTGTGTGTATTTAAAGAGGCATAACTACCATATTTTCAACATTTAGAGAACTAACTCTTGCAAAGACCCCTAATTCCTCACATGGCTGATGTATTAATTCTCTCCCATTATTTTGAGCATTTTTAGAGGATTAAAAAGAATACAGGAGAAGGAGAGCCACTCCCCACCTCCTGGCCTGATCACAGGGAAATAGTACAATTGGACCTCCATATCCATAGGGGATCGATTCTAGAACCCCACCCACAGATACAAAAAACATGGGACCTCAAATCCCATTCTCTCTAATGGTGGTGCAACATGTGCATGCCCACTAGTATGGCCATGTGAAAGTGTGGCCACTGGGGACAACAGGCTTGCTATCCACAGATGCTCACATCTATTGATGGCAAGCCTGTAGATATGGTGATCTGACTGTAAGTCATATACTAGGTTGGAACCAGCTAGGATGGTTCCTGCTTGGAAAATTAACATTGATGACATACTGAAGCACTTTAGTGATAGAGGAATATGGAACATCACCCTGCTTCTGGCATCTCCTGACAGATGACAAAAGAAGTACAGCTGATTGAGGTGGATTATTTTACTTCACATCCTATAACTTTTACACTGTATCAGGCACATGTCTGTTTCATCCTGTCCACATCAACTGTGATTTTTTAAAAAAATTCTCCTTGAAAATGTGTATTTTCATGTGAAATTTTGAGTGCATTTTCAGATATGTACATATTTTTGTACATACCAGTATACAATTCCTTTGCAAGCACTCTCCTCTTGTGTATACCTTTCATTGTCTAATTTATGGATGTTCCTCTACTATACACATTTTTTTCTGCTATACTCATTTCTGGTGCACACTTGATCAGATCTTAGCATTCTAAATTTAGACAAGTGAAAAAACCAAAGGATAGTTGCATTTCACTTCACATGCAAGGTCAGGAAGTGAAATTAGGTCAGTTTTCATTAAAATACAAATCACATACCCCATCCCTACTCAAAACAGAAGAGGATACTTCATTTTCTATCATTTGTAAGGACCACTATTGTGGGTTTTGTTGTATCCAAGCAACTGTTTACTTTTCACAAGGAATCATTCTGCACCTCAATGATTAGAAATATATTCAAGGAAAAATTGCATAGCAGCAGAGACATTTGTATGCAGTATGGTTTTGGAATTTTTCACTTAAGATTCATCAAAAGTATCAGGCTGGGTATTATGGATTTACTCCTCTTACAGTCTTGAAGAGAGAGCTGTGAGCCAATTTGTATTTTATAGCTGTAATCAGCATAGACCTATACTGATATATGCTAAAACATCGAGAGAATAAAGAAATACACTGGCAGGTTCTCAGAATCTCATAAAGTAGTAGATTCTAAGAATGAACACATCAACCTCATATTCAAAATGTGGCCAGTATTAATTCTTGCTACAGGAGCAATCTTACAAACTTTTCAGTGGTTGTAGTTTCTCCAAGCTATAGTCATAAAATATTTCAACTCATTCAATAAAGGCACTTAATATTCCATGTATTATTGTTCTCTAAAACTGCAGCTAACCTCTAATGTCACTTTTACCCCTGCCAGGCTCATAGCCAGAAATCTTGAGCTGGGATGTCCTGAAAATAATGAGAGTATCCATGATAGTTAAATGAAAAGTAGATACAGTTCAAGTAATTCATAAGAAATTGCTTATCTACTTATGTATTTATTTGCTGTACTTAATTACAAGTAATATGTTCATGAATACATTATTGAAGAGGTTCCACATCCTCCACCAGGAAAACAAATATGCACATAGGCAGAGGAAGTGCAGCCCAATGAGATCAATTACCAATCCCTGCTCTAGATGGTGTAGCTAGACCTCCATTTCTATGAGCCAGATGAATGCAATTAAGGACTAACTTTTCAGTCAATTTGACCAGGACAGACCAAGGATACTTTTTGATTTGGGGAAATCAGATACAGGATATCTTCACCTTTTATATAGCTTAGAATATGTCTAGCCTTTCAGTTGCTGCAGTTTAGTAAACTCAAAATTATTTCAAAGAAGGGACAGAAAGAATATTCATATTTGGAAAATGGTCCAACAGTGTATCATGTATCAGGAGATTCCTGATGAGGAGAATTCTACATATCTAAAAACCTTTGTAGTTCAATATTTTTTTTCTGCACAAAAAATGCACGTGGGCTTTTTTCCATCTAGAAAATGGAATTCTCTGTGTAGAAAGTAGCTTTTACTTGATGGGACATAACATTTCTCTACCTGAAAATAAATCTGTTTTCTATATAGGAATCTTATTTTGGGTGCCGAAATGTTATTTTCTGTACAAAGATACCACATGCATTTTTTTTTACATAGAATAACTCTCAAACTGGATAACCTGTCAAAAATGCAGAGTTTTCAATATATTTATCACAGTGAGGAAAAAAAAATGTAAAAATATTTGTTTGTGTCTGTGAGAATGAAATTTATGAAGATTTCCATACCCATCTTTATGAAAAAAAGTCAACTGATAATATAATACCTTAGCTCTTGGAGTCCCTGGATGCTCAGATGTTACTCTAACACAGTAATTATTCCACTGGGCATGTGAAGATAGCATGGACATGTGAAAATAGTATGGGAGCTGGACACAACTTTCAAAACTGCCCTGCCCTGTCCTGCTTACAGACCTATAGAACTCTATGCCAGGACTGCAATTGGTAAATCTATCCTGCTGATTAGAATGGGAACAATAATGATGAGAAATTTATTCCTTCCTACCATGGCTCCAATAAACCAGCAGTGCTATGGAGTCAGCAGTGGTTCTGTCAAGAGATCTCCTGCCCCCTCATTGCATGTCCTGCCCTGCCATGGACATAGAAAACCAAACTAGACAAGCAAGCAAGCAAAGGTAGATCCCAAACCAATAGACAAAGATTATAAAAAAAATTAGAGTCTGATGGAAAATTAAGAAGAACATCCTGATAGTATGAACTGTCCAATAGTGGGACACATTACCCCAAAAAGATTTATTTATTTTATTTATTTTATTTATTTTCAGGATTTATATCCCACCTTTCTCCCACAGTGGGATTCAAAAGATGGTGGTTCTCCTTCACTGAGATTCCTTGAACGAGGCTGGATGGTCATCTGCCAGAGATGCTTTAGCAGTGAATTTACTATACTTGCAGAGACTGAGCTAGATGGCCTTTAGGACCTCTTTAACTTGACAATTCTGTGATTAATTCAGACTATAATTTTAGTGATGGGTAAATTTGACACCTTCATTTTTCCCACAATGGGGGGATGCAGATGGGTGGCCCTGGGCCACCCTGGGAAGCAGAGGATTGGGGCCCCTTTTAGCACACACAGCGGCCTCGATTCTCCTGTTTGCTGCCTCTTAAAAGAGCGGCAAAATGCCGCTGCTATTAGAGGTGGCAAAAGGCCACCCCAAGAGCTGCTGGACGGCTCTTTTCTGCCTCTTCCGGCATTGGAGGATGTCCTGACACCACATGCCATGTGTAAGGGCACGTGGCATCAGGACGTCTTTGGGGAGGGGTTGGGGTGGCCAGCATGCGGCTGTCCCTCCCCTTCCATGCCTCCAACACATTGCAAAGGGCCCGTCTGCAGAGGCCCAATAAAAGCCTTGTGCCCCTTTCATTCTGAATACTGTGGGGAACTTATGGATTTTAGCAAATTCCTCAAAAACAAATTGAAATGATTTTTATTTTTTTTTACCATTTGTATCAGCCAAATGCAATTGGTTCAGCAGCTCCCAGCATGATGGGGCTAATGTTGCACACCTGTCACACATTAAAAGTGAGAAGACTATGTAGTCTTCTGTAAAACTATATAAATGCCACCCAGATCACCTTAAGAGCCAGCAGCCAGATTGAGTGAAGGAGGTTGGTTCAGCTTGCAGTTAGGATGCAAGAAGGATGGCATATCCATTCTCCAATCAACTGTGGCAATCAGAAGCAAGATCCCCATTGTAAGTCTTTGTTGCAATTTTGCTTGGTTGTGGAAGGTTGTGGGAGGGGATTGGAAATGTCAATTTCCTTGCACTCCAATTAGAAGTTGAACAGACCTCCCTCATCCAATCCAGCTGCTAATGGGCTGGGAGAGTCCAAGCCAGGAGATGTTAGTTTAATCAGATATAATTAAGTAGCCAATGTAGAATAGCACTGAATTTCTTTATCTTCCAAAGTATTTATTTTAAATGGTTTTCCCAGCTAATATTACAGTTCATATGAAATGTATTGTCAGTGAGCACCATAGCTATGAACACTTATTCCAAAAGTTGTACTTTGTCATCTTATATGTACCTTGGCCCAGTCCCCCAGCAAAAGAAAAACTAAGGGCCTGAGGCCATGTTTCTGAAGTATATTGCTTTAAAAAAAATCAAATACTAGGAACCAACCACTGAGTGTATCAAAAAAGCAACAAGTATTTGAATGTCCAGGCTGAGCTCAGTGCCTGCATCTAAAAGATCCTGAATCCAATAAAACCCTGTGACCCTGTTTTTTTAATCATTGCTGTCTTAGATGGAGGAAGAGCTGAGCTATCCCTGCCAGGAGATGAACCTTTGGTTCCAGGGAGTCTTAATTGTGTCAGGCATGATTCTTGATGCCTAGACCACAAAGCCAACCTTTGAGGTAAGGGGAAGTTGTAAAATATAAAAGCCTCTGGTGCATTCTTCTCAGACAGAGCTGAGCAATTATTTTGCCTCCCCCATTCATTTTGTCTTTCTAACAGCTTCTCTTGTATGACCATACTGCTTTCGATTCCTTGAGCTTTGAGCTATGAGCTATGCCTAATCCGAAAATCTGAGCCATGAAAATTTACAGGGTCAATGACTGTAGCAGTTTCTTTACAGAAATGTCACATTCCTCATCCCCATCACCCTTCTGCCTTTTGTGTGTACAAGAAAAATTGAAGCCTTTCTACCAATCACCTAGACAGTTCTGGGCAGGAATGATCACCGACAGCTTAAATATCTCATGTCCCCAGGTGTCTATTTAGTAGCAGACACTATACTTTAAGAGGGACATGTAGGATGGATGAATAAAGGCCCTTGTTTTGCTTTCACGAAGGCATTACAAAATGCTACCCTTTCAGAAACCATGGCTTGACAATTTTGAACAGCTTCATGTATTCTGACTTTTAAAGAGAGAGATGACAGACTTTTCTTTGCAAGTCGCTCTGCTAATTAAACTGGAAGCATTTTTTTAATCTGACTGTTTGACACAACATGCCCATCTGACATGTTATTGTTTTTATGCTTTGCTAATTTGATCGGTTATTTTTTTCAGCATTGCATTGCAGACAGTAATTTTTGCACTATTATTTATTCATTGCTGCCTCGAGCATACTATGACAAGGACAATACCCTAATCCTACCAGCTACTGCACTGCAAGAGAAACTTGTAGGATGAATGAGTCATAGCACCAGTTCAAGTGGATAAATGAGCCCCTTAGTCCAGCAGTGGGGCTGCCCCAGGCTAATCTGAGACATTCTGCTATCTGAGACAAAGGATAAGATGGTGCCCTTCTCCATTCCATATGCAGATTTCATCTGGATTGGCACTTGAATATCACTTCTCTACTGACAATGGGACAGGGCCTTGAATTACACATATAGCTTATGTGTTCATGCTTATATGTTCATGCCTTGATGTGTGACATGGGCCTGGATGTTTTGCTTTGTCCTCCAAGGAAGAGAAATGACAGGTATGGCTCAAGAGGAATATAAGGGGATAGGCTGCTACTACACCCTACTATTAGCTTCCTAATGACATTGCCTGCTTCTGCCTATTAATAGGACTGGTCCTGGGCTCAGAAGCGTCACTAGGGGGTTGCAGACCACACCAGGTGTGTGTGTCTGTCAGGACCAGAGGACCCAGTTCCCAATAAACAAGACAGCATTGTAGTGTAATAGAAAACTAGAGATTTATTCTGGATATTGAGAAAGAAAATTCCCTGTCTTGGTTCAGTGTTAGAACTAAAGAAAATCCTCCTCAGACCATCAGAAATATATTCCCATCCACCACCACCACCACCCCCTTTCCAGCCTCAATCATTTCCCTTTGATCCAGATTCCCTTTCTCTCTTTCCTCTCTTGTGTTATCTTTAAATCTCCTTTCAGGAAGAAAGTCATCCCTGTTTCACAGCTCCGATCTATAGCAGGAAGGTTGGGGTCATAAACTACAATTTTTTTCAACCATTGGCCATTTGCCCTTCCTGTTTGTTTCCCAGACTTGGATTTAGCATAATTAATATCCCCTTCTTAATAGCCAACATACTATACAGCAGGGGTAGGCAACCTTTCCCCTTTAAGGGCCAAGGGACTTTGGCTCCCAGAAGCCTCAGCCATGTTGGCCAATAGTCCCATGTTGGCCAATAACTCCTGGGATTCTGGGAGCTGAAGTCCCTCGGCCCTTAAAGGGGAAAGGTTGCCTACCCCTGCTATACAGCGTTATATCACCATATCACCATGCCCTCATATCTTCATTCCTTAATATCATCATATCATGACAGAACCATGTTTATGGAATCTGACATCCTGCCACCCAGGAATAATCTTATCACATTTAATCAAGTCCTTCCCCCGGTACAATTCATGAAACATCTGAGTTTCTGGGCCATCCACATGGTGAGCATAGACCCATTCATTCTCAGAATCCAGAAAGTGTTTCCAGCAGACCAAATACTATAACTTGTCCCTGTGCAATCTCAAAATCCCAGCCACCTCAAAATATTGTTCCCCCTCCACCAGCATCAGTGGAGGTGGTCCAGAGTCCACCCGCCAGGGGTCTGTGTCCAAAACCAGCTTCAGCAGGCTAATGGACCACCGGATGTAGGTATCTATAGGACTTAGGCAAGTCTAACTCCACAGTTACTTTGTTGACTAGTCGTTTAACAACAAATGGTCCCACATATTTCAGCCCCAGGTTTTAAGATGGTTGTCAGGTCTTCAGATGCTCAGTTGACAAATTAAACTTTGCTTCCTGGCACCAAATCCCATTCCTTGCCCCTCTTGTGATCTGCAAATCTTTAATAATCCTTTTTGCTTCTTCTATGGCTGTAATAATCCGGGGCCAAGCATCTTTGATTTTTGTAATCCACTGGGAGATCTGGACAAGATCTGTGAGTTCCATCATGAGCAAAGGCAAGGTCTTCAGCTCATAGCCATAGACTATCTCAAATGGTGAATGACCTGTACTCTGGTTAATGGTTCCATTGAAAGCCACTTCAGCATGGGGCAATAGGTCAAACCAATAATCCTGCCAATAATTGCCATAACAATGCATATATTGTTCCATAGTGGTGTTTGTCATCTCCAATTGTGCATCCATTTCTGGATGATGAGAGGTACTCATCACCTTCTCAATTCCATTTCTTCCCCCTGCAAAATTGTGAAGTAAGCTAACTACCTTGATCACTCACAACCCTCTCAGGGAGGCCATGCAATTTCTACAGATGTCCAATGAGCAAATCAGCCAGCTGGGCTGCTGTTGACAAGTCTTTGCACCCCACAAAGTGTGCCTGCTTTAAGAATAAAGTCTGTCACCACTTATATGACATTTTGCCCCTTGCTAACAGGTAAATCCAGTATAAAATCCATCACTATGTGCCTCCACAGGGTGCTGGGCATAAACTGGGCAACCTTTAACATAGGTCTTCACATCCCACCAGATCCCATTCCACCAGTATTGTTTCCTTTCTAAATGCCAAGTCCTCAGAAATCCCCAATGTCCAACTGCTTTGGTGTCATGACACAGTTGCAAAATATGAAGTCTCAGTTCCTCCAGAATGTAGACCCTAGTCCCTTTATACCACAGTCCATCCTTCAACTCTAAGGCATTTAGGTGCTCCTTAAGCCACTGGTCCTTCCCTGCCACCTTGAAGCTTTGGAATAAAGGGTCCCAGGATGAAGCTTTGTCCTCCTGCTTTTTGCAGGTTTGGTTTTGGGTGGTCACTTCAAGTCCCCGCTGCTCTGATGTGAAAATAGACTCTACTGGGGCTGGTCTCTGGCTTTCATGCTAGGGCAGTCTGGACAAGGCAACAGCCAATATATTTTGCTTTCCTGAAAATGCCTTTAGTTGAAATTTGAAGCAATAAAATTCCTTGGCCCATCGACTCTGTTTTGGGCTTAACTTTCTCATGGTCTGTAAAGGTTCTAAGTTATGGTGGTCTGTCCATACTTCAAAGAGGTGAGGTGTGCCCTCCATAAATTGTCACCAAGTCTGTAGGGCCCACTTGATTGCAAAAAACCTCCTTCTCCCAAGTGTACCAGTCCAACTTCACTCTCTGAAACCTTTTGGACAAGTAGGCACATGGCCTTAACTCTCCCTTCTCGTCTCTCTGCATTAATACAGCTCCCAGTGCAACATCACTAGCATCCATCTGTTTAACAAAAGGCTGGTCAGGGTCAGGGTCTTCCAAGATTGGTTCCATGCTGAATAATCACTTTAGCCTTTCAAATGCTACCTGACACTCAGGCATCCACTTAACCTTAGTAGATGGTTTCAGCTTCTCTTTAAAATTCACCGGAAGAGTTTTATTCTTTAGCAGATTCGTAATGGACAGAACCATTTGTGCAAAGTGAGAGAGAAACTGTCTATAGAAGTTTGTGAAGCCCAAAAGCTCTGCACCTGCTTTTAGGTCCTGGGGGCATTCTATCACTGTCTGCACCTTAGCAGGCTCCATCTCTATTCCCTGGGTGGACACCTGGTATCCTAGGAAGTCCAACTAATCAGTGTGGAAATTGCATTTGAACAGCTTGACATACAACTGATTGTCCAAGAGGCACTTTAGTACCTTTCTTACCAACTTCATATGACAGTCCAGGTCCTGTAAATAAATCAAAATGTAATCTAGGTAGACCAGGATCCCATTAAACAGTAAATCATGCATACATTCATTCACTAGCCACATAAAAATGCCTAGACTGCCTGACAGCCCAAATGGCATCACCAAGTACTCAAATGCCCCCCTAAGGGCATTTAAATGCAGTTTTGTGTTCATCCTCCTCCTGAATTTGCACTCGGAAATAGGTGTCTCTTAAGTCCAATTTGGTGAAAATCCAGCCTGTGGACAGTCTTCCTAACATGTCTTTCATCAGTGGGAGGGGGTATTTGTTGGTATTGCATATCTCATTGAGGTCCCTATAGTCTGTGGCCAGTCTCAGTGATCCATCCTTATTTTCTTAGAAAAACACCAGGACCGCAAACGTAGAAGTTGATGGGTGGATGAATCATCTGGCCAGGTTCTTCTCAATAAACTCATTTGAGGGTCCTCATTTCAAGCATGGTTACTGAATATTGTTTGGGCTTGGGGGGGTTGAGCTCCCGGCACCAACACAATTGCACAGTTGGTCTCCCATGGAATGAGAGTTGGTCACACTTCTCCTCAAATACCTCTGCCAAGTCCTGATAATGGGGGGGGGGGGGTGCCAATTGGTTTTCTTGGATGGCTTTCCTCACTTGCTCTTACAGACAATCAGAATGGATTAACATCACCACTGTTCTCTCTTTCAAATTCAGAATGTGGCTCCAGGTGTGTTCCCTACATACCAGGTCCTTGAAGATCAATTCTCCTGCCCTCCACCAGATCTAGGAATTGTGGAATTGCAGCCAATCTATTCCCAGCATCACTTGGTAGCTTGAAGTGGGGCCCATCACAAACTGGATTCTGTCCCAGTGGTCCACCACCCCAAGCCACACTGTCCCCATTCTCTCACTGATGGGTTTCCCCCCACAGCAGAGCCATCCAACTGTTGGAAGGTGATGGGCTGCTTCAGTTCCTTAGTGTCCAAATTTAACTCTGCAACTATCTCAGGGTTTTTGATGCAGTGGGTACAGCATGAGTCAATAGCTGCCACCAAAGCCATACTCCCCCCCCCCTTTTTGGGTCCTCCAATTTAACTTTTAAGGTGTATATGGGAATTCCTCCACTCACCATCGGGGTGCAGCAGCTTGGGTCTGGGGTCTGCCTTCTGCTAATGTCTGAGGCAGGCTGGAGAAGTTTACTGCCAGCTCAACATTGTCCTCTGACTCTGTGGTGTCTGGCATGGTCTCTGATTCTACTGGATCTCGATTAGCCACTTTGAGCGCCTGACTGCCTCCTGGTTCCTTGCTTGGTTGGTGTAGGTCCCTAGACGAGGCTGAAGTGGACCCTTTCTTCAATGTAACTCCCCGTTGGTGGTCCTCTTGGTCAGGATACTTGACAATCCAATGATCCTTCTGTCCACATGCCATGCAAAGTCCTAGTTTCATCTGTCGCTTGTGCTTTGGGTCCTGGGCCTAGATTTGACTTAGTCCCCTTGCTCCCTCCCAGGCTCCACTGCCTCATCAGGTGGATCTCTTCCATTGCCATCTCAGCCTCCCCGGCCAACTGGATCCATTCCCTCATGGTCTGAGGATGATCTCTCATCTGGACCCATTTTAGAAGGTCCAGCCATAGTCTCTCCTTGAAATGCTGCACTTTGGTCACCTCTAGCCAGTCTAGAATTTATGCCCCCAGACCACAGAATTCCGCTGCATATTCAGTCACTGAACAGGCACCTTGTTCCAACACCACCAACTTGGATCGAGCTTTTTCCACCCGGAACAGGTCCTCAAATTGGGCCCACAAAGCTATCATGAAAGTTGGCAAGCTCCTCCGCGCTGCTGCCCTGGCATCAAATAGTTGCACCAGCCAGTCTGCTGCTTTGCCTTCCAGGTGTGGGGCAACACATCTCACCTTCACCTCCTCAGTAGGCCCTCACTCATTCATATGTCCCAACACTTGGGTAAGGAAGTAGGCAAGCTAGCTCGGCCTCGAACCTCACCCCCAGGTGTCTCACTGCTGGATTCTGGACACAGTAGATAAGGGCTGAAGCCACTGCTGAGCCCTGTGGAACCCTTGCTCCTGCTCTGGGTTTAGCAGCCCCCTGGGGCTGTGGGGATTGTGCTGGTGCCCCAGGTCCACAATAGTCCATTTGACCAACTTGTGTATCTCCCGCTCCATGCCTCAATCATTGCCAAGTGCTCCTTGCCAAGTCGTGGGCCAACTGCTTCACCATGAACCTGACTACCTCAGGTGTGCCTGCTAACTCAGCCAGGAAGTCCTGCAATGATCGCTAGTCTGCTGGTGCCTGTTGCTGCTCAATGTCCCAGTCCTCACCATCCTGGGGATCTACATCTATCGGTATTGCCACTGTGATGTCCCAGCCCAACACCCTCCTTTCCCTGGGCCACTCCTGGCTTCAGGTATTGGTTGGGGTTTGGAATCACTCGTCCTCCCCCTCGTAGCCTGCAGGTCTTGCTGGGCTTCCTTCCTGTTCCCATGTCCCCCTTGTCATTTGGGACCAGTCGTCCATACCATTGGAGTCAGAGGACCCTTCCTCCACAGGTCTCTATGCCATCAGTTGGATGTCTTATCAAAGTCATTCTCCATTCCTCGCACCTCCCTCAGCACCTCAAGGTCATTTGGGCCTGGGTCACTTGTCGGGACCCACACTCGCTTCCAAGGATTGAGTTCCCTGGCTGCCTCCTAGCTCACCTTTGGGAGGCTCCTTTGGGATAGATGTCCAAATGCTGTTACATTGTATGAGGTATTGTTGTGAGTTCTAACACACTGTCAGGAACCAAAGGACCCAGTTCCCAATAACCAAGACAGCATCGCGATGTAATAAAAAAAACTAGAGATTTATTCTAGATATTGAGGCAGAAAGTTCCCCATCCTGGTTCAGTGTTAGAACTAAAGAAAATCCCCCTCGGACCATCAAAAATGGTTTCCCATCCTCTAACCCTCCCTTCTAACCTCAATCACTTCTCTTTGATGCAGATGTTTCCCTCTTCCCCCTCCTGTGTTATCTTTAAATCTTTAAATCTCCCTTCAGGAAGAAAGTCATCCCAGTTTCACAGCTCTGATCTATGGCAAGAATGTTGAGGTCATAAACTACAGTTCTTTTCCACTGCTGGCCATCTGCACTTTCTGTTTGTTTCCTGTTTGGATTTAGCATAATTAATATCCCCTTCTCAATAGCCCACATACCATACAGAATTATATCACCATGTCCTCATATCTTCATTCCTCAATATCATCATATCATGATGGACCATACATATGGATTCTGACACTGTCTTTGATTTATACAGGAGGTCAATATATAGTTGAACATATACAGTAATGGTAGTGCTATCCACTTTACAAAAGCAGTGGAGCAAAGAGGCACAATCTGCTGATTAATAATTATATAACATCTATGGGATGTTAATAGATTCAGGAATATAACCCATCAGCTCAGGTCTTTGCCATTGGCTTCTTGTATAAAGAGGCTTTCCCTGTAAGTAGAGAAGATCAACATATCCTCAGCATAAAGGACAAAATACCTCCATGTGCAGAACCATGTGGAATCACTGCAGCATATACCCTCAGTATATGCCCTCACAACATCTAATATACATGTGTGTATAATTGTCTTCAAGTTGTAAAGTCGTAGGCTTTCATGGCTGGCATCCGTAGTTTTTTTGTGGGTTTTTTGGGCTGTGTGGCCACGTTCTAGATGAGTTTCTTTCTCACATTTCGCCAGCATTTGTGGCTGGCATCTTCAGACTTTCATCCCCAGGGCAAGTTTTTTTTCCTATAGGCACAGCATCTGATGATGTCAGAAAAGCACATGCACTCCTTTTGACCCAAGGCAACTTTTATTTCTTTGGGAGCAACAGCTGATGGAGGGCATAATCCCCCATGCAGCCCATGGATGCAACCATCCCTGGGATTAATCCATCATGCCACCCACTGGAGCACCCATGTCAGGGGAGAATACCCACCATGGCACCCATGACTCATTCCCTTTGCCCCACACAAATACAACAGTGTGTAAATAATGTCAAATTTTAAAAAAAACAAAACACTGCATCACGATCCCATAAGACCATCCTCCTGGCTTCCCTGACATCTGGGACAGGTTACCATGGATCAATGCATGCCAAAGCAGGGAGGAATTCCTGCCATGGGACCCATTATTTGTTCTTGTGTTCTCACAGAAATGCAGCCGATCACGGAAACTGTCATTTATTTATTTTTAAATCCACACTGCAGCATGCCCCCCAGAACACCCCCCCATTTGTCCTACCTCTTAAAAAAAATCTGACAGAACTGAAAAACTGCAGTGCAGTTTGATTTGGGCCACAGTGTATTTAAAGGGACCATTTGGTTGTGAGGACATGTGTGAGGCAGGGGAAAAGCCTGAGAGAGAAGAAGGAGGACCAGGAGGACACGTGTGAGGAGGGGGGAAAGCCTGAGAGAGAAGAAGGAGGACCAGGAGGACACATGTGAGGCAGGGGGAAAAGCCTGTGAGAGAAGAAGGAGTACCAGGAGAACATGTGTGAAGAGGGGGGGAAAGCCTGAGAGAGAAGGAGTACCAGGAGGACACATGTGAGGCAGGGGGGAAAGCCTGTGAGAGAAGGAGGAGTACCAGAAGGACACATGTAAGGCAGGGAAAAAAGCCTGGGGGAGAAGAAGGAGGACCAGGAGGACACGTGTGCAGTAGGGAAAAAAGCCTGGGAGAGAAAAAGGAGGACCAGGAGGACACATGTGAAGCAGGGGGGAAGCCTGCGAGAGAAGAAGGAGGACCAGGAGGACACATGTGAGGTGGGGGGAAAAACTTGTGAGAGAAGAAGGAGTACCAGGAGAACATGTGTGAGATGGGGGAAAAAGCCTGGGAGAGAAGAAGGAGGACGAGGAGGACATGTGTGAGGCGGGGGGGGGGGAGCCTGCGAGAGAAGGAGGACCAGGAGGACATGTGTGAGGCAGGGAAAAAAGCCTGCAAGAGAAGAAGGAGGACCAGGAGGACATGTGTGAGGCAGGGGGAAAAGGCTGCGAGAGAAGAAGGAGGACCAGGAGGACACATGTGAGGCAGGGAAAAAAGCCTGCGAGAGAAGAAGGAGGACCAGGAGAAAATGTGTGAGGCGGAGAAAAAACCCTGTAAGAGAAGAAGGAGAACCAGGAGGACACGTGTGAGGTGGGGAAAACAGTTTGGGAGAGAAGAAGGAGGACCAGGAGGAAAGGTTGGGGGGGAGCCTGGGAGAGAAGAAGGAGGACCAGGAGGAAATGTGTGAGGCAGGGAAAGAAGCCTGGGAGAGAAGGAGAGAAGGTGTGTGTGGGGGGGGGAAGCCTGGTAGAGAGGGAGGGTTTCCTTGGCAAGGTTTGTTCAGAAAGGGTTTGCCATTGCTCTTCCCTGAGGCTGAGAGAGTGTGACTTCTAAGGTTGTTGTTGTATGCCTTTGAGTCATTTTCGACTTACAGCAACCCTAAGGCGGCCCTATCATGGTGTTTGCTTGGCAAGGTTTCTTCAGAGGGGAGTTTGCCATTGCCTTCTCATGAGGCTGAGAGTGTATGACTTGCCCAAGGTCACCCAGGGGGATTCCATGGCTGACCTTGGTCTCTAGAGTCATACTCCAATACTCAGACAAGATGACCAAATGTCTTCAATGCAAAGGAGGACAAGTCACTACAAAAAATGTAGGACATAGAAGAAAAAAATGTAGAGAAAGCTAAAAACACTGATATAAATGTAAATTCATGCTTCATAGCCATGCTCAAAATGGAGGATGTTTTAATGGTCAAAATGGTGACTTTTAACCTTTATCATTGGGTTTTCATGGCATGTTTCTTCAAATGGGGGTTGCCATTACCATCCTCTGAGGCTGAGAGTGTGTGACATGCCCAGGGTCACTTACTTGGCCACAAATTGTACATACCCCAGAATGCATCATCTAGTATATTGGCAGTCCTTCCCCCCAACACTTTCTCATTTCCCCCAACCATCTCAAAGCTGGGAGATGGAAATAATTTTTAAAGCAGCATTTAAATCTGAACTATTTTTTAAAAAGTAAGGTCCAAAACATACTGTAGAAATAAATGCTAGGGAACATGGGAGCTGTAGTTTGTTGTGTTTATAAGTGATAGTTTTCCTGCTGAGTACCAGGAGGATGTGTGTGAGGCAGGGAAAAAAGCATTTGAATTAAAATTACCATATTGAAATAAAATCTGGGTTTTTTATTTTTATTTAGTGTGCGTTGGAAGTCATCTTATACGCCGAGTATATCTCAAACTCTATGTTTTAACTGGAAAAGTTGGGGGTCATCTTATACGCCCAGTCGTCTTATACGCTGGATAATACGGTAACTTTAGGTCAGTGCAGACCAGCACAAAGTGGTGCCTGGAGGTACAGTTGGGGTAGGGCAGCCACACGCTGGCTACCCCAACCCCACGCCGATGCCGTCCTGATGCTGCGCACCATTATGCACGGTGAGCAGCATCAGGATGTCCTTCCGGTGCAGCGTTCTGATGCACTGCGGCAGAAAGGGTGAAGAAGAGCCATGTGCCAGCTCTTAGTAGCTGCATTTTTCTGCTCTTTTTGAGGCTTTTCTGCCCAATCCACCACTAGCAGTGGTGGCCCAGAGCCTCCCATCTGCACACCCCCACTGCTTTCTCCTCAGTTTAAGTTGAAGAAAATCCAGAATATTCAGAGCTTGATATTCAAGAGACATAACTTCCAACAGAGATTGTCACTAGCGAGAGTTTTACTTGAATGGGGTTGTAGCATTCATTTCTCACTGTGAAATGGTAGTTTCATAATTTAATTCTTTCTATAAATGTATATGGAGATGGATGGACAAGTCCTCATTTCAAACAAGAAGGAGAAAGGGGGAAAAGGTGTCTGCAAGCATTTCTTGAAAATGCTCAAAACACCTTGAGGAAGGGTTGCAAGGATTTGTCAAAATTGTATACAAAACCCAGATGGTACAGATTCACTTCTTTCACATGTCAGACACAGGTTTTATACCTCTGCAAAGAATAGGAGTGTAATTGATAAGATGAGTGAACATTGCTAGGCAGACAGACAGGCCAACTGGTCTGCCTAACTAACTGTGGAATCTGTTGAAAAGTTGTTTCTGGGAAAGCTCCACTTTAGTCCTGGCATTTCTTTTTCTCTCGCATTTCACAATTATGTGGAAGGGGAATTTGTTGCAGAGAGGAAGAGCGGTAAGAAGGAGAAAATAGCCAGGGGAAAAGGAACTAGGCAAGAACCCCCAATTTGAACCCTGATCCAGTTATATATGGGTCAGGAAGTGTTACTCACAATGGGGCATAAGTTATTGAATCATCCCTTCAAATACTTCCTTCCAAGGCCGTCATTCAAAATATATGCCCTATTGCAAGTGCTCTAGTTTAGAAGAAGCAGTTACTGTGTTCTCAGGACAACCCTGCCTTCAATTAAATCTAAGATGGGAAAGCAAATGGGTGAGAGAAAGAGTTGCAAGATTAATAACAGAAAAACATATATTGGTTTATATGTATATTGGGTTCTTTCCTAAAATATTTTGAAGAGATTTGGTTCCATACTTCAGTCATGTGGAGCAGCGATGGCCAATCCACCAACCCTTGACAGTAAAACCTGTACTATCCCCTTCTAGCAAATGGGAAAGGAACCAAAAGGTCACTTCCACCTTTTCTCACTAAACCAAGACCATGATGAGAATCGTGTCCCCTGGAAACTTCCCTTTTGTTATTTTCCAAGCATATATATGCATATATGCCCATATGATCAGAAAAGAAGCTTTTCTAACTTCAGGCCTCCCCTTTCCTTAGTGAGGAGTGGAGAAAGAAGGCAAAAGCAGATATATCAGGCCCCCTTTACATAGTTTAAAGCTAGAGAGATTGGGAAGAAAATTGGAATGTTAATTCTTGGACACACTGGTACATGACACATATGTTGATTTAAGAACTATAGCCAAAATTGTGCTTATGCTATATAGTTATGTAACAACAGTAATTGAATTGAAAAGTAGCATCCCCCAGCCTGACTCTCCCAAACCAGATTTACTAGGTGTCAGATGCTTAAGCAATGGGGGTCTGTTCTTCTGGCAATTGTGAAAACTGATGTACCTGGCCCTCCTCCTGTGAGCAATGTCAGATGTGACAATCAGAAACATGATCCCAGGATGAAATGTAAGAGGGATCCTGCTTGTGACTGTCACACTGGGTCTGTCTGCATCAGTTATTCACACAGCTGACAATGTGAATCTTTCATGAAAACTAGAAAACAAAACAAAACACCCCCCAAAGATGAATTATTCTAGGTTTTGTGGGTTTTTGGCAGTCCCCTCTGCAAAAAAAAAAAAAAGAAAGAAAGAAAGAAAGAAAGAAGAAAAAAACTTAATCAGATGTGTTTGAAATTCATGTTAACAACACAGTTTCAACCCACATTCTACCAGGATTATATACACCATCTGAATAAACCCATACTATCTGTGGCATGAAACCTAGCAGGAGAGGCCTGTTTACTATGAACATAAAGACCTTTCTTCAGTGCATTTTCTAGAGAACTAAACTCTCCTGCTTTACATTTGACACTTGTACTTTTCAAAGATTTCTTAAGCAGGGCATTACATTGGTAAAGCGTCTGTTCTTCTGGTAATTCTGACTGAAATAGAGTCTGATGGTTGTATTTATTTGCATTTCAAACATCTTATCAGTAAACACACTATAGATTTCAAATGCTCATTTCTTAAGAGTTGTGGGAAGGCAGGAAGAGAAATACTTCAACAATTGTTCTCTAAAGTGCTGACTCATGTCCTGATCCCATACTTGTGTGATCCATTTTCAGAGGTTTAATTTTAAAATGATCTAACATAGTATGCAACAACAAATGGATAACAGTGGGACAAATTAGTCTGACAGGAGATTAGTGAGGGGATAGAACTGGATCTTGAATGGATATTCTCCTCTTTGTATCCCGGGAAATCTGACAATTGATCAAAGGCCTGGCTGCTTATACCTGCTTGTTGTCCCCATTTGTAAATACATGGATTGTTCATGTTAACAACTTGGTAAATCTGAGTTACATCTAAAAATTACAGAACTGAATTTCAGCTGGGAAGCAGTTCATGTTGTGCATTAGCAGCAACCTGGCTGGCGGGCTGGCACTCTGGTTCCCATCTTAAAGTTACTGATGTGCTGCCAGTGTTCAATAATAAGCAGCTACTGCAATGGTCTTTTAGAAGACCACAATCAAGTCTAAATTTTCTGAGCAAATTGTGTATCACCAATAAAAATGAGCAAGCAACCCAGTTATTTAGCCACTGGGCATCTCTGAAACCCAGCAAGTTACTGAAGCAGAACAAATGAACATTTTAATGCATGTGTGGTGATGCCTTGCTCCTGACTAGCTTTATTGAGGTAGATTGTTTTGGTTTGATATTTAAATTTAATAATATTCAATAATTTAAAATATTATTTAATATAAACATATTATGCTATTTTTTGTTTCAATACTGTTTTTATACTTGGTGAAATTGTTGCATGACAGTTGAGCAAAGTGTGATTTGGGCCTGGGTGGTCAGACTGTAAGTTAAAGGGAATGTATATTCCCTCCAGTTAACATCCCCATCCCTTTCAGCAATGGGAAATATATGGAGATTATCACATGGGAGGTTAAAGTGTCTTTAAAGTGCCTTTAAATTGTCAATAATGTGCAATTGGGGTTCACACGCTTGTACGTTTGTTGCATCTGTAAAGTGTCTGTAAAGTGTCATGGATGCATTCCCCAGCTCCCCCTTACCTGTCCCATCACTAACGCATCCTTGGAGCTGTTATTTTTCAATAACACAATCTTCTGATGGGATAGGCAAGAGGGAGCCAGGGACATGTCCATGACACTTCAGACACTTTACAGAAGCAACAAACATGTGAGCATGTGAACCCCAATCTCGCATTATTGACAATTTAAAGGCACTTTAAAGACACTTTAGCCTCCCATGTGATAATCGCCTTTGTCTCAGCAATGTGTGCTGCAAATGCTTTTCCTTCAACTGTCCCAATTGGGCAGGGACAATCCTGATTAATCCTCTGGCACCCCACTTTTTCAGCTGCTTTAAAATGTCCCGGTTTCTCTCTTCTCCTCCTATGTTCCCCTTTGTCCTCAGCTTATTTCAGATGCTGCAAAGTGAGTTTAAAGTGAAAAAGTATTTTACATGCAATAAGCTTAGCAGGGGAAACAACAGAAGAGGGAAGCATCTTGTCCTTCCTAAATGGCTCAAGAAAAAGCAACTGCTGTTTATGTATTTCCCCTCACTAATAATGTTTGCTATTTTGGCCACACTTTCATGTTGCTATGTGAAATTATAAAACAAGGCATAGCAAATGCAGGTGGGGAAAAGCACATCATTTGACAATCAAACTATTTAAACTACTTAAGGGAGAACATCTTGAAAATAGATGCTAAGTGTATCCTATAGTTTAATTAAAAGAGACAGCTCATTTCATAATAACATACAATTTAACTCATACATTTTTTGCAAACTATTTCTTCCTATATTACTATATTTGCATATCAGTGTAAATGGTAAGGATGTGAAAATCTGAGTCTCAATTCCATTGAACTACTCTCAGACCTTCCTTCATCTTGCTTTGTATGAGGATTGCTATTCATTTTAGCCAAAAACACACATTTCTCTCCACAGACTAAAGTCTGTTTGTGTGCATTTAAAAAAAAAAAACTGTCCACATTTTAGCTCTTTGCACCGCTCTCTCTCTCTCTCTATATATATATATATACATATCTATACATATACACACACATATACTGTTTGTAAGCACTTTGTGTCTCTATAACCCTTACAAATGTGTGAATCCCTGAGCCAACATATGTTTGCTCTTGCAGTGAAACTTAGAAGTTACAAAAAGGCTACTTTTGTCAAAATCTAACAAAAAAAATTTCCATCCTTAGTGTACCCATCCATCCGCACACCAACATACATCATTTATTTTCTGTCTCCATGCCAAAAGAAAATAGCACAGAGAAGTCAGAAGAGCAGGGTGAAAATGATAGTCCCTTGAGGTCATACCCAATTTAATAAAAGGATGAAATTAGATGGGGTTAGTACTGAAGAAAGAAATTACAAGTAGCACTATGTTTATGTAGAATAGAATCAATCTAGAGAATTCACTGTGGCAAACCACTCCTGCCACCTTGACTATTTCTGTCTTTTAAAATTTTATGTGACTGGCTTCATAGCCCTCATCACCCACCAGTCCAATAACTATTAATAACACACTGGTAGCATTTGTTCAAAATTCTCACGCAAAGGCCAAAATAGGTTTTTATAAAATAGAAGAATGTTTTATTGTGTTTCAAACGTACAGGCACTGCTTCTTGATTTGCAAACTTGTTAATAATATTACCTGGTTACAGTTTCAAGGGTATTGTAGCTAATTCAAGTACAATCATTCAGCTGTTTCTACGGGTACAATCTAATCACACAGACATTCTCTACACTAGAGCTCTGTTGAACCCCAAAGAGTTTTTTTTCCCCTTTGACTCTTCTCTTTGTATAACTTGGTTCCCTCAGGAACAATTCACAGCCTCTGGCTTAAGGTACTGCCTCACTGTACCTCTGTCTAAGTCAGATCCAACTGAGAGTCAAAGGTTCCAAGCCTTCTGTTCCACAATTCCTAACTGCCTAACTCTCAAATCTGACTATCTCACTCACTGCCTGAGCTATTTATCTCCTTCCAACTGCTCTAATTGGCTGGCTCCAGCTGTCTCAGGATTGTTCAGCTGTCTTCTGGTCTTCACAGCTCCCTGCTGTCTTTCTGTTCATCACATTCACCATGTAGAGCAGGGGTAGGCAACCTTTCCCCTTTAAGGGCCGAGGGACTTCAGCTCCCAGAAACCTCAGCCATGTTGGCCAATAGTCCCATGTTGGCCAATAACTCCTGGGATTCTGGGAGTTGAAGTCCCTCGGCCCTTAAAGGGGAAAGATTGCCTGCCCCTGATGTAGAGAGTTGGACTTTATATCATGAACTGGATTTTTACAAAGGGCAGCATAATTTAATGTTCAAGTAAAATTTGAAAGAAAAGAAGAATCAAAAACAGTAGGCAGATTTGGATTAAGCAAAAGAAATGAAGCAGGTGAGTGTTTGATAGATTTTTGTGAAGCCAACAACCTATTAATTGCAAACACATTTTTCATACAACCAGAAAGAAGGCTACACACATGGATAGCACCAGATGGTCAACACAAAAATCAAATAGATTATATAATCAGAAGTAAAAGATGGCAAAACTCTCTACTGGTGGCCAAGACTAGACCAGCATATCATGAATTACTCATAACAAAAATAAGAGTAAGACTTAAGAAGAAAGCAAAACCAGTGATTATACCAAAATCTCATCTAAATAATACCTCAACAGAATTTACTAATATAAGAAACATATTCACACTACTAAGCATAATAGACTGAGATCCAGAGGAACTATGGTCTGAAGCCACATAACAAAAGAATGCAGACAGATACTTTTAATAAACAAAAATATAGAGGGGAAAAAACATGGATGACAGAAAAAAACACTAAAACAATTAAGAAAAGAAGAGGAGAAAAAAAGGAGATAGGAATAAACTAAGAATTATGAATGCAACAGTACAATGGCTTGTGCAGAAAGATAAAGAAAATTACTGCAATGATCAATGCAGAGAAATAGAAGACAACAACAAAAAGGGAAGAACAAGAGATCTATTTCACAAGATCTGGGAAATCAAAGGAAAACTCAAACCAAGGACTAGGATGATCTATGACAACAAAAATAACATAACTTAAGACCAGGAAGGAATAAAAAGATGTTGGATGCAATACACAGAAGAATTATACAAAAGAGATGACAAAATGAAGGACACATAGAATGAAAAGCCATATGAAGATGAACCTCAAATTCTAAAATGTGAGGTTGAAACTGCAATAAGAGAAATAGCAAAAAACAAAACAAAACAAAACAAATCATCAGAAACAGATGATAATCCAATTGAAGTGCTGCAATCCACATTGACAGAGTCAACTCTAGTGCTAACCAACATATGTCAACAGATATGGGAAACAAAGCAAAGGCCAGCAGATTGAAAGCTACCAATATACATCCCCATCCACAAAAAGGGAGACACAAGAGACTGCAGCAACTATAGGACCATAGTACTGATCTCCCACACAAGTAAAATCATGCTCAAAATTCTCCAACATAGTCTCCAACCATACATGGAAAGAGAGATTCCAGAGATCCAAGCAGAGTTCAGGAAAGTAAGAAGCACTAGAGATCATATTGCAAACATACGATGGCTAATGGAGCACACCAGGGAACTCCAAAAGAAAATCAGTGTGTGCTTTATAGACTATAGCAAAGCCATTGACCAGGGGTAGGCAACCTTTCCCCTTTAAGGGCCGAGGGACTTCAGCTCCCAGAAGCCTCAGCCATGTTGGCCAATAGTCCCATGTTGGCCAATAGCTCCTGGGATTCTGGGAGCTGAAGTCCCTCGGCCCTTAAAGGGGAAAAGTTGCCTATCCCTGCCATTGACTGTATAGACCAGGGGTAGGCAACCTTTCCCCTTTAAGGGCCGAGGGACTTCAGCTCCCAGAATCTCAGGAGCTATTGGCCAACATGGGACTATTGGCCAACATGGCTGAGGCTTCTGGGAGCTGAAGTCCCTCGGCCCTTAAAGGGGAAAGGTTGCCTACCCCTGGTATAGACAATGAAAGGCTATGGAACACCTTTAAAGACATGGGAAAGCCAGAACATCTGGTAGTCCTGATGAGGAATCTGTACTCAGGAGAAGAGGCTACTGTCAGAACAGAATATGGAGAAACAGAATGGTTCCCAATTGGCAAAGGGGTCAGATAAGGCTGCATCCTTTCACTCTATCTTTTCAACTGGTATGCATAATATATAATAAGAAAAACAGGTTTGGACACAGAATAAGGAGGAATGAAAATAGGATGAAGGAATATCAACAATCTAAAACAGGGGTAGGCAACCTTTCCCCTTTAAGGGCCGAGGGACTTCAGCTCCCAGAACCCCAGGTGCTACTGGCCAACATGGGACTATTGGCCAACATGGCTGAGGCCTCTGGGAGCTGAAGTCCCTCGGCCCTTAAAGGGGAAAGGTTGCCTACCCCTGATCTAAAATATGCTGATGACACCATAGTACTAGCAGAAAACCCCCCAGACTTGGAACACCTACTAAGAAAGATCAAATGAAAGTGCAAAGGCAGGCTTAATGTTGAACATAAAGAAAACAAAAATAATGACCACCGAAGACTTTCACAAGTTCAACCTAGACAATGAAGAAATAGAAATAGTAAAAGAATTCTCATACCTGGGATCAAACATTGATAGAAATGGGGACTGCAGTCAGGAAATCAGAAGATTAAAAATGGGGTGGTCAGCCATTGAAGAACTAGAAAAGATTCTAAAATGCAAAGATATACAAATGAGCACAAAAGCTAGAATCATACAAGTAATTGTATTCCCTATTACCATGGATGGATGTGAGAGCTGGACAATTAAGATAGAAGATAGGATGAAAATCAATGCATTTGAGATGTGGTGCTGGAAAAGAGTGTTGAAGACAAACAAGTGGGTCCTAGAACAGATCAAACAGGAAACCTCCCTGGAAGACGAGATGACCAAACTGAGGCTGTCGTACTTTGGACACATCATGAGAAGAGAGGACTCTTTGGGAAAAAAACCAATAATGTTGGGGAAGGTGGTGGGAAGTAGGAAGAGAGGAAGGCTGCATGCTAGATGGATGGACTCTATTAAGGAAGTCATGGGTATGGGGTTGCAGGAATTAAGTAGAGCAGTGGAGGACAGAGTGTCTTGGAGATGTCTCATCCATAGGGTTGTCATGAGTCAAGATCGACTCAAGGGCAGTTAACAAACAAAAATTATTTGTAACCATGAAAACCCAGAAAACTAAATCTATTACAAAGGTGAACAAACATTGTTATGAATGTAAAAGTATGAGGAAAGCCATATATAGTCATATAAACACAAATATCTATTTTCCCCCACCAATCCAAATTAAATGCTCCTATAATTTTTATTTTCCTATAATGAATTTCTTGTTGCTGTTTTAGTAATGTTTAATTCTAACCATAATCTACATGACTGGAAAGCCAAACAAATCTAATGGCAAGATAGCCTTCTTTCAAATATCAGTGTTGATTTGGATGGTGAAATGGTCTCATGATCTCTTATACATCCTGATCGTTCTCTTTCTCAAGTGAATGCCAAACTCTGACTCTATTTACTGGAAACTAATGATACTAAAAATGTCCAATTAGCTTAAAAGGTTGCCATTTAGTGAACAAAATGAATGATCTTCTGTTCTCATCCCACTTAAATGCTCTAATTTTGCTTTAATTATTGTGTGTCATTAGATCTTTGACTATTCTAAAACCTTTGCTTCCCCCTTTTTTCCTCCATTGCAGGTATGCTGTAGCTAAATTTCAGGTCCTAATCATTCATTTTAATCTGTTTTATTAATACACTTTGCTCTGTTTTCTCACCCACTTCTGCATCCTTTTGCTTACTGATTATGTGCCTCTAATTGTGAAATTAACTTTTGAAGGAGTTGTAACATCACTGCTTTCGCTCCTTTCTGGAGTTAACCTGTTTGGTCCAAGGAATTATTCACACATGAGATATCTCTGTTGTGCTATATGCATTGCCCAAGATATTCCAGGGGCAGGCAAGAGTATCCTGGCCCCAGAACTAACCCAACTGCCACCATTACTTTGGCCCTCCATTCTGATGCCAGGCAGTTGTTTGCAAATGCATCCTACTGTACCATCTGGTGCAGCTACTACCATGGCAAATTGTTTACTTCTTAGATTAGGATGAGGTGCCTAGTCTTGATCATATTGCTGAGCACCTTGTCTGTCTCAGAGTGAAACACTTTTGTGGCAGTGGTCATGGCATGCAGCATGGAAACAGCCACCCAGCATTGGACTGGAGGGTGCCAAATCTTCCAGGAAGACCCATAGCAATTGATGAGTTTTAAAAACCCGTGTTATGGGTGTAATATCTCAGACACACCAGACTCAAGGATTAGGCCCTGTGTTATCTAGTCTTCCCACCAAGAGGATGGGGGAGACAGGTTTATTTTGTCTCTGCAGACAGGGCCTGAGATAAGTTCTGAAATGTCAGATCACCAACACATTGAGTCCTTCAATCCCATCTAACAAGTGCAACATGTTGCATATTTAAAGTATGAATATACAAATATAGTTTGTGCATCCCTTATCTAAAATTCTTGGGACCTGAAGTGTTCCATATTTTGGATTTTTTCAGATTTTAGAATACCTATATATGCAGTTACAGTTATCTTACTTACACAATAAGATATCATGGAGATATCTTATTAGCCTAAACACAAAATTCATTCAAGTTTCACATACACCTTATAAATATAGCCTGAAGTTAATTTTATAGAGCATTTTTAATAATGTTGTGCATGAAATAGAGTTTGTGTAATCATAAGAAAGCAAAGGTGGATGGTGAAGTGTAGTTTTGAATCCCTCAGTGGCTACTTTTACAAAAATTTTCATAGAGAAATGGTTATTAATATAGAAGCATCTGTAGGTGATGAGATCTCATCTCAACAGATGTATAAAGAAGAATACATACAACAAACAATTATATGGCATCTTTATGACAAAACGTATTGCAAGTTCAATATCGTTTATGGTCCAGAACACACTGCAGAAATTATCCAGTTTGAGACCGCTTTAACTGCCCTGGCTCAGAGCTAGGGAATTCTGGGAATTGTAGTTTGTGGGACATTTAGCCTTCTCTGTCAGAGAGCTCTGGTGCCACAATAAACCACAGTTCCCAGGATTCCCTAGCATTGAGCCAGGGCAGTTAAAGCGGTCTCAAACTGGATGATTTCTGCAGTATGTTTTGGACCTGAATGTACTTTCCATGTAAGGTCACTATTTATAGCAAGACTTTTAAAAATGCAAAGAAATAAAAAAATTGAAAATGCAAACCTAAAGTGCCTGGACATCCACTTTGGATTTGGGGTGAGATATTTTTTTTTATTGTAAAGGGAATTAGTGGCCCTGCCAAATATCTCAAAGATCAGTTTTCACTCCTGTATGTTTTCAGGAGAGGCAATTCACTATTTTATTTAGAGGAGACAGAGGAAAGTCAATCTGGGAACTTGGTGGGTGTCAAGGGCCAGAAAAAGTAGACTTGGAAGTGATGTTGAGCTGAGGGGCAATACTATGCCCTTCACTCTGTCCCATCCAAGGGTACCATATAAATATATGAAAATCTGGAGAAGAGTCCATGCCTCTCATGAAGTGGGCTACAGTCCCTGAAAGCTTGTTTATTTGTTTGCTTCACTTCTATGCCACTTTCTTCCATAAAAGAGACCCAAGCTCACAAGATAAAATGTTAACAAAATATCACAATAAAATGTAATCATGTAAAATTATCTAGTTATTAACTCTCATTAATACAAAATGATGGCTCCATTACACTTCACTGATGGGAGAAGTGTGTGAGGATGGCTCCCTGACACTTTACCCACAGGAGAAGCATGCGGGGGTGTAATCCAAGTTTAAGGACAGGAGAAGGATGCTATTCCTCCTGTGTGATAATCTCCTCAGTCTCCAAACTCCTAAACCAATACATTACACTGGCTCTGCCAGAAATTTGAGTTCTGGAAGAAATTTTCATAGGAATCCCCAAAATTCATATTTCGGAGGGTCAGTGCCCACAATTTCCTCTACCTAGTAGCTAAAACCCTGGCCTCCCCCTTATGCCTAGGTATCTGTGGAAGTCCATGTGGCCCTGGAGGACCCATGGGTACATAAACTGTCATCTAGTCTCATCATAGCCATCCACCTTTGTCTCTGCAAATGGATAGGGAGACACTGCTATTCATTTCTATATTGATTATACAAGTGTGTGTGTGTATCTGTAACCTCAAGTACTGAGATATATATCTGTACTGTGATACATGCCTGTAAGGTACTGAGATATATATCTGTAAACCTCAAGTACTGAGAGGGCTGTGTTTGTGTGTGTGTGTGTTTCTGTATATCCCTCTCAGTACTTGAGGTTTACAGATGTCAAAATATGAGTGTTTCTTCCTGTAGTGTCAAAACATTCAGGATTGTTTTTCTCTCACAAAAGATGGAAAACTCACCACAACATATGAAAAATGTGCATTTTAATGAAACTCATAAGTTTGTGGCTGGTTTTTTAGTCATGCTTGATAGAAGGGCCAAGATGTGCAACAAAAAAGACCCGTGATCTCGTTTCATTCTCTAGTCTAAGGAACCCCCAAGCAAAGGACTCTCTGGAGTCTGTCTGAGCTCCCCTTATTTTTTAATTTGCCTGCCTACTCTCATCCCATGATTCACTTCATCCTCACCAAGTGTGCTTCTCTTCTGCTGCTCTCTCCTCTGCTGCTCTTTCTTGTGTGCCTACCCAGAACTGGAGTAGACAGGTAGATGAAGAAAGAAGAGGGGTGCAATCTCAGAGCCCAGAGAGTTCAGGGAGCAAGTTGCATAAAAAATAATCTGAGAAAGAGCAGTGGAGGATGGGGCATAAGGAGAGGAGCAATCTTGGTGAGGATGAAACATATTACAAGAGAAAATAGTTTTCACAGTTAGAACTTTGCAATCAATGAATGCCTTTCTCCATTCTCCCTGTTTCAATGCTGAACCATCCAGATGCTTATAAAAATTGTGCAGTTTTAGATAGTATAGGAGTTTTGAAGAGTTACACTGTATTAGAACTGTGCAGCTTGTAAGGCTGGGCAGAGTTGGAAAAATTGTGTTGTTTCACTGTGCTGAGAGGAAAAAAACATTGTCTTCCCATCAGTGTTTGAGTGGTTGGGAACAACAAATTGTGACCACATTTGGGAAATTCTTGAACACTCATTCCACCCCAAAATTCAAGTAAACAATCCCACCATCAAAGAAAGGTAGTGCCAAGTTGTCAATCATCAGACTAAACTAAGTCTGTTGTATCATGGCCATACCATGAGACAATGTGACTCACTGGAGGGGGGAGGGGGAGACACAATAGTTCTGGGGAAAGTGAGTGATTCAATTAAGGAAGTTACTGCTCTGAATTTGCAAAACCTCTAAATGAATGATGTTGTTGAAGGTTTCCATGAATCAAAGTTGACTTGATGGTAAATAACAACAGCAGCCTGTGTGCTATGTTGGGACATGGGTGTTAGGTCCCTTCTTTTTGCTGATTGGGATATGTATTGATGTTTCACCTAACAGAGCATATGAACCATGATTGCTCCAGTCTGTCCTTATTTTTCTTATGTCAATACAGCAAGAGAAACTTTGTTTTAAAATTTTCCTATCACAAAAAGAGTAAGCAGAACAGGAAATAAAGGGAGATTAAAAAACTATGATCAATACAGAGTATGTGATTCTCTCTACTGGACTCTACACTTCTTCCATTCAAAAGCAGCTACAACATCCAAAATGAAAAGTTGCAGTTCTCTAGATGCAACAAAGTAATTTATGCTCAGTTGGATTCATTCATTTTTTTTATTTTTATTTTTGTAGTTGATCTTAGATACATGAACATGTTTCTCTCACACCTTATTAGTTTTCTTAAATCCCAGTATCAAACAGACCAGATAGATGTACTAAACTCACTTGGTCCAGGCAAAGCTGAAATTTGGGAGACAGCAGAATGATCAAACCTTAACATAACACTCAGGTATTCACTGCATATTCCTACATAATGGAGTGTTTGTGTGTGTACACAGTAAATCAACTTTCATTCTCAGGCTTCAGCAGCTCAAGCTCCATATTTAAGATGAGAAAGTATAGACTGAATTCACCCCTAGTCAGTGCTGCTGGGACATCTTATCTCTACTAAATACATGGACACACAGTAAAGCACCATGCAGTACTTAGTTGGCCATCTGATTGGCAAACAGTGCAAGACAAATATGTTTTTCAAGTATACCCATTTTTACATAATTTTATTACATTTTTATTTTGCCTTTCTTTCAGGACTTAAAGCACTCCCCAATTTTATTATATTAACAGTACAAAGAAGTAGATTAATCTAGGAGTTTCTGGGCCACAGTCATATGGTAAGGAAACTGAATTTGCTGGGACAAAGTGTCTTGGCCTAGCATTACCTGTGGATGTCTCTCTTTCTATCATTTCCTGTTTGGCTGTGTTTGAGACAGTGGATCAGTATATGTATCCAATCTCTCTCTCTCTCTCTCTCTCTGTGTACACATGTGTGTATCTGTGAGTGTGTAACAGAATGTTTCTACATGTGTTTCAGTTTCCTGTGCAAGTGATCTGCAGGAGGAGAGGAGCTGAAAGTGGGTTTCAGCTCAGGCAGGGGGTCCCAAGTTGACCTTCTCCTCAACTCTTCCTGGGTGAAGTACTCAAGCTCTGAGTGATGGCCATCATTTTGGCTAGGCATCCACGCAGTCATCAACAAGGAAGCCCTTCCTAAGGAATCTTCCCCTTATGTCCCAAGACATATAAGGAAAATATGACCCTGCTTGGCAACAAGGGTAGTCTCTTTCCCCACCTCCTAGGCCCCATAACCCACAGGAGAAAGTCTGGAGTTGTCTCCTTCACCAAATAGACACCCAGGGGTGCTCACCATCACTGCCCCTTCAATTCCTCTCCCACTTACCTGCCATTAACTGCTTATTGATATAGCCATACCCACTGCTAATTATCCCATAATTGCATATAGGTACAGTGCAAGGGTGGCAAAAACAAACAAAAACAAAACATCTTGGAAAGGGTGGAGAAAATGCCTGTGTTGTGTGCCTTCAAGTCATTTCTGATCCTAAGCAGAACCTGGCATGGGTTTTTCTTGGCAATATTTGTTCAGAGGTTTGCCATTGTCTTCCTCTGAAGCTGAGTGCCTGTGACTTGCCCAAGGTCACCTAGTGGGTTTCATGGCCAAGTTGGGAATTGAACCCTAGTCTTCAGATGGATAGTCCAACACTCAAACGACTACACCATGCTGATTGTTGGAGAAAATGCCTCTGTCCCTCAAAACAACCAGCAAATGTCTGTGTTGCATGAAAGGTGGATGAGTGGACCCAGAAAAGAGGATAAGAATTTGAGAAGTAGATAGGCTCCATCTCTCTTTCTCTCTCCTTCTCCCTCTTCTTCTCCCAATCACTACTTCCCTCCCTCCCTCTCTCTTTTTGTGCTTGGTGCACCAGCACACCAACAGATTTGTTGCAGTTGTTATTTTGTGCCTTCAAGTTATTTCTGACTTATGGATATCCCAAGGTGGGGAACCTGTCATGGTGTTTTCTTGGCAAGATTTGTCAGAGGAGGTTTGCCATTGCCTTCTCGTAAGGCTGAGAGAGTGTGGCTTGCCTAAGGTCAATCAGTGGGCTTCATTGTTGAGCTGGGAAACAGCTTTTCCCTCACACTGAATTTTCTTCCCACAGCCAAGCAAAGGTGTCCCTTCCCCTGCAGTTGTGCTTCACTGTGTGGGCCTGCCACTGAATTCTTGTTGTTTATAAAAGAGTTCTCTCTCACTCTCGCTCTTTCTGCATGGATGTGCATGTGTGTGTAAATGTAAATGTCTTAAATAATTTTAGTGCTGGGAGATCAAGTAAGGGGCTCACTATGACCATCTAGTCCCAGTGCCTATCTTGGCCTTGATCTACCTCTGCTGAGCAAATATGTAGACCTTGTTGTCATTCTTGTGGCCAATTACTTGGATGTTAAGACCTGTTTCCTTCCATGTGGATTGTTGTTGTTGCTTGTGCCTCCAAGTCATTTTTTAACTTATGATGGCCCTAAGGCAAACCTATCATAGGATTTTCTTGACTAGTTTCTTCAGAAGAGAGTTGTCATTGATATCCTCTGATGCTGAGAGACTATGACAAGGTCACTCAGTGGGTTCTTATGCTTGAGTGGGGAATTGAACCCTGATCTCTAGAGTCATAGGGCCTTTGCAGACTGCTAGAAATAGTGCAAATTGAGTCCATTTTAACTGCTCTGGCTCAGTGCCAGGGAATCATGGGAAATGTATTTTTTCTGAGACACTGAGCCTTCTCTGTCAGAGAGCTCTGGTGCCACAATAAACTACAGTTCCCATGATTCCCTAGCATTGAGTCAGGGCAGTTAAAGTGGACTCAATTTGCACTATTTCTGGCAGTCTGCAAAGGCCCATAGTCCCACACTCAAACCACTACACCACATATGTGGTTTACCTCTGAGTAAATGCTGCATGGAGTTTGCTTATTTTTCCCTCAAAAAGCAATAGGTCAGTGAACATGTCTCTTGGCTGCACTACCTCAACACTGCAGGTGCAATTGAATGTTCCTCTTTATATGTTCAAAGAAAATCTCACTACACATCTCCAATCAAAGTATTTTAGGCTAGCCACTCCCTGCTAGTTTTCTCTGCAGATGAATCATTTCTCATGGGGAAACTTTGAGTCACGTGATCTCCTGCTTATGGTCTGAAATGGTACAATCACAAAACAGGTTTTTATCACCTCATTGGCTGTTTGGGAAAACTGTCTGGCTGTTTGTAAAAAGGAAAGAAACCCATGCTTTGCTACCAGGGTACTGTTCATCTTTGATCTGCCAACTAATTTGTAGCAGTAGAGGTGCTTGAGCTCAGCAGTGAATGTAGCAAGAACAGCTTGCCTGAAAGGATAAAAGCAGGGGCTAACTTCTAGAAGGCAGCCTTTTTATTATTTTATTTATAGGAAACCAAGTGAATTGCACAATTGACCTGGAAAACCTAATACCTAGCAGGCAACACTGCCATTAAGCCATGATAAACTGGACGATGGTGGTGTGGTGGCTGGGGGAGAAAACAAAGACTAGTGCTGCCTCTGGTGTTTTATATCTCATTCAGCTGCTTTGTTCAAAGAAAGGTAATAAGGAGCCTTTGGTGACAAATGTAATGGGAACAGTAAAAGGGATGCAAGAAAGAGGTAATGCTCCAGTAGGTGTTGACAAACTCCCAATGGTGAAGAAAAGGTTACAAAATTATTTTCCAAGGTTGTACCTGGATTAGTCTGATGCAGCCTAAACAACAAAGCTACATGACTTCTTAAAGATACAATTATTATGCCATACACTTTCATAGTCTATAAATCACTTCATTGGTATATATTTTGCTATGGGGTCCTCATATTTTGATATCACATATCTGGAGATAGCATGTTTTCATGAGACTGATGACCTTTCAGGAACACTAGGTCATGTTCCCAGAAAAGAAATGATCATTACCTCACGGCACATGTACATCCAAGTATACAAAACCATCAAATCTAAAGTGCTTGCTCCTTCTCCTTAATAGTCCACATGTCTTCTTTTCTTTGAGTAGCACCATGTATATAATATTTGTGTATATACACACACACACTTGGAATATCTTGACTCCTTGACAGAATACACTTACAAACACATGTTCACACAGAGTTGCAGGCCAGACTATAGAGAACCAGATTAAAGGGCAATCAACTGCAGAAAGTACTGGCAGTGATGGTTTGATTCATAAGCTAGAGTCCTGTTGATGAACTACACTCCCACCACTATGTTGATGTGAAAATAAGAACAAGAAGGCAGATACGCTGGTTGTGAAGAAAGTAAGGCATATGTGGGCAAAACACAGCCTGCAACCTCCTTTTTATATATATTTTGCAAAAATGCTACCAAATTACCACTGGGGGGATGGGACCACTTCTTATATGTTTTGGAGCCCCTTGGGCCAAATAAAAACAAGGAGAGCCCCCCCCCCCCATTTTTTAAAAGGAAATGAACAGGAACTGACTTCTGCTTCCACCCTGTTGTTAAGAAAATCCTCTCTTAGGAGTAAAATGGCCCAGGAGAAGGGACTAGAAATATGGTGAAAATACCTTCCATGCCTGATAGAGGGTGTTGAGGGCCACAAAATATGTTGTTGGAATAAGGCATTTTAGAAACATGCTGTTTGGAGTTAGAAAATTTTGTCCGCCCTCCCTCACCTCATCACCACTGTGGTTGCTAGTGTAGCATACCAGCAGGATTTTTGCCATTGTATTTACTCTTCTCATTTCCCTTAGTTCAGGGGAAGAAGTACAAAGTTAGGGCCTTTGCAGACTGCTAGAAATAGTGCAAATTGAGTCCACTTTAAGGGTTAGGGTTAGGGTTAGGGAATCATGGGAACTGTATTTTATTGTGGCACCAGAGCTCTCTGACAGAGAAGGCTCAATGTCTCAGAAAAAAAATTCCCATTATTCCCTAGCACTAACCCTAACCCTAACTCTTAAAGTAGACTCAATTTGCACTATTTCTGGCAGTCTGCAAAGGCCCTTATTCTTTTAAATAAGATCACATAAGCATCTAAAGGACTCAGCATAGATTACAATGGAATCAATACAGATAAAGTAGGAAAGTGGTGACTCCAGTGAATCAACTCCAGGTTTAATCTGGGTTTAAAGGAGCTGACCATGGTGCTGAATTTATTCCTAAATAGGCTTGGCTAACAGCTCATTTAAAGTTCATCGAAACCTGGAATAGATTTCCCACTGAAATGGGAGCCACCAGCTGCCACAGGAGTAGGGCTCCATCCACACTGCAGAAATAATGTAGTTTGACACCACTAACTGCCATGACTCTGTCCTACAGAATCATGGGATTTGTAGTTTAATAAAATATTCAACCTAGTCTGTCAGAGAGCTTTAGTGCCTCCCCAAAGGCATGAGTCATGACAGTTAAACTGGTGTCAAACTGCTCTAATTCTGCCATGTGGATTCACTCAATGTGTTGATGTGACACCACTTGAGAATAAAATAATAATGTTCTTGATAGTTCATCTTTGTAAAGAGACTGATCATTGCCCACATATATCCCTTTTACTTGGTCAAAATCACTGCATTGAAAAGCAGATGTAAAACAAGAATAACAGAGCTAATTTCAGTGCTTAGTTCACTGTACCATCACTACAGACAGAGAAACAGAACCACAGTTTCCACTTTTGCTGAGTTTTTCCTTGTGTGATCATGATGCCACATCATGAATGGTGAGCAAAAGACTTGCTTATATAGCCCAGTTTGTGAAATGTTTGTTCTTTTGCCTTCTACTTAAAAGGTATATGTGTGTGTATTTAAAGTAATGTCTGGATGGTATTTCTTTTTTCAGTTCATTTAAAGGGGGTAGTTCACAGAAGACAAAACTAGCAAATAGCATAAATAGTTTCAGGTGTGATGATGCATAATTAAAGGTCATAATCTATAGCAACTGTTTGTCCCACATGTGGTTTAAATAGAGCAACTCCTTTTAACATGTTATTTATTACATATGAGGGTCATACACTGACTCACACAGGGGTTATTTCTCTACTGGCAATTTTATATTTTGTGAGTAAACTCTAAGCAAATGTTATGGTGAACATACTGGCTGCACAGCATATGGATGAAGATAATTCAGAAATGTGTGAATCTATCAGAGAAAACCTTTGTTTTGTAATCAATTTCATTAAAACATTAATAAGTCATCAACTGAGACATTACAGTTATATGTTTTTTTGTCTGATTACTATAGGTGAATTGAACTTCACATTTATGCATAAACTGATGCCAACAGTCAGGGATTTGATGTAGGAAACCTCAATGCTTTTTAATAGCTGCTAATATTTTCAGAGGGGGCAATTGCTGCAGAGAAAAGGGCTCAGATGGGTATTTGGTTGATAATGTAAGAGAAACAGCTGTTTGGCAGAGGGATTCTTTAAGATGCAGCTCCTAATGAGATGGCCGAATACATGTACACACACACACACACACACACACACGTGTGTGTGTGTGTGTGTGTGTGTGTGTGTGTGTGTGTATATATATAACATTAAGGTATAATATGAAATGTCCGTCTTTAGAATTTTGTCTGTTGCATATAGAGAATCAAATTTTGAATTACATATGAAATTTTGTTGTTGCTGTGTATCTTCAAGTCATTTTCGACTTATAGTGACGCTAAGGCAAACATGTCCTAGGTTTTTCTTTGAAAGATTTTTTCAGAGGAAGTTTGTCATTGCCTTCCCCTGAGGCTAAGAGCATGTGATTTGCTCAAGGTCACCCAGTGGGTTGCTGTGGCCAAGCAGGGATTCACATCTTGCTCTCCAGAGCCATACTCCAATATTCAAACTGCTACGCCACACGGGCTAGCATGTAGGTTATTTTGTTGCTTGGGCAGTAGTGGTGCTTAAAGAATGATACATAAATATTACTTTCATATGAAATTACATGTAAGTAATGTTTATGTATCATTCTTTAAGCACCTCTACTTCCCAAACAACAAAATAACCTGCATGGCCATGCTAAATTATGTAAAAAGATTTAGGCTAAGCTAGTTTTTTGGGGGGAGGGGGTTAGTTGGTTGGTTGTCTTAATGCCAAATTAGGTATGCAATGTCTTCATAATAATCAACCGAGACAGCTACAATGCAATCCTGTAAACATCTACTCAGCCGTAAGTCCTATTGGGTTCAGTTGGTCTTATTCCCATTAAAAAATACTGCCTTAATGTTTCTGTATGTAGTTAAGTTGTAACTATTCTCCCATAAATAGAACCAGACCCATTATAAGCTTTAACATTGCACTAACCATATTTTCCATTTAAAACTGAAATACTGATCATTAGTTTAATAATACACCCTGTTTTAGAAGTCAGCACAAGGCAGGCTAATGAAGAGTAACTTAATATAAACAAACCCCCCCCCCGACGCGTCGGGAGGGGTTCTATGTTGCAGCAGCCAGTTAAATGATGCCAGACACATGATTGGCTGGGCAGGGGGAAGTCCTGCCCATTCCTCAGCCACCCAACCAATCGGGAAAGGGATCCTCTAGGATCCCTACTCACTGGTGGTCTCACATATTGCGAGACTACCAGTGAGAATTTAGGGCTATAAAGCCCATCGGCTGCCAGGTGGGAGCAGCCATTTTAGAACTGCAGACAAGCGAGGAGCTTGTCTGCAGCTTCTTTGTTCTTGGACCACTCCTGCGGAGAACGAGGTTTTGCAATCGGCCCGGGTTATCTGGGCCCGCCAAGATTGCAGCTGCGGCCTAGTTTGGGCTGCAGCCATTTGGAGGACATTTGGAGGACGGGGCTGATTTGGGGTCGGCCCATGTTGCTAGGCCCGCAGGAGTGAAAAACAAGAGCAAAGAGGCCTAGATGGCCAAGGTTTGAGGCACAGCCCTGCTTGAGTGGGGGTGCCTTTGGGGTTTATTTGTGGGAAAGTCAATTAAATAACAATAATAATAATAACAATGCTAATGCTAATGCTAATAATAATAATAATAATAATGGTAATAATAATAATAATGGAGGCCTTGTGGCCAGTAGTCCCATTGGGCTGTTTTATATTCAATTTATATTACACTTGACAGTCGATTATGGCTTGGCCTTCATGTCCCAAAAAGGGAAAGGGCAGGCCTAATTGGCCTTATTTGAGGGGATTCTGTGTCCCTAAAAGGAAAAGGGCAGGCCTAAGGGGCATTATTTGATGTTTTACCATATTGCCAGTATATTTTGGATTGGCTTCTGTGTCCCTAAAAGGGAAAGGTCAGGCCTAATTGGCCTTATTTGGCGTAATACCACTTGCCAGTAGATTCTAGCTTGGCTTCTATTGTCCAAAAAAGGAAAAGGGCAGGCCTGATAGGCCTTATTTAGGGTAATATCACTTGCCAGTGGATTCTTGCTTAGCTTCTATGTCCCAAAAAGGGGAAAGGCCAGCCTAATAGGCCTTATGTGGTATAATATCACTTGCATGTGGATTGTGGCTTGGCTTCTATGTAAAAAAAACAACAACCCCCCCCCCCCAAAAAAAAAACACCTGCATAATATAAGCAGGGGGCCTTTGGAGGCCTGGCCAGGTTGGGCTGCAATCTGCCTGGTATCCTGGGTGTGTGCTGTACTATGAACCATAACACTAAATAATAATAATATAATTACAATAAATAATAATAATAATAATAATAATAATAATAATAATAATAAAACCCACACACTCACACAGTTGACACATTTGCCAAGGGGTGTTAGCTTGGTTTCTATGTCCCAAAAAGGGAAGTTTTGGGGCCTTTTGGTGTCCAAAGTAACTGATAGGCCCTTTGGTTGGGTCTCTACCTGGTGGTTTTACACTAGTCAGTGTATTCTGGTTGGGTTCTTGTGTCCTACAAAGGGATGTGATCGGCCTTTGGCTATTAACCTGGTCCCTATTTTGGGAAAGGCTGCTGGTTGGGGGGCAATGTGTGCTTTACAGAAGTTCCACTCTGCCCAGTTACAATAATAATAATAATAATTTAGACCAATTATATACATAAATACTTATTATACATAGAGTGACATAGAGTGCTTATTATACAATAATAATAATAATAATAATAATAATAATAATAATAATTTATATCCCGCCCCTCTGCAGAGCAATCGGGGTGGCTTACAACATTAACATTTCCATACATATATATTAATACAATTTAAACAGAACACAGAAATCCCAAATCCCACGCGTCCTTTAAGAAGTAAGGGTTCTTCTTATTCTAGGCCTAATGGTGCTGGGCCTAGTGTCTCTCCCCCAGATGACATCGGATGGTAATGGAGGGAGGGCTCTTCTTCTTATTTTAGGCCCGATGGTGCTGGGCCTAGTGTCTCTCCCCCAGATGACATTGGATGGTAATTTTAAGGAAAAACAACAACAACATTACATTATTATACATTATGACATAGAGTGACATAGAGTGCAGGCCCCTTTGGTTGGGTCGCTATATGGTGGTCCTGCACTAGCCAGTGTATTCTGGTTGGGTTCTTGTGTCCCACAAAGGGAAGTAATATGCCTTTTGGCCATTAACCTGGTTCCTAATTTGGGAAAGGCTGCTGGTTGGGGGCCACGTGTGCTTTTCATAAGTTTACACTCTGGCCAGTTACAACAACAACAACAATAATAATAATAATAATAATAATAATAATAATAATAATTTAGACCGATAATATACATAAATACTTATTATATATATATATATATATATATATATATATATATATATATGACTTAGAGTGCTAATTAAAATTTATTACTCTAAAACATTAAACGAATAAATAATATTACAGTCTCTAGGATAATTATAACTGAGTCATGCCACGCAGTAAGCCACAGTCTGAGCGGCAGGCGGCTTTAGATGGACCCAATTCTGAGTGATCAGCACCGAAGAGACCAAATGATCCTTAAAATAGAAATGTTGAGATTGCAGCTCAGTTAGCACAATTAGGCCTCACTATGCAGGCATGTGTTGCTGCTTGTGAACAGCTAGCACAAACTAGGGTTCACAGTCATAATACAGGGTCCCAATCAGCTACAACGTCATGTAGGGATCAAGTTTCTGGGCAGCAGGTTACTTTGGTACTACCAAGTACTTCATCTGACATGTCTTTTCAAGATGTGCCACGTGGTCCCCTGATTTCATCTGCTATGGAGGTTGGTCAGCCAACCGTAGCAGATGTGATGGAACTGTTAAAGAGAGTTCCAGGGTTGACGCAACATGGTGCGTCTGTTATTGGGCTTGAGCAGCCTACTCTGGCAGACTTGTACAGTTTGTTACAGAGGGCTGTGGTTTCAAGTCAAGATAGTGTGTCTGCACCTGAAACTATGCAAATTGCTAACAAGGATGGGGGAAGTGTTTCTTCTATTCCTCAGACTGGCACCCAAGCAGTTGCTGAGGCACACTTGGTGGGAGCATCACAAACATTGGGAGAGCAAGGTGAGGCAAGGCCTTTGGTCACAGTGGGAGCCTTAGGTTTGGCTGGAGTCAATAGGTCAGTTGAGTGCAACCTCTATGCTGGGATGTCAACGCCCTTAGGATCTCACCTTCCCCTCTCTACCAAGCAGAGAATATGGAAAGGGGAATACATAGACCTGTTTTCTTTGACTTATCATGACCCTGAGCCGCAAATTATGGTCAAAGATAGGGTCGTGTTCAGTCTTCCTAAAGAATTTCAGGTGCACAAGCGTCCTAAGTTGGAAAGAAACTTTATAAATTGGATGATGGGATTTGCCATATACAGGGGTGTGATAGAAAAAAACGAACATTCTAGGGCCCCTGATTTTTCAAAGTACCAAGAAATAATGATCAAAGCCTATACAAACTGGCTGTCCCCTTTGGGCGTCACTCCTAAGACGGAGCCTGGTGAGTTCCGTTTAATCCACAATTTGTCATACCCCAAAGGGGACTTTGTTAATGATGCTATTGATCCAGTTTTGTCATCTGTGAAACACGCATCATTTGATGCAGCAGTACAGATGGTACGGGCATTAGGTAAGGGCACCCTATTGGCTAAGCGTGATATAAAAAAAAAATCAGCTTTCAGGCTTTTGCCAGTACACCCTGGTGATTTTGACTAGTTAGGTTTTCAATTTGAAGAGATGTACTAATTTGACAGGGCCATGCCTATGGGGTGTTCTATCTCATGCTCTGCATTTAAAAAGATTGGTACATTTTTGCACTGGGGCATGGTCAAGAGGTCAGGTAATCAAGCTATTACTCATTATTTAGATGACTTCTTGTTTGCTGGGGCTCATGGTACTACAGGTTGTGCAGATATCTTGTCGGCATTTCAGGTGTTGAGGACTGGGTTGGGAGTTCCTTTAGTGGAGGAAAAGACGGTGGGTCATGGCACCTGTCTGACCTTCTTGGGCATTGAATTAGACTTGGTTGAGGGAATCTCTCGCCTCCCAGTAGAAAAACTCGAAGCGATGAGACACCAGGTAAGGATAATGAGCAGTACAAAGAGGGCCACACTTTGAGAATTTCAATCCCTGACTGGGTTGTTGAATATTGCATGCAAAGTTATTGTTCTTGGACGAGCCTTTTGTGCTCGCCTGTACAATGCTACTAAAGGGGTTTCCGCTCCACATCACCATATTAAATTACTAGCGGGATCAGAGCTGATTTAAAGGTTTGGGAATCAATTTTGGATCAATTTAATGGAGTCTCCTTTCGGAGGTCTGAAATGCTTTCAAAGGTGGATCTCCAGGTACACTCTGATGCTTCAGGCGCACGTGGTTTTGGCCTATATTGGAAGGGTCAGTGGGCCGCTGAGAGATGGCCTCAAGAGTGGATTGATAAGGGTTGGACACATGACCTTACTTTCCTCGAACGCTTCCCTATTCTGGTTGCAGTTCATTTGTGGCCAGTTCAATTTAAAAATAAAACTGTTTGGTTTTGGTGTGACAACCCAGCAGTGGTTCATGTAATGAACTCTCAAACCTCCAAACCCTTAAGGGTGGTGTCTTTGGTTGGAGCAATGGTTACTCAACATTTCAGATACAATGTGTTGTTTCAAGCTCACCATGAGCCAGGGTTACTAAATCCGTTGGCGGAAGCCATTTCTCGTTTTCAGTTTTCCAGGTTTCGTCAACACTCCCCGGAGGCGGCACCTCTACCACTGGAGGTACCAAAACATCTGTAGAACCTTGGAGATTAGAAATCGACAGGGCGATCCTCCAGTCTGTCGCTCCATCGACACATCTGAAGTTGGAAGACGTTTGGATCATTGGACACAGTCTTGTGTTCTGGGCGGAACGTCATGTGCGTCAATCCTGTCACGATCGGAATCTGGCGATAAGAGAGGTTCAGCGAATTCGATGGTTTGGTCGGAGAGGAATGCTATGGGGAGTTCTCATTCCATGCATCATTGAATTATCTGCGACATTCTCACTGCCCAAGATTCTACTGATGTGAATTCAGAAGAGGTCTAGATCATTGGGTACAGTCTTGTCTTTTGGGAGGAACGTCGTGTGCTCCAATCATTTAGTGATCGCAACCTGGGGATACAAGAGATATAGATGGTTCAATGGTTTGGTCACAGAGAAATGCTATGGGGAGCTCTCATTCTGCAAATCATTAAGTTATCTGCGACGTTCACACCGCCTAAGATTCTACTGCTTCATTAAAAAAAAAATTACCTGGTTAAATTACCATGTTTCAAGTTAGCCAAGAAGATCCTGAACGACAGGCAAGACATTAAGCGGCGACTCCTGAACACGGTGGTGATGTGGACCAAGTTTTTGCCATGGTGCGCATGGGTGGGAGCAAGAAAGGATGCTTTGATCAATGTAGCCTGTCATTGGCTGTATAGATCTGTGGTTAAGAAGCTTGAGGGTTTGGAGATTCGTGTTGTTAATCACGAAGCTATTCAGATTGTTATGTCACATTTGTACAGAGGTGATGGGGTTCATCTCTCCCCTGAGGGTTGTGATGTATACTTGGAGTCTATTACTCGTCACATTGAATGAGCTCTCCTGGGGGGGAGGGGATGCCAAGCTAGGCTGGCCCCCTCCTGTGGTGGGCAGGTACCCCCCCCCCGGGATAATTTAGTTAATTGGAATTAAGAAATTGGTTCAAGTTGATTTGGACAAAGAGTATACGCCAATGGGTTAACAAAAAGTTTTGCTATGTCGTCATCAAACAAGTTGATGATGTCATAAACAAGTTACATCATTGATTAAATTATGATGTCATTTCTGGTCGGGGGGAATGAGTTAATTGATTGAGTGTTTAAAAGGATTTAGATGTTCTTGATTAGGAATACACGTGTCTAGAACAATATAAAAAGGTAAATTAATTAATTGTTAATGAATTGGTTTAAGACCCTGTACAAATAAAGTTGTGGCCAAGTGCCGATGCAATGGTCAGACCAAGTTTTCAGTATAGTATAGTAATATCAGCAGTGGCCGGTGAAGAGCCCTTCAAAGTCAAACCACCAGCAGCTCCTGTGTAGCAACAGAGTCAGAGGGTAATCCACAACTTGGAGGTGGAGAGTACCATGAGTGAGAGCGATGTTCAGTTCCTTAGTGGATGGATGTTTCTGATGACATCAGCATGGATTCTTAGAGCTAGAAGAAGCTTAGTGGGCTGTTCTTCCTCTGGTAAAACTTTCCAAGTAGGGTAAGAGTTAGAGGTGGGTTAACACACAATAGAGGTTGTGATTCCCCAAGACTTGTCATAAGGAAATGTGCATCTTACCTCAAGTATTTCAGCATCTGCAAAGGTTACAGGGTCTTTCTGGGAATACTATACACATAAAACACATATTTAAACTGGGAATAGCTATCAGGTGCATCATTGGCAGGGCAGATACTCAAATGCTATTTACTTAATGGAGGAAATTGCATAAACTAATAATTAACCAAATAATGTGAAGCTCCAGGAAAATGTAATCAAATGCACAAATTTCAGTGCACTAAAAAGTATTAAGTCTCACAACTTTATAGGAAAAAAGTACAGGAAGAAAATGCAGATGGGATATGGAGAAACAAGAAGATTGAATCAGATTTTCATACCTAGAACCGCCTTCCCCCATGAGCACAGGGCATCACTTCTTTAACCAGATTTAAAGCTGAGTTAAAGATTATACTGTTCAGGGAAGTGTTCACAGGCATTGCATGATGATTATCTTATGTTTAAAATTTGTTGGCTTCTTTGTATTAATATGTATTATTTTATTATTTTGTAGAATGTACACCATTGGCAGACTTTCTTTATCAATTTTTTTTCTATTTTATTGACTTATGTACAGTGCTGTGTAAATCTACAGCACTATATAAATAAACCGTAATAATAATAATATTAATAATAATTGTGATGTCCAGCCTGGACTGCTTGGATTCTCCCCTGCATTTTCCTTCATTTTTAGTTCAGTTTGAGCATAGGAATGTTCCACTGTATTAGTTTGTGGGAGGAGCTTTAGGAATCCCCTGCATTTTTCTAGTTTTTGGTTTGCCCCTTCCCAGCAAGCTCTGCTTTAGCTTGGGTTTTTTAGTTTTTCTTAGGCAGGCATGGCTTCATCTGTTTGGTGGCAAAAACAGGCTCAGACAGAGGGAAGGGGCATTTCTTACACCTGCAGCCAAATTATTTACCTTCAGCCAACTTAGTTACCTATAGCATTTAATTCTAGTAAACATCAACATCAAAGAAGACAATAGCACCAGAAGCTGAAAGACCCTGCACCAGCTTCATTGAGAAGGAGATCAATCCAGGAACAAACCCAGAGAGATGACAACACTGAAGATCATTAAACCTGAACTGTAAAGTACCTTTTATTTTAAGCCTTTTAGAGCTTGGGAGGAGAAACCCTTTTCTTTTGTTTTTCTTTAATAAATTTCCCTCTTTTTGGACTTTACACTCAGCTTTGAGCCTTTTTGGGTTAGAGATTGATCTCACCAGGGTACTGGCATTGCACACCCATATTTGCCACCAAATTTAGTTGGGTGTGTCTTCACAATAATAATAATAACAACAACAACAATACCCCTAATTCTGAACTGCTGGGAAATATAATTTTCAGATAGAACAGAATGGGTTAATTGATTCTTCTGCCTGCCAACTAATGAATTTTAGGAAGAAAAGGAAAATACAATTATCAGTTTATGTTTATCTGTTAAAATAGATTAATATTTATCTCTTAAAACAAAACTCCCATCTGGAATCTACATTGCGTTACATTATTCCTGTCATGTATCCCAAGCATCTTTCAGATACCAGGGTTGAAAATTGCACTTGATAGATTCTGTTTTCCTGCAACAGTGAAGAAGTCTCTCTCTCTCATTATCACACTATACTTCTTATTCTCACTTCTTACTTCTACCTTTCTGAGCTGTAATAATGTTAGTGTCTTATTTGCTAATGGATATGTTGACATGCCATACTATCTTTTGTTTGTTTGCCTTGACAATAACCCTTAGTAAAGAGCAGTCTACCAGAGCTCCAACAAACTACTCCTCATGTCTCCACTCACCAACCAGAAGTTTGACCTGCCATACTATCAAAGTTATTGCAGAAGCCCATTTGTTAGAGCTGGTAACATTCAATTGTTTGAGCCTTATCTCCACATCAACCCCCATCCTTTGAATTGAATGGATGAAGAGGGGAACTAACTATGATGTGTGTGTTTTTCTTCTTTTGGGCATAGCTTTGCTTTCTGAACACATACTCTGCTCTGCAGAGGGGTGGGATACAAATTATTATTATTATTATTATTATTATTATTATTATTATTATTAAAAATTACATCTAACTTGCACATTGTTCTCTGTATAGGTCGTTTAGTGAATAAAACTCTCTTTATATCATTGGTCATCTTGTGAATAAAATGATTTATTTAGTTATGCTACCTATCTTAATTTTTCCCCTTCCACTACTTTAAATCTTAGTGAGAGAAGTTCCTAATTAAGATGTTCCTTATGCACATTGGAACCTGGGGTTTCACAGTGTACTCTGACATCTCAAACATCACCCTTTGCCACATCATTCATAATATGGTCCATATAAGGAGACGTAGGGAACAATGACCAAGATCTGCTTGGGGAGACAGAGTATAACATTTCATCAAACCTGAACTCCATTTCATCTGCCCTGTCCTCTCCCACAGTACTCAACTTCCTTCCATGGGCCACATAATGGCCAGGGGAGGCTAGGGCAGCTAAGAAATATCTTTATATAATTATAGCTCCATTTTAAAAAATTGACTGATCCCAAACCAAAGAAGGAGACTGTCTCCTAAAATTTTTGTCCCAGGAAAGATCCAAGCAAATGAAACCAAAACAGTTGCTGTAATTGACTAAAAATTACCACATTTAATGAAAATAATTCCACAGTGATGTTTAATGAAAGCTGCAGTTTGCAGAATCTATGAGCAAAATTCAACACACTCTTTTAAACTGTGTTATTGACCTCTCTAATTTAATACCTTGTTAATCTTAGAAAATTGGAAACAAATGCTTCAATTAAATGCAATTACTTAGCAATTAATTTAACAATAAACAGATGGCCAGAGAATCCTCCAATAATTGAATCACCATTTATGTGGAAGACCATATGACTTTTATTGTTACAGAAAACTGAAGTAAAACAAACAAAAAAGGATACTACTAAATAGGTGTCAGTATGAACTTTATTTTTAAAAGCAAAGATTGTCAGAGATAAGAGTTCAAAATTATTGGCATATGTTGTTTAGTAAGGGAATGAAAACTCATTGAAGAAGGAGCAAAAATGATAATCATAAAAGTTTTCTAGGGAAAACTTCCTGGGGTCTATATAAGAATAGAATTAAGATTTTCATTCATAATCTACACTGACTGGCTGTAGGATTTTAGTAAGGAGTCTTTCCCAGTGAGAGATACCAAGAACAGAACCAAGGAGCTTTTGGATGCAAAGCATTTTCTATGCCACTGAACTGCAGCCATACCAGAGGCAGGTGTGTGGTCAATATCAAACTAAGGTCAAGCAAGAAAGTCAGAAAAAGCAGCATCTGTACATCAGAGGTGGGCAAATTCTAGGTGACAGAAGGTTGCACTGAATCCCCCATAACCCTCAATGGCTTGCAATATTATTGAGGTTCCTACCACCATAGTTGCTGTCAAAATTTAGCAAGTGTGGCAGCTGTCTGTGGTGGATAAGGGAGGCCAGAGTACCTTCTTTTACCATAAAGCAATGCAGACTGGATGGGCGGAAAGCCTCAGTTTAAGACGAACATACAACATTTGACACTGGCTTTTGTGAAGAATTTACTCAGATGACCATATGTAGACTGTACTGAGAGCATAATGCAAATGTGGTAAATATGAATAGCAATGAGAGCCAACCACAGTTTAAAACTTGCGTCACTTGATACAATATTTTGTAGAAAATGTCATATGCTTCCAAACTTACCAGATGAATCTAGAGAGATCTAATGCTGTACAAGGCAAATTGTATTCTTCCTGTCAGCAAGAATTAAAGTTAAGCTATTATCACCATGCAAATTAGTCATGTAAATCATCCAATGAGTATTGCCCGTAAGTGGTAATAACTATCAATCAACTAGCTATAATAGCTATATATCATCAGCCCACTATAATTTATCACCATCCATTATACATATACCATCCATTATATCATTATCCATGGTATACTATTATGTAGACAGACAGATAGCATGTGCAAATTGTGATCAATTTGTAAGAATTTAAGGTGCTATATAATCCTCCCTCTTTTTTTCTGCATATGTTAATTTACTATGGTCAAAGCAGTGTCCTTTGCTGGGGACAGCCCAGCCCATAGGCAATCTAGGAGATCCAACAAAAAGACTGATGTCCTGGAAAAACCCAGGATTAACAAAACAATATGTATTATTTTCCTGGTTCTAGGACTATCGCATGGGGCTAGAAAAGTGGGATTTTAAGGGGATAAAAATGCCTTTGACTGGTACATATCACATGACATGATGTCTCTTGTGCCTTGCATTCCATTTGTTACTGACATACACCTTTTTATTAATGGGCAAAATCTGTCAATAGGCTCTCAATCTTGCTGCTATTCCAATGTCTAACAGATCCCTTTCCCTACAGTTCCAATTCTCAGGTAATATTGTAGTGAGTGGGCAGGATTCTGTTCTTTTCCCCTTCTTTCTTCTCCCATTTGCAGTGATTGTGGGGGGTCAAAATCATCTTGAAGTCAACTGCTGCATGAATATTCACATAGCAGTTGGCTTCAGGAGGCAGTTGCCTAAGCAGTGATTGGCAGCAATCACAATGAGCAACACCTTCCTAAAGCTGACTACTGTGTGCACATTCACACAGCAGCCAGTTTTGGGAAGGTAGTTGGCAGCTGTGATCTCATTTTCCCACCCATCCTCCTGGAAGGCAATGTTTTATATGGGGTATGTGTTTTAGTGATTTTTAAAAACTTTTTCAAACTTTGTATGCTTTTATTAATTTTATACTATTTTATCTAGTATGTCAAAACATATTTAAGGAGAAAAAATTGAGGAATTAGAGTGGAAACCCCACACCCTAACAACCCCAGGAGTACTTAAAGACACAGACTGTTGACTGTGTAAGGAAAAAAAAAACTAGTGGGAAGGAGGCATAAATTTGAGTGAGTGAAATGGGAGGAACAAGGCAGAAAAACAGCAGTATATCAGGGAATTGTCTGGATTTAGTAATTCCCTGGTTCACAATGAGACTTGTATGCAATGTATCCACTCCCTCTCCACAAAAAATGGACAATATACAGCCAGGTTCTAATCTGCACTGCAGAATTAATGTATTTTGACACTGCTTTAACTGATATGGATCAATGGAGGCATGCCATTAAAGCAGTGTCAAACTCCATTATTTCTCAAGTGAAAACTCTTCCCCCAAACAAGCAAAGAACTGAGCTTGTTGAATGGATGCAAAATAGTGGATGATTGGGGAGGCAAATATAGACAGGAAGATGAAGGTTGAGAGTGAATGCAGTGACCTGAACCTTGATGGAAGCACATCACAGTCACATTTTGTTGTGTGACTCCAATTGTTTTATAACTATTATAATAAACACTTGTTGGGATATGGGGGAGAACAACAAGGTGTTGATTGCTTTTTCATATCTGATCACTGCATGCAACATACATTCTATTTATTTCTCCCTCCCATCATCACCAAGTTACAAAAGAGCAGTGTGTCCATGGGCAGAGCAAGCTATATGTTGAATATATTACCATTGTTCCTACAGGGTTACTGGTTGTAATTGTTTATAGCATTTTTTAAAAAAAAAAATGAACTGCTTTAATACATTTTATGACACATCTGCCACATTAATCTTTTATATGATTGCAATCTAGAAGAAATCTACATTTATGAGGAGGTATCATAAAGCAATAATTATCACCTGGAAAGTATTATGGTATATTGACAAAATTTTGTCAGTTTCATCATTGGTCCCTAAGTGTATGATATTGAGAAAATCAGCTCATTGTGCCCTTTATTTTTGTTACAAGTTGTCCCAGAAGTGATTTTTGCTATAGCTATTTTACATTATTTGTTATTTGTTTTTATATTTGTCTGTTTAATTGTATTTTAAGGGGGGTGGACTATTGGGGAAAAGGATTGTCTGACTTATCTTGTAAGCCACCTCAGTTGTTTTTATAGAGAGGCGGGATATAAATAAATTATTATTATTATTATTATTATTATTATTAAAGTGTAAGATGGAGAAATTGTAAATTAATAATTATCACTCAGGTGTTATTATGGTATATTGATGAAATTTTGTCAGTGTCATCATGACCAAGTGACTTTTTCTTTTCCCAAATGTGAAAAATCCATTGCAGGGTTGCCAATTTGACAACACAGATGATGTCATTCATCAAGTGGAAGAGTGGTTTAAGGTGCAATCTTGCAGACTTCTACAATAACAGTATTTGGAGGGTCAAGAAACACTGGGGGTAAATGTGTAAATCTGGATGGTGACTATGTAGAGATAAGTTAACTATATATATATATATATATATATATATATATATATATATATATGTAAAATGTGTGTGTGTGTGTGTGTGTAACCAAATTTATGAAAAAAGTGGTTTTCATTAAAATGTTACTGGAAAATGATACAGGTTTAATTCTTATATTTATCTGACATGCCATTTAATGCCTGGAAGTTGTTGCTGGCATCATTACAGCTTCATATATTTACTGCTTAATTAGTCTGCCTGTAGAAAATGTTGGCCCAGACATTCCAAGATCATGGCAGATAAAGGTTAAGTACCATTTCCAGTAATTTCTTTGCAAAGAGTTTTAAAATTTCAGGGAAAAAATTAAGTGTTTTTAATGTTCTTGCTGACTGGAGTCTTCTAACTTTAGACTTCAAGATAAATGCAATGACACCCTCCTCCATCCCCATCTCTTTCTCTCTATAAAACACAACAGAAATATACCCAGTTGCTTGCTGTTCATTTTTGGCTCATTTTATTCAAACGGTCTTTGCCAAGATAGTGTTGTTATAGCTAAATATACATGTGCTTAAATACAATTGGGTTTTAAGTATATATCCCCTTTACAACATTAAAATGAACAGGTTTCTTTTTTTTTTAAGTATTATAAATTATTTTATTTGTATTTTATTATATATTACAAATTGCATTATACATTCTATAGTAAATTGTATTATACATTTTATCATAGCTAGGCCTTTTCCAGTGTCTTCAGTTTAAATATTTCTGCATAAGTTATAACACAGAAGGTTGCTTTTTCACTTTTGAATACACAAGTAATATCAGGAATACTTGATTAAGAGAAGGGGAAGTGACTCACAGAGGTAGTCAAATATATACATCTTCAGTCTAGCTCACAGCTTGAGTTTCTTGTATGGATCATCCTGAACTATGAGCTGTGTACTAGAGCTGGAAGAATCCAGGGATCAAGTGACCAGAACCCCTGCAACTTCTAGCAACTTGAAATTTTAGTTAAAATACAATGCAAATTTGACACCTAATGTGTGGCCATAGGGGGTGGTGCTCATCTCTATTACTAAGCTGAAGAGCCAGCATTGTCAGAGACTACTCTGTGATCATGTGGCCAGCATGATTACACAGAATGCTGTTTACCTTCCCACTGAAGTGGTACCTATTTATCTACTTGCATTTGCATGCTTTTGGACTTCTAGGTTGGCAGGAGCTGAGATTAATGACAGGAGCTCACCCCATCATGCAGCAACTGGGCCTTGAAACCTGCTGATCTTGCAATCAACAGAGTCAGCATCTTAACCACTTGAACCACTGCATCCCTCTTTGTGGCTTTACAAAGTTGATATATGGATGTCTTTTCTATGTAGAAGGAAGGGAAAGTGGATTGCCATTTAGTCCTTCCCATTCCTTAATTCTAATTTATGATGCCTCATAATCAGAGAAAAGGAACAATGTTTTTTTTTTGTTTGTTTGTTTTTTGGTTTTTTTGTGTGTGGTAATCTCAATTGTCATAGACCAGGGGTAGGCAACCTTTTTGAGCCGGGGGCCGGGTTGCTGTCCCTCAGACAATTGGGGGGGGGGGGAAGCACCAAAAATGAATAAATAAATAAATAAATATATTTTTTTAAAAAACCAAAAATTAAAAATATATATGCATGCACACCCTCTCAGCCCCAGAAAAGCCATGGCAAAACCCCTGTGGAGATTTTGCCAAGAAACCCCCAAGAACAAGTAATAACAACAATAATATCATCATGGCAGGCGGCGGCGGTGGTGGCGGCGGCGGCGGCAGGACTGGCCTGGGGCCGGTCCAAAGGCCTCGGGGGGGCGCATCCGGCCCCCGGGCCTTAGGTTGCCTACCCCTGCCCTAGGCAGCTAGGATGAGAAATTCTGAAAAAGGTCATCAAAAAAAGTAACTTTTCTCACACTCTGATACTTCACCACTGCAGAAAAAGGGATAACATGTAGTATCTGGACTTCAGTTTCTTCCAGGACTATGCTAGTATAAATTGCCAAAGCAACATCAGGAATCAAAGTTCTCTACTACAGAATAAGTTGCTTGTCATGAAGGGTAACATTTGCACAACAAACACCATGCAGCTGCTAGGATAATACGAAAGGCATATGTCTTCATAACATTATATCTTAATGGCCACATAGTGTGCAATAAATCATATAGATGGGCTTCAATAATAAATACTTCGTATAAGGGTATTAACTCTCTGTTGGAAGTAAGATTGATCTCTGATATAGTAGCTAAATTTTAGTAGAAAACTAATGCTTCAGCTTACCATCCGTATTTGTGCCATGACAAGGAATTGAATTGTGTATTGCTGCAAGAGCCACCCAGAGGAGCTATATTTAAAGCTGGATCACATTTCCATTAAAATCCCAAGATTTCCAGGCATTTAAGAGGAAGCCATAAAACAGACAGCAGTGCAGCATCACAAGTCTCTATTCAGCTTGAAAGCATACAGTGGATTTTTGAACAGCCCCAACCCAATGGATTAGGCAGTGAGGTAGCACATGTCAGCCTATCCTTAAGTTCAGTAAAACTGTTGTCCTCAAAAAGTGTAATCTGTGCTTGTAGAATAATGCTTGCATAACCTGAACTGATAAGGGATGAGCAGTTTCCACTTCTATCCACTCAGTGCTGTTCCTCTTTGTTTGATGAGGGTGCAGCATCTTGTGAGCTGTTCTACCTGCCTGCCACTTGCTGTCTAACATGGCATGTTTATAAAATTAGTTGCAAAATTTGTTTGTCCAGGCTATGCCTCTCTTCTCATCTTATGGATTTCCAGTGGGTTCCAACACAAATATGCATTGATTCAATCACAGAAGGATTAAAAAGGGAGAATCTTGGTGCGATCACATGAAAACATGAGGTTTCCTTTTTTGTGCTGTGATTTAGCCATTACACAAGCCTGAACACTGGCATTGATCAAACCAAAGCACAAAAGGAATTCTGATGTGAGCGCATCAAGGCTTCTTGTTGCACTAGCACAAAGGACAAGAGATGCCTCTTTTGGGTATGAACAGGCCACAACTTTTATTTTGCTGTACAGGGTCTCTTCACATAAACAATTACTATCAAACACAAAACGCTTTGTCACATGTGTATGTGAAGGTGTGACTAACCCAAGTGGGTGGTCCTTCACATCATGTGACGAAGCATGTAAATAAATAACAATTAACTTTGGCCCTCCCAACCGGAACTGACATCATATTTAATTTTATGATGTAACTTTTGATGATGTCATATTCTTAATAGCTGACATCATTACCCCAAATTTTAATTTTAGCCTAATTAACCCCAATTGATTTTAATTAACCAATTATTTCCCTGTGGGGAGGGGGTACTTACCCACCCCAACCACAAATACACCCATAGCCTTAATCAAGACCCTGAACCACCAAGCTGTGACAAAAATTCAATTCAAGGTTGAAAGCCATCAACTTTCCATGTAGTAATATAAAATCACAATCACTTAACCAAATAACTATAAGAAAATTGCTTTTCCTGCATATAACCCGGACCTAACAATCTATTGACAAACTAATCTCAGGAAGGGCAAAAAAACCCAGGGAAACAGCCTTGGGGGAAAATTCCCTCCCGGTCCCTGAAGGGGACCAGCTAAAGCCTGAGAGTAACTTATACCAAGCACTAAAAATAGGGTGGGCAGGTTGGGTCGCTCAGCTGCTGCTCTAAAATGGCTGCCGCCATGTGGCAGGGTAGGGCTATATAGCCCGATAGACCCGCGGGAAATCTGATGTCTGATACCTGATGTCTCATGAGATTTCCCAGCATGCCTTACAACATCTTACTGAATACCTGATTGGCCAGGCATGCATGAATTAAGGTGGGAATTCCTGCCTGCCTGGCCAATTAGGCATCTCCTGTCCCAAAATGGCTGGCGCAATAAGAAGCCCCTCCTGATGAGTTGGGAGGGTGTCTTTCTAAAATTTGATCAGTACATACTTGTGCAAGAGCACATCAGTAATTTGCAAGGAAGGAGAGAAGAAGCTGTACATTGTATAGAAGTATGTGTAAGTAGTTATTTTACATTTTTATGTTTCTGCTGGATATGAGAAATAGAAGGAGCTATGCCAAGAGATTGAGACCCCCTCTGCTAGAATTTTATTTTATTTATTCAGTCATACCCATCCCCTTTGTATTTCCTTTATGGCTGTATTTATTCTCCAAATAATAGGTGTGTTGGAAGGTACAGCCAACATTCCTCTAGTTCAACACTCTGCCAGTTTAGGAAATCAACACTGAAAACCTCCCTAACAGGTGACCATACAATATCTTTAAAAAAAAATAAAAAAATCTATGAGCAAAAGAGTGTCTATCACATTTTGAGATATTCCATCCAACTGCTGAACAGCTCTTACCATCAGAAAGCTTTTTTTTTAAATATTCTCTTGAACAGCCAAAGTTTGCTCATTCTTTTCTGTAGCATATATTTCTTCTACTGCACATCCCATACAATATTTGAAGATGGTGATCAAGATTCTGGCAGGCCAGTTCTCAGTGAGGGAATGTTATGAAGATGGAGTTTATGGCAATAGCTGCGGTACTTAATGGTAATTGAATCAATTTAGTGCTATAAAGTCTGAGAATACAGATATCTGGAGGAAGGGGATCAGAATTGTTAGCATGGTTATGAAGTGTGTGAAGACCACATAAATGTGCAGCACCAGGATCCAGACTTTTTCTGCTGAAGCAGGAAGCTTGTCAGCTGGAGAAGCACCACTCCCCTTCCAGACAGAGTAAAGAGACTCCACAAACAGACGTCTCTCAGATGAGGCTTTAATCTTAGTTCCTCTATATGGATAACAACAACCATCCAATGCCACATCAACTACAACCCACATGTGTGTCCAGAGGTTCTGCCTTACATAGCCAGGGCTCCACATATCCCCCTGGCCCTGCCTCTTCCTGCTAGACACCTGTCAGTCACATGAGTGACTCTGCAGTTTTGCAGCAGTTCTCTGTGCTTTCCAGCACCAGGTGACCATCTCCATGATGTCACTTCCCATGACACAGCATGAGTCAGCATGACTCAGCTGCAATCAAATGCTGTGTCATCATGGCTGCTGCTATTCCCCACATTGTACATTTTCCCCTGGGACTCCTTCCCAACAATCCCCTCCAAAATATATAAATGTGTGCACATTGCTTGACTTGTGTTACTTGAAGTGTTTGTGTGTACCTTCCTGTTTCCTTGTGCCATATCCCACCAGCCTGGTGTCTGCCGATGTTCTCTTGCTGGCGTCCAGTGCCCTGGTACCTTGACTGTGCCACTGTCCACTTGACCTGTGCGCCCCAGACTCAGAACCTTTTCCTGCTTTCCCCAGCAGCACCTTCTTTGATATGGGAACACCTTCTGGAAACCTGTGCACCACTCCAGGCACTTATCTTCTTCAGTGTTTCCACACTCTGGCCCAGATGTTCTGCCACTCTGCACATATCTTTGGGCTGAACCTACCATCCTCTTAGGACCTCAAGCCTTGAGCTTCTGCTTGCACTCCTGGTGCCAAACCCAACTCCACAGACATTTGTTCATGTCTCTCTACCAGCAGAGCTTTTGTGAGGATGTCTGCCATATTGTCCTCCAAACAGATGTATGACAGACACAGAACACCATTCTGGACCAACTCCCTCACATTCTGATAATGGACTCCAATGCACTTGGTCCTATTCCTAAGGTTCTCTGCCTCCAACATGGCAATGCAGGCCTGAGAATCTTCATACACAACAGTTGGATCTGTGCACTCCTCACCAAGATCCAACAGAAGCTGTCTCACTCACTGCACTTTCCCTGCCATTTCTGACAAAGCAGCAAACTCCGCTTCTGAAGTGCTTAGGGCTAGGCAACTCTGCTTCCTGCTGCTCCACACTATTGGACTGTCAGCATACTTTATGAGCAAACCTGTGACTGATTTACTGTCGTGCAGCTCTGATGCAAAGGAGCTATCAACAAAACAGTCTAGCTGGGCTTCAGATCCCTGTAACACCAGCTTCTGCTCCTTGCTGCCCTTTAGGTACTGCAGTAGCCTCCTGACAGCTGTCCAGTCCTCAACCTTAGGACTGCTCATCCTCCTACTCAGGACACCCACAGCAAACAAGATGTCTGGCCTGGTGTTGTTGGCAATGTACATCAGACTGCCTATGATTGACCTATACAAATCCGGATGCTCAAACATCTTGTCAGACTCAGAACTGCTGGTAAACCCTGGAGTTATGGGGCTCTTTACCACTTTGGCATTCTTCTCCAATAACCTCTCTATCTTCTTTGTCTAAGCATCACTTTGCCATCTGCAGTCCTCTCTACCTCAATTCCTAGGTATGTTTTGAGGTTCCCTAGGTCTTTCAGTACAAACTTTTTAGCCAATTCTACCTGCACCGTCTTCACCTCCTGTTCAGTCTGAGCAGCCACACAAAGATCATCCACATAGATAACCAAAGTGACCCCTCCTTTCCTATACACACAGGCATCTGTGATGCTGCGTTTGTACCCCAGCCTCACCAGCTCCTCGTGGATACAAAAATTCCAGCAGCACGCACTTTGCTTCAGCCCATAAAGAGCTTTCTTAAGCCTGTAGATTGTGCCCTCCTTGGCATCATCCATGTCTGGTGCTTGTTCCATAAAAACCTCTTCATCTAGCTTGGCATTCAGGTAGGCTGTTTCAAAATTGAAATGCCTCACTACCTGACCTTTCCTGGCAGCCAAAGCTAGCACCAACCTTAGGCTCTCTGGCTTTGCTGTTGGAGAGAAGGTTTTATCAAAGCTCTCAAATTTCTGTTGAGAGAAGCCCCTTGCTACCAGTCTGGCTTTGTATTTGTGGGTCCCATCAGGCATCTCCTTTTCCTTGAAAACCCACTTACAGCCTACAACCTTCTGGTCACCTGGCGTGTTCACCACCTCATACACCCCCTTTTTCACCAGAGAAGAAAATTCACAATCCATAGCCTCAAACCACTTCTCCTGTTCTTCCCTGGGAAAGGTGAAAAGTTCTGGTAGCTTTCTGGTTCTTCTGCTGCTATGGCACATACCCTAGCATTTTGCACCACAAAGTGCTCAGGTGGCCTCCTGACTCGCTGAGTCCTCCAAGGTATTATTACCTTGGTCCTCCCCTTCTCACCCTCACTATCACTACTCGTCTGTACCCCCATCTCTGTGGATGAAGGAGTCTCAAACTTTTGTGCAGTGATGGGTGAGGTCTGTGTACCTGTTGGCTCACTGGAGATGCTGGGTTGGTTTCTGGTGTGGCCTCAGGTGTTTCCACCTCTCAAGTCCCAGTAATGCCTCCCTGTTGTCCCAGTCTTACAAACACTTTGTGGTTTGAGTGAATTTTCTCCCACCCAGAGTGTTGTTGTTTTTCCAAAATTTGTGCTTCTGGGCACCAGGATGCATCCATTGCCAAGGTAAAACTTATAGCTGTTCCCCTTATACCCCACAACATCAGTCTGCGCCACTTGGGGTCACCCTTCTTCTTGAAATTTTGGGGAACCAGAATTTTGGTGTGCTGCCCAAACACCCTCAGGTAGCTAAGTTGAGTGGTCTCCTGTATAACATGTAGTAAGGGGTCTGCTTAACTGCTGAGTTCCATACCCTGTTGGTGATGTGGCAGTCAGTCAGGATTGCCTCCCCCCAAAGACCTTCTGGGGTTCCTGCATCCAGCAGCATACAGTATTTTATCTGCCTAAGCACCCTGATTTTTCTCTCTGCCAGGCCATCTTCCTGTGGTGTGGCTGGATTGGTGGTATTATGGTGGATGCCCTTCTGCTTCAACCAATTCCCCAGACTTAAAGACAAGAATTCACCCCCATGGTCTGTCACCAAGGTTCCTACTTTATAGTCAAACTCCTTCTCAACCATCTCCACCAGGTTTTTAATGTGGCAGCAGCCTGATTTTTCTTATTTAGGGTGAAGGCATAAGTGAATCTCATATGGCAATAAACGATCGCCATTAAATACTGATTTGAAATAAGGGTCTGATAAATCTGAGTGCACTGCTTGGAATGGCCTCTGTGTGGTGCACTTGCTCCTCTTTGCAACAGGATAAGCCCTCAACTTAATCCTGCTACACACAGAGCATTCCAGCTGGTTCCTGCACTCATCCCACTTCAGCCCTGGATGCAGACTTTTCAGTTTCTCCAAACTTGTGAACCCAGTGTGTCACAACACCCTGTGGAGATAGTGTGTACAGTTCAAATGCAGTGACAGGTTACCAACTGTAGCACACTCTGCCTGGGAATCCAGATAATAGAACCTGTTGTGCTTATGGGCATTTACACAAATCTGCCCCCTTTTGGTGATCACACACTCAGCCCCCTCAAAATGCAGGGCATACCCATCTGTAGTCAGTAAGACACACTGACCAGACAATTTTGTAACTGGGGAGCACACAGTACATTCTCAAAGTCCTTTTCAAACCCTGGGAAATGCACAGTCCCCATGTCCCTTATTTTGCTTGAATCCCCATCAGCCAAGCCCACTGAGTCAACACAAGAGGGTTTCCTGTCCTTCAGCAAGGACCTCTGGTTCACTAGGTGGTGAGTTGCACCACTGTTGATCATCCACAGATGTCTGGCAGCAACAGCAACATAGGCTTGGGAGTCACTGTCCTTCACTGCCAAAACAACTCCTTTCCTGTTCCTAGGAGACCAGAATTGTTGTTTCCTTCTGGCAGCAAGGTGGCTTCTTGCAGTTCTTCTGGAAATGCCCTGGCTGACCACAATTAAAACATTTTTTCACATTGCAGACAGCTGCACTCTCAGTCCTTTGAACTGCTTCTGGTGGTGTGTTTGTTGTTGGCTCGGCACGTTGCTGTCTCTGAATGTCAGTCTCAAAACGCCATCTCTGGCATTTCTCCAAGACATGTGTCGACAACAAGTCCATTGTGAGCTGACTCTCTGGCACCCCCTGTAGGCTATACAATATGTGATCAAAGTCACTAGACAAACTGTCCAACAGGATGTAAGCCTTTTGTTCTTTTGGAAGGGCTATTCCTCTAGATTCTATCTCCAGGAACATATGCTTCATTGTGGCCAGATGTTCCTCTGGAGACTGCACTTTCTGCATTTTGCAGGCATACAGCCTGTTACTCCAAAGCATTTTTGACAGTGCAGAGTCAGACTGGTGCACTTTTTTCAAAGCAAACCAGACCTCCTGGGCAGATCTTTTATCTTGTACATGATCCAGCTGGCCTGGATCCAAGGAAAGACAGATAGTTGTGCATGCTTTCCTATCAAGCTCAGCATTCTTGGCTGAGAGCCCTTCTTCAATTACATCCCAGAGACCCCCTCTCACTAGGATTGCCTCAGCTTACACTGCCCACTGGGAGTAGTTCTGGTCATTCAGCCTTGGGAACTTTGCGAACTCCATGCTGGCAAACAAACAAGACAAATGCACAGCATTGGCAGCCTTCCCAGCTTTCACTATCTTCTGGAGATAAGGAGCACGGCTGAACAGCTTGGCTTCTTAACTCTGCCTTCTGGCACTCAGACAGCAAAAGCTACTCTTCTGAATTTCTGACACACACAACTACTCACACTAGTTGGATCTGCTGGCACAGACTGGGCCCATAACCCTTGTTAGTGTGGTTATGCAGCACGTGAAGATCCACGTTAGCATGCAGCACCAGGAACATGATCTTCTCAGATGCAGCCAGTAGTGTGTCAGCTGGAGAAGCACCTCTCCCCTTTCAGACAGAGTAAAGAGACTCCAGAGACAGACGTCTCTCAGATGAGGCTTTAATCTTAGTTCCTCTATGTACAAGGCTATTTACATCAATAACGACAACCATCCAACGCCACATCAGCTACAACCCACATGTGTGTCCAGAGGCTTCTACCTTATATAGCCAGGGCTCCACATGTCTCTCTGGCCCTGCCTCTTCCTGCTGGACACCTGTCAGTCACATGAGTGACTCTGCAGTTTTGCAGCAGTTCTCTGTGCTTTCCAGCACCAGCTGGCCATCTCTATGATGTCACTTCCCATGACACATCATGAATCATCATGACTCAGATGCAATCAAATGCTGTGTCATCATGACTGCTGCTATACCCCACATTGTACATTTTCCCCTGGGACTACTTCCCAACAATAACATCACCTATAAATTTCATCCTGTAAACAGCCTGTGAGTCTGAAGCTTGGTCAAACTTTGCACTGGAATGATTTATTTTGTTTTTATCAATGTTTTAATCAATGAGAGTCATTATTAACAATCCCACACCTTCACCAGCATCTTCATGAAAAACCTAGTTAAAACAAAACAAAACAGAATTACATCCATATGATAACAAGGCCTCCACTGACAAACTATAATTCTTTGCTTTGTCTTGGAAATATTGCACCCAAACATATGATACCGATTTTTCAAACTTAAATTGGCCTAAAATTTATTTTAGTTCTGACTAGATTAAACCCATAAGTCTATGAGATTTATGTATGTGGTGACTTACCACTGAACAATTGATTGAATGAGTCTACTTTAAGTGGGTCTAATCAACAGAATGTCAAGCACTGTTTAACAAGTCAGCCTCCGACTGTCAGCCTCCAGTTAGTTTTAGCCAGAGATTGACTACACTTGATCATCATTGTATGGGATCAATGATAAACAGGGACAATTTTAAAAGGTGTTTTCAACTCTCAGGTGCATGCATAGGCAGGATCAGGTATCACAACTGTTGGATAAGACTGCATGCCAGCCAAAGCATGATGGCCGGAATCCTGTTGGGCGGGTATGAATACGTAATATACAATTACACATCTGTAACTGTTATGCATTTACAGGCCTTACATAGTGCCTGGAGCATGTTGTTGTGTCCCTTCAAGTCATTTCCAACTTAGGACAACCCTAAAGTGAATCTACCACAGACTTTTCTAGAGCTGAGAGTGTGTGACTCACTGAAGCTCACCCAGTGGGCTTCCATGACCAAGTTGGGAATTGAACCTTGGTCTCCAGAGTCATAACCCAACATTCAAACCACTACACCACACTGTTTATCTTAGGCTACATAAGGTATGTAAAATGCCCCAGTCCATACTTGCTGGTAAGCAGCTGTTGGGATCAGTGGAAGTCCATTCCCCTCCCAATTGAGAAGTGGCTGCCTGATGTTCCCATCCCTGTCCCACCAAAGTGATAAAAGGCAAGGGGGATTTGTGACAGGGCTCATTTTTCTTGCTGTTGAACCAAAGATCACTTATGGGACTGGGTGGAAATGGTAGGCAACTGCTTCTCAATCAATAGGAAACTGGATTCCCATTTATTCCAGTGGTTGCATACTAGTAAGTGGAGTTTGAAGGAGTCTGACTGGAATTCACCATGTAGTGCTATAATTACAGTGCTGCATAGTACATAGCACTCATGAGGATTCCATCAGTTCTCTTTTAAATTATGAATAATATGTATATGATGTATGCCAATGCATATGCAATCTCTATACAAAATTTATTTTACAGGTCTTCTGGAAGTAAAGAATTCACAAGGTAGATTCATATGTAGCCCATGCCACATACCTGAATCATTTTTTCCTATGATAAAGAATAAGGTTTAATAGCTTGAAATAAGAAAGCTATTTTAGAAAGCAAATGTTATTATGTTTGGTAGATAAGTAATTCCTGTGAATTTATCCAGTTTTTTATTCCTCCTCAAAGAAGGAGGAGAATTGTTTCAGAGTTATTACTTTGAGGCAAGGGGTGGGGAGTGGGGGTGGAGATAATAGTATACACTTAATCCTTTAATTACAATATATCAAAAAATGATGCTTCCCAATTACTTAGGTCACTGTTGCTTGGGTGAAAACAGTAGTGGCTGAAAATCACTTACTGTTGCCAGACTGCATTAGTCCAGAGGAGCACAACATTCTTTGTTTATTGCATAAATATTTGCAGGAATTTTAATGTATATTTTATATGAAATGGCAGTATAATTGCAATGAAAGATTTATTATATATAAATAATATATAACACTATTTTTTAGTTAAATCTAATTTTCTCCAGGAAATTATGATAGAAAGCCCAAGTGTTATAGCAAATGTGGAGTTTTCTCAGTGTCCATCAATTAGATTTTCATTGCTTTCGAGAATCAATAAGCCATTCCTCCGCCAAACTGGTGATGCTGTCAATAATGATTTTGGCAGCTTACAGGGTTTTTTCTCTCTCACATTAACATCACTTTCAACAGTGTGGAGATTTACTGTAAAAAGTTCCTCCCGATTGCTACTACAGATGTTTTTTGAGATTTGTGCCCTAAAAATAACACTGAATGTAGACCTATTATCACCCTGCAACCTCAGTAAATTTTACATGCCAGATTTCTTTAATTGTAATGCTTTCAGATGCTACATGAACATAACTTTTCAGGGCCTTGTCATATTTCCGTCCATGCTATCATATGTTCATTTTATTATGGTCATTAGAATTAATTAGATTGAGCACACCTCAAGAATTCTGATAGGATAATGTTTATTAATGACTAGCTCATTAATTTCTTTTACCTATCAAAACCTATCACTCCATTTATACCATACTATTTGTTCACTTAAGTATAATCCATATTTATTTATCAGGAGACTAATTGCTCTGTGTTTTCAAATCATTTCAAACTTATGGAAAATCTAAGGTGAACTTGTCATGGGATTTTCTTGGCAAGATTCATTCAGAGGGGGTTTGCCTTTGCCTTCCTCTGAGGTTGAGAAACTGTGACTTGTCCAAGGTCAGCCAGTAGGATTCAATGGTTGATCAGAGATTTGAACCCTGGTCTCTTGAAGTCCCATTCCAACACTCAAACCACTACACCATGCTGGCTCATTAGTATTAAAACTATTTTGACTCAATGCAAACTAGGGGTCAAAACAGACAGCCCCGAAGGAGTGGCTTGCCACCACCCCTTTGTTTGCCAGGATGGGGCTGTGGCAACTGCACACCATTTCCCCAACTCAGCATTTTCCTGGTGTAAAAAGAAGCAGCAGAAAGCTCCGCCTTTTTGCATGGGAAAATAAGGCGCCTTTGCCACCACAGCGGTGGTTTTTCCATGTTTTGGTGGCATGCAGTGTGTAAATGCCAAAACACTGCCACCATGTGGTTGCTTGGGGCAGCTTCACAGCATGTTCCTGACATCTTGGGGGCATGTGTCATGTGTATACCATGCCCCCAAGCCAACGGGACACTGGCACTTTTTGCTGGTCTTTTCAGCCCCTGAGAAATTGGACTTAAGACTCGTGCTTTAGCAGATCTTTCCCATGATGGGGAATTATATTTGTTTATTTATTTAATTGAATTTGTATACTGATCTTGTTCCAATAAGGGACCCAAGCTGACTCATACAGATGTTGTGCAGTGTCACTAACTATAGTTGCTTATCACTTATCCACCTTATAGTCATACCTTGCCATAATCTTTCTAGCCAAAATTGCAATGGAAGGAAGGAGTCAGTAAAATCAACAAAAGATGCCCTACCTTGTTCTGCTCTTTATGAAGCATCTATGCCTTATTGTATTGTTGGAGGAATCCTCTTCTAGATTGGCCCATAGAGCAGTGATAGCTTCAGCAGAGATATGGAGAAAATGATGAAATCAATATTGCCTTTTTTGTTTCTGATGTATAGCTTGGGCCAGAGGGAATGGCATCTGGGCTCCAGATGCACTGCAGAAATAATGCAGTCTGACACCACTTTAACTGACATGGCTCAATGCTATGGAATTCTGGGATTTGTAATCTTGTGAGATATTTAGCCTTCTCTGTCAGAGAGCTCTGGTGTCACAACAAATTACAAATTCCCAGATTCCATAGCATTGGACCATGGCAGTTAAAGTGGGGTCAAACTGCATTATTTCTGAAATGCAGATGCAGCCCAGTAACAATGGCTATATCTGCATCCATTAGTAGGGGAAGGGTGTGTGTGTTGTTTGCCTTTAAGTAATTTCTGATTTATGGAGAGTGTATTGGTGTCTGAGCTGCTCAGCAAAGCTGCTGCTGGGGATGGAATCTCTTTGGTGGTCTCCTTGGATAGAGACTAGACTGAGGCAAGCTGTACCATGTGTTGGGAGAGCCTGTTTCCCCCTAGAATAGCACTTCATTGTATTCTTTGACCCACCTACCTGCCCTAAGTGAAGTGTAAGCTTTGGGGGTCATCTAGGGGCTGGGTAGGATTCCCCCCCCCCCCAAGATTGCATGGGGATTTTCACCTATCCTATACTGTATGTGTCCAGACTTGGACAATTGGCTTCAGATGGTGTCATTCAACAGGTCTCGCTTGGTAGATAGCAGAGGGAGATTTTAGATTGGTGTACACCTTGGCACCCCATTGTGGTGGAGGGTTGGTCTCTGGAACTGTCTTCACAGGGCATGAGACTGGAAGGAAACTGCCTTTGGGGGTGATCTGGGGTTTACTCTCTCCTATAGAGTTTCATGGCTTGGGATGGAGATCTCCAGGTTTTGGCCTTCCAGAGACAACTAGCCAAGGTAGCAACCAATCTACTTTGGATTGTCCTTGGGGTCTGGTGTCATAGGTTGACACCTGGGCCTCAGCTGGACCTACACCAGGTTTCTCTCTCCTTGTTTGTTAGTTTGCTTACTTCCAGGCCTCAAACAGTTAAGTAGTTGTTTATGTCAATAAAATGGTCCTTGTTTAATCCACTTATTTGTGTTTTATCTTGTTATTTCATGGTTGGTCAACAAAAGTGAAACTATCACAGTTTTTTTGCCAAGGTGTTTTGTTATTGCCATCCTCTGAGGCTGAGAGACTGTGACTTACCCAAGGTCACTCTGGATTTTCATGGCTGAGTGGGGATTTGCAGCCTCCAGAGTCATAGTCCACAGCTGCTGAGCAGCAGGGTGATATTGCATTTATACCTTACCTGTAGGCTTCATATTGGCATCAGAGTAGTCTGAGTGGGAATGGAACATTCTGATTCTACAGACTAATATGGCTATATCTTTGTTTTCAAATAATTGCAAGAAAGCAGATGAACACAGGAATATTCTATCATTTGATTTTGTGGGGAGCCGGCCAATATATTATATTAATGGCACCAAAACAGTTTAGCTTTCACTACTGTAATCTTACTAAGGGTTCTTGTGCAGCCAGCTGCCTCCCCATGATATAATCTGATGAAGAACCAGGATTTAAGAGCAACCTTTTCATACGATGCTATCGAGTGAAACATTTCAATAATTCTAAGCAGCATCTCCTCTCTCCCATAGGGAATGGATTGAAAGGTTTAAGCAAACTATGGAAAATATGAAAAGGGCTTTTTCCCCTCAAGCATAATAGAAAAAAAATGGGCCGAGATGATTCAAGAATTGACCTTAACTATAATAAACTGCTCACAGCATGGTTAGCTATCCATCATTTTGCTTAGTTCCTGGCAAAATGCCACATTGCAAAGCTGTAGAAATGTTAAAAAATCCCATAACAGAAAAAGAAATGCTTACAATTCTACTGCGGTTACAAAAGAAGCAAGCTACTTTGCAAAACCAGGTTTAGACAACTTATCCTTAAGTGAGAATGCAATCCTATCTACTTATTTCAGCTTAAGTACCAATGAGCTCTGTGGAACTTACTTCTCAGCCTCTGCTTCACTTGTATTCCTCAAGGACCCGATTTTCTGTCATACACTAACTTTTATCATGAAAAGGAGGAAGGAAGGGAGAGTGGAAAAAAAGAAATGTTGCAGCAACTTTAGGACTAACTATTTTTCATTTTTGCATGAGGTTCCATGGATATAAACCCACTTTTTGGGATGCAGCACCCAGTAGCATTACTGGGGGGGGGTGCAGACTACACTGGGTGACACCCCAGAATGGGAGTGACACCCCAGAAGAGGGGTGACACCTGGCTGGTCCCCCGGCCCGTGCAGGGCCTCCCCATGGCTGCAGGCCTGGTTTACAGGGCTCACCATGGCCGCAGGCCTGCTCTCTGGGGGCACATGGGGCTTCTCCGGCCCTCCCCGGCTTTCCCCTGGGGTGCGCAGGGCTTCTCTAGCCATGGGCTTGCACTCCCGCATGCACCAGAAGTGTGCTGGAAGTCCCGCCCCCATATGTCTTGCCCCCGGGTCAATAACCGCACTGGGTGACACTAACCCTAGGGATGCCACTGGCAGTACTGAGTGGCATTTATATAGCAGCTGAGTTGTTGTTGTTGTTAACTGCCCTTGAGGCATCCCCAACTCATGGCAACCCTTTGGATGAAAAATTTTCAACACCCTCTATCCTCTGCTTAAGTCCTAAAAAATCAGGCCTGTGACCTCCCTGATTGAGTTTATTGATCTTGCATTCAGTGTTCCTTCCTTTCTGCTACCCTCTACCTTTCATAACATTATTGTCTTTTCTAATGAATCCTGCCTTCTCATGATGTGGCCAAAGAAAGACAGCCTCATCTTGGCTTCCAGGGAGAGTTCAGGCATGACCTGTTCAAGAATCCATCTGTTGTTTTTTGTCTGTCCACAGTATTCTCATTACTCTTCTCCAGCACATCATCTCAAATTAGTTGATTTTCTTCTTATCCACTTCCTTCACTATCTAGCTTTCACATCCATAAATGGTGATGGGGAATACAATGGCTTGGATGATTCTAACTTTAGTACTCAGTTGTATATCTTTAGATTTTAGGATCTTGTCAAGTTCTTTCATCACTGCCCTTCCCATTCCTGGTCTTCTTTTGATTTCTTAACTTCAATCTCCACTCTGATTGATGTTTGATCCAAGGTATCCTTTATCCAAAATGCTTAGGCAAGAATTTTTGGATTTTTTAAATTTTAGAATATTTGCAGAGGATAAGATCCCCGTAACTTTCAAAGATCCCCTTACCTGGAAAACCAGAATGTGGTTTCTGGTCTGATCTCTTCCTGCTGTGATATATGCAAGAAGGATGATTCTTTGTTTTATGGGTTGTTTTTTTAAGAGTAACAACCAATCCATCCATTATACACAACCTGAAGTTTCACAGATACCTTAAGAATGATATTCCATATTATTTATTGAATTGTGCATTTTGCATATTTCTTAATACAGAGATAACAGAAAGAAGAAAATTGTTCAGTTTTTAAATCTAACAGTTTTAAACTGTTTTTAGGTTTAGGCTCTTTCCATGCAGAGTATGAAAAAAATTGCAAATTTGTATATATTCTTCAAAAACTAACTGAAAGGAAATTCTTTCCCCATTTTCACCAGCCAAATTCAAAAGATCCAATAACTCTCAGCATGAGAGGCTCATGTTGTGACCGACAGCCATATAGGTTTTAAAAGCTGAGCCCTCCTCAGAAAAAAGGCAGTAGCCATAATTCCCTGCAGGGTCAACACTAATCCTGCAGGGTCAAAAAATAAGGTGGTTAGGTTTCTATCTTTTAAAAGCATTGAGTGTCCACTGGCCAAGCACTAGCATGTTGACCGCATAGGGATTCCAACGCAGACTTTCAAGAATAAGCATTCAAAACCCTGGACCTAATTCTCATTAACAATTGATTTGCAATTTTCCTATCTGAAAGTTTTGGGTACTACCCTTTCTCATAGTTGTCTCCTATAAATGACTAGATCTGATTGTTGAGATTGGATTGGATCCAGAAAAGTATAAAGTTCCTTCTGCTTGCATTTGGAGCTTTTAAGATTTTCCTTTCCAATAGTAACATGCTCTCCAGAGATTCAAGTAGTGTGTAGGAAACCATTTTGAACAGGAGTACAGCTTTTTTAAAAAAAACACACACACACCTATATTATTTACCTTCCTCCAAGGAAAGTGATAATTTAAGTGGTTCCAATCTTTCAAGATCTGCTTGGTTTAAAAGTCAAGCTTTTTCTTGCAAGCAGATTTTGCTTCCCCCCATTGATATGTAAATCAGCTTGTGTTTAATGCTCATTGGTGAAATGGGTAACTGATGGGATCAGCCTGTTCCCTAATTGAAGGAGGAACATGCTAAACATAGGAGGAAAATAAGCTATCTGCAAAAAGTGAATCTAATGATTCTGGTTAAACAGTGAAGATAGTTTGGGGGAAATGAATAAAAAGGACCTGCCAGGGACCTTCCATGATAACAGTTTTTAAAATGGCTGTTTTGTTGCAATCCATCAGAAATAGTAAATTTTATAGAGATTTTAGATAAAACATTATTTTATTTGGGCTAAGTAAAATAACATATATTCCTTGTAGCTATCTCAATCTCTTTTCATTTAAGAAAGCTTTTAATATACATAAAAAGAGATTGCATCATATTATAAGCAAAATGAGAAGTGCAATATCAAAGTGTTCCGTAATAGGTTGGGTGACATTACCAATTCTTAGTTCATGCTAAATGAGCAGATACAATAGCATTTGATGACCAACCCATGAAATAATAAGACCACACACAGAATGTGGGATAAAATATGGGCAACTTTATTTAAATTGTTAGCTATTTAAGTCTGTTTCTTGAAAAATGCAACAAAAGGTGGGGACAACCTAATGCGGGACCAGCTGAGGCAGGTGGTCTTTCCTACACCTCTTCCACAGCTTCCCTTGGGTGAAACACCTGAGCCCCAAGGAAAATCCAAAAGCTGGGTTGTTACCTGGACAGCAAAATGCTGGAAGACCTACCAGAGGATCCAGCCCCCAAGCCACACAACTTCAGTACAGGGCAAGATCCTCGGCCAGCCCCAAGGACAGACTCCTTTCTCAACCCCCCCCCCCCCCCAGCCACCTGACCATTGGGGCAGTTCCAGAGGCATATCTTCACCAAAAGGGTGACATAATTGATCACCAAACTCATTTCTCCCTCCACTACCTGCCAAGTGACTGCTTATTTAAGACTTCATCTTAGGCCAGTTTCCAAGTCCCCAAAGCAAGGTATAGGGTAGGCAAAAAAAAAAAAAGAAAAAGAAAAGAAAGAAAGAAAGAAAGAAACCCTGGGAAAAGGGAGAAAATTCCTAACTGGCTGCACAGCACCCAGTGAATTTACACTATGCTAGAGGTGGGAGGGTGAGATGAAAACTCCAAAAGGCTGGAGACTGAGGGGTGGTAGAGCCTTATATAACCTCAGCTCCTGCCCACAGCTCTCCAAGTCTTGGTGGGAAATGTCAAGGCAACCATTAAAGTGGCCTTTCCTCATAGAAGATCATTAAATTCTTCTCCCTCCCAGCATGCAAGTAGTATGGGGAGATAAGTAATGTCACCATTGCCACTTTCAGAACTGTAACTAACTTTTTCCCCAGGTGAACATCTGATAAAGAACAGAAGGACAGAGAACTCTATTTGTGAAGTCAAAGGCTTTCACAGCCGACATCTATATTTTTTATGGGTTTTTCGGGCTATGTGGCCATGTTCTAGAAGAGTTTATTCTGGACATTTTGCCAGCTTTCTCTGAAGATGTCAGCCACAGATGCTGGAAAATGTCAGGAATAAACTCCTCTAGAACATGGACACATAGCCCAAAGAACCCACAAAAAAAACTTTATTTGTGATTTCTAATATTTGTTTTTTAAAATAAGAAATTTGACAGTAAAAGAGAAATTTATACTATTATTCATAGTTACAAATATGTACAAATATTTTAGTAAAAACAATTTCAAGGTAAAGCCTTGAAATATTGAATAAAATATTTAAACCAGGGGAGAAAATTATGCAATGTGCAATGTATTTTGATTGTCTTTTTTTAAAACAAAAACAAAAAACAAAGACAAAACTACATATTACAACAAATATAACTACAAATAACAAATGAATATAGAGAGCAATAAGTTTGATGAGGCTATTACCATTCAGAGTAAACAATAATACAAGTTGAGTTTCCCTTACTCAAAATGCTTGGGACCAGACGTGTTTTGGATTTTTCAGATTTTCAGATTTTTGGAATATTTGCATATAAATAATGAGATATCTTGGAGATGGGATCCAAGTGTAAACATGAAATTTATTTATGTTTCATATGCACCTTATACACATATACTGAATGTGGTTTTATACATAAGTGTTTTAATAATTTTGTGCATGAAAGAAAGTTTGTGTAGATTGAACTAGCAGAAAGATACTTGAAGCAGAACTGAAGAAAGATGTTAAAAAGAAGATGCTGGAATTGTTTTCTACATTGGCTGTCAACTAAAATCTTTCATGGTGATCTGCACGCCGCCCCTACTACTTCAATACCCACTATGTGTAAAGACAATTGCAGGTTGTCTTTAAAGTCCCCCAAACTCCAAAAAAGTGACAAAGAATCCTGCAACTTACAATTGGAAGTGATTTGTGGCTGCAATTCTTTGCTGAAAATAGTATAAAAATGGTGCAGTTTGGCTTACCATGGATCAAAAACTGGGCATCACAGCTGCCCATCTTATTTTAATTCAAGGAGATAATATGAAATAATAATAAAGTGCCCTGAACAATAACCACTTGATTTAAAATAAAAAAAACTGATACAAGAAATAATGCAACAGGAGTATTTACTTTCAGTCCAACATCTGGATGACCACAGGTTCTTCACCTTTGGTATAGGGATATAGGTCTTGTCAGCACTGGCCAGGGTACTCCAATGGCAGCCCTGAGTATCCTTGTACTCCAACCTCTCCCCTGTTATCTGGTCCTCCATTTCTGTGCTGCAGCAGCTGTCTAAATAGACATCCTACTGAGCCACCTGGCACATCTGCTGCTGAAAATCAATCACTTCTTAGCTTAGAATGAGGTGCCCAGCAATGATCACATGGCTGGGCACCTCATTCTAGTCTCAGAGCAAGCAGATGGTGAGACTGGCAGATGTGTCTGGCAGCTCAGTTGGATGCTCATGCAGACAGCCACACCACATGGAAACAAGGCTCTGGGTCTTCCCAGAAGATCTGGAATAAGTGGTATGTTTTTACATTCATTTTAAGGGTGTTCTATCTTGGTTCTGGTGCTGAATGAGCTGGATGTCATCCAGACTGTTCACACTAGAACCAGAGTTTGGGCTGTGTGTCATCTGAACAGGACACCACCAGAACAGGGGGAAATGGGCCCTTTGGCCCCTGCAGACAAGGCTTGAGTTAGGTGGACCAGTGGACCAATTAGACAGCTTCCCATCTTCCTGTGCAATTTAATACAGTGATACCTCTACTTACAAAATTAATTCGTTCCAACAGCCATTTCGTAAGTAGAAAATTTCGTAAGTAGAAGCAAATTTAACATTGAAATGCCCTAATTCGTTCCAGGCCCCCAGATTCAAGCTACAACTCAATACAAATGTATAATACAGGGTTATTTCATTAAATACCTCTAATACAAACATGTTACATTACCCTTTTCTGCATCTCCAAAAATACAATCCTGGAGATCAAAAGCCAAAAATACCAGAAGCCAAAAATACAGTCCTGGAGATCAGAAGCCACAAATATCACAAGCCAAAAATACAATCCGGGAGATCAGAAGCCACAAATATCAGAAGTCCTACCTTCCTGGATCTCAGAAGCCACCAATTTCGCTTGCCACACTTCCTGTCCTCTTTCGCAAGCCCAAACAGTGCTGCCTAGCTGAATTTCTCTAGGCAAACACTTCCTCTTTCTCTAGCCAATACAGTGCCGCTTTGCTAGATTTTGCTAACCAATGGCATGCCACGAAATTTGGAGAGCAGCTCGTTTGTGCCAATTTCGTAAGTTGGAATGCTTTCTTAAGTCGAAGCAATTTTTTTTCGGGAGGCGCGTTTCGTAAGTCGAATTTTTCAGTAAAAGAAGCATTCGTAAGTAGAGGTACCACTGTATCTAGCTGAAGCAAGGTTACATGATAAGATTTATTTATTTCTGCCAGTCTAGTCTATTGTAGAAGGATAACATAGCTTGGCAGTACCTTGAAAGGTTGGTAAAAGAAAAAGAAAAAAGACTGTGAATTGCACTAGTTGGTACAGAAACATAAAGACAAAGAGGAAGGTTCACCAATAGTTCACATAATGGGGAACCACCACATAGGACAAAGGGTGTGTGCCCCAAAGCTCAGATGAAATGAAAACAGGGAGGAAAGGTGGATGTCAGTAAGTGAAAAGATTCCAAAACTCAACATGGTTGTGAAGGAGGCTGTTGTGATTCTATAGAAAGAACTGTTCTCTAAATTTAGAAGGAAGGCTCCTAATTAAAAAGAAAGGAAATAAGTGTCTGTAAAGTAGAGAAGAAATAAGTTTGACAGCTTAGAAAGCTGCAGTTGAATTTTAGCTGTATCAAAACAATGACCTCTACAGGTCAGAAAACTCTCTGTCATAAGGGTGAAGAAAAATATCAAATCGAACTAAGATACCAATATGTACTAAATGGAATATCCTATTCCAATCCTATTCAATAGAGTATGAGCCCCAAAGTTATCTCCTTGGGGTTCCATCTGAATCCTCTGGTGGTGCAGAATAGTGGTATGTTTCTATCCTCCCTACAGCATTCTAATATTATGCTAGGGGGCTGTGCATTTTTATGGTCTTATCTGTCAATGGTTGGGCTGGCGAGGGAGGGATCTCAGTCATGTGGACTGTGAAAAGGGTTTCTGTGTCATGTAGACATGAAGTATCCCTGTGTGATCCACCTGGGAAGTTTAAAACCATTCCCTTCACCCCTGATGTATGCATCAACCTGAATACTTCAGCCCACACTTGCTTATTATGCATGTGGATTGTTACCAAAATGAGGATTACATTTCTGTACTCATATTATTTTCCATTTGTCACAACTTTGGGCTGTTTTGTTAAGAGACCTAATGCAGCCTGGAGGAAGGCAGGGTTTGTATGCCAATCCTCACAGATTCCTGGGACAGGGAGATGAGACATTCAAGAGCACAAGCAACTCAAGGCCTGTGAAACATGCCTCATTCCAACATGAAAGAAAAACACCCAGGCACTTTTGATCAATTTGTCATTCCATGTCCCCTCCAGTATTTGGGGTGGGAGAAAGCTGGTTTCCCTTATTTGGCAGGAATATCATCCAGGGCCTGGATCTTCCTCCCATACCAAGCCAAGCCTCTCTATCTTTAACCAATAAAGCTGTGGGCTTTTGTATTCCAACCATGTCTGTCCCATGTTATTGCCTTCTCAGTGCCACACCCTGCTCTCACTGCTAGGTCTGTAATATCTGATTTCTTAAAGCATGCAAAAACGGAGTTAAATAGTTAAGCCATGGAGACAGCTTGGATTTACCATAGCTGGGGGAAGGAAAGTCTTTGAAATCCCTGGCACCAGAAGCTCATGATCTGAACAAAGCAGGTATTTCACCATCCCATAGCAGGGTAAGCCTGTTACCTGCCCAACCCCCCTCCCAGTTTCGACTGTAGATTGCCAGTGGTCTTTGACCTGAAAGTGTGTAGGAGGAGAGAGAGAGAGAGATTGTATTCATGTGAAAGCATGGTTGGACAAAAAACAGCCACTGTACAGAATCTAATATCAATTCCTGCTTCATTGTATGGTCACATACCATTAAATGGGGCCAGAAATTTCACCTCTGAAAAGCCTAAATTGGAGGCTACCAACGTGAGTATGCTTCTTATTAGACATCCCGCTCTTATTACACATTCTTGTCTTATACTGGGAGAAAATAAATGTGTTTTTCAGTTGTTCAGCCAATACTGGGAACAAATACCAAAGGCAATCCATTGTTATTAACTGCTATGCTAATCCAGGTTACCTATAGTATAGATGTGATTTAAAAAAAAAACCTTATACTTTTAATATAGAAACTGCTCTCTCCACTCTACAACATAACTAAATTCAAAATGTAGAAATCCCTGTCTTTAAAATCAATTTGGTGGTTAACAATTTGTATCACTGTGGGACTTTGTGTTCCAATGGTCTCAAGCTTTTGGCACTCCAAAAGTTTCCTAGGATGGTCTATTTGTGTGCTTTGCTATGAAAACTTTGGGACAGAAATAAGTTTGGTTTCATTGCATTTCTCCAAAGCCTTATTTATTCACCCAAAATAATGAAGTGGTAAAATGGACTTTACCCCTTCAGACCATAGGTGAGGGGCTGCAATTCAGAATGCTACTCCATGTCTCCTTGCAACCAGAACACCAACATTGTAAAGCAGCTTCATTTTATATACCGCTTCATATCATGCTATGGGATGTCTAAGCAGTTTACAACTGTGAGCTGATTGCCCCCCAACAGTTGGGTACTCATTTTAGCGACCTCGGAAGGATGCAGGCCTGAGTCGAGCCTCAGCCCTGGCTGGTATTGAACTTGCAACCTTGTGGTCTATGAGTGAGTGGCTGCAGTACAGGCATTTAACCACTGTGCCACCAGGGCTGATTGTAGGGTGAATGGCTCTGTCCGATCCCTTTGCATACTATTGTGGTTTTCATATTGGAAGAACATTGTAATGTAGGGAAGTAGATACCAATGTTATCACTATACCTCAGGCTGAAGTGGTACAACCTACTTTACCAGAGTCACTTGACAAAATGTTTATACCAAGCCTAAAATCTGACTGGTGCATCACAAGACATCAAGGGCCTGACTTTCCAGTGTTTCTGTTATTCCTAGTGAGTCTCTTCTTTTTCCTCCAGTATAAGAGAAGCTCTTTAGTCTTAGTAAGTAGCACCTTTCCCTATATGTGCTTGCCTGAGAATTGTGGTCTGTGGGGCGGGAGAGATCAATACACTGTGATGGGACATGGAAGAGAACCTTGTGAGTTGTGATACCCCAACTGTGGAATACCCTCCCATTTGAGCCCCAATGGGCACCAACACTCATTTCATTTAGGCACCAAGTGAAAACATCAAAGTCTTAATCATAAAGTGCTTCATCATGAAAGTCTTAATTCATCCCAAATGGTGACATAATGCTGATGTTACACAAATGCTGATGATTTGTAACCTTGTACATTTTTAATGATTTTATATTTTAATTTGTTATATTCATGTTATGTTTTTTTAACATTGTACTGTTTTTAAGCATCTTTTGTGAGCCACCTTGGGTCCAATTTAGACAAAAGGTGGCAGAGAAATAAAATAAAATATTGATTTTTTAAAAAAAATCTTTTAAATCTGTTTTAATTCATAGAATCATAGAATCATAGAGTTGGAAGAGGCCATCCAATCCAACCCCCTGCCATGCACGAACTCAAAATCAAAGCATCCCTGACAGATGGCCATCCAGCCTTTGTTTTAAAGACTTCCAAAGAAGGAGACTCCACCACACTCCGAGGAGGTGTGTTCCACTGTCGAACAGCCCTTACTGTCAAGAGGTTTCTCCTAATGTTGAGGTGGAATCTCTTTTCCTGTAGCTTGCATCCATTGTTCTGGGTCCTGTTCTCTGGAGCAGTAGAAAACAAGCTAGCTCGCTCCTCAATATGACATCCCTTCAAATATGTAAACAGGGCTATCATATCACCTCTTAATGGCCTCTTCTCCAGGCTAAACATTCACTAAGTCATTCCAGAACCTTCACCATTTTAGTTGCCCTTCGTCAAGGCTTATCTTGGATTCCCCGGTGAAAGATCTTGGCTCTCGGCTTGACTCTGGACTAGTTTGGATCTTGTGACCTTTGGAACGGCTCTGGACTACCTGCTCGTGATAACCTTGGACCTTGGATTGCTCTCTTGACTTGCCTTTTGGAACTCTGGACTTGTTGTTTGCCTGCTGCAAGCAAACATTGGTACGTTACATGCAACTGTGTTTGTGTCTTGGAAAAGGGCCTTGTCCTTATCAGCCACATGTTGGCAGCTTTCCCAGACAATTGGGCACCTTGAAAGCCAAAACTGAGTAGACCTATTGCATTCTTTTTGTATTCACTTTGTCCTACAAAACTCAGCCTATCATGGGCTTCAAGTAGACGAGTGGCTTGGAGTGGCCTCTGGATGCTCCAGCCATGAGCATGCTGTGAGCAGTGTGGGACCACAGTGACCAGATACCATGGTCCCAAGGCTGGCTGCCACCACAGTCCGCAACAGATCACCAGCAAGGAGCGCAGGTAGTTTCTATTTATACTTTCAGGTAAGAGTCTTTTTCACCCTCAAACTTCCATTCTGTATTCCACTATTTCCAGACCCATCCTTTAAATCAGGGGTGGGCAACTACCCAAGGTTTGAGGGCTACACATATCCCATGCTGCATGACCCCATATACTTCCCTTTCCATGACCATGCTCTGTATGAGTCAGGGCCTCCCAGTCAGCTTTAAGATTCAGGAGAGACCTTTTCTCTAGGTTTTTTTTTATGCTGGTGGAGGGGGAAGGGCAATATTTTATCCAGATCTGCTGCAGTTGTCTACCCTTGCTCTGTACTCTCACACTGAAAAGCTATGCCTGGAAAGAAAGCCCATTGAAATCATTGGGACCTATTGTTAGAGTATAGCAACTTATGCATACTAAGAACTTTTAGGACAGTGATAGCAAACCTTTTTGGGGCCAAGTGTTCCAACTAAGGGCCTTTGCAGACTGCCAGAAATAATGCAAATTGAGTCCACTTTAAGGGTTAGGGTTAGGGTTAGGGAATAATAAAAGTTTTTCCAGCACCAGGTGTTACCCAGTGCTGAGGGTGGGACTTCTCCCCCCACACCATTCCTGACCTCCAGCTGTCTCCAGAGAGACAGCTGGAGACCAATAAAGGTGGGGGAGAAGGAAGAACAGGCACGTGTGCCTCTTTCTCCTTCTCCCTGGCAGGTGCTGGGTCAAATGGAGTCACATGCCATCTCTGGCATGCATGCCATAGGTTTGCTATCACAGTTCTAAGACCTTAGGTACACATTTTTGTGGTAATCTGTTTGTGTTTACACATGCCCCCTTTCTTCCACAAGAGCACACCTTTTTTATTCCAGAGTCCTCTCCATGCTTGCCTCTCTTTACCATGCTTGTTTAAGATTTTGGCTAAGGAATCGTGGGAGCTGTAGTTTATTGTGGCACCAGAGCTCTCTGGCAGAGAAGGCTCAATGTCCCCAAAAAAATACAATTCCCATGATTCCCTAACATTGAGCCAGGACAGTTAAAGTGACCTCAATCTGCATTATTGCTGGTAGTATGTAAAGGTTCTAAGTTCCTTTCAATACTTTCTACTAGACAGCATGTAGACTTTCATCTTCCTTTATCTTCATCATGAAGCTGTGTCTGTGTACATGAACTATGCACAAGACTTGTGAGTAACTATTTTTATGTTATTTTTACAAGAAAGACTGTATTTTATTCATTTTACTGTGCTAGTACATGTGTGTAGGTGGCACTGGTTGTGAGCTAGTCTTGCTACATTCCATGCTTCTATGACAACAGACTCTGCTAAAGAGATTCACCAAATCTCAATTGTGTCTTTTTGCTTTTTTATTAAAACCTAACACTTCTTTCTGAATAGATTTGTATAGGGCTGCAATATTAATATGTTATAGGTTGAGTGATCCTGACATATATATCAAAACATTAAAGGTCCAATAACTTACAGGTGTGGAGGAATTGCATATACTACAGAAGGTTCTATCTCTGCTCCTTTCATCTTATTTCCTTTCCTTTATAACATTCCAGGATATAAAACAAGTAAAATAATGGATGTGCTCCTCCAGCAGCTTTGGCACTGAATTAGAGACTTGTTGACTGCCAGTTAGGAGAAGAGAATTGGCAAAGGGCTGAACTGATGTGTTCAGTGATTGCACCACAATCAATTCCTTAGAACATTTAAAAGAGACAGTTGGCCCTCTGTATCCATGGATTCTTTATCCATGGATTCAACTGTCCATGAATTGAAAATATTTGTAAAAAATAAATTCCAAAGAGCAAACATTAATTTGACACCATTTTACTATGCCATTATATTCAATGGGATTTGAGCATCCATGGCTTTTGGTATCTACGGGATGTACAGGAACCAAACCTCAGTGGATAAAAGGACCCACGGTATATAGTGTTTCTGGGCAAGGATGTGCCAGTCCAGCACATTTTGCTGCCTGAGATGGAGCAGTTCCACATGCTTTCTCATTAAAGCCATTTTGACACATGAGGAGGAAAATTCTACAAGAGCCTCTTTCTCTTTATCCTGTATGAATAAAGTTCATTAATAGTACCTTAACAGAGTCCTCTTGGTGACTCTTCACAGCCTTCAAAAACTGGCTCTACAGTGCTTCCTCATAGCAATGGCATTTGTCTGTTGCTTCATTATTTTACAAAATTAGGATGGAGAGAAGGCAGGTTAGAGCCAGCCCTGCTAACAACCAGTCAGGACTGAGCTGGTGACACCCAACAATGTTGGTTTGTAAGGGGAAAATTCCATTAGGAATAGTTGGAAGTCAGTTAGGGTTTGGATTCCAGAGAGTGAGGGTCTGGTGGAGAAGGTTCCAGAGTGGAACAGGTTAAGGTCCAGAATAGATGGGCCTAAGACCCATAATACACTCCAAGGGAGTGAGTTAATAAAGAGAATATCCTGAGAGGTATTGATAGCCTTAGAGCAGGGGTAGGCAACCTTTCCCCTTTAAGGGCCAAGGGACTTCAGCTCCCAGAAGCCTCAGCCATGTTGGCCAATAGTCCCATGTTGGCCAATAGCTCCTGGGATTGTGGGAGCTGAAGTCCCTCGGCCCTTAAAGGGGAAAGGTTGCCTACCCTGCCTTAGAGGCTGGTTAAGAAATAGTGGTAAAGGTACCCAAAGAAGGGCTAAGAGTGTCCTGTGGGGGTAATTGAAAGGGTTCCAAGGAAAGGATGTTTTAGAGTATTATTATTTGTAACTGTAACCAGTTATAACAAGTGCAGCAAGACCAAGTGAAATACAAGTGTTACTTGTGTTGTAAATAAAGTTTTGTTGTTACTTTAGGAACCACTTGTCTACAGTGTGAATGAATATCCATGGTACTAAACCTTATGCAATCAGTTATTCCAAAGAGTTTTAGAAGAGAAAGTTGGTGAAGGACTGTGCATAGAGTGGTAGCAGCTGTGGGAGAAAAAGGATCCATGGTGTGGCCACAAATGAAAGAAAAGAAAAAGTGCATGTGACATAAATTTGTGGCAGTGGTGGGATACAAAAAGATCCAGTGGCTAAAAGTGTTTTCCAGACTGGGATAAAAGAAATCCAGGGGCTGGAAGTGTGCTGAAAAGGGCGCTTGAACATTGATGTGAGAGGGTTCTGAGTTCGAGTTAACCAGAAACACAAAATTTAGTCTGAACTTCAGAGAGAGAAATTCAGAAGTTTGAGGTTAAAGTAGAGACATTAGTGACAGTAGGAGTGATATCTGAGGTAATTGACAAGGGTAATTTGTAGGAGATTACTTGGAAACTGACCACACTGGAAAAATTGTTGGTACCAGCCCCAAGGTAATTTGCTGAGGTAATTGTAGGGGACTGAGGAGAAGAAGTTCAGAAAACATAGTGAGAGTGGAAAAGCACTCCATATCTTTAAAAATACCAAAGGAAGAACACACTGAAGATATTTTTAGAATGTGATTTATGAGGTAAAAATTTGGAGTATAGTAGGAAATCACTGGTTTGTCATTAAGATCCAAGTGTTACCTTAGTAAACAACTGATTAAAAAGTAGTTAAGAGTATTTCCTGAGGTAAAAGTTTTGGGTGATATTAAGGAAATACTACAAAAATGCCTCCTAAGAAAGTAAAACCCACTGGGACAGAAACAGAAGTGGTGGGCGAGAAACTGATAGTGAGTTTGGACACCTCAGTATCTGAATCTCAGGGGAGTGTGGAGATTTGGAAAATAAAAGAGATAATGGAAATAGCCAGACTTGAAAATGAAAGGCTTTTAAGAGAAAAAGAAATAGAAAAAGAGCTTGAAAAGGAATGAATAAGGTTAAGACAAGCTGAACTGGAAAAAGAAAGAGAGAGAGAATTGGAAAGAGAAAAGATGGAACATCAGTTTCTAGCTAAGGGAAATGGGAGAGCCAGTATCTCAAATACAAACGATTACTGAGGTAAATAGGTTGCCTCAGATTGACATGAAGAGATTCCCACAATATTATAAATGAGATAACAATGTCTCCTTCTTCACAAACTTTGAGAGAACTTGTGAAGAATTAAAGATAAAGGATGAGGAAAGAATGAGTTATTTAAGATCACAAATTTGTGGAGGATTATCTGAAATATATGCTGAAATGAGGGCAGAAGAGGCACAGGACTATAATTTGTTTAAAGAGGTGGTAAAACAGAGATTTGAATTGACTCCAGAACACCATTGAAGAGAATTTAGAGGTTTAAAAAGAAAAGGGGATGAAACATATGCTTAGCTAGGATGTCAATTGGACTATCTATTAAAGAGTTGGATAGATGGATTGAACGTGACTTCAAAGGGGGAATTACAGAATTTAATTGGGTTGGAGCAATTTTACAATATCATCCCTCAAGAATATAAATGGTTGGTACAAGATCGGAAGCCTCATACAGTGGTTGAAGCAGCTAAGGTGATGGACAAATCTCGGGAATGACAAAAAGAATTATAAAAACTGGCAAGCTTCAAAGGATAGATTTGTTGATGGGAGAAGTTTTAAGTCCTGGCAACAAGGACGAAGAAATAAGGCTGAAAGGAAAAGTTTTGTGTTGAGAGAGAGTGACTCTGAGGAAAAAAATAGAAGTAACAGACTAGAGAAAGTCACTCAGATATGAGTTATAAAACATGTTATGAATGTGGTAAACAAGGATATTTGAAATATAATTGTCAGAATTTACATAACAGAGGAAAACAGTCAAGTGTCAAAACAGCATATTATGTAAAATCAGTTAAGCCTACCGAGAAAGAATGTTGCCATAAGGAGAGTTCTGAGCCTGCAGTTGCTATGGAAAAGACATTTGAGAGAGTGACTGACTCTGCAAGTTCACAGTTACCAAGAGCTTGCTTGGTAGTATCGAGTGCACCTCAGGAACTTAGCTCGGAGGAGTACAAAGTGATACAAATAAACAATATACTTGTATTTGGGGTTATAGAGACTCAGGAGCAGAAGTGTATATAATTAAACCACACTTAATAGAGCCCCAATACATGTGCACAGGTGAGACTATGGTTTAAAAAGGTTTAGGACGATTTTTGTTTTCAGTTCCGGTAGCCCAGTTAAACATCACATTTAGAGGACATAAGATACAGTGGAAGTTAGAAGTCCATAATCATAGAATCATAGAGTTGGAAGAGACCACAAAGGCCATCCAGTCCAACCCCCTAATGATATTCCGGTACCCTGTCTTATTGAAAATAATTTAGATAAATACCTTAAGTACATCTTAGTTATTACTAAGCAACAAGAAAGAAAAAATTCCTCAGAACAAGCTGATCTAATACATGAAGAGGAAAAATATAGTTATGAAGGACGATGTTAATATGACTGATACATATGAAGGAGAAGTGAATGAGCTGATCAGTACCAAAGAGATCACAAAATTTAGTCAGGATCAAAAGGATGATAAAAGTTAAAAACCTTTGTTCAATCTAGCTGAGGAAGAAGACTTAGAGTTAAATGACAAACATCTTCACAGATTCAGGATCATACAGCATAAACTGTACCAAGAAACCTTGATGTACAAACATAATACTCAAAAAGAGATCCATAGACAATTGGTTGTCCCCCTAAAATATAGAACTAAGATATTAGAATTAGCCCATGTGAGCTCATTCAGAGGTCATTTAGGAATAAAGAGAATCACCTAAAAGACATCTCTGAATTTCTATTAGCCAAAGATGGGAAAAGATATCAAACACTTTTGTAAGTCTTGTGACACTTGCCAGAAAATGGGCAGAGGCAAAGACAAAACTAGAGCCAGGCTCTGTCCCATGCCAGTGATATCACAGCCATTTTAGAGAGTAGTGTAGCCAAAAAAAATCTAGTATGGGGAATTTTATTTAGCTCAGACTGAGAGAAGGTCAGCTACAAGGACCCTGCAAGACTGTCTCCCACTTGTATACTAAGAGGCTAGTGGAGCTAAGAATTGATGTAGAAACACAGTTCTCCAATTAAAATATTATTTATTAAAGGGGGAAAATCACATAGCAATTCACACTAATACACTCATTTATTCAAGGCTCAGAAAATCAGGGGTTGGCTTGGAAAAAATCTTGAGGCAAAACTATGGGTGATACTTACTACAAATGAGGATTTCTCTGAGATCCAATTGAGTGAAGTGGCATGGGACACAGCCATTCCAAGAGCATTGGTTTTAATGGAAGCACCCATAAGTAGACTAGAGATCACAGTGACAGTGTCCCCATGAACTCCAAACTAGCAACACTGAGGGAGGAAATCCAGGAGTTTTTAAGAGCTAAAACTAGCTACAGGGCAAAGATGTGAGACTGTATGGGTGAGATAATCTGTTCTGGCAATATTCAAGGTGAATGGGAAAAGGATTAAGTCATTAGCTGGCCCATCAGGTGAGACATCTAGGCAGTTATTGGCCATTGTTTCTGATTATGGAGGTACTGATGGTCCATTTGCAACTCCCACACTATCTGCCTATCTTTGAGATGGTATTTGTCAGTTATCACCCAGGTGGCACTTGGGGTCAACTGCAGGGTGCATCTGGGGTCATATGGAATATCACACACACACCAAAATTCAGAAAAATGCACTTTGGCTAACACTAGGGGTGGACATAATAGGTCCATTGCCACAAGCGACTCAGAGAGGAAACAGATATATACTTACTATAGTAGATTACGCTACTACGTATCCAGAAGCAGTAGCTTTACAAAACATGGAAACAACTACCATAGTGAATGCTTTAGTAAAAAAAAAATTGTAGATTAGGATTCTCGAATGAAATAGTTTCAGATTTAGGGAGTTCTTTCACTTCAAAGATAATGCAGAAACTATGGGAAGCCTGTGGAATCAAACATTTGACTACAATAGCTTATCACCCAGAAAGTAATGGGCTTGTGGAGAGATTTAACAGAACTTTGGTCAGAATGATCAAGACATATATATAGTTGAAAATAAAAATTATTGGGACAGCAAGCTTCAGCATCTGTTGTTTGTTTATTGAGAAGTACCACAAGAAAGCCTTGGTTTCAGTCCATTTGAACTAATGTTTGGTCGCAAGGCGAGAGGAACTTTAGACCTTATTCATTATGAGTGGGAGAATCTGGATGGAAAAGAGCCCAAAGATCATAGAATCATAGAATCATAGAGCTGGAAGAGACCGCAAGGGCCATCCAGTTCAATCCCCCTGTCATGCAGGAACTCAAAATCAAAGCATCCTTGAAAGATGGCCATCCAGCCTCTGTTTAAAGACCTCCAAAGAAGGAGACTCCACCACACTTCAAGGGAGTGTGTCCCACTGTTGAACAACTCTCACTGTCAGGAAGTTCCTCCTAATATTGAGGTGGAATCGCTTTTCTTGTAGCTTGTATCCATTGTTCTGGGCAGCAGAAAACAAGCTAGCGCTCTCCTCAATAAGACATCCCTTCAAATATTTAAACAGGGCTATCATATCCCCTCTTAACTGTCTCTTCTCTATAATAATAATAATAATAATAATAATAATAATAATAATAATAATAACAATAATAATGATGAAATGTATTTATATCCCGCCCCTTTGAGATCAATTGGGGTGGATAACAGCAATAAAATATAACACACAACAACAAAATCTAGTTCCCTTCCCCCCTTAAAAAGTTATTAAATCAATTACGAGTTAAAAGCAACAATTTAAAATACAACAATAATATTAAAGACAATTCCACAGTATGGCAGCAATTCTCAATTATATATTTAAGGAGGAACCTGGAGACCCTCTTAAGGGAGGGGTTCCTGAAGCCAGGATTATCTATCCCAGAAAGGCCTGCCAGAAGAGATCCGTCTTGATAGCCTTTTTAAAGCTGTCTAAAGATGTCAATTGATGGACCTTGTCTGGCAGGCCGTTCCATAGTCTGGGGGCGACAACAGTAAAAGCACTCTGGGAGGTAGCCAAAAGGCTAGATTTTTGAGGCTGCAGCAAATTCCTCCTAGAGGACCGGAGTGCGCGGGGTGGATTATATGGAGAAGGAGGTCCCTGAGATAGTTTGGACCCAAGCCATTTAGGGCTTTAAAGGTGATAACCAACACCTTGTACTGGGCCCGGAAACTTATGGGCAGCTAGTGGACAGACCTTAAAAGCAGAGTAATATGGTCCCTCCTAGATATGCCAGACACTAATCTGGCTGCCATGTTCTGTACTAGCTGTAGTTTCTGAAACAAGCATGAGGGTAGCCCCATGTAAAGTGTATTGCAGAAATCTAGACATGAAGTTATCAGCGCGTTCACAACAGTCTCGAGATCCCTTACTTCCAGAAAAGGGCGCAGCTGGCGTATCAGCCGAAGTTGATAACAGGTGCTCCTGGCTGTCGCATTTACCTGATTTGTCATCAGGAGCGACGACTCTAGGCTAAACATACCCAGTTCCCCAAATCACTCCTCATAGGGCATAGTTTCCAGACCCTTCACCAGTTTAGTTGCCCTCCTCTGGACACGCTCCAGTTTTTCAACATCCTCTTTGAATTGTGGTGCCCAGAACTGGACACAGTATTCCATGTGGGGCCTGATCAAAGCAGAATACAGTGGCACTATTACTTCCCTTGATCTAGATACTATACTTCTATTAATACAGCCTAAAATTGCATTGGCCTTTTTAGCTGTGGAATCACACTGTTGACTCATGTTCAACTTGTGGTCCACTAGGACTCCTAGATCCCTTTCACACATAGTCTTGTTAAACCAGGTGCCCCCCATCTTATATCTATGCATTTCATTTTTTTGCCCTAAGTGCAATACCTTACATTTCTCTGTGTTGAAATTCATTTTGTTAGCTTTGGCCCAGCTTTCTAATCTATTAAGGTCATTTTGAATTTTCATCCTGTCCTCAGAGGAATTAGCTAATCCTCCTAATTTGATGTCATCTGCAAATTTTATAAAAATCCCCCCTACTCTTTCATCCAAGTCATTAATAAATGTGTTGAAGAGCACTGGGCCTAGGACAGAACCCTGTGGCACCCTACTGGTTACTTCTCTTCATGATGAAGAGGAGCTATTGCTGATCACTCTTTGGGTTCGGTCAGTCAACCAGTTACTAATCCATCTGTTGTATTGTCCAGCCCACATTTTACTATCTTGTTTTCAAGAATATCGTGGGGGACCTTGTCAAAAGCCTTACTGAAATCAAGATATGCTATATCTACCACATTCCCTTCATCTAGCAAGCTGGTAATTTTATCAAAAAAAGAGATCAGATTATTCTGGCATGGCTTGTTTTTGAGAAACCCATGTTGACTTTTAGTGATTATGGCATTCTCTTCTAAATGTTCACAGACTCTCTGTTTAATGAACTGTTCTAGAATCTTTCCCAGTATTGATGTCAGACTAACTGGGCGATAGTTGTTGGGATCCTCTTTTTTTCCCCTTTTTGAAGATGGAGGCAATGTTTGCCCTCCTCCAGTCTCCAGATGTAGTGATCTATATACAGAACTTGATGACATCTTTAAGGGAAGCATTACGGTGTCAGCTCAAAGTAAACAAAAGACTTGGTGTAATAAAAAAGTGAAAAAATAGATTTTTTTTCCCCTGAGATGAAGTTCTGATTCTTTGGTCAGTGAACGGAAATAAGTTACAATATGCATAGACTGGTCCGGTTCTGATATATGAAAGGATAAACGATGTAAATTATATAATGGAGAGTGGAAGTGGTTGTAAATTGGTTCATGTTAATATGTTGAAACCTTATTAAAGAAGGGAAAAATCAAAGAAGCTGGAGATGAGGAAATTCCAATTCCAAAGTGGGAACCTGTGGAAGTTTTGGGAGGAGGGATATAGGTGGTTAACCTTGTCCCTTCCCTTATTTCTCATCAAAAGGAAGAAATAATTGGCTTGCTGAATAAATACAAAGCTATTTTTTCAATTTTACCTGGTAGAGTAAAAGGGGTGTACCATCATATTAGGATGGGAGAAGCTGATTCAATTGCCACTTCACCATATAGAGTAATGGGTCATTTGGTCAACAGCATTCCTCACAAGATCGAGGTAATGTTTAAAATAGGAATAATTATCCCATCAGAGAGTCCTTGGGTGTCACCTGTAGTACTAGTAGAAAAGGCTGATCATACCATTTGATTCTGTGAAATTATAGGCAACTTAACAAAATAACTTAGTTGAATGCTTACCCTACGCCCAGGTCTGAGGATTTAATTAAAAATATGGGTAGGGCCCAGTATATTAATACCATAGATTTGAATAAAGGTTATTGGCAAGTGTCCATGTGTCCAAGAGATCAGTCAAAAACTGCATTTTTTGCATCAAACTGCATCAAAAACCTATATGGGTTTGTTTGAGTTTACTACATTACCTTTTGGGTTGAAGAACACTCCATCTACTTTCCAACGATTAGTAGATAAGATATTGGTTGGTTTAAAACATTACGTAGTGGCTTACATTGACGACATTGTTGTGTTTAGTAATTCTTGGGAGGAACATATACAATACCTGACGGCAGTCCTAGGGAGACTTAAAAAGAGTGGTGTAACTGTTAAAAGTTTTAAATACCATGTGGGGGAATGAGAAAGCCGATATCTAGGATATGTGGTAGGAGGTGGTAACATCAAATCTGAAACTTCAAAAATTGAAGCTATAGTTAATTGACCAATTCCATCTTCAAAGAAGGGGATCAGGTCATTTTTGGGATTGGCAGGGTATTATAGGAAACTTCTTCCTAACTTCAGTACAGTTGCAAGTCCTTTGTCCAATTTAACGAAGAAGGAAAAACCGGTTAAAATCCAATGGACAGAAGAATGTAATAAGGCCTTTACTGAATTAAAATGACTAATGATGACTGTACCCATATTGGCGACTCCAGATGATTCAAAACTACAGCTGTAAGAATAGGGGCAGTACTAAGGAAGATAAAGACGAACATTTACACCCTGTGTTATTTCTAAGTAAAAAGTTGTTACCAAAGGAGAAACATTTGGCCACTATCGAAAAGGAATGTATGGGTATAGTATGGGCTTTAAACAAGCTGAAACCATATTTATGGGGAAGAAAATTCATGGTAAAAACAGACCACTCATACCTATGTTGGTTAAATCACACAAAAGATAATAATGGCAAATTATTAAGGTGGAGTCTAATACTCCAAGATTTCGATTTTTCTATTCAGTATGTAAAAGGTAAAGATAATATTTTGGCTGACAGTTTGTCAAGACAGCCAGAAGATGGGTAAAATGAAAGATAGATAGATAGATAGATAGATAGATAGATAGATGATAGATAGATAGATAGATAGATAGAGTATAATTATATGCAATATAAAGTAAGTATAAAAATGTGTAATCTGTTTTAAAAAACATTATTTAATGTTGTGAATGGTTGGGATGAAGATGGTAAGTATAGGGGATGATAAGATGTTTAACATGGAAAAATATGGTTTTCATTGACACACATAACCTTAAAAGGAGCTTCTATGTGTCAATGAACTTTTAAAGGGGGGGAGGTATGTGAAGAGAAGGAAGGTTAGAGCCAGCCCTGGTGACAACCAATCAGGACTGAGTTGTTGACAGCCAATAGAATGTTGGGCTGTAAGGGGTTTGGATTCCAGACAGTCAGGATCTGATGGAGAAGGTTCCAGAGTGAAAGAGGGTTAAGGTCGAGAAGAGAGGGGCTTAATAGCTATGCTAAACTCCAAGGGAGGGAATTAATAAAGAGAATATCCTAACCTAAGGGGTATTGATAGCCGAGGCTGTTTCAGAAATAGTGGTAAAGGTACCCAAAGAAGGGCTAAGAGTGTCTTGTGGAAGTAACTGAAAGTGCTCCAAGGAAATGAGTGTTTTAGAGTATTATTAGTTGTAATTGTAACCAATTATAACAAGTGCAGCAAGACCAAGTGAAATACAAGTGTTACTTGTGTTGTAAATAAAGTTTTGTTGTTATTTATTAAACACATGTCTACAGTGTGAATGAATATCTATGCTACTAAACCTTATACAAGATAGGTTATACCAAAGTTTTAGAAGAGAAGGTTGGTGAAGGAGTGGCTCTTTGCATAGGGTGGTGGCAGCTGTGAGACAAAAAGGGTCCGTGGTGTGGACACAAATGAAAGAAAAGAAAAAGTGTGCATGACAATTAGTTTATCATAACCTTGCTGAATGTGAATGAAAACCATTGTGATGTTTTACTGGGATATGGGGAGGCAGGCTTGATATCCTAGATTAAAATATTTCCATAAGGTATCTTGGGATGTTGCTTCAGGGGCTGGTCTTTTTCTGGGTTTGTCATTATGGTCATATACCCAGGTCATAGAGATGGCCTATGTCTGTGATGGCAAATGCATGGCACATGTGCCACAGGCAGCACACCAAGCCATATTTGTGGACACGCAGCTGGGCTGGGCTGTCTCCCCCCCCCCCCCGCCTTCATCAGCCACTGGTCAGAGGAAGCCATCAATCACCCAGTCCTCCTTTCAGTAGCTGATGAGAATGTAAAAGAGGAAAAACAGCTGCAGTGGAGGTGGCAGAGAGGAAAGAGAAAGGAGGAGGAGGAGGAGGAGGAGGAGGAGGAGGGAAGGAAGAGGTACAGGAGGGGGAAGTGGCAAGCGGTGAGGGGTGAGGAAGACCAAGGACATTATCACACGCGGGTCTCAAAGCGGCAAGAAAGCAATATGGAATCAATCCAGAACTATACTGGTATAGACCCCACAAGACGGAAATGGCTATCAGACGCAACTAGCATCATTGCGCAATTAACGAAACCGTGATAGATGCGCTCCTGGGAACCGTATCTGCCATTCACACATAAGTGAGAAGATCCCTTCCTGAACCCAGCAAGGGTGTTCTTGCACATGCACAGAAACAGGACAGCCGCGGCTGTCACTTGCTGTGGCTGTCAAACACACCCCTTTCCAAGCTGGCACAGGGTTGGGAAGGGTTGTGTGTGACAGCAACCCTTGGGACTTGGGAGGAGGGCAGGGTCGGAGGATGCCTCTGACCCTGGCCTCGTCCCAAGGGAAGCCTGGTTGCTTTCCTTGGGAGGAGAGGAGGGCAGGGTCGGAGGCATCGTCCGACCCTGGCCTTGTCCCAAGGGAAGGCTGGTTGCTTTCCTTGGGAGGAGGCCGGGGTCCGAGCCCGGCCTCGTCCCAAGGAAAGCAACCAGGCTTCCAGGCTTGGGAAGGGGTGTGTGTGTGTGTGTGACAGCCAGCTGTCACACACACACATGCACACACACACCTTCCCAACCCAAGCCGGGAAAGAGAGCCACTCTGAGGACTTCTGCTCAGAGCGGCTCTCTCTTGGGAAGGGGTGTGTGTGTGTGTGTGACAGCCGGCTGTCACACACACCCCTTCCCAAGCCTTCGCGGGGCCTGGGCTCCAGGATACATATGGTGAAAGTGCTATCATTGCGGTATCATTTTGGTCGCGCACTTGTACTTCCTCAAGAAACCGGCATTCAAAAGAACGGGGATGATGCCGCATTGGGACGGGGTTGTGTGCGATGTCGTGTGAACACACGGGGAAAAAGAACCGCAATAGGATGGGATTGAGTGTGGATTGGGTCTGCTTTAGACCCCGTGTGATAACGTCCCAAGAGAAGGAAGGAAGAGGAAGAGGAAGAGGGTGGGGGAAGCAGAAGGCGGGGGGCATAGAGGAGGAGAAGAAGAAGGAGAGGGAAGGAAGGAAGGAAGGAAGGAAGGAAGGAAGGGGAAGAGGAGGGAGAAGCAGCATTTGGTGGGGGCATAGAGGAGGAGGATGAAGGAAGAGTAAGAGGATGGGGGAAGTGGAAGGTGGAGGGTATAGAGGAGGAGAAGGAGAAGGAGAAAGAGAAGGAGCAGGAAGGAAGGGGAAGAGGAAGGAGAAGGAGAAGCAGCAGGTGGTGGAGGGCATAGAGGAGGGGGGGAGGGGGAATTTGCAGGTGGTGGAGGCAGGAAGGAGGAAGGTAGAGGAAGGGGGGAACCAGCAGAAGAGAGGGAAATATAACTAGCAGATATACTTATATTTTTTATTTTTTTATTGTTGTTGTGTGCCTTCAAGTTATTTCCAACTGATGGCAACCCTATCACAGCGTTTTCTTTGCAAAACTTGTTCAGAGGGGGTTGCCATTGCTGTCTGAGGCTGAGAAAGTGTGATTTGCCCAAGGTTACCTGGTGGTTTTCTGGGGATTCATGGGGAATTGAACCCTAATCTCCCAGAGGACTAATGTAACACTCAAACTGCTGCACCACACAACAAATCTGTTACAGGATTTTCTTAGCAATATTTGTCCAGAGGGGGTTGACATTGACATCCCCTGAGGCTGAGAGAGTGTTACTTGCCCAAAGTCACCCTGTGGGTTTCTTGCCGGAGCAGGCAATCAAACCCTTGTCTCCTGAGCCATAGTCCAACATTCAAACCACTACACCATGTTGGCCATACAGCAAAGAACGGTAACATCAAAAATCCACAAAACAGTGATATTCAGCCACTGGTATTAGGTCTGCATCCATAATGCAGAAATAATCCAGTTTGGCACCACTTTAACTGCCAGGGTTGATTGCTATTGGATCCTGGGATTTATAGGTTGGTGATATATTTAGCCAGAGAGCTCTGGTGCCACAATAAACTACAATTCCCAGGATTCCCTAGCACTGAGCCAGGGTAGTTAAAGCAGTCTCAGACTGGATTATTTCTGCAGTGTGTTTTGGACCTCTGACTTCAGCTACTGTCCCACCCTCTAAGTCCCACCCCCTCAAAGTCCCATGCCCGGCACCCAGTGGCACCCAGTGCAGGACTGCCAGTGAGTTTGGTCACTTGCTCTCTAAAATGTTTGCCATCACTGGCCTATGGTATCAGTCCATACAGCACTGGGCCTAATCTTCATGCCACTCCTCATCATATTCCCAGTGTGCAGTCTTTCTGATTACACCGGTCAGCAGTCTGTCTGATGTCTGTAAGTAATAAAAGCTGCTTCTAGTTTTAATCCCTTTTCTCTATGGGACCACCCTGCTCTGTGCCATAGGTACAAATACTTTTTCACAGGCAATAAAAAGTATATCACAATGTACAGCAGATTGTTTTTTATCCTGACAATACGTACATTTACTGAGAAGCAAGCACCACTGATCCCAACTTACTTTCAAGTTAAGCACGTTCAGAAACACCGACTTTATCTTGGTCATGTTTGCAGAGATTATATATTATCAGAGAAGTGGCATTTATTGTAGCTTATTGTCTTACTGGCTGCTGCTGCAGTTGCTTTATATTTTTTTTATTATACCCAAGCAGCCAATGTCAGTCCCTTTGTAATGGACCATTTAAAGCCTGAGTGGAGAAGCAATTGCTTCTTATTCATTATGTCAAAAAATGGTTAGAAATTTTCAGACTTAAGCTTGAATTTATGTAATACACACACACCATTGCTATAAAAATGCCACAGCTAATTTTCTATACTTTTTGCCATCTACTTACACAAGCAGCTAAGTTCATCTTACAGCTGTTTACTTTTTCACTGTTTCAGTTGGACCAATCTGGTAAGTAAACCAGTGGCAATACAACAAAGTTGAAGAAATATCTTTCCATATCTGTTCTAGTCTGGCATTTGTCCAGAAAACCTGTCTGATACTATAATTTTGTAAATAACAATCAAATAGCTGACCCATCCACATTTTATTTTGTGTAACCTAGCAGCTAGAGCAAAAGATGTAAACAATATGTGTCAACTTGCTTGTTAATGACAGGATGGGATATCAAAAAACTTTTAACCATTTTGAGAAAAACATAGTGAAAAACATTAAGAGTGCTTCAAGAATTGTGTGTATGTCTGTCCTGTGCAGAAGATATTATTGGGTTTTTGTTTGTTTGTTTGTTTGACCTTTCAAGGTTTCTGCATTAGTGCAAAAAGCTTATTTTCAAAACCAGCCACTTTTCCCTTTGGGAAGCAGAGCACACACACACACACACACACACACAAGCACAGAAGAACAAAAGGAAGAATAAAAACTGTGACAACAACTGATTAATTGGTTCTGCATTTTAAAAAGCCAGAAAAAGAAGCATCAGTAATCATAAGCTGCATTCAAAAATGCAACTTCTTCCACAGAGTCATAGAATCATAGAGTTGGAAGGTGACTCATGGGACAGTTAGTCCAACCCCCTGCTCAGTGGAGGATCTCCAGCTAAAGCATCCCCAGCAGGCAGCTATTCAGGCTCTTTTTGCAGAAGTCCAGAAAAGGAGATCCACCACTGCTCTCACTGTCACCACTCTGTCAATATGTTCCTTCGAATATTTGGTTGAAATCTACTCTTCTGTAACTTGAAACCATTAGACCTGTTCCCACCTGCTGGGGCAGCAGCAAAGAGGCCCACCCCCTCCTCTCTGTGAAGGCCCTTGAGGTATTTAAAGCATGCAGTCATGTCACCCCTCAGTCCTCTCTTCACCAAGCTGAACATGCCCAGCTCCTTCAATTTTTCTTCATGTTTTGTTCTCCAGACCTCTTATCATCCTTGTTGCCCTTCTCTGAACCTGCTCCAACTGTTTTATTATCCTTCTTAAAAAGGAGACTAGAACTGAATGCAATACTCCAAATTTTGAAGCCTGACTAATACAGAATATAGTGGAACTGTTACTTCCCTCAACCTGGAAACAGAGATCTGGTGCCATAACAAACTACAATTCTCAGAATTCCAAAGCATTGAGCCATGGCAGCTGAAGTGGTGTCAAACTGGATTATATCTGCAGTATGGATGTGTCCTAAATCTTTGGTAAAAATGTGGAAGAGTAATGGCCCTAGGACAGAACCTGGAGGCACTCCAGTTGAGACTTCTTTCCACTTTTAAGCACAGCCAGTGATTATGACTTTTGGCCTAAGCAGACTGCCAGAAATAGTGCACATTAAATTGAGGCACTGCCCTGGTTCAGTGCTAGGGAATTATGGGAACTGTATTTTTTCTGGGACATTGAGCCTTCTCTGTCAGAGAGCTCTGGTGCCACAATAAATTACAGTTCCCATGATTCCCTAGCACTGAGCCAGGGCAGTGCCTCAATTTAATGTGCACTATTTCTGGCAGTCTGCTTAGGCCCTTTCTGAACATGATTTTCCAACCAAATATGGATCCATCTGACAGTGTACCCATCTATTCCACATTTACTCAGTTTGCTAATCAAAATATTATGGGGATAATATTATAAGGCTATAATATTACAGTTGCCCCTTCATTTTCATGAGGGATCTGTTCCAGACCCCCCCCCCCCCCCCCCGTGACAATGGAAAATCGCCAATACTCAAGCCCCATTGGCTTGAATGGCAGCACATGCCCATTCTATCTCCATTTTGTCCCCCTCCATTTGCTGCCTGTGAACAGGTAAGGGATGTGGATTCCAAGTTCTCCAAAATATATCTTGAGTGCCAGCATGGTGTAGTGGTTTGAGCATTGGACTATGCCTCTAGATCAGGGGTAGGCAACCTTTCCCCTTTAAGAGCTGAGGGACTTCAGCTCCCAGAAGCCTCAGCCATGTTGGCCAATAGTCCCATGTTGGCCAATAGCTCCTGGGATTCTGGGAGCTGAAGTCTCTCAGCCTTTAAAGGGGAAAGGTTGCCTACCCCTGCTCTAGAGAATCCCCATTCAGGGTTTGAATCCCCACTCAGTCATGAAAACCTACTGGGTCACCATGAGCAACTCACAGTCTCTCAGCCTCAGAGGATGTCAATTGCAAACACCCTCTGAAGAAACCTGCCAAGAAAACCCTGTGGTAGGTTCACCTTAGGGTTGCCATAAATCAGAAATGACTTAAAGACTCTCTCACACACAGTATACCTTAACAAATGCTTTGCTGAAATCCAGATAAATGATATTCACAGCATTCCCATCATTTACTAAACAAATTGGAAAAAAAAAACATATGATTAGTCTGACAGATCTTTGTCTTGACAAGTCCATGCTGGCTTCTATTGAACCTGCATTATCATCAAGATACCGTACTTGCAGACAGACATTTATATAATGTTTTCAAATATTTTGACTGATTTGTGGTTTCCAGGATCTTTTTTGCCTTTTTTGGAGAGATGGACAATGTTTGCTCTTCTCCAGTCCTCATCTGTACTCCAAGATTTCTCAAAAATGATGGCAAGATGTTCAGAGATCGCATCAGCAACTTTCTTCATTACTTTGGGATGCAGTTTGTCTGGGGCTACAGATTTAAGCTTGTGTAGATGAGCTAAGTGATACCTGACTATCTCCCTATCAATCCTGATTTGTAATCCATATCCTTTGCCATGATCTCTGTGTGTTCCTCTGTGAACTTCTGAAGAGAAGGGGAGCTTCTGCTCAATAAAAATGGTAAAATACTAGCAGAAATGAAATGAAATGAAATACTAGCACAATGAAAATGTGGAACTATTTAATACCTGTTTCGCTTCAGTTTTCTCCCAAAAAGAGCACAATGTGCTTTCATGTAATACACGTTACATGTTATATAGTATGTGAATTCTGATAGTATTTTAGTATTGGCAACAATACAACATTTGAATGGTAAATTTGTATTTCTGTCAGATTGAGCCATTATTCACCATTCTTGTTCACCTCTTCCAGCAACAGGAGACACAATTTGTTTTATGCATAAAATTTTAAACTTTTAGTAGTAGTTTTTGATAAGGGTAACATGGTGCATAAATAGTTCTTGGTAGCTCAACTCTTTTTCCATCTAGCAGGTCACAGCCTGTTCTTTCAGTTTCAAGCAACATATTGCATAATTCACTAAATTCCACAAAAAAGATGTTTGCTGAAGCATTGACCTTGCAATCTGAGGCCATGGTATCAGTACTGCACTTAGGCATTCTCATAGCTCTCTGATTCCATGGACATCTACTTTGAAGAAAAGCTTACAAAGATTAATTAAACATACAGACAAGAAAGGCCACAGTCCTGTGTATACCTAAGAGTAACTCCCATTGAACACCTTATGACTCAAAAAAAAAAAAAAGCGTAAGAATGAGCTATTGAAGCATGTTTTTCTTTTTTTCCTTTTTTGCAAAGTTAGCATGTGCCTTTGTATTACGATTTATCTAAGTCTGCATAAGCTGGTTCTTTGTGCTAAATATTTTACTCATGCACTTAGTAGGTATGTTTAAATATATCAGTTTCATTATCCAACATGATATATGCCATTATCTGTCAACAAGGCCAAGGAGATCCAAAACCCATGCCATTGCTTTTGATCATTTTGTGTTGTTTAAAAAGAGGTATTTGTGTTTAATATGACAGACATATATGTTGATAGAATATATAAATATAATTGCAAGTTTATTTTTTCTCAGCTTGTTTAACTTACTGCATCTGTTGTGTTAGAAAAAACGGAGATTGTCACAGCTAGTGCTGAGTCCCTTTTTGAGAAATGATAATCTATACGTGAAGGCAATGCAGAAGGCAGTAACAGTTTGTAGAAGAAAATAGGTATGAAATTCAAAAACAGAGGGGAGAAGTGATTTGGTTTGTTTGTTTGTTTGTTTATTTATTTATTTATTACACTTTTGTCCAATAACCACAATAGAGCATATAAAAATATAAATAGAAGGCAAAGAGTGGGCCATAAATAGACAGCACACAATAAAAGCATGATAAAACCAGCACAAAAGTACTGCAGGACATAAAACTAAAGAAAAACCAATAACAAAATAGTGGAGGGCTAAGATCTAAAACCATTGAACAGGCCACAACTTAGGTGCTTAATGAGCTGCCCCAAAGGGAACAGTTCTCATGCCTCCTCATAAGGAGTTGTATGCCTACATATCTGCAATTGAGAACATTGTCCTGGACTTGGAAAGCTGTTAAAAACAAAGCCATGAATATAACTCTTTCCTTTTGCACCTACTGCATTGGACCCCTGTTATATGAAATTCTGGACTACCCTTTCCCAAGCTAGTGAACCACCCTTATCTGAAATATATGGTCTTTGCTTGGGAGGGGGTGAAAATATTTGGGGGGGGGGGGGAAATGATTTTAAAAAAACTATGTTTCTCAAATGTTGAGAATTCTTGACCAGGAGATTCTTCACAGTTTGGAATTTATTCTAAGTAAATTTATTTTATTTTATTTTTGCATAGAAAACAGCATTTTATGTGCAGAAAATATTATTTTATGTGCTGAAAATGCTATTTTCTGAACAAAAAACTGCTGTAGTTGGTTACTTATGGGCTAATCCCAGTTATCAGTGGGAGTAGCTAACACCACATAAGAGTAACTAACACCACATAAACAGGATCAACCTGTTGTAGACTGAGTACCATCCTCATATTGGTGACATCTTAGCCATGTCACTGCACAATCTCTCCCATGTCTTTCATCTAGATGTTGAAAACCGCATGTGATAAAGGAAAGTGTGTAGGGGTGCCACAGCTCAATTATTGTGGAGCAGAGCAACAATCCTGTGACAGTTTTTTCTGAAATTAGTCATTCAAGTAAGAGAAGAGTCACTACATTCAGCAGTGATGTTGGGGGGTGTAGGGGGTTCAGACTGCACTGGGTGACACCCCAGAAGAGGAGGTGACACCCAGCCAGTCCCCCCGTCCTTATGCAGGCCTGCTTTATGGGATTCCCTGTGGCCATAGGCCTGCTCCCTGGGGGCACACAGGGCTTCTCCAGCCCTCTCCAGCCTTTCCCTGGGTGCATGAGGCTTCTCCAGCCCTCCCTGGCCTTTCCCCAGGGCATACAGGGCTTCTCTGGCTGCACGCTTGTGCTTCTGTGCACACCGGAAATGTGCCAAAAGTTGCACAGCTCCATAAGTCCTCCCCCCCCCCCATCAGTGACCACATCAGGTGACACCAATCCTAGGGACGCCTCTGACTACATTACAGTTAGCAAGGCAGACAACCTATCCAGAATGACACCATGGTCAATGGTATTAAAGGTACTGAGATGCCTAAGAGAACCAATATTCCTGCTATTTCTCCTGCAAAATTACTAAGAAAGTTTATGTTCTAAATCCAGACCTAATATATGGCTGAAATGGATCTGGAAGATGTAGACTCCTAGACAGCGTGGAATTGGGCCGTTACTTGCTCATGGATCTTGCTTTGGAAGAAATTGTTAGCAACCTTCCTATCACTGTTTTAATCAATATCAGATCTCTTCAGGCACAATCTGCTTGCTGCCCCTTTTAAAGAAGTTGTTACTGAGTCCTCTCCCAAAGAATATTTCACCAAATCTGGACCCAGCTTGACATTTCCTCCCTACTCACTATCAAATTAGAAAGAGTAACTAACACCACATAAACAGGATCAGAATTCAAAACAACTTTGTTAGATTGGAAAGTGGGGGCTGAATTTGGACAGGTGGAAATGTAAAGTAAAGTAATACACCTAAGCAGGGAAAAATGAACCATAAGAATATAGGATGGGTGACACAAGGGTCTCAGAGTCTGGAGCTGCTGCCACACTGCAGAATTATTGCAGTTTGACACTGCTTTAATTGTCAGAGCCCCATCTTATGGAATCCAAGGATTTGTAGAGTTCTTTGATGGAAAAGACTAAATTTCTCAGAAACTACAAATCCCAAAATTCTATATCATTGACTTATGGTAGTTAAAGCAATGTCAAACTGCATTAAATCTGCAGCATAGATGCAACCTTAGTAGATCACATGCTAAACATGAGTCAACTGTGATGCAGCAGCCAAAAAATCCAATGCCATTCTAGGCTACATCTACAGGAATATTGTGTCCAGATCATGGAAACCAGTAGTGCCACTCTAGTGGCACCAGGAATGCTGTGTCCAGTCCTATGCACCACAAATCATGGAAGATGTTGATAAACTGGGATGAGTTCATAAGGGAATGCCCAAGATGATTAACAGACTGGAAACCAAGCCCCATAAGGAGTGGCTGAGGGAGCTGAGTATGTTTATCTAAGGACCTTATCCCACGCTGCTCTCAAAAGTGGCAAGAAAGTGATATGAGCATCATTCCAGTACTATAGCGCTATTATAAATATGGCGCTAGCGCTATAATAGCGCTATGGATAAGCTCGCGCCATTGCAATGCCCGCTGAAACCGACATTCAAAAGAATGCGAATGATGCTGCATTCCGAGCGGTTTCTTGCTGGATTCTGAGCGACGTCGTGGGATCACGCGGGAAACTATAGCGCTATAGCGGCTGATTCTTAGCGGATTCTGAGCGACGTCGTGGGATCACACGGAAAACTATAGCGCTATAGCGCCTGATTCTTAGCGGATTCTGAGCGACGTCGTGGGATCACGCGGAAAACTATAGCGCTATAGCGCCTGATTCTTAGTGGATTCTTGCTGCTTTTGGCCCCGTGGGATAAGGTCCTTAGAGAAGAGAAGAATGAGAAGTGACATGATATCCATTTTTAACTACCTGAAGGGATATCATGTTAAAAATAGAGCAATCTTGTTTTCTACAACTCCAGAGACTGAAACGTGAAACAATGCTTTCAGATTACAAGAAAATAGATTCTGTTTAAATATTAGGAAGAACATGTTTACTGCAATAGACGTTTGACAGTGGAACGGATTGTCAGAGAGTGGTGGACGGTCAGTTGTTGTTGTTGTTGTTGTGACTTCAAGTCATTTCCAAATAATGATAATTGTAAGACAAAACTGTCACAAGTGTTTCTTGGAAAGATTTGTTCAGAGAGGGTTTGCTTTTGCCTTCTTCTGAGAGTGAAAATATGTAATTTACCCAAGGTCACTTAGTGGATTTCCATGACCAAGAAGGGGTTCAGACTCTGGTCTCCAGGGTTGTAGTCCAGTGCTGAAACCACTACACCACACTGACTTTAGAGATCTGTAAGCAAAGATTAGATGTCCATCTGAAGGAGTGCTTCAGTTGTGTATTCTTGCAAGGCAGCAGGTTGGTCTAGATGACCTTTGGGGTACCTTCCAACTCTATGATTCCACTGTCTATAATAAGCCAAAAAAGTCAACAAACCAGTAGTTAGCAAATTATAACAAGGCATTTTTTTTGTCTTCAGCCTCGGAAACTGAAACTCATCCAACATGACTGTGCCAGATGTCACTATGGATGTCTCCATTACTGGAATTGGGCTACTATGCAAACATCTGCTGAAATTTCCTTTTCCACACTACCATTAAGGGGACAGGAGCATTGTCCCTTACTTTACCAGGCAGCCTAACAAGGTCATCAACAACAACATGACTCAAACTAGCAGGAAAATCCTCCAGAGTCCCCCAGAATACACCCAAATTCACTAGTCTCTGAGTCAGTCATGGTGAACCTTTTAGAGATCTAGTGCCCAAATTGCAACCCAAAACTCACTTATTTATTGCAAAGTGCCACATCCCTCTGACTTTCTAGTAAGAAACTCTGGTGAACTCTGTGCTGGGGTGTCAGTGTGTGTGTCCACAGAGAGGGCTCTGAGTGCCACCTCTAGCATGTTTGTCATAGGTTTGCCATCACTGGTCTAGGTTTTAGGCAGAGGAGATGGAAGGATGTTAAAGAATAAAGGGAAGGGGGCATGTGAAATCATTAAACAATTACAGCACTAAAAAGAGAGCTATGAGAAATAAAATTTAAATGCTCTTTAAGCATTTGGTATCTATACCAGATTTGTGGTGGTGTGTGTGAAAGAATGATAAGAAGTCTGCTGCTGGATTCCTAGACTAAAAAGTTCTGGAGGGAGGGGAGAGGGAGAGGTCAGAGTCCAAAGTGTTGAAAGAAAAAGCAAACAGAAGAGTTCATAAAGGCAAGAAAACATGTGGGGTGAGTTGGACTTTGGTGGAAAGCAAAACACTGGAATTAACTCCGCATCAGTGAAGGTAAGAAATTGTAGTCCTTCATTCTTAGAATTGCAAAGAAATTGTACTGAAACCACAGGGATGAAAGGATGAGCTCCTTTCTCCTCATTGTCACTATGTTAACAGATATGTGAACTACATAAACACTTCTGAAGTTTGCTCGTAGTGTTAGTGTACTGAGATCTCGCTTTCAAAAGGACACAACTTGTAATGATTTTCTTTACAAATTTAAGATGACTGGAGAAGAACCAGTGATTATGGAGGGGGGAAAACATAATAATTTGTGGTGCCCACTGCAAGGGTCCAGTTTAGAATATTTAATAAGGCTGGGAGGAGGGTGAAGTTGTGTGGTTGTTATCAAGTGTGTTGTGAAAAACAGCCAAAATTAAAATACAGTTCAATTTAATGGCAGGGTTTGAACTACATTCAGTGTAGTTAAGTGTTTGTTCCTCATTTTGTGAAGGATTTCAGAGGCAACTCAATACTGGGGTTACAACTCTATTTTCCCCTCTTTATTTTCAGTATCTCATATCTTAGCCTCTCAAAAGACATTCCTGAATAACAGTGCAACTGATATTTTATTTCATTTCATAATGCTGGTGTTAAACTGACATATTCTAATATTTTTTTCTTCCTGGTTTCAAGTCTTGTGCAGCTGACATTGAATTTATTCTACAATTTAATAGAACTGAGAATCTAGATTTAATGAAAGTCACCTTTCCAAATGTGCCAAATGCAATAGTGAGGGAGAATCCCATCATAATGAAGTTGTTGTGGTTCTATTTATACTGAAAAGGTGAGGCCAAACTCCAGACTTATGAAAAGTGGGTGTAGACAACAACTGTGTTTGGGATTATAGAATAATGGTGGAGTGGGAGAGAGACCCTGGATACTCCTAGAGAAATTGAGGGGGGAGAACTGGTATGCCAGTGGCTTTATACATGCCCCTATCAAATAGGTCTGGGACGACAGAAAAATGCCAGGATCAAAAGAGCTCATGGCCACAGAGGAATTAATCAATCCATGCCATGTCTTGTCAGACAACTTGTGTGCCAAATCTGTGGTTGTCCATAGTCTCCCCATCAATTCTTGTGGCTCTTATGATGAGATGCTTTTGACCAGTTATGGTCCTCTGCCTTCTTCCTCTCTCACCATCTTATCTGCCAGTTGTGACCAAAAAAAGGGCATGCAGTCGAACTGACAACAAGTGTCCCACAATATTACCACAGAAACAGAGTCTATTATGGAACAAAAGCCCTAATGATGGGGGGGGGGGGGCACAAGTCACAATGACTTTAAAAAGCCTCATCTTAGCCTCCCAGTTGGCAAACTGCAGGCCAGAGTTGCTCACCTGGAGCAATACAAAGGGGATGTTAGGAAGTTGTAGGGAGGGTGGATGGTTTGTCGTAAAGATTCAATCAAAAAAGGCTGAGCTGAGTGAATGTGTATGTGGTTTGTTGAAATTTTGAGAAATTTGACCAGGGCTCAAACAGACAGGAAAAAAAGAGTGGCCAGAGGCCACTCCCACCCCAATTGCTGTGGGACCACAGTTACCACATGCACCCAGTCCTGATCTGGGCTGCCACCATGATTCTGAACAACTGCTGAAAATGTGTGGGTTTTTTTACCTGGTCCTTTTGTACGTGGGTTTGGGCCTCAGGTAGCCATGGAGCACCTTCAGCCTGATCCAGAGTTGTGGGTCATCTGAACACCATGCCCCTGGATTAGGCCAAAGCTGGCACTTTTGGCCTATCTGTTTCAGGTCCAGGAGTGCAAGACTTTTGTCTGAGATCTTTCTGAAAGCCTTGTAATGGGTGGGATTCCCAGAAATTTCAAAACTTTCTTGCACTGCAGTGAGTACTGTAGCAATTTCCCTTGGTGCAATGACTCCCCCCATCTCATTGACTGTTGGCAAGTGACAGGGGCACATCTCACCACACAGCTCCTGTGCCAGTTGAGGGCCAATTATGGTTGGAGCAGCCAGACACCACTCAAAGCCTCCCATCTGCTTCACCCATAGTTTCTTACAGTAATCCAAATAGGATGTAATTAAGGCACATGTCACCATAGCCAGACCTGATGTCTCAAGAAACCTCTTGATTCAGAGAAGCCATCTGAGGAATGTAGAAGTTCTTTGACTGGGAGGCATAACTGCAAACAGGCAGATTCAGGCACAGTCCAAGATTAAGCCTCCATTGTAGGAATCTGGGTAATCCTGGGGATGCACAGTGGGATGCTATGTAGACAACCACCTGGCATCACTTTGGAATGCACAGGTAACAGGTAACAGAGGAAGTCAGGGCAGCTTCAGGGCCAGAATATTTCAGGGCAGCCCAGAGTATTCTAGCCAGTGTAAACCCAAACCAAATCAAGATTTTGGTTTCCTTGTTACTATTTATAGAAAAACAGTGAGATTTGTGCTACAACAGGATTGCTGGGGGCAAAGGTCAAATTTAGTCTTCCCACCCTTACATCAAAGATGTTAATCAAGACTGCTTTTTCTCATTGGTATCAAACTATTCCCTGCCATCAAGTGATAGCTTACGAGTAACATGTTGGATAATTCATTGAGCCAAATCAATGTCTCATTAAAACTTTCTGAGATACTTCCATTCAACTCCAGCTTATTTCATGGCTGTAACAGGTTATCTTCTTAACTACAGCTGCTTACAATGAAATTCTACATAGATATTTGCAATAAAACCCTGTGCATTTGGGTTCTAACCCATGACCCACTAGCTGTATAGATTGACTGGGTTTAATGTTTTTGCAACCCTTTGCTCAATATGTTGTTTTGGCCCTGGGCTAGGGCCCACAGGTTTTGATTGGTCTTTCTATCCAATTCAAACATGTTGGTAATCACATCCCCCCATCCAGTTGATTAGATGCAAGTTAGAAGGAAAACCATCCCTTATAATCATTCTTCAGCAATGATACGAGATATACTTTCAAGCTGGTCTCCAAGTCATAGACCAGCAATCAATCTGCCATACCACACTGGATAAGGATGAAGTCTATACCAGGGGTAGGCAACCTTTCCCCTTTAAGAGCCGAGGGACTTCAGCTCCCAGAAGCCTCAGCCATGCTGGCCAATAGTCCCATGTTGGCCAATAGCTCCTGGGATTTGGGGAGCTGAAGTCCCTCGGCCCTTAAAGGGGAAAGGTTGCCTACCCCTGGTCTATACACTGAAATATATAAAAGGCAATTCTGTTGCCCTACTACCTTAACTTTGCTAGATTTTTTTTTAGTACTGATGCATGACATGAGAGTATAAGTATGCTGAAGGCACCATTGGTGACCCCTTTGAGAGTCCAGATTGCTGGATTTGTTCATTTCTTCAGCTAGAATTCCAAGTGAATTAGGGTAAAAATAGGAATCAGGAAATGGTAAAGCAAGTGACCTAGCTGAGGGAGATGATAAATGTGAGAATTTGACATTTCAAATATACAATCCTATTGGAACATTTTGGAAGATGGGATCTTGTCTTCAGCTTTCAGTAGGCATCACATAGTAGGCTTTCTGCCTCAGTAAGAACACACTTGTTCATCAAAGTGTGTCTTCAAGTGATGCAAATATACATCTGAACATTGCACGTGGAGACTTAGATCTGAATGTGGTTCAGGAAGACTTCTTTATGTTACTGAGGACTTTGGGAAATCAATTTAGTTATTATATTCTCATATTTTTGGAAGAAACAACTGTCTCCGGGTTACCCAAATTCCTACAATGGAGGCTTAATCTTACTGTTCCTCAATCTGCACATTTCCAGTTAAACCCTCCCAGTTAAAAAAAAAACAAAACAAAACAAAAAAAAAAACTTCTACATTCCTTAGATAGCTTCTCTGAATCAAGAAGCTAAGGGGCCTAAAGATTGCTCAAGCTTCACAACACAAGTTTAAATGTGTTGATGCACCTGCTATTTTCAGGAGCACAGATTGTAGAAATAATAATGTTGCCTGCAGCTTTTTGAATCTGCAAGTGTGAATGACACTATGGAATTTGTTACTGCTGTTGGATCAGTGGAAGAACACAAAAGTTGCTGATATATTGTTTTGTAGGGAAAGCATGGTGTTTAAAATGAATGGCTTTAGGGCTACAGAAGTATGCTGCCTGAAAAAATGCTAGAATTGAGAATTTCTAACTTTATCCTTACAGTCCCAACCATTTCACTTGCAGTCTATAGCTCAGCGGATATAACTATAATCTTCACATCAGATGCTAGGCAATCTGCATGGCACGGAATCTAAACTGAGATTTTTCTCCCTTTTCATTTTCAGGGTAAGAAATAAATAACTTAAAAATGGATCTGTCTTCTCATGGCTCACCAGTAACCATTATAGAAACCATTGCCTCGCAGCTAGCATGCAGTCCCATGGATAAGAAAGTTGCACTGTACTTAGATGAAGAAGATGAGCTAAAATACCTCCGTGAATGTTTCCATATTCCCAAAGTGAAGGATCTACCTCCAAGTAAGAACTGCAATTATAACAAGGGGGGTTTGCATTTTCTTGTATGTGTTTTATCATAAATCTGTGGGAATCATTGCCACTTAAAGGACAAATGGGGCACTTGTAAGTGCATCTCTGAACACAGCATGTCTCCTACATTGCTAAATCAGTATCTTAAGCTGAAGCCTTTATGTTCTCATTCCCATTCTGAATGAAATGGAAGAATACAGTACAGCACTCATGTGGTGCTTATGCTGTCACTCACCTTTTTTGAACAATATGGTGACTGATTGAAAATTATAGACAGGAGTGTTTCTTCTAAATGGATTTGAGCTGCCTTGCCTCCCAAGTACTTATTGCCCAAAGAAGCTGCCACTTGGGGCATGCATAAAAGTTTTGCATTATCATTTTTATTAAAGAGGGATGGAATCTCCTAGGAAGGTCTCCTGAATAAGTCCCATTTAAAATGTTGTATGTGAGCAAATGGACTGTAGCTTTTCTGGCTATACAATCTAAATACCTATATATGGTTATTAGGGCTAAAGCATTTAATTGATTATTTAGTCAAACTGATAATTAGATAAAGTAAACCTGTCCCTAACTGACTGGACAGCTATCTATTCAATAATAATTGTAGCATTCACCATTTTACAAGACCCATTGCAACCTGTAGGAGAAAAGGTCATCCATCTTCTAAGATGGCATCTTCTTTATTGAACAAAAATGCACTATGTTATATGAAACAATTGTGTCATTTCATATACAAACCCCCAATTACCCCTCTCCCAATTGAACTTCATGTGGAAACCTATTAATGTTTGTGGTAAAAAAAAAAAGTTTTACAGGTGTCTGTTCTTGAGCAGCAGGGTCAATCTGGTGCTCAATACCATTTTAAAATAATTGTTTCTATCTTGCATTTATGAATTATTTTCAGATCAGAATTCTAATAGTGATATTTAAGAATTATTCACTAAGTTGTATGTAAAGAGCATCTGGAAGATCTTGTTTCCTTTCTGGCTTTGAAAGATCTTTTGAAGATTCCTTATGAATGATTTGGGCAGCCTGTCTAGTTTGGAAATAGGTAGTTGTTGGAAATGGAAATTCAAATGCAACATACAATGTTACTTGACATTTCTCCAATTTCCTAATTGGAGGGACATATTTTTTTAATTTTCTGTTGAAAACTTCCATATGTACATCTTTATACACATTCTACTGTGCTTTGATTTCATAATTAGGCAAACAACATTTCTAGGAATCTACCTTTTATATCCTTATGCTTGTGATGACTAGGGAGTTTATCACATTAAAAAATAAACTGTCTTACCCCTGCCGTTTTCAATTCTAATATGGGATGCTGTCAGCTATTATTGCATTCAAAACAGCCCAAATGCATCCCACCTAAAACCTGTCTAAAATCTGCACTCAGCTGGCCGATTTGCAAAGTTGGGAAGTTCCTGCCTTTGCAAATTGGCAGCTGAGTGTGGATCTTAGATTGATTTTAGGCAGGATGAAATAATACCAAGCTGCATCCTATATTAGAATTGAAAATGGCAGGGGTAAGAAAGTTAATTTTATAATGCAATAAACTCATAATATATTGTATGGGAAGTATTTTGGTCTGAAGAATGGAGATAGTGCTGGAAATTGTATTCAGTGGCTTGAATTCAGTGGGAAGATTTCTTTCCCTCTTTTCCTGGATCAGAAAAATCTACAGCATCCTTAACGATGAGATTATTATGATTTACTAGCAAAATTCTGATAGTTGCAATAGATGTTGTCAGGGTAATGGAATGATTTGAATCTTTTTAGAATCTCCTGGTATGCACGTCCCATTTGGAGCACATATTAAGCACTGTTATGAGTTATGCTCAATAAATATGAACATTAAACTTGGATGCATAAGGCAGGGAGCTACCTGTTGCCAGACTCTGCATGCATTGAAAGAAGACATGCTGGACTGGTAGGACAACAGAGCCTGGATCCCTTCCAAGCCAAGCCTCAATTCAATTCAATTCAAGCCTGCCTTTGCACTTTCTTCTTTGATCTTCCTTAGTAGGTATTCCAGGTCTGTGAGGTTTTCTGCTAGTACTGTGGTGTCTTCTGTGTATATTAGAGTGTTGATATTCCTTCCTCCTATTTTCACTCCTCCTTCTTCTGTGCCCAAGCCTGTTTTTCTTATTATATGTTTTGCATACAAGTTGAGTAGATAGGGTGAAAGAATACAACCTTTTCTGACCCCTTTGCCATTTGGGAACCATTCTGTTTCTCCATGTTCTGTTCTGATAGTAGCCTCTTGTCCTGAGTCCAGATTCCTCATTAGGACTATCAGATGTATTGGCACTCCCATGTCTTTTAGGGCGTTGCATAGCCTTTCATGATCTATGCAGTCAAAAGCTTTGCTATAGGGCCTGAACAGACTGTCAGAAATAATCCAGTTTGAGACCACTTTCACTGCCCTGGCTCAGTGCTAGGGAATCATGGGAATTGTAGTTTTTTTTCTGAGACATGAAGCCCTCTCTGTCAGAGAGCTCTGGTACCACAATAAACTACAGTTCCCATGATTCCCTAGTACTGAGCCAGGGCAGTGAAAGTGGTCTCAAGATGGATTATTTCTGGCAATCTTTCAGGCCCATAAATCTATAAACTCCCTGCTATACTCAATTAGCCATTGTATATTTGCAATGTGATCTCTGATGCCTCTTCCTTTCCTGAACCCTACTTGGACCTCTGGGATTTCTCTCTCCATGTGTGATTGGAGTCTATGGGCCTCTGCAGATGGGTGGCCATGGGCCGCCCCGAGAAGCTGCAGATTGGGGCCGAGGCTGCCGCACTCCTCAACTCCGATCCACTCTTTTTCCAGCCCTGGAAGGAGCACTAAAATAGCGCTCTTTCCGCATGGCGCGGAAAGGGTGCCGCAAGAGGCATTGTGCGCCTCTTCAGCGTCTCTTCTGGCTCAGCATGTCTCAGCATTGTTGTCATCTTCTATTTCTTTGCATTTGACATTGTACTACTGTGCTATTATTCCACTTTAACTGCTATGGCTCCCTCCTGTGGAATCCTGGGATTGGAAATTTAGGGAGGTGCATTTATACTTTTTATTCAGAGAGCTTTTAGGCCTCACTAAACTATAAAACCCAGAATTCCACAGAAGGCAACCACAGCAGTTAAAGTGGAATAATATTGCTATAACAGTGTAGTGTGGTATTGATCCAGGTCCAGCTGGTTGGCAGGGGGATCTGATGGCAGCAAAGAATCCAATGGGATGGATTCTTTGAGTCTCATTTGGAACCTAAAGGAATAACCCTGTACAATCCTGACATCACTCATCTTTTTTTCTCTCACACTGCATTCTTCCCTGCTACCTCCCTAGAATTTATTTTTCCAATCTACTGAAATGGAGGCAGTTTACTCTGTTCTTCTTCTTGGCATTTCATATCAATACTCTCCCATTAGTCAGATACTGAAGCAAGATCCTTTGCTTTTCACTCCTTTTCTTCTCTCCCTTCCCCGCCCCACACTCACTGAAACAATAAATGATATATATATCTCAGTCAAATCTCAATTGAAACCCCCCCCCCATACTTATTGAATGCACCCTCTTATTGCCTACACCCAGAGTGGACTATTCCCACTGCCCCAACTTTGGTGCATCACTGCCAACAACACTGGATCTATGTAGGTCAGTGATACTGAAGATACCATCTGATTTGTTTAAGGATGTCAAGTTCTGACCCTTATTTTGAAACATGTGTTTCTAAGAATTACATAAATCATTCTAATATCTTTAATGTGGTTGCAATAGAACCATCATTTACAGAAACCAATACTTTCCATGAGATTTTGTTTTGTTTTGTTAGTCTACCAGAAATTAGATAATAATGCAGTTTGATTGATTGGACATCTTTAATGGCTTTACGTGAGCTTACTGTGGCACTTGAATACCCTCAAAATAATCTCTGCTCACTGGGTGGAAAGCACCAAATCACTGATTTGTTTACCCCAAAAGCAGCAGGAAAAATAGCCACTTCAAATGGTGAGGTGCAAAACACGGACCATTGTTTCCTTAGCCCGCAAAGCATAGCTGGAGATATTGGCTTCCTAGAGTCTGCACCTCAAACTTGAGCCCTGCTCCATCCCTCAACACCCTTCTGACCCTAAAGTCAGATGTGTTGTCAGGCAAACGTTGGGGCTTCACTGCAAAGGCTTAAGCAGACAATTTAGCTCAAATGGTCTGTGGTGCGATTTTGTATTTAAGAGAGTCCAGTATCTGCCCAAGTGGGAGATGCAAAAAGAAATATATGCTTTTTTACTAAAATAGAAAAAAATGCTACTTCACTGTAGCTTTGGCTTCAGCTTCCCTATGGCATGATACCTCTTCCTTTCCATCTCTTCATAGAGGGATCTTTGCCTATGTGAAGTCATAGGCTTTCATGGCCAGCATCCACGTGTAGAAAAACCCACAAAAAACTATTCTTTGCCTATGTTTCTCAATCTGTATCTAGCTAAAGTACCTTAAAGTTCATCATTTTGGTCACTGACATTTCCACAGTTGTAAACAACAGTATTGCCTAGTAGGATCAACATTAACATTCCCCTTAAGAATCCCTTGGGCTTTGGAATTTCAGGAGATTTATATGACAAGAGAAAACATATGGTTTTATTATCCTTTTTACACTTTGTTAAACAATTAGCTTATGTATCCTCCATTTTGGAGGAGCATCCTATCACATAGGCATATCAGTCTAGCATCATTAGATTGCATAAACAGTACATAGGTAGGCCTGTTGCTTTGTAGTAGTAAGGAACAGAAGCTTACACAATCTTGAGGCATCACAATCCACATCATCTATTGAGGAAATTTGCATATTTTCTACAGATATTTATATACATTGCAGTCTGTGTTGACATTTCATATATTACATGTAAGACATCTAGCTTCTTACACAAGAAATTTCATATATTTTTCGACTTAGTGCAGCACTGTAGTATGTTCACCTGCATTATATTAACTAACAATAGCTAGTGCTACAGAAAGTATTTGGTACCTCAGGGGGACTGCAGATGGGCGGCTCTGGGCCATGGCCCCGATCCTCCCTTTTGCCGCCCCGAAAAGAGCAGCAAAATGCCCCTCCTTTCAGGGGCAGCAAAAGGCTGCCCTAAGAGCTGGCACACAGCTCTTCAGTGCCCTTTCTGACGCAGCGTGTCAGAACGCTGCACCGGAAGGGTGTCCTGACTCTGCATGCTGTGAGTAACGGCATGCAGCATCAGGACAGCATCAGCATGGGGTTGGAGTGGCCAGTGTGCAGCTGCCATGACCCAACTGTGCCTCCAGGCCGGCCCTTTGGGCCATTCTGCAGAGACTCTCAATCTCTTATCCTGACATTCTAGGGTATGGTAAATATGGTATTCACACCCATCTTGGGGAGTTGCAACCAGTCTGCAGCATTTGTGTCTTCCACAAAGATTGCCCTCCTCCTTGCTGTATTTTTGCTGCTTTTATAGAGTTTTTATTAAGAGACACAGTTCCCTCATCCACTCACAGACAAGTTTCACTGCTTCCCATTTCACTTTGTACCAGAGGCTGAACACTTTTGGTTTGGCTTTCTGCCTGGGATTTCCTGCTCTTTATATGGTGGCTATTACAGAAAAGCTAAGTTTGAGATTCCTATGGTGGCTTTGTCTTTCAGTTGTATGTAGCCTTTTGCCTGTTATCCTGATGTTTATTTCTAGCCAGACAGCAGGCCCTCAACTTGTTTTGTTAGTGTTTCTCTCTCTTACACAGACTACCTTTTTAAGTCTTGATTTTTCATTTCTGATTTATGGTGACCCTAAGGCAAACCTATTATGTTTTTTTTTTCTTGACCCAATTTGTTCAGAGAGGGTTTGCCATTGCCTTCCCATGATGATTAGAGAGTGCAACCCATCCAAAGTCACCCCAAGTGAGCCTCCATAGCCAAGTAGAAATTTAAACCCTGGTCTCCCAGAGTCCCAGTCCAGTACTCTAATTACTACATCATGCTGGCTCTCTCAGGGCACTCTTCCTCTACCATCTGATGGCGTAGTCTGCCATGATAGGACTTGCCCAAGGCCTCTAAATGAGACAGGACCATGGCACTAAAAGAGTCAGAATGTACTCCTTTACCTCCCAAGTGCACAGACTTAGAAACCAGCACCTGATAGATTTCAAGTTCATCCAATTTAGATAGAATGGCAGCTCAGGAGCCCCTGTCACTCTCATCTCCCGATAAGGCAGAGAGCACAGTGGCCAAGTGCTTAAGAGGGGCCTTCTTAGCAGGCAGTTTACCCTTGGACTTGCCCATACTGTTTTTGGGAGCCATAACAGCTGCTCATAAGTCAAAGGGCCCCCTTGTAAAAAGGAAAACTACAAATCACAAGTGGGTAAGTCAGAGATCCCCAGTTAAAAGGAAAACTACAAATCCCAAGCTCATAAGTCAGGGACCCCACAGCCAGAATGAAAACTACAAATTCTAAACTTGTAAATCAGAGACCTCACAGCTAGAAGGAAAACTACAAATCCTAAGTTCATAAGTCAGAAAGATCCCATAGCCAGAAGGAAAACTACAAATCCTCAGCTTGTAACTCAGAAAGACCCCACAGCTAAAGGGAAAAGCCCCAAGGAAAAAACAAAATGCCATTGCCTGGGAAGTTTGACAAACAAAATGGCAGCCCCCTATGGAGTACAACAAAAATGGTGCCCCTCAAGAGGCAGTACAACAAAATGGCAAGACCAGTCATCCAAAAGGGACCAAGCAAAATGGCCGATGTCAGAAATTGGCCAGAAATGGTGCCCGGCCTAAAATAATCAATTTTAAAACCCTGTGAATGCCCCAAGACAAAGAAGAAAACTTCAACATAAAAACCCAGCCCAAGAAAAACCCAAAGGTAATCAAACCAGCAACAAGTAAGAGAGAAAATAAAGGATAAAATAATGGAATAAAGATGGGTGGGGGTATCAAAACCAACAACAATAATGAGGTAGAAAAGAAGAAAAACCCCAGTAGCCAACCAAACAGAGGGAAAAGGGAAACAGGGGAGAGGGGTAAGAAAATAAAAGGAGAAAGGAACAGAAACTCCAGAGGGGAAAGGGGAGGGGAGGGAGGGAGCTAAAAAAATTAATTAAAGGGAAAAAGGAATATGTGTATTATATGAGGCAAATGATAACCACACAATGCACTAATTTAGCCCCAACAATAATCAAAAACAAGAAATAGGACTTAGCCCTGCAACAAAAGAAAACAGGATCAACAAAGCCCACATGCCCTTCTCTTGTGTTTCAAAGAGAAAGAATGGTTGTATAGGGAGCAACCAGCATAAAAAGGCACTGTGCCCTGCCTCCTATCACATGCCCCTATCTTGGCTAATCAGCTAAGCCCCAGTTCTCCTGGTCTCTAATCATGAAGACCATCAAAAGTGTACCTTCCCTTAAAATGACTGTGCTGCTTAGGTCATGTCCGAATTCTCACAAATCAATTTCACAATCACCATTTGTCTTCTACAAATTAAAGATGGCATGAAATAGCTGTACAAATGTATATACATTTCATAGTTGCTTCCAAAGGGCTCAATGTTTCATATGTTAAAGAACTTCTCTCTTCGCCTGCTTTCTATCACTGGGTCCAACAAACCTTACAAGTAGCAGGAGCTGGGAAGCTGAAGCAAGCAGCCTAGCTCACCAGTGCATTCTCTTCTTTGACACTTGGAAAAGACTGAGATGATAAGTCCCAGAATGCCATATGAGAATATTTATTTATTTATTTATTTATGCCAGTTTCCCATGTCAAAGTGGTCCTTCAAAGATACACAGTATACAGGAGCTGGCTGTCTTAGAGCCTCTGCAGATGGGTGGCACAGAGCTGCCCCAGTAAGCAGTGGATTGGGGCTGCGGTAACTCCACATTGCTGCCCCAATCCTCCCTTTTGTTGCCCCAAAAAAGAGTGGCAAAAGGCCACTCCTTTTAGGGGCGGCAAAAGGTGGCCCTAAGAGCCGGCGCCACGGTTCTTCCTCACCCTTTTGGTGCAGCGTGTTTAAACACTGCACCGAAAGGATGTCCTGATGCCACACACTGTGTGTAACAGTGTGCAGCATCAGGACAGCATCAGCATGGGGTTGGGGCGGCCACTGTGCAGCTTCCCCGCCCCAACTCTACCCCCAGGCTAGCCCTTTGGGCCAGTCTGCAGAGGCCCTTAGTCACATGCATTTGTTCTATGAAAGTTACACCTTTAGTTTAGGAGAAGAACCTCAGTGAAGAGGATAGCTTTTATAAGTGAATTTAGAAGTTAAGGAAACCAGATTTGTTAAAAGTGTCCAATGGGCTACCCCAGTCAAAATTGATTTAATCTACATGCTGTGGTGACATCATGCTGTTTGCTTACATGGGAAATATATTTCTCAAACTTGTTCATGCCTGATGTTCCTGTCTACAAGGAGATATTTAATCAATAATTCAAAGAAATCAGAACTAGATATTTGATACACCTATATAGGAAAATGTCTTGTTACAGCATTTTTATTCTCTTTGTTATTTCTCTGTTTTAGAAGCAATACTACACTAACAAACATAAAAATAAAGTTAAAAATTCCCCACAGTCACTGTGAATTATGGAGAGCACAGTGGGTGTTGCATTGATGGATTGTTCCAGGACTGTTTGGGAAAATCTTTGAATCCAGTTTATAGTTTTAAGACCAAACCAAGATGTTTGGGAAAAATCACATGGTAATTCCACACCAACAGTTTACATTTTGATCTTGTGTAACAGAGATGTACATTATTTGTATAATAATGTATAATATATAATATTCTATATAAAAGGTAATAATATGATCTTGAGCCAAAGATTTCTTTGAACTGTAGGCTTCAGTGCTGCTGTAAGTAAGAAGGAAACATGCAGAGATATCTTCAGTCAAAACTGAAGTCAATGACACAGTATACGCCATTTTCTCTGTGACTAATGCTAAAAGTTAATATGATTAAGTTTATCTTGGCCAGAGTTATAAAATTTTAAATAATGGTTATTTATCCTTTATACATGCATCTAGAAACTAAAACCCTTTTCAGTGAACTCAGTGGATTTTGCTTGTGATGCCAATTAGAGCAAAATGCAAGGCAAATCTTTTATTAAGTCCATATAGACCTGTGCTGTTTAATTCCAACTTGCAGGAGGTTAGAGACTCATTATATCTTCCATCTTTTCCCAAACTGCTATCTGAGAATTTTAACTATGTGTAAACCAGTATGAACATAATCCAGTAAATGTAGCTACCATACTCACCGGGCCAGCCTTGCAGTGGCTGCTGGAGTGGCTGGGGCACAAGTCATGCCAACCGGAGCTAGTGTGCTGGCACTCTCAGGTGGCTGCATTGCCAATGCTTAGCATGCTAAGTCTGGCGACTAAGGAGGCAGGTAGTGTCACTGGTCACTGGCAAGCTCCAGCAGTTTGGGAAAAGACAGTAGCAGTAGTGCCAGCAGTAGCACAGGATGGTGCAGGAGTTCTTCTAGTAGCTCCTCCTCCATCATTCAGCCCTCCTCTGCAGAGAAGCAAGCCAAAAAGCAGAAGAGGAAGAAGGGTGGCAAGGTTGAAGCAGGGTTCTGGTGCGCACAGTGAGGACAGGGCTGGTAAGCCTTTAGAAGAGATCGACAAGGAGGACTATTGGAGGGTGGGTGCCACCATCCCTTGGCTTCCTCTTTGGGCCATCAGACACAGGGGACAAAAGGCCTTGGGGCCAGGGAGGATGTGGGAGAAGTAGGATTTGGCTGCTCTGGTTGTTTTCACTGATCATGAGGATTCACCGGGTATCTATCTTACCAGAAAGATCAGGGAGAGGCTCCTCAAAGGTTACTATGTAGACATCTTTGTCCTGCTCAAACTGGCACCCTAGGGCCAGTAGGAAGGGCAGGAGGGAGGAAGAGGGAGAACTGGTGGACTGCTCCTTCACCAATTGGTTTGCTGGCTACATTGTTTACATGGGGTGGTACAGATGGCCTTCTCTGACAGCAGGTGGCATTTATCCAATCATCTATTGAATATCCTACGGACTCATGCTTTGACAGATGATTCCCATCTGTCAAGCCTTTTGGCAGCAACCATCAAGTAAAATTCTGCCTTCTTCAAGCAGGCTTCCCAGAGTGCCAGGGCCAGGTGGGACCTGATTAATGACAAGCTCTGGTTGGTCCTGGTGGGCTCACATATCAAGGGCAGGAGAGAGTCCGCCAAACCCCTTCACTGGGTGGATAAGCAGGATTCCCACAGACATGTTTGTTGGGAATTTATCTTGGGTAAATGCATCAAGGCCCAGTGTAAACTCAAACACAGCTGCAAGCTGTGCTTAGGCCCATACACAGGGTAGCCAGTAGCCATTTCACCCAGGACCCCCCAATGTTGCAGCCACCAGAAAGAAGGAAGGAGCTCTCAGCTCCAGGGCTGGGTGATTGGGGGGGGGGTCCAAAATAAGTCCCCAGCAGCTGCCCCTTGAGTCTTCAGCCTCACTCTTACTCTGGTGCATTCCCAGGCCCTTTGCCATTACCCTGACAGGAAGGCTGCTTGGCCAAATTTCACTGAGGCATTCCAGATTCTGGGCATAGGGCCCTGGGTGGCCTCAGATTCCAGAAACTTCAGATTGGCTATGGACATGCCTCTGGTCCTCACAAACAAGATTGAGAAGGGATGCAAGGCAGGATGAGTGGAGGGCCCTTTCCCCCTGCTCCCTTTCCCAGTTTGAGTGTTTCCCCAGGGAAGTACCACCTGATTCACTACCTGTCTTATCGCAAGGGAACATTGATCAATGACTCAACCCATCACCCACCCCCCGGAGTTTTGTTTCATTCACTATTCCTCCTTCAATCAGGTGGTATGGTTGGTTTGGGCTTGTGGCCCAGGGGTCCTTATGGTCAAATGTGACATCCAGTCAGCTTTTCAACTGTTGCCCATCCATCTGGATGATTTTTGCCTCCTTGGGTTTAAATTCAGATGATTTTGGTACTAGTGACCCATTGCCTGGATTATTTCTTATTCATAGGGTGGAATGGGGAGGATGGGTGCAGCAGACTGCTCAAAGTCTTCCAGGCACTTGCAGTGGAATTGTGGATCCCCCAGACAGTGGTGAGGGTCATCAACCAGCAGTCCTCCAGGTCTGAGAGGGTCATGAGGTTCAGTGCCAACATAACTTTACCATTACATTATGTTCCAGGTTTAAATAACAAAATTGCAGATGTGATCTCTCTTTTCCAGGAGGTCAGATTTCATGCCTTGGCACCTGGAGCATATCCCTCACCCATGCCTTTCTCTGAGGATCTTTGGCAGCTTGGGGATACGCCGTGATGCAAGGACCCCTTAATTCCCTGGCTCCCTCCACTCTCAGAGCTTATCTGGTCCAGGAATGCTCCATCCTGCACTTTCTCAGGCAGTTATGAGGGGAGGGTTTGGTCCCTCACATCTTGACAGTACAGTTAACGGGGATCACCTTTTTCTTTAAAATTGCAGGCCATCCTGAACCATGTGCATTCTTCCTCATCAGAAGGGCACTTGAGGGATGGAAGAGAGTTTTTCCCTGTCAGGAGGATGGTAGACGTCCCATCACTTACCAGCCCCTCGGCAGGCTAACACGCTGGCTCCAAGGAGTGTGCCATTCTAAGGCCGAGGTCTGCCTCTTCAAGATAGCTTTTGTTACAGCCTTTTAAGGGGCTTTCTGGATGGATGAGTTGGTTCCTTCTTCCAGGTTTGACAAGGCAGGAAGGGTTCTCAGGTGGGAAGATGTAGCCATTGAGGAGATTCTGTTTCCATTGTCCATTGGAGATCCAAGTGTGATCAGCTGGGTCAGGGAGCCACTGTCAGGCTACAACAACTCAAAGGGAGCAAACTTTGCCCTGTACGAGCTCTCTGCAGGTTTCTCAAGTGTCTTCCCCCCTGAGAGGGTCCACTCTTCTTGTACAAGGATGGATCTCCCCTCACCAAGTTCCAGTTTGTGGTGGTGCTGAGGCTTAACCTGTGGCATCTGGACTTACCAGCAGCAGAGTTTGGGGAAACATTTATTCCACATAGGAGCAGCCACTTCGGCAGCGGTATGGGGACTGCCTGTTGGAGACATCAAAAGGCTTGGCAGGTGGAAATCAGGGGCCTAAGCCACATACATCTGCCCAGACCTGAGAAGCATATGACCTTGGGCACCTCCACAGGACATTGCTGAGAGGCATAGTGGGCCATGGCTTGCAGGTCAATGGACTGTTGGGGTTCTGCAGGTCTGCAGATTGATGCCTACAGGACCTGTGTGGGACACAGGAGCAGCAGAGTACTGGGGAGGGGACAGGATATTGGTTTACAATAGGAGTTCATTCTGGCAGGTCAGCCCCTATTTATCACTTCCAGTTGTGGGTTTGTGGAAGGCTGGTCCATAGGGAGCTGACCTTTTGTGGTGGCAGCATGGGTCTTGGTTCTGGGGCATTGTTAACCAATGCTGTGGAGCATTGGTCTGGGAGGGAGTCCCCTTGGGGACCTGAGGGCATGGTTCAGAGAGGAGTCTCCAATGCAGGGGTAAACCCCTGGTCAGCATCCCTCAGTGACAGGGAGCATGTTTGCTCATACCCAGTGGTATCATCTCTCATCCCTAGTATGTGGTTTTGACCAGGTGGGGGGTTCATCAATCAACATATGCGTTGGTCGATGCCAGATCCTGTCCCATGCTTTATGCCAACCCAGTGTCAGCTGTAGAGAATAAAGTTGTGGCTTTTTTATTCCAATCAATGGTCCTGTGTTTATCTTGCACCTTGCTACACTGCCCCTGCCATGCGAATGCAGCTACCCAACTCACCGGGCCAGCCATTTGCAGCATGGGGCCTTTGGGGGAGCAATGGTGGCCACTCCCAGCAGCTCCTTCTTCTGGGAGGGCAGGAAGCAACCTGTGATTGGATGAGCAGCACAGAGGGACAGGCTGCCTGGTCCTTCCCCATTGACTGGGGGAGCTGCCCTTCTAGCCTTCTCCTGAGTTCCCACTGCATTTCCTGCCATGAACTTCTCATTCTACTACCCTTCTTTCATTGATGGATTGATTGGCACATCTTTTTGTCACAACTCCAGGGGCAGCAGCATGGGTCTCAGATCATTAACCAATGCTGTGGTATCATTAACCAATGCTGTGGAGAGAGAGTCCCATTGGGGACTCAAGTGCACGGTCCAGAGAGGGGTCGCCAGTGTGGGGGCAAACCCCTGGTCAGCATCCCTCGGTGACAGGGAGCATGCCGACTCATGCCCAGTAGTATCATCTGTCATCCCTGGTATCTGGCCTTGACCAGGTGGGGGTTCATCGATCAACAGGGGAATTGGTTGATGCCAGACCCTTTCCAGACCCATGCTTTATGGCAACCAGTGTCAGCTGTAGAGAATAAAGTTGTGGCTTTTTTTTCTTTCTTTCAATCAGTGGTTCTGTATTTATTTTTCACCTTGCTACACTGTCATGCAATGAGACTGTGTGAAAAGTAGCAACTGTATTGTGGAACTATCCATTCCTAAAAATCTAAAATTAATTCTACCACTCTACCTGTTGTTACTGGAATACTTTGTTGAGTCCTGGTGCCACCATTCAATAAGGGTGTTGAAACTGAACATTCAGGAGAAGCATTATCAAACATCCAGAATCTGATTATGGTTGTGTGTTGTTGTTGTTTTGAAAGCTGTCATCAGTGCCAGCAACAGACATTAAAAAAAAACAATGCAAGTCAATATAATGTGCATGGTGTATACAAACATGAGTGATCTTGCTTGGCATTTATCTCTGAACAAAATGGATCCTAGATGTCTTAGTCCTGAAGCTGAAAGAGATAATCCACACTCTTTATATATTTACATAAAACACGGTACATCATTATTGTCTTGAAAGTAGGATAGAGCACATCCCATAAAGACTGCCCTATTTATACAAGGATGGGGGATGGGAAAGAAGCTTACAGTGATGTCTTTGCCTCATTGTCAAAATCAAAATTTTGCTGACAACTTGCAACAGATAGTCATGACATAAATCAAGGGGAAAACTGCCAAAGGACTTATCACATGCCACTTCCTTCTGCAATTTTGGTGGCAAAGATTCCATATATCCAACAGCGAAATAAGGCAGGCAAACACAATAGACTTGTTTTCTAAAGACTCAGTCATCGCAATGTTTGTCCGTTCAAACATGTCACCACCTCCTTTTGTATCATTTCAGTAGATAAATATGTACTCACTTACCTCAATCAGCTTTGTAAGTGGAAATAGATTTTTCTACCTTGCACATATGTTCAATGTGTGTAGAAGTGAATGATACAGCAGATACTCTATCTTTCCCCATTTGTTTATATCTTGTACCAATGTCAGTGTATAAATTCTCACTGGGTCTTTTCTCACTCTCCCCATAAACAAGTAATAACTGTGGCTGAGCAGCAATATTTATTGACTTAGAGAGATTGTTACAGGGAGAGTATTTTAAAGGATTTCTCCTAATGCTACTGCCCCTGGACCTTTTAATGATGATAATGTAATGGAAGAGTGTAAATGGAAGCCAATAATATGTTGCTTGGCCCAATCCCATATGTTGTTGTGTATCTTCAAGACATCGCAATTGTAAGGCGAATGCATCATGGGATTTTCTTGGCAAGATTTGTTCAGAAGGGGGTTGCCTTTACCTTCCTCTGATGGTGAGACAGTGTAACTTGCCCAGGATCACCCAGTGGGTTTCTGTGGATGTGAGGAAGTCAAATCTTAGTATCACAGAGTCATAGTCCAACACTACATTACACTAGACTGGCTTCCATATTGAAATTTAGTTTAAAAGAATGTAATGCTCCAATTCAAGATGAAAGTAGGAGTGGATCTTTCGATGTGAGGTACACATGAAACTGCTTGAGCTTCCATGTAATTTGCAGGGGGGGAGTGTATTGCAATTATTTTCTACGTTGATTCTTCCATGTTCTGCTTACAATATTGGACCTGACATAGGTATGTGGAAAGTGATAATCAAATTCATCCCAGAAAATTAATTGTCCTCCCACAGCATTCAACTATAGTATATAAAAACAATTTACTGAAACTATACAATTATGTATAATATTTCAATGATAATTTAATTTGTGTGCATTTTCATAGAGGTTAAATGCTGGGTTTGGATGAATTAATTGTTATCAAAGGCTGGGATTCTGAGAGTGTCTGATCTATGAAGCAAACAGTAGGTTGAGTGGGTTATGGTAAGAGGGTAACCCTTTGAGGGTGAAGCAACAGGTCTACAGGATCTATAGAAGGGAAAGATAAGAATATTTGTATGACCTATTCTAATGCTTGATTAGAATTTAAGGGATAATGGTACTATTCCAAGATCTAAAAACTTGCTTTCTTCAGTCTCAGAGAAACTGTCCTTGAGAATAACAAAGGCTTGTGAAGAGAACCAATTTGGAAGTGTTAATAATATTTACACCTCTGTTATTGCTCATTTTTTTTTAAAAAAAAAAAGCTGATGAAAAATAGGGAAAGCTTCAGCAACATAGATTAGACTGAAACTGCTGTTGTGATTTAAGTTGTTGTTGTTGTTGTAGTTTTAAAGCCTTTAAAGCTTTAATTAAGAAGTTATCTTTGTCCTCGCTTACTTCTGTTAAGTGCATTAGTGGTAGAGTTCAAAGGAGCATCTTAAACCGAGTCTGAAGAGCTTTGCAGTTATTTAATGTTTTCCTACAGCTTTAAAATGAAATTGCCTCCAACAAATGTAAATTCATTACATCTTATTTGTATAATAAGTTTTTTATGTAAATTTTAATACATTTGCTCAAGCTGTTCACTTTTACACACTGTGGCAAAAGTAATAATAATAATAATAATAATAATAATAATAATAAAAAAAATTATTTCTATACCGCCCAATGGTTACCCAATCCGGGCGGTTTACAAGTTAAAAACAGTTACAATGACAAGCTATCCCCTATCAATGGCTGAGAGATGCAAAATAATAATAATAATAATAAAATAATGCTCTTTCCATAAATGGAACACTATCCCTTATGACCTGTTATAAAACACAGCACAGAAGGAAAAGTGATGAAAAAGGCTAATCACTTCTCTTGATCTCTGATTTATGGATATGATATCTTGCTATTTTCCCATTGACTGGAAAACACTTTCAACAGATATCTTCCTCTGTGCAAAGGATACGTGGTTGCTTACATTTCATCATGGCAACATGATAAAAGTAGAAAGAAACACTTAAGTTTTAATACACTTACTTCCAACATAGGGAATAGACTAATCCTTTGTATTATCCATCAAAAAAGATGGTACAAAATATATGTATTAATTCAATTTCTAGAGGCTCTAAAGTACACTATAAGGTAATTCATCTTCACATTGTTTTCTCCCTTCTTCTTTCCTTCTTTGCTGTTGTTGCTGTTTAATATTCAGAATTACAGCCCCTTTGAGAAAAAGACTGGTCTTATCTGCTTATATGAGCATCAGCATTTCAATTCCTTATGCTCCTAGTTTGACTGCATAATGGTAAACTTCAAGAGTACCCTTTAAAAAACTACTGACGATTAAAGATGTGATGTGTCCTGGAAGAATCTTAGGGCTCATTCACACTATGATTTAACCAATGGTTTAAAGGGGTCACTTTGACAGTATGGTAAATTTAAAATCACAAGAAGCCCCATGGAACCGGCTTGAGCTGACAGAGGAGAAGGGGGTGCTTTAGGCAATACCTTTGAGATGTGTAAGTTCCAGCCCTCTGCCCACCCCCTGCCCATTGGTCTTCCCTCTCAGATACCCAAATGTGATCAGCAGCTCATTCAAATTTGAGGCAATCCGTGTCTTTTGAAAAGATGCGCTAAAAGATCCTTTTCAAATTAACCAGGGTCAAGAGGGCTTGTGCCAGTTTGCCCTAATTCACCCCAGATACAGGAAACAATTCACCAGCAGAAGTGGAAAGCAGCTGCATGGTGATTTAAAGAGACCTCTTTGACAGCACAGGAAATTTAAAATAACAAGAAGCTTCACGGAACTGGCGCGAGCGCTGAGAGGGAGGAATAGAGGTGGTTTGGGAAGACCTTTGGGTTGGATATGTTCCAGCCTTCTGCCCACCCTCTGCCCATTGGTCCTCCCTCCTGGGTGCTTGCTCCAATCACCATTCAAATGTGAACTTTGATGGAAACATGGACAGATTTGATCATGGCAAACATACTGTGAATATCGCTTCGGTTTTGAATCACTTTATCGCTGCAAAATGATCCAGTTAAGAAACCAGTTTATCCCTAAGTGTGAATGAGCCCTTATATCGATATTTTACTGATGGTGGTATATAGTTCATATTATTCCTTTTTGTTCTCCATCTTATTTTGTCATGCAGAGAACTGCTAGCTGAATTTGAAGTATCCTGTGATTCAGGGAACTCATTTCTCTACATGCAGTTTTCTGTTTTATCCCAGGATAAACTGTTCCATTTCTATGTGATGTCTAATATCTAGCACACCTAGCATACTTAGTGTGCTGGATAAAACTTTAGAAATAGTGCTAATTTTAGTAATAAATATGATCCGATGCTACAGGTAGGGTTCCCTTGTGTGTTTATGTTTTTTCTGAATTCTTTCTTTTGTTACTCAGGAAGGATATAATTTGTTCTTACTCATATAGTTGGTATAGTTTCTATCTTTGTCTATTACAGTCTGTGCCATGGTGAATTTTACGATACATATATTTACTAAATAGGACTACATTGTTACACATGTGTGCAAGTATGCATATTTGCATGCACAAATGTGTGTGCATTTGTATCGTTGTTGTGTGTCTTCAAGTCATTTCTAATTTACAGAGTTTTCTTGGCAAGATTTGTTCAGAGGACATTTGTCCTTGGGTTCCTCTAAGATTTAGACAGTATGACGTACTTAATCTCACCCCATGGGTTTCCTTGATTGAGTTGGGATTAAAATCTGGGTCTCCCAGAGTCCTAGTCCAACACTCAAGCTACTACAGGTATGGGGTTGCAGGAATTGAGCAGAACAGTGGAAGACAGAGGATCTTGGAGATGTCTCATCCACAGGTCCTCCATGAGTTGAGATCGACTCGAGGACAGTTAACAACAACAACCATCCTGAACATCTTAATAAATAGAAAGAAAAATTAAGATTCTCTGAAGATGCCAGCCACAGATGCATGTGAAACATCAGGTATACATTTTTCTAGAACACAGCCTCAGAGCACGAAAAATCCACAAAAACCTAAAAATTAAGATGACTTTGGAAATTTTAATGTTGTAAGCCACCCCGATTGCTCTGCAGAGAGGCGGGATATAAATAAATATATTATTATTATTATTATTATTATTATTATTATTATTATTAGGTTGAAAAACATTCTCAAAATGTTTGTTCTCCAGAATTTTATAATACTACAGAGAGACAGAGAAGTACTGAAGGTCTATATCAGAAATATAAGCTGATGGTAGTCAGGTTTTGGGTTCATCAGGTATGAATGACTCTGTTATTTGCAATGCAGAATATTTTGTGCTGATAGGAAGGAATTAGTGCATTGTTTTTAATGGTCTTTTGGATTTTCCCCTTCAGCCAATCCAGCTTTAGTGAATGAGAATGACAACTGTATCTACTTTGCTGGTAACTCTCTTGGTCTTCAGCCAAAGAAAATCAAAACTTACTTGGATGAAGAACTTGACAAGTGGGCTAAAATGTGAGTAGTTCCTAGTGATATAAATAACTGAATATGCTTCTTTGAGGGCAAGAAAGCAATTGCTTTATCTTGAAAGTGAGTCTCTATTCTGTTAAAATGTGGGATTTGATACCATCAGTGTGCTGAGGATACTCATCTTTGCCTTGTCATTGGAGTTAGTTGCATCTGTCAAGATGCTGGATGAATGCCTGGTTGCTGCAATGGGCTGGATGAGGGCCAGTAAAATGAGCCCTGCCCGCCACTCTTGCTGCTGCCTCCCTTGGTGACCCCTCCTCCACCTCCTGCTGAAAAGGAAGGAGGCCAGCCTCAGTGGAAGAGACTGGCTGGAGGTGGAGGAGGGAATTACCAAGGGAGGCAGCAGCAAGGGTGGTGGGCAGGGCTGCCATCCTTCCTTCTTCCTCCCTCCCTTCCAAGGAGCCCTCTGCCAGGAGGGGGACCCAGGAGGTTGCCACTGTTTCTGGAGAGCAAGGAGGAGTGGGCAAGTGACTTCCAGAGTACACTGTCACCCAGAGAGGAGCAGAGAGATCAAGGATCCCCCTCCCCACACTCGCCACTGCCCTCCAGCCAGCCTAGTAGGAGTCTTGCATTGCCCCCCACCCACTGATTTCTTTGTCCCTAATGGTGGTACAGCCCCATGCATGCACCACTATTGGGGAAAACAGACTTAAGCATCTACGGGTTTTGGTATCCATGTGTGTGTAACAGATTCCCCGCAGATACTGAGGGCTGACTGTATTTCAGCAAGACATGGACAATTTTAGATTTTGGAGTATTTCAGATTTTGAAATTACAAATAAGGAATTCGCAATGTGTATTGCCTCAAAAGAAGTGGGTTATATCTAAGAAAGCTTAAGCAAAAATTAAAACCAGTTAGTCGTAAAAAGTTAGTGCTTCCACATTTATTTTTTCTCTTACTTCTTTCCTTTTTTTTTTTTTTTTGTACTGCAAAAGACTATTGTGACTACTTCGTTGACTTAGCATGAAGTCATTCTTCCAGCTTCTTAAATATTATACTCTTTGTAATTGTGGTTGAAGCTTTTTGCAATGGAAGAACTTAACCTGATAGACAAGTGCACTATTTGCTTCTATGGTTAATTCAGGATGATTGAGTCATGTAAGAATCATGTTTCTGGACACAGTTCAAAAGTGCTGGTTTGGACATATAAGGCCCTATATGTCTCAAGTCCCTATATGAGATTGCCTGAATTTTAGGATCTTCTGGGGAGGACCTTCTCTCAACCCCATCACCCTCAGAGATACATTTGGACAGGACATGAGAGAGGGCCTTCTTAGCGGCTGCTCCAGGATTATGGAATGCCCTTTCTCAGCGTTATCTCAGCAGCCATGTGGCTTTATCTTAGCCATCCATGTGGACAATTTTGGATTTTGGAATATTTGGAATTTTGAAAATCTGGATACGAGAAACTCAACTTGTAGCTTGAAAATATTCCTAGATCCATCACTGTCATTGTCACTGAAAACTGTCACTGTCACTGGATTCAGAATGCCTAGTGCAAGGTTTGACTTGTCTGCTACCTACAGCCTTTATTGGCCATAGTAGTTCATTCACTGGTAACTTTGACTGCATCTACACTGTAGAAATAATACAGTTTGACCCAGCTTTAAGTGTTGTAATGCCATCCTATGGAAACTTGGGGTTGTAGTTTGGCAAGGTCTTTAATCTTCTCTACCAAAGAATGCCAGTGCCTCATAAAACTATAAATTCCAGAATTTTGTAGGATGAAACCATGGCAGTTAAAGTGATGTCCAACTCCATTATTTTTACAATGCAGATGCACCTTTTTCTTGCTTTCTTTCATGAACATATCTTGAATGTAATATCTTGAATAAACTACTTCAATGTGCTCTGTGTGGGGCTGCCATAAAGAAGATAGAGAGACTGCAGCTAGTTCAATATGCACCAGTTATATTGTTGATTGGAGCACTTTACATGATAGCAGCTTTAAACAAATTATACTGATTGCCAATATGCTTCTGGTTCAAATTCAAGGTGCTAGTGACAACATTTAGAGACTTAAAAAGATTGAAACCTTTCATATATATACTGCTGAGTACTAAATTCTATTGGAGAGGCCTTCCTTTTTATCCCTCCAGTGGGAATAATATATTATAGTAGGAAACTAAACAGGGGCAGCTCTGGTTAATACTTGAATGGGAGACTGTTAAGGAATACCTGGTACTGTAGACTACATTTCAGAGGAGAAAACATGGCAAAACCACCTCTGAGTATTCATTGCCTAAAGAAACCATATGAAATTCAAGGGGACACCAGATGCTGACAGGCAGCTTGAAGGCACATATACACAGGAAAACAAGAAATGGTTGCAGAAATATTTACTTGATTTCTGTTTGCTCAAACAGTGTGAGGGTCACATTTGATTGAAAGTTAATCATGAATTGTTCTTGCTTAATATGAACTTCTCATAGTTAAGAATGTACATATATATAGTTGCAATATACATGTACATATATATTACTCTGTATGTGTGTTTCACCTTTGAAATATTTAATTCTGAGGTCTGTTTCAGGTTTGCTATTCAGTTTGGGTATTCTAGTCTCAGGTTTCATCCATACTTTCCATAAACCATGAATAGTAATCATACTGCTTGAGTCCATGTGAGTCCTGGTGGCACGGTGGTTAAATGTCAGTACTGCAGCCACAAGGGCTCCAAGGTCAATTCAGCCTTCCATCCTTTTGTAGGTCAGTAAAATGAGAACCCAGTTTGTGGGTGGCAATTGGCTTATAAACTGTAAACCACTTAGAGAGTGTTGAGTTCATTGATAAGTGGTATAGAAATGTTATTGTTATTGCTATGTGTGATCCCGGGGGAGTACAGAGCAACCCTTGGGATCCCCTCCACAAAGGCTGTAACCCCCCCCCCCCATTTTTTCACCAGAAAAAAAATCATTTGGGGGAAAATATACATATCTGTCAGAATCCATGGGCATGGTTCTGTCATGATTGATGTGTTTGATTGGAATGGATGTATTATCAAATATTAAAGTGTATTGAATACTGAATTATATGCATGAATCATGTATGGGCCCTGGGCATGGCAAGTAGCAGAGTGGGCAAATGGCAGGAGGGCAAACGGTAAGCAGAGTGAAGGGGTTTATGGTTTTATGACTCTCTACTTCCTGCAGCGATCCTGGGATGTAGGAGAAGAAAGGCCTCTTGGAATTTATTTTGATCGGGATCAAAGGCTAGGCACTGACAGCTCGAAAGGAGGGCCGAATAGTTTGAGTTCTAATGTTATGGTATGGGAAAGGGATCCTCAGTTTCGGTAAAAACATTCTACTGGTGATTTCTGTCCTGATGTCCAGAATAAAATATTTTGTTTTCTATGGGGGGAAGCAGACGGGCAGCCGTGGGCCGTCCCGGGAGGCTGCGCTGCAGGGCCGAGGTATCCCCACACCTCAGCCCTGTGGCGCAGCTTCACCGCCCCTGAAAGGAGTGGTAAATTGGCGCTCCTTTCACAAGTCACTGAAGGTGCACTGCAAAAGGCTGTGGCACACCTTCGGCGACTCTTCCGCCACAGCGTGTGCGAACGCTGCGGCGGGAGGTCCTCCTCGGAGCACCAGCCATGAGGAGGGCCGGCTGCTCCGAGGATGACCTGGGGAAGGGGTTGGGGCGCCCACCGTGCGGCTGCCTCTCCCCTTCCCTGCCCCCAAAACGGCTCAATTAGCCGTCTGCTTCCCCCCAACACACTAAGGGCCTCTGCAGACTGGCCCAAATGGCTGGCCTGGAGGCAGAGTTGGGGCAGGGCAGCCACACACTGTCTGCCTCAACCCCACGCTGATGCTGTCCTGATGCTGCACACCATTACGCATGGCGCGTGACATCAGGACACCCTTCTGGCACAGTATTCTGACACACTGTGACAAAAAGGACGAGGAACAGCCACATGCCGGCTCTTAGGGTGACCTTTTGCCACCCCTAAAAGAAGCGGCATTTTGCCACTCTTTTTGGGTTGGCAAGAGAGAGGATCAGGCCTATGGCGTGGAGTTGCTGTGTCCCCAATCTGCTGCTTCTCAGGGTGGCTCAGAGCCCCCTGTCTGCAGAGTCCCTATGATGTTGTTTCTGGTTATTGGGAACTGAGCCCAATGGCTCTGACAGTTTGCTGAAACTCACAAAAACACCTCATACGATGCAGCAGAGGTAGTGGTTACCAGAATCTTGGTGGGACAGCCGACCGAGGAACAGCAAAGAGTTCACTGGGACAACTGGCCCACAGTGCAACAGGATTCCTGGTGGCACAGTTGGCCCACAACATGGCAGGGATCATGGTGAAACAATCGGCTCATGGAGCAGGAGGAATCCCAGTGGGACAGTCAGCTCATGGTGGAACAGGGACTGCAGGGGCACCCCCTGCAATGGCACATACCCTGCATCCTCAGGAGCCAGCCCAGCACCTAGTGAGAGCAATGGCTCCATGAGCACCAGAGTTTGCCCCAGCCCCGGTCCCTCAAGTTCAGGACCTGGCGGCCTGACACCTGGGAATACAATTCAATGGGAGTGTGAGCCAGTTGCTCTACCTCCTGGCCCAGGTGGTGTGGCACATGAATGAGTGGGGACACACCTTCCCCAGCAAATGAGCCAAAGTGAGATGTGTGACTGTACACCTGAAGAGTGAAGCAGAAGACTGGTTGGTGCAGCTATTATGGAGGAGCAGCAGAACTACAAGATCTGCAGGCGTTCATGTTGGCCCTGCAGATCAGATTAGAAGATCCCTTCCAGATGGAGAGGGCCCAGTCAAAATTGATGATGTTGGAGCAAAGTGTCCACTCAGTGATGGAGTACACGGTGGAATTTTGTGGGCTGTCTCCACAAATTCTAGAGTGGCCTGAGACTGTCAAGGTGCAGTACTTCATGAAAGGACTGTGATCAGATGCTCCTAGAGTAGGCCCTGTCATGAGACAACCCTAGACCATGAGGGAATAGATTTGATTGGCTTGGGAAGGCGAGATGGTGAAGGAAGAGATCCACTTGACAAGGCAGCAGAGAAAGAGAATGGGCAAGGGGACCAATCAAAACTTGAGCCCCATCCATGGCAGAGAGAGAGGGGCAATTGCCTGAGAACCAGAGAGGGAATGACAGCTGAGATTGGGACTTTGTCTAGTGTGTGGTAAGAAAGGGTACTGGATAGCTGACTGATATGACTGGAAGGTCCACCAGCAGGGAACTGCAGCACTGTAGGCACCCACCCCAAGCCCTTCAGGGGATAATTGGCACTCAGGCAGGGGAGTGCTGGGCATATGGGTGCTCAAGGTGGCCAGCAGAGATGCCACAGAACCAAAGGGAATGCCAGACACCACGGAGTTAGAGGACAATGCAGAACCATCAGGAAACTACTCAGGCCTGCCTCAGACAGTGGCAGAAGACAAGCACCATATCCAAACCATTACACCCCAATGGTGAGTGGAGGAATCCCCCTATACACCTCTGAAAGTCAACCTGGTAGACCCGAAGGGGAGAAGACATATGGACTTCGTGGCCACTATAGACTCTGGATGCACCCAATGCTTTATAAACCCAGACATAGTCACAGAACTAAAATTAAGAACCAAGAAGCTGGAGAACGCCATTACCTTCCAGCAGATGGATGGCTCCCCCATGGGAGGAATGCCCACCAGTGAGCAGACTGGGAGAGTGTTGCTTGTGGTGGCAGAACACTGGGAAATAATGAGGTTTGTGGTGGGGCCAACCTTGAGCTACCAGTTGATCCTAGGGATAGGTTGACTGCAATTCCACAACCCCAGGATTCAGTGGAAGCTGGATTGATTTTCAATGACCCAGTGTGTAGGGAACACACCCAGGGCCCCAACTTAAATCCAGAAGGGAAGGCAGTGGCTGCTCTTATCCGGCTGGATTCTCAGAAAGAGTGAGCAGGGAAAGCCATCTAGTAGGACCACATGGGCTATGCACCATTTACAGAGACTTGGCAGAGGTGTTTGGGGAAAAGGAATGTGACCAGTTCCCTCCCCACCAGAAGATGGACTATGCCATTGAGTTGGAGCTGGGAGCTCGACCCCCCCCCCCAGCTGAAGTTGTACCCTCAAGGAATTTATAGAAAAGAACCTGGCAGGAGGTTTTATTTGCCTATTGGCCTCCACATTCGTGGCCCCAGTGTTCTTCAGGAAAAAGAAGGGTGTGTTACTGAGACCAGTCATGGACTACCAGAACCTTAATGGACTATGTACTACCAATAAGTACCCCTCCTACTTATGAAGGATATGCTAAGGAAACTGGCCACCAGCAGGATTTTCACTAAGTTGGACTTAAGAGATGCCTATTTCTGAGTGCGGATTTGTGAAGGAGATAAATACAAAACTGCATTTAACTGCCTGCTTGGGGCATTTGAATATTTAATCATGCCATTTGAGCTGTTATGAGCTCCGGGCATGGTTATGAGACTGGTGAACGAAATCATGCATGATCTGTTGTTTGAAGGGGTCCTGGTCTATCTAGATGAGATGCTGATCTATTCTCAGGACCTGGATGCTCATATGAAGTTAGTAAGGGAGATACTGAAACACCTCTTGGACAATCAATTGTATGTCAAGCTATTGAAGTGCAACTTCCATACAGACAAATTGGATTTCCTGGGATACCTTGTGTCCACCCAGGGAATTGACATGGACCCTGTTAAGCTTCAAACAGTGCTAGAATGGGCCCCACCCAGGACCCGGAAACAGGTGCAGAGATTGGGGGGTTTGTAAACTTCTATAGGCAGTTCATCCCTGACTTTGCACAAATAGCTCTGCCCGTTAGTTATCTGTTGAAGACCCATCCAAAGAGCCCTAGTGAGAAACCCAAACCACCCACAAAAGTCAATTGGACACAAGTGTCAGGAGGCATTTGAAAAGTTAAAGCAGGTATTTAGCACTGAACCCATCCTGAAACACCCAGACCCAGACCAGCCTTTTGTCATACAGGCCAATGCTAGCGATGTGGCATTGGGAGCAGTGCATATGCAAAGAGATTCAGACAGGGAATTAAAACTGTGTGTCTACCTGTCCAAAAAGTTCTAGGGAATGGATCTGGACTGGCCCACTTGGGAAAGGGAAGTTTTTGCAGCCAAGTGGGTTCTGCAGAATTGGCACCAATTTCTGGATGGCGCTCCTTACCCCTTTGAGGTCTAGACAGACCATCATAACTTAGAAGCATTGCAAACCCTGAGAAAGTTAAGCCCAATGCAGTCAGTGGGCCAAGGAGTTTTACCTCTAAGTTCCAATTGAAGTTTTTTCTAGGAAAGCAAAATGTGTTGGCAGATGCCTTGTCTAGATTGCCCCAGCATGAAGGTAAGAGACAAGCTCTGCTAGAGACTTTGTTCACCCTAGAGCAACTGGGGTTTGCGTTGATGACATGGAGTCAAGCCTGCAAAGAGGAAGGAGATGAATCTTCATCCATGGATCCCCTATTCCAAAGGTTCCACGAAGCAGCCGGGAGAAATCAGTGGCTTAAGGAGCATGCAGATGCCCTAGAGTTGAAAGATGGTCTATGGTATAAAGGGGTTAGGGTCTACATCCCAGAGGAACTGAGGCTTAAAGTTCTACAGCTATGCCATGATACCAAGGTAGCTGAACATTGGGGGGTTCTGAGAACCTGGCACCTGATCTAGAAACAGTACTCATGGGGTGGAATAAGGCAAGATGTGGAAACTTATGTCAAAGGATGCCCAGTTTGCACCCATGCCAAGTCAGTGGCAGATAAGCCCCAGCAAATGCTGCAATTGCTACCCATGGTGGGTGCCCCCTAGAGGCACATACCAATGGACTTTATACTGGATTTGCCAGATAGCAGGGGGCAAACACCATATGGGTAGTAACAGACTTGTTTTTAAAAAACGTGCACTTTGTGGAGTGCAAAGGCTTACCGATGGTGGCCAAGGTGGCTGATTTGTTTATTGGCCATGTGTACAAATTGCAAAGGCTACCCAAGAAAACTGTGAGTGACAAGGGCAGCAAGTTTACTTCACAGTTTCAGAAGGTGCTGCAGAAAAAGTTGGGAACTGAGCAGGGAATGAGCACCTCCCCTCACCTGCAAATTGATGGGCAATCTGAGAGAATTAACACCACCTTAGAGCAATATTTGCGATATTGTGGTAATTATTTGCAGAATGAATGGTTTGACTTGTTGCCCTATGTTGAGGTAGTTTCTAATGGGGCTATTAACCAAAGCACAGGTCACTCCCTATTTTAAATTGTTTATGGTTACGAATCAAAGACCCTACCCTCACTGACAGCAGAGCCAACAGACCCTGTCCTGCTTTCGTAGTGGATTACAAAAATTAGGGATGCTTGGCCTCAGATTGTGACTGCTTTAGATGAAGTGAAGAGGGGCTATAAAAGGTTCATAGATTGCAAAAGGGACAAGGAATGGGACTTATTTCCAGGGAGCAAAGTTTGCTTGTCCACCAAACATTTGAAGACCAGGCAACCAGCCAAGAAGGTGGGGCTGAAGTATGTGGGACCATTCACTGTGAAAAGAATAGTTAATGAAGTGACTCTGGAGTTGGATACCTGAACCCAGTGTTCCATTTCAGTTTGCTGAAGCCAGCTTCAATGGCGGACCCATGGTGAATGGATCCAAGACCACCCCCACCTCTGATGGTTGAAGAGTTTTGAAATTGCCAAGTTTTGAAATTGCCAAGATCTTGGACTCAAGAACCCACCGGGGCAAGTTGCAGTATTTGGTTGATTGGAAGCATTTCCTTGAGTCGGAATATGAATGGGTGTACGCCCATCATGTGGACATTCCTGAATTAACTCAGTGGTTTCATGAGAAGTATCCCAACAACCCAAGCCAGGTGGAAGTGGAGGAGATTAGTCCTGTGGTGGTGGGATGTCAAAATCCATAGGCATGGTTCTGTTATGATTGGTGTGGATGATTGGAAAGGATGTATATATTGAATATTGAAGTATATTGAATACTGAACTATATGCATGAATCATGTATGGGCCCTGGGTATGGAAAGTAGCAGAGTAGGCAAATGACAGGAGGGCAAATGGTAATCAGAGTGAAGGGATGTATGGTTTTATGACTCTGTCCTTCCTGCAGCAATCCTGGGACGTAGAGGAAGAAAGGACTCTTGGAATTTGCTTTGATTGGGATCAAAGGCTGGGTGCCGACAGCCAGAAAAGGGGGCTGAATAGTTTGAGTTCTAATGTTATGATATGGGAAAGGGATCCTCAGTTTTGGCAAAAACACTCTACTGGTGATTTCTATCCTGATGTCCAGAATAGTCTTTTGTTTTCTATCACACTAAGATGTTTTTTCTGGTTATTGGGAACTGAGCCCACTGGTTCTGACAATATTACATTTAAAGGATAAAAGAATCCTTTGCTTCAGGGGCTCCCCACCCAAGAAAATGTCCCAAGAGGAAACCAGAACTGAGGCATTATCACTTCTAGTCATCCAAAATGGCAGCTACAACTATTCCTGGTGCCATCTGAAGTTCAGTAGGAGCTGAAATTTCAGTTATATGGGTCTGAGGGCTCCACCGTTTTCCTGCCCTTGCCTTATGCCTTCAGTTGCATACAAGGGACCCTTGGTACACACTGTGGTTTGGTTCCAGGACCCTTCATGGATACCAAAATCGGTGGATTTTCAATTCCCATTAAACACAGTGTCATAGTAATATGACATCCCTAATGTAAAATGGTAAAGTCAATTTTTGCTTTTTGTAAGAGAGAGAGAGAGAGAGAGCTGTGGGTAGTTGAATCTATAGATAAAGAATCAGTGGATATGGAGGGCTGATTGTACTTTAATGTGCAGTGCACATAACCAGATGCCTGCTTTCACCATAGGCCCTTTCACACTGTATATTTGTAGTGTTGTGATTCCACTTTAACTGCCATGGTTCCTAAGATTGGAATACTATGGAATATAAGATTGGCAGTTTAAGGAGGGGCATTCAGAATTCTCAAGCAGAGAACTCCTTTTGTGACCCATTAAACTACAATTCCTAAGACTTCATTGGTTACAGACATGGGAGGTAAAATGGAATCAAAGAATCATTACTGTATTGTGTGGAAACGGTGAACAAAGAATACTATTTCAAAGCTTCAAAGTTTGGAGATGCAAGTAAAATTCCATATTTTGAAATACAAAATGTCATATTTCAACATTTAAATCACCATCAAAAGCTTCAAAATTTTGAAATTGCAAAATTTAACACCAACATTGGTGTACTTGGAATAAAATATTTTTTCTTTCCTCTTGGTCCCTTTTTGCTGCTATTGCTAGCCACTATACACCATTTGCTTGCCCTGTAAGCATTTTTGGGCACTTGCTAAATTATGCATGTTATTTGCTTCCATTTCCCATATTAACAGTCCTCCCATTCTTTACATACTTACCGTAAGATGTAAAGACAGCTGAGGTCCAGGAAACAGCTCTACAACTAAGAAAATAGACTATTTATAAGCTGAATGATTACTATTTCTACTCATAATTAAAGTTTTGCTGTTTGTTCCCATCCATCTTTTCCTCTGTCCTGTAACATTTAATACTGAATTCCTAAAGCAATGGCCTCAGTAGCAACATTTTAATCAGTATGTTCAAATCCCTGAGAAAGATGGAAATTAAGAATTATCCAAGTTTTGAGACTCAATAATCTAAATCTAAGGCCTTATCTGAACTGGTGAGGGTACTCCAGGAATAGCCTGGAGTTTTCTGGCCCCATAGTTGCCTTGTTCTCCCTCTATTACCTTTGCCTTTGTTTCTGCAGCATGGTTGCTGTCTGCAAGGGCATCCACTGAGCCACCCAGCACATCCACCGCTGTCACAGGTCACTCACTTCTGAGGTCATAAAGAAGCACCCAGTGACATTCACATGCTGGACACCTCATTCTGACCTCAGAACAAACAACCCACAGCAACGGTGGATGCTCCACATGGCCCAGTGGGATGCCAATGCAGATAGCCACCATGGCACAGACTACTCACACCAGAACTGTGGTTTGGTCTCTGTGTTGTCTGAACCAGAACAGAGGGAAAATAAGACTTTTGGCCCATGTGTACAAGGCCTAAGACAGTTGCCAACAATTTATGCAACTGCACAGTGGTCCAAATTGTATTTATTTATTTGTTACATTTCTGTCATGTTTTTTTCTCCAATGAACTCAAGATGACGTGCATGGGATGGCTAACAACAACCCAGTGAAGTAGGTCAAGCTGGATGACTGGTCTGAAAAATCAAATAGTGCTGTTAAAAATGGTTCTTGATGTCAAATGTCATGTTGACCTGGCAGAGGAAAGGATCAAGAACAAATAAAGACATGTTTCTTTGTTCTGAACATGTTTTATTATCCATAAACTAGTAAACAGATAGCACAGCCTAACACATCAAATCATCCCAAAGCTGCTATCCTCTTTACCTGAAATTAAGTCCCATTGAATTAAAAGCTTTTGTTTCTGAATAGACATGTGTTCTAAGGGTGAAAAAGAAGCCTCTTAAACTGACAAGCAAATAAACAAATGAGTGAATCACCAGCTAAGTAAGGTGCTAGTATTGTGCACTGCCTCTTTAAGAGACAAACTCATAGCAAACCTAGCAGGTATAGAAATGATTTTTCAGGTTTGTTTTCTTTTCTTTTTTCTTTTCTTTTCTTTTCTTTTCTTTTCTTTTCTTTCCTTTTTTTTTTTTTTTTTTTTTTTTTGTGAAGTGGGGAGAAACTAGGAGCATGTCTACCCTGGCTGCTTAATCTGTATTCAGTTTGGAGCATTATGCCCTGGACTGGACCCAGACTGACCACAACAGTGACCACACACACTTAGCTGAATCCAGTGCAAAGTCATGTTGTTGTGCATATGGGCAAACAAGCCAGCACAACATCAGCTCCCCTGGCCCAACCCCCTTGATGCTGTTGCCACTTTCTTGTGGATGGCATGCCATTGCTTCTACTGTGCTCAGAAAGGTTCCCCCAACCATGTGATCAACAAGGACAAAATTGCTGTACCTCCTCCTCAATGATCACAGAGGTACCCTGTTCTTATCTCAGCAGAAGCAACAGCATATTGGGCAGGTCATTGCAGAGAGATCTTACTTATGAGGAAGCAGTAGTGGCAGCCTGTTTTCAGAGCTGCCACCACTACTTCTTTGCAGCCAGGAGCTCCGGTGTGCTGTCACTTCTGCTGAGGTCAGAACAGGGCATCTGTGCGGTCAACAAGAAGGGGATGGAGTGACACCCCCTAGATCACATGGCTGGATGTCTCCATGGATCCATCCCAGAAGTAGCCATATGTTGTGGAGACTGCCAGCACCAGCTTTGGGATGAATGTATCATTTTTCACCAGTGTAGACAAACCCTAGGAGGAGCATTTTGTGTGGCCTACAGCTCTTCCTCAGAAGCCAGGACAATCCTAAACCTATTCAGTCAATATTTTTTCTTTAAGGTTAGATGTTTCTGTGTTTTCCAGAGGCAGAGGTTAATAAGGTTAGTTGAAGACATATCTGTATGGTGCTATTTCCAATATCCAAAAGCAGACTTTTAAAAGATTACTGTATTAGAGGGATAGGAATCCTATGGTCCTCCAGATGTTGTTGGGCTATGGCTCTCAGTATTCTTCCCTATTGGTTGTGCTGGTCAGAACTTCAGGGACTTGCAACTTCCAACTCCATGTGCCTCATGATTCTCACCACTCCAGAAAAGTAAATGAAGGAGTGAAGGTGGGACATTTAAACTCTGGTTAGCTCTTGTCTCTCTGTTGCTAATTTAGCTCAGCTCTGCAGTTTTGCCAGCCATTTCAAAAATTGCAGTACTGTCCATTTTTCTAAGATTATCGTATTAGATCAAGGAAATGGCTGACTTCCTTCAAAAAGGTTAAAGTTAAATAGCTCTCTTCCCAATTTAAATGAGGCTCAGAGGAATAATCTTTCATCTCACGCAGCTTGCTTTTTTCATTGCTTCATTTTCTCACAAATGTGTTTGTGCTGCAGAGCAGGTTGGTATCTCAGGTGCCAGTAGGGTTGTGAATCTACTTTGGATTTTAGTCTGAATTTTAAACACAAAGCAAAGCAGCTTCATTTATATACTGCTTTATACCACACTATGGGGTGTCTAAGCAGTTTACAACTGTAAGTTCATTGCCCCCCAACAGTTGGGTACTCATTTTAGCGACCTCGGAAGGATGCAGGCCTGAGCCCTGGCTAGTATTAAACTCGCAACCTTGTGGTCTATGAATGAGTGGCTGCAGTACAGGCATTTAACCACTGCACCACCAGGGCTCCTAAAGAAGTGATCCACCTCCAATTGCAAACAGGCTCAGTACTTTGGCTAAAATCTAGAGTGGATGTACTGTCCCACTGACTTCAGCCACCAGCCTCTTCCACTGTCTTGGGTCTAATCTGCACTGCAGAAATAGTGTAGTTTGACATTGCTTTACTGCCATGGGTCAATGCTATGGAATTCTGATATTTGTAGTTTTGTGACATACTTAGCCTTTTCTGCCAAATTGCTCTGGTGTTGGAACAAAATACAAATCCCAGGATTTTATTGGATGGGGTTAAAGTGGTGTCAAACTGCACTACTTCTGCAGTGTAGACCAGGTCTTGGTGGTAAATGAAGGAATTTTACAGTGAAGACAGAATTCCATAGCAATTATAAACAAGACTCATTGTATGCCAAGGTGTTTGTTTTCAGCAAAAATAATGTGTGTTGAAACCACTGACCCACCTCTTGGTATAATCCTATGCATGTTTGCTAAAAAGCTATTGTATACCAGCACAAACTGCTAACTTGTAATAGTCTGAAATGTGTAGATAAAAGCAAGCAGGGGTGTTGTAAACTACTGGCTTCATTTCAATCCAACTGTCATTGGGGTTTAATACATTTGAACAACTCTCAGTGTTCTTGTAAACTTCCCAGAGCTTAGCTTTCAGCATTTAATGTGAATAACACTAAATAACTCTCATAAGTCATTCTCTCCTAGGTACAGTACTCCCAGTCTGAAATATGGGGATAGTGAACTGTATTTTGCAATAGGTGTGTGTGTGTGTGTGTGTGTGTGTGTGTATGAAAAGAAAAGAAAACTTATCTCTTTGTTGCTATTCTGGGACAGGGTATCATTGAATGGATATTTTGGTGCTCAGTCCCAACTACACTGACATTTTGGATTTCTACATTTACAATATTTCTTTGAAAACCTCTAGCTAAAAGCATTGAATCAGGAACATTAGAGCTATATAGGGCTAAAGAAGGTTAATTTTCACATTTTCCACTGAAAATATTTACTTATTTAACCATGAAGCTTACTGTATATACTCATTTATAAGTCTAGAAATTTTAGTCAAAAATTGATCCAAAAACGAGTTGATTTATCCATGGCTCAATGTTAGTACATTACTTTTACTCTTATTTTAAAATGGAGTCATCCCCTGATGAAAGGCTTGTGATCTGTCCTGCAAGCACTGATCCCTGTCTACCCTCTCATCCATTCAGTCTTTAGGGTGAGAACAAACAGTTATGCCTGCAGGAATTTTGTAATTTCTTAGACATTGTTTGTATTTGCTCCATCCTTTAGAACCTTTGTTAGAACTTTTGTTACATGACCCTAAGTTTGACCCTCAACCTATCCATAGGTCATATTAAAATTCATAGTTTTGGCCCCAAAACTGGCTCTTCACTTATACATGAAATCAGTTTATAGTCAAGTATATATGATAGTCCCAGTGGGGTAATATTATTTTCTAGGGATAGATCTCAATTCTGTCTTCGTGGGATTTAAAAATAGCTTGTCAGTGTGAGCTAGAAAATTACATATCCAGATAATAATACTTCACTCTATACTTTTGCAAAAATAAAGCAGTTTGACACTACTTTAATAGTCATGATCTATCCTACAGAATCCTGGGCTTTCTAGTTTGCTGAGGTATTCAGTCTAGTCAGTCAGAGAGCTGTGGTGCCTCACCAAACCACAAATGTCTTGGTTTCTTGGTTTTTTGGCAAGATTTGTTCAGAGGAGGTTTATCATTGCTTTCCCCTGAGGCTGAAAGCATATGACTTGCCCAACATCACCCAGTGGGTTACCAAGCATTATTGGCTTTTCTTGCCAATCATATTGTCTCATGGTATGTCCAAAGTATGAAAGCCTCATTTTGGATTCAAGAGAGAGCTGAGGATTAATTTGCTCTAGGCTGTATTTATTTGTCTTTTTGACACTCCATTGTATTCACAGAACTCTTCTTCAGCATCACATTTCAGATGAATTGATCATATATCCTCTCAGTTTTCTTCATTGCTATACAGAGAAATTGGAAATCCAATGCACTGGTAATTCAGACTATTGCATTCAATAATATATTTTACACTTGAGGATCTTATATAGTTCTTTCATAACTGCCTTTTTAGGTATTAGTCTTCCTCTTTTCTTGACCACAGTCTCTATTTTATTAATGACTGAGCAAAGGTATAGAAAATATTTATTTTTATTACCCACTTTAAAGTTATATAAACCATATACGGTCATTATTTTTGATTTCTTAATATTCAGCTGTAAACCAGCTTTTGTACTTCCTTGATTTTCACCAATAATTATTCCATGTCTTTGCTATTTTCAGCAAGTAATATTTTCATCATCTGCATATCTTAAAGTAGTGATGTAAACTAAGTTACATGTTTGTTATGCATGTGTAATTAAATGATGTTTCCTGGCCTGACCTCCACCCCCACTCCCACCCCCATCCCCACCCCACCTTAACAGGCTTGTTCAGCTACTGCTGGGATTATGAAGAACATGATGTTTCTGTTTCTAAACTCCTTCCATCCCCTGTAACCCCTTTCCTAAAGGAATTGAGACTGAAATCTTGCTTCTGATTGTCACAGCCTTGATAATTGGTGAGAAGGATTAGGAATATCCTCCTCACACCCCACTTGGAAACTGAACAGGCACAATCTGGCTTCTGGCTATTAAGGTAGGTTGGGGGGCATTTATGTAGTCTTACCGTAAGACTATATAGTCTTGAGGGATGTAGTGGCTTAGTGGTTGTAATGAAGACCCTTGAACTTGAGGAATTACTAAAGTCCAAGTCTTCTATGGGATCTTTTATTCTATGTTTATGGAGGTGTCTAGGCATTTGTGGTTTGGTGAGACTGATAGAGACAAAGTTTTCCAATGAACTGTAATTTATTTGGGGATTCAAACATATAAAGACACTCTAACATACAATCATACACACAAGAACTCAGGAGTAAAGTAGTTAGCTTGGAGAAGAAATACAAGGCTTTCTAATGGTGATAATTACTTGAAGGAGGCTACTCCAACGATAAATGCAGATGGATAGACTCAACCGTTATAAAAAGGAAACAAAAAGATCCAGGACTCTAGTCAGAGTTCACAGTGGCGCAGTATCACCATGAAATCTAGCCAGACCCCAATGGGCCTGAGATTTTGGGGACCATTTATACCCTGACACCTAACCTGAGGCAAAGAGTTGTTATTGTATATCAAAGGATTGTGATTGCTACACCTTGAAGTAGACAATTTCCAAGGAGAGGAGATAGGATGTTAATGTTATCTCATCTTCAGCCAGACACATCCTGGCTGACACTCATAAATCCTCTAGATGTGAATGTCCTGCTTAGCAGCTCTTAGGCTTAGCCCTTTTGATTGCAAATTGTTGTAAATGCAGATATGACCTTTTAGGTGCCTACATGATGTACATGCCTTGAATCCATGGCAATAGGGGCTCATCCCAGTCCAGGGCCATGGCAGGAGCCCAAAAGGGATCTTTATATTAAATCAGTTATTGTAACAGTCCCCCCCCCCTGAAAATTATCTACCTGTTCAATTGCAAATTGGACAGGTGATCATTTTCACATTGCCAGATTCTCTTCGCCATGAACATTTAGAAAGTGTTAATTTGGGGAGCTAAACTCGTGATCCAGGGAATTATCCTTTAAAAAGCCTTCAGCTTCTGGGGAAGTCTTTCATTCCTGGAAACCATTCACACTTGCATATCAATCCTAATTAAAGCAGTTCAAAGCATTGCTAATAATAACCAATATCAAAAACAATATGAAATGACAATGAGCATCATCAAAAGATCATGACTAAAACAAACTTATGAGTATGAAAAACATAACACAATTATACAGAGCATTCAATGGACCAATGTCCATTAGTAACTCAAAGCAATAATGAGTAAATCAAATAATAATCAATACCTGTGCTGCCCCTTCTTGGTCATGTGCATTGTCCCTTAGTCAGTTCTAAGGTCCACTTTGCTATCCTTGCATTGTGAACTTGACCATCTTGTATCTTTCTTGAAAGGATAAACTTCAAAGACATGTGAGGCATCTGTACAATAACTTTTGCTCCTCCAATGATGAACTCCCATCTAGTCAATGCCCAAACCAATGCAAGGCAATTTATCTCACAGGGACTGTACTTGATTTCTGTGGAGAAGATGTTCTTGGATGTGTACGCTACTACTCTTTGTCTTCCATTTCTGATTTGAGAAAGGATTGCTCTGAAATGACCATCTGAAATGGCAAGCTGGATGTAAAAGGGCTTCTGGGTGTCTGGGTGAACCAGTGCAGGCACTTGTGCTAAGTCTTGTTTCAAGGTAGCAAACACTTCCTGCTGCTTTGATCCCCATTCCCAAGTAACTCCTTTCTTCAACAGATTGTACATTGGCTTGGCTTTACTGTCAAAGGCTTCTATGAACTCCCAGGAGAAGTTAAAAGTGCCCAACAATGCTCTGAAAGAGGCCACCTCAGTAGGGGCTGGAAGTTTTCCAATCGTTTCTACCCTCTGTAGATCTAGGGTTCTGCAGTCCATTTGTAGGTTCAATCCCAATTCCTTCACTTGTGTTTGGACTATCTGGGTTTATCCCAGTTTGCCTTGAAACCTGTGTCACTAATCAAGCCCAAAACCTCTCGGGTGATGTTCGTGGTCTTTTCTTTGGAATCCGAATGCACCGGTATGTCATCCACATAGGACAAAACGAGGGAGCATGAAGTGGGGCTCAACTTAGTCCACATTTTTACCACATGTGCATGGCATACACTGGGATTGGAGTGAAATCCCTGAGGAGTTTTTTTTGTTTTGTTTTTTTGAAACAGAATTGAGTCCTTCTGAATTTGAAGGCAAATTTATAGAAGCAGCTCTCCTGTAGTGGAATAGAATGAAACACATTGGCCAAGTCTATGACACTGAAGTACTTGCAATTGCAGCCAATATTTCATTGTGCTTAGCCACTACAGGAACTACTGCCAGAGTAACTGCATTTAGGGCTCTGAAATCTACTGTCATTCTCCAAGTTACACCGTCTGACTTCAAAATAGGCCATAGGGGAGAGTGACAAATGGATTTCATCACAAAAATCACATCCCATTTCAACAATCCCTCTATGGTTTTGGCAATCCCAGTTGTTTGGCCCACCCCTCCCTTTCTCTAAGACCTGAGAGGCAGCGTACCGGCTGGAGAGGAGGCACGCCTAATTCCACCTTCTCTGGCAGCATGGTGATAGCAGTGGTGGAGGGGCTGAGAGAGACTTGGATGGAGGCTATCTAGCCTGCCCATTCCCTTACCACAAAAGGGGCGGCAGTAGTGAACCCAAGAGCTGGGTTTTGGGTAGGAATTTCCATCCAACCCGCCCAGTCCTTCCACCACTACCAGCAGCTGTGTCACAGATGTTAGGAGCCGGGCTGACAATTAGGACTGGATCGAGACTTCTCGGCCCCCTCCATCCTCCTGCTTTTAACAGCATACAGTCCCCCCCCCCCCCCCCGAGCTAGCTATCGAGGGTCTTCTTCTTTCAGAGATAATATGGGGAGGGAAATTAATTGGCTCCTTTAACAACTTCATCTTTTACAGTGGCCAAGAATGATCTGGGAGCAGGAATTGAGGTTGTGTGTGGGAAGGGAAGGTATGGCGGCAAAAGAGTGAAAAGTTGTTTCAAAAGAAGGTGGGATCGATGTTTGAAAGCTATCCCTCCTTCAGTTCACTCTGTTTCCTGAAACGATTTGGAGAGCACATCAGTCATTCCACAGAACCTTACTCTGCTTCTTTAGAATGCCAGATTGGTCAAAAATAAGACCCATATTATTTATGATCTCCTCCTGGATGAGGATGCCGACCTGGCTTGCTTTACAAAGATATGGTTGGGAGAGGATAGCGCTACTACGTGGATGCAGGCCCTCCCAACTGGGTACTCTGTTAGTGAGCAGGTAAGGGGAAGTGGGGGGGGACAGAGTGGCTCTGGTTCACAAAAACAACCTTACCTTGACTAGGATACCTGTCCAGAACACAGTCCACTTCAAGTGTATGTATCTGAGCCTGAGAACCAAGGATAGTTTGGGGATTCTGCTACTATAACGACCACCCCGTTGTCTAGCAGACTCCCTAACTGAGCTGACACAGCTGGTCTCAGAGTTGTTGTTGGAATCACCCAGACTTTTAGTTTTGGGTGACTTCAACACTCTACTCAAGACCAGTTTATGAAGTCTAAAAGGTGCGGCTCGGGAGTTCATGGAATCCATGACAAACATGGGCCTATCCCAATTTGTTGTCAGGCACACTCATTTTGCAGGCCATATCCTCAATGCGGTCTTTAGTACAGAACAGGAATATCTGTGGGTGGAAATAAAGAAAACCTCTGCATTGTCATGGATGGATTATTTCCTGATCAAGGCTGAACTAAGAACCACTGTCTACCCCACCGGGGGTGGTGGACCCATTAGAATGGTCTGCCCTCAAAGGCTAATGGAACCAAATGGATTCCAGAAAGCCTTAGAGCAGGGGTAGGCATCCTTTCCCCTTTAAGGGCCGAGGGACTTCAGCTCCCAGAAGCCTCAGCCATGTTGGCCAATAGTCCCATGTTGGCCAATAGCTCCTGGGATTCTGGGAGCTGAAGTCCCTCGGCCCTTAAAGGGGAAAGGTTGCCTACCCCTGCCTTAGAGGGTTTAATGGTTGGTAACGCCGGTGATTCTGTCAAAGCTTTGGTTAATATTAGGAACATCGATCTTGCCAAGGCTATCGGCACAATCGCTCCCAAGCATCCTTTCCAACGTGCTTCAGACAGGAAGCCTTGGTATACGGAAGAGCTTAGGAAGATGAAGCAGGTTGGACAATGACTGGAGTGCATCTGGTAAAGAACTCAACTCTTACCTGACAAGACTCGTCATAGGAACTTTCTTCATTCCTATCGAGAGGCAAAACGTGCAGCCCAGAGATCTTTCTTCTCTGCACGTATTGCATCTGCAGAGTCCTGTCCAGCAGAACTGTTTAGGGTGGTAGGGGAGCTGACGCGACTGCCACCTGCACAGAACCCACTACTTAACCTGACAACAGCCTGCTGTGATGCATTTAACAACTTTTTTGCAGATAAAATCTCTCAGATAAGAGCTGACTTAGATGTCAGTGTTGCAACAGAATCAATTAATGAGGTGTCCAGCAACTCCGTTAATGAAATTATAATGGATCGATTTCAATCTGTAAGTACCAATGACGTAGACAAGCTCCTTGGAAGTTTGAGGAAGACAACTTGCCCTCTTGATCCTTGCCCATCATGGCTGGCCATCTGGGGGGGGGGGGGATGCATTGAGGCTGCTCCTTAGGGACATCATCAATGCATCCCTCAGGGAAGGTCATATTCCACCTTGCTTGAAGGAAGCGGTAGTTAGACCGCTTCTGAAAAAGCCTTCCCTGGACCCCTGGACATGAACAACTATAGACAGTCTTCTAATTACCTTTCTTAAGCAAATTGATTGAGAGAGCGGTCACTCTTCATCTCCAAGCTGTCTTGGAGGAAACTGATTATCTATACCCATTTCAAACTGGCTTTAGGACAGGATTTGGAGTCGAGATTGCCATGGTCACCTTGGCTGATGACTTTTGTCTGAGCATCGATAGAGGTAGTGTGACGCTCTTGGTGCTACTGGCCCTCTCAGTGGTTTTTGATACAATAGATCACAACATCCTCTTGGATCGCCTTAGAAGGTTAGGAATTGGAGGAACTGTATTGCAGTGGTTCTGTTTCTTCCTCTCAGGCAGATTCCAGAGGGTGTTGCTCGGGGACAGTTGCTCCACTAGGAGGGAGCTTAATTGTGGCATCTCTCAAGGCGTCATCCTGTCCCCGATGCTGTTTATGTCAGGATATTGATGGGATATATAGTCAATGTTGAAATGTAAAGATGTGTGTGTCTGTATTTTTCCATGATGAGAAAATGCTTCTAGGCCTAGCACAACAACTCAGTCCAGGTATTCCAAGAGACAAAACAAAGGAAACCACAAGTTGGAATAGATGGGAAAGTGTTCTTGTTTATACAGCGAATTCAATAATAAAAGTTGTTATGGGAAAGTAGATCACATGGTAAAAAATGAACAACAAGGGGTTTGGTTAACATACGTCATGTACAGGTCAATCAATTAACCTAAGGGTAACACCCAAGAGGTGGAGAAAGGTTGGGCTGGGAAATTGTGTTTCAGGCATAGAAGTCAGTCTGTTCTTGAACATTCTATAGTATGGATTAAGTTTCTTTATTTTTGCTGAAGCTGTAGCATGACTAATTTTTCACAATGTAGCATTACGGATTTATAGTTTTGTTCCTGTTAGCCATGTCTGGCTAAAGTGATGTTTTATTGGACTTTATAGTTTTTACTTTGCATATGCTTTTCTATAATAAAGCCTTCTGTTGGAAGCTTGGATTTTGCCCTGCGTGGTGGTGTCTTCTCTGCTACAAGTTACTCTGCTGAATGGATTTATCCACACATACAAAACCTGCTTCTCCAACATTCTCTAACAGTTTAATATATATATATAAAGCTGCTGGGAGAGAGCATTCAGAGGCATAGGGCGGGGTGTTATAAGTACAGTGATGACACCCAGATATATTTCTCCATGCCTTGGTCGTCAGCTATGACTTCAGATGGTGTTTCTCCCCTTAATGACTGTCTTAAGGTAGTAATGGGTTGGATGAGGAAAAACAGATTGAGACTGAATCCGGATAAAATGGAGGTACTAACAGTAGCAGCCCCGAAAGTAGGTATTGAGGTGCAACCTCCAGTCCTGGACAGGGTCACACTCTCCACTAAGGACTGTGTTTGCAGTCTGGGGATGCTCCTGGATCCATCGCTCCAGATGACTAATCAGGTAAATGCAATAGTCAGGAGTGCTGGTTATCAGCTTCGGCTGATACGCCAGCTGTGCCCTTTCCTTGAAGTAAGGGATCTTGAAACTGTAGTGCACATGCTGGTAACCTCTCATCTTGATTTCTGTAATGTGCTCTACATGGGGCTATCCTCATGCTTGATCCGGAAACTTCAACTAGTACAAAATATGGCAGCCAGGTTGGTCTTTGGTACTTCTAGGAGAGACCACATAACACCTGTCCTTAAAACACTCCACTGGCTGCTAATCAGTTTCCGGGCTCAGTACAAGGTGTTGGTTATTACCTTTAAAGCCCTACATGGCTTGGGTCCAACGTATCTTTGGGACTGCTTCCTTCCATATAATCCAACCCACACACTCCGGTCCTCTTGGACGAACTTGCTTCAGCCTATTAAAACTAGGCTGTCTGCAATCTCCCAGAGGGCCTTCTTGGCAACCGCTCACAGATTATAGAATAGCCTGCCGGATGAGATCCATCATATTACCAGCTTAAACAGCTTTAAAAAAGCTATGAAGACAGATCTCTTCTGGCAGGCCTTTCCTGATTAGTCTTCCCGGCCTAAGGGATGGATTTATCCCTCTCCCTACCCTCTGCCACAACTATTGCTGGTGTCTGCCTGTTATTATGATTTTTTAGTTAATTTAATTATTTGTTGTTCTTTTATTGTTTTAATCTTTTGATGTTTAATACTATTTTAAGGGGTGGGTGAGGTTTGGGACTATATATTATGGTGTTTTATTGTTGTAAGCCACCCCGATTGCATTTGCAGAGGGGCGGGATATAAATAAATAAATAAATAATAATAATAATAATTCCCTTCTTCAACTTCCCTGGGGTATCTATACTGTTTTTGTGGAGGGGGATCTTTTCCCTATATTAAGACACATGCATCCTTGACTTTGCCACACTCAATTTTATCCTTGATCCAAACTTCAGGAAATTCCATTACTCATGGGTCCATGGTCAGGGGGAAGAGCGGCATAGGGGCTTTTAAGGTGGTACACCTGTGAATAGCTGAGATCTGCAAAGGACCCTCCTCTAGCTGCCAGAGAAAGCCATTTGCTAGGTGTAAGGTTAGCCTGTTGTTGCATAGAAATTTAACTCCCACAATGCCATCATCCTCTCTTTGATTTTCACATGCCTGGGTGAGATGTAGGATAGGATTAATCTGCAAACAAATTTGCTTCCAAATGAAAGCCTTCTGCCGGCCCTTCCCATATCCCAACAGTTCCATGCTAATCTCTGGTTTTGACTCCTGATTTGGTTGAATCTGGGTGCAATGTGTTGAGTGCTGCTCATGAGTCTACCAAAGGTTTCGCCGGTTTCTGATTTGGATTTTGTCTTACTTGAGTATCTACCATGGGACATCTCCATGAATCTGAAGTTAGGGTAGCTACCACTTGTGGACACCCAGGAGGGATCTAGGAGCAGGAGAAGGGATGGTGGTGGTGGTGGTGATGGTGATGGGAGCCACACGAGTTTCTTCTCTGAAGGAAACCCTTTTGGGAGCAGGAGGTTTCTTAGCCTGAGGGATTTGTGGTCCTGCCTGTGTCCTCGGTGATAGAGGGGATCCCAGGTGGTCCAAGTCTGTTCCATTGCTATTTGGGGGGAGTTGCCTTCCAACACAACACCCAGAACTCACACCAGTTCTGCAGCTGGTTTTCCATCTAAAAGTTTCATGAATGTTCCCATTTACCTGAGATGTCTCCATATATTTCTTCTAATTTCATCTTCTATCACTGTTACATTTAGCAGAGTAGTGGGTCTGTAGCCGCTTCTCCCTTGGTCTTCCTGAAATGGCTTAGAATGGGGACCGTTGTTCCTATACGTTACTGGATACACTGGGTCCTCTTCGTTATTGCTCCTTTTTCCTCCTGATTTTACAGTTCTGCTGGATGAAGTTGTAGGCACCTCTTTTTTAGATTCCCACAACAAATAGACCTCTGAGGCTAATATAATATGCTCCATAAATCCATTCCAATCTAGGTTCAAGAGTCTTCTGAATTCTGTGCCCAAGTAAGTCTTGGCAGTCTCATTAAGTCCTAGTTAAACTTCCATGATTATTTTTCTATCATTTAGCAAGAGCTGTCCCTCACCATTGAATGGAATGCATCCTGACAAAATGCCCAAAATCTTTTTCCTTCTGGAGACTCATCTGGCCCTTGTACTTCATTCTGATATTTTCCTCTTAATATAGTTCCTGGCTATAAAATTTGCACGATCTTGGGTAGCCACTCTTTTAATTCTGCTGTTGCTAAGTTGTGGTTGGACACAGCTGCTTCAAATGCTCCAGAATAGGCTGGATCTATGCAGAGTCTAATTACCTGTGTTAAATCTTGTCCTTTAGCTTTTGGACATGCCAGGAGCATGGTGGAAAATCATGCTACTCCAGTTTGTGGATTGAGCTTTCCTAACTAGTCTGCTACAGCTTTAACTTTTTAAATGCTATTTAAACTGGTAATATGGCGGATCTTGTCTGGCAGGCCTTTCCTGATTAGACTTCCCAGCCTTAAGAGCTAGCCCATCCCTTCTCCTATTCTTTGCCACATTGTTGTTGGTGGCCTGCTCTGCCATTGTGACTTATTGAGCTGTTTAACTGTTATTGTTTTGTTGCTGTTTTAATTCTCTGCTGATTTATGCCATTTTAAGGGGTACGTGGGTTTGTTGTAAGCCACCCCGATTGCATTTGCAGAGGGGCGGGATATAAATTATTATTATTATTATTATTATTATTATTATTATTATTATTATCATATTTGCACAAAGTCCATTGGGCTGTATCAACTAAAGTCATAGTAACAGTATCATCTTTGTCTGTTTTCTTAATTTCCACCATACTCCTAGTTCTCATGGGATCAACTGGGAGAGGTGGATATAGGGTTGGTACTTGCATTATTCCTATTCTGGTCTCCCATCATGGATTAAAGGGGTGGGTGGCCTTGGCATCCTCTAGCAAAGGCTCCTGAAGAACCCTGGCTTGGGCTGCCAGTTCAAGAATCTTTGGGTGTACTGTGGCCATGATAGCAGTGCTTGTCAGCCTTCTCCTCTAACTCCCTAATGTGCTTTTTACAGATGGTGTGGTCAGACTGCATCACTTCCTTTGTTATTTTGGACAGTAAAAAGGTTACTGCTTGCTTTGCTTGCACTAGCTGTCTTTCTAAAGTCTTAATGCAGTCACGCAGAGAGGGGCATTCTCCTTTTCTGAATTTTCTGCCCTTTGGATAGCAGTGTGGGCATTGAGGATTGCAACTGAGTTTTCCACTACTTTTTCCCTTACTCGTGTTGACAAATCTCCTATCTGCTCTTTTAGGGTGCCTGAATCCAGTTTTACCTTTTGGTACTCCTGGATGGCTTCATGGGCTAACATCCAAATTCCTCATAATGCTCACCTATCCTTTTCTGCTGGAGGTATTCTTTTTAATCTGGATTTAGATGTCTTTGCGTTATACACTTCTAGTAATATTACAAAAGTATCTTAGTAATAAAGCCTTATGCCCTTCTTTAAAAATTAGGTCCCTTCTTTAAAATCCACTTCTCTAATTGGTCTCTAGGCTACTTCTCCTTAAACAGCTTGGCTGCTACTGGTGTCATTGCTTCCTTTGTTCCTTTATTCTTTGCAGAGGAGCGGGATATAAATAATTATTATTATTATTATTATTATTATTATTATTATTATTCTCTCCTGCTTCTCCTTTCTTTCTGGCTCTCCCTTTAGAATGTTAGAGACCCCCATGTTCCCTTTTTACCCGTGGTCAGAGGTGAAACCCTTATCACCCTTTCGCCTAGGGAACCCAATCATTCCTGCAGAAAACAACCCTCTAGGTTTTCTTCCTTGACTAGACCAGGCCCCAGAACACTAGAGAACTCAGCATCTGGGCCCCATTGGAGTGACCAACGGCCGACTTAAATAGACACCAAGGGCTTGAACCCACATCTAAGTTCCTATCTTGGTTTTTTCTTCCTACAGCCTTGCACAAAGGACTTAAAGCCATAACAAGAGACTCCCCTCCTGCTGTATCTGCCTGTGCCTGTCCAAGGCTTTTCTACCCACCTTTCTCAAAGGACTTATGACTACAGATTGGAGACATCTCTCCACTATACCTGCCCATGCCCATCCAAAGCAGTGCACAATCACTCTCTTGACCTTGCATTAGGACTTAAAGCCACAGTAGGAAATGTCTTCCCTACTGTACCTGCCTGAGCTTGTCCAAGGCTGTGCCTACTCACACTAAACGCTGCCTGAGGTTTGAGTTATGGATGGTCCTGAATGTGTGGTGTGGGAGAGGAAAAGGAATCTGCTGGATCCTAACACTGGTGCCCAACCCAAAATAGATGAAAATGAAAATAGGGTGTCAGGAAACTGTTCTGACTCTACGCCCAAGGACAGCTGGAAGTCCACAACCAGGTGATCCAATCTCCACAGCCAGAGTCAGTGTGCAGAACAACCAACCAAAGAAATGAAACAGATTCAGCCACTCCTGATAGTCCCAAGCCCTTGTGGCCACTCACATAGAACAGCACACACAGAGAGAATTCCTGGTGGTTGTGTCTATTCAGTCTCAATCCCTTTTAACCTCTACGTCCTGAGTGTACACAGTCCAAACAGCCAAATTGGAATGTCCACACTTTGGGGCCTTGCCCACAGAATTCTCAACAAAAATGTAATGAAGACCTTGAACTTGGGGAATTACTAAGGTCCAAATCTTCTATGGGATCTTTTATCCTATGTTTACAGAGGTGGCTAGGGAATGGACTGATAGAGACAAAGCTTTCCAATGAATTATAATGTATTTGGGGATTCAAACATACAAAGACACTCTAACATACAATCACACACACAAAAACTCAGGAGTAAAGTAGTTAGCTTGGAGAGGAAACACAAAGCTTTCTATTGGTGATAATTACCTGAAGGAGGCTGCTCCAACAATGAATGAAGATGGATAGACTCAACCATTATGAAAAGGAAAGGACAATGGAAAGAGCCAGGACTCTAGTCAGAGTTCACAGTGGCACAGTGGCACCATGAAATCCAACTATACCCCAATGGGCCTGAGATTTTGGGGATCATTTATATCCTGAAACCTAATCCTGAGACAAAGAGTTGCTATTGTATATCAAAAGATTCTGATTGCTATGCTTTGAAGTAGATTATTTCCAAGGAGAGGAGATGGAATGTTATCTCATCTTCAGCTGGACACATCCTGCCTGGCATCATAAATCTTCTAGGTGTGAATGTCCTGCTTAGCAGGTCCTAGGCTTTGCCCTTTTGATCTACAAATTGTCGTAAATGCAGATGTGACCTTCCAGATGCCTACGTAATGTGCACCATTTGACTCCATGGCGATAGGGGCTCATCCCAGTCCAGGGCCATGGCAGGGACCCCAAAGGAGTCTTTACATCAAATCAGTTATTACTTGGTTATGATGCCAATTCTGATGACCATAAAATTGAACGGTTGGAAGTGCCACATGTTGGGGTGACCTCCTGTCATTAGTCACAGTTTCGGCAAACCTAGCAGTTCAAAAACATCAAATGCAAATAGATAAATAGGTACCACTTCGGTGGGAAGGTAAACAGCTCTCTGAGCAGTTATGATGGCCACATGACCTCCAGAGTCATCTTTGGACAATGCTGGCTCTTCAGCTTAGTAATGGATATGAGCACCACCCCCTACAGTTGGCTATGACTAGACATTCATGTCAAGGGAAAACTTTTACCTTTTATATTGTCTTATCAAATGTGAAACAGTAACAGATTTCTAACTAGGTTACACATCCATAACTTAAATATTAAGCATCAACCATGCCCTTTAAAATCTTCAGGACCATTCTCCAGTTTATACTTTGGCACTATGGTTTATATACTGTTTTTCAGCTTTTCTCTCATTTTTTTTTATATTAGCAGTTAATGGTTTGTGCCATAATCCATTTCTGCTCTCATTTTTGCAAAGGCAATTAATATTCTCCATCTTCTTCTATCAATTATATGATGTCCATATATGCAGATCTACTTGGTTGCCTGAATTATGTATTGGCAATTAACAAACTGTAGGCTTTACTAAATGTAATAATTTGTTTCCTGATTCATATTTAGATCCTAGGCCAAATTCTCCAACAATGTTTCATTCTACTTTGATTCCTGCTTTTGAATTCTAGACACCCATGATTATGAACATGTCCTGATTTGGTGTATGAACATTTCTTCCTGGATGCCTACATAGAATGTTTCAGTTCCATTCTCTTCTGCATGTGTATTTTTAGCATAAACTTAATTATATTGATAGATTATCCATGAAATCATATTGATATTATTTAATTAGGCTTTGTGTGACAGTTGCACAGTTTGAGTAGCCCTTATCTGAAATGCTTGGGACCAGAAGTATTCCATATTTCAGATTCTTTTGGATTTTGGAATACCTATACTTGTATATACATACATAATGAGATATCATGGAGGTGGGACCCAAATCTAAATATGAAATTCATTTATGTTTCATATATACCTTATTCACACAGCCTAAAGGTAATTGAATAAAATATTTTTAATAATTTTGTGCATCAAACAAGGTTTATGTACAGCTGTCAGAAAACAAAGGTGTCACTAGCTAAGCCACCTATGAAAAAAATGTTTTGTTTTTGGAGTATTTCACATTTTGGAGTTTCAGATAAGGGAGGTTCAACCTGTATCTAAATTAACAAAGTAGATGTGTCTCTAGGCATGACTCTTTTAACAGAAAATTGAGTACTGGAGACAGAAATAACATGGGAAAAATAGGGATAGGTTCCTACACCACAACAAGAGGTGCACTTCAACATGTTTCAGTAAACTTTTTATTCAAAACTAACATTATGTGCATGTGAATTGAAACAACTAGGTCAGGTGAGCCTTCCATAACTAAACAAGAGCATTTTGAATCTTCTAGAGACTACTTGAATGCTTCTTCCCAAGTACATCTACTGAGGATTTTTCTTTCACTTTACAAAGCCTACACTTTTCTTAAGATTGTTTTGGTGGCCAAATTTATAGATCTATACTCCTTTAGCATGCTGGAGTGGGAGCTGGTGATGCAGGTTTGTCTGCTCTCCTTTTTCCTATCTATATCACTATCTTTGCTATATTTACAGAGTCAGTGTGATGTTGTGGTTTGAGCATTGGACTATGACTCTGGAGACAAGAATTTGAATCATCACTCAGCCATGAAGACCCACTGGGTGACCTTAAGTCACTCTCTCTCAGCCTGAGAGGAAGGCACTGACAAAAATCCCTCTGAACAAATCTTGTCAAGATAGGGTCACCATAAGTCAGAAATGACTTGAAGGCATGCAACAACAACAATTGCTATATATGCATATATTATGCATACTCAGTAAGAGGTTCTAGAGGCAGCTGCAGCATATCTTGCCTGTTTAAGCAGGCACACATAGCTACAGTAGGATTGGGTAGAGCAGAATCTCATTCTTTATAAGTTCAATCTTTATTGCATTGTTTACTGCCAAAATTCTTCTGCAACCTAAAACAAAAGTTCTCCAGCTGTCCTTCACCATCCTCCCAATGCAAATGCATCTTTAAAAACTTCCAGCTAGACAGATGACAAGGAGGAAAAAAGGAGACCGAGGGGCTATGCAGATGGGTGGCCCTGGGCCGCCCCTGCTAGCAGCAGATTGGGGCCGTGGCAACCCCATGCCATGGCCCTGATCCTTCCTTTTGCTGCCCCTAAAAGAGTGGCAAAATGGCACTCCTTTTAGGGGTGGCAAAAGGCCACCCTAAGAGCCGGAGCCACGGCTCTTCCATGCCCTTTTGGTGCAGTGTGTCTGCATGTAGCACAGGAAGGATGTCCTGATGCCATGTGCCATGCAAACAGCCGTGCAGCATCTAGACAGCATCAGGGTGGGGTTGGGGTGGCTGGCGTGTGGCTGCCCTGCCCCAACTCCACCCCCAGGCCAGCCCTTTAGGCCAGTCTGCAATGCCTCTGAGTGACAAGAAAAATACTTGTAAAAGGGACTTCTTTTTCAGAGGCTTGTTAACTGATGCCTGTATATCTTCTGACCATACTTTACAATTAATACTATGTTGTTGTTGTTTTCTTATTTCTTCTTATATCTGACATTTTCAGAATGAAACACTGTATAAGTTATCTGAGAGAAAATGTCCAATTCCAGTCCACTTTAGTTCTCTCACACCAAGTATTGCAAGATTCATACATTCTAATTGTTATTTTTTTAAAAAATGCTAGGTTCCCTTGATTTAAGCTTCTCACATTCCATGTTCCTGCATTATGCAGCTTTGGATTTTCCTTTCAGATCTGAGCATGTCATCAGCTGAACATCCTTTTGGCTTGAGTCCAGTTATACCATTAGATGCAGCACTATTCATACTTGTTTTTTGCTCTTCTCCACTAGCTGACTGAGTGCATTCCAGCATGGGTGTGTGTGTCACCTTCAAGCACTATACTTTGCTTCAATTTGGATTGTCTCATTATAGGGCTATTGTCTCATTATAGGGCAAGGTAGAAGGAATTCAGAAATAGTTTACTGGTGGCATTTTCTGTGTAGAATTAATGAGAGCAAGGGAATCACTAGAGGGCGTGGGATGTGCAGATCACCCAGATAATACCTCAGTGGGGAGTGGGGTGGGGTGAAAAACTGGTGGGGCAGTAACCCAGTGGGACTGGTGCAGCTGCTGGGCAAGTGAGAAAGGGTTGCCTCCCTTCTCACTTACCCAACAGCCAGGCCATCCAAGGTGCCTTCAGTTTAGTCAGTGCCTTCAGTTTAGTCAGTGCCTTCAGTTTAGGGTCTGGTGCAGCTGCTTGTTCAGCAGCCATGCCAGACCCTAAACTGGATCTCTGGAGGCTGCAGCACCACACCGCCCCCCACTGCTAGGGAATGGGCAGTACCTTCCATTTAGGGTCAGGTGGTTGAGCAACCGTGTCAGAACCTAAATGAGTCATTTGGAGGCCACAGCACAACCCCCAGCAGCACTCTATCTGGGTGATAGGCAGGTGGCCAGGGGACAGTTGAGTGAGGCAGTGGGAGGGAGGGATGGTGGAGCAGTCTGCTGCTACCACCCACAGCCCTCTCTGGTTAGCCTCATCAACTGGAGGGTTGCCACAGAATGATAGTTGGCTAAACATTGAAAGATCCTCTGATAATATCAACTCCCACTAGTTCTGCTGGCCAGTAGCTTACTTTCTGGAGCTTCTCATCTGTCCTTGGAACTATCAGTACTTCTATGCTGGTATGCCAGCTGGGTTTTTTTGTGTTTTTGTTGTTGTTGTTGTTTTGTTTTGTTTTTTTGCCTTGATCTCACACACACCCCGGCCCCATCACTACATCCTCTCTCCCCAAGGCCTTTAGGGTCCAGCATGGCTGCAGCCACCCTTGAAAGGCCATTAGAGTCTGGGGTGATTGCAACTATGCCAGACTCTGAAGGAAGCCCCCTCTCTAGAGGTCTTCAGGTTCCACCATGGTTGCAGCTGAGCCATACCCTGAAGGCACCACCCAGCAGCAGCTGCTACTGAGAGAGGCAGCACTGTAGCCTTTGGAGGGCCCATTTAGGGTCCGGTGCAGCTGCTGGGCAAGTGGGAGAATGCCCTTTCTTGCTCACCCAGTAGCCGTGCCTGTCCCTCCAGGTGTACCACCTCACCAGTTAGCACATTCCCTCTGAGGTGTCACCTGGTGGGATCTGAACACCCCACACTCACCTTGTGACATCACTAATTTGATATTTGGTGACTCTGCTAGGAGCCTAGACACTTAAAACCTTCACCATATTAAAGTATGCATCTTAGAAAGAGAGGTAGTCCATATTGGATTCTATGTTCTCCCCTCATAGTTTCTTAAAGACTTTTAAAGCACTTGGGGTTTATGTCATTTATTTCTTGTTGGTCAGGGTGATCAGATGTCCTAACAGCAAAGGAGGACAAGGCACCACAAAATGTAGGGCTGTCAATAAAAATTGAGTACATGACAAAACAAAATCTAAAACCACTCATAGAAATATAAATTCATGCTTCTCAGTCAGGCTCAAAATGGAAGACATTCTGAAATTCCTCCTGGCCAGAAGGTTGAAATGTAGGACAGGTCATGGAAAAGGAGGATGCATGGTCACCTTGTTGTTGGTGAATTGAATTAGAATGGATGACGACGACGACAACAACAACGACAACAACGATGATTAATTCTAACATCCATGTATCAGACTGGACCAAAGTAGATGAGTTAAATGAGACAGATTTAATGTACCATTTCAAAATGACCACTTGTCAAATTTAGGTGAAAGAAACTTACTGAGAAAAATATCAGAAGCACACAGATAGTGCTCTGTTATTTCTGAGAACCTAAAGAAAAGTAAATGTCAAAATAAGGCCAGACTGAAATAGACTAGTCACAAAAGAGCAGTTTATATTTAGAAGAGTCAGCACACAAAATGCAGTACAAATACAAGATGTGAAAGGTTAAAGGCTTATGAGAAATGTGTCAGGAACCTTTTGCTTCTAGTTGAATAATGTGTCAGTCAGAAGTGGATGAAGACAGTTATCATTTATGGCTCCTTACTGGCTTATATCTGGGATTGGTGAGCAGGGTTTTTGCAATAGCAATAGCAATAGCAATAGCAATAGCAATAGCAATAGCAATAGCAATAGCAATAGCAAGTACATTTCTATACCGCTTATCAGTGCACTTAAGCACTCCCTAAGTGGTTTACAATGTGTAAGCTATTTGCCCCCAACAAGCTGGGTACTCATTTTAGTGATCCTGGAAGGATACAAGCCTGAGATGAGCATGAGCCCCTGGCTGGGATTGAATTTACAACCTTATGGTTTGTGAGTGAGTGGCTGTAGTACAGGCATTTAACTACTGTGCCACCAGGTCTCTTAATTTTATTTTATTTTTTGCAGCATCGAGACAGAGAATAACCATATTATATTGCCAATAAACAACAGAAGAAAATGATTGGTATGCAGGGTTTTTAAAATACCTTTAGGAAATGCAGTGACCATAACACTTTACTGATCTATTTTATATAACAGTTACTTTCATTTCTTTTATTTAGTCATGGATGGTACTGCTGTTAGAAAAACATTTTTATTAAAAGAGGTAACAACATTTGTTTAAAGGGGTATAACAATCCACCTCATCACCAACAGTAGGTTGAAACCATATTTAAAATATTGCCTCACATTACTGCCTCCTGCCCTTCGCTATAGTGTTGAAAAATGATATTTTTATCTGATATGGCAACAACTATGAAAAATCTGAAATAATCATTATTGAAAAGTCAGTTAAATTATGGTACTATTTATGTATTTATTGGATTTATATTTTGGCTTTCTCTCAAAACTTATTTTTCTTGGTCCTACTTACTCCAAGTCCATCCATCCTCTCTCCTTTCTGAAATTGGTTAATGAATCTCAGAAACTGGAAGCCTTTGAGAATGGGAGTCCCAAATAAATGAGGACTAGGTTTGGTGGATGTTGTATAAAACTAGGAATAAAAAGAATATTTGGATTTTTTAAAAAAATGGTTGAAGAACAAGTTTCTCGAACTTTGACTAACAGAATCCTATATGAACATCTTTGCAGTTTGAGATTTTATAGGGAAAACACACATGGTTTTCTTTGCACAGAAAATAGAATCGCCTGTGTATAAAATAACATTGCTGCATGGAGAATGTCATTTTTATTTTATTTTATTTTATTTCTGTGCAGAAATGTTATCTTCATAGGTAACTTGTTTTCTGTAGAAAATGCTCTTTTCTGTGCAAGAACAACCAATTGTGAACATTTTCCCCATAGTTTAAGTGCCAAATTATGAAGAGCCCTTGATAACTGTACAGTTTTCTATAATGTTCTCACAGTGATTTGATTAAATATCACTTCTTGAGATAGAGATACTTCCATTTATGCAGTTGACAATTGCCTATGCCCTATTATCTTTTCTTTAATAAGGCCTGTTCCTTTAAATTCTTTACTTTATGATTCATTGGTCTGTCCCACTGCTTAAAATTCACTCTATACAAGTTTAATAAAAGAATGTAAAATGTAGACTCTTTTCTTCTGGGGATTGTGAAAAGAGGAGAGGTTATCTGTTTGTGAATCTGATGGACAGAAAAAATGAAGTACAGTGGGCCCTCCACATTTACTGGTTAGGAATGTGAAAGTGAGAAAATGGCAAATAAAAAAAACAAAACATGTGAAGTCATAGGCTTTCATGGCCGCTCCTTCAAATTGCCCTCCGCTCGTTTTTTCCACACCACTCTCCTTACTTTCAAAATCCACTCTGCAAATGCCTGGGGAGGGGAGCAATGGTCTCTGCTGGTCTCCTGACGGACCCCACTTTCCACGACCTCCCTGGTGGTGGATAAAACGGGGCTGGCTGGTATCTCCCCCTATATATTCCACCTAGGTTATAAACAGGACGTGGAGTGCTGACTCCACAGTCCTTTCGCCTTCACTTCACAACCCAGAAGTGTGTTTTCATTCCACTATCTCTTACCTGTGATTGGGCAGTTCTTTCATAACTGCATATTCTATGAAAACTTCTGAAAACTTCTGTGTACAGAAAACTTTTGATTTCTTTTCAGCTCCTTGCATTTACTGAAGGCAAAAAAACTAATTAAAATAAACAAAATAGAAATTAAGTATGAGGACTCCATTGTTCCAAATACTAGCAAATCATTCTTCATAAAACTTCCAAATTGCTTCTATTAATATCCTATAAATTCTTTAGATGTCAAATATGAGGTAAGGCCCCACTGGCTTTCATTTATTTCATAGTGGCTCATGTTGTCTGGTGCTCAAGTCTTTTATCAGGATGGGACTTTTTTTGATAGGAAGAATGGAATAAATTCTACATGTAACATTGAAGGGAAGGCAGTGTGGCTAGGATAAGAACAGCAATCATATGGGGCAAGGGGAAGCTAATTTCAAAATGTCTTTACATGTTTGTATTAAAATTAATAGTAATAAATACAATTTATGAATACAATTTACAGGAAATCTGAAATACAGTTGTACCTCCGTTTTTGTAGACTTGAAGCCCACGACCCTGCCCTTTTAGCTGCAGTGACAGCTTTTTTGCGCCCTTTTGGTGCAGTGTGTGCACATGCTGCACCAAGAGTGTGTCCTGACACCACGCACCATTTGAATGGGCCCTTTGTGCCGGTCTGCATCGGCCTTCTGTTACAATATCACTGGTCCATTCACCTCTATAGTCACTGTTGTCTGTTAAACAGCTTGCCAAAGATACTTTTGCCTGTTCTCTCTTTTAGAGGTGTCCATGGTCATTTCAATGGAAAACGTCCTTGGGCTTTAGGAGATGAGTGCATCGTGGAACTAATGGCTGATATTGTGGGTAAGAAAATTTCTGAAACATCTCTTTTTCCTCCCCAAAATGTTTTCCCCCATGTGTTTTGAAACGTGAAAAAAGTAATTTCAGATCATAGACCTTTTAATCCAAAATATCCCTACTATTTTTTTCCTTCTCTGATTGCTTCTTAGTAAGCATGAGATGGAATGTATTTAAAACTCTGAAGTAAGATTTAATACTGACAGTAATATATGAGTAAATATATATCTCAAAACTAATTGCAGAGTTGAGTTCTGGGATTGCCATAAAGTTCTTAGTCTAACACAGCAAGCCAAACTAAACTTGGCACCTTTACAAATGTCTTTTAATGTCAAAGTGAATCAGTGATCAGTCCTTTTGATTTCAGAGGAATGAGTGCTTGTTACATTACAATTTTTGTAACTGTTATGGACAGAGCCAAATGTTTACAAAGAACTGATAGTGCAGAGTTTGATTTCAATTTATTTATTCGGTCCTTGACCAGCATAAAAATACAAAATACACAAAATACATAAAATATCAAAGGATAATATCAAAATAAGGAAATATACAGACACAATATAAATACCAAAGGACAAACTAAGATAGGCTCTACAAATACAATGCCGGCCAGAACTACCTAAACGCCTGCTTAATGTCCACTTATCAGTTAACCAATTGTGGCCGCAGTTTACAGACAATGTAACAAAATTTGGCCACCATATGTGATACTGTTGGATCGTTGTTATCTAGTAGGAGACGTAAATAGAAGGTATCAGATTTACCTGGGAATTTACTCAAAAGTGGGCTAATCAATTGAAGACGAACATCCCTATAGAATTGACAGTAAAGGAGAACATGCTCATTGGTTTCAACATTGCCTGAACCACATGGACAGAAACGAAAGTCAAAAGGTATTTTTTTAAATCTGCCTTCCAGCAAGGCCGTGGGCATCACATTAAAGCGAGCCAATGTTAAAGCCCTTCTAAACTTTGGGATGGTAACATGGGATAAATACGGAGCCAAAGAAGGAGCCGAGGGTGAAGAACTGAACAGTACATATTTTGACAGACAAACGGAATCCATTTCTCTTTCTACTTCTATAATTTTTTTTTGATTAAGGACTTAGCTCTGTCAATATCAAGCCTTAAAATTTCGGTATCATTAAGGCCTAATTCATTTAGTTTCTTAAGAACTAGGGTTCCCCAGGAAGATTTATAGGGATCTAAAAATATCAAATTAGTCAGGCCTCCAGGGATCTTATGGAGTTTCTGCCAATAAGTAAGTATACTGATCCATATACTGGATTCTATTTTAATGATCCCGGCCTCCCTCCTGAGGAGAGCATTCGGAACACAGTGGGCAACCTGAAAAATTCTCCTAAGAAACTTAGTTTGTACTCGTTCAATTACATTTATGTTACTATATGGGCCCAAATGGGCTCCGTATAGAAGTTGCGGGCGGACCTTGGTAATAAACAGCTTTATTGCAGCCGGGATGAACTGAGCGCCTTTACTGAAAAAGAATCTTAAAATAGCCATTACGGTTCTTTGGGCATTACCGATGATATATTCGGAATGGGCAGTTCTTCTACCAGTATTTTGGAACACAATTCCCAGGTATTTGAAGGTCTTGACCTGGTCAATGGGTTGTCTATCTAGAGTCCATTGAATCAATTTGGGGCGATGAGCAAAGATAAGAATCTTGGTCTTCGAGGAGTTGATTGTCAATTTCTCCTCTTTGGAAAACAAAGCCAAGGAATTTAAGGCTCTTTTGAGACCAATGGGAGATAGTGACAGAATAACAACATCGTCTGCATAAAGCAGTGAATTAATATGCTTGTTGGCCAGCTTAGGAGGGTGAAAAGAAAGGTTATTCAAAACAGAGACGAGGGAATTAATATAGAAATTAAATAAGGTAGGGGCCAGAACACAGCCTTGTCTAACCCCCGTCTTAACAGAGACGGTCTTAGTGACATGTCCTTGAGGGCTGCATCTAACCTTAATACTAGAATTCTCATGGATCTTAATGAGAAGGAGAAGGACTCGCTTGTCTATATTGGTGCTCAGTAGTTTTTCCCATAGTCTAGTTCTACTAACTGAGTCGAAAGCGGACTTAAAATCAATAAAAGCCGCATATAGTGGTTGGCCATATTGGAGATATTTTTCAGCAAGGTAATTCAATATCATTGCGTGATCAATAGTGGAGCGTCCAGGTCGAAAGCCTGCCTGTTCTGCCTTTAGTATATCTTCAGACTCAAGCCAGTCTAAAAACTTATTTAGAAGATGTTTTGTATACAACTTACTTACCAAACTCAAAAGACTAATTGGTCGAAAATTAGAGGGGTCAGTTCTATTACCTTTTTTATAAATAGGGATAATGATTGCCAGGCCCCAGTCATGTGGAATGGAAGCAGATCTATCAATGGCCGTAAATAAATTAGAGAGGACAGGGACCCACCAATCAAGGTTATTTTTGAGTATTTCCCCTGTTATAAAGTCTGCACCCGGAGCGCGGGCGGGTTTGAGTTGGGTAATAAGTCTCTTAACCTCAGAATGTGAGACGGGAGGCCAAAAAGGAAGAGCCGAGACTTGTGTCATAAGATCAGAGACTAATAGACTTGGAGAACTTTCAACAGAATCATAAAGATTGAAGAAATGACTTTCCCATATGTGAGCTGGGATCTGAGCTGTAAGAGTGCTAGCGTTCTTATTGAACGAAGGGGCAACCTCCTTCCAAAATAAGCTGGAATTACTTGAACTAGCTAGCATAATTAATTTATTCCAAGAGCCAATTAAAGCATCCTTTTTCTTTTGTCTTACCAAAGACTTGTATCTTTTCTTCTGTTCTAGAAGTTCTAATACAGGAAAATTAATTGGGTCTGATTTATGCTGCTTAAACAAATATTTAAGGTGGGCCCAAAATTCTTTGCACTCAGAGTCGAACCAACTCTGGTGGCGTGATGGTTTATACCTAACAGCATTTCCCGTGGGGACAGTTAACAATGGTTGTAAGGAGTTAATTAAGATGTTATAATTAGACAAAATTTCAGAGTCCGAGTTGCTATCGGATATTGCAAAGGAAAGTGACTTAATTGAATCACTGGTCAGGAACCTGGTAAGAGTGTTAGACAGTTGGAGGGACCATTTGGCTCGAGTTAGGCTCACATCATTCACACAGATAGGGATCTTGTCAAGAGGCAGGATAAAACTATCATGAAATTCAAGACACAAGGTGACTGGAAAGTGGTCACTGTCAGGTCTGCTAATAATTGCAAACTTGGAGATACTAGAGATTAAATTTAAAGAGACCCCCATATAATCAAGGATCGATGGTCTAAAGCCTGCCCAGTGTGTATATTCAGCTGGGTGATCATCCTTGAAGCTACCATTGAGAATGATTAAATTTAGTTCGTCAAAAGTACGAGCTAAACAAAGTCCCTTGAAGTCACAAAACAAGTCTTTGGATTTGCGGCACAATATTGGAGGGATATCTATTGGAGAAGGGGGTCGGCAGTTGTATTTGGCATATAAGGACACATCATCAGCACCCATCCTGGCATTAAAATCCCCGGCTACAATGAAATTTGCTGTAGGAGTCTCCAACATTAAGCCTTTCATGAAAAGATTGAGCTTATTCCATATGCTTACTATCTTAACCCGACCCTGAAGTGGGGGAATGTAGATATTAATAAAGTAAAATAAATTGTTGTTAAGCTTTAAAAGAACAGCAAGGGCATAGTGCTCCAATTCAGAAACCTTAACTATTTGGACCCTAAGTGCCAAGGATATCAACACCCCTAGACCGCCACAAAGCCTCCCATTTCCTTTGCCAGGAGTTGCTTTCAATCCCGTGAACTTATAACCCTCTATGGATATTTCTTCCGCAAGCCACGTTTCTTGTAAGAAGATAACATGATATCTATTGACAAAAGGCAAGAAGGTTGGGTCCCTGCATCTAGACTTCCAGCCAGCTATATTCCATGAAATAAGATACAAGGTGGACAATTCAGCTAAATGTCAATTGCCAGACATTATTAATTGTTCTTGAGTTATAGCAACTTGCTGCTCATTAGTGCTAGCACAGCCATTAGATATGTTTCCCTTCTCAGGAGCAACATTAATAGGGCTAACAAATAGACTCTGCTTAGTTATTTTGGCAGCAGAGGAGTTTAGCTTGGTGTCTCTTCTTCTCTTGTTCTCGGGTGTTTGTATGTTCATAATATGATTAGAAGTATTCAATGATATTAACTGCGTAGACTCACAGTGTTGACCAGTCATATGTTTAAAAGTAGTTTGAGACAGAGGAATAAGAGGGTCTGCCAAGCAATCTAAAGGGCGTTTAGGTGACATATACATTAGAGGAATCAAATCATCCTTAGCTTCACCAATACTTCGTTCAGATCCATTTTTAGGTTGCAACAGAGGTTCCGATGTAGGACAACTGATAGGTAGTAGGTCCTTAATTGTCTTGGTTTCCTCTGTTACTGACATCAGTATAGATTTGACATCGTCGAATCTATTTAACACTAGCTTTTGTTCTTCTTCAGTAAGAGAACCAAACATTTCAGTCAATTTGCCGTCATCATCAATAAAACTCTCAGGAATTGATGTTGTCCTCCTGACATCCTTGTCAGTGTTATCTGCCTGATAAAAGGCTTTGTGTCTTGCATGTAGCCTCATCAAAGGCTGGATGTTGGAATTACGAAAGACACGTAATGGTGTAATTGAGAACTTCTTAAATGAACTCCAATTTTTCAGTATCAGAGAAGGTGTTGTGGCATTGTTAAATCGCAGGACAATTCTCTTGGTGTTATTATGAACAGGCAGCCAGTCAATTCCAAGTAGTTCATTATGATTCAGATGTCGATGTAAAAGAAGGGAAAGAGAGTACAATATAGCAGACTTATTGTGCCACCTGGCATAGTTGTAATGGTTGTTAACCACTAGCAGAGCAATGCTGTTTTGCAATAGCACCAGCTTATCACTATTCCTAGCTTTGGCGTTGTTTTGGGTTTGCTTAGAACCTTCTTTGTTAGATATTACTCTTAAATTTGATGAACATTTGGGCTTAGTCATAAGATCTTTTAGTCCATCAAGTTTCTGATCAATGTTTGTTAGCTTATCAAAAATGGCGATTACTGTTCTGGCAGTAAGCAAGCAATTCCTGGCTACCGTATCTAGATCAGCCACGTGATTCATACCAATATCTGTGTCAAGATTTAAAGCATGTTCCTCATGCAGTGAGAGCATAGATGTTTCAGAAGTGAACTTGTTGTTGTCCTTTGATAGAAATAACTCCTCCATTTTTAATTGTTTAAGAGTAGTAGCAGCCTCCATTAATTCAGAGTTCAGTGAACTCCCTGTTAGACCCCTATCCGATTTCTTAGTCCTTTTGACATTTGTACGGACTTCTTTCTTAGTTAACCTCCTTTTCCGCTTAGTACTGTTCTTAGCGGCCATGCTTTCACAAGTTGACCCAATATCTACCCACACTAGAAATAGACTAAAAATAGACTAAAAATGCCCCAGTAATAATATTAAAAATGTAAAGAGATTATAAAAAGGAGGTAATAGTGACTGTGTTAATATTAATTATAATAATAATAATAATACTGATAAAAAAGACAATAAAGGAAAATACTAAATAGACCTGTTAACCAATTTTAAAACTAAACGGCGTTCAAACTACTGCCAGCTGAAGGCCCTTATCTGGTCTCCATCACCAGGTGAGGGCTGCGCCACTGGAGGGAGGGAGGAGGAGCGGGTGGGGCCCAGGAGCGCGGCCTCGGCTTGCCGCTGCCGCTGCCGCCGCAAAGGGGCTCGTTGGGGCCTTTTAATGGCCCGAGTCTTCCGGCCGCTTGGCCGCCGCCTTCCGCGCTGCTGGAGGGAGGGAGGAGGAGCGGGTGGGGCCCAGGAGCGCGGCCTCGGCTTGCCGCTGCCGCCGCCCCAGAGTTTGATTAAAATGAGGCCTGTTATTATCTGTCAAATTTTCTGTAGAATATGGAAGAAAAGAAGAGAACATAGATGTTGTGAACAATTGTGCCACTCCTCATTTTCATGTGAGATATTCAATACATGACACTAGTTATAAAATACACATACATACATACATACATACGCTATCCTGGGTAAGTTTTGGGACTATAGATTGAGTATCCCTTAGCAGGATTTCTGAAATATGAAATATTCCAAAAACCCAAACTTTTTTCATGGGTGGCTGATATAGTGACACTTTTGCTTTCTGATGGTTCAGTTCAGTGTACACAAACTTCATTTTGTGCACAATAATATTGAAAATATTGGTATATGAAATTACTTTCAGGCTATGTGTATAAGCTGTGTAAGAAACATAAAAAAAATTCATGTTTAGATTTGGGTCTCATCTCCAAGATAACCCACTATCTACATATATGCAAATACAGGTATTCCAAAATCCTCAAAAATCCAAAACACTTCTGGTTCCAAGCATTTTGGATAAGGGAGATTCAACCTGTATATATTGCCAGGTATACATCACTGTAATATTAAAATGCAATAACCACAATAGGAACACAGGTGTATTTCAGTTAATGAAGTAGATGTGCTCCTGGGCATTACTTCTTTAACAGAAGATTTGGAAGGAGAAGCAGAAATAGCATGGAGAGAATGGGAACAGGTTGCTACACCACAAAAAAAGAACAGTTCAATATGTTTCAGCAAACCTGACTTGGTTTCATTTCACACATGCATACTATTAGTTTTGATTTTTCTTTTTTTTAAAAAAAAAAGGTCAGGTAAGCATTGAAAGAATAAACAAAAACATTTTGAATCTTCTAGAAACCACTTGAAGGCTTCTTGCAAAATGCAGCCAGGTGTGACTTTTACCATCAATATCCCCACTCCTTATGATTAACCTTTTGGTGACCAGACTTATAAATATATACTTTTTTAACATGCTGTAGGTAGCTGATGAGGCAGGCTTATCTTCTGCCCCTTTTTCTCTCTGTTTGCTGTTTGTGTATGCTCATTAAGGGATTCTGGAAACAGATGCTATTTACAGTAGGAAAAGCAGAAGCAGAATCCTGCTTTTTTCCAGCTCAAGCTTTATTTCATTGTTTATTGCAGACATGCAGCTGCAACCCATCACTGAAACTCAATTTCTTGAGCCCTCCTTCACTATCTTCCCAATGCTGATTCTGCTAAAAATATTCTAGATAGATAGAGGGTGAAAAGGCAAGGGGCTTGGGGATACATAGAAAGCCTTTGTAGAAAGAAATTATGCAGTTGGAGGCTTTCAAAAATGAGGTTTTCTTTACTGACTTGGAGAAAGCATGCAGAGCAACTGAAATCTGTAAATCTAGAGTGTGTGTTTATGTGTGTGTGTTGTTTTAAAAAAGTTTATGTACAGTATGCGTGTACATCTCAAATGTGTGCTTTTAAGCTTCTCTATTTTGTCAACCTAATTATTTTTAGTGGATTTTCAGATCCAATTCTGGGCAAATGGTGAACTTGTGTCAAGGTTTTTGATACCACCGTATGTCCTTTAAGTAGGTCAACACTGCTAAAATGGTGCATGGATTGAAGTATCATTTCTTTTTTTTAAAAAAAAAAAAGTTTCAAAACACATCTATTCTTTATCCATGGTATTTGTCAGATGAAAGTATGTGACCATTTAGAGAAGTGTATAATGTGGCTTTTCTGATGTTGCTTTGTTTAAGCTCTGCCAAATTAGAATACAAGCAGTACCATGATAATTAGGAATGTGCTTGGCAGGAAAGCTTATTTTTCTGCTGCTAAGTGAAAACTCATGGGATTGCTGTACTGTATTAGAAGATTATCTACAATAGTGCGAAAAAGTGGTAGCTCTGGTGCCTCAAGAAACTACAAATCCCAGGATTCTATAGGAGGAAGCCACGGCAGTTAAAGTAGTGTTAAACTGCATTAATTCTGCAGTATGGTAGTAGCTTTCATCATTTTGAAAAAATCCCTTTCTCTTGCTCTAGGTTTAGTGATCATCTGGCACCTTCTCTCATACAGTTAAAATTTATCATCTCTGAATATCTCCTGTCACTGTGTAATTGCTTCTGACTACTGTGTGATGTTGTTGACATTTGCCTGTACTTATTTGTGTGGTTGCTGTAATATATGCTGGAGGAAACTACCTGGCCTTTAGTAGAAGTTTTCAAGTATCAGACATCCCCACCTTTTCTTGGACTGCTTGCTCAACATTTTATCTAGAGCCAAGGTAGGCAACCATGGACTTCAAGATATTGTTGGATGCCACCTTTCATCAAGCCTAGTGTGTGTAGCCAGTGGTGAAGATGCTGGAGGGCCAAAATTGCCTACCTTTGATTGAGAGTCGGAATTGTCCAGCTTTTATGGCAGTACATCCCCTGTTTCAGGAATGCTGTTCTGATCTTTAGAAAGTCTATTGTTTCCACAGTCCACTTTCAAAGCTAATGACCTCCAGAAAATAGCAGTGCTAACCAAAAAAAGAAGAAGAAGAAGAAGAAGGGAAGGGAAGGGAAGGGAAGAGCAGCATAGCAACAAACAAAGCAATTACTGGCTGTGAATGTAACATGAGAAAATTTAATGTAAAATCTGCTAGACAGCTAATAAATCTGCTTTACACTTTGCTCGTTTCCTTGGTCAGAAAAATAAAATCTAGTTATTTTTAGATCTGGGACCTAGATATGTGGCTAAACAGAACACCATTTCTCAGGCAAAGAAGAGGAGTAAAATAAAATTTGTTAAGTTTTTATTTCACTCCATCTCTTCTCTTTACAGCAACCATATTTTATCAGTGCTTTTCAATTTTAAAAATATATACAGGAGTTAGAATTAAAAGGGACATAATTATTTCTCTCTCTCTCTCACACACACACACACACACACACACAAATACACACAATTTCAGTTTAGCACTACTCTCCACCAATTATCCTTTGCAAAAGTTTTATATGTCCAGCATTGGGTTTCTATGTGCAGAAGGCTATTTGTATTCACTTGACTGAGGTGTCATGTTTTGATCTCTCTATAAAAGAAACTATGAATAAAGATCCTCACATCGCTAACCTGTTTTCCTGCACTTTGGGCAGTATTTCATAGCTGTCTTGCACACCAGAGGCTATTAACTCTGCTGTTATCATGCTATCATGACCTTTCTCCCGACTTGTACAGATAATTTTCTCCCCCTCTATGACTGTACAACTGAGTTGCAAAGTGTGACTTGGCAGTGGGCTTCTAAGTCTTAGCAGGATTTTATTGTGGCAAAATTCACTTTATTGATTTTGCAGCATGTTAATGAGCTCTCTTTTTTCATAACGGGAACAAATTACCTTTTGAAGAATTTCAAATTGTGGTCCCATTATGATGGCAATCTCAACAGGGTAATGACTACATCTTTTGCCTTCAGGTAAAAAGAGAAAATTCAAAGAGGACAAATACAAGATAAAACACTCTTAAAATACTCTCTGTTCAGTGTAATATTAAAGATGAATATGCATTCTCTCCAATGATATGCAGGGAAAGAAAGGCATTCTCTTTCTTTGGCAGGCTTAATGTGAGAAAATAAACAAAAAAAATAGGTTGTATTGTTTTTGATGCTTCACATTTTATAGAGGAGCTGGAACTACCAGAGCTGGTTCTGCAAAACAAAAAGTTGGTGTTGTTTTCATAGATTTATTCAGGAATAGAATAAAGGCAGTAAATGACTTTTCTTTTGGCAATTTAAAGGTTTATGGCTCTGTTACACCTTGCTTATTAAACAAGAGCACATTTCCTTGTTAAATGAAAGCTTCAATAGTAAAGACATTGTGAAATGCAAAGTCAAGGTCACCAGAGACCCAGGACGTTTTCACACTGGCCTTTTTGAGGACGCTAGCCAGCCTCCTGCCGGCCTCACTCCGGCGCCATTTCCCGTGTGTTCACACACACGCGGCGGCAAACCCCGCCCCTTCCGGTGTCATCCCTGCGTCCGGCCGGCTTTTGGCTCCGTGTGTTCAAACACACGGAGCCCTAAGTCCGGCCTCACTCCGGCAGCGGCAAGCTAATTCCTGGCTAACTCCGGCTTCAGGTAATTCCGGGTGGCAAAAGGAATTAGCCTGCCGCCGCCGGAGTCATTCCGGTGTCAGCGGCACAGGGTCCAGCCGGCTTTAGGGGAAGGGCTCCAGCCGGCTTTAGGGAGCCCCGTGTGAAAACGTCCCCAGACTCTTTCCAGACTCCCAGTACCACCCAGTTTCTAAATTGAACAGCATCAAAACAGATTCCTCCTTCTACTCTGTTTCATTAATATACTGCAATCTTGATAGTATCATCTTCTGGTGGACCTCTGATGTTCATCTTGTACCTCTGTGTTCAGTCTGCTACTGAGGAGGGAATAAATACCAAACTGATTTGCAGTGACTGAACAATGAGGGTTATTTGAGGTAGCCAAGCTTAGAGATTATTTTAATAATAATTTTTAATAATGGTATCCCATCATTTTCCACTTCATTCGGTTGCCCACACACATTTCCTAGAAAGGGCTTGGCTTCTGTTGCAGTTGCAGCCTGTCTAGCACAATCATCTTCCCCAAAGGCATAGGGAGAGCAGTGGTAGAAGCATTGTACCTCCTGCTTTTTTTCCACCACAAAGAAGATTTATCAGGTAGGACATAATGCGGGTTTATGCTGTCTAAGATTTGAACAACTGAGTAATGAGACCAGGGGAGCAAACTTCATTTTGTCTACTGGATCCTTGTCTTTGAATATTGTAATAGATTAATTGGATCAAAGAAGTAGTGCAGGCTATAAAGGATAATTTTTCCTTTTTCCTAAAGCAAAGATAAGGTTTGTTTTGTGGGCACCAAAATCCAATAAAGTAAAGCTTTTAATAAATATATCATTTACAAGAGACCAAGACTTACATGACAAATGTGGTGTCATATTCAATATAGGATACTGGCATGCATCTAAAGGTGAACCTTAAATTAACCATTTATTTTTATTCTGTGCCTAGAGCTGTAAATAAAAGAACAGTAGTTCTATTTATACTCTGGATCAGTGTATGAAATGGTCAGGATCTAGGCCTTCTGTTTAACTAATTCACTAGGTTCATGAAATTGTCAGGAGTCATCAGATTCATAGGCTGAACTCTACAGACTTTCATGGTCTCTGATGGAATGGGAGTAGGCAGATAACTGTTGTCACCATGTATAAGTTCCCATACTTATTTGCAAAACTAGTTATCTTGGCAATAGATCCTTTCAGCATGATTGGGGAATATTTAGCTCAAAAGGTACAAGGGGAACCAGTTGCTGCTGCAATCCTGATTTTGGTATTCTGGAGAAAATGTTGTTGTCTGTCTAGGAAAGTTAGCTCAGAGACTAGCATGTTAACTGAAATACACAAGAGAAAAAGAAGTCTGAATAACATATTGCCCACATAAGGTACTTGGGAAGCAGAAAAGGCAAGAACACCACTTCCCCAGAAAGGAGTTTTATTGACAAAATACAACAAAATGGCAAGTTAGTGTTGAAAGCTGTCCAAAAGACAAGAGGGAGAGAGACAGGGAGGGTGAGAAGTGATGTTTCCAAGCAGGTTGCATATTGGTTATTTCAGCTTTTGTGGAAGACAAAGGAGGGGGAATTGAAGTGAGAGCTGAAAAGCTGATAATTGAAAAAGAAGTACATTTCTTTCCTTATGTTCTTTCTAAAGCACAGTGAGGGAGAGCAAAGATCCCCATAGTCTTAAAACAAAACAAAAGAGAGGTGAACAAAAGAGACTTTCTTCAGCCTGGACAAACCCACTAGAACTGGGATTGCAGGGGAAGGTAAGATGTCACATGAAATGACACCAGGACATGCAACTGGTAGAAAAAAGGCCACAGCTTTATTGAATACAGCTGACAGGTACAGTTGGCCCAAATTCATAGGCCTGAATTTGTCAACAACCAACCCGCCTGTTATTTGATGAACAAAATGGCCAGGTCACAACCGGGCTTCAGGATGACAGAAAGGGTAACCAACTGGTTGCATGTTCACATGATTGCCCCTTTGTCACCAGGGGATGCTGTTAAGGAGCTACCCCCGCAATTGCAACATTTCACTGCTCCCAACACACCGGAGTTCTCTTGAGACTTCCACTCCTGTGCTCTGCCATACAGGAAACCATGCCCACCAGATCCACGGCCCATGCTACCACCTCTAGAAATTGTGACAGCACTCAAGAATCCACAAACCAAACAGGAAGGGAGGATGAGGAGAGCAAAGCTGGAATGGCACTGGCCACATGAGACATGTGGCCTTAAATAGGCCAGGCAACCAATCATGAAGGCTGCTGGTGAGCCAAGAGGTGGGGCCTCTGGCTGCAAAGGCTGCTGGGACTTGTAGTCCCTTGTAGCTGCCAGACATCTCTCTCTCTCTCACACACACACACACACTGCGGGCCCGGTTAACCAACCCAGGCCCACAGAATTGCTCCCAGAACATTCTGGGAACAAGCCTCTCCTGGCTGGGCCAAGAGAGCCCCTGGAACCCAATGGTTCCCCTCCCTGGCAACCAGGACATCCTGGTAAGTCAGGCATCTCATTTGCAGAGGAAGTGAGACGTCGCATGAAATGACAACAGGACACGCAATTGGTAGAAAGAAGGCCAGCACTTTGTTGAATACAGCTGACAGGTAGGGTTGGCCTGAATGCATGGGCCTGGATCTGTCATCAGCCAACCCAACTGTTGCTCAATGAACCAAATGGCCAGGTCACGGCCAGGCTTCAGGATGACAAATGGGGTAACCAACTGGTTGTATGTTCGCATCATTGCCCCTTTGTCACCGGGAGATCTTATTAAGGAGTTGCCCACTCAATGGCAACACCTCACCATTCCCAGCACCTCCAGGTCCCCTTGGGACTCCCGATCCTGTGCTCTGCCATACAGAAAACCATGACCACCAGATCCACGGCCCATGCTACCACTACAAAAGGCCAGGCCCCTAACCAAAAAAAGGGGGTGGGCAACCTTCTCCCAACTCCCTGAAAGCTGTCTCTCCCCCCCCCCCCCATCCTTATTGGATTGGACTACATAGTCAGCAAATGCCCTGGATTTCCACCTGCCTATCTTCTTTATAGAACTGGCAGGCATTCTGCATCCCACCACAGTGGTAGAGGCCCCTATCCAAAACAACTGTCCACCAAATTCTTATGCTGCAGCCTGGCCCATTGTAAAGTCATACAGAGCACCAACACAAATTGAAACCTGGTTAGCAGAGTCCCACCATCATGAACCAATAGCAGGCCTATGGAGTGAGGATGGAATGCCAGGTATCTGCGTAAAGTCTGCACAGGACACAGGCAGCAGCTGCAGAGCCTCCTCAGCACAATGGTGGGCCACTTTCCCAACTGGTCACACTTGGACCTGCGAAGAACTGAGAATGCCCTTGTGTTCCCATTGGGTGGTCCAGCACTGGACACACCAGTGACCCTGGAAGAAAACCCAAAACCCAAACTCCCAGCTGGAGTGGATCTGAAGACCTTGTCCTAGGTCCCAAGGGTGTTGCCACAGGGACACACCATTGAATCCCTTGAGGAATTCCTCCCACAACCTGAGGTTTTCCTTGATGCTCCTGATGAGGTGGATGCGGTAGTGTGCCACCCTCACCCATGCTGTCACCCTGGCAAGCTGAGTGCAGAAGGCTCTGCCTGGAGCCACCACCCTGCACACGAAATTGAGGTGTCCCAGGAAGACCTGAATCTCCCTGACTGTGGCCTTATGGGCTGAAAGGGTGGTCTGTATTATGGAGAGGGGAAAGCAGAGCTTCTCATCTGGCGAGCAAGAGACACTAGCACTGAATCCAGCTGGATACCCAAATATGTGAGGGAGATGGTGGGGCTCTCTGTCTTCTCAGCTACTAGTGGGACTCCCAGTTCAGCTTCCAATGCCTAGAGTTTGGCACATCCCTGTCTCCCAGCCTCATTGATGAAAAGGAAATCATTGAGGTAATGTGTCACCAAGTGGAACATGGCACAGCCTTTCACTTTCCACTCATCAAAAGAACTGAAGGTCTCAAATGCTGCGCAGCTGATGGAGCAACCCATGGACATGGCCTTCTCAAAATACCATTGTCCCTCAGATTTGAAACTCAATAGGCAGAAGTCCTTGGGATGGACAGACAGCAGCCATAGTGCTGATTGGATGTCACACATAGCTAGGAGGCCCCCCACCACATGCCTGAACAAGCCAGATGGCATGGTGGAAGGGGTATAGTGCACTGAGCAAAGCTCCAGGGGGATGGCATTATTGACAGATGACCCAGTATGAAAGGTGGTGTGTGAGGCAGAATTCACCCAGCACTTTATTGGGCACCACACCTAGGGGGGAGACCCACATGTTAGGCAAGGGGGGAAGCGAAGGGGCCTGCCACCCTGCCCACCTCACACTCTTTCTCAATCTTGTTTTTCAGGACATGGGGCATGTCCTGTGCTGATTTGAGATTAGGGGCATCAGGGGCCACCCGTGGAACCTGAAACCCTGAGTGAAGCCCACCACCAAGAAGGCAGCTGCCTTCTTATCTGGGTAGCATATGAGGAGTGTCAGCAAAGCAGAAAGGTGAACAGGGATGGGAGCAAAGCAGATAAGCACCTGGGCAGTTTCAGTAGGCTCATTTTGGACCCTCCAACCCTCCAGTTCCAGAGCCTGTTGTTCCATCCTTCTTTCCAGAGGCTGCTGTGCTGGAGCATCCCAGGTGAAAGGGCTGCTGTGCAACAGCTGGACGCGAGCATGCCAGCTTGGCATGAGGGCCCCAGCAGAGCTCACAGCAATCTTCAAACTTGCACTGTGCCCTCACACATTTCCCAAAATTGAACTCCCCCAACACAGAAGCCTACGAGGATCTTTCTTTCCTGCCCACTTTGCTGACCACAAGGGTTCACCCTTCAGGTTGATGTCGGGGCCCACTTCAAAAAGCCATATCGCTTTGTTGATGAGGTCCCACCTGGTGTGGTTGCTTTGGGGTGTGCACTTGTGGAAAGCAGCACCATACACAATGGCCACCACCTCCCCAGCAATATCCTGGGCCTTGAGGACATTGACCTTGTGATTGTTAAGGTGCAAGCCCCTCTCAGGATATGACATTATGACCGCCCCCATGTAAATGGAATAGTTCATCATCCAGTTGGTGAAGGACCACTCTGCAGGGACTCCCTTGGCCTCCTGCTTCCCCTTCTTGCTAGACCCTGGGGGAACAACCCTCCTTCCCCTCAGGTTTGAGCAAGGTGAACACATCCACATACCGGTAGTATCTTCTGAGAATACACTTCTGGATCGATCTTCTTGGGCAAATGAAGACCAGGAGGCTCTTCACTGTCTGTGAAGATGGGGAAAGCAGTAGCCTAGGGGTCTTCCCACACTCCCTCCAGCCCCTGGCACCTGGTCCACACTCCCTCCAGCCCCTGGCACCCCATGGGTGTGGGTTGCCCATGGGGTGAGCCTCAGCACCATGGCATTGTCCAGCCAGTAGTCATCCCTGCTGGCAGGATCAGAAGACTCACCAACCTCTTCCCTTCTGCCTCATGACTTCTTGGATTTCTCTTTACTGCCCTGCTTCTTCCTGCACCTCCTGGCTTTGTCAACAGAGGAACAGCTCACAGAAACCCAGCTGGATGAACTGGTGGTGGTAGTGGTGGTGGTAGATGAACTGGTGGCACTGTTACTGGTGCTGTTGTTGGGAGAGGACACAGTGTGTCCTCTCTTTCATTTGGTTTTTTGGCCCCTCTTGTGACCCACCAGAGTTGCTGGTGTGCTCTGCCCTGTGGGTGCTGAGGTGCTTGGCCCAGGAATAGGCCTGGTATTGGTGCAACCCATCTGCTCTACAAAAGCAGAGAATGTGCGGAAAAAGCCCTCCATCACCTCCTCACTCATGGCTGGGGGTGAGGAGGGGGCAGGTATTGATGCTCTGGCAGATCACCTCTGTCTACCGTTGGGGGCCAGGGCAGTCCAAGACTTATTTGGCTGCCTAGACTGCCCCGTGATGGTGGGCCGAGCAGGCGCCTCCACTCTTGTCCCCTTCTTTGGTGGCATAACTCTATAGGAGCAATGACCCAGAGGCTTGAGTTGCAGAAAGAGGAGTGGGGGGGGGGGGGCAGAAGACTGAGGCACCTACTGGCTCCTGGATCACCGGAGGGGGAGGGGGTTGAGCCTGCCAAGGCCAAGGCCAGCACACTGAGTCCTGGCTAGTGATGCTGCTGGGCTGTAAGCAGGCCCAGGTTGTGGTGCTTTTTCCCTGCTCCTCTCTGCTGCAACCACTTTCCCCAAGCTCCCCCTTGGAGCTCCATGTTGAGCAGAGAGCAAAGCTGGAATGGCACCAGCCACCAGAGCCATGTGGTCTTAAATAGGCCAGGCAACCAATCAGGGCTGGTGCTGGGCAGATGTCCCGCCCCTCCCACCAATCATGGAGGCTGCTGCTGAGCCAAGGGGTGGGGCCTCCAGCTGCAAAGCCCACTGGGACATGTAGTCCCTTGTGACTGCCAGAAGTCTTGCTCCCTACAAGTCTGGTTAACCAACCCGAGCCCACAGAATCATTCCCAGAGCATTCTGGGAGCAAGTCTCCTCCTGGCTGGGCCAAGAGGGTCCCCGGGACAGCCCAGTAAGTTGGGCATCCTCATTTGCAGAAAGAAGGGACCCAAGGCTGGGTCCAGAGTGAGGCTACATTTCTCTAAGATTTCTGCTGGAATTGTCTACTATTCAGGGGTTTTGAGACAAAAATGGGCCCCCAGTCTGTGAACCCCTTGTAAGGGGTTTGTGGAGGGCTACACAAAATGGTGGTACAGTTGTGCTGTATGTCTAAATACAGATACTTCCTATGGTGATAGTAGAATAGGAAAGGCTATAAACAGAGTTGAGAAGACATGTCATTCAAGACAGAAGGTCAAAATGATCTGCAGATGAAAGGAATATGACAAAGCTTTAAACAAGGTGAAGATTGGAGAAGCATTATCATAGTGATTTAAAATAAAGGTAATTATAGTCTACATGTAAAAGACAGCAGGAAAGTAGGCCAGCAGGCTATGCCTGTATGAAGGGGGTGAGGATTTTTTATAATAGGTGAGAAGAGAAAAGGCAGGTTGTGGAGGAGATGCAATGAGGAAGAAGCAATAGGACGTCAGGCACAGTTGACACAAGTAGCAGGTGATGTAACAAAATTGTCTTTACATTCTGCCACATCAAATTGCAAGTGAGGGATTGCATGACTAAAACTTTTGTATGTGTGTGTGTGTGTTTAAGCACATAGAGAACTAGATGCTCTGGATAATAATTCAATTCTATCTTTCTCCACAAAATGAAATTTTACCATCCACTTTCCTATGTGAAAGCATTCAGCTGTGAAAAATAGATTTTTCTGGATGTTGCAGAGAAGTTTCAGTGACAACCCAAGGTAGAAGGAAAACAATCAGTAAACCAAAAATTTGGCTTGGAAGTTAGGCCTGGAAGTTCATAAAGAAATTTACCCTAAACCTATAGCTGGGATGGATGAAACTATTGCAGTTGAAGTTTTACCTTGTTTAATAAATGAGCAAGATGGTCAAGAGTTTTTAATCCTTAATTTTATTTTTTCTGTGATCCTGTATAAAGTGGCCTCACACTGCTCACAGTAGCAGCCATGTCACCATCACCCAACAGCAGTGCTTCCTAGAGTGAAGGGAAGTTATGGGAGATCATTGTGTCATTGATAGCCATTCCGGGAAGTGTGCTACTAAGAAAGAAGCACTCAACTGGTGTGTGTGTGTGTTCAATTACAGAGAGAAATTAAACAAGGAAAAAGTACATGCTGGCCAGGATTTTTGCCCATTATTTTTTTCCATGAAGGCTTATTTTTCCAGCTTCTCTCCCTCTCAATGACTAGAAAAGTAGCCACTAAGGATTAGAAGAAATAAAAAAAAAATGAAGCTTCCACCCAGTAAGCAGATCACCCTTCCCTGTGTGATGTGCAGTCCATTCCATCTTTCTCAGCATTGGTAGCCTTTAAAATGACTCAAAGTTCAGGATCAAGGATTTGATGGCTTCCCCTAGCTGGTCTGAAACAAAGCACTGCATTCTGTATTGACTAGCAAAATAGTCTTTGTCAAAGCCTTTTCCATTATCTACCCCATCCTTCTTTGGTGTGATGGTTTGTACCAGAAAGCCACAGTTACCCATTATTACTGCATGGGTTCAACATCTCTTTCTTCAGAGTAGTGTAGTTACTGTAGAACAGGGGTAGGCAACCTTTTTGAGCTGGGGGCCGGTCCCCCGAAGTTCTCCCCTCCGCCGGGCCTGCACCCCGCCACCACGCGCGACCCCCGCGCCGCCGCCACACCACGCGCAGCCACAGCCGCCGCCGCGCATGTTGCGGCCACCATTTTGGAAATCAAAATGGTGGTTGCGGCCGCACGGCGGCCAAAACACGCAGCGGCGGTGCCGCAGCGGCAGCGGCAGAGGTCCGCCTGGGCCGGTAAGTGCCGGGACCTGGGCCGGAACTGGCCCACGGGCCATAGGTTGCCGGCCCCTGCTGTAGAATATCACTTTTTCTCAGTATTTAATCCACAACTATTTGTCACTCAGAAATTAGCTACTTAAGTGTGTCCACTACTGTTTTGTGGAAGATGATTGTGGAAACAATCTTGTGCCAATTCTTGTTGTGTCACAAATAATAAACAATATAACTTCCCAATCTCTACCATTTTTATGTTTGCACCATTTTGTAGACATATTTTTTATCTTCAGTTTTTATTATTACTTTGGAGACTGAAGATTTCCATCTGCTCTTATCACTCCAATATAGTGGCAGTTATCCTAAGGCTTTTTTTAAAAAAGAAAGAAAGAGAGAAAGAAGTGTTGAATTTTATATAATTATTTTAAGAATACATAGCTTTAGAGGAAGGCAGTTCATTTTTTAAAAAGCTCAATTTTTTTTTTTAAAAAAGTGTGAACACTTGACAGCAAGAATATTTTTCTTGCACCCAGTTAGTGACACATAGACAGGATATTAAGATGTTGCACTTGAGTCCAGTCTTGTGATATTATTCCACATGCAGTTGAGACACATTATTGACTCAACCAGAAAAGTGAATTACATGGAAATTATGACATTTGATCAGCAAAATATATGTAATGATTGAATTTTTCTGTTGTTTTAATTGTCCTCAAAACAACTTTGATGCATGGCAACCCTGTGGATGAGATATCTCCAAGACCCCTTATCCTCAGCCTCCCTGCTCAGATCCTTCAGGCCCAGGCCTGAGGCCTCCCCGATGAAGTCTAACCATCTGACATGTGATCTTCCTTTATTTCTACTTTATTCCACCTTTCTTAGCATCATTGCCTTTTCTAATGACTCATTTTCCCTCATGATGTGGCTGATGACCGCCTCTGTTTAGTCACCCTGGCTTCCAAGGATAGTTTGGGCTTCATCTGTTCTAGGACCCATTTGTTTTTCTTTTGGTTTAAAGATGCCAACCCCCCCCCCCCCCCCCGGTGTTCTTCTATCTGGAATGTGAATTCACTCCTTTTTCATGTCAGCCATATTTATTAATAAGAGTTAGAGGGAACATTGTCAGTTCTTTTGTTGATGTTATGTGGCTTCAAGTTGATTCTGACTTATGACAACCCTGTCACAATCATTTCTTGGCAAGATTTCTTCAGAGGAGTTTTGCCATGGCTTTTCTCTGAGGCTAAGAGAATTGTGAATTGCCCAGGGTCATCCAGTGGGTATTGCTAGTGTGCTTTAAAAAACCCCAGTTATGACAACCATTACATTTTATTCATTTTATTGTTCTTTATGGTCTCTGTGCCTCACACAATAGGGTTTTGCCTGCTCAGAGACTCCTTTCAGAAAGCTGAAAAGCTGAGCAGATTGGCAGGAGCCCCACCTCGTCCCATGTACAGAGCATGCCCAATCCTGCCAATCTAGCTCCTCCTTCAGTTCTCTTATGTCTACTGCAAGAGAAACTGCTTTTGGATTGCTCTCTAGCTAGAGTTCCTCTCATGTACCATAGAGTTAGTTTTTTCCTCTATTTTTCTTGTGATTTTGTCATTTTGTCTTTTTCTTGTGAGAGCATTGCCCTTACAGAGCTTGGAAATGAGTTTTTTGGTGGGTTTTTCACCCAACTGGGTGCCTTGCTTCTAGGCCTCTTATGGCCTCCAACTCTTTGTTCAAGCTCTGTGTTTTTTGGAATACAAAGGTGCCCCTCACCGATGGACATTCTAAATGCCTTTTTTGTTTGGGTGAGGGCCACCTTACTGAGTGCTGTTCTATTTGCTGCTCTTTTACCAATGCGACTCTCTGCAGCAGGACCCAACGCTTAAAACTTTTTTGTTGGGAACACTCCCTTTCTGTTGCTGAGAAGTCAAACCGATCCTTTGGCTTTGGTACCCATTTTGAAACTTCCCTAAGCTCTCCAGAAAATCAGCTCTGGCATCATCTTCTATCTCGACACCAACTTCTCAACCTCAAAGGTCTTAACATCAATAGCACCTTCCTTAATGCCGAGGCCCACGATGCCAAGCACTTTAGACCCAGCCTTCTCTATGTCTGAGGATATTGCTTAGTCATCTGCTGGCCACTCTCCTTCACTCCAGGAGGTTCCTTCAGCCTCCCAGGAGAAGCAACTTAACAAGGCCAAGAAGAGATCTGACATCTCTGCTGAACATGGTGCTAGAAAGGCCAAGTGGAAGAACAAATCTAAGGCTTCTATTCTGACCACAACTGAGGAGGTCTCTTCAACCTCAATGGCTGCTCTGGCCTCAATGTTGATCTGGACTGCAGCAAGTGCCTTAGAATCTACTATAGCCTTCCTACTCCTGACATCGTCACCAAAGCCGGCATCTCAGCCCTCCATCTTGGTCACCTTCACAGACTCAACAATAAGGGTTTTGACCTCAGCACCGCTGAGTACCACAGTGCCACTGGCCTCGATATTCACTCCATATCTACTGCTGATAGTTTCTCCGCTGCCACCAGTACCTGCTTCAGTGCTGTCACAGATATTTGCCTCACTGGCTAGGGCTTGCAGGCTTTCACTCTCGCCTTCGATCCCTCGACACCGTGAAATATGTCAGGCTTGATCTCACAGCTCTCTGACACCATCACAAGACTGGATTGAATTGTCAGTGGCATCTTTGAGGTACTACTATTGAGACTCACCTTATACCTCGGTGTCATATATTAATTGATATCAAGCCAAAGAATATTGGAGGGAACATCCATCCTCATATGGATCCTACTCTCCATCTTACAGGGATTGTTACCACCACAAGGAGGTATTGCTTTCGCTCTCAATCTCGATCTCCACACGATGTTCATCGATCCTGGATTGAGTTGAGACTTGACTATGACATCACCAGGATGCCTTCACCTTTGCCTCGCAGTACTGCTATGGTGTCTCACCCGCCAGCATCACCAGTTCAATATTCGATGTCAGTAGCTCAGATTCCGCTGTCAACATCGATCCTGCCACCTATTCCTTCTGTGATTCCTATTGTATCCTCAATGTCAATGCCTCAAGCTTTGCCTGCTCCTACCACCACACAGGCTCCTCAGCTTACTACTCCCACCATGCCTCAACAGTCTACTGAAAAGTCAGCTTACAACACAGAATTGTCACCAGTTTCATCTTCTCCTCTTATTGCATCACTTCAGGAGGAGGTTGGGGACATCACACCTCAGTCCCCAAATGAAGATGTTCAGCTCTTCTCTGATATTGTTCAGAAAATGGCTTGGGCAAGAGGGCTGCAGGTCAAGGTTGCTCCTAAGCTGGCTAGAGATCCTGTATTTCAGATTGTTGATACCACTGCAGTTTCACCAGCCGTCCAACCCTTTCTGGCCTCACTGTCAGAGGTCATGAACCTTTCCTGGCCAAAACCTTCCTCTGTGCCACCTGCTTCAAAGAGGCTCGAAGATCTGTACAAGGTGCAACCTGACACAGCACCTTATCTGTTCACCCATCCTGCTCCAAACTCCTTGGTAGCTGAGTCTACCTCTAAATCTTCTGGCAAAGTACATTCTGCCCCAGTTGACAAGGAAGGTATATGTCTTGACATTTTTGGGCGATGTTTTTAGTCCTCAGCTGTCCCTTTCTGCCATGCTTGCATAGTTGTCTATCAGAAGTTTTTGTGGGACAAGATGTCTGCTTTCATCCCCTTCTTGCCAGAAGAACAAAAGCAGCTGCCATTGACTTCTACACTGAAGTTCTCTCTTTGGTCAACCAGCAAATCCACTCAGCAAGGCACTCAGTGGATTGCACAGTGAAAATGATTTTGGGTGCAGTAGCACTCTGTCATTATGCTTGGGTCAGATCTACTGATCTCACCGAGGACGCAAAAAAGCATACTGAGGATCTACCCTTTGAAAGTGATGACCTTTTTGCAGCCAAAACTGACACATCTCTGGACACATTGGCCAAAGCCCATCTCACATGCAAGAGGCTGGGTGTCATGCACCAAAAACAGCAATACTGCCCATACAAACAGCAGTGGCACACCCAGCCTGCCTCTTCCAACTACTCCAGATCTCAATCTGTTGGCTCTATCCTATATAGGGGCTCTTCTCAACAATCGTCACAGAGGCCTGATAAACAGCATTACCCTCAAGGACAACAGCAACAACAATAACAGCCCTCCAAAAAGTCCTCATCCTCTAAATCTCACTTAGACAGATCTAAGGCGATGACACCATCACTTCAACCACTCTCTCCAAATCCTTCCCCACTGCCATCTCATCATTTTTTCAAACTTAGCCACTTCCATGACAACTGGTGGCAAATCACCACAGATACCTGGGTACTCACCATCATACGCCTGGGCTATGCCATAGAGCAGGGGTAGGCAACCTTTCCCCTTTAAGGGACTTCAGCTCCCATAATCCCAGGAGCTATTGGCCAACATGGGACTATTGGCCAACATGGCTGAGGCTTCTGGGAGCTGAAGTCCCTCGGCCCTTAAAGGGGAAAGGTTGCTTACCCCTGCCATAGAGTTTGCAACTACTCCACTTCTCAGCATCTTTCACTCTACTCCATCCTCCTCTCCTCTTCAAGAGGAGATCTCCTCCCTTCTCGACAAAGTTGCCATTCAATGTATTCCTTACAGGTGCAGGATGGACAGCTAATTCTCCAGATATTTCGCTATACCAAAGAAGGATGGGGGCTTCACCCTGTCCTTGATCTCAGAGGCATCAACAGTTACATCTTACCATGCAAGTTCAAGTTAGTAACTCTCCAATCCATCCTCCCCTTTCTCCATATAGGGAATTAGTTCACATTTATTGACCTGAAAGATGCCTACTTCCACATCACCATTCGGCCCCAACATTGTAAATTTCTTTGCTTCACTGTGGATGAAGATCTCTACCACGGCCCAGTGCTATTCAACATCTTTATCAATGACTTGGATGACAGTATTGGGGGCATAGTTATCAAATTTGAGGATGACACCAAATTAGGAGGAGTAGCTAATACCCCAGAAGACAGGATCAAAATTCAAAATGACTTGAACAGACTAGAAAGCTGGGCCAAAGCTAACAAAATGAAATTCAACACGGAGAAATGTAAGGTACTGCACTTAGGGTGGAAAAACGAAAAGCACAGATATACGATGGGGGACACCTGGGTGAATGAGACTACGTGTGAAAGGAATCTAGGAGTCCAGGTAGACCACAAGTTGAACATAAGTCAACAGTGTGATGCAGCAGCTAAAAAGGCCAATGCAATTTTAGGCTGCATCAATAGAAGTATAGTGTCTAGATCAATAGAAGTAATAGTGCCACACTATTCTGCTTTGGTCAGGCCTCACCTGGAATACTGTGTCCAGTTCTGGGCACCACAATTCAAAAAGAATGTGGAGAAACTGGAGCGTGTCCAAAGGAGGGCAACTAAAATGGTGAAGGGTCTGGAAAGCAAGCCCTATGAAGAACGACTTAGGGAGCTGGGGATGTTTAGCCTGGAGAAGAGAAGGCTGAGAGGTGATATGATAGCCGTGTTTAAATATTTGAAGGGATGTCATATTGAGGAGGGAACAAGCTTGTTTTCTGCTGCTCCAGAGACTAGGACCCGGAACAATGGGTGTAAGCTCCAGGAAAAGAGATTCCACCTCAACATTAGGAGGAACTTTCTGACAGTAAGGGCTGTTCAACAGTGGAACACAGTGGAACACACTCCCTCAGAGTGTGGTGGAGTCTCCTTCCTTGGAGGTCTTTAAGCAGAGGCTGGATGGCCATCTGTCGGGGATACTTTAATTGGGAGTTCCTGCATGGCAGGGGGTTGGACTGGATGGCCCTTGTGGTCTCTTCCAACTCTATGATTATATGATTCTATGATTCAATATACCATCCTGCCCTTTGGCCTCTCCACCACTCCCCAAGTGTTCACAAAGTGCATGGCAGTGGTGATCTCTCACCTACATGTCCAAGACTGGTGGTGTCATCCTCCCGCACACTGCTGTTCTGAGACATCCACACCACTCTCTCTCTCCTCACCAACTTGGGCCTCACTGTGAATCCCTCCAAGTCCATTTGGGAACCTGTCAGAGTGATAGAATATATTGGCACATCTCTAGAGTCTGTTATGGCTTCAGCCTATCTGCTCACCAGAAGGGCAAAAGCACTTTGGGCCCAGCTTCATTCTGTTCTCTGCATGGACCAGCCTACAGCGAGAAACATTCAACATCTTCTAGGCCTCATGGCCTCAACCACAGTCATGACCTACTTGGCACATCTAAGATTCTGTTCACTACAAGAATGGTTTCTTTCTGTCTTCGACCACCTCAACGACAGACAATACAAGAGGCTGACACTCCCTCAACATGTTCATGCGTCCCCCGGAACATCCTCAGGGGAATGCCCTTTAAACCTCTAGAACCCTTTAGAATGGCCACCAAAGATGCATCCATGACGGGCTGGGGAGCCCATTACAAGGACCTCTGCATACAAGGTCACTGGTCCCCTGCAGAAATGGAGATGCACATCAATGCCCTGGAGCTCTTGGCTGTCATAAAGGCCTTTTGAGCCTTCGAAAACCACCTCCGTCATAGAATCATCCAAGTTGTAACAAACAATACCACCACGGTCTGTTATATCAATAAACAGGGTGCAACCCATTCCTCTGTGCTCCTTCATCTTGCTCAACAGCAGTGGACATGGTGTCATCATCACTTTATTCACTCAGTGGAAGTTCATCTGGCTGGCAAGAACAATGCTCCAGCAGATTCTCTCAGCTGGCAGAAGGTTCTTCAGCATGAGTGGACCTTGTCACAGGATGCCTTTCATCTCTAACTTCTGAGTGGGCACACCTTGCCTGAATGTCTTTGCCACTCCAGAGAATGCACAGTGTCCAATGTTCTGCACAAGATAAGGTCGAGGGACAGGCTCCCTAGGAGATGCCTTCCTTTGGAATTGGAGCCATTGCTTCCTCTATCCCTTTCCTCCACTCCAGCTGGTAGCGAAAGTTGTGGCCAAGATGACAGAGAACAGATCCAGTGCCATTCTAGTGGCTCCTTACTGGCTGAGTAAAACTTGGTTTGCCCCTCTCCTCCATCTGTCCAAGGGCAATACTTCAAGCTCCCAAACTGGTCAGACCTCCTCTCCCACTCCAGCGGCGCAGTCCTTCACCCAGACTTTCACAGCCTCCACATGACAGCTTGGAGAATCTGACCTTGACCACTTCAGAACTTCTGTGAGTTCTCTCTGCCTCCAGGAAGAACTCTACCAAGCACTTCTGTGCCTTTGCTGAGGTGCCTTCTTCAACAGTTCAACTTTCTATGGCCTTGCACTTCCTTCTCCATCTGCGTGGTCAGAGATTGGCCTTTTCATCTCTCAAGATTCTACTTGTCAGCTCCCTGGTCCACCAAGCTCTTCACCTCACCTAATCTGAAGAGATTTTTCAAGGGTCTACATCACCTCTACCCTCCAGTTCCTCCATTGGTTCCCTCCTGGTCACTCTTGCTGGTGCTTACGCACCTTACCAGGCTGCCCTTTGAACCTCTGGGCTTGGTCTCTCTGAGGCTGCTTATGTCCAAAGTGGTGTTTCTTGTGGCTATCGCTTCTGCCAGGAGATTCTCTGAGCTGATTGCTTTGCACTCGGATGAGCCCTTTCTTGTCTTTCATGGGGAGAAGGTGGTCCTTAGACTGGACATTTCCTTTCTCCCCAAGGTTGTATACCATTCCACCTCTCTCAAGACATTGTGCTGCCCACCTTTTATCCAGATCCTTCCACACCTCTGGAAAACACCATGCATACTCTAAATGTTTGCTATGTCTTGGTTTTATGTTCAACTTTCTGCTGAGTTCTGGTTGACCAACAAGTTGTTTCTTTGTTATGGTGGACCCAAAAAAGGCCACCCTGTTTCTTCTCAAAGGTTTTCAAAATGGATTGCCCAGACTATCCTGATGGTTTTTAAGCTTGCCAAACACATTCCTCCTGTTGGTGTGCACCCACACTCAAGCAGGGCTGTCTCCTCATCCACTGCCTTCCTCAGAGGTGTCCCTCTGCCTGATGTCTACAAGGCAGTTACATGGTCTCAACCTTCCACATTTGTCCAGCTTAATTCCAGGTTTCGTCAGGATGCCAGCTTTGGCCATGCCATTCTCTCTTCTATTCTGCAGTGACCTTCCTAACTAACACAGGTAAGTTTTTTAGTCACCCTGTTGTGTGAGGCACAGAGACCATGAAAAAGAAGAACAGGTTGCTTATCTGTAACTGTGGTTCTTTGGGTGGTCATCTGTGCCCTCATACAAACCTGCCCTACATCCCCTCAGTCAGGCCCCTGCTCCTTTTTTGTGGTGGACTTGAACTGAAGGAGGAGCTAGATTGGTGAGATTGGGCATGCTCATTACTTGGGAGGGGGTGCCAATCTGCTCAGCTTTCCAGCTTTCCAAAAGAAGTCTCTGCGCAGGAGCAAAACCCTACTGTGTGAGGTCACAGATGACCACTCGAATAACCACAGTTACAGGTAAGCCAGCTGTTCTTACCTACCAGAAACCCCATTATCCATTGCTGAAGGAAAAATATTATTCTATTTTTAGCTTCTGACGAGTTATTTTCAAACCATTATTATATCCGTTGTAATGAAAACACGAGTAATTGTTAGATAAAGCCTCTTTATTTTTATTAAGGACACATTTTAGTTTGACACAACAATGACTAGTTTTAAAATATATTATTGCTTCTAACACTGTTTAGGTCTTTATATGGGACAGTTAATAACAAAAGTACACTGTTGCTGAATTTGGCCAAGGTGTTAATGATAATAATGGAGCAACATGTGGTTTTAAAGAGCGAAATGTTGCTACTTCATTATCTGCTTTATTTGCCACAACAGACTGGTAAAACTAATTATTTTTCCTTTTTTTTAATGTCCATGGTGACAAACCAAACAACAATCCATGTGTCATGGATTGTTGTATTTCAGGGAGGCATTGACTGCAAGCCAAAGTCATCTGGTTTTGCACATCACTGGAACAGAACTTGTACAGAACATAATGAAAAGGGAAACATCTGTGTTATTGCTTTTCAGGAGCTCATAAAGATGAGATAGCACTAATGAATGGGTTGACAGTTAATCTACATCTCCTAATGGTAAGTTATAAGAATATAAGAGTTTCCTTAATAATTCAGATATAGTATATTCAGAATTCTATTTCTATCAGAGTTTAATACCTTGAGACGTGCCAGAAGGTGTCATTTCTCCCCACACACCTGATATTGAGAACTCTACTGCCTCTAAACATGAGGTTTACATTTTAGGTATCATAGTTGTTCACAGAGATACCATCCATGAATTTAGGGCTTTTACAGACTGCCAGAAATAAGACAGCTTGAGGCTACTTTAACTGCCCTGGCTTAGTGCTAAGTAATCATGGGAACTGTAGTTTATTGTGGCATCAGAGCTCTCTGACAGAGAAGTCTCAGGGCCTAAGCAGAGGCCAGGAAGGGGAGGCCAGGAAGGGGAGGGGCAGCCTCATGCTGAGCACCCCAACCCCTTCCCCAAAACATCATCAGAGCAGCCAGTCCTCTTCATGGCCAGCGCTCCAATGATGCACTTCCGCTGCAGCGTCCACACACGCTGCAGCGGAAGAGGCGTTGAAGGTGTGCCGGACGCCTTTTGCAGTGCACCTTCGGCGTCTTGCAGAAGGAGTGCTATTTTAGTGCTCCTTCCTGGAGCAGGGACGCTGCACTGCGGGGCCGAGGAATGCAGATGACTCGGCCCCAATCCGCAGCTTCCCGGGGCGGCCCCGTGCCACCTGTCTGCTTCCCCCCATATGGGATGTAAAGATCAATGATTCTATCTTATTTTTTCCTATAAGTATTTTGGAAAATCATTTCACTTCAGAATAATAATTCACCTTATTCTACATATCAAAAGCAGAAATGTAAGATTTAGACATCATGTACACAAACTCTTTAAAGACTGGTATTACATGTCAGTTGCTGAAAAGTAAACTTTAAGGTCATTCTTTAGAAGAAGCACATACACAGCTATTACTTACTTCTTAGGTTTCCATGTGTATCATCACAACAACATTTTGTTTGCTACTCTGACATTTCCCCAGAAGCCATTACAGTTCATAGACACTTGTTTGCACAAAGAGTATGAAACAATTTCCTTCAAATTTCCAAAAGTAAAGGGGGTCATGAACTTATTCTTCTAAAATATAAAAAGTCAAGCCACCCAGTGTGTCCATCTTGAAGAATGCCAATTATGATGCCTTTCCACACAGACACTTTTCACAACAAAACATTATAGTGACACAGCTAACAGCAAAATCAAAAAGAGGCAGCATTTGGGACCTTTTTTTGATAGCTGTGTTTTCACCAGGTACGCTAATAACTAGAACTCAAAAAGAAGTGGGGGAGAAGTTGGATAGAAGTGGGCAGGGTGGGCATATAAGAGTAAAGGCAGTCTGTGTCAAATAACAATATCGTGGTCTATGAAATGTTTGCATTGTCTCTTACTGAAGATGTTGAAAGCCCAATTGTGTGGTATTTGATTGACATCTCTCAATGTGAATTATTATATATTTTCAATGGGTTAATAAAAGTTTCACTTTAGATAACATCAATCCACAATTTTATTTTTACAGTTATCATTTTTTAAACCTACCTTTGATCGCTACAAAATCCTCCTGGAAGCCAAAGCTTTTCCCTCTGACCATGTAAGGAATTAATATTGCATCATATTTGTGTTTTACATTATTGTGTGTTTTAACAGCATCCCAGCAGCCTGATTATTCATTAGCTATAAAAAATATATAACCTTAAACATAAAAAAGAAATCTGATCATGTACTTCTGGATTTGGCATGTTTTACTGATTGTGCCTTTATTCTTTTTGTTTAAATAAAAACCTTGCTGAAGGAAAGATTGAATGGGCACATTGATTGATTAGTCCTTTTAAAGACACTGAGCAAGCTGTTGGGCTAAATCAACAACAGGTTGTAAATGTTTTATTAATTCTTGTTGCTGTTTTACTTTATGAAACCAAATCAATACAAAACTCACAACATTAACAGCTTCATATCCCTCGACAGATAGAGAAATGCTTGTTGATGGTGCTTTAGATTACTAATTCAAATATCATTTATGTGCTATAAAATGAGACAACAGTCCATGCATCATGGATTGTGGCAAATTAATCTTCACATTTGTGACTCACTGCTACTTTATCAAACTCAGTAAACACTTAGAAATTGATGAGAAATTTGATCACTGAGGCACTATAAAAATCCCTCCAGATGAGACTCACATAAGGGGGAATTCAATTTTTTGTCTCCCAAACACTTTATATGCTTCCTTCTAGGAATATTGTCTCATTTTCCTAGCACTCAAACATCAGTATGTTTGAAGGTGCTGGAAAATGTGATTCTCTAATGAAAAGGCCATTCAGTTTGGAATGCTGTGTGGAACATAATTGCATAAATATCACAAGCATCAGTGACATGACTGATGATGTAGTGTGGTCCATACAATACATAGGGGTATTACAATATTGTAAATGGTGCTCAGTCTACCAAGAGGAAAGCCATGGAGATGCTTAAACTATTGAGGTTATTGCACAGTTAATTATATTGCCTTACCTGATCTGGTTTAAATTTTAAATCGTTTTGCATCTGGAGCCTATCACAAAGATTTAGCCACTGCAACTACCACCCAGGTCCATCCCAGGTCTATCCCCACTTCCAAGGCAGCTCCAGTGGTCATTTTCTCAAGCTGGAAAACTGCCAGCTTCAAAAAAAGCCACATTGAGTGGCCCTGGGAGTGGGGATGGACCTGGGATGGACCCAGGTTATGATTTTGGTGGCTAAATCCTTGTGATAGGCTCTGGATGCAGCCCAATTTAAAATTTAAACCAGATCAGGTAATGCAATTTAATTAACAGTGTGATAAGTTTCTATATCTATATCTATATTCTATATCTAGATATGAAAACAATGGAAACATGTGGTCAAAGATTGCATGAAGCTTATTCATGTACATATCATTTTCTTTCTCAGGGGTGTAGCATAGTGATTTCTCTATTCCACATGTTGTTCACATGTACCTCCCAGTCAAAAGCATTTGCCAGTTTTAGACTTTTCTGAAGTCTTTTCCACTACAGCCGCATTTAACAGCTGCAGTAAAACTGACTTGCTTTCTGCCTCGAGATTAGTTATTTTTCTTCTTATTTTAGTTATTTTTCTTCTTATTTGTTTCTATACAGGCAGAGTATTCCCCTTATGTTGTGCAGGAACATACCTCATCCACATTTTAAAAGGGATATGGTAGTATACCTATCCCCCATCTCTTATGTCGATTAAATATCACAAAACAGTTCTGCAACATAATTTAAAGACATTTGAGAAAATTTAATATGTGTGTGTATTAGTGGGAGTTGATCAGTGATCTTGATATAATTCACTACCTTTTTTTTGGCTGTCAAGCTGAAAGTTCATGGTTGCTTTTCTTATCACTATACATAGTATCTACTGGTGGATTTGTGCTAGTGGAAAAGACTTTGAATTTGGATGTGATGTGAAATGCAGCAGAGCTCAGGAACCAACTTCCTTCATCAGCCTCTCCCATACTACTTGTATGAAGACACATTTTGTAGATCTAAAGTAAAGCTTTATTGTTCCATAAAAAAAAAAAAACAAGAAAAAAATACAGTCCATCTTGCTGATGGTAAAACACTATAGGATCACATCTTGCCGTTGTTGTTGTAGAAATACAGCAATAGAAAAAGTTACAGATCCATGTTTACAGATCCAGGTTTGGTGTAGTAGTTGAGTTGCTGACAAATGAACACATTGTATGTATATATGAACAAGGAGAACAAAGAAAACTCTTGGCCCTTCCCATACTCTATCTTCTGGGCGTTAACCTTATGATGATTGGATGATGTGTTTTAACCCAGCCTCTACCTGTATGCCATCCCCCCATGTGACTTCCTTCTCATGAGCTCATATGTTTATGTGTCATCTATCTGTTCCTAAGCTCAAACATGTTTTTGTTATTCTGTCCTGTGAGCACCTGTTTTGACTCCAAACCACCTGCTTAGCTGAGTCCTCTTTGTTTTCAGTAGACACTGTTCCCATAGGAAATTTTCACACACACATCTCTACATTTCTACTTTGACTGTATATCCCACCCATATTCCAACAGTATCTACTGGTGGATTTGTGCTAGTGGAAAAGACTTCCATTCATATATGGTGAGGCACCTAACTATCACACTGCATGCTCTGCTACCCCCTTTCCAGGAGCATTTCAAAAAATGGCATTGAATGAAGGTGGGTGAGTGACTGATAAATGGTTTTCCCTGTGTGAGCAAAAGTGATATACTATTGCAGGGCCTGGAAACCTATCACCCTCCAAATGATGGATACAAGTTCATCATCCCTAACCAATCTGGGAACTAGAGCAACCAGAATAGACCAACATCTGGAGGGCTGAAGGTTCCCAAACCCTGTAGTAGACCAAAGGCACCACTGGTTTCAATCCTATATTTTCTGTATTAGTTTTTCATAATCCCCCCCTACTTCCACTTAATAAACTAGTTAATTATACCATACCTTAGCACTATAATTAAGCACAGGTGTCATTTCTCCCCATTTCTCCCTTCTTAGACTATTAATAATATATGGTTGCAAATAACATATCAACTATTCTACTTCCATAGAAATGCATTCAGTAGACCAGGTCATGTGCTTGTATGTCTGAAAAAAATAGGTTGAGTGTAATTTGGCTGATGCAAAAAAAACCCAATCTTTTTTACCTTTCCCATTCATGGAGGTCCTTCAGTGTCCTGAAATCCTTCCACTTTCATGTGAAGGAAACATTGATATGGCAAGTGAGGAAGAAAGTTCATCTCTGAAAACTGGGCAGAGACATCTTCATCATCACTGAGCAGCTCCTTTAACTCCTGGAGTAAGCTGGAATGTTTGCCCTGTATAGGTCTGCTTCCTCCAGCTCAATTGCATGTGCCCAATTTGGATGCAAACCAATGCTTTAAATCAGGGGTAGGCAACCTAAGGCCCGGGGGCTGGATGTGCCCCCCCGAGGCCTTTGGACCGGCCCCAGGCCAGTCCTGCTGCCGCCCCCCACTGCCGCCGCCACCCGCCATGATGATATTGATTATTGTTGTTATTACTTGTTGCACCGGCACAAAGGACACCAAACGCAATTATTTTGGGTAAATCATTGGCCACAACTTTTATTTTGTACAGGGTCTTGATATCAATCAATTAAACTTTTAAATAACAGTTTTCTTAAACACGAATTGATTCTTGACGCATGCGTACATGTAGTTAAGCGCAAGCGCTATGGATTAATTGCTTCTAACACAGCATGCGTCAAGTCCATTAATTTATGCAGTATTTCACAACAATAAATAATCCCTCCCCCAACCAGATATGACATCATTAAAATTCTTATGACATCATAACATTATGACATCATCCAAAGTTAAAATGATGTCATACAAATTTGGTTAGGCTAATGACATATACCGAATGTAGGAATTTTTTTATTAACCCAATTAGTATTTTCTAATTAACTTAATTATTCCCTGAGGGGGGAGGTCCGTGCCCACCACAGGAGGGGGCCAGCCTAGCTTGGCATCCCCTCCCCCCACATCATTCTTTTAATGTATGATTCCAGAGTAGTCCCATAACTCATTTCCCACTGGGAAGAGATAGACTCCATCAGCCCTGTACAAATGTCGCATAAAACCTGAATTCATTCATAATCAACAAGAACAACTCCTGAACCCCCCAAGGTCTTGTCCACAGCTCTAAGCAGCCAACGTCAAATGCTACCCAGATCACAGAAGTAACAACTTTGACCACGTGAGCACATTAGTTGGGATCGTTCGCTTCACCTCTTGCGATCCATCAACAATTCTTTTTGCTAAGTGTAAAGCCGTCATGTTCGAAATCAGTTATTCGTAATTGAAATAGTAAGATCTTGGGTATGTAAAAGACGCCAACAGTTCAATAATTTTAGGTAGCCTTCATAAACGACCCAACAACCTCACAGTTCCGACATCTCTCAATCCCATGAACGAATCTTTGATGAACTATTGTTCGGCCCCAGACACTAAGCTGTGTCCAAGCATCGATATGTCTCTGACATTTAAATCTGCTAAATAGAATAGTAAACATGTCAGTGAATTAAAAGCGCAATTTGTCTCAAGTGCGCACGTAAGACTTAACAGTCCTAGAATGCCCTCAGCCAAGTTTGTAACTTGAAGTATTGCTTAACCAAGTATTGTAGCAACAGCCGCTGTCAAAATCCTAAAAGAATGAAAGAAAAATTATGCCACTGGCACCACCAACATGTATCGAAGCCCCATACATTCCCTCCTCAAATTAAAATTGTGTTAACAGAAGGCCAGAGAAATGTGAAAATAAATATCCCGTTACCCTTGGCCTTATTCTGAGGCATTCTGATACTGTCAACACTGAACCACTATGGCCTTCAGTTGTCCTAACAACATTACTGATTGTCCTACTTCCCAATTGATCAGTCTTTGATAGCTGAACAGACAGATGAATTTCCTGTTCCGAAATATGGACATCTAACTATGAAAAAGTCCAGCCATATTCATCAGGAACAGAGCCAGGGACAATTTCACTAATTAGCCAGGCAGCAGAAAAAAACAATAAAATTGCCACTCCATGCAATGTCACATCTTCGGGTGTGAAACATGTTAATGGGAAATATTGACAAATCTTAATCAGTATTGTACCTGATAGTGGCACACAGTTATCCAGTAGTATCTGGACTTCCTAGCCCATCCTTTGAAAGCCCTATGAACTCTAAATTAAGCATTAGGGTCATTAAACTCTGGCTCTAATATAAAATGACATCTCTGTCGTCCGGCCCTTCATGGCACTGGAGATAACCTAATTGTCTAAGGTGTACAGCAAGATGAATGATCAACTCCACCCTCAAGGGCCAATGCTCAATCCCCGACATTTAAGAAGAAAGATTCTAATACTCAAAACGCAAGCTGATAAGACTTGCTTGTCGAAGGGGCTATGGACTGGAGAGTCTCCTTGTCAATTTTTATTATTTAAGGCTTCCACGATACACTGATACCTCACATGGTCAGGCAACTGCCTCAAGAGCCAGTGGACCGAACCTGTAAAACTGAAAGCGTGAAAGGAAGTCCTCGAAAAGACTTAGTCATTCAAAAACATATTGAGCTTGGAACAAAACATTAAACTTCAAACATTGTGCCACCATATTTCACACCAGTGTTAATGTATTAATAAATTTAGAGATCTGGGAGTACACTAAGTGGACAACATTTTTGTCATCACACCAGAACCACACCATTTTGTTTGCAACTGATCCTGCCACAAATGGACCATGACCACAATAAGATAATTCTAAGCAAGTGAAGTCCTGTCCACCCATTAACGACCCAGGATTGAGGCCATCCCTCAAACTCCCACTTATCATTAGAAATATACCCCAAAACCATGTGCCCCAGCATCCTCGGAGTGTACCTGAAGTTCTGCCCATTAGAGCATTTCAGATCTCCCCACAAAGACACAACACTAAATGATCCAAAATTGGCTCCCAGATCTATAACTCCTCCCCCATCCCAGAAATAACTCTGATGCAGTGATGAGGGGAGGGCCCATAATGCCCCTAGTGGCGATTGACAACTGTGCACATGGCACTTAAACTTCACACACTTTACCTGCATTACTGACATGCTCATCATATTGCCACCTGGCAGACCCCCCATAGAATTAAATTGGCACTATGTTTATGCCATAATCATTATCTCCTGATCTTTGCAGAATTCCGGAGATCTAACCAGTGTTATCTCATCATTATCACACCTGCATATAGTAAAAACCCTTTATTTAGTTCACAATTTTCATTCAAGCTTAGGGCGATCGTGAGACTGAAATTCTTTTAGTAGGGCAAAGAAAAAACTCCACAACCTAACCATGATCTCTGTTTCAGGATACCGGAAAGTGAGTGTAATTAATTAAATGTAGTCACTATTCCATTCTCTCATTAGTAGCACAGGGGAGGTGTTATCCCAAGGGGCTTGGAGCTACCTATATATGGATTATAGACAACCACCCTGTCCGCCCCAGAATTGTCCAATGGTCTCACCAGTGCTTTTCCCCTTTGCATTCCCCTCATATGAACCAGATTCTGGTTTTCTTGCACCCTCGAATCCGTAGCCTGATCTAGCCCAGGATTTGTCAAGGGTGTCGCCAGTGTTGCAAACGTAGGGTGCTCAGTTCTGGAGCTCAGCCCCCTTTGCCCACCGAAAGCCCCTACTGAAGAGGGCCATCATGCCACCAGATTAACAGCATGCGTCAAACCTGAGCTCCTCGCATGGCGTGAAGCATCAGCCGATCCTTGCAGAGCTCTCACCGCAAGCATCGCAGAAGCAGCTCGTGTAATATGTTGTCTCGCATAAACACTTGCCACGTCTCTGCTGCAAGCCAACAGTCTCAGGAGTCGGCTCATTGCCTTGACCTGAAACAATCACCATTTAAATTAAGTTTAATAAATCCGCCAAAGTGGGTTGATCCAACACAGGGGAAGCTGCACCCTGTTGTCCCACACCAGGAACTTTCTTTCAAAGCTCCAATGCATCAGCTATGGTTGGATGCCTAACCTCCATAGCCGAGATAATAGGGGAACCACGTGCCATGTCCACCAGGAGTGTTGTATGAGTCGTAGCTGGTTGCCCTGACTCTGCAGTGCACATACACCTCCATTAACAACTGAAGAAGTACTAGCCTATGACCCCAAATTAGACCCCCCATGTCTCTTGTCGGGCTAACTGCTCAGAGACCGCTGCACATAACTGCATTGTGTGACCAATCTGGGCCAAATGTGCAGGAATCTCTTCATCACTATTTTAAGGAGTAGAAGCCTGCTTCTGCACAGACTGGCCATTCTTAGGGTCAGCAGATGGTGTACGCTGTTCAGAATGTGCCTTGTCACATGGCATTATTGAGGAAAAAGGATTATATTAAGACCTCAAGCTAATGTGTAGAGGATATAGTGTTCTTTTTAAAGCTATATCCTATAAAACAATAATCACACAATTAGTATTAACCTCAAAGGTGTAGTATATATTATTATTATTATTATTATTATTATTATTACCATAAGCCAATTAAATAATCGAACCTCAGTTTTTATTAGGCCGAGGTTAGTAAGTCCCTGAATGGGCACTCACCCGTCAGGTCACCCCCAATTAACTACCCCGATGAATCATAAATATTAATATTGTTATTATTTTACCAATAATATTATTATTATTAACTTTTATCAGAACCAACTCCCCCTCTTGTATGGGAGGGAAAGAGGTGGGGGTCAAGAGGGAAGCCCAAATCAGGGCATAAGAATAACTGGCACGTGTCCCTACACGCCAAAGTAATCTGCACTGCAGGCAGAACACCAGGCCACATTAAGCCCAACCTCGCCCCCAGCGGGGACAGCAAAACTAGGCCTCTGGGCAATAGCACCATTACCAGGTCTGGCCTGTGTCACATCAGCAACTGCCAAAGCCCCGGCCAGAAACCTGATTTAATAATAATAATTTAAATTTAAATAATAAATTTAATTTAATAATCGAAGCCATCAGTGTGTGCATGTGTGCGTATGTGTGTGTGGCCTTATGGGACTGTACACGGGGCGGGGGGGGCAGGCCTTGACTAAACAGCCAGTTCGTACCATAAACCACTGGCTTTATACTACGTCAAAACTTGATCAGCGGAGCTTTGCCTTTGCATTCCCCTGAAGCTGAGAGAATGTGACCAAGGTCACCCAGCGGTTTTTATGGCCATGTTGGGACGAAACCTTGATCACCAAAGTGGTAGTACAGTGCTTAACCGCTACACCACACTGTCTATCTAACCAGTGACTTTTTAAAAATTATTATTATTATTATTATTATTATTATTATTATTATTTCTTTATTTATTAAATTATATTTTAAATTGGCAAGATCATCTTATTACAGGGTCTCAAAGGGGTTTTCTTGGCAAGATTTGTGCAGAGGTTTGCTAATTACCTCCCCCGAGACTTCAACAATATCTGAGTGCGGAAGGGCGGGGTGGGGGGTGGCACTCCCAACACCTCCCAGGGGCCCAACAATCATGCCTCCCAGACTGCCCTGTGGGGGGTGGGGGCACGGGCCCTTCACCATAGGCCCGTCCGTACCACCAAGGCCTGTCCCTCCGGCCTTATCACTGCTTATTGGGCCTATTATAAGACCCAGGGCCCAAATGGCTGCTCGGTTTTCTTGGGGGGGGGAGCTAGCTGTCCAGGCCGCGTCGGGGCCAAAACCCCATAACAAAAAAGGAGCCGCGGCTTGCTTTGGCAAGGCCGTGCCCCACTACTGGCCCTTGCCCTTGTCCTCAGGCTTCCCCGAGGAGGGCTAGGCCACAAACCTGCTGCAAGTTGCAGCCAAAAGAGCCACGGCTTGGAGCCCAAGGCCGCTCTCGCCCCTTCATTTGTGACAGAAGAGGGCACCGCAGCTTGGGTTTCCCAAGCCGCGCTCTGCTCCGCCACCCTCTTCGGCTCCTTCCAGGCTGCCCTGCCAAGGCCAGGCCCATTTCCTTTTCTGGGAGACACAGAGTGCCGCGGCTTGTTTTCAAACTGCACTCCGCTCCTCTCCGCTCCCTTCTCTTCTTGCTCCTACATGGGTTAGGCTGCTTTGCAGGCCGATAAGCCCAGGAACCAACAAGGCAACCAGGTGCCAGCGAAGCAGACGAGCACCTTGCTCATCTGCAAATCCAAAATGGCTGCCGACACGTGGCAGCGTGAGGCTAAATAGCCCCCTGAAATCTCACTCTAAATCTTGCGAGATTTGAAGTCTCGCAAGACCCAGGAGCGAGAGCACCATTTGATTGGCTAAGCAGGCCGGCAAGGGCGGGCCTTCCGGTCTGCTCAGCCAATCGTGCGTCAGTGCCCTTTTATGGGGCCGTCGCAACAGAAAACCCCTCCCGATGCATTGGGGGGGTGTCTTTCTTGGGGTTTTCTTAGCAAAATCTCCACAGGGGTTTTGCCATGGCTTTTCTGGGGCTGAGAGGGTGTGCATGCATTTTTTTTTAATTTTTATTTTTTTAAAAAAATATTTATTTATTTATGGTGGTTTGCCCCCCCCCCCCCCCAACTGTCTGAGGGACAGCAACTTGGCCCCTGGCTCAAAAAGGTTGACTACCCCTGCTTTAAATGAATGCTTGTACATTAAAAAGTAGATAAAGGATGGAATGAATTAGGTAGTACATGTTTAGCACTGAAACATTGAATAATTTTCATCTTGTTGTGTACATATTCCAACACAGACATAATGTTTCTTCACAGCAAACCATATAATCTTACAAAATGTGTGCTGCAATTGCTTCTATATAATTAAATTCTAATATATGTTGCCAGCTATGAATATTTAAGCTACTTGCTCAAGTTTTAGAGAACTTTACAGGTAAATGCATGGAAGCTCGCTGTTTAATTTGTGCCAAGCCACTGAAGCAATTCTGAAGGACCGGTTTCAGACCTGAAGTCTCAACACTAAATCCCTGAACTACATGTTCCGCACCAACTATCTGGTCTCACAAAGGTGGAAGAAGCTCTTCTACCCTGATATGACTTCAGAGTTTATTGCATTAAAATATAAACCATCTTACCCCTGCCATTTTGAATTCTATTACAGGATGCAGTCGGGTATTATCACATGCAAAATGCCACCAATGCTGCTGCCTGGCTGCATCCTGCCTAAAACCTGGCTAAAATCCCTGCTCAGCTGGCTAATTTGCAAAGTCCCAACTTTGCAAATTGTCCAGCTAAGTGAAGATTTTAGCCAAATCTTAGGCAGGATGCAGCTGTGCAGCAGCAGCATTGGCATTTTGCATGAGATAATACCCAGATGTATTCTGTAACAGAATTCAAAATGGCAAGGATAAGATGGTTTATTTTTTAATGCACTAAACTCCTTAGATACCAGCAGTATCAAGGAATAGCGTAAATAATAACTCACTAGACTACCCCAGATAAATCTCTAATGGTGAGACATCATGATCTGTTTGGACTTTACTTAGTGGGAGCTTTTGTCTTACCTGGCTTATGCTTTACAAAGTCAAAATCTTTGTTTCTCTTGGGTGTTGCTTACTCTTAGCAGTTTACCAGCCTCTCATGAAGAGGCCTTAGGCATCATCTACTGCATAAACCTTTTATCTGGAAATGTCAGACAGTGAACTAAGTGGAACACCATGTCCTTTCCTTTGTGAAAGCTCATGGTCCTTTCAATACTTTGTAAGGAGGCAGAGAAAAGAAAATGAAACTGTGACCACTTTACAGAGATTTTCAAAGAAATAGCCATGAAATCTGTTTTCAATGCTAAAATAAAAGAAGGGAAAGGCAAAGGAAGGAGTGCTGAAGCACCTTGCAGAGGACTTAGCCATGTATATCCTTCCCATTCCATTCTATCATTAGCTTTGTGTATTTTTTTTTTTAAAAAATGGTTCTTCACATCTGCTCACTTAAAAATGCTGATTCTTCTTCTTTTTCTTTACAGTATGCTGTTGAATCTCAGCTCCAGTATCATGGCCTTGATAAGGAGAAGAGTATGCTTATGTTAGAACCACGAAAGGTTTGTACAATTTATTATAATAAACAGGGGTGGGCTAAAGAAATCTAAATTTCACAGATGCCTATGTTATACTATTATTGTTTGAGTTATCATCCAAATCTGTCTGGAAATGTTGACTTTTTAATGTAGAGTACTACTTTAATGTAGAGTACTACTTTATTACATTTCATAAAAGGTGACATAGGATTCCTAGTTAAGGAGCAGAGGCACTAAAAACCTAGTTACTAGGAATTGGGGGGAGTGGAAGGGGAATAAGGAAGATCAGGAAAGTTTAAAAGAAAGAATATAGGAAGGAAGGAAGGAAGGAAGGAAGGAAGGAAGGAAGGAAGGAAGGATAGATAGATAGATAAGAGTAAAGGGAAGGTAGAAAGATCAAAATAGGGAGATATGTAAGTAGACAAGAGGTGGAACTGAACAACAAGATAACAATGGTGTAATTAAATTAAAGAGTGATTGGTGTGGAAGGGGTTGAATGAATAAAATGATAGGATTAGAAACAATTCTTAATTAGACAACCAAATGATCTGTATGTATGTAGGTATGTATGTTTGTTCTTCTTTTTAAAAATATACCAAGCATGTTTCTTTTCAAATTTAATAAACATTTTTTAAAAAAACCCTAGCTACTGAATTGTGAAGATACATAGAAGGAGACCAGCAAGAGTGTCCCAATGTGCATTGGTGCCTGATGCACACAGGAACTGATGTGAAGTTCATCATGACTGATGTGCATCATTATGTAAAAGTTGCATAGGATTCCAGGGGAAAGTGGTGCACATTGGTTTCATTATGTGTCAGCCCCATCAGATACTAATCACATTGGACACTTTGTTGGTTCTGCTATGTAGAACATAAGAGCAGCCCTTTACTGGATATGGACATTGCACTACTGCACAATTCTAATTCTCACTGATGCAAGTCCACTTGCAAAGATGAAACAGGATTCTGGCCTTCCTTCTAGCTACATTGAGTGCCATTTTGAGCAGAAAGGCAGAAAACAAATGCAATTAATAAATAACATATATAAACAGATTATAACCTCTCAAAGAAGTCATTAGAAGAAAATATTCCTACAACAAGAGGAGAGTTCCTGTTTTAAGGGCTATGCAATTTAGATCATTATAAAAGATTGCATTACTTTCCTTCCTTGCCCTAAAGAACTTTTATTACTTTTCAGTAGAAATGATTGACCTTTTGATATATTTTTTTAAAAAAACTCTTCTCCACATAAATGAGAAGCTACTCCAAGTCACTGACAGATGTTCAAAGATCATTACTATAATAGAGGTTGCCTTCAAATCAGCAAATCTTATCCCAGGTCTTTGCAGTGGCATGTCTAATTTTATTTCAAGTTCTCACCACTTAATTGATCCCTTAGTGATGGTGTGTTTTATATGATCCCTTGCTAAGAGTTAAGAGGAGGGGAAATAGAGGTATTAAATGATGAAAAAAAAACTCATTGAAATTTCTTTATATTTAATGACTTCAGGGTTTTTTTTTTACATCTTTGGATGATATAAATCCTATTCTTTCAAAAACACAAACATGCTAACAAATTTAATAGCTTTCTGTGGGATATGGAATAGAAAGTGGGAGGCAACCTTTAAGCCTTAGGGGTGTATGCTGCAAATTTGAAATATAAAGATATTGCTAATTCATGGAATTTTGGTGTTAGTGTGTAAATGCCTGGATTCAATCCTGAGAGGATTTATTTATTTATTCATGTATTTATTTATAGTATTTCTGTATCATCTCCTAGCTCACAAAGGCTCCTAAGGTGATGAACAAATAAAAACCAATCAAAATAACAGAAATATTTTTGTCTAAAAAAATTAAAAATTAAAACATATTAAAATATCCTTTAAAAACAATCCTAGAATCCAGTTTTGAAACTGTTTAAACAGCAATTTCAAACACCAAGTGCAGGATAGCACTGTTTTGGCTGCCTGCTGGAAGCTTAAAAGAGATGGGGCCAGTCTAACTTCGGGGCTAAGCAGACTAGCGGCCATGGGCCGCCCTGGGAAGCTGCACCACGGGACCGAGGCATCCCCATGCCTTGATCCTGCGGTGCAGCTTTGCCACCCCTGAAAAGAGTGCTAAATCAGTGCTCCTTTCACAAGTCAGCGAAAGTGCACCGCAAAAGGCTGCGGCGCACATTCGGTGACTTTTCCACTGCAGCATTTGCGAACACTGTGGTGGGAGGTCCTCCTTGGAGTGCCGGCCGTGCGGAGGGCCGGCTGCTCCGAGGATGACCTCGGGAAGGGGTTTGGGGCGCCGGTCATGCGGCTGCCCCTCCCCTTCCCTGCCCCCAAGACGGCCTTTTAAGCCGTCTGCTTAGGCCCTTCCTTGTGTAGGGAGTTGAGATGCTACTACAGAGAAAGCCCTGTTAGGTATACCTACTAACCTAAATTCACATGGGATTAGAATATGCAACAGGACCTCTCAAATTTCTGGCAAGTTCATATAGGAGGAGGTGGTCTTTTACATAACTTGGCCCCAAGTCATTTGGGGCTCTGTAGGTCAACACTAGCATCTTGAATTGAGCGTGGAAGCAAATTGGAAGCCCCTGCAGTTCTTGTAGCTTAATGTAGTCCTTGCACTTCAAACCTCCATATTCCCGAGAGTCAAAAAATGCACAGTGATCAGTACCACCTACCTGTTAAAATGATGTGACACTTCATTTTATTTTCCCAGTTGTCTAACAATGCTACCTTTTATGCAAACTTCTATTTTTTGATATCAAACAGCTGTCCAATATAGTACTGAACACCACTGAACAGAATTACTGCAATTGAGTCCCCTTCTTTCTCAGTTATTGCCTGAATGATTTGTTTTTATACCTTCAGGGGAAAAAAACCTTGTATTTCTATAGCACTTTTTCAGTGTTCTCTTTTAGTGCTTCTTATGTGAGTCCCATGAATAACAGCAACCTTATAAGGCAGAGCAGCATTACAATCCCCATATCATAAACTGGCTATGAAAAGCTGGGACATACTTGCTAGGTGATCCAAAGCTAAGGTTGCAATTTCAACATTGGGCTTTCTACCTAGGACTCAGTCTGTTGGCTACTACACTACACCTACTCTCAAAAATATTCTCTAAAACAAAAGAGCTTTTTGGCTTTGTTCACAGGTTCATATACAAAGAACTCTGCCAGGTCAATGTTTAGAAAAGTTACTTTTTGCACTACAACTCTTGGCATTCCACCAGATAGCACATTCAGTGGGCATGTTGGCTGTTGGAGTTTGGGACCTGTTGTCAAAAAAGTAACTTTTCTAAACCAAACATTGGGCCAAAGATCTATGAGATCCAGTATCCTGTTTTCCACAGCAGCCAGCCCAATAGTGTCCTCAGTTGAGCTTTCCAGTATGATTAAAAAGCTCTCTTCTACTGTTATTCCCCATTCTCTGTTGTGTATTTGATTCTGAGCCTAAAGATTCCATATAGTCATCATGAGTAATAACCATTGATAGATCATGAATATTTAACACTATCTAAACTAATGGGCATGATCACATCTTGTGTCTGGTTAGAAAATATGAGAGTCCATAAATGAATAAGAACAGAAGACAGTAATGTAGCATGCTTGATATAGGACCAATCATAATTTGTTCATACAGTGATACCATAATTTCTATTCTCAATTTCAAGTATATACTTTTGAACCAAGAGACTGAATTTTCTATGGCTAATATATCATTAGAAATAGGCAACCTTTCCCCTTTAAGGGCTGAGGGACTTCAGCTCCCAGAATCCCAGGAGCTATTGGCCAACATGGGACTATTGGCCAACATGGCTGAGGCTTCTGGGAGCTGAAGTCCCTCGGCCCTTAAAGGGGAAAGGTTGCCTACCCCTGAGCTATACCATAGTTCTTTGGGAAGGTTCACTGCAGCCTGAGGCTTGTCCACCTCTGCATATGATCTCTGCATTGGAATTTCAAAAAAAACAAAAACAAAAACCCAAACAATTAAGGCAGTCTTGAATTGTTCAGGCAAGCAAAGCATGTAAGGAAACAAAGTGAACATCATTTTTTCAAAAAAGGAAATTTACCATCTTGAAGCCATGTTACTAATATTATTCACCCATTCAAAGGTTACTCTAGGGCTCTGACTTTTGGAGATTATTGCCATGTTAAGGATTTGCTTTTGATCACTTTCTACTGTCAGTGAAGCTCACCATAAAAAAGAAAAAAATAGATTATGAAACAGGAACTGACAGTTTTGTTACTGCTAGGGCTGAAATAAAATATGTGCTTAACTTTATTTCAGGGGGAGGAGACCTTGAGAACTGAAGATATCCTTGCTGTAATTGAGAAGGAAGGGGACTCAATTGCAGTAATTCTGTTCAGCGGTATCCAGTACTACACCGGACAGCTGTTTGATATCCCAAAAATAACAAAGGCTGGCCAAGCAAAGGTATAACTACAGTAGGATTCCTTAGATTAGGGGTAGGCAACCTTTCCCCTTTAAGGGCCGAGGGACTTCAGTTCCCAGAAGCCTCAGCCATATTGGCCAATAGTCCCATGTTGGCCAATAGCTCCTGGGATTCTGGGAACTGAAGTCCCTCGGCCCTTAAAGGGGAAAGGTTGCCTACCCCTGCCTTAGATCAATTTTAAAGAATCATACTTCCTGCCTCACTTTCAACAGTAACTATACAGAAAGTTTCATTCTTAACTGCACTCTGTTACTTTTGTGAAAATTGAAATTAGATATGTCATCGGAAATGGTTCAAGTAGAAATCAAATGCAGTTCATTGCTAATGCAGATTGCCTTGCTTGGGAACATACAATGATTAGTGTCTTAAATAATACTGATATTGCTTGAAAGTGCTTTCAAATGTCACTTTTTAGATCTGCCACTTCTGGACATAATGCTGAAGGTAGGGAATGGCATGTTTGCCATAATTGGAGTTGAAGCTAACTGTTTCCCTTAGTCTGCCATTAAACCAGACAGCTGAACTGGATTAGCCATTCTGCTAAATATACTACAGAGTAGGGTTCAGCCAAATTGGAGACATTTTTGAGGAAATTGTTTCAAACTGATATCTGTTTGAGAGAGTGCTACTGCTTTGATTGTAGATAGACTGTTTTTCCATTTGACTGGCTCTGTATTGTTCATATATCCCATGTGAGAAACAAACAAAGACCATAGTCTCATCTGTGGCAAAATTAACAACAAAAATGCAGTCAGCTTGTCAATGTAAGGAATATAATTTCACGTGTGCAGTTTAGGTAGCCTGAGAGTCCTTATGTGAATGCTGGAAGAGAGGTGGGTATGAAATCAGAGTCATGGTATCATGTGCCTGAAATTATAGTTTAGTAATAACCTTTAATTCAGCACAGATGACAATGAAAAGTTCTGATGCTTCACTCATTTGACATGTGAGCTCCTCCAGTGCTACCTGAACATTTTCTGTCCCTTAAATTTCAACTACATTCTTCAAAATGCTCTCCAAAACTGACTGCTTTCACACTTCTTAAATGCTCTTGAATGTACTGTGTCAGGCACAACAAGTGGTTTGTTATGACTTATGACCTTTTAAGAAATACCCAAGTGATTTCATAATTCCAATATCTGTTCATGCTATTGTGAAAAATCACTCCCCTAATTTTCAGAAGAGGGTTGTTAGTCAGGGGTAGGCAACCTTTCCCCTTTAAGGGCCAAGGGACTTCAGCTCCCAGAATCCCAGGAGCTATTGGCCAACATGGGACTATTGGCCAACATGGCTGAGGCTTCTGGGAGCTGAAGTCCCTCGGCCCTTAAAGGGGAAAGGTTGCCTACCCCTGGTTCAATGCTACCCATATAAGGTGTGAGAAGCATAGCAAAGGAGATTTTTGACAAAATGACAAGAATTTTGAAACTCTCCTCAGTGCTATTCTCTGAATTATAACCAGCTTCATTAAAAAAAATATTGCTGCCTATTAAGATGTGAATATAGTTTGCTCACCTGACTCATACACATGTTGCATGGGATTGTTTAATGTGACTTATTAATTTCATGTAATAGTGTCAGTTTTCTTTTCTTGGGGGTACTCCTAGATTCGTTGCTTCACATGACTAGTCAGGTGTATGCGACGGTCAGGAGTGCCTTCTGCTATCAGCTTTGGCTGATATGCCAACTGCTCCCTTACCTGGATATGAGGGATCTGGAAACTGTGGTACATGCTCTGGTAAATTCACATCTGGATTACTGTAATGCTCTCCACATGGGGCTACCCTTGTGCCTAACCCGGAAACTTCAACTGGTACAAAATATGGCAGCCAGATTAATTACAGGAACAGCTAGGAGAGAGCATGTAACACCTGTGCTCAAATCTCTCCACTGGCTGCCGATTAGCTTCCGGGCACAGTACAAGGTGTTGGTTTTAACCTTTAAAGCCCTACACGGCTTGGGTCCATCTTATCTCAGGGACCGTCTCTCCCCATATGATCCCCCCCCCCCGTGCACTCTGATCCTCTGGGAGGAATCTGCTTCAGCCTGTGAAAACTAGGCTGTCGCAGACCTCCCAAAGGGCCTTTTCGACGTCCGCTCCCAGAATATGGAATGACCTGCCGGACGAGATCCGTCTTATTACCACTCTTGATAGCTTTAAAAAAGCAGTTAAGATGGATCTCTTCTGGCAGGCCTTCCCGGAATAACTTCCCAACTCACTGGAGGTGGTTGCTCACCCGTTCCCCCCCCCTTGCTACTATTGCCTGTTGCCCCAAGTTGGTTTTATATAATATTTTATGTGTTATTTTAACTCTGCATTAGGTTAATTCAGTTTTAAGAGGTGCGAGGGTTAGGGATTGGTAGATGGAATGTTTTAATCTGTATCAGTTTTAACCTGTTGTACGCTGCCCCAATTGCTGAAGCAGAGGGGCGGGTTAGAAATAAAATTTATTATTATTATTATTATTATTATTATTATTAAGTTACTTGAGTAGTTTTCACTGTTGAAGTCTACTTGAAAATGTGTGAACAATATACAATCAGACAAAAGTAGGACTATTTTCCAGTGATGCCCATGTAGGAATATTAGGTAGCTATATTAAGCAGAGTGCAGCAGGGCTAATGCAGTATAAACTTGAGGTAGAAACAGGAGAAATTACTCCTTATTTTCTTGTAAGGTAAAAAAAAGAAAAAGAAAAACTATGTTTATTGTTTCAGGAAATCCATCTTAGGATAAGAAAATTGATAAAAAAAAGAAGGTAACCTAAACTTGGTTGCAAGAACTCCCAAAAGATGACTCTTATGTGTGGGTATAGGCTAGCATCTGTTTAAGTTGACACCTCATGGAAGCTCCTTTCAGACCAAAGGAAAACAAAGAGACTTTAACCAACCTCTTGAGCAAAGAGAGATGTGATGTTTTTTACAGGCAAGAAGGCAAAGAGGCTTGAGCACATAGACCAAAGAAAGATACAGAGATGTAAAAACAAGGGGAGGGCATTATGTAGGCTCCCCTTTGTCACTAATCACTTTACAAGCATAGATGCCTCTTTTCTGCCAATAGTCCAACCCTGAGATATCTGGTATTCTATCATTCCGTTCATGAAATGCTTGGAAAATAGGTGATTACTTATTTTAATAGGAAATATGCCTATATCCTCTTTCTGCCTGATAACAAGTCCCAGAGGTCGCTGATCATAAGTAAGAAAACAAGCATGTAAAAACACATCTTAAGATGCTTTCAAAGGGCTGTGGTGAGTTATAAGAGGAGGGGCAATATCCACTCTGAGGCTTTTAGATATGTTGAGGCTATTTCACCTACTGGCTTTGAAGGTGCTGCAGTGACAGACCATAAGGCGAATGCTGCCCCCACTCAATTATACTGCCAGGAAATCTGGGATCATAGTAGCTTGTGATGTTTGGGTGATCAAGTATCTTTTTCCCTGGGCAGTGGCTCCCTTGCATCTCTTAGCTGCTGTTACTTGGTAGGAGTCTAGTGAATGTTCTGGCAGGGCAGAGGGTAGGAAAACATCCACTCTCAGACTTCTGTTGATGCTTCTTAGGCTGTTGAAAAAGGTAGCATTTCTACCATAGCTCTTTTTTGTGACCTGAACCTGCAGGTAATTAAATCTTGTAGCCTACATTAATCTTATAAAGAAATACAGTTAGACTCTGTGTATCTGGCAAGTTGTCATTTCCAATACACGTTGTTCTAAGTGAACTTGTGACTCCACAGGTATGTCCAGACTATCCTGTTGCTCTGAATGATCTTATTTATTTTTAGCAAATGAGGATCTGTCCAAGTATCGGAGCAACTGCAAACCAGTTTGGCATAGCTGAAATTTTGCAATTTTTTAAACTTCAGCACATTACACACTGTCAAGCAAGATGGTGTTTAATTTGCATCAAGAAAAGAGGGATTTGTGCATTTCATCAGTAACTGATGCAGTGGCTACTTTACCCCCTATTCAATGGCATATGTTATTGCCATATTTTGCTTTCTGACAGGACAACAGGGGTGCTCCTGGTGGTGGTGCTGACACTATTCTCATTCAGCTCAGCAATTTAACAGGAGACAGGCAGATTACTGAGTGTATCACCTTCATGAGGTAACATATTTTCAGTGACTCAGCCTTGGGGAATTTACTAAAAAGACAGGGTGTGTAGATATATCTCAGGGATTCTTTTTAACCTCAGGAATCAGAAAGAACAATTGTCAATTAGGTTTCTTATCATAAGGTCAACAGAATTTCAGAAGATATGTGTTTTACTAGATATGCCTTATCTAGATAGATATGCTTTTTAAAAAAATGTGGAAGAAGGGAAAAGTTCTCCCAAGACATGCTAACAATATTAAATTGTAAGTCAACTTGCCCGTAAATATCACTCCACTGATTAAGGAGGTTTCCACTTAACTATTCATTTTACTTTTAAAATAGTGTATTTGTTTTTATCTCTAAAATTCAAACCCCAGTTAATCAAAAAGATTCTAGAGCAGGGATGAGGAACTTTTTCAGCTTGGGGGACAAAATGGTACCAGGCAAGAAGGCCATTTTCCAAAGAGAATGGGGCCAGCCAGCTGCTAGCATGCGGTTCTTGAGATGATTCTCCAGACATCCACTATCTCACACACTCATGTATCCTGATACTTATTCCAGACACACACACTGTCTCATACACACACATCTCCTGACAAGTACAATCCTGATTTAAAAACAAAACAAAATCCATTCTGGGATGAATTGTAGCTTTTTAAAAGCCCCTTTACAATGTGGGAAGGATGATTTTGGAATACCTGTGGCCATGATGAGGGGTGGGTAGGGGTGGCATAACAATTTATCTATTAGATTTCTACTTAGCCTCCCCACCATATAAGTACAACTTAAAAACATTAAAAGCAAGTTAGTTAAAACTAGCAACAATGAAAACAGTTAAAAGCACAGAAACCACATATAGGTAGCATCTCGCCAGTTTAAAAGTTCTCTTTTTGGTACTCCATCTTAACTACCAAAGGCCTGCTAGAGTACACAGTCCAGCCAAACTTACTTAGGTATGCATTTCCACAGCTTGAAAGGGCCACTGAGAAAGCCCTTGATTAAACAAATGTTAATGCCAGGTATTTTTTTTAACAAAATACAAACTATAGGTTAGTATGTTGGTAGCTGTGGGACCTCTAATGGGCCACATATTCTATCCTGGTCTTATATTTCTTAATGGGTTTGGATTTGCAGAAAGAAGTGACTTTGAATCTGTTCCATGAAACTGGAATGCATTCCATGTAGGTCTAAGCCTACATCTACTCTGCAGAAATAATGCAGTTTGACACTGCTTTAACTGCCATGGCTCAATTCTATAGAATTCTGGGATTTGTAGCTTGGTGGGACACCAGAGCTTGCTGACAGAGAAGGATAAATATCTCATAAAACTACAAATCCTAGAATTCCATAGCATTGAGCCATGGCAGTTAGAGTGGTGTCAAACTGCATTATTTTTGCAGTGCAGATGCAGTCTAAGGGCCTTTACAGACCCGCCTAATGGGGCCGCACAGAGCTGCCCCAGGAAGCAGCATATCAGGGCCCTGGCAACCACACGCCATGGCCCTGATCCTCCCTTTTGCTGCCACCAGAAGAGTGGCAAAATGTCACTCCTTTTAGGGATAGCAAAAGGCTGCCCTAAGAGCCAGCACCACAGCTCTTTTGTGCCCGTTTGGCACAGTGGGTGTACATGCTGCGCCAGGAGGGCATCCTGACAATGTGTGCCATGTGGGTGGGCATGCAGTGTCAGGATGGCGTCAGGGTTGAGTTGGGGTGGCCTGTGTGCAGCTGCCCTGTCCCAATTCCATCCCCAGGCCAGCCCTTTAGGCTGGTCTGCAAAGCTCCTAAGTTCCATGGGAAAGAGAGTTAGGATTCATTCTAGCTTCTTGCGGAAGTATGTACTCATTGCTGATCATGCACTCACAATCAGGAAATATAATGCTAATTAACTATAAGTACCTCTGGATGGCCTGGGGAGCCACTGATCAGGCTAAGCAGCCCTAGTGGCACAGTGGTTAAATGTCTGTACTGCAGCCATTCACACCCACAAGGTTGTGAGTTCAATCTCAGGGCTCCAGGGTCAACTCAGCCTGGCATCCTTCTGTAAGTTGCTAAAATGAGTACCAAGCTTGTTGTGGGCAATTAGCTTACACATTGTGAACAATTTAGGTACTGCTTAAATGCACTGATAATGGTATGGAAATGTACTTGCTATTGCCATTGCTACACCCAGCCAAAGAAGCATACCCTTCCAGGATATCTGCAGCTAGAAAATGCAACTTATTTTTCTAGGGCACAATGTCAATTTTATAGGGAAGAATCTTCCCTGCCAGCACTAGTCATTATCAACCATCTTTTGTTGTCTCCATTATTTCCCATACTAACTGCTTTCTATTTGTAAGGAAAATGAGTGCACACCCAGCATGGCTCTCCTTTTTGAGAAACCAAGTAAAAAGCCCTGAACTTTATTGCTTGTTTTCGGTCAACACTATGTGTTTTTTATACATTAGTTCTTGCTGAACCTGCCTCTGCTGCTATTCTTGAAACTCCAGTATCTTCATGACTACTGATCACTTGTGGGCTGAAGTAAATACTTGGTCAGCTAGCACTCATTCTTAGCCAAATCCTGGGCTGAAAATCATTTGTGAACAACAGAACCTTTCTCATTATTAGGTCTTTCCCAGAAGTCCTCACTAGTCAGTCCTGTTTCTGGCATATAGGAATCCACCTAGCCAGAAATTTTTGCTAAGACTCCCTTCTTATATCAGTAACCAGAGTTTCTGTGGTCTTCAGCTTCTTTTCAGAGCATATCTAATGAGGTCCAAGGATGCCTTAATCTGTTTGGTTTTTTTAGAACATTTCACTACAAATTGTAGTTTTTTGATCTCTCTATCTCTCTGTGTGTGTATGTGTGCATGTGTGCATGTGTAGGAAAAAATAGCTCTATATTTGGTCACACCTTAAATCTTTTTAAGGTGGGAAAGAGTCAACATTGGAAAGTAATATGTTTTTAATTTTGCCTAATTGCAGATGCTTGCATTGGGAAGGCAAATTGCTTTCTCTATACATGATAATTGAAATGCCCTTAAATATTAAGATTTACAAGCACAATGTGTACACAAAGGTGCCCTCCATGTGTTCAGTGTAGCCTACTCCTATGTAGGTGTGCACAGGGTATATTGCACACAGCCTTCAGGGGTAGGCAACCTTATTGAGCCGGGGGCCGGGTTTCTGTCCCTCAGACAATGGGGGGGGGGGGGCGCGAAGCAAAATAAATAAATAATTTAATGTTTTTTTAAAAAATATGCATGCACACTCTCTCAGCCCCAGAAAAGCCATGGCAAAATCCCTGTGGAGATTTTCCCAAGAAAACCCCAAGAACAAGTAATAACAACAATAATCAATATAATCATGGCAGGCGGCGGCGGCGGCAGGACCGGCCTGGGGCCGGTCCAAAGGCCTAGGGGGGCCACATCCGGCCCCCGGGCCTTAGGTTGCCTACCCCTGCTTCATTATTTCTAGGAGGGCTCAATGATAATTACTGATTTAATAGCTCTTAGTTCTTGAGCAGCTAGTACACTTCTGATTGCTAACTCCTGAGGAGCCACAACTACATAGGAATCTTGGTAGTCCAATTCCACCAGATAATTTCAGCTAGTATGGGGGGGGGGGGGAAATTTCCCCCATTTTGGGGTCCATGCCTATATTAAAATCAATGTATGGTCAGAAGCCCAGACATTTTTCCATGGCAGTCCAGTCAGGAGTAAAGCAGCCAGGCTTCTGCAAAGTGTTCATCCCTTTGTTCACCTTCTCAGGGTGCCTAAGGAGCTAGAGATGTACATCATGATGTGGTTCATCCTCACAACAAAATGCAAACCAGCCAACCAACCAACCTCCTTGTCACTGTCTGACAAAAGAACTTTGACTATTTCAAAGGCTTCCTTTTATGCACTCAATAAAAAACCCATGTGTTCACTGTTACTTTGTCCCATGGACTAGTAAAAGTAGTAGCACTAAATGTGTTCAGAAAAGATATGGATTTTACACAGAGGCACAAGTTTTGTGCAAGGTGTATTTTGAAAAGTGCAATTCTACAAATTATGGAAACCTCAATTCTGGTGAAGAAATCTCTCAAGGTACTTGATGAGTTCCCAGTATGCTGTCTCATGGGGTTGATTGAGCCATGGTGCATTTTCTTCTCATTCCTGTGCTGCTTATGTGGCAGGATAAGCTTGATAAAAACCAGAGGGAAATCCTCTCTGGCAGAAAAGACAGGAGGAGTATGGGCAAAATGCATGTGATGTCTAACCATGAATAAATGTGTATTACAGTCAGTTTCCCTAGTGCCCACGTTTCTTTCTCATACTTTAAAAAAAACTGCTTGAAATAATTTTCTCCTCTCCAGGCTTTGAATCCTTTATCCAGACTCTCCCTCTCTCCATCCCAGAACACTTAGGACCCTATATTGCCTATCTCCAAGTGGTAGAACTTCCTGTAACCAAAATCTAGCTCACTATAGCTTTCAACCAAAATCCAGCCATCCAGCCTGTAACAAAATTTCTGAAACTATGGAATATCCTTCAAATGTCCTGATTTGGCAGAAACAGGCCTGATTAATCCCCTACTATCCCACTTTATCAGCTGGTTTTCAAATGCCCTGGTTTCTCTCCCCCTCTCATTTTCCTCCTTTGTCATTGGCTTATTTCATTTGGTCTGAATTAAAAGTGTAAAAGTAGTTTGCAGTCAATTAACTCAGCAAGAGGTAGAAGATAGGAGGGAACAAATCTTGCCTTTCCCTGTAGACAGGGGAAAACAAAGTGCTGCAGCCTCTCCTAAGTCGTATGACCTTCTTTCTAAATAATATTGCCCTTCTTGAGCACACTCTATTGTTGCTTGGCCCATACATGTCCCAGTTTTCATGGGAGAACATTTCAGATCATGTTCTTAGAAGCACTACAGCTTCTGTTCTTGAGGCAAGTGTGTTCTTTTGTTTAATTTATGCAAAGTCTGGTTTATAGAACTAGTCATTTAGTCATGCATGTTATTTGCTCGGTACACACTAAGCAAAAATGACTGTCATTTGTGAGGTAATTGATCTATTAGAACAGTAGAGTAATATTTGCCATTCCCCAATGAAATTACTGTGTATATTTTGGATTCTTTTGTGTTTCATAAAATACCCTTGAGAAATAGCTCTGTGGGAATCAAAATCACTGGGAACACATAGTGGTTCTATTTTCCTCTTCTCTACTATCTAACAGAATAAGACATTGGAGATTACCACACGGGAGGCTAAAGTGTCTTTAAAGTGCCTTTAAATTGTCATTAATGCACAATCAGGGTTCACATGCTCACACGTTTGTCGTGTCTGTAAAGTGTCATGGATGCGTCCCCAGTTCCCCACTTGCCTATCCCGTCAGTAACGCATCCTTGGAGCTGTCATTTTGCAATAATGAAATATCATGTTATTGAAAAATGACAGCTCTAAGGACATGCTACTGACATGATAGGTGAGGGGGAGCCAGGTATGTATCTCTACAGACACTTTACAGATGTAACAAACGTGTGAGCGTGTGAACCTCGATTGTGTGTTATTGACAATTTAAAGGCATTTTAAAGACACTTTAGCCTCTCATGTGATAATCTCCTGTATTTGAGTCCTCCAGTCTAAGTCGCATTATAGGTTTGCCTTAGGTTGCCATAAGTCAGAAATGACTTGAAATCACATAACAGCAAAGTCATCAAAAGCCATGTTGTACTGCATCTGGTCTCTATCAGCCTCTCACGTGATAATCTCCTTTATTTGAGTCCTCCAGTCTAAGTCCCATTATAGGTTTGCCTTAGGTTGCCATAAGTCAGAAATGACCGGAAATCACACAGCAGCAAAGTCATCAAAAGCTCTGTGTATTGCATCTGGTCTCTATCACTAGCTGCAAGTGGAAGGCAGTAGAAACAGGGAATGTTGTCATATGGATAAATTCACAGCATATAAGAAATGAAACAGATGGTTAATGTTTATATTAGAATGAAAAAAGAAGGGGCATATTTTTGATGGACTGATTTGGGTGAAATAACATGATTCTCTAGATAAATTTCCCAACTGTTAAAAATCAAAATCCTTTTTTTTTCTTTTGAAAATCGGCAGTAATTATGGGGAAATGTGAGTCACTTATGTGTTCTAAAGTAAGTAATTCACATATAAACTAGAAAAGAAAGTGTTTTCTGAAAATATTTCACAAAATAGTTGTCCTGGAGTGTCTAGAAATCCCTTAATCAAAACAAGATTGAGAAGCATACAGTTTCACAATTTTGTACTTAAATACGTCCCTGTCCTATGATTTCACTGCAGAATTCACTGTTCAGAGAGCTGCAAGTTCTGTTTATTTAATTTGGTTAAAGCAGTGAGAGCAACTGCAAGAGCTAGCATAGTGTATAGGTTTGAGCACTGTGATTCTGGAAAACAAGGTTCAGTTCTCCACTTGGCTATGGAAACATACTGGATGACCTTGGGCAAGTCACACACTCTCAGCCCCAGAAAACCCCATAACAGGTTCACCTTAGGGTCGCCATAGATAAAAAAAATGACTTAAAGACACAGAACAACAAGTGTCAGTGGATTAGGATTTTAGGCAACACATTCATTTATGCCAGTGCCTGTGGGTTGCTTTTTTTTAAATTATAATTTACAGGAGGTGTCATTATATAACTTAATGTTTAAAACACTTTGAATGTCATAAAATGATACATAGGCATATCTCATTCTATATACATGCTTTATATATACAGTATTTGGAATGCAAAGCTACATTTGGAAAGAAGAGTAGACCACAGTATTTCCATTAGAGCTTATCAAGTGATTTGCGCCCAGATATTTAAACCACACTTTTATTATTGGCACATGAGAAAAATACTAAAAAGGATAGTGAGGGGTTATTTTTGCTGCAATTTTTCTTTATCAGTATTCATGAACAGAAGTGAGGTAATAGTTTTATAATACATAAAATTTCTTCAGCAGAGTTTTTATGAATTCTTAATGGAATTCTACTCTGCTCTGATTCCTATTTATTTGGAAGCAACTTTTACATATTAAATAGGGGAAATAAGTGTATCCAGGATTATCATTTGTGGTATCTAACTGTTATGGAGAATTAAGAACATGGATATTATGTGGCATGGGTTTTTTGTGAGTCTCAGGTATATTACAATATGAATTAGTATATTTATTGGCAGATCCCAATAGAGTTGCTGTTCTGATGCAACTTCTTTAGTCAGCAGAACAGGAGAACCCATTCCATGTACCCTCACAACCTTCAAAACCTTCTGGGTCAGGTTTCAGAGGATATGGATGAATCCGTTGTTAAAAAGTGGAGAAAGAAATTCCTATCATGCTACAGGAGGTATGTGTTAGTGCAGTGTTGGATATACCTATGCAACCTCAATGTGATGCATAAGGGCTTTTTTTCTATTAACTCATAACACCTTTTATAACCCAGCTCCAAATCAACTTTGCTTTTATTTTTATTTGTTTGTTTATTTTATTGATATGCTGCCTTCCTCCTGGAGTGGGATCCAAGGTGGCTCACAGAAGGAAATCAGTTAAAATCTACCAATACAATTTAAAAACAATTCAAACCATCATAATTAAAACAATAGGAAATTATTTTAAAACATACAAAAGTTTTTAAAGAGACACACACTCCCAATAAAAAAGTCCTCCATGGAACACTTACATATCAAAAACCTGTTTAAACAAAAAAGGTTTTTGCCCACTGGTGAAAGGAAAGTGGAGAGAAGGGCAGCCTAGCTTTCTGCAGAAGAGAGTTCCACAGAGTGGGAGCAGCCACTGAGAAGGCTCTCTTTCATGTCCTCAGCAAGTGAGTCTGGGATGGTGGTGGGACTGACAGAAAGCTCTCTCCTAAAGATATTACAGTTCTGGCAGGTTCATATAGAAAGATGCAGCCTTTCAAATAGTCTGGACCTAACCTGTATAGAACCTTATAGGTAATGACCAACACTTTGAATTGGAAACAAACCGGTAGCCAGTGAAGCTGATTTAACAAGGGAGGTATATGGGGGGTTGCAGACTGCCAGAAATAGTGCAAATTGAATCCAATTTTAGGGTTAGGGTTAGGGTTAGGGAATCATGGGAACTGTATTTTATTGTGTCACCAGAGCTCTCTGACAGAGAAGGCTCAATGTCTCAGGGGGAAAAAAACAATTCCCATGATTCCCTAGCACTAACACTAACCCTAAAAGTGGACTCAATTTGCACTATTTCTGGCAGTCTGCAACCCCCCATATGTTTCCTATAACTGGACCAGTTGGCATCCTGGCTGCTGAGGTTTCTGAACAGTTTCCAAAGGCAGTCCTGTGGAGGGTTCTACTGTGTATTTGTTTTATGCAACAGTGTTTCTTATTTTAGGAGCTGAGCACAGAGCTCTTGCAGGTTTTCATTATTAAGATATTATTCATTATTAAGTGGGAACCAATGTTACAAAAGAAGACGGGATCGCTGTTTGGAAGCTATCCTGCCTTCAGTTCCCTCTGTTTCTCGGAATGGCTCAGAGAGCAGACCAACTATGCCACAGAACCTCACTCTGCTCCTCTGCAATGCCAGGTCGTTTAAAAATAAGACCCATATCATCCAGGATCTTCTCCTGGATGAGGATGCCAACCTGGCTTGCTTCATGGAGACCTGGCTGGGGGAGGATAGCGCTGTTACCTGGGCGCAGGCCCTTCCAGCTGGGTACTCAGTTGAGGAGCAGGTGAGGGGAAGTGGGCAGGGGGGCTGTGTGGCTCTAGTTCATAAGAACACCTTAACCTTGACCAGGATACCTGTCCGGGACCCGGTCCACTTCGAGTGTATATACCTTAGCCTGAAGACCAGGGATAGTTTGGGGATTTTGCTAGTCTACCGACCACCCCGTTGTCTAACAGACTCCCTGACCGAGCTGACATAGCTGGTATCTGAGCTGCTGTTGGAGTCTCCCAGACTTTTAGTTTTGGGGGACTTCAGCATCCCGATCGAGACCAGCTTAACAGGCTCGGGAGTTCATGGAAACCATGACAAACATGGGCCTATCCCAATTGGTCCTTGGGCCCACACATTGTGCAGGTCATACACTCGATGCGGTCTTCGGTACAGAGCAGGATTATCCGTGGGCAGAGGTGGTCAGTACCTCTGCATTGTCATGGATGGATCATTTCCTGGTCAAGGTGGAACTGAGGGCCAGTATCTGTCCCACTGGGGGTGGTGGGCCCATTGGAATGGTCCACCCTCGAAGGCTAATGGAGCCTACTGGATTCCAGAAAGCCTTGGAGGGTTTATTGGTTGGAAATGCTGGTGACCCTGTCGATGCTCTGGTTAATATCTGGAACACCGACCTTACCAGGGCTATCGACACGATCGCTCCCAAGCGTCCTTGCCAACCCGCTCCGAACCGAAGGCCATGGTTCACACCAGAGCTTAGGGGAATGAAGCGGGCTGGACAATGACTAGAGCGCAGGTGGCGGAAGACTCGGCTCCTATCTGACAGAACTCGCCATAGGAACTTTCTTTGTTCCTATCGGAAGGCAATACGTGCAGCAAGAAGAGCTTTTTCCTCTGCACGCGTTGCGTCTGCAGAGTCCCGTCCTGCAGAGCTGTTTAGGGTGGTGAGGGAGCTGACACAGGTTCCTCCTGTGGCAAATCCTTTCTTAACCCGACAACGCCCTGCTGTGATGCATTTAACAACTTCTTTGCAGATAAAATCTCTCAGATAAGAGCCGACTTAGACGCCACTGTTGTAGCAGAAACTATAGATGAGGTGTCCAGCGACTCCGTCGATGAAGTTATCCTGGATCAGCTCCAATCTGTGAGTACTGAGGACATGGACAAGCTGCTTGGTAAGGTGAGGAAAACAACCTGCCCTCTCGACCCTTGCCCATCATGGCTGGCCATCCAGGGAGGAGATGCATTGTTGAGGTTCCTTACGGATATCATCAATGCATCCTTCAGGGAAGGACATGTTCCATCTTGTCTAAAGGAAGCAGCTGTTAGGCCGCTTCTGAAAAAACCTTCCCTGGATCCCCTGGACATGAATAATTACAGGCCTGTTTCCCTGCTTCCATTCTTGAGCAAGGTAATCGAGAGGGCAGTTGCTCTTCAGCTCCAAGCTGTCTTGGATGAAACTGATTATCTAGACCCATTTCAAACCGGCTTCATGACAGGCTTTGGGGTTGAGACTGCCATGGTTGCTTTGACTGACGATCTGTGTCTGAGCATTGACAGGGGTAGTGTGACCCTGTTGATGCTCCTAGACCCCTCAGCGGCTTTTGACACGATAGATCACGGCATCCTCTTGGACCGCCTGAGGGGGTTAGGTATCGGGGGCACTGCATTGCAGTGGTTCCGGTCCTTCCTCTAGGGTAGGTCCCAGAGGGTGCTGCTCAGAGACAGTGGCTCCAGGAAGAGAGACCTCACTTGTGGGGTCCCTCAGGGGGCTATCCTGTCCCCGATGTTGTTTAACATCTATATGAAGCTGCTGGGTGAGATTCTACGGAATCATGGTGCTGGGTGTTATCAGTACGCTGATGACACCCAAATCTATTTCTCTGTGTCTCATTCATCGGCCTCAAATTCCATTGGCATCTCTTCTCTCAATGAATGTCTTCGGGCAGTAATGGGCTGGATGAGGAAAAACAAATTGAAACTGAATCCAGACAAGACGGAGGTGCTCACGGTAGCAGTCCCGAAACCAAGAATAGGGTTGCAACCTCCAGTCCTGGATGGGGTCACACTCTCCTCCAGTGACTGTGTTCGCAGTCTGGGGGTGCTCCTTGACTCATCGCTCCTGATGATAAATCAGGTAAATGCGACAGTCAGGAGCGCCTGTTATCAGCTTCGGCTGATACGCCAGCTGCACCCTTTTCTGGAAGTAAGGGATCTCGAGACTGTTGTACACACGCTGGTAACCTCACGTTTAGATTTCTGCAATGCGCTCTACATGGGGCTACCCTCGTGCTTGGTTCGGAAACTACAGTTGGTTCAAAACATGGTGGCCAGGCTCTTGTCAGGAACATCTAGGAGGGACCACATTACTCTGGTTTTGAGGTCCCTCCACTGGCTGCCTATTGGTTTCCGGGCCCAGTACAAGGTGTTGGTTATCACCTTTAAACCCCTAAATGGCTTGGGTCCAAGCTATCTCAGAGACCGCCTCTTCCTATATAATCCTCCCCACGCTCTCCGGTCCTCTGGGAGGAATTTCCTGCAGCCTCAAAAATCTAGGCTTACGGCGACCTCCCAGAGGGCTTTTTCTGTTGTCACCCCCAGGTTCTGGAATGGCCTGCCAGACGAGATCCGTCAATTAACATCTTTGGACAGATTAAAAAAGGCTGTCAAGATGGATCTCTTCCGGCAGGCCTTTCCAGACTAAAATACCTGGCCTCGGGACCTTGGGACCTCGGGATCTCCCTCTCTTTAGGAATGCCTCCATAGCCCCCTTTTTAGAACCGAAGTCGCAGGGGTTTTATTGGTTTGTACTCTTAGCTTGTTTTTATTGCTATGTTTGAATTGTTAGTTGGTTTTAATTGATATGTAGTTTAATGATTTTTTAAGGGGGGGGAGGAAATTATATTATTTTAAGTTGTACGCATTTTAGTCTTTTAAACTACCTAAATTGGCTAGCCACCGGTCGGTATATAAATAAAATTTATTGTTATTATTATTATTATTATTATTATTATTAAGATATCATCTTCATGATATTTTCTCAGGTATTCTGAATAGCTTCAGCACATATATGCATATTGCCTAGCTTTGGAATAATGAAAGACATAGATCCTATGCTGGTGTAAAGAAAATGATAGGCAGGAAAGGTGCACAAATAAAAGCATAGGCACTATTATATACCGCTTCATATCTCATTATGCTGAGACTGCATAGCGTGGTATGAAGCGGTATATAAATGAAGCTGCTATTGCTATTGCTATTACTGGTCCTACCATATTACTGGTCCTACCATTAGACAAAGGAGGCAGCTGCCTAAGGCTACAGATGTTGGGGCAGGCAATGTCAAAGTACTAGAATACAGCTCAGCACCATGTGGCTCACCCTGTGCATCCCAATAGGCTTCTGACCTCATCTGCAGTAGAAGACCCAGACAGTGTTCAAATAGGATTCAGCTGCCTCAATTGTGGTTTCTTTTTTCTCATCAGAATGGCAGTGTCTTTGGATGATCCTGTTTGGAACAAGGGTTTTAATACATACATGCACATATAAGAACAATTTATAACCTCTTCTGAGTTTCCACTGGATTATTAAACCTAAAATTACTATGAAGCAATTGACGTCACACTCAAGAGGCAGACTGGAGTGTGTGTGTCTGTGTGTGTGCATTTGTGCTGTTATAGGCAGTGCTGTTTTGGGGTGTTACATTTGTCAAATTTAAGTTCCTGAAGCTGGAATATTTTTGTGTTAGATTGCTGTTTTTATCTGTCATCAAGTGTCAACTTATGATGACCTTATGAATGAGAGACCTCCAAGCCACTCTATCATCAACCACCCTACTCAGGTCTTGTAGACCCAGGGCTGTGGCTTCCTTGATCTAGGCATCTGGAATACAGTCTTCCTTTCTTCCTGCTGCCTTCTACTATACTAAGCATTATTGTCTTTTCTAGTGAGTCATGTCTTCTCATGTTATGTCCAAAGTACAACATCTTGGCATCTAGCCAAGAGAGGTGTGGGGTGGATTGAGGTGGTTTAACCACTCTTCTTCAGGATACAGCAATAATTATTAGGCAGAAATATACCGTATGTCTTCACACAATTTCTTATAGATTTATTAAATCTCTTGCCTAAACCTTTTTGAATGAATTATAAATTCCTAGAGGCATATGGTTTTATAACTGAAACAGTGAACCTTGATTATATACACTCCCCTACATGTAAGTAGATTTCTATGTAGGTTGACCATGAGGCTGAGCAAGGGGAGGCACAACTCCCTTCCACTCACTCCATAAGAAACCATTTATAAACTAGTTAGTTTGTATCTGTTATTCTGATTAATGGATATTGGACACAAAAATTAAGGCAGGTTCTGACTGCTCATTTTAATACTTGTTGTTTTGTGTGTTCAAGTCATTTCTGGTTCATGGTGACTCTAAGGTGAATATGTCACAGGGTTTTCTGGGCAGAATTTATTCAGAAGGGGTTTGCTTTTGCCTTCCTCTAAGGAGGAGAGAGTGGGATTTTCCCAAGGTCACCCAGTGAGTTTCCAAACACTGAATGGAGATTCAAACTCTGTTCTCTCAGTGTCCTAGTCCATTACGAGCCATTACACCATGCTGGCTTTCACACTTTTGCTATCACTTATATTTCTAACCCTTACAATGTCAGATTTAAGAGCCATTAAAGAAACCCAATGGCTAGTATTTACTAATGTGGCCAGTTATTTTCATTTTTTGTCTCATATTACTTTCTTAAGTTCCCTTCCTATGCTGCAATTACTTTCACAGTGAACAGCTTTGCACATAGACAGCTTCACTATTAAATATTAAATGAACTAAATTAAGCTTGAAAAATCACCTTAAGCTATTCTTTTGTCTTCATTGTATAACTCAATTTTTTTCCACATTGTGGGCAGATTTCATCTGCAAGGCAAATGCTCACTAGTGACCTAGATTATATATAACATACAAATAAATAAGCAGAACTGCCATGGGTCTGAATACAATCTACCAGTTTTCTAAATCTTTAACAACCCAGTCAGGGAACAAAAACTGGACCCTTATACCCACAGTGAATCACCACACACAGGATGAGAATGGTGACAGCCATGCTGCTGGGAGCTGCAGTACAACCAAGTAATTTCTTCAAGATTTGCACAAAAATTAGTTGCAACAAAATTGGGCCGATTTTGGTTAATCGTTAAAAGAAAAGCCTTGCTGACCTTTTCTTGATGGGTTTGACGTTGTGTAGACCTAGAACCATAGAATCAGAAGAGACCACAAGGTCTATTCAATCCAATCCTCTGCCATTCAGAAATACACAACCAAAGCACTGCTGACATATGGCCATCCAGACTCTGTTTAAAAACCTCCAAAGGAGACTCCACCACTCTCCAAGGCAGCATGTTCTACTGTTGAGCAGCTCTTAGCATTAGGATGTTCCTCCTAATATTTAGGTAGAATTTCTTTTCCTATAGTTTGAATCCATTGCTCTTTTTCCTAGTCTATAGAACAGCAGAAAACAAGCTTGCTCAATTCTCAATATGTCTTCCCTTCAAATATTTAAACAGGACTATCATGTCACCTCTTAACCTTGTCTTCCCCAGGCTAAACATATCCAGCTCCCTAAATCACTCTCATGGGGCATAGTTTCCAGACCTTCCACTATTTTGGTCACCCTTCTCTAGCCACCTTCCAGCTTGTCAATATCCCTCTTGAATTGTGGTGCCCAGAACCGGACACAGTATTCCAGGTGAGGCCTGACCAAAGCAGAATAAAGTGGCATTATTACTTACCTTGATTTAGGGGCTTATCACATTACCTTTTCAAGTGAATAAAGCCTTCCAGGCTGCAGCCAGGACATGGCATGGAGGTGAGGATTATCGCACAATAAATTGCAGCCAAATTGCCAGGAGACTGCAGACCGGGTTCCAGCCATCCTCAGCCGGCCACCATTTAAACCTCAGGAGCTTTCTGTTTTCTAAAAAGGGCCAGCTGAGGATGGCTTGGACCCTGGCTGCAGTCATCCAGCAATTCAGTGGCGAGTTACTGTGAGATAATCCCCACCTCTAAGCCATGGCCTGGCTGTGGCCCGGGAGTCTTTATTCGCTTTAAAAAGTAATGTGATGAGCTCCTTAGACACTATACTCTATTGATGCAGCCTAGGATCATATTGGCTTTTTAAGCTACTGCATCACACCGTTGACATGTTCACCTTACTTTACTACAATCTATATTTTAGACATGGAGGATAAAAGTTATTACATCTTGTCTCCTCCTTTCCTCCCTTTCAGCACTTAATAGGTAAATTGTAAAGGGCATGGGAGATGGATTAAACAAAGGGACATCTGTGGTTCCCAAGCAGCCCTATCACCGAGATTGTTGCACTGGCACAAAGGACTCAAGACTCCTTTCTTGGGTTTAAAACAGGCCACAACTTTATTAAATTGTACAGGGTCAAAGTCAAATAAATAATTATTGTTATAACAACTTTGCCACAGGTGTAAGTGAAGGTGAACCCACCCAAAGGGTGGTCCTTCACTGCCCGTGGCAAAACAATAATTAAACAACAATAATAGCAGTAAATAAATCAACAAATAAATAAACAAATAATCAAACCCCTCCCCGGAAATGATGTCATATTACATCATATGACATCACAATTTTCTATGACGTAAATCCTTAAAAATTACATCATTTCCTGTGAATTTGTTTAAGGCCAAATTATTTTTATTCCCAATTTAACTAGCCGAAATAATTTTATCTGTGGGATGGGGTCATTCCCCACCACAAGAGGGAGGGCCAGCACAGCTAGGCATCCCCTCCCCCCCCTCCCACAGATGATTTCGTAGATTTGGTCAGAAAGAGCACCAATATATAACCATTGCCCTTCCTTGGAGAGGTGTATCCCATCATCCCAGTACAGTTGTGGCTTGTCCAACTTAATAGCATGCTGAATAACAAACATGCCCCTCTTTAACAATTGTTTAGTGACAAAGCGATTAAGCAACCGCCAAGCATTATTAATGGCAGAATCTTTTTCTGCACCAGACCAAGATCGCCTAGGCACCAACTTAATCCAAATAATCTTTGCCATAGGAATCATTGCTTGTAGTTCCTCCAAATCTTTAACAATTTGCTTGGCCAGTTGTAAACACGGCACACGTGCCAGATCGTTCTCCCCCAGGTGAACCACCACTGGCCGGGGTCGAGGACGTGACCGAATCAGCTCCTTCATATAAGGCATGAGAGATGGCCACTTCATGCCCCTCTCGCTGAACCAAATCATGCGGCCAAAGTTGGACAAGCCCAAAGAAGTGTTGTAATGATGCTCCTTCAGGAAATGCTCCGCCCAAGCCACCAGGCTATGCCCGATGATCCAAATATAGCCCGGGCTAAAGAAAGCTGGAATAAAGACAAAGAGTCAGTAAAACTAATAGAGAGTCCCACTACCTGATTGTCTAACATAAGATTTAAAAGCGTGTGAGTGGCACCTGCCAATCCTACAAATATCTGTTTCACTCATGCCATAAGTGGCAGCAACCGTCGCAGCTCTTATACGAAAGGAGTGTGAAGAAAAGGAATCCATGGGCAGCCCAGCTTTACTGACTGCTTCTTTTAACACTGTCCTGAATTGAAATTGTGTTAGGGGCAAACCAGACAGATGTAGAAACAGATAACCAGGCACCTTAGGCCTGATTCTTAAATAGGCATCCATTGCCACTACTGGGCAGATTCGACCCTGTTGGGACTTAGCCAAGGATAAAGACTGACCATTACCAAAACTGGTCAGTCTTAGACCACCGAATGCGCATCTGTGTGCCATTGTCAGTTAAATTAATGTCAGAAATCAGTAATACCCTGCCCGATGTATCATTCCTGGAACCAGGGACAATCTCACTGATTCTGAGGGCAGCAAAAAATGCAATAGCAAATAATACCCTAAATAAAGCCAATTCCTCGGGTGAATAGCATATTTGGGTCAACTGTTCCCATAACATAGCTAGGACAGGGCCGTTTATTGGCCTTCTAACAGCCTTTGACAGAGTAGACTCTCTGAGTCTGGACCATCCCTCCATCACCCTCTTGACTCTAAAATCAACAGTAGGGTCAAAGTAACCATTTGCCCTGTAGAAAAAGGCCAGGGCGGCTAACCTGCCCCTAATGGTGACAGGTGATGAACTCAATTGTTTGAGAGCTACTATAAAACGAAGTACCACATCCACGTTAATAGACCATGTTATTTCTTCCCCAATCTCACACATGAGTTGGCTAAAAGAATTTAGGGCTGTTTGATAAGACTTGCGTGTTGACGGGGCAATGGAATTCAACATCGCCCTGCGAACTTCTAATCTCCAAGGTTCCAGAGAAATGTCGGTACTTCCAGCGGGTGTAAAGTAGCCTGGGGCGCTAACTGACGGAACCTGGTAAGCTGAAAACAAGAAAGGGCATCCATCAAAGGGTTAAGCACACCAGGAACATGGTAAGCTCTAAACAATACATTAAACTTTAAACATTGTAAAACAATTGCCCTCACCAAACTCATCACCTTAGGAGATTTGGAAGACTGTGAATTTACCACATGGATGACTGCTTGGTTGTCACACCAAAGCCAAACGGTCTTATTAGCGAAGTGGCTTCCCCATAAGTGTACAGCAACAACGATTGGAAACAATTTCAAAAAAGTAAGGTCCCTGGTAAGACCAGATTCTACCCATGCAGTAGGCCAGGCCTCAGCAGCCCACTGGCCGTTCCAAAAAACTCCAAAGCTATAGGCACCAGCAGCATTGGAATGCACCTGAAAGTCTGCATGAAGCAGCGTTTCAGTTCTCCAAAATGATATACCATTATAGTACTCCAAAAAGGAGTGCCAAACCTTAAGATCCTCACGGATGCCCCTTGTGATTCTAATGTGGTGATGCTGAGCCACTAGACCTGCAGCGGCCTTGTAAAGTCTAGCACAAAATGCTCGTCCTGGGACTACCACCCTATAGGCAAGCTTGTAAGTGATTGAAACTCAAGCAGGGTAGCTTTCCGTTTATTCAACATAATTTGGACTTGCTGCCTCATGGCCACCAATTTCTCAAAAGGCAAATGAGAAATTCCAGCAATAGTGTCTATCTCAATGCCCAAAAAATTAGTTGCGTGTGAGGACCCTCTGTCTTCTCCTTGGCCAGAGGCACACCCAATTCCTGCATCAATTCTTGAAATTGCACAAGAGTATTATGGCATCGAGAGGAATCAGGAGAACCTTCTAATAAAAAATCATCAAGGTAATGAGCAATAGCTTTATTACCAGTTCTCTTGACAGCACACCAATGGAGGAAAGTGTTGAATGTTTCAAACACAGCACAAGAAATTGAACACCCCATTGGCATTGCTTTGTCCAAATAGAAATTTCCATCAAACTGGAAACCCAGTAGATCAAAATCATCCGGGTGTACAGGGAGAAGTCTGAAGGTGGACTTAATATCACATTTAGCCAGCAGGGCACCTGAACCCAAATTCCTAATCATCGTGACTGCCACATCAAACGAAGTATACTTAACTGAGGTAAGCCTTGTGTCAATGGCATCATTCACTGATTCCCCTTTGGGGTATGATAAGTTATGAATTAGCCTAAATTCCACAGGAGCTTTTTAGGAACTATTCCTAGCAGGGATAAATGAAACGAAGGAATAGGCAAGATATCATGAGGTCCAGAAATTCTCCCTGCTGCAATTTCTTTAGCTAATTTTGCCCTAACAACATCTGGTAATTCCCTCACAGAACAAGCATTAGGTACAGAACGATGAACCCTAGGACCAGTATAGGGAATGCGAAAACCTGAAGAAAACCCTTGAAATAAATATAAAGCAGCCTCCTTGTTGGGATATTTCTTTAACCAAGGCTCCATATTAGCCAGATTAATTGGCGATGGGGCCTTTTGCTCCAGGAGGCACTGGCTCGGAAACAGCTCCCCCTCCTGTTCTCTTTAATACAAGAATTCCCTGGGTGTCCACCCCCACAGGTGTTACACTTGTGTTCAAACCTGCAGGGTTGTCTTTTGCATTTTCCAGCATTAAAATCCCAACACAAACCAAATTGTCTTTTATCACCTATGTTAGGCCTTGCATTTGGCCCTCTTGGCAAGGTGACCATTGGTACAAAACCATTGTCACACCTGCTCGAGGGGGAGGCCCCCACCATGACATCGGCTGAGAGCTCAGATTGCACAAGCCTCCAAGATAAAGGAGGATCTTGAGCTGCTTGCCTTCTAAACTGCTCATCATATTGGAGCCAAGCAGCACCCCTAGAATTGTATAGGCAATTGGTGTATGCTTTTATCATGATCTCCTGATATTTAGAAAAATCAGGAGATCTAAGAGGTTGTTTTTTCGCAATCACACCTCTGTAAATAGTGAATCCCATGATCCAATTCACAAAACTGTGCTCAAGCTTAGGGTGTTTGAGCACTTGAAACCCTTCTGGCAAGCTGAAAACAACACCATCCTTAACCATGATCCTTGGTTCAGGATCCCTAAACGTTAAAGTAAATAAATCAATGTATTCACCCTTCCAAATCCTTTCTTTAGTGGCAAGAGGAAGGTGAAAACCAAGGGATGTAGACATCCCAGCATAAGGAGTAGGCTCCATGCTGCTAACCACTCCAGTTAATTGTGTACCAGCAATTTGCACAACAGGTGCAGAATTAACAACAGCAGAGGGCTGAACACCCTGCGCCCTCACGTCAGTCGCCTGTGAAACAGCAAGGGCCTGAACGGGCGCATTTAAAGCTGCAGGGTTAGGCTGCTGCAGAGCCGCCCCCTGCCCCACCGGGCTGCCTGGAGCCCATACCGAGGTAAGCCAATTAGATTGCACAGAACCAGGAGACACACCTGAACTTGAAGCTTGAGCCACATCAGCAGTTGACCGCGAAGGTCCCCCGAGATGTGGCCCCGCAACAGCTCGAGTGTCCAAAGTAGTGGAGGCAGCAGCCGCTTGATCACCTCCATGCTCGCCACCAGCTTGCTCCATAGCGCCACTAGGAACAACCACCCTCTGTAAGAGGTTATACAAATCAGCCATGGTAGGCTGTCCAGACGCAGGGGGATCCACACCCTGAATCCCCAAACTGGGGACCCTTTGCAACAGATCCCAAACATCAGCATCCGTGGGGTGTCCAATCTCCACTGCCGAAGCCTCCTGCGGGCCCGGTGTGGCGGTGGTCAACTGAGACTCAGGTGCAGCCATGGAAGATGATGCTTCAGTGTTGGCAAGACCCGAAGGGTTGACGCTTGCAGAAGAGGCAGTAGCCTGAAGTTCCTTTTGCGCTAGTTAATTACACAGCACCACGTAAGCCTGTACCATTTTTCCTAGTTGGGAAACTTGGGCAAATAAAGCTTCGTCCCTACCAGCAGGCTTGGAAGGTCTTTTCGAAGCCAATTGACCTGCAGAAGGTGCGGCAGAAGCCACCCAACATTTTGATTGGGCCTTACTGCATGGCATCCTGAACTCAGTGACAATGAACACAGGCCCTAACAATCACCCCTGCAGGGGATCCCAACCTGGCCTTAAGGCCGCCCCTTCCCTCAAGTCTCGCCAAGACACCACAGCCAGGGAGCAAAACTGGCAACCACCGTGGGAAGGGTGTCCACCGAAGGTCCAGCCAGAACCTTCACCAAAGACTAGCATCTTCACCCACTCACCGCTGGGAGGAAGTGCCACTAACCCCTCCCCCACTAGCGGAGGGTCCCGACCTTATCAGATCGAGTGACCGGGGCATCTCAGGGCCAGAAGGGAGCGGATTGATGCACCTGGTGCAAGCGAGCTCACAATACCTTTCTCAGGTGAGAGCCCCGAGAATAGGAATGCAGAGTCTAGCAGGCCCCGAAGGCCGGCCCGAAGGCCACTCGCTCACTCCCTCAGGGTACTCTAGCAAAACCAGAGCCCCATGGAGCAAACAATAATGCAGAAAATTAGGCAAAAGTGACAAAAGCACAAGCCAAAACGCAAGGCCAAAGCCAAGCACGCCAAAAGCCGAGAACGGTTCGATGTACTCTCACCGTCTCGACTATAAAATTGGCTGCCTCCACGTGGTTGATCTGAGTTATAAGCAACAAACTCTAGTCCAAATCTTGCCTAATAGCAACCTTGTGAGAATTGTTGACACCAACTTGTTGGCCCAGGCGAGTGGTGTGATCTTTACCCCCGCACCCTGACCAATAGGGAGTCTTTGTCCTTTGTCCTTTGTCCTCTCGACAAGTTGGGGCTGTCTTTCTGTTCATTTTATAAATGAAGTATAAGGCTGAGCATTATCCTGTAATGGTCCAGTTTGTGAACCTCAAGGAAGCCAATGTGTAGGGAAACTTATTCCAGCTGGACTTTTACCTCTGATCTATAGAGTAGACATTCTGCTATTCTCTTTCCACATTTCCTTTTCAGTCTCAGTAGGGACTATTCATTTTCCTCACAGACTAAAATATCATAATTTTATAGCTCTGAGTGATGCTGTCATCACCTTTTTTCACAAGTCTGTTCCCAAATGCTGTTATCAATCTTAAGTGACATTATTCTTGCCAGATTTTGAGAAATGCTTAAATTACTTCCATTTCACTTAAGGTGAAGTAAATTAATCTTTGTATAAGATTCAAATAAAAATGTAAAAATACAAATGTGGAGACAGTACTACAATGCACATATATAAAATAGCATTTGTCTTCTGATTGCAGTTCCTGAAGAAGGCCCTTTCTTGCAAGAACCCAAAACAGTTGACCATCCAACAGCACATGATACTTATCTCCTTTTTGTTTCCAATCTTAAAGTACAACATAATTTTTCCAACATATAATTTAAATGGTATAATAATCAGTTCAGAGAAGTTAACTATAACAATAACAATAATTAATTTCCTTCTTCACTGCTGCTATGAATCTTGAATTCTTATTATTTCAAGGATTGCATAAACTCAGTTTCAGTAGGACATATTTATTTATTTATTTAATATCCCACTTTTCTCCCAAAACGGGATCCATGTCCATCACTTTAGCTTTTCACCATGTGATCACCCAGTACTTGATGACTAGGAGGAACAGAATGCCCAGTATGGTCACAAAGGGACAATCTAATTAAATTAGATTAGATTTTATTACCAAACTGGGAGTCATAAATTACAGTTTGAACCTACCTAGTTTCAATAAGCTATAACTCCAGTTTGAATGCTAGCAAGAACCACATGTGTTTTAAGACACATCATCTTTGATCACCTTCGTATGGCAATGCCAGAGGGAACAGCAAAAAAGCTTCTACTGAAGACTTCTTTAACTCAGGCTGCATCTGTATTGCAGAAATAACCTAGTTTGACACTACTTTAACTATCATGGCTTAATTCTATGGAATTCTAGGAATTGTAGTTTTGTGAGACATTTAGTCTTGTCTGTCAGAGAGCTCTGGTGCCACAACAAACTACACTTCCTAGAATTCCATAGCATTTTCTGCTTTTCAATGTCATTATCTGAGCCCCATGATTTTTCTTTCTGTTTTAGATTTGTAAAGCAAGAGTGCACACTTGAGATCTCACAGTAGCTAAGCTATTGTTAATCTTTGTTCAGTAACTCATCACACAGTCTTTCTTATGAACATACAAAGATCAGAGTCCAACAAATCCAACACTCTGTCCATGAATCTCAAGCAGTAATCCATCAGTAAACTATTGCCTACCCTTTACTTGCCCCTTATTTAGTTTTACACCCACCATTTCTAGTTATATTTGGCAAGTGATGAGGCCTGCAAGTTCATCCCTTAATTTTATAGGCTGACAGCCTCATTAGTGGCTTCATTAAAATTAGCATGTCACACTTATAAATGCAATTACTTTCTGAAAGCTGGATAGTTTAGAGGAGATTTAATATACCAAAGTATTGTTTTAATAATTTAGATGGAGCAAAAGACAGAAGCTGATGGTCCAAAAGCCTTTATGTTATTGGCTAAAAGATTTGGGACTTCATGCCCTCACCGTTAACACTTTCACTTTGCTTATAGAAAGCCTTTTTAACAATATGTAAAATATTCTTCAATGTGTGGTCCATACATAATGTGTACTATCATTTTTTCTTTATTTTCATCAGTACTTCAGCTTTATACTTGTAATTTTTTTGTATTATTCTTTACTTTAAAAATGCTGCCATCAAGTGGCAATTTCAATGTATAAAACATAACTTGAGTCTGATAATTTCTTCCAGAATCGCAAGTAAAATATACACAAGGCTCTCTGGCAGAAATAATAACCTGAAATTCTTGATAGAGTTTTGGAATCCTGTCGATTCCCTTGCTTTCTCTTGTAAGGGATAAATGTCCATGATAAAGCAATACCAGGGTTAGATCCAGAAAAAATGAAAGGGGTTAAGATTTATCAGAATCAGACACACATAAAAAGAGAGAACAAGAAAGAGGTCCTGCATAACATTACAAGAAATCTGATTCCTGTCTAGATGATAGACTTTTCAAATATAAATCAATTAAAACTCTACACTGATAATTCATCTATAAACTGACAAGACATCTGTGAAGTGGAGTTGCCAGGTAACCCCTATTACAAGGGATTGTCTCTATACTTGTGAGTGCCAGACAGCTAACTTTCATAAATCTGAGAATACCCCTAAGCAACCCATGAAATTTTCTATATTTTATGCTTATATATTGCACTTCCTACATACTGTATGAACACCATGATCAGAAATTCACTGTAAAGATTGTTGCTTTTGAATTGAGCAGAGTCACATTGTGTGAGGAGTTGTTATATATATATATATATATATATATATATATATATATATATATATATCTTTTGAATGCTTATAGGCCACTGAGGAAGACTGTTGTCGAAATGCATCTGGCCTTGAGTTTTTACTATTTACTAGTATTATATTATTTTATTTTCTGCATTTGCACATTTTTCAGTGGGGTATTGTTACCCTTTTAGAAATTTTACTGTCTTATCTATTTCAGGGTTCAGTTTTTTTGTTTTGTTTTTTGGCCTTGAGTTTTGAAATTTTTATTATCATTAAAATATTTACTTTTTGTATTTGCATATTTTTCAGTGGGGTATTTTTACCCTTTCAGAAGTTTTATTGGCTTTTCTGCTCCAGGGTTTAGTTATTCTTTTATTTCTTCATATTGTTGCCTTTTTGTAATTGGAAATGGGATTATTTTATCCTGGTTATATTTTTTGGCAGAACCCTTCAGTTTAGTTTTTCTCAGAGATTGAACGCATAGGCAAGCACAACTCTTGATTGCCTAAGATGAGTGCAGCAAACCAACAATTAGGTGTTTCCCAGATGCTCTAACCATTTTATTTTTGCTCACTCGATCAGAATTAAAACTGGTAGACTTGAACTTGTAGTACTGGATATCCTACATTACTTATGTGATGATCAGTTTTTGATTTTTCTGATTTTATCTGTTTCACAGTGTGTTTTGGTAGGCTTTGGTGATTTTGAAGTAGATGAGGAAGAAAAAGCTATATTGATGATGCAAAGCCAACAACATGAATAATTAATAATTCTTGTGATCAGACTGTGTAGCAAACTTCTATAGGCAAAACTGAGAAGGAAAACTGGAAAACTTCATGAGATCTGACTCAGGTATAGCAGGCTATGGTGTTGGCATACTCAGCTTTCAAACAATATTTTGTTGACAGTAGCATGCAATCTCCCCCCCCCCCCATATGACCCCTTCCTTAGTAGTGCTGTGTGCAATATCACGAGCTTCCATTTGAGGCTTGTAATGTCTTTTTAGTGACTTAACATAACTGCCTCTCTGATTTAATGTTTTGACTTTCAAAGTGTCCATTTAACTTTTTGAGTTGCTTAGTTAAAATATATAGTTCCTTCCACTGAACCAAACTCCCATGACTCCCTATGCCTTTTCCTAGGGATCTGTGACCTAGTCATCAACTATTAGAATGCATGAGTTCAATTCTTTCATTTGTCTTCTAGTGTAACCCTAATTTTTCCTATTAGCAAAATTTGGAGGTAGGTCTAATTTGTTAATCTTAACTGTCGTCAAGTCAATTTTGGCTTATGGTGACCCTATGAACGGGAGACCTCCTGTCATCAACATCACTGCTCATCCACCTGAGTTTTGCAAAAAACTCAGGGCTATGTCTTGCTTGTTTGAATCTATCCATCTGTAGCATGGTCTTCCTTTTTTTTCCTGCCTTCCATCTTTCCAAGCATCATTGTCTTTTTTTTTTTTTTTTGAGCCATGTCTTCTCATGATTCATCCAAAGTACAACAGCCTCATCTTGGCTTCTAGAAAAGTTCCAGCTTGATTTGCTCTAGGACATATTAATTTGTCTTTTTGGCAGTCCATGGTATCCACATTAGTGGCATGATTTCCTAGCTTTGCAGGATTTATTATTATCTTTAATGGATAAAGATATGGAAGGATTCCACAAGGTCAGAAACACAGGATCCCAGATACATCTCAACTCAAGAGAGTGCTGAGGAGCTGTCTGGTAGAAATGCACACTCTGGAAATTACAACTTTCCACTGCAAAGCTGAAGAATCACAAAAATTCATTAAGGCTGGCTAGACAGAAACTTCTTCAAACAAAGATTTATATTATTACCAAAGGACTTTGGATAGCCCATGCTAAACAGGGATGGGGAAAAGCCCCCTCTGGGTTGTGGATCTATTATGTCGGAGTGAGTACAGTTTGCATTGTAAATATCTGAAAAGTAGTTCATATATGTTTGTTTTGATACAGTTGTTTTTATTGTTGTTTAAAAAGTAGATATATTTAGTTGTGTTGAAATGCAAATGATTCTTTATTTACTAAACAAATGTAATACCACTTCTTTGTCCACAAGGGCTGCTTTGTTGGATTTGACCTGGCTCATGCTGTTGGCAATGTGGAACTATATTTACATGAATGGGAAGTAGACTTTGCCTGTTGGTGCTCCTACAAGGTAAAATATCCTAGTTTTCCAAAGTATTAATATTTGTTTTCAAATGGTGCTGCCCAGGCTTCAAGTCAAACAGAAAAACTGATTAAAAAGTTGACAGTTCCCTTACTTATTTTACATAAACAGTTTTGTTTGGTGTTATAGTATAAGTGTTGGACTACAGACTTTATCACACCAGACTGCTAAGATGGCACCATTATGTTAGTGTAGGAAACACAGATATTGGTTTGGAGGTTGTCATTTTCACACAACTCTTCAAAAGTGCCATGGTGCTGCTTTCTCAAGCCCTGTCACCTATATGCTGGACTTCAAAATTGTACTTTCCTGCCCTGTGACTTTCCCAGCATGTATTTCACATTGTATTTCTTTTATTTTCAGTTGTGCAGTCACAGCAATTGTTTAAGTAAAAAAAGAAAGAAAGAAAATAAATTTAAAGAAAAAAGGAAAGCAAAATAGCCAGCTTGGGAATAGCAAAGGGTAGAAGGGGAAGGGGGGGGGGGGGAGAAGAGCAGAATCACTCCCACTCAAATCATGTGATTTTCTACATGTCAGAACTGCAGTGGAAGAAACTTATCACATGTGAATCAATAGTGGAAAAGCAATGTGAGTGGGAGGCATTGATGGGTTTTATCTGTCAATAAAAAGGAGCACTCCAAGAACAGGTAGAAGGCAAAGTGACTATCGGACAGACATGGCATCATGTGATAAGGAACAGACACAGACACTACTCTGATGTAATTCTGTTTTGGCAACCTTTGATGATAAAGTCCTAGGGCTCTGGAAGAACATGTTTCAATTCCCTGCTCAGACAAGAAAACCCACTGGGTGACCATGAGGAGGTCAGACTCTCTTAGCCCGAGAGAACAGCAGTGGCAAACTTCTTTGGGGAAAAAACTTGCCAAGAAAACTCTATGATAGACATCTGACCTGTGTGCACATAACAACAGTGTGCCAATTGTCAATTTAAAACAGTCTTTAAGAAATACTTCAAAAAGAAGTTGAACCTTCTGCAAGTTTGTAGGGAAGGGGAGTTTCAAAAATATGAAACAGCAACTGAAGAAACTACTTTATAGCCTCTTAACTAATATTGCAAGAAGCTATGCAGTTTTAGAGAGAAAGCTATTTCAGGAAAGTCTGTCTTCCTGTTTCACATTCACACTATACTTATATCAAAGACAGCCTGTACTTTGTAAAGAGAAAGAGGTCACTTTATTCTTATGTATGTGATAAAACCAAGAAGATATTTTAATGCTGACTTATATCTTGCAGTACCTGAATTCTGGAGCAGGAGGTCTGGCTGGTGCTTACATTCACAAGAAACATTTCCAGACTGTGAAACCAGCGTAAGTCTATTAGGAAAGATCTATCCTACCATTGAAAAAAATAGCTGTGTTATCTCTCTGCTTGTGTGAGCATTCAGTTTAGATGAAATGCATAGATTATTATGCTCTACATTTCCCTTTAAAAGTGCTACGCAAAAGCATTAAAACATATACTAAGGATGCGATCCTATACCCGCTTTACCCAAGGGGAAGTCCTGTTCATCTCAGCTAACTTGTTCTTGACTAGGTTTGCCTAGGATTGCACTCCAACAGTGTGGTTTTTTTTTTTTTTTTTTTTTTTTTTTTTTTTTTTTTTTACTGCTTATAAGGCTGAAGAACATTTCTACAGATCTAGAATATGCAGACATCTTTACCTGGAGAAGGTACCACTGAACTCAGGAGGAGTTGCTTTTTGACCACAATGCTGTTAATCCATCTGATAGTCCTGATGAGGAATCTATATTTAGGACAATATGCTACTATTAGAACAGAATATGGAGAAACAGAATGGTTCCCAATTGGCAAAGGTGTCAAGCAAGGATGCATCCTATCACCCCATTTGTTCAAATTGCATGCAGAAAATATAATACAAATAACAGGTTTAGACTCAGAAGAAAGACTGGAGGAAGAAATATCAACAATTTCAGATACGTGGATGACACCATACTACTAGTAGAAAACATTAAGACGGGGGGGGGGGTACCAAGGAAGGGTAAAGAAAAAAATGCAAAGACAGATTGAATGCTGAACATAAAGAAAACAAAAATAAAAACCACAGAAGATTTACATAAATTCAGCCTAGGCGATGAGGAAATCAAAATAATTAAAAGGGTTACCATACCTTGGATCAAACATTATTCAGAATCAATACTGCAGTCAAGAAGTCAGAAGTCAGTCAAGACTAGGAATGGAAAAGCAGCTAAGAAATAACTAGATCAAATCCTAAAGAGTAAAGATATACAACTGTGCACTAAAATCGGAATTGTCCAAGCCATAGTATACCCCTATCACCATGTACGGATGTGAAATAATTTGAAATGTGGTGCTGGATAAGAGTGCTGAGAATACTATGGACAGCCAAGAGGACAAACAGGGCAGTAGAAAGAGAGGAAGACTTCATGCCATATGGACAGGCTCAATCAGGGAGGACACAGCCCTGAGTCTGGAGGACCTAAACAGAGCAGTGGAGGACAGGGGGGGTCTTAGAGATGTCTCATTCACAGGGTCATCATGAGTCAGGATTGACTCAAGGGCAGTTAAAAACAACAAAAATGCTGTAAACCAGAAATTTTTTACTGAAATCATGGTGAATGAAGAGAGTACGGATTTTTCATGATGCTATTAATTAAAGAGCACTGCTTTTACATTCATGTCCTTTTCTCGTCCTTACTCCATGTCTTCACTGCAGCATTATGTATACCCTTTCAGAACATCTGTCTGAAACAAATCAAATATTGCACTTCATCTTCTGCACAGTGCTAAGATCATGCAGCTTTTTTAAAACAAACAAACAAACAAACTTTAATCTCTCTTACATGCAAGTAAAAGTTGGATGCCCTAGGAATGTAATGGAGTACATTGCCTTTTGTATCACTCTACCTTTTGAGATTTTCTAGTATATTGGTTCATTTCAAACTGGAAATCTAAAGGATCAGTGTTACTCATTACACTCCTAGGATAGCTGCTGAGAGTAACAGGGAGACAATGGCCAAGATAAATCTCCGCTTATAGTGTTATGCAACCCTTGTTCTGAATGGCAATGTTGCATAACTGAAAGTTGTCCAAATGTGTAACTGAATGCACTACCAAGTGTACATGCCCATCAGTTTACACACATGTGCATCAAATGCACATCACATGTACATTTGTGCACATCTGCACACTTAAAGACACCGCAGAACTGAATACAGATATTCTGCATGAGAAAGAAAGTCCAATAGGTTATATGAGGAAACTTGTACATAAGTCATGAATGAGTGAGTGACTAATACATAAGACAGGTATGAGAACCAGTGTGATATAGTGACGGGTGTTGGACTATGACTCTGGAGACTATGAATCAAATCTCTACTCAGCCATGGAAACACACTGGATGACTTTGGGCAAGTCACATATTCTCAACCTCAGAGGAAGGCAAAGGCAAACCCCTCTGAAGAAATCTTGTCAGGAAAACACCTGTTTGTCTTAGCAGTAGCATCACTGGGTATGTGTGTGTGTGGGGGGGGGGTGCAGACTGCACCAGATGACACCCCAGAAGAGGGGTGACACCAGGCTGAGGGCCCACCCTACACCTTGGCACATGGTAGGGGAAAAAAGTCCCAGGGCACCCCTTTCTCCCACAGAGCCATGGACCCAGCTACCTACTTCTACTTTTTTGAATATTCTTTGTTGTCTTTGTTGTTGTTAGCTGCCCTCGAGTCAGTTCTGACTCATGGCAACCCTGTGGATGAGACATCTCCAAGAATCCCTATCTTCCACTGCCTTGCCCAGATCCTGCAAGCCATTCCCCATAAGCACCTGATCGAGAGGATGGTTTGTGGTTTTCCTCTCTTTCTTCTATCCTCTACCTTTCCTAGAATTAATGTTTTTTCTAGTGATCCGTGCCTTCCCTCTTCTGTGACCAGGCTCCGTTATGAGCCAGTAGTTACACATTTGCCAGCACTTTTCGGTTATGTCTTAGTGTTGTTTTATATGGAGGAATTTACCTCCTTTACATTTTGTTTTAAATTGTAATTGATGTAATAATTTTTTAAGGGGGGAGGGGGGTGAACTGTTCTTAACTTCTGTATGACAATTTTATGATGTTAGCCGCCTCGATTGCACTCAGAGGGGCGGGGTATCAAATAAATATTATTATTATTATTATTATTATTATTATTATTATTATTTGGCCAAAGTACAATAGTCTCAACTTGATCGTCTTTCTTTGCAAGGACAGCCCTGGTCTGATCTGTTCAAGAACCCATTTGTTTGTCTTCTTCGCTGTCCACAGTATCCTAAGTACTCTTCTTCAGCACCACATTCCAAATGAGTTGATTTTCTTTCTGTCTGCTTCCTTCATTGTCCAGCTCTTGCATCCATACATGGAAATTGGGAATACAGTGGCCTGAACGATTCTGACTTTAGTGCTTAATTGTATGTCTTTGCTCTTCAGTATCTTTTCCAGTTCTTTCATAGCTGCTCTTTCCATTCCTAGTCTTCTTCTTGTTTCTTGACTGCAGTCTCTATTCTGGTCAATGTTTGATCCTAGATATGAGAATTCTTTAACTATTTCAATTTCCTCGTTGTCTAGATTGAATTTGTATATTTCTTCTGTGGTCATTATTTTTGTTTTCTTTGCACTTTCATCTTTGACCTTCCTTATTAATTGTTCCAATTCCTGAACGTCTTCTGCTAATATTATGGAGTCATCCACATATCTTAATGTTGCTTCCTCCTATCTTAACTCCTCCTTTTTCTGTTTCTAATTCTGCTTTTCTTATGATGTTTTCAGCATATAAGTTAAACAAGTAGGGTGATAGGATGCAGCCTTGCCTGACCCCTTTGCCTATTGGGAACCACTCTGTTTCCCCGAATTCTGTTCTGATGGTGGCCTCTTGTCCTCGGTACAGATTCCTCATCAGGACTACCAGATGTAGTGGCACCCCATTTCTTTGAAACTATGCATTCCATAGTTTTCATGATCTATACAATTAAATGCTTTGCTGTAGTCTATGAAACACATGCTGATTATTTTTTTGGGAATTCTTTGGTGCACTCCATTAACCATCATATGTTTGCAATATGGTCCCTACTGCCCCTTCCTTTTCTGAATCCTGCTTGCACCTCTGGAATTTCTCTCTCCATGTATGGTTGGAGTCTATGCTGCAAAATTTTGAGCATTGCACATGAGATTAGTGCTATTGTCCTATAGCTGCTGCAGTCTTTTGTATCTCCTTTCTTGTGGATTGTTATGTATATTGAGTATTTCCAGTCTGTTGGCCACCACTTTATTTTCCATATTTGTTGGTATATTTCAGTTAGCACTAAAGTTGCACCTGTCTGTAGGCACTGTAGCAGTTCAATTGTGATGTCATCTGTTCCCAGTGATTTATTTTTTCCCATTTCCTTTATTGCAGATTCCATTTCATTTCTTAGAATTTGAGGTTCATCTTCATATGGCTCTTCATTCCAAATATCATTAATTCCCTCATCTCTTTTGTATAGCTCTCCTGTGTATTGCTTCCAACATCTTTTCATTTCTTCTTGTTCCTGTATTGTGTTTTTTCCCCCTCTTCATAGAGCAACCCTGCCCTCGGTTTGAACTTGGCTTTAATTTCTGCCTTTATTTAATTTATTAATTTATTATTATTTAATTTATTTAGTTTCAGCCTTTATTTGCTGAAAATGTAGCACTGGTCAAAGTGAAAGAATGCTAAAACTACACTTAGACATCACACGATATTCCTGCAAATCAGTGCTATGAACACAATCCTTGATTGCATGTGACAGCAAAAGGTACAGTTTTATTGTGAAGAAGACAGTCCTGTTACTCTTCCCAGGCTTTAAAGTGTCAGGTAGTGGGAAAGGAGGATCTGGTGATGAAGCTTGGAAAAAGGAGCAAAATGTGTTCTTTTGCAATTTACATGGAGCACAGAAAGTCTGTGGCATTGTGCTCCCAGCACAATAGTTCATGAAACTGCTTCAGCCCAGGACAGCACTATTTACCACACTGGAACTCTAACTCTTGAGCAGATAAAGTAGTGACTATGAATGGGATGTGCATATCTGGCTATCTGGGAAATCTTTACACACTATTTCCCCTGTATCTGACTATCTGGGAAATATTTACGCATTACAACCCCTTCAGCAGTGCTGTTCTATTCTCCTGAATCTGAAAGAGAGAATTGAATGGTACAAAGAGTGAAAAAAAATGGGTCGTTCAGAGCAGTGAGATGAGAACAGGACAGAAGAGAAGAGAGAGAAGGAATGGTACAAAGGGAGAAAGAAAAGGACTACTTTTGGCTCCCTCTTGTCTAGTGGTGTTCCCATCCTGGAATTACTTGTTACAGGGGACTGCCAGGGGCTCTGCCGGGAGGTTGGTGGCAGACAAAAGGCAACATTTCTCCTCCTTCACCACAGTAGTAGCCTCCTCCTCAGGAGGAAGCTACTGCCATAGCAAAGCCAGGAGGGAGCATGTTCACCCCTTCTCCCCCTGTACCAGAAACAGGGCCTGACCAGGTGTCACCCTTCTTCTGATGTGTCACTCAGTGTGGGCTGCAGTCCCTGCACTCCTCTAGTTTTGTACATTATTGTGTGTAATCACCAAACTGATGTTTTCCCAATGCGTCCTCAATCATTCATAGAAAAAATGGTTCCCACCCCAGTTTTAAAATATCTCACCAGATATGTATGCAAGAAAAGGAGAAGCATGCATCATATAAAGAATTAAGATAATAGCTATAGACAGCTGTGAGATAGTCTTGCTGCTGTTTCCCACTCAAAAAACACCATCTAGACCAGGTAATTCAGTAGGGAAAAACACTGCCCCTAAAGAAGTGCTTAATACATGCTAATGTAAACTAAAAATTTGAAAGTGTTCATGAATATGACATATAATGGGAAGTGAGGCTTGTGACATTTGAAAATTCATAATATGGCAAGTATAAATCGAAGTGGATTTTGTGACATTGTAAATAGTTTCACAGAGATGAACCAGCATGTGATCATGCCTACTCAGAATTCATAATTTATGAATGTGATATTTGGAGAAAGCATCACATTTCCCCAGAGGTAAAATATGGTGGCTCAAGTGGTAGAAAAATACCACACTGTCCCTAGTAGGCATCCTGGTAGGAAGATAAGTGGATGGTGTGTAACAAATGAGAGACAGATTTGCATTTCTTCTGCAAAAACACCCCATGATTATATGGAAGGGCTTTCCCCAAATACTGGCATCCCTACCAATTCACGGGGGATCCATTCCATACCCCCTGCCCTGTGAATCTGGAAAAATACAATATTGAAATCCCCATTGGTTACAATGGGGGCACGCTTCTGCATGCAACGCTGAGTGTGCACACCATTTTATCCCTCCCCACTTGCCGTCCATGAACGAGCAAGACTGTGAATGAGCAAGACATGGAGCACTTCCAAGTCCACAAATGGGGAGGGACGAGTGTATTAGCATTTTATAAGGAGGTTCAATCTATATAGGTTTTTTTTTTTAACTTATTAAATTAAATTCTCTCTTTAATTCACATTACAAAAAAGGATAGTCATTTTCATCAACATTAACAAGAGTATCATAACATACCAACCAAAGAAAAACTATGTTTAGCATATTACAACATTACATGTGCCATTCAGAAAGAACTTCTCCCAAATTCCATCAGTTAAGGAGAGTGGCGCTTCAAAAATAGAGATTTAAAATTAAGAATGGATAAAACCACCTTCATTAGATTGTGTGTATTTTTCCAAATTAATACAGTTGTTCTTTCCTGTTCACAGACTTTGAGTTTGCAGTCTCATTCTTTGTGGGAGGGACAAGCGGGTAGGGATAAAATGGTGGCATGTGTCCACACGCAGCCCTGAATGTGCACCACAGGTGTGTGCACCATTATTTTCAATGGGGCTCGAAAATTTGTGAGCCACCATTTTCACACTGGGCTGGTGGTCTGGAATAGCCCCCTATGAACTGGGAGGGGCTACTGTACATCTTAACTTCTTTTGGCTGCTTGTGACACTTTTAATTTGCTTCTGCCATAGCTTTTCTTTTTCTTTTCATCTGGGGGACAAAGGAAGCATCTGCAGAAGAAATAAATTTTGGGAGGACAAACATTTTAATGAGTCAGTTTACCTAATAAAGATAAATCCAGATCCTTCCTTTGAATGAGTTTTGTCTCCAGCCATCTATCAAGGGGCTTGTAATTCCTTATTGCCAATTGTGACCCCTCTTTAATTATGAGTATTCTAAGATATCTAAGGCAAGAAAAGTGCAGTGATAAATTAGACTGTTTTTGTACTTTGTGCTGTGCCTCTAAAGACAAATTAACACAAAGTAATAATGCTATAGTTAACTCTAAAACTGGAATGTAGCCCATAGATATTGAGAATCTTTCTCAAAGATGGCAAAGCTGTAACTGACTTTGGGCCTTTGCAGACTGCCAGAAATAGTACACATTAAATTGAGGCACTGCCCTGGCTCAGTGCTAGGGAATCATGGGAACTGTAATTTATTGTGGCACCAAAGCTCTCTGACAGAGAAGGCTCAATGTCCCAGAAAAAAATACAGTTCCCATGATTCCCTAGCACTGAGCCAGGGCAGTGCCTCAATTTAATATGCACTATTTCTGGCAGTCTGCAAAGACCCTTTGTTAGGAATGGTACTATATCATCTGCAAACATGGTAATCAGTTCTCTCTCTCTCTCTCTCTCTCTCCCTCCCCCCCCCCCCCCCTTTATTTGAATCCTTTGATATGCAGACAGTTTCTGATAAGCTCGGATAGTGGTTCCACTACAGTTATAACAAGAGTGACAATAAAAGGCAACCCTGACAGTTGCCTTTACAGAGGTGAATTGGAAGCACATCTGCATTATCAATATGGGCAATTGCTTTTGTTTTGGTCTATAAATTTTGAATTAGATTAACAAATTTTCCTTCCTTGTCTGTGCATCAGTTGTAGCAAAAGGAATCAAATGCTTTCATGGTATCTACAGGTAATAATGACAACTGCTGATTAGTACTCTGATTAGCCTGATTGATATATTATAAGCATGCCACATGCAGTCTGACTTTTGTCTGTCTGGCAGAAAAGAAAACTGATATGTGGAGATATATTTTGAAATAAAACAATTCAACTTTTTTGCCACTATTGAAGCAAGCAGTTTGTAATCTACATTTAGTAGAAAAAATGGGCTGTAAAAGCTCACTGTTCCAGGTGCATGCACTGTGCAGTGTGCAAAAAGGAGAAAAGCTGACTCAGAGGAAGCTGATGAAACTTCAGCAGGAAGTTGTGTGGTAACAGTTCAAAACTGCATAGTCACTGTGGATATGTGACAGGAAAATGATGAAACACTGGCAGGAGGTTGGGTCAGAATCCTAGCCAGAGTATATGTATATAAGGAAGAATGTTCCAATGCATTGTGGTTAGGTGGATGTTGAATGGTGGTGGAGCATTATGTTGGATGGTGTAAATATTGCTGTATCATGCTTGTAAATATTTGCTGCAACTAAGATTAAAAGCCTCTTTGGAAGAACCACAGCAATGTGAGTAAAACTCTAGTTGGATGAAGGAGTTTTTGCCTACAACTACTTCCAGAATTTCCAGAGGTGTTTGTTACCTGGCTGGCTGTCTTCTGTGCATGGACTCAGTCATCCACCTGTACTAACAAATAGTTTATTTTGAAACAGACCAATAATGTATGGATTTTATCTACAGCTAATGCTATCAGCTCAGCTTTTCTGGCAGAAAGTTCAGAGGCTAGCTTGGTGCAACTATTGTTCTTATGTCATTTAGATAAATGATCAATCTGAATTATCAATTGTCACCTCTTCTTTTTCTGTTTTTATTGCTATATGCTGATTCTCTTATATAGTTACCTTAATAATGTGCAGCATCTAAGGGTGTCAGCAGAGATGACCTGGTATACCTGCACATCCACATTCCCATATTGCAAATTAGGCAGAGCATGGAGCACTTTCAAGACTTACATTTTATGAGGATATCATAAAACTGCACAGTCTTATCTCTCTCTCTTTCTAGCATCTGCAGTTTTGGCTGTGCGCCTGAGAATCTGTGCATTAGCTCCTGCTCTTCTTCAGTCATTCTCAAGTCAGGGCAGATTGTTAAATGCCATGTCACAATCAAATAATCAACATTACCATTGTTTTCCGTCCCCTCAGGAATTCCATGAACAGAGATTAACCCACTGATTTCTGGGTTCTCCTGATCTTTGAGATTACTCTCAAGGAAAGCTGTGCATACATGGAGCTGACTGAGTAAAGTGCTCATATTTTAGACTGAGATTTAATGTTTTCGATGGCACAGTATTTTAGAAATACTGACTGTGAGCTTGTTAAATTTGAGATCTAAAGTATCATTCACTTTCTTGTTAAATTCTGCTCACTATTTTTTAAATAGTTCATGTAGGTGGTCATTTATTTTGGGATCCAGTTTTCCCATTGCAGCCTCACTGCCTCTTGTGCTGCCCCACACCATACTGCCCTCCTCTGAATGTGAAGGGAATTTATGAAGGGAGTCCTCCTCTGTTGTCCTCCACTGAATGTGAAGGGAATATCTCAACAGGCTATTTAGGTGTAAAATATCTAGTAAGGATATGGCTCCCACTTCCAGATGCTATCTGAGACATTCTCCAAGATGTCTCACCAGAAATCATTAAGTTTAATACTCATTCTGCAGACTAAATTATGAAAAAGCACTGGGTGTTTCCCTGAGCACAAGAACTAAGAGTCCATTTTTGTCTCATGCCAAATCAGCCTATATTGATATAGATATTAGAAGAATATGGTTTTTGCTAGAGATTTTGTAAAAAAATACATCTTTTAGCAGATTTTAGATGTCTTTGATTAGGGAGTAAAATCAAAGGGAAATCTGGGATAATAGTTCTTTAATAGTGTCATATTTTCCATTAAAATTATGTTGAGATATAAAACTAGGAAGCATTAGGCAAAGATCTGTATTATCAAAGTCTATAATCTATGCAAATGAAGAGCTATTTGATAGGAGGTTTGCTGCATAAAACATTTTTTAGTAGTTATCACATACTTTAAGAACAGTAACATAATTATATATTTAAGATATTTTATTTAATACATGAAAATATGTCTTTCCATCTTTAAGAAAACTTTTGGAGTTATTTTGATGTTAGCTAGAATAAGGGGACCTAAACCAAGTTTTGGAGATAAAAGATAATATGATACAAGCGCTAGTGCATTAGATACAATGCCTTGGCTGGCTAGACAGATAATAATATTATTCACAACAGTCTAGACACAATAACTCTGATTAATTCTTGGAATCATTTTGTCCATCTGGAATTGAAAAGCTATCCTGAAATATATAAGCTGAATTCCACAAATTCTCATTTGCTTGATATAAAATGCAAATGAGTTTGATGCTTTTTTAAAAAATCCTTTTATTTTCATACTTTTGTCTATTTCACCTGTCTTAGTCTGTATGATGACACGGCACAGGTCTATCTTACTTTGTCTCTGAGTTTATATGCTGTCTACTTTATATAATTTTAAACACAATTATATATTGTAATTAGATTTCTGTAAAAGCACAGGCTTTTTATTCTCTTCCTCTGTGCAACATCTATCCTAGAATCTAAGGGAGAAAAAGTACTCTGGGGCTTTAAAGACTATTGCATCTTGTAGAATATGTTCAAATCCAACTAAATGCTGTTGGCCATATGCATTGCTTTCCATCATTACTGTCTTCTAAAATCATGTTAAATCTGAGATGTTCTCTCTCTCTCTCTCTGAAGAGAGCTGGCAAAACAAAGAGCAACTATTCTGTCCTTTTCTGTCTTTTATTCTTTCTTGTGCCTGTCCTGATCTGAACAAAATCACTGAGGAAGAACTGTGTATTGGAAAATACCTTCTGGCTCTTCCTTTTAATCTTCTAGTCCCTTAGTGATATTTTTAATAAATCATAGAAGATAATTTGCAGACCTGATGATTGTAGATTCCTAAAATTATTTGGAATAAGTAAAATAGAATACCGTTCACTTGAATGAGTAAGGTTTATTTCAAATAATAAAAAGAGCAGAGTTGCCCATAATTTTTAAAACTGCAAGAATAGTAATAGTATTAATTTTTATCAAAAACAGAGGTGTGGGAATGGGGCAAACAGCAGATGGAATACAGAAACACACCTGCACAAACTAATGTGTTGGTTCCAACACAGAGCTGGTAATGAGAAACACTGTGGTTCAGGAGTTTTAGTGGACTTCTTTCTGCTACAGTCCCCTATCTCTCCTGAAAATGTATTCCAGAGAGTGACAGGAATGGATTGTGAAGGAAGTGTGGAATAGAATTGTTGTCCCATGCCCTTTCTTCAGCAGAAAACATTTACCGAATCCTAGTCTCCTCCATAAATTGAAGGGGTCTTTACATTTATCAGGAGCCAATCTGTAGTCTACTGGAGATGATATATTAATGGTGGTGATTGTGGTGATGGTCATATAAGAGATAGTAGCAGTAATAAAGGTTGAGTCTCCTTATCTGAAATAATAATAATAAAATTTATTTATATCCCGCCCTTTGGGAACCCAATCAGGGCGGCTTACAACAATAAATACTTGGTACTAAAAGTGTTTTGAATTTCAAGGTTTTTTTAAAAAAAAATTATTTATTTATATTTTATTTTAAAAATTTGTCCATGAAACCAAGTTATTGTACATTGAACTGTCAAAAAGCAAAGGTGTCATGATCTTAGCCATGTTTTAGATTTTTGAACCTTTTGGATTTCGGAATTCCAGATACTCAACCTCAGTACAATGTCATGAACTGTACATCTTGCTTTATTTAATCATATAAATAATTACCAGGGAGCACATAGTCAAAAACAGAAAAGACAAAGGCAGAGGAAATTGAGAACAATAACAAAAAGAGTTTGAAACTGGCTGCAGTTAGGAATATGAAGTCTTTAAAGATAGCGTATGTATGAAATTCATATATCATATTACCAATCTTGGATTGTGAATATTAGTCTCAAGCAATCACACCCTTTTATCTTAACTTTTTCTCTTTTTTGTTTTCTGCCTGCATCACTAGGACATTTCACGTACCTCAATAAGGCAGAAAGAGAAAAAAGCAAATTTGTCTATGTCATTGTATTCCATTTTATAGGTGATTTAAATGCAGAACAATTTGAAAGATGCCATACAATCAAATAAAGTAGAATTTAACTGCTATTGAAGTTGCAGACATTATGCTTTGTCTGGAAGGTCTTTAAACATCATTTGAATCAAGGATGACACCCAGTGGCCAGAAGAGTTCATTCCATCCTTTAAACTTGGACTATGATTTCAATTTTTTTTTTTTTTGTCTTTTAGCTTCCTCTTAAAAGAGTAATTAAATTCATATCTATTTGATCTCTCTGTTGTCAAGTAGATGATATAATCAATTGTTTTTGCCCTGTGGCCAATATTATGGCAACCTTTCTCCTTTCCTAGTATGGATTTTAAAAAAAAATCTCATCTTTCATATTCTCTTCACATTACTGTTATTTATAGGAAAATAATTTCTCTGGAATTTATTAAATTAGAACATATGCTGTGAATTATAGCTTTCTTTAAACAAAATGCCAATGGGGTATGCTACTGAAGAGCCTTTTTTGCCACCAGTAAAGGAGGTTTATGTTTAATAACACTTATCAAGATGTATTAAGATGCAATCTATGTCTCTAATCCCATTTATCTTGCTTTGGTTCAGATACACACATCTAATTTACATCTCTTCAAAAACACAGGCCATGAAACAGCCAGCAGTTCTAGGTTATTCATTATACAGGCTGAGTCTTCCTTATCCAAAATACTTGGGACCATTTTTTTATTTTTATTGGATTTTGGAATATTTGCATATACATAATTAGATAGCCTGTAGCTAATACTCTAGGACATGATCAGAATTCAAAATGACCTTAATAGACTAAAAAGTTGGACTGGGTGTTTTTGTGGCCCCCAGTGGTCCTCGGGGAGTAAAATAAAATGCCCTGTAGTGAGGTGTATAGGGCATTTTCTCCATGTTTGGAGCCCTCTGGCCTTTCCTATGGGTTAAACAAAATCTTCATGAATGTTTTAATTATTTTAACCCCCAACTAGACGTTAGGGGGCATGGGGCCATCGATGTATGTATTTGCCTTCAAGTGATTTCTGACTTATGGCGACTCTATCATGGGGTTTTCTTGGCAAGTTTTTTTCAGAGGAGGTTTGTGGTCCTCTGAGGCTGAGAGACTATCACATGTTCAAGGTCATCCAGTGGGTTTACATGGCTGAGTTGGGATTTGGACCCTGGGTTCCAGAGTCATAGTCCAGCACTGAAACTACTATGCTATGTCAGGCATTACCACCACAATTTAGGCCTAGGAGAAGCTGTATTAAAAAACACAAGGCCTACTTTAGAATAGAAAGTGACTGACCAGGAAGGCCCAAAAACATGATGCAATGCCCCATGTCCCAAATTTAGAATTTGGTGGGATTTGGAGCAAAAGGAGAGAGAGATTAGTAGAGTAGTTATGGGGATGGGGATGCAGCCTCCCAGGTCTCCTAAATGGCTAACATCCCCTTCTATGTTTCCACACTTGTCTAGCCCTGCTTTAGACATGCGAGTTCTAGTTTCATGTAAAAATTGGTATATATAAGATAAAACTGCAAGTTCATTATATGTGTGATGACATATCCCGTTCCCAGATCAGGCAAAAATATGTATGCAGTAATCTCCTTAGACTCAGGATGCTTTCAAATTCCTGAAAATATTGGATGAAAATTACTACATGGGGATGGGCTTTGTCTGAACCAAATGGAAACATGGCTGGTGATACTTTAGTCCATAAATGGAAATGCTGGAAGCCTAAAAAAATGAGCTTTTAACATTCAGTGATGATATTAGTTTAATAGGAATGTCAGAAACACAGTAAAATACTATATAATACAGTGTTATACAAGTATAAATTATTGTAATGGGAAAACTTCTGCTGGACAATTGGGCCCAGGCCACCAAAATGAATACAAAACCAAACCGAATCCTGTCAGAAGCACAGCAATATCCAATTGGAAATACAATGATATCCATTCACCCCACAAGATTATTTTTTCTTTTTCCATACATCCCAAAATGCCTCCAAATTCCTCAATCCCATCCCATTTTTGCTTGGCTGTTGCAGGTGCCAATATCATTAGGAAGCTTTCTCTCCACCCTACTCTCTATGCACTGTTAAATCTGGAAGATACAATTTCCTCGAGAACTATGGCAAATATCAGTTGCTTCTGGGAAAACTTAATTTTCCAGGTCTATTTGCGGCTAGTATTGTGCAGCAGCACACCAGGTACCAGATGGGAGGGGTGGGAGAAAGGACTGATCGGTGGATCCAAGGTATTAGCCCCAATTTGAACTGTGAAAAGCTGAAACTAGTGGTGCACCTACATTATAGGAATAATGCACTTTGGCACAACATTAACTGCTATGGATCCTTTCTACAGAATCATGGGATTTGTAATTTGGTGAGGCACCAGCACTCTTTGGCAGAGAAGGCTAAAGACCTTGTAAATCCCAGGATTCCATAGGATGGAGCTACATCACTTAAAGTGGTGTCAAAATATATTATTTCTACAGTGTGGGTACAGCCAAAGTCTACATGTTTCCAAAAGATGGGCATTCATAAACTTCTCTGTCTTAAACATTTTGCCTCTCATTATGTTCATAGTTTGCCAGTGGCATGGCTTTTTCTTGAAATGTGAAGAATTAATAAATTAGAGAACATTTTGAGGACACCTGATGTGGGTCCCATACACAAATATGTTCAGGCCTGAGGGCACTTGTGATTACATGAACCAAGTACTGTACTAATTGGACGTACATGTAGAAGACTGTTAGTAGGGCTGAAGCAATTGCTGTGGAAGAGCTGCCACAGATACACAAATGGCAGCCGTTATGTGTACAAATTTCTGTGATCAGTCGGTGGTAATGCAGCTTCTTGTAAGGTTTAGGCTCATAGAAAACCAATAAAAGTGATGATGTATACAGTTTATACCCCATTTTTCTTCAGAAGAGGTCAGGGTGACAATCTACATGAAACATAATAAAAATTTCCAATATACAAATACATAAAATCACAAACCTAAAACACAATTACACATCTAAAATTATATAAGTATACAATCTCCATATAATCACACAGAAGGAAAAGAACTAACTCTATCTATCTAGCTGCCTATCTATCCATCTGCGTGCACACGTGCACACACACACACACACACACAATGAAAAACACAGTGGGTTTCCAGGTCAGTGAAGCCATAATAATTTGAATACAGCCAAATAGTTATAATGGGTATGTTCCCCAGTGGTTTTCAGATTTGGGAATGCTAGGAATATGTTCGACTAAATGATTCATTCCCACCCGAGAGAATAAATAATTTAAATAGCTTTGTCCCTACTTCATGAACATTTTTAAAATGGTGTAGTTTTTAAAGGCATCTTGTAGGGGGAGGACTAAGTCTTCCCAACCAGACTCACCACTTTCCTTCCCCTGCACCATACAGTGGTTGGTGGGAAGGGAACAGAGGGAGCATCCACAAAACAATGTTTACCTATTGTCTGCTATCATAGCAAAAGATGGGGATTATATCTTGCTCAGCACCTTCCATCCTCTCTTGCCCATATGGCCACATGGAGGTAGACGAATGGGGCAGCCAAGTGATGGCATTATCCTTGGAACCTCCAAAGGACCCCTGGGAGGTCCAGGAGGATGATTCTATCATCATGGGCTGGCAAGCAGCACATACCTGAATCCATCATCGCCATCATTGGTTTTCTATGAGCCTATACCTTACAAGTACCTGATGATCCCCAACTTCATCCTCCTACTACATGATCAAGTTATGGGTGAGGGGGTAGAAAAAACATGGGTATAGAGGGAAAACCACCTCCTCCCCAGCAAGAACATATTCAAAAACTACACAGTCTTTGAAGCTGTTATAGCAATAGGGATAAAACCGAATGAATTATCCTCCCACTCCTTTTCCCAGTGCCAGAACAGAACTTTGTTCCAACTGCTCCAGGGAGCAGTCTCTTTCAACATTATCAGCAATGATAACTTTTTCACCAATAGTGAAATACTAAAGATGATCGTATAAAATGGTGTTAGTTCACTGGCTCATAAGATGGATCTGTAAGTAAGAAGTTAAAAAAAAAACACCACCTAACAATAAGAATTTTAAATGCATTAAAAGTAGGAGCCCTGCCAGAACCAAGTGAATACTTACCATTTATCTTCATTAAAGGTACTGGTGAAGTACTCATATCTTAAATATCACTTTCAGATGACAATTTTTAAAAATCTCCACACACTGAAAGGTTCATAGAAGAGGTTTTGGAATAAATGGATTAATCAGAAATAAGTTCCTCTGTATAGTTTGAATCTGAAAGATTACAGTTGCAAAATTGCTGACCCACTGAGTTTAAAAAGTAAACTGTCTCTAACATCAGCCTCACTTTTAGAAGATGAGATAGTAGCTAATGCAGCATCATATATATAGTGGCTCCAGAGTTGAGCCAAGAAGCTGAAGACTACTGAGCATGATTTCAGTACCATGCAAATTAATGGAGAGAGGAGAGAGGAGAAGATAGGTATAAAATCATGCATGGTTTGAGAAAAGTGAATAGAGATTCTTTTATTCTTTCAGAAAGTCTAAAAAGACACTAAAAGAAGCACATATCAAATGTCATGTGCTTTTAGTAAGTTGGATGAAATGAAACTGAAGGGGATAAAGAAGTAGCTAGTAAAGGTCAGAGAAGTATTAACTAGTACCAGGAAGCATTATAAAGCCATTGCCATAGTAATGAAGGAAAGATTTTGCAGAATAAATGGTTCTGAAAAAAAAATATGAAAGGGCCTTGGCCTTGTCTTGAAATGTGATGGAAACAGGTGATTTGTGAGATATATAAAGCAGATTAGCAGCACATACAGAGAAGGCAAGGAAAAGGCACAATTGAAGTGAGCTAGCAGCCTGAACAGCGCGAAGGGAGAATCTTGGTCCCTTTTGAATGAACTGAATATTTCTTGCTCCCCTGGATTGACACAGATCAGGACACAATACTAAGCAGAGCTCACCATTCAGACCAGAATTATTGTACTACTGCAAAGTTCCAGTAAGTAGATTGAATGACAGTCTTCACTTGGGAGGTGCTGGGAAAGGTTTTACAAGCTAACTTTTGACATACTATTGGGAAATCTTTAAAACTGGCATGTGCAGAACTGGAGTAGAATCTTTAGCAGATGTATTGTTGCCTGTTTGTGGACTAGAACCTATTTTGTTCAAAGTGTCTTCAGTTTTTTGACATAGATGTAGCAATGGGGTGGAGTAGGGGAAAAATGGAAGAAAGCCCACTATGAAATATAAGGAGTAACAATAGGTCTATAACAGTTCCATACAGTACCTAAATGTGTATAAGTAAGGACACTATGAGTCCTTTACAGTACTATTATAATGAGTGAAAGTGCACTATAGTGAGAATCTTCCTGCTATATAATACTCAAAATGTTGCTCTGTGACTATTTTGTGTAGTGTGGCACTGACATTTAATAACCCCCAGCTGTTCTGAAATGGAAATGGCCTTATTTTTACTCTCTCTGCTTCCAGACAGCACAGCAGCGATATGTTTCAAATAAAGGGATTGTAGTGATTGACAGCACTTACTATAGAGAGAGGGCCAAATGTTTCTACTTTCCTTGAAGTGAACTTAATACTAGCACACCTTATGCTGATTCTTCAAGTTTTTAGGTGCTGGCTGCTACTACACTGCAGAATTAATGCAGTTTGACAGCACTTTAAATGTCATGGCTCAATGTTATGTAGTTATGGGATTTGTAGTTTGTTGTGGTACTAGTTTTCTGACAGAGAAAGGTAAATATCTCATAAAATTGAAAATCCCAAAATTCCTTAGCATTGTACCTTGGCAGTCTGAGCGGTGTCAAACTACATTAATTCTGTAGTGTAGATGCAGCCTCTGAGACTCTAGTCTAACTATAGATCCTGTGACTTCAGCATATTGCTAGGATGATTTTTGGACTGTTATGTTTCTTTTTCCATGTCCATGATGAAGAGTCTAGAGAATTCAAAGGCTCTTTTTAAAAATAAATAAATAAATAAATAAATAAATGATGTTTTGTAGTCTAAGAGAGGCATCATGTAATACTGTTTTTGGATTCCTTTCTCCATTCCATGTATGCTTTTATAAATACCTCTTTTATTCACCCTCCCTTGTTCTAATGATCACTAATGCGATAGCTGCTTTTATAGTATTCTCCTCCTAGTTGCTTGATGTTATTTTTCTATAGGAAAGAATATTAGAAAATATTTTTGAATGGTCAAAACTTGTGTTTCTAAGTATCAAGAGACACTAACAAGAGGAATCCTGGAATGACAAGAATCTTTGCAATTCGGGAAATATTCAATGCTAAACTTGCATATGGCTGTTTTGCACTGAAAACAGCATTTTCTGCTGTTAATATTATTTCTGCACAGAAAATGCTGTTATAGCAAAAATGCCACAAGCAAATTTGCACATTCAGTCACAAACTGCCAATAATCTTCAAAAATTGCAGTTTTAAAAGACTTTCTTATAACAAAAAGAAAATTGCTTAAAAATTACTCATTGCTTCTTATTAGCAAGTTAGCAAAGAACTGCGTCCCTCTCTTTATATTAGCTATATGCCCATTTATTATTTTTCAAAGGAACTGATACAGGGTGAGTGTCCTGTGCACACAATAGAATGGCACTGCAGGTAGATGAACTAAATCCAAATGAACAAAGTGATACCTATATGATGCTAGTGCAAATGAATAAAGTGATGCCTATTTGATCCTTTATTGTAGATAATGGTTATCAGATAATTTTTTCCTTGTGAAAAATGTAGATATACAGTTGGTACCAGAGGTACCAGAAGCTAGTGCCTAAACTTCTTTCAGAGATGGTACCTGTAACTGTTTTAGATCACAGGGCTGTGTATATGGGAGGACAATCCTACCACTCAGGGGCTGAGGGAACAGGATGACCAGATGGTATAACTGCAGAGGAGGGCAAGACACCAAAAAAATGTAGGACATTCAAGGAAAATGTTAGAAATTACAAAACTAAAATTAAAAACATTAATATGAATATAAATTTATAGCATGTGATTTATTTATAGCTATACTGTTAAAATAATGTTGTGGGAGTGTTGAAAAAACAGTCCTTTGAAACCAAACATTCAAAACTGGAACTTTTCAGCAAGCTTCTTTATTGTAAAAGACAAAAGCAAAAGCAAAACAAAAATAATAACAATAATAGCATCTTCACTTTAGCCAAAGCTGGCTAAGCAGGAATAAACTCTATTTGCTACATATTTCAAGATTTTGTTAGTAGCATATCAAGAGAATGTTTTAATTAGATCATTACAGTTCAAAAGTCAAAAAGCAAGTGAGAAACTTTCTGATTCTCAGCCCTCAGTCCCACAAAACTCCACCTTTCTGGGTGTGACCTTTACAAGTTGATTGGGTGATACGTGACGTGTTCTAGTCCAACCCTTAATTACAATAACATATCATGTGACTACATTTCCCATAACAAAAATTATGTTTACAAAACCATAACACAAACAAACCTTCTTTCCCAGAGAATGGAGTCCTGTTTTGGCTAAACCGCACCTGGGACTGATAAACTGTGAATCTAGCTCTCAGAAAAAACAACTTTTCACAGCATGGAAAAATACAGACACACATCTTTTACATTTCAACATTTTAACATTGACTCTATATCCCATCTAAACCTAACATATACTACATATGCTGTACTTTATTATGTACTCAACCATATTTTTGATGAACTTATCTTCATTAAAATGCCTTGTTGGATTGCAATATATTTATAGAACTCTCTTATCCTCCTACTTCTCCCTCAACTCTCACACTTGGGCTTCCTCTTGATGCCAATGATCTGCTTCAACAACCCAGATCCTCCTTTCCTTTCCACACCTCCACCAGAAAAAATAAACAAAACCACTACATGGTCATCAGCAACAGTTCTCTGCAGCCTGCATCTAACAAGCCCTTTGCAGCAGTAGGGTCAGCAATAAATCTGTTGAGCTATTTTTTGTTTGCCTACTGGGATGCCACAAAGACAGATTTTATGGCTCAACATAAAGGAGATTTTCCAATTTATCTCAAACAGAAGGTTGAAATGTAGGATATATCTGGAAAACGAGGATTTTTGGTCACCCTGTGAAGGAATGTTGTTCAGGATCAGGTTTAGATTATCTGCAATACAAGTTAACAGCGAATCTTCTTTTTACAAAGATTTTTTATGCTCAACCCATATTTTCCTCCTCCTCTTCTGCATAGCTGTAAGCAGTAGGATTGGAAAGATGGTGATGCAGGGCTTGGGAAACACAGCCTTGAGGTTTTGGGTTGCAGCATGTCTTCAGTAAAATATGCAACAAATAAAGCTTGAGCTTGGGAAAGTGGGATTCTGCTGTACCCTCTCCTACTGCTGCCATCTGTGCCTGCATCCAACAGGAAAGATAGAGCACAAGCTCCCTCCAGAATTCTTTATTGAGGATATGTAAATAGCAAAACAGAGAGAATAGGGAAGAGCAGATAAGCCTGCCTCAGCAGCTCCACTTATTGTGTTAGAAGAAGAATAGATGATGGTGATGATGATGATGATGATGATGATGATGATGATGATGATGATGATTTATACCCCGCCCCTCTGAAGAGTAATCGGGGCAGCTTACAACAATAAAAATTCTGTACAATATAATACAGATTGCATATATAAAACCCAAAAATCCTCAAACCCACCCGCCCCTTAAAAAAGTATTAAACAAATTTATGTATTAAAACATGTTAAAATAAACTCACGGGAACATCACAAGAGACAAACAAAAACAGCAGCGACTAAACGAAAATGGGGGAGGAGGAGAAGGGCAAAGTTCCTAAAGCCGGGACGTCTAGTCAGGAAAGGCCTGCCGGAAGAGATCCGTCTTAACAGCTTTTTTAAAGCTGGTTAAGGTCGTGATCTGACGGATCTTGTCTGGCAGGCCGTTCCATAGTCTGGGAGTGGTTGCTGAGAAGGATCTCTGGGAGGTTGCCGACAGCTTAGTTTTTATCAGCTGCAGTAAATTCCTCCCAGAGGACTGAAGTGCGCTGGGTGGATTATATGGTAGGAGGCAGTCCCGGAGATAGGTTGACCTAAGCCATGTAGGGCTTTAAAGGTAATAACCAACACCTTATACTGGTCCCAGAAACTGATAGGCAGCCAGTGGAGAGACTTTAGTACAGGTGTTATATGATCTCTCCTTGATGTACCCGATACTATTCTGGCTACCATGTACTGTACTAATTGAAGTTTCCAGACCAAGCATGAGGGTAGCCCTATATAGAGTGCATTACAGAAGTCAGGATGAGAGGTTTCCAGCATGTGCACCACAGTTTCAAGCTCCCTTACTTCCAGGAAAGGGCACAGCTGGCGTATCAGCCGAAGCTGATAACAGGCACTCCTGACTGTCGCATTTACCTGATTAGTCATCTGAAGTGACGGGTCCAGTAGCACAATGAGACTGTGAACACAGTCCTTAGAGGAGAATGGGACCCCATCCAGGATGGGAGGTTGTATCCCAATACCTGGTTTCAGGGCCACTGCTGTGAGTACTTCCATTTTGTCTGGATTCAGTCTCAATCTGTTTTTCCTCATCCAGTCCATTACTGCCTTAAGACAGTCATTGAGGGGAGAGACGTCATCAGAAGCCAAAGTTGAAGACCGGGACATGGAGAAATATATCTGGGTGTCATCAGCATACTGGTAACACCCAGCCCCATGTCTCTGGATGATCTCTCCCAGTGGCTTCATATATATGTTAAACAGCATCGGGGACAGAATGGTGCCTTGAGGGACACCACAATTAAGCTGGGTTTTTTTTGTGTGGAATAACTGTCCCCGAGCAACATCCTCTGGGATCTACCTGAGAGGAAGGAACAGAACCACTGCAACACAGTGCCTCCAATTCCTAATCCACTCAGGTGTTCCAAGAGGATGTTATGATCAATTATATTGAAAGCCGCTGAGAGGTCTAAGAGCACCAGCAGGGTCACACTACCCCTGTCGATGCTCAGACAAATGTCATCAGTCAGGGCAACCATGGCAGTCTCGACCCCAAATCCTGTCCTAAAGCCAGTTTGAAATGGTTCTAGATAATTGGTTTCTTCCATGACAGCTTGGAGTTGAAGAGCAACCACCCTCTCGATTACTTTGCTCAAAAACAGTAGTAAGGAGACTGGCCTGTAGTTGTTCATATCCAGGGGGTCCAAGGAAGGCTTTTTCAGAAGCGGCCTAACTGCCGCTTCCTTCAAACAAGGTGGAACCTGACCTTCCCTGAGGGATGCATTGATGACATCTGTAAGGAACATCCTCAATGTACACCCCCCCCCCCACCGGACGACCAGCCAAGATGGGCAAGGATCGAGACGGCAGGTCATTTTCCTCTACCAAGGAGCTTGTCCACGTCATCGGTACTCACAGATTGGAACTGATCCAGAATAATTTCATTATTATTGAAATTATAGTGGCCCTTAGCTCGGCTTAACCAGGAAATGATCCGTCCATGACAATGCGGTGATTTTAATAACCTCCGCCCACTGATATTTCTGTTCCATCCTAAAGACTGCATTGAGGGTATAACCTGCACAATGCGTGGGCCCGACAACCAATTGGGATAGGCCCATGTTTGTCATGGATTCCATGAACTTCTGAGCCACACCTGTGAGATTTGACAAACTGGTCTCGAGTGGAATGTTGAAGTCGCCCAAGAAAAAGTCTGGGCGACTCTAGCAGAAACTCTGAGACCAGCTGTGTCAGCTCGGTTAGGGAGTCTGCTAGACAACAGGATGATTGGTAAACTATCAGAATCCCCAAACTATCCTTGGTCCTCAGGCTTAGGTACATACACTCAAAGTGGACTGTGTTCCGGACAGGTATCCTGGTCAAGGTCAAGTCGTTTTTGTGAACTAGAGCCACTCTCCCACCCCACCCACTTCCCCTTACCTGCTCACTGACAGAGTACCCAGCCAGGAGGGCCTGCGGCCAAGTTATAGTGCTATCATCTCCCAGCCAGGTCTCTGTTAAGCAAGCCAGGTCAGCATCCTCATCTACAAGGAGATCATAGATGATGTGGGTCTTATTCTTAACCAAACTGGCATTGCAGAGGAGCAGGGTAAGGTTCTGTGGAACGGCTGGTCTCAGAACATGCCGTCTTAACATCGCCTCACACTTTTCCCACAATATCTCCCTTTCCCCCGCACAACCTTGATTTCCGCTCCCAGGTCATTCCTGGCCAGTATAGCGGATAGGTGTTAATAGCTCAATAACCTCCTACCCAACAATCTCCCAACCACTCAAGGAAATCTGGTTCTTAGCAAATAATAATAATAATAATAATAATAATAATAATAATAATAATAATAAAAACTATACTCAGTGGGATCTATATGCTGCCAAGAATGAAGAATAAGGTGAACTGAATGGCTTCCACCAGACCCATCTCCCGGCCCGGGTCTGGCTTCATTGCTACGGGCTGCTCCAGGTGGTAAAAGGGCTGGGCGAGCTAGATGGTAAGTCCCCACCCAGGCCCGGCTCTGGCTTGCTGCTGTTGGAGGCTAAGGATTGGGCAGGCTAAATAGCCCCCACTCCATCTCCACTCCAGTTGCCACAGGCTGTGGGCTCCCCCTGTCACTGCAGCAAACAGTCCCAGTGGAAAGGGGAGCGTGGGTTTAAAGACCTCCATCGAGGGAGACACTGCCCCAGCCACTGCAGGCAAACAAGGGGAGGGCAGGTTTAAGACCTCTGCCGAGGTAGACTGCCCCTGCCGCTGCAGGAAAACAATCCTGGTGGAAAGGGGAGGGCGGGTTAAAAGACCTCCGCCAAGGGAGACTCTGTCCCCGCTGCTGCAAACAGTCCCGGTGGAAAGGGGAGGGCGGATTTAAAGACGTCCGCTGAGTGAGACTCTGCCCCCGCCACTGTAAACGGTCCCAGTGGAAAGGGGAGGGTGGGTTTAAAGACCTCCGCTGAGGGAGACTTTGCCCCCGCTGCTGCAAACAGTCCCGGTAGAAAGGGGAAGGTGGGTTTAAAGACCTCCACCGAGGGAGACTCCACCTCCACCGCTGCAGGCAAACAGTCCCAGTAGAAAGGGGAGGGTGGGTTTAAAGACCTCCGCCGAGGGAGACTCTGCCCCCGGGGCTACAGGCTGTAGTTAATTGAGCCTACAGATGACAAGAAGTGGTCTGTCGCCTTCTCTGCTGGGTCTACCTTATATGTAACTCATGGTATTAGTCTGACTTTGTCAAGTAGTTTCTTCAGTTTTGCATATAGGAGCTATAAGAATGCCTAGTGACAATTTTTAAGATCTTTATCCCCATCCAAGGAACTTAAACACTGATGGTATATTCCAGATATGATTATGTTATATTAGTTGACATAATTTGGGTATCATCTAATATAATGCAATTATATTTAGTGCTCATAATGGCATATGCACATAACTAGTTCATCACAGACTGAGAGGCCATTCCTCTGCAGCATCCATGGGCTGATGTCATTGTGAGAGTGGTTCTTCCTCCTGTATGTTGAAATTTGAGTTATGCTCATTGCAAAACAAGGTTGATACAGTGAAAGTCTACAGCACAATGATAAATAAATTATCAGTGTATATGGTAGTTTGAAGTACGACGATAATGGGAAATTGCAATTACAAGGTTAGGTGATTGGATGCTGAAAAAAATGAACACCACTATATAACTAAGAAGCTTAGGGGAATATTAATGTAGCTCAATTTGTTACAAGCAGCCTTGGGATACTGTCTCTATGTTTATGGAGATGGAGAGGCAAAGAGCTGCAGAGGCTGAATCTTCTACTAACTATATTTTATTAAAGAAATTAAACACACACATACACAGGATTCACACTCTCACATACATACACGCAAGGGACTAAGATTCAAAGGAGTAAGGTTAAGATAGAAATGAGGCTTCACTAGTGGTTATATTTACCAGTAGTGAGGTTGCTCCAGTAGATGTGGTTTGGTAGTTGGGATGTTGGACTCAGTCATTTCTGAATGCTCAGAGTGGCAACGATGAGCCAGGTCCAGTGGAGTATAGAGTGGCTGTCTGCAAACCAACTAGTCCAAAGAACAATGGAAATTTTGGGTTTTTATAGAGGAAACTTCCACCTGGGGCAAAGAACCAGGGGCCCCATGGCCAATGATCCAAATTGTATGAAGTGATCGCCTAGGGTGGGGGCTTCTGAGGTGAGAATTAGGGTGTAAGTGAACAGATTCCTGCTTAGATAATCCATAGGGGTGGGAGACAGGAACAAATGTCACATCTGAAATTAATGTAATGTTCCTTGATTGGATTCCTTTCACCTTCCTGATGTGTGTGAGTAAGTCAACACTCTGGCAACTCCTAAACTACTGATATGAACCCCTTGCTTGGAAGCTATGGCAGATAAATAGAGGGTCATGGAGAGGTGAACCTCACAATATTTCTTAATATTAAAATGGAAGATTTTGGGCCCTCGTAACAACTATGATTTGGATTTCTCTTAATCATATCATGCTAATAGCTAGGAATAGATGACTTGGCCAAGCTAGGCTATTATAGTCTTTTTAAGATTATGCCAATAGATGAGCTAGGGTATTTTGCTAGACGTCTCATAAATTTGATCCAGAAATGATGATGTATGGAGTTGAGAAGAGCAGTATGTTTGCTATTACCACTCACCAGTTCAGGCATGAGAAGAGAAATCCCCCCCTCCCCTTTTGCTTCTCTCCTTAAGCAAATGAGTTCTGGATTGGGAACAACTTTTCCTAAGCCAAATCCTTCCAAATAGTACAATTTTAAAAAATGAAGTGTATTTAAAACAGCCTAGAGAATAATATATAAGCTTCAGTAGAGGATTAAAGCAAAATAGTACAGTCTTCTTTTTAAAATGAAAGGAATTATTAATGAAATCTTAAATAAGTGCTGAGTTAAGCCAGCAGTTTCTTAAAATAAAGATGTTTTTTATTTTATTATTTTATTATATTTTATTTCATTCTTTAAGGTGCTCTAAGAGTTTAATGACAGGAACAAATGGACATCAAGGGCAGGTGGGTGAATTGGGACTTGCATACCAGGCTCCATTTTTTAATAGAAGTTCATAAAAGCATCAAATATTTTTTTGGCTATCAGATAGATGAATTGCTTTTGGGTTTTTTGACTCAATGATTCTCTGCTATTACAGACCAGTACTTGTGCGGCCAATCTGTGCCAGGTTACCTCAAGCAGTAGTAGCAGTAAGTGATCAGAAGACTCTTGCTTCTGTGAGAAACTATGGGTTTCCTCACAGCTTAAGATAAGTCCTGTACTTCTGCCTGCTGTTGCTCATGTGATGCTTTTGCCTGCTTTCTGGTCAACATACTTAGAAGCAAAATGTTGAGGCACAGCCAAAATGTTGAGGTATCTATATAGGTACTGTAGTAGTCATTAGCATGCTATTGTTAGTATTCATGTCTTTTACTTGTCAAAATGATTGGACCTACTAGTTTTACATACTTAACTTCAGTGCTATGCAATTATTAAAATACTGCTCTAGGAGTGGAGAAGAATAGAATCTTGTACTCAGCCATGAGGCTTTTTCAGCCTAACCTATTTCATGCAGTTGATGAAAGAGAAAAGGGGGGGGGGATCCTTAGAGGAAGTGAGGAATAAAAAGGCTTATTCAATTACAATTAAATAACAGGTTAAACAAAACCCTGATATGATAAAGATTAATAGAATTATAAAATTGGAAGGAATCTTATGGGCCATCAGGTCCAACTGCTGTTCAATGCAGGACCTCAAGCTAGAGCATCCCAAGCAGGTAGTTGTTCAACCTCTCGCTGAAGACATCCAGAGAAGGAGATCTCACTGGCTCTCCAGGCAACTGGTTCCATTGCCGATCTGACAAGAAGTTACTTCTAATATTCAGTCAAAATATACTCTTTTGTAACTTAAGAGGATGATGTTGGTTCTCCATAGCTTTTTGTATTTTTACTTTGATGATACCACCAGGGCATAAGTATCTTAGAGGCATTGGGATTGTCTTACATGATTTTCGATCACTTGTCTGGGAGCACTTATATTTAGGAAGATTTCTAGAAATTCTATGTAGGAATGAGGAAATGTGCTTCCTCACTATATTATGCTATAGAAATATTTAATGCTTCCCGTCAGTAGATCATATGCTGCAGATTTGTTGAATGTGTATTCTGAGCATTAAAGTGGTAACTTAACTGGATTCCTCCATACTTCATGTCCACACACTTTTACCAACCAACCACCCAACCAACACCAACAGGATTTTAAACACCTGACAAATTTCCAAAAAGAAGTGCAATGTACTTTGGCAGGAAAAGAAATATATTTGTCAGTCACAGTTGCAGAGCAGAGGAGTCAAAGCAAACATAGACATATCATTCTTGCTGAACATGAGCACTGTACAACAATGGTTCTCAAAATGTGGGGCAAGATCCCCAGGGGCAATGGTATCCCTGCAGCTGGTGTCACCCACTGTGGGAGGCAAAGCTTTTGGGAGTCTCCCTCAATGCTGCCTCCTCCTCCTCCTCATGACAAAAAGGACAGGACAGCACATCCTCAGCACTCTTCTCCAGCACCACATTTCAAATGCATTGATTTTCCTCCTATTTTTTTCCTTGACTGTCCAGCTCCCTTGATGCTGCCCTGTTCTTTTCCTCATGATGGAGGAAAAGAACAGGACAGCATGGGGCAGGAGGGCCCAACTAGGTGACACCCCTCTTCTGGAGTGTCATCCGACCACTACACCTCCCTAGTGAAGCCACTTCCCAGGAGCATGACACTTGCTGGGGAGGGGGAGATTTTAATAATAATAATAATAATAATAATAATAATAATAGGTTTTATTTCTAGGCCACCCCTCTGCTCAGCAACCGGGGGGGGGTTACAACATATTTAGACCTTAATCCCCTCCTCCGCCTCCTTGTCTCAAACATTTTTTGTCTTGGAGGGGAAGAGAAAGGAAAAGAGCCTTTGTCTGAGAGAGGAAGAGGAGGAGAGCTATTTCCTTATAAGATATTAAAATATAAATATGCATGTATGTCTGAGTGAAAATACACCCTAAAGAAACAAAATAATTTTATTTATATACTACGTCAAGTGGGGGAGGGGGCACAACATCTGATGTAGAGGTAAAGTGGATCACAAGGGTAAAAAGTTTGAGAACCATTGCTGTACAGTTATTCATTTCCATATACGACACAGGGAATCATTTCACAGACATAGACGTCTGTGCAACAGTGTCTTGGTCACAGTGAGCCAGGGGTACTGAATGTGGCCCTTTGCCCTCACATGCACAACTGCACAAGGCTTAAACCATGCTACCATGAATTACTGTGGTCGATTAGAGTGGTGCAATGTACATACTGTTAGGATTGGGTCCCAAGGGAAAATGTACATTGTGTGATAGTACAGCAGCCATGATGACACAGCATTTGGCCACAGCTGAGTCATGCAGCCTCATGCTGATGTCACAGGACATGACATCATGGGGGTAGTCACCTGGTGCTGGAAAGCACAGAAACTGCTGCAAAACTGCAGTGTCACTCAGGTGAGTGACAGGTGTCCAGGAGGAAGAGGCAGGGCCAGGACACACATGTGGGTTGTGGATTGTTGATGGTGGATTGCGTATTGCTGTTGGAGTTGCGTTGATGTATGCTGTACATATCTGTTAATAGAGCAACAAAGATTAAAGCCTCATTCGTGAGGCATCTGGCTGTAGAGTCTCTGTGCTCTATCTGGAAGGGGAGAGGAGTTTCTCCAGCTGACAAGCAGCCTGCTTCATCGGAGAAGTCTGGATCCTGGTGCTTCACGTTACGTGGTCTCCACGTGCTGCGTTACCACACCTAACATTCCCCACTATATCAAAAACGTAAAGCATCACTCTCTGCACTGATATCCCACTGGACTATCTTGACTGACAATAGAAGAACGTCTAAGATAAAATGGAGGCCCGTGACTCTAACATCACTACTTTTCTTTTCCTGAATTACTTTTAACACCTTTTCCTGATGTTGTGAAGCACCAAAAGTTTGTATGATATATTCTGTGTATTTCAGCTGGCCAATGAACATGTCACTTTTTTGTGGATTTCAGATTTTGTTTTATTTTACTACATGGCTAACATGCCTACCCGTGAATATGTGCTAAGAAAAATAGAAGCTCTGTTCAGATCTTGCAAATTTGAAGCCATGGCTTCTTTTATTGGATACATTTATCAGTAATGTGGTCTTGCTTTTTTTCCAGAATTATTTGTCTCCTCCAATAAGTCCTGTTATCTCATATGTCCAATGTACAATAGCCTGAGTTTAGTCTTTTGGTCTAGTGAAAGTTGCTCTCAGACCCATTTACTTGATTTACTTGATTTGCTCTCAGACCCATTTACTTGATTTTTTGGTAGTTCATGGTATCCATGGGATCCTCAGCACTCTTCTCCAGCACCACATTTCAAATGCATTGATTTTCCTCCAATTTTTGTTCTTGACTGTCCAGCTCTCACATCCATACATGGTAATAATAATAATAATAATAATAATAATAATAATATGGTTTATAATAGGGAATACAGTGGCTTGTATGAGTCTAAGGGGGGTTGCAGACTGCCAGAAATTGCCAGAAATTGTGCAAATTGAGTCCACTTTTAGGGTTAGGGTTAGGGAATCATGGGAACTGTATTTTATTGTGGCACCAGAGCTCTCTGACAGAGAAGGCTCAATGTCTCAGAAAAAAAAACAATCCCCATGATTCCCTAGCACTAACCCTAACCCTTAAAGTGGACTCAATTTGCACAATTTCTGGCAGTCTGCAACCCCCCTAACTTTTGTGCTGAGTTGTATATCTTTGCATTTTATAATCTTTTCTAGTTCTTTCATAGCCACCCTCCCCATTCTTAGTATTCTGATTTCCTGACTGCATTAGCCAGTTCTATCAATGTTTGATCTCAGATATGGGGATTCTTTTACTATTTCTATTTCTTCATTGTCTAGGTTGAACTTGTGAAGGTCCTCAGTGGTCATTATTTTTGTTTTCTTAATGTTCAACATTAAGCCTGCCTTTGCACTTTCTTCTTTGATCTTCCTTAGTAGGTGTTCCAGGTCTTTGAGGTTTTCTGCTAGTATTATGGTGTCATCTGCATATCTTGGATTGTTGATATTCCTTCCTCTTATTTTCACTCCTCCTTCTTCTGTGTCCAAGCCTCCTTTTCTTATAATATGTTCTGCATACATGTTGAACAGATAAGGTGAAAGGATGCAGCCTTGCCTGACTCCTTTGCCAATTGGGAACCATTCTGATTCTCCATGTTCTGTTCTGACAGTAGCTTCTTATCCTGAGTACAGATTCCTCACCAGGACTATCAGATGTATTGGCACTCCCATGTTTTTAAGGGCATTCCATAACCTTTCATGATCTATGTCAGGGGTAGGCAACCTTTCCCCTTTAAGGGCCAAGGGACTTCAGCTCCCAGAAGCCTCAGCCATTTTGGCCAATAGTCCCATGTTGGCCAATAGCTCCTGGGATTCTGGGAGCTGAAGTCCCTCAGCCCTTAAAGGGGAAATGTTGCCTACTCCTGATCTATAGTCCAGGGGTAGGCAACCTTTCCCCTTTAAGGGCCGAGGGACTTCAGCTCCCAGAATCCCAGGAGCTATTGGCCAACATGGGACTATTGGCCAACATGGCTGAGGCTTCTGGGAGCTGAAGTCCCTCGGCCCTTAAAGGGGAAAGGTTGCCTACCCCTGCTGTAGTCTATAAAGCACATGCTGGTTTTCTTTTGGAATTCCCTGGTGCGTGCCATTAGCCATCGTATATTTGCAATGTGAAACCTGGTGCCTACGTCTGGGATCTCTCTTTCCATGTATGGTTGGAGTCTATGGGCTTTTACAGACTGCCAGAAATAATGCAGCTTAAGACCACTTTAACTGCCCTGGCTCAGTGCTAGGGAATCATGGGAATTGTAGGGTATTGTGGCACCAGAGCTCTCTGACAGAGAAGGCTCAATGTCTCAGAAAAAAACTACAGTTCCCATGATTCCATAGCATTGAGCCAGGACAGTTAAAGTGGTCTAAAGGTGCATTATTTCTGGCAGTCTGTAAAGGCCCTATGTTGCAGAATTTTCAGCATGACTTTGATTGCATAGGAAATCAGTGCTATGGTCCTATAGTTGCTGCAGTCTCTTGTGTCTCCTTTTTTCTGGATTGGGATGTATATTGATAGCTTCCAATCTGTTGGCCATCGTTTTCTTTTCCATATCTGTTGACATATGTTGGTTAGCACTAGAGTTGACTCTGTCAATGTGGATTGCAGCAGTTCGGTTGGAATATCATCTGTTCCTGGTGATTTGTTTTTTGCTATTTCTCTTATTGCAGTTTCTACCTCATTTTTTAGAATTTGGGGTTCATCTTCATATGGCTCTTCATTCCATGTGTCCTTCATTTTGTCATCTCTTTTGTATAATTCTTCTGTGTATTGCATCCAATGTCTTTTTATTCCTTCCTGATCTTGAATTAAACCATACATAGAAATGTGAAATATCATGGAATTTGTTATTCTAAATTTGACATTTAATTATTTATCTTTACATTTGAATATCTTTAGTTCTTTCATAGCTGTCTTTCTAAGTCTTAAGGTTTTTTTTTTTTCTGATTTGATGACTACAGTTACCATTTTGGTTTATTAATGAAAAAGGTGTAACAAATCTTTAACTATTTGAGTGTTTCTCAGAACCAGTGGACTCAGTTCCCAATAACCAGGAAAACACCTTATTGTGATAGAAAACAAATGACTCTTATTTCAGAAATTAGGACAGAAGTCACCAGTAGAGTGTTTTTGTCAAAACTGAGAGTCTCTTCCCTCTACCATAGCATTAGAATTCAAACTGTCCAGCCCTCCTTTCTGGCTGTTGGCACCCAGCCTTTGATCCTGATCAAAGCAAATTCTAATCGTCCTTTCTTCCCATTTATTTCACCCACATCTCCCACCACCACCACCTCCGTATTACCATTCTACTGCCATAAAGAAAAAGGAAAATAAGCCCCCTCTACATACCAAGATCACTGCAGGAAGGACAGAGTTATAAAACCATAAATCCCTTCACTCTGTTTACCATTTGCCCACTCCTTCTACTTCTTGTACACAGAGCCCATACATGATTCATGCATATATTTCAGTATTCAATACACTTCAATATTCAATACATACATCCTTTCCAATAAACCACACCAATCATAGCAGAACCATGCCCATGGATCCTGACAGTGTTTTTCATTACGGACATCATTCTTTTTGTTTTCTTAACATTGAGCTGCAACCCTGCTTTTGCACATTCTTCTTTAACTTTTAACAGTAGTCTTTTCAATTACCAGTAACCAATAGGTATTGGGAGTGTGATTTTATATAAAGCAATAATGAAAGAATAACTGGATTCTAAAAGTAGCCACTTCTTGACATCTAATAAAGAAAAGAGCCTAACTATTTAGATGTTGTTGATCTAAATGGCAACTACATTTATATTTTGCACAAAGCAAAGTGTGGTGAGCACCCAGTCATTTCTCATATATTCTATCAATATAATATTACAATGATCATGCACTGTATCAAAATTTTACACCAGCTTCAAAGTACCCTTGATTCTACTGAAAAATACGCTATTTTGCTGCCAAATGAAGAGAGAAAAACATCTTAAGTGCTTCAAGCTGATTTGAAACCTAAAAGTTAAAACTTCCCCTGAGAAGATGTAGTTTAGGAATAAAGACTTTGGCTAATTAGGTTTAATGGGACATTGTCTTGGGAGATGTGATTTATTAGGTCAATCTAGGCACACAATAGGCCTGTAGGGTTCAGTATTTAGATCCTCCAATTGAATGGCAAATATCCAAGGGCATTTTTAAAATATATAACCAAGAGAACATTAAGAGAAAGGAAGGCAAACTACACATTACACATTGTTGAAAAGCTTTATAGATGAAAAGCATCCTGAAGAAGCTGAAATTTTAAGAGAAGACATGTTAGATGGAAGTAACTGTTAACTTTATCAGCCATCTTCTTTTCCCCCTTACTTTGAATGTGTTTGCCCTGAACTAGTTTTAATACTAAAAGTGTGTCTGCCCATCCAGTTACTTGCTTCACTTCATGACTTTGTGAAAATATGTAGCTTGCTCCAAGATATGTAGGTATCTTTGCAGTTGACCCACCTTAGTTTTCCAGCCCTGTTTCCTTCTTCAGGTCCAAAACACTCTGCATAAATAATCCAGTTTGAGATGGCTTTAACTGCTCTGGCTCAATGCTAGGGAATCCAGGGAACTGTAGTTTTGTGAGACATTTAGCCTTCTCTGCCAGAGAGCTCTGGTGTCACAATGAACTACAATTCCCAGGATTCTCTAGCACTGAGTCAGGGCAGTTAAAGTGTGTTCAGTGTGTTTTGAAACTTAAAAGCTTCAAATGGTGGGTGGGGTGGGGTTTAGGAAGAATTACTACCTTCCTTCCTACTAATTTGGAGATAACTCAAGAGCTAAACAAGATTGTAAGAAAATAGCCTGGGCAAGTGTTACCGTATATACTCATGTATAAGTCAAGAAACTGAGGTCAAAAATCAATCCAAAAACCTGAGTTGACTTATACACGGGTCAATACAATACTTTGTCCCGAAACTCTTCCCAGCTGGGCTGCCTCCACAAGGGAAAGCTCAGCTGGGATGATTCTCGGAAGGGTGATTGCTCACCTCTCAGCCTCTCCCCAGTGGGATTGCCACTGCAAGGGAGAGCCCAGCTTAAAAGAGGCTGAGAAGGGCAATTGCCCTGAAGCCTTTCCCCAGCTGGGCTGCCTCTACAAGGGACAGCTCAGCTGGGAAGACACTGGGAAGGGTGATCGATCATCCCACAGCCTCTCCCTAGCTGGGTTGCCTCTTCAAGGAAGTGCCCAGCTTGGAAGAGACTGAGGAGGACAATAGATTGCCCCTGCAGTCTCTCCCCAGCTGGGCTGCCTCTGCAGGAGACAGCCCACCTTGGAAGAGTCTGAGAAGGGCGATAGATTGCCCCTGCAACCTCTCCCAGTTGGGCTGCCTCTGCTAGGGACAGCTCAGCTGGGAAGACAGTGGGAAGGGCAATTGATCACCCTACAGCTTCTCCTCAGCTGTGGGGAGAGCCCAGCTTGGAAGAGGCTGAGAAGGGTGACAGAATGCCCCTGTCACCTCTTCCCAGCTGGGTTGCCTCCACAAGGGACAGCCCATCTCTGAAGAGGCTGGGAAGGGTGAGAGGTCACCACTGCAGCCTCTCCCCTGCTGGGTTGCCTTTGTAAGGAATAGCCCAGCTCAGAAGAGGCTGGGAAAGGCAATAGATCACCCTTGCAGCCTCTCCCAAGCTGGGCTGCCTCCACAGGGCACAGTCTAGCTCGGAAGAGGCTGGGAAGGGTGATCAATCACCCACAGCCTCTCTCCAACTGGGCTGTCTCCTCGAGTTATCCACGAGTCATATAAAAATACACAATTTTGACCAAAAAAGTTGACCTTAACTTATACACAAGATTGACTTATATATGGCATCTCAAATTTCTGCCTTGTATAAGACTGTTGTCTAATAGAAAGATATTGATTTCTGCATTCAAAAATGAAAAATCACTTGGTATTATTCAATTTGTTTCATTCTTCATTAAATCTCTGTCCAAGGAACTAAAGGAAGACAGATTTGGTTTAAGGAAGAAGCATTCAGAAAAAGCAAAACAATTCTGTATATGCCTTTGTGTATAGTGCCTTCAAGGCCCAAAACAGGTGGTCCAAAAAGTGTGGCTTCTGGCCACTTCAGTGGCATGTTATGCAGATGACACATGCTTCCGATGTAGCTGGAAACCATTCTAAGGCCATCTAAGGCAGTCTGAAGCCAGCACCAAGTGGTGAAAACCTGGTCCTTGCCAGTGGCTTGTTTGGGATTGCAGTGGTGGCCCCCTTTAAGAACAGGCCATACAGTTGCCACAGTCCTGGGCATTGGGACTCAATTGGGGCTGCTCCTTCATGCCTGCCAGTTTTGCCCTCAACTCCCCTATCAATTTAATGCCAATCCCCTGAACTGCATTTCTTTTCTTATGCAAGGAATACTCTGAGGTGGTTTTGCCAGTTCCTTCCTCTGAAATATAGCCTACAGCACCTGGTATTTGTTGGTAGTTTCCCATCCAAGAACTAGCCAGAGCTGATCCTGCTTAGCTTCCAAGATCAGACAGGATCAGTGCCTTTATTCAGGCCTTCTCAGAGGTAATTCTACTTAGTTTAATGAGACTCAAAAGTAAATGTGTGCAGGATAAATCCATAATAAGATATGGTGCATATATATAGTCTATTTGATATAGGAGAGCCAGAATGGTGTAGTTTTATGAGCATTGGACTATGACTCTGGAGAGAACAGCTTGAATCCTCTCTCAGTGATGAAAACTCACTGGGTGACCTTGGACAAGTCACACTTTCTCAGCCTCAGAAGATGGCAATGGCAACCCCCTTTTAAGAAACGTGCCAAGAAAATCATGTGATAGGTTTGCTTTAGGGTTGTCATAAGTTGGAATTGACTTGAAGGCAAACAACAGCTGTAACAACACCAATATATTTGAAGTGCTTAATTAAATTTAAAACAAATGCATAGGCCTTTTTAGGCAAGTGAGGCAATATGTAAGTGTTTTTCACCACTATGGTTTTGAATGTTTTCCAGTACTGTGAACTTCATTGCTGTGAACTTTTTTTGATAATCTGTATGAATAGCTTGGCTCTTGGTATGAATTTTAATTTCAGAAAGAAAAGAGGGATACTTGTTCTTAAGTATTTCTGGATATATTCATTTCTCTTTCCAATCTGTCTGTCTCCTAGAGTTGGTATTGGCTAATAGAAGTGATATAAATGTCCACTGTGCAATAATAGTTGATCATAAGGTGATTTAACAGTTTTAATTTAACTTCATTAGCCTTAGAGGGGTTCTCTGGGTATGATCTTTTCTTAGGATTCAATTTAGACTCCAACTCTTTTTGCAGCTTGCTCATACTTTTTCTCTGCCTGTCCCCTGTGAATGAAATTACCTTTCCTCATCATGAAAGCCTTAGAGGCTTTGAAAGGAGTTCTGTATGAATTCAACAAGCTCTGATTGGATTCCTAGTGTAATGGCCATTTCTCTTTTCACATACTCTGGGCCCAGAAAACTTGTATCTTGTTATAAAAGTGAACTCAATCTCCTTTTGTTTTGACCTGGAGGGGTAATATGGAAGGACATGTTCAGAGATTGTTGTATTCCCAGTTGAACTGAATCTAAAAGACTAACAAAGAAAAAAAGAATCAATTTTTAAAGCAGACATGTGCACTCTTTGTCTTCAGACTACCTATCAGCAACAAAGTGCCTTACAGTTGGTTGGCCAGACAGCCTCTGACTTTTTCCCCTACACATAGAGTGACTATGGGCTTTTGCAGACTGCTAGAAATAGTGCAAATTGAGTCCACTTTAACTGCCCTGGCTCAGTGCTAGGGAATCATGGGAATTGTATTTTTTTCTGAGTCATTGAGCCTTCTCTGTCAGAGACCTCTGATGCCACAGTAAACTACAATTCCCATGATTCTCTAGCACTGAGTCAGGGCAGTTAAAGTGGACTCAATTTGCACTATTTCTGGCAGTCTGCAAATGCCCTATGTCCTTCTCAATTTACCTGAGTTCTTAAATTAAACTCCACCTAAGACAAAATAAATGCTGAAATGTGAAAGGACACCCCATTACTTCTTCGGTAAAATGCCTACTCCAAAAAGCTGACGTTTTATATGACATAACCAAAGCAGCATAGTTATGCCAGTCACTGGATTATAACTGTGCTTCTAGGATTATCCCCCCCGCACTCACCTTAAAAATTGCTTCTGGATTTAAAGATTTTTAGAAAAAAATGTTTCTGGGTTAACCACTTTTAGAGGTGTCAGGTACAAACAACAAAGGGAGAAAAAGAACTGACATTTTACCCACTATTAAAAATGCAAAAAGGTTCAGTAGAAGAAAATTTTCCCACTATTAGGCTTTAATATTGTAATCTTAGTCTGATTGATCTTGGTGTTTTTGACAGATTTTGTAATCCTGATCTTTTTATAGTTCTGGTCTTTTTGATAAAGTTAAAATTTGGAAATATGGAAGTTCACAACATTTCCTTTTTTCTACTAAGAGAAATGATTAAGTGTTGCATATGCACATGGTGCTTTATTATGAGTGATCATTTATAAATTATTGGTAAGAATGTATGAGTGTATCTCTCTCAGACCTAAGCAAGAAGGAGTAGTACAGGCAATTAGGGGAAACAAAAGAATTTTGGGTTGAAAATATGGGGAAACGACCACACACAAAACAATTGTCATTTTTAAAAAAATTGTTTCATTTTAATGGCTGTACCCTTGCTCTCCTATCTTGGTGACAGTGTATGAGAGTTGGACATCATTCCTCAAAAATGTGATAACAATCTTCAGTGAGGGTTTTGTCCTGAATTGGATCATTCTGCCAATACGATTGGAAACCTGAGTTCCTTCACTGATATTTTTTTAAAGAATTAGTACTCAGGATGAATGGGATTCCACCTTCTACCCAGCCCTACAAATGGACCCCATGATTATCCAGGTCATAAATTATAAATGAATAGCCTGCTCATCTGTTATTCAGAAGCATGAGTCAAAGGAATTTTGGTCCCCCCCCCCACACACACACACACTTATGTTCTTTCACTGGATATCCTTTGATGTCTACACCTCATATACATAGCAATCGTTATATCCCATGCTCTTGCATCATTAATGCAACTACAAACAAAACAAGTAAAGTTGTGAATGCCCAGCGCTTCACTCTAACCATACAGATGTGAAGGCAAAACTGAGCTAAATAAAAATTACTTACTGAAATACTTACTGATGGGATTACTCCCTAGTGTAACCATGCTTGAAAGCAATGGGGGCAAATGAAGATCCTTTTGGGCGTGATTCTTCAAAAAATCTGTCTTGTTATCACTTGACTGGGAAAATGGGAACATGCTGTGAAAGTAAAAACCAAGCTTCTGAAACATGCGTTATAATTCCTAATTATGGGGGGTTGCAGACTGCCAGAAATAGTGCAAATTGAGTCCACTTTTAGGGTTAGGGTTAGGGAATCATGGGAACTGTAGTTTATTGTGGCACCAGAGCTCTCTGACAGAGAAGGCTCAATGTCTCAGAAAAAAGCAATTCCCATGATTCCCTAGCACTAACCCTAACCCTAAAAGTGGACTCAATTTGCACTATTTCTGGTAGTCTGCAACCCCCCTATATGTCCTTTCTGCCTTGAAACTGGGCTAGAAACTGTATTAAGTACTTCAGCTGTTATCCCTTGTAATTTGTGTGCATATATTGCCTCAGTTATAGGACATATACCCCACCTTACAAATGGATACTTTAAAAAAGATTTTGACATTACAATAAAACAAATGAAAAGAATAATACTGAAACACTGTAACATAAAGAAGCTCTTTGGACATAGCTTTCAGATACTAAAACAAGCAACCAAACAAACAATAACAGATGTAGAGAACATTTAAAACCCAGCAAAAATAAAAATAAGAGATTGTTGTTTTGTACAAAAGTGACATCAAGATAGGCTCACAGTTAGCCCCTCTGCAGAGAGCCTTCTATGTTTTTCTCCTATAGCAATTTCCTGACCTTTAGACAGCAAGAATCTCCATTGACAGTGGGTGCATCTATACTGTAGAAATAATGCTGTTTGACACCACTTTAATTGCCATGGTTCCATCTTACAGAATCATGGAATATGTAGTAATGTGAGGGTCCAGCATTATGGCAGAGAAGTCTGAAACCTTGTAAACTACAAATCCTAGGATTTCATAGGATGAAATTATAGCACTGAAAATTGGGTCAAACTACATTATTTCTACAGCATAGATGCATCTTTTTTTAGCATATCAACAAGACATATGGAATCCAACAGTCTCACTGACCTCCAAAGCTACAAAGGCTTTAAAGGTCACAGTCTGAACTTTAGATGGAAATGAAACTGAAGAACTCCTACACTATTTAGTCTCAGTTACCAACTGCATAGCCCAGCTTTAGACTATCGTATATACTCAACTATAAGTCGAGGGCAAGTTTTGGGTCCAAAATTATGCATTTCGATATGACCCATGGATAAGTCGAGGGTAAAACTTTGGGGCATGTAGCAAAGGATCTAAAGGATGAAGCAAAGGAAACCAGTGCCAAGGAACTTACAAAATTCCAGCAGGCACAACTGTTTGTGTTCAAACTAAAAGCAGAATGAGGAGGATGAGAGAATGGGGGGGGGGGGGGTGTCACTACTTCCAGAACAGATTATACCCTTGCCTTTCACCAGGGAATTGTTCCTTTTTAAAATAAGAGTTAAAGTAGAATACTCACAGTGACCCAGTCAACCCAGGATTTTGAGGTCAATTTTTAAACTAAAATTTCTAGACTTATACATGAGTATATACAAACTGTCCTTTTGTAATGCACTTCAGTAATCAAATGTGGAGAATGCCAGGACATGACTTAGGGGAGAAATAGATGGCCAGATTGGGGATGTGGCAACCACACACTGTGGCCCAAATCCACTTTGAAGCAAACAGCCTCTACTTTTTCCGGCAGCAAAAGCTGGCTTTGCTGCCTGCGCCATGGCTGGAAGCTGGCTTCATGAGGCTCTGGTGGTGTGCGACATGTAAATGCTGTGCTGCTGGAGCATCACAAAGCTGCTCCTGTGTAAATGACCAGCCAGCTTCTGCACAGTTTGGAAGCATGCAGTGTGTAAATGCTGCACAGTCTCAAGCCACCCGAAAGGCAGAGCAAAGGGGTAGTCTGTTTCGCCTCTTATTGAGGCCAGGCTTTGTCTGTCCGAATAGCTCTCACAACAGGTCCTTCTCATTGTCTAAATTTTAATTTACTAGAGATCACCATTAATTCACTCCAGGCACTGATTATAAACATCCTTTTATCACATTATTTGGATGAAAGAGAGAAATAGTTTCTAGTATACATGCTGCAGGGTCCAGAAGGCTTTATTTTCATTATTTTCAAAACATATGTGGGAAATCACTAATTGATATTACAGATGACACTAGAGTATTGGCTTCTAATCAAGTTAAGCAAGTAGACCTAGCACCATATTCTGAACTGCCTGTCCATGTAGTAGTAGAATCACCTTTGCACAATTTCTCCAATCCAGGAAGCCTATACAAAAAGATCCTGTTCCCCATAACACCCCACAAAGGGTATTTTTAAACTACATCCCAGTCTATTGCCCAGATATATTATTGCTGCTCAGGTGTTTTATATTCATGAAGGTCCTACCCATCGGTATAGAGGTTTTATGTGCTCTATATAAAGAGGGAGCCACCCTATATCATAATATCTTAATGAGGGTGGGAATGCATAGATATAGATCTCCCTCAATGAAGAGGAAAATCTGGTCAATCTAGAGTTCTTGTTCTCATATGTATGCATATATTTACAGGCTAATGCTGACCACTTAGAAGCCAGGGACTTGATCATTATATATGATGGTGAATACAGGACTGAACTACTGTGCCCATTCTCAGTAAGTCCCTGCATGCACTTCATACTCATGGGTATCAGTCACCTGAAAAGGGCAGTTGAGTAATAGCACATCTAGGCATAAAGCCAGTAGAAGGCAATTCTTCTGAGAACTTCTTCAATATGTATTTTACTATAGGGTTTCTGTGGCTGACTTTTATCATTCCTCATTATAAGCTTTTGCAAAATTATTAAAAGTAAAGCAGCTTCATTTATATACCGCTTCATACTGCGCTACGCAGTGTCTAAGTGGTTTACAACTGTAAGCTCATTACCCCTCAACAGCTGAGTACTCATTTTAGTAACCTCAGAAAGATGCAGGCCTGAGTCAAGCCTGAGATCTGGCTAGTATTGAACTCGCAACCTTGTGGTTTATGAGTGAGTGGCTGCAGTACAGGCATTTAACCACTGCGCCACCAGGGCTCCTATTTAATATTTTATATATTTTAATAATATATTTAATTCATGAATATTAAGCATTTTCTTGAAATCTAAGAATCCAGAATATTTTTATCATTAATATCCATTTTGCATGCAGAATATGTTCTCTTCACTACATATTTTACCATAGCATATTAAAATTTACTGCCCCTTATTTTTCTAACATATATTCATAAACTGTTATAATTAGGTCATAACACCTCAGCTGTTTTGAATCATAAGAGACCAATATTTGGCAGAAAGTTATCAGCCCTAATTTTATGTTTCCCATTCATCCCTTCCAGAATCAATACTCCTTTACAGTTCCAATTTCTCAGTCCCTTCCTAGGCCATCAATATTTATAGAGATACATTAGGATGGAGGTAAAATAAACAGAAATGGACAACTAAGAACATCTGAAAATTAAGTGAAAGGATAACATCATGAGGATTAACCAAGATATTAGAAAGCAGGACTTTTTATGTTTAAGTAGAGGTTGAGGGAAAGAACATAGAGTGTAATAAGGTCACCTTCAAAAGTTAACTTTAGTTTTTTTTTCTGTTAATTCAAAATTTCAGTATTGATTCTTCACCTTTCTGACACCTGCCCACAACTGGTGGGTGCAGAGATGGAGCTGTAACTGCAACATTTTGCTTGTTGCATGTATCAACATTATCTGAGTAATCAGTTGGCTTCAATGGATATCCAAGAGCTGAGATCCTGTGATGGTAGAAAGTAGATTATCAATATACACAACAGCTTTGGTGTGTGTGTTGCTGTCTGTTGGCTGCTTTCTTTCCTCTTCTGCTTACCCTGGGTTTGGAACAACAGTGGGAGAGTGGTTTTTTTTGATGACATAGGTTACTCTCTCTCAGTTGGTAGTACAGATATGCCTGGGCTTATTCTGGATTCAGCTCACTACTTAATGAAAAGAAACAGCTTTTACTCACAATGTAAGGCTATTCCTTCCTCTGCAGGTGCTCAAAGGCAGCTGCGACATGCTTGAGCACACCTGGTTTTCAATTGTTGGCTGAGAAAAAAAGAGATATGTCTGCAAGTTCCCCAGAGGCTCTCCCATATCCAAGGTGTAAGCATTAAAGAAAGAGGTACTGAATATCTCTTTCCACAATTTCTAAAAAACTCTATAGGGTGGGGTTACACATGTGTATACTGCCAACAGGTTGATAGGCAAGGTCTCCATTATCTGTCCACATTGCTTTCCACACCTATCTGCAAACTGATTTCCTTCTCCTCAATCTGTATTTGTTATGCTTCCTCAATTTCAGGTTGATTTTGCTTTTATTTGGACAGACAAGGAGTGTCATTTTTCTTTTATTGTGTATGCTAAGTGGCTATTTTTGCTGTCTGGACATGATAGCACTAAAAACTCTTGATCTGTATTTGGTAGATTATGAAGTGTTTGTATGACAGACCACAGCATGCCATTATTACCCTCTTCTCTCTTTTTCTCATGTGTGGAGAGCTACTAGCATCAGTGCCTTTCAGAGGGAGGGACAAAAGTTAGGAACAAGGTCAATGCCCATGATTCACGTTCAGTTACTGAGTTACACTGTCTGGAACATCATTTCAGATGGGACCTATCAGACCTAGCCACTAAGGTCTGCCAGTTTGTTCTCACACACAATTATTTCACCTTTGATAACAACATATACCTTCAAGTTAATGGCACCACCATGGGCATGTGCATGGCACTACAATATGCCAATATCTTCATGGCTGACCTAGAACAATGCTTACTCCTGCACCCAGAAACTGCTTCAGTCTACTTCTTCAGATGCACTTGGTGGAGTGCAAGCTCCTGCACCCAGAAACTGCTCCTCTGCCTGAGGTACATTGATAACATCTTCACAATTTGGACTCATAGAGAGGACTCACTCAAGATATTCTACCAGTTTCAACAACTTCCACCCCATCATCAACCTCAGCCTGGAAATATCTATTGAACAAGTTCACTTTCTGGACTCCACAGTACAGCTACAAAATGGACAGATAAGCACCACACTATATTGCAAACCCAAGGACCATTACATGTACTTACATTGCTCTAGTTTCCACCCTGAACATACCACTAGATTCGTAGTCTACAGCCAAGCCTTCCGATATGACACACATCTGCTCAGACCCATAAGACAGGGATGCCTTACTCAAGGAATTACAACAAGCATTCTCAAACTACAGTACCCACTACATGAAGTGAAAAAACAAATAAACAAGGCAAGACATGTACCCAGGACCGATCTATTACAGAATAAATTGAAGAGGGAAAATGACAGAACACCATTAGTGGTCACATACAGCTCCCAATTGAAACCACTCAGGCACAACATCCATGAGCTACAACCCATTCTAAACAATAATGCCATTCTTTCAAGAGCTCTTAGTTTCAGACCTTTACTTGCCTACAGACAGCCTCCAAACCTCAAACAAGTACTCACCTACAGGATGACACACAACACAGATGGCAACATAGGTACTAAGCCTTGCCACAAACCAAGATGCCAACTCTGCCCATATATTTATCCAGGAAATGTCATCACAAGACTTAATGGCATCACCCACAATATGGGGGAGAGGGCTTCACATGCTCATCCTTCAGTGTGATCTATGTTATACTGTGTCAGCAATGCCATTCAGCACTCTACATTGGACAAACAGGCCAGTCCCTGAGCCAGAGGATAAATGGACATAAATCAGACATTAGGAATGGGAATACACAAAAACTGGTGGCAGAACATTTCTATCTCCCTGGGCATTCCATCTCAGACTTCAGAACTACGGTCTTTGAATAAAAGAACTACAAAGGTAAATTGGAAAGAGAAACAGCAGAACTGGAATTCATTCTCAAACCATAGTCCCTCAGCAATTGATTGAACAAAAACAATGGTTTTCTGACTCACTACGCACACTTCAACACTTTCTGACCCCATCCTCATAGGGGTGCCCTACATTCATCCATTCCCCTCACCACAGGCTTGTCCCGTTGCAAAACTGGATCTGCCAGTTCATCTCCATGTACAAAGACCAGTTTCCTATGCCTTTGTACACTAACAACCATCATTAAAACTGGACCTGCAACTTCATTTCCATACACAAAGGATTTGTAATTTGAATTGACATCCTCACATACAAATGGCATATATATGTCTGTGCCTAGCTTGCACTCCACCAAGTACATCTGAGGAAGTAGACTGAAGTCTATGGGCCTTTGCAGACTGCCAGAAATAGTGCAAATTGAGTCCACTTTAACTGCCCTGGCTCAGTGCCAGGGAATCATGGGAAATGTATTTTTTCTGAGACATTGAGTCTTCTCTGTCAGAGAGCTCTGGTGCCACAATAAACTACAGTTCCCATGATTCCCTAGCACTGAGTCAGGGCAGTTAAAGTGGACTCAATTTGCACTATTTCTGGCAGTCTGCAAAGGCCCTATGAAAGCTCATGCTGTTAATTTCTTTCTTCAGTTAGTCTCAAAGGTGCTACAAGATTTCTCTACGTACTATCCTCAGAAATGTTACTCAAATGGACATAGGTCACTTTCTTAATCTGTTACCCAAATTTTAGGGAGTCCCGAGAGGGCACCCATTTATTGAATGCAATGAGGAAATTGATTTATCTAAATAGGAAGTAGTGAGAGGGCTAGGGTAACTTTAGCTAGGATGTTTAGCTATGTATAGAACTCCAGAGGCAGGTTCCAAATTAATTGGTTTTATTTATAACAAGAGGAAATAAACTTTCACTCACAGACATTCACTTGCACACACATACAAGAGGTAATGATGTAAAAGGTGGGAGCCTAGTTTCAACCCAGACTGAATCAGAGTGGCCCAAACATCCATTTATATAAGGCAAATCAGGTCTTCGAGTCAGTTTCCCAGGAATTTTTGAGTGGATTTCTTAAGGAGGAAGAATTATCAGAGATGTAGAAATGACCAGGCAATAAATGAAAGCATCCAAATCAAAGAAGTATCACCTCCAGATGAAAGTGTCCTTTGATTTTCTGGCAGATATCGAGCACCTTCCTTTCATCACACTCTTATGTGCAGGGATTATATAGATTCCAACCTCAAAGGGTCTGTCCCATCTATGTGTGCAACCACTGCCCAGCTGAGCCTATTAGAGCCCCATATTTGAGCAGACTACCTCCTAGCATTGGGGTGCCCTTCTGTGGCTATGTGACTAAACTTTCCTTTTAATATCAAGTTGATATCAAAGGTTGATTAGGGATTATGGAAGGCTGGTCCTATACTACAGATCTAAATTTTACCTTAATAAGATGGGACTTATGTGGCCTCCAGAGGTTGTTGGACTGTAACTCTCAGAAGTGCAAGTTGGCATAGCCAATGGTGACCAGTGTTGGGAGATGCAGTACAGCAATCTCTGGCAAGCCAAATGATCACCAAGCCTGCCTTGTGATGTTCTATATATCATATCTGTTCATTTATTTTGCTGTGCTGAGTCTATTAAATTGATGCAAGACTTGCATCATCAATATGATTTGCATATTTTAATGATATAGTAATAGGAATAGTGCTAACAATTGACTTTATTGCTTCACTTTTTAAAACGATTCAAGCCTCCCAGGCTTCAGCCGGGACGTGGGATGGAGGAGGGATAAAAAGCAGCCGGCGCTTTTTAGAAACTGGAAAGCATCCTTGTCCCGGCTTGGACTCAGGCTGATGGTGGTTGGGGATTCAGCATCAATTTAGCTTGCAATAATCCGTGACTTCATCCTGCCTCCTAGCTGCAGCCTGTGAGGCTTGAGTCATTTTTAAATGCCAAGCGATAAAATCAAATGTGTATTATGGTAAAATGTAATGTACCTTAAAACTATAAAGCTGTTGTTAATGTTTCATGCTTGATTCCTAGCATCAGGATCCAAACTGGAGGCTTTAATTTTAATGTGTGTGCTTTTTGTATATTTAATTTGTCAAGACAAACTTATCCATAATCAAATGCTATTAATTTATTAGTGGTTTTCTTAGAATTTTCAGTGGGAATGATAAGACACACTAGTATGATATTCAGAAGCATGTTATCCTAATGATACTTTTTTATAGATTAGAAAGAATTGTAAAGAACCTGTTTCCCTTGAAATTTAATATTTACAAGTTTTTTTTTTAAAAAAAATACTTTATATGCTACAATATATTCTTATAGTCATTTGCATACAAAGTTAATGGCTAGCCACAAATTTCTATCAAATGCACTCAGAATAGAATGTTCTGGTTACAGTTATACCAAGTAGCATCAGTTTCTTTCCTTCTGGATTATGGGACCAGTAGTTCCAATCTTATGCCAGTTTGAACTGTTCCTGGGACCTCAGGAGCAGATATTGCCTCACTGCTACTTTCCTTTGACTCAAAATATAAGTACTTCAGGTACAAAATGGAGAAAACAAGTGCCTTGTGGCTGCCAGCGAGCCTTTTTTTTTTTTTTAATCTTTTAAATTAAATTTTAAAACATAAATCACAAAACACTTAAGAACACATGAAATTATAAAAAACACTGAACTACCTATAAAAAAACCCTATAGTAGATAACAAAATGATACTAAACAACTCCCACCCCATGATTTGTGAATCCAATAAATGTTTCCAAATCCCCCCTTGAGTAACCAAGATTATAAATAGAGCTCTTAGGTGGATTATAAATGTTTATCAGATAAATGTTAGTTTTGGTATTTGAATTTGTTATGTTAATACATTGAAAATTAGGATTAGCTACAATTAGATCAATACATTTGATATTATATTTGTGATCTACATAATTAATCCTCCACTTGGCTGACCATATTTTGCCAACTTACATGCTAGTTTTAACCAATGTTTATAACCTTCAATAATAATAATAATAATAATAATAATAATAATAATAATAATAATAATTTATTTATATCCCACCTTTCGCTGAAGCTATCAAGGTGGCTTACAATCTAAAAGCACAATCCCATGCAATACAAAGAACATTCACCACCACCACCCCAAAAATATATTAAATTCATAACAACATTAAAATTTAACTTAAAACAAAATTACAAATTCAATACGATTAAACAGGGCACTCTGATTATAAAGAAGTGATCTATGGTGGGGGAGAGATTATGGGAAATATCATTCTGGGAATGCCTGCCAGAAGAAATCCATCTTGATGGCTTTTTTAAAGCCATCTGAGTTGGTTATCTGACGGATCTCCTCCGGCAGGGCATTCCACATTCTAGGAGCCATGGCAGAGAAAGTCCTCTGGGAGGTTGCTGCCAACCTAGTTCTTATTGGTTGAAGCAACTTCCTCCCAGAGGACCTGAGGGCACAGGGCGGATTATATGGAGATAGGCGACTCCTTAGGTAAGATGGGCCCAGGCCATGTAGAGCTTTAAAGGTTAATACCAACACCTTATACTGTGCCTGGAAACTAACTGGCAGCCAGTGCAGAGATTTTAAAACCAGAGTAATATGATCACTTTGTGATGTTCCAGTGATCAGCCTGGCTGCCATATTTTGTATCAATTGCAGTTTCTGAGTTAGCTATAAGGGTAGCCCTATGTAGAGTGCATTGCAGAAGTTGAGTCATGAGGTTACCAGGGCATGTACTACAGTTTCTAGGTCCTTTACTTCCAGGAAAAGGTGTAGCTGGTGTATCAGCAGAAGCTAATAACAGGCACTCCTGACCGTTGCATTCACCTGATTTATCATGTGAAGCGGTGGGTCTAGGAACACCCCCAGACTGCGGGCACAGTCCTTGGTGGAGAGTGTGACCCCATCCAAGACTGGTGGTTGCAACCCAATCTCTGGTTTGGGGGCCCCTACTGTAAGTACCTCTTTTTTGTCTGGATTCAATTTGAGTCGGTTTTTCCTCATCCAGTCCATTACCGCTTCAAGACATTGATTGAGGGGAGAACCGTCATAGCAGTTGACTGAGACATGGAGCAGAATATTTGAGTGTCATCAGCATATTGGTAGCATCCTGCTCCATACCTCCTGATGATCTCTCCCAGCAGCTTCATATAAATATTGAATAATATCGGGAACAGAATGGCTCCCTGAGGAACACCATATTTTAGCTCTGTTTTTGATGAGCAGCTGTCCCTGAATACCACCCTCTGGAACCTGCCCGAGAGAAAGGAGCAGAACCACTGAATAACAGTGCCTTCCACTCCCAATTCTCTCAGGCGCTCCAAAAGGATGTTGTGGTCTATAGTGTCAAAGGCCGCTGAGAGGTCCAAAAGCACCAACTGGGTCACGCTACCCCGTCGATGCTCAGGCGAAAGTCATCTACCAGAGCGACCATGGCCACCTCCACCCCATATCCAAGCCTGAAGCCGGTTTGAAATGGATCTAGAAAATCGGTTTCATCCAAGATCGCTTGGAGTTGGAAGGTGATGGCTCTCTCAATCACCTTGCTCAAGAATGGTAAGTGTGAGACTGGTCTGTAGTTTTTCATGTCCAGGGGGTCCAGGGAAGGTTTCTTCAGGAGTGGTCTAATGGCCGCCTTCTTTAGACTTAATGGAACAACTCCCTCCCTAAGGGATGCATTGATGACCTCTTTAAGGAAGGCCATCAATGCATCACCCCCCCCCCCCCGGACGACCAGCTGAGATGGGCAGGGATTGAGAGAGCACGTCATCTTCCTTACTTTTCCAAGGATCTTGTCCACGTCATTGGTACTCACTAACTCAAATCGATCCAGTTTAATCTCATAAACGGGTTTACTGGACACCTCCTCAGTCGCTTCTGTTGTAATCCCAGCATCTAAGTTGGCTCTTCTGAGAGATTTTATCTGCAAAATAGATGTTAAAAGCATCACATCAGGCTGTTGTTGGGTTAAGGGTTCTGCACAGGTGGAGCCTGTGACAGTTCCCCTACCACCAGTTCTTTAATTCCATAGGAGTGGAATTAAAGATAATATTGCTTGCAGTCTGAGCAAGCAGTACAGAAAGCAAAGGGAGCAGGAACCAGTTGGAAGTCAAGGCCAGAAGATAAAATTCTTTCCTTTGTCTTTCCTTTATTCCTTTATCTTATGTTCGGAGCTACAACCAACACTCCTTAGCAAGCTAACGCCCTAGGATTATTTAAGAATTATTTAAGAAATTTGTTTAATTTCCTCCCCCATAAAATTATATCTATTAATAAACAACACATAATCAACATAAACTAACTTTCCAAGTTGACTTCCCATTTCCCAAACCTAGGAATATTAGTAATCCATATCTTAGGTTTCTCAATAATGCCAACTTGTTTTTATTTCATTTCTGACCTAAAAAACTAAACAAAATTGCTTCAGATCTCCAAGTCTACAACTAAAATCTTCCCTAGTTTCTTTTTCATATACATCAAAAAATGTTCCTAATCTTTCAGATAATTGATTTTTCTTCAATCAGCATTGTTAGTTTGTCCATTTGGCCAACTCAAACACTTTAACAATCCAGTTGCCAGCAAGCCTTTTAAAAGCACATGAAGCAGGAGCTCACAAAGGCTCAATCCTAGCAGTGGCATGCTCCTGCATCATCATCATCATCATCATCATCATCGACATGTGATTATTATTGTCCCTAAATATTAGTATTACACATTATTAACATTGATTTCAGTTGAGTTCAAGGCTGCTTCCCCTTTCTGAAACCTAACCTAAAGCAATGTTTATCATGTTGGTGATGCTGATCAGAGCTGGTGATGCAGGTCACATTGTGCTGATAATGATGCAGCCCAGGATTATACTCATGCTTTTTGCAGTAAGATGGGACCAAAGTGAAACATCTATCTCATTTTTGCCAATTTCACCACTTATTGTCTCGTCTATTCAGTGTTATTATGGCTAGGTAGTTACAGGGTAAAATCAAAGATTATTTGTGATGTATCCAGAAAAATCCTCACAGAATGTATGTGAAGTACTTCAGGCTAAAATACTGCCCTGAGGTCATTCAAGGCTCAGTAGGGACAGCAATTTTGAAATCCCAGGTCCCTACCCAGCTTTCTGACTTATAGCATGTTGGCTCTTTGTGTTCTTACTCTGTGTCAGAGTATGAACCATGCAGTCCTCCAGATGTTGTTAGGTTACAATATTGACTGTGTCTATGGCTTCTGGCATTTGCAGTCGAACAAGATCTGGAGGGCTGCATAATTCCCACCCATATTTTATGTGTTCTTATCTCTTCCTATCACTAGACTATCCCCACGTCTTCCAGACACCACTCTCTATATGCTTCAGATTTTGAAGTAATCAAAACACACTGATATACTGATTTTGAAACAGACTGTGGCATAACTGAAAAAGCAGTAGTGTGGATCCACTTCCTGTAGTTGCCAAGCAGCTCTAGTTATATAAGAAATAGTATCAATGAGACCAATGAAGTTATTCTTTTATATAAAAAGGTAAAAGCATACATGGTTTGCATTATATCAGATAGCATATAAACTTGAATAATCTCTCAAAATGGCTCAATTGATTTCTGAGCCAGTCCAGATTCAATCTTTGTCAGTCAAAGATTGGTTGCAGATCCCTGGGTTCCAAATGTGATTAAGAGCAATCACAGTTTGGTGAAACTTGTGGAAAACACACTCTGCTTATAAGCTCCTTGGGGCAAGAAGAAATACGCAGGTTCAACCTCTTGTGTGTGTATGTATGTGCCTTTAGACTGCCTGTCAACCTATAGGACCTTATCACATGGGGTCTGAAGCAAAGCTAATCCAAAGGGCATCCACAGCTAATACATATTATTCCCCCGTGTTTACACACGACGCTGCCCCAGAACACGGAGCTAATCCGTATTGTTCCCCCGTGTCTACACACTACGCTGCCCCAGAACACGGAGCTAATCCGTATTGCCCCCCGTGTTTACACACGACGCTGCCCCAGAACTCGGCAGAATACGGAGCTAATCCGTAAGGAGTAGGGAGATTTTGACATTCGGTTTGTAGAGGAAGTACCTAGGCAGCCTTCGCATTCATTGCGAATTGGTGGGCAGGGCGAAAATCCCAGCGAGGGGAAGGGATTGCCTTGGCAAAAGGCAAACCGGATTGGAAAGAAGAGGAGGAGAGGAAGAGGGAAGAGGGAAGAGGGAGGCGATCTCTCTCTCTCCATGGGCTGCCTTCCCTTCTCCAGTCCTCCAGCCCTCCTCCTCCTCCCTGGTTCCCATGGCTGCCTTTCCTCCCGGCTTTTCGTGACGGGAGAGAAGGGAGCCTTGGTATTAATTGCGAAATGGCCAAAAGGGCGATATTCCCTTCGTTTCGCTATGGAACCGAATTTATTCCTACTTCTGTTTTTCTTCGCTTTTTCTTTGCTTCGTGGCCAGCGTTTGATAAGGCCCATAGTGTTGTTGTTATGTGCCTCCAAGTCATTTTCAATTTATGGTGACCCCAAGGCACCATAAGTCATGGGGTTTTCATGACAAGTTTCTTCAGAGGAGGTTTGTTATAGTCATCCTCAGGCTGAGAGAGTCTGACTTGCCCAAGGTCAAACAGTGGGTTTCCATGGACAAACTGTGATTTGAATCCTGATTGCCAGAGCTGTAGTCCAACACTCAAACCACTACACTACACTAGCTCACTGGTATTGGCATGGAAAAGAGCTGTGTCATTGACTCCACTCCTGTAGTTCCTCCCCCCCCAAAAAAAAAAGTATTAGAAGAAATATTTTGGTTATGTCACTGATTCTTGTCTCACCTCCCTTTTTAATTTAATTTTATCTGTGCTTCTTTTTCAATAGTCTAATAGGATGGTGGGGTCATGAATTCCCAAGCAGATTTCTCATGGAAAACAGTATGTATGTTTCCCACTTTGTTTTATACAAAATTTTACCATACAGCTTATTTGCAGGTATATAATTGTGCCAGGAGTAAGGAGGTTGCTGTAAAGCAGTTATTACATTTTCTATCTTGGCATAGAAAGTGATTTCAATCCCTTCCCTGGGAAAAACCAAAGTTTTATCAAGTCCTAATTCCTCCTTGTTTAGAAGGCTCACATCTTGATCCTCTTTAAACCTTTTACTGAGTTTTTGCAGTTTTAGAATGGCTTTAACAGTAACTAAATATTGGGGGGGGGGGGGTTAAATATTGGTCAAGATATCTATCTATATCACCTTGTAAACACCACAGCAGACACTCCCCCATGCAAACATGGGATTATTTATTATTATTATTATTATTATTATTATTATTATTATTATTATCATTATTAATTCTGCTTTCCCCACATATTTGGGACTCAAAGTGGTGGAATAATTGCTGGAGAATAGGTAGATGAAGAGGGACACATCCAGCTATTTTCCAGTAGCTCAATGCTCTGTTTCAGGCATCTGCAGAGATTTCTGGGGATCCTTGCAAGTTCTCTGCAGATGATGTCCTTGCAGAGTATCCTGCTATAGGAAAATAGCTGGGCATATCCCTTTTCTTTGCAACCATCAACAGGAGTTTTGATGACAAAAATCTAATTTTTGTTACCTTAATTTACTAACAGGGTGCCAGCCAGTGTCTTGAGTTGCCATTCTTATGCATTGCCCTCGGAGTAGAGTGCTTTACAGGACAGGATATAAGTCTAATAATAAACATATGTGGAGGGGATGCATGCACAGGCAATATTTCTCTAGTATCCAGTCTGGTTTGTAGGGAATCCTTCAAATCTGTGATGTGAAACCAGGTTTTCTAAGGATTATTTAAACTGCAATTGCCTGGTTTGGTTGCATAGTAAATGATAGCTCAACAAACTAAATTGAATTTAGACTTGAGAGGAAAGGGGGACTATAAGAAGCAGTCATGGTAAATGTCATTGGGGTGATATATCTGCTCTGAGTTTTAGTATGAACTATAAAGAACCAAATGGGTCCAGCAGCTTGGATATTGCATTTAAATTTCAGACTAAAACCCACAGTGGCTTTACTGTCTCATGGGAGCCACCAGCTGCCACTGGTGAGAAGATAGCATGTGATCTATTCTGGTTGATTGGAATGGGGGAATTATGATTGAACTGCTGCAATAATTGTTACCTATTCTTCCAAAAGCCAAAATTTTTATGGTATTAGTTTATTAATCTCATCACAGATTTCAATAATGAAAATATTCTCACAAATAATAAAATCTAAGAATCTAATAGAAGGTACTTATCTTACAGAATTGCAACTGAGTCCTGGAATCAATGGATTTCGACTATCAAATCCTCCCATTTTATTGGTGTGTGCTCTTCATGCTAGTTTAGAGGTGAGTAATCACTTTCCCATGAAAGATGAAGTACAAACAAATGAAGCAACTCCTGTATTATGAACCAACATAATCTCGCATGTGGTGGTGAAATGAAGATGCTTATCTGAAGACAAATGGAATATTAAAGCAATGCTCACAGTGCTTTGAAGATATTGCTAGCGTGTTAGCATCTATTTCTATCATTTTAGTCTCTACCAAGCATTTAAGCAAGTAGAAAGGGCAAGAATAATGGTTTAGTGCATCAAATACTTAAATGCCATTCTTGCCCCTTTTACTTGCTTGTCTGCCTGGTTGCTTAATGATGCCATGTCTTCCCCTTTCCGCAAGGAAACAAAATACCTCACAGCTGGATGCCTGAGATGGAAAGAGGTAGTATTTCTACCATCTAAGATACATATAACTGCTGAGCACTTTGTCTGAAGGAGAAGATGGCAGCAATAGCAATGTAATGGTGTGCTAGAGATAGATATTAATATTAAAAGAAATCCGACAGTGTGTTCTAGCAGCATGATATCTCTTTTTGTATTACATTTGCCTTCAGACTCATATTGTTTGTCATAGAAGCATTGCACTTGCATAATTGATATATGGTTTGCTTTTGTTTTTACAAAAGATAAAGAAGGTGCTAAATCTAATTGGTGTATTTGAAAGTATAGAAATTGTGGTTGAATGTTGTGTGAGGAGAGGGACTTACCTGAAAAGTAGGAAAGCCACCACTGCTGCTTGCTGCTGCTGCTGCAACTCTTTTCTTTTGTAGTTCCTGCTCATGAGATGATTTATAAATTCTCTCCTGTCACTTGACTACTTTTTTTTTTGTCATAACGGGGCCTGCCTTTGGCAGGTGGTGAATGGGCCATCAAAATTTGGGAGGGACATTTTAAGTTCAAACCTACACTTTTAAATATTGATTTCAATTATTTAACCATGCCTTTGCCCCCTGCTTTTTATTTAACATTGTGCAATGATCCCATCTGATCGTGGAAGCTAATCAGGGCAGCCCTGGTTAGTACTTGGGTGGGAGACCATGTACTGTAGACTATATTTCAGAGGAAGGAACTGGCAAAACTACCTCTGAGTATTCCTTGCCTAAGAAAACCCTGTGAAATTCATGGGGTCACCATAAGTCGATTTGAAGGCACGTATGCACACTATATTGAAATTTTGCCACACAGAATAAGTCATACTCTTCTATTCTCTACTTCATACTTATTGCCATGTCACTGGGTCATATTTTTCTTATAGGTGTAATGGTTGCAAAGTAATGTCACTTGGGCCCATAAAATTCCAAGGTCCTTTCATGGCATTTAAAATTAGCTTTCTATTTTGACTGCTAGTTGATTAGCAAGTTAGCAAGGTCATGTACTGAAAAGCCAGACACTGTGATCACAGCTCTTTTCCTCTAGATTTACATCTGACAGCACATCCCCAAAGTAGAATCAGATCTTTTGACTTTCTTTCTTAGTTTAGTTTCTTAATTTATCAGTCCGTGCATGGGAGAACAGCATGGAAGTGGGAGGAAATTTTAAACGTGTTATAAAGGTGTCACTAGTGGGTCTGTAGGAATGCAGCAGTGAATGCTTGAAGTAAATTGTGCACCAATCAAAAGGACACAAAGTTTGAAACCCAAACAGAATCCCAACATTTCAGTGAAATATTGGGGAAAAGTTGGACAGAGAATAATATTTGCTTGAAAAAGAAAATTATTTTCATATCAGGTTCTGCCTCATAATTTAATTTCTAAGGGAAATTGACCAAGCCTGGTCAAAGTGTTGGACTATGTGGTGGCATCTCAACTTTCCATAGTGTTGCATGATATTGATTATATCAATCCATTCCACCTGGGGTTCATTTATTGCTTTGATGGACAGAAACAGGCTTACTGCCCAAGTTTAATAGCAGGAATCATTTGGCATGTGGGACACATGCCACCAAGGAAATTTTTGCTGCCTTTGGAGCCCCAAGATCTTTGCTCTCTTTCTTGCCATTTTTTGGGCTATCCAAATGGGACAACCACACCTCAATAAGCCTCTGGGGGGATTACAACAGTTCTCCTAAACATACTCTTCATTTTTATCCTGCTTTAGCAACAAATGCACGAACAAACTTTTAAGGATTTAATTCACTTTCAGGTTTGCTAGGATGGGGTGGTAGGACCTCTGTAATCCACAAAGAATCAAGAGGGTGGTAAGAAAATCATCCCAGAATCTCCAGACTGGTCCACCCCATCCTAATAGATCATTCAAGATTTGGGAAGTGGAACTCTCTTCTTTATTCTAGAGTCTCTGGGGAACTGTTAGTATGCATATTAAACTAAATTCTACCACTCATTCTGTTTAAGGAACCCATGGAGCCTGTTGAAATCCAGACTGGTATCTGGAGGCATACCAGTCTAGATCTTAAAGGCAAGAAAAGAGAACTATTGATAGTGTAACAGAGTAAGCTGGAAAAGAATTACATGTGGACATTTTATTTATTTATTTATTTAATTTGTATGCTCCTTTTCTCCCAGAAGGGACCCAAGGTGGCTCTCAAATCAAAAACGTTTTAAAACTTCAATAGAATTAAAAGCAATTAAAATCTACAAACAATATAAAATCACATAAAAATATACAAAAATTAAAAGCATGACTAAAATCCATCTGCTATAGGGCTTGTCTATACTAGCTGAAAGTCCAGGACCAGCTCAGGGAAAGGGAAAGTGTCACCACTACCTCTTCCTCACCAGTAGGAGGGCTGTGTAAAGGCTGCCTTTCACACCACCACTTCTACTGAAGTTAGATTGAGGAGCCCATGTGATGAATGAGGAAGAGGCAGAAGGACCCCTTCTACCTCAACTAGATCTGGATTGATCATGATGGTGACTACACACACTGGATCAAACCCAGTGTGATGAAGCAGCAGTGTCTATGTTGGCTAATCAAGCCAAGATTACATCCACTCCACTGACCTGTCCCAGTGGAGTTGCCATCACCATTTCCTTGCTGTCAGGCTCCATGGAAAGGTGGCCCGGAACACCAGTGCTTCTAGTGAGGGTAGAATGGGGTGCCCATGCGATCAGTGAGAAAAGAAGGTAGAGGAACTCCCCAATGGCATGACTGGATGCTTCTTGGAGATGTCACAGCCAGTGATTGGGGTGGAGGTGGAGTTAAATCACTGGGATGAAGCAGCGCATCTGGCAGCCTTTCAATGGGACTTTTGCTGGCAAGGAAGCAGCAGTGCCAGCGGCTCTGTGGACAGGCCATCCCCTTTCCCTGTGCTGCTCAGCATGAGGAAGGTGGATGGCATGTCACTTGACATGTGGACAACTGGCTTGGCCTGAATAGGGCCAAACCCAACTGTTCACAAAGCAAAAACCCCATGCTCATCCTGGGATTGTGGGGAAACTCTGGGGTTTTCCCCAGGTTGACCAGATGACCTTTTTCCAGGACACATCCTACATTTCAATCTTCTGTCCAGGAGGAATTCCAAAATATTCTCCATTTTGAGCATGACTAAGACACATGAATTTATATTTATATTAGTGTTTTTAGCTTTTATTTGGTAATGTCCTTCATTTTTCTTGGATGTCCTGCATTTTATGATACCTTGTCCTCCTTTGTGGTTATGACATCTGTTCACCTTGGTTTTTCCTGACTCCCTTACTCTGAAGCAAAGTTAGGTAAACAGTGAAAAACCATGGTATTTCCTCAGAAGTTGTGGTATGCCATGGAGACAGACTGCACTGGCTTTGGGGTGAGTTTGGTTTTTTTTGCCTGTGTAGCCAAGCTGTTAGAGAGGGTTTCATTGTTCCTGAACAATAAAGTCAATGCTCCAGAATTTCTCCTGCACTTGGCCCTAATTAGAAAAGCTGAAGTGGGAGCAGTGGACAGAATAATTTTTTTAAGCTTAAAACACAATTGTAATTGGCCAACCTGGCCATGGGTCATCCAAGCCCACACCAGCCTAGTGGAAGCTGTGCTGAATCCAGACCTCAGTGTGTTGGAAATGATTTGTGCTAGCCTAACTGCTGTGTCTCCAGGCTGGCTTTGATTCTGGAATTTTCTCAGTTCATCCTGCACCCTGCATCTTGTGGTAGCTAATGGCTTCTATGTCATCTGGAGTAGTACTTAACCCTAATTTCCTCCTCCAGCCAGCTTTCATCACTTTATCTGAAGAGTTGGGAATGTTCCTTTGGTTATTCCTGCTCTGATGATAGCCAGGCTGAAGTAGTGTAACAAGCTGAAGCTTTTCCACCTTAAGAAATAGTTTAATAGCTTCACTTGCCACTTGCCTGGATATTTGAAGGGTGAGTTTCTGGATGGACTGCTCATGACTCATCAATACCGCACTCATTCCACTAAATGCCAATATTACCTTCTGAGTCACCTTTAAAAATTTAAATTTTGAGTTATATTTGGGCTAAAGTTACTCAGAGGACCGAGCTCTTTATTGGGCTATCTTAGGGGGGATGCAGATGGGAGGCCGTGGGCCGCCCTGGGATGTGGTGGATTGGGGCCGAGGCTGCCCCATGCCTCGGCCCTGATCCTCCCTTTCGCCGCCTGGGAAAGGAGCGCTAAAATAGCGCTCCTTCCACAAGCTGCGAAAGGGGCACCCAAAGAGCCGCCATGCGATTTAATATATTTTCAACTGTTCCAAATTAATGTTTTTAAATGAATTGTGTTTTTTTTAATCATTACATATTGCTTTAGCTGCTATAGGCCCCGTATGGGAGAAAAGTAGGATATTAAATAAATAAATAAATAAATAAATAAATAAATACTGTCTGTCTTCACTGAAGAGGTTCAGCTTACAGGTCCTTTCTCACTAGTTGTTCAATGAGGGTGGTTAGGCTGATAAATACATGTGAACATGCCTTTTTAAAGACAGCTCCACACACTTCAGGAATCAAATTCTGTTGATGATTCATCTGGCTTTGAAGATCACTTGCTTTTGCTATCCCTTTTGTAGTTCTAGAGCTGCTTCTTGAGTTTAATTAGTACCTTTTAAAAAATATTGTATTTTTAAAAATCTTCTTCTATATCACCTTGAGAAGGCTTTGCAAGGTAGCTTAAAAATAATAATTATATAAATAAGCTGTGAAGAAAAGAAAGCTTTTCTCAGAAAGAAATTAAGATAGAGATGTATATGCAAAGTAATTTCCAAGCACAGAAGATCCAAAGCATTTTGCTGATATCTGCAGTTGGCTTGCTTTTGGAAAATGATTAGCAATCTTTGGGGCAGTATAATATAATGATGTTGATTCATATCGCCACTTACATGCTGATTTCTGTCAGGAGCTAATTTAGTGTGCACATCTTTCAATGAAAAAGATGATGCTATAACTTCTCATATCCTGCAATCGACAAAGTTTTTATAACATACTTCTATTAATCTCATTCTTTAGAAATCTTAGTTAGGGACTTTCTAAAACCATCTGGAAACAGGAAATAATTTTCTCAATGGCAGCATCATTCCCTTGAAAATATCTCAGGGAACTGCCAGTCATTTTAGCTTGCTCTCCCCTCCTTTCACCACTAAATTCTACACAGAGAAATTGCAGTGGGGCACAGCAATACCTTTTCTTCTGCTTGACAATCCATTTTGTTTGTCCTCAAAACATCACCAGTATTTTGGAAAGTTTATGCGTCTGTAGAGATGCTAGTTTGTTCTGACCCAGATGGTGCTCTTCAAAAGAGGGAGGGGGTCTGCCATTTATTCCACGGCAGGGGGTCAAAGGCAATGAGAACTCATCAGTTTCTATGGACTTGCTTTTTTGTGTTTGCATTACTCTTTTGGCACAGCTAGGATTCCCTTGTGCCAATTGCAGCAGTACAGGGAAACAGAATTGGTCTCTGGCAAGAGATGACTTAGAAAATGTTCTGCCATCTTGCACTGGGATGTATTAAACTGAGGGTACAGCTTCTAAAGAAAACATTTCACAATGTAAGTGTCAATGCACAACAAAGACAATTGCTTGCCTTCTAGAGAGAAAGAATGCTTGGTGTGAGAATTTTTTTCCTAGGCTACATGTATTTCTTTTGCCAAACTCTGCAGTGTACAGGCTTTGTAGAGGTTCCTCCAACAATCTAATGCCTCCCCATTTCCTACCCTTTTGACAAGAGTTGGTTGGCTTCAGCCTGGAGATAAGCAGTATTTTTATTCCAAGTCCTAACTGTAGTATAGTGGAGTCACAGCTCACAGCATCAAAATCCTAGAACTTTTTGATGAGCAGGGACTATGACAACTTGAACTGTCACCCTCTTGGACTCCCTGTTGCATCGGCACAAAGGACACCAAATGCGATTAAATTTTTTGGGTAAAACATTGGCCACAACTTTTATTTTGTACAGGGTCTTGATATCAATCAATTAAACATTTAAATAACAGTTTTCTTAGACAAGAATTTGTTCTTGACGCATGCGTCTGTGTATTTAAGCACAAGCGCTATTGAATAATTGCTTCTAACACAGCATGCGTCAAGTCTGTTAGTTTATGCCATATACAACAACAATAACTAACCCCTCCCCCAACTGGATATGACGTCATAAGGATTCTTATGACCTCATAACATTATGACATCATTCCATATTAAAATGACATCATACAAATTTGGTTAACCTAGAATCATAGAATCATAGAGTTGGAAGAGACCACAAGGGCCATCCAGTCCAACCCCCTGCCATGCAGGAACTCCCAATCAAAGCATCCCTGACAGATGGCTAATGACATATACCAAATTTAGAATTATTTATTAACCCAATTAGTATTTTTCAATTAACCTAATTATTCCCCGAAGGGGGGTCCCTGCCCGCCACAGGAGGGCGCCAGCCTAGCTTGGCATCCCCTCCCCCCCAAAAAATTGTTCTTTTAATGAATGACTCCAATGAAGTCAAGTATATGTCATCCCCTCTGGGGAGAGATGTACACCATTTCCCCTGTACAAGTGTGGCAATGTGACCTGTATTCCTTCATGCTCAACAATAACAACACCCATTCTCCCCAAAGTCTTGGCTACAGATCTGTTCAACCAACGTCGAGCTCCATTGATGGCCGCATCACTCCGAGCACTGGACCAAGATCGCCGAGGCAGCAACTTTGTCCACATGAGCACAGTATTTGGCATCATTCACTGTACTTCTTTTATGTCATTAATCATTTTTTGGCTAACTGTAATGAAGTCAGTTTTGTAAGATCATTCTCACCTAAATGTACCAGCAAGATCTTGGGATGCGTGAAAGAGGCCAGCAATTCAATAAGTCTAGGCAGTAACGCTCCCCACAGCATTCCTCTACAACCAAACCACCTTACAGTTCCGGCATCTCCCAATCCCATGGTCAAATCCCGTTGATGCTCAGTGATGTGCCGCTCGGCCCAAAAGACCAGACTGTGGCTAAGGATCCATACGTCTTCACCATTCAGTTCTGCCAAATTAGAATTGAAACAAATCAGAGAATTAGCAATACAGTTAAACTTAGGTGCAAACATAAGATTTAAACGCTCTAGAGCACCAGCGACCAATCCTACGAATTGCAGTATCACTTAAACCCTGAGCTGCTGCAGCTGTCGCTGCCCCAATTCTAAAAGAATGAGAAGAAAATTGAGCCGGTGGCAAACCAGCATGTCTCAAAACCTCTCACACCACAGCCCTAAATTGAAACTGTGTCAACGGAAGGCCTGGTAGATGTAAAAATAAATATCCTGATACTCTTGGCCTTATTCTGAGGTAATCAGAGAATGCCAGCACTGGGCAAATATGGTCATCAGATGCCCTAGCCAAAATTACAGATTGTCCTTTCCCCAATTGATCGGTTTTCGACTGCCTAATTGTCATTTGTACCCCCTGTTCAGAAATCTGGATATCTGATACTGACAGAGCCCGGCCAGAATCGTCAGTACGGGAACTAGGGACAATTTCGCTTATTCTCAAGGCCACAAGAAAGGCCAACGAAACTACTGCTCTAAACATTATCACCTCTTTGAGTGTGCTACATGTAGATGGGAGGTTTTGCCAAATTTTAATCAGGATAGGACCTGTTATTGGCAACCGATTATCATGCAATGTTGATGACTCCCTAGCCCATCCCTCCAAAGCCCTACGAACTCTAAAATCAACTGTAGGGTCATTAAAACCTCAGGCTCTAGAATAAAATGACAGCACAGCTATTCTGCCTCTGACGGTGACTGGAGATAAACCCGATTGTCTAAGGTGGACTGTGAAACGGAGGATAACCTCCACCTTCAATGGCCAGACCTCTACCTCCCAGACAGTTAACAAGAAACATCTAAATGCTCGCAACGCGAGCTGATATGACTTGCGTGTCGACGGGGCGACGGACTGGAGAATCGCCTTGTCAATTTCTATTCTCCAAGGCTCCAAAGATGTTTCAGTACCTCCAATGGTTGGGCCGCTGCCTCTGACACCAGTTGCTGGAACCTGCAAAACTGAAAATGCGAAAGGGCATCTGCCAACAGATTTAGTAAACCAGGAACGTGTTGAGCTTGGAACAAAACATTAAACTTCAAACATTGAGCCACCATTTCCCTAACCAATGTCATTACCCTAGTGGATTTAGAAGTCTGGGAGTTCACTATGTGGACTACAGCTTGGTTAGCACACCAGAACCACACCCTTTTGTTTGTAAATTGTTCTGGCCACAAATGGACCGCAACCACAATAGGAAACAGTTCTAAAAAAGGTGAGGTCCCGTGTCCACCCTTTTTCCACCCAAGATTGCAGCCATCCCTCAGCTGCCCACTGACCATTAAAATATACTCCAAAACCGTGAGCCCCTGAAGCATTGGAGTGTACCTGAAAGTCTGCCCTTAAGAGCATTTCAGACCTCCAAAAGGAAACACTATTGAATTGATTTAAAAATGACTCCCAGATCCTTAAATCTTCCCTTATTCCAGAAGTAATTCTAATGTGGTGATGGGGGGCCTTCACAACCCTGGTGGCGTTATATAAACGTGAACAAAATGCCCGCCCAGGCACTATAACTTAATAAACCTGTCAGGGATTGGAATTCTTGTAGTGTGGCCTTAGATTTGTTTCTCATCATCCTCACCTGTAGCCTCATAGATATGAGCTTGTCAGATGGGAGGCGAGATATACCTTCCTTAGTATCCAATTCAATTCCAAGGAAAGTAAGACAGGTATCAGGGCCCTCAGTTTTTTCCTCAGCCAAAGGTACCCCCATTTCCTTCATTAGCCCCTGGAATGCCAACAGTGTATCTGCACAACCAGTCATCCCAGAGGCCCCAGCAAATAAGAAATCATCAAGGTTATGGGTAATTGCTTGACTACCAGACCTCTTAGTGGCACACCAGTGTAAAAAAGTGTTGAATGTCTCAAATGCTGAGCAAGAAATGAAACACCCCATTGGCATAGCTTTATCGAAGTAATACTTCCCTTTGAATTGAAAGCCCAGGAGATCAAAATCTTCTGAGTGAACTGGTAGTAACCTAAAAGTGGATTTAATGTCGCATTTTGCCAATAAGGCTCCTTCGCCCAGTGTCTTAACCATTTTTACTGCTGAATCAAATGAGTTATATTTAACTGACGCTAACTGAGGGTCAATAGCATCATTTACTGATTCGCCTCAGTAAAGATAGATTGTGGATTAACCTGTATTCCCCTGGTGCCTTCTTGGGGATGACCTCAAGGGGAGACAGTTGCAAAGTTGGCATTGGAATTGATCATGGGGGCCTGAAATCCTACCAGCCGTTATTTATTTAGCCAACTTGTCTTTCACAATCCCTGGTAATTCCCTGACCGAACGTGCATTAGGTGCATAATGGTGTACCCTGAAACCCACATAAGGAATGCGAAAACCTTGTGAGAAACCCTCAAACAAATACTGTGCGGCCTCCCTTTTGGGGTATATCCACAACCAAGCAGCCAACACGTCCAACTTCATTGGTGTTGGTGCTCTTTTCTCCTATTGCTGATTGCTGGGAGGGGGCCCCTCCTCCTGCTTTCTTACCTTTAAGGCATGATGACCCTGGATGATTTCCTCTGCAGGTATTACATTTATGGTCAAACCTGCAAGGCTGCCTCCTGCACTTACCTTCATTTAAGTCCCAGCACAGTCCGAATTTTTTTCTCTCCCCCGTGCCAGGCCTCGTATATTGCCCTCTCGGCTGTGTGACCATAGGTGCAAACCCATTGTCATATCGACTCGAAGGGGAGGCCCCTACCATAACGTCCGCCCACAATTCGGACTGCACGTGACGCCAGGATAAAGAGCAGTCTAATGCCGCCTTCATCCTGAACTGTTCGTCGTATTGAAGCCAAGCCGACCCCCTAGAATTAAAATGGCAATTTGTATATGCCTTGATCATTATCTCCGGAAAGTTGGAGAATTCAGGAAATCTAGAAGGATCCTTTCCTCAATAACGCCCCTGTATATTGTAAATCCCATGATCCAATTTACAAAATTTCTTTCTAGCTTCGGGTGTTTGTGTGACTGAAATTCTTTTGGCAGGGTAAAGACCACTCCATCCTTAACTATGATCCTTGGCTTGGGATCACAGAAGGTGAGCGAAAATAAATCTATATACTCACCTTTCCATATTCTCTCTTTGGTAGCCAGGGGAAGGTGCGACCCAAGGGGAGTGGACATTCCTGCATATGGATTGCAGTCAGCTGTCCTATCTGCCCCAGAAATGCACAGTGCTCCTACCACAGCCATTCCCCTTACATCACCTACAGTGCTATTCATATTTGTGTTATCCTGCACCCCTGCATCCATAACCTGAGCAAGCCCAGTATTAGTCAGAGGTGCAGCCACTGTTGTAGGCATAGGGCGCTCAATTCCAGAGCTCAACCCAGTCTGCCCACCTGTAGCCCATACAGATGAAGGCCATGTTGCCTGCATATTGGCAGCGTGAGACAAACCTGAGCTCGTTGCTTGATTTGAAGCATCCACCGATGCTTGCTGAGCTCCCATCGAGAGCATCGCTGAAGCTGCTCGGGTGTTGTGTTGTCTCACAGAAGCACTTGGCATATCTCTGCTGTAAGCCTCCACTGTCTCAGGAGTCGGTGCATCGCTCTGACCTGAAACAACCACTTTTTGAAGAAAGTTAACAAGACCAACCAAAGTGGGTTGATTTGACACAGGGGCAGCTGCACACTGTTGTCCCACACCCGGACCTTTCTTCACAAGCTCCATTATATCAGCTATGGTTGGATGCCCAACTTCCATAGCTGATGTACCTGGGGAACCATGTGCCATGTCTACTAAAGAAGGTGAATGCACCCTAGCTGGCTGTACCTGACTCATCTGTACACTTGTAGCTTGGCCAACTGCAGCCAAAGTACTAACTTGAGACCCAAAACTGTCCCTCTGCAGCCGCTGTTGAGCTAACTGCTCACACGCCGCTGCACATGCCTGCATTGTGCAACCTATCTGCTCCAAATGTGCAGTAATCTCATCATCCTTACTTTGAGTATTAGAAGCCCGCTTAGGGGCTGACTGGCCAGTTTTTGGGCCAGCTGAGGCTGCACGTCACTTGGACTGGGCCTTACTTCGTGGTATGTTCGCTGAAATTAAGGAATTGACAACTCACACTAATTAATGCAGGATATACTGTTCCTATTAAGGCTATACCTGTGTCACAATTGTTGTGGTTTTTTTTTTTTTGTTTGTTTGTTTGTTTGTTTTTTGAAGGTATATATATCAGTCCCTTCCTTGCTAAACCAATTCCAAATTGTGGAAAATGCAGTCACTTAATGGCACATGCCCCAAATCAGTATTGCCACCCAAAACGTATGTTAATCACTAATCCAGAGGAGGCCTTTATCCCAACTCCCACAGGTGGTGCCAAAATTCCCACCCTCCAACAATACTGTATTTTATTTTTTATTTTTTATTTTTATTTTTTACTATTATTATTAATTTCTTAAAGGCCAGGCCTAAATTGCTTAGGTTGGCCAGCAAAGCCTCTGATTATGCCAGTGAGTGGGGAAGGGGGGGGGGGGGAGAGAAGGGTGTCACCTCTTCTTTAATAATTCACCCAAAAGGGAGGGGGGAGCAGACCCTGAACACCAGGGCCATCTGCTCTGCTCAAGGCCTGTTCCTCTTTTCTTTTTCTTTTTTTACAACCTGTGCTTTTACAAATAGCGCCACACAACCAGGCCCAATAGGCCACCACAACCGGCCTCTATAGGCCACCTGGCCTCAGGCCAGCAGCCTCCCTAGGCCATGCCGAGGCCCTATTACCAGCAGAGGAGCCGCACCTTTTTTTAAATTAATAAGCCTCGCTCCACTCCGCTTGCTCCCAGTCCCTTTCTCAGGCTCCCCTGCAAAGGGCTAGGCTGCCGCTGGTGCTCCTGCGGCTGTTCACAGAGCCACAGGCCGGGCTGCCCAGGCCGGGCCCAAGTGCTGTTCCTGGGGAGGCACGGAGTGCCGCGGCTTGCCTCCCAACCGCACTCCATTCGCTCCGCTCCCCGCTCTTCTCGCTCCACAGGGCTAGGCCGCCTCAGAGGCCGACAAGCCCGGGAGCTAAAAAACAGGCAAGCGCCTTGCTCGTCTGCAATTAAAATGGCTGCCAACATGTGGCAGCGTGGGGCTAAATAGCCCTGGAAATCTCGCTCTTAGTCTTGCGAGATTTGAATTCTCATGAGACCAAGTAGTGAGAGCTCCCTTTGATTGGCTAAGCAGACCGGCAAGGGTGGGCCTTCCGGGGTCTGCTTAGCCAATCCCACGTTGATGCCCTTTTTTGGGGCCGACGCAACCGAAGGCCCCTCCCGAATTGTTGGGGGGGGGTGTCTTTCTCCTCAGATTTTTGCTGCAGTCTCCAGTGTAACTGGAGGGGCAATGGAAATGCATGGTCATTGTCTTTTGTGTAGTGATTTCAGTGTTGGACTAGGACTGGGAAACTCTGCTTAGCCATGGAAACATACTGGGTAAGTTGGACAAGTCACACTCTCAGCCTCAGGTGAAGGCAATGGCTACCTCCTGAACAAATCTTGCCAAGAAAACCCAGTGATAGGGTCACCTTGAGAATACAATATATATACCTTTGGCAAGTCACATTCTCTCTGTCTCAGAGGAGGGCAATAGCAAACCCCCTTGGATCAAATACTGCTAAGAAAACCCCATGATAGTTTTGCCTTAAGGTCAACATAAGTCATAAAAGACTTGAAGGCACACAACAAAAAGAACTTTGTGTGGAAGGAAATACCAGTACTCTTCCATCACCATCATCATCATCATCACAGCAAGTATATTCTGATCTTCCATTTTATTTTAAATTTAGGTCTTCAGTCAAACCACAATGAAACTTCTGAGAAGGAAATCTATTCTTCTCACTGGGTATTTGGAATACTTGATAAGGCAATGCTACAGTGAAGACCAAAATGACCCGAAAAAACCTTTTGTAAAAATAATCACACCATCTCACATTGAAGAAAGAGGATGCCAGCTCACACTGACTTTCTCCATTCCAATTGGCCCTTTGTTTAAGGAACTGGAAAAAAGAGGAGTTGCTGTAAGTAACCAGGTCTTCATACTTTCCTTTTCTACATGCTTTATTTTATGGAGATAATGGGGATATATTAGTAATTCTTGAATTTATTTTGTGTTGTGTTGATTAAAACAAGAGTAAAAAAGTGGAGGAGGCTCAGAATACTGATATGATTCCTCAAACTCCACAGACTATTTGTTCTTATTCCCTGTTGCAAATCACCTGAGAGGTGAACACCATTGGCTCCATAGAGCAAGTCCAGGAGATAAAATTTGAATTCTATTACCTATGCAAAAAGGTACTTCTGAGTTCCCAGATGTTTCCATCCTTTGTGAGGTCACATCCCCCTCTGTTAGGCAGAGAACATTGAATCTCTCAAGAAAAGCCTCCATGCTTTTGCATTAGGAAAATTTTAGGTGCTGGTTTGATAAAATATGCCGAATGATGTCCCAGTTGAAAAGAAATGTACCTTTGTTGGAGGTAGAAACAAATAGTAAATTCCAGTCCATTGGCTCCCTCTTTAGGAGCCCCTATAGCAGCTAAAATTGTTATCTTCACTTCCAGGAAACATATTCAGGGATAGCTGTGTTGGTCATATATAATGTACCATATGGTATATACTGCATCATATATTTTATGCATTTTGGTTGGCTGAATAAATTTATCACTATTTTGTGGATTTTGAATGTTATTCTACTTTGCTATTTGGCTAACATAGCTACCGCTGAATATGTTTTCTGGCAGCCAAGGGAGGGTTGACAGTTTCACCATGACTAAAAGTCTCATATAGTGACAAGGTACAAACTGGAGGCCCCAGTTGGAAGGGAAGAGAGGAAAAAAGCAGGTAGGCAACCTAGATGCAAAGGAGTTAAAGAAAGGGCACAAAGTAGGCAATCAACCAATTAAAAGAAGAAGGGTTTGAGTTAGAAAAGCCAGTGGAAATTGAGGCCAGAGAGGCATAACTAGAGAGAAGGCTCTGATGTAAATGCACAACATTAAGATGCGGAGTGGTATGCCAAGCAGGAAAGGAGGTGGAATCAAGAGTGCTAGGAAACTTTTGAAAACTTTTCTAAAAGTTCAAAGAAATAAGTAAGAAGAGATAATATGAGAACAAATTGCAGTGGGCAAAGAAACCAGGGGGTCATTCACACTAAGAAATAATCCTGTGTGGAAACTGGGTTATCTCCATGGTGTTCAGACTTTCCCCGACTACACTCAATGCAGGGTTTTTTTGGGAGGGGGAGGGATGCAAAAAAAACCCCTAATTGACCTGGTGCATTTTGCACCAGGTCAGCTACCACATTTTTTTCGTGGTGCTGCAATGATCTGAATCTTTGGTAGTGAGAACCCACTGCTGGAGAGATCCAGATCATGTGGGAAATCACTGTCACGTCCTCTATACCTTCTCCCCCCCTTTCCTCCCCCTGGCTGTCACATCCTATCTCCTACCTCTCCTTCCCTCTCTTCCTCCTCCCCCGGCCATTGTGTTTTTCCTCCTCCCTCCTCTTCCTCCTCTTCCTCTGCCCCCATTGTGTCCTCCCTCCTCTTCCTCCCTCCCCCCTTCTTGCCATGATCAAATCTCTCCGTGGCATTTTATCCCTATTGCCATTCCCTGAGCCACAGAGATTCGATCATGACAAATATATGGAAATAGCCCAGTTTCCACACCAGGTTATTTCCTAGTGTGAATGGACCCCAGATGTTACTTGTTTTGCAAAAGATGTGCATGGTGATTGCATTTGAGAGTCCTCCTAGCAATAAGTCATGTTCATATTTCTGTTTATGATCTTACATTCAACCAATAGTTTTGAATTTGAAACAGTCATTTCATGGATATCATGCAAAGTCTATAAAGTCTACTTACTTGGAAGACAGAATAACAGAATAATAAAGGAAGATAAAGGAAACTACTCTGACCTGGCCTACTTTATGTCTTGTTTCCCCACCCACCCCCACCCCCACCCCCGTTATATTTCCCACCCACAAAGGAACAAAGTGCCTTTCTTAATGTGAAGTAGAAGGCTTTCTTAACTTTTTTCCTCCCTCCTTCACTCCAAGTTTGTTCATATTAAAATGTGACAAAGCATCAAATTTGCATTGAAAACATCAAATTTGCATTCTTCATCCAACACTTTTCAATTTCCTGCAGTCCTTTGCACATCAGTTTAACAGCTCAGTCCTGGCTGCGGTTACCTGAGAGTGAACACAGTGACACTTGCACACAGTGCAACTCATTACTGAGGAAGCAGGCATACTGTTGTACTCTCAATGCCTTATAGAAAAATGCTACACTAGTAATCCATCCTTTCCTTCTCCCTTTTCTTCATCCAGTTTCTACAGAGCAGAAATTATGGGATGCATGGCATTTGACTGCTATTATAATAGAAACCATAGTATTAATGTGAGCATTGCTGTATTTCACTTTGAGAAACAAATGTGAATATGAAGCTGTATCAATTTATTGAATGTTTATTTGCTATTTTGCAGTGTGACATGCGGGAACCCAGCGCTCTCCGTGTTGCTCCAGTTCCTCTCTACAATTCTTTCTGTGACGTGCACACATTTATTGAAATCCTGAGATCTGCAATGCAATTACATTCATAAAGCAAAGAGCAAACACTACAGCTCTTTCCTGATCTTATTGATGGTGCAGCTGTATCTTTTAATCTATTTCTGACTAAGATGCATCAATGCTTTTGAACATTTTGTTTGTATCTACTAGGATAGGCTACATTCCACCAATTTACCCCTAAAGATTGATTATGCTTGGATAGTTATTTACGATATACTTTTTTTTTTATTAAAACTCATATTTCCATTCATTGGTACTCTAGAAATTAATAGGCCTTGACTATTTTAATAGGGATGGGGTTTTTTTTAGCATTTTACATACTTTCTTCATCTACACAATTCTGTTTTACTTTACATTACAAGTAAGACAGAAAGACAGCTGCAAACATCAAAATATCTTTCTGTTCTTGTTGTGTGGAATAACACGCCATACAGACTACTGTAGCTGTTATCTGTTTTACATTTCAATCGGCATTTATATTAAAGATAATTTTCATCAGGTAAATTTACGGATTCACATTCATTGACACGTATGCAGAATTTTAGAATCTGCAAATAACTTCTTCAGTTCAAGGTATCTTTGCATCTGTTGGCTTAAAGGCCATCATTTTTTCATGCACTTTGCACTGAATTGTTCTACTGGCCATTTATGAAGAGACATTGTTGATGGAGAGAGTTTATGTAATGGGGGAGCTGGTATTTGGCTCATATCCTATGAGAATAAGAGGAAAGAGAAGATGAACCTAATCTACCTTTCCCTGCATGAGTTTTCAAAAGGGATGCATTAAAGATCTTATAGCTTCCACATATATCATTACAATATCTAATCTATAGCTTGCAGTTTCTTTGTAAATATGCTTTAAGATACCACTTTAAAAATTATGGAATCTTTTAAGGGGGAAAAATATCCTGCTGATAGTAATAGAGAAGCTTCTGTAAAAAAAAGAGGGGGCACATCTTGCTGTTAGAGAGTATTCTATATCCATTGGAGTCAAGGCCTGAAATATATGTCCCTCCATACTCATAGAAGCATTGTATCACATGAGCAAAAGTGAAATAGGATTTTGTCTTTCCATCCCCACAGTCTTTTATGCTGTCCCACAATGCACCAGAGGACATTTCATAATTCCAGAGTAGATTTTGAGGATACATGGAAAGCTGAGAGAGGGATGGCAAATTTTTTCTTTATAATTCCATTTCACAGAAGCAGCTTCATCAGCTCAGTGAAGGAGCCAATCCATCCCTTGATTACTATTCATAGAATTTCAACCACCTTGTGCTGTGTTATTACACAATTTTATTTTTGCAAAAGTAGTCACTAATACATGGAACATAAGGTTGGCCACCTTATATAAAATCAATCAGGAGCAACTCAGTTCCTAGGTTAATATGCAATATTCTGCAAACATATGTCCATCTAATTTACACTAGATTTTAAGATGTACACTTACAGCATTCTGAGTTCACATCTAAAATTATAATATAGAATCACCTGAGGAAACCTATGACAACTAACCCAATGATACTTCAAAATCCTCATCTGTAATGTGTGTGTGTGTGTGTGTGTGTGTGTGTGTAAAACCTTCCATAGGTACAAGAGTATTTGGCTGCATCTGCACTACAGAAATAATTTAGTTTGACATGTTTTTAACTGCCATGGGTCAATGCAATGGAATTCTGGAATCTGAAATTTTGATACCTAACCTTTTCTTTCAGAGGACTCTGGTGCCACAACAAACTACAATTCCCACAATTCCATAGCATTAAGTCATGGTAGTTAAAGTGATGTCAACCTGGATTACTTCTGCAGTGCAGATGCAGCCTGTGTTAGCTTTGAGATCTTTTGCTAAATCAAGAGATAGCAATGAAATCAAAGAGTCACTCTAAAAAGTAAATTTAAAAAGAAAAGACCAACAAATAGTAACTGTGGAACAATCTATATTGTTGAACTGTAGCACTTAATAAACAACATACTAGAGATATGTGAAAAGCAGTCAGGGAAAGCAGATGAGGTTACTCTGGGAGAGTAAGAGGTATATTAATAGCCTTGGCTGCTGTATAACTGAGGGTTAGTTGAGAAAAAAACAGACACACCAAGGTGAAAATCATACAGCTGCTGGGATCAGCTCCATCAGGGGTTGAGAGATGAGCTGAGTCTCTCCTCCTTTGCTTCCAGAATGGTCTGTGATGTAACACTGGGAATAATCTGCCAAGGGAGCAGCCATTGGAACAATAACATTTATAGGAAGATATAGTATGAGGAGACAAAGTCATTAACAGAGAAGACGGAAGAGCCATAGAGTGCTGGTTGTCCCTAAACGGTCCCCCACTTTAGATAACTTGGATAGCCTTGGCAACAGGCCCCCTGGTCTGAAAATTCTGCTCCTCAATGCCAGGTGAGTGAGTGGAAAGACATCACTGATCCAGGACTTGATCCTGGATGAGTATGCCAACCTGACTTGCATTATGGAGACCTAATCTCTCCCAACTTTGTCTACCTTGATTCTCTGTACAGCAGTAGGTGAGGCCTGGGGGTGGGGGTGGGGGGCAGAGTTGCAGTGGTCTATTGGTACTCCATCTCCCTCACTAGGTGTTCTGTTCGACAATATACTGGATATGAGTGTGTCTATTTAAAGGTGGGTGGCTGGGACAGAATAGGGATTCTGTTGGTGTATCGTCCATGCCGCTGCTCAACAGTCTCCTTTCCTGAGCTCTCTGAGTTGGTCTTGGTAGTGGTGTTGGGGTCTCTGTGGCTGGTTGTGCTGGGGGACTTCAGCATCCACATGGAGACTGCCCTGTCAGGAGCAGCTCAGGACTTCATGACATGGTGCCACCCTTGTAGCTGGACACACTCTACAAGTTTTCTGTGTGGGACAGGATGTTGATGATCTGGGAATGGAGGAACTCTCTGTAGTTCCATTGTCATGGACAGATCACTACATTTAGTGATCAGTTTAGACTCACTGGAACACAGAGCCTCTGCAGGGTAGAGGGCTGATTAAGATGGTTCACCTCAGGAGGTTTGTGGGTCTGGATGGATTCCTGATGGCTCTTGGGGAGTTTCTTGTTGCCTTGGCAGGTGATCCTGTCAAAGCCTTGGCTGATCTCTGGAACAGAGAAAGGCAGATCCACCTGTATATGGATCCACCTGTAATGGATGGGGTTAAACTCCCCCTGAAATCTCAGGTTTGCAGCTTGGATGTGCTCCTGGATTCAGATGTGAACCTGAGTGCTCAAGTTTCAGCTGTGGCCAGAATGCATTTGCACAGTTAAAACTAGTGTGCAAGCTGTGCCTATTCCTGGAGAAGTCAGATCTGGTTATGGTGACACATGCCTTGATTACATCCCATTTGGTCTATTGTAATGTGTTCTATGTGGGGCTCCCCTTGGAAACTGTTCGGAAACTGCAGCAGGTCCAAAATGCTGTGGCCAGGATGTTGACTGGGGCTGGCTACAGGGATCATGTTATTCCCCTATTGAAACAGCTACATTGGGTACCAGTCCGTTTCCAGGCATAATTCAATAAATAATATAATAATAATAATAATAATAATAATAATAATGTATTTATATCCCGCCCCTCTGCAGGGCAATCGGGGTGGCTTACAACAATAAAATTACCATAAATACAGTACCAATCACGAGCCAGAAACCCCAAAATCTACCCATTCCTTAAAAAAGTATTAAACAATATCATGATTACTTACATGATTACATACTTAAAATCTCACTAAGACAAACAACAATGAATGCAACAGAGAGTAGGGGAAGAGAAGAATGGACTAACTCTTGAAGCCAGGATATCTAGTCAGGAAAGGCCTGCCAGAAGAGATCCATCTTAATAGCTTTTTTAAAAGCTGCTTAAGGTAGTAATATGACGGATCTTGTCCGGCAGGCCATTCCATAATCTGGGAGCGGTTGCTGAAAAGGTCCTCTGGGAGATTGCATTTTTATAGGCTGTAGCAAATTCCTCCCAGAGGACCGGAGTGCGAGGGGTAGATTATATGGGAGGAGGCGGTCCCGAAGATAGGTTGGACCCAAGCCATTTAGGGCTTTAAAGGTAATAACCAACACCTTGTACTGTGCCCGGAAACTGATAGGCAGCCAGTGGCGTGACTTTAAGACTGGTGTTATATGATCTCTCCTTGATGTTCCCAAGACCAACCTGGCTGCCATGTTCTGTACTAACTGAAGTTTCTGGACCAAGCATGAGGGTAGCCCCATGTAGAGTGCATTACAGAAACCAAGGGCCTTTGCAGACTGCCAGAAATAGTGCACATTAAATTGAGGCACTGCCCTGGCTCACTGCTAGAGAGTCATGGGAATTGTATTTTTTTCTGGGACATTGAGCCTTCTCTGTCAGAGAGCTCTGGTGCCACAATAAATTACAGTTCCCATGATTCCCTAGCTCTGAGCCAGGGCAGTGCCTCAATTTAATGTGCACTATTTCTGGCAGTCTGCAAAGGCCCATAGATGGGAAGTTACCAGTGTGTGCACTACAGTTTCAAGGTCCCTAACTTCCAGGAAAGGGCGCAGCTGGCATATCAGCTGGATGGGTCTGGATGTATACTGGTTTTAACCTTTAAAGCCCTAAATGGCTGGGTCCAGACTATCTGAAGGACCATCTCTCCCTATACAAACTAGTTTTACAAACTAGCTTGGGCACTAAGATAGCAGGAGAGGGCTTTCTCTCAGTTTCACCACCTTCACAAGTATGGTTTTGTTTTGTTTTATATGACCACAGCTGCTAGAATGGTACACGTGGCAAAGTGGAAACAGAAAACTATACCTGGTATAGATTATTGGATTAGGAAGATCCAATAATCTTCGTACTGGACGTAACGGAAAGTGATAGATTAACACAGATTATACAGAAAAAAACAGAATTTAAGGAAGTTTGGAATCCTTTTATTGAATATTTGAAACAAGAATGGGGTCAACAATGTTTTTTAAGGGCCTCGGCAGACGGCTAATAGGGCTGTCTCCGAGACCCGGAAGAGGAGGGGCAGCCGCACGCGCGGCGTCCCTTCCTCTTCCTGAGGTCGCCCTGGAAGCTGCCGGCCCTCCGCACGGCCGGCGCTTCCAGGGCAACCTCCCTCCGCAGCAACCGGACGCGCTGTGGAGGATAAGTCAGGGAAAGTGCACCCGCCGCTTTTAGGGTGCACTTTCCCTGAAATCTAAAAGGAGCGCCAATTTGGAGCTCCTTTTAGATTCGCCGCAGGAGTGCCGCGGTGCGGAGGCTGAGCTCCGCCAGCGCTCCGACCCGCGGCGTCTCCGGGGCCTCCGTCTGCCGAGGCCCTAAGTCTGGAAACAAAATAGCATACCAATAAAAATAATGCATGAACCTCAAATCCATAAAGGAATATATATTGCACAAAACTCGACACTTTGTAACTATGAGGTGGAATATTATTAAACTATAAATTATAGTTTATAGAATTGCCGATTGCCGAGCAGAGGGGCGGGTTATAAATAAAACTTATTATTATTATTATTAGAATAATTTGTATAGGAATATATGATTATGTATAGATATATGTGAATGCTAGATTGTATCAAGAAAAGCAATGAAGAAGATATATATATATATATATATATATATACACACACACACACACACACATACATTTATAGATAAAGTAATCAGGAGGAAAATATAGATCCAAGACAGCCTAAATCAGTGGAAAAGTGAAGGAAGTCAATTTATGTCATCTATTTCTTTTTTCTTTTTGTATGTTTTAGTCTTTGTTTGTGATACTTTTCTTTTTTGTGTCTTTGTCGGGATTTACTGTTTTTAACTATGCTGTTTTAACCTATGTTTTAAAGTTGATAATGTTTAATTATTTTTAACTTTGTAATCAATGTTTTAGCTCCTTTTTTGCAACCTGCCTTGAATCCCATTGTGAGAGAAAGGTGAGATATAAATCCTGGAAACAAATAAATAAATAAATAAATAAATAACCCAGGCTGGGGTGATTTTGCATCTGCTGGTTCCTAAGCCCCTCCAGTCCCTTTTGAGGGTCACAAATAAGAAATAAGACCTTACCTCTTGAATATGCCAAATGACAGCTGGAGCTAGTGTAACTAATTCTCTACCATCTCCACCCACTGCCTGTGCTTTCCATGGAGGAGAGAAAGCCTTATCAATCTGGTAAAGATCACTCACCCTGAGAGCAACCTCTTTAGAAATGGAGGGATTCACCATTTTTGTTCTTCTCCTTCACTTACTTAGGTTTGTGCTGACAAATATTTATACAGTTAAGGTGATCACCTATCCCATTCTTACCTATTAGTACAAGAGGGCTTCTGGGACTAGTCTCTGCTGAGGTCTGTCTTCCAGGCAACATTGCATAGTAGCAGGGAAGCTGAATCTCAGCCTCATGCTACTAGGTCTTTAGTTTAAAGATCCACTGCAGGCCTCAGGGCTGACAAGATGTGAAACTGATTGTTTAACTTCACCTGCTACCTTATGTTGGAATTTACATTAGAAATCTCCTTCAGCAGCTTCAGGAAAGTTGACTGAGAAGCAATGCATGGCTATTTGTTTTGCTGAATGGCATCTTGAACTTTTATGAACAACCTCTTCCTGGAAAATATGACCTGCTGGGTTAGCCCGATGGCTCAATGGAGATTATCACATGAGGGACAGGACACCATTGTCCCATCCCTGTCCTGCCTGATCATGGAAAGGACTTTCACACCTGGCTGGACAGGGAAACACAAGTGAAAGTGATTGCACAAATCTTTTCACATTGCAGCTGGCTGAAAAGTGCTTTCATCCATCAGCTGAAAGAGCTTTCAGCTGTCATTTGCAGTCTTTTGTATTTAATGGCTTAACCCAGGGGTAGGCAACCTAAGGCCCGGGGGCCAGATGCGGCCCCCCGAGGCCTTTGGACCGGCCCCAGGCCGATCCTGCTGCCGCCTGCCATGATGATATTATTGTTGTTATTACTTGTTCTTGGGGTTTTTTTTGGCAAAATCTCCACAGGGGTTTTGCCATGGCTTTTCTGGGGCTGAGAGAATGTGCATGCATTTATTTATTTTTTAATTTTTAAAGTTTTTTAAAAATTTTAAAATTATTTATTTATTTATTCATTTATTTTTGGTGCTTCGGCCTCCCAGTTGTCTGAGGGACAGCAACCTGGCCCCCGGCTCAAAAAGGTTGCCTACCCCTGGCTTAACCCGTTGATACCATAATGGCTGAAAGTGCTTTCAGCTAGCAATTGAAAGAGCTTTTCAGCCAGCTACAGTGTGAAGGTGATTTATGCAATCACTTTCACTCAGGTCCATGTGATAATCTCCTTAGCTATCTATTCTGACCTGAGGCCTAAGTTCTATTACCTGCAATTTTTTAACTGGAGGCATTCAGTGATCTGAAGCTCTTCAGGATGTAAAGGAAGTTTCCTAATGCCGAACTATTGACTACACTAATAGCTGAAACAAACTTTGTGCTTGTTAAAGGGTCATGCTCTTGTAAGGCATTTAACTGTTACAAGCTATGAGAAGACAACGTAACAATGTATCCCATTGCAATGTGCTTCCTTCATACTTTGAGAACAGCAATGAGGTCATCTTGCTAATATTTTATTCCAAATGTAGCACAGTAATTTCATTCCCATTTATTTATTTATTTATTTATAGAAAACACATTTGATTGATAATACTCAAACTTAACATTAGGTGTCAGCATTTTACATATTATTCAGTGAGTAGAGATCTACCGGTAGAGATACAGCACAGAAAATAAATCCTTTAAACTTTCTAAACATCCAAAGCAATCAATTAAAATCACTGGAATAAAGAAATCACAGCTTGTGTTGAGTAATGCATTCAAAGTACATAAGTCTATTCACATGAAACATCATCATTAGGTCAACCTTTAATATAGATCTGCATTGAATTTAATTGTGCAATGTTCTGAAGGAGGCATATTTCCTCAGTGAAAATAAAAGATTGAAGACATCTAAAGGAGAGAAAGAAAAAACAAAACAGAAAACTTACCTTCAAGGGAATCTAGAAAAAGACAGTAATGACTAAAATCCATTAAGATGAGAGGATTGGGGTAGTCATGAGTAACTTGTCAATTTTTGTGAGTTTTTCGGGATGTGAGGCCGTGTTCTAGAAGAATGTATTCCTGGTGTTTCGCCAGCATCTATGGCTGGCATCTTCATCTCTGAAGATGCCAGCCACAGTTGCAGGCAAAACATCAGGAATACATTATTCTAGAACACGGCCTCACAGCCCCAAAAATTCATAAAAAACTATGGATGCTGTCCGTGAAAGCCTTCGACGTCAACTTGTCAGTTGTTTCTAATTTTCTTATCAAAAGCAAAATGGCCATGGTTGAATATTTTGGAACATACTCCAATTTATGGAGCTTTACACTCTCTCTCTCTCTCTCTCTCTCTCTCTCTTTATATATATATATATATATATATATATATATATATATATCACAAACAGCATCTTGTATTGTCTGGCAGACTGCATTAATTGTGTGTAAGAGAACCTCTGTGCAGATTTAGTGTAATGTATGAACTGAAACTCAGTGCAAGTGCATTTGTGCTATGAAAACAGACACCAGCTTTGAAAAATAGTCATGACATGAACTGCAGTAACCAACTGCTTTCCTACTCATAGAGATTATCTACAAATAGGATCACTGTAGTGACTGAAACACCCATCTAGTTAGATCTTGAAAATTTATATGATGATTTTAATTCCACATTTGTATATTCAATACAGGTGGAATCCTTGGTTTATTCTTACTTTAGAGTAATATAGATGAACTTTAAATTGCAGTGAGAAGTGCCTATAAGGCTTAACTTTTCTCAATACCTATAGAACTCCACTGTTCTGAACATGATTTTAAACATCAGCAATACCTGTTTTTTATGTTCCTGCTTTTTTTATAACTTACATGTACTTTTCTATGCATCATTTTATGTCTCCTATTAAATATAAGTGAAAATTGATCGGTGAATTTCTCCATGGAATTCTATCTTTATTTCATCATAATTATTTCTTATTTGAATAACGACAGATGAAGTTGTAGGTTTTTAAGCTTTGAAGTTACAACAACAGCAAAGAATTTAAATCCTAAAGCCATTATTATGTCAGTGAAGACACTGGGGGAAGAATGAAAACTTATAATGCCATAATTTTACTGAAAGGAAAATATTTCTGTAGCTACATATCATCACTTCTGATGGGATGAAAAATGCTCAGTTTCTGTAACTTCTAGCTTGCCAACATGACTTGTGCAGACCTTAAACCAAAACACTATAAACTATTATATTAAGGTCCATATAATAAGTAAACTTCTCAGTGGTTATCTTTCAACTGAAATCAAATGTTCCATAAAAAAAAAAAAAAAGAATAAGGGGGGAGGCTAATGTTTTAAATTCAATGCAGCTGCAGAGCTGTATTTTGCCAATAAAGAGTTCATTAGATCTTTCTTCTCCCTGACATTTACATCTAGTCCAAAGTATATTTTAATACTCCAAGGTATGAATGTCAAGTCTCCTTTATCTTTGTATTCAGTTCTGAGCCATTGTTCAAATAATATGAAACAGATTTTTGTAAAAAAACAACTCACAACTAAGCAATGGATCGTACATTCAAAACATGCATTATATAATCTTTTATAGAGTAATATGATTGAGGGGTATAATACATGCATACAATTACAAAATGAGCAGAAGCACATGTCTTATTTTCCTTATATTTTCCATTATCTATTAAAGATAAAATGTATGAGATAAATGACAAAATCATACATAATAAATCTTATGAGAGGTAACATCAAAGTGTAATAGACATAATACAACCACTATTTTGACACTCATGAATTATGAATGTGGGAAAGCGGGATGTTACAAATCCTTCACTTTAAACAGAAAGATGTATAATTGTTACCACCATATTGCCAAGTTCACATAAATACATAGACAAGTCACTCCTTCTGTTCCCAATTCTCTGGTATTCATATTGATAAGAGACACTTAAAATATCTCATTGACAATATAAATTCACTGAAAATTGTTTAAAGAGTAATCATTAGAAGAAAGTATACAAAGAGATCCACCTGGATGAAGAGGTTATAATGAGTTAGTATAGTCTACATTACTGGTGATGCAAGCAAATAAGTATTCTTTTCATATAGATTCTATGACATGCCTGCCTAACTTACATCAGTGCTTCTGCATGTGAAAAAAAACTCACTGCAAGTAAAGAATACATTAAAGTGAGGTTCTAATCCTGCCAGAAATAAAGTAGAACATATTTTAAAGTGATAATACAAATTACAGTTACTTTTGAGACCACAGTTCCTCAAACAGAAGTATTTTGTGCCATTGTTGGACATAAAGAAGAACCACAAGAAAAGCTTTGGCCTACAAGCAGGCCTTATCTGTTGCTTGCTTCTGTGTATCCCTTATGTTTAACACCTTTCTCTCCCACTGTGGGAATTCCTCAGAGATATATGTCTCATAATCAGATTTGCAAATTAAAGACATGTTTACCTTCTAATGACCCAATCATAAAACAAGGCCCATGATACAAGATACATAGATAAGGGAGCTTATGACAAACATATCTGCCAAAAAGAAAAAGAAAAAAATGGAAGAAAAGTTATTGTCCAGCTTGATCCTCTGACTGGGTCATTTCCATTATTACAGCACTTGTGGAATGAATGGGAGCATGCCACAATTTCATTCCTTGCATTCATGTAATCAGAGCTGCATGCTGGTGTGTGAAAGATCACCACAAAGGGATATTTGGTAGCTGCTTCTTCCCAGTAGGGACTATAAAGTGTAATCCTACCTTAAAATAAGGATTTTTAACACTTATATTTTGGATAGGGTCTAATTAGCACAAGTTTATAACCATTTAGACCTGCTCCAAAAGAACTAGCATAGAAATTCAGACCCCCCCCCCCCCCCAATCTGTAATTATGTTTAATTTCTGTTGCATTTCTTTGGAATCTCCTCTTAGAGATATACCACTGTAACAGTGGGCTATAAGCATTGATAACCTCCTGTTCTGTTGTACAGACATAGTGCATCTCCTCTACCCCAGAAGAGATCCACACTGTCATTGTGGACTATATAAAGTCTGTTTCAGATTTGGCAACAGGAGGGTTTCTTGTGAGAGTTGAGGTAGGTTTTATATAGGCCCACCTTACATATATCAACCAATCTTGCCCTTCCTTGGTAAGAGAGAGAGAGAGAGAGAGTTGTCCCCTATGAAAAAGGTAGAGGCTTTCCCTTTGATAAGGTTTTCAAGTTGTGTCTGACTATAGGGGGCAGTGCTCATCTCCATTACTAAGCCAAAGAGCCAATGTTGTCAAAGATTACTCTGTGGTCATGTGGCCAGCACAATTGCATAGACAGCTGTTACCTTCTCACCAAAGTGGTACTTATTTCTCTATTTGCACTTTTATATGCTTTTGAATTGCTAGGTTGGCAGAAACTGGGACTAGTGACAGGAGCTCACCCCGTCACATGATGCTTGGTTCTTGAAGTGCCAACCTGCCGATCTTGCATACATCAGAGTCGGTATCTTAACCACTGCCTCACTGTGTTCCCCCATTGCTATCTAAAAAATCATGCAGCCCCAGCTGATGGGGAGCGAGGCTGAGGGGAAAAAAAGATTAAATCTTAAACTTGCTCTCAAAAGTCCTGTCATTCACTGATGTTATTTAAAGAGAGGCTAGATGACCATCTCTTGGAAATGTTGTCATTGAAATATGCAATGCAGAAGCTTCACAAGCAAAGGGCTGCACCCACATTGCAGTAGTAATCCAGGTTGACACCATTTTAACTGACATGGCACAAAGCTATGGCATTTTGGGAATTGTAACTTGCTGTTGCCCCAGAGCTCTCTGACAGAGAAGGCTAAATACCTCACAAAATTACAAATTCCAGAATCCCATATCATTATGCCATGGCAGTCAAAGTACTGTCAACTTGGATTATTTCTGCATTGTGGATGCAGCCAAAGTCTGGGCTAGATAATCTCTAAAGTACCTCCCCCTGCCCCCCCCCCCATGATTCTATTATTTTCTTTCTGATATTACTACTTGCATGGAGAGAGTACCTTCAAAACTACAGCAGCAAGAAGAGTGCATTTGCTCAGTCTTACAGCAGAAGGCAGCATGCAGATGCTACCAATAGGCTTGCTGGAATAAGGAGGTTCTTGTATCTAAAACTGGATGGCCTGCAATTTCTTACACATTCATAGAATTATAGAGTTGCAAGAGACCACAAGGGCCATCCAGTCCAGCCCCCTGCCATGCACTCTTGTTATTTCTGTTTTACAGTTGTCAAACCAAGGATAGGCAATAGTAATTTGCTCATGATCGCACAGAGAATTGATAGTGAATTGAGAGTCCCCTGTTCTTATCTTTTTATCCATTTTCAAACATGACTGATAAGTGGTGAGAGGGAAAAACTAGCTCTTCAGAGCACAAATCAGGGCTCATTCGTCACATATTACTAACCTCCTACATGGTATCCTATCACCAAGCTCTTGAAAATACACAAGGAAAAGCTGGCTACAATTGTATTTTGAAAAAAGTCTCACTTGAAAGGAAATGTAGCAAGTTTCTTGACCAAATTTAAATCTGTTTGAAGTTCGTTCATCTCTAAATCAGAATTGCAAGGAGCCTTATTAGCATGAATAAGTTTTATTTTCAGCTTAAGAACTCAGAATCATAAAAATAAATCTCCTGGAAAAAATATGAAAAAAGGTTTTACTTTCTGCTGTATAGCTTTATATGTGTTCTACTGAATACATAAAATGTTTTTCAGAGGCTTTGAGGGCTTGATTATTCCTTCTTTCTCTCTTTTTTTTTTCTAGTTATAGACCAGATAAAAACTAGTTTAATTTCATCAGCTCAAGCATGCAGTCAAAGAAGACATTGTTTTTGCAGGGTTGCTCATCCTTTGAACTTAGATGACATTGTCTCAGAGGACAAGATGTTTGATGGGTTTTATACTTTAAAGCTCCGAGTAAGAAAAATTAGCGCAGAATCTGTTTTGTGTAGAATTGTGTATGCATGTGTGTGAAATTGTTCAGTCTTCAGAAGACAAGAGAAGGAAATGGTGTCACTTTCTATTTCACTTTAACATCTTTCATTTAAATTCACACATTGGAAATAGTTGAAGTATCACAATTTTAGGTGCCTGTTTTCTTACCCATTTAAGAAGTATGTTGAATCCAATTCACCTTATACTGAAAAATGGTTTCTTTGTTGTTTAAAGTGGAAGAACAAAGGGACGTGCGCTGGAAATCACTCTCACAAAATCTATGCTATTGTAAAAATGACTGATTATGTACACTGATTTCCCACAACCTCTACTCCAGGGTTTCTCAGTGAGAGTTTCCCAGAAGCCTACAGTTCCAAGAGAGGTTGTCATTGAAAAAATAAACCTCTTTTGAGCTTTATGCATGTGCTCCCTGAAAACTGAAAATTACTTCAAGGATTCCTCCAGGTGCAAAGGGTGAGAAAGGCTAGTTTATCCAAAGAAGGATTATTCAGGCTTATACCTAGCTGCACGATCATAGGATTGCTCCATATAGGCTAAAATCCCAATAGAGGGAGCAATCAGATGCTGAGATTTCCAAAGCATCCAAAGCTCTTCAGCAGATTGGAATCAATCTGTCAGTGTGTCAATCAATCAACCATCATCCCATCTTTTCCCCAATTCAGGACTCAGGGTAGCTTAGATCTATTACAACCAAACACAGCTACAAACCCACAATATATGAGAGCTAAAAAAGTAATTAAGCTATCAAATGATTAAAAACAATTAAAAAGCACAAACCATTTGAAAGCAACAAAGAAAAATGAAACACAAACTTAAAAAGTACGCTGATGACACCCAAATAATTTTCTCTGTGTCTCCGACTGATATAGTAACCAAGGATGGCATCTCTCCTCTTGATGCCTGCTTGGAGTCGGTAATGGGCTGGATGAGGGAGAACAAACTCAGTGTGAATCCAGGGAAAACGGAAGTACTAGTGATAGACTCCCCAGTTTCAGGTGGTGAGATTCGTTCTCCGATCCTGAACGGGGTCACGCTCCCCTTGAAGGATTCGGTGCACAGCTTGGGAGTACTCCTTGATTCGTCGCTCCAGCTGACACCTCAGGTGGATGTGACGGTCAGGAGTGCTTGCTATCAGCTTCGGCTGATAAGCCAGTTGCGTCCCTACCTGAACCGTAAGGACCTTGAAACTGTTGTACATGCTTTGGTAACCTCTCGGTTGGACTTCTGCAATGCGCTCTACATGGGGCAACCCTTGTACCAAACCCGGAAGCTGCAATTGGTGCAGAATATGGCAGCTAGATTGGTCGCTGGTAGTTCCAGGTGGGACCATATAACACCTATACTAAAAGACCTTCACTGGCTGCCTATTCGCTTCCGAGCTCAATACAAGGTGTTGGTTTTAACCTATAAAGCCCTAAATGGCCTGAGCCCAGGGTACTTGAAGGACTGCCTCTCCCCACATAATCTGCCCCGCACACTTCGATCATCTGGGATTACCTTGTTAGAGGTCCCTAAGTCTCACTTTGCGAGGACCTCCCAGAGGGCTTTTTCCATCGTTGCCCCTTTCTTCTGGAATAAGCTTCCCGTAGAGCTTTGCTCCTCTGCTTCTTTAGCCTCTTTTAGGAAAAACTTAAAAACGTATTTATTCCGGTCGGCGTTTCCATCTTAGTAATGGTACACTTTCCCCATGTATTACCCTGTTGACCCCGGACTGTTTCATTCCCCCCTATATTCGTGATTTGCTTGATTCCTGTTCTCTTCCCCTGGACCGGCTTTTAATCTTTAAATTGTAACAATCTTTGTATTTTTAATTTTTTTGTAAGCCGCCTTGATCATTTTATGCAAAGGCGGGGTAAAAATAAAATTTATTATTATTATAAAAAAAAAACCACACCACCAAATACATTATACAAGCTCTGTTTCCCCCTAACTCAGGGCCTCTATAGATGCCGCTTTGCGCCATCTTGGAGACACGGGAGGGGAGGGGAAGCCACATGCCACATGCCAGGTGCCCCAACCCCACACCAAAGATGTCATCATGGGCGCACACCGTCAGGATGTCATCACGGTGCAGCGTCAATGTGCTGTGCTGGAAGAGGCACAAAAGAGCCATGCGGCAGCTCTTGGGGCGGCCTATTTGCTGCCTCTGAAAGAAGTGTCATTTTGGCGCTCCTTTCCGAGGCAGCAAAAGGGAGGATCGAGGCCGACACATCTGGCAGCCTCAGCCTCGATCCTCCGTTTCCCGGGGCAGACCAGGGCCGCCCATTTGCATCCCCTCTCAGACTGGAATTCTAAACTGCAGTTACAAATGGATAACCTAGGCTGCATCTGCACTGCAGAAATAATCCATTTTGACATCTCTTGATCTGCCATGGCTCAATGCTACATAATTCTGGGAGCTGTAGTTTTGTGGGATATTTAGCCTTCTCTGTCAGAGTGTTCTAGTGCCACAACAAACTACAATTCCCAGAATTCCATAGCATTGAGCCATGACAGGTAAAGGTAAAATGTAAAGGTAGTCCCTTGACATGAATATCTAGTCATAACTGACTGTAGGGGGCAGTGCTCATCTCCATTTCTAAGCCAAAGAGCCAGCATTGTCCAAGAACTGCTCTGTTGGTCATGTGGCCAGCATGATTGCACAGAACACTGTTTATCTTCCCACCAAAGTGGTACCTATCTATCTACTTGCATTTGCATGCTTTCGAACTGCTAGGTTGGAAGAAGCTGGGACTAATGATAGTAGCTCACCCTATCATGTAGCACCCAGGCCTCAAACTGCCAACCTTCTGATCTTCTGATCATCAGAATTGGAGTCTTAACCACTAAGCCACCGCATCCCACAGTTAAAGTGGTGTCCAACTGGATTAGGGGTTTCCACTCTTCAATAAACCCTTTAAAGGATTGTTCTTGAATTAGTCAATTGATCCATTTCAGCCACATTCATCAACCAGGGGTAGGCAACCTTTCCCCTTTAAGGGCCGAGGGACTTCAGCTCCCAGAAGCCTCAGCCATGTTGGCCAATAGTCCCATGTTGGCCAATAGCTCCTGGGATTATGGGAGCTGAAGTCCCTCGGCCCTTAAAGGGGAAAGGTTGCCTACCCCTGATATAAACAGTTCTTTTCAAAATTTTCAGTATAAAGTTTTTTTTCCCCTCATAAGTCTTCTAAGCATGAGGAAAAATCCTTTCTTATTTTCCATATTCCCAACAGGTTTCTCCAGAACTTGGACAAATTCTTACTAGTTAAAACTTTTAGATTCAAATGAGCCAGAATCAAAGCATGGGTACAAAACACACTGCATAAACCAGGGGTAGGCAACCTTTCCCCTTTAAGGGCTGAGGGACTTCAGCTCCCAGAATCCCAGGAGCTATTGGCCAACATGGGACTATTGGCCAACATGGCTGAGGCTTCTGGGAGCTGAAGTCCCGCGGCCCTTAAAGGGGAAAGGTTGCCTACTCTTGGTATAAACAATACAGTTGGAGACCAGTTTGACTGCCCTGGCTCAATAGTAGGGAATTCTGGGAACTGTAGTTTCATGAGACAGTTAGCCTTCTCTGTCAGAGAGCTCTGGTGCCACAATAAACAACAATTCCGATCATTCCCTAGCACTTATCCAGGGCAGTTAAAGTGGTCTCAAACTGGATTGTTTCTGCAGTATGTTTTGGACCATAGTTTATTTTTCTGGCTTGTTGGAACCTTTGGAAATTTTAAAAATCTAAAATATACATGGAGTGTACATGGAGAGCCAGCATGACAGTGGTTTGAGTACTGGACTGTGACTCTGGAGACCAGGGTTCAAATCCCCACTCAGCCATGAAACCCATTGGGTGACCTTTGGCAAGTCACAGGCTCTCAGCATCAGGAGAAAGCAATGGCAAACCTCCTCTGAACAAAACTTGCCAAGAAAACACCATGATAGGTTCATCTTAGGGTTGTCATAAGCGATAAACAACTTGAAGGCACACAGCAACAAAACAACATGAATAGAGTAAGGACTGGAGGTTGAATTCATGTTGAGATACACAACTACATGCTGCTGCTACTGCCTCTGTGTAGGACATCAAGTTTGTGCTCAACACTCTTGCAGAATGATCTACACATAACACTTGTCAGTGAACAATATAGACATGCATCTAATAGGTCCAGATATACAAATCAAGAAATCCTGCAAAGAGCTTTCTTCAGAGATTATTGCATTAGCTTTGCTGCCGGGATAGACCCAAGATGTAGCTTTCTTAAGGTGAATGTTATCGCATTCACCAATTCACCATTCTTGGAAAGATGCAGGACAAGCCCAGAGAAGCCCGGATTGCATGCAGGCTGCATATTGCCTGGCGATGGGTGGATGAGATAAGATCAGCCTTAAGAAAGTTACATCCTGGGTCAATCCCAGCAGCGAAGCTAATGCGATAATCTCTTTCTACCCAAAGATCTGTCTTACTAGATCACTGCACTTACAGCAATTTAAAATAATCAGAATCAAACTTTCAAACAGAACTGGGTTGTTGAAAAGTAGAATAGATGTTTGCACTCAGCACATTGATACTATTACATAAATGGAGAAAGTGTAATTCTGGTTTTAGTATTTCAAGAATAAGCATTTGATTCATATATGGTAACTTCACTTATGACATTGTTAGAAATGATATAGAATTTACTTTTCAATTAGGAATTTAGATTGTCACAATTCTGAATAACTAAAATTATAACATCAAAAAATAAAAAAATAGATTTCTATTTTTAAAAAAATGCTATTTAGCATCACTATAAACCAAATACATGATGGAACTATTTTTATATATTTTAAATTTTGTTATATTTTTAGTTTTGTTTATATCAGTTGCTCTTTCTCAATGATGAATTAAATTAATTAGACACACTAAACAGATGCATTAACCAATTTTCACAAATGAAGACAAATTTCACAAATCCAAACTGAAAGGCAAATCAAATTATAGCAAATTAAACTATTATGAATCAAAAGGCAAAATGATCAAATGCAAATGCAACCCGAAATGTAAAAGATCAGTTTGCCAACTGTTGTTGATAAATGCAAAGTAAAGAAGAAGATTTGTCTATGACATCCATACCTTGTTTTTTCTATGATGAGCTATAAGGTATATATTGAGCTATAAGTAAATTGATTACCTACTGCAAGAAATTATGGTTTCAACAGTATCAACAGTATCCAGTTGTGGGTATGGGTAAGCAGACTGGAGCAATGCTAATTTGGAAGTAACATGTAGGCTAGGGACAAAAGGCGCCCTTGAAAGCTACAAAAAGACTTACAAACTCTGTTGGGTCTGACATGCTCTCTGCTCCATCGTAACAGCTTTATCTTCATCCCAAAGGGTGCACAAACCATGCTGGACCATATGACCCAAACAAAAAAACACACAAAGAGCCTGGAAAATTCTGTCTAGTCCACCATATTATTTTCCACCAGTCACTTAAATGCTTCTGGGAAACCCACAAGCAAAATGCAAGGGCATTAGCCCATTATTATATCCCAGTGACTTGAATGGAAGGCATCTATAGCTGTTCTGAATAATAGATATGGATAGTCTGAGCCTCAAAAAAATAATAATCATATTTTTAAAACCATCTGACTTGGGGGTTTATCACACTCACTTTTGCTGCATGGGCTGGGGACACATGTGAACATGCGTGATGGAGGGAAAATGGATTTTGTCATACTCAAAATAGTCTCCATGCTGTCCCCATGCTGTTGCCTTGGTCCCAGCGCTGCACTGGGCCAGCAAATTCTGCTCAGCTGGAAAGCTTTCGTCCTTGAAAAATTGGCCGGCTCAGCACAGCACCGGGGTGGGTGGTGGTCGGCTGATAGCATGGGGACTATTTTAAGTGTGATAAAATTCATTTCCTCTCCTTTGTGCACATCCCCAGCCTGTGCCCAGATCATGCAAAAAAGGGAATGTGATAAACTCCCTGGTGGGCATCACCACATCTAGTGATAGCAAAGTAATTATGCATTGTTCAGAGCTGGAGGGATTTAAGTGCTCTGGTCCTGCTGGCTCACCAACTGAAACCTGGGCCAACAAGGAAGTCCTCTACCAAGAACAATGTCAGCTGAGCAGGAGTGATGATGCAGCTCCCTTGCCAGTCTGCCCAGGCACGGTAAGCACCAGTCGCTGGTAGAAAGTGTAGTGCAGGGGTAGGCAACCTTTCCCCTTTAAGGGCCGAGGGACTTCAACTCCCAGAATCCCAGGAGCTATTGGCCAACATGGGACTATTGGCCAACATGGCTGAGGCTTCTGGAAGCTGAAGTCCCTCGGCCCTTAAAGGGGAAAGGTTGCCTATCTCTGGTGAAGTGGATCTCACCAAGCAACCACTTAACATCTGGCACTTAACATCTCGCTGAGGCCTCCAAGGAAAGGTCATGAATGAAGCTCTCTGCTCTGAATCTGAGAAAAGAAGACACAGTCATATGTTTTTTACAGCCCAATGAATAATGAGGCTTTTTGAGATAGAGTCCTTAGCATGAACCCCAGAACTATAGCTATGGAGGAAAACATCAAGGATTTTAAATAAATGTTCTTTGAATACAGTGGCAATAAGGGAGACTGTGACGTTTATGACGCAAACTGCCCTTCTCAGAGGAATGAAAGTTCTAACATTATGAAAGAAGAAGAAAAATTCCCATCTGCTTAATGCATACCTCACATAGTTTTATAAACCTTTATCACTCCCCTCATTTTTTCTCTAGATAAAAAGTGTTAAACTTTTCCTCTAAGAGGAGTTGTTTCAGCTCCCTGACAATTTGGCTGTTCCTTTTTCAGTTTTACCATTTTTGAGAGATGGTGACTAGGACTATGTCCACACGGGACAAATAATACAACATCCCATTATGCCCCTGGAAAGCATCCTGAATGACTTAGGGCCCAATCCCCAATTCTGATTCAAATTGTATGGACAACCTATGGCCAGTTCACCACCAAAACCACTCTATAACAACCTTATTACATAGGCCCGAAACAGACAGCTTGAAAAGGAGCAGCTTCTGCCTGCTTCAGGGATGTGGCATGCAGATGATGCATGCCCTTGATGCAGCAGGAAGCTGCTCTGAGGCCACCTAAGGCAGTCCAAAGCCACCAGCACAAAAGAGCACAGAAAAACTGATCTTGCTGGCAGCTCATTTAGGATTGTGGCAGCTGCCTGCTTTGAAATTTGTTTACTGTTGTCCTGGGTTGCTTGGGGCCCAATTGGAGATTATCAGGTCCAATCCACTGGTCTGCTTCACCCCTGATTTATGTAAATCACCTTTTGCTCTGGATCTTTTAAGAAAAGCTGGAGCCTTCCATTGCAATGCCAGATTACTGTTTACAATGTGTCCTGCTATGCCACACAGCAGGGAGACATCAGGGCAGCCTGTGGTCTAGAATACGCCAGGTTACTCCTGGAGTATTCTGGCTCATGCATAGAAATACATACTGTATTTGAAGTGTGGTTGCATAAAAGATTTGTTGTTGATTTTATTTTTGAATGATTTCCTTATGATCCCCATCTTTTTTTCACAGCAATCACACACAGAGTCACCATTTTGTATGAGCTACCTACAATCCCAAGATCCATCACTATCAGTTCAGGTCTCATCAAAATATACATGAGGTTATCATTTTTTGTTCTTGCTGTAAATCACATTTCATGTTCCCATTTTAATGACTATTCTCCCATTTTGGAGAATGGGACTATTCTCCCTTTCTGTTGTTGTTGTTGTTGTTGTGTTGTTGTTTTTATACTGAGGAATTTCATACCTTCAGCAAACATGGCTGCTTCAGTGCTCTACACAGTGAAGCTGCAGTCCTTTTTACACCTTCTGCTACCTGATCTTTTAAACTATGCATGCGTCATTGACTGAACTACTGCCAGAGACAGAAGTGCCACTGGGGATCTAGCCACCTTACATTATGTCCATTAGCTTCTGTTCCTAGAAGGCCATGTGATGATGGGGGCATCACTGGGTTGAACAGACATGACCTTGTAGGTTTGGTTGAGGACCATGCTATTATTAACACATCCTGCATCCTCATGCTGTACATGGGGCTCTTCATCTCCCCACCCCTCATATTTTTCATATTTAAAGCTTGGCATATTTTAAGAGGTTACAATGATATCTGAAACACAGGGAAATTCCCCATGAGAAAGGAAGTGGCCCTAAAGGCACACGGAAGACCTAGGTGAACAGCTAGATGGGTTTGCTGATCACTACTTCACTCTCCAGGTTTTCTGCACTGGAGACAAAGGTGGTCACATTGCACAAAGAAAACTATCAAAGGCAAAAAAATCTAGAGAAAAGTAAAATGGATTTTAAAAACCTCAATTTTATTAGGAACAAAATAGAAAAAAAGGGGGATAAATAAAAGATGAGTTTAAAGTATTGCCAAACTGTTTAGGCAAATAAAAATCCAGCTAGATGGGTGTGCTAATCTCTACTTCACTCTCCAGGTTTTCTACACCGGAGACAAAGGTGGTCACATTGCACAAAGACCAGTAAGGCCTGAAGCACACATGCCAAATTATGTGGATCTCAGTTGTGTGTAGGGCATAGAGTTCAGATGACACACACCCTGATTGTGGCCGGAAGTCATGCCATCCAGGAAGAAACAGGCCAGAAAGGAGTGGATAGGCCTGGATTGGGGCTGGGCATGTGTGGTTGCCATGGCTCCAACACAATTGGTACTGGCATGGCCAAAAACCACTCTTTCGGGCCCATCTGTTTCAGACTTTTGCCAATATCCCCTGCCTACCCCCTGCTGTATCCCCAGCCAACTTCCCTGTCCAGATATCCTGGGGTTGTCCTTATCCAATTTCTGCTAATCCAAGGTTAAAACCATCCATCATTCCAGATCCCAATTGCTGATTCTATGTGAAGATCATCAGGTCTTTGTTACATTGGAGGTATGACCCAAGCACCCTAGGGGCTAGATATCAGGTATAAATATCAGTCCCATGTGCACAGTCCTTCATGTGCACAGAGAGTATTCTTTGACCTCAGACTTTGTCTGAGTTTTTCATAGTCTACTCTTCAGGACAGATAAATATCACCCCCTCCACATCCCTCTGTCTCCACTATCCAATCTCCATACTTCCATTTCAGTTAGCTCTGTATGATGTGTCTGTCTGAATTGCTATCACATGTTTCTGAATCTGAATTGCTATCACATTCTTTTATTACAAAATAAGATCTTATTTATTTCATTAAATCTGGAGTTCTCTCACATTAATACCAATATACATTAATACCAATTAATACCAATATACATAGACGAAAACAGTCTTCAAGTTACCCAGCCACTTACAAAGCATCTGTTGAGCTAAATCAGGGGTAGGCAACCTTTTTGAGCCGGGGGCCGGGTTGCTGTCCCTCAGACAATTGAGGGGCCGAAGCACCATGAATAAATAAATAAATAAATAAATATTTAAAAAATTAAAAAATATATGCATGCACACACTCTCTCAGCCCCAGAAAAGCCATGATGGCAAAACCCCTGTGGAGATTTTGCCAGGAAAACCCCAAGAACAAGTAATAACAACAATAATCAATATCATCATGGCGGGGGGTGGCGGCGGCGGCAAGACCGGCCTGGGGCCGCTCCAAAGGCCTCGTGGGGCCGCATCCGGCCCCCGGGCCTTAGGTTGCCTACCCCTGAGCTAAATAATTCTCCCAAACATTTAAGATGCTTACACAGCTGATGGGAACCACCTCAGTCCCCTGCACTCTTTGGGTTACACAGTCTTTCATTTCATAATTAGAGCACAGGATGGGACCTAGATCCATAGCACCCAAAGCTTGCACTCTCACATTAAACCATATCTGCACATCCAGGTTCCAAGAGAACAAGTGACCAGTGATGATATGGTTCTCAAGGATTTGGAGTTACAACTGTATTTACACCCATAACTGTATCTACGAATTACCATGTATCTGAATTTACAGTAGGCTTATGTACCTCTTTCTGGGTCCTATGAGGCTAACTGTAATGATCTTAATAAAACAACAACAACAACGTAGTAGTAAGTGAAATATAGTAATTATACCACAAAGATTTCATTTTTAGTTCCCTCTTAAATATTTAACTGAAAACACCACTACCTTACTCAAGGTGAAAATGCCCTACTCCTTTGCCCTGGCAATTGCAACTCCTCTCTAATTCCAGTTATCCCTCTCTTTCAGAACTCAAAATAGTATGCACGATGCCTTCCATATGGTTTCCTCACCTATTGGGTCAAACCAATTATTCATAGGTTTACATCTATACAACGTGAAACCTCATCTCCCAAAAATTCCACTGATTTAAAGACAGCATGCCACCCATTGCTCTAATAAAGTATTCCTACTATCTTCGAGGTTGCCAAATGAACTGAAGGGCAAAGCAGTGACCCAGGAAATCAAAAGGCTTAGTTTGGCCTGGAAGTCACATTTTGTGGAGGTGTGCAAGGGGATGTTTTAGCAAAATAAATAAACAAATAAACTTTTGTTAAAAAATCACCCTCACTTCTAGGAATAAAAATATTTTATTATATCTTTTTATAACTGCAGTGGTGTTAAAAAAGAATGCTAATTGTACCAAATTCTAAACCCTTATGGTATACAAATGTTTCTCTTATTTTCCCTAAGAAAAAGTTAAAGAAGAAACAGAGAATGTAGATGAAGGCTATGGAACGGCCTGCTGGACGAGATCCGTCTCATTACTACGCTTCCTGTTTTTAAGAAAGCAGTAAAGACGGATCTCTTCCAGCAGGCCTTTCCGGAATAACCTCCCGGACATGAGGAGCCTGGCAAGCTGCCTCGATTTACTGTTCCAAATTGTGACCGCTGCCTTGTTGTTTTATATTGGTTTAAAGTTTGTATATGGTTTTTAATAGAATATTAGTTTAATTCAGTTTTAAGGAGTGGGAGGGTTAGGGGATTGGGATTGTCTGTTTTTAACTCTTTATGTTTTAATTATGCTGTAACCCACCCCGATTGCTTAGCAGAGGGGCGGGCTATAAATAAAAATTATTATTATTATTATTATTATTATTATTATTATTGTTTGATAAAGTAGGTACTTCTAAAAGTGCAGTAAGTACAATTGTTTCTCTTCAGCCCCATACCAATAGCAAAGCAATGAATCTGTTTTTCCCTCCCAGAATATTGACAGTGGAAAATAACCTAACATATTTTTCACAAGTGGCTTATTGTTAAACTGAACTGATTCTTTCTTTCTTTCTTTCTTTCTTTCTTTCTTTCTTTCTTTCTTTTTTACACCACAGTACTTCTGTCATGGTGCTCTTAGCACCCAAAGGTCTAACATTCTCACAAATGAGGATGCTCTGCATTTGCAGTTGACATGTTCCTAAACCCTGTCAAAAGCACTCTTTAAATAATGCATCAGCATGTGTTTGTGGTACTGGCTTTATACATACACTTTGACTATTATAAGTGAGGGTTTGTTGTCAATGGTACCAGGCACAGCTTCTAGCTTGTCAAATATCAGTTCTGTGACACTGTCTTTTAATGACAGCTACTCCTAAATGAGAGGATGCACAGTTGCTCATAGCTTACTTATATAGGAGGAGGGGGGATGTAATCACACATTATTTGACCACCTCCAGCACACCTCCACAGAAATAATTATAGTGGCCTTTCAGGGAGGTGGGAAGTGGCAAAGTCTCTAGCTGTTTTCTGCAAGCTCTGACATGATGTTTGGTGCTGAAACTTATGACACTATATATATATATATATATATATATATATATATATATATGTGTGTGTGTGAGTAAAATCAGATGCGATTCCTGATTGAATTGTACAACTAGGTTTCAGCTCAAAGCTTAATTGAACGTTGCTGCTGTTGCAAACTTTACTTCTTTTAGTCTTTCTTTAGCACCATTCTCTAATCCCATGTGGAGAGGGAAGGAGCATCGTTTAGAATGGTTTCTTGAGAGCATCTGTGTTTCTGATTTTGAGATAGAACGAGAACCCCTTCAAATATTCTTTTTCTTTATCATCTCTCTCCCTGTGTATGCCTTCAAGTCATCTGTCATCCTATGGCAACCCCATAAATTTTATAGGGTTTAGCCAAGAAATACTCAGAGGTGGTTTTGCCAGGTTCTTCCTCTGAAATGTAGCCTACAGCACCTGGTATTTGTTGTCAGTCTCCCACCCAAGTACTAAACAGGGCTGACCCTGCTTAAATTCCAAGATCAAACAAGATCTGGTGCCTTTAGGTATTCAAGCATATCATCTCTACCTTTCCCAAATTTTGTGAATACTGTGCAAAATAATTTGTCTTATTGCTTCATTTTTAATATACACTGCATAGCTGCAATGCTTCTGTTCAACTGCACTGCAGCCTACCTACTGCCTGCCAAGATAGAAATTGATGATTATTTCTCTTGCAAAACTCAAAGACTCAAAGACTCACATTTTTATTGTTTTATAGTTTTATTTTTTCCAGCAATACCTGTGCTGGGGGCTCAGAATGAAGCAAGCAGTATTACTTTGAGAGAGCCCCAGCTTCTTAAAACCATGCTCAAATTAATTCTCAAAATAGTAAACCTGTGTCTATGTTGTACAACTTCAGATTGTAGCAGTGTGGTTTAGGGTCACTTCAGTGAATAAAACAGTTTCTTTATACAGAAAGAGGTGTGTCAGGGTTGGTGATGGAAAGAAATTTTGTTGGCCTTGATTGTCTCTATGAAAGAAACATTTTGCATATATCCCTAGATGTGTTGCAATGAAATGTACACCTCACATTCACATCTGTAAGGCTTACAGAGCATTTTCAAATAGGATGTGCAGAAAACAATGCACATATTTTAGAATGTGAATGGCTAAAATATGAATAATTGGAAAAATAAAATAATGCAATGCACAATTTAGGGCCTTTGCAGACTGCTAGAAATAGTGCAAATTTAGGATGGTTGCAGACTGCCAGAAATAGTGCAAATTGAGTTCACTTTTAGGGTTAGGGTTAGGGTTAGGGAATCATGGGAACTGTATTTTATTGTGGCACCAGAGCTCTCTGACAGAGAAGGCTCAATGTCTCAGAAAAAAACCAATTCCCATGATTCCCTAGCACTAACCCTAACCCTAAAAGTGGACTCAATTTGCACTATTTCTGGCAGTCTGCAACCCCCCTTAGTCCACTTTAACTGCCCTGGCTCAGTGCTAGGAAATCATGGGAACTGTATTTTTTTCTGAGACATTGAGCTTTCTCTGTCAGAGAATCTGGTGCCACAATAAACTACAGTTCCCATGATTCCCTAGCACTGAGTCAAGGCAGTTAAAGTGGACTCAATTTGCACTATTTCTGGCAGTCTGCAAAGGCTCTTAGGGCCTTTGCCGACTGCAGAAATAGTGCACATTAAATTGAGGCACTGTCCTGGCTCAGTGCTTGGGAATCATGGGAACTGAAAATTATTGTGGCACCAGAGCTCTCTGACAGAGAAGGCTCAATGTCCCAGAAAAAAATACAATTCCCATGACTTCCTAGCACTGAGCCAGGGCAGTGCCTCAATTTAATGTGCACTATTTCTGGTAGTCTGCAAAGGCCCTTAGTCACTGAAAAAAAGTTGAGCAAATTAAACAAAAGGATTGCAAAAATTAGGAAAAACACATTAAAATGTTTGCAGATTTTATTGCAGAAAGAAAACAAATAGTCTCACAACCTTACACAAAGCAACAATGAGAAGTAAATGCATTTAGGATTTTGAGAAATTCCAGAAAATCAAAATGATTTTTTTTCAAAGTCATGTTGATGGATTTCATCTATGAAAGCTAGTTCTCTCTCTCTCTCTGTGTATGTGTATTAGCAATAACATTTAGCTATGTGACCTCTAATGCGGTCTGAAGTTGTCTGCAAAAATGTCACCCAAAGTCAATTTAGACTGTTTGTTTTTCAGCTACCTGCGGATGGTTCCAAACAGTTCACAACAAATCAGAACACCATTAATAAATGTTTCCATCTAATTTTATATTAGCAATTATATCAATTATTTAATTAATTAATCGGTTTCTAGTTGTGATCAACTTTTGGAAATAGAAGAAAAAAGAAAAAGTGGCATTTTCAACATATTTTATTGCCTTATTGTCAATTATGATAATTGATAATATAAAAGACAATAAAAGTGTTTTGAAAATGCCACTTTTCCTCTTTCTCTAGCAAGGGTAGAAACAAAGGGGGGTTGCAGACTGCCAGAAATAGTGCAAATTGAGTCCACTTTTAGGGTTAGGGTTAGTGCTAGGGAATCATGGGAATTGTTGTTGTTTTTTCTGAGACATTGAGCCTTCTCTGTCAGAGAGCTCTAGTGCCACAATAAAATACAGTTCCCATGATTCCCTAACCCTAACCCTAACCCTACTTTTATTCACATTGAAAAACAAAAACAATTGTGCAGCTTTGTAAAGATTTCTAGAAATTTCATATCAAGTATCTTGATACATGACCTAAAGTCATGAAATAATCACTAATTATTCCTTAACAGAGATTATTTTTAACTTTTAAAAAACAAAAAAAATTCTTCCATGCCATTCCACCATGCCTAGTATAGACTGTTGGCTAGGACAGTCTCATTATATCTTGTGTAATTTCTCCATCACACTTGTCTGACACCTTTTTGTCTCTGATTTACAGCACATTTGCAGCACATGAAGTAAGCTTCTCTGAATTCAATCAGACTTATTCAGTTGAGAACAGAACTGTGGGTGCTGACTTTGCATGCAAGTGCTAAGTACTTTTGAGGGAAAGGAAACCAAATCAACATAGCTTTTAATTCCAGTTATATTGTTCTCACATTCATAGTGAAATTTCAGATATTTTTAAAGAGGAAGCTCCTGCGGTTCAAGGTTGAGCAACATGCAAAATGACTACCTTTTTATAGTACATGGGCATTACTGTGTTGGCATTGTCTGTTGACAAGAGGAAGCAGTGTTGCAGGCAGTTTATGCAACACTTCTTTCACTATGGTATTAGTATATTTAGAAAGGGGGATTAAAAAGTGTGTTTCTTATTTTGAGATCATACAGATGTTTTCCCCCCATGGACCTCAATGAAACTTTAACTTGTGTTATTTTTTGGGATAGATAGATAGACAGATAGACAAGAACCTGGGGGCATGTTAATAACTGTTACAACTGAAATAAGGAACCCATCAGCAAATATCTGGGTAGTTATTTAAAACAAATACATGATCTTCAGCATTCCTCACCTCTCCACTTTCTGGCCATATTATTATTTTCTATTAGTTGCAAACCATACCCTCCTATTATTTAATAAATCTGCCTCTTTTCAGAGTTTTCCAAGGGGTAACAAAGGAGGGAGAAAAGCTGGGATTGTAGAAAAGAGATATTTTGTACTACAGGAAATGTCTTATTTGACAGGAACCTTCTCCCAATTTTACTTTCTATTTCTTCTTCTTCTTTTTTTGCCTTTTGTTTTCATCTTTCATTCACTCTTTCTACAACAGACATTCTTCCAGTGCTCATTTTTTTTAAGATATTGCTTCCACAAGGAAGCCTCAGGGCTGCAAGCCTCCTTTTTATAAGCATTACATGTTGCTTCCTCAGATCTTTAGGCCTCTGAACATTGTGTCCTCAGGCCTAGAGGCAGAGGAGAACCAAAGTGAGCTTGCCCTCTTCACGTTAGCAGGAATATGCCAGGCTCTTACTTGAATGTTCAGCTTTCCTTAAAAGAAGAAAAAAAACATGTTAACTCTGATAACTTGTGGAAATGCAAACAAAACCCAACAGGGAATATTCTGTCCAATTGTTCAGTAGGAAATCTGAGGAGGAGATGGTTTTGCTTTACCTTTGCTTTATAAAATTAACTTTTTAAATTATAGGGCAGTTATGTACACTAATAATAATAATAATAATAATAATAATAATAATAATAAAATTTATTTATACCCCGCCCATTGGTAATCCAATCCGGGCGGCATTACAATATATTAGGCTTCCTGTGTTTATGAACTTCCTGTTCTGCAATATTTTTATTGTCCTGATAGAAGCATTTATGAGCTCATCTCCTAAGGTTCCCTTTCTCCATTGGCAATGCATTGTTTTCTTTTCTTACATAGGTAATAATAATAATAATAATAATAATAAATTTTTATTTATAGCCCACCCCTCTGCACGGCAATCGGGGCGGGTTACAGTATTTTAAAAACAACAAAGTTAAAAACAATACCTCAGTCCACAACCCTCCCCCCAGATAAAGGTTGAGTCTTCTTTATCTGGAATTCTGAAATTCAAAATACACCAAAATTCAAAATACTCCAAAATTCAAAAGACTCCAAAATCCAAAACTTTCCACATGGATGGCTGAGATAGTAACACCTTTGGTTTCTAATGGTTTGATGCATATGTATTTTGTTTTGTGCACAAAATTATTTATTGGGTCATTGCAGAAATGCCTTTTAATTGTGTGCATTGTACATGTATCTTTTATGTTATGTTTTAAATACTCTTCAAATGGTTTTGAATTAATGGCCAAGATCATTGTAACCATGATGATGGAGAACTGACATTGTAGTTATGACTGATGAAGCCCTTCCCCTCCACTTCCTTTGTGGCCTAGCAGTACCCCAAATGAAGCGTACCTAATGCACTGAAAATCAGAGCACTGGGAAACAACATCTGCAGGACTCTCCCAGTCAATGGATGCCCTGAGAACAGGACCCCTGGGGTCCTGCCACAATTACCTGTCCCAAGGCATCCTACTGCAAATGACATTTCTCCAGCATCTCTATCTCCATTGCCTCAGAAACACTTTGGTCAGGGTGCTGTCAGGTTATAAAGGTAGGTTTTGGGCATCATATTTGGTCATTCATGATGATAAATATAAATCCCCAGCAGCTACAATACCTTGCATTCAGCTTATGATAAAATCATTGCTGGACAGGGTGCCAATCAATAATTATAATTTAATTGCTTATTTAGTTGTTGTTTTTTCCAATTAATATTTTGTGCTTTATGTTGTATCTTCTGTTAACCTATTCTGTACATTGCTTTGGGCCTTGAGTCCCATTTTGGGAGAAAGGCAGTAAATAAATGATATTAAATGAATATTGGGAGACTGGCTGGATATTAAATGAACAAATAAAGCAATACTATTTTTTAAATTTAATGCTATATTTAATATGATACCCTAATTTTAATTCTACTTTATCCTATGCTGCAAGCTACCTTTGGTCCCACAGGAATAACAAGATATTATCTAAATAAATAAACAAATCAATATCATCAGTTTGGCCAGTCACTGTCAGAGTCTTGTATAAGTTTTTACAGTGTATAAAATATAAATAAAATCACCAATCACATAATGACATAAGCATATACAACAGCAATATATGGGCTTTGTGCAAAGGCTAAGCCTGGAAGTAAATTTGGATTCAGAGGAGAGTGATCAAAATGGAAACTATGCCCTATGAGGACTGACTGGGGGAGCTGGGTATGTTTAACCTGGAGAAGAGAAGGTTAAGAGATGATATAATTGCCCTGTTTAAATATTTGAAGGTTACATTGAGGATAGAGCAAGCTTGTTTTCGGCTGCTCCAGAGAATAGGGAGTAGATGTTATCGCATGTGCCGGTGGCCAGGCGACTGCAACCTGGATTCAGCCTGGACCCCAGCCATTCTTATCTGGCCAAATTTCAAAAACAGAAAGCTCCAGTTTTTGAAATTTAGCTGAATAAGCATGGCTGGGGTCTGAGATACATCTGGGCTGCAGTCGTCCGGCACATGAGATAACATTTGCTTTTGAATTTACAATCCTGAATCTATATTGGGACTTTTTCTCCATGTGATCATCTCCTAGAACATGTAAGAGAGATTACTGACAGTAAGAGCTGTTCAACAGTGGAACATACTCCTTCAGAGAGTGGTGGAATCTCCTTCTTTGGAGATTTTTAAATAGAGATTGGATGGCCATCTGTTGGGGGTGCTTTGATTATGTATTCATGCATGCCAGGATGTTGGACTTGATGGCCCTTGAGGTCTTTCCGAGCTCTATGATTCTATTATTCTCCCTTCCAAGCAACAAAATACCTTGAAAAAACACTAGGGTGAGATACGATGGGTTGGTGTATACAAAAATTCCAGAGTAATATAATGCAAATAATTTAAAGCACACACACACAGAATCATCGAATCATAGAGCTGGAAGAGACCATAAGGGCCATCCAGTCCAATCCCCTGCCATGCAGGAACTCAAAATCAAAGCATCCTCGACAGATGGCCATCCAGCCTCTGCTTAAAGACCTCCAAAGAAGGAGACTCCACCATACTCCGAGGGAGTGTGTTCCACTGTTGAACAGCTCTCACTGTCAGGAAGTTCCTCCTAATATTAAGGTGGAATCTCTTTTCCTCCAGCTTGCATCCATTGTTCCAGGTCCTATTCTCTGGGGCAGCACCCTCCTCAATATGACATCACTTCAAATATTTAAACATGACTATCTTATCCCCTCTTAACCATCTCTTCTCTAGGCTAAACACACCTAGTTCCCTAAGTCGTTCCTCGTAGGGCATGGCTTCCAGACCCTTCACCATTTCAGTCACCCTCCTCTGGACACGCTCCAGTTTTTCAACATCCTTTTTGAATTGTGGTGCCCAGAAATGGACACAGTATTCCAGGTGGGGCCTGACCAAAGCAGAATACATTGGCACTATTACTTCCCTTGATCTAGATACTATACTTCTACTAATGCAGCCTAAAGTTGCATTGGCCTTTTTAGCTGCGGCACCACACTGTTGACACGTTCAACTTGTGATCCACTAGGACTCCTAGATCCCTTTCACACGTAGTCTCATTAAGCCAGGTGTCCCCCATCTTATATCTATGCATTTCATTATTTTGCTCTAAGTGCAGTACCTTACATTTCTCTGTGTTGAAATTCATTTTGTTAGTTTTGGCCCAGCTTTCTAATCTATTAAGTTAATTTGGATTTTCATCCTGTCCTCTGGGGTATTAGCTATTGCTCCTAATTTGGTGTCATCTGCAAATTTGAGAAGCATGCCCTCTATTCTTTCATCTAAATCATTGATAAAGATGTTGAATAGCACTGTGGCACCCCACTAGTCACTTCTCTCCAGGATGAACAGGAGCCATTTCTCAGCACCCTTTGGGTTTGGTCAGTCAACCAGTTACTAATCCACCTAACAGTTGTATTGTCTAGCCCACATTTTACTATCTTGTTTGCAAGAATATTGTGGGGGACCTTGTCAAAAGCCTTACTGAAATCAAGATATGATATGTCTACCACAATCCCTTCATCTAGCAAGCTGGTAATTTTATCAAAAAAAGAGATCAGATTAGTCTGGCATGATTTGTTTTTGAGAAACCCATGTTGACTTTTAGTGATTATGGCATTCCATTCTAAATGTTCACAGACTCTCTGTTTAATGAATCTTTCCTGGTTTTGATGTCAGACTAACTGGGTGATAGTTGTTGGGATCCTCTTTTTTCCCCTTTTTGAAGATGGGGACAATGTTTGCCCTCCTCCAGTCTGCTGGGACTTCTCCTGTTCTCCAGGAGTTCTCAAAGATTATTGCCAGTGGCTCTGAGATTACATTTGCCAGTTCTTTTAATATCCTTGGATATAGTTCATATGGTCCTGGAGACTTAAATTCATGTTGCAGAAATTTGATTCATTGACTTCTGCCATTTAATTCTTCCTAGGATTATAGCTCTAATTCTTTCTTGGCAGCGAGTAGTTTAAATTTTAATAGTAAATTTAGATTTTGGTTTTGCAACCAAAGAATGCCGAATGTGTCATACTGGGTGGGCTGAAGCGGTCTGTGCAACAACTAGAGCGCCGTTGGCAGAAGCATCAACGTTTATCTGATAAGACACATCATAGGAACATGTTGAATTCCTATCGAGTGGCAATAGATGCAGCAAAGAATTCTTTCTATGCTGCACGTATTGCATCTGCAAAGTCTCATCCAGCAGAGCTGTTCAGGGTAGTTAAAGAATTAACTCAATTGGCCCCTACCCTGAACCTGTTATTGGAACCAATGAAAGCCTGCTGTGATGCTTTTAACAACTTTTTTGCAGATAAAATCTCTCAGATAGGGGCCGATCTAGATGCAGGCATTAGAACAGAGGCAATAAAAAAGATGTCCAGGGACTCTGTGGACTATATTAAACAGGATCGATTTGAGTTTGTAAATACCAGTGAAGTGGACAAGCTTCTTGGATGTATAAGGAAGACAACGTGCCCTCTTGATCCTTGCCCATCTTGGCTGACCGCCCAGGGAGGAGATGCAGTGAAATTACTATTACAGCAGATAATTAATGCATCCTTCTGGGACGGCAAATTTCCATCAAGTCTAAAATTAACGGTAGTTAAACCGATCCTGAAAAAGCCCTCCCTTGATCCCCTGGTAAGAAATAATTACAGACCGGTCTCCCTATTACCATTCTTGGGCAAAGTGATTGAGAGGGCAGTTGCCTTCCAGCTCCAGGCAGTCTTGGATGAAGCTGATTATATGGACCCATTTCAAACTGGCTTCAGGGTGGAATACGGGGTTGAGATTGCCATGGTCGCCATAGTTGATGACCTCTGTCGGAGTATCAACAGGGGAAGTATGACCCTGTTGGTGCTCTTGGACATCTCAGTGGCATTCAATACCATAGACCATGGTATCCTTCTGGGATGCCTAAGGGAGTTAGGTATTGGAGCACTGCACTTCAGTGGCTCGGGTCCTACCTCTCGGGCAGATTCCAGATGGTGAGGCTGGGGGACAGTTGCTCCTCTAAGAGAGAGCTGACATCTGGCATCCCGCAGGGCACTATTCTGTCCCCCATGCTGTTTAACATTTACATGAAGCCGCTGGGAGAGATCATCCGGAGATATGGGGCGCGGGGTTATCAAAATGCTGATGACATCCAACTCTAAGTCTCTATGTCTCTGACTGCTGCGGTGACTAAGGATGGCGTCACTCCTTTGGATGCCTGCCTTGGGTCGGTAATGGGCTGGATGAGGGAAAACAAACTCAGGTTGAATCCAGAGAAGGCGGAGGTGCTTGCGATAGTTACCCCAAGTCCGGCGAGGGAAATTTATCAACCTGTCCTAGAAGGGGTCACACTTCCCCTAAGGGACAAAGTACGCAGTTTGGGAGTACTCCTGGATTCATCTCTGCAGTTGTCATCTCAAGTGGATGCGATGGCCAGGAGTGCTTGGAATCAACTTCAGATGATTCACCAATTGCACCCCTACCTGGACCGAAGGGACCTTGAAGCAGTAGTACTTGCCCTGGTAATCTCTCGCTTGGACTTCTGTAATGTGCTCTACATGGGGCTACCTTTGTACCAAGTTTGGAAGCTTCAATTAGTTCAAAATGCGGCAGCCAGGCTGGTTGCTGGAACTTCTAGGGTGGACCATATTACACCTGTATTAAAAGCTCTTCACTGGCTGCCAATTAGCTTCTGGGTGCAATACAAAGTGTTGGTCGCTACCTTTAAGCCTTATATGGCTTGGGTCCGAGTTGCTTGAAGGAACGCCTCTCCCCACATAATCTGTCCCGCACCCTCAGAACTTCAGGGAAGAATCTATTGGAATATTATAATACTAGACTAAAAATGACTTCCCAGAGATCATTCACGCCTGCAGCTCCCAAGCTATGGAACAGCCTGCCGGAGGAGATCCCTCTTATTACTACATTAGAAGCCTTTAAGAAGGTGCTTAAAATAGAGATCTTCTGGCGGGCCTATCCACCTGATCTCACTAATGTAATCTAAGGCTAATAATACCATCTGATTTGGCCTCTTGACAGTGAAGAAGATGATAATTAAATTTTTAATTAGGTTTATATTATACTACTCTGGGAGTATTATAATATTGTATTTTATTAAATGGATTGTTGGCTTTTATTATTGTTATGGTTTTTATATATTGTATTTTTGTACATTGTTTTATAATTTTGTTGTAATCCCGCCTCGATCCGCAGGGAGAGGTGGAAAAATATAAATAAAAACTATTATTATTATTATTATACCCTCCAACTTATTAAAGATGAAAACCAGGGTTGCATCTACACTGCAGGACTAATGCAGTTTGACACCACTTTAGCTGGGATTTGTAGTTTTATGGAATACTTAGCCTTTTTTGTCACAGAGTTCTGGTGCCATCACAATCTACAAATCTCAGAATTCCATTTGGTGGAGCTATGACAGTTAAAGTAGTGTCTTCATTGTGGAAGCAGCCCAGAACACGTGTGGTCAAGATGGTAAAAGTTATTAATGAGGAAGAACACACAAGATACTGGAGGTTGCAGCAATTTGCTTTTTCTTGAGCATACTGGGAAGGGAAAGATTTTTCCTCCTAATTTCCACTCCCTCTGGTCAATTAACTGAGTGCAGACTTCAGCTGGTAAATTTGAACTAAGCCAAGGGCAAAGGGAGAAAGTAAGAAGAAGTGAAAGAAATTGGGACATTTTAAAAACAGCTTAAAGAGTGGGATGGCAGAGGAATAATTGGGACTGTCCCTGGCAAACTGGGATACCTGGACTGAATGATGTGCAATTAGTTTCCTATTTTAAAATTACTACTATGCATGGTTATAAACTGAAGCCCTAGCTGCATATGTGCACTGAAATCTGTAGAGCTTTATATCTCAAGAAGTGCATTTTGGACATGGATTTTACCAAAATGTGCTTGACAATTCGTTTATTTTCATATATTTTTCTATAATTATGCACAAGGATTATCAGATTCCACTGATGCAGCTGCAGACAAAGAAACTTAAGGAAGGGTACCACAAAGAAGAAGCATGGGTTGGTCCTTCAAATTAACTCAAGAAAATAATTGCTAAACTGGCAGAAGTCTTCTGTACAGGGCACTGAAGGCATGGCCTACACCTAAGCAGGCTGCATATGTCTCATCCACCTGCAGGTCCTTTGCCTCTGTTGTTGTAATGGCAATGAGTGCCTTCTGTCATGCACTAGAACCTGGCAATGAAAGCTTTGCAAATTGCAGTGCCCATAGTCTCTTTATCCCATGCCCTGTAGAAATTGTCAATGTATGTGAATGTATGAATTAAATTCAACACTTCAGCATTCAAAAGGAAGTAGAGGGAAAAAAAGTTGGTTCAAACTTCAGCTATGCTAATTTCTCCTTGTAGTTCCTTTTCAAACTGCATTGTTCACCTTCTGAAATCTGTAGTAGGTTTATCTCTCAGTAGCATTCATGCCAGAGCAGTTGCCTGTAATATTGGTCACTTGATTCCTGCATGTAAAACTGAATATGTGACTTACTGTAGGGGTGCGCAACTGTTTTGAACAGGAAGTGGTTTCACCGTGTTTTCCTCCTTGCAAGCTTTTTGTTGCTTCAGGCAAAATGAGATTTGTAGCTTTCAGATACATAACCGTTTCATGTTTTCCATTTTATTTTTTAAAAGTTACAGTTGGTTGTTGGTACAGCAGATAAGAAGCTGAGGTACAACAAGCCGTAGGTAAGGAAATTCAATTTACTTCTAAAGCTTACAACCTGTTGCTAAAAATGTATTAAGAAAACATGTGTGAGGTTGGGTGAAAGTGCAGGAGGGAATGGAAAAAGAAACAGTTACCATTTTATTGTTTTGTCAAAGGTAGTGCATAACAACTTATTCAGAGCTCCTCACGCACAAAGCTTAGAAAAACATTGTGAAAACAGACCCAAATATTGCACTATTAAGAACAACTTTAAAATTCTCAAAGGCCTTAACATAAAATATTATCCAGCTCTGACATATCACTTGCTCTCAAAACCTGCTTGACAAATAAGTTTATGGGAGGATCTTTTTGAAAAAGGGATGCTGGGTATAAGGCCTGTAAAAAAAATGAAGGAATGAAAACAAAGGAAAAGATATTTTGCTATGATAAAAACCTACAGTAGCACATTTTGGTATGCTACCCCACTGCTGAAGTAGAGCAGTCATAGTAATAAACAGTGGGAATACTAGTAAAAATACTATCCTGTGGGCATGTAATTAAGAATAAAAAATGTGTTTAACTACAGTAATACATTTGCACTTAAAATCAGTGGTGGAGCCATATCAGCAATACTGGAAGTGCGGGAGATCCCTCCAAAATGCTAATGGAAAACATGTCTAACAGAGGCAGAGGGAGCATACAGCAGCTCTGCTCTACAGTTCTTATGAAGAGATAGGGAGGAAACTGCCATCTTTTGCATCATTAACTGGAACCCCAGAGTTACAATTCTTGAGATGGATAGTTGTTCTTTTTCCTGAAACATTTATATCACTGAAAGTTCTCATTTCCAGATGTCTTTCTGCCATTTTCAGTACCTCCCTACATCCCGAGAAGCTACACAGCTATTCTTCTCCTCCTCACTCCTCTATCTGCCCCAAATATTTTATTGAATGACCTTCCCCCCTGTAGCTTCTTGGTAATTTGGTGGCATCAGCAGCACCACAGAATGAAGATTTAGGTGGGTGTTTACTATTTATGTGACTGCTGGGTATCTGCAGTGTTTTCACAGCTAAAGGAGGTTCCCAAAGTTAAATTTTGAATATATAGAACAAGGTTTCACAAGCCACTCTGACATCTTTCCAAAGGTGGTCATCTTCATAGAAAATGAAGACTCTGGCTTAGAACATTTCAGACTATATTTTTGTTCAGACCACTTGTCGATCTAGCCTAGAACTGTCTATATGAACTACCAGCAGAAATGTCAGGGTTCAGAAAGAGGGTTTTTAAATTCATTTTCTACCTGGTTCTTTTCCAAAATAAAATAATCTTTTTTTTAAAAAAATATCTCTCTTTGGGCCTTTGCAGGCTGCCAGAAATAGTGCAAATTGAGTCCACTTTAAGGGTTAGGGTTAGTGCTAGGGAACCATGGGAATGTTTTTTTTTTTTTTTTTCTTAGACATTGAGCCTTCCTTGTCAGAGAGCTCTGGTGCCACAATAAAATACAGTTCCCATGATTCCCTAACCCTAACCCTTAAAGTGGACTCAATTTGCACTATTTCTGGCAGTCTGCAAAGGCTATTTGAAAATCAGGCAAGCCACCATTCACATAATACAATATGAAAGACCACTTATATAGAGTAAACACAATTCTTGCCCTGTAGAAATGGTGAAAGGAAGGATCATATAACTTGGGCTTTCTACACATTTAAACATTTGGCTACTAGAATGCTACATTTTGATTTTGATGGACTACTCTACCTCTTGCTGAGTATGGGATGGTGAATATAGGAGGGTAGGATATGTACCCAAATACAAAACAGATTTCTAGTTCAATAACTGTGTGAATAAAATGGCTGAAAATATGTGCAGATTCCCCATGAGAAATACAATAGAAACCACTGTTTTTTTAACAGTTTGCAAAAAGCAATATAAGAAGTGGGATTCCAGAAACAGTTCACAGGTTTTGCTTTGATGCTTCTGTGCTACTCTTTAGTTTGTCTTTTAAACTGACACACTCCTTCTAGAACTGAAGGTTTCTTTATTGATAGGTGCTGTTTTGTTTTGTTTTAAAAAAGAAAACTATAAATATGTCTCTGACAATTGTATGTGTGTTTTGAGTGTGCCATAAAATAGGGAAAAATTGAATAAAATATGAAATAACTTTACAATAATTTTGGCTATGTGAGTAATATTCAGTGAACCTTTTTCCTTTTTTCTTTTTTCCTTTCCTTTCCTTTCCTTTCCTATTTATTTATTTATTTATTTGAGGAGGAGTCCCACCTCTCCTGGACATGGCTGTTCCTATTTCTTTTGCATGTGTGCTCATTGATCTTCATCTGAGGAGCTGTATAATCACTTTAAGGATTTGGTCCTCAAATTGCCCATTCATAATCACAGGAAAAGAATGAAAAGACACTGCAACTACAAGGTTTCAGGTTTAATTGCCAAACATTTTCAGTTAAATGTATGTCAAGTAAGATGGCAGGAAAAAAGGTTGCCTAAATTCGTGATAAACTCCTGCCAAAATTAGGCAATACTGTATTAAATGGATAAATAATCTGTCTGTGTATGTTAGCTACTTGTCTTAATAAGAAATATAACTATGATTGGGCTGTACAGATGACAAAACGGCTGCATCCAACAGCATCAGGGACAGTATTGCCATAACAGTAAGGGTTAAGTGACCTGTCTCAGGTGGGAGATCATAAGATACAATAACATATAATCAAATTGGCAATTGCTTCACTTATTTTCAGGACCTTGAAGTAGGATACCATTTTGATTATCTGTCTCAAACTCCAAAGCATTTTGAGTTAGGATTCAGGTTTAGCATACACACCCAATCCACCTCTTCATCCCTCTACTTTGTTACATAAAAATGAGTAAATGATGCTTTGGAGGCATGTAGCAGATGCATGAGCTAATCCTGAAACTTGGATGGTTGTGATTTGTGATCCTGCAGAAAGGTTCAATTTCTCTCTCTCTCTCTGAAAGAGAGACAGAGAGCGTGTGAAAAAGAAAGATATGTATACTGCACTCAACAAATGTCACTGTTGTACAGATGTCAATTTTTGCATTTGTGATCCAACATAATGATGGACATTTTGCTGGTAATAAACAAAATGAGCTCTTTACTGGGAATGGAACATCAGTACAGTGGCAAGAAAAGAAGCCATTAAGAGATGCTTGTGTAGACTACTATGACATATGACATGATGTTTGTTACCTTCTGCACTGCCTGTTTTCAAGCAGTTAGTCACAGAAATGGAGATATAACTGAGAGAGGACTTGAGAATCAATAGATGAGGGCAGTTAACAACAACAAAATAACTTATACCAGCTGTTCGTCTTATATTTAGATACATATATTACATGTAAAATAACTGGTCAAATAGATACTTGCTGCCAAACATTTAGAAAATGTTACTTTGCATTTCATCCGGAAGATGGCATTCTTTGCATCAAAGTGCCCATTCTTCCTGCAGCATTTAGGTTTTCCTTATAAATTTCCCACCTAAGCACAAATTGGGCCTGACAACCCTATAGTTATGAGATCTGACAGATTTAATAATAGCCCAAGGTCCCAGATAAGAAGAATATCATGCCCACAATATAAGTAAAATGGCTGAAGCTACAAAATGCTTTATGTGTCTAAGACTAGATAAATCAGGTTATCATTCTAAAAATGCTGAACAGAGTCTATGACCATGGTTAATACTTGTACTGTAGGTACTATCTTACTGATCACATTGCTTGGCACAGCGTAAAATATATTCATATTTTACTTTGGGAAAAGGTGACTATGTACACTTATTTTTGAAGTACGGTATTCAAGATATACATATTCTTTGCCATCTCATTTTCTAATAGAGCTGTCTTTGTCTGAAATCACCTCCACATTAAAATCTTCAAAGTTGTCACATCAAAGACCTTAGAAACATGAATTTTCTTTCATGTGATAATTCTGGACATTTTCATGTGTAAGCTATTTCTTGTACTTGCCCATATGAATCTGAGGTGGTAAAGTCACTGTGTGTGGCCTTCAGCACTTCTTAAATAAATATTTGAATTTATTCTAAATTGAGATGAGAGGATATGCATATTCTTACCAGATGCTTTCAAACAGACTTCTTGAGTTTGTGTATGATAAGATATATGGATTTATATATTATATATGTATGTGTGTAAATAAAGCAGAAAGCTGCAACAAGTTCCATCTCACTAATGCAGGAGTTCAGAATACTGTTTTTTTAATTTGTGGAAGTCGTACTCTCTGTACACATATACTGAGGCTTCCAATGGCTGGATGATACTGGGGTTATAGCTATACCACTCATATCATTGATCCTTGGGTCTTTTCTCTGCAATGTGCCAGTGTTCATCAGCTGTAGAGAGCCTGTATGTGGTAAAACCTGCTTTCTGACTTGTGTACTAACTACAGGAGCTAACCCCACACACAGAAATGCCCTGGGGACCAAAAATAATGGGAAGACCACTGTGTGTGGAGTGATCTCCTTGTATGTGGCTTGAGGGTAGGGGTAGGAGCCTGAGGAGAAAGCATAGATTCCTGGGACCCTATGCAGGCTTGACGGATATGGACTGAATTAGGCCTGGAAGGTGTCGGAGGGGACTGCTCTAGAACATGTGGTAATGAAAACCATGCATGCATTATAGTATATATTTCACACAGTTATCTCACATACACTTGTCAACTCACCTTTTCTTCTAGGAGGTGAAGATGAAGTACATTTAATTTCAAATTTTTATACTATGAATAGTTCTATGAAATAAGTTAGAATTTGATGCAGGGTCTGTCAATGAGCAGTGATGGGTGATTTGTCTTGGGCTGTTTATAATTGTATTGTCTGGGTTATTTTGCTTAAACTCTGGGTTATTCCCAAATCCTAGGTATCACTCCACTCCATGCATTAAAGGAAGTAGGCCAAGTCTATGAAAGCCTATGGTACAACTTCTTTCACATAGTTAGTCTCAAAGGTACTACCAGATCCCTTTGCATACTGATATTCCAAATAACTCAGCTATGGAGTTTATCACACGGGGAGCCCTGTGCAAATTCGCTGTTTAAAGTAAAAAACAACAACACAAAAGCGGAAGCTTTTAATGAACGAGATTTCTCCTGTTCTGCCCAGTGTGAAAAGTAAAAGCGCTGTTAAAAGGAGGTTAATATGAATGGGAATTAGACAAAAAACTGCTTCTTTTTACTTTTGGGATCTTCCGAAAGTAAAAAGAAGCAATTTTTGTCTAATTTCCATTCAGATTAACCTCCTTTTAACAGCAACGTCATCTGAAAAAACACCTGCTTTTGAGGGTTTTGTTTAATTTAAAGCCTCGTTTCCGCAGTGTGATAAACTCCTATGTTTCTGATATGAGAAAGAATTATACATTGTTGAAATTGTGTTAGACAGAGATACATATACCTTCCACCACTAGTCCTTCTGGCACAATCAATGGAGGACAAACCACTTTTAGCATATAAGCAAGCCTGAGATATCTGTCTCAAATATGAGTATGGGAAGGCCAAAGATGAACTGTAATGCCTGCCAGCTGGCTGTACGAGAAAGGTTACTGAAAGAGAAGAATGGCTTTTGAGATAAGGATAAGCTTTTATGTAAACTGCACTCTTCCAAGAGAGCTTGGATGAACTGTTGAGTAATAAGGTGGCCCAAATTATTGATTCTGTTGATAAGGTACTCTAATATCTAGCAATACCCAACTGGTTTGACCGGTTTTTTTCTTATTGACCCAAGAGGAATAATGCCTGATAGTATTATCAACTATTGTATTTTTCAGATTGAAATATTAGTCATGCAGCAGTTAACAGCTTCTGGTCCCAGTGCTGCAAAGCTGCATACTTCCCATGAAAACATAGCTGCTGTTCAGATGAGGATAAAGACTGCTAACAGTCCCCATGACAGACACAGCCAAAGTAAATCAATGATACTGTCTGATAATCTGAAAGTCACTGAACCTGTAAGTACTGTTTCACAAGGCTCTTCTTTCTCCCTTAGGGGGGTTGCAGACTGCCAGAAATAGTGTGAATTCAGTCCACTTTTAGGGTTAGGGTTAGAGTTAGGGAACCATGGGAACTGTATTTTATTGTGGCATCAGAGTTGTCTGACAGAGAAGGCTCAATGTCTCAGAAAAAAAAAAAAGATTCCCATGATTCCCTAGCACTAACCCTAACCCTAAAAGTGGACTGAATTTACACACTATTTCTGGCAGTCTGCAACCCCCCTTAGTTGTATCTATGTTAATGCTATATTTAAAAGGTTCTGAATTTGTCTAAATTATCTACTTCAAGGGGGGAAGCAGATGGCTAAAAGCGCCGTTTTGGGGGCAGGGAAGGGGAGGGGCAGCCGCACGGTGGGCGCCCCAACCCCTTCCCCAAGTCGTCTTCGGAGCAGCCGGCCCTCCACACGCTGCAGTGAAAGAGTCGCCAAAGGTGCACCGGCAGCCTTTTGCAGTGCACCTTCGGCGACTTGTGGAAGGAGCGCTAATTTAGCGCTCCTTCCAGGGGCGGCGAAGCTGCGTCGCGGGGCCGAGGTGTGCAGATACCTCAGCCCTGCGGCGCAGCTTCCCGGGGTGGCCCATGGCCGCCCGTCTGCTTCCCCCCCAAGTTAGGTAGCTGACTGTTTTTAGACTGCATTCCTGTAGTTTTCTTAACCCATATTAGCTTTCACTGAAATCAGTGAGGGTTATTTCTTTGGGCAATTTCAGTGGGTCCAGGGGTTAATCTCCCCTCTTTTCCAGGAACCTACCACAGGCAGTAACCCCACAGCCATATTTATTCTCTAAAATTTATCATTTAAAAACATATTTATTTATTTTTGTTTACAAGAAGCTACACAGAAGAACATATACCTCTTCATAAAGGAGAACAATATCATTTTTTTAAAAAGTGCATTATCTCCATATGTGATGTTTTCTGGCTAAAGTGCATTTTTACAGCTGCTGCTTCCACAATGGCACATTTAGCAATAGCAAGGGCTATGAGCACCCTACTCTCCTGTAACATCTCCTTATCACATTTTATTATCTCAAATGCTCTTTCATATGATACCGACACATCGTGATGTCCAGACCAGCATGTTTAGATTAACTCCCATATAAAGATTAAAAAAAAAAAAAAAAAAGAGCACAGTGAGCTGGACAAGTTTTTTAAAATTAAGTTAATAATAATAATAATAATAAATTTATAGCCCATCCAATCACAAGGAATCCAGGCGGGTTACAGCAATAAAAATACATAGAATACAATAAAATGCAAAATTAGTCCCTTCCCAACCCCCCGCATCCCAATAGTACTTTTGGAGAAGACCAGATTTATTTACTTATTGTTTTTTTTTTAAATCTTGAACTCTCTCTCCAAATTCCTTACTGCAGAGGTGCCTCTGCTTCCACCTCTGTTTTATTCTTACATAAAATAGACCTGTGAGATCAGTTGGTTTGAGAGACAATGTGCTCAACATTTTTACAGATAGATTGCATGTAATATGGTGATGTGAAATTCTTAATCACATAGTAGGACCTGTAAACTTCTCCTGTGAAGTTGTTCTGTAGGTGTTCTAAATCAAAGCTTTCTCTCATCCACTGGGGGTGAAAACTATAGAGCTGTGCTGCTGTTGCAAATGGAACAACAATTTTCATTCCCTGTGTGGATCCACTGGTTTCCGGGGGGGGGGGGGGAGGTTATACTACAGTCATCCCTTAGTAATGGGTGGGGGCTTCTGTTCCAGACCCCCTCTGGACCACTACTCCATGGATACAAAAACCATGGGACTTCAGTTTTTCAGTGGCTTCCCCTCAGGTATTCAATGGCTGTGTGTGTGCGCACACTCGTGTGACTATTAGGGGTAACGGTGCTTGCTGTCTGTGGATGCTTAAATCTGCTTTCTGTTTTGAAAAACACCCAAAGGATCTCAATAATGCCACTAACATTCTTTGGTGGTGGGATTGAATGTCGGCAAGAGGTTATGCTGATGGCAGAAGCACTGCTTATAGGTTTCCCATGTCAAACAGCCTTTTCTGAGGACCCAGACTAAATGTGCCAAACAGCTAATCAGCAGCAGCAGTAGGGGGGTGACCACACTAGCACTTTGCAGAGGGAAGCAGAGCAAACTGATGTCTGGCCAGTTTGATACAGTAAACATCATTTTGAATGTCTTTTACCATGAAGACCTATGATGAAATAATCCAAAATGAAATAAGATAGTGCCAGAAGATGAGACTTTCAGGTTGGATGGCACTCAATGATCTCCTTGGTTAGATCAGATGACAACTATGAGTAGTACTGTGTCTAATGATGCAACTGGACTCAAGCCAAAAAGACCTTTAGCTGTTGATGTCCTCAGAGGAACAGCCCTGGTGGCGCAGTGGTTAAATGCCTGTACTGCAGCCGCTCACTCATAGACCACAAGGTTGCGAGTTCAATACCAGCCAGGGCTGAGGCTCGACTCAGGCCTGCATCCTTCCGAGGTCGCTAAAATGAGTACCCAACTGTTGGGGGGCAATCAGCTCACAATTGTAAACTGCTTAGACATCCCATAGCGTGATATGAAGCGGTATATAAATAAGCTGCTTTGCTTTTTGAAAGAAAAACCTGGAGAGATTTTTCTTTTGAGAAATCATAGGGAAATTAAATCCAAGAGTGCGAATGCTATATGGCCAACAGAGGAACAACAACAGTTCATTAACATCAACAATTTAAGATATGCAGATGACAGGGTAGAAATAAAAAGCCAATGGAAACAATATACTGAAGAACGATATAAAAAAAATGACAGATTCATTCAAGAAAGAAATGTTGAAAGATCAACCAACACAGATTGGAAATGCTCCATATACAGTTCCCAAGAAAAGGGACACCAGGGATTTCAAAATCATTGCATGAATTTCCCATGCAAGCAAGATACTCAAAAATCTACAACAAAGACTTTTACTATATATGGAACAAGAAAAGCCAAATGCCTAAGCTTGGGTCATGAAAGGAATAAGCACTAGAGATTGTATTGCAAACATGTGTTGGATAATGGAACACAACAAAGAATTTCAGAAGAAAATCAGACTGTGCTTTATAGATTATAGCAAAGCATTTAATTGTGCAGATCATGAAAAACTTTGGATTGCTTTTAAAGAAATGGGTATGCCACAACATTTGATTAATTTAATATTACATTTAATTTACATCAACAATTTAAGATATACAGATGACACCATATATTAGCAGAAAATAGCAAAAACATGGAAGGAAAATCAAGGAAGAAAGTGCAAAGTCAGGTTTGCAGTTGAATATTAAGAAAAATAATAATAATGACCACAAATGATTTACATAAATTTAAAGTAGACAATGAAAAGTTTAAAATAGTTCAAGATTTGTCATACTTTGGCTCAGTTATTAATCAGAATGGACACTGCAGTAAAAAAAAATATCAGAAGACAAAGACTTAGGGCCTTTGCAGACTGCCAGAAATAGTACAAATTGAGTCCACTTTAAGGGTTAGGGTTAGTGCTAGGGAGTCATGGGAATTAGTTTTTTGTTTTTTTTTTTCCTGAGACATTGAGCCTTCTCTGTCAGAGAGCTCTGGTGCTACAATAAAATACAGTTCCCATGATTCACTAACCCTAACCCTTAAAGTGGACTCAATTTGCACTATTTCTGGCAGTCTGCAAAGGCCCTTAGAAGGGCGGCTAGATCCTGGTGTAAAGGTATATTGTTGAATATTACATTTAGGATGGTCCATGTCATCGTTCCAATTCTATGTATGGTTGTGAAGCTTTGGCAGTGAAGAAAACTGATTGGGAGGAAAAATCAACATATTTGAAATATGGTGCTGGACAAGAGTTCTATGGATACTGTGGATTGCTAAAGACAAATAAATGGGTCCCAGAGCAAATCAAGCCTGAATTCTCCCTAGAAGCCAGGATGATTAAACTGAGATGCTTTGGACATATCATGAAAAGATATGACTCACTAGAAAAGACAAGTAGAAAGCAGTAGAAAATGAGGAAGTCCACATTTCACTGGGATAGACTGAATCAAGGAAGCCACAGCCTGAGTCTGCAAGACCTGAACAAGGCTGTCGATGACAGAGTGGCTCATTCATAGGGTTGAAGTTGACTTTTTAGGCAGTTAACAACAATAAATCCAAAGGATGTAGTTACATAAAACTCTGATCTAAACTTCTTAGGCCCATCAATTATCAGAGCAGTTGCAATCATACTAGTGAATGTTTCCAAGCTATTTTCAAAAGCAGCCTTCTCATAAAATATATTGCTACCGGTATCTATCCTGTCTTTCTCTCAGTATAGGACCCAAGCTGGTTTATAATATAGGTTAAAATAAAACACAGCTAAAATAAAGGCCCAAAACAGACAGGCCAAAAGTGCCACCTTCGGGCCGATCTGTGAGCATGGCATTCAGATGACCTAAGGTGGCCCAAACCCAGTCACAAAGGGAACACAAAAAACATTCCTTGCCAGCACTCCATTATAGACTGCAGTGGTGACTGGCCTCGGGACTGCGGTGTCTTGTTGCTGTGGAGCTACACCAAATGGGGAGCAACTAAAAGTTTGAAAAGTAATAAAAATCCACTTAAACATGAATTTTAAATATTTAAAAATGCATTTCAAAGATAGTGAAAAATACAAAGACGAAAGCCAGCATGATGTACCCGTTTGAGCATTACACTATGACTCTGGAGACCAGAGTTTGAATCCATGCTTGGGCAAGTCACACTCTTTCAGCCTCAGATGATGGCAATGGCAAACCTCCTCTGAAGAAACTTGTGGAAAAACCCTGTGATAGGTTTGCTTTAGGGTCACCATAAGTCAGAAAGCACTTGAATACGCACAGTATACACACAAAAATTATAAAAACACAGCATGCAACATTAAGAGACCCTTCTGCTAAATGAATTAAGAGCCAAAATCATGCCTAAATAAAACCTGTATTTGCCTGCCAGTGAAAAGAGACAAATGAAAAGTGGGGCTAACCTAGCCTTCCGTGGCAGGTTAGGCTGGCTCCCCTGTCCCCACAAAACATACTTGTGATGAACTCTCTCTCAAGGGTCTTATTTTTTTTGGACAGGATAATACTGTATATGGAGGTATGTTCTTTCAGATAATCTGGATCCAACCTATATAGGGCTTATAGGCCATAACCAGCAGTTTGCATTGTGTCAAGAAACAGATAATCAACAACAGTAGAGCTGTTGAAAAAAAGAGAGTTAATTGGTCCCTGTAGCCAGCTCCCGTCTGCAGTCTGACCATAACATTTTGAACTTGTTGAATTTCTGAGCCATTTCCAAAGGTAGCCCTATGTATCATACTAATCTAAATGGGATGTAATTAAGGCATTTGTTACTTTGGCCATATCTCCAGGAATGGATGCACTAGCTTTTACTGTGCGAACACACTCAAGGCTGAGTGTAGAAGTACGCTCAATGTGGAATTCATTCCCTTTGGAGTTGCAGTGCAATTCAATTCCCATGCTACCTTAAGTGTCATCTTATTTGTTGACACCCATCCTAAAACCATCTCTAGTCATTATTCAGCCTCCCAGATACTAGTAGGTGGGGAAAAAAGAGTCAGTGGTGGTCTTGCATATGTTCTGACATCACATACTGGTGACACTTGAGCCGAAACCTCCAGATGACTTCTCCAGTGTTTTCACATGATTTTCACTGGGTAGCTCCACTATTTTTAGTCTTGTAGGTTTTGAAACCTTGAGGCAGAATCCCTCAGCACTACCTTCTTCATCTGTTACTTCAGAGAGGACTGGGTTTCCTATATTTCAAGTTGAATCATGGCAACACAACAAAATGATATTAAAGTTGGTACTTTTGAAAGTCACTGATAGATTCAGGAAAACCAACAAGGTTGCATTATACCTATCAGTGACCAGATTTAAGTAATCCACTGTCCCCAGACTATTCAGAAATAAGACTGCAACAAGCTGAAATAATCATTATCTTCCAATTCAAAGATATAGCCATGTTAGTCTGTAGAATCAGTATGTAGAGAGATCTTGTAGCACCTTTGAGACTTAGGGCCTTTGCAGACTGACAGAAATAGTGCAAATTGAGTCCAGTTTAAGGGTTAGGCTTAGGCTTAGGGAATCATGGGAACTGTATTTTATTGTAGCACCAGAGCTCTCTGACAGAGAAGGCTCAATGTCTCAGGAAAAAAAACACAACAATTCCCATGATTCCCTAGCACTAACCCTAACCCTTAAAGTGGACTCAATTTGCACTATTTCTGGCAGTCTGCAAAGGCCCTAACTGAAAGAAAGAAATTGGAAGCATGAGCTTTCATAGATTTCAGTCTACTTCCTCAGATACATTATCTTCCAAGACTATCTGAAACTGAGGCCCTGTGAAGGCAGTAGAGAAAAGTGTATGAAAAACATGTACAGACACATACTTTCAGACCCATGTGGGCCTTTGACCTGCTCTACTTCTCAGCTGATCCCAACAAAGTAGTTTCAACATGAATGCTGAAGTGCTCTGAGCTGACAAGCCTAGCAATTGTTAGCAACATAGGCCATCAATAGCAGCTTGGTCAGGGAGACTTGCAGCTGAATGGATGGTACATTAGTGATCCCAGTACTGTCTTGGGTTTTCATTCATGTACAGTCAGTCAGTACAGGTACCTGGCAGGGTATCTAAACAGGGAGATGCTACTACTCTTAGTCTTCAAGTTGTTCCTAGTGACTAATTGGATACTTTAGAAGAAGAGTATCTGAGGGAAGTTTACATATGTCCATTCAATCAGATTGAAAACCAATAATTGCCAGTCACAATGGCCTTTTTGTTGACACAAAATACTTCTTTTTGTTGGCATGTATAGTTCTCCTGTATAGGTGGCATAAGTGCTAGCATGGTATAGTGGTTTAAGCATTGAACTACGACTCTGGAGATCAGGGTTCAACTCCCTGCTGAGCCATGGAGCAATGGGTGAGTTCCTCCCACATCTTTTCATGAACAGGATTTTCCCATTCTTGAAAAGCTGTGGCAGAAGCCCAGGTTGCAAACACAGTGCCTGCTGTCCAACAATGGGTGAATGTGAGAAGATTCACGTTCTTAAAGTTACATCCCACATCTATGCTGGATGACTGCAATAAGATCTGCCTTCTTAAAGTTACATCCCACATGTATGCCGAGAGCAAAGGTAATGCAATAATCTCCATTGTCAGATGGGAAAATACCTTGTAGTTATTTTGGCTTTCTCTCATTAGACACATTTTTCCCCACTGCCTTAGTATCCTCTGTCCTTTCTCACTCCAGTGGTAGTTTGCTCTTCCTTTTGGCCCTTATTTAGTCATTTAAAATATTTTAAAATGTATTTTAAGTTGCTCTTTATATAACACAAAATAACTTCAATTGAAAGACAGTTGAAAGAGATGAGATTTTAAAAAGTTTGTGAAGGCTAGTATTAATTAAATTAATTATCCTTTAGAATGATCAAAAATTCAAGGACCACTATCAAAGCCCTATTGCTATTGCTTGCCAATCTAACTAACCTCTAAATGGAAGATGAGCAAGTAATACCTTTAGTGCTGAATATTGTAGGGGACCTTGTCAAAGGCCTTACTCAAATCAAGATATGCTATATCTACATAATTCCCTACATCTACTAAATTGGTAATTTCATTAAAAAAGAAAGATCAGATTAGTCTGGCATGACTTGTTTCTCAGAAACCCATGTTCACTTTTTGTGATTATGGCATTTCTTTCTAAATGTTCACAGACTCTCTGTTTAACTATCTGCTCTAGAATCTATCCTGGTATTGATGTCAGACTAACTGGGTGGTAATTGTTGAAATCCTCTTTTTCCCCTTGTGAATACTCTTTGTAAAATTTCCTATCAAGGGAATAAGAAATGGTTAAAAACTGGAGTCAAAGTTATTATAATCCTTAAATGGGAGAAAAGAATGAAATGGTGGTGGTTTTATTTATTTAGTGTCTCTTCTGAAAAGATTTATACACTAATACTTTAGAGATAACTCTGTTGACAGTCATTCCCCTTCCCCTTTACTCATCCTGTGTTATTAAAGAAACTGATTGGTTTGAGGCTCCCGTGGTTAATTTTCCTCCATAATGGCTGCAACTTGCAGCTGAGGCCATATGATATTGCAAAATCATTTATGCAATGTAACACTTGCTTAGGACTCCAGCTCTGTTTCCCAGAACAGAGGAACAAGTCAGACTCTCCTCAAATATAGCATACTATACTATACTATACTATATTTGCCTCCCCTCATTTTCCATTTCTCTTGTGAACTATTAATTTACTATTTAATGTATATAATAAACTAGTTTAAAACCTTCATATATTTAACAGAGATAATTGATGGAGTAAGCTGGCTATAGTTGTTGTGGACTGGGTTGTTATTGGAGAGTTGTTGTTCGTTATTTGTTTTCCTCTTGTCATTTTTATCCTTGTGTTTAAATGCAAAATTATCCCACAGTATTTTTATCTTCAGAGCTCATCAAATATGTGATTTTATTCTTCTTTCTGTCGATTATATGGAAACTGTATGCCATTTGGAATTGAAAAAAGCCCCTTCTTAGATACCCAGTAACTATTGAAACATGTATATTTACGTACCAATTTAAAATGATCACTTGCTTGTGATACATTTGCTCTAAGTACTCTAAAAACACTCCATCCTCAAAGCCCCCTAAGTGATATGTTCTTTGACTAGGAAGCTAAAGGAGTGTTTACAGTAATTTATTTGGAAATAGTATAATGTATTATCAGTAAGAACTGTACCTTTGAAAAAGTTTAAAAGTTAAGTATATTTAATGATGCCTAACATATTTTATTGGCTGTGTTTAACAAAAGGCACTAGGCTGCAGTTGTTTTTGACAAGCATGAAAACATCACAGCATGAGACTGCAAAAGGAATTATGTAGAGAAATTACAAGTGATCCATCTCTCAATGAATTATCCACCTCAATAGCCTGCAGAACTCAGCTACCAATTAACACCTACTTTATTACATGTTGGGATGTACTTAATAACTTTCATGTGTTTATGCACTATTACCTTGACTGATGCCTCTTGTACAATTAGGCATAATTGGCATATCAATATGCAAAAGTTAAAAGGATTAACCCTCTTAAAACTAATGAGCATTTCTGTATCCAGCTGCTAAATGAGACAAAATTAGCATTTTTCACTTTTGGGCAGGATTTTATCATGCAGTTTCTCATTGTTGGTATTACCTTGTTACATAACTTTCAGTTTTGGTGGGGGGAGGACAATATGTGAGGATGATAAAAGAGAAAGGATTCTAAAAAGTTGCGCCAGGCACAAACATTTGCTGCTGGGTTTTCCATAAGCACAGCAGTTACAATATATGTTTTTTTGTACAGAGTTGAAAAAGTTGTGTTTTCTTAGCAGCTAATTATAGAGATGCAGGGTATGTCATTTCGCCATGCAAACTTGGCTCTGATATAATAGATTGAAAGCTTGCCATGATCCTAATTTCCTCGCTCTTTCTAGCATTTTCATCTCTCTCTTTTTCCAATGCAGAGTTTTCTGACTAGATATTGACAGAAAGAAAAGTATTGTGGCATTTTTGCTCAAGCAAGGCTGTTAAATGGCTGGTGAAAGGCAAATGTAAAAGGCCAAACTGTTAAACAACAACCCAAACATTTCAAAATGTATCCCAGGAAATCAAAGGGATTCTGAATTGCAAAAAATTATACAGAAGTTGATATATGAATATTGTCATAGCCAAGCCAAAGAGGTGTGATTTATAATGGGTTTTTGTGTCAGTCCTAGAAAATCCATATTTTTGCTCCCCTGGAAAGAAATGTTTCTCTGTCCCTTATGTTTGGAAATAAATTGTATTCATTCTTTTTATAAGTTACATATATTGTATTACAGTCTGTGGATTTTAAGAATGCCCGTTGCTCTTTCTGTCTGGCAAGACACAAAAGACATTCATAAACATAGAAAAAGTAAAGTATATACAGAAATCAAGCAAAAGAAGTTGGAATTTGCTACAACTAGCTCTTTGACAAGATATATAATCCTTTTACCTAGATTGATTTCTGACTAAGTTCTGCAATTTCAACTTTCAATTTCAATTTCAACCATCTAATGTGCAGTTTAAAGTGCAAGCTCTATATATTTGCACACTTGTTTCTAATGTCACTTAAAAAGAATTATAGCAAAAGTGTAAGCCTTATTCCATATTTCAGGATATACATTTTAAGATTATTTATTCATATATCCAATTTTCCCATGCTTATTAGACCATAACAAGAACATTAATATTATTCTGTAGAAAGGAAAATGGAAGAAAAATAGACTTGACAAAGGCATCATCTAAACCCAAAAGTGATCCACAAATTAAATCAACCACTCCTAAATTCAGTACTCTGTCCACTCTGGTTCACTGGAAGTGTACGATTACAGTGCATATTTAGGGCCGTAATATATTGGTTATATATTTTGTCTTCTAATCATTTAATGAATTCTCAATTAATTGGGAGCCTACTTTTTAGGAAATAAATGAATTTTTGATACAAGTAGTTATAAGAACCAGAGAGAGCAGATGCCATCATATAAAAGAGCTGCTACCCAGCATGGAAAGGAATATTGCTTCTGCTTTCCATGATATATAAGTGAATCATCTCAAAATATATATTATGGGTTTAATCCAGTTGTTACCCTCAGCTAGGGTAAACTATTGAATCAATGTGAACTTATTAAGTCAGCACCTATGTAAATTCTAGTCATTCAGTGCATCTGTTCTACAAGGGATAACAACTGATTTTAAGCAATTTTTAAAATATTCAATAAAAGTAGTTATTTTTAACAAAATGCATGCAAATTTAATTTATTAATCATTAATAAATATTAAACAACCAGAAGGCTTTTAAAAAAATAGATGTCATCTTTATCTTTATTTACCTATCTATTGTTTTGCACTGAGCTTGTTCTATTGGAACATTTGACTTTGGGCCTTTGCAGACTGCTAGAAATAGTGCAAATTGAAGTCACTTTAACTGCCCTGGCTCAGTGCTAGGGAATCATGGGAATTGTATTTTTTTCTGAGAAAATGAGCCTTCTCTTCCAGAGAGCTCTGGTGCCACAATAAACTACAGTTCCCATGATTCTTTAGCACTGAGTCAGGGCAGTTAAAGTTGACTCAGTTTGCACTATTTCTGGCAGTCTGCAAAGGCCCTTCATGGCAGATCTTTTCTATGTTAGTGAGTGCTTTGGAAGCTGGTTTTAACAATGCTTAAGTGAATAGATTGATAAATACATAAATCTTGAAAAAGTAAGATGCATGTATGAGTATGTGCAACACACCAGGTCCATTTGAAACAGCAGAACATTTGTGTGTAGGGCTATATTTTCTGGCATTTAGGGCTGCACTCAGGTACATATCAGGGTTCTTATTCTAATGAAAGTCAACCTGTTTTCAACCTTATGTATGACAAGGAAGATGGAAATTATATAGTGTTTGTTATGAAACATCTGAAGTTTGAACTAGATAGAACTTGTATTGACGTCTGTGAGCTTGGTGCACATTGATGCCAAGATTTCTCTAGTTTTTGGAGTTTTCCTAACTGGGCATACTGTGCTGCTAAGATTATTCTGTGATAGACAAAGGATACTAATGTGTCATCCTAAAGGTGGGTGTTGATTCTATTAAGCATAGCTCTTCCTGTGTTTCCTGTTAATATGTAATCCCTCAATCTCCATGAATATTTATCATTTTCTTTTAAACCTTGAGGTGCATTTTGTCTCATTCAATGCAAATGCAAAGTATGAAATGTCTTGTTTCATTGGTCCATAAATTAAGAATTAGACTCTGTTTAGTCATTCCAAAATGTTAATGGATTAGCGTTCTTTGTGATTAGATGAAAGAGGCTTGGTTGTCTTATTTATCTCTCTAATACACTATCAAAGGAGCATGAGGACATTTCCCTTTGTTTCTTGCCTCCCCCTCCCCTTCAGTTACTTGTAAAAGTTATGCGTAGCCAAAGAGATAAGTAAAATTGTTAAAATTACTGCTTCTTCTGTTGAGTGGAGCTTTGTGAGCCATGTCAGGAGAGGCAAGGTTGTTGTTGTGTTTACTTCACATCAAGCTTATAGTCAAGTTTGAGGGCTTGTTTGTAGAGACTGTTCTGAAGTAGATCCTGATATTTAATTAAAATGACATTAAATCACATTGAATTGATGAGAACTGGCATCTCAAAGAAAGGTAATTGCCCATATTGTTTTTTGTACAAAAGTAGAGCTGCTTGGAAAATGTGCAACTAACACAGACTGTCAAATCCATTTATAGATCAATATGTGAATACCATTGATCAGGCAAGCATGTGAAACAGTAACACTTTGCATTTATTTCTTGTTTTTATACTGCAATAAGGCTTACAAGATTATTGGTGTCCAAAATATTTTGACTTCTGTGTAAATATATGATCTTTTCATGTTAAATGACTCTTCTTTCAAAAAGTGTTTCTAGTTCCATAATTCTCTCTCCATCCCATTACTTATAACTGCAGGTAGTTTTAGTTGAAAATGGATTATTTTCTTTTTAATTTAAGCACATTTTTAAAATAGCATATTATAAAGGAGGGTGTGTTCTGGAGGAATGATTTGTTTTGCTCTCTACTTCCTTCTTTCCTAGGAGAAAAATAAAACTTACAAAAACATCATCTCAAGAAAAGTTGGGCAAGATGCCCATAAGATTCTGTTTTCTACTGAAACTTTCCATTTCAGATCACGAAAAAACATAAATTATTTTAATCTTCTTTACCTGCTCTACCACTACCACTTTCCACCTTGAGTTTTTTTTTTTTTTAATTCTTGGAATCAGTTTTTCTCAGTTTGTACCTATGAACATTGCACACAACAGACACTCTACTGTCTTGTATTGCCATCTTGTCTTTTTTCATAATGTGTCTTAGACAAAATGGCAGTATCCAAAAGCAGATGGGGAATCTGACTGAAAACATTCAGTGGAGGATTTGAATGGATTTTTAAAAATAAATCCAAGAATAGTGCTGAAAAATCTGCTCACTGTGCCAGTTCTTATTCCCAATACATCAACACTCCTAGTAGATTAGAATACCAGTTCAATCAAAAGGCCTATGTGCCCTGTAGATTAGATTATTGGGTTTCTATATGAGCATTGTAAACTAGGCATATTGAACATTCAGCTAGGGGTAAGGAGAATTTTATTACAAATTTGCAAGTGATAAAAACAACAACAACCAGGGAAGGAACGTGTAAAACATTCAATTAACCACTTGGCAGGTTGCTACAGAAAACAATCCTACCAATTGTGTGTATGTGTTTGTATGTGCCTGAACTTCATTTCAGTTCATTTTTCAACAGTATTTATCAATATTTGCAAAATCTAAATGCAGAAAAAGTGCAACTGACAGATTTGTCCACTCTGTTACCAAGTGGGCATATGCACACCATATTGGATTGGTATCATTTTAAACAATCATCCTCACATGTATAAAAAAGATTAAAGTGATCATGCACTGAATACTACAATACTTATATCATCAGTCATATAAGGAAGAATTAAATATTGATATTGTGACGGTCACTCCACACACATTTCTGTGGAGGACACTCACAAGTATGTTTTGGCCATAGAGTCCATATAGTTGTAGTTATTGTATGTAATAAAAACAGAGCAGATCCTATCCAGATATTTTAACTCAATATTGTATTTCTTTATTTTTCCTTCCACCCCAAAGTAAGCTAGTCTACTTTATTCCTATGTAACAGAAAATCAGTATGTTACTGTATGTCAAACCAACATAAAGCAAAAGCAGCTTCATTTATATACCACTTCATACTGCACTATGGGATGTCTAAACAGTTTACAACTGTAAGCTAATTGCCCCCCAACAGTTCGGTAGTCATTTTAGTGACCTCAGAAGGATGCAGGCCTGAGTCTAGCCTGAGCCCTGGCTAGTACTGAACTCGCAACCTTGTGGTTTATGAGTGAGTGGCTGCAGTACAGGCATTTAACCACTGCACCACTGTAAATGCAGCACAGGCATTTAACCACTGCGCCAACATAGATGAACTACTCCACCAATTTCCTTTGTTCTGGGAAGTATGAACAATGAAACAATAAAATGGGGCTTTCAAGGAGACCAGTACCTTCTGTCACAACAAACCCAATTTTCATGTGTTGAAAACCTATTGGGTGCTACCAGGGGAGGCTTTTATTGAGCAAAATTTTTCCACACAGAATTTTACAAAAGATTCACACATTGTAATTTTATGTTTGCAACTGTCCTGCATTTCACACCACTGCATCTGTTTCTGTTCCAATTTTTGTTGTTGATATTTGCCCTCAAGGTGAGTTTGACTTATGGCAACCCTTTGAATGAGAGACATCCAAGAGCCTGGACCAACAATTGCCTTGTCCACGTCTTGCAAACTCAGGGCCATGGCTTGCTTGATTGAATCAAGTCACCTGCAGTGACTTCCACCTTACCAAACATGATAATATTTTCTAATAAGTCATGATGTCTCATACCGCATCCAAAGTATGACAACCTCAATTGATCTGCCTTTCTAGTAAGAGTTCGGACCTTGATTTTCTCTAAGACATTTGTCTTTTCCATAGTGCATGATAGAACTCTTCTCCAGAACCACATTTCAAATGGTCATGAGGGTAGGCATTATGAGGTTTTCATTGCTTAAATTCAAGCTAAAATAAATAAATCATATTTTATATATGATCATGGTACAGTTCTTCTGTAAATCAAAAAAGATGAAATGTCCGTAGCATGGGGAAAAGTTTTAAACTAACATGATTCTGTATTTTCTTAATAAGATTTATATCCCTCAATTTCTGCAACAGTTAGGTAAGTTGATGCTTATGCAGGTCTCTGGTTTTAAAGATTATAAGAATTTTGATTAGCATTGTAGGATTGATTTCTTCTTTGCATTTTTCTCTCTATTTTTTTTTTTTGACAATTACATTAATATGTTTCATATGAAATAGAAACTCAGTACAATATTCAAAATATATGTTGAATTTACTTCACATGCCTTTATAGAAAGAGAATACAATGTGGCTTTCCTATTACACCAATTCAAAATATTATATAATAGCTGCCTTGAATCCCATTTTGGGAGATAGGATACAAATCCTCTAACTAAAATAAATAATAAACAAATTATATTAACTGGAGTTGCCACTGAAACAATGAGGAGGGTGGTGGGGATGATGATTTCCTACCCATGCCCAATATTATTTTCTTCTAGCCAATACCTAATACAAGAAGTTTTTGAAAAATTCTAGTTTTTCTCCTCTTCCTAGTATTCTGACACCTCAAGCTGTGAAAATCCTTTACTCTGTTTGCAAAGTATAAATTAGTCTTGCCAAAGGTTCTAAAAGTGTACTTCTTTTAGACCCTCACACTTCAAAGGAAGATGCAACACTATAAATTAGCAAGCATGCCATTACAACTGTGATTTTAAACTTGAACATAGCAAAATTTGTTTATAATTCACTACTGATTGAATGCTGCCACAAATGTATAGAAGGATATATATATATATATATATATATATATATATATATATATATATATTTTTGGGGGGGGGGGGCTAAAGTTAGTCCTCTGATTACTAATTTGAATCAAAAGCTCTAACCTTGTTAGCATCTGGACTTATTTCCATAATAACAACCCCTTCAGAACCTACAAAGTAATGAATAATTGACAACAAATGAAATGTTTTGATAGTTGTCGGCACAAAGCATGTTTAATGTTTTGTGTTGCTTCCTAGCTAATTATGTAGATGACACATTTGTCAGACCTTGACTGCCATTAGAAACGTGTTTCCAGAGGGGAGAAAAACAGGCTATTCATAGAGTAATTAACTAGAATGCTCAATGACCTGTGAGAGATTCAAATGGCTGCCAGTTCAGACATTGTTTTGTTACAGAAGCAGAGGGGTAATTAAAATTCCAAATTACAGTGCTATGATGAAGCATTTGTTTGTTGACAGTATACTCTTACTCTAGTTTGTTAATTCTTTTTTTTAAAAAAAAATTGCTTCTAATCCATTTTATAGCTTCAGGAGTTCTGTCTTTGAATTTACTGACAACTAATATTATGGTAAATTGCTCTTTCGAGAAGTACTGCAGGCTTTGGCAGTTCTATGAGAGCACAAGGTGGGTGGGATAGAATAGCAGTTCTTCCCCTAAACTGACATACCCTGTGCTGTCAACGAAACGCCACTAAACTGCAGCCCATCTTGTGAAATGATACGTTTATAATTCTGCACAGAGGAAGATGTCTAGTTGCGGGAGAAAGCGATTCAGAGAGAGGGATCATAATCAAACAAATTGCAAAAGGTGTCTTAAAACGTTACCGCAAAGTGTTAACTGAATCAGTACAATGATGAGCATCATTTAGGCAAATGTTCTTCAGGGAAACAGATGTAGTTGCAGGGAAAGAGTATTGTAAAGAGGAAATGTAAAAGAAGTCCCCTAAATATAGCATGATATTCTTATTCTCTGGTATCATTCCTTCCTTACACATGTGCATGGCAAAGAACTGACATAATAAGAAACGGTCATTTTTAAAAAATTCCCTACCAAATATAGCAGGGAATTGATTGAAAGAGGGCAAAGTGGTAAAGTTCTCTAACAATGAATTTAATGCGAGCACAAGTGAAATATTTATTTACTTTGCCAAAAGTGAGAATATGGTTCTGTTAAAAAGATCTGACAGAAGTAACATGGTGTTTGATGCAGGGAAGCTGACAGCGGCATGGAGTGAGCGCTGATTATCCTGAAGACACTGTCAGCTAGGATTGATTTCTACTTTCTCCCTTTATGTAACGGTTCCTGTAATACAGCTGACCCCGAATCACGTTACCTTGTCATCTCTCTGAATGGATCAAGAAGAGATGAGCTGAAAATAGCTAGGCACTGACCTTGAACTTGCCAGAACAGTGAGAAGTGACAGTGGCTCTGTGTAAGGATGTATGTGTGTGTGTGTGTGTATGTATGTATGTATGTGTGAGAGAAGGTTTCATGTACAAAGACATCCAATCTGCTTTGCAGTCAAGTTCACTGTAGCAGCACAAGGGGGCAGAGCAGCATTAGAGATTACAGGTAAAGCTGATATTCAAATTGCTTTCTCCAAAAGTGCAGGCTTGCTCATGCCAGTCAGCTTTCTTGCTTCCACATCAGTAAATCCTTTTGTAAAAGCTGGAGAAGGCTTACAAACCTGAGTAAAATTGAAATTTTTATCTTGAATAGTTTGAGTAGCACTTGCTCAGTGACCTCTTATACCTTTGAACAGCAGATGGAGTTGTACACAAATTCTAATTATTTAGAAAAAAGAATGCCAAGTGCTATCACAAATGGCAAGTACCCATGTGAGCTCTCTAGTCCACTGTATAGTCTACCATTCCAAGTCAAACTGAGGAGTTTATCGCATACAGTTTTCAGCCCGATCCATGCACGGGATGGGATCAGGCTGGAACAAGGAAAAATGGGTTTTACTGCACATGAAATTGCTGCTGCACTGCCGGCCGACCATCACCTTTTCCCGATCCAGCCTCTGCCGGCCAATTTTGGCACTACGGAGTACCAAAATCATCTGGCAGAGGCTGGATCGGGGATGGGTGATGGTCATCCGGCAGCGCAGCAGCAATTTCATGTGCAGTAAAACCTGTTTTTCCCCGTTCCAGCCTGATCCCTTCCCATGCACGGATCGGGCTGAAAACTGCAGGTGATAAACTCCTGAGATGAATTAAAAATGAGAATTACACATAGGAAATGGATTGTATATTTAGTAGGTCTTCTAAATTTCATATACTCTGAATTTAACATTTTTGTGTCATTTTAGTATGCAAATTTTGCCTTAAAATGGATCTCATTTATCCTCCTTAGAAATAATACACTACACAGAATGCTAGAAGATAGCAGCCATCTTCCTATTACCAATAAATAATTATTAATATATTTAGATTTCTCTACCACATTTTTAAAAAAAGTCAATGGAATCTTAGTATCATTAGTCTCTGAGATCTATTGCATGGAGGCACTTAGCTTCCGTGAGTTTAAAAAAAAATAACCTTTTTTAAAAATTGAAATTGTAGCTGTTAACAAAATGTAGAAACACTGAATTAAACATATTAATTGGTGTTGGGTTCTACAGTTGGACATTCTTGGGAGCTGATTGTTGAGAAGAGTTCTCTGGTGTTTATGTGGTGTGTTGGGTGTTTTGCATTGGGTCATTGAAGTATCAAACAGGAAAACTGCATTTTCCAAGCTGGATGTTTGGCTGCAGTCCTTTCCTGAAGCTGGCAAATAGGTTGTTGATAACATGAAGATGTACAAATGTTCCCCACAGGACCTTCTTCAGTGCCTGACTGCAACAAATGCATTGTGTTTTACACATATTTGCTTTGCAGCTTCTAGCTTCTCAGGGTCCTTTGGCTCTTAAACTTAAATGTATCCAGTTCCCTAAAGAGATCTTGTTCCTGATCCTAATACAACCTGGTTCAAAGGTGTGGAGCTGGAGGAAAATCCCTCTAGAGATTTACTTCTGCTTTCATTGAGCTAGGCTTTTAATAAGGGACCCTATACCCTGATGGGCTGGAAGTGAGTTTATGACTACCATCTGTTTAATTGCCCTCACAGTTTTTGTTGGGGAATCATGAAAGTATTCTACCCTGCCTTTGAATCTCTCTGGTTCTTTTAAAAGACTGGGTAAAGTACACATCAATTTCCAAAGAGTATATTAAAAACTGATAAACAGCAGCATCTCTGAACAGTAAAACTCAAGGAAAACATTTTTTTTTTTAGATGAATGTTTGTTGTTGGTTATCAGTAAACACCATGTTTGCTGTACAAGTAAATAAGCTGACTTATGGGTTTTTTTTATTGGTCACATTTATTTTTACTTTACCCCCTCTTTTGAAATTAGTTGATTTTTCTGTCATTCTCATAATTTCTTATTAAGCACAATTTATGGAAATAAAAGAATGTCTTCAAAAGAAGAAGTATGCATCTCACAAAGATTTTCATAATGAAACAAAGGGTGCAGAAAATCCCAATCTTTTATCTTCTAAGGACATCTGAGGATGCATCTACACTGTAGAAATAATGCAGATTGATTCCACTTTATTTCTACAGAATCCTTGGATTTGTAGTTTTGTGAGACACCAGCACTCTTGCAAAAGACTAAAGACCTTGTAAAAGTAAAAATCCCAGGATTCCATAGGCTAGAGCTGCAGCACTTAAAGTGCTGTCAAACTGACAGTGTAGATCAGGGGTAGGCAACCTTTCCCCTTTAAGGGCCGAGGGACTTCAGCTCCCAGAATCCCAGGAGCTATTGGCCAACATGAGACTATTGGCCAACATGGCTGAGGCTTCTGGGAGCTGAAGTCCCTCGGCCCTTAAAGGGGAAAGGTTGCCTACCCCTGGTGTAGATGCACAATGAACATTAATATCATAAACGGAGCCCCAAACTCCATGGCTGTGTAAAAGGTGAAAGGTAAATCTTTCAATTAGCTTATGGAAAGGAAGAGAAAAAATGGAAAGGTGACAAAAGTTTCAGTCAAGCAAGTCCTAGGAGATTATTGCACAGGCTTTTATACCATTGTTTTCCCAACAGGATAAAGGGGCGTTAAGATGAGTCTTACTGCATTCGCCCTCCTGCAGCCCATCTACAATCCAGACTTATCCCGCAGCTTTTCAAGAACGGGAAAATCTCATGCTTGAAAAGCCATGGAACAAGCACAGGTGACATACAGGTTGAAGATGGGCTGCAGCCAGGTGAATGCAATGAGACCCATCTTTAAAGTTAAATACGCATTTATCCCATTGGGGAAATGTTGGGATAAAGCCCATCTGATAATCTCCCTAGTATCACTGGCTTGCCAGACTTAAGTGCTTTGTTTAATTTGTTTTTATTTTTTTAATGAAAAGGGGAAGGGTCTTGATGGACATCCTTTGATGGCCACCATGTGGCTCATTTGATGACAATGAGAATATCCATCACATCCTTGAACCCCTCCCCCCATTGTTCAGTGCTGTATACTTAATTATAATGTCCTAGCTTCTGAAGTGTGTGTACTTTAGCATCAGGCCAGTATCATTAGGATACCACTAAGGTGCACATGCAGCCTAGACCCCAGATCAAGGCTGCTCTTGGGATCCCTGCCTGCTCACCCCAGACCCCTTGCTACAAAGCAGACTTTTTTTTCTCTTTGCTGAGGACTGATAGAAAACAGACCAGCAAAAGTCTGATCAGGTGTGCTGCAAGGCTCTGATGCAAATGATCATCATAAGTGGACAAATGAGAGCAGCAGCAATAAGACAACCATGGCAGTGAATGTGATATCTGTGATGGGCTCAGCAGCAGGGAGCTCTAGCATGCTGTGAGCTGGTGCCAGACCTGTTGCCAATTTGTTGTTGTTGTTGTTTTAAAGAAGCTATTAAAACTGTGTTTGTCATTGTTGTTGTTGTTGTGTGCCTTCAAGTCATTTCCAACTCATGATGATCCTAAGGTGAATTTATCACCTGAAGCTGCAAGCATGTGACTTGCTCAAGATCACCAAGTAGTATCCTGTCCAAATTGCAGGATCTTTGAAAGAGGGTTCATCGCACATACATTTTGTGGGGAGATGGGCCAGCCTTACCTCTCATAGCAGCCTTCTTCTCACTGCTGTCTTTTTACTGGCAGGCAAATACCTCATTTATTTAAGCACAGTTTTAATTCTTAACTCATCTGGCTGCAGGATCTCTTAATGGGGCGTGCTGTGCTTTTGTATTGTGTGTGTGTGTGTGTTGTATGCCTTCAAGTCATTTCCAACTTATGGCTACCCTAAGGTGACCCTATCACAGGTTTTTCTTGAAACGTTTCTTCAGAGGGTATTTGCCATTGCCATCCTCTGAGGCTGAGAAAGTGTGACTTGCCCAAGATCACCCAGTAGGTTTCATGGCCAAATGGGGAATAGAATCTTGGTCTCCAGAGTCATAGTTCAGTGCTCAAACCACTGTGCCATGCTGAGTCTCATTTAAAAGGTGTACCATCCATGTATTAATTTTTTAATAACTCACTTCAGGATAGTGATGCCATTATAGAATTATAATGTTAGAAAGTCTCCAAAGGGCCATGTGATTTAACTCTCTGCCAGTGGAGAAAGCCACAGTGAAAGCATCCCTGACATCCATACTCTGCTTTAAAAAAAAGCCTTTCACTTTTATAAAGAGGGTATGTTTTAAAAATCCAATGAAATAAAATAATAAATAAATAAATAAATAATGCTAAATGCATTCCCTTGACATAGGTTCCATCCACACCTGTAGTGCATAAGTTGTAATGTAAATATTGATGCCAGAAAATGTATCCTAACGATGAGGCTATGCAGATGAGCGGCTCTGGGCCGCCCCTGCTAGCCACGGATCGGCACAGCGGTAACTGCATGCAGCAACCCCAATCCTCCCTTTTGCCGCTCCTTTTAGGGGTGGCAAAAGGCTACCCTAAGAGCCAGCACCACAGCTCTTCCATGCCCTTTTGGCACAGATTGTATACCTGCGCCAGGAGGGCATCCTGATGCCATGCGCCATGCGTACAAGCATGCAGTGTCAGGACGCCGTCGGGCTGGGGTTGAGGCGGCTGGTGTGCAGCTGCTCTGCCCCAACTCCACCCCCAGGCCAGCCCTTTAGGTCGGTCTGCAATGCCCCATACTCAGTCAAAGAAGAAATGAGGAGTATAGGCAAGTGCCCAGCTTTTCACTCCTTACCACTCACTGGAAACAAAAATGGTCATAATAGTATAAATAGTTTGCACGTCACACTACAATGTAAAGCTATCCATTTCTATATCCATTGTATCTACCATAATAACCATTTTAAAGAAATGTGTAGATATAGTGATCTTAAATGCAGAGCTTGAAAAGTTACTTATTGGAGTACAACACCCACAATCTTCCAGGAAGTATGGGCAAAAGAAGCATCTTTTCCAAGTTCTGTTCAAAAGTGCTAATGCATTCCAATGCATAAAGTGCTGGATTTTTATTAGAGATCTCTCTTACCATCAGCACATGCATGAGACCTTCGTTTCCTGGATAAAGGGATATGGATGTGATAAATAAATAGCTGCTCTTGTTTTCTTGAAGTTTTTATTAAGAAATATTGCAAACTCTACTTAAACATTGATGCAATCTGTGGGAATTGCAATACTAAACATAGACAGGAAATGTCTATCAAAAAGAGTGATGACAAAATGGAAATCTCCTTCTTTTAACATTAGTTTTGTTTTATTCTTCCACTAAAATTGGGACAATCAACTCTCTTCCATGTACATGTCATGTTCAAAATGCCATTAAATTAGAGATATATAGGTACTGAAACTGAGAAGATTTGATCAAATTTCCCACAGCTAGTTTTGGGCACCTGACCTGCATACTTTCCCACAGGGGAAAAGAAAGCTCTGTTTCTCTAAATTCCCAATGAGAAGGGACATGTGTCTCCTTGCATTGAGTTACATTACATCACATCATTTGGCACAAAGTGACTCAACGCAACATGACAGGAGAAGTAAAGAGAACAGATTCTTTTAAACCTTGATTCATATATTTCTTCAGCTACTGTTCATAAGATGATGGCAATAAAGATATAATGAACAGAAAAGAAGCACACTTCTTCTTTTGAGCAACGAATATAGACTAAAGAAGCTGTCAGTATACTGTGCACAGTCATCTTAAAAGAGGCATTAAAAGTTTTGCTAGACAATACTTAAGTTTGCTTCACAGACCCTTGTTGAACACAAATAGCAGAATGAAAAGGGTTTGATACTTGTCTGATGCAATCTATATTTTTATTTTAATATAGTAGGTTATTGTGGTTACATAAAAGGAAAGATAAATATAAATTTGACATAGGTCCCAGTTCATCTGAATATTAATGGCAGCACTGCATGCGTAGTCCCAGAAACACAGTTACTGCCCAGTGACTAGTATGGTCATGGGTGGGGAAGGTGGCACTGAACCCCCATGGATGGGAAAGGCCCTCTGTACACTCAAACAGGCTGGTGGGCCAGATATATGTAAATACAATTTTCACTGAGAATCAGCCAGCTAGCTGAGTCAAGAACGAAACATAGGAAGCTCCTTCGTGGAGAATCAGGCTGTTGTTCCATCCAGTTTAGTGTTGTGTATACTATCAGCAGCCCTCTAGGGATTCTCAAGGCTCTTTCCCAGCCCTCTTTGGAGAATGTTGCATTGTAACCTGGGATCTTCCATACTGTAAAGCATACACTGTGCCACTGAGTTATAGCTATTCTGCTCAAGTACTAAAGGAGAGTTCTAGAAGCCCTGGCCTCACCTCCTTTCACAATTGGTTAAATGGAAGAAAGGTAGGGTTGAAGCTGAAAAGCCATCTCTGTTATTCCTGTCTTTCCATCTTAACTTTCTTAGTTGGAAGATTGGTTGGGAAAAGTCTAGGACTACAGGAAGAATTTCATACCAAATTCTTCTCCATTTATTTTGGCCTGTTCTGGTATTCCAGTATGGATTTTTTTTTTTTTCTGATGAGGTTGGGTGTAAATGATAGTATTAGTCTGAATGATGGTTCTAATCTGGAGGAAGGGGAAAATTTGGCAGCTCCCAGTTGCTTATCCAAGCAGTTCCTGGATATTACTGGCTGAGAACAGATGAAGGAGTAAGAAAGCCATCCAGCCACACAGATCCCAGTCTCTTGCAGCCAGTGCTTGTGACATAGGGATGCTTCACAGGGCTTTACCCACCTTTTGGTCTCCCCAATGGCGAAAACATGGGGTAGAAGTATCCTGGAAGTTGTCACATTTGTGAGAGGATGTTTCACCCATGCCCAGTAAAGCCAATTATATGATATTGGCAGTATAGCACCACAGAGAGTTTGGGGTGGGAAAATCATGCATGCCATTCCATTTTATTTCCTCACACCTTGTTGAAGTGGCATCAAGTAATGGAGGAACCTGTTGTTGTCTAGGTTCACAGCCTAAGCCATTCTTAATTTCCCTTCCAGAAACTTGCAGGGGAAAGATGTTTGTCCTATGGGGATTAGTGTATTAGATTAATTCCTGACCATTGTGTTGAAGTCTATGTCTGATTGTCTATTGTGCTATATAAGTTCACATCCTTGTATGTAGCCACCACATTAGGTATATTATCTAATTCAGTGCTTCTTGTGCTATCTGATGTGAAGGACTAGCATTTTTCTCCTAATGTGCCTGGGACTTGTACTGTACTTATGCCCATTAGGTACAACTGCTTCTTTCTTTCCTGGAAACTTGCCATGGAAAAGCAAGTGAGGGCTCATGGGCTCTCACTGGTCCATGGACCACCACTTTGAGTAGCACTGCTCTAATGTGACCAAAACTGTAGCAATATTTTGAACTCTATCTCCTTTCTCTCTCTCTCTCTCTCTCTCTTTCTCTGAAATGCATGTGTATTAAGCACTTTTGACCAAATTTGTTATTTAGACTTAGGTTGATATCTTGAACAATTTTATGCAAGTTTTGGGAATGACTGGCAAATTTTTCCAGAAGATCATTTGGAGCTCATTTTAAAGTCGAACTCACTCTGGAACAAATTTTAAAAATTGTCGATACTATGTTTAGATGCTTGTTTCATTCTAAATAAAATCATCAGTCTCTGAGCAACACACATTTACCAAGGTACAGAGCAAAGCACCTCCTTCTTCTCATTTTGGAGCATCTTCCCCTTCTCATTTCTCCAGCCTCACTTTTTTGTAAAAATATTCGCTGAAAAGCCCCCCTAGTGGTTACTGAGAACAATTTCACCATGCTTGGAGGATGTCTGGCCTGTTTTAGGCTTAGAAAGTGGCTTTCTCTCAACCAGAATGTGACTTCATGGCAGGGGCACCCTAACATCCTCTCTTCACAATCCCTGGAAAGTTTTTTTTTTTCTCCCAGCCCTCAGAAATGAAGTACAAAAAGCTTGTAGTGCCTGGAAGGATGGGGGGCACATTGGGGTCACATTGCCTATTTCTGCCCTAGCAACTATTATAAATGCTGTACCTTGTAGATTATAAATTGTATTTATGTATAAAGCTCAGTTTTCTATTGTTGCAGCTATTAAAGTGGCAACTGAAATAATATCTTTCTTATTGATCCTCAATCAGAAGTTCTTATCTAGGATTTTATCCAGGAACTCTTATTCAGGAACATATTAAGGTCACAAATAATTGTCTACACAGCTTAATAATCAGAAAATTCTAACTGGATTGCATATGTGTAGGAGAGGGTGACAATCACCTCTGATAGCTCTTCATTGTATCAGTAGCAGTGCAAGTCAAACAATATTAGATTGTTTTAATAAAGCATCTCAAAGAGGACTAAAGCCCAACTTTAGGATTTATTAACTTTCTAATTTTTCTAATGGTGGGTACATTAGACAATTTTCTGTGTCTTTTTCACAATTTCCAAAGCCACCCTTTCCATAGTTCTTCAAAGACCCTTCCAAGCCCACATTGAAGTGACACATAGCTCTGGACAGAGTAGGCCCTCTATGAGGGATGGAGCACGTGCTTGATAGCTTCTTTCCTCCCCGTCCACACACTTTAATTCCTCTTTGCTATTTTTGCATGGCGATCTTGGACACCTCCTTGTGCAAGCAGTGAAAATAGCAAGAATAGTGCTCTGACAGGATTCAGGCCCATGTTGCATATGTCAATCACACATAGAGTAGTTTGCAGAATTAAATGTATGAGAATTCCAGGATGAACTGGGCTCATCTACTAATGTACGTGTTAGAACTGAAGTTTTCTATTGACTTTCACACTTCCCAAATATTTCATATATTCTTATATATTCCTCCATTAGGAAGAAAGTCCAATTCTTACTTGAATTCAAAAGCTACTACTGCAAAAGTTTCAAAACCTATTTGTGTGTTCTACAAGCATTCTCAGCTATAGATATGGGAAACCCTGATAAGAGAAAATGTTCCCATAGTCATTTTATTTCTTATAGTTGTGGGATATGAATCATCTGTCCCTGCTTATAAGACACATGATTCATAAACCACAGCTATAAGAAATAGATTCTGATTTTTATCAGATTGTAACAGTCCAAGCATTGGTGCCACCCTCTCTTTGCTACCATGGTTGCTGATTAAAAGAAGGAACTGCAAGCATTTTGAGCCAGGATAAAAGCATTACAGTCCACAAAAATCCTGGAGAGGTGATTCTAGGCAGCCATTGCATGCTAATGCCTGTTTTAAAGTCCCAACATCTCCTGTTTCTTCTTGTGGATGAGGGGCCTTTGCAGACTGCCAGAAATAGTGCAAATTGAGTCCACTTTAAAGTGATGCACTGCCCTGGTTCAGTGCTAGGGAATCATGGGAATTGTATTTTTTTCTGGGACATTGAGACTTCTCTGTCAGAGAGCTCTGGTGCCACAATAAATTACAGTTACCATAATTCCCTAGCACTGAGCCAGGGCAGTGCCTCAATTTAAAGTGGACTCAATTTGCACTATTTCTGGCAGTCTGCAAAGGCCTGAGGTTTGTGCAAGCTCAGCTGGGTCAGTACCTTATATCCTTCCATCAGATACTTGTCAAACCTCAAATCTTGACTTATCCACTTAATACAGTGCCTAATTTTTCATCTGCAGGGCTGTGTCCCATGTCTCTTGACACTGCCAGGTGGAAAGTTTATAACTAACTATTATATCTTGATGAATGTGGCTTGGAATAAAATGTCACAATACACCTATCTTACTTCCTTAATGGGACACCACTGTTTAGGAGGTATTTCTTCCAAGCAGGCCATTCCCTTCACCCTGCTACCATATTCCCCCTTTCCCAGCATGCCAAATCCATATAGAATTCATAATGGGTTAGGAGGAACCAATGCTTTCTTTTGTCTCAAGTTAGACACATTATTTTGAATAGTCTACTATGGAGTTCCCAAAATCAATGTGTTCTCACCAGTCATTATTTATTATGGTTTTAGTTTCAGGTTTCAAAAACAATTAAGGAGAGCGTTTAGTATGAAAATTACTGTAATTGCTTGTTAATTGAGGTTATCTGCTTCACATTATTCAAAAAGCAAATTGTGTTGACACTTGTACCCAGAAATGATTACTTAATAAACAAAGTCAGAATGCATCACAAATAAAACACGGCTGTCTGCTGATGGCTACATTCATCTGGTATGAACCATTCCCAGGAAAGATGTTAGGGAAGATGTTTTGTTTTTGTTTTCATTGTTTAAAATCACAATTACAATTGAGAGGTAATCTTTCTAGGTTCTAGTGCATTACACATTTCACTAGTAGTCAGTTAACAGAATGCATATGCCAACATACTTCATAAACACACCAATATAAATGATCTCCAAAGGTTTGGATGCTTGATATATCCATTTATTTGCTAGCTTCCTCTGTTTTCAGAATGCCAAATCATTTTGTTTCTTAATACACCGAATTTCCTTTCCCAACCAAAGCAGATCTGTCAGTCCACTGGAAATGATATATAAGGTCAAGCGCCTCCACTGAATGGGATAGGCTGTGGTGCAGACTGAGGGCAAAGGAGCTTCCTCTCAGAATGTGATTCTACTTTGTTTTCAGGAATTCCTTTCCCTAACAGTAGAATCTTAGTGTCTTAGCTCTGGAAGAGACCATAATAACTATCTAGTCCAACTCCTTGCCATGCAGAAACACACAGTTAAAGCTCTCTTGAGAGACGACTATCCAATCCCTACTCCACAGAAGAAGAGTCCATCACTTTCTGAGGCCATCGGTTCCACTGTCTAATAGTTCTTAATGCCTGGAAGTTCTATGTAATATTTAGGAGAAATCTCTTTCCTTCCAATTTGAACCCATAAGTTCATATTGCTGTCTCTATGGCAGAAGCAAACAAACTTGTTACATCTTCTGCATTGACATCCCTTCAAATGTTTAAAGATGGCTATGATGTCATCTCTCAATTATCTTTAAATGAAATATAAGGTAAAGGTATTCCCCATTGACAAGGTTGTCAAGTCGTGTCCGACCGTATGGAGTGGTGCTCATCTCTGTTCCTAAGCCGAAGAGCCAGTGTTGTCAGAAATTACTCTGTGATCATGTGGCCAGCATGATTGCACAGAATGCTGTTTACCTTCCCACTGAAGTAGTACCTATTTATCTACTTACATTTGCATGCTTTCAAATTGCTAGGTTGGCAGAAGCTGGGACTAGTGATGGGAGCTCACCCCATCTTGCAGCACACAGGCCTCGAACTGCCAACCTGCCTATCTTGCAATCAACAGAGTCAGCATCTTAACCACTTGAGCCACCGCATCCTGACAAATGAAAGATACTCAGGTCCTTAAACCATTCCTCTGACCATATTGGTTGCCTTCCTCGTAACACATTCCAACTTTGGGGTCTGTTCCCCATTCCAAACTGCATCTCATTTAGCACACACACACACACACACACAATTCTGTACTTAGCATTTTTCAGGGGCTAGAGAGATTGTTATGTTGACTAGGGATGGGAAAGTCCAAAGACTATCACCAAATATGATTTGTGCTTCAGAACAACTTCTATTAGTTGACATTTTCACTGAGGTCATGCCTCAGTTGGTCATTTAATGACTAACTGTGTTATTGTATGTGGATGAAATGAAGGATATTTTGAGTCATAGGTTTCATGGTGACCTCGTTGGTATATCACTCTACACTCCACTTGTGCCACATATGAAATCTTTCCTCACACACAGATCTGGAGAGGAATTCAATATTCTAGCTTGATCAAAAGCCAGATTTATACTGTGTCCATTGGTGAAGCTTTAGGTGAGTCATGAGACAATTTCCGAACCAGCCATACCTTAGGTGACTAGCCTAAATTTGTGTACATCATGAAGATACTACTTCATAATTTTATAAAATGTCTAATGGAGGTGGCTGGGACAAATCATGAAGCAGATAGTTAAGCAGGTCCTAGGAATAAAAACAAAACAAAAGCAAAGAGAACAGCCTAGGGATGAGTAAGAAGTTTGTTTCAGAAAATGTTACTAAAATGTGCCAATTTCTTCATAATACAGGTGCAAAGCACTTATGACTAAAATAATTCAAATGTGGGGGAAACAAAAGTTTCAAATCCTGATCTAAGGTTTTTAATGCTTAATTCTTCAAAGTCTGGGTTTTTATCCCAGGATGTTTAACCATGGGCGTTTTCACACGGGGCTTTAGGCAGACGCAATCCTACCTCTATCCGGCCCCAGTCCGGCTCCTTTGCAAATTTTTCAGACGACGTCGCAGCAAGCCCCGCCCCATCCAGTGCCATCCCCGGCGCTAGCCAGCGTCAGTCTGGGTCCTTGCTCCATGTGTTCACACGACGTCGCAGCAAGCCCCGCCCCGCCCCATCCAGCGCCATCCTCGGCGCTGGGCGGCATCATCCCCGGTCTTTGTAATTCCTTTTTTTAAAAGGAATTAAGTTGCTGCTGCCGGAAGCAATCAAGAGCCATTCCGGAATGCTGCTGCTTTCACCTCCGGAATGGCTCTTGATTGCTTCCAGGCAGCTTTGGACCCATGCGTGTGAAAACGTCCCATGCTGGTCATGCTGGATTAGCTTTATCACCTAAACCTCCCTACCCCATCCAACCTCCTGAGCCGACTTCCTTGTATTTTACAGCTGCATGACAGTCTGTTACAACATGAGCTCCAGAATTAATGCAGTTTGACACTGTTTTAACTGCCATGGCTCGATGCTATGGATTTCTGGGATTTGTAGTTTTGTGAGATATTTAGCCTTCTCTGTCAGAGAGCTCTGTTTCACAACCAACTACAAATACATAGGATTCCGTAGGATGGAACCATGACAATTAAAGCAGTGTCAAATTGTGTTAATTCTGTAGTGTGGCAGCAGCCATGGTCTTTTCCATGCTAGGAGTAAGTGTAGCATTGGCTAGCAAATTTAGCTCAGAACTTCATTTCAGTTCATTAAGAGCTTACAGAAACATGCAAATTTCTTACTATGTCTGATGAAAAGAACAGTATTCTTTATGTTTTAAAAAATATGAATATGGGAGGAAACAAAACTGACATTTAAAGTAAACTACCCCTTACAGAGACTCTCCTAGAAAATAATTTTTAAAAGTTTTCTAAATAAATATTGAAAATATTTGAAGTAGAATTGCTTCTTTGTCATTAATGCAACTAGCTTGAGAGTGATTTTAAAACTACTTTTGGTTGCAGTAATACACATATTTATTTTAAAGTACACCCCACTGGATTTTGAAAGATTTATATGTGAATGCAGATAGGATTAGACTGTGGAGTTTATCGCTTTACCAAAAAAAAAAATCAGTTTATCCCTGCCACATTGAAGCCTATTTCAGGGTGCAGTCAGGTATTATCACATGCAAAATGCTGCCGATGCCACCACCCGAGTGCATCCCACCTAAACCCACCTACAATCTCCTGGCTTTGCAAATCGGCCATCTGAGCACAGCTTGTAGGTAGGTTTTAGGCAGGATGCAGTCAGCGGTGGCATCAGCGGCATTTTGCATGTGATAATATCTGACTGCATCCCAAAATAGATTTCAAAGCAGCAGGGGCAAGTCAAAAAATTTTTGGTAATGCAATAAATTCCTGCATGGATGTTTTTACACATGACACCATGAATGTAAAATCTACAATGTAAAGTAAAAATAAATCTATATTGGCATGAAAATATATGTGGTTTTGAAATGAGTATATTTTGGAACAATAACTTTTGCACATGCTCACTAATAGATACAAAAAAGCCTCGAACAGTCTCAGGCAAAAAAAAAAAAAAAAGTCCTGGCTCACATGTTCTGAATTCAAAATTACTTTATTTTCATTTCATTTCATTTCATTTCATTTTTATTCACTAGTTCAGCTATTTGAACTGGTTAGATAAACCATGCAACCCAATAGAAATAAAACAATTTTTAAAGAATGTCCCGAAGTAGATAGGCATATATGTGTTACCTTCATATTACAGATAGAGTTCTTCTTTACATGGTTTCTATGCCCCTGGTCAAATTTCAGAAAGTGATAGGTTCCTGACTATTTTTATGATTCCCTGATATTGTCTAAAGGACCCAGGGCAAGGGTAGAAGACACATTACATTTTACCCTTCAGCTGATATTATGCCAAGACAGCTCTGCAACATTTATCTTTAAGTACTTGCAAGGGCAATTCTAAGTAGCAACAGAGATGAGTGGTTCATGACTACAGTACACAGAATCAAGAACAAGCCTTCTGGGTTGCTTATTGTCTAGAAAAGTAGATTTTGACAATTGCCACTGCATCAAAATTCCCTGTTGGTAGTATGAATTGACTGAGGCTACACATAATGTTTCATTAGCACAACACAGGGGTGTAAGTAACTTTTATGTGGAAAACTAATATCCAGACAGACAAACTAAACAGAATATCACATACTTAAGCTATAGCAATGTAAGATATTGTACTCATGAGTAAAGAAAAAATATTTTATATATTTTTACTATTTTGTTACATATTCCTAAACATCAGCAGTGATCAACCCAATAGACAGTAATGTCATTTTATTGCATGTATGGGCATATATACACATATACATACACAAACAGTAGGTGTTGCTGTTGTCAACCCTACCCAGGAATTGAGGTATTGCCACCACAAATAAGAATTCTGTCTCCTTGGTGAAATTGTTCCTCAGTCACCAAATTTCTAGTATTGCAAATTTCTATTACAGTAATTTATAACATGAAACGCTGGGGAAAAAAGACACTTAGAACACTCAAGTTTGCTGTGCTCTCATTCCCTTGGTAACATTGCCTGCCTATTTTCTTTGGATGTCTAAACTATGGTCCAATCCACACTGCAGAAATAATCCAGTTTGAGACCTCTTTAACTGTCCTGGCTCAGTGCTAGGGAATCCTGGGAATTGTAGTTTATTGTGGCACCAGAGCTTGCTGACAGAGAAGGCTAAATGTCTCCCGAAACTACAGTCCCCCAAATTCCCTATAATTGACCCAGAGCAGTTAAAGTCAAACTGGATTATTTCTGCAGTGTGAAATGCACAAGTGAAGTTTTAAGTTACTGCAATGCTAGTAAATGCGGGACTGAAGGAAAATTTAACTCAGTGGGGGAAGAATTCTCATTTGGGGAGCACCAGTCTCTTTTTGCCACACTCCATAGCTATATTCCTGACCCCTCCTTAATCTTTTAGATGTCTCAGTTGGTCAACATGCCTCTGAATTGCAGGGGATACACTATTTAAATCCCCCTTTAAAGTTTGATGTCTTCTGCTCTCCTCTTCCTCACCTGCAGCCTAACAATAGTATGTATTTCATCTGCCTTCTTTCAATTCTTGCTAACTTGAGGAACACTGCAAAATCCAACAAAAGTAAATCTTCACAGCAGTGCCTTTGTGACCATTGATTTACTTTCATATATTTTTTTCTTTCATGTGCCTTGCTCTCAGTGACCCTGAGACTCAGCTCTGTTGTCGACTTTGTAGCCCATGGCAGTAGAGAGTGTGTGTGTGTGGGGGGGGGAGGCATCAGCTGAGATGCAAAGCATGCATAAAGGAGAAGATGTGTAAAGACTGAAATGACATGGCAGCTGAAGCATCTTGTTGCTCATCTGGGTTACATGTTTAAGGCGTGAAAAGGAGTGATATTCGTGAATAACACTCAATGAGGTGGATGGTTTAAAGGTATATGGATGCTCAGTCATGTAGCGACGCAGAAGGCCAAAGGACAGAGTGCCTCTAATGTCCTTCCAGTCAGATTCTATCCTTCTGGCTTAAAAGTCTGAAAATATTGACTAAGAAAAATACAGATCACAGAACTCATGAAGACTGCTGAAAGAAAGAACATCAGGTTAAAAAGTAAAGTCACCACACTGTTCTATAACCAAATCTAGTTTCAGCTACTAAGATAAATGATATGTTTTGCACTTTAAATAGTGCACCTACAATGCTGTGTTATGTGCACTTGACCCTAAAAATAAAGTCTCATCTGCTACATGACATGGAAAATGTATCCAGTAGTCAGAAATCTCTTGTTTGTTAAACAGTCATGTATGCCTGTTTATAAAAACATGTACAACTACAGTATTAGAACTGTAAGGTTTTGCAAGGCACTCTTAGATCAAATTTAAGGCTCTTCGTGTACTAACTCTTTCTGTTGAAATGTTCCTAAGACTCGACTGTGCACCAATAGGCTTCTGAATTTCCCTTTGTGCCTTTGAAGTCTTGTTGCTTCTTTTGTTTTGTGCCTTCAAGTTGGTTCTGACTTGAAGCAACTTATGGTGACCCTAAGGTTTTTTTGCTAAGATTTGTTCGGAGGAGATTTGTTGTTGCCTTTCTCTGAGACTGAGAGGGTGAGACTTGCCCAAGATCAACCAGTGAGTTTCCATGTCTGAGTGAAGTTTTAAACCTGGTCTTCTGACTGATAGCCCAATGCTCAAATCACTACATCATGCTGGTTCTCCTCCACAGGGTGCAGCTACACTGCAAAAATAATTCAATTTGACACCAGTTTAACAGCCATGGCTCCATTCTATAGAATCTTGGGATTTGTAGTTTTAAGAGACACCAGTGCTCTTTGGCAGAGAAGGCCAAAACTACAAATGCCAGGATTCCATAGGATAGAGCTACAGCACATAATAATAATAATAATAATAATAATAATAATAATATTTATTTATACCCCGCCCAATGGTACACCAATCTGGGCGGCTTACAGATTAAAAGTGTAATCCAATAAAAACTTATAATACAGAAAACACCCCCCACCCCCACCCCTTAAAACAATATTAAATCAAATTGATTTAAAAGCATCACACATTGATTAATTAAAACCTAATACCGAAGTTAACTAAGCCTGATTCAATGTTCCTTCCATCAATGATGGGGCCACGTAACGAACATCCATTATACAGGGATGGTTGTCTGAAAAGGATGGTTCGATTTAGGAAGGTAACTAGTCCGGAAAGGCCTGCCGGAAGAGATCCGTCTTGACAGCCTTTTTAAAGCTGTCTAAAGATGTTAATAGACGGATCTCGTCCGGCAGGCCGTTCCAGAGCCTAGGGGCGATGACTGAGAAAGCCCTCCGGGAGGTAGCCGCAAGCCTCGATTTCTGAGGCTGCAGCAAGTTTCTCCCGGAGGACCAAAGTGCACGGGGAGGATTGTATGGGAGAAGGCAGTCCCTGATATAGTTGGGACCCAAGCCATTTAGGGCTTTAAAGGTGATAACCAACACCTTGTACTAGGTTCGGAAACTCATAGGCAGCCAGTGGAGGGACCTCAGAACCGGAGTAATGTGGTCCCTCCGAGATGTTCCTGATACAAGCCTGGCCGCTATATTCTGTACTAATTGAAGTTTCCGAACCAGGTACGAGGGTAGCCCCATGTAGAGTGCAGAAGTCGAGGCGGGAGGTTACCAACGTGTGCACCACAGTCTCGAGATCCCTTACTTCCAGAAAAGGGCGCAGCTGGCGTATCAGCCGAAGCTGATAACAGGCGCTCCTGACCGTCGCATTAACCTGATTTGTCATCAGGAGCGATGAGTCAAGGAGCACCCCCAGACTGCGAACACAGTCACTGGAGGAGAGTGTGACTCCATCCAGGACTGGAGGTTGCAATCCAATTCTTGGTTTTGGGTCTGCTACCGTGAGCACCTCCGTCTTGTCTTGATTCATTTTCAATCTGTTTTTCCTCATCCAGCCCATTACCGCCCCAAGACATTCATTGAGAGAAGAGTTGCCATTGGAATTCAAGGCCGACGAACGAGACATGGAGAAATAGATTTGGGTGTCATCAGCGTACTGATAACACCCAGCACCATAACTCCGTATTATCTCACCCAGCGGCTTCATATAGATGTTAAATAATATCGGGGACAAAATAGCTCCCTGAGGGACCCCACAAGTGAGGTCTCTCTTTCCGGAGCTACAGTCCCCGAGCAGCACCCTCTGGGACCGACCCGAGAGGAAGGACCGGAACCACTGCAAAGCAGTGCCCCCGATACCTAACCCCTTCAGGCGGTCCAAGAGGATGCTGTGATCTATTGTATCAAAAGCCACTGAGAGGTCTAGGAGCACCAACAGGGTCACACTACCCCTGTCGATGCTCAGATGCAGATCGTCAGTCAAGGCAACCATGGCAGTCTCGACCCCAAAGCCTGTCCTGAAACCGGTTTGAAATGGGTCTAGATAATCGGTTTCATCCAAAACTACCTGGAGTTGAAGAGCAACTGCCCTCTCGATCACCTTGCCCAAAAATGGCAGCAATGACACAGGCCTATAGTTCTTCATATCCAGGGGGTCCAGGGAAGTTTTTTTCAGAAGCGGCCTAACAGCTGCTTCCTTTAAACAAAATGGAACATGTCCTTCCCTGAAAGATGCATTGATGATATCCGTTAGGAATCTCACCAATGCATCCCCCCCCCGGACGGCCAGCCATGATGGGCAAGGTTCGAGAGGGGAAGTTGTCTTCCTCACCTTACCAAGCAGCTTGTCCACGTCCTCGGTACTCACAGATTGCCACTGATCCAGTAAATTCACATCGGTGGAGTCGTTGGACACCTCGCCTATAGACTCTGTCCCAATAGTGGCATCTAACTCGGCTCTTATCTGAGAGATTTTATCTGCAAAGAAGTTGTTAAATGCGTCACAGCAGGCCGTCGTTGGGTTAAGCAAGGGATTTGGCGCAGGGGGAACCTGCGTCATCTCCCTCACCACCTTAAACAGCTCTGCCGGACGAGACTCTGCAAACGCAATACGTGCAGAGGAGAAAACTTTCTTCGCTGCACGTATCGCCTCCCGATATGAATGAAGAAAATTCCTATGGCGAGTTCTGTCCGATAAGAGTCGAGTTTTTCTCCACTTGCACTCTAGCCGTTGTCCATGCCACTTCATCCTCCTAAGCTCAGGTGTGTACCATGGCCTACGATTAGGAGCGGGATGACAAGGGCGCTTGGGAGCAATCATGTCGATGGCCCTAGTAAGATCACTATTCCAAGTGTCTACCAGAATCTCGACAGGATCACTGGCATTCCCAACCATTAATCCCTCCAAGGCTTTCCGGAATCCAATTGGCTCCATTAGCCTTCGAGGGCGGACCATTCTAATAGGTCCACCACCCCTGGCGAGGCGAATACTGGCTCTAAGTTCCATCTTGACCAGGAAATGATCCGTCCATGACAATGCAGAGGTATGTACAACCTCTGCCCACGGATATTCCTGCTCCGTACTGAAGACCGCATCAAGTGTATGACCTGCACAATGTGTGGGCCCGTTGACCAATTGGGATAGGCCCATGTTTGTCATGGTCTTCATGAACTCCCGAGCCGCACCTGTTAAACTGGTCTCGAGCGGAATGTTGAAGTCTCCCAAAACCAAAAGTCTGGGAGACTCCAGCAAAAGCTCAGAGACCAGTTGTGTCAGCTCGGTCAGGGAGTCAACTAGACAACGAGGTGGTCGGTAGACTAGCAAAATCCCCAAACTATCCCTTGTCTTCAGGCTAAGGTACATACACTCGATGTGGGCCGTGTTCCGGAGAGGTATCCTGGTCAAGGTCAAGGTGTTCTTATGGACTAGAGCCACACCACCTCCCCGCCCACTTCCCCTCACCTGCTCACTAACAGAGTACCCAGCTGGGAGGGCCTGCGCCCAGGTTGTAGCGCTATCCTCTCCCAGCCAGGTCTCTGTAAAACAAGCCAGGCCAGCATTCTCATCCAGGAAGAGGTCCTGGATAATATGAGTCTTGTTTTTCACCGACCTGGCATTACAAAGGAGCAGAGTGAGGTTCTGTGGAATGGATGGTCTGCTCCCCAAACCATTCCGGGAAACAGAGGGGACTGAAGGTGGGATAGCTACTAAACAGCGATCCCGCCTTCTTTTGTAACATTTGTCCACTCTGTTCCAGCCATATCTCCCATTCCCCAACGCTACTTCTATAGTCGCCCCTGTCTCACTTCCCACCCTGATGACACAAGCGGAGCTAGTTGGGAAAATATAAAGATCTTGCCAAATTTAGACCTGGATCAATCTACCTGGGCCCATTGAGATGTTAAAGGGCTACTCGACTATAATATAATACAGGTCCACCCAACCAATAATCATCTATATCGCCTGAGCTATAATAGGGCCAAGATGGTAATATAGAATTAACAAAAAAAGATTCACACCCTCCGCTTATCAAGTCCTCTGTGGCCAGATCTTATTAACAGGCCGTATAATTTCATATAAGGACCAGAGGATCAGTCTCTATCTCAGCTGGTGGTCTCCTCGTCCTCCTGCAGGGTTCTTAAGTAATGTGGTATCAAACTGTAACATAATGTGGTATCAAACTGTAATTATTTCTACAGTGCAAATGTACCCTGAACATTCCTATCATAAATGGACTCCCAAACTTTGTGGTTAAATAAAAGGTGAAATGGAAATCTTGCAATGAGCTTATGGAGTGTGAGAGAGAAATTGGAAGGGTGCCAATGTTTCAGCCAAACAAATCCCAGTACCACTGCCTTGTGTCAAACTGCATTATTTTCTACAGTGTAGATGCACCCGCAGTCTACAAGCATAAAATGCTCCAGAATAACTTGTGAGTGGCAGGCAGGGATACTTGCTCTTGACTAAATTGTTGTTGTCTAACCAAGGGGTATTTTAAATGGCTAGTCATTTCTCTCTTGAATAGAACTTACAAGTGACAGCCACCAAATTCACTAGTACAGAAGATGTTCCCCTTTTCCTCTTCCTAAGCAAAAAGTGTTTTGTGGCACAGTCTGGGGGCTGGTGTGACTTGGAGAAATCTATCTGGATCCACATGAGGAAGCAGTAGCCAAATCTTCATTGGCGATAGGCTTTGGCTGTCTGGGCCAAAAAGGAAATCAGGATAGAGCCCTTTGAAGGACTACAGACACAGCCAGAACACAGCCATGTGAACACCCAGGAAAGCAGGAGAGAGGTCAGAACAAGTCTTCCATATGTGGGAGCAGATAACTAGATGGCAAGGTGGAAGCCTGAAGGAGCACAGCAAGTGGGGTGGCAGGACTCAAGTGTTGCCAAGCCCACCAAGCAGAATCAGGCTTGCATGGCAGGGAAAGAAGGTGAAGCTCTTGTTAACCAAATACCTGTTTCTTTTCAAGCAAGTAAACATGTTCAGGAGCCACCATGGAATAGTAGTTTGAGCATTGGAGACAAGAATTTAAATTCCTGCTCAGCCATGAAAACCTACTGGGTCATCTTGGGTGGGCAGATCACACACACTCAGGTTCATAGGAAAACAAACTCTGCCTTAGGGTCGCCATACATATTACACCATAGAAAGGAAGGAAGGAGGGTTTAGAGAATTTGTTTTTAATCCAGAAATGTAAAAATCCAGAATTTTAAAGAGGTAAATCTAGCCTTATCTTTATGAACAGTTGATTTACTTCAGCATTTGAATGAGATCAACCCAGTTCTTCAAATGCATTGATGGAGTGAGATTAAAAATAGAAGTATTTAAGCCAGTTACATAGGGCCTCTGCAGACCGGCCCAAAGGGCTGGCCTGGAGGTAGAGTTGGGGGTGGGGCAGCTGCATGCTGACTGCCTCAACCCCATGCCGACGTGGTCCTGATGCCGCGCACCATTACGCATGGTGCGTGGCATCAGGACGCCCTTTCAGGACAGCGTTCTGACATGCTGCACTGAAAAGGGCAAGGAAGAGCCGCGTGCCAGCTCTTAGGGATGCCTTTTGCCACCTTTAAAAGGAGTGGCATTTTGCCGCTCTTTTCGGGGCGGCAAAAGGGAGGCTTGGGGCTGCAGCATAGGATTGCTGTGGCACCAATCTGCCACTTCCCAGGGTGGCCCAGAGCCGCCTGTCTGCAGAAGCCTATAGTTGTACTTGGGAGAAATAAACAGGAACAGATAGCATACCAATAGAGCTGCTTCAAACTACAAAGACAGAATCTAGATTTAAGTAAAATCTGTTAACATATATGGAAAACTAAACAATAATCCACAGATTGGAAATGCTCAATAAACATTCCAGTTCTCAAGAAAGGGGACGCAAGAATTGCAGTAACCACAGGACCATTGCATTAATTTCCCATACAAGCAATGTGATGCTCGACAGTCTGCAAAAAATACTTTTACCCTATGTGAACCAAGAAAGGGTAGATTCCAAGCTATGCTCAGGAAAGGAAGAGGTACTAGGGATCATATTACAAACATACATTAGATATTGGAGTATACAAAAGAATCTCAGAAGAAAATTACCCTGTTTATAGATTATAGCAAAATCTTTTATTGTATAGATTATGAAAAACTATTAATCACTCTTAAAGAAATGGATGTGTCACAACATTTGATTGTCCTGATGTACTTAGGACATGAAGCTACCGACAGGGTAGGATATGGAAAAATAGGATGGTTACCAATTGGCAAGGGGGTCAGGCATAGTTACATTTTTATCACCCCATCTGTTTAATTTGTATGCTAACTATATAAACATATAAAATAGGATTATACTCAAAAGGAATGAGGCATGACAATTAGAAGAAAGAAGATCAACAATATAAGATATGGAGATGACACAATGCCAGTAGTAGAAAATAGCAAAAACTTGGAAGTTTGTGGAAGTAAGTCCTGGAAGAAAGTGCAAAGGCAGATTTATAGGCACAATTGTGAAAGGTGGCCAGTGAAGAAAGTTGATAGGAAGAAAATCAACCCATATGAAATGTGGTGCTGAAGGAGACTTTCATTGATACCATGGACTGCTAAAAAGACAAATAAATGGGTCCAAGTGCAAATCAAGTCTGAACTCTCCTTAGAAGCCAAGATAATGAAACTGAGACTTTCATACTTTGCCATATAATGAGAAGACATGACTCACTAGAAAAGACAATAATGCTTGGTAATAATGCTTCCCTACAGCCCAGGGAGTGGATCAGGGAGGAGAAGAGTCTTTGGGGGTTCCAAGGCAGCACTTGCTTTCTCCTCCCCATCCTCTCCCTGGGCTGCCCCGGGAGACTATTAGGGAGGAAAAGGAGGAGGAATGCCTGCATTAGCAGCCTTGATATCGTGGATAATTGAAACTGCAAGTCTCAAGGTCACGAATGTGGAGGAAGGACTGTAGTTGCTCTTCTTATATATCCTGTATCATACAGATAAAAAGAGAAAAGGATGTTCATCATAAGATTTAGGTCTTATTTTGTTGTGCTTCCCCCACCTCTTGCAATCAGTTGCTATATTGCCCTCAAACAGACGGACCAAAAGAAGCAGTTTCAGGCCACTTTGGGGACATGGCATTTAGATGACACATGCCTCCAAAGCAGCTGGAAACCACACTGCAGCCACTATTGGGGGGGGGGGGGTAGCCAGCTTCTAAAGAGAAGCTATTTTTTTTAATCTTTCCTGAAAGGTGTGCATCCTCAACCCTGCATATAAACTCACCAATGCCAGAGCGGTTCAATAGGAGCAATTTATCCTAACCCCCTGAATGTAAATGCACTGATTCAGGTGCATATCTATAAAGGACAGAATCACCATACCCAAGCAGTGTGGGCGACAATAAAAGGACATGAAAGTGTGACACCTCTAATGGATGTCAATGCAAGATACACAAACCAGACAGTCCAAGAAGAGGCGTGGGGTGAAAGGGGGCAAAAGGGGGCATGATTGTACCTTGCTAGCATCTTCATGGGCACAGCTATGCTCCAATGCCCTGTCCCAGGGAGGGCTGTACATGGAATTGTGTGGAGGTTCAAAGGGACAGCCATCCAATAGGATGGCACTCACCAGCAGTTTGTTCTTATGATGGTGCTCAGGGATGTCGGCTAAAAAAAAGTACTCAGCAGTGTGGCTTGATGGCATGCCATGTGGTCATGACATGCATACTCCGACCACCTTGGGAGTAGGTGGTGCAGTCAGCAGGGACTTGCCCTGCTCTCAGAGAAAGCAGATTCAGGCCACTTTTTCTTGCCCATCTGCTTGACCCCATTGTCTTCTGAAATGCTTTAAGAAACTTTAGATAAAAATATAATATATATTGCTCTGTAATCAGTTCAGAGCTAACTTTGTAATCTTAGGAGTACCGTTAGCACTCAGCTGATCTCAGAGCAACAATAAAAGTGCCCCCACTTCAAATTCCCTGCATGAATTAGGTCCTATACCTTTAATCTGAATTTCACCTTGCCCTTTACATTTGGATTTCCTCTTCAGTTTAAAGTACAGTACAATCATCTCTTGTTTTCGCTCTGCTTTAAAAACACCAGCACCATTTAAAATTAAATTTGAGTGAGACACTTTATTTTGTTCTTTTTGTAAAAAAAAACCCACAGTACTTTATCAATTCTGGGATAGCATTTTAATTTAAAATGTGTTTTTTGCAAATAAACTTCTTCTGCTAATCACTTCGTTTATTGATGTTATAACTTTGATTTATGAGTATTTTTGTGCTCTATAGAGGTTAGCTGCAGCTGTACATCCATGAAGACAATTTAAATTATAGTTTCATTTATTTCCATACTAACACTTTTAGTTTCTCACCCATCCACCTACACACATATACACACAGTCCCCATCACCTTAATTTTAGGCAGTTGTTTTTCTCTATATGTAATATTTCCTTTTTAACAACCTTACCATTGCAGCAGATACAATCTTTTTTTTAAAAAAACTACAAGATGAAAGATGGAATAGTAATACCTTAAACAGTAAACCACAGTTTTTACTTGGCATATTAAGTTTTCACAGATTTGAATAATTGTAGCACAGCACACAATTGTTAGCAGAGAGAAAGGATTTCCTGCAGGACAGAAAGTGATCACTTACAATATTTTGCAGGCTGCCCATCTAAACTCATCATTGCCTGGCACCTACACACTAAGGGCAAGGTTCCAGCGAACTTGTGAGTGGGCAGCATGCCATCTGAACAGATGGGCATAGAAGTAGGCAGCCAGTAGACCATGTATGTGCATCAACTGTGGGTGTTGAGGGCAAGATTCCCAATGGAGAGTGTCCAAACAGCTGTCTGGCCTGAGCCAACATGCCTACGACCAAGGAAAAGTGCCATCCCTAAATCCTGCTGAGTTGGATTAACCTTCAAAAAACAAAAATTGCTTCTGCAGTAGCATAAGGTGAGCTTTTGGCTTGTTTAAATTGGGCAGAATGAATTAGGCAAGCAAGATAAAAAGAAGCACTAATGAAGCATCCGCTAGAAGGGAATAAATGTAGAGCAAGGAGTATTAAAATACCCCTTACACAAGGGCATCTCTGAGTAGATGTTAGCTGGCAGTTTGTAGCATCCTTATTAACTCTGTAGGTTCCAGAATAAGAAAAAAAAAATAACTTTCAGCATCAGCAGCAACATACACAGCACAAATGAAAGGCTCTTTTGATTGAAATGTATTTCTCTTTCTTAAATATGCACTGAAACATATTTAAGAAAACTTACAATTTTGAAAAGAAAAGTTAGTCCCCAACCTACACTAGATATGTGTAAATGAAAATGTTCCAATGAGTGGTTAGCAGCAAGGGAATGTGCATACTATCAATGCGTATTGATTATACCTCATTCTCATTTGGTAAGGTTGCAATGGTAGTGCTGTTAAAAGGGAAATGTTACATATACAGAAAAACAACTGCCTAAAATTAAGGTGATAGGGACTGTGTGTATATGTGAGTGGGTGGGGGAGGTGGGAAACTAAAAGTGTTAGTATGGAAATAAATGAAACTATAATTTAAATTATCATCATGGATTATACCTCATTCTCATTTTATATACAAGTATGTGCCATATATCTGTTTGTCCTGATTCTTTTCTTCTCTATCAAGGCCCCATGTATGACTGGGGCACAAGGCATCACTTCTCTATATGCTTTAGAGCTATTCTTCTACTGCTTGCACTTTTAATTTCTTAGGTAACCAAGAATTCCAACTCATGCCATTAAGAAGAAGGATGAACTCCTTTTCCAGAGTTTCCTTTAAAAACCTTAACATTCAGGTGATCATGTTTCTGCCAAGCAGTCCAACAAATAGTGAAGCTAAACCTCTGACAGGCTAGAGAATCAAATAAATTCTAGTTTCTAGGTCATCATACTAATTAAAGAACCAAGCAAGTAGATGTTCAGAAATAATCAGTTGATTTTCACTTTCCAAAATGAAAATAGGCATTACCAAACTAAACATATCAAGATCCTAACTTTCCAAAGCAACTTACAGATGAAGGAGCCTGAAATTTCTTGGCATAGTTTAGCCTGGTGTTGTTCATCCTGCAGTTTACACAAAGATAAAAGAAGTTGCTTCCACAGACTCTGAAGAACTCCTGCAGAAGGACAATTAACTGGGGGAAAAATATAGCCTTGGAACTTGGAAGAATGTTGTCCATGTGACTTTTGCAGTTCCTAGCTGATATAGAAGGGTTATGTAGGGGAGGTGAAGTGGTTGCATTGTATACCCAGGCCTGTTTTTCCCATTTGCAGGGATTTTTGAGACTGCTGAACAAAAGGAACTTTGGATTCAATATCTAGACAGTTGATTTAATATCTAGACAGTTGATTTAATGGCAGTTAGCATGTGCACTAGAGAATTCCAGAAGAAAATTGGCATGTGCTTTATAGACTATAGCAAAGCTTTTGATTGCATAGATCATGAAAAGCTATGGATTGCTCTTAAAGAACTGGGTATGCCACTACATTTGATTGTCTTGATGTGAAACCTGTACTCAGGACAAGAGGTTATCATCAGAAAAGAATAGAGAAGCAGAATGTCACCTATTCAGGAAGGGTGTCAGGCCAGGCTGCATTCTATCACCCTATTTGTTTGATTGTATACAGAAAATATCATGTGCATAGCAAGTTTGGTCTCAGAGGAAGGAATATCAACAATCTAGGATATGCAGATGACACCATACAACTAGCAGAAAATAACAATGATTGGAACAGTTACTAAGGAAAGTCAAAGAAGAAAGTGCTAAGATAGGCTTACCATTGAACATCAAGAAAACTAAAATAATGACCATCTTCAGTGTAGAAAATGAGGAAATTGAAACAGTTAAAGACTTCCTATATCTTGGATTAATCATTGACCAGAATGGAGACTGCAATCAAGAAATCAGAAGAAGACTAGGAATGGGAAGGGCAGCTATGAACGAACTAGAAAAGAACTAAAGATAGGATTGCACATGCCATGATATTTTTCATCACTATGTATGGGTGTGAGAACTAGATGAAAGAGGATAGAAGGAAAGAGTTCTGCAGATACCGTGGATTACTAAAAAGATAGACAAATGGGTCCTGGAACAAATCAAGTCTGAAACTTTCCCTTGAAGCTTAAATTGAGGCTATTGTACTTTGGCCACATCATGAGAAGGCACAACTCATTGGAAAAGCTGATGATGCTTGAAAAGATGGAAGGCAGTAGGAAGAGAAGAAGATTGCAAACAGATGGATAGACTTAATCAAGGAGGACACAGCTCTGCATCTGCAAGACCTGGGCAAGGCTCTTGATAATAGGGTGACTCATTCATAGGGCTGAAGTTGACTTTTAGGCAGTTAACAACAACAATAAACCCAAAAGATGTAGTCACCTAAAACAGCTCTGAGTCTGCAAGACTTGAGCAGATCTGTTGAGGATAGGGTGTCTTGGAGATGTCTCATTAACAGGGTCACCATGAGTCAAGGTTAACTTGAAGGCAGTTGACAACACAGTGCAGATCTACAGGAAAGGAACATATATTGCATTGTATTCCAGCAATATAACCCCAGTAATTCATTATTCAAAGCAAAGTGCACAGAAGATGCACCCGGGGATGTGTAGCTGTGAAGAATGTATTGGGCCAATAGCTGCAGAAGGTTTTTTATTCCCAGATAGTAATCCATTTGCACAGAACTATCTCAATGAGGACCCTAAAAGAAAAGCTTATGGAATAAAATATCTTGATTCAAGTTTACATCAGAGATCAAACTATTTATTTTGTAGGTTGATCTGTTAATATATTGGATGCCTCTCATTATAATAAATTGTCTTGACATCTGAGAATATACCTACAGAGATGTGAGCATGAAGGAGGACACTCTTATTCAGTTAAAAAAGTCTATAAGATTTTGATTTATAACTGAACCAAGGGTCAAGGCAAGCAAAGCCATTATCATCATTCATATACACTCTAGGGAACTGAAATGTGCACAAAAGACAGTTGTACTTAAAAGGAGATAAAATGTAATATAGATCTGTTGTTGTTTTTTTAAAAAAATTGACATTTGTCTACCTATTCTAACAAAAGAGTATGAGACATAGTACTTAGAAAATAAGAACACAGTAGAGTTTTTTGTTGTTGTTGTTTTTGTTAACCAATGTATGTCTTAAACTACAGGCTAGAATCAAGAGTGAAAAAACCTCCCTATTACATATCTAATTGAAGAGAAAACATTCAGGGGTAGCTGTGTTGGCCATTTAGCAAATTGAAACAAAAATCCATCAGTGATACCTTTATTGGACAACCAAAATTCACAATATACTTGTTGCAAGATTTCAAAGCTCCATGGGCTTCTTCATCAGGTAACATCTTGCCTGATGAAGAAGCCTATGGAGCTTCGAAAGCTTGCAACAAGTATATTGTGCATTTTGGTTGGCCAATAAAGGTATCATGGATGGATTTTGTTCTAATTGAAGAGACTTAGGTTTTCCATTGAAATACCACTGTCTTCCACTGCAAGGTATCACTATATCCATTATGAGGGTTGGTGTCCATAAATGACTTCCTTCTTGGAATCTGAAAACCTCTAATGTTTGTGTTCTGTATATCATGGTGTTCTTAAATGACATGAGTTTGCTTTATTTTATTTTTCACAAAAACCTGTTCAGCATAAAATTACACTGTCAAACCTTGGTTTATGACATGATAACTGGCATATTTTTTTTTTTGCAGAGGCTCTGGCTTTGCAGAAATTGACAATGACTTCATTCCTGGATGTTAGAAGAGCTCTAGCTATATTGAAATACCCCTTAGCTAACTTTAGGAAGGGAGGGATGAGGGAAAAGTTGCTGAGCCTGGATTTAACAAAACCAGATTTGCCCACAGACTTGCAAGCACAAAGTGAGTGGACTTTTTAATGCTCCAGGTGACATTGTTGCTGACTGAAGAATGTTCTTCATATCAAGAAATTGCTGATAAGCTAGCTTTTCCAAATAGGAATCTTCCAAAGGTTTATCTGTCTTTTTTAATATTTGAAAGAGAAATGGTAGGAATTGTTGTTTATCTTAGTTATATGGTAGAAAGTGGGAAAATCATGTCAAGATGTGATTAGTGATGCTTTTTTCAGCATCACATATAGTAAGATGTAGTTTAAAACTGTTGTAGCCCAGTCATCTTTAAACTGGCATCTTCTGGATAGGTTGAACTGCAACTCCTGTCATCTCTGGCTCATGGCTACAGGGGCCTGGGATTGTGATAGGGTTCTTCCTTCTAGTTTTAACAGTGCAACATGTTTGTTAACAGGGATTATTTGTGTGTGTTTGTGTGTGTGTGTGTGTGTGTGTGTGTGAGAGAGAGAGATTGCAGTGAACAGCTATTGTTAGACTCCATCATAAGATCTCACATGCTAGAATGTGTGATGTAGTGGTTTGAACACTGAAGTACAACTTTGGTTTGGATTTCCTGCTTACCATGGAAACCCCTTGGGCAAGTCACACACTCTCAGCCCCAGAAAATTCCATGATAAATTCAGCTTAATGTTGCCATCAACTGGAAATTACTTGAAGGCACACAAGAACAACAAGGATGGGTGACACCTGGTTTGTAAACAGTACATATGAAAAGGATTTAGGGTACTTTGTAGAACACAAGTTAAACATGAGTTAGTAGTGTGATGTGGTGACCAAAACAGTCAATGCAATTCTGGAATGCATCAACAGTAGGATAGTATACAGAGGAAGTATTAGTTCCACTCTATTTTGCTTTGATCAGACCTCGCCTGTTTTGGATACCACAGATCAAGAAGGATATCAAGAGAGGTAGATGACCAGAATGGTCAAAGGTCTCGAAACCTACAAGGCTTAGGACAGTGATGGTGAAACTTTTAGGGGCTGATTGCCCAAACTAAAAGGCCTTCCAGCATGGGTGTTTGGGGGGAGCGGGACTTCCACCTTCTGGGGACAGGACTTTTGGGGTGGAACGTCTTCAAGGCCCACCCTCCCGGCTGCTGCAGGCCAGGAAGGTTTGGAAGGAGGAGGAACAGGCACACAACTCTTTCTCCTCCTCCCCACCCTCTGCATGCCACAGAAAATAGCTTTGTGTGGTATCTCTGGTATGCATAGGTTTGGCAACATGGACTTAGGGTATATTTAATTGAAAAAAGAAAAGACTAAGGAACCCCAGTGGCGCAGTGGTTAAATGATGGCACTGCAGCCACAATATTGCAAGTTCAATCCTAGAGGAGGGCTCCAAGGTCCATTTCCATCCTTTCACAGGTCTGTAAAATGAGCACCCAGCTTGTTGGGGGCAATTGGCTTACAGATTGTAAACCGCTTAAGGAATGCTAGTTGACTGATATATAGTATAGAAATGTACTTGCTATTGCTATTGCTGTTATTATTGAGAAATGTTATGATAGCCATGTTTAAATACCTGTTGTCATGGAGAAAAGAAAGTAAGCATGTTTTCAGCTGCTCTTGAGAAACAAACCAATGGATTCAAATTGAAAACAAAGAGATTCCTCCTAAACATAAGAGAGGACATCTTTACACACACACACAGATACACACACACACACACACTGTGGAGACCCCCCACTCCACTTGATTTCTCTCAGATGCCAGCATAATGGGTCTTTAAAAACCCAAACGCTTGGCACCAATTATACGTGACAACTTTCCACCCACTACCACTATCTTATATGTCTCTATTAATAATTGTACTTATTACTTTTAGTAACGTTTTAATATACTTGGTAGTGTGTTTGTTGTTATCTGTGAAATTACTTCAGGCCACTCTTTGTTGAACTTGAAGAATAAAACAACTTTATTTACATTCAGAATTTAATCTTGCATCTTTTTTGGTGGATGGTTCTCAAACTTGTGGTTACAGTGTACAAGTACTTCATTCACTACTTTCCCTTACTGACTTTAGTTACATTTCTTCACTGATTTACCTACACCCAGCTTCCTTAGCTGTTAACCTCACAGGTTTCTTCACTCTCTCAGTATACACAGCTCAGCTCTCTTTTTTATATCTGCTCCTCAGGTGGTTTCTATTATTCCCCCCCAGCCTTCCTGGCTGTAAATCCCTCAGAATCATAACACATTCTTCCAATGTCACTGGCTCCTACTCCTTTTATACTCACTCCTGAGAGCAGCCCCAACCTTTCCCCAGCCTGATTCCCAATGGCTGCCCCAAACATTCTATTCTGCCTGTGTTTCTACACACACACACACACACACTCAATGGAGAGAAAACTTAATACTCACTGTACAGCTTTTCCATTTTTATTGTTAATGTCCCTTCTTGTGAAAGGAATTCCTACTTCCCTGCAAAATGATGTGTGATTTGTATTTTCACATGTTACATGGATCAGCTGAAAATAGATTACTCCAGCTGCTAACAGAATTACAATGGTACATAGAAATGACTGTAGATGTCATTCCTTTTCAGGGTTACCAGAGCTCCTCCTATTCCAGTACATGTCCTACATTTCCACCTTCTGTTCAGAAGGAATTCCAAAATGTCCTCCATTTTGAGCATGACTAATAGGGGACAGGATAGATCCTTCTCAAGTTATTTTTTTCTTAGAAGGAGCAGCAGGCAAGATTTGTTCCCAGAGCTCAGGGTGTGTTTGTTTCTCACAGGAGGGAAAGATAGCAAACATGTTAGGCAATGGGTTGCTTGAGGACAGAGTGCAAATGTTGAAAGGGTTTGTTCCCCTTAATTTTAGCCCAATGGACAAATGAAAGGGATATTTTAAATGTAGGTAAATCCCATAGATTGGTTGAGTGTGAGTGATCAATGGGTTTCAGGCCAACATGAAGAAAACTGATCTTAGCAGACATCAAAATTCAACTGCTGCTATGGATTTGGAGTGGTTAAATGCCGGTATTATCACTAAAATGAGTACCCAGTTTGTTGGAGGCAATTAGCTTATTGTTTAAAGACTACTTAGTTCAATATGAAGAGGTATAGAAATGTAAATGTTATTGCTATTTTCTCAAGCTAAATTTGACTATATTTGGGTCTGACTGATTTCAGTCTCTTTCCTGAAATACAACACATTCTGTGTTAACAAAGAAAGAACATCCCACTCTCCTATGTTTTGCATTGTTACTTTAAGGTGCTTTATTTTGGCTGCAATGCTTGCTATTTATTTTCTTGGAATCATTGGTGGAGTATTGACAATCACAGAATGACAGGAGGTGATTTTCTTTCATTCTGGGGAGAGAAAATAATATTTAACAATAATTCTGCTAGTCTACATGTAAAATATAATTAAGAGAGTGAATCTTTAAGAGAGAATATAAATTATGTAGACCTGAACAGTTTAGATATGGATGTTGTAAGCATGAATATGTAAACCAGATCTATAGGACATTAAAAGATATGGTGGTGGTGGTGGGGAGACAAATGGAACTAATTTATTTTGAATTTACACACATGGCTCTGCTTACATTAATATTAAAGTTCTATCCAAAATCTAAATGGAAGGTCTGATATCTTAGAAGTTCTCTCAACAGCATCAGCAAATCATTCTCGTTTACCCTACATGCTAATAAAACAGGAGCATGACACTCCTGAAAACAAGATTGCAAAATACAGAAAATGTGGTCTGACATTTTTTTTTCTCCCCAAAGGAGAGACTGCCGCTAACGAAAGTATTTCTTATGAAGGCTCAATTGCTTAAGATGCAGAATATTAAGAGAGAAAAACACTTTAGGACACAGCCATGTCACCAGCTGTTACTCATTTCTAATGAAATTGTTAAGTGATATTCCTCATAAATAGGTCAGTGAAACTTTTGAATCACAGAGACTGTTTTCTCTGTTTTCTCTGTGAAATGGTATTAAATTCAGAATGGGTAATTCATTAAGCTCATTAGCCATCACTGGGAGAGTAAAGCACTTTCTAAGATGTAGGTTTCAGGGCTTAAAATGTTAGTGCTTACAAATAAACATGAAAGCAGTGTGTGCCATAAAATATGAGATCATAATATTTTAAAGTATATTTTGAGGGAGGCCCTCTGGATTAATTATGAACATTTTGTAGAGTCCGACATTAAGTTATAAACAGCATATATTAAATGTGGTTTACTAGGGAAGAAAGCAGGGTATACAGTTAAAAACCAGTCAAAATTTACTGATATTTCTGTTTAGAACTAAGATAATAACTGCTTTTATATGTTTCAGCTTCATATTGCTCATTGTATGTTCCCCTTTAAAAAATAAACCACTATCAAAAAGTAGTGATATCTATTGGTTGCCTAAGGGCCAATACAGATGGCCCAAAAGGGGTGGCGCAGAGAAACTGCATGCCGTGATCCCGATCCTCCTTCTTGCCACCCTTTCAGCCATGGCAGTGGCTTTTTTGCACCCTTTTGGCACGGCGTGTGTGCATGTTGCGCCAAGAGGGCATCCTGATGCCGTGTGCCATGCAAACAGGTGCACAGTGTCAGGATGGGATCAGGGTGGAGTCAGGGGACGTTTTCACACGGGGCTTTAGGAGGACTCAATCCTACCTCCGTCCGGCCCCACTCCGGCTCAATTTCCAGCGTGTTCACACACGCGCGGCGGCAAACCCCGCCCCTTCCGGTGCCATCCCTGCATCCGTCCGGCTTCTTGCTCCATGTGTTCAGACGCACGGAGCCGTAAGTCCGGCCTCACTCCAGCCAAAAGACCTGTAACTCCGGCTTCTGCGGCTTAAAGGTAATTCCGGGTGTCAAAAGGAATTAGCCTGCCGGCGGCGGAGCCATTCCGGAATCGGCGGCACGACCCATTCCGGAATGGCTCCACCTGGCTTTAGGGAGGGTAGTGTGAAAACGTCCAGGGTGTGCGGCATACAGCTGTCCCACCCCAACTCAACTCCCCAGGCCAGCCCTTTAGGTCGGTCTGCATTGGCCCTAAGTGAAATGTTAACAGCAGGAGCATCACCTCAACCACTATCCCCAGGCAGGTTAGTGCCTGTCTAGGAGACTAGGAGCATTGTGTGAAACACCTTAGGTTTTACTTAAAATGGGATATCATGTGATACATGAGTATTATTGAAAGAATGAAAGCCAAACACCTGAGTGTTTGACCATATCCTTCAACTCTCTCAGTTTTGGAATTTTGGAATGACAGTCCCAGTTAATTCTCCACCCTTTCACCAGTTCAGACACTTTTAAAATGTCCCAGTTTTTTCCTCTCCTCTAAGTTTCCCCTTTTGTCTTCATCTTACTTCACATGCTTCATATTGAGTAAGTGCAAGAGTTGATGTTCTCATCTAGCTCAGCAGGGAGGAGAGGAGAGGAGAAGAGAGGGAAGAATCTTGACCTTCCCAGTATGCTCAAGCAAAAGCAAACTGCTGTAGCCTCTCCTAGTTTGTTTATTCTTTCATATTAATAACCGTTACCATCTTGACTACACATGTCCTGGTTTTCATCTAAGAAATGTTGGAAGGTATCATTCCAACACTATACTTTTTAAATACCTATGAAATATTTCTTTGTATTGCTTCTTTCATTTAAAAGTTTTGGATTTTCTGCTCCATCAGAAAAAAATGCTAAATTAATGTCTGACTCTTTCCATTCCAATGATACAAACAGGTTATAGCCCTATAGAAAGTGTCTGTTTCAAGCCCCACTGGGTATCCTTCATCCTTAATTTAGGACTCCTTTCCACAATAGTTTTAATCATATCCATTTATCTGGAATTAGTAAGATAATTAGATTTTTTTCCTTTAAAAAAACAAAAGTGACTGAATCAAAACATATAATCATAGGTGTCTGTATAAGACTGCAGCTTCAATATTTGTTTGTTCTTGATCTTCATGCTGCCAAGGCAAATGAACCCTAGAATTATACATGCAAGGTCAAAAAGACAATGTATGTAGTCCTTTCAAAGAGAAGATGTGCAGCCCTTCAATTGTGAATATTTATTCCATATATTTTCCCCATGTACATTTTCATTTCTACTTTTTTAAACATTTATTTTGCATTTTCTCCCTTAAATATGTATGTAATGGATTGGATCTAGAATATTTAAGTCTGCTACATAACAAGTTTTCCTGCTTGTTGAGCTCTTCAGATGAAATCTTGTTGTCATGAGACTGATGAGTGTTAATGGCAGGGCACCATAGTTGTGGACCTCTTCCTTGAGGAGTCTTGCCAAGTGATATCAGTGAGAACTTATCTACACTACAGATTTTATAACTTGGCTCCATTCTCACAAACAGATTTATAGGATCTGAAGAGAAATCAGACAAATGCAGTTCTTGTCAATGCTTCACTTAGGCAGTACTTTACTAGTTGATTTCATTGTTCTTATTCTCACTCTCAGTTTACTCATCATGACATCTAGGGACAGTTTGGGCTTGATTTCCCATAGAACCCTGTTCTTTGCCTTTTTAGAAATCCACAATATCCTTAGAACTTTCCCTAGCATCTCATTTCAAATGAGTTGACACGGGCAATCATATATAGAAACAGGAAATACGCTGGCATGGACAATCCTAACTTTAGTATTCAATTATATTTGATGATCAACTATGAATGAATGAGACCAGACACAGAGATTGGGTTAAATAGGGTCACTGTATTTGATTTATGATCCATTAAGGTTGGTTGAAACTGAATGGAGGAAGCGGGGGGGGGGGGGGGCAACCTAATACAGGTCCATCTGAGGCTGAGCCTGGGTATCAATCCCTTGAATACTTCTCATCCTTCCTATGGACAAAAAAATCCAATAATTGAGATACTCCTCAGCCAGACATTTACTGGAAGGGAGGGGATTTCTACCCACCCCTGAAGCAACTAGTAAAGTTCATTATCTCTGAAGTGACCAGCAAAGCTTAGCAAAGCTAAGGATGGGAGGGTGGGATGGGAGGTGATTATCCAAAGATGATCATTAGAAGGACCCTCCAAGAGCATGGGGTTTGGGGGTGGGGACAGCAACCATGAAGGAAGGGGAGAGATTGCCTGAATCTGTTGACAAAATTAGAGTGTGTTTGTGTATATATGTGTGTGGAGGGGGGCAATGCCCATGATTGAATTTAGGTTTCAGGATTGATCTGTTTTGCTCATCTGCTCAGGTACTTTACTCATCAGCAGGGCCACTTTTCTAGCTATTGCCACTGCTGTAGAATTTATGACAAAAACAAGTATGATTTTCCTGTACTACTTTGATGGAGACCCATGTACCAGAGGATCTAGGAAAGAAATGTTATTTTTCATTTTCCATATTGCCTGACATTTGGTTTACATGCATAGCAGAAATCCATATGAACATCAGGATGGGGGGAGAGGAAGGGAAGGAGAGTAGAATCCCATCTGCTGTCACTATAGCAGCCACCAGTGCATCTAGGTAAGGGGAGCAGAGAAAAATGTGGAAGAGGAATGAGATTCATACCTTTAAACCAGGGGTAGGCAACCTTTCCCCTTTAAGGGCCGAGGGACTTCAGCTCCCAGAAGCCTCAGCCATGTTGGCCAATAGTCCCAAGTTGGCCAATAGCTCCTGGGATTCTGGGAGCTGAAGTCCCTCGGCCCTTAAAGGGGACAGGTTGCCCACCCCTGCTTTAAACTCTATGTGTTTCAGATAATACCAGCAACCAAAGGTGCTTGGCATTGGGCTTGGAAGCCTACCTATGTTTTTATTTTATTTTGGAAAATAGATCTATTGGCCAAGGCTAGTAGCACTCAGAGGAAGAGGCCTTGGTCAAAACAATATTGACCTTCTTTATAGGACTGTTGTAAGTATTAATGAGCTTATGCTTGATTAGTTCACACATAGCACACCAAAGTTCTGTCTAGATGTTGAATATTATAATTAACACATACTGATTTTATTAACATGCAGAATTTTCCCACTGAAAATAATTTGACAGAACATATACAGTTTGCATGGCACTATCATTCTATATTATAGCTTGTTTATTTTGATACAAGTGGATTCTGACTTCTAAATGGATATATTTTCAGAAACCCCGTCACAGAAGGAATCATTCCCAACATAATTTAACACTTCCTGAGTTCATTAGCCCAGTGGAGCAAACGGTAAGCAATTGTATTACAGACTTTACAATTTATTGATGTAGTTCTTTACTTTAGATTTCATTAATCAAAATGTAATGCATGGTTTTTGAAGGATAAGTACTTATGGCTGCAGATGCCTCAATATATTAATAGGATAAAGAGAACCAAAAATTTGGAGGAAGGTTGGTTAAACAGTGAAAATAGTAATTTTGGAAGCTACAAACCATTGCAGTGAATGATATACATTTTCAATTACCCATTAAATCAGGAAAATTAAAGCTGACATTTCAGTCATACTAGTGGATATTTATTTTAGGATGACTTTGATTTTTACAAAAATGAATGGCTGTGTTTAGCAAATTAAGTACAAGTAGATAAAATGCTAGGTTGGCCTTTTTTTTTTTTTTTTAAGAGTGTGCTATTCAATGAAAAGAACACATTATTTTAGAATAAGGAAATAAATTGGTTTGGTTTTCTGTTTGCCACTTGAATTATCTTTAAGTTTCCAGGAAGCTCTTAAAATAGGGGCTCTTAACCTGGGATCCATAAACTACCCTCAGGGGCCTCCATGTGGTCTTTAGGGTGTGTTTAAACTGAGCACAAAAGACAATGATATTTACTTCCTGTTAGTTTGAAAATTGTATCCCCCCCCCCCCGAGTTAGTGATATGATTCAATCAGACTTTGCAACTAGATGCCTCCTATTTACCCATGTCAATAGAGGCACAATCAGATGTGCCCAAGTGGTGTAACTGTATCCCACTTTTATAACATTCTGGTAACATCTGCACTAGAAAAATACATGTTGAGAGCAAATTCTCTCCATCTGAATGTTGCCTGACCCCAGTTATCTCCATATAGCCTTCACCAAAATAGAGTGTGAAAACACAGACATAGATAAATGTCTGTGCAATTTGTTGTTGTTAATTGCTGTCAAGTCAACTTTGACTTATGGTATCCCTATCAATGAGGGACCTTGAAGACACTCCTTTACTGATAACTCTGGTATCAGTTTGTTAATGTATAAGGAAGCCCTTGTCAGCACAAGTACAGGTTGAGTTTCCTTTGTCCAAAATGCTTGGGATCAGAAGTGTTCTGTATTTTGATTTTTTTTTGGGGGGGGGGGGGGAGGCAGGATTTTGGAATATCTATATTGGAGATTGGACCTCAGTTTAAACATAAAAATCATTTATGTTTCATTTACACCTTATACACATAGCTTGAAGGTAATTTATGCACAACATTTGTAATAATTTTGAACATGAAACAAAGTTTGTGTACATTGAACCATCAGAAAGCAAAGGTGTCACTATCTCAGCCACCCATGGGGAAAAAAAGGCTTTTGGAGTATATTGTATTTTGGAATTCCAGATAAGGGACACTCAACCTGTATTCCATGTGTGCACCCCTTACTCCTGCAACTGCCACCACAAAAAGCTACCCCATGTGCCCACATGGCTAATTGACAGTCTTTGGTTTTACCCTTTATTTTCTCAGTAGGACAACATCCTGATAGTCTCAATAACACTTCTGAAGAGCTTTTCAATTTTTTTTATTTTTTGATATGTAAAATACACAGTCTCAGATTGACACAGAGCTATCTCATGGCACAGTCATGTATGTATGAAATATTAAAATGATAATAAGCATATATTTGTTCAACCTTTCCTTCCCAAATCAATCTAAATAGAGCCCTTAAATCTTCTGTCTTATTTCTGTGCTGACTTTTTGTTCAGGCCTATTATTCCCTCAATCTTTCCTCAGCTGGAAAGGTGCAAGGAAGGGCAACACAAAAAGAAAGAAAGAAAGAAAGAAAGAAAGAAAGAAAGAAAAGAAAAGAAAAGAAAAGAAAAGAAAAGAAACTCCACAAAGAAATGATATTTATTGAGGCAGAAAAGATAGCAAGTGCTATGAGGACATTTAATGTTCAGTTACCTCATGCCATCCATCAGGGGATGAAATGGAAGGATAACCTGAATTCTCTTGGAAGGACTGTGATGAAAATACAAATAAAAATCCATCAGTGATACCTTTATTGACCAACCAAAATGCACAATATACTTGTTGCAAGTTTTTGAAGCTCCATGGGCTTCTTCATCAGGCAAGATGTTACAAACCAAACAGGAGAAAAACAAATGGAGATGCTAGTCAGAGGCCTACATGTTGTTTCAGTCTTTAGTTAATATGGTATATGGTGGTGGGGAGGATATCTTTTGCAGGCAGGCTCCTCCTCCTGTGATGAAAATGTTTTAATGAATGCAATCCAAAGGGCTGATGCAGACTGGCCGAAAGGGCTGGTCTGGGGGTGGAGTTGGGGTAGGGCATTCACATGCCAGCCACTCCAATTCAGCCCCACCGCCGCTGTCACACCACATGCCTGACCGCATGGAGCACAGCATCAGGTCCGTTGGCACAGTGTGTAGACATGTTGCACCAAAGGGGTGCAAAAGAGCTGTGGTGGTGTTGCTAAGGGTGGTGTTTTGCCATGGTGTGTGGTTGCTGCAGCCTCAATCCAGCACTCCCAGGGGCCACACAGAGCCGCCCCTTAAGGGCCCTCTGTACAGCCCCAAAGATAGCTATCCATGGTCTGGTTCAGAAGCAACATTCCTTTTCTCCAAGCCCTGTTCATTGACTCAGGTTCAAAAGGAAGGGATTGAGGATGGAATATTACATTCTTCAGGTCACTTCCTAGCCAGTCCAGTTGTTGCTTTTTGCCTTAGAAAAAAGTACTTAGGCAAATATGCAAAAATAACTAAAACTGGGATTTGAGAAATTAGTCTAAAACTTAGAGGGTAAACAAAAGCCTCCTCCAAACTGACTAGTTTTTAATCAGGGGAGAATAGCTTCCTTGTACCTATTCTGGGAAGAACATGACAGATATGTAAGGTAGAGAATCAAAGGGGGAAGAAGCAGATGTTTGCTATAATCTTCATGCCATGGGGTGGGGAAAGACTGAGGGATTTGGGCAACCATAATGGGGGAAAAAAGGATGTAGTGGCTTAAATGGTTAAGACACTGACTCTGTTGATTGCAAGATCAGCAGTTTGAGGCTCGGGTGCTGCATGATGGGGTGAACTCCTGTCACTAGTCCCAGCTTCTGCCAACCTAGCAGTTTTAAAGCATGCAAATGCAAGTAGATAAATAGGTACCACTTTGGTGGGAAAGTTAAGAGCGTTCTATGCAATCATGCTGGCCACATGATCACAGAGTAGTCTCTGACAACGCTGGCTCTTCAGCTTAATAATGGAGATGAGTACCACCCCCTATGCTTGGACACCACTTTACAACCTTGTCAATGGGGAATACCTTTACCTTACCTAATGAAAATATACCTGCAATTGCTAATCTTGATTCATAGGTTTGAAGTCAGGGATATATGGTTTGGGTTTTTTTCTTCTTCTTTCTGTGCTCATTTTGAAAGAGAGACATGACTGCGTAGCAAGTATGCCAGCATGGCGTAGTGGTTTGAGAGTTGGACTATGACTCAAGAGACCAGGGTTTGAATCCCCACACAGCCATGAAACCCACTGAGTGACCTTGGGCAAATCAAACTCTCTCAGCCTTAGAGGATGGCAATGGCATCCCCCGCCCCCAAGAAACTTGCCAAGAAAACCCTGTAATAGGATCATTTGAGGGTCACCATAAGTAAGAAACAACTTGAAGGCACACAACAACAACAACAACAACAACAACAACAACAACAACATAGTATATATGCAATATTACAATGACTTCAGAGTTCTCAGGGACTCACAAAGACTGTGATGTCACACATAGATTGCCCACCATATTCCCAATGGCTGGTTCATGAAAATTCAAACTATGCTCCTCTTACCACTGCATGCTTTTGTTTATACTTAGTATGCAAAGGCATATTGCTTTTCATGCCTTAAATCAAAAGTGTATTTTAAGCTCAGCATTTCATTGCTACAGTTAACTTTAAATTAAGTTCTGTGGTGGAGTAGAAACATCCTGCTTGTGTAAGGCAATTCTGCTGAGACTTACCCACCTGAATGCAATCCACTATCACAGTGTTGTACTCTATCTGACAATAAGTTCCTTGTTTTTGGCAGTCCCAGGAAGCAGCAAAAACATAGCTGGTAGCTGCCTATATCTTGTGGTCATAAATTGTGCAGACTCTTTTAGACAGTAGCTCTCTGCAAGATCTTACAGGCAGATGGCTTTAAAAACAATTAACCAAAATGGCTCCAAGAAAAAATGAGGGTGTACCAGTCCGAGCCAGTTCAGCAGGTCTCCATTCCATGAAAGTAGACAAGACAGTTAAGCACGGATAGCTCTCAAGCAATGCAACCATTTCCTTGCCAGCAAGTAATGGGAGATGAGGGACTTTTGCAGTTTGTCATTTGGCTTTGTTTTCCAAGATGGACAAAGACTTCCGGTCAGCATCAGCATCCCTAATTTGTCCTTATGAAATCTTTAGACTCTGGCAACAGATAGCTTTCCTGTCTTATGAATCAAAGTTTACTATTCATATTAACTGAGCATAACTAATTACAAAGCCTGTTTTTTCAAATTTTGTTTAAGGTGGGCTTATAGTCCCACCAGTGAAGTATCAGTTGCCACATTTTATTGTTACTTTTTATGATCTCTTTGCAGTTCCTTATATGGGTTTCTGCTAGTTAAAGACTAAAGCTAGTTAAAGATTAGTTACTGCTTGATGGGCACAGTGATTGCATTGGACAGACCTCTTTTATTTTTCCCTCAGAGGAAAGTGAAAAGCTAGCTCTTTTATTTCTTTTTCTCTTATCCTATCTCTCTCTATCTTTTCTACTACATGATTGCTTTCGGATTGGTTCATGCCCAACAGAGAGTAGTTGACATTGTAGATAATACAATGAGACCAGTTCAACTAGGTGCAGGAATGGTGGATCTATCAAGCTTAGTCTCCAGTAGAAAGGTCATTCTGGCCCTGATTTCATAATAATAATAATAATAATAATAATAATAATAATAATAATAATAATAATATTATAATAATCGACCTTACCAGGGCTATAGACACGATCGCTCCCAAGCGTCCTTGCCATTTTGCTTCAAATTGTAAGTCTTGGTATAGCTCTGAGCTTGGAAAAATGAAGCGATTTGGACAACGACTAGAGCACATGTGGCGGAAAACTCGACTCCGATCCGACAGAACTCGCCATAGGAACTTTCTTTGGTCCTATCGGGAGGCAATACGTGCAGCGAAGAGAGCTTTCTCCTCTGCACGTATTGCGTCTGCAGAATCCTGTCCAGCAGTACTGTTCAAGGTGGTGAGGGAGATGACTCAGGTGCCTCCTGCGCCAAATCCCTTGCTTAACCCGACAACGGTCTGCTGTGACACATTTAACAACTTCTTTGCAGATAAAGATTTCTCACATCCTCTAAGGAGTGCCAGGAGAAAGTTTGCTAGAGTTTACACCATGTAACTTTATTCTAATGTGGAAGGCTTGTTTTCAAACCTTTAAGTGACTTCTGGTCACTTTGAAATTTGAAGAAAGGTTCCTCCTGGAGGTAAAATCCACTGAGCATCATAAAATGTAGTGAAAATATCACCAGATTTTTCAAAAGTATTTTTGGAATGTGTGGGATCATGGGGCTAATATGATTCATCAAGGCCTAAAGGTGGGTGATGCATACTGTCTTCCGATTTATGCTCAGATTTATGAGGTTGCTCAGTCCTGGATTAAATTTAATAATACATATTTATTTATTTATTTGTTAGATTTATATCCCACCTTTCTCCCAAAATATATTTAGAATTATATACTGTTGCATTCTTCATTCTTCAAGTGTTTGTATGTATGTTTGTATGTCATTAGAGGCAATTTTTTTTCATTGTGGAGAGCACCACAAACTCAGAAATATATGGATTCTTGACTCAAAAGGGTATCTGGCTATGCATTCCTATGCATTCCAGTCTACAAAAATCAAATTTCAGAATTACTTTTTCACTCATTACTACCTGAATGGGATACTTTTCCCTTGACTGGATATTCCTTTGGCAAGTCACCATAATGAGAAGTGTTTGCCACCTTTGCTAATGAACAATGCCACTCATGCAGCTGAACAGCCATGGACTGTGTATCATCAAATGTGTTCCTCCTGAGATGTGACAAATAGTTACTCTACAAGCCTGATACCACCCTAATACTGATGATAGCATTGCTGAGTCCTGTCAGAGTTAGGGATATAATGTTCCATTAATTTTATTCTCAAAAGAAGCAATGAATAATTTTAGAAATATTCTTCCTACTGCAACAAAATCTTTGAAAACGGCAGAAAAACACTGTTTCCTGAACAGGAAAAGCTGTTGTTGGACACTTATTCTGTGCAAATTTTTCAATTTTTGTGTGAACAGAAAACACTTTGTATGTGTACAGAAAACACTTTATGTGCAGGAAACTCTTTATTAGAATTTTTTTAAGTCCATAGAGTACATGTGTTCTGACAATTCCTGGGGATAGCAACTCTGGCAGCACCTTCATTTGGTATATTTTCTTACAGCATTTATATTTTCATAGCCATTCATTTTTCAGGCTATGAAACTAGTGAGAAACTTCATCATACCTGGCTGTATTGTCAACCACAGCATATTTAGAACTCAATTGCAATTCTGAACATATTACAAAAATACATGTGAACATATATTAAAACTATATAAAGCAGGGTGCTAAGTGCTTTAGTTAATAGTATATCAATTTATAAAAGTGTGGAGGCAAAAATAAGAATTTTGCATATTCTTGTTGTGTTTTAATTTCAGGTAATTAAAGAAGGGTGTCTACTAAAAGCAAAAATTGCAGATGGAGGCAAGAAGCTAAGGTACGGTTGGGCAATCTTTCCAAATACAAAGAAGTGCTAAGTCATACATTATCTGTTGAGAGAGTAGTGACAAAAAGCAATGTATCACTTCTCTTTTACTGCATAATGTACAACCAAGAAAGTCAAAGCTTTTATAAAGCTGTTACTTCATAGGAAGGCCCTCACCTTCAGTGATGTGAATAGAGTCATAAACATTAACTTTTACTGACACAACTTTTCTCTTTAATAGTATTTTAAGATATTTTGGGGACTCACACATGAGAAAATTAAAATTTAGCAAATATGCAATGTGAAAAGAATCACTAATATCAAATATAATCTTAACATGAGTCATTCCCCAACAAAATGAATTGAAGATCTGTAGGGCTGCAGCTCCCATCAGCCTCAGCCAGCTATGCTGGAGATTATAGTGGCTGGAAACTGATGGGTGGTGTAAGTTCTGAGCCTCCTGTAAAGTGCTTTTTTTCTTTTCCTTGTTTACCTGAACTGGGGAATGATCTGGAGATTTGTACCTTATGCTCCTTTTTCATAAGTTTTATAAAATGTGCTGTATTACCAAGCTGTAGTTCTTGTGCCACTTCTGTTCTCAGCCGCAGGCAGAGGACTTAAAACTGGCAGTGGCAAAGACATGGATCATTCGGCCCAGATCCTAATCTGACAGGAAGGAAAATCGTTGCTTTTCAAACTGGAACTGGAAATGTCATTTGTAATTAGTGATTTTTGAATGTAGAAAATACATCAAGGGAGTTGAGACATTAGATTAGCAGATTTTTAAAAAGATAATCCCAGTTCTGCAGTTCAGTGTCCAGAGTCACATACCTGTATTCCCTTATAGTTGCTTCAACACTTAGAACTAGTACAAGCATTCACCATTGGTGGTGATCCAACTATAGTCTTATTAACTCAAGTTTTATCTAGAAAGTGACAATCTTGCCATATCTCCTATGGAGGAGTGGACCGTATGCAGGCCACATGTGGCACAAGGCCATTTTGGTGGCTCCAGAACCCTTCTTCCAAACCTGTGCCATTGAAATTTGGCATCAAATCATGATGCTGAAATTTGGTGGCAAATTGCTAAAAGCCATTACAACAAGCAATTCTTGATTGATGTGATGGCCTTTTCTGGTTTGCCAATGAAACTCAACAGTAGGATTTGCAGCCAAATTTCAGCAACACAGTGGTGGAGTAGCTGTGCTTGCTGCAGGGACTCCTGAGGGGTGGAGGAAAGGCTCCAAACTCAATGAAGTTGTTTAGCCCTGCTCTAAAGTGTTATATTTTGGTGTACACAGCACAAGTGTTATGTCAAGAGGCAGTCAGCAGTCAAACAGTAAACCCAGCAGGAGAAAGACCGGAAGACTATATAGCCCACTTAGATTAGTGTAATAAATACAACAGACGTTTAGTTTAATGCCACAGATACATAGTTCACTGACAAGACTGTAATACCACAGCACACATTCTCCAGATCTCCAAACATAAGACTCTTGGGACCTTATGCAGGTCTGGGTTGTCTTTCACTTGGCCTAATAAAAGTATTTCAGACAAACAGGAAGAGAAAGATCTGATCTTTGTCGAATATATCATATGTCATTATTTCTCTTTGCTTAATTATTCTGCTTTTAGCCCCCTCATTTCTCCAAGGAAAGTTAAAGGTGGAGAACTGTGGTTCTCTCTTTTTTTCAAAAGCTTCAAAATAAGTTTGGGTGAGGGAAGAAAGAATGAGAGACTGAAAAGGAAACTTGTCCAAGTTCTCAGTGAATTTCAAAGTTGGTTAGATATTTGAAGCCAATTCAGTTGCACATTGATCCTAACTAGAAATCTCATGATATTGCATGAAGCAGCAGGACATATTTACAAAATGTTAATCAAATCTGCCTTTCCAAAAGCATTCTTTTATCATAGCTCTCCATACCAGCTTAACTGTGAACAACTATAACAACATCTTAGCAAAATGTAGGCCTGTGACTCATCATCATCATTTTTCCCCCTTCTCTTTCTCCTGTTTGATTTTTATCACGTTTGCCCGATGAAGAAGCCAGTGGAGCTTCAAAAGCTTGCAGCATGCATTTTGTGCATTTTGGTTGGTCAGATAAAGGTATCACTGTTTTGAGGATTTTAGATGTCATTGTCCATTCCTTTATCATGTTTTAAAGTCACATATCCACAGTGTGGTGTAGTGGTTTGACTGTTGGACTGTGACTCTGGAGATCAGGATTCGGTTCCCCACACAGCCATGAAACTGGGTGACCTTGGGCAAGTCACAGTCTCTCAGCCTTAGGTTGGCAATGACAATCCCCTTCTGAAGAAACATATTAAGAAAACCCTGTAATAGGTCCACTTTAGGGTCACCATGAGTAAGAAATGATTTGAAGGTACACAACAACAACCTGCATAGCTGTCCAAGATTAAAGCTCTGACATCTGTGAGCAATTGTTCATGTCTACATTTTGAACAGAATGCCTGAATTGCCATTTCACCCATATATCTATTAAACATGGGTAAATCAAAGTTGCCATTATTCTTATAAAGCTGAATCTGTCCACTCAAATTTAAAGTACCTGCTTCTTTATGGCCATATAGCAATGTAAACCACATTGGTCTTATAGTGTGCTGCCATCCGGTGTCCATTTACTAGAATGCAGATACAATGGCCATGGCAAGCTGTAGTAGAAGCCATTGCTTTCCTTTTACAGAACAGCTGGAAGGTGGATATTGTGTTATACAACTGTGTGGGCCATATATATATATATATATATATATATATATATATATAAATTGAATCAAAACTATAGTTTATTAAGTTTTAAAAACTGATGGTGGCATTATTTTACTTCTGTTTTGCATCATTTTCATCCAGCTTTTTTGTGATGTCTTGTTTGTTTCTTATAAACAGATTACTAAATTGCCTCTTTTTGGACCACTAAGGGGCTTATTGCATTCAAAATAAAGTGACTTAGCCCTGCCAGGATACAGTCACTTTACAGGATGCAATCGGGAATTATTGCTACCACTAAGCAACTGCACCCCGGCTCCCAGCGACATTCAGCCAGCCAATTTTCAAAAACAGGAAACTCTTGTTTTTGAAAAGTGGCCAGCTGAGTGCAGCTGGGAGCTGGGATGTAGTCACTTGGTGGCAGCGGCATATTTTTTATAATTCCCAATTGCATTAAGGTGACTGTATCCTGGCAGGGGGAAGTCATTTTATTTTGAATGTGATAAACCCCTAAGCAAACAGTAGTGTTATCTCATTTCTTGGAATGAATTTAATCAATATAATTTTTTCTCATGTAGACTTCACCAAACTGTATTCCCTAAAGAACATAAGTGGACTGTACATACCTTTTCTCTCTATATTGCTTTCTTTCATAGTGCTCTGGAACTGTAGCTACCAATCCTTTCAGATGGAGGACCAACTTGTAATCCAGATAGGGAACATGGGAGCCATCCCCCTACCCCAAAATAAAACATAAAGGAAGACAGGGCTCTTGCAAATGAAGCCCTTCTTATAGATCCTACTTTTTAAATATACAATGTCTAAATTTACAATAAGCTATTTATAATAAGCTAGCAAAATTTCCCTTTTTACATGAATGCTAGAGACAAATAAATATATAGAACAAGTGAACAAATGGCCCCACTGACCTTTGCATCCAATAATTTTATATTTTCTCCTTAGCCCTCATTTCTTTTCTTTTTTAAAAAAGAAAAAATAATTATAAGCAAACACACAAATGGAAGAAAGAAACAAAATGTGATGGTTCCATTGCTGCAATTAACTTTTGGTGAATGTGCAATGAACATTTTCACTGCAGTGCTCTAAATCCTACTATCTCTCTCTCTCTCTCTCTCTCTCTCTCTCTCTCTCTCTCTGTGTATATATATATATATATATATATATATATATATATATTCAGTCTTTTCCCCTCTGATATGGAAATCTACTTATATATGTCTGAATTTCAGAAAGCAAGAAGGAATAATACTGTGACTTGTTAATTTGTGGGTAGTCAAGTTTAAAAGATGAACAAGATTATACTTGCCACACTGAAATCTGAAAGTTGGAAGTAAAGAAGGTACACATTTCTTAATCCTGAAAAATACCCTCCTTCATGTTCTAAGATATCCCTAAGACGTCCCATCATTTTTGTATGACCATCCTTTTCTAATTGATTTGATCCAGGTAATGATCAAATTTTCAGGCTATAGAACCCTACATCAGAAACATATAAAAATTGAATAATAAATGTATTAATGGCTGCATCCACACTGCAGAGATGATCCAGTTTGACACTACTTTAACTGCCATGGCTCAGTGCTATGGAATTGTGGGAATTGTAGTTTTGTGAGACATTTAGTCTTCTCTGTTACAGAGCCCTGTTGCCACAACAAATGACAATTCCCAGAAGTCTATAGCATTGAGCCATGGTAGTTAAAGTGGTGTCAAACTGGATCATTTCTGCAGTGAGCATGCAGCCTAAGATTAGGATTGTATTTTTACTTACACACTTTGATGAAGTGATATCTATATGAGAAGTTATATCTGTTTTGCATTTACTATTAATCATGTGAAGAGAGCCAACATGGTATAGTGGTTTGAGCATTGGATTATGACTCTGGAGACCAACGTTTGATTCCCAGCTCAGCCATGAAACCCACTAGGTGACCTTGGGAAGTCACACTCTCACAGCCTCCAAGGATGGAAATGGCAAACCTCCTTTGAACAGATCTTGCCAAGAAAACCCCATGATAGGTTTGCCTTAAGATTGTCATAAGTCGGAAAGGACTTGAAGGCACACAACCTACACACACATTAATAATCTGATTATGTACCAGAAACAACATACTTGAATTTACAGCCTAGGTCTTTTTGATTGTTCCAACTTTCTAATACTTCTACTCTATAGTTTTACATAAAAGGGGGGAAAAACAGCAAAAAGATGTTGCAGTTTACAAAATGGCCAAATGCCTGTTGAGGCCTTGATTGAGAAAAATATATAAACCAGTCATCATCATCATCATCTAGAAATAACAAGTACATTTCTATACCACTTATCAGTGCACTTAAGCACTCCCTAAGTGGTTTACAATGTGTAATCTAATTGTCCCCAACAGACTGGGTACTAATTTTAGTGACCTCAGAAGGATGCCAGGCTATGTTGACCCTGGGCCCCTGGCTGGTATTGAACTCACAACTTTGTGATTGTGAGTGAGTGGCTTAGGAGAAGGATAAAGCAGTCCTGCAAAGACAAATAAGATATACACATATAAAAACAATATACATTTAAAATCCATCATTTTAAAATTCACAGTTTAAAAATCATCTGGAAGAGATTAGTCTTTAATGCTATTTTAAATTCAGACAGTGAATTCAGCTGTCAAATCTCTTCCAGTCGGTCATTCCACAGTCTAGGAGCAGCCAACCTAGGCTTGGCTGACTTTAGTAAATGTCCGCCAGAGGACCTGAGCATACAGGGTGGATTTTATGGGAGCAGGTGATCCTGTAGGTAACCTGGACCCGAACCATGTAGGTCTTTAAAGGTAATAACTATCACTTTGTACCTTGTTCAGAAACTAACTGGAGCCAGTGGAATGATTTTAATATTGGTGTAATGTGATTACTCCTGAATTGTCCGAGTAATCAGTCTGACTGCCATGTTTTGAACTAACTGAAGTTTCCAAACTTGGTACAGAGGTTGCTCAATGTACAGCTCATTGCAGAAGTCCAGCCTTCAGGTTACCAGCATATGCACTACCATCTTTAGGTCCTCCAACTCTAGGTAGGGGCACATCTGTTGTAACAGTTGTTACATTTCAACACCATCACAAGCATGATTGATGGGGGCATGAAAGAGGGACTTTTCCGTAGCTGCCCCTAGATTCTGGAACTCTCTGTCCAAGAAGACCAGAATGGCCCCTTCCTTGGCGGCCTTCCACCGACAGGTGAAAACCTTCCTTTTCAGGCAGGCATTCAAAAAAGAAAGCTTTTAAAGAATGGCCTGGGGTGCTATATTGTTTTAATGTATTATTTTTGTATGTTTTTAATTGCATTTTTTAAAATGTAAGCCACCCTGAGTCCCAGTCCTGAGAGAAGGGTGGAATATAAATACAACAACAACAACAACAACAACAACAAACAACTGAAGCTGATAGTAAGTATTTCTGGCCATCACATCTATCTGAGCTGTCATTTGGAGTAACAGACCCAGAAGCACCCCAGGCTGCAAACACAGTCTTTCAGGGGAATGTAACCCCATCCAGGACTGGGTGACACACCTCCAAATCCAGGTTAGGACCTTTGACAGTAAGCACCTCTGTCGTGTCTGGATTCAGCTTCACTTTGTTTTTCCTCATCCAGCCCATTACCTTCTCCAGGCATTCATTCAGAGGAGAGACATATCCTTAGCTGAAGCTGTATCTGAAGGCATAGAGAAATACATTTGGGTATCATCAGCATACTGATAGCGATGTGGGTGGGAGGCTAGTACTAACCCATCCAAGTATTAACCAGGGCTGACTGACCCTGCATGGCTTCTGAGCTTCAGATGTTGTTGGACTGCAGCTCCCAGCATTTCTCAGCATTGGCTACACCAGCTGGGGACTGCTGGAACTTGCAATAATAATAATAAAATTTATTTTTATCCCGCCCCTCTACAATGCAATTGGGGTGGCTTACACCAGTTAAAAACACCAATACATATATCAATTCCCCAGCCCACCCTCCCCTTAAAACAATATTAAACTAGTATTAAATTAAAACATAGAATAAAATTTAAAAAAAGACATAGATTAAACAATTAAAGCAGCAGTTTAAAATAAACAGTGACAGCTCAAGGAAGTGAATTAGCCAAAAATCTTGGGCCGGGAAAGTTATTCAAAAAAGGGTAGCTGGACTCCATAACTCAGTTCAGTGCAGTGTATGTGCTGAAGAGAGTAGGATAGAGAAAGAAAATTAGAGCTTGGAAATCTGAACAGCTCATTGGCAAGACAGCTTTACCTTCACTTGTGTGTGAAAATTCATACCCTCTTGCACCCCTGTGGTTTTATTGCAATGATGTCATAAAGCAAATGAATGAGCTTCAAAGAGAATTTCCCACCTGATTGGAATGGCTGATCACTGGCCATTGTGAGAGATGAGACATTGTAATTATCTCACACTTTTCATGTGGGGAGAAAAGTAATTTTATTGCCCACCATTCTTGAGGCATGAGAAGAATTATTCTGTCATTTCACAACACTTAATATTGATAGCACCCTGCCCCATGCCTGCAGATGATCTGTCCCAGTGGTTTCAAGTAGATGTTGAATAGCATTGGGGATAGAATGACTTTGTGGTATGCAATACAACATCCCCTTTTCTGAGGAGCAGCTATCCCCAGGTACCACCATCTGGAACCTGCCTGAGGGATAGGATTGGAACCACTGAAGCACAGTGCATCCAAATTCCAAATCTCCCATGCGTTCCAGAAGGATACCATGGTTGGTGGTACTGAATCCTACTGACAGGTCCAAAAGCACCCAAAGGGACACACTCCCCCTGACAATGCTCAGGCGAAGATCATCCACTAAGGCAACCATAGCAGTCTCAATTCCTTATCCTACTCTGAAGATGGTTTGAAATGGGTCTAGATAATTTGTATCATCCAAGACTACCTAGAGCAGGGGTAGGCAACCTAAGGCACGGGGACCAGATGCGGCCCCCTGAGGCCTTTGGACTAGCCCCAGGCTGGTCCTGCCATCGCTGCCCCCCACTGCTGCCGCCCACCATGATGTTATTGATTATTGTTGTTATTACTTGTTCTTGGGGTTTTCTTGGCAAAATCTCCACAGGGATTTTGCCATGGCTTTTCTGGGGCTGAGAGAGTGCATGCATATATATATATTATTATTATTTTATTTTTTTTTAAAAAAAAATATTTATTTATTTATTTATTTATTTATTTATTTATTTATTTATTTATTTTTGGTGCTTCGGCCCCCCTAATTGTCTGAGGGACAGCAACCCGGCCCCCGGCTCAAAAAGGTTGCCTATCCCTGACCTAGAGTTTGAAAGCAACTGCCCTCTTGATCACTTTGCCTAGAAAGGGGAGATTTTATACCAGTCTATAGTTGTTGAAGTTCAAGGGATCCAGGGAGGGCTTTTTAAGAAGTGGCCAAACCACAGCTTCTTTTAAACAAGACATAAAACATCCCTCCCTGAGAGATGCATTCATGATATTTTGTATTTGAAACCTAATTGCATCTCCTCCCTGGATAACCAGCAAAGAAGGACAGGAATCAAGAGGGCAAGATGTCTTCCTCACTTGTCCTAGCAGCTTGTCCACATCAACAGTATTTACCAACTGAAACTGATAGTGTAATCCTACTCACAGAGTCACTGGACAGTGTCACCCTCTGCTACAATAAAGACTTCTAAATTGGCTCTTAGCTGAGAAATTTCATACATAAATTGATTGTTAGAAGCATTCAAGGGGAGGTTGCCTGAGTTAAACCTCTCACCACCCTGAACAGTTCAGATGGATGTGAATTCGCAGACACAATACATGTAGAGTAAAAAGCTTTCTTCACTGCATGTATTGCCACCTTAGAGGAACAGAGATGTATATATAGCTGATTGGATATAAGTCAAGTTTTCCACCATCTGCAGTTGTCATCCTTATTTCAGATTCCTGAGATGCCCAATATACCATGGGACCTGATTAGTAATAGGTTGGAGAGAACTTTTGGGAGCGATTATGCCAATAACTCTAGTCAGGTCTTCATTCCAGCTATTGACCAGGACTCCAAGAGGCTCATCAGTGATACCAGCCATACGACCCTCTAAGGCAGTGGTCCCCAAAGTGGATGGAAAGCTCCGGGGGGCACTGCAGAAAAATGTGAAAAAGGGGGCAGCAGGGAATTGTGGGGATGGGGGTTGCAATAGGGTTGATATTGCTGCTGAAAAACCATAGACGTCCCAGATTGAAGACTTTGAAAACCAGTATGTCTTGGATTTCTGAAGGCAGGAGTGAAACCTCAGGAAAAATCTCATCCAGATCCCACCCATAAGGCTCTGGATGGTACTGTGCAGGCGTGCCAGACCCAGAGTCAGGAAGAGAAAGGAGGCAAGCAGAGGCTTGGAGCATCAAGGAGGCTTTTTTGTGTCCTGGTAAATGTGTGGTGATGTGGTGGAACTTTTTGATTGCTTGGGACTGGAGCTGCCCTTCCCTCCAGAGCCACCCCCACATAGAAATGTGTGTGTGTGTTTGAAAAAAGGGAGGGACCCTTTCTTAAGGTTCAGAGCCTTTCTTTCTTCTTAGTTGCATGCTAATGGGCTGGAGCTCTCCTTTTTCCCTCCCCCATAGATATGTGTGCATGTGTTTGAAAAAAGGGGGGCACATGGGCTCTGGAAGTGAACAGTGAAGTCCAGGAAATAACATTTGCAAATAGGTCCATTAGCAACATAATGAGAAACTGCCTTTCTTTTTTCTCTCCTGTGTGAAAATACCTGCCCCCCCCCCTTTGGCAGATAATATTGAATTTCTCAAGAAGTCTCTGTGTTGTTGTGATAAAACTTTTAAATGCTGATTAAAACATTTCAAATGAAGTCCCTTTAAAAAAAAAAGTTTGACTTTTGTTGGAGATAAAGACCTCAAAAAGTTAAGTCTCAGCCCTTTGTTCCCTCTTGTTTAGGATTCCCCTGTTGTATCTAAAATGCAGTTTCCTGAAATCCAGTAAGCATATCCAGCAATCCAGCAGTAGCTGCAAACAATAGCATCCAAAATCCACTATATTTATCCAGTTTGCTTTTTAATACCTTTGCCCAATGAAGGAGCCAGCAGAGCTTCAAAAGCTTGCTTCATCTATTTTTTGCATTTTTGTTGGCCAATAAAAGTATCACTGTTTTGTGGATTTTGGATGTTATTGTGCTTTGCTGTATTGGGCTGGCCAGCACAGCAACCCCTGGATATGATTCCTAGAGTAAAAGTCCCATAGCTGTTTGGGAGCTTTTCTCCCTGTCTCCCCCTCATATAAGTGGGAAACCCACCTTTGCAAAGTTCTCTTCCAAGTGGCTAGAATTCAGTGACATAGGTTTAATTTGCATTACAGAAATAATACAGTTCAACACTGCTTTAACTGCTATGACTCAGTTCTATGGAAATCTGGGATTTGTAGTTTTGTGAGCTGTGTAGCTTCTCTCAGGGAGCTCTAGTGTGACAACAAACTACAAACTCCAGAATTCCATAGCATTAAACCAAAGCAGTTAAAGCAGTATAAAACTGCATTATTCTGCAGTGCAGAATCAACAATAAATCATGTTAGTCTGTATGCAGAGGGATCTTGTAGCACCTTTGAGACTAACTATGTGAAAAAAGTTGTAGCGTAAGCTTTTGTAGACTTCCATCTGAGGTTTTGTGGAAGAGAATTATGGCAACCCTAGTTGCAAGAAACTTCTTTTGTACATGGTTCTGGGACAGGACAGAAGGATGCCAAATGGAGAGCTGTGTGGGAAACAAGCTGTGTTTATCCAGGTTGCTCTCACCCTGGAACAGGGTGTCTGTCCAGCTTTTGCAGAGCAAAGGGACCCTGTCCTTCCCCTTCCCTTGCTCCCTCCCCTCTTTGGGCACCAAAATAATTGCCATACACACTTTTTCCCAGAAACTGCTCAGCTTCCCTTTTCAAGGAGCCCAAGGAGAAAGGCTTCTTTGGGTAAGAAAGACACTGGCTAGTTGCAAGACAGAACGGAAGGGAGGGGGGCAAGCATGCACCCTTCTTTCCCTTTTGCCTTGGCTAACTAGGTCAAACCAGCTAGCCAGGGCAAAAGGGAAGGGAAGGGGACAGGCTCTTCCTCCGTTACCCCTTGCATTGGATACTGTCAATGCTCTGGCAACTCCTGGGGTTTCCTGTTCCTTTCACTTTTTATTCCCCTCTCCTTCCCTTTGCCAAGTGAAACCGGAAGAGGGGGAAGCTGCAGGGACATTTCTTGGCATGGGCTACCCAGGTAGCTACACATTCCTTCCTTCCTCAGGTGGAAATCTTGCTGAGCTTGCCTGCCCACCCATCCTCTTCACCAGGCACCCTGTTTGGGCAGTGTTGTTACTTCCATAGAGGGGCTTCCCTCTTTCACTTTCCCAAGCCATCCCCAGCCTCACCTTTATTCCTCTAAATACAAACTTTGGGGCTCCAGGCTTCCTTTGGAACTTGGCCTAGCTAGCAACAATTGTTGTTGTGTGCCTTCAAGTTGTTTTGACTCATGGTGACCCTAAGAAGAAACTATCACGGGGGGTTCTTGAAATGCTTTCTTCAGAGGGGATTTGCAATTGCCTTCCCCTGTGCCTGGGAGTGTGTGATTTGCCTAGGGTCAGCCAGTGGGGTTGTATGGCAAATAGGATTTATTTTACTTCATGTGCAAAACTACCCAATTAGTTTAGGCCTGACTAAAGTAGAATAAAGTGGCACTGATCTAGACAATATACTTCTATTGATGCAGCCTAGAATCACATTGGCCTTTTTAGCTGCCACATCACATTATTGACTCATGTTCAACTTGTGGTCTACTAGGACTCCTAGATCCCTTTCACATGTAGTCTTGTTAACCCTGGTGTCTCCCATACTATATATATATATATATATATATATATATATATATATATATATATATATATATTTCATTTTTCCCCTGCCTAAATACAGTACCTTACATTTCTCTGCATTGAAATTCATTTTGTTAGTTTTGGATTAGCTTTCTAATCTATTAAGGTCATTTTGAATTCTAATCCTCTCCTCTAGGATGTGTGCTACTCCTTGTTGTCAGCATCATTGTTTCATTTATATTCCATCCCCCCCCCCCCCGCCCTTAGGAAAATTAAAACTAATACAGATTTCTCAAATTAATAATTTTAGGGGAATCTTAATAGATCAAATATTTTGGCAGTGGCAACATTCGGCCTTGGGATTGCAACCCTGTTTATTTGTTGTTGTTGTTGTTGTTAACTGTCTTTGCATCGGTCTCGACCCATGGTGACCCTATAGGCATCTACAGGCCCCCCTGTCCTCTACTTTTCTGCCCAGCTCCTGCAAACTCATATTCACGATCTCTTTAATAAAGTCCATTTAGCATGTGGCCTTTCTCTTTTTCTGCTTTCTTCCATCTTTCCTAATATTATTGTCTTTTCAAACAATTCATGCCTTCTCATGGTGTGTCCAAAGTACGATAGTCTAAAGTCTTGTCATTTTGGCTTCTAGGGATATCTCTGGCTTGATCTGTTCTAGAACCCATTTGTTTGCCCTTTTGGCTGTCCATGGAATCCTCAGCATTCTTGTCCAGCACCACATCTCAAATGTGCTGATTTTCCTCCTATCTTTTTTCTTGTCCAGCTCTCAAATCCATACATGATAATACGAAATACTATGGCTTGTATTATTCTGACTTTTGTGCTGAGTTGTATGTCTTTGCATTTTAGGATCTTTTCCAGTTCTTTCCTAGCTGCCCTCTCCATTCTTAATCCTCTCCTGATTTTCTGGCTGCAGTCCTCATTCCAATTAATGTTTGATCACAGATATGTGAACACTTTTACCATTTCTACTTCCTCATTGTCTAGTTTGAATGTGTGTAAGTTCTCTGTGGTCATTATTTTTGTTTTCTTTATGTTCAACATTAAGCTGCCTTTGCACTTTCTTCTTTGATCTTCCTTAGTAGTTGTTCCAGGTTTGTGAGGTTTTCTGCTAGTATTATGGTGTCGTCAGCATATCTCAGATTGTTGATATTTCTTCCTCCTATTTTCATTCCTCTCTCTTCCATGTCCAAGTCTGCTTTCCTTACTATATGTTCTGCATGTAAGTTGAATAGGTAGGGTGATAGGATTCAGCCTTGTCTGACTCCTTTGCCAGTTGGGAACCATTCTGTTTCTCTGTGTTCTCTTCTGACAGTAGCCTCTTGTCCTGAGTGTATTGGCACTCCCATGTGTTTAAGGGCATTCCATAGCCTTTCATGATCTATTCTATGCAGTCAAAGAATTTGCTATAGTCTATAAAGCACATGCTGATTTTCTTTTGGAATGTCCTGCTACGCTCCATTAGCCATTGTATATTTACAATGTGATCCTGGTGCCTCTTCCTTTCCTGAACCCTGCTTAGACCTCTGGGATTTCTCTTTCTATGTGTGGTAGGAGTCTATATTGCAGTATTTTGAGCATAATTTTGCTTGCATGGGAGATTAGCGCTATGGTCCTATAGTTGCTGCAGTCTCTTGTGTCTCCTTTTTTCTGGATGGGGATGTATATTGATAGCTTCCAATCTGTTGGCCATTGTTTTGTTTTCCATATCTGTTGACATATGTTGGTTAGCACTAGAGTTGACTCTGTAAATGTGGATTGCAGCAGTTCAACTGGAATATCATCTGTTCCTGGTGATTCATTTTTTTATTGAATTTTATTTATAGACTTCAAAACAAACACAAAAAAATTAACTTTACAAACACTTAACATCTATATCAACATTCATTCCTATAAACATATTTTCTAAAAACATACATCCTAATTACATACCAACCTATGTACACAAATAGACAACAAATATAATTCAGTTACTATCTATAGTGTTTTCCCTGTTATGCTTTTCCTTTACTTCCCAATCTAAGCACTCTTCTTTAACTAAATTTTCCTCATCCATCTCTATAAATCTTATTCTATAATTACCTACTGTCACATCAATAGTCTCTTAGAACGCTTTCTGCAATAATAATTTATTCTTATATTTATTTATATATTTTCCAAAATCCGTTTTTTATTAAATTTTCAATTTTGTTGAATTTGTTGTTATAATATTCAAATTTCACTTAACTGATTATTATTTCCGCCTTACGTCTTGTTTTTGATCTCTTCGACACCTCTGTCACACTTCTCTCTTCGAACTATATAGTAATATAACATTAATTTCCTCATTTCTTTAATCTTTTCTCCATATATTTATTTACAGATTCCCACTGTGACATAGTTTTATCTATAGATTTATCCCTTAATAGATGAGTCAGTATATCCATCCTCATAGCTTCTTTCAATTTGATTAGCCATTCTTCCATTTGAGGGATTCTGTCATTCTTCCAATATCTTGCGAAGACTATTCTGGCTATTGAGATCATGTACAGAAGAGTACCTTCATAATTTCTTGTTATTACCACATCTAGATCCTTTGTCATGTTTAATAAAAAGAGTTTTGGGCATAAAGGTATTTTTATGTTTAAAATTTCGTTTATTATTTGTCTTATTTTATACCAATATTTTCTTGTTTTCGGACATCCCCACCACATATGATATAATGTTCCTTTTCTCTTCTTACACTTCCAACATTCTCGCTTCCCCGTTTTGTAAATTGCGTCGATCTGAATTGGAGTGAGATACCATCTATGCATCATTTTAAAATAATTTTCCTTTAGATCTTGACAGGCTGTAAATTTATTGGTACGATTCCAAGCTATTTCCCAATTTTCTAGATCTATATTTTCTTTTAAATCTTTCGACCAATCTAACATTACTTGTTTTATTATCTCACCTTCAAGTTTTCTTTCTATGAAAAGCTTGTAATATTTCTTAATGTGATGGCCTTCTTTATCCATAATTATCCTGTCCAGATCATTATTTTGTATCTCAAATCCATATGTTTTTAGATCTTGCTTAAATTTTGCTTTCAATTGTAAATATAAGTACCAATCTTCTACAATTCCTTCATTTTTTAAATAATCTTTGGATTTCATTTCTTTAATTTCATTGCCTGTGATCTCTATTATATCCTTATATTTTATCCATTTTTTATTATCTTTCTTACTTCTTGCTAACATCGCCTCCTGGGGTGATATCCAAAGGGGTAGTTTCCTATAATATTTCTTTTTTTATTTGTGTCCAAGCTTTCAATAGACCCCTTCTTATCACGTGGTGTTCAAAGTCTCGATTAACACATGCTTTGTTGTACCAAAGGTACGCGTGCCATCCAAATCACATGTTGCTGCTTTCCACACTCAAAGTCTTTTCATCTTCTAGCTTTATCCATGTTTCTAGCCATTCCATGCAACATGCTAAGTAATAAGATTTTAGATCTGGGAGACTACATCCTCCTTTTTCTTTTCTTTCAATTAAACTATGCCATCTTGTTCTTGGTTTTCTGCCGTTCCATATGTATTTCGATATTTCCTTTCTCCAGATAGTAAAGCATTTCTCATTATGTATAATCGGAAGTGTTTGAAAGAGATAAATAAATTTGGGCAGAATATTCATTTTGATTACGGATATTCTCCCTAGGAAGGATATCTGATACTTTGCCCATCTTGCTAAATCATTTTTAATTTCTACCCAGATCTTATTATAATTGTTTTCAAATAAATCAACATTTCTTTTTGTAATAGTTATCCCCAGATATTTGATCTTTTTCTCTATCTTGAAGTTTGAAATTTCTCTTATTTGTTCTTCCTCATTTTTGTTAATATTTTTTGTAATTATTGCTGATTTGCTTTGATTTATATAAAAACCTGCAACTTCTCCCAATTCTTTCATGGTTTTTAATAATCTGTCTAGGCTTTTAAGTGGATCTTCCAAAAAACAAACAATGTCATCAGCAAAAGCTTTCAGTTTAAAGTCCTGTCCCTTAATTTTGACCCCATGGATGTCCTGGTCTTCTCTAATTTTTATTATCAAGATCTCCAGTATTACTAAAAACAATAGGGGAGACATGGGGCAACCTTGTCTCGTGCCTTTTTCAATTTTAATATTTTCTGTTCTTTCCCCATTTATCAGTAGTCGGGCTTTCTGATCTTTATATATTGTTTCTATCCAATTACAAAAAGTGTCACCCATTTGCATCCTTGTTACCACTTCTTTTAAAAATACCCAATTAACCTGATCGAAAGCTTTTTCTGCGTCTATACTAATTAAAGCCAATTTCTTCTCATTATGTATTTCAAAATGTTCTAAAATGTTAATTACAATTCTTACATTGTTCTTTATGTACCTTTTCGGGAGGAATCTGTTTTGATCTTCTGTTATTATGTTGTTAAGTATCCTCTTTAATCGATCCGCTATTATAGAAGTGTAAATTTTATAGTCGATATTGATTAGAGAGATGGGTCTATAGCTCTGCAAGTTCCTTGGTTCCTTCCCTTCTTTTAGTATTAGAGTTATGTAGGTATCCTTCCAGGATTCCGGTATGCCAATTTCAGATATATCATTGATTGTTTTACAGAGAGGTCTTATTAAACTTTTTTCTAATTTTTTATAATAGAGACCACAGAATCCGTCTGGGCCAGGTGCTTTCCCTGGTTTCAATCTTTTTATGCTTTCCGATATTTCTTCTTCTGTTATCTTTTTATTTAATTCTTCTCTTTGCTCCACGGATAATTTGGGAATTTTCTGTTTATCAAGATACTCTTTTACTTTTCGTTCAAATGCTTCGTATTCTCATAGAGATTCTCAAAGTACATTTTGAACCTCTTTTTAATGTTGTCCTGATCATTTATTATAGTTTCTTTGCACTTTATTTCGGTAATTATTTTGTTGCTCCTCTTCTTTTTTATTATATTTGCTAGTAGTTTGCCAGCTTTATTCCCCATTTCAAAATATCTTTGTCGGTTTTCTTGAAGTTTCTGTTCCATTTCTATTATTGTCAACGTTTTTAATTCCTGTTCCAATAATTCTATCTCTCTTTTTATCTTAATTTCTTTTTTATCCTCCCATTCCTCTTTCTTAACTCTTAGTTTTTGTAATATTTCATTTTCTTTCTCTTTTTCTTTCTTACGTTCTTCAGATTCCATTTTTATTATTATACCTCTCATAACCGCCTTACTGGCATCCCATATTGTTTTATTAGCTATCTCCTGCGTCGTGTTTTCTTTGAAATACTGTTTTATTTCTTTATTCAATTTTTCCACGTTCTCTTCTTTCTTTAATAAATATTCCTTAAGTTTCCAATTAAATTCCTTGTTCCTTTCTCTTATCTCCATCGTGATGGGGAAATGGTCAGATATTATTTTATCCAGTATGCTCATTTTTTTTTTTTACTTTGGGTAGAATATTTCTAGAAACAAAGAACATATCTAACCTTGATCTAGATTTACATGATTCGGAATTAAATGTAAATCCCTTTGTGGTTCCATATTTACTTCTCCAAATATCTGATAAAGAGAGGTCTTCAATTAGCTTAAAAAAGGACATCGGTAATTTCCCCTGGTTTTTTCTAACTTTCTTGCCCTTAATGGTTTCTCTATCCATCTTTGGGTCTACAATTGCATTGAAGTCTCCCAACATAATAATGTTATTATATTTTTCCGTTTCTATGATCTTACTAATTCTTTCAAAGTACTTCTTTCTTTTAGTTTGCGGAGCATATATTCCTATTATCATGGAGGTGAATTCTTTGAATTTCACTTCGATTATGATGCATTCGCCTCTTTTATCTTTAAATATTTCTTTGGAAGTAAATTTTTTATTAATGTAGATCACAATTCCTTTCTTTTTCTTCTCATTTGTCGAAGTGTAGCAATGTCCAAGTTTTGGATTCCTCAAATATTTAATGTCTTTTTCCTTGATCTTTATTTCCTGTAAGCTTATAATGTCATTATTAAGTTTTTCCAAATAATGAAATATCATATTTCTTTTATATTTTGAGTTAATCCCTTTGACGTTCCACGAGAGTAGTTTAATTGTCATTGTTTCTTTTATTGTTTGTTCTACCTTATGTTATTATTTTGTTTTGTTCTTTGTAAATAAAATTTGTTTTGTTTTGTTTGTTTGTTTTTGTTCCACCCCTTCCTCCCCTTATTTATTGTTATTTATTTGTCTTTTAGTTTGTCAAAATTCGGTTATCTTTTATTTGCTTGAGGAAATACAATTAATTTATTTCCTTAAATTTCTGTTTTCTCTTCTTCCTCTTCTCTTTCTGGTTCTATTTCAGAATCCGTTCTACTTCTAGTGTCCGCGTCTTTTCCTATACCTTGATCAGTATATTCTCTATCAGGTCCTCCTAGTGATGCTTCCTCTTTCCTGTTCGTCCCTTCTCCCTTTTCTTCTTTTTTCCTTTTTCGTCTTTCCTCTTGTTCTTGTTCCTCCATTTTTTTTTTTTTTTTGTTTAGAGCATGATCTTGTGAATACCCGGGGTGCATCTTGATTTTCTTTTTTATTTAATTTTTTCTCCATTTCATTCGCTTTTTCTATTGTATCTATTTTATACCTTCCTTGATTCCACATAAAGGTTAACCCTTCTATTCTCTCCCATCGATATTCAATCTTTCTCTTCTTTAATACAAGAGTCAAATTTTTGTATTTTTGTCTTTCAAACATGATCCCTAGTGGAATATCCTTGAAAACTTTCACCTCATTCTCCTCTATTATCAGTTTTACATCGTAGCTTTTCTGGATTATTAAATCGCGAATTCTTGTTCTTATCAAACACACCACAATATCTCTGGGAGTCTTCTTTTCCTTAGCAAATGAGGAATTAATCCGGAAAATTTTATCTATTTCTGTACTCATTTCCTTTCCTGATATTCCGATATATTTAGCAAGAGGTATTGTCAGTCTTTCGTATAAATCCTCTCTTGAATTTTCTGATAAACCCCGAATTTTAACGCATCTCTCTCTGTATCTCAATTCGTTTGTTAGATCTACTATCTTCTGTTGTTCTTGTTTTTTATTCATTTCCTTTGTTGTTGTTTCTAAATCAGTTGTTCTGTCCTTTAATTCATTTACCTCTGTTTGTGTTTTTGAAAGGTCCAATGTTATTTTCTCAATTTTATTCGTAAAGTGATCTAGCTCTTTTTTCACATCTCTCCTAATCTCTGTCCTTGTCTCCTTTATTTCTCCTCTCAACTCATTCCTTGTCTCTTTCAGATCATCTTTAAGTTCTTGCCTTATTTCCCTCATTTCATTTCTCATCTTCTTGATCTCTTCAAGTAAAATCGATGTTTGATCAGTTATTCTAATGGTCTCATCCGTGGAGCCCCTTCTTGGTGTAATTACCTGTATTTGAGCTTGTGTTAGACCTTTTTTCCCTGTTGCCATCTTCCTATATCTTCAATATGTTTATTTATTTTCTTCTTTTGACCTCTTTTTCTTTTCTTCTCTTTTTTTCCTTTATCTCTTTCTCCTTTTCTCTATCTTTTCTCCTTTATTTCTGTTTTCCTTCCTGTTAATCGTCCACTTCCTCTTTCTTTTCTCTGACTAGTAGTAACCATGAATAGAAAAATGTATAAATACCAGGAATTAACTGTATATCTATGGTGTTATATTCACTGCTATACCTATATAAATGAAATACTCTTTGTCACAATATTATTAATCCCCTGTATAGTGAATCACATCAAAGTCAACCCCAGTATAAATTCTAAAAGACTTTTGTATAATCCTTAATTCTAACAATCCCAAATCTACTATTGTTATAGTATAACAAAATCACCTTTATATCCTTATATTAATTACTGATTTTAAATGAAAAATACACAATTATATAATATGTATAATAATAATCTTAGTTCCCAAATTCTTATATAATTGAGCCAAATGATTCTCACGACCACTAACCAGATTTCTACTATTTCTGCTATTTCTATTATTTCTGAGTATCTGGGTTTCTGGTATACTGATATATATAATATCTATACTCTTGCCATCCCCTTTAAGCGTAACTGTACCCTTTAATTTAGTACACCTTATTTACTTATCCGGAGCAGATAAACGTAAAAGTAAAATTATCCAAAATATCTTAATACCCCCTTAACATCCCCTTCATACTTGTGCACCTTAGTTGTTTGTAATGATAGAAGTATTTTTGATGTCTATATATATAAACTATTATCTATTAATCAATTTTACATCAATTATTATTATTATTTCCAAATCAATTTTTCAAATATTCAATCCATTCATCCCTAAATTAGCACAAGCAGAGAGAGGAAAAACATCTACTACTGAAGTGTCACCATGGATCTTCTTCTGTATCTTCTAATATCCTGCTTTTGTTGCTTTAAATCCACCAAACTATATATTAATGATGAGATGAGATTCAGTCAGTCTTTCAGGTTTGTCCTTTCCTTTCCTTTCTTTCCTTGTTCTGTTCCTTAATTGTTCTCTTTTTCCAACTTATTATTTTCCATGTATAAGTTTATATTTATTACTGTGTCTCTTCTGTTTCCTTTCACTATCACTTTAATTTCTTTCTCTTGGCTCTTTGTGCCTCCCCCTTGTCTTATTTTATCTCTTTTACTTAATGTCACTGTAATTTTCACTGTTTCATTTTGCGGTGCTTTTTTTTCTCTCTCTCTCTCTTTCACTCACGCTTACGCTGTCGTCCTCTCTCTCGCGCGCTTCCACCCTCACTTTTAAAGTCTAGAGTCGTTTTCTCTCTTACAAGTATGGATGAGTGGGCTCCTCCACATCTCTGCTTCCCTTTGCGTCAGGATTTCCTCTCGCTTTCATGAATCTCCCTTGCTGCTATACCTGTAGTTGGAGCTCTCGTGGAAGAGGGTTCACTCTTCACGTGGAAATTTCTTGCTCCGTTTGGGTCTGCCCTCTATCCGGAGATCTCTCTGTGTTTTGCCGCCTTCCTCTGCGAGCCGAGACCTGCCTCCCACTTGGGGAATCCCTCTGCGTTTTGTTGTCTCCCTCCGCACGCCGGGACTCTCTCCTCGCTTTTTATAATGCCTCCGCGTCTTGCTGCGTCTTGCCACTCCCCAAGCTCTCCAATCCAAGGAGGACAACGATTTGGGCGGTACAATTCTTCGATTTAGTATGTGACAATTCTCACTTTAGAGTCCAAAGTAAGATATAAGCTCAGATTGCTGTCTCCAAAATTTTTCTTCCTTTATATAAGCTTACTGTTAGAACGTGGGCCGTTTTCCCTTCAAACTTGCACAGCTGCATCAGCGGGTTGGGTGGCTCTTCGGTCCTATAGCTTCTCCTAAAACGAGCTCTGCTATCTGCTAGACCTCGTCAAGAGACTATTACGGACCCCCGATGAGCCCCTTGACACCCTTCTTCCCAGGAGGGCGAAAAATGATGGGATTCGTTTTATTTACCCATCGCAAACCTCGCTTTAGATGCGGTTGGAAAGAGAGAACTTCTCAACCCAACCTCTCTCCACACCCTCACGCCGGAAGTGCTGGTGATTCATTTTTCGCCATTTATTTTATTGCAGATTCCACCTCGCTTTTTAGAATTTGGAGTTCATCTTCATATGGTTCTTCGTTCCATGTGTCCTTTATATTGTCATCTCTTTTGTATAACTGTTCTGTGTATTGCATCCACCCTCTTTTTATTCCTTCCTGGTCTTAAATTATAGTATTTTTATTGTTGTAGAGTGTCCCAGTCCTTGGTTTGACCTTTCCCTTGATTTCTTGAATCTTGTGGAATAGGTCTCTGATTCTTTCCTTTTTGTTGCTGTCTTCTATTTCTCTACATTTCTAATAATTTTCCTTATCTTTGTGCACTAGGCATTGTACTGTTGCGTTCATGTTTCTTAGTTTATTCCTATCTCCTTTTTGTTTTGTTTCTCTTCTTTCCTTTATTGTTTGTAGCATTTTATCTGTCATCCATGGTTTCTTCACTTTCTTTTTGTCTGTTGGAAGTGCCTGTATGCATTCTTCTTTTATTATGTCACTGGCTTCAGACCAAAGCTCTTCCAGTTCACAAACTATTGTACTTAGTACTGCAAATCTGTTCTTTACATTGTCAATGAATTCTGTGGATTCATTGTTTAAATTGTATTTTGGTGTGATGACTGGTTTTGTTCTCTTGAGTTTTACTTTTTTTAAAAATTGAATAGTTTGTGATCTGTGCCACATTTTCTGATTCTCTTTAGTTTTGAATATTAGACAGTTTTATACTGAAAACCCTTTCCTGGTAGTATGTAGAGAAATCTTGTAGCACCTTTGAGATTAACTGAAAGAAAGAAGTTGGCAGAGCTTTTGTAGATTTCCATCTACTTCCTCAGATGCATACTGATTCTACAGATTAACATGGCTATGTCTTTGAATCCTTTCCTGATAGATTATGGTCATAATCCTCACACATTAATTAGAGTGCTAGCAGAACCCTTCATCTGATATCTTAACCTTTTACATATCAAAAATGTTTCATTGTATTTGCTTTTCACATGCTTGTCTTCAGGTTATGTTTCTGGCCTTTAGAGTCTGTGATAAATGAGTGTTTGGGCCAGTGTGGTGTTGTGGCATGAGTGTTGGACTAGGACCAAGGTTTAAATTCTCACTTAGGCTGTGAAGACTGACCTTGGGCAATTACACTTTCTCAGCCTTAGAGGAAGGCAATTCCTTCTCTAAATAAATCTGACCAAGAAAACGCTATGGTAAGGTTGCTATAAGTTAGCATAAACATGAAGGCACATAAGAATGATGCATGCTACCTATACAATTCATAAACAGTTTAGAAACTTGGCCTGCAAAAGTGATTTTGTCTTTCACAACAAAATAATTGGTATTTGTTTAATTGCTCCATTCATTTTTATGTTGCTATTTCTTCAAAGGAAAAACTGGACTACTTCTTGGCTTGTTCTCACGGGTTGGAAAATAGAATTTTACAAAGAATCCAAGCAGCCAGCTGTGGCCAATCTGGTAAGCAGCTATCTTTCTCATGTCTTCTCTTTTCAGAAATGCTATTGAATAAAAAGTTTGGTATCATCAAAAAACAACAACAACAAAAAACCCAAACCCTCTCACAGTGCTGTTAAAGCTTCAACTTCTGAGAGCAGATGTAAGAAAATGACTCAATAAACTTTTAATCAGATGAGAGAGAAGGGGAAATAGAACTCAGCATATCTTTTATTAAGAGGTGCTTTTTGAGAATAATTGCAAAGTGAGACGGATGGTGAGTGGCTCTCCAGTAATGTGGAGGTAACGCTTTAAATTAAGGTGCCAGTTATAAATGCTTTATTCTTATTTATGAAATGATCTCTAAATGCAACTACTTCCTCAAATAATGTATTATAAAGTATGTTATAAAATGCATTACTAATAAATGCTTAACAGATGATGCGATGAGAATCTGTTACAAAGGATATTATAAGATGTAAATTGTATTAAACCCTGTGTGTGCATCTTTAATACATGAATTTAAGTTGATATTGAGCTTGCTATAAAGTGGCTTGCATATCATAAATAATAATAAAGTAGTTATAAATGGCACCTTAATATGGGGTGTAACCAAAGAGCAAACAACTGTAAGTTAGCAAAGTGATTTTTATCTTCATATGAATGTGACATCTTCTATAGCTGCCTAACATTTCCTGAATATTCCTTACGACGCTATCTAATATTGTTAATGCACCTCAAAGCAGAATTCACCATACTTTTTAAAAAACAATTGTGCCTCAAGGAAAGGCCACCGACTGTATGCTTCACAGATGTGACAGCTACGTTGTACAAATAATCATGGCATGTTTTCCTTCAGTGCTAGTTACTGCAGAGATGGAGCTTCCTCTTCTCTGGACTCTGAAAAACAGAAATCTATAAATTTGTGACACTCTACACTGAACAGGGACAGGTTTGACAGAGCCCTATTGTGATGGCATCCCAAGGCTTGATCAAACCTGCCAAACTGTGTTGGTTTGATGGGTGACCAAAAAGGTGCACTATGTGACAGGAGTCAGAAACAATAAATAAATTTTGATATGGTAGGTGATATGGAGCTCTGCCCCCTGCTCTCCCCACACACACTGTTTGTTTCTTTTTATTACTAGTTTGTGCCTTTGGTATGGTTAGCCATAGGGCAACTTGTCCATCTCCTTTAATGGCTTATTGAGGAAAAGAAGGGGAGGGGAAACATGTCACATATCTCTTGCTGATAATATGTTACAGTGGTAAGATGGTATTTTCTTTTAATTTTTAAGCAGGGATATTAATTAAATATGTATTGAACTGGAAATATCTTGGAATCTAGAGCTCAAGGGAGCACTTGTGGAGACTCTTTTGTTCTGTAAGGTTTGGATAGGCAAATAAAACTAAAATAATCAGAACATTTATTAAAATATGTATGGATTGGAAGATGATGTTCAAGGGTCCAAAATCTATGTCAAGACTTAGTAGCCGCACACATTTTTTTTTTCCGATCTAGCAATGTGGCTAAATGTGGAGATGCCTCTGAGCATGTACAGAGTACCATTGATTTTCTACCCAGCAAACAATAACTTGTTTCTCACACAGGCTTAAAGGAGCTGGATTAAGAGAGCAGATGGCCTTGTGCCCCAATAAGCTTAAAACTTCTGAAGGATTTTTTTTTCAGAAAATCAAATATTCCCCACTTTCCCACATTCAAAGCACATTGTCTAGATGAATATGATATTTGTTAAATGCACAGGCCCTGTTCACATATCCAGCTTCCACTATAAGCTGAACTTGATGTTGCCTCTTTCTGAGTTGCCTCTTTCTGGAGAAGGATTAGTTCAACCTTGGGACAACATTTTTCACCACAATAGCATCCATAAATAAAAATTGGAGAGGATCCAAAGCACCAGAGTGGAAATTTCTAGACAGGGATAGCAGCCTCTTGTGATAGGACCCAGACTCCTCCTTGAAGATGAGAGATTTGGAGGACAGAAATAGTTTTGGAGGGAGGAAATGGTTTTCTGTACAGCAGTGGTTCTCAGCCTTTTGTCCTTCAGAAGATCTGGACTTTAGCTTCCAGAAGCCTCAGCCAGTATGGGTGATGGTTAGAGATTCTGGAGATTAAAATCCCAAATATCTGGAGGGCTGGAGTTTAAGAAGTATTGTGCATTGAAACGGAAAAATGGGATGGTAGCAGTGAATGCGTAACATTTGGAGAAGCGGAATGGACGTTGTTGACCATTTTAATTCTTTATGGGAACAGTAACAAAGATATATATTGTTCCATCAGTAGTATGTCAGTCAATTAATAAAATATGTGAATAATGTGCTACAGGATTGAGTCTTTGCTGCAAAACATGGGATCATTACATTGTATTTTATTAAGGGATGAATTCTCCCACAGCTAAATTACCCTTGGTAATAATGTAAAACACAGAACTCCCCCCTCGCAGCATAACAATGGGGGGGGGGGGAGAATTCGTTAGTCAAGAAAATTCTATGGAGGAAAGCTGATTTGTTTCTGATGCAGCTAATATGATGCTTTCAACAAACCATTCACCCTGACAGCAGCAACGTGTACAGCTGTGATTTCCTTAAAAATTATTTGTTTACTGATTTTACTTTCAAGTATTGTTTACTTTAGAGAATGGAAGAATTCAACCATTAATTCAGTAATGTAATGAAGCCAATGTTCATTCATTGTAGTATGAATTTAATAACATAGCAGACTTATTTTAGCAAGCAAATGATGTGATTTACCAAAAAGATGGATATGTTCTTAAAACATAAACATATTAATTCATTAATTCTTGATTAAGAGCTGCATAGAACATGATCATTTTTAAAGGATGCAGAATATGAAGCAAAACTGCTTGAATACCTTCTTTCCAGCACTGTGGAGGGAAGTATATTCATGTGGTTTAACATAACTATATAGAATTATAACAAAGTAACATAACATTTTTATTTACAAACTCCAGCAATTTGATTCAATCTTGTTTCTTATTATTTTTCAATATAGTATTTTAAAACATAAATGCAGACTTATTTACATAATCAAGTGATAGAGGTGCATCTTAAAGTGTTAGCTTTGAGGAAACAAACCCTACTCATGAAACACATGCAAGAATAAACTTCACATGTGAAGTTTGTGCTCCCAAGTGTAGCAGTAAAAGCACTGTCAGAAAGAGCCAAGGAATGATCCTTCCCTAGAGCTAGGTCTTCATTTGTATACTCACCAAACATAGGATGAGCATGATCAGATTTGACAGCACAACTACTTGCGTCTGCACAAAAGGACACCGACTCAATATTATGGGTGAAACATTGGCCACAACTTTATTTGTACAGGGTCTGACATATTTAAATTCAATATATAACATTTATCTATCCACAATTTAAGTATTTCTTAACAATAATTTATTTGACGCATGCCCAAATGTTCTGGGCGCAGGTGCTGTAACATTTAAACCTTTTCAGGGCATGCGTCAAAACTTTAAATTAGTAAATCACCTAACAATTACATCCCCCCCCCAACCGGATATAACATCAAAGCATTTTATGATGCAACCATTTTATGACGTCATTAGCTTAATATTACGTCATAACAAATTTGTTTAATTTCAATGATATATACCCAATTTCTTTTTTATTCAATTCCAATTAATAATTCCAATTAACCTAGAAGTTCCCTAAAGGGGGGAGGGTCCCTTTCCGCCAGCACTCAAAACTTCAATCTCATAACATTGACAGACCCAACATCCTAGTTGCGACAATTATAACTTCTTGCATTTCAAATTCCAATACATTTAACATACCATAACGTTACCCTATCCCTATAATATGCTCCCACACATTCAATAGCCAACAACATGAATCATGATAGTTGGTAATGTCGTTTACCCCAAGGAGGGCGAAAAACCCAGTCATTTACTGGGAAAATTCCCTCCCGGCCCCCCTGATGGCGACCAGCCGCAGCCTGGGTGTCCACAACATGTTAACCAACAATTAAAGGGTGGGAAGGGTGGGTTGCTTGTCCGAATCTAAAATGGCTGCTGCCATGAGGCAGCACGAGGCTTTATAACCCCGCAAATCTCGCAGTGAAATCCCGCGAGACTTCAAATCTCGCGAGACTTCAGCTGCGAGATGATTTCCATTGGCCAGGCCGACCAGAAGAGGCGGGCCTTCCGGTCCACCTGGCCAATCAAGCGTCTATGCCCTTTTATGGCAGACGCAATAGAAGGCCCCCTCCCAACTCGTCGGGGGGGTCTTTGCGTCTGCACAAAAGGACACCGATTCAATATTATGGGTGAAACATTGGCCACAACTTTATTTGTACAGGGTCTGACATATTTAAATTCAATATATAACATTTATCTATCCACAATTTAAGTATTTCTTAACAATAATTTATTTGACGCATGCCCAAATGTTCTGGGCGCAGGTGCTGTAACATTTAAACCTTTTCAGGGCATGCGTCAAAACTTTAAATTAGTAAATCACCTAACAATTACATCCCCCCCCCCCAACCGGATATAACATCAAAGCATTTTATGATGCAACCATTTTATGACGTCATTAGCTTAATATTACGTCATAACAAATTTGTTTAATTTCAATGATATATACCCAATTTCTTTTTTATTCAATTCCAATCAATAATTCCAATTAACCTAGAAGTTCCCTAAAGGGGGGAGGGTCCCTTTCCACCACAAGAGGGGGTCAGCCTAGCTTGGCATCCCCTCTCCCCCCCCCCCCCCCTTATAGAAGCCTTTAAATAAGACTCCAAGGTAGATAGGTACATATCATTCCCCTGAGGGGAGAGATGCACTCCGTCACCCCTGTACAAATGTGGTGACCCAAACTGAACTCCCTGGTGATCAACAATGGCCACCCCCATCCTCTTCAATGTCTTCGCCACATATCTGTTTAGTCAGCGCCTGGCTCCATCAATGGCAACGTCACTTCTGGCACCGTGCCAAACACGCCTAGGAAGAAACTTTGTCCACATGAGGAGTGTATGTGGCAACATCCGCCGAATCTCCTTCATGTCTTTAATTATGCACCTAGCCAATTGCAACGAAGTCATTCTTGGAAGGTCGTTTTCCCCCAGATGAATCAATATTTTTGGCTGTGCGAATGAAGCCATCAGTTCAATTATTCTAGGGAGTATGGCTCCCCACAGCATGCCTCTGCGCCCGAACCACCTCACGGTTCCCGCTAGTCCAAGTCCATCAGCCAAGTCATGCCACTGCTGGATGAAGTGTCTCTCCGCCCAGAATACTAAACTATGACCAAGTATCCAGACGTCTCTTGGAATCAATTCTCCAAAGGATGAGCTGCTGCCTCAGGCACCGACTGGCAGAATCTGTAAAACTGAAAACGCGAAAGTGCATCCGCCAAGAATTTAGTACACCACAAACATATTGAGCTTGGAACACAGTATTATACTTTAAACATTGAGCCACCACTTTCCTCACCAATGACATTACCCTGTCAAACTTGGCATACAAGGAATTCACTACATAGACTACCGCCTGGTTATTACACCAAAAGCGTACCATTTTGTTTGTGAATTGGTCTGGCCATGAATGAACCGTCACCACAATAGGAAATAATTCCAGCAAGGTGAGGTCTCTAGTCCAACCTTTCTCAACCCATGTTATTGGCCATTCCTCAGATGCCCACTGGCCATTAAAGTAAACTCCAAAACCACAGGCCCCTGAAGTATCGGTGTACCTGAGAATCTGCATTAAGTAGCAGGTCAGATCTCCAGCAAGAAATACCATTGAATTGTTCCAAAAATGACTCCCCTATCTCCAAATCCTTTCTTATCCCAGAATTTATTCTAATGATGATGTGGGGCCTTCACTCCTTTAGTGGCTTTATAATAAACGTGAACAGCATGCCCTTCCAGGGGGTTATCACCGTACAAGCAAAGTTCAGCAAACCAGATGAAGATTGAAATTCTCTAAGTGTGGCTTTTGATTTACTTTTCATCATCCTCACCTGCAGCTTCATAGCTGTTAGCTTGTCAGGTGGGAGACGAGAATATCTAAATCAATTCCCAATAAAGTAAGACGTGTAACAGGGCCCTCGGTTTTTCCTCAGCCACATGTACTCAGATTTTATTTTCTGGGCAGAGAGCGCTGAAAAGCCAATAGCATATTTGCACCATCAACTGTCTCAGGGTCACCATCAAAAAGAAAATCCTCTAAATAATGAGTAATTGCTTGACTACCCAACCCTCTAGAGGCACACTGATGTAAAGAAGTGCTGAACATTTCAAATGATGAGCAAGAGATGGAACATCCCATTGGCATGGCTTTATCAAAATCATATTTCCCTTGAAATTGAAAACCCAAAGATCAAAATCCATTGGATGAACTGGAAGTAGCCTAACGGCTGATTTAATATCACACTTTGCCATCAAGGCTACTTATGCCAAGAGTTGCGAAGGGACTCCAACTCCTGACTTTTTTAACTTTAAGGCATGTTGAACCTGGGTGGTTTTTCTTACAGATATTACACTTATGCTCAAACCTGCAGAGCTCCTTTTACACCTACCTTTGTTTGACTTACCGTGGTATTAATATTTGTATTGCCCTGTAACCCCAATTCCAAAACCTTGTGTTGGGGCAGAGCTATCTAAAGGTGCTGTTACAGGTTCCAGGCTAGGGCGATCGCTCGACGATGTCAACCCTGTCTGCCCACCTGTCGCCTCCACTGCCAAAGGCCATGTTGCCAGCAAATTTATAGCATCCAACAAACCTGAGCTCATTGTATAAGGAGAAGCATTCAAAGATGCTTGCTGAACTCCCACCATGAGTGTCACTGAAGCAGCTCTGGTGCTGTGCTGTCGGCCATGAGCACCTGGTACATCACTGCTGCAAGCCGCAATTGTCTCAGGTGTCTACACATCACTCTGGCCTGTAACAACCACACTCCGAAGAAAGTGACATAAATCAGACCAAGTAGGTTAACTAGAAGTAAGCACCGTGGCACCGTGGTGCCCCACACCAGGAACTTTCTTCAAAAGTTCCATTACATCAGCTACGGTTGGATGCCCAACCTCCATAGCTGAAGTACTCAGGAAACTACATGCAGTGTCAGGTGATGTAATTGTATTATCAATAACCTGTTGAGCAGTGGCTTGTCCAACATTAACATTTGTATGCATAACCAAAGAGGTAATTGCTTGCACCCTTTTTACCAGTGATGTTGAGCCAATTGCTCACGTAGTGCCGCACAAGCCTGCATAGTGCGACCTATCTGTGTCAAATGAGTGGTGATATCATCCTCTTTATTTGTAATATCAGCAGTTCACTTAGGAGCTGGCTGGCCAGCTTTTTGAACCAGTTGAGGTCGCACGCCGCTTAGATTGAGTCTTACTTCGCGGCATAATTTAAAATAATTAAATTACAAAATGACTAATAAGCTGATTGATGCAGGATATAGAGTAACTAACTATACCCGTGTCACCAAATTATAATGTGAACTGCATATACTCCCGTTCGACAACTGCCCACCAAGTTAGGTTAGTCACTTGTAAGAGGAGGCCCACTTCCAAACTCACCCCCTTAATGTTAAAATAATTAAAGTACAAAATAATTAAAAAGCTGACTGATGCAGGATATAGAATAACTAACTATACCTGTGCCACCAGAATGTGAACACTGCATGTACTCCCGTTTGACAACTGCCAACCGAGTTAGGTTAGCCAACATGTAAGAAGAGGCCCTCATCCAACTCACCCCCTTTAATATTACCATATATATATATATATATATATGCAGGTATATAATTGCAGTTGAATATGATGATGATGATGATGATGATGATGATGATGATGATGATGATGGCCAGGCCAAGCTGTTAATTAACCCCTGCTAGGCCTGATCGAAAATGAGCCCACAGAAACTGTAGGAAGGAGTGGCGTGGGGGGGACACTTCCCACTACCTTCCCCTTAAACAGCAACTGTGAAATGGGATAAGGGGGTGGGGTGGGCTGACCTATGTATCCAGGCCGTCTGCCCAATCCAGGGGCCTGTCCCTTTCTTACTGACTTTTGTGCCATTTGGCACCACACACAAGGCCTGAAGGCCAATCTGGGGACACCTGGAAGCCGGGTCCAGGGCCCAGCCACAAAAGAACAGAGTCGCGGCTTTTTTTTTTTTAACTCGCCGCGCCAGACACGTGCATCCTCCATAGTCCGGAGGACAGCCAAGGCCTTCAACCTACGGCCTGGCTCGAACCCAAGGGGCCGGCGAGGCGTTGAAAACGGCCGTAGCCGCGCCCGTCCGACCGCCAGAGCAAGCGCGGGCCCACCGCGCTAGGCCAAATAGGCCTCACCTCCACAAGGCCAGCAGGGAAGGTGCCCAGACCAAATTTGCGGCTTCTTTTTTTTTTTTTTTTTTAATTACTGCACCGAACAGAAAGTCCTCCAAGTTTTGGAGGATAGCCCAGGCCTCTCATTCAACCTTCCTCAGAAGTTCCATTACATCAGCTACGGTTGGTTGCCCAACCTCCATAGCTGAAGCACCCAGGGAACTACATGCAGTGTCATATGAAGGACTTAAATTATCAACAGCCAGATGTGCAGTGGCTTGTCCAACATTGGCATTTGTGTGCGCAACCAAAGAGGTATTAGCTTGCGCCCCTTTTTGCAAGTGATGTTGAGCCAACTGCTCACATACAGGCGCACAGGCCTGCATAGTGCGGCCTATCTGGGCCAAATGTGTGGTGATATCGTCATCATTATTTGAGATATTAGCCGGTCGCTTAGGAGCAGGCTGTCCACTTTTTTGACCATTTGAGGTAGCACGCTGCTTAGATTGAATCTTACTGCGCGGCATGATTTAAAATAATTAAGTACCAATAATTAATAAGTTAATTGATGCAGGATATGGAATAACTCACTGTACCTGTGTCACCAATTATAATGCGAACTGCATGTATTTCCATTTAACAATATGCCAACCAAGTTAGGTTAGCCAACGTGTAATGAGGAGGCCCTCCTCTACACCCACCCCCTTTCAATGTTATCTTATTTAAATATATTATCGCTAATGGATATTGATATTATTATTATTATTATTATTATTATTATTATTATTATTATTATGGCCAGGCCTAGCTGTTAATTAATTAACCCCTGCCAGGCCTGAACGAATTGGGTCCACAGAAACTGTAAGAAGGAGTGACACAGAAGGGGGCACTTCCCACTACCTTCCCATTAAGCAGTGACTGTGCAATGGAACCAAGGGGGTGGGGTGAGTCCAGGTCGTCTGCCTAATCCAGGGGCCTGTCCCTTCAGTACCACCTTCCTGCGCCACTCGGCACTACACACAAGGCCTGTTGGCCACACTGGGCACACCTGGAAACCAAGACCAGGGCCCAACCAAAAGCAGTTATTCGCGGCTATTATTATTATTATTATTATTATTATTATTATTATTATTATTATTTAAATTTCCGCAGCAAAATACTTGCGTCCTCAAAGGTCCGGAGGACAGCCAAGGCCTTGAGCCAACGGCCTGGCTCGAGCCCAGGGGCCAGCAGGGGGCAACAACAGCCAGAGCCGCGCCCGTTGTCATGTCCTCTAAAGTCCGGAGGACAGCCAAGGCCTTCCACCGACAGCCTGGCTCGAGCCCAGGGGCCAGCAGGTAGCAACGACAGCCACAGCCGCGCTCGTCCCTGCGTCCTCCAAAGTCCGGAGGACAGCCAAGGCCTGCAAGCGACGGCCTAACTCGATCCCAGGGGCAAGCAGTATGACGGCCGCAGCCGCGCCTGTCCTGCCGCCCAAGCAAGCGCGGGCCCCACACGCCAGGCCCACTAGGCCTCACAGCCACAGGGCCAGCAGGGAAGGGTAGACCCTTAGAGGCGTCCCCTCGGCCAGAGCCTTCGCTCAGAAGGTGAAACCTAAGCCCGTGGCCACGTGCGCCTCCCTTCCTCCGCTGGCTCCCCGTGGAGCCAAACAAAAAGGCTTTGCAAAGCCCCAAGGACGGACGAGCAAGGTGGTCCTTGCTTGTCCGAATCTAAAATGGCTGCTGCCATGAGGCAGCACGAGGCTTTATAACCCCGCAAATCTCGCAGTGAAATCCCGCGAGACTTCAAATCTCGCGAGACTTCAGCTGCGAGATGATTTCCATTGGCCAGGCCGACCAGAAGAGGCGGGCCTTCCGGTCCACCTGGCCAATCAAGCGTCTATGCCCTTTTATGGCAGACGCAATAGAAGGCCCCCTCCCAACTCATCGGGGGGGTCTTTCTTGAAGGGATGGATGCTTAGTCCACCATTCCCAAATATCTGGCTGGTGGTATCCATTCTGACAATTTCTACCTATTGGTAGGTGAGATGACTATGGACCTGATCCAGCATGGTGCTTTGGGTGCAAAATATAGAATTTTTCATGTGTGGAAGAACACATGGATGGCATCCAGCCACAAAATTTGCATATAGAAATGTGCATCCAATTCTGGGCCACCTTTGTGGTTTCAAAGTACCTACTGTGTATAAGCAGATAAAATTGCAGAATGCTTGAGCAGGATGCTACACACTCATTTGAAATATGTTGTAGCGATATGACACAGAGATCAGTCTAAAGTCTAAACACAGGTCATCTCTCTCTGTGTGTGTGTTTGTGTGTGTCACCTATACATTTCTAAAAAATTCCAGATACAAATAATATCAGTAGAATGATGCTAAATACATGTTTAGGGCAATATCAAAATAAATGTGGCTGGTTCATGTGTTTATAAACCTGAGAATGATCCCTCTGCCTAAATGCTCACAAGTTTTCTATTCTCTTGACACCCATCTTCACAGGTCCAATTCCAGCTATTCAGTTCTAGTTTGTTTTAAACCACACTTTCCAAAAATGTTCAAATCCAAAACAAAGGTTTAATCTCTTCCTACAAACCAAAATCAAATCCTGACACTGATTTTCTGTTCATACCACAGCAGTGAGAGAAACTTTTATGTTCTGACAGAACAAATGATGTCATGTGGGGGGTGGATGGCCAAACCCTAAGTGTCTAATTATGGATATAAAGAAGACAGTGGGCCCTTGGTATCTGCTGGGTTTTGGTTCCTGGACTCCCTGTGGATGCCAAAATCTGTGGAAGCTCAATTCCCATTGTATTCAATGGCATAGTGAAATAGTTCCCTTTTATAAAAATAGCAAAATCAAGGCTTGCATTTTCAAGCCATGAGTGGTTGAATTTATGAATAAAGAAACCATGGATATGGAGGGCCAAGTGTACACACAGTTTTCTTATCCTCAGTGAGAAAGGGTCTCTCAACACAATGACACAATCCATTAAGTAAATGATCTATTATTATTATTATTATTATTATTATTTGCATTTGGGCACTTTTAGTTAAAAAAAAAAGTGTTTGCTCAAAGTACCATTGTGCACAAAAGCCAGTATATCTTGTGTAAAATATATTTTTTTCCATTACAAAATAATCTTTTTGCCCCAAACCCAAGAAGTTTTGCACAAATTATTTTTCACACAAATACAAAAAATTATGGGAATATAAATTTCTGCAAAATGTTAAAAACCATGCATTGTAAACACTTTCAAGTCATTTAAAATCTGTGAACCATAGTTTTATATTCCAAATTTGTTAACAGATTTTAGTTAGAACTAGAGAAGATTCTGGGGTGAACCAGCTGGTCAAAATAAGCAGGTTTCTGGCTGGCTTCCTGGTTGGGCATTTACATGATGCAAGCCTCAAGGCCAGCTGGGAACCATTCTCAAGCCACCCTACAGGGAGAAAAAAACAGACTAAAAAGGAGCTGGATTTTCTGCTTCTTTCCAGAAAATGTGCACCTTCACTTGCATGTCTAAATACAGCACTGCCAGAGCAGTTCTAAAGGGGTGCTGTATCCTAACTCTAACCCTAATTGTTTATATAAACACCCTGGTGCAGGAGCACATTTAAAAGGAATGGAGCTGCTGTACCAAAGCGGTGGAGGTGGCAATGCCCAGAAGAGAAAGTGTGAGTACAACATATGCAAAACAGACAGTCAAAGAGGGAGCAAGGGATGAAGGAGGAATGATTGTACCTTTCTGGCATCTGCATGGGCATGCCTCTGCTCTGATGCCCTGCCTGGTGAGGCGCTACACATGCAAATGTGTGCAGGTTCACAGGGACAGCCATCTAATGGCAGTCACCCATGGTTTACTACTGAGAAGGTGCACAGGGATGGTGGGGAGAGCAGTAAAAAGCTCCAACAGTGTGGCTTGGAGCCATGCCATGTGATCATGACATGCGCACTCCAGCTGCCTTGGGAGTGGGAAGGAGTTGGTAGCGTTTCAGTGCAGCTTCAGAAAAGGCAGCTTCAAGCCTCTTTTTCCTGCCTGTCTGTTTCACCCTTCTGTCTCCGTAGCCTGGAGCAGCTCATCAGTTCTTGGTTTATTTCTCTCGAGTGCTCTGAATGCAGCTCTCATTTCACGTTTTAAAATTTGAGCTTTGTCCTCATATGGTTCTTCTTTAAATGAATTTGTCATGAATTCATCCCATTTATATAGTTTTTCTGTGTATTGTTTCCATTACCTGTTTATTTCTTCTTGGTCATGTAATATGTGTCCCTGCCGGTCATAGAGCATCCTCACCCTTGGCTTAAATTTTCCCTTCCTTTCTCAGATCTTGTTGAAGAGATCTCTTGTTCTTCCTTCTTGTTAGCTTCTATTTCATTGTATTGATTATTGTAGTAGTTCTCCTTGACCCTATGCAAAAGACATTGTACATTGCATTCAGGGTTCTTGTCCTATTTCTGCCACTATTTTGCTTCTTTTTTGTCCTTGGCTGCTTGTAGGGTTTTGTCTGTTATCCATTAAGCTTTCCTTTCTTTTTGGCCACAGATCGTGTCTTTCTACTTTCTTCTCTAACAATATATCTAAACATACAATGGGAAAATTATTCCAGGGAGTATCTTTAGATGATGATTCAAATTAAATACCAATTCAGTTTTTTTCTGTTTATGCAAATGACTTAAAGCATGTTGCAGCACTATTGTTCCATGGTGAACCATCTGATAGAACCAAGTCTTTAAATTTTGAAGGAATTTTGAAGAAAAACCTGGCTACTGAATGACTAAGCAACCACTGGCTTTTGTCCCACCAAGCACCAATTACCACAACACCAATGGAAATGTTGTGATCATGGACTTTGAAACAGGCTTATTTTGTATATGAAGATTTGCATCCAGACATTATGGGACAGCAGTTCCTGCAGCCAAACCTCTCCTAGGTCAAAAATACACTGCAGAAATAATCCAGTTTGAGACCACTTAACTGCCCTGGCTCAGTGCTAGGAAATCCTGGGAATTGTAGTTTATTGTGGCATCAGAGCTCTCTGACAGGGAAGGCTAAATGTCTCACAAAGGACGTTATCACATGGGGTCTAAAGCAGACAGAACCCCGTCGCATCCCTGTCCCATTGCGGATCCTTTGCCCCTGTGTTCACACAACGTCACAGAGAACCCCCTCCCATCCCCGTCCCATTGCAGCATCATCCCCGTTCTTTTACATGCCGGTTTCATTGGGAATTACATTTACGCGACCAGAAGCATACCGGAATGATGCTGCTTTCGTTCATTCCAGAATGATGCTAGTTGCTAGAGACCCGCGTGTGAAAACGTCCAAAATACAATTCTCATAATTCTCTAACATTGAGCCAGGGCAATTAAAGTGGTCTCAAACTGGATAATTTCTGCAGTGTGTTTTGGATATCACTCTCTTTTTATCTATTGAAAGTCCCTACATTTTTATGTTTGTTTAATGATTATTTTCTTCTTCTTCTTCTTAGAAACCAGGGTATAAACCTGAATGGGTAGACCTGCATGGAGCGCACATTGAATGGGCTAAGGAGAAATCTAGCAAAAAGAATGTCTTCCAGGTAAGCGATTTTTTACAGTGGTCCATCCCATCTTTCTTTGACTGTAACAACATTAAAAAACACACAACACAAACTTTCCATGTGTAACTATGTGATAACAGGACACTGTGCCAAGACAATGTTTGTACTTTGTTTGTTAAGGCCATTGGAAAGCATAACATTTTATTCACTTTCCTGTTTCTTTCTTCTGGGCTAAAGTGTCTTGATGATTGAATTGACTAAACAAAAACCTTGAGAACCTGTTGATTTGCTGATTAATGTGACACATTCAATTTATTTTTAAAAGTTGCTAGGTAATTTGTTTTGGGTTTAAGGCTCGATCCTTGACCTTATGAACTCCTGAAAACAGAACTTTCACATGCTGCTTACATAAGCTGTACTCCCAACTGAGTGGAATTTGTCTGTTTATTTTTATTATTTCTTACAGCTTTAATGACAGGTTCATTCCAGAGGAAAGAGGTATAAGGATGGGGAAAGGGAGGGAAAAAGCAACAACTTTGAATCTCTCAGAGCCAGTTCAAAAGGCTATGTATTTTTTGCAGGCAAATAATTTTAATGAATTCAGATAGTTTAATGAAGCTGCTTATAGACTCATAATGAAACACAATGAACACAATTATACTGAATTCCATAATTGTGGTTTAGATGGGATTTTTCATCACAATATTTTGATGTCAAAGCAGAACTAATGGGTTTAATTCAACATACAATACTAGGGTCTCTTCTCATGCAAGTGTAAATTGGTCAATACTGACAACAAGATAGTGGGAATCTACAAGATGGCCATGTTGGATTGAGAAAGGTCTGAGGGGCTCACGGTGGTGATAAATCACATTGTTGTACTGCCATCACATTGTTCTAGGACAATGATTCCCAAACTTTGGTCTTTAGGTATTTTGGACTTCAGCTCCCAGAATTCCTGGCTGTTAGTCAAGGTTGCTGGGGCTTCTGGGAGCTAAAGCCCAAAACATATGGAGGACCAGAGTTTGGGAATCACTGACCCAGGACATACTATATGTGTGTGGAAGTGGTGGCCATTGTCACAAATAGGCATTGTGTCTGTCCATGGCAGTTGCCATGCTTTTTTAGCAGCAGCCACTTTGTCTTCAGCAGTGCTCTGGGAAAAAAATAATAATATCTGATATGAAATCACAAGCAAATACGGTAGATGCAAGCTTCCTCCTTCTGGTTTTCTTTTTAAAAAGGGCTCAGGTTAGTAAATAGTGATGAGTTTTACCACATCACTGGTATTTACAGCAAAGGCTACCAGGTGTAGAGAAAAGTTCTTGGAGACCATCTTAACTGATATAGAAACCTGAGGATATGAGTCTATAAAATGTTTTTTGTTATAACACCAATGGTTAATAAGCTCTCTTTCTTTGTTATTACAGTGTGATCTGTTTTATAATGCAAGACATGTATTTTAAGCTTAGGTATATATATATTTTTATATAGTTAATTCTAATTTTAATGTTGATTCTGTAATTGTATTTGTTTGAAAGCTTGGATGTTTTGTTTGCAATGGTCTTTGGACTAAGCAATAAACTATCTATCCCATATCACTGGATAAAATTGATCAAACAGCTTTATTAAGCTTTCCGGGACTAAGCTACAGAACTATGTCACTAGTGGTGAAAGATTAACAAAACAAAATGTTTAGTGGGTGAATTAAAGAGGATAATGGATTTCCATGAAGACCAGAGAGAAATCCTGAAGTGGAATCATGAATAAGGCAGCAACATATGTTTAAATTGTACAGGCAAATTTACTCCCTAATATGGGGCCCTTCATATATACCACCTTATGGTCAGGCCAATTATTATTTGTAGCTACCTGTTAAGAAATTATTTGATGAGAGCGTTGGTTCCATTACTACCCAGATTTCCTAGGAATAAAAGGGAATGGGTTGTACATCCCATAACTGTTTGTTATATCTCAGATGTTAGATATATCTCAGATGTTTGTTGTTTCTGTGCAATTTCAGTATTCAGTGCCATCACACCTTGTAGTATTTACAATCTTTTTGCCTTGTGAATGCCTCTTTTTGTTGATAAAAGAGATTTTGCAAGCAGAACGTAGTCTGAAGCAGCTTCACAGAACCCTGTGAGTGCATGGAGCTATTTGCAGCCAGATATCACTTTCTTTTCCCTGGCAAACTGACATCTTACACTAGGTCTTCATCAGAAGAGTAGTGAATAAAAGAAGATTTATGTTCAAATCACATGCTTTAAACATTTCTGCTAAGTGCTAGTTTGCTCTTTGGTGTTGAGCCTGAAATTTAAAGCACTGGGGATTAAAAGGATTACAACATAATCTTAAATAATCCTAAGTGTCATTTACAGAGAGATGGTTGTAATAACTAAATAAAACCATGTTAAAGGATGGCAGTGTTGTCAATCAGCAAGTGAAACCATGTCTCTGTTGCCCCAGCATTCTCTCACTCTGTCCTTTCCCCTTTATTGACTCCAATTTTACGTTGGATAGGTACATCTTGATGGGAGCGGTTGAGGAAAAAGAGACACGACGGAATGCATTGCAGTCAGTGCTAATATGGTTACCGAAGCATTAGTAACTAGATTAGTTTCTTAAAACCATCTCAAGGTTCAGTATTTTATGCTAGTGGCAAGACTTTTTCCCCATCAAGGGCTTATCTCTTTCTCCTATTTCCCTCTTATGTTTGTTTCCCCTAACATGAAAGTCAGCCAGTCTCTTCTGAATTTAGTATTCCAGTAAGACACTGACGGAGAAAAGTGCTGAACATGTTTCACCTTAGCTTCAGTTCACGTGAAGATTATCTAATGGGATCAAGAATGTTGCTTATGGATACAACAGCTGCTAAACTAAGCATTTATTGAGCACCGACAGTGTATTTTGTTGTATACAGAGCAGGGAGATAGTGCATATCCTATCCAGGGAAAGGATGTGACAAAGAAGAATAAATTCCAATTATTGTTACATTGGCTTTCAGCCAGAGGCAGTGGACAGTTGCTCATGAGTCCAGCCCTGTTATACACACATATTGGAATGGATATTTGCATGTGGTAGTTTGTATACTTTGCCTCCTGTAGTGTTGACTAATCCTGTAGGTGGTCATTACTGCAGTTGTGTGTTTTATTAACTGAGGTAATTTTATATGACTTGGGGAGGGGGATTAGCCTGTTCTACTTGCTTTTTTTGTTGAGCATATTGCATCTCTTTTTCACTAACCTGCTTAGGGAAAGTTAACCTATTTAGGGCATAAACATTTTGTAAATGCACATTTTTATAAAAAGCTATTCTATATTCATGTATATTTTTATTGTCATAGATTGGAAATCATATTCCAAATTCTGGAATTTTTTAGTATTAGGAATATCCTTATCCTATTTTTGAATGCAACTTTGGAAAACATTAGATATGTGATTAGGAATATGAATATTATTGGAACAGCTATTGTTATGGAATATTGAAATATTAATGTTGTTAGCCATAGTATCACTGTATTATCATATTATACTAAAACAGAGCTTAGAAGTAACTTGTTACAAGTAACTAATTATATGTGATTCTTTTCTCCTAATAACCAAGGTATAATTACATTTCATTTGTTTGCAACTCAGTGAATGACTTCATTCTCTATGCTCAGTAATTATAAATGTTAGTTACTTTCATTATTAAAGGCATGTGGCCTCCTGGGAAGCATTTCACATGGTTCAAGCACTGGCTTATGTTGTGCCACATGTTGGTGTCTCATGCTGTGTTGAGCACAGTGTTCATATTAAATGTTGAGGTGGTGATCATAGAATCATAGAGTTGGAAGAGAAAACAAGGGCCATCCAGTCTAACCCCTTGCCATACAGGAACCCCAGAGAATACTCAAACACTGTCAGTCAAAACTTCCCTTATGGCACATGCCTTAAGATGGTTGAACACTGCATCTTTATGGAGTGGCCTGCTTACTAGAGCCCTGCATAATATCAAACAATGGATCTTAAAAAAGCTTGGTAGCATAGTTCTAAATTCTGCATTGTACCCATTTTCTGCCAGTTGGTGACATAGAGAAGGAACAGGTCCATCATCTGCTGTATTTCCTAATATGTGTGTGTGTGTGTACCTTTACGTTGTCTGTTGACTTATGGTGACCCATGATTTTCATAGGGTTTTCTTAGGCAAGGAATACTCAGAAGTAGTTTTGTCAGTTCCTTTCTCTGAAGCATAGCCTGCAACACCTAGTATTTATTGATGGTCCAAGCAATGACCAGGGCTGACCCTGCTTATCTTCCAAGATCAGAAAGGATCTGGTGCCTACAGGGCATTTAGGCCCTATTAGTTACATTTATATCCTAGCCTTTCTTCCAATGAACTCAACACTACACTAGTTATCATTTAATTTACTAGAAAACAGACATCATTTCAGACATTCAAGGCAGGAAATTACTTGATCCATTTATCCATTTTTAAGTTGCAAATGAAAAATAAGCAGAAGCAAATCTTCTCAAATGCTTCTCCACTCATCAGTGGGCATTTCACTGGGCTTTCTACTTTAAAAAAATACATTTTGGGTCAACATGCTTTTGATTTATTTAATACATGTGGGAGTTAATGATACCATTCATATCATCAGTCTGTCCATCTGGGTGATAGAAAGAGAAAATAATCTGACGGTTTTAATTAGGATGGGATGAGAGGTAGACAGATGTATCAGTTTACCAGATAAAAGATAAAGGAAAGGAAGTAGGTATGCTTCATTGTGCTTCAGACCTTCAGCTCATCTGTGGTGGGGGGCAATTTCTCTAATGTTTTGTATGAAGCAGGGAAAATTCACATTTGCAATAGAATACAAGTAGAGCTTTGAACTGTGTGCTGAGAATGACTCGATGAAAATATATTAGTCATGTATTGATGATCCTTTTTCATACTGGAAAATATGGATGGAGAAATAATGAACTAAGACTGAGTTTTGGGAAACAAGCATTTCTGCTGTGTGTGCAAAACTGAATGGGTATCAGTTTTGAGGAGTCACCTTCTTGTTGTTGTTAGCAGCCGTTGAGTCGACTTCAACCCATGATAACCCCATGAATGAGAGACATTCAAGTCACCATATCCTCAGCAATGCTCAGGTCCTGCAGACTCATGGCTATGTCTTCCCTGATTGAGTTCATCCATCTAGAGCAGGGGTCGGCACCCGGCCCGCCGACCCCCGCCGACCGGCCCTCGCGCGTGTCACGGCCGCCATTTTTTTTTTGCCAAAGTGGCGGCCGCTACTCATTTGCACATGCGCAGTACTCCTGCGCATGCGCAAATGAGTTGCGGCTGCCATTTTGGCAAACAAAATGGCGGTCGTGATGTGCGCGGTGGTGGGGGATGCACACGCGCCACCATTCCCCCCCCGGCCCAGCGGAAGACCTTGGGACCAGTGACCGGCCCCAGGTATGTGAACGTTGCCGACTCCTGATCTAGAGTATGGTCTTCCTGCTGTCCTCCACCTTACCAAATACTATCATCTTTTCTAGTGATGTCTGTCTTTTCATTATATGGCCGAAATACAACAGTCTAAATTTAGTCATCTTGACTTCTAGGGCGAGTTCAGGCTTGATTTACTCTAGAACCCATTTATTTGTCTTTTTAGCAGTTCACAATACCCATAGAACTTTTCTCCAGCACCACATTTCAAATGAGTCAATTTTCTTCCTGTCAGCTGTCTTCACTGTCCAGCTTTCACACACATACATAGTGATGGGAAATATGATGGAACGGAGAGGCCTGATTTTAGTATTCAGTTATATATCTTATTATATATCAGTTATATATAGGGATGCGGTGGCTTAGTGGTTAAGATGCCAGTTCTGATGATCAGAAGATTGTAAGGTTGGCAGTTCGAAGCCCAAGTGCTACATAATGGGGTGAGCTCCCATCACTAGTCCCAGCTTCTGCCAACCTAGCAGTTCAAAAGCATGCAAATGCAAGTAGATAAATGGGTACTACTTCAGTTAGAAGGTAAACAGCATTCTGTGCAGTCATGCTGGCCACATGAACACAAGAGCAGTCCTTGGGCAACACTTGCTCTTCGGCTTAGAAACTGAGATAAGCACCACGCCCTACAGTAAGTTATGAGTAAACATTCATGTCAAGGGACTACCTTTACCTTTTATATATCTTTACATTTCAGAATCTTTTCTAGTTTCTTCATAGTCCTAATCTTCTTATGCCAGTCCATGAGCCAGTTGATTGTGGTCAGCAGCAAGTTTCCAGGAAATAAAGAAACAGTTTTTGTCCATGGGCACAAATATGGTGCCATCCCTGGCACATTGGGGGGGGGGGAGTCTGCCAATCCCCCATATCAAATAAGGAGATTAGCGGGGTAGGTTACTTATTCATAATATGTGTTAGTACGTCTCCTAGGACATTATCACACAGGGCCCAATCGAAACGAAATCCCGAACGATACCGGATTATTGGCCCGTGTTTTCAACATGACGTCACACAGAACCCCGACAGAACCCCGATAGAAAGTGGAAAGATCCGAGATCTTTTGAATTTCGGTTTCTTCAGGAAATGCAGTTGCACGATGAGGGTGATTCCGCATTTACCGCAAATGTGATCGCCAAATACGTATTGGGGAGCATTTCCCCATCATTACCCATGGTTCCCACGAGCATTCCTCTATCTGCGCATGTGCAAGAGGCTCATTCCTCTATCTGCGCATGTGCAAGACGCTCATTTCTACTACATTTACGGGATATTTTTGCTTGTCTGTGGACATTCTTTGCACTTGCTGTAAATTCGCAATTAAGGTAATGACGTTTGCGGAAACAAGTTTATTTTCGGCTTATTTTCGTAATGCCTCATTTCCACTTTTATTTTCACTTTCTTGCTCACGTGTGATAACGTCCCTGGTGTCCCACTCAGTTGTAAAGTGAAGAGCTCAAAAAAATATTTTAGGATTACCAGCCATGTGGCTGGGAAGTTTTGACAATTTCAAATCAAGAAGGTTTTTTCCAAGTTCTGCTCTGAACAGAATAGATTGGGGCTTTGGGGACAGTGTGTATGCCCTTCTCTCCTGCCTTCAGGATGTGCAGCATGCCCTACACTGTCCTCATTTTCAGCTGTTTTTAAAATGTCCAAGAGTCTCTCTCCTTCTCCATTTCTGCCATTTTGACTACACTGCTGTTGCATAGCCTCTAGTGTCCCAATTTGCAACTTTAAAATGTTGGAGGGTATGGTGCAGCTATTCTGAGTGCTCTAAGAACCTTTTCTTGATCAGACTAGTCTTATCCTGCCTTTCTGTTCTAAAAGTCCTCTAGGTGGCTTCCATGCAAAAGAATCATTAAGTAATCTAAGCAGGTTAAAATAATAACCAATAAAACACTTAGCAGTACTTAATGTAACTATTCCCTTGTAAGAAAACATATGAATAGATGACGATACCTCCTTTATAATGGGGTTGGCAAATGTGGCATCCTTAGCCCCCATCCAAGAGGTTCACAAGCACACAGCTCATAGCCCTCCTCCACAAGAAATCATGTTTGTTCCTAGATGCCTTCCAATACCCACTAGAAAATGAGGGGGCATTTTTGTCTCCCGGGCTATTCTAGCTCCAGGGCAGGCTTTCTGGGCTTAAATAGCTCAGGAGGGTAAAAAATGTGGTAAAATGCCATAGAAGATATGTGAATGTACAACAATTTGATATATAGTTTTTAAAAGTTTGATTTCTTTGGGCCACAAAAATTCCCCTGGGTACTGCATACCCATACTTTGCCCATCCCTGTTTTTTTAATCTAACAGAAGTTTTGAAAATAAGGTGAAGACTGCATTACAATATCTGTCTCTAGGCTAGGGGTGTGGTGGCTTCAGTGTTGGACTAGGACTCTGAGACCAGTGCTTGAACCAGGGTTCAGAAATGGAAAGCTCCTGGGTGATCTTGGGTGAGTCACACTTTCTCAGCCTAAGGGGGAGCCAATGGGAAACCTCTTCTAAATAAGCCTGGCCAAGAAAACTCTGTGATAGGATTGTCATAAATCAGAGCTGATCTGAAGACACATAAGAACAAAAAGAGCAGGTGTGATTGCATGTAACCTGAAAGCCTGCTTCTGTGACCTCTGATTTTTTAAAAAGCTATTTAGAATGCAAAAAGGTAAATCATTGCAGATTTGCAGGAAACAGCCCCTCCCCAGCTTTCCCACATCCCTTACATCCTGTAAATGGTGGTGCCAGCGGAAAATCAACTTCTGCCCCCACCAGAATTATCCATCCTTGTTCCAGATTCACTTCTGTTCCACAAGTAAGGGCCAGCCTGGAGGCAGAGATGGGGAGGGGCAGCTTGAAAAGCTGCAAGAGAAGTCTGGGTTGCATAGGGGCTGCATACTGCCTGGCAATGAGTGAATCTCCTAAGTCTACCCTTAGGTAGATGTAACCCATTATAGGATCTAACCTACCATTTACTTTAAAAGTTCTATGTCCTCTACACAAATGTGCCAACAGGAGAACTGGTATTTAGGATCTACATCCAATGCTTAGGGGTGAAACAGATGGGCAAAATAAGCAGGTTTCAGGCTGGCTTCAAGGAGGAGCATTTAGATGATGCATGCTTTGAAGCTGGCCAGAAAGCGCCCTCTAGCTATCTTATAGGGAGAAAAGCTGTTTCAAAAAGAAGCAGCTTTTTCCCACTTCTTCCCGGAAAGTGCACACCTTTGCATGTACGTATAAACGCATCAACGCCAGTGCGGCTCTAAAGGGGTGCTCTTTCCAAACCCTAACCCTAATTGTGCATGTAAATGTCCCATCACAGGAGCACATTTAAAAGGAATAGAGCTTCCATACACAAGTATGATGAGGGGGCATAGTGTGAAGGGGGGGATGAAGGGAGGCATTATTGTACCTTGGTGGCAACTGCATGGGCACACCTCTGCTCTGATGCCCTGTCCAAGGAATGACCATACAATGGGATGGCAGTTGACAGTAGTTCACTCCTGCAAAGGTGTGCAGGGATGGTGGTGGGGACAGTACCCAGCAGTATGGCTTGAAGTCATGCCATGTGGTCATGACATGTGCACTCCAGCCACCTTGGGAGCCTGCAAAGTGGTTGTTGCAGTTTCAATGTGGCTTCAGAAAAGGCAGCTTCAAGCCATTTTTTCCTGCCTGTCTGTTTCACCCCTTAATATCATGCAGAATAGATACACCAAATAAATGGAACTTTATAATACATTCCCACTGATGAGACTATTTGCATTTAGACTTAGAAATGTGTGTAATACTGCAAACCTTTGCCCAGTTACTGAAAGGTAAGTGCTTCTGAATTCAAGGGTTCATATTCCTACAAATGTTTGCACAGTCCAACCTTGCTGTTGTCTTTTGATGGCTACACTGAAACCTTCTATGGACGTTATCACACGGGGAGTAGCGGGAAGAAAGTGGAAATAAGCCGGCACGAGCGGAAGTCTTTAATTTACGGGATTTGTCCCGTTCAGCCTCGTCTGATAACTAAATTCGAATTTAAAAGGGGGTTAATTTGAACGAAAACCTGATCTTTTCATTTTTGGGATTTTTGGGGATTTGAAAAGATCAGGTTTTTGTTGGAATTAACCCCCTTTTAAATTCTAATTTAGTTATCAGAGGAGGCGGAACGGGACAAATCCCGTAAATTAAAGTCTTCCGCTTGTCCGGTTTATTTTCAGTTTTCGGTGGTGGATCCCTGTGTGATAACACCCTATGTTGCCATCGGGGGGAGGGGGGGAAATATTTGAGTCAGAAGCATTTTCATATTAATAAACCTACACCTAAAATACACCTACACCCAGGGCGCCATCCTGTCTCCGATGTTATTTAACATTTATATGAAGCCGCTTGGTGAGATCATTCGGAGGCATGGAGCTCGGTGTCTTCAGTACGCTGATGACACCCAGATATACCTCTCCATGACCAGATCATCGTCTCAGACTTCAGATGGCGTCTCTCCTCTCAATGACTGTCTTAGAGCGGTAATGGGTTGGATGAGGAAAAACAGATTGAAGTTGAATCCAGACAAAACGGAGGTACTCACAGTGACAGGCCCGAAACCAGATTTGGGAATACAGTCTCCAGTCCTGGATGGAGTCACACTCTCCTCTAAGGACTGTGTTCGCAGTCTGGGGGTTCTCCTTGACTCATCGCTTCACATGACTAGTCAGGTGAATGCGGTGGTCAGGAGCGCCTGCTATCAGCTTCGGCTGATACGCCAGCTGCGCCCTTATCTGGATAGAAGGGATCTGGAAACTGTGGTACATGCCCTGGTAACCTCACGTCTGGATTTCTGCAATGCACTCTACATGGGGCTACCCTTGTGCCTAACCCGGAAACTTCAATTGGTACAGAACATGGCAGCCAGGCTGGTTACTGGGACATCTAGGAGGGAGCATATAACACCTGTACTCAAATCCCTCCATTGGCTGCCAATTAGTTTCCGGGCACAGTACAAGGTGTTGGTTTTGACCTTTAAAGCCCTACATGGCTTGGGTCCATCTTATCTACGGGACCGCCTCTCCCCATATGATCCCCCCCGTGCCCTGCGGTCCTCTGGGAGGAATCTGCTACAGCCAATAAAAACTAGGCTGTCCCAGACCTCCCAGAGGACCTTCTCCGCAACCGCTCCCAGACTTTGGAATGGCCTGCCGGATGAGATCCGTCTTATTACCACTCTTACTGCTTTCAAGAAAGCAGTAAAGACGGATCTCTTTCGGCAGGCCTTCCCGGAATAACGGTCGGCCCACGGTTGGGCCCCACAATCTGACTCCCTGGGTTAGAATTTGTTAATCTATTTTAATTTGTTTTAATGTTGTATTTTTAATTTAATACATGGTTTAATCTTACTTTAAGGGGATGGGGGGGAGGGGTTGTGGGAAGGGGAAGGGAATGTTTTAATTATGCTCTGTTTTAACCTTGTTGTTCCCCGCCCCAATTGCTCTGCAGAGGGGCGGGTTATAAATAAAAATTATTATTATTATTATTATAATTATTATTATTATTATAAAAATATTTAATGCTTAATGTACATAGAATTTGGTTAAAGTGGGAAGCACTAAAAAGCAATGAGGCTCATGTGGCAGAATGGTTATCAGAGTAAAGGCAATGATGGACTTTCCTTTGCAATGTAAAAGAAAGATCCCTGGTACCCAGACATGTCAGTTTAAGAATGCAGCCTCCCCACTCTTGTTCTTTTTATAAAAATCACATTTATCACATTTTAAAAGTAATTATTAATTTGTAATTTTATTGTATAATGGAATTGAATTATGCTGCCTTACTGCATTATTCATAAAACACATTGCTGCCATCTGGTGGTCAGTAGTCATGTCGACACTCCTCTCACAGTGCTAGGTTTGCAGCTCTGAGGCTGTGAACTTTGATGAGTGAACTTGGGAAGAAAGAATAATTTAAAACATTGTGTGTGTTAGTGTATTAAAAAAGAAAATCTTAAATACCCATGATTTATGCTGAGATGCAAAAATGTTTGGTTTGTCCAGACTAGAGTTCCTGTAATGGGTATCTTTGTATACCTGATGGCGTGCCACATAGAAGCTAGGGCCAGCTTGTTTTCTGCTGCTTTAAGAAATTTTAAGAAATCTTTAAGAAATCTGCTGCTTTAAGAAATCGAACATGAACCAATGGCTTGAAATTACAAGAAAGAATATTCCATCTAAACATTAGGATGAACTTCATTACTGTAAGAGATCAGCAGTGGAACATTTTGCTTCAGAAAATGGTGAACTCTATCTTTGGAGATTTTTAAACCGAGGTTGGATAGACACTTTTCATGAGTGCTTTAGTTGTGTATTCCAACATGAAGCGAGGTTGGGGTAAATGTTCTTTGTGGTATTTCCATCTCTATGATTCTATAATTGTAATGCTGTTTCATAAATAGCATTATGAAGTAAATATAATATCTGTCTTAAAGCAGGGTTATATAGACAAGGATCCATGAATTTAGTTGTTGTGTGCCTTCATATTGTTTCTGATTGATAGAAAGTCTAAGACAAACCTATCACACAGTTTTGTGGAGCTGAGAGTATGTGATTCACCCAAGTTCAACCCAGAGGGTTTCCATGGATGAATGGGGGAAAGAACCCTGATCTCCAGAGTCATAGTTCAATGCTCAAACCACTGCATCATGCCATGACAACAACTTCAGGCAGATAGTCCCACGAAGGTAGAAAAATCTTTTCCAAGACCCTATTGTGTTACTGTACTATATTTGACAGAGGAAGGAGTGACAAGATGCTGAGGAGATACTCTTGTATACCCATACTCATGAAGGCACACTGTACTTGTTTAAAATAAAGCATTCAGTTTTGTAAATTAAGAACAATATGCACCATCAGAAGTTATAAAAATGGCTCTGCATTCAGCAGAGCTTTACTTTATTGTCTTTTGTTATTCAAGAGGGATTAAATCTTTCATTGATGCTTTAATGAGTTGGGTCTATTTTTACTATCAAAAGGAATTTTTACAGGTGCAACAAACATTAGTCACTTGCAGCTGGAGTTTGAAGCTGTTTTAAAATATATAAGGGGATAAACAGGTGCCAACTTGCCCTGTTTGAAGTAGTTAGTAACATTAACACCTTTTCAAGCTGGTTGTTTAATGAGGTAATGTCTGATTTAATAGAGAGGGCTACTATTGTTGAGGGGTTTTTTTGTACATGTCGTAATAATTTTTATATTTCAAAATAACTTGCGGCTATGGGAAAAGCAATCAAGTGTCATTAAAAAAAGCAAATATAGTTTCAAATGTAATTAGCAAAGCATGGCTTACTGGCAGTTGTGAGCACATTACAATTTCAGATACAATACTGCACTAAACATTAAAACTCAACTGCCCAATCCAGTGATTCTTTGCAGGCTCATATACAAACATTCTTTCTGGCACACATACAAATTCTTTAATCCACAAAGTCTTCTCTATTTACTTTGAGGTGAGACAGTTAAAAAATAATCATAGTTCAGTTCATTTAACATTTGCCACTTTCTTTGGCTGTATGGGGAAAGACATTTTAAAAGAAAAAAATGAGTGAGGGATAAACCAAACCCAATAATTTTGTATATCTAGGGCTAGGGCTTTGGGTACTTAACTCATCAAAACCTGAGTTTCAATTCTTGCATATTCCACTGTGTTTCTGGTGCTGAATTATAGTTGCTACCATTTTGTTCCTGAATTTAAGAGTTTGTGGATGTCTGCAAATGTCAAAGCTTTTTCCAAGACAATTAATTCCTCTAACAGTGAATCAGATGACACATACTCAAAGCTGATGACCCACAAATAGAGACCAAGACCCTACATTCTTTTCACATATACAGCTGTCAAAGTACTAGTGAGGAAAATATCTGTTGTTGTTGTTGATGATGATGATGATGTTGTTGTGTGCCTTCCAGTCATTTCTCACTTATAATGACCCTAAGGTAACCCTATCACAGGGTTTTCTTGCCAAGATTTGTTCAGGGGGAGTTTGCCTTTGCCTTCCTCTGAGGCTGAGAGAGTATAACTTGTCCAAGGTTACCCAGTGGGCTTCCATGGCTGAGCAAGCATTTGAACCGTGGTCTCCCAATGTCCTAGTCCAATGTCCAAACTATTACACAACTCTCTCTCACACACAGAGAGAGAGACATTTCCCCAATGGATTCCCTTAGCTTGTGTGAAGACAGAAATGAAGGTCAGAGTGAAGGATGGAGAGCATAAGTTTTTTTTCTGTATGAGACAGACAGGAAGCAGTATGTGGGCTAGGGGGAGAAGAGCATGTAATTTTGTATGGTAAGCAGGACTGGGGTGGGGGATAGAGTCTAATTCTACAATATCAATATTCCATTTAAATTGACAATGGAAACAAGCACGCAGATTCTACAATCCCCTTATTGCTGGAGATACCAGATAATTTCTGGGCACAATTCACACAGATGCCTATGATCTATAGTTCCAAGTTCCAACTCTACAAGTCTTAGCTGAACCCCTATGTGAGCCTCCACAAGTTTTAAAATCCTCACAGAAGGGCTTTATCTTAGTCCTACCACTGTTAGCATCACATCTGGTGAGGGCATGTGAGAGGACCTTCTTGTGACTGATCCCAGGCTGTGGAACTCTCTTCCCCAGGTAGCTAGGCTGGCCCCATATTTTTTAAAAAATATTTCAACATACATATCACTATTAACCTGTTGCTGCAGAATCATCTTTTAATAAGGGGTGGGAGCATAATTATACTTGTTATTATGCTTTTAATTGTTTCATATGAATACTTTATCTAACATGATACTTTACTTTTTTTTTTTAAAAAAAGAGTTTTTATCATTATTGATTTTTTTTTTAAATCTCACACTTCATTTTAATCTACTGTATGTACTTGACTATAAGTCGACCTCATGTATAAGTTGAGGGCAGGTTTTAGGACCAAAATTATGGATTTTTATATGACCCATGGAGAAGTCAAGGGTAAAACCTAGGGGCATCTAACAAAGGATGTAAAAGATGAAGCAAAGGAAAACAATGCCAAAGAACTTACAAAATTGCAGCAGGCATAACTGTTTGTGAACATACTAAAGGCTCTATAGATGAGGAAATAGATGAGGTTCAGTGATTCCAGGGCAGATGACACTCTTGCCTTTCATCAAGGGATGGTTCCTTTTTAAAATGAGAGTTAAAGTACTTACATTGACCCATGGATAAGTCAACTCAGGGTTTTTGTTTTTTTTTTTTGTTAATTTTTTTATCTAAATTTCTAGACTTATACATGAGTATATACAGTATACCGTTCTGGCAGAAAAATCAGGATATTAGTGTATTCAGCATGTAATCTGAATAACTGTAAGTGAGCCCCTTGCTCATACAAGGTCTGGAGGAGTCCGAATGAGGCCTTTTATACTTCTAGGCTAAAACCATTCCTAGCAGACTACACCCCTTCCCAGAGAATGGGAAGTCTTAAAGGACCTTTGGTCTGAAGCATAACATTCCTTCTTCTCTCTCTTCTGAGGTCATGTCAGAATACTGCTGCCACTGATACACTGTCTCAGGAGATTGTGGACGGCTTACATTAGGGCGGGTACCAAAATTAGGCTTTAGAAATACCTATGATGGTCTGAGAGTATGCAGCTTTCTGTTTTTGTTTTTTGAAACTTCTCTGCATAAATTCTAGGTGTATGTAAAAACAGGTATGTGGGAGAAATGCATAAAGGTTTTCTGATTTCAGTCAGTGTATACCACTGATAAATAAAATACAGGCATTATTTTCGTGTGGCCTTTACCACCTAGAAGTGTAGCATAGAAACAAGGAAATCAGTAACAGATTGATGGTGCAGGTGGAATGTGGGAAGGGGGAATCAGGTGTGCATGAGATGCTTCTCAAATCACCTTGAAAACAAACATATAGACCTCATATGCAGCTGATGCATGACTAATAGCTACAAAGGAGAGAAATTTTAAAAGTTCTCTCATGTATCAAAAGCTCCCACATTGTAGTCAAACTAAAAATGTCAAATCCAGCCAGTCTGGAGCAATTCACAGTGGATCCTGGGAGCTATAATGATGTCTGGACCACTGAGGTTTGCTCACCCCAGCCTAAATGGTTCATGTTCTCATCTGTTTGGTGGGCATTGCTTGTTTCTAAACTTCATAACCATTTGGGAGCAGTGTTAGAGAAGAAACACTTGAACACAAAGTACTGCATATGGAGAACATGTATAGGCTTTCTAAGACTCATAAATTTATTTTTAAAAAGTTAAAAGTGCAATGTGGTAATACATCCTTCATTTCCATACATTATATTAGTAAAATAAATATATTGAAACCAGAGTTCTTTGAAGTAAACACACCTGATACAGTCAGTGAATACACCCGAAACACCCAATACAATGTATGCCTACTCCTACTCCTCAGCCTTGCACCCTTCCATAGATCGCTAAAATGAGTACCCAGCTTATTGGGGACAATTGGCATTCATATTGTAAGCTGCTTAGGGAGTGCTTAAGTGCACTGGTAAGTGGTATAGAAATGTACTTGCTATTGCTATGTTAAGGAGGACTGAGACCTGAAAATGGTGAATGTTGATTAAGTATAATATGGAAACCTATGGTTCTCCAGTCACATGTATCATTGATAACACTGGTGCAGGAATGACTCTTTTTGGAAGAGGTATTGCCTTTTCATGACTATATACTAATTCTATATAAATGAAGGCATATTTGTACTTTCATGTACCAGAAGGGAAGACAGGCAGACACAGTTCTTTGATGCATCTTTTGTGAAAATAGACAGACAGAAAACTATGAATCCTAAAGGAAATCACAGATAATCATGTTTGACTTTTTAAAATATGTGTAGCCCTAGCATTTTATTGTTTGAACACTATATTTCAAGAAGGGGAGGGAGAATACTTGATGAAGATACTTTACTTCATTTTTCTTGTTCCTCTTTAGCAAGTGAAGTAGACATTTCAGTATTGGCTGCTTGAAAGGCTCTCCTCTTTTAGAAAGGCAGCCCTTCATGATTGTATAGAAATGTTTGCCAGATTGTGAAACATAATCTGGGGTATTTTACAAAGGGGAAAGCCTCATTTTAGAAAAAACAGTCCTATTGCTGTTGCCTTCAGAGGATGCTGAGCCTGATAGGTTTTGTACAAGTTACACCTAACAGATGCTTTAAAAGGTGTGTGTATTTAAAAATCCCAGGTTGCTCCATACCTGTGGTTTTGATATTGTTATCTACAGTGGCAGTGAATCTGATGTGATAATGCTTCCACTAAGATAACCAAGTCAAGCTGATGGTCACTGGTGCCTGCTTGCTGCAAAAGAAAGACAAGCATGTCTTTCTGAGATGCTTGCATTCAAGAGATACCATTCTAACATGACACTTGAGATTATTATAAATAATAAGGTTTGCTTGTTTCCCAAACTATGAACTCATGAGTTCAGGAACACTGTTGTAGTACATGTTGCACTTTTTAGAAACTTTTTTTTTTATTAACAGATAACTTTTAATAGTATAAAACAACATATATGGAAAGCTGCACCTACACACTACACAAATAACTACACAAACTAAAGCACTACACAAAATGGCAATATAACAAAGGGAAGGGAGAAGGCAAATGACTTCTAATTTACTAGATTATGGTTGTAGTTATGAAATTATGTGAATTCCTCTAACTATACACACACACGTTCTTCCATTCAATTATTATTCAAATCCTAAAATTACTATTTTCACACAATATTTTCTCACAAAATCATTATCAATTCCCATTCTTTTAAAAAGTTTTTAACAGAGCTGTCGCTAATCAAATTTGTCAATTTATACATTTCAACAAGGGTAGGCAACCTTTCCCCTTTAAGGGCCGAGGGACTTCAGCTCCCAGAATCCCAGGAGCTATTGGCCAACATGGGACTATTGGCCAACATGGCTGAGGCTTCTGGGAGCTGAAGTCCCTCGGCCCTTAAAGGGGAAAGGCATTTTGCCGCTCTTTTCCGGGCTGGCAAAAGGGAGGATTGGGGTCGAGGCGTGGGGCAGCCTTGGCCCCAATCCTCCGCTTCCCAGAATGGCCCAGGGCTGCCCGTCTGCATTCCCCTATGTCTTACAAATTAATTGTGTTTAGGAGTGTGTATGTGTGTGTGTGTGTGTATGTATATATATATATATATATATATATATATATATATATATATGAATATATGAATATATTCTTATTCTCTAATTTCATTCAATTTTATTTCTTTAATTTTCCTGGAGCAGCTGCAGAGCACCTAGGAAGTACATGCAGAGCCCTAAGGGCTCCTCAGAGCACAGGTTGGGAACCCTTGTTCTAGACTGACACTCAGGCTACGAAATGATTCGATGCCCCAAACAAGATTTGAACCATTTTTTTTCCTGGTTCACAACTCTAGCTGAAGCTAACTGTAAAAAGCAATAGGTCATCTATTCCCCCTCTTCCTTTCTTTTCTTTGTTTTTTCTTTAGTTTTTCTAACTTTCTCCCTACACCATGAGGTTCAAATTTTTCTCTGGTGATTTTGCCCCTTTTGCCATTTCTTGTACATGTTCCTTTAAATCTGGAAAGTTCTTTAGCCATACATCCTTGTATCTTTAGACACCTCCGATTTACTCCTCATTAAAACTGTTTGAAATTGTCCCTTCAGTATTTCACTATTAAGAAGACCCCATTCACCATGAACTCTTATCTCTTTTAGGACTTTGTCACATGAGACAATACACCTCAATAACAGCTGGTTGATAGTGTCTTTTGCTGGGACTTATCTCATGATGTGGCCTCCTTTCTGTTGTTATCTGGTGGGAAATCATCTGGCAGGTGTTTCTTTTCAATCACATACAACCTCAGGGAATGATCTCCTTTCCTGTTTCTGTGGTGCTAGAGTTTGCAGTGTGCAAAATCAGTTCTTTTAAAGCCAGCATGGTGCAGTTGTTTGAGAATTGGACTAGGACTCTGGAGATCAGGGTTCAAATCCCAATTTGGCCATGTAAACATACTTGATCATGTAAACTTTGGTCAAATCACATTCTTACTCTCAGAGGATGGCAATGGCAAACCTCCTTTGAAGAAACTTGCCAAGCAAACCCCATGATAGGTTAGCCTTAGGGTCACCATAAATTGGAAACAACTTGAAGGCAAACAAGAACAACAACAACAAAATCAATTCTACCTTAATCTTGATTTTGGGTGGTCTGTGGGTGGGCTTTAAGTACTAGGTTACACTTTGCCTGCCAGTGATCAGGGACAAAGGTGTTCCTGAGCTGAGCAGATAAAATGAATCTGTGGCAGATTAATCACTTTCATTTGCCAGTATTAGGAGATTATCCCACAGCTCAAACAATCTGGTTTACCTCTTCCAAATTGAAGTCTAATTTGGGAGGCAGCCAGGTCCTATCACAAGAATTTTGCCACCAAAGCTGCTGAGTGAGTCCAGCCTGGCTACAGCCCAGATCCTTAGCACGCTTCAGCAGCCTTATTTTGAAACTGCGAGCTTTCCTACTTCAAAAAATGGCTGCCGAAGCCAGGGACCCAGGCTGCAGCCAGGCTGGTGGCTTTGACAGCAAAATCCTTGTGATACCAGCTGCCTCCCAAATTAGACTTCAGTTTGGAAGAAGTAAATCGGGTTATTTGAGCTGTGGGATAATCTCCTTAGGGCCTCTGCAGACCGGCCCTAAGGGCCAGCCTGGAGGTAGAATTGGGGCAGGGAACCGCACGCCGGATGCCCCGGCTCCACAACAATGCCATCCTGACACCATGCACTGTTATGAACAGCACGTGGCATCAGGACGCCCTTCTGGCACAGCATTCTGACATGCTGCGCTGAAGAGGGCGAAGAAGAGCCACACGCTGGCTCTTAGGGTGGCCTTTTGCCACCCTTAAAAGGAGCTGCATTTTGCCGCTCTATTTGGGGTCGCAAAAGGGAGGATTGGGGCTGCAGCATGGGGTTGCCATGGCCCCAATCCGCCACTTCCCGGGGTGGCTCAGAGCTGCCCGTCTGCAGAGGCTCTTAGTCTCTCCTGAATCAGGAATCCTTCAGCTTGAAAAATAGCCTTTTTAAAAGTAAGCCTCCTTTTAATTTATGTTTCTTTGGCGGGTGTTTTTATGTGTGTGTGCCAAACTAGGAACACACTGGCCAATAATGGATGGTACAAGGCAGGCTAGACTGTCTCTGTTATTATTGGCAGGTGAAAACCTTTTTAAACCAACAATAAAATGAATTGTTTTAGAAAAAAGGCTGTTTTATGAGCATGCTGTACTCTTTCTGGTGAATGACCTGGTTGTTGATGATACCTATTTGCTTCTCTAATGCATGCTGATGGTATACCACACCAGCTAATAAGTAGTATCTGTATTTGATATACATAGAATATGTGCTGGGTTAAGAAGTGTATCTCTACAAACAGAGAACTTCCTTCTTCTTCAGAGAACTGGGATCCAGAGCAGGCTTTATTTTGGAAGGATGGGGCAGCACAGCAATTTTGGCTGGTTTCTTTGGCTGATGTCTCCTGGTTCCATTTCCTGTGGTTTTCTAGACAGTCCCACAACCCTCTGGAGAAGAGTTACAGCCAAGCTCATTACCCCCAGGCTTCTGATCACTATTCACCAGCAAAATATAGAGTAGGATCTTTTCTGGATGTGATATGTTCATAGAAATATTCACAATCATGTAACAGATATATTTACATTAGATATGCAAAGATTTTGTAGAAAGTGCTGTTAAAATGTACACTTCAGATTCAGTTTTGCTTACTAGAAAATTTAGAATGAATATGTTTGAAACTATATATTATAATCCCCCCCCACCAAACTGTTGATGCAAAACTCTTTTGAGTTTTGGGTTTTTGAAAATTGCCTCATTAATTGATGCGGAATGGTTTCTAGCACTGTGACATGTGCCTATTCACATATATTAATCATTATGATTTTAAAAATGCATATAGATCCATAAAGTTTTATCCTCAGTAGGTTCCTGAACAGAATAATGTGTGTAAATGGATCATAGATACTGAATTTGCATGAAGTAGATTTTCCTTTTTGATGATGACTTGAGAAGACATTTCAAGGCAACTGATATTTTTTTCATTCAGTGTACCGGCCTCTTGCTTCAAAAAGCAGCATCAGTACAATACCTGCAGAGGCAATTTCTGTCTTAAACTACATCATCTCACTCATTATATGAACAAAAACTATACACAAAAATTGTTAAGCAAAGTGTGTATGTGTAATATTGGTTGCAACGCAAAGTGTCTCACAGGTGAGTACCAGTTCTTCCATATGTGCAGGACAGGGCTTTTTTTTTGGGGGGGGGGGGTTTCTTTTTAAAATACTACAGCATCTCATCAGGTGTTCAGTCTCCTCCAAAAACTGATGAGTGGCTTTTGTTTTGTTTTGTATTGTATTTTGAGGAGTCAAGTGTTGGAGAGTTGGGAATTTGGAGGATTAAAATTTTCAGAAGCTGCACAGTGTGCATCAAGTTCCCTCCGTGGCCCTGTTCACCGACTTCCTTTAAATGACACATACAGACTCTTAAATTTCTTCATACACAGCTTGTATTGAACTTAGTTTTTGACTAAGGAGAAACTTCATTTCAGAAGAACTTTTCTCCACCCAAATTTCTAGGATCTTCTTTCCCACTCCATCAAGGGTGGTTCCTCTAACCCAGGGGTAGGCAACCTTTCCCCTTTAAGGGCTGAGGGACTTCAGCTCCCAAAAGCCTCAGCCATGTTGGCCAATAGTCCCATGTTGGCCAATAGCTCCTGGGATTCTGGGAGCTGAAGTCCCTCGGCCCTTAAAGGGGAAAGGTTGCCTACCCCTGCTCTAACCTATAATGGGCAGGATAGGGAAGTAAGGTCCAGACTAATTGCATGCTTTTCAATTGGCATCCAGCTACTACTACCATTCCTCCTCTTCCTGTCTCTTATATAGTTCTTCATATTTCTATGGCTGCATCTGCACTGCAGAAATAATCCAATTTGACATCACTTTAACTGCCATCGCTCAGTGCTGTGGAATTCTGGGTATTGTAGTTTCTTGTGCCACCAGAGCTTTCTGACATATAAGGTGAAATATCTCCTAAAACTACAAATCCCAGAATTCCATAGCATTGATCCATAGCAGTTAAAGTGGTATCAAACTGGATTATTTCTGCAATGTAGATGCAGCTTTACGTGGCCTTTATTGTAATGTTCCTTATAGTCGATTTTGACTTATAACAATCCTATTGTATGGTTTTCTTGGCAAAATTTATTCTGACAAGGTTTACCACCGCCTTCCTCTAAGAATGAGAGAGTGTCAGTAGCTTTCCATGCCTGAGTGGGGATTCAAAGACTCTCTCAGAATCCTAGTCCAATACTCAGAGCATTACATTATGCTGGCTCTCTCACAAATGCCTGTTCATATACCAAGATAGGTATCAAAACTTCCCTTAGGGCACATGTAGAAAATATGTAACCTTCCAGATGTTTCTGGCTTAGGCAACATAACCAATGAAGAAGGAGGATGAGAGTTCCAACCAAAAACATCTCAAGGGTTATAAGTGTTCTCTCTTGGCCTAGGGAATGTGTTAGCGCTCCCCTACATATCTGGAAGGTATTCTCTCGAACTGTAAGGACAAGGCTAGGCATGGACAAATCAGTCCATTTCCATTTTCTGTCAGTTTCACATTATATCCTGTATCAGCATTAAATCTGTGATTTTTTGAAAAACCAAAACTGCATTGCAATTCACTGCTTATTTGAATATTAGTTCTAAAGCTTTTTTTTTCACAAGGTATAAATTCCTAAACTTTCCAATGTATTTGTTCTTCCAAGGTATGCATTTCTAAAGTACATGTTTTCTATGCAGCCGAGCAAAAAGCTGGTTCTCTAAAGTCAAAGAAATGTGAAATCTGAAGGAAAGCTGTTTTGTTTTATACATTTGTCTGTAAGATTTGGATTAGAACTATTTGCCTTGAAACATGGGGCATTTCTTGGGTAGGGACATTTTTTCTCTCTCTGAGCACTCAAAAGGTGAGAGTTTTTGTAAACTATTTGCCATAATGTTTATTGTTTCAGCATGTTCATTACCAGCAGTGTAGCAACTTGAGTGTCAGTTTTTAAGCATCTAGATAATGTTTGAAAACTATTCATCACAGCAGGAAATGGAATTTTGCCATCTTTCAAAATTCTTATGGCTACTTGAGGGACAACCTGAATTGTTACTTTACTGCAGCAATACAGAAAATAAGAGGCAGCTCATGGTTGTATCTGCACCAGGAACAAGACACTTAACTTTTCACTTCATGTATCCAAAATAGCTTCCTTGTTGTCGAGCACAGGACTCCTATTTCAAATAAACAAACATAACACCCATACATCTGCCATGCCTGTCGTAGCAAAAGCTATGAATAGCTACCACAAATAAATCTGATATTTTCTGATGGACCATATTGCTTCTCTCCACTGTTTTTCTTTCTTTTTTTGTTCTGTTTTATGTTTGTTTTTGAATAACTGCATCTTTCCCACCAACGGCTCAAGAGGCACAGTTGTCCTTGGGCATCCTAGATTGGTTCAAATAACTACAATCACCCCCATTTTTGTACTACATTTAAATGTGCCAAAATTGCTGTGTGTGAAAATATGGTCATATGCATACTTTTTCTCTTTTCCCAGTGCCATTGAAGAGCTAGAATAGAAAAGTTGTGATGCTACAGTACCAAAGCAGGATTCACATTGTACTCATATGCAGAAAACAGGAGCAAATAAAACAAGCAACAGAAAAGGGAGTAGGATATATGAGATTGGTGTGTAGATATTATACATCTTTGCTTTTCTGATGGCTTTGCCTGCTGCAAAGCTCTTGTCCCTCAGTGAAGAATAATCTTGGAATCAGTGAAAACGTTTAACACTTGGGGATACAATATAGGTAGGTACAAGAGGAAATAATTTGACATTGAGGCTAAGCAGTATTGTGCTCCTGCAGGAATGTTCTCCCAGTCAATAGCTAAGAGGAACTACAGTAGAAAGAAAGCCTTTTTGTCTCACGTCTTTTGTGCAATCTCATAACTATACATTGGGGTGGGCAAGTTCTAGGAACTCAAGCTCCAATTTTCTGCTCTTGGAAACACTACATGTCGTGGCAGTCCCCAAGCTATACCAGGATGTTTATAGAATAAATAAATAAATAAATAAGGTGGTTTGGGGCAACATAAGACACTGTGAGAGTTGTGTCTTGTTTATAAGACTATTTTAATCTCCTTCTCCTCTTCCTCCTTCTCCTGGTTAAAATTTGTATTGGTAGGGGTCCAAGGGCTACAAAAACAGTTGGTGGCTATATGAAACCCATGGATCATGTATTTCCCACCCCAGTGTACACATTGTAGTGCCTCTTAGATTATTATCTTTCATATTTTCTCCAATATCCCTAGGCTATGATTTAGCCACTTTTAAAAATTCAGGATAATCCAGTTATGTGACACTTGTACATAATGCATAGATGGATATATAAGCATTCCTGAAGAAGATGGTATACAAGTCATGGTATACCAATGAAACAATCCTAAAATGTGGCCCTTTGTGGAATACTCTTGTCTATATTTAGCCAGCTCTTTATATTTGTTTAATGGTCTATAATTGCAGAATGAGAGAACTGTCAATTTGCTAAAGCACCAGAAATGATAAAAGTCCACAAAAGCTTAATAAACACAGGGTGGATCCACAGTTTGCCATGACTAATTTAAGTTCCTTTGATTTCAGTGGATCTCTCCTAAGTATTACAAATGTTTAATTTCAACCCATTATAAATTTTAGTAACCCTTAGTTCAGACCTGTGAGCATGTCACTTATATCTGTTTTAAAGATGGAGACTTAATTTGATAGTGTCTTTCAGATTAGAATAGAGTTGCTGATAAAACTCCTTCTTAAACAAATACAGCATATTTTTAATACATGTGTGTGTGTGTGTGAAAATAGTTTCTTTATGATTTCATTCTCATTTTTTTTTAAAAGGAAATGTTTAATTTAAGCAGAGGTTGTGGCCTTACAATAACATTGAAGATTTTAATCACACTCAAGTTCCATACAGATCGTGGGTGGTGCACTTTTGGCCATCCAGATGTTTTTGGATTTCATTTCCCCACCCGGAATGACCAACAATAAGGTTTGAATTGTAACCCAGTTATATCTGGAGAGCCACAGGTTCTCTTTCCTTGATATAGATTAAACGTATTTTTGTTTTGACTGTCAGGATGTTGGCTCTCAAAGGTAATTTTTCTATTCTGAGTCAGCTCTTTGGGAAATAAAGCTCTCAAGCAAAAGCCAGCAAACCAAAGTATAATTAACTACTACTCCTGGGAATTTCTATAGTAGTGTGTGACAAGCATTTGAAAAATATACACCTTCTAAGGCAGGGAAATTCTGTCAAACAGTTAATCTGATGGGTATTCCCAAGACTGGAACAACAAAACACCTCTTGGGAGGAAAAATCCTTTTGACTCTGTGCATCATTGTTCCCTTTTCACCTACAAACAAGATTCTGAAAACAGTACAAAGCTGCACAAATAGGCTGTAAAATTTGGCAAGTTGAATTTCCTGAAATATAGACGAAATATGGCTTTATTGCTTTAGTAGGGGAAGTGACGGTGAGAAAAAAAGGCAAAGTACCATTGGGGCTAAGGAATACATTCCACAGACATCTAGGAGTGGGTGAGAATATAGTTTCATATTCTACATGGAAAGAACTTGAGATTTAAAAAAAAATAAATTAAAAAATATCAATGGTTAGAAAACCCCAAGCAGACAGATTTCTGTTTAAATGTTCAAAGTTTCACTGTCTGGGTCTGAATTGCATATTCAAACAGGTTAGTGCTACATTAGAGCCTTTTTATCTTGGGAATAGTTCTGTCAACTAAATTTGCTTCATGCAAATGGGGAATAATTTTGCTTGAGCCTATTCTTGATAATGTTAGCAAAAATTGCAAACTTCCTTCCCATTTGGTTAAATTTGCCAGGTGTCCCTTTATTATAAGGTATGTCCTTGACTTGAGGACCAGAAAGCTAGTCCCTTATGGGGCTGGCAGGTTTCTGTTATAATAAATAATAATAATAAATTTTATTTTTAACAGCCCCTCTGCTCGGCAACCAGGGCGGCGTACAAGAAGATTAAAACAGATAACAGTTAAAACACTCCTTCAATCCCTAACCCTCCCCCCTCCATGGGCCCTATTTGAAGATTGAGATGGGCCCTATTTGAAGGTTGAAAAGCTTTTCTTTTTGTATAGTATGTATGAGATGCCAAAAATGTCTGTGTTTTGGGATGTGGGCCCATAAAGACAGAAATGCATGTACCATTTAATTTATGAATGTGGACAATATATTAATTTGCAGTGAAATGTATGGCTAGATTAACCAAAATCAATACTTCCATTTGGTATTTAGTTCTACCTCTTGGTTGTCAACCATTCATGTCATGAGTTTCAACTATCCCTTATTGCTGGGACAAAAAAGTTGCATTAAAAATGCAAATGAAGGGAAAAGTGAAATGAATAGGCTTTCCCATGGCCACAGAAGATACAAATGAATGCCTCTTATTTTTTTTAAAAAAATAGTACAACAAATAGAAGCAATGTATCTTCCTGATTTGATAATGTAGCACTATCATTATTCAAATATGTAAATATAATAGATGTCAATGCTGTTTTTGAAAGATGTAGATGTGAAGGTAAAGATCATTAGGGGCATGATCAAAAAAAGAATGAGGGAAGTATTACATACTTCCACAACATAGGTGAATATCATCTGAGAAATGAGATGTGTAAAAAAAAAAAGCTTGCGGAGCAAGGCTTTAATGAATTTCAAATCACAGTTAATGTAAATTTGGACTGTTTGGACACCAATGTTTTACCTTTGTATATACCATCCATCAATCCCTTTTTCTTATACCTTGTCTGTTTCCAAGATGGAGACTTGAGGTGATTTATGAAAGAGATAAAATTACAATAAAACAGAAATGATTAAAAACGGTGGATATTAAAACACTATTTAAACTAACAGCAGAATTAGAACCATGTAATAGTGTGTGTGTTTGGCCCTTCAAGTAGCCTGTTGACCTATGATGACTCCATGAATATCATAGAGTTTTCTTAGGCAAGGGATACTCAGAGGTAAATTTGCCAGTTCCTTCCTCTGAAATATACCGTACCTACAGAACCTGATATTTGTTGGTAGTATCACATCCAAGTACTAACCAGGGCTGATTCATAAGTTTATTTCATGGCAGTTGCAGGAACAGGAACTTAATGGCATAAAAAGGGGTGAGAATGCATGTTACCGCACAGGAGAATGCTGCTGATGCCGCCTGGAGTCCCCAAGCCGTTCCCCATCTGTGCTGTGGCAGCTGATTTTGAAGAACGATTTTGATCCATTCTTCAAAATCAGCTGCCAGAAATGGTTGGGGAATGGCTTGGGGACTCCCAGCGGCAACAGTGGCATTCTCCTGTGTGGTAACATGCATTCCTGCCCTATTCCATTCCATTCCATGCCGTTCCGTTCCATTCCACTCCATTCCCGTTCCTGCAAGTACCATGCAATAAACTTATCAGTTTCTATTGTTAATAATAATACTCAGTTCCCAGAGGCATGCAGGAATAAAAGGCCTTTATCTGCTACCAAAAAGATAGCAAAGAAACATCCATCAGCCACCCTAGGAAGAGAGTTGCAATGTCTGGGAGTAGCTATGGAGAAGGCCCTCTCTCATCTACTCACCAAATGTGCCTGTGAAGGTGATGGGATATAGAGAAGGGCTGGGGAACATTTTCCCCCTATTCAAGGTCACAGTATTTTTTATTTATTTAAATAATTTATATTCCACCTCTTTCCCAACATGGGACCCAAGATGGCTTAAACACAAATTAAAACATCAAACAACCAAAACAGTTTAATACATTTAGTACAACACAAAATAGTACATTTATAGTGTTTTAAAAACTTTAATAAGTAATCCCTTTTGAGAAAAATAATTTAAAACAGTTTAAAGCATTTCAAATATAATAACACAGATTAAAAAGACAGGATCCCTATTAAAATATCCTTCTGCAACAGGCAATTAAAAGCCACAGTCTCACCTGAATAAAAAGTTATTTGCCTTCTGATTGAAAGAGAGCAAAGCAGGGGCCCAACCTAATCTCTTGTAGGAGTGCATTCCACAGCCTGGGAGCAGCCGCCAAGAAGGGCCTCTCACTTGTCCTCACAAACATCTTTGTCAGAGTGGTGGGTCTGAAAGAAGCTATCTCCATAGGATCATAAAACTTGGATAAGATCATATAGGGAGATAGCTTGGACCTAACCCTTAGCAAACACTGAAGCCACTTGGATCTAAGGTAGGACCCATGATACTGTGAAACTAAGCACTGATATAAACTAGAAAACTGAAACTCCTGGCCCTTAAGAATGACCTCCATAACAGTGGCTCTTCAAGGCAGGTTAACAGAGAGACTGAATGTGGATTTCTTAGTGATGAACATAGTGAAATATTTTATTGCATTTAGCCATAGACCATTGAAAAATGTTAGAACATCACTTTTCTTAGTTTGTACACAAAATTGACAACTGCATGCTGAATAGATTCTCACATTGTTCTACTAGCAGAAATGTGATGGGAATGATCTGAGGTCATAATCCAGGAATTGTGGCTGTTGTGTGCCTTCAAGTCATCTCTGACATATGGCAAACCTAAGGTGAACCTATTATGGGGTTTTCTTGGGAAGATTTGTTCAGAAGGAGTTTGCCTTTGCCTTCATCTGAGGTTGAGGAAGTGTGACTTGCTGAGTGGGTTTCTATAGCCAAACGGGGATTTGAACCTGATCTGCAGAGTTGTAGTCCAACACTCAAACCATGACACCATGCTGGGTCTCTAAATCAAGGAATAGGCATTCAGTTATATTACTTACACCTTTCTCTGTGGAGACAGAACCTGTTGTTTTGGGATATGACTAATAAGTTGAAGTGATCTGAAACTATATTTTTTTTAGAATGTGCCCTACAAGAACTTGCTATGTTTGTTGGTACAGTGTAATAGCTGTTAAGTGCTATTATTTTTTAGTTTTGTCACACTATTTTACTTCTCTTTTCAGATATATGTTTTACAACAGGATTCACTCAGAATCACCATAGAATGTCCACTCAATTAAGATTAGGGCTGTCATATCCTCAGTTTGCCTGGGTTTTGTCCAGATGCTAGGCATGATTCCTATTGTTCATTTGGACCATTATCTGGCCTGGATCCCAGCTTCTTTTTTTAAAAAATAAATGTCTAACCTTTTAGGAGCTGGGATATGAGGCAAAGTGTGAGACACTCTTCTGTGAAATTGTTCTGCAACAAATAAATCCACCCTGCCTTTCAGGTGCAAGAAAAGGGAGAGAGAGTTGTGAAGGCAGAGGAGAGGTATATGAGTTGTGATGAGAGAGGTATATGAGTTGTGATGAGTTGTAATAGAAAAGAAAATGTCAGTGGTGTCAGTAGCTGTCTGTAAGGAATTTGTCACTCGGGATTTCATGGGGTTTTAAATAAGAAAAAACCTGGAAAAGTGGGTAGATTTTCAGACGACGTCACTTTTAAATTGTGCTTAATCTGAATGGAAAGTAGTCAAAAGCCTCTTCTTTTTACTTTTGGAAAATCCTGAAAGTAAAAAGAAGCAGCTTTTGACTACTTTCTGTTCGGGTTAAGCACGGTTTAACATCAATGTATGTGAAAATCTACCTGCTTTTGCGGGTTTCCCCCACCCTTTAAATCCCGTTTCTGCACGGCATTCTCCCCATGTGATAAGGTCCTAAAAAGCAATAGAGGAGTGCACCATTAGGATGTGAGGTGAGAAGAGGTGAGGGACGAAGAGAAGTAAGCTGTGGTGTTTAAAGAAGTGAGGGAGAGAGGCATCACAAGGGACCATATTATGGAAATTAGGTACCAAGATTTGAAGAAGCAGAATATGGCAACTTTATCTATAATACAACCAAGATTTGACCTGCACTGCAGAAATAATGCAGTTTGACACCACTTTAACTGCCATTGCTCAATGCTATGGAATTCTTGGAACTATAGTTCTGTGACATATTTAGCCTTCTCTGTCAAAGAGCCCTGGTGCCACAACAAACTGTATGTTTCACAAATTCCGTAGGAGGGAGCCATGGCAGTTAAAGCAATATCAAATTGTATTATTTCTGTGGTGCAGATTAGACCCTAGAAGGAGAAAAAAATGATGATGGAAAGTCAAAGAGCTGCATCTTTCTTGAGAAGTTAAGGCTTTGGTTAAGATGGCTTTGGAGGGAGAGTTGGTGCAGGTAGAGACTACACCCCTTGCTGGCCATAAAGCAGCCGAGGGCGCAAACAGTCAAAGCAAAGCTATATATTCCCCTCCCCCCTAAAATGATTTTTAACATTTGTGCCTGATAAAGAAGCCTGTGAGTTTTGTAAGTTTGCATAACATGTTTTATGCCTTTTGGTTGGCCTAATAAAGCACTCACCTTACTGTCTATTTTGGATTTTATTACATTTTGCTGTTTAGCCCGCACAGCTACTCCTGGATAAAACCAAGAATGGATGAGACTTCCTGGTGAGGTGATTCCAGGGATTTGAGTTGAAATACATGTGACATTTGAAAGCAGCCGTAGGCCTTCTTTACACTTCAGCACCTGAGGGAGAAAGCTGTAGACATCTGCCCTATTCCAGTGCAGCTTGATTGTGGGGAGAGCAGAGGAGAGATGGAATGATGGTGTACTACTGGCATATCTGTACATGATTTTATCCATGAAACTTCACGGTTCTCAATGAACCTTCATACGGGGTAAACACATTTTATGGTTTTAACACTTTCTGGAATGTTCCCATCTTCTGTGTAACAGAATTCTTGTTCTCAAGAACATTTCCTCCTAAAAGTCTTTTCCTGTTCACCTTTTTCTTTGCACATAAGCAGTGTTTTTCAAAAAGATCTAGGTTATGCATTCATAACTCCCCATCAGGATTCTGTGCAGAAAAAGTTGTTCTTTATACAAATCAATAATGTGTAAACTTTGTGCATTACAAGTGCTCCATTATTTTTTTGTGCCTAAAATAATATTTATGCATAGGAAACAACATTTCTGTGCATCATTTTTTTTTTTACACAAAAGAACCATGTGCAAATTTTGAGGGGAATAACTAATGGCTGAACTGCAAATAGGCTTCAAAAACTCTATGATTTTTGAACTTTCTCATAGTAGGAAGAAAACTAAAATTACTCATTGTTTACCTCAAGAACCAAGAACAAAATTTGTGAGTAATTATATTCCTAGAGGTTGGGAGAGGAACAGGTCCAGCACACTTTTGTGTGGAAGGGTTAATAAAAACCAAGAGTTACCCTTGCTGCATAGTCTTTTACTTTTACTTTCCTGATCAAAAACTGCACTGCAAATGGGTTCTTTGAGGGCGGGACCCATGTGGTGATGTATGGCCAGAGGGCTAGATCAGCAGAGGATTAGATACATTTATTCCTGGTCTACACCATCTTTTCTCCTAAATGCTGTTGATGATTTTTTAAAAACAAATACATAAAACATTTGACAATGCAAAAGTTTCCTCAACAAATAGTTTTGTTCTTGTTAATTGCCCTTGAGTCGATCTTGACTCATGGCAACCCTGACTGTCTTGCACTGCTCAGCTTAATTCCTGCAACCCCACACCCATGACTTCCTTAATAGAGTCCATCCATCTGGCATGTGGCTTTCCTACTTCCCTCCACCTTTCCCAGCATTAATGTCTTTTCCAATGAGTCCTTCCTTCTCATGATGTGTCCGAAGTATGACAACCTCAGTTTGGTCATCTTGGCTTCCAGGGAGGTTTCTGGCTTGATCTGCTCTAGGACCCATTTGTTTTCACTGTACATGGGATCCTCAACACTCTTCTCCAGCACAACATCTCAAATGCATTGATTTTCTTCCTATCATCTTTCTTAACTGTCCAGCTCTCACATCCATACATAGTAATAGGGAATATGATGGGTTGTATGATTCTGACTTTTGTGCTGAGCTGTATGTCTTTGTGTTTTAGGATCTTTTCTAGTTCTTTCATAGCCACCCTCCCCATTCTTAATCTTCTTCTGATTTCCTAGCTGCAATCCCCATTCCGACCAATGTTTGATTTCAGATCAAGTCACTTTTCATAAAGTCTCCTCAAATGCTGAAGAGCCTCCCTTTCTGCTCAACGCTGGCTGAAGGTAGGTATTGTCCCTTGATCCTCCTCCATGTCTGAAGGTTCTGCGGCTAGGAGACTTAGGGCCTAAGCAGACTGCCAGAAATAGTGCACATTAAATTGAGGCACTGCCCTGGCTCAGTGCTAGGGAATCATGGGAACTGTAATTTATTGTGGCACCAGAGCTCTCTGACAGAGAAGGCTCAATGTCCCATAAAAACATACAATTCCCATGACTCCCTAGCACTGAGCCAGGGCAGTGCCTCAATTTAATGTGCACTATTTCTGGCAGTCTGCTTAGGCCTTTAGTCATTATTAGTCATCATCACTTGGTCATTATTTTCTTTATGTTCAACAGTAAGTCTGCCTTTGCACTTTTTTCCTTGATCTTTCTTAGTATTTGTTGTGGGTCTTTGATGTTTTCTGCTAGTATTATGGTGTTATCAGCATATCTTAGATTGTTGATATTCCTTCTTCCTATTTTCACTCCTCCTTCTTCTGTGTCCAAGTCTGCTTTTCTTATGCATTCTGCGTCCAAGTTGAACAGATAGGGTGAAAGGTTACAGCCTTGTCTGACCCCTTTACCAATTCAGAACCATTCTGTTTCTCTGTGTTCTGTTCTGACAGTAGCCTCTTGTCCTGCGTACAGATTCCTCAACAGAACTATCAGAATGGCACTCCCATGTCTTTAAGGGCATTCCATAGCCTTTCATGATCTATGCAGTCAAAGGCTTTGCTCTAGTCTATAAAGCACATGCTGATTTTCTTTTGGAATTCCCTGCTGTGCTCCATTAGCCATCCTATGTTTGCAATATGATCCCTAGTGCCTCTTCCTCTCCTGAACTCCACTTGGACCTCTGGGATTTCTTTCTCTATGCATGATTGGAGTCTATGTTGCATAATTTTGAGCATTATTTTGCTTGTGTGGGAGATCAGTGCTATGGTCCTATAGTTGCTGCAGTCTCTTGTGTCTTTTTTGCTGGCTAGTATTTCTCTTGAAATTAATGCACACAGCCTTTTTTTTAACAACCACAAGAAGAACAAAATCTTAAACAATTTCGTAGAAAAGCATGGCATGAAAGAAGTTCTGCAAGGCTTGCTCAGTTTGCCAAGCAAAAACATTTACCTCAGTTTGTAACTTCTTCTTAGTTAGCTGTGACTAAATAAGATATCGCAGCTCTCCAAGACTTAAAAGTGTTAAAGTGCAAAGCTGTCTTCAATAAACGCTTGGTTTCCTCAGCCAAGTGAGTGGTACATTAATTTTCATTGCTGCAGCAGGACTGGCTGCACCATGGCACTCCTCATCTGTATTTCATTAAGTCACATTCTAGGGTGTAACATTGCAAGTTTGGAAATGCAGAAACAGTTCAAGGAATTGATTCTATTTGTTGTTTCAGTTCAACAGACCTTTGATCTGAAATGTTCAAATGTGCCAGGCTGTTTCACTTGAATCACTTTTAACCATTGTTAGCATAATAATAACCTTGTTATCAACTTGTTTGAATTAATTCTATCACATTGGTAATAGGAAGTTATAATTTCACAATACCAGGAAACACAGCATTCAATGCCTGAAGTATTGTGCCAGGAGATTCCCTAACAGCTCTACATCCTAAGTACACAAATCTGTTCTTTTGTACCAGTGACTCTGTTTTAAATAAAGAAATAATAAAATAAAGTGCGTATAGAAGACCCCAGCATACAGATCTCTTGGCACCCTACAAAAAGTAAACCCAAGCATAGCCATTACAATGGAAGCCTTGCATACACAATTCCTGAGCTAACCAGTTGGAACAGGAATAGGAAGAGCATCCATATAACTTCCAATAATTATCTCCCCCTCCCAGAAACAAAATAGAGCTTTCAATCTGTTGTAAAGGAAAATGTTATTTTAAACTTTTACAAGGTGTATATGCATCCTGTAAATATGTAGAAGTCCAGGTGGGCAAGAATACTCTAAGACAATAATGAACAGAGTGTCACTGGCACATATATGAGTCACTCCTTCCCACGTAGTTGTATCACTGAAGTCTTCTCGGTTGTATAAGAGCTGCCTATGAACAAAAGGTTTCCATGAAGTATAATGAAATAAAGATGAAAACATTCTCAAAGGTAATATACACAATCAGTTCACCACATGCTATCAAAGCTGTGTCAAAAATGTGGGAATATTTCTGATTTGGCAGTATGTTCCAGATGACCAAATTATCAGGAATGACAAGCCTTTGTCTTGGGATAGTTTAGAGTTGTCTCAACTGCTCATAGCCATGTATGCATTTATCAGAAAGGGTTACAGAGAGATTAGTGTAGTGGTGTTTTTGATTTCTTTTGATTTCTCTCTGAGTTGGTAAATTTCTGTTGAGATGTTAAGACCATGGTGGGAAGAATTGGGTTATGGAGTATTCATTCAGTGTTGCTAAAAATATCCCTTTGTATAGATACCTAGCATGTTAGGGAGGAACATTGTAGGCTAGTAAAATTTAGCCGTGGTTTTAAAATCTTGGTGACAACAAGTGGTTCTGTATGAAAAGTGGGGAACTAGAAGTCTCATAGAGAACTTATGAACATATGGTACCTAATAATTGATGAGAGACTGGTTTCTTTATTTGGTTTTGACTGACTTTTGGGTTTTACAAGGCATATCCAATAAATATGGCATGACTGAATGCTAATTTATTTATTTATTTACCTTTACACTTAAAAAAAAAATTGCCGTATAGAAAGACAATCTTCTTCCCTTCCTTATCATTTTAGTATTCCTGTATAAATGATTCTCTTACCCAACATTTAATTTAAAACAGTAATAAGGACATTCATAATTTCATATAGAGTTGTACTATATTTGTAGTATTTTCTGGTTTCATGAGCTTTCAAGAATCAGTAAACAGAATCAAATTTGTGTAGTATATGTATAGATGAAACCACCATTTTAAATTTTAACTAACTAACCCAATGTTTTTAAACATTCACACATCCATCATTTTAAAAAGAATAATAGACTAGATTGTCCACCCTTAGTCTGGAGCAAGATTCAGGACCAAGCAATACATACCTGCATTTCCATTATTCTTTTTCCTGAGTTTTCATTTTCAAAGAAAAATAGCAGTGAAAAATGTAATGTAGTATGGAGAACCAGCCAATAGATCTGGCTGTTTAATTCTTTCTCTTCTGGAAATTTAAAAGGACTGTTCAGCTACTTTTCCACCTGTAACATACATTTTTTATCTACAAGATACTGGAATCCCCATGCCTTCCCCACAGAACTAAAAGCAGAAGGTGGTTTTCAAGGAGACACAGGGGTCATTCATACTCACTTTTTGTACCGAGGAGATCCAGGGAAGTTCAATGATGTGACATCGAATCGAAGTTCCCACTACATTTACCACAATCGAATCTCTCTGTGGCATTTTAATCCTATTGACATTCACATTACCATAGTATCGATTTAAAATGATCCTCCATTTTGAACATATTTGATCATTCTCGGGGTTTGTTTTTTAAATGTCAATCAAATGATGCACATCTTCATAATACCACTTATGTCAGTATTTAAAGGTACTTTCATACTCTTAGAGAATGGCAGTCACACAAAAGCAACAGTGTGCATAAGCTGTCAAACTTTATTTTACTTTATTTTTTTTAAAAAGTGTTCTCATTTGCAGCTCTTTAAAAAAAGATCAGTTCTTTCTAAAAGACGTGGTAAAAGCCCCAGATTCAAAAGTATCAAGTTAAGTGGGGGGTTTGCCAGCCCCCCCCCCCCCCCCGAAAATTGCACTGAGTGCACTTGGTGCAAATATGAATGACCCAGAAATAACCCAGTTTCCACACCAGGTTATTTCGTTGTGTGAATGAGCTAAAAGTCTTAGGAAGGATAGGATTTAAACAATCCATCTATTTCTGCTTCTGTGCTCAGTCTCTCTCAACAACACAATTAGACCTCATTGACAAGAAGTTTAATCTTCCTTTCCCATATACCATCCCATTTAAATTTCCTAACCTATATATTATCTTGTTTAAACTTTCTGTCCCATATACTTCACTTTAAAAAAAGATAAGTGCTTTTAATATGGTCTTTGTATTTCTTTTCAGTATTAATTGATGTAAGCAAAAGCTGCAATACATCAAATCCCTCTGAAGCTTATTAAAAGTAGAGATATGTCAGATTATTCCATAACAGGTTGAGAAGTAAGTGAACCATCGGAGCCTGTTATTTGAAAATAGCATGGGCAACGTATGGGGCTGTTTGTTTTCTATCATGGTCCAGTGGCAGCAGGACATTGAAGCATCTTTTAAAATAAGCATTATCTTAATTACTGTATATTATAAATTTATAACAATGTTTTTATAGAAGTTATTCGCATATGAACATAATTTTACTATGGGAGTCCCAAATAGCCCAGTTTGTAGTCAGCAGCCTATTGACAGTTCAGTGGCATTTTATTGATTTTGTTGCATACTTGAAATTGAATAATGTGGAATTTTGCTTCACTTTCCTCCAGTTTCAACAATGTTACTTCCAATAGCCACATCCTTATATGAATATCCTAGTCTTCTGTATTCTTCTGCTCATGAATCAAGGCACTGCTAAGGATGTATGTTTCCATATATGTCTTGGGCACAGCATCAAGATTTTGATATTTTACTGATAAGTGACTGGGAAGCAATTTTGCTGAAGCAAGGCAGTCTCCCATTTCTACACTCCACCAACTTTAGAATGTTCCCATGTTTCATCTCTGACATTGTTATGAACTGTCTCTTGATTTTGGGGAAGGTGCCAAAGGGGGAAGAAAAGCCCTATATTCTGCTTGAAGTTTTGTTCACATATCCTGTCCAGTATCTGCACATTTGAATCTATTTGTTACCTCTGAGAAGTTTAGCATGGTGGATACCTGTCCACTGCATGGAGTTTCAGATTTTAATCTATTGCCTTCTGTAGCCTTACTAGATAGCATGAAGCAAGGAACTCAGTCATAGCTTACTATCTGTAATATAAGAATAATAGTGCTGTTAATATCTTGCAATTTTCCTATATAAGTATAATAAGGTATTTTATGTGCAATTCTCTGAATATTCATAAATGCTATACAAAGATTTAGGCCGAAAGCAGATGGAGGGGAAAAGCTGGTTCATTCCTGGGTTTTCCCAATTTAAGGTGAGAACCCACTGACTGCACTGCTGGCTCCCACAATTAGCCAACAACTGACACACAGTCCACCCCCAACCCTCACTGTAAGAATGGAGCAAATACAGCTACAAACTGCACTGTGCCAATATTTTTTCTGTTCTGCCACAAACCCACACAAGTGCATTGACACCCCACTAGCACAGCCTTAAGCCCATTAGACACTCTGTGCAATTGGCTGTTCCATATAATAATAATAATAATAATAATAATAATAATAATAATAGTATTTATTTATATACCACCCTTTGGTAACCCAATCAGGGTGGTTAACAACATTAAAACATCATACCAAGTAAAACAGTATATTCCTCTCCCCCCTTAAAAAATTATTAAATCACATTACAGATTAAAACAACAATTGGACAATGAATAGCACAAGAAAACATGTAATAAAGATTATTAAACAATAGATTAAAGATTATTAAACAACAAATTAAAACAACAATTGGACAATGAATAGCACAATAAAAACATTTCATAATTGACCAACTGCCCATATGGCACATCGGTGCATCCAGAGATACACTTGCACTACACAGTCCCTTTCCTATAACCTGCAGTTTGCCAACTGGATCAGAGAATTGCCACCATGGAGGGCTAGCTCAGGGAGACCCAACAGATTCAGGCCTTCCTGAAACAACAAACATCTGTTCAGCCATGATGTCCCTCCTTTATATAGCCCCTTTCTTCTCTTCCCCCCTATGGCCCCCTGCTGCACTGGCCAGTTTGTTAATGTTCATATTAAATCCATTGTATTGGTGGTACAATGGAGGAGGGAGAAGTGAAAATAGGAGGAAGAAATATCAATAAACTGAGATATGCTGATGACACCATAATACTAGCAGAGAACCTCATAGACCTGGAACAACTACTAAGGAAGATAAAAGAAAAATATGCAAAGGCAGGCTTAATGTTGAACATAAAGAAACAAAAATAATGGCCACAGAGAACTTACACACATTCAAACTAGACAATGAGGAGATAGAAACAGTAAAAGAGTTTTCATATCTGGGATCAAACATTGATCAGAACAGGGACTACAGCCAGGAAATCTGGAGAAGATTAAGAATGGGGAGAGCAGCTATGAATGAACTAGAAAAGGTTCTAAAATGTAAAGACATACAACTCAGCACAAAAGTCAGAATCATACAAGCCATCACATTCCCTATTACCATGTATGGATGTGAGAGCTGGTCAGTCAAGAAAGAAGATAGGAGGAAAATCAGTGCATTTGAGATGTGGTGCTGGAGAAGAGTGCTGAGGACCCCATGGACAGCCAAAAGGACAAACAAATGGGTCCTAGAACAGATCAAGCCAGAGATATCCCTAGAAGCCAAGATGACAGGACTTGGACTGTTGTATTTTGGAAACATCTTGAGAAGACATGAATCATTGGAAAAGACAATAATGTTAGGAAAGATGGAGGAAAGTAGAAAGAGAGGAAGGCAACATGCCAGATGGATGGACTTTATTAAAGACACCACGAATGAGAGTTTGTAGGAGCTGGACAGAGCAGTAGAGGACAGAGGGGCCTGGAGATGTCTCATCCATAGGGTCACCATGGGTCGAGACTGGCACATAGGCAGTTAACAATAACAACAAATTGGTGGTAACCTGATGTGTTTGTTGCCATGTCACTTCATGGAGTATGAACTGGGTCGATGGTGCCACTAACCACTAATGCACTTGTGCAATTATTTTGTGGGCAGGTGACAAAAATATTATAACCAGCAATGGTGCTGACAGCTTGTCTGGCCCAGAGTGCCAGCTCCTGAGGGCTTCCAATGGCTGCCTGGCTCCTTCCCCTGTTTGCATGCTGTTCACTCTTTCTGGCTTAACTGGATTAATCTAGGGTTTATTTTGCTCCAATGTAAAGCCCTGGAGCACATCTTGGGTCCATTTTCCTCCCATTTCAGCCACATATGTCATTTGAACAAGTGAGTTCCAAAACAGCATTGGGCCATTAATTTCAACCCATGTGGACAACTCCTTAAATAGTATTACTGTCCAAGCACCTGCATCATCAGCCATAACTACAGTGATATAGCTCTGTTGTTGTAGCTGTGACTGATGATACCAGCCCCTCCAATCTACCTTTTTCAGCCAGGAAGCATCCTAATCAAAGAGTTTCCAAGGCCTTGCAGATTGGGGTGCTAGGAAAGGATTAGTACACTGCTTTGCCAGTTTCAGGGCATGCTGAGAAGAGGTAGCTGCTCAGACTGCTTCTTTCAGTGTGCCTCATGACCATGATCTGATCTGCAGCACCCCAGAAACCCTCCAATGGGGTTCTGACTCACTGAAAAAGTAGGATCTGCTGGTCACATTCCATCATTAACAACAGTTAACAGGAATCACAAAAGTCATGAGATTGCAAGTCTGTTTTACAATCTCATACTTCTGAAAAAGATATCAGCCATTGTTTCTTCACTGTGCCCACCATGGGTGATATTTAGACATAAGAATTCCCTGAAACACTCCTCAGCTCCTGAGCTGAGAGATGTGTCAAACCCAAAGCTGTGGTAACTTGTAGAAGTGCTGTAAATATTTCATTTTTCTTGTTTGTGAAAGCTTTTTACTAAGGGAACATAGGGCTAGAATTGAAGACAGCAGTAATTTAAACTGAAATTGTAGCAAAAAACCCAATCCATGGGATGTGTTCTCAGTGTAGAAATGCAACCCTTGCCCAAATTCAGATAGTTTGTGAGAACTTGTGAATATTCACAATGCAAAACTTAATATATTCCCCACCACCATGGATTAAGTTAATAGAATGTATAAGTGTAAATCTGTATCACTATATTTTTATTGGAAAACTGAGGGTTTTTTTTTCTGTATACATCTGGCATAGAAATTTTTTGAATATATATATATATATATTCCCCAACACCATCATCAACACCATTGTGAATCCCATTATTGGAGAAAGGTAGGATATAAATCCTTGAAAAAATAAATAAATAAACACCACCATTCTTCTTGCCTGCATCCTTGGCCAGAATAGAAATGCTGAATTTGGAGATGTTCTTTGGGAATAAAAGAAAGATGAGGAGGATAAGCAGGATGGGGAAAAGGAGGGTTGGTGTAAAAAGAAGTGTTATGATGACTCTATTTTCGAATATAAACATGCATAAAGAATATACACCTCTTCATAGTGACTATTTGAAAAGCCAAGAACATTGTGTTGAAGGAGAATGGATGCCTTGGGGTACTACTTCACATAATGAAGAACTGAGTAAAAATAAATCAACATATGATGCATTGTCTTATTGATGATCTTATGGTATGTTTTGTATGCACTGTGCTGTCTTCCCTGCAACACATTGTGTTTGTCTGACTAGTGACATCTGATGCCCTCAACCTCTGTTGCAAATCACAGTTTAGGCAGACTGCTCCAGATGCGAACTGTGGGATCAGTATCCTGAAGCACAATGCTTGTGTATTCCCATCTGTAACAATATTTAACATTAACATGCCAGTATCCATTATGTACTATGACACTGTTTTATTTCTTACTCTTATTTCCAATAGACAACTATCAATATTTTTATATATACATAAATATAGATATGTTTTCTTTGGGAGGGGGAAACCAGCTTTTTTTCCTTAATTTAAGATTGTGCTTTGAAACTATATTTTACTTTAGCATTCTTCTTTTCCATCCCTGCTAGTTCATTAGCGTTGAAATATTACTTTGTTTGTATGTATCACAGGACCTATGTACCAAAATATATCATTGCAGCTGTAGATATGACCTCCACAAACATGAAGAACAAGGAGAACAGTTTTTTCTTGAGCCCCCATATTATAAAAACCTGCTATTGGAAAACTTCAAATCATGTTTTCCAGCCTGGAAAGGGCTGCAGTCAGGATTGGGAGAGGCTGAAAATCATAATACTCCTGAGCATGGGTTGGATTTTTATATTGAAAATGTCTGTTACCTCATTGTAAGCCAAACTTGTGTATCTTTTTGTTGCATGATAGCTGCTTCTATGTGATTGGCACTCTACACTACGGCAATAACATTCACAATGGGCAGACACTTAAATGGTTAGATTTTAATTAATTCATTCATGTCCTACTTTACTCCAAGTACAAGTGACTTACAACAAATAGAATTTCTTTTTGTATTAGTTTCACCTACATCTTGCTTTTCCTTCCATGAGCTCAAAATAATGCACAAAATAGGGTCCTCATGAATTTATGTGTGGTAGGACAGGCTGAGTGAGAACAAGAGGAAGGCAAGACTAAGATGGTCTGAGGTCACTCAGTGATTTCTGTGTCTCAGAGGGGATAGGAACATGGATATCCGAAGTTCTACGTCAACAGACTTAAGGGAGATCGATCTCTTGGCATCTTGAGCATATGAAAGCAGCACTTTTACTATGATGAAGGTGGGCTTTGCTTTCATAACAGCAAACCCCTATGTGAGCCCACCATTGGCTATACTGGCTAGGGTTGATGGGAGATGCAACACTCTTGCTTTAGAAACTATGTGTTTTTCCATCTTAAAAAACAACTACATTGGACCAGTCGGTCTTAATGTTTAAGCCCAATGGTTTTCTGTACAAAAAGTTTATTTTGCACAAGCAACTTTTGAAATGAAAAAATGCCTCTCAACCCTGAAGTGTTAAAACCATCATAAAATCTGTGAGACCTGCACCAAAGCAGTGTAGAAAAGCTGCTACAGTGGTGACAAGGGCACCCTTTCTGTGGCACAAAAAAGAGCAGCTTTTTGCAGTTTCTTTTTGCGCCTTGGAACTGCTGGGTTGGGGGTGTGGCATATGGTTGCCGCATCCCCAACCCAGCATTCCCAGGGATGGTGCTGAGCCACCTACTACAGCTGGTCTGTTGAGCCCCTATATTATTAGGCACTGCATGTGTTTTATGATGAGTGAGTGGCTGCAGTATGGGCAGTAGTGGTTAAATGCCCGTACTGCAGCCACTCACTCATAAACCACAAGGTTGCGAGTTCAATACTAGCCAGGTCTCAGGCTTGACTCAGGCCTGCATCTTTCTGAGGTTGCTAAAATGAGTACCCAGCTGTTGGGGGGCAATGAGCTTACAGCTGTAAACCACTTAGACACTGCATAGCATGGTATGAAGGGGTATATAAATGAAGCTGCTTTGCTTTTGCTTTGATGTGTTTGGGTTAAGACAGAAAGAGGATAAATAACTTATTGTGCAAGAAGGAGCTATGGCAAGTAGTCAAGAAATTTTTATTTGTTGTTCTTTTTTGTTTTGTAGGAGAAAAGAGGCTAAGAATAATCCAATAATGCAGGGCAAAGTTAGCTGAAGCCACTGAATGCACTTGGAATCTGATACTGATCTAATTTAATGAACACTTTTGGGATTTTTATTCCTATTGGGATGGCCACACTCCCATACTATATTAATACCCTCTCCAAGTGGAGCACAGTTGTTCACATGTGTTCTGTGAAATTCTGACTAAAGAGGGAATGGTGATTGGATCTTCTGAAACAATATGGCCAAAAAGGACAACTTCATCAGGAAGGCAAATTGTGCACTGATGAAACAGAACATACACAAATGTTACATTTATGCAACCAATGCCAGAAGTGTTTGAAAAAGCTAAGCAAACTAATCATTCTGAACATGGATCAGTACAAACTGAACTATTACTTTCAACTTAGCAGTATAAAAATGTGAAGAAATCAGACGTACCATCTGTTAATGTTTGACTGTATAGTATAAAGAAATAGTGAAGGGAGAAAATACAATAAAAAGTAGAGGATTGATGTCACTGTAGAAAAGTCAGTGCAGCTTAGCAGACACTCGGCCAAATGGCAAACAAAGCATCCCACACAGCTTCTGATGAAACCAATGCAAGCAAATTTGTGCAATGTGAAATTTGTTAATTACTTGGAGTTTACATCCAAGGAGAGGATCCAGACTCTAAAGTAGACAATGAAAAGTGTTGGTATAAATAGTGTCATAAATTCAAGGGGAACTACTCTAAAATCTACTTATTTTATTGTTGATGACCCATTTTAGCTGGTTCCTCTATGCCTGACATTATAGACAATCTTCAGGGTTAGCCCAGGCTTGGATAGGAAACTGCCAATGACTGCTGTAGACTGTATTTCAGGGGAAGGAACTGGAAAAAACACTTCTGAGGATTCCTTGCCTAAGAAAACCCTATGAAATTCATGGGGTCACCAGAAGTCGATGGTGACTTGAAAGCACATGCATGTGCACACACAGAGAGAGACACACAGACATGCACATAGAGAAGAAATAGATAACATTGTGCTCTCATACAGCCTTGTATACATGCCAGTAGGGAATATTTTCACCCAGCCTCTACACAATAAAAACAATCTAGACCAAGCATTCAATGTGTTTTTAAAAACTCTGCTATATTTAAGTATTTCTCACATGTTAATTAAATTATCACTAGTGTCTATGTAGATTCTTTTATTCTCCTATACTTACAGTGGTACAATAGTCACTGATTTACAAATAAAAGTGAAGTAAAAAGATAACACATACACAGAGGAAAGAGAGGGAATAAACATGAGTACCTTAAGGTAAGAACTAGTCAGGTTTCTTTTATATCATAACCTGCTGATCCAGATAAAGATCAAAGGCTGTGACAGTCCTTATATTCTTTTACTACATGACCACTCTTTAAAAAAATCACCCGAGGAAAATGCATCACAATGCATTGTGAGTAAAGTTTGTAAAGCAGGTCTGAAATGAAAGTGCTAATATGTCTATGAAAGAGGAACATCACATTCCAGGAATGGCTAAAATATAGGCAAAGCTCTTGAGAAGGTGGAAGCAAAAAAGATTACAGTAAGAATCAATTAAGTGGAAGATTTAGAAGGCATGCTCAGTCCAGTCTTTTTAACATAGAAACTACCCTGCTAGAATTGGTATGTGCACCATGAGTACACAATTGCACACAAAAGACCCTGTGCTGAAGGAGAGAAAATGATTACCACTGATGTTGTGATAAATATTAATGTAATTTGGCTTTTTAAGTGTTGACTCAAATAGAAAGTATTTCCCCCTCCCCAGTGAGAAAACACAGACAGGAAAATGTATTTCCAGAGATAAGTGCATGGCTTTCAATTCATTAACTATTGAAAGAAAGAAAGAACATCCTATCTAGATTTATTTGTATGTTTGCAGGGTGTTCAGATGTCTTAAACCTGAGTTTAAATCCCTTGCAGCTACCTGGCATGGTGTCACCCTTGCATGTTAGTTCTAAATCTTTATTGCTTTCTACAGTTATGCTGCCATTCCCTTTGGAATCATGCTTACTTGCCACATTCGTTCCGACATTCTTTCACACTTCATAAGACTCCATACCATCATTAATTAGGAAATATTTCCTCCTATCTCCCTGATGGTGCATGAAGAGATATATCTGCTATGCACCAAATTACTATATGTCTCCCATTGGTCATTATCATTTTAGGACAAGTAAATTGGTTCTAATGTCTGTAGCCATGGAAAGTGTACTGTAAATCCCCTTTAAAGAAATGCATCCATAACTAACAGCAAGAGGTACTAAAGATGCTTTGGATTATCTATGAATTTTGTTCAGTGGCACTGTTTGGTGCTATTAAAACCATGCTGTGCATGGATCCAGATTTTACAGAGAGCATTTTTGACAGAGTTGCATAGAGGTTACCACCTGTCTGTCTTGTCAATCCATACATCTGTATGATCTATCCACATTTTTTTATTTGTTTAAAAAATGATCAGGTTATTACAGGAGGTAAGAAAGAGGGAATTCACACAGAAGAAGAAGAAGAAGAAGATGATGATGATGATGATGATGATGATAACAACAACTCTGTTGCCTCCCTTTCTTTGTTAACCGATAGGAGTTTATACCAAAGATGATTACAACTTTCTTTCTGAGACAGTCTTGGGCTTCTATGCATAGGTCAAGGGCCATGTAAAAAAGCTCGGCCTTCATTTTTGAAACCTTGGAGATAAGGTTTGTCTGTGTTATGTGCTCTCAGCCCCTTAGGGAGCTTATTTTCCATTTATCTCTCCCACCCTCCCACCCTCGCTCCCTTTCTCTTTTTCTCTCTTTGCAGAAATGATAGGACATTTTTCTATGTATATCTGAGTGGTGTTGCTCAGCACCGTATCCATTCCATCTACCTTCAACTTCACCTGAAGGGCAAAAATCCCTAAGATCTTGACACAATTCTGATAAATACATGGAATTATTAAAGTTGCCATCTCAGCAGAAGCGTATTGCTGCTGCCTTTGTTCTCAGGGGAATACATATTTCACCCAGTAGCAAGACACCTTACTGCTGCTACAATCATAATAAAAAAGAAAGAAAGAAAAACTCTCTTGAAATGCCTTTAAGCTAATAATCTTTGAACATAAACCTTTGTTGCTGTTTCAGGGACCTTTCAGATGCAAGTCAGAGAAACCTTTCTGTTTTTCTCTCTCCCTCTTCTTCCACCTTGCACAGAGCAGTGCTAAGCCTGTCACCGCTGACAGTAAGGTTCAGTGATCTGTCAACATTCACCCCTGATAAAGACAGTGAGAGAAATCCATGGCTCTAGAGAGTTCAGTAGAGACCAAACAGAATGTTTGCAAAAGAGCATTTTTATATGTTTTCTTGTGACAGCAGTAGTTCAACAGAAAATAGTTGGAGTGTGCCAGGAGAAAAAAAAAGAAAAGAAAAGAAAGACGCTAGTAGTAAGTTAGGCTAGCATGACATGATGGATCTGGACTATGACAAACAAAATTGGGAAAAAGCATCCCTGGGGACCAACTACACCAGGTTTGCTGAATTGTATTTCGTGATTTCTTACTGTGCAACAGTGCTTTTTAGTGTTAGACTGACTGGGCTTCAGAATATTTTTAAAATTGTACAAATCAAGATCCATGTAGCTTAACAATGAAAGATGTAAAAGGTTTAGGAGTTTGATGTATTGAAAGGCATTCTGTATTCCCTCATGTAAGTATTAAATGTACACTTTGTCTGTCTGATGAATTTTAAATCTTGGCAGAATGCAGCATCCACTGTAGTTGAGAGGGAATAAAAGCTGTGTTTCAAAAGGAAGTGCATAGGCCACAAAGCACTCTGATGGAAAGATAAGGCTTTCCTCTTTGACTTACCCAGTTCCTAGGCTCTGCAGCACCTGAAAGCTTTAATCAGTAAGGTATGAAAGCTGCACAAATTAGAACCTAAGCCCAATTAATACTCCATGGCATAATAGGATTTTAAAATAAAATTCCTGTGACAGAGACTGTACCTGTCTTATTTCTTGTCCAGGGTTCAGTTTTTACATATTTTGTAAATTCTACAATGGTATTGCTTCTCCTCTTGTAACACAAGGCAGCAGTGATTATACTTTTATAAACCTGCCAGCTGAAATGTGAAATATTATCTAATGCAGACTTAAGGAGGAAGGTGTTAACACAAAAGGGGGATGATCTCCTTATGCAAGTAACAGCTTCAGAGTAGTTGAGCATGATATAGGACTGTCAAGATTACAGAAGGAGATGAAAGAGTTAAGTGCCATCAACATGCCTTCTCTGATCTGATAATCATCAGATTCCCCCTCCTGAGGCTGTCTGCTTTTTTTTTTTAAGTTCTTGCATATTTAATACAAATATATATTTAACATCAAGTACAGTTTGCCCCATACTCCTCAAGATTCAGTGTAGCAATGATGGCTAGCATGCTGTTAGTGGCATATGTAGGTATGATTGGAAGTATTGAACTCTTTTGGTTGTTGCAGAGGGAGGAATTCACTTCCCTCACATGACCCAAACCCCTGCAGGACATACTTTCCACCTGCAGCCCTTCCACTATGGTCACTTAGTAGCCAACAGAGAACTGCAAAGGGCTTCAGAGGTGCCTCTGAATATGTCCCTAAAGCCAGACACAGAATGACAGAAATGTGAGTCTTGTATGAGAGAGTAGTTTCCTAATACAGGATCTTGGGATAAGATTGAGTCTCCCTTATTTGGAATTCCAAAATCCAAAATACTTCATAATCCAAAATTGTCCACATGGGTGGCTGAGATAGTGACACCTTTGCTTTCTGCTGGTTCAGTGTACACAAACTTTGTTTCAGACACAAAATTATTTAAAATATTGTATAAAATTACCTTAAGGCTACATGTATAGGGCAGCGATTCCCGAAGGGGAAATTCCCACAGGAGGCTGCAGAAAGATCCAGGGGAGTGGTGAGAGGGAAAGGGGGCAAAATGGAGCAGTGAGGGGGAAAATGAGGGCGGAGGGGGTCTTCAGTGTAAGTACTGATGTGCAAGAAAGACAAGGTGAACCAGAAGCCTTTAGAACCATGATGGGAAGAGGGTTGCAGGGGAAAAAAATTCAGGGTGCCTTGAAACCACAATGCAGTCTCACTGATCATTTTGTGTGGTGGTGTTTCCCGCTCTTTGCTTGCCTGCACAAGCTCACTCCTTTAGCTATATGTTTCACTGGTGGTGGGAAATTTTTGTGAGGCTTGGTCACAGGATATTGCTTCTATGGCTTGGAGTGGCACCATTTTGGGCCAGATTGACTGACTGGAGCACATGACAGTGACAAAGAAGCAGTGGTAAAAAGGAGCTTTCAAATTTGAGACCCTGTTTAAGCTTTGTGAGCTTTACTGGGACTTGGCTGGCAGATTGAAGCTGTGCTGCTCCTCCTGTTTTCTTTCATTGGATAGGATGAGAGAAGAGGTAAAGAAGTCATGTTTGTGTGGGGAGGAACACATGAAGCTGTGTGAGTAAAAACATGTCTTTGGGGAAGGAGAAAGAGGAGTATCTGTCATGGGCCAGGGGCTGCAAAACTGGGACGTAGAGGAAAAGCTTGACAAGGAGGTTGGAGCAGGGACCCAGGCAAGTCTTCCAGACAGAGAACAGCCTGTAGCTCTTCCTGTTGGCAGAGCATCCTCAGCCAGCTCCATCTGCTAAATAGCCCATCCTGTTGAAGGCAGCCTCAGACAGCAGGACAAAGGCAGGACTCACCTGCCACTGAGGAGGCAGAGGACACAGGTGGGGTCCCAAGTCCACAAACAAGATGGAGGGAGAAATAAATAGAACAGTGATGTTCAGCCAGGCTGAGGACCAACCAGCAACAGGGAAATTCTGATTAGGACCAGCTGGAGTCAGGCCATTTAAGAGCTGAGTCTGCCTAAGGCTAGTGCTGGAAGCAACTTGTCTGTTTCCTCGCCAGGATTCCTGTTCCTGACACCAGTTTCCACTCTCCTGCACTTCACATTTTGGGCCTCCTGGCTTCTTCAATCTTTCGATTGTGTTGAACTTTATTCTTGTTGCATCCCTCACCATGGACTGCTTGACAAACACTTTTCTCATAACAGACTCCCACAAGCAAGGACACTTTCTAGCTGCTGATAATTTACTGCCTCTGCCTGCACTATCAATTGATGCTTCCCTCCCAGCCAGCCTGTGTAGATGTTTCATGAATCAGGACAGTATCTGGGGTCAATTCTTGGAAAGAGTCCTTCATCTTGGAGTGGATCCTGTAGTTAAAATCTTTCCCTTTCCCCATCCATGCTAGTCTCCAGTCCAGGGCATGTGGCCTCTGTAAACTCCCAACACATATACCAGCTGTGCCCATCCCCACCCCAATGAAGAAGGATTAAGAGTCCTTCCTTGCCAGGGAGAAGTTTATTCTTTTTCACCTGGTTGCCTTGGGATCAACAACCAAGTAGCTGGCTGAGCAGTGACTGAGAGGCCTTTTGTCCGCATTGGCCTTTGCTGGAGTGGTGGCATAGGGGAGAGGCTTCTCATTTTCTGTTCAGCCAGCTTCCTCATTTTCTGCTCCCAGGGTGACCAGGTGCAAAGGGAGTAGGGGCCAAGATTGTTTGTTTTGAATTTGCAATAGAACAGTAGACCTAACATCAAGAAACATGCTGGAGGTGGGGGAAGAGCTATGGTCATCAGCTAAGACAAAAGGGGGCAGTAGCCAGAAAAAGTTGGGGGACCACTGTTATAGGGTGTATATGAAACATAAATGAATTTTGTGTTTAGACTTGGGTTCCATCTCCAAGATATCCTATTATGTATGTATATGCAAATATAGGCATTCCAACCCCTCCCCCATGCAAAAAAACCAAAACAAAACAAAATCCAAAATACTTCTGGTCCCAACATATTGGGCCAAATCCAAACATAAAATATGTAATGCAAAATTTTGAAGCCTCACTGGCTTCTTCATCAGGGAAAGATGTTAAAAATCATAGATGAGAAAAATGCTGACAGTGTTAGAGTCACAGGCCTTGTGAGGACCATGGACAAAGATCAATAAAAAACAGATAATTTCTCTCTCTTTCTAAGAATGTAAATTTAGACTTAGGCCTAAAATTTTATTTACAAAAGGGGGAGGAGGGGGCGTAGGAATCTTTCTGTGAAATACTTGAGACAAATATAGAATCATAGAAGCTGGATCTGAAATCAGCATGAGAAACAACAATATTGAAAAAGAGTTGGATATTAAAATAATCAGAATGAATATTTGAACTAGATATGTTGGTTACTGAACTGTTCAGATCCAAACTTTTAAACTGATTTGTTTGAGCAAGCAGTAAATAACTTCTTATGGTAAAATCTTTCTGGGCACATGTTGATTGAAATCGTTTTAATTTCCTTTGAAATATACAAGGTTATACTGCAACCAACATAAGCTTCATTCAGGTACAAAAAATGGCAGACCAATGAATCAACCAAGTGCCACTTTGTGTGATATCACTCTCCCAACCAATGAATGCTGGATTGAAATATGTCCCTGATACATTTCAGCTCAATACTTAATATACTTTTTTCATCTGGGATAGAAGCATTCTAGTGCCTGAAAAGTACACCAGGTCTTCTGAACTCTGCCCTCTTATTGCAGCAATGTTCATATTTACAGATTAGAAAGAGAATTAAACATTTGCCATTTTAAGTATATAATTAAGTAATTTGACAAAAAAGTTAGATGGAACGTGCTTTACTTTGTTCTCTCTGATGTCTACATAGAGCACTGTTTCTGGCCTTAACATTTGGCATGATGGAGTCCCTGATATATAGATGCATGGAATACACAGTCAGGAGCTTATTAAAAGCATAAAGTTGCTTTCCCTTGCATGACCCTCACAGTTTAAATCTAAAAAGGTCACACAAGAGATTGTAAGTAATGTTACAGTCTGAAAGGGGGATATCCTAGTGCCGCTGCCAATTGATTTGACTCACACTATCAGTCATGGTACTGCCAATCATGATGCTGATACTTGTCAGATTTGTCGTGCTGCCAAGCACCGTGTGTGAAATTGACAAGGGCTGTAGAAAGTACTATAGGCTCTAAAGCACGTCTGCTTTGTGTGAGAAGCAAACACCTTCACATAAATGTAAGAAAAAGGAGCCTGCATCCATAGTTCACTATTTAAAGTCTGTTAATTCATGTTTTCCAATTAGAAATTTGTATTCATCAAAACACTTGAGTATTAAAAATAATAATGATTTCTCCTATTTAAAACAGCATTGTGAAAAAAGTTTTTAACATGTTTTCGTACTTGAGAAGCAACATAGTCCATGAAGGAGGTACTAGCCACCTCAAAATGTAGAGTCTGATTACTTATTTATTTTGTCCCAAAGGGTGCACTAACCAATGTTTTGTGGGTTGTTGTTATTATAAGTTTTGTTTGTTTTTTTTACATCTGGCTTAATATAAATTCCTTTGTACTGTTCTGAAGCTTCATTGTAACATTGTATAAAATAGCACTTTTGTTCATTCAAAGCTTACCCAGTTAATTGCAAAACACTCTTAAATCATTCTTACTTGGAAATACCCTCCATAGATTTATCATAATAACTGGATGTACTGAGCAGCTTCATGATTCATGTGCTCCTTTCTGACACAGGAAAAGGAAGAAAACATGGACACATGGGAGAGAAATTAATTATTATATTTTTGACAGCAGGTCAGTGACTTCTCACCAAAGAGTCTTCCTCGTAGAGCAAGTCTCATTCTTACCATTGAGAAGAGGAGAATTTTTATCTATCTATCTACCTATCTATCTATCTATCTCGTTTGTATGCCACCTTTCTCTGAGAAGGGATGCAGAACAGAACCTTTCTCAAATCTGATTGACCTTAAAGAAGAGGAAGAAGATGGGTTAGTATGAGAAAAGATACTTTCTGTAGACACAAAACTGCTCCATTTTTCCCTTTCCAACATATGGAAAAGGTGTAGTAAAGATGCAAAGCAACAAAATCTTGTGGGACAGATTACTCAGGACAGTGAAAAACAGTCAAGGTTGCTGACAGAATTTTTTCTGCCCAGGTTCAGAATGGTGAGATCAAGTGAAAATCAACAATTTAAAATCTTCATGAGCCTGCCTAACCTATTTGCTGCATCTGTTTATTACTGAGCCTACCTTCATGTGATGCCCAAGAATGCTCAGAGTACAATCAAAGGAGCATGTGCATAGGAACTCCCAGCCTGCACAGGTTCAACAAGGTTCACTACCTGAACTCATCACTCTATGTAGGAGTCATGTATGACTGAGATATCCCAGGGTTGAGATTGGAATGACATTTACTTAAAAGTAAAAAAATTGTTTGGTTTTGCTCTCATAAATGGAACCATAAAAGCCGGAAGCCAGGACAAGTTTGGTTCATCTTAGAATTCATCAGGAACCCTGAGACAGCCAACTTTGGTTTAGAGCTTAACCAATCCTGTGCCATGTTTAGAACTAAAATAGTGTTGGATAATGTCCTTTGTTTCGTCTACCACATAAGGTGATTGCCATTCTTCTCTCCTTTGATTCAAATGAGTCAAGAAATGAGGGGTAGACTCTGCAAGTTCTGCAGAAAGCTTTGTAGAAATAAGTATCCACCAAGTTTTTCTTTCAAGTCTTTGTTGTGTTTCTGGAAAATGACCTTAAGTTCCACATTGAATCCTATGATAGCTAGACAATAAGGACCCAAACCTTCATGTAACTTTCTCTTAAGAGAATATTATTCTCCTAATACCTTCCTTTCCCAGCAGCACTTTTTCCATCCCACGAAGAGAAGGTTCAGTCCACCACATCTAGAATCTTTATCAGAATTTGCAAATGTATTTTGAAAGTTACTGAAAGACCTTATGAAAATCATTCCTCAAATGGAATTGAAATGGGGCTGGCCAATTATAAGATAGTGGGTTTTAAAAAACATATTTTGGGGTACCTGAAAGGTTGCAGCTAGTTTGACAACACTTTAACTGCTATGGCTCAATGCTATGGAATTTTGGGATTTGTAGTTTTGTGAATATTTAGCCATCTCTGTCAGAGCTCTGGTTTCCCCACAAACTACAAATCCCAGTATTCCATAGGATGGAACCATGGCAGTTGAAACTGTGTGCAGATGCAGCTGTAAACTTGCCACAATCTAGGACTACTTTACAGTTTCAGCAATGAGATAGCTCTTCTTTTCAGTTCTTTGTGTTTTTTCTTGATGGTACTTTCATTTGCTATTTTAATCTACTCTTAATATCCAAATGGTGCACTCTTAAATTTGTTTACTCAAAAGTAAGCTTCTAGTAATTCTATGGAAATAAGTCAGATATGCATGTATAGGATTGCAGCCTACAAATCTAAGCAATTTGCTGCCTTTGAAAAATCAAGTAAAATATGTAACTACTATCATTTTAACTTGGGGGTTTTACCCCCTCTCTACTCTTTGCTCACTATATGTGCTGCTTGGACTGCTATTAAAAAGAATACACATATGGCTATACATTTAAAAAGAAGAGCAGCTCTTGTTTACTCCCAGTTTGTTTCATCAATAAAAGATGACATTTCTGCTTGAAAAATGTTATGCTATAGAAATTAACTCTTAGTCAATTGTAAATAATTGTATTATGCTGGAATGTTATCACCAAGATTAGAAATAATTTCCTATGGAATCATGTTCTTGCTTCCTCAGCACTGTTCCAATCGAAAGGAATTTGAATGAAGTGGATCTCATTATGAGCATAAAGGAGATGAAGCCTGAATAATTTTTATATTTATTTCCTGCAGGCAGCCATTTCATTTTTTATCCTGTCCATCCAAATCTTATAAAATAAATTGTTCTAATCCATTCTTTGGAGAGAAGCAATGAATTTGTTTTTGCCAAAGCAATGTATGCATATGTATATATGCATAAAAATTTGTTAACATAGTTATTTATACAAAGAAGTAGAGCTCCCTTACCTTAGATTTCATTTACATACTCCATTTGCCTTCTGACAAGTTCTTCCCTTTCCTCTTTTATTTATGTGCCAAAAATATGTCTTTTCAGATAAGTCAACCAAACCTTTAATGTATTGTATATTTTAAAACTACATAAATGCTTTCACTATGTCCTCCCCCTACCCCACAGACATTTGTTAAAGGTGCTGCTACATCAAAATTAGATATATTTTACTACAGATAACATCCTAATGGCATTGTATGTCTTAAATATTATGAATAAATAGAAGTGTTCTATTTTAAAGTCTAATCTGACATTTATACTAGATTTTAAAGCATTAAAAAGAAAAGTTTATCACCAGAAAGTTAAAAATGTTGACAGCTCATGTTTTATAAATATAGACATTGGGGCCTACTCCCTGAGAAAGAATGTGACCAATTTATTTTAAGTGTGCAAAGAGATGTCAACAATCTATGTTTCTGTTCAAAGGTGAAGAACAAAGTTTCCCATAGGTAGTTCCTAGTTTGGAACTCATGTCATTCCTCAGTAAAGGAAAAAGAGACAGGATGTTGATGTAATAGGGTCAGACTGCAGAAATGCCAGTTTAACTCTTGCTGCCCTTTAAGGAGTTCTTAGCTAAGATAAACATGGGCTAATTTGTGTAACCTGTCATTAAATCTATAAACCTTTAATAGAAGTACGGCAGAAAATCTAATTTACTACTAATTGTGAGTTGCTTTGAAAGATTAATGCAGGTACTGGGGGATGTAAACAAAAAAAAAAAAAAAAAGGAAGGAGAAATAACTATCAGTCAAGAATAATATGCATAGGTAGAGTGCACTGTTGTTAGGTGCCTTTATATCATTTCAGATTTATGGCAACTCTAAGGCAGCCCTATTACATGGCTTTCTGGGGCTGAGAATGTGTGACTCACCCAAGGTCACCCAGTGGTTTCCATGGCCTATCAGGGAATCAAACACCTATCTCCAGCTCAAACATTGGCTCAGACCTGCACTATTCCCTATCAAATTGGAAGTGGAGTTAGTAATGACACTGTGTGTGTGTCTCTGTGTGTATGGACAACTCAGGACTGCAAACATGCAACTCTAATCAGATGATTGGCACTGTCAATTTTGAACTGAGAAGTGATGGACCAAAGACTATGTCGTCTCTTCTTCCAAAATATCTTCTCTTTTGTTGGTATTCACATGACTAACCTTCTGATCTGATAGTAGGAGGAACATATATGGCATTGAATATTACTTTTTTAGTCCATTAGAATGCTAAGATCTTCTGGAGAGGCCCTTCCCTCTGCCTTACCACATTTTCAGGCTTGTTTGGTGGGAACAAACCTTTTCAGTGGCTGCTCCCAAACTTTGGAACCCCCTCCATATGGAGGCCAAGATAGGTCTCCCTATGATGAAATATTTTTATGCAGCTAGGCTTTTAGAAACTGAATGGGATAAGCTTTTAAATTGTTGTGCTGTTTTACGTGTGTACAAATATTTCTTTTAATGAATTTTAATGTTTTTGTTTAACTTTGTGAGTTGTTTAATTATCTATTAAATGGTCTATATATTTATACTTCTATTGATGTAAGTGTATGGTTTTTAATCTGCATTGTTTTTAAATATGTTATAACCCACCTTGAATCTCATTACTGGGAGAAAGGTGGGATATATATGAATAAAATGATAATGATAATGATAATAAGCATGTAATAACACACTGGCAGTGTCATGCTGAGGTTGAGGCATGAATGTGAAATGTAGTATCTCTGCCAAATCTTGAGATACCTTGATGAAATCAGGAAGCAGAACTGGACAGCTCACAGTTAAGGAATTTATTTACAGATGATCAGGAACACTATTTACACATGCAGAACTATAGAGATTATCACACAAAGGCTTACCATCCATAAAATCTCCCTAAATTGTCTGGCAAGCATGAAGGTGTGATAGTCAGTCGTGCTTGTCCCCATGATTAAATCGTCATGGAGGTGGCTCCTCGCCTCTGCCATCATTTAAGCGTTCATGGAGCCTGCCATTTGTTAATAATGGGAACTTCCATTATTAACAGATGGCGGCTCTGTGAATGCTTTAATGATGGAAGAGGCAAGGGGATGCCTCCATGATGATTTAATCACAGGGACAAGTGCGACCAACTATCACACCTTTGCGCTTGCTGGACAATTTGCCTCTGTGTGATAATCTTCACAGACAGAGACAGATGTTTTATGGATGGTAAGCCTCTGTGTGATAATCTTCACAGACAGAGTTCCAGGATGGAAGCAAAAACACTCAGGACGTTTTCACACGGGGCTTTTGGAGGATGCTAGCCGGCCTCCGTCTGGCCCCACTCCGGCAAAATGTCAAATTTTTCACACGACGTCGCAGCAAGCCCCGCCCCTTCCGGTGCCATCCCTGGCGCTAGCCGGCGTCAGTCCGGGGCTTGCTGCGCTTGTTCACATGACGTCGCAGCAAGCCCCACCCCCTTTAGCTCTAACTCCGGACACCCACCGGCATAAGCCCCGGAGTTGTAATTCCTTTTTTTAAAAGGAATTAGGTCGCTGCCGCCGGAGCCATTCCGGAGTGAGCGGAAGGCTCCGTTCCGGAATGGCTCCAGGCGGATGGGACGTTTGTGTATGAAAACGTCCTCAGACTTTCTCCTTGCAGCTCACAGCAAACAGAGCTATATTAGAACTCTCTAACAAATACTCACTGACACTAACTGCACTGCACTCTCTCCACAACTCCTGACCCACAATTACTGACCCACATATGTTTACAGTTAGAAGGAACTTATATACCCTTATCTGATGCAACCTCAGTGCATGGTTGTTCATACATTGCATCACTGTCCATTACCTCATTATGCTGAGTCATGCACTCACAGGTGTATCCCAATACACAATCAAGTGTCTGGCCTCCTCAAGGACATTACTCTCCAGATGTCCTAGCCTTGTCACACAAACCACACATACATGACAGTGCAGTTCTGCAGATCTAATTTCACCTTATAACATGGCGATAGACAGTTTATTTTACATATATGGATTCAAGTGTGTATAATTTGCTTTCCCAGATCTAAAGTAACATTTACAATGACCTTCGAATTAATCCAAGTTTATGAATCTGCATAATGCAAATACCAATCCAGACATTTGTCAACAGGAAGAAAAATGTGAATGTAACTAAACTGAAAACCATAAGACATTTTAAAAACCAAATAAGTATATGGTCTTTGGATTTTAATATTCATTATTTTATTCACTCAAAGCCCAGTTTCATGAGTGTGAGTTTCACTTCCAGTGGCCTTAGGCATAGGAGACAATAGGAATGGACAACAAGCCTCCTTTTGCTAATTTCTAAGGGCCTTTGCAGACAGCTAGAAATAGTGCAAATTGAGTCCACTTTAAGGGTTAGGGTTAGGGTTAGGGAACCATGGGAACTGTATTTTATTGTGGCACCAGAGCTCTCTGACAGAGAAGGCTCAATGTCTCAGAAAAACAAAAAAACAAAAAAACAATTCCCATGACTCCCTAGCACTAACCCTAAACCTCAAAGTGGACTCAATTTGCACTATTTATGGCAGTCTGCAATGGTTCTAAGGCACAAACCAATAAAGTTTCAAGTTCAACTGTTCAAGCTCTTCTTCAATGTTCACTAGGCCTTTCCCCCTCTATTGTGAGGCAATCAAACTCATCTAAAACATATAGCAGAGGAGAATATAGGATATTTCTGGGAATTGTGCCAACATCAGAAATCTGTGTCTTGCTTCCCGAGCATTAGATCACACTTCAGCTGAAGTGACTGTAAGTCATTGCTTGAACCATTGCAGTTTAAGATGGCCCTTAGCTTTGGGACTTGATTGGCAAATACACCTTGTAACTGTATTTAAATACTTGAATTGAAAGCCAAACATGCTGGGGGGAAATGCTGGGATGGAGCCCTGATTTATATTGTTTATCACTTATTATTATTTATTTAAAGCTACCCCACCTTTTAGCCAAAGAGACTCCAACTGTCAACAGTACAAACCACAGGATTCTAAGGGATGGAGTTCTATGGGGTAGGGGGAGCACCATCACAACACTGTAAAGAGCCCAAGCTGCCTTTCAATTCTTCTTGCTGCTCCATAGCAGCAGCCATTCCAGCAGGTTATCTGTCTATTTCTGTCTAACTAATGATAAGAAGTGTAACTCAGTGATTGTTTTCTCTTCTTGTTGTCCACTCCTTATTTCTTGTGAGCTGTATCATAAATGTAGATTGTAAACTGGTGATGAAATAACCCTCCCTTTCTTCTCTCCTTCTGCAATGCAGCCAATCAAAATGGTTGCAGCTAGGGCAGTTAGCTAGGGCAGTTAGTTTAGATAGGACTGAAGGTGGTTGTTCTTTGAGCAGAAATTATATAACAGTGCTTCTCTGTCTGCTCTGTAGCTTATGGAAATGACTTCCACCTCCAAGTTCAAGTAGGAAATTGCATGTTTAAATGGTCCTCATGCACATGGAAACCAAATGTATGTCTCTATGTTGTTCCTATGGGCCAAACTACTCTATGGAGGAGCAAACTATTTATTTTAGGGACATGGTGCAGGGGGAAATAAACTTTTCATCCCAAAGGAATATAGCTGTGGTGCTATCTACCCCCCACCCCACCCACGGCAGATTTGAAGACATAAGAGACCTGAGTATGGCTGTCCAGTACCTCATATAATTGGAATCACAGGAAAAAATGGTTTAGCATAGCTTGTATCTGACATCAGTGGCATCACTGGGTGGGCGCATGAGGTGTGGACAACCCAGAAGTAGGTGGACACCCACTGGGACCCTCCTCCCACTGACGCAGAGGGGCAAGTGTGGTTTTGTCGCCAGCCTGGCTCTCTCCCAGGGAAGGAGCTGAGGCAGCAGCAAGGGCAGTGGGAGGGACAACTCACTCCTTGTGGCTTTGTTGCCAGCCTGGCTCTCTCCCTGTGGAGGGAGACAGTATGGCAGTGAGGACAGCTGAGGAGTGAATGTGCCCTCATAGCTTCATCACCAACCTGGCTTTCTCCCTAGGGAGGAAGCCAAGGTGGTGGTAAGGGCAACAAGTGAGCAAGGCAGTAGGAAGGGAGGCTGAGGGAGGACAACATGCCCCCATCAGCACCCCCCAAATTGGATTTCACAAATCCTGGGGATGCTACTGCCTAGCATGTTACCTTTCCTATGCAGAGTGTAATACAGGAGAGTGTATTGCATAAAAATGCAGTTTCTCCCATGTGCTGTTGGGTGACTTCTGTAGATTTTACTTGTTTCCAAAAAAAGGGCACTGAATAGGAATTCTCTGAAAATTAGATGCAGTTGAATGAATGGAAGGAACAGGGTGATGAGAAATTAATATTAGACTTGTTTAGGTTATCTTTTTGTCTCTTGGCTAAATATGACTTTCTGACAACAGATACCCATTCACATTTTTTGTCAGCTAAAATTCTTCCAAGAATCCTTTCTCCTCCCCCCATTCTTCCCCCCCCCAAGTCATTTGGCAATTATTATTTTGGTATGCCCAAGTAGTTGTGATTTGACTATATCTAGAAAATGGTTTCTATCTAGAGGCCACATAAGCTATTCCTAAGGTGACAGAACATGGCCCACTGCTTCACTCCCCTCTAATTTCTTTGCTTTCTCTCTACCCCTCTAACTTTATGCCTTCACACTGACACCCACACACAAGATGTTTTATCCACAGTGCCTCCCTCTGAGTGACGCTGTCTCAATATCAAACTTTATTAGTATAGTTTTAAGGAGAAAGAAGATGTGGTCATGAGCCACTCACAATGCCTTAACTTGAGGTTTACTCAGATTAAAGCATTTGAGTCCTGGCAGGCTGCAATCAGCTATCCAGTATAATGCTTTTGTATTACCATATGAAGAAAACATCTGGCATGGCTTTCCAGAGGCCACAAATGCCATTCTGTAAAGTGACACATTATTGTTTCCTGCTTCAAATGAAGAAGAATTAGCAAAGACTCAAATCTAGTAAGAAGAGCTCACAAGTAGAGGGATCATGGACCCTCCTTGTGTAAGAAGATACATTTTGCTACTCCTCAGACTCTGTCATCTGAGGTGGGCACCTTGCTCTGCCTAGAGGAAGCAGTTTCCCCTTCCTATAGTTTAGAAAGGTATAAATTGTCATTTGGAAGCAACTTCTTTGCCAGAATAGAAATGTAATTGCTCATACAAATTGGGTGCAATCTGGATATCTGCTTAGCATCACTTCACAGACAGTCCTGTGCTTTGGAAGTCTCTAACCATTCTCTCCAATGGAATTGTCATAGATATACAGCAGACAGGTTCCTGGAGGCACCAACCTTATATTGTCTTACTATCAGATAAACTCTCAAATGCCGCAGTAATGAAGAACTTGATAAAGAAAGATGATCCATTAGAGAGCTAAATGGTTGAAGCCCAAGGATGGAGGCAAAGAAAAAAGAAAAACAAAACAAATGGAAACCAAAACCAAGTTTTAGAACAATGGTAGTTTGGGAACTCATAATATGCTGATCATGGATTTATTAGTATGTTGCTTACCTAAGGTTTCATTTCATGTACACATAAAGCAGAGGGATACATTTGACTTTCAAATAATGTTTGATTGCCATGTCTGTGTAATTCAGACCAGTCCTTCTGCATATAAAGTATTAATATTATTGCTTTTGTCTTGTAAATCTGTACCCTTGATAGCCTAGGCTTATTTTAACCTTTACAGCTGGATTTGGCAAATGAGAAGGGTTGAGGGGTTCTGTTGGCCCTCCTTGAGACCTGTAAAATTTGCAATAGTAATGGGTTAAGTCTCTCTAGTGTGGGAAGAAGAGTTATTAGAACTGATACTACATATTCTCTGATCTCTTTTCAATCTCCCAGGCCTTTGTTTTGCCAGAAAATGTCCATGTCTTCCTTATGACATTTGAAAAAGAATCTCTTCCTGCTCCATCAAATTCCACATTCTCTGCATACCAGTGGTCATGCAAGTGTCTCTCAAAAGCTCCCAAGCAGAACATTAGAGTTAATATATGTTTCCATTAATTTGTTGCCAACATCTGGCATCCTGAAGCAAAGCTTGGGAAAAGTTTTCTCTTTTTCTTTCTTGTTTTGGAGTACACCTCACATATTCCTTCATTTGGGATGTCCAGTATCGATGCTGACAGGGGAAATTTTGAGTATACTTTGAGAATAGTCGATTCTTTTTTATACAAGTACACTGCATCTGCAGTGAGAGGTATCATTTGGCTATCATAGCTAATACAAGATAAATCTGCTTCTCTGATCAAGAAGGGAAACTCTCTTTCTCTCCAAGCTTTTACACTATTGACATTTCAGCTTTACAGTCTGTTTTGGCCCCATGTGACTTCAACTATACATTAAGAAAAGCAACAATTTTGTAATGAAGATTGCCATACATTTTTTAAAAAAAGTATGGCAATCTGCACTATGAAGTTTTGAAAGACACAAAAGAAAAATAAATAAATAAATCCCTGCTCAGAATGTAGAAGTTATTTTTACAGTAACGTATGTCATGATTTTTAAACATTCAGGCCTTTAAACTTTATTTTTTTATAGTGTATGTTCTTGCCAATCCCAGCACACAGTTCTACAAAGTAAAATATTTGGCAGTGAATTCATATTAACAGATGGAACAAGAAATTAACACATTTTTGCTTCGCTAATTCACAGTTCTTTTAATACACTAATTCTAAATCACCTGTTCTGACTTTGACAGGCTACAGACACCTGTTTGGGGTAATATTCCACCACTAATTATTACATGAGAAGTTCAGTTCCCAACAAAAGGCTTTCTGTGTGAAATTGTCATAGCTTACAAATCAGTAATACTAACTTTATATAAAAATAGCTCACTATATAATCATAAATGTGTTTAACCTTAAAGGAGTGAATTTACATGGTGTGGGCAGCTCTATAGCTGCAGGCGATTGAACAGAATGTGTCTACAATGGCAGGGACTTTAAATAATGAAGAAATTTCTAGTTTAAATCTTGGATTAGCCAGCTGAGTCAGTATTTTCTTTCTGGTAGCAAACATTTCAATGGTGCAATGCCACACACTGAAATGTGGGCCAATAAATTGATCCCCTTCTCTTTAGTAACTTCAGCAAATTAGGTTCATCTTTTGTTCACTTAAGGTTTTATTCTTCATAGGCAAAGAATAAATAAATCCACCAAAGTGGGGGGGAAAAAGATACTTCCTGCAACTTAAAAGAGATGCCTTTGTGTTACCTATACTTTTTTCTACCTTGATTTTATTTACACTAAGAATAATCACTTTTAAAGAAGGTGAACTACAAATTGTGGTTTTGCAATATGCTGACACACTGACATTAAAATAATTGTATAACTATCTTGGTAGTAATTAGTTACTCCTAATTAGTTCCTTTTTCAGATATAAAATATATACTTAAGGTGTTAAAATTGTGAAGTGACATGAGAACATTTTTCTCCTTTGTAAAGTAACTTTAATTTTTATAGTTTTCAAAGAGGGGCTGCAGATGAGTGGCCCTGGGCCGCCCTGAAAAGTGGACGATTGGGGCCAAGGCTGTCCCACGCCTCGGCTCCAATCCTCCCTTTTACCAGCCTGGAAAAGAGTGGCAAAATGCTGCTCCTTTCAGAGCCAGCAAAAAGGTTGCCCCAAGAGCCACCACATGGCTCTTCTGCGCCCCTTCCAGCACAGCGTAGCAAGGCACTGTGCTGGGAGGCCATTCTGATGGCACGCACCATGCATAAAGGCGCATGGTGTCAGGGCGTATTCAGGGAGGGGTTGCGGCAGTCGGCGTGCAGCTGCCCCTTCCCATCCCTGCCTCGAGGACACCACAAAGGGCCCGTCTGCAGAGGCCCAAAGTCTGCTGAACTTTTAAAAAGAAGAAGGGAGGGGGAGAGGGGCAGTGAATCTAACAGCACCTTTAAGATGAACTGGTTTTTATTTTTGCATGAACATTCATGGATATAAACCTATTTCTTCAGATGCAAAGTAATAATAAATACTCAGGGACATGCAGCATGGGATTTAAAGGTTGTGGTCCTTGAAAAAGGAAATACCAAAGAAATACTAGAAAGATAAATAGCTGAAATGAATTATAGTCATCCCTCCCCATTTGTGGGGGATCCATTCCAGACCATCACCCCCACAAACCCAGAAAAATGCAAAGATTTGAGTCCTCATTGGTTACAATGACAGTGCACTCCTGTGCACGCCATTTTGTCCCTCCCCGCTTGCCATTTGTGAAGGAGCGAGACTGTGGACTCAAAGTTGTAAACAAGGGTGTATACTTACAATTGCATTCTCAAAAAAAAAAAAAAAAAAAAAGCAACAAGCAATGTTAGCAATTTTCTTCCTACTCTCAGAAAAGTTTCAAAAACTGCAGCTTTCAAAGACTATTTGCAGTTCATGATTTATTCTGCACAAAATTCATACTTTTTTTTTTTTTTTTTGCACAGAAAGCAGGATTTTACAACAGGAAGTATCATTTTCTGTAGTATTTTCAGTTGGCAAACATATTTTTTTTTACCATTTTCCAATGATTTTCAAATATTCTTTTCATCCCTATTTAGTTCCACATTCTGGAAAACCTGGAAGAAATATAGGAAACCTTGTATCATGTTTGTATGCAATACCTGATGCCATCTTTGTCAACAAAATAATTCATCAAGTTTGCTCTCTTACTGTCTGCATAACAAGAAATGTATATCATCAACTGAGAACCTCTTTCTTTTTCCTGCTCAGTTTCCAGTTTACTGTGGATCAGGTTTATATTTTGCTAGTTAATCCTTTTATATGGGAATCAGCAAATAACTGATAGCTTGAGAAGATTGTTCCTTTGAGGAAATTTAGGATACTGGGACTAATTTTATGCTAAAATTATTTGGGAGACACTTACCACATTTAAAATAGCTATTAGGGGGGTTGCAGACTGCCAGAAATAGTGTGAATTCAGTCCATTTTTAGGGTTAGGGTTAGTGCTAGGGAATCATGGGAACTGTTATTTTCCTGAGACATTGAGCCTTCTCTGTCAGACAACTCTGATGCCACAATAAAATACAGTTCCCATGGTTCCCTAACTCTAACCCTAACCCTAAAAGTGGACTGAATTCACACTATTTCTGGCAGTCTGCAACCCCCCTTAGTTAGTAGATGCTCTGGTATTAATGCCCTTGGTTGCCAATGATCTTGCTTTCTGATAATTTCTTTAGAGCTAGATGTTAGAGCATCATATACTTAATTTTTTTTTTTCCTGATGGAGTAAAACATTTCACTTTAATCAGTTTAAACTTGTTTGTGTCTTCTGTTCTGTTCAGTTTTTCCACTTCTAGGAATATTACTCTACATGTTCTTCAGCAGCCTTATGGAAATACCTAGAAAATTCAGTGTCTTTTAATATAGGTGACTGCCTATTTCTGTCTTTATGGTGCTCATCTAGCTTCATACCTTTATTTCCTTGATCTTGTTTTTTCCAAAGTAAAACAGTAATTAAAATTAAAAGTGGAAGAAACAACTTCATCTCTATCTACTTTTAACTGTTTAGTTTGCAGATCTTTGTCAAAAGAAATGTCAATCAGCACCCTTACTTGCTGGTGGAAATGAATTTGGATGCAGCATGCTACTTGGGGGTGGGGTGGGGGTGGAGTGAGAAACATTTTATGTTCAAAAAATTGTTTAAAGTTGTAATATAACAGTGGACAAAATGTGATTGAAGAGAATTCTTTAAAGGTGTAAAATTTAATTTGCATGAAACAAAGTAAATTCCAGGTGAATTGCAAGTGTTCCAGACACCAGCCATGTTATAATCCCAGTGCAGAACAAAAGCAGCTGTATTGTGGCAACTTCATAATAAATATGCAATTTTAGGCCTGGAATGTTGGTTCAGTTTTGCTTTTCTAAAGGTAATGAAAGGCAAACAGGTTTCCAGAAATAACTCCTTATAAGTGGAAATCATGTTGCAATTAATTAAAGAAATTGTTCTTATTGAACTATGCTTCTATATAAAGAGGTTTAAAAAGTGTCCACTTTGTGAAGGCAGAGAGTCTCTTAAGTAGATTTCTATTCTAGCGCAGGATTGATCAGTGTTTCCTGTAAGTGAGCACAACATAAGTGTCTTGGGACTGAAGTGAGGCAAGTGCCAGTTTCTAGTACACATGTGTTGCTCTGTGAGCTGGCGACAGCCTTGCTGATCCAATAAGGGTCTACTTTGCTACACAGTTTGGAATATTTTGGAATATTATTTTGGAAACTCAGTATGAAGCACTTCAAGCAGTTTGCATCCTTTTCTATCCTTCAAAGGACAAAACTAATAGTTTGTACAATACCTTAAGATAAAAGGGAAAACCCAGCAGTGTCTTAACTTGTCTGTCAGTGTTTCTACAAGAGCCATTGTGGTTTGATTGCTGGGTTATAACTCTGGAGACCAGGGTTCAATTTCACTCTTGGGCATGGAAACCCACTCGGTGGCCTTGGGCAAGTCATACACTCTCACCCCCATAAAAACCTGCAATAGGTTCACCTTAGGGTCACTATAAGTCATAAATGACTTGAAGGCTCAAAACAACAACAACAACAACAACAACAATGTTTCTAGTTTATGTTCAAGTGCCACCAGAGAGTGGTCACCACTATATCATGAAGGACTGGAGCAGGAGGCTTTCCCCGAGTCTAGCTTCATTTCAGATCATATCTTAAGGGTCATCCAGACTGATTGAAAAGTTTAAGATTTTGTTCCTGTTCTTTCTAATTCTATATTGGGTTAAAATAAACTGACCTGGACAGCAGGTATAGAAAGTATCATATCATGCCAAGAAGTGACAGATAATATTTTTGGATGATCAAAACATGTATGAATCTCCAAAATAAAACAGGAAAGAACAGGAACAAAATGTGGGATTTTATGGGGTTTGTGATCAGTCTGGATATGCTCTTAGATACATTAGTACAGGGGTCCCCAAACTAAGGCCCGTGGGCCGGACCTGGCCTGTCGAGGCCTTCTTACTGGCCCGCAAGGCCTCCTTCTGCCGCTGCCGCTGCCGCCGTATCCCATTTTGTATTCCAAAATAGTGTCCGGAGTCGTGCGCATGCATGTGCAACACCGCACGCATGCGCATGACTCCGGGTGCCATTTTGGCAAACAAAGTGGCGACCAAGTCATGCGTGCACACACCACTGGCCCCCCGGAAGATCTGGGGCCAGCGAACTGGCCCCCGGATGAAAAAGTTCAGGGACCCCTGCACTAGTAGAAAGCTGGGTAAAATATTTATTTGACTGGAATTTGAATCCTTCCTATGTGGACCCACCTATGCCCTCATTCACTTAGAGGTGTTACCCTGTCAAAGTCTAGAAACTGTGGAATGATTTGGGATATGGCTCAGAAGGAGGAATAAGTGAGAATTAGAGGAGTACTTTCCCATAGTAGAAACAACTCCCAGGTGTGCATAGGCAGGCTGGATTTCAAGACAACATAGCCCTTTGTGGGCATGTCATTCTCCATTTCATCCTTGAAGCAATTACAGTGTACTATCCTCATTCTCTGAACTCATTGACTTACATTGGCTTGTAGTGACATGCAATATTCAACAGAAGCTCACAATGTCCTCTAGAGTAAGAGAAGAACCTGTGAACATGTTCTTGAATATGTGAAATTCTGAAACGTCAGCAGCTTTTGCTTCAAACGTCATAGGAAACTTAGAATGTATGTATCATAAGATCCATAGACAATGACTCCAGCCTCCAGATGGTAGATTCAGCTCATTGGCTAAGCCTACTCTGTCTGGTCATCAATTGGTAGAGACAGCATTTCACCAATTACATCAACTCAGAAACATATAACAGTCTATTAATCATATATATTTCAAAATGTACATTAACTTATAATTTCTGAAACAAGGCAATATCTTTGTCAATACTAGTATGAATCCATAAATATCTTTCAATCCAGAATGAGAAGAAAGTGTTTTTAATGGCCTGCTTATTATGTGGATGGAAACAGTAAGAGACAGTTGGTGTAGAAAATTAATGAACTAGAGTTTCATGGCTGGGTTTCACTCCAACCTACCTTATGTTACCAGTAAAATGAGTTTAGTTATCTTACCATCAGTTCTTAGGAGGCTTTTATGCATTTCAACAAATGCACAATTGAGTATATTTTATTCCAGTCCTTGGTACTTTTCCCATGTCTGTAATGTGGTTTAAAAGGGACTGCAAAGTAATATTGCACATTTCCATGATTCAAGAGTAATAATATACCAATATTATTGCTTGTATACATGTATGTACAAAAGTGATTGAACTTTGGTTATTTCAGTTTTACTTATCCTAATCCCTTTTTCAAAATACAGATTTACCAGTTTCTCCCATTTGTTTTGATGTCAGCACAATCCTTTATAAGAACACTTCCAAATATTTGAAGAACATTTTGAATATTCCTGAAGCCAATCATGAAGATGTTTGCTTTATATATACATAAAACTGTCTAGCTTCAAGCAGAAATGTTATCTCTTGGAAAAGAACATATTTTTATTCTTTAAACAGCAGGAGGCATGTACTTTTTCTGCTTATACAGTTGGACCCTGTTTTCATTGGGGGTCCGTTCTGGAGAATCCATCCTCCCCCCCCCCCCCCCCCCGCGAAAGCAGAGATTGGCAAATATTCAAGCCCCATTGATTTAAATGGAAGTTACTCCTCTGTTAATATGCAAAATCGCAGACTTCAAGTCCATGAGAACAGAGGGGCAACTGTATTCTGTCTCCTTATAATGCCTCCTTTTACTTTTTGTTGTGGGAATGGTTTGCTTGCTTAAGCTTTCTAAATGTTTCTTCCCCTTCTGCACAGCTACTGAACTACACATTGTTATCTGCTTTTGGACTTCATCAGAACATTTTAGGTCAGTCTCACTGACTCAACTAGTTTAGTTTCAAGTACTTGAATAGGCTGAATGACCTTAGCAAGAACTACTAGTGATATTTTGCTGTAGAGTGCCTTTTCTCAGAATCAGGTTAAATCTAGGGGTATATGTTTTTAGTAATACTAATATCATTGGATTAATAGCAGTAACTCATCTACATTTTCCAGCAATTTAACCTTAGTTTCTACTGTCAACATTGTTTCTAATATTCTTATTGTTAGTGTCTTTTTCTATTGCTTTCTGAAAACCATGTTACCAGCTATTACATTCACAAAAAGCTAGGGAAAGGAAGGGAAGTATCATTTTAGTCTTATTCTATAACAAAAAGAATGTTGTAGATTTAAATATCACAGCTAAATCATGATTTATTTTTTATTTTACTTTTATGCCACCTTTCTCCAAAAAAAAGGACCCTATGTGGATCACAAGATAAAAGTTAGACTTTTATGCCTTTTGATTATTTAGGCTTGGTCTCTCACGTCTCCTGTCACACTTCTTTTCTGTTTCTGTTCACCTTTTCTGGAGATGGAGAACACCTCTTCTCACCCTTCTTTTCCAGTCCAGTAGAATCTTAAAGGAGTGTCATATAGAAAGCAGGGCCATTTATGGACTGAAAAGAGACTATGCTCTATTTACAATATATGGGGGTAGGGAGGAGGCCTATATACCTAAGGGGATACTCTAAAGGGAGTTGAGCTTTCTTCCTCTAGCCTACTGGGTGTTAACTGGATGTCAAGCATCTGCTCTGATGTGTAAAGTTCTGAGGCTCTAAAACTTTGTTTTTCTCAGGTGATCTGGGGTGGGGCAGAAGAGAATTGAAACTCTCAGCAGCTTCAGAATTTTAAACTCTCATAAGTGTTGGTGGAAACCCCAGCATTTACCGAGGAAGAGAAGCCAGAGAGAGAGTGGTGTGGTTTGAGCATTGGTCTATGATTCTGGAGACCAGGGTTCAAACCCCTGCTGGAATCCCTAAGTGATGCTGGGCAAGTCATGCTCTTGTAACCACAGAGGAAGGCAAAGGCAACTCCCCTCTGATCAAATCTTGCGAAGAAAACCCCACGATAGGTTTGCCTTAGGGTTGCCATCAAATCTTGTGAAGAAAACCTCATGATAGGTTTGCCTTAGGGTTGCCATAAGTTGGAAATGACTTGAAGGCACAGGACAACAACAATAAATGGAAGACAGGGAGAACTATTTGTGCAGCTGTACCAGAGACAGAGAAAACTATGAACATATGCAGAACACATTTGCTTCCAAATCTTAGTCAGCCCAGCCATCAGAAATCTGACATAAAAGTTTATAACACTGAGGTTCCAGGGCTGACCATCTTTGGTTGCACCTCCTTTACCTTTGGGTATTTCTGTGGGAGATGTATTGTTGCTTTAGAAAGTGAGAGAAGCAAGAATGAAAGCCAAGTATTTAACACACACACCCCCACAAAAACCCCCACTAAAATTAAGAAGAAACCAGGAGGAAGCTTCCAACTGATGTCTCTTAAAATACTTTATTTTGAAATTATCTAAACCTTTTGAGCAACAATTGAGAAAGTGGGAGGTAGGTTGTAGGATGAGGTTGAGAAAAGCCAGTTTCAGATCCCACCAGACATGATCCCACCGGATGACCAGCAGGATCTCTGCCTTTGTGTCCTCAGCCCAAATTAACTCACAGGATCATTGTGAGATTAAATTGGGAAAGACAGGTTTTTAGACTAAGGATGGGTTAAAAAATATAATCAATATGTAAAATTTTGTTTTTGAAAGTGTTGTGAATAAATACCTATCATATGTATCAAGTTGTACATTTCCTTGTATAGTACTCTCACAGTGATTTGAGAAACATTCAAAGCATGGTAGTACACCAACATTTCAGCAGACAGAAATTATACTGACATGGCAAGGCATCAGAATTTATCTAATGAAGAAATTATCATCAGTGAAGTCTAGAAAATGGAAAACATACACATAACACATATACGATCAGTGAGATATGATTTATTTTTCCATTTAGTATATCTTCCAATGCACTGTCTATACATGAATCTACAAAACTAACAGAACATTAGGTTTTCTTCCATTCATCTGAAAACAATTAGGAGAAAATGCCAATTATCTTAAATAGTATTTGTCAGATTTTCTTCATCCAACTAGGTAAATACAGATTTGCTGACATTTTGATGTACCATGGCAGGCCTAAGTGACTGGGCTGTGGCCCGTGAATAGCTTTTGTTTCTGTGTGACATTAAAATGTTTTTTTTAAAAAATATGATAATAATGAATATTCAAAATTAGTCATTCCTCAGTGTGTGCACAGTAGGTCATATGTCATTAGATCATGAGAATATTTATGGTGCAATCAAGAGGAATAGAATTTTGCCCATGATATGTTCTCTGCAAGCAGCTGAAATAAAATTCCCCATTCATGCAGACAATATGTTTTTGTGAGAGATTAAAGAACTAGTTCTAAAATTATATATTTCAACTTATTAGTAATATCCTCAATGTGTTCTTTAAAAGTTAGTTCTCTTGCAGATCTCCAATTATGCTAAACCAGTTAGGATTATACTTGTGGATACAATGCTGCCATATATATATATATATATATATATATATATATATATGTGTGTGTGTGTGTGTGTGTGTGTGTGTGTGTGTGTGAAATGGTTTAGCTTGTTGGATAAATAAACTCTGTCCTTTTAATGCTTTGACAAGTGGACTGATTTTAGTTCATGAGATGAACTGACTGGAGATTATTTTTCTCCACTGACATATCTCATGAGACAAGGGCCTGAGCAATTGCTGCCCCTCAACAGCAAATACATGTGGCTCCTGTTTCTGATGTTACTGGGGTGATGAATCTGTTGGCTTTTAGTCTGAATTTTAAAGGACTTGTCCAAATACTGAACATTTTTGAGGATTTAAAATTCAGACTGAATGAGAGTGTTCACAATCTCTCTGACTTTGGAATCTCCATCTTCCCATGGCAAATGAGTAAGATTTATGTGGTGTGGGGGGAAACCTAAGTTAACAACTGAAGCCACTCTATATACATTACTGAAGTGAGTAGGCAGCGACTGTCAACTATGCCCCCTGAAGCCCAATACAACATCCAGTCCACTGAGCACCTTACTCAGGGCTAAAATTGTTGATCTTCCTATTATAGATTCAGCTATTTATCTAGTTCAGGCAAGGTGTAGATAGCTCTTCTGGAGAGATGGGGGTCAACTACTGTCTTATGGTTTAGGCTTTGTTTTCTGCAGTGGAAGAATAATATAGAGCATAGAACACCATTCTGGTGGCATTCCTATTCTTTGGATTCTTATACATAGCATAAGCCCCTTACACACCCACATTTTCCTTGAACTTACAGGAAAAGTACGTGGGAAGCAAACTCCATTATGCAATGGTAGTATGCCCATTGTAATGTCTAAAAAGATACCCATGAATTGAATATACACATATAAAAAAATCAGAAAGGATTAGAGCTGATAGAAGCATCACTGAGCATCGAGACAGATACACATCCTGTTCTTCTGACCCTTTCACACTACATAATTATGGTGCTATAATTCCACTTTTAACTGTCATAGTTCCATCCAATTGAATCCTGGAATTTGCACTTTAGGAAGGGGTATTTAGAATTCTCAGCCAGAGAACTCCTTTAGTGTTTCTGACTAAACTACAAACCCCATGATTCCATAGGAGGCAGCTATGGTATTTAAAATAAAATCATAGTGTTGTAGTTGTATAGTATGAAAGGCTTGACTAGATGTATCAGACAGGTGCTGATATACCTTTCTTGACTACACTTTCTTGCTCTTTTCAACAGAAAAGCTGGCCTATGTACATTAGTTAGTTTTTAAACTGGTTCTGAAGGAAGTGGACATGAGTCAGATTCACAACCACCATTTCTGACAGTCTTTAAAATTCAAGAGTATGTATATTTTTAAGTCAAAGATGAATGGAATGTGAACTTGGTTTTTTTCTTGCATGTTTCACATCCTGTTACCTGACAGAATATAACTACAGGATTGCACAGGTTACAGACTAAAGAGATATTGGACTACTTGTATTGAGTATTGATTTTTCTTCTAATTATTCCTTGGTTTCACAGTGCTGAAAAACATAAGTAATACTTCATGTTCTCTATGTCTCATACAGATGGGTTTTCTGCACTTGTGCTGTGCCTCATTCAAAATCTTCTAGAGCGGTAATACAAGTGTTTTGGTGGCCCCTCCCACTCCCAGTATGCCTAATGGAGGCACTTTCCCCTTAACTCTTAAGTTCCTTTTTGTCCACTGCAGTAGCAGCATTGTAGGAACCACTTGGAATGGGGTTTTTTTTCTATATTTTTGAATGGATATACTGGAAATATTGGATTTTGGAATGTTTCACACTTTGCAGTTACTCTTAACCTTTTGGCTTTCAAAACTGCTGTCCATGTGACTCTGACTATGGATATATAGACAAAGATTAGTCTTTTAACAGAATTCAGCATGTTTGATTTGGACTCATGGCTTCAGTGAGCACTTTTTAAAAGTGTGTAAAATGTGCAAGAGAAATACTTCTTTTTTATTAATATTAAACATACAAAAATAAAGATAACAAAATAATAAGAAAATTATTCCATTCCATTCCATTTCATAATATTTTTTACAGAACAAACATAGAAACGTTTAGAGGCAGAAATTATATTTTCCCTCAGTTATCTTAAGTCTGGAGGTGTTTTATCTTGTTCATGTATTTTTTTAATTCTTATATTATACTATTTATCCATTAACTCAAACATTTTTTTGTTTTTGTTTTTGATGTTCCTAAAATTTATTTTGTAGCTACGTATATTGACCAAGTACCTATTATTTTCCCCAAAAATTTTCCCCAATATATATATAGAGGCTTCCATTTCTCATTTTCTTCATTTATTAAATTCCCCTCTGACATGTCAGATAATTTATCCTTATTTTATATATCCATCATTTTAATTAACCAGAGTAGGTGCTTCTTCCATTTTCCATTTGCTAGCACTCAGTAGTATCGCTGTATCTTCCATACCATTTTCACAAACACTTCAAAGCCTCATTCACCTTTGACTGCATTGGTACAAATACCTTTGACATTGTCAGTGAGATTGACTTTGAAAGAGTCTCTGGCAGAGTCCTCTTCTACACCAGTGAAATGCAACGCAGGTATGTACATACCAATTTCAGAACTAGTGCCTGAAAAACTATCTTACTTGGTGGATCCCTTCAAACCAAAATATTGCCTTAGAAATTGAGCCAGGAGACTGCTCATAAGAAACATAAGATGTAGAAGGCAAAGCAACATCATTCTAAACCTTCTCCTTATTCTACTTTAGTGTCTCCACAGTGGTTAGAAACATATGAGGCACTTGATCAAGTAATACAAGCTAATTCATCTCCTGTATCAGTTGGGTCTTCCCAATCAGCGGAAGGTCAACAGCCTGCCTCAAGAAGGCAAGAGCATACTACATTCCCACAATTGTTAGAATATGGAGCAATCTCAGATGGTGAGATTATTCTCCAGATTCACAACAACAAACAGCATCATCTGGTTCAATTCTTCAAGTAACAAAAGAGCCCCAGGAGAACTAACCTTCTACTCCATAGTGACCTCCTCATGTTTTTCAGCAAACTGTGCAACCAGAGCCTAGCAATCATGCACCATTGGCCATAGTGAGTTCTTGACAAAGATGTCAGTCCCATTCACCATCTTAATCAACAACTTCAAGTTCATGGAGTTCAAGATTTCATGCTTCTCTTTACTGTTGGTCCTGTTATACTTTGAGACACCACAAATACTTACCTCAACACTGGGACTAGTCACCACATTATCAAGATGAACACTAAGGAGAACGCTAAGTCACTCACAAGATATTCTTTCTCATTATTACCACAACAGATCCCCTGCACCATATTGTTACCAAGAATGTGATTGCTTCCACTTTTATGAATTAGAGCAAGCCTATTACTATCAGGACTGAAATAGGAACCTAATCAGGGACCATGATTAGGATCCAGTCAGGAAATTGGTTCTATCTGCTATGCTTTTGCTTCCTCCACATTTTCTTCAAGAGAAAGTGTGATACTATTCTTCTACTAGAGCCCCCAAACACAAAAGCAAAAGTTATTAAAGAATGTATTGACAGCTAAGGACTACTAACCAATGGTCTGTACTGAGAGGTGCTATAAAAACCCAGAGGTGCCATCTTTAGTGATATCATATTTGTCAGTAGCCTAAAATTAGCCCAACTGTTAGGATGAGATGTAGAACTTTTAAGTATCATTTAGTGCAATGTGTATTCTACTACATAGTACAGTAATTTATGAGCATCTATACAGTACAGTCTGTATCCATGAACTGAAAATATTTTTTTAAAAATTCCAAAATAATTTTTTGTCATTTTATATAAGGACCATAATTTTACTATGCCATTGTATTTAGTAGGACTTGAGCATCCACAGAATACAATATCCACGGGAGGCGGCTGTCCTAGAATTAAACCATAGCAGATACAAAGGGCCTACTATAATAACTGTATATTTTGAATAGATATTTAAAGAACAAAAAAACAAAAATGTTAACTATCATGCCTCCTTTTAATAGAATACAATCTCAATCTCTTAACTACCAGATTGTGTGCAGCTGAATATTTCTTAGAATATCAAAGGGGTAGCATGTTTTCCTGGAGTCTGACCTCATATTTGAATTGTGATTCTAATGTTAATCATTGCAGGACACAGTTTCACACTTCATAAATTCAGTCCATGCTTAAGTAGATGGAAGATTCACAACTGCTTACATCACCTTTTATTCTTTCTCTCTCTCCCTCCTACTCCCTTTCAATGTTTTCAATGTTATGTTCTTGGTTCATACAAACTACTATTCAGGAACTGTCTGCCAGAAAGCTCTAAAAATAATAGCATTGACAGAAGCATCAACAAATTGGCTACTTCGCTTCCAATTATTCTCATGTTGAAATGCAAGTTTTCAGATCCAAATGTTGGACTTGGTATTTGAATTCCCAGTTTTACGCAAATTTTAAGGGAATGGGAAATAATGAAATATTAGAAAAATAAACAACCTCCCCAACAGATACCAAATTAAGCCATCATCAAACATGTATTTGAATTCAGCATATATTTGAGTGTGTGTGTGTGTGTTTCAACTTGTCTGGCTGGATCAGATGGCCCATCTAGTCCAGTATTTTGTTTCTAATGGCTATCCATGTGTTTCTGGTTGGTCATAAGCTAGACAAGAAGAAGATGACCCACCTCATCCACCTTGGCTTTTCCAGTATCTCTGTTTGGAACCAATTGTGTTTGTCCAATGACAAAACTACTTCCTTAACAGAAACAATTCAAATCCCAGAACCCTCCAAATATATATGTTGGACAGCTAGGGAAAGTCTCCAGAGTTTGGGGCTATCCATAGGGCTGCTGCAGGAGAAGGAAATTTCATGTAGTCCCACTTTAACCTAGTCATGTTCTTCCTCTGTGGAAGTAATTTTCAGCTGTTTTATCCAATGCCCACCTTCTAAGATAGGAGCCATAAAACTCCCCTCCAGTTCAAGATATGCATAAATAGCAACAATATTAAAGAAAATCTGCTATTACTCATCCCAGCCTTCCAAAATGCCAACCTAAGAATTTCAAAAGTTCTAAGATCCTTTGTACACTATCTACTACTATAAAACATTTCTGTTCAAAAGTTCTGTTTTTTTAATAGTTTTGTTCTGTATTTCCCACACCTCACAGGATATGTGATAAAGCAAAAATGTCAAACTTTATTAGTTCTGTTAACATTAGGCATCATTCTTGTTTCTTTCTGCTACATTTTTCTGTATGGTAAGATCTGGAACACTTTCAGTCATTCTCACTATCATTTAGTCCTTAAAACCCAGAACAGACATTTAACCATCAGCCGGGGGTGGTGGAAAGTACATGCACATAACATGTTTTGCCTGCAGATGTAGAAGCAACAGTCAGAAGATGAATGCTTGTAGCCTTCAACTGATAGTCTCCATGTGATAGACTCAGTATAATTAAATAAGGGGGGGGGGACTATAACATCATGGGCATCCCTTTATGAGTAAAAAGATTGAGCTACACAGAGAGAAAAAGAGTCCACAAGTGATTAGCAGCTGATTTTTATGAGAAATTTTCTACACCTCTCTATTTTGATCCCCCCCTCCCCATATCTGTAATGAGTGCAATAATGTTCCTTGCTTAAGCTTCATCTCAGCATCATTTCTAATATCATTACCATATGTACACTTGGTGGTTCACTGAACATAGGGCATTTGCGGACTGCTAGAAATAGTGCAAATTGAGTTCACTTTAACTGACCTGGCTCAGTGCTAGGGAATCATGGGAATTGTATTTTTTCTGAGACATTGAGCCTTCTCTGTCAGAGAGCTCTGGTGCCACAATAAACTACAGCTCCCATGATTCCCTAGCACTGAGTCAGGGCAGTTAAAGTGGACTCAATTTGCACTATTTCTGGCAGTCTGCAAAGGCCATTTGAACACCAAAAAGCTTGTAAAATGTGGCTCTTATGGCATAAGAGATAGCAGCTTTTTGTATTAGATTTCTGTGAACTATAATGCCACCATTTCCATATCTTGAGGCTGTTTGATGCAAATGTTGAATCTAGGTAGTCCCACAAACAAGCTCTGGTGGTATGTTCAGTAACTTTGTTGTCCAAAAAAATAAAAAAAGTGGGGGGAGGAAAAGACTTTGAACATGCAGGAAATATTAGTACATCAAACAGTGAAAGACAAGGTAGTTTAACTTGTTGGTTTGTTTGCAAAAACTCGAAAGTAAATATACTGTAGCTAAAAGTATTCCATTTTTATCTGCCTGCTGCAGTAATGGCTGTGTTACTTCAGGGCTTACACTTCAATAATTGATCAGGGTTTGTATAGCACTGGCTAAGAGCAAAAATTGTTGCTTTGAACAAACTGCTGCAATGTTGTAGCATTAGGCACCGAAACAAGATTCTGGAAATATATATATATTAAAAAAATAGGAAAAAAGATGGATAAGTTGGAGTGGTAAATTCTGCTCCAGGCTAGAAAGTAATGAGAATTTTTCCATAGAGAGTTTTGACCTGCTATTCAAAATTGTTTCTTGTCTTAATAAATCCTAAAAGTGTAATTTACTTGCAAAAAGGAAAGAACAAAGGCACCAAAATTCTTTTGATAACAACACTTGTTAAGGTTGATAACTTGAGTTTCAAATGTGTGAAGAAAAATGTGTGACAGTTTGTTTTAAGGTGACAACCTAAGTGTTCAAATACTTTCATCTTATGCTGTTCTATAAAGCTCTGCAGTAGCAAATTCTACACACACATACACACACATACACACACACACTGCTACTGGAAAGCCAGACAATAGATAGCATAGCCTCTAACCAGTGCTTATCAACCCTTTACAGCCATTTATAAGTGTATAAAATTGAGTCATGTTAATTTATCCACTGAAAGGTTGAAGAGAAGATGTCATATCTTCCTCTGTTCTTGATGTGTTTATTATTTCAAAGGGACATATGGGTGGCTTCTTAAAATGGTCACAACCATGTATATTTTTGGTTAAATTATAACTTTTTTTAATAGCCGAGGGGCACTGTAGGCTTTGTGTTTGTGTTTGTGTGTGTGCGCAGTTGTCTTCATTTTGTAGTCATGAAACAGATTTTATGAACAATTGTTATTTTTGTGGCTATGTCACTGTTTTGTCAAATAAAGAAGGAAAAGAAATCTTTAATTTTTAAAAATAGTATCAGACCAGAAAAACATGAGAAATTCTCAATACAAGCTGAAATGCCATCATTCTTATTCCCTCTTGTGCTTAGTGTAGGTGTTGCAAGGGCCTCAAAACAGCGGGAGATTTTACAGAGCATATGTGCTATCATACCTAGTCAAAAAGAAAAATGAATATAGAGATTTTCATATTTAAATCTCATTACTTAGAAAGTATATGAGGATATTTTTTTTAAAAAAAAAATATTCTCAGGCTTCTGTAGTAGCAAATATAGCTAGTGAAAAATTATTTCCCTCAAGATACTAGAATTTATGTTTCCTCCATGAAATCTCCAGTGCAGCCACATCTGACTAAGAGCATAACAAGCCCATAAGGAAACTGTCTTCCATTGCTGATGAACTCAAGCAACAAGTATTCAATGGGAATCTATTTTTTAAATCTGACCTCTTTGTCACTAATGTAATGAATTGTGCAGAAAATGCAGCTTTCTTGCAGAAAATGCAATTTTCTATGCAAATCAACCACATGCAAATTTTACACAGAATAAATCTCAAATTATAGTATTTCCTGCACAGAAAAAATGCATTCACTTTGCAGGAATTTATATTTCTGCATTGAAACATTATTTTCCATGCAGAAAATGCTGTTTATTGTGCAGAACAATTTGTGAATTTTGCACAGAATAAGTCCCCACTTCTCATCAGGATTCTTCTCATTAGGGTTTCTCAACACTCAAGAAACAGTTTTTCTGACCATTATATATTTGAATATGTTTCCATCTCTAGTTCCCTATGTGCCTGATTGGGATGATAATTTCACAATTGAGCTTCAACCCCTGGAAAATGCATCTACTTATTAGCCAGCTGCTTCAAATCTGCTGGCAGTTGCACACTAAACTTCGGGTCTGAAGATGAACTTAGGGTCTGTGGAGATACATGTTTCAAGACACAGCATGGTGTAGTGGTTTGAGTGTTGGATTGTAACTCTGTAGACCAGGGTTCAATTCCCCACTTGGCCATGGAAATCCACAGTGTAATCTTGGGTGAATCACATACTCTCAGCCCCAGCAAACCCTGTGATAGGTTCACTTTAGGGTTACCATAAATGACTTCAAGGCACATAACAACAACAGCAAACATGATGCCTGAGGAGTCAGAGACTTAGGAATGAAAAACAAAACAAAACTTGTGACTATGTCCTTGACATTTCATTGTTTTTAGCTTAGGGATGATTCTGGCCTTGAAGTGTGTCCTGAGAGAGGTGCATCAGCAGCCTTAGACAAGAGGCTTCATACTACACAATTATAGCACGATTATTCCATTAACTGTCATGGTTGATCCTGTGTAATCCTAGGATTGGCAGTGTATATGTGTGTGGGAGAGACATTTAGACTTCTCAACTAGAGTGTTCCAGTGCCTCTGACCAAACTACAATCCTGAAGATTTCATAGGCTGGAACCAAGGCAGTTAAAGTGAAATGTTTGTGTTATAATTTTGTAGTGTGGATGAGTTCAAGAGTCCCATTGTTCTTCCTTTAATCTTTTCAGCAAAATAATGTGGATCTTAATTTATGGAGGTTGTAATGTTCCTATGTATTTTAGATTTATGTTATATATTTGTTAGCGTGGTGACGCAGCACGTGGGAACCACGTAACGTGAAGCACCAGGATCCAGACTGTCTTCGATGAAGCAGGCAACGTTGTCAGTTACAGGAAAACTCCTTTCCCCTCCAGACAGAGCAAAGAGAGACTCAGCAGATGTCTCACTAAGAGGCTTTTAATCTTCAGACGTTCTATATACAAAGGCTATGTACAATGATACACCAACGCACTCTCCAACAATCTCCACCTTCCACTATCAACCCACATCAACCCACATGTGTGTCCAGAGGCTTGTCCCTTATATAGCCAGTGCTCCACATGGCTTTCTAGCCCTGCCTCTTCCTTTTGGACACCTGTCAATCATAAGTATGACACAGCATGTTTGCAGCCCTTTTGCAGCATTTACTGTGCTTTACAGCACCAGGTGACTCCCTGTCATTATGTCACCTCCTGTTTCATCAGCCTTGATGCTGCATGACTCAGCAGTGGCCAAATGCTTAGTCATCATGGCTGCTGCCATTCACCACATTGTGCATTTTCCCTGGAACATTATTCCAACAATATTATCTCCTATAAAGGTAAAAGTAAAGGTAAAGGTATTCCCCGTTGACAAGGTTGTCAAGTTGTGTCCAACTATAGGGGGTGGTGCTCAACTCCGTTACTAAGCCGAAGAGCCAGCATTATCAGAGACTACAGTGTCAGAGATCATATGGACAGCATAACTGCACAGAATGCTGTTTACCTTCCCACCAAAGTGTTACCTATTTATCTACTTGCATTTGTATGCTTTTGAACTGTTAGGTTGGCAGAAGCTGAACTAGTGACAAGAGCTCACTCCCTCATGCAGCACCCTATATCTTCTATACATGTCTTCTTATATGTATTTCAACAGGACTGGATGATTAGTAGTAGTAGTAGTAGTAGTAGTAGTAGTTTTATTTTGACACCATTTCCCCCCACAGCATACAGCATTAATAAATAGCAACACCCTTTTTCCATTGGTGTTAAGAAAATTATGTGATACATATGATTTTTCTTTGTCTCTCTTTCTCTCTGAGAAGATTCTTATATGTACAGTAACTCTATCTCCACATCTACTCTGAGAGCAATATTACAGGGCAAGTAACAACACTCACAACATCAGAGGTACATTTACTTGCTCTTCCTCCAATGTGATATATGCCATCCTCTGCCAGCTATACTTCTCTACACTCTATATTTGCCAAAGAGGACAGCCTCTACACAACAAGATTAATTAATCTGACATTAGAAATGGCAATGTCCCAAAACCAGTTGCAGAACATTTCAATGTTCTTGGACACAAAGTAAGGGATTTACAGGCTGTGGTCCTTGAACAAGGAAATTACAAAGGAAGACTAGAAACTGCTAAAATGTATTCTATTAATAACTTTCAATCCATTAGCAGAGGTATGAACAAAGACAATGGCTTCCTTGCACACTACATATATTAATACCAGAGTCCTCACGAATGCATATATAACAAAAGGAATCTTCCCAGAGAGTGTTTTGAACTGACTTTTGGTAAGCAGATTTATTGCTTCTATACATCAACTCTAAATGACCACTGTAATGATCTGAAAGACCTGTATCACCTTATGCAGCCCTTTGAAAATTTGGAGAAAGAGTCATGATTTGCATTTTTCAGGATCCTAGTACATCATTATTACATTATCCTACTCCTACAACTGTGTAATTATGCTTTATACCTGAGAATATATTATCACTCTTTACTGGTTTTGAAGAAGAGGGTTCATTTTCATGAAGATTCCTGTGAAAATAAAATCAGTCTTAAAAGATTTTGCTATATTTCTTTTTTTCCCCTCCCTGTTCTATCCTCCTCTTTATTCTGCAGGAGACTCAGGGCCTTTACAGATGGCCAGAAATAATGCAGCTCGAGGCCACTTTAACTGTCCTGGATCAGTGCTAAGGAATCATGGGAACTGTAGTTTATTGTGGCACCAGACAGAGAAGGCTGAATGTCCCAGAAAAAAAAATACAATTCCCATGATTCCCTAGCACTGAGTCAGGACAGTTAAAGTGGCCTCAAGCTGCATTATTTCTGGCAGTCTGTAAAGGCCCTAATATTGTTACTTCTTTGAAAACTGTCACATTTTTCCCCGTAACTTCATCTATTTAGTTTGGAAAACTGTCCAAGCATTTTCTTGAGGTTAAGCACCACATTAGTTTAAAGACAGTCCACAGCTACATCTTTACACACACACACACGCGAGTTGGGGTATTCTGATTTTTATTAGGAACTCTACACATACACACACACACACACACACTGCAGTGAGGTCAGGTTTGGTTCTTTCTTTCCCAGCTACAGATTTGCTATAATTGGCAGAGCTCAAAGTGGGTATAAAAAACTCCCATGGGCACCAGTGGAGTGAATTATATATTTTGTTAGCCCTGACTATTTCTGAAGCATTTAGAAAGTAAGAGCAAGTGTCAAAATATACTGACTGATGGTTAATTTTTGGTGAAAGGCAGTTAGGCAAAGTTATGGACACACTTTCCAGAGTGTTGGCCTAGAGAAATATTTAAACCTGCTTATAGTCTCTGTTATGCATCAGCATTAGCTTGTTTTAAAATGAAGGGAAAAATATTATGCCACATAAGTAGGTCAACCATCAAATGCATGATTTTTTATATTTGCTTATCTGAGATTTCTAGATACAATTTTCACTTATCTCTCGACAGTTACATTTTTTTCTGAGTAGTGATTTTTTTTTTAAGAACAAGAGTGAGTGGAAGGTTTTGGTGGCATAATTTTCAAAACCTAAGAGCAAAAAGTTGTAAAATGGAGGAAAGCCTCACATTAAATGGGAATATGTAAAGCAAAGCAGCTTATTTATATACCACTTCATATCACGCTATGGGATGTCTAAGCGGTTTACAACTGTGAGCTGATTGCCCCCCAACAAGCTGGGTACTCATTTTAGCGACCTCGGAAGGATGCAGGCCTGAGTCGAGCCTCAGTCCTGGCTGGTATTGAACTCGCAACCTTGTGGTCTATGAGTGAGTGGCTGCAGTACAGGCATTTAACCACTACACCACCAGGGATGATGATTCAGAGTATTCTGCAGAATTCCATACATGGATTCCAAAACATGTCGACCAAAACAAATGTTAACTACATGATTGTAGGCTTTGTACAATCTTATACACATGCTCTTGGTGGGTGAGCATGTCTGATTCTGGTACAGACATGTGAAGGTAACATGGTCAAGAGGTAACAGACATGGTCATATATGAGATGGAGTTCATATCAAGCAAATGAGAACCATCAAATACCAAAAATGGAAGGCATGGAGGAACAAAGTAAGAATTATGAATGCAACAGTACAACAGCTTGTATGAAAAGATAAAGAAAATTACTACAACAACCAATGCAGAGAAATAGAAGACAACAACAAAAAGTGAAGAACAAGATATCTATTTCACAAGATCCAGGAAATCAAAATAAAATCCAAACCAAGGACTAGAACACTCTATGACAATAAAAATACCAAAGTTCAAGACCAGGAAGGAATAAAAAGAAGTTGGATGCAAGGCACAGAATTATACAAAAGAGATGACAAAATGACACTTGGAATGAAAAACCATGTGAAGATGAACCACACATTCTAAAAAGCGAGGTAGAAACTGAAATAAGAAAAATAACGAAAAACAAATCACCAGGAACAGACAATATTCCAATTGAACTGCTGCAATCTACATTGACAGAGTCAACTCTAGTGCTAATCAACATATGTCAATAGGTATGGAAAACAAAACAATAGCTAACAGATTGGAAGCGGTCAATATACATCCCCATCCATAAAAAAAGGACAAAAGATTGTAGCAGAGGCACTAGGGATCACATTGCAAACAAATAATGGCTAATGGAGCACACCAGGCAATTCCAAAAGAAAGTCAGCATGTGCTTTATAGACTTCAGGTAAGCCTTTGACTGCGTAGATCACAAAACGCTATGGAATGTTCTTAAAAACATGGGAGTGCCAACACATCTGATAGTCCTGATGAGGAATCTGTACTCAGGACAAGAGGCTACTGTCAGAACAGAACACAGAGAAACAGAAGGGTTCCTAATTGGCAAAGGGGTCAGACAATGCTGTATCCTTTCACCCTATCTGTTCAACTTGTATGCAGAACATATTATAAGAAAAAGCATGCTTAGACACAGAAGAAGAAGGAATGAAAATAGGAGGAAGGAATATCAACAATCTAAGATATGCAGATGACACCATAATACTAGCAGAAAACCTCACAGACTTGGAAGATCTACTAAGGAAGATCAAAGCAAAATGTGCAAAGGCAGGGTTAATGTTGAACATAAAGAAAACAAAAATAATGACCACTGAAGACCTTCCCAAGTCCAACCTAGACAATGAAAAAAATAGAAATAGTAAAAGAATTTTCACACATGGGATCAAACATTGATAGAAATGGGGACAGCAGTCAGGAAATGAGAAGAATCATAAAATTATAAAGTTGAAAGAGACTACAAGGGCCATCCAATCCAACCCCCTGCCATGAAGGAATTCCCAATTAAAGCATCCCCGACAGATGGCCATCCAGCCTCTGCTTAAAGACCTCCAGGGAAGGAAACTCCACCACACTCTGAGGGAGTGTGTCCCATTGTCGAACAGCCCTTACTGTCAGGAAGTTCCTCCTAATGTTGAGGTGGAATCTCTTTTCCTGGAGCTTACACCCATTGTTCCGGGTCCTAGTCTCTGGAGCAGCAGAAAACAAGCTTGTTCCCTCCTCAATATGACATCCCTTCAAATATTTAAAGAAGGCTATCATATCACCTCTTAACCTTCTCTTCTCCAGGCTAAACATTCCCAGTTCCCTAAGTTGTTCCTCACAGGGCTTGGTTTCCAGACCCTTCACCATTTTAGTTGCCCTCCTTTGGACACACTCCAGTTTCTCCACATCCTTTTTGAATTGTGGTGCCCAGAACTGGACACAGTATTCCAGGTGAGGCCTGACCAAAGCAGAATAGAGTGGCACTATTATTTCTCTTGATCTAGACACTATACTTCTATTGATGCAGCCTAAAATTGCATTAGTCTTTTTAGCTGCTGCATCACACTGTTGACTCATGTTCAACTTATGGTCTACCTGGACTCCTAGATCCCTTTCACACGTAGTCTCATTTCACCAGGTGTCCCCCATCATATATCTGTGCTTTTCGTTTTTCCACCATAAGTGCAGTACCTTACATTTCTCTGTGTTGAATTTCATTTTGTTAGCTTTGGTCCAGCTTTCTAGTCTGTTCAAGTCATTTTGAATTTTGATCCTGTCTTCTGGGATATTAGCTACTCCTCCTAATTTGGTGTCATCTGCAAATTTGATAACTATGCCCCCAATACTGTCATCCAAGTCATTGATAAAGATGTTGAATAGCACTGGGCCCAGGACAGAGCCCTGTGGCACCCCACTGGTCACTTCTTTCCAGGTTGAAAAGGAGCCGTTGTTGAGCACACTTTGAGTTTGGCCAGTCAACCAATTACAAATCCATGTAACAGTTACTTTGTCTAGCCCACATTTTACCAGCTTGTTTACAAGAATGTCATGGGGAACCTTTTCAAAGTCCTTACTGAAATCAAGATATACTATATCCACAGCATTCCCTTCATCTACCAAGCTGGTAATTTTATAAAAAAAAAAAAAAGAGAGAGAGAGATCAGATTTGTCTGGCATGACTTGTTTCTCTGAAACCCATGTTGACTTTTTGTGATCATGGAATAATAATAATAATAATAATAATAATAATAATAATAATAATAAAATTTACTTATATCCCACCCTTTGAAAACCCAATCAGGGCGGCTCACAACCATAAAATCAAATACAATACCCAAAACCCAATGACCCCTCCCCCCCTTAAAACAGTATTACCTTCCAGATGTCCACAGGCTCTCTGCTTAATTATCTGCTCCAGAATCTTTCCCGGTATTGATGTAGCTATGAAAGAACTAAAGATTCTAAAATGCAAAAATATAAACTGAGCACAAAAGTTAGAATCATACAAGCCATCATATTTCCTATTACCATGTATGGATGTGAGAGCTGGACAGTTAAAAAAGATAATAGGAAGGAAATCAAGTGCTGAAGTGCTGAAGAAGAGTGTTGAGGATCCTGTGGGCAGCCAAAAGGACAAACAAATAGATCCTAGAACAGATCAAGCTGGAAACCTACCTGGAAGCCAAGAAGGCTATCGTACTTCAAACACAGCATGAGAAGAGAGGACTCTTTGAAAAAAACAATAATGCTGGGAAAAGTGGAGGGAAGTAGGAAGAGAGGAACGCCACATGCTAGATGGATGGACTCTATCAAGGAGGTCACAGGTATGGGGTTGCAGGTCTTGGAGATGTCTCATCCATAGGGTCACCATGGGTCGAGAATGACTCAGGGGTAGCTAACAACAACAACAACAACTACATGGCGATGGACAAATTTGCCTTCATATTAAAGGCAAGGCAAGGATAGGTGAGTGAGTCTGTGATTCACTGCAATGGAGTTCATTACACAGACAATTGTCATTAGATTGCAAATCTCATACTCTCTCACCATTGCCTGTAATGGGAGCTGTTGTACAACAATGTTTGTAAGTTGTCATCTTTCCAGAGGTTACATGTTCCTGCTGAACTGATGAACTGCAGTCTTCTATCCTATTAATATAGTGCTCTGGGACAAGAAAGTAGTGCTGGACATAACATGCCTAGGCCTGGTTGCACAGTTTTTGGTTTGAGTCATATTTATAGGTGTTGGGGAAAGTTCCTAGTTGGTTATATAGAATGCTCTAGACAGGGGTGAAAAAAGTACATAGGAGATGTAGGCTCTCACTATAGTGCCAGCTCCTCAATGCTTTCATTTTCATGTGGTTTATTTCTCAAATGTGCATATTTGTTACACAAACAAGTAGAGGATCATGGAAACCTGAGCCATCTCATTAACTGTTTAACAGGACATTGTACAGAAAGTAAGAAGAGATAGTTCTGATGATCATGATTTCAGCACCCCCTTTTAGTGCAGCATGTCGCTATCCATACAGAATATGAAAGCATCCTTATTAGAGTAAATTAAGGGTCTTGGTGTGTGTTATTTTGCATCAGTAAATTCAAATATCAGAATATAACAAAACATGCATTTTGGAATTCGTCATATTCACAATGAATTCATACATGTCTATGTAACTGATCTGAATGGATGAAATAAGGCCATAATGTCCTCCCTGATTTTGCAGATTTGATAATGACATTTTCATGGACTGAGGAAACTATATTTTAAAAATGAACATGATAAGAAAATGACCAAGTGAAACAAGAAAATGAAATATGCTGAAATATAAATAGTTATTGGATCAGTCTATATGATGACATGCTTTGCTTCACCAGAATATAAATCAACTCAAATGAAGCAAAGTTAATTATGTCCAAATTCCAAAAGGATAGCTGTGCTGGATTCATGCAGCAAAACCTAATTAAGGCAAAATCTCTTGAAGAAGCAAGATAAAAAAAAAATTCTCACATTTAAAAAAAACATGCTAAAGTATTATTATTGTTTGTGGCTCAAATTAGTTCTTTGGTTGTGCTGCAAAATATTCTGAAACAATGGAACTGAAAAGTATGATTCTGGGATGCATAATGTCCTTAATTCACAAAGTATTAACTGGCTTCCAAACAGCATGTACTGAGTTGAATGGCATATGGGAGTTTGTTGTTAGCTACTATCTTTTGAATAACTTGAAATGTGCTCACATGTACACTTAAGTAAAGGATTTGTCCTGGCCTAAGCTATAGTCATTCATGACTTCAACAGCCAAATACTGAACTTTTCAGATAAAAATTATGTCTTCTGTTGGAGTCAGTATACTGACATTTATTGAAAAGAAAGAAAGAAAAAGTCCTTCCAAAACAAAACAAAACAAAACCTTCTCAAGTGTTGTTTTGAAGTGAAGCCACTTCAGTGGCATTTAGCAAAAAACCTGCTCAGATGGCAGGGAAGTTGCTCCAGCGGAATGTGGCAAAGTGCCAACTGTACGATATTAAACCACATTCCTATTGAGAATTTGTATTGACAATATATGGTTTTATTAATATCTCTTCTGTGCAAGAAAAAAGAAAAATACTTCTTGTAAATGTTAACACTTTTTTTACTACTTCAGCTTACTTCAGCTATTATGCCTGAATATTTGCAAGCATCTGATCTTTCCTTCTTCATTTTTTCATGTAATCAATCAAGACCCATTTTAAGTCATCTTATATTTTAGTGAATGACTGTTTTTCCTTCAAACAAAAAAGGATGAGCTTCGTGTCAAGGTGTTCTGAAGCATCTTTTAAAATAAAAAATGAGATCTGGCAATAATATCCCAGCCTCAGATCTTATTGTTGCTTGAATTAGGTCTGCCTGCCCCCCCCCCCCCCATTTCAGTTTTTAAAATTGATTAGATATAGTCAGTGATATAAACAGATTAGCATTTGGCATAAAGATTTTGTTTATTTCATTCTTGCAAGAGTGAATGATGCAATTCAAAGGTGTTTATCATCGGGTGAAATTACTTTTCAATTTTTCATAGTTGAGGTTTTATTTTTTATTTATTTTTTTATTATTTTTTTTGTTTGTAGAGTGAACATTTTGTGAATGTTTTTTTAAAGAATGCAATGGCTTGAATCCACTTGTTATTCCCAACTAGAGTTGAGTCATTCAGTCAATGGGAATTTAGTAAGTCAACACGTATTGCAATTTTCATTGATTCGATATCTGGTGGGATTGGGTTCCAGGACCTTGCCCCCCCTTCTGTAAATATCAAAATGTGTGGATGCTCGTCTCATTATATACAGTGGCTTAGTAAAATGGTGTCCTTTATATAAAATGGCAAAAGCAATGCTTGCTTATCAGCTTATTTATGCCAATCTTTCTGCACATACACAAAAAAGTATTTTTTGCAAAAATATTTTCCCTGTCACTGAGATGCCGACAAAAGAAAAAAAATGGTGATTCCCCCCCCCTCTCATTTAGGGGCCAAAAATAATTTTAAAAATCACAGCAGTTGGCAGTTTTATCAAAGGGTGTGAAGTGGTATGTTGAAACACCTTTTCTCATTGAGGGTGAGAAAGATGGTGAATACACCTCTAGTATTACAGAAAATTTATCATTATAGTATGTGTGTATGATATCATTTATTTGCTGTCTTAAACAGGTCTAAAACAATGTTTCCCTAGTTATCTGATGTGGGGGATTGGCATTTATTTTTCCTCCCCAACATTCCAGGAATCATACCATATGTGTATTCAATTGCTACAACTCATTCCTTTGTTCCTCAACACTTGCCAGGGACCAGGAGCTCATAGCTTGCAGACCACCACTGGTCCAAGGAACACCACGTCAAGTAGCATTAGTCTAAAGGGTTATGATAACCAGCCATTTTGTAAAATTAAGCATAATCAACAGAATCCCAGCACAGTGCAATTAATAATTTAGCTCTTTAATGCAGAAATAATAGTGTATCTCTATATTTCAATGTTTATAAAGCATCTCTGTTTTTTCTGTTGTTACGAAATCTTTCACATGTCTGCTGCTTTTTCTGACTAAATCATATCTTGCCTAAAATACACTATTGACAGAACTTGATAAATTGAAAGACATTGCTTTGCTGCCGTTTACTTCTAAGGTCTTCTTTGGAGCAAACTATATATAACAGGCAAGACTGCTGAGACTTTGAACTGCTTCCTCTCCCAGTTCTACTCAAACTAAGACTTTCTTCCTATGTGTAGCAGAATGAATTGGTGGAATCCTGGCATCATAGGATCAGACAGTAGCTTTTCAGACTACACAAGGGGGATATTATTTCCAAACGTTGCTGCATGTAAAGCTACAGCAAACACAAAAACACTGTGCAAATACAAAACAAGCACAGCAGACTGAGGCTAAAACCTTTCTTCCTGCTAAGCTAGTTTTCTTCTGGCAGGCTATAGTCATGTATGGAGAATTTTGAAATGATGTAGTTTGGAGCAGTATGGTCTACTGCCTCCTGCTGAATGTGTAAACAAGGCCTAAGTAATTTGCTTGGCACAAAAGCATCACATAGATTTTTGGATTCTTGCCTTATACTGGCACTGCAAGTGTCTCCTTTTGGATCACTTTAAACCTGTGGGCAGTAATATCCATAATGTACACAGACGCACAAAAGATTTAAGCACTTTAAAAATACATTTTGCTAGAGAATACAGAAGTGAGCAAATTGACAGAAGCTGATTTGGAAACTTTTTCAAAAAATCTTTTTAGAAATCCTACAATAAATGTGTAATACTTTCAGAACAAAATATTAACTTGAAACCTTTCCCGACATAAGTATTTTGTTTAATGTAGGCACTCTACAGATACCTTATCCTGCCCAAGAGCAAAGCATGGGGAGCAGGTGGTAAATGTTGCAAATGGCAAGTAATGTTTTTAAATGGATGCTCTTAGAACAACACACTGTAAGCTATCAATTAAAAAGGTACATTGAACAAATGATACTACTCTCCTATCATCTCAATAGCCATCACAGCTAAATTAACTGAGGAAGGGGAGAAGGGCTTTGTCGCAAGAGAAGAGCCAGTAATTTTGCAGACTGTACCCCAAGTAAAGGCAAATGCTGTGATTACTGGTTATTCCTTTCTTCAAGGCAAAACACAACATACAATCACAGCTTTTAAAAAAAGAAACAAAAGGGTCTGTGTTGCCATTTGGCTCTTACGAGAGCATGCCATTCCATGCAATGTAATGATGTGCATATTTAGTCAGAAGTAAGCAAAGTGGGTTCAGTGAGGTTGATTTCCAGGTGAGCATGCATAGGAGTCATGATTCTGGTGTAGTTTTAAGATGCTGATGGCCTTGGTGATTTGGACTCATTGAATCTAGACTATCAGCCTTTGGAGAAATTAGATCAAATTCTCTGTGTGACATGAGTTTTACTACACATTTTAGATTTTTATTTTTTGCATTGCAAGACTTTATGAGCGCAAACTACTGAATAATCCACTTTCTATGTATCCGTTCCTATCAGTGGTATTCAGCTGCTCAATTGTGGTCCTAATATCTGTTATCCAAATAAAAGGCCATATGGGTGGGTGTGAAAAATAAATGGAATAATATTTTTAAATAGCTGATATAACATCACATTTAATTTGAAGTTGAAGGTTTTCACATTTAATTAATTATTATTACAATTATAAAACTACTTTAGAAAGTAGGATATATTATGAACAGGCTAATGTAAAAGATTTCTGAATAAATATGGCAGATGTGCTCTGACCAAATGAAAGATTTGATTGATTCTTTTACCTAGAGTTTTTGGCATTGTCTTGGATCTTTAAAAAAAATTGTCCCAGCATAGACAGGCTCAAATGACATCACTCAGATTGTTTCATATATATTGTTTTGTATATATAACTGTTCTGGGAACCTTTTTGTCTTAAGGAAAGGGCATAAATAGTCTAAATCAATAATAAATACATATTGTAGATGCCTTGAAAATACTGCTAATGAAATGGAAAAAAATATTGATATTGTGAATGTAAGACTAAGGAAAGTGTTGCTAATCTAAAACAAAGATCCTTCTAAAATAACATTATCTTCAACAATGGACAATCCAATTTGCCATCAGTGGAAAGAGGACCTAGGTGTGCATTTCACTTAATTTCATTTGTGTTGACATTTTATGAAAATATATTTTAAAAATCTGCATTGTTTGGATGGCAAGAATTTGGGCTTTAAATTATTGAATGTAAGAGAAAGACATAGATATATTTCTCCATCATTGGGAACAGGATGCTGGATTACCAGTGCTTTATTATTCTTATGTTAAATTTATAGTAGAAGTCCTTTGGGAAGCCACATGAAGATAAGCACTGTCTCTACTGGCCCCCCAAAAAACTGTATTTGGAATTTTCCTGTAGCCAAATGACCAGTTGTCATTCATATATCTCCATATTTTAAAACATTTTTCAAAAGTGCATTTCATATGCACAATTTTAGTAGCAACCATGCAGGGTCAATTCCCATAGTATTATTTATTATTTATTTATTATTCCTGTACTACAATAAGTGGGGTCTGAGGCTTTAAGATAATCAACTGACTAAAGATGTTTAGGCTATGATTCTAAATATATGTATTGATTTATTTTAAAATATTTTTATGCCACCTGGTATCCAAGAGGTGTGCAGTGTTAAAACTACAACACAAATCCTCACCATGGCTGAAACAAAACACAATCATGCAATATAATCAAAGGACCATAAATTAAAAATCAAAACAACAGATGTCACAAGTCAAAAAATGCTGAGGTGAATAATTTATCTGAGATACCCTATTTGTTCCCCTTCCAATACAGACATACTTTTTGTTGTTATCCACCATTGAGTCGATCTCGACCCATGGAGACCCTGTAGATGAGACATCTCCAAGATACCCTGTCCTTCACTGCTCTGCTCAGGTCCTGCAGACTCATACCCATGACCTCCTTAATAGCGTCCATCCATCTAGCATGTGGCCTTCCTCTCTTCTTACTTCTCTCCACCTTTCCCAGCATTATGGTTGTTGTTTTTCCCAGTGAGTTGTGTTTTCTCATGATGTTGTCAAAGTACTACAGCCTCAGTCTAGTCATCTTGGCTTCCAGAGAGATTTCTTGCTTGATCTGCTCTAGGACCCATTTGTTTGTCCTTTTGGTTGTCCACATGATCCTCAGCACTCTTCTCCAGAACCACATCTCAAATGAATTAATTTTCTTCCTATTCACTTTCTTAACTGTCCAGCTCTCACATCCATACATGGTAACAGGGAATACGATGGCTTGTATGATTCTTATTTTTGTGGTCAGTTGTATGTCTTTACATTTTATAATGTTTTCTAGTTTTCTCATAACTGCTCTCCCCATTCTTAGTCTTCTTATGATTTCTTGACTGCAGTCCCCACTCTGATCTATGTTTGATCCCAGGTATGAAAATTCTTTTGCTATTTCTATTTCCTCATTGTCTTTTTGTAAATTTTCTGTGGTCATTATTTTTGTTTTCTTTATGTTCAACAATAAGCCTGACTTTGAAGCACACACACACTTACATGGTGTTAAAGCTCATTGAACTGATTTCCAACTACCTACACAGAGGATGTGCTGTTAATAAATTTATGATAAAGTTAAACTAAATAAGAAATTTCCACTTCCTACTTCCTGCTGTTAACCTTGATTGTTACAAACCTATTGTTCATAATAATACATATTCAGAAAGGAGTTTCCATTACAGGTTAGCAGAAGCACATATAGTTGAGTATGTGAGAGCTTATTCATTGATTCACACTTTGGCTAGAATGTACCTTCTAATGAAGCTAAGGGTGAGATTCCTATTGTTTCCAAGGACATTATATTTTCCAAAGTTTATTTGCTGTCTTCACATTATTTTTCTTATGTTCCCATTTACCTTGTGGCGGTAAAGTGAAATATAGCAGCATTAATTTTAGCCAAGAGTTTATAAATAAAATCCAACATAATTTGTGTGCAGAGTAGTGATAAGAAAAAGAGGGGAGGGAATATCACGGTAAAGTGTTTCTATCTGAAAATCCGTGAGAGAGGTTTTCTTTACCTAGATCTGTAGAAAATGCCTTCTGGGCTTCTAAAACTAGCTTTTTGGTTTGCATCTGCAAATAATTTGCTGCACATGAAGATATATCTATAAATATCTTACTGCAGTCATAGTTTGGGAAATTAGTTATACTCTTATTTGCCTCTGTGTTTCCAACTCTTTGGCAGAAGTTCTTCCCAAGTGAGGCAATAAGGTTGGAGGTTGGAAGCAAATGCTGGAGAGCAACATAGTGTGAGCCATTTCTGTGGCAAGCAGTGTAGTTTGCTGCACTATGACCAAAGTAAACATGATGTTAAATCTATGTTTAACATGCATTTGTTGTTTGTTTGTTTGTTTTAAAAAAATCACATAGTAGCCAAGTGGAGATTTCTGCCAATTGAAGTAACAACCTCCAGGCAATGTATTTTGGTAGGACCAAATTCATGATTGACATAACTCTGTGCTGGAGGTATTTCTGGTAACTATGGGTGTTCTTCTTTCCCCCTCATGCCTACTCAATGCACTTTTTAAAAAAGTAAACATTAAATGTCAAGATATGTTGAAGTAGAGGCTGTACATATGGGGCATAAGACCTTTTTCCCCTGGCCTGGCCAACAGCTATGTTGGCCAGGAACACATAGACTGGATACAATTTTGGATCCAGCCTTACCCTGGATCCAAAATTGGGGGGTGAGTGGGGGGGAATGAGGGATGGGATCTGATTTGAGGTGACTTGTTTTGATATTCTGAATACTGTACGCCACCCCGATTGCTTGGCAGAGGGGCGGGATATAAATAAAAATTATTATTATTATTATTATTATTATTATTATTATTATTATTATTATTCTGACCCAGCTGGCTCTTTGCCTGGTTTAAAATAACTGGCTATTTATGGTGGAGTTTCCCAGAAATTCTACCACAACAGCTGGTAGTGCAGACTGCCATGAGCCCCTTTACCTGCCACCACTGCTGGCCTTCTTGAAGGCCCCAGTCACAGCCTGCAATGTTTGAAGGGATGCCTGGCCACATGCGTGAAGCCATGTTTTCACCATTATGGAGTGTGGTGGGAGTCTGCACAAAGAACAGTTGTGGCAACAACGGGTGAGGTGGCGGTGGTGGTAGCTGCACAGCTCCATAGGAGGAGGGCATCGGAACACCTGCTCATCACTGCACTAGAACAGGTAAATGTTGGAGCATGAACAGGCCAGATCCACAGGCAGAATACAATGGGGTTGGCTCATCATATCCTATCCATGCATTTGCTGTCCTAGTTCAGTGTCTGTATCCTGGGCCGGGAAGACAAAGCAATATTTCAAAGCAAATTTGGAGATTCCTGTTGAAGAAGCTTATGGGCAGAATTTCTAAGGGATAGAATCTAATGGGTATAATAGTAGAATGAGGTATCTGACATTCATACATTAAAGGCTGGATCAGGAGGTATTATAACAAACAATAAGCACAATCTAGAGAACTGTATGACTAGTGTGTCACAGACCTAGGAAGAGTTTGTGTTTATATTTCTCTGTGAAATGTCCTCTTTATAGCACTGTTCAGTTTTGAAACTTAAGCAGGTAGCATAGGGCTGTGTTATGTGTAAAGGTAAAGGTAAAGGTATTCCCTGTTGACAAGGTTGTCAAATTGTGTCAGACCACAGAGGAAGGTGCTCATCTGCATTACTAAGCTGAAGAACCAGAGTTGTCAGAGACTACTCTGTGATCATGTGGCCAGCATGATTGCACAGAACACTTTTACCTTCCCACTGAAATAGTACCTATTTATCTACTTGCAGTTGTATACTTTTGAACTGCTAGGTTGGCAGGAGCTGGGACTAGTGACAGGAGCCAAACACCTCATGCAGCACCTGGGCCTCAAACTGCCAACCTGCCAATCTTGCAATCAACAGTCAGTGTCTTAACCACTTGAGCCACTGCATCCATGCATTTGTCTATTTATTTTGTATATATGTTTTCAAAAGTTCAAAAGTGAAGTTTCCAAGACCTTCCATTTATTGAAGGTTTTGTTTTGTTATTAGACTGGTATTTCTGTAGAATATCACTTAGGGAAAGAAAGAAAGAACAGTCTATTGCCAGATTGTATCTCTTCCACGTGTATCTACACAAAAGACTCTTCCATCCAATTACCACATTAACTTATGATAAAAAACAAAAATCCATGTGTTTAAATATGTATTTAAATTGTACAAATATTTTACATGTTTTTTTCTCCTCCTAAACATTTCTCAATATATTTTATCTAATTTTGTAAAATGATAAATTTTACAGATTTTTGAATTTACTTCATTTTAAAATAAATATATTTAAATACTTGATGAGAAGGTTTCTGTGTCAAGAATTGTATCGATATTTGGAAAACGACAAGGAATAAAAGACAGGGATTCTGGGATCCACACATTAGTTTGAAGAAAATGGATTTATATATCAGAAAATACAAATATATCTTAAATTTAAAAAATAGATGCCCTGTTCAAATGTTATAGCACTGAAGTAACCCTTATGAAGCTCATACTCCCCACCTACATTTTCTAATGCAGAGGTAGCTAAAGTGTGGCCCTCTAGAGATTACTGAACTGCAAGTCCCATTAGCCCTTCCCAGCATAGCCAGTGACATAGTCAAAGGACATCACCTACCTCATTCCTATGTCTGTTCTATGACAAAAAAAACTTTTCTATTTGAACTCTCCCAAGCAAAACAAACATAATCTTAAGGACCCTATGGGTGTGCCTGGTCACTCTAACCAGGTACTTACAAAGTGCTGAGAACTGAGATGTTCCTTTGCTCTGGCCACTTGCTGCAACACCATCCAGGAAGACTGTGGATTCCACCTCTGTTTGTGTCACTGCTCTGCAGCAGGTTATTATATGCTGTGCTGCTCCTCCTGTGGATTGCTGGCATGGGACAGGCTAAATTAAAAGATTTTTTTAAAAAAAAATCATGATCAAAATTGATAAATGTCTTCATTTAGTAAGTAACATAAATAGTTTTGTCAAAAAACATAGCCTTGCTGTCATTAGATAAGTAAAACATATTTTACTTATTTACACAGGTCTTTAAAAAGGTGTTTTTTTTAAACTTTGTTTTAATGTTAGCAGGTTTAAAATATTTGAGAAGCTAGCATTAATGAATGTTTACTGTCAAATAAATGCAGATGTTCTGTTCTCTGTACTCTTTCATTCAGGCCAATATATTTATATTGGGCTTAATAGTGACATATCTATATCAGCATTGAGTATTTAACCAACTTACAATAGCATTCTCTTCTGAGATGGCTATCCTATTTCATTGCCAGAATCTTATTACATTGCATCAACTTTAGACACTCTAATCCTGAATTGTGATGAATGGAAAAGAGATCAAAACAGTAGCATCGTTTTCAAGTCAGGACTGTCTGGTTTATAACAATAGATGATTCTGCACTGTTTGCTTATCTTTGCTTATAGGTAGCATGGTGCATCATTGTGTCAGGTTGTTTTGATTCTCAAATTTATATCCATTTTTTTGATATGTATAGCCCTTGAATTGTACAATTTAAGAAAAATGACTGGGGAAAAAGAAAAATTAAATGATCAAAAATGTTTTCAAATCAAAGAGCAACTGACATATATAAAAATGATGTATGTTTCTTACATAGTCCATAGGGAAAATTCAGCAGGCTGGCTATGATCTCTACAATTTGCCTTCAGGCAAGTGAGGCTTTGGGACATTCTGTTATCCCTTTGCTCTGTTTATTGTGGCAAGTGATGCACAAATGGAAGGTTCTTTTGGACCATTCCTTTCCATATCTTGGAATGGTTAAGATCCCACTTAGCGCCTCTGCTCACCTCCCGGTGCAGTGCTTTGGAGAAGGTTCAGTGACCAATAATCAATTATTATTGAGAAGCAATCAATTGCTAATTTCCATAATTATGCACATCTAAACACTATGAACAAGAAAGAGAAACAAAGCTGCACTCCAAGCATTGCCTTGTTAGCAGTATTTTGTTAACACAGGCTCTAAAAAAAGCTGCTGCAGCTGGTACCACAAATGTGTTTCCAGTATTCAGGCCATCAACGTGATCCGTTGCTAAATGTATAGAATCAGCTTCTTGCTAAAAACTACAATTACAGGTGATATACAGATTGAAATCACAGGGCTGGTTTGTCGAAGAAAATTGTCCTAATGATGGGTTTTCGGATCGGGAATGCAGCTCTTTTCTTCCTCTGTGATGGGTACTGAAGGCAGCTGCACCTGCCGCTGTGCTGTATTCTGCCGCACTTAATGATATCTGATGATATCATTAGGCAAAGTGTTCATAAACAGATGTTGAGCCTGTGCCTAAATGCTGTCAGATGAGCGGTTGCTGGCCTGAAACAGTATTATTTATATAGAACATTTACGTTTGTTATGTTAATAACCCCACTATTAGCTCTCTGGATGTTGCGATAGGAATGTAAATGTAGTTAATATGAATAACAACCTCTTTACTCTTCGTGCTGCAGTTGGGTATAACTTTTAGGCTTTTAGAGAGAAACAAAGATCCCCCCACCAAGTTCTTTTGACTCCTTCTTTTTTTGGCATCATATGAAATTTTGATCAGCAGATAAATGGTAAGAATCTGTAGGACAGATGTTACAAGACTAGCATTTGTTTCTTTTACACTTAATGTTTTCAATACATGCTAGCAATTTTTAATGCCATATTCATATCTTATATTGTGGGATGCTCTTCGATAGCCTATCACACAGTTGTCTTGCAGACACCACAAATACACTACATTTCATCCTATCCTATCTTATCCTATCCTATACCAATCAGTATATTTTTCTGTGTATAATTTCCAAATAAAAGTACTTCAGAATTAGTTGCTTTTTTTTTTTTTAGGCTTATATTCCATTGTCTCATTTATTTCTGTATAATAATGCTAAATGTTGACTAGCCTGCCTCACATCATATTCATGTGTTTGTTGTCGTTGTTGGCTTTTCTGATGTCGTATTATTTTAGTACTGCCTGAAATTCTGCATTGCAATTGCTGTGGTTTTATTCAGCCAAAGTTGCATTTTATACCTCATAGTTAATTCATGTAGAGTAAGTTATGTAAATTTTGACAGTCATCAAAATGTGCAGTGTTTTTTCTGAAATACAGCTGAATAGCAAGAGCTCTGTTATAAAAATATCGTTAGAGTTTTCATAATTTTATTTGCTGTTTTAACTCTTTCTGAATGTTGTTTAGAGTGGAGGTGGATGCTGAATATAGGCTATTTCTTCTCATTTTAAATAAGTGATGATATGCAGCACGTTTTTAAAAAAATAGGTTGTGATATTACAACTGCTAAAGGACTAAACTCTGGTATTTCAAATATTTATTTTCATTGAGGAGTTGAATATTTAGAATTCTCATTGTAGGCCCATTGCATAAGCCAATTTAGTCTACTTTCCTAAGACTAAGATTGATATATTTCAATCATTTATATGCCTGTGAGAAATCTGATAGCTAAAACACTTTTAGAACAATCAAGCTACAATACTTATCTGTGTACTGAAATTAATAAATGAGCTGGATTCAAATAAGGGTTTAAATTAGCCATAAACACAGGCCTCTTAGATACGGTATCACTACATCAGTAATACTCCCAGATTATGGGAGAATCTAGTTAAATTTTCCTTACAAGACTAATTCTGCTAACTATAATGGTTATATGGCATTCCATAAAATTAAACTGGATGCATTTAATTCTGAATGAACTGATACTTGAATTCTTCCTTTTCCACACTGAATAGAATGAAAAATGTAACTTGGTGATACTGATACCAAATAATGCTGATTTGTCATTGTTATATGCACTTGAGTCAACCTCAACTCAGGTGCCTGTGGATGACTCATGCAACCCTGTGGATGACACTTGTCCAGTACCCCCTGCCCTCCACTGCTCTCCTCAGGTCCTGCAAGCTCAGACCCATGGCCTTTCTCATTGAGTACATCCATCTCATATGTTGTCTCCCTCTCTTTCTACTGCCTTCTAACATTCCTAGCATTATTGTCTTTTCTACTGATTCATGCCTTCTCTTGGTGTGGCCAAAATACAACATTCTCAATTTAGTCATTGTGGCTTCCATGGAGAGTTAAGGCTTGATATGTTCAAGAACCCATTTGTTTGTCTTTTTGACCATCTGTGTTATCCTCAGCACTCTTCTCCAGCCCCGCATCTCAAATGACTTGATTTTCTTCGTATCTACTTTGTTTGCTGTCCAGCTTTCACATCCATACATGATGATGGGGAATACGATGACCTGGATGATCATCACTTCAGAGTTCAAAGTTATATCTTTGCTCTTTAGGATTTTAGCCAGTTTTTTCATAGCTTCCCTTCCCAATCCTAACCTTCTTCTAGTTTCTTGACTGCAGACTCTGTTCTGATTAGTGTTTGATCCAAGGTATGGGAACTCTTTTACTATTTCAATTTTCTTGTTATCTAGGATGATTTTTTGCCAGTTTTCCATGGTCAATATTTGTTTTATTAATATTCAACAACAAGTCTGTCTTTGTGCTTTCCTTCTTGACCTCCTTTAATAGTTTCTCTAGGTCTTTCTTGGGTTCTGCTAGTAGTATTGTGTCATCTGCATATCTTAGGTTGTTAGTGTTCCTTCCTCCAATCCTCACTTCTTTCTCTGAGTCTAAGCCTGCTCTGTGTACAATATTTTCTGGATACAGGTTGAATTAATCAAGAAATAGTATGCAGCCTTGCCTGACCTCTAAGTGGTTTTACCTCCCCCCCCCCCCCGGCCACAAAAACCCTCACCAGAAAAATACACAAGTGAGAAAAAGGGGGCGAAACCTAACACTCAGATTGCAGAAGCAAATGTGAGGGATCCTTCACATACAATCACTCCCTATGTCTACCCACCCCCCATACCTGGGCCAAATCATATCCCATCTAGTAATCAAAAAAGAATAATGAAGAACACCATAACAAATGGAAAGAGAACTTGTGCCTTGAATATCTAAGCAATGATACATACAAATTGAAAGCACCAACATTTCCTGGAACAAGATCATGCTTAATTTATTATTATTATTATTATTATTATTATTATTATTATGACAGGCAAATCATTTAATAAAAAAAAATTAAAAAACAAAAAAACAAAAAACAGAAACATATTTTTGAATGTTGAGAAACTGTGACTAGAAGACTCCTAATGAGAACTTTCATAGTTCAGGTCTAATTCTGTGCAAAAGTTACATGTGGTTCTTTTGTGCAGAAAACAGCATTATCTCCACAGGAAGTGTTATTTGTATGCTAAAGTGTTATTTCTTGCACAGAAAAAGCTGTTTTCTTCACTGAACATAATTGTGGACTTATTCTGTGCAAAATTTGCATATGGGTGATTTACACATAAAATGCTTGCAACACAGCCATGTGCACAATATTATTCTTGAATTGCAAATATGCTTCAAAAACTGTATTGTTTTCAAATACTTTCTTGCAAGGGAGAAAATTGCTTAAATTACTCATTGAGAAAAAACCTAGGGCCTCTGCAGACCGGCCCAAAGGGCTGGCCTTGAGGCAGAGTTGGGGCGGGGTAGCCACACGTTGGCTGCCTCAACCCCACACCGACGCCATCCTGACTCCATGTGCCGTTACGCACGGTGCATGGTGTCAGGATGCCCTTCCACTGCAGCGTTTAAACAGGATGATTGGGGCCGCGGTGTGGGGTTGCCACAGCCCCGATCCACCACTTCCCAGGGCGGCCGAGAGCTGCCTGTCTGCAGTCCCCCTTAGTGATGAATTACCTCCTGATTGTTGACTTCCCAATGTCTAGCAAGCTAATTATATATGCCTTCATAGATCTACATTCAACTTGATGTTGATGCTTGATGACCACATTGACAGATCTTTTTTCACTTCTCCTCCTTTACTCTCTCATCTATGCTACTCAATTCTTGGCTGAAACAAATGAGCCCAATAAAGTGGGTTGTGGCCAGTCTGGCATGATTTGTGCCAGGGCTGCAGTAACCACAGGCACCCAGCCTCAATCCAGGTCACTGCCATAGTTTTGAACCAAGCCAGCAAAAGAAGTAATATTTTACTACTTATTTTTGGTCCGATTCTTTGTAAAAGATGTGGACTCAGCATGATTTCTGGCCACACTTGAGGCATGTGTCATCTAAATGCTATGCCTGGAACATGGCTGAAAACTGGTTTATTTGGCCCGTCTGTTTCATGGCTCTGATTGGAAACTATCTCTGGAGGGTTCCCAGCCCTCCACACTGGGTTTGGGAAATACATGGGGTATATGAGAGGGATGGGGATTGACTTCCATTCCCAATTTTACTGACAAAGGCAGTTCCTTCAGGAGAATTCCCACATTAGATCCTGGCCATAGTCAATTCCACAAAAGAATTTCTGTTTGGCAAAGCAGGAATAAAATGACTAAGGAGATTACCGCACAATGTCTTAAAAATTGAACTAAAGCGGGATTACCACAACTTATAATGCATCCTATCACACAACATCCTGTTGTTCTGTTGTTATATCATCACATTCATGTTGTTAGTAGCACTATAGATCATTTAAGATAGGAAACCATGAATGAGCACCAATATCACTGTAACTGCAGAGCTCTATGAGTATGGAAGACATTAGCACAACTGCATCTGCAGGATGTATTATGTATTATGTATTAAGTGGTGTCAGAATGTATTATTTCATTCTGCCGTGAGAATGTAGCTTGGAAAAGGCTTCCCCCCTTTCCTTGAAGCAGTAAATTATGCCCTCACGGTACTCGCCAGAAACTACATTTTCCAGTTTGCTCTGTGTCTGCTTAGGGAGGCCTAGTAAATTCTCAACCTCATTCATTCCTTTTAGGGGATTAAAAAGCAGCAGAAAGGCTATAAATCTGGCAGGCTCTGTTTCTGGGTGCACTGAAAGATTGAAGGACGGTCCCTAAGACACTTAATCCCTGGCTTCAGGGGCAAAGAGGAGGCCTGGCAATGAGTTATCTCAGCGAAAGCGGTGGAGGAGCCATTAGGCCACTCTTAGACTTATAAGTGGGAGGCAGTTAATGTTTTAATGAACAAAACTACAGTTCCCAGAATTCCCTAGTACTGAGCCAGGGCAGTTAAAGCAGTCTCAAAGTGGATTATTTCTGCAGTGTGTTGCATGCAAAGAACTATAAATGCAAGATGAGTGCGAAAAGCTCATGAGTTATGCAACTGTTAATAACAAAGTGCAATTCCAGATTGATACAGTAATGTGGGAAACTATCTTTCTATTGCATTATTGAGGTCGTTATACTTGCACTAATGTAGTTGCACTATTTCACCACTTTATCACCTCCGTGCGGCCATCTCCTTAATGGATGGATCATTTATTTCCTTTGCATGATAAGCACAAGCTCAATATCCAGAGTGTTTGTGCAAAAGTTTGTACTTTTTTTAATTAGTGCAGGAAACCCCAAACCAGAAGCAGGATGAACAGGAAGAATTGTCAATGCATGAAATGGTGATTCCTCCAGTTCTTTCATATGCTATCAGTAGTCAAAGCAATCTCTTTTCTGTGTTTCTCTATACTAGAAATTGAGTTTAAAAAGTTCTACAAAAGCTTGGATTGTTCTCAAATTGCTGTGTAACTTACAAAAATATTACAGTATGAAATTATCTTCTTTAGGACTGTTGCCATTCAGTTATGTCCTATTAAGGATGTTGTTGTTATTGTTGTTTTCCTTCAGGTCATTTCTGACATATAGTGACATGTGGTGCTTTCTGGGGTTGAGAGTGTGTGGCTCACCCAGTGGGTTTGGCCAAATGGGGAACTGAGTGGAATATCTATTCTGAATACTGCACCCTATTCCAGGTTACCCTTATTTTGTTTTGTTTTCCTCCTTTCCTATGAATCAACATTCAAAGTCAGGTGAGGATATTCTGTACTCATTGGTATGTGTTGGATGTTTCTTCCCCATTTAATTTTTTTTTCCCCCTCCCTTAAAGATGCCACCAGTCTACAAACAATCTCTCTTGTGTAAATGTTGCTTTTTGGGTTACCTGAGAATAGGCATTCACTGTGTTTGCTATTATTATATAGGATTCACCCCATGATGTTGACTGATGCCATAAGACCATAAAGATGTGATTTAAAGTTCTATGGGGTTCTAATATGCCCTTGGATCTCTCCCATCTTCCTAATTTTTCTTCCAAGGATTTTTATGCATCATGGGAAAGTAGAGGAACTACCAGTCCCTTTTTATGCAGATTTCTATGTACTGTTCAAGCTGTTCTACTTTATCGTGCCATACAGAACAACAAACTTCATCCAGACCATGGTTATACAGTGCATTAGCACTAGTTATAACTTGGAAGACCATGATTACATTACTATTAGTTATTAATGAGGAAAACTAAATAAGCTAGAAGAGGCTGCAGCAGTTTGTTTTGGTCTGAACATACTGGGAAAGACAAGATTCTGCCCTTTCCCCTCCTTTTCCTGAGTTAATTCAGTACTTTTACACTTTGAGCTCAGTTTGAAGGAATTGATATAAACTGAGGACAAAGGAAGAAAATGGAAGGAGGAGAGAAAGACTAGGGGCCTTTGCAGACTGCCAGAAATAGTGCAAATTGAATCCACTTTAACGATTAGGGTTAATGCTAGGGAATCATGGGAACTGGGTTTTTTTTCTGAGACATTGAGCCTTCTCTGTCAGAGAGCTCTGGTGCCACAATAAAATACAGTTCCCATGATTCCCTAACCCTAACCCTAACCCTTAAAGTGGACTCAATTTGCACTATTTCTGGCAGTTTGCAAAGGCCCTAGGACATTTTAAAAGCCACTGAAAAAGTAGAACAGCAGAGGATTAATCAGGACTGACCTTGCCAGGTCAGGAAAGGTGGAGGGTCTGTCAAACAAAAAGATGATATCTTTGGAATGATATACTGCTTGACTGTTTTCTTTTTTTCCTAGGTATTTGTCTTGCTTAGATAAGATGTAGAATTCAAAGATATAGCCATGTTAATCTATAGAATCAGTATGTAGAGAGATCTTGTAGCACTTTTGAGATGCATCTGAGGAAGTAGACTGAAGTCTATGAAAGCTCATGCTGCCAATTTCTTTCTTTCAGTTAGGGCCTTTACAGACTGCCAGAAATAATGCAACTTGAGGCCACTTTAACTGTCCTGGCTCAGTGCTAAGGAATCATGGGAACTGTATTTTATTGTGGCACCAGAGCTCTCTGACAGAGAAGGCTCAATGTCCCAGAAAAAAATACAATTCCCATGATTCCCTAGCACTGAGCCAGTACAGTTAAAGTGGCCTCAAGCTGCATTATTTCTGGCAGTCTGCAAAAGCCCTTAGTCTCAAAGGTGCTACAAGATCTCTTTAGATAAGATGTGTAATACAGTTGCCCCTTCGTTCTCATGACTTGAGGTCTGCAGTTTTAAATATTTACTGCATGTGCACACCCCATTCAAGCTTATGGGGCTAGAATATCGGTGAGTTTCTGTTTTCGTGGAGGGGGGGTCTAGAACAGATCCCCCATGAAAACAGAGGGCCAGCTGTATATTGCTGTTTATCTGAAGAACATCTTGTGTTCCACAGCCATTGCATGAAGCTAGTGGTTTAAAATTCAGCTCCTTTTTTTATATAGTGTAGAAGGTTAAATTGCAAATAAAAATTAAAAGTTTCTTTGGTGTCTATAGACAACAACTATTAGAGCCCATTTAAGGAACCACAATGTTGTTGATAATGTTAAATACGTCTACGGCAGCTTTGGTGCCAACAGGGAATGGCCCAGCAAAGAACATTTTATGAAGACAGCACTGAGTTTCAGAAAGAGAATAGCAGTGATGTATCTGATTAACACTCTAAGAGCCTAATTTTCATTCCCACCCCATCCCCTTTCCATGGAACAAAACCCAAAATGACCAAGCTCTGTTTACAATGATAAATAATGATAATAATAACTTACAGCAAATGTTATGCATAGAAATCCAAGCTGTGTCTTGGAGTAAAAAGGTGCAGCTCCCATTGCAATCATGGGAGTTAGAAGCATTCATCCCTGAGTTGATTTTTTTGTGTACAAACCAAGCCTGTGGTCCAGTCGACGGACAAGCAAAAGCTTTCAAGTATGAAACTGATTCAGTATTGTCACATATAATTATACAACTCTAGAACTATATGTTTATTGCACAGTTTATAAAAGATTCAAATATTGAGTTTACCTACTTGTTTTCATATTGACAGCTGCTACAGTGCACATTGCACATGGGAGTAAAGTTGGATGGATTTACAGTGTCAGAAAAGGCTAATTTTGCATGTTTTCTCAAGGTTGTCAAGTCATGTCTGACCATGGGGGGGGGTGTGTGCTCATCTCCATTACTAAGCTGAAGAGCCAGCATTGTCAGAGACTACTCTGTGATCATGTGGCTAGCATTACCGCACAGAACATTGTTTACCTTTCTACCAAAGTGCTACCTATTTATCTATTTGCATTTGTACTGCTAGCACACGCAGCTGCCCCGATTCTCCCGTTTGCTGCCTCTTAAAAGAGTGGCAAAATGCCGCTCCAAGAGCCGCCGCGTGGCTCTTTGGCCCTTCTGCCGTAGCGCGTGAGGACACTAGGCGCGGAGGATGTCCTGACAACACGTGCCGTTCGTAAGGGCATGTGACATCAGGACGTCTTCAGGGAGGGGTTGGGGCGGTCGTGTGCGGCTGCCCCTCCCCTTCCCTGCCTCCAACACGCCACAAAGGGCCCGTGTGCAGAGGCCCTTAGTTCCCCCTACTGGTGGGAGCATACCTAACATTAATTCCCTGTGTGATAATCTTCTCAACCTGATCTTACCTAGCACCCCCTTTCATACCCACCACAAAGTTTTGTAAAGCAGTCAGCTCTTATAATTGTCTACTTTTTACTTTCTTAACCCCCCCCCCCACCCATAATTAAAAGCTGGACTACATGAGATCATTCTCCCCCAACATGGTCTTTGCTAGTCCTCTCAACCCAAATTTCATATACAGCCAGCCCTCAGTATCCATGGATTTCTTATCCATGGATTCAAGCATCCATGGTTGAAAATATCCAAAAAATATAAAAATTCCCCCAAACAAACCATGATTTTACCATTTTATATAAGGGACACCATTTTACTATGCCATTGTATTTAGTATGACTTGAGAATAAATGGATTTTGGTATCCATAGGGAATCCTGGAACCAACCCCCAGTGGATACCAATGACACACTTTATTCCACGTCCTTTCTAAAATGCCATTGTTGCACCACCTGCAAATCAACAGAAACAAGACTGTTCTTTGAATGTCAGCTTGATTTGTTGCTTCTGAGTCAGATTGGGCCTTTAAAAGGTGTTTGGAGTATGTGGAGTTGAGAAAAACTACAGCCTAAGAAATCTTATGAGGCCATTGCATTCTGCATGGAAGACATTCTAATGAAATAAATAGTGTCTTTCCCACTGGCAGTACTTCGATGTGCCAAAAACTCTATTTAATGTATTTTCTCTTTTTAATAAACCTTTCCTTTCTCCGTCTCTCTCTGCTGTGTGAGGTTTTTTGCTTTTGTTTTTATTTTGGACTACCTGCAGGCTTATTTGTGTGGAATTATTTCCATAATAACCATGTCATTTCTTTATGTATCCTGGCTAAATCTCTTGGAGAAAACAGAACAGCTACAGTGGGGGCTTGGTACCCACTGGGGTTTGGTGCCAGGACCCTCTGTGGATACCAAAAGTCATGGATTCTCACATCCCATTAAATGATAAAATGATATCCATTATATAAATGGCAAGTTCAAGCCTTGCTTTTTGGAATGTATGCATTTTAAAAATATTTTCAAACTATTGATGCTTGGATCCATGGATAAAAAATGAGTGGATATGGAAGGCAGTCTTTATTTTGATGCATTAATCTGTTAGACATGAAACAGGGTGAGAGGATGGAATCCTCATGTGGTAGAACAGAATTAATGCAGTTTGACACCACCTTAACTGCAATGCTTCAATGCTATGGAATTCTGGGTTTTGTAGTTTGTTGCAGCCCCACAGCTCTCTGACAGAGAAGGTTAAATATCTTTGTTGTTGTTGTTGTTGTTGTTGTTACATGCCCTGGAGTCAATCTTGACTCATGGCAACCCTATGGATGAGACATCTCCAAGAACCTCTGTCCTCCAATTCTCTAATCTGTGCAACCCCATACCCGTTACCTCCTTAATAGACTCCATCCACCTAGCATGTAGTCTTCCCCTCTTCGTACTTCCCTCCACCTTTCCCAGCATTGTTGTCTTTTCCAATGAGTCCCTTCTCATGATGAATCCAAAGGACGATAGCCTCAGTTTTGTCATCTTGGCTTCCAGGGGAGTTTCCAGCTTGATCTGCTCTAGGACCCATTTGTTTTTCCTTTTGGCTGTCCATGGGATCCTCAACACTCTTCTCCAGCACCACATCTCAAATGAATTTATTTTCTTCCTATCATCTTTCTTAACTGTCCAGCTCTCCCATCCATACATGGTAATAGGGAATACAATGGCTTGTATGATTCTGACTTTTGTGCTGAGTTGTATGTTTTTGCATTTTAGAATCTTTTCTGGTTCTTTCATAGCCACCCTCCCCATTCTTAATCTTGTTCTGATTTCCTGACTGCAGTCCCCATTTCTATCAATGTTTGATCCCAGGTTTGGTAATTCTTTTACTATTTCTATTCATTGTCTAGGCTGAACTTGTGAAGGTCCTCGGTGGTCATTATTTTTGTTTTCTTTATGTTCAACGTTAAGCCTGCCTTTGCACATTCTTCTTTGATCTTCCTTATCTATGTAATCAAAGGCTTTGCTATAACCTATAAAAGCACATGCTGATTTTCTTTTGGAATTGACTGGTGCGTTCCATTAGCCATCATATGTTTACAATGTGGTCCTTAGTGCCTCTTCTTTTCCTGAACCATGCTTGAACCTCTGGAATTTCTCTCTCCATGTATGGTTTGAATCTATGTTGCATAATTTTGAGCATGATTTTGCTTGCATGGAAGAACAGTGCTATGGTCCTATAGTTGCTACCGTCTTTTGTATCTCTTTTGTGGATGGAGATGTATATTTATCACTTCCAATCTGTTGGCCATTATTTTGTTTTCCATATCTGTTGACATATGTTGTTTAGCACTAGAGTTGACTTAGTTTGGATTGCAGCAGTTCAATTGGAATATCATCTGTTCCTGGTGATTTGTTTTTTGCTATGTCTCTTATTGCAGTTTCCATCATGCTATTAAGAATTAGGGGTTCATCTTCATATGACTCTTGAGTCCATGTGTCCTTCATTTTATCATCTCTTTTGTATAATTCTTCTGTGTATTGCATCCAACGTCTTTTTATTCCTTCCTGGTCTTGAATTATGTTATTTTGATTGTTATAGAGCATCTCAGTCCTTGGTTTGAATTTTCCTTTGATTTCCCGGATCTTGTGAAATAGATCACTTGTTCTTCCCTTTTTGTTGTTGTCTTCTATTTTTCTGCATTGGTCATTGTAGTATTTTTCCCCACACACACACAAGCCATTGTACTATTGGATTCATAATTCTTAGTTTGTTCCTATCTCCCTTTTATTTTTCTTCTCTTCTTTTCTTTATGTATGCTTCCAAATTCAGATAGCCTCAGAGTGTGGGAGGCAATTTTTGTTATTTTGCCGCTCTATAGGCTATTTTAGGCAAAGGAGAGGCCTTTTTCCAACAGGAAGTGATTTGGACATGGAACTGCTTCCATGCTCCTGAGTGTTAGTGGACTTTTTTTTTTTTTTTTTTTTTTGCCGGGAAGGGCAATGTGGATGCAACCCTCCAAGGTCTCCCATGGTTCCAATGCAGTTGTTCACCTTTGCTCTACAGCATTACTGGAAACAGTGGAAACAAAGGTCCTGCACTGATTAACCAGTGCAAGGTTCTTCTTTAAAAGTAACCTCAAGTTGTATATACAAGCTATTTATGAACTTTCCTGTGAAGCATACAAACACTTGGGCAAAGCAACAGGTTTCTATTGGATAGATCCAGATGGCAGTGGTGCATTGGGACCTTTGAAGGTTTACTGCGATATGACAGAGGACAAAGTATGGACTACTGTGCATCATGACCTGCAGGAGCGATCTCCAGTGGTAAGCAACAGATCAGAGAAGCATGCTTTGATACAGCTAAATTACAGTGCCACCATGGATCAGATCTCTGCCATCACTGAGAGTGCTGAGTATTGTGAGCAATTCATCTCCTACTCCTGTAAGCTGTCAAGGCTTCTAAACACACCAGTCTTTGGAGCACCAGATCCATGTCCATGATCCATGGGCTTGTCTACATTGATGGGAAACCCTGTTCTCACCCTGTAGCCACAACAGTCCAATTTCCCAGTCCACAGGAACTCTGATAGTGCCACACTCATTGCGGCAACATTGGAGCAATCCAGAAGAAATAGGAAGTCATATGCAATCACATGTCCTATAAGGCTGAATATTCTCAACCATACAGCTATGTCCTCACTACTGATCCAGAGTTTCCAGCTAAATGCAGGGTAAAAGGGATGGGGTTTCATTTTGATTTATTGTTTTGATGTTTTATAATGTTGTACGCCGCCCCGATTGCCTGGCAGAGGGGCGGGATATAAATAAAAATTATTATTATTATTATTATTATTATTATTATTATTAATTGTTTGTAGTGTGTTTTTTTCTGTCATCCATGGTTTTTTCTCTTTCTTTTTGTTTATTGAAAGTGTCTGTTTATATTCTTCTTTTATTATGTCCCTGGCTTCAGACCATAGTTATTCTGGTTCTCAGTCTATTATGTTCAGTAGTGTGACTCTGTTTCTTATATTGTCAGTAAATTCTGTTGAGATATTATTTAGATCATACTTTGGTATAATCATTGGTTTTGCTTCTTCTTGAGTCTTACTCTTATTTTTGATATGAGTAATCTGTTGCACAGACGATGCCTGGTCTAGTCTTGGCCACTAGTATAGAGTTCCGCCATCTTTTACTTCCAGTTATATAATCTAAATGATTATTATGTTGACCATCTGGTGATGTCTATGTGTATGGACATCTTTCTGGTTGTATGAAAAACGTGCTTGCAGTGAATAGGTTGTTGGCTTCACAAAAATCTATCTGCCACTCACCTGATTCATTTCTTCTGCCTAATCCAAATCTGCTTACTGTTTTTGATTCATATTTGCTTCCAACTTTTGTGTTCCAATCTCGATTGATCAGCTTGACATCCTGTGTTGGTGTGCTGTCAACTTCTTCCTGTACTTTTTCATAGAATCTATCAATTTCTTCCTATTCTGCCTCTGTGGTTGGTGCATATACTGGAATTATGGTGATATTCATAGGTTTACCATGGAGCCTTACTGAAATGACTCAGTCTGATTTTGCAAATATTTTACAAAATTATAAATCCCAGAATTATACAGCATTGAGCCAGGGCAGTTAAAGCTGTGTCAAACAGCATTAATTCTGCAGTGTAGATGGAACCTGACTCACTTTAAGCCTGAAATGTTCAGAATTCATGTTCTCTCATGTCTTGGAATGTACAAACAAATAATTTAAAGCAAGAGTATGGAGTGGATTTAACATATTGTATGTACTCATATATAAGTCTAGAAATTTTAGTCAAAAAATTGAGTCCAAAAACCTGAGTTGGCTTATCCATGGGTCAATGCAAGTACTGTACTGTATTTTAATTTTTATTTAAAAAGGGAATCATCCCCTGGTCAAAGGCAAGAGTGTCATCTGTTCTGGAAGCACTCACGCCCCCTTTTTATTTTCTCATCTATTAAGCCTTTAGTATGAGCACAAACAGTTATGCCTGCTGGAATTTTGCAAGTTTTCTGGCACTGGTTTTGTTTGCTTCATCCTTTGCATCCTTTGTTATATAAGTTTTACTCTCAACTTATCCATGAGTCATATCAAAATCCATAATTTTGTCTGTCTCAGCTTCAAGGGAGGACAATGGCAAACATTATATGAACAAATCTTGCCAAAAATCCCATGATAAGTTCACCATAAGTTGCAAAAAGCTTTTACCAAAAAAAAAAAAAAACCTCTATGATGAGACAGTCCAAAATGAAACAAAAGATAATGCCAGAAGATGAAACTTCCAGATGGGAATGCACACAATGAACTACTGGGGTACAGCAGAGGACAACTACGAGTAGCACTGTGGTTAAAGGTGCAACAAGACTAAAGCCAAAAGGACGTTCAGTTTTTCAGGTGCTGAGAGGTGAAAGGAAAATCTGAAACAGTACAACACATATTATAGGAAATTTAAATGTGATAAGCATGAATTAATGGAAACTAGACATATTAAATAAGAAATGGAGTATATAAACATTGCTCTACTTGAAGTGAGTGAGCTAAAATGGACAGGGATGGGTCATTTTGAGTCAGATGATTACACAGTGCTTTACTCAGGAAATGAAAATCTTAGAAGAAAAAAAGTGGCATTACGGTAATAGTGAGGAGAGATTAAATAAAAGCAGTCAGGGGATATAATGCACAGTCTGACTAAATCATGTCAATAAAAATTCAGGGAAAACCCATTAATATAACTATAATCCATGTTTATGCTCCAACTGCAGAAGCATGGTTCTCCAAAAGATCTGTGTTCCCCCAGCCTCATGTTGTCCTGTTGGTGCAGGCCATTAGCTGCAGACCAGGATCAGGCTGGTATTGGGCAGATCAGACACAGATCTGGTGGAATCACAGGGGCCTTGGCACAGATCAAAAGAACTGGCTGTTTGCCACAGAATGTTGTGGAAACTCTGTGTCAAACCCCAGCAGACCAGACAACCACACATTGCTTACCTCCCTCTGCCATTGCTGCTAGTGAGAAGACCCCCATTGCCATGTCTGACATGTTAATGGGGCACCTGGCCACATGTGGAGCCAGATGCCCCATTTCCACATTGGATGTGGCAACAGGGGTCTTCACACTAGCAGTAGTGGTGGACGGATGTGAGGGGCATATGGCAGAAGCAGGTCTGTGGTGCAGTGGCTGGCCTGGGACCATTCCAGGTTAGGACATAGAGCAGGATAGCATGGGTTTGGTATTGTTAATCAGGACTTCTTAATCATAAGTGTTTGAAATGCAAAAATAGAAACAGAGCAGAATCATAGACTATAAGAAAATGTGAACTAGGTTCAAGGAATGAAGCAGGAGACTGACTGAATTTTGCGAGGCCAATAATTTGTTTATTGCAAACCTATTCTTCAAGCAACCAAAGAAGCAATTGTATAGATGGACATCACCTGGCTAATATAGAAATCGAATAGATTACATAATTGGAAGCAGAAAGATGGAGAGTCTTCAGTCTCTCAGCAAAAACAAGACCAGGAGCAGATTGTGGCACAGATGATGAAGAACTAATATCAAACATTAGAGTACAGCTAAAGAAGAATATTAAGCCAACCATGGTGTCAAAATTCATCCCATAGAATTTAAAGAGAATGTGAAACATTTGTACTATTAAGTCTTCTTGTCCCAGGAGCTAGAAGAACTCTGGACTGAAGCCAGGGACATTGTCAGGAAGGAATGCAAAAAGACATTATCTGCAGCTGAAAAGAAAGAGAATCCTCTATGGATGTCCAATGAAACTTTTCACCAGTTAAGGACAGAGAAGAAGAAGAAAAAACAAAAGGGGAGAGAAATAGAGTCAGAACCCTAAATACAACTGTTCAGTGAGTTGTGTGCAGGGACAAGGAGAACTGCTGTAATAACTAGTGCAGAGAAATAAAAGATGACAACAAAAAAAGCAAGAATAAGAGACATCTTCCACCTAAAAGTGAAGTTGAAGATGCACTCAGAGCACTTGGGAGAAATAAATTAATCAGAATAGAGACTGCAGTCAAGAAATCACAAGGCCTTGGAAGGGCAGCTATGAAGGAACTAATCAAGACCCTCAAATGTTAAGCTATATAATTGAATACTAAAATCAAGATTGTCCATGACATTGTACTATATTCCCCATTTCTGTGTATGACTGTGAACACTGGACAGTGAGGAAAGGTGATAGGAAGAAAATCAACTCATTGGAAATGTGGTGCTGGAGAAGAATTCTGTGGATATTGTGAACTGCTAAAAAGACAAGTAAATGGTCCCTAGAGCAAATCAAGCCTCAAGCCTTCCTAAAAGCCAAGATGACTCAGGGGCTCTGCAGATGGTGCAAAACGCCATCTTGGAACCAGGGAAGGGGAGGAGCACCCAGACGCCGGTGGCACCAACCCCTTCCCGAGGACATCATCAGAGTGCACATCATTGCACACGGTGAGTGCTCTGGTGATGTCCTCCTGGTGCAGCATTTTTACATGCTGCACCAGAAGAGGTGCAAAAGAGCCACGTGGTGGCTCTTGCAGTGCCCTTTCCACAGCTTGGGAAAGGAGCGCTATTTTGGCGCTTCTTTCCTAGTTGCCGAAAGGGTGGATTGGAGCCAAGGTATGGGACAGCCTTGGCCCCAATCCTCCATTTCTCTGGGTGGCCCACGAGAACGAGGACTGTTGTACTTTGGCCATGTTATGGGATGACAGGACACACTAGAAAAGACAACAGTGCTTGTTAAGGCAGAAGGCATTAAGGAAATAGGAAGCCAGCTTTCCAGATGGATAGACTCAATCAAGGAAGTCACAGCCCTGTGTCTGCAAGAACTGAGCAGGGCTGTTGGTGAGAGGGTGAGTTGGAGGTCCCTCATCCATAGGGTTGTGATAAGCTGACTTGACAGCAGTTAACAAAAATAATGAAATCTTGATGACTTACATATGAAAATACTGGTTCTGGAGTGTTTGATTTCATTCACTGAAAGGAAGGGTCTTTACACAAATTCAGAAATGTGGGACAAATAATTTCAGAATTAAAATAAAAACTTTTCTTTCATGATGGACTATATGTATGGGACAGGACTGTGGGTATGTGTAGATGAGGGTGTTACAAGTTTGCATGGATTCTCCAAATCTCCTACTGAGATTTTAAATTTCTTGTCTGTGAGCCACCTTGGGTGCCTCTGGGGAGAAAGGCACATCTAAATATATAAATAAATAAATACAATGGTTGAGTGTCAGAAATTGCATTTGATTAATATTTATACATATATCTTCCACATGTTTTTCTCTTCAGACTGTCTGCTGATTACTGCCAATATGAATCAGTAAAAGGCCTACTCATAGCTATAAACTCTCCCACACAGTCTTAGTACAGAGAACACATGCTGAAAGGTGATCACATTGAGAAGAGGGATAGGTGGTTGACTATGGGCCTTTGCAGACTGCCAGAAATAGTGCAAATTGAGTCCACTTTAAGGGTTAGGGTTAGTGCTAGGGAATCATGGGAATTGTGTTTTCTTTTCTGAGACATTGAGCCTTCTCTGTCAGAGAGCTCTGGTGCCACAATAAAATACAGTTCCCATGATTCCCTAACCCTAACCCTAACCCTAACCCTTAAATTGGACTCAATTTGCACTATTTCTAGCAGTCTGCAAAGGCCCATGTGGGCACAAAGTAAAGAAAACTTGAATGACCATGAACTCCTAAGAATCAATAGCATTGTATCATTTTTTAAAAATATAATAAGGTAGGTTTCCTGTTGCTTTAACTGGAAACCTACCTTTAATATACTCCTTAAGTTTCCAGTTCCTCTTTTCTTTTGACTTCAGGTATGTAAGACACCACTCTTGTTGAATTATATGACAATATCTGCTTTAGATGCCCAAAGGAATAGCAAAGCCTTTCCTCATGATTGTGAAATTGTTGTATCTTTTGATGATATATTTGAAGATCATCAATTCTTTAATTGAAGTTAAAGAATCTGGCTCATGATTTCTTCTTTCACATGGTTTAAGATAACACTGTCCTTTCCTTCCTCTTATTATAATAAAGAGAACAGAGTGTCATTCCCTGTAGGACAAACCTGCTGTAGATACCCTTCCAAGCCAAGACATTTAGGAGATTATCACGTTAACTTTGCTGCTGTAACTTTCTTAAGGTTATATGTCTTTATTTAATGATATATAAACTTTTTATCGCATTCATCCATCACCTGGCAGTAGGCAGCCTGTATGCAGCCCGGGCTTCTCTGGGCATGTCCTGCATCTTTTCAAGAACCACAAAATAATGAGACCAGATGGAAGTAATTGGTTCATGAGCCTTCCCTGGGGTAGAACACCTGAGGGCAATCCAAAGAAACTGATTGTTATCTTGGATGGTAAACTTTGGAAGGCAAAACCTGGAGGGCTTCTCCCCAAGCCCTGTGATGTCATAAGAGAGAGTAAACTCCCATGTCAGCCTCAAGGGCAGACTCTTTAATAAACCCCTAGTCTTGTGCCCCATTGAACTAGTTCCAGAGCCCAACTCTTCCACAAGGATGTGCCAAAGTGTACACCAATCTCATACTTTCTACCCCTGCTACCTGCTACCAGGGAGCCTATATATATCAATGCCGCCCATTGCCAATTATCCATTTCCAAACAGCTATAGTACAGGATATGTGTGGGGGTGGGTGCATGGGTTGCATCAGGTAAAGGGGAAAAAAATCTACTTGGCCTCCAAGCAACCTTCCCTTTGGTGGTGGTCTTGGCTTAGTAACCTAGAATCTAGGGATACAACATCCCACCACTATCTCTTACACTGAGAAATTGAAGATCCTTGCTACTTCTGAGCTACTTCTGGGCCCTGTTTGGTGTCACCTTATCAACTTCTGGTCACCAAAGTTCAAAACTTATGATAGTGGTTACAGACAAGGCAGGTTAACATCAAAACTTCACTTAAATATTTTTAATTCTTGGAGTTCCAGGAGATTTACATGGTATGGAACATATTCTTTTGGCATTCATTGATCCATACATACATAGGCATTCCCTTCAGAGAAAATTAGAGACATAGCATTGTCTGGGCACTTATATTATATGCAAGGTATTATTCATTATGTTATATTTAGCCATCTTATATTGTCATGTAACCATCATATCCTATTCATCAGGACATTCATAGGGACTTCATCTCTCTGTTGCTCTCTTTAGCAGTCTTGGCAATGTAACATATGTAAGAACATCAGCCTTCTAAACCAGTTAACATGTAACATTCTCCTTATATCAACATAATCAGGTTTTCCCTAATCACATAGTTTTCCATAGTGTCTGCTAAGTCATTATACAGACATGTCCTAATGGGTTCACAATCTTTTCTCTTATCATATTTTTTAGACATTTTACCCTTGAGCAATTATCCATTACAATCTCATGTGTTTGAGGAATTTTACAACTCTAACAGTCTTCTTTGTAACACATGCATTCAAAGGCTTGTTCCCACAAGGATTTAAAGCAAATTGCTGATTGGGTTATATGTCTGTCATTCCCACTTGAGACTGGTTCTGATCCTACTGTGCTTGGTTTAAATCATAATGAAGCAAGGCAAATGCAAAAGAACTGACACTAGTTTATGGGTGGTTATTTTGAAAAGACCTGAATCTGAACTGTGTTCAACAAGTGGGAATGACAGGCCAGATTCTCACTGGGGGGCTGCACCAGCTTTTGCTGGCTTCTCTCACCAGCCCTGGTGCTCTGGGTGATGTACCAGTTCTTGCTGGCTTTTCTCTCAGCCCCGGTGCTCTGGTGCCATTCTCAGGGGCACAGCTGTGGGACACCATCTAGGGCAGCTCCTATGGTGCTCCCCAGATCACTTCTTCCTAGGCTCCAACAGGCTCAGAGTTGCCACTAGAGGGGAGACAAAGAGGAGGAGGTGATGGAGGGCCTGGGAGCACTCTGGCCAGTCTCCCCGGTTGAGGCAGCCAAGGGTGAGTTGGGGCAATGAGGAAGAGAGGGAGATGGAGCACTGCCATCACCACCACTACCATGGGTGGAGAGGGTCCCTCAGAAGGTTCCAGCAACATGAAGGGTGCACTGGAGGGCAGCCCATCTGTAGGAGACAGAGGTGGAGCCGCTGGGGCACAAACCTTCCTGCCATGCCACCACCCCACCTCTATTTGTTGTTGTTGTTCAAGTCATTTCCAACTTAGCAAGGTTTGTTCAGAAGAAGTTTGCCTTTTCTTTCCTCTCCTCCTCTTCCTTTCTCCATGGCAGCCGTTCTTCCTCCTCCCCCTCCCCCCATGTGAATGACAAAGGGGAATAAAAGTGGACTAAATGGTTCTGGACAGATTCGATCACAAAATAACCTGGTTTCCACACCAGGGTATTTTGTAGTGGGAATGAGCCCCAAGTGTTAAATTTCAAGCAAATCATAAGCAAGTATGAACTGCATTAAATGCATGTAAGCATATATTTCCTAGCTCTACCAAAATCAGCATTTTAGGGCAGCATGTCATAGCTATCAGGTACTTTCAGAGGTTTAGATCTTATCTTTTTGTTTAGTACACTCAAGTCCAGCATACACCCAACTTTAGCAAATGTCCTACTACCTTTTGTCAGGTAGTAGTGTACTAACATTACAATTGTACTAACTTGCAGGGTGACCTGAGGTCATTCTTTGTAGTTTTTGTCTACATAGTCAAAAGGGAACATCTGGCAGTCTTCCCAGAATTGAAACTGAAACAATTTTTTTTCTTTTCTTTTATTTCAATATGGAAAATGAAGTAATGAATCTTAGACTGTGTAATTTACCATCTATATGTTTTTATTTTAATATATATATAAAATTTAATGGTATATGTACAGGCTGAGGACTTCCCAACTAAAATTCATCTGATCTGTAACTCTATATTGTTATTGTGAGATTTTATTTCTCCCCCCCCCCCCCCATGTGAATCTTTTCCGGCAGGCCTTCCCAGAATAACTTCCGCCTCGACGGGAGATGAGTTTTTATTTCATTCCTATGGTTGCCGATTTATTGTTATTGTTTTATTGTTTTATTGCATTGTGTATTTTAAGTCCTTAAAGTTTAATTCTGTTTTAAGGGGATGGAAGGGTTGGATTGTGGGATGAGGGAATGTTTTAATTCTGTTTGTTTTAATATGCTGTAACCCGCCCCGATTGCTGCTCAGAGGGGCGGGCTATAAATAAATAAATTATTGTTGTTGTTGTTGTTGTTGTTAACGATTTCCACATGAACATTGTTTTCAGTTCAACAATGGGTGTGTTCTTAATTTTATAAGAACAAATAACAAAGTCATTATTTTCATTTTTGAATTCCCACTTCAAGACTTCTTAACCACTTAAGATGAAGTCTTTCCAGAAAGTAGCAATTGATCCTTTGTATTAAGCTGAGACATGAGTGAAATTCAAACCAATTGTTTTTCAACTATTGATTCTGCTCTATTATCATGATCCATTTCACATTTCACCATCATTGTAAGACTATTTAATGGAGCAATGAAACTCAGTAGTTTTAGCATTGCTGATATGGTTGGAGAAGCTGCAAACAATGACTATTTTAAATTGTAAAATTTAAATTGTGGCTGACCTGGAGTCCTTTAGCCATCTGATTAGGCCATGCTTTACTCAAAACCAAATGCATAAATTAACCAGTTTCATTGGTAGAATCTGATGATGGCTTAGCAGAATCTGATGATGGCTTAGCAGAATCTGATTGGAAGAATCTGATGATGGCTTAGCAGTGTCAGCCCATTCAAGTAATTCTTTCATCAATGTCATAGCATTCAGTGGAGATTTTCATTTCCAAAAAGTTAATGCGACTCTTAACTAAATATTCATATTCCTAGACCAAACTTTCATAATGAATTTGATCTTCCATTTAGGCAGAGCTTACTACACCATTGCATCAAACAACCCTGGGATAAAATCTTGGAGAAACCCTTATTAAAAGCTGGTGCTAAAGTTTACCTCTTAGAACAATGTTCATAACCAGGAATAGCCATTGTTCGGTTTGGCTTTCATACTACACCGGCAAAAATGATGGGCTTTGTCCCAAGATGTGCCAGAAATCATGGACTCATTTGACCAAACAATTACTCTCAGAACTACTGGGTTGTTACACGTTTCCTGCTGTAGGCTCCTGTCAATGATACATAACTCCACTCTCATTTACCACCAAATCAATGTTGTTGTTTTTTTAAAAAATTGCTCAATAATTGGCAACCATAGATACTTTTACAGTCCCACTGTGTTTATATGTTAAAAAGTACTACTAGATAACCAGCAAGAAAAGAATGAGTTTGCACCTAAATGGCAAGTAGTCTTGCTCAGCTACAGATAATGAAATACTGTATTGGTGACTAGTTCACTTTGCTTCTTGTCTTTAGTATGTTTCCTTTCTAAACAGTAAAAAGAATAAATAATAATAATATAATAATACATCTAAGCCTATAGTGGGAGGGACATATGTGGATGAGTGACCTGTTATTTATGAGTACCATGGAGTTAAAATATCCTTTTCAAGAGACCATAATCAGGAAGTCTGGAATGAGGACTATGAGCAAAATTGGCCAGTTCCGATTAATTGCTTCATCCCTGAATAAGTCCGTCATCTCCACACAGCCCCACAGATGTAGGCCTGAAACAGATGGGCCAAATGATGCAGTTTACTACTGTGTTCGGGGCTTAGCGTTTAGATGATGCACGCCCTGAGCGTGGCTGGAAACCTTACCAACACCACATCTTTCCAAAAGAACCAGGCCAAAAAGGAGCAGTAAAATACAGCTCCTTTTGCAGGCCCGGTTCAAAACCACGGTGGCAGCCCAGATTAGAGCCAGGCATGTGGGATCGTTGTGGCCCCAGTGCAAATGGTGCAAATGTTGTTTTCCAGCCCATCTGTTTCAGGCCATAGAATATCTAAAGGCTGATTAAAGTTGTGTAATCAATTAATTGATCTCCACAACACATCTGTCACAGTCAGAGCAAACCTACATCATTATGTATCCTGCTCCTTCAACCATAATAATGTGACACAACTCTGGGCACCTTGAGTGGAAAAGTTTGTTGTTGTGTGCCTTCTAGTCATGTCATGTCTGACTTATGGTGACCCTAAAGCAAACCTATCATAGGATATTTTTTGCAGGATTTGTCCAAAGGGGGCTTGCCTCCCTCTGAGGCTGAGTGTGTGTGACTTGCCAATTGGGTTTACATTACTGAGCAGTGATTTGAATTCTGATCTCCAGAATCATAGTCTAATCCTCAAACCACTACACTAACATAGAAAACCAACAGAATCATAGAATCATAGAGTTGGGAGAGACCACAATGGCCATTCAGTCCATGAAGAAAGATAGAATCAAGGCACTCTGACAAATAGCCAAAAAAATGTTTTAAAAGTGCCTATATTTATGGTAAAGTCTACAATTTTTTCATCAAGGAAGAGCCCTTATGGCACAGTGGTTAAATGCCTGTACTGCAGCCACTCACACACAAACCACAAGGTTGTGAGTTCAGTACCAGCCAGGGGCTCGGGATCGACTCAGCCTTCCATCCTTCTATGGCAGGGGTAGGCAACCTTTCCCCTTTAAGGGCCTAGGGACTTCAGCTCCCAGAATCCCAGGAGCTATTGGTCAACATGGGACTATTGGCCAACATGGCTGAGGCTTCTGGGAGCTGAAGTCCCTCAGCCCTTAAAGGGGAAAGGTTGCCTACCCCTGTTCTAAGGTCACTAAAATGAATACCCAGCTTGTTGGGGGCAATTAGCTTGCACATTGTAAACTGCTTAGGGAGTGCTTAAGTGCAATGATAAGCAGTATAGAAATGTACTTGCTATTGCTATCAATGCAAACTGATAAAGACTTTCAGTTTTCTGGAAGAAATTGAGGGGCCGTACAGACGACTCCTAAGGGGCGGCTCCATGCTGCCACTGGGAGCGCTGGGTCGGGGCAGCAGCAACCACATGCTATTGCCCCAATCCATCTCTTTGCCACTCCAAAAATAGCTGGCAAATGCTGCTCCTTTTTGGAGCAGCAAAGAGCTGTCCTTACCACTACCACCGCCACAGGTCTTCTGCACCCATTTGGTGCAGTGTGTCTAAATGCTGCACCAAGGGAGTGCCCTGATGCTGCGTGCCATGACAGCATGACATGCGTGGCATGACAGCGGCATCAGGGCAGAGTCAAGGCAGCCAATGTGCGGTTGCCCCGCCCCAACCCCTCTCCCAGGCTGGCCCTTGTGGCTGGTCTGTACAGGCCCTGAAAAAACTCTCTTCAAAGTCATTTTATTCTGGAAAATGATATGATTAACTCTCTCCATATTTCATTGTCCAGAGATGGGGTGATCACATTTGGGGACTGGATTTAGCATGGACCTAGGTTTCGTATATCTAGGCAGTATATGGATATCTCCTCCCTGTATTGGGGCAGAGATGGGAAGAAGTAGTCTCTATCCTTCTCATCATTTTCTCACCCCTTAATAACACCTGATTTTGCTCTTTCAAGCAAATTTCAGTCTCAGCCACAGAGTGGAACCATGTCAAGGAAATGAAGGTCCCTTCTGCAGTGACTGAGAACTCCATTTCTGCACAATAATAGTTTTCTACTGTCTGTTCTGGACTAACAAGGATTGTTGTCAGGACCATATGTGTTGTGCCTGACTGGGATCCTGGTTAAGAGCTTTGATCACCCATATATCTATAAGCAGTCTATACTGCTTTTTGCTGCCTTGAGCCTTTTTAGTGGTTAGGGAAAACTCTGTCATGTGACTCCTTCCACTGTTCATCCCTGACTTTGAACACTTGTACCTAGATTCTAAAAAGTGGAAGGGAGAGGGAGGGAAAAAAAAGAAATGTGGCAGCATCTTTATGACTAAGGAGATTAGAGCATTGGTTTTAAAGTGCCTTATCCCAATGGGAAAGGGGTGCATTTAATTTTAAAAACAGGTGTAATCGCATTCAGCTGTTGCAAGGTGAATGAAACTTATATACAGCCTGGATGCCAGCTGGACTTTTCAATTTTCCTGTTTTTGAAAAGGCAAAGGATAAGCTTGGCTGGCATCTAGGCTGTATTACGGGTTGCATTTGCCCAGCCATGGCTGAATGCAATCACACCCATTTTAAAAATTAAATGTGCCTTTATCCCATCAGGGATAAGGGGCTTTAAAACAAATGCACTAATCTTTATTGGCCTGGAACAGATGGCTTGGATCAGGCTTGGACCATGGTGACTACATGACCTGATCCTGAAGCGGGCCATTGCCACAGTCCCAAGCAGCACTGGCCAGGAGTCGATCTAAATTAGTAGCCCTGGTGGCACAGTGGTTAAATGCTGGTACTGCAGCCACTCACCCACAAACCACAGGGTTGTGAGTTTAATCCCAGCCAGGGGCTCAGGGTTGACTCAGCCTAGCATCCTTCTGAGGTGGCTAAAATGAGTGCCCAGCTTGTTGCAGGCAATTAGCTTACAGTTGTAAACTGCTTAGAGATTGCTTAGTGTGATATGAAGTGGTATATAAATGAAGCTATTGCTATTGCTAAATTGACTCCTTTTTATGCTAGGTTTTTTTGGTTTGGTGGGGCCTTGGCATGGCTTTTGGCCACTTTGGGGGCATAGTTCATCTACATGCCATGCTCCCAAAGTAACTGGAAGCTAATTAGGCCTGTGTGTTTCAGACCTGAGGCTGTTTCCACACTGCAGAAATTTTCCAGGTTGAAGCTACTTTGACAGCCATGGTTCAATACTATGGATGTCTGGGAATTGTAGTTTGTTGTAGCACCTGAGCTCTCTGACAGAGAGCCACAGCAAACTACAATTCCAGGAATTCCATAACATTGAGCCATTAAAGTGATGTCAACCTGGATTATTTTTGTAGTGTGGGTGCAACCCAACTGGTTTATATTTTAGCATGAGCTTTAATGGATATAAACCTACTTCTTCAGATGATATACCAAATGATATTGAGGCCTCAGGAATAAAGAATATATATATAGTTATGGAAATGGGATAGAATGTAACAGGATCCAGAAAATGCAAATCATGTCTCTTGCCCTAAATTTTCAAAAGGTTAATGATACAGGTCTTTACAGTAGTCAGAGCTTACCAAAAGTCAGTTTCCCTGGGTTCAAAACTCTGAAAATATTGTTTTTGTTATTTGTGCAGTAGCAAAGACTCTTGTATTATGTCTTTGTTCATACCTCTGCTAATGGATTGGAATTCATGAATATAATTCAATTTAGCTGTTTCTCTGTCTAGTCTTCCTTTATAATTCCCTTGTTCAAGGACCACAATCTGTAAATAATTTACTGTATTACTGTTACAGGAAGATTGAAATATACCACAGCTGCTTTTGTGGTATTGCCATTTCTAATGTCAGATTTGTGTCCAATAATCCTCCTGCATACAGACTGTCCTATTTGTCCATTGTAGTGTGTAGAGAGGCATTGCTAGCATAGGATGGCATATATCACATTTAAATGGTGTGTGAGAAACTGGGAGTGAAGCTCCTATTTGTTACTGGATGAAATTGCCCTTCCTGTGTATACCAAAAGCAAATGAAAAGTTATTGGTTGTTCAATTTTGGGAAGAAAAGAGTGGGAACTAATGCTCAATTCCTGTGTGGAAGTTGTCCTTTTTTTCTTTTTCTACTTTTTCTACTAATTTACAATATGTCCCCATATTGGATTTAGGCACATGGAAGTAGCTGAAGAATTCAATCATCTTGGAGAGAACTGAAAGAAGATGTATTTTTCACCATGATTTTAGATTGTGTCAAAAGTTCTCACCTTATTGCCTCAAGAGATCAGAACTGGCATGATAAGGAGAAGCAGGTTTCACAAATACAATGTTATGGTATTAATATAATGTTTTTGTATTCATTGGTTTGATCTGTACCAAATTGTGATGGCTTTTAGCTATTAACAATAAAGTTATTATTTACTTATGTACAACATTAGGGAACTCATCTATGGCTGCATTCACACTGCAGAAATCATCCAGGTTGACACCACTTTAACTACCATGGCTCAATGTTCTAGAATCCTGGGATTTGTAGTTTGTTGTGGGACAAGAGCTCTCTGACAGAGACTAAATGTCTCATAAAACTACAGTTCCCAGAATTCCATAACAATAATAATAATAATAATAATAATAATAATAAATTTATATTTCCCACCTCTCCCAAAGGATTGAGGCGGGAGCACAAAGATAAAAGAAAAAGAAAAATACAGCAAGGCTAAAACATAGCAATAAAACCACAGCATAATAAAAAGTGATAAAAACAGTAAAAAAAAACAACAGTGATAATTAATATGATTGAATCTTTAAATTACAATAAAGAATTACAAATTACAAATTCAAGTCTATGCCATGGGTGGTGATAATCTTCCTTCACCCAGGAGGTCCTGATCTTATGTTCAATTAGGGAGATCAGATGGGTAGGCCTGCCAGAAGAGCTCCGTCTTGAGTGCCTTCTTAAAGGCCTCTAGCGTGGGAATAATACGGATCTCTTCTGGCAGGCTGTTCCATAATTTAGGGGCCACAGCTGTGAATGATTTTTGGGAAGTGGATGTCAGTTTGGTATTATGGTAATTTAGTAAATTCTTCCCTGATGTTCTGAGAGTGTGGGGTGGATTGTGTGGGGAGAGGCGTTCCTTCAAGTAACTTGGACCCAAGCCATATAGGGCTTTATAGGTAATAACCAACACTTTGTATTGCACCCAGAAGGTAATCGGCAGCCAGTGAAGAGCTTTTAGTACCGGTGTAATTTGGTCTGCTATAGATGTTCCAGCGACCAACCTGGCTGCCGCATTTTGAATCAGTTGAAGCTTCCGAACTTGGTACAAAGGTAGCCCCATGTAGAGCGCGTTACAGTAATCCAAACAAGAGATTACCAGGCCAAGTATTACTGCTTCAAGGTCCCTGTGGTCCAGGTAGGGGAGCAGTTGGCGAATTAGCCAAAGCTGGTTCCAAGCACTCCTGGCCATCGCATCTAGTTGAGATGTCAACTGTAGTGACGAGTCCAGAAGTACTCCCAAACTGCGTACTTTGACCTTTAGGGGAAGTGTGACCCCATCCAGGACTGGATGACAAAACTCCCTTCCCGGGACAGAGGTTCCTATAGCAAGTACTTCTGTTTTCTCTGGATTCAGCTTGAGTTTGTTTTCCCTCATCCAGCCCATTACCAGCCCAAGGCAGACCTCCAGAGGAGCGACGCCATCCTTAGTCACTGCAGTAATCGGAGACATAGAGAAAAAGAGTTGGGTGTCATCAGCATATTGATAACCCCGTGCCCCAATGGCCCATGGTAGTTAAAGTGGTGTCAACTTGGATTATTTCTTCAATGCAGATGCATCCTAATGGTGCAGGAAGTGCAAGGTTGGTTTTGTGTTCTCTCAGGAACATCATGTGATATCCAGAACTGGGTGAGTAGGTAGCACTGTGGCATCACTCCATTCATGACATGGTAAGATACGTGACTTGCTGGGACCATCAGTATCATGAGACATGAGGATGTATTAATCTGAAGCATTAAAATGATGCTGAGACGGCAATAGGGATGGAGAACAATGTTAGCAGAAAGCAGCAGTCTTAACAACACTTTTTGGGAAACGTATTCCAGCAACTGTTCTCAAATACAAAGAAGATAATATGTGCATCGCCTTATTCAAATTCCATAAAAAGGATCTGTCCAATTGTTCTTCACGGGAGAATGCTTAGGAATATAAATACATAGCTGCTCATTCCTGAGCTATACATTTAATGGAGCTACTGTGTCTAGAATTACCAGCTGCCTTTTTAGTAGTCAGTCAGGAACCACAATAGCAAACTATGGTGGCACCTTATATTAGAAGTTAGCTTTGCAGATGGCTTAAAAGGAAGCAGAATTGCACCCAGGGCCATAATTAGGATAATTTAACTAGAATAGTGAGGTCAGGTAGACAAGTTACCAGTATGCAAAAGATAGTACCAGTGTTTTACAGATTCAAGAATTTCAAGTCACCCTGTTTAATGAAATCTTTTCATTTTGAAAAATGAAAGTACAAAGAAGGCTAGTAATTTTTTTTTCCAACCAAGAGTATTCAATAACAAATATTAAGTGATAAACACCAATTGCTTAAAAATCAGATGGGCCATTTTAAGCAAAGCATTTTAGCTCATCATGATATGTAGCACCTTATTTAAATTAGTAAGTGTTAATTCTTAGCTTGAATAATATATTAATATAATATGTAAAGTGAATGGCATTGTTAATCACAGTCGCGCCTGGAACGACTTTGCTTCTGTGCACGGAATGTTAATTTTGCAAAACATTAATTTCAAAGATTTTGCAGCCGTGCTTTTGTAATTAAATATTAATGTCACATGTTATTGCAGTAGCATGTTTATGAAAGCCAGCAACACTTCAAGTCAACTCATTTGTTTTTATATTTATTCTTGTACATCTGCAATCCCTTCCATTTCACAATTTCAAAGTGAAGGCCATTTTGAATAGTCAATATGTAAAACATTTTTCATTGTAAGCGTTTTTAAACATCCAATAGGGTAAATATTTAATGTGGTGTTTTTAGCTGGCATAATTTTTCCAGAAAATTGGCTATAACTTTTAACAACTTGTAGGTGCACTTAGCTGTCTCAATTTTTTTTGGCTTTAGTCTTCTGAAAATAAAAGAGCCATAAATGTGATGAAAACTGTTTAAAATTATGCAAGAATTATGAGATTATTTATGAAATTCTGGAAACATCTTTGATTTTATCACCTTCCATGGTGAGAGCTTGTATTTATTTTAAAAAAAATCAGGTACTGATTTATCTTTTTGATTAACTTTTTAAAGTGATACAGCTGCCCTTATGCTGGCGACTTCTGTCTCACATTTAGCATGAAATATTTTAAAGTATTCAGTTGCCATCAAGTATCTGAGTATTTTATGAATAACTTTGATGACAGATCCTGTTAATTGAAACTCTTTCTATATTTGCCACAGTATTCATTTGCCCACGACTGCTTTGACCAAATTACAATATCTAATGATCTTTCCTATGGTACTTCAAACCTGTGAATTACATTAGTCTGCAAAGCAAGTAGTTTCCATTTTAGCATGTTAGTGACAAGAAATCCATTCAAGATATCCCACATTTAAGCCTTTCCTCTTCCACCACCCCAAGACCTTCATTATATAGCGTAAGATCCTGGCTCACAGACTAAATTATGAATACACACACATACAGACACACACATTTATTGCACCACAAATACGAAAACAATCAAGATGCACTGTTGTTTGATTATGGCTACGTTTAATAGCTAAAAATTATATTGGCACCTGATGTTGCATGTTTAACAGCTAATACAGTTTGACAGTGATGAATTTAAAGGATGAGGAAGAGATACAAACTACATTTTACAAGCATGATGGGTCTCCAACAATGCCATTTAAATATTATTTGTCACTATTTAAAATGAACCTTTCCCCTTTAAGCTATGCCATTATGCTCATTTGTCCTGTCACTGCTGACAGGCTCTATGACTCACACACAAAAATGGTCATTAGGTACTGCATCTTCATCTTATTTAAAAAACGGGGGGGGGGGGGGGGGGAGAGAGAAACATTCTGATGCCTCTAAAAGCCTGTAATTATTTTCATCCGAAGAGATAGTGTTGCTTGGAAGGTAATTTAATAACCTTTTGCATGTACCTGGGGAATGCCTCTCTAGGGAACCAAGGTGCCGGCATGCCATTCAGTTGTCAAAACATGACCTTTAATGGTTGCTTGGAGAGAAGTTAGTACAGAATGTTGTACACAGTACAATGCTAATTCTGCTTTTTAATATATGCAAACTTTAGTTCTAGAGTAATGATCTTTATAAGATGAATTAATATAGGTAACTGCTCCAGGAAACAAAAGAGCTTTACAGTTCCTAACACAGGGATCTTGCTACCTACTTTGGAAGATGTTTACAGCAGATATGATTTTCAGGAGTATCTATTGAATTCTGTCCTCCTCTTTCATCCTCAGGATTTGTATTTTCCAACTTCTTGTTGTATGGTGAATGGGCTGCTTGTCATGGAAACCTGGCTGATATCATCAAACAGCTTTTTATGTTGCCTGTGTTATAGTACTGTATGCGGTTATGCTGTGTTATGCTAACACAGACTGACCTGTGGCTATGTAGAAAAGAGAAAAGATTATGGGAATCTTCCACATTGCTGTGTTCAGAAAGAGTGACCTTACAAATTATTCAGTGTATAGGCTTAAATATACACATGTAAGATTGACCATGAAAATTAATCATGCCAAGCCTCTAGGGCATAAACTCAGTGAGACAGAAGCAGTGTCCTGTGTCACCAGGTTTACAAAATTTCATATTTTGGAATTTTGATATTAAGTCCAACCCTACTTTAAAATGCCGGGATTTCAGCTCTTACCTCTGACATGCCATCCGTCAATTTATTAACATGCTTGTGCAGTAAGCCACTGAAAAGGCTGTATCAACTCATTTAGGATCTACACACACACACACACACACACTTTACAATGCCTGTAATTCTCATCTTTGCTCTCTCGGCTAGTCAGCATTAAAGATTTATGTTTCACTTTTTTTTTCATTGCCACACCTGAATATGGATTACTTAAATGGACTGTAAATAATTCATATCTTGAAATAAGTTTCCATTACTGACCGATGTTGTAATTTAATACACTGTATTATGGGTTATGCCATTCTGGATTGTTTTCGGTGTGCATTTTGCAACTGAGCCGACCACAGTTTAAGCAAAAAAGACATGCTATTTGTTCAGCTTATTTTCATATTCAGTTCTGGGCTGTGGGAAACACTATACTAAGTGGGACTAATTTCAGCAGTCTTCTTAAAAAAAAAAGATAGAGGGAAAAAAGACCTGACCTAAATTGACATGAGGAAAATTGAGCAAATGAGGGGAAATAATATCAATCTAATTTATTAACCAAAAAGTTTCAAGGTATAAGGCATCATTTTAATAAAGCATTTAAAACACACACTGTATTTTATTTTTATTTAAAAAAAACACTTTTGTTTTAGTAATTTCCACATATGGTTCCTGATTATTTTCTGTTAAGTATTTCCAATAGAAAAGGACATATTTGAGGAGATTTTCAACAAGGTCACTCATTACAAACAGAAATATTCCACCATGTTAAAGTGCAGAGAATTTCCAAAGCCCATCCTTGCATAAGTGTTTACACTTAAAAGACATTTAAACAATTTAGATTAAGCTGCATATAGCAAAAATATATTAATAATAGATTAATGCATTAAAATCTATGAAGACACATAAGATAATGATTTAAAAAGGAATAATTTAAGGAGATGAATTAAAAAATAGAATAAAAAAGAAGGCCAACATAAACTAGGGAAAAACATGCTGTGAATAAAGTCTGTTAGATCTTGAAATAGAAGAACTGCTAAATAATGCATAGTTTTATTTTTCTATAATTTGCATAAACCTTAAGAGAGTATTTATTTGTGTAAAACTTGATGTATTGAGCAAGGGAAGTGGGGGAGAAATGGCATTCATTTTGTTTTCATTTTGGTATTTAGGAAAAATATTCTGTTACATATGGACTACTTAGACCTAATCATCTGACTGAATGTGATGTGTTTCTTGAGCCAGGTTGGAAAGGGCTGGATTGAGAACAGTGCCCTGGTCTTGCTGCAGGCTACGCAGGTTGGCCCAAGCTCTGCTGGGGAGCAGATGGTGAGCCAATGCTTGCAGTCACACTTACCTTCCTTGCTAAATCCATAATCCCTCACTGGACACGCAGCCAAGGCAGGCTTTGGAGACAGAAAGGAGGTTACAATCTGGACTTGGGTATTGACTGCCAGAATTGAGAAAACAGCTCAGAAATTTTCAAATGCTTAACAAGTTATCTGTCTTGTCCCTAAGCCAGTGCAGCATTTTTTAAAAGTAATTAAGACATGATTGAAAATGTGTATGTGCCATCTAAATAAAAAAAATCTTCAGAAATAATCAAACCCAATAATTAAAGCCGTGTTAAATATACTAGATTTAGATGGGGAGGTGTTCATATAAAGTGTGCTTTTCATTTTGAATGTGAGAGCATTCTGTGTGTGTGTGTGTGTGCATGCACACACAGAGAGAGAAAACAAAAATAGCCTTTAAAAATGTACCAACCCAATTTTACAAGATTTAATCATTGTGGAGAATTTTAGTTCATGTGTGATTGTGATTAAATTAATTAATCATTCAATTAATTTTACACTGAACATTAGTCTTCTGTGCTATATGTATTGTAAGGTATATAATATATATTAATAAAGACTATATTCATATGCAGAAGGAATACTGTGTAATAATCACAGCATGACCTCTCCTTATCCTTTTCTCCCATTTCATAAATATCTGTTCAGTTACCAACCCATATATATATATATATATATATATATATGCAGTAGGGAAAGCCAAATCCTAATCAGCTACAATAAAGGGGGGAAAAGATAAGACCATCTGTCTAAAGCAAGTAGATTTGCTATAAAAGGATGGCTTACAAAAAAAGTTACAGCAATATTGTGATCGTGTATTAACTTAAATGTGATGTCTATGTTTGTTTGTATGCATATGCATATATTTATATGTGTGGATATTTATACATTTATAAAATCTACATATGTATGTTTGTGTTTATCTTATGTGTGTAGATTTTGTGCATCTGCATAGAATGCATATTAGATATATAGGCTTATAAATCAGATGAATGCTAACATGTATTACACATCTTTTTATATCTTAATGAGCCAGATAGATGAGTACCAAAGAAATTGACATGCCAGCCAGACAAACATAGATGACCCATTTCTATGTGGCAGATGGTGGGGTTCAAGCACTGCCATGAGACCTGAGCCAACACCTTTACTTCTGGAACCTAATCTTAGCTCCTCTACAAATGTCAAATATACCTACATTGGTGGCCGATGACTGTCTTCAGCTGCACAGCTGTGTTATAAAATCATTTTTGCTATGCTTTTGTGGTATTTTATAGATTTCTCTTAAAAGAATACTTTAGTGTAGTAAAGGAGGAGAGAACTAAGACCTTTTCCAGCAGTCCTTTATAGTAGCCCATAAGCTGGGGAGTGCACAATTTTTGTGACCCAAGGGCTGCATCTGTTATCAGCTATGCATCACATGCATGCATACAAACAAACATTTCAGTGTATGGTGACTTCCATGAGTAGAGAGGTGCATTTGTTCTGGGTTTTAGCTTCAACTATGTAGGTTCAGGTTCAGGTTCAGAGTTGAAGTTCAGAGTAGAGTTCTGCCCTAGTGACATGAAAGCCACCAGCCACCAGTGCTACATGCATAGACATGTGCACACACTTTCTCCTATTGCATGCATGTGCATGTACAGTCCCTTCCCCAACTGTTTCCAGAAAATTGCCACTCACCTGCTATATTTGCAGGTACTCCTAGAAACTAGAGAACAATATTTGGCCTTCTATGTCCCAACCATTCAACTGGGTTGTGAAGCAAAATGTGTGGGATCCCATCAGGGGGAGCAATCAAGAACTGTGTGTTGCTCAAGAGTTGTGCATCTCTGCCATTAGCTTTGGGAAGGTGTACAAGCAGTGGAGGCTATGTAAACACAGCTACTTTCCTATTAATTTGAATACTTGCCAATGATAAGGACTCCTCTTTGCGAATGGATATGATATGGTCAGCTTTGAACAACGCAAAGTCAAATTTGAATTCAAATTCATGATTACTCCTAAAGTTAGATGTTCCTGTCTCTTATTTTTCCTCTCTTACGAGACTGTTATGAGACTAAAAACAGAAAGGGCATCTTTATAAAAATGATTTTAAGAAGGGAAAGATTTGGTAAGTCTTTCACTTTCTTTCTGAAATAGCTGTTCACTTAGCTACAAGTAAAGCAACACTATTAGACTGTTCTACTAGCTTTTAGGATGGAGTAGAAATCAAGTAGCCCTTGATATCTTTTGAGAGCTGCATTATTCTCACCCCTGCTGTACAGCAAGTTCCCCTAAAACCAATAAACTATTTTCCAAAGAAAATGTCTATATGATTGGTATGTACAGTGTAGTATGTATCTTTTGGTGTTCTTTTTCTCATTGTAAGTGTAAATCTAAAACCTCATACAAATGCTGATCATCTCATTATTTGTAAAAATCCAAATGCAAACATGAAAGCCAAGAAAATTAACATTCAAGGACATCACTGTCTTTTCACTCTGTCTGTGTACACTCTTTTTCATTAACAAGAATAATGACTTGTGTGAGGCAACATCTTCTCTCTTTCTCTCTATTTTTCTTTGCTGTTTTTGAGTATATCACTAATTCAGAAGAACACAGTAGAGACTTATCTCAGTTACTAGATATTTTAATATAGGTAAGTCCATATACTAGCTTGGACATTGATTGATTGATTGATTGATTGAGCTTTGCTATGGGAGGCAAAAAAAAAAAAAAGCTTCTCTTCAGGAAGCAACATTGTTATTATTATAAAAGGGAGACCATTGGCATTGATGTTTGTGACCATGCATAGTGGTCTCCCATTACCATATCGTAGAGGATCTGATGTAACAAATGAAATGGATAAGAAGTTTCAGGTCAATTGGCATTCTTTTTAAAATAAGATTTCACCAAAATATGCATTTTCTTCATAGTAGGATGGTAAGAACTTGGGGGGGGGGGGAGAGGGGTAAAGGAGAAACTAAAACTGACAGATTGATTCATCTAAGCCCAGGACTTGGAGTCTTATTCTTAAAAGTGTGGATTTGAATCTCTATGTATATCCCTGCCCTATGAATTCCCATTAGAACTGAATAGGGTTGCCAACTACTCTCCCCCCCCCCCACCGTGATAGGATGGTCACCTATAATAACCATATGACAGGGAGAAACAACATGATCCTCTCTCCTTGCTGGGAATGCATCTACCCATTGAATCTGGCCCAGTGTAAATGGTGGCAAATTTTGTTTTGGCTTATTTTTAAGAATATACTGAAAACAATTTCTTCATTTTGGGGTACAAAGAACCTGACATTTAAAACTTGAAGTTTCATGGCTGAAACCAAAACTGACAGATTTATTACATGTACATTGAGCTCCCCATAAAACCTTCACCCATTACTATACTAAACTGGTGCATTATTAATTGCTTTTCTTGGTTTAACCACTTTTGTCCTCTATGATATTTATTTTTATTCAATTTTTTTCAGCATTCTTTTGAGAACTTTCATGTGTTGATATTTCACATGAGCTTGCTAATTTGGAGCCAGAAGAGTTTTAATTCTGAAAATCCTTCATTTCAGACCCTTTTTTCCATTTACTTGACTTGTCCTTTCCTAATCATCTTATTCCATAACTAAGGAGCTTATTGCACTGCTAAAATAAACCTTCTTACCTCTCATGACTTTAATCTTAATTCGGGCAGCATCCAGATACTATCACAGGGATTTTGCCACTGAATCTGCTGCCCGTGTCCAGTCTGGGTCAACCTTGGGTCCCAGGGGCACTCAGTGCACATCTTTTCAAAACCAGGAGTTTTCTGACTTAAGAAAATGGCTATCAGAGTGCCCCTGTGACCTGGACTGGATGCAGGCGGTGGATTCAGTGACAAAATCCTTGTGGTAATATCTGGATGCCACCCGAATTAAGATTGAATTTGAGAGAGGTAAGAACGTTTATTTAGCAGTGCAATAAGCTCCTAGCAAGAATAAGAGCACCAGTGTGGTTCCAGTTTATGGCTGAAGTACATTTATGTTTCATTTCATTTCATTATTTCATATTATTTGTATACTACCTTTCTCCCAGAGTGGGACCCAAGGTGGATCCAAGAGAGAACTAATTAAAAAACCTTCACAATATTTAAAAAAAACCAATTAAAATCAGCACATAAATGACTATAAAATAATTTTAAAAACACACAAGTTAAATAATATATGAGTGAAACAGACAGGCTAAAGCAAGCTTCATTTATATACCATTTCATACCACGGTATGCAGTGTCTAAGCAGTTTAGAGGTGTAAAGGTGTGACAGGAAATCCTTGTCTGGACTCATATATTTCAATTGATCTGCCATTTACGAGGATGAAGGCCTTTTGAAGTGTCTTTATTGCCCAAATAATATTTTCATTACAATATTTTGTTATCTCCAATACTTGAAATAGTTTCAAGAAATATTATCAAACTCTTTCTCTGCATCTAAAAAGTGAAATAAAACAAACAAATATTTAAAAAAATTAAAACAACCTTTTGTCTTTGTGATGTTCCAAAACCTGAATAATGTTGAAAACTGTTATTTGTTAATTGTCATCATCAGTGTGTCAGCTTTGCCCCTTCCTTGGAATGTCAGATATGACTATGGTGACACATACCTTGATTATGTCTTGTTTGGACTACTAACACATTCTATGTGGGGCTGTTATTGGAAACTGTTTGGAAACTTCAGTGGCTCCAAACTGCTGTAGCCAGAATACTGAACATTCTGGCTACAGCAGTTTGAACGATGGATGGATAATGGATAACATAGAAGCATCAACTATATTTCAGGGGAAAGAAAGTAAGTAATGAAAAAATATTAGAGTTCACTGTCTAGCAAGGTAATATCTGGTTTCAAGAAAATAAGGAAATATAAGTAATCTACGATAATATATAGATTAATAATGGAAGAACTATTTGGAGAAATGTATGAAGATGACTACACACTCTTCAAAAATGTAATAGAATAAGAGATAGAGAAATAGGGGAAAGAAACTATGTTGGGAAAGAGGAAGAAATTAAAAAGGCTGCATAAATGTATTTGAGATTAGAAGATATATATTAAGGGGTGGAATAGGGGAGGGGAGGGAAAGGTGAAGCTAAAATGTAAGCCTTACAAGCATGTATTTGTAATTTAATAAACCTTTTGTAATAAAAAAATAATAAGAAATGGAATACCTTTTGTGCAATGGACACCTAAATTTCTAGGTTTGTCTGGCAGGCAAAGAAATCCAAGATAAAATTATAAACACGATGCTAAAGAAAGTGGAAGCTTCGGAGTCCCTAATGTTAAATTTTATTATGAGGCCTCTTGCTTTGTTTGGTTAAAAGAATGGATAACGTTTAGAGATGTGAAACTCCTGGGACTTGACTCCTGGCCATAATTTAGGATTTGGTTGACATGGGCCAAAACAGATGGGCCAAAAGATGATCTGGGGGTGTAACGTTCAGATGATGCATGCCCTCAGATCAGGCTGAAGCCATGCCCTGGCTGCCTAAGGTGGCCCAAACCTAAAAACAAAAGGAGTGCAAAAAAAGAATTCCTTGCCGGCAGTCCACCTTGGGACCATGGTGTCTGGTCGCTGAGGTCCTGCACTGCTCAGGGTGCACTTATGTCTTGTTAAGCCATGGTTAATTTTGGTATGATACAGATAAGGCATGTGCTGAATAGAAAAATCATTGTATTCCTTCGTATAAGTATAAACTTTTCTCTGAGATAATATTAGCTACCTTAACACAGGAAACCGTTTTTGTGGAAAGAATGGGTTAAAAATGAAAATGGTTGTGATATGATTATCTTTTGTATTTTGAACAAGATAGCTGAAATCTTAAATCAAGAGAGATGATTCATAAAGAAGACAGAGATCTTAACTAGTTTACTTATATGCAACTTAAAAATGGATTTAATCAAGACAAGACATTGCATACATTTGTATGCATCCATACAAATGTATAAAGATGATGACCATATAATTTTAAAAAATGTATAAACAGCTTCTGAAACCAGAAACAGAAGATGGGTCCAAAGTTTTAGGCATAATGTTTGTAAGGATGTTTTGTGGAAAAATGTGGTTCAAAGATAGACTGCATTTGTGCAGTATTTTGTGTAGTAATTTAAATGAATTTAAAATTTAAATTGTGTAATTTAAAAGATTGCACAAATTAAAATTTCAAGAATTTAAAATTGTGCAATAATTTAAAAGAAAACTTTTTAAGGATGATATAACCCCAAATATGCTGTTGAAATGGCCCTGAACTTTTCAAATCATGTTTGGCGATATCAAGATAAGGAAGGCTCTTTTTTTTTTTTTTTTTTTTTCATATGCAGTAGACTTATAAGTAGGTTCAAAGTTACTGGTCTAACATTTGGGAATCCAAACAAAATTTAAGGCTAGATTTCAGTAATGTAATTTTCTAATGTTACCAGAAATATTTTTGTCAGGCATTATGGATAAAGAACTGGGCAGTAAATATGGATCACTTCTTTGATCTATGACAACAGCAGCAAGAATATTGTTTATTCAAGCTTGGAAATGGGCTGAATTCACTAAGCCAATTGGATACTTTTTGAAAGATTGGAATCTATTTATGGAATTTTTGAGCAACCAGAAATCTAATGATATAATAAGCTGTGGCTATGTTTATTAGCAATTTTAGTAAGATTATTTAATTAGATCTGTAATGTTAGAACAATATTTTTCCCTCTTTTTCATTTTTGGATTGGGGCTGAGGATCAGAGTGTATGAGTTGTCTCTCTCTCTCTCTCTTTCTTTTCTTTATTTCAGATTCTTTTTTTTTTTCTCCTCTGGTTTCTTTATCTTTGAGTGTACATTATTTTGATTATAAATTAGACTGTTTGTGATAAATTAAGCTTTAAAAAAATCATCAACAAATGATCCAGATCAAAGCTTGTCCTTCACCTAACTGTATAATCTGTGCTCAACCATATATATGATTAAATTCTGTACATATCAGTGGGACAAAAGAATGCTTAACTGTCTCAGTAAATAGCTTAGAAAGTCTTGGTAGATGAATGTATTGGGCAAGGTTTTCTTTTGTTCCCTCATTATAAGTGAGTTTGATGCAGCATGCTTAGATTCAACAGAAGGACAATTTATTTATCTAACTATTTTTTCTTCTGTTAGATGTGGCTGTTCTCACACAATGATTATTGCTTGCTGATCCTTTAAATTGTCAGCCTTTGATCCCTAGTGTAAGAGGGGAAGCTTTACTTTTGTTCTTCATAGTAAAGATTTTGACTGACTGGATTAAAGTAATAGAATGTAAGAAAGGCAATGCAAAAAACAAATTTTAAAATCTGATTGACAAAGTGAATTCCTAAAAGTGATATGGAAGCATAAGTCTCAACAAACCAGGACATGTGCTACTAACAAAGAAGAAATGTTTTATATATTATTAACCACTCTCCAGGGTTTCCATGCCACTCAGAGTTGGCATACATCCCATATATATTATTTAATGTTTTACAGTTCAGTATTCATACAGAAAGAGTAAATCAGATAAATGTGTCTCATTCTATACATATGTGAGGACTTCCTACTTAAGATATTTGGAGAGATATTCCACACACACATAAGTGTGAAAAAAGCTGAAGAATCTTGTTTCTGTACTGCAATGATGAATAAATCCAGTTTAATCAAATGATGCCTAACATAAATTTTAATTCCTTAATACTTATATTAGCAGACAATAATATTGTCCTGCAAATCTCCACTGTGAACTTCTGCCTGGTATAATTAAACATTTCCTGGATGATAAATTGGATAAGATAATGATTTGACTGAGTAAAAGTAAGCCATAGCTCTAAAAAAGTATTATTATTATTACTACTACTACTATTACTACTACTACTGTTATTTATATGCAAGGGGATCTTGTAATACCTTTCAGACTAACTATGCTTGTTCGAACCTCCATGGGCTACTTCATCAGGCAAGATGTTACAAACCAAACAGGTGAAAAACAATTGGAGATGTTAATTGATTAAATCCGTCCTTAAGTTGTTTCAGTCTTTAGTTAAGATGGTATATGGTGGGGAGGATATCTTTTGCAGGCAGGCTCCCCCTCCTTCTGGCCCTGTGGATATAGGGAGATTTGCAAAGTCGAGGAAATTTAAAATCCATTTGCATCTCCACATGATATACCATCTTAACTAAATGAAACAACATGTAGGCATCTGACTAACATCTCAATTGTTTTTCTCGTTTGGTTTGTAACATCTTGCGTGAAGAAGAAGCCCATGGAGCTTTTAAAGCTTGCAACAAATATATTGTGCATTTTGGTTGGGCAATAAAGGTATCACTGATGGATTTTTGTTTGAATTTGGCAAATGGCCAACATAGCTACTCCTGAATGTTTTCTCTGTTGTGAGATACCAAATTGTAGTTGCAACAGGGGAACCAGGAAGAATAGCCTGTGGACTGGAAACTTCAATCAAAGTAAAACAATGTTTTTCTTCTTAAATTTGGACTGAACCCACATGTTTTACCTCTACATCCACCAAAAGCTGGAAAGTGTGAACTATCACATCAGCATGCAGACTGTGGGGGGTTGCAGACTGCCAGAAATAGTGTGAATTCAGTCCACTTTTAGGGTTAGGGTTAGAGTTAGGGAACCATGGGAACTGTATGTTATTGTGGCATCAGAGTTGTCTGACAGAGAAGGCTCAATGTCTCAGAAAAATAACAGTTCCCATGATTCCCTAGCACTAACCCTAACCCTAAAAGTGGACTGAATTCACACTATTTCTGGCAGTCTGCAACCCCCCTGTGTCACCAACAATACAATGGATTTAATAATAACATTAACAAACTGGCTAGTCCTACAGAGGCCATTGGAGAAGGGGGGATGGGCACATGTATGAGGGGCTCCCATGATTGTGCTGTGGCAATGAGTCGCTGGGTGCACTGATGCACTTTATGGCAGTCAGTTGCTTGTGTGGTTGAGTGAGCAGTCGCACAGCCAGTTATGTGGAGAATCAAATGTGCTGCAGGTGGACAGGATGAGGAGAATCAAATGTGCTGGCAGGTGGGCAGGATGAGGAGGTGATTGGTGGCTGATGGCAGCACATCCATGTACATGTGTTTGGGGAAGAAGATAAAAAAAGTAATGGCATGGCACAGCTTGTACCTGCAAGAAACCCGTTTGGCTGGCTCATCCTGGCAGAAGAAGGAGAGCTGTGTTGATTGCCTTTGGGTGTTCAGAGCCAATTGTGAGAGCTGGTGGTGCTGTCTACAGGTTAATCCTGTGAATTGTGAAAACCTAAAGATAAATCGGCTTTTCCCCTTTGTCTGCTCAGGCTCTTGGTCTGTTTCTTCAAATGCATGGAGTGAAATGATGCCCAGAAGGACTTTTATGATTGCACTATATGAATACTTATGGAAATGCACTATTGTTATTGTTTGACATTGTAGTAGCATTCAAAGAAATAGACATACGAGTCTATTTCAGTACAAAAAGGAACAAAAGAATCATGTAGAATATTTGAGACTAAATGAGAAAAAGAAAGCATAAGCATTTGTAGACTCCAGTCCACTTCGTCAGATGCATCTACAGGCTGGTTTAAAGAAGTCTATCTTCTTTTCCTAATATTAGCCCTCTGCACCTTCTGTAAGAGTAGTTTCATCTCTTTTAGTTTCCTTCATCCCATTACTTTTTTGAAATCATACTGTACATTCCACCTCCAGATGGGTGCATTCTGTTCATTCAAAAGGTGGAGCCTCTCCTCCATAAACAACTGAGGCAGTGTTTAACAATTCTCAATTGAGAAATTAGTCTCCTTCATAAAAGAAGTTTTTGCAGAAACCTTTTTATATATTTGCTGACCATTCTTTTTATCCATTTGGTTCACAATATCAAAACTCTGAAACCTCTGTCACAATGTGTCAGAGTGATTTAAATACTGTCTTGGCATGATACCAAATCAATAATATACCTCCTACTTAACCAGTTGCCCATTCTCCAATTCATAAAAGATGATGTGGAGTTTTGAATCCCTTCACCCTACTACACAGTTTCTTTAGAAACCCACCACCACAACCAGATATAACTTACCTTACGTACAAGAAAATTGAGGTGTCCCATCAGCTTCTCTACTATGGCAGTAAGACACATGCAATGAGTACTGCTTCCTAACTGGAATGTATGGTTCCTTTCATTAATGCAATCACAATGAGAATGGTGTTTGTGTGATAATCTCCACAGCTCCCCAAAATGTTAATCCATCTGCAGAATATTTGTCATTACAAGTATCAAAGGCACACCTAATTCAACTAGAGGAGCCCCAATTTCCCCTTACCAGTCACCAGTAACAACCATAAAAAGAAAATTGCTGAGGTAACAAATCATCAAGACTGTGGTGCACCACTCATTTCAGCATTGTGTCTCACATGAGGTGAGATAAAATATTACATAAAATATTTCCTCAAAACTAGAATGCTCAAGTTTATTGGGATGAAAAAGAAGTATACCAATCTGATGTGGTAGTTCCCCATACATAATGTTGCCTTTCACAGCTAACCACTATTCGTCTTTTCTTTATACCACTGATTTTTTTTTTTTTTTTTTTTTTTTTTTAGCCCAGGCCTCATATGATTTAAGCCAATTTGCAGATCAGTTTATTTGTACCTCATTCCCACTTGAATCGATTTCAGACCCGACTGTGTTCAGTCTGATTCATGGTGAAATGACATAACTGCAAAAAGAATCACTTATTTCAGAAATTGATCTTTAGGTGGTTCTTTTGAAAAGAATCATGTTGCAGTATGTTGAGCAAATGTGAATGCATTTGCGATCACATTCAAGGCACACTGAATGGGAGGGGCAGAGGGGTGGCACACATCCCACACACAGGAGGATCAAACCACCATTTCCTGCCATGGGACTGTTGTTGAGCTTCTGTCGGGCTGTTTGGATTTCTGTCACAGCCAAGTGGTGTGCTGCAGCGTGGATTTTTAAATGTAATTTTTTTTTAAATACTAAGACAGTATTTAAAATGACAGTTATGCAATTGGCTGCATTTGTGTGTGTTGTTCTGACCGCAATCAGATGTTGCCTCCATAAAAATAAAAGTTCCTATGGGTCTGCATCAGCTGCTTTGGCTGTGGACAAGGAGGAAGAGGAGGAGGTGCCAAACTGCAGCAGAGGAAAGGAAAAAAGAAAGAAGGAGGGAGGAAGAAGGGAAAGAAAGGAAGAAGAGTAGCTTTGTATCATCCTCCCCCCCCCTCCTCCTCCTCCTCCTTCTGCATGGCCTTTGCTGCACTAGCACCCAGGAGAATGAGCATCATGGATGATTGGTCTCTTCCACTCCTCCCCCCTCACTTTTGGCCCCCTGGTTCCCAACCCATGTGGAGCTGGGGGTCCTGGGGATGAGGGGGCTCTGGACCAAAGGGGAACTTTCCTCTTCCTTGGGGGTCACTGCCCCTCTATAGGAGCCCATTTCCTCACAAGGAGAGAAAGTGGAGGAGAGAAGTGTGTGTGTATGATCAGATCTTGCCCCCAAAGAAAGAGTCCTGCACCCTCTCAGCTTATGGGAACTCATTTCCATGCATGGAAGGAAAGTGGAGGATGAGGAGGGTGTGCATCTTACACACACACAGAGGCCCATGGAAATAGTGATAGCTGAGGCACATGGCCACACCTCCAACTGCTTGCATAACCAGAAACAGCCATGCCTATCATATGGTTGACATTTAATAAAAAGCGGGATGGATCAATCGTGAGAATCTATTTTGAAGTGGAATAAATGTCAGTATGAATGATATGTGTGTTTAAAATAGACACAAAAACATTCAATAATGGAAAATGTAGTGTGAACTACGTATTGGTATGAATTGATTCTGTGCTCCCAGAATCAACTTGGGAACCAGATTAAATGCAAATGTGAATGAGCCCCCAGTATCTGTTCCATCACTTAGCTATTGTTCTTGAAAAGATCAGCACTTTTTAGTATTCTGTACATTTCTGTGCTATTAGAAGTAATGATGATCCCAATCTCTCCTTTCTTTGGCCCTCTGTGTTATGAATTACACATACAAGTATTTCCTTATTCCATTCTTGCATGCGAGAACAAAGAATTTCAAAAATATTCTTCAATGCTGGGCAGGATCACAAGAGTTTGTCTTCTGCATTTTTGATATGTCTTTGTATTTCAGGACTTTTTTCACACTTCATATTGTGCCAAAAAATTGTGCACACAATTTTGTTAGTAAAAGTGCTGAAGTTTGGAGAATCTCACAGTATTTGACAATTTGGGGCTGGATAGTGGTTAGGATATCTCAGTGACTCAAATAAGGATGTTAGCAATATTTACCATTGTTTGTTCCCTGGTCAATGGGCTTCCTGACACTTGGGAAATCTGATTAGGAAGAATAACAAAGTGGGAAACAATTTTTACCTAGTATTCTCACATTCCCAGATTTAATCACAAAATGATTTTGCACAAAAATACATGTGGGTACTTTGCATGATAATGCAAAGAAGGGGGGTACTGTGGGGTGCAATTCCAACAGAAACAAATAAACATTTTCACAAGAAAACCAATTTCCAGATAGCCACATGGTTTCTTTATGAAGGAATTCTGTACAAAATACAGCAATCTTGCACAAAATAAATAGCCACATTGATTTGTTTTGTGCAAGTTTGCTAAAAAAAAACTTGCCCACAAAACAGCAGTCTTGCACCACCACACCCATATGGCTGTCTGGAAAACATTTCTGTGTGAATTCCCTCTCCCTCATTCTCATGCATTCACGACAAAACACCATGTCTATTTCTGCATAGAATAATTTCCAAAAACACTCCAGAATGTGCAAATACCAGGTGAACATTGCACAGATATTTTTATTTTCTTCATGGCAGGGAGAAAGGTGTGGAAGTTATTCATCTTCATCTGTGAGGACAAAGTCAAGAATTATTCTCAAGAATGATGATATTTAAGAATATTCTTTGCATCTCTGTAATGTAAGCAATAGATAATAATGAGAAAGATCTTCTCCATTTTGCCAATCTTCCTTCTCCTAAACTATGTTCATGTTCTTCTTACCCTTCGGCCTTTTTTCAGTTACCATCCCTCTGGGTTTCCTGACACTTAACTCCTCTGTCTCATCAAATCTCTTCCTTTCCACTTTCTAGTCTTTAGCCTTTCCTCCACACAAGCTCTTATCTCTGAAGTCTGTGTGCATTTTTAATCCCAACCAAATGGATCCTTTGCTACCCTCACCAAAAAATGAACTGTTTACAAACATGTTATCATTCTGTTTGATTCTTTCAGCAGTTAAAATGTTTAGGAAATTCAATGACATCATAGCAGCTGCCAGAAGCTTCACTGTATCTGTTAAAACATTGCAATCACTATGGAATCAAGAGGGATTTGGAAGAAAATGGAAAAATAAGTGATTGTGGTTTGCCTGTAAAAGTCATATGTAAAGCTCTTTTCCCTGTCCTCTAATTTTAACCATAACACTGTTCAAACATGATTTGATAACTTTCAAGAGGAAGATCAAGTATACTAGCAGAAGTGATGATAATCACTACTACTTATTCCTATTTATTTTTCTTGAAGCCACAGGAATGAAAACGCACATTGAATCTTGTGTTTTGAATATTGAATTAATTCCATACTTGTCCAGTATCTGGAGTAAAACAATAAATTTCACAGAGTGAATATTTTTAGAATGTTGTAATTTATATGTCATGTACTGGCTGACTCAGATCCTGACACAATATATTATATATATATTTGCAACAAGTGGGAAAAGTTAAATACAAGAAAAGTTACCATTTGCAGTTTCCCAAGGGGAGAGGAGAGAAAGAGAACTTTGAATGAATATTCAAAGTGGAGATGTGGGGTATGCATTATCTTTGTCTCTTACTTCAAGAGCATTAAAAAGTGGAATGTGTTATTCCTTTTTTTTTTTTTTACTGCATTTCTCAGCCTCCCACTCTTCTTACCTGATTTTGTGGGTAAAAGTAAAATTTCAACTTGGTTGCTAATTGATTTGACAAGCAGTATTTACTCTGTTAGTCATAATAATGGAAATGGCTGCTTCCTGCATTTAGAACTGTAGAGCTCTGCATAGTTTTCCTCTATGGAAGGGTGAACTAGGAGATATCCATGCCTCCTTGTGTGGATATAAACTTAATTATTGATACATAGGAAGTTCTTTAGTAAGCATTTACTCACTAAAGGTGAGTGTGTACTAAAAGAAATTGAGCCAAGTTCACAGCCATTGAGATGCATGCAACAGGTGTCAACATGCTCAGGGAAGCCCAATATTTACAAAAGTACAGAAATATCTAAAATAAATAAATACCTCTCCTATACACCCTAATTGTGATTCATCACCTGGACAGGGCACTCTAATTAGGAAGGAGGCTACATTGCAACAAGTTCTCTTTCCTTTAAAATCATTCTGAGATAAGTTCAGTTCTGTTTTTAGTGTCCAGAACATAAACAAACCTTGTGTCTGAGGTTTTGAAACACATCTTTGCTTCAAATAGTGCTTCCATCTTGTATATATTGTTTGATGAGCTGAATATGTGAGTTGTGTGCTTCTGAAACTACTGGAGAGGAAAAATCCTAGCTATTGCTGACAAGTGCAACCATTATAATATGACTCAAATATCACATTTGCCCCAAGGGGAGACACACTTAGAGAAAACTGGAACTAATCACTGGATGAAAAATATACTGGCCCAATTTATTCATCTCACTAAATCATGTGATTTTCCTTCCAGAGGGCCAGGTGGAGAACTTTAGCAGATTTTAATTTTGGTTTCCCACAATTTCATCTCTGGTCTCCTAAACCAGAGGTTGTGTGTTAGAACAGCCAAATTCATTGTTTTAAGATGACTTTTGAGAAAGTTGATCACTACACACACACAAACACACACACATATCCCTCGTCCAATGATGCAAAAAGACAGTCAGGGAAAGTGATGGTCTGAGGAAAGGAAAGGGAAAGAATGTAAGCCTGCCAGTTGGACCTTCCTGTCCAGGCATATCTTGATGTGATGATAATGCAGTGAGACCCTTGCATGATCCTACCCCTAACTACTGATAAAATTATACCCTCCATCTGTCCTCAGGTACTGTCCTCATTAATTCTCTGTAAGCTCATTTTTTTAAAAAAAAACAACAACTGTGTTTACAATGCCTCAGTTTCTCCCCTTCTCTCACTTTCTCCCTTCATCCTCATTTCACTTCATTTGCCACAAACGGAGTTCAATCAATGTGCCATATTAGTTTTACACTCATTTAACTCAGCAGGGGAGATAGGAAAAGAGGGAGTGGAATCTTAATCTTCCCAGTGGGTTCTAGAAAAAACAAACAGCTGCAGCCTCTTCTAGCTCTTTCTCATTAATAACTTTTGCTATCTTGACCATACTTTGATGCTGCTTGGCCACATATGTCCTGATCTTCAGCTGTGAAATGTTGACAGATATGTAAATTTACTTGTAAGTTAAGATATTAGCTAGTTTGATACAGTATGTTTAATTAATTTGCAGTAATGAAAGGAATGCAATGCTCTGAGGATTTGAAATGCAGCTTTAAAACAGTTGTTTGTCATATTTATATCCTGGCTTTTCTTTTTCAACAGACAAACTCAGCACCAAGTAATCAAAATATCTATAAAAGACAAATTGTGCAAAGTAGGCCAAATAGCTAAAAGGTACTGTCATATAGCAGGGAGAGAAAAGATTTAAGGGCAGTAGTCCATCAGACATATTTTGTTTGACGACTTGGCTCAACTTGGAAAAAAAATGTTGAAATAAAATTCTTGATGCGTAAAGAAAGTGGCATGACCTAGAAACGAACATCACAGAGCTATGACACTTAGGTGTTGCTTAAGCAGTAAGACAATGCAGCTGGGATATCCATATGTAGGGTGCATTGTAGAGTACAAGATAGAGCCAAATGCCTTCATACACTTCAACTTAGTTTGATGATAATAAGACTGGGAGCTTACATTTCTAAAGATACAATTTGCAAGGAAATGTGTGCTTAGAATTATAGATTTCAAGGGACCCTATATCTACAAAGGGATTTAAAATAAAATAAAATAAACCCTTTTATTCCAGTGCTATGTTGTAGTACATCTATTACATTTTTCAGCAGGAATTTCACAAAAGAGAATATTCTTATGTCATACTACTGAAGAACATTTTATACAAATATTTAATACTCTTTAAGAATCCAAGGGGGGAGCCTGTCCTGGACTACTCCACTCCAAATTTGCAATGGTGATGTCCCCCTCCCCACCTGCCCCACACCTATAGGTCAAAATCACAAACAGCACCTCCTCATCCCCCCCCCCCACACACACACACATATCAGGGAGTTAGAGGAATAAAACTTTATAAGCGAAACAATGCTAGTGAGCATGAGGATCCTCCTTTGAGGCTTTAGGCTTTAAAAGATTTCTGTATCAGATGCCATACCTGATCAATTAACTCTTCATTGGAATGTTGACTCGTCTGCCCTTGTTTCTATTATTGATCATCTATTGGGACTGCTTTGTGATCAGTACTGAACCTGGACTGAACAAGGAGTTCATACCTTGTTTCTGATACTATGCTTTGCAAAGAAGACAAAGATTTGGAAGGGCTACTATGAAAGAATGAAATAAAATCAAGTATAAAGATATATGATTGTGTACTAAAATCAGGATCTCCCATGCCATAGTAGTTTAATTTTCTATGTATGAATTAGGGATAAAATATAATAGCATAACATATTTGGAAAATGTTTGAACACATGTTTTCGAGTCTCAAGAAACCCTGGCAAGAAAAATCTTGGCCTGACAAGAGTCTAGGCAGTTCAGAGCAGAATCAAAATGCAGTAATAGAGGATTTGTTCTGTGCAAAATTTAGATGTGATTGGTTTTTATATGAAACAGCATTTTCTGAAAATGATATTTTCCTGCAGAGAAACATGTGCTTTCTTTGCAAAACAACCTCATGCAGATTTTGTGCAGAAAAAGTTCCAGATTATAAAACAGCTTCAGAGACTGTGGTTTTTGAAGACCTTCTCACATTGGGAATGAATTGCTAGATTTACTCCTTGCTTGCCTTAAGAAGAGAATTAGTAAAGAATTACATTACTAATATGAATCTGAAAGGTGGGCAATGTGGAAAGGTGATGGAGTAAAAATCAGCTCATTTTAAAAATGATGCTAGAGGATAAATAAATCTGTCAGATAGCAAATCAAGCCTGAGATCTCACTAGCATTAGAAATGTTCAATAAAAGCCAAAATAAATAAACTTAGGCTATTGTATTTTGGACATAGCATGATACAGCTTGATGCATTGGGAAATACGATAATGCTCAGTTAAATGAAAGGGTATCGGAAAAGGTGATGATTGCATTTATAGGTAGATTGATTCAATCAAGGAAGCCATGGCCCTGAGTTTGCAAGAGCTGACTGTGGCTTTCATTAACAAGTTTCGCTTTCATAGGATCACCAAAAGGCAAAGATAACTTGACAGCATATGACAACATATGTGTGGTTGTGTGGTTCATGAGGATTTTAATTTATTTTTTAATGTGAGAGCATTCTAATACACAGCACCTCTCATCTGTAACCTGAATGTATACATCACAGGTAAAGCTTTGCCATCTTTTATTATATAAATAGATTCCAACATAGACAAGTGATTTTATCACCATACTCGCAATTTAATATTTTCAATGGGCGAGCAAAAAGTGTGTTTTGTACTGTGCAATTTGTTTGGAAAGGCATATTTTAGAAAGATAAATGGCCAAGATTTTCTCATACCAACAATAAACTGACAGGGTGGTCTCCACATTTTTTTCTCTGTATCTCCCATATTTCCTTAGTCCAATTCCCAGGATTTGGTCATTTGTACACTGATTACCACCCTGTTTTTTTGTTTTTGGGTGTTTTTTTTTGGGGGGGGGTTGCTTTAAATTATTGTCTGCAGTAGTATATGTGCACATTATGTGAATCTCAGTGGATGTTGCTTCTTTTTCCCCAAATAAGTTTTTTAAAAGCATCCCAGCAGTTGTTGACTGTAGGGGAAAAATAAATCTTATTTACTGCCAGTATAGATTTACTTTGCATTCTTAATGGATCTAACAGCTGTTTGAGGAATCCTATACTTCCTGAATATTTCCATCTCTACATCTGGTACTACTTGAGTTTTTTTTTTTTAAATACTTTGGTGAAACTGTTACTATATTGTATGCTACCTATTGATTTATGGGCACCTCTCTAAAATATTTTTTAAAATTCATCTTCCCAAAACATGTTCATTTAAAGCACTGTGTTAGGTGTGTAAGCTATTATTGACATTTTCTGGCAGAACTTTGCAGCAGAAGTCCATTGCCTACAACTTCAAGTTCCACTTTGTTCACCTTGTTCTTCTGGGGGAAAAAAAGAAGGCCTGGTTTTGGCAAAGGATATGGGAATAGAAGCCCATATGCCCACTTATGTCCATTTTCATTCTTTCCCAAACTTGATTCATGCTAATATTCCAAACCTACAATGGTAAGAGTAGGACAAAGTGTGAGAACAAATTGTAAGACTTGAAAATAGATTGTTCAGGGTGCCATAAATGGAGTTTGAAGAGTAAATAAAGGCAGGATGGGAGCTTAGACTGGAAGACAAAGGAATCAAAACTGGAAACCTGCCTCTTTAAGTAGTGTCTATTAGAGAACAGATTGGTCTAATAGATTTTACTGTCTATTGAATTAGTCATGTTATACCAGAAATAAAGAGTATATGTCCAGAAAAGTGCAGTGAATAAAATGAAGCAAGGACAAAGAGGCACCAATAGCCTCTGGTCCAAGGGCCATTAGGTGAGGGTCATCAGATAAATCTGGGATTAGCATGCCATCACACTCAGACCACAGGCCATCAGTGCAAAAAAGCTGTCTTGTGGTCAAATTGTGGTCAGTCAGAATCCTATTGGATGGTTATGAGTGTGGAACTACCATAGTTATGGAGCTATGCAGTGAATTCTGGCCTCACTCCCTACCCTATCCCCACTTACTAGGAAACAGCCACTGTGGCCAGTGGGAGCTCATTCCTCTGAGGAAGCATGTGACTGACATTCCCATCCTCCTGTGAGCTATTTCTGGTGTAATGGTCAGAAGCAGGGCCCCTCTTGCAATTTCCCCTTGCATCAGAGTTCACTCATACAAGGGAGGGTGGGAATGTGCTATATGATCATCCAATGGGAGGGAATGGAGCCCTATCAATCACAGTGGCTGCTTCCTGGTAAATGGTGATTGAGGAACTTCCATGTCTCTATTTGCCCCTGAAGCTGGGGACTATGTAGGAATTGTGAATACCCACAGTTATTCATTCATAACTCCCCAACAGGATTCTGGCTATCATTAGGAAGTGTGCCCCTTTTAAAATATAATAGCAGTGGGGGGGGGGGGTGCATTGGAATCACAGTATATACAGAGGGAAGATTTATTTCCTTGCCCCCCAGAAGGTGGTACCAATGAGATCTTTCCCCCTTAAGGCTAATAACACTGATCATCCTAATAAACCTACCATTCCTGCTTGCTACTGTCTTGATGAATCGTACAATCATAGAGTTGGAAGAGATCCCACGGATCACACAGTCCAACCCCTGCCATGCATGCATCAAAGCACTCCTAACCGATGGCCATCCAGCCTCTATTTAACAAACTTCCAATGAAGGAGAATCCACTATACTCCAAACCAGCATATTCCACTATTGAAAAGCTTTTACAGGGTTCTGATGACATTCAGGAGTAGCTATGTTGGCCATTTAGCAAATTCAAACAAAAATCCATTGTTGATATCTTTATTGACCAACCAAAATGTACAGTATACTTGTTGGAAGCTTTTGAAGCTCCATAGGCTTCTTCATCAGGCAAGAAGTTACAAACCAAACAGGAGAAAAACAATTGGAGAAGTTAGGCCTACATGTTGTTTTGGTATATGATGGGGAGAATATCTTTTGCAGGCAGACTCCTCCTCCTCCTGGCTCTGTGGCTATAGGGAGATTTGCAAAGTCCAGAAAATTTAAAATCCATTTGCATCTCAACAGAGACCCCTCTTTTGCAATCCAATATGTCTCCATTCCAGTGAGGTCACAGGCCTCTTTGTGGCAGAGAACAATGGATTCCAGCAAATCTTCCTACCATATACCATCTTAACTAAAGACTGAAACAAAATGGAAGCATCTAACATATCCAATTGTTTTTCTCCTGTTTGGTTTCTAACATCTTGCCTGATGAAGAAGCCCATGGAGCTTCAAAAGCTTGCAACAAGTACTGTATATTGTGCATTTTGGTTGGCCAATAAAGGTATCACTGATGGATTTTTGAGGGTTCTGATGAGAATCTGTCAAATTAACAATCTGTAAACCACTCTCAAAGCCTTTATGGCTGAAAAGTGGGGTAAAAATAAGTGAAAAAAATAAACATAAATAAAAATCTCTTTCATATTAGACATTAATTAATAATAGTTAAAAAGTGTTGTCCCCAACCATAAGGATAGCTCATTCCCCAAACACCAGAAAATATACTAATAACACTACATTCCTGGTCTTAAAAAATTGGAGTACAAATGAAGGGACTTGCCATAGTGACTCTACCATTACAGTACACCTAGAATTACAGTACATTATGCCACATTTTTTATTGGGTATGTGCAAATCTCCATCTTAATTCTATTGAGTTTCTTTGAGCCACCCTTGAATTTCCTTCCCACCTTTGTATCTCATTGGGTTGCAAGTCTTTGTGTTCTCTTCCTGCACAGAAATGTGTAATCTTTTTCATTGCTTTCCACATTTGTGTATTTAAATGCACAATTTACCCAATTTACACAACTTTCTCCCACTGAACAAAGTGTGTTTTTATGAGGGTTTTTTTCACAATTATGTACATTTTAAAAATATGTGCATTGATTTGTGTATACTTTATTTCTCTGAAATGTCTTGTAAATGCTCCAGGCAAGATGCATATTTTCTCACAAAAAGCCTTGGCTGTGTGAAAAGTGTACTTCCATCAAGTGTACTGTCAACTCCAATTAAATTTGTTTTTAATTTGTTGTAAATTAAAATTGCCTCTACCTATGTAAGGTCCATTGCCATAGTGTTCAATGTAGAGTCACATATCTGACTTCATAATTCTGCATGATCCTAAGTTGTATTTTTTCCAAAAAGGTATGACAAATCCTGCTCCTCCCCCCGATAGTGTTTAGGTCATTTAAAAAAAAAAAAGATTTTACTTGAGGGACAGGTGGCTCTTGGTTTCTTTGAAAATATATTTTCTAAGAAGTAGCCCCAGTGGCACTAGATTTAACAACACACAACAGCATGCTTCTCTCACTTAATACTGCAGGCAGCACTGACAGGTTTTAGCAATTTGGAGTGTCCCAGGAGACAGAGGGTGACACTGGCTGCTGTTCCCTTGGTTTGCATTTTACTTTTCTACATTGTCAACTTGCAGTGTCCGCTACAGTGGGAAAGAAAGAAAGGAGAGATTTTCAAACATAAGTGAAGAAAAAGGGATAATCCTGCTCTATCTGAAAAACCAGTGGCCTAAATATCCTAAAGGGACCAGATTTCATCTGATCTTGGAAGCTAAACAGGATTAGCCCTGGTTACTACTTGGATGAGAAACCACCAACAAATACTAGGTTCTGTAAGCTATATTTCAGAGGGAGGAACTGGCAAAACCACCTCCAAGTATTCTTTGATGAAGAAAACTATGAAATTCATAGGGTTGCCATAAGTCAATGGCAACTTGAAAGGATATGTACACACACACACACACACACACACACATACACACCACATATGAAAAATCACCTGCATGAAAATATTAGTCTATAATTGAATCTGGAAAAAAACAAAAATGAAACTTAAATAAATAAATAAATACATTGTTATTGTGTGTCTTCAAGTTTAGTACTACTGAATACTTGGAAGCTGATGAATTGTCAGAATAGAATCCAGTTTAATACTAATAGGTTGGCTGCAATGTCTGAAACCACATGGACCTTGTTCTTTATTTTTAAAAGGTTGAATTCTCTGACATATGATGGATGAACAAGACATTGCACTGGAGAAGTTAAATTATTTTTGTTTCCTTCTAAAAATATAATAATCCAATATACAAGCTCCTCACCAGTGGGCATCAAGAAAGCAATGACTTCTGAAAGATGTTCAGACTGAGGGCAACTTCTGTTTGTTTCAGTATCCAAGTCTCAAACTTACAAGTGATGGAAAAGTAATGCAAGTCTCAAACTTACAAGTGATGGGGAAATAATGCAATTCATTTTCCTTAGTGGGTCTACAACTTCTTACTCTACAGTTGAAATACTTTGGTTGTGATGTTTACCCTTCTGCTGCAGATTGACCTTTGCTGCTAGAATGAGCTCAGAGAACTTTACAAAAGTGGGAGGTGAGGGAGAATAGATACAGATGGCCTAAGCTGGAAATGTATATCCCATCTGCTTCATTCCATAGTGTCCTTTTCTTCTGTTCACTCACTAACTTCAGTAATGTCAGATGATCTGACTTCTTCACAGAAACTGAAAATGACTCTTTTTTGCTTCTACATTATGATACTTGAAAGAATAGAGTGAATTTGCTTTAGCACAGCACATCAGTTCCTGCAGCTACAGGTAACAGAGTCTAAACAAAGATTTTTGATCCCATGGGGTCAGATGTTCATTTATACATGAAGACAGAGAAAGACAACATGAATAAACTTGTGCAATTATGATACAAAGCAGAGTTGGCCACAGTGGGCCATTAAGTTTTTGAAATGCTGGTTCTGGTCATTGTTGTGTGCTCCTTTATAAATCAGGTCTCGTATACTTTCAACCTCATATGTGGTTCCTGGATCAAGCACTATCCTTGTATTTACAGATAGAACAGAAGTCACAGGATTCCTCCTGATGTCAAAGGTTGGAGTATGGGAACTGGGAACCTTGATATATGATTACAAAGTATTAGGGTATATCTTTTGAGTTATTGCCATATGAAATTGATCTTATTTTGATAGGTGAAAATTTGCAAATTCACAGTTACCTTTTTAATATGATCTACTAATTGAAAACTCTAATTCCAAATCTGGGCAGATGGTGCTCGTCCAACCCTCTAAGAGAAGGAAACTCTAAACAAACCTACGACCCGAGGATCTCGTTGCTACCGTCCAAGCTTGCAATGTCACAGCAGATGAACCTTTGGTTTAAAGGGTGAGGCCAGTTCTGTGCACGCTGTGCTCCACCAGAAAAATCCATTGCACAGGCTTGAAGGACAAATCCAATCTTCGAAAAAGCCCTGTAGCGATAGGTGAGGGGCGAAATGGCAGGTGTAAAGATGCACTGGAAGCCGCAAATCCAACCCTGCATGCAGGTGGTTCAGGACTTTGGTCGCTTGAGGCTGACCTGTGAGATGACAGTCTTGTTTGGCAGCATCCTGAATGACCAAGCAGCCTTTTAAAGGAGAGCACTGCTTGCTCCATATGGAGAGGGGCCTAGAAAAGGTGGCCTAACAAAAGCTCATCCCCACCTACCCAGTTGGCTAGCCGCGGCCAACATGCATCTTCTGATGCGGTCGAACAAAGACAATGAAACAAAGGCACACACCAGCCTCCAAAGGTGTAAATAAACTGACGCTTGCATGCTGGAACATCAGAACCATGCAAGACTCTGCAGATAGTGGACATCCTGAGCGTCGCTCTGCTTTAATAGCCCATGAACTAACATGACTTAATACTGAGATTGCTGCTCTTAGTGAAGAAGGGTGGCATCTTAAAGAGAAGACTCCAAGTCAACAATCTTCAGCAAGCTACCATGAGAGACAACTTCCAGGCAAATCTGCAAACAAAACTTGAAGACCACCCTACAGATCCTTCTCCTACAGTGATTTGGCAACATATCAAAAACAGTATCCTCCAGTCTGCGGAAGAATCCCTTGGGTTCTCCCACAAGAAAAATCAAGAGTGGTTTGATGAAAACAACCAAGAGATCCAGGAGCTGTTGGCAAAGAAGAGAACTGCTCACCAGGCATACCTCGCCCAACCAACTTGCCATGTAAGAAAAGCAGCTTTCCATCTCATGTGTAGTAAACTTCAACAAAAACTCCGAGACATTCAGAACAAGTGGTGGATCAATATAGCAGAAAAGATGCAACACTGTGCAGATCTGGGTGATCTTAGAGGATTTTGCGAAGCTCTTAAAACAGTGTTTGGACCTACTTATCAGGTCCAAAGCTCCTTATACAGTACAGATGGTCAAATACTAATTACTGATAAAGCCTCCATCCTGAATCGATGAGCTGAACATTTTCAAAGGTCACTGCGGATAGACCGCCTCCTCCCGTACAATCCCCCCCCCCCGCACACTCCGTCCCTCTGGGAGGAAACTTTTAGAGCCGAAAAGAGCGAGGTATCTGCAACCTCCCAGAGGGCTTTCTCTGTTTTCGCCCCCAGACTGTGGAACGACCTGCCGGACGAGATCCGTCAGTTAACATCCTTGGACAGTTTTAAAAAGGCTGTCAAGATGGATCTCTTCCGGCAGGCCTTTCCAGATTAGGTAACCTGACCTCGGGCTGTTCCCTCCTCCTAGGACATCATGTTACACCTAGCTCTCCCACAGAGTAGAAATTTGAGATTTCTCATGGGGTTATTGTAATTATAGTTATCTGATTTTATGTAATTGTTATTATGATTTTAATTATGCAACTGTTTAATACTGTTTTAAGGGGGGGAGGGATATATTTTGTACTGTATTTATTTTATGTTGTAAACCGCCCGGATTGGGCAACCATTGGGCGGTATATACATATTTATTATTATTATTATTATTAGAATCATAGAATCATAGAATCATAGAATCATAGAGTTGGAAGAGACCACAAGGGCCATCCAGTCCAACCCCCTGCCATGCAGGAACTCCCAATCAAAGCATCCCCGACAGATGGCCATCCAGCCTCTGCTTAAAGACCTCCAAGGAAGGAGACTCCACTACTCTCCGAGGGAGTGTGTTCCACTGTCGAACCGCCCTTACTGTCAGGAAGTTCCTCCTAATGTTGAGGTGGAATCTCTTTTCTTGCAGCTTGCATCCATTGTTTCGGGTCCTAGTCTCTGGAGCAGCAGAAAACAAGCTTGTTCCCTCCTCGATATGACATCCCTTCAAATATTTAAACACGGCTATCATATCACCTCTCAGCCTTCTCTTCTCCAGGCTAAACATCCCCAGCTCCCTAAGTCGTTCCTCATAGGGCTTGGTTTCCAGACCCTTCACCATTTTAGTTGCCCTCCTTTGGACACGCTCCAATTTCTCCACATCCTTTTTGAATTGTGGTGCCCAGAACTGGACACAGTATTCCAGGTGAGGCCGGACCAAAGCAGAATATAGTGGCACTATTACTTCTCTTGATCTAGACACTATACTTCTACTGATTATTATTATTATTAAAGTCTCTTCAGTACCAACCGAGTAGTCCAAGGCTCAGCTATCCAACATATGGTACAAAAACCAATGAAAAGCGAACTGGACATAGTTCCCACTTTGGAAGAGACTCTTAAGGCCATACAGCAGATGAAAAACGGCAAGGCAGCTGGGATTGATGGAATCCCACCTGAAGTTTAGAAACACAGAGGTCATGTACTCCATGCTAAATTCCACAAACTCCTTGTGAGTTGCTGGGAAAAGGGGGAACTGCCATCAGAACTCCGAGATGCAGTCATCATCACCCTGTACAAGAAAAAAGGAGCAAAATTCGATTGCTCAAACTATCGAGGTATAACACTGCTCTCTATTGCTGGAAAAATCCTTGCAAGGATACTCTTGAACAGATTAGTTCCTGCTATTGCAGAAGAACTCCTTCCTGAAAGCCAGTGTGGCTTCAGAGCCAATAGGAGTACTACAGATATGGTATTTGCCTTTAGACAACTGCAAGAGAAATGTAGAGAGCAGAACAAAGGACTCTATGTAACATTTGTCGACCTCACCAAAGCCTTCGACACTGTGAGTAGAAAAGGTCTATGGCAGATCCTGGAAAGACTAGGATGCCCCCCCAAATTCCTCAAAATGATTATCTTGCTACATGAGGGCCAGCATGGTCAAGTCAGATATGGCAATGCTCTTTCAGAACCCTTTCTAATAACTAATGGAGTGAAGCAAGATTGTGTTCTTGCTCCAACTTTATTTACAATCTTCTTCAGCATGATGCTCCAAAGAGCTACAGCAGAGCTCAAAGAAGAAGACGGCATCTATATACGTTACTGTGTTGATGGTAGCTTGTTTAACTGAAGCTGTCTGAGGGCTCGCACTAAGACTCTAAACTATCTAGTCCATGAGCTGCTCTTCGCTGATGATGCTGCCCTTGTTGCCACACAGAAGCAGCTCTGCAGTGCCTAACATCCTGCTTCGCAACAGCTGCAGAAATGTTTGGGCTGGAAGTCAACCTGAAGAAAACGGAAGTTCTCTACCAGTCTGCACCACAGGACAAACACCACCATCCCCACATCGCTGTAGGCAAATCTGTGCTTAAGTCTGTTCAGCAGTTCACCTACCTGGGAAGCATCATCTCCTCAGACGCCAAGATTGACAAAGAGATCGGTCACAGATTAGCAAAGGCATACAGCACATTTGGAAGACTTTACAAAAGAGTCTGGAGTAACAAACACCTGAGGCGAAGCACAAAAATCAGTGTGTATAGAGCCATTGTACAGTCTATTCTCCTTTACGGGTCTGAAACATGGGTCACCTATCGCCAACACTTACGACTCCTTGAACGCTTTCATCAGCGCTGTATATGCACAATCCTAAATATACACTGGACTGACTATGTGATGAATGTTGCTGTCCTTGAGCAAGCAGGGATCACCAGCATTGAGGCCATGCTATTGAAAACATAGCTGTGCTGGGCAGGGCACGTTTCTAGGATGGAGGACCATCGCCTCCCAAAAATAGTACTCTACGGTGAACTTGCCATGGGTCAGCGTAAGAGGGGCGCTCCAAAAAAGCGATACAAGGACTCCCTGAAACAACATCTCAGGCTCAGCCAAATTGCTCACCAACAATGGTCCACCCTGGCCTCATATCGGGAGGCATGGAGACGCACTATCCACAATGCTGCAGCCTTATTTGAGAAGTCACACCGAACAAGTCTCGAAGAGAAACGACAACGCAGAAAGAATCACAACCCGGAAACATCACCCAAGGAGATCTTCTGCTGTGCTTTCTGCAACCGGACTTGTTTATCTTGGATTGGCCTTTTTAGTCATCAGCGCGCTTACAAAAAGCGTGGGATGAGTCCTTCCTGAATCTTCCTTTGCAAAGAAAAACCAGAGAGAGAGAGACTAATTGAATGTGAACCTCGGAAGTGAGCTATACATGATTTCAACCTAAACCAATAATGTAAAAACTTCTGTCTCTAATTCAGTAGAAGCTTCTGCATGCTTTTTTTAAAAAAGCAAACACCAGAAATGAAGCACATGTAGTGACAGATCACAGAATGTGATTGGAATGCCCCAGATCTAAACATGACTTTGTATAACAAGCTACATAAAAATAGTCTGTATGTTTCCTAAAGCACTAGGTTTCAGTGAAATTATCCATGAGGCTTATGTTTCATAATCCTCAAAAAGCACATGATTTGCATACTTCTTAGATGGGAAAAATATCTTCTGTTAAAAATGCTAATTTTGCATTTGGCAAATTTTGTTATGGAAATTCACAAATAGTCTGCTTATCCCTACGAAGTACTACATTGGCTTCTTAACACTTGGAGGTCATGAATCAGGGCTTTTTTATGTGAAATATAAATTCAGTAAGACTGAGCAGTGTAATTTGCTTTACTGTAAACCCTCAGTTCTTGAATATATCAAATAAAATTAAGAGGGTTCCCAGATCATGTGTGGGGAGCATCCCTAGGAGTGTATTGCCTTCTCCCTTCTAATTTGGGATTGTGACATATCTTTTAAATGAGATGTAGACTTTAATAGAGTTGAGCCAACATTATTCTAAATAAAGCTTGTTCAGTTTAAGTGCTCCCTGGACTATTGAAATGACTATTTTTGATGTGCATTTCACTTTTGTTACCCTTTCCTCTAGCCTTTTCTTTAAATCAGGGGTAGGCAACCTTTCCCCTTTAAGGGCCGAGGGACTTCAGCTCCCAGAATCCCAGGAGCTATTGGCCAACATGGGACTATTGGCCAACATGGCTGAGGCTTCTGGGAGCTGAAGTCCCTTGGCCCTTAAAGGGGAAAGGTTGCCTACCCCTGCTTTAAATAGTGAATTCTAGTGGAATACTTAATTCCTCAAAACATTATAGTTTGCATGGTTGATGTGAAAATGAGAACAAAGTGCATTATTTTCAATGAAAAGAAATATATAATTAGAATTACAAATGTGCCACTAGGTAGATAGCAAAACTCCCATGAATTGGGTTTTGAGGCATTTGTGTGTTCTTTAAAACTCTAGGCAAGACCAGAGGGGGGGGGGAGTGTCAATGAATTCATGCTATATTTACAAATGCTATATCTTTCCATTTCAGTGTGAATGCCAGAGAAAGCAAATCACTATCACAGCAGATAGAAATAGTGTACAGTATAGTGCTACTGTGGGATGTCATATTGAGAAGGGTGCTAGCTTATTTTCTGCTGTTCCAGAGAACAGGACCCAGAACAATGGATGCAGGCTCCAGGAAAAGAGATTCCACCTCAACATTAGGAGGAACTTCCTGACAGTGAGAGTTGTTTGACAATAGAACACACTGCCTCTGAGTGTGGTGGAGTCTCCTTCTTTGGAGGTCTTTAAGCAAAGGCTGGATGGCCATCTGTCGCGGATGGTTTGATTTTGAGAGTTCCTGCATGGCAGGGGGTTGGACTGGATGGCCCTTGTGGTCTCTTCCAACTCTATGATTCTATGATTCTATGAAATCTTTATTATTGGTTGCACATAGATTAATATGTACAGGTTGAGTATCTCCTATCCAGAATTCTGAAATCTTAAAAATTCCAAAATCTAAAACTTTTTCATGGGTGGCTGATATCTCTCTGCTTTCGCATGGTTCAGTGTACACAAACTTTGTTTCATGCAAAAAAATAAAAATATTATTGTATAAAACTACCTTCAGGCTATATGTATAAGATATATATGAAACATAAATGAATTTCATGTTTAGACTTGCAAATATTCCAAAATATGGGGGGGAAATCCAAAATCCCAAACGCTTCTGATGCCAAGCATTTCAAATAAGGAAGACCTAAGGTGTAATCTTAATCTATTCAAATTACAAACATCTTTGTAATTAATGAAAGGCTGTGTAAAATCCAGGCAGCTCAAGCATCGTTTCTCATGCCAAGGGAAAGTAAGCCTTAAAGCCCAAAGTTAGATGGAAAGCAATGCTGGTAAATGAGCAACATTTTCCCAAATCCAAAAGGAATTAGCCTGATGATGGAAAGTTTAAAGAGGTCAAGCAGGATGATGAAAGAGCTTTGTTTATCTTCTTCTTGTTTCATTTATACCGTGTTGGTGGGAAGGTGCTGTTTTGTACTGGGTCTGCTGGAAGGAAAAGTTTCTGTTAATAGTATTACATTTAGTGCAAATCTGGGGATATCACAAATGGGCTTTGTGTGTCTGTGTCTGTATCTCTGCATGCAACAGACAGTGTGTGTGAGATCTAGGGTGGCCAGTCCTGGATCATCCCAGGCCCTGAGATTTCTAGGCCTGAAACAAACAGTTGCTTATAATTCACAGAGAAAGAGAGAGAGAGAGAACATGTTTTCCTGTTTGGAAATTAAGAGAAATCTTAGCTAAAGGGACTGTTGCCAAACCAAGGTGAAATAAAGGGATTATTCCTTCCTTCTCACTTATTTAGGGAGATGTGATAAGGGGTATTTAATGTAGCCTACTTGCTTCTAGCCAGAAGGTGGATGAAGATCAGAGCAGAGGGTGATTCCTGGCACTATAACAACTGTGAAGAAAAGAAGAATCTAATTAAGTAAATGCATAGACCATCTGAACAGTCTTTGCAAGTTTCAGCAAGAAATGTATGAAGCCTTGAAAACTGTAGCCAGCTGCTCCTCTACTAGCTGAGTTGGATGTTTACACAGAGCACGTTCCTCTTGTCTGGAGCTAAGCCTCCCATCCTCAGATAATCTGCACTCTTATTTCCAGTCTGGAGATGGCCCATGAAAACTAGAGACTCAAGGCCAAGCCCTGAGGTCTGGCAACTTGAGTGATATCTCTTTCCAAAGGTTGCTTTGGAGATGATGTGGTGCCAAGTTATTCCTCCATCTCTGTTAGTTGCAATGGGAAGAGTGAACTCAAAGCTGATTGTTTGCTCCTCAGGCATAATTTTCTTCCTTTTTAAGGTCACTATTGAAGGTAGGGGATAGTTCAGCCTCCTTCAGTACCATCACCACCATTGTAGGGAAGGATCTCTTGCTTTTTTGATAAGGAAATTTAGCCCAAAAGTGTATAGCTTTTTTGACAGGAAATGCCACATGGTATGTTGACTGGGATGGATGGACTGCTTGTACACACATATATACATTTTTTCTCACTATCACCATACATGTTAGTAGACACACACACACACACCTCCAACATCTTACTGTACAGGAATGGGGGTGCACCTCCTAGTCTTTCTTCCCTAAGAATCACTGTAATTGTTCCGGAGATGAAAGCTTTTCACCTAAAGAGGTAACAGTGCAATAGTGAACTCAACTGCTGCTACCAAAAAGGAAAATAGTAATCTCAGAAGCATGTTGGCTGGGAAAGCTTTTTAAATCTACCTTCCCACTACCACCACCAGTGATCTCCACTTACGCTGATGTTTTGGAACCATATAAAACAGGATCACCAACAGGAAAGTGTACTTCCACACCCTGGTTATTACTGGCAGTTGAGATTAGTTTCAACATACAGTGACTCTATGAATGACAGACTTCCAGGACATTCAGACATCAACTGTGCTGCTCATGTCTTGCAAACACATTTCTGAGGCTTATTTTCTTGAATTTGTCTGTAATGTGGTCTAGCTTACAACACTGTTAATACTGAACAAGATGCCAGTCATAGTATCTAGAAACAAAATGCCCTCTAATACTTTTGACACTTATAATTACCTATACTTCTTTGATGAAGGTTACTTGGATATAAGGCTGCATGAATTCATTGAGGTTTACCTCTGAGTAACACACATTGGGTTGTTCTGCAAATGTTTATTCCTCATTTGCTTTAGATATTTTTTTCTGCCTTACTATATCCATGAATTGTTCCAATTCAATCTCTAATTGCATTTCTTAATTCTATAATTTATTTGTTCCTCTTTAAAAAAAAAAAAAAAGGTAGGGGACATACATTTCTAGCCTACTGTAGAATATTAGTTACAAGCCACAGGTCGAGACCAGATGGGCAGGTGAAAGTTTGGTTATGAGGTGTTATAATGGAGGTTCTGTATTTGAAATGCATTCATTGCTTGTACATCTGTTATCTGTGAGGGTGAGCTCACTTGATTCCAAGGACCACTAGAGATATGAAAGCAGGTGATTTCTACAGTAAAATGGCCATAAATTAAGGTACCTGATGAAGCTCTTTAAGCATCTGAAGCATAAGAAAAGCTTATATTGAGGGGGTCTTTTTTCATGTCAGCAAGCAAATATCCAATCCAGCATTGTTTATTTGTGCTAATTTCCTCAAATATCGACCAGTGCCTAAACCTTTAAAATGTTATGAGTCTGTAGGGCATTGCAAAATAAATGCTTTGATTCTTTAGCTCAAATGCAGTTCAGGACCTCATCTCCTTGTCTGAAATGCTTGTTTGTCAATTAAATTATCTGCAGGTGTAAATACAGCATGAATTTCTCCTCAGTCTTTAGTTTTGGAGCAATATCCAGTCTTGCAAAAGCAAAAGCTTCTTAGAGTGCTTTTTGTTCCCTTCTTGCTACTGCTGCTGCTGCTTGAGTGAACTTCCCAGAAATGAAATCATTTTCATTTGAAAACAGGGAGATTATACATGCAAATTCCATACTGAAAATAGGGGGAAATGCACTAAGGTATCCTTGGTTAACTTTTTAGTTATTTAAAAGTAGCTTGTTGAAGATTGAATATTTCTGTGTTTCACTAGAGCCTTTAAATATAAAAAAGATATGAGAATATATCCGACACCATCGGGCATATTATATTAAAATTTATGAACAACTTCATCAAAAACCACTTTCCGTCTCCTGCATAGAGACAGATTTGTTCTGACATAAACGTTACATGGCTGGTTGCAGCCTCAGATTAATGCGAAGACCCTGGCGATTCCTTTTAGACATTTTTTTATGAAATAATACCTGTCAGCTGCTGCCTGATCCCAGAAAAGGGGGCAGGTTTTCCAGGTCATCCTGCCATCTGTCAGCTAAAGCTCATCTGTCCCTCCACATTACCACCTGATCTGTGCTAACAGGCCTCACAGGGAGGCCTGTTTCATTGGCCCAGTGGGAGCCAGGCAAAGAGACTGTGCGAGGACATCACCTGTGATTCTAGGATTTAATTATCGCTCCAGTGATGAAGATGTTCACACAGATTGAAATGCTTTTTTTTAAAAAAAAAAACTTGCAAAGCTTTGGATCGCATTTTAAACAACCTTCCTGGTTTCTGGCACAGCCCTTGCCTATTCAGTGCTAAATAAAAACAATTCTAGAAAGAAACAAAGAAGGAAGGAAGGAAGGAAGGAAGGAAGGAAGGAAGGAAGGAAGGAAGGAAGGAATCATCCAAACTAAACTTCCTTGGGTTTGTGCAGGGCAGTGATAAAAAAAAAAGCTGAAATATAAATTATACTCAATTTGTGTTACATACACTTTCAAGGAGAAAATACCTCTGTGTGATATGTTGCCAACATGATTATTTTTCTCGGAAGGCTTCTTTCTTATCAAATTCTAAAGCCATATTGATTGTTGTTACTAGCTGGAGGGAGAAAAACTGAGTTTAATTGTAATTCCAGCCTTTTTCTTTTTTTACCTCTGGTTTTACATACACCCTACAGTAGCAGTGGTAGAGAGTTACCTGGGGCTCTCCTGTGGTGAGTTAATATGAGGGTTCACATTGGCATTAGAAGTACTTACAAAATGTAGGGCTAAAGAGAGTCATGGAAATCCACCCGAAGCCCCTCTGGCACTACACTCCCTCCTTCGTTCTTGCTCTCTGAATCAATACAGTGTATAAAAGTTATTACAGGTCTAGGCCTTTTTACTTCAAAGCTGCTTAGGCAGTATGTGGCATTAATTCCCTCCTGTACAAAAATGTAGTTGATAATCACCAGGCTGAGGAAAGGATTTAAAACTAGAACAGCAAATTTCCTCACAGATTACAGACTAAACCTAGTTTCTCAGACTAAATCGGGATAATTAACTGTAGTGGAATATGTTGCCCTTGTTGATTTAGGCTCATGTGTATACCTTCATCATAAGCAACTGCAGAGAAACATTTGTTCCATTATGTCAAGCCATTTTCTCCTGATATCACAGCAGATAACACACACACACACACACACACACACACACACACACACACACACACTGTTTTTTTATCTTAATTTGTATTATAATTTGTGTCATACTTTTCTCACAGAAAAATTGCAGCCTTGGGTAACCGAAGTATTCTGAGTCAAATTGTGGTGGTATTTGGTAAAAGAAGCCAGCTTTCTTCTTAAAGTGTATGTTTGATAGTCACTTAAATTTCCAAAATTGGTGGGATTAATCTGTAATTTCACTGTATAGAGGAACCAATATCAGCAAAACACACCCCACAAGCATGTTAATTTAAATAAAAACCCTTTTATTTATGATTTTAGAGCGTTTCTCTTTATCACCATTTAATCTTCCCTGAAAACTATTCTTATGTTTAGTGAATAACTTCCCAGAAACAAATAAAATGTGCATGTTATGGAACAAATTTTGTTCTTAGGTTCCCTAGCATGTTTTTGTAAGGAAGGATCCTTTTAAATCGCTAGTACTAACATAAATGTTATAACTCTATGGGAGGCTACAGTGAAGTGAGAATTTGTACTTAAATAGAAACTGGGAATATAGAGGTGGCATGTTATGGTTCAGGTTTCAGTTCTCAGCACAAAAGATTCTAGATATCTCAAACCCTTTGTGACTTTGACCATGTCCTGAAAGATCCAACAATCACCTATGGTCTTATGCTATCAAACAACTATGGATGACACACAATCACCACTATAGCTTAGCAAAGTTGGTATTGTTGCATCTGGTTTTAGGTAGATCAGTGATGGCATTTGGTAGCCAACAATTGATATCTACTAAGTACTTTGATTTTGTCCAGAAATCATTCTATGCTGGGGTAGAAGCAGAATTTTACAGATATATTCTCTATTATGTAGTAGAGAGCTCTCCCATAATTAAAGGAGAATATTCCTGGGGGTCTCCACATGTGTCTCTTTTCCTGCTTGCTTTTTTCCATATAGTGGGCCAAACTCATGCTTGCCAAATTACCTAGGGTTGTTCACTGATTTCATAGCTGAAGCTGTGTCTCCAAGCAGCTTGGCTAGTTGAATAATGACCTTTGCTACTGTAGCTTGGCCACAAGGAACTTGGCTGTGGTGAGTCCATTTCCCTAGGCTGAACATAGTGGCTCTTGCTAGTATAGGTAATCTGAACAGAGCCATTAAAACTCATTTCATCAGTATGTGTAAATCCCATTGTACCAACAAAAAACAACATTGTCAAATGCAGAATGCCAGCACCATACGGTGCTGTTGCTGGACCATAAGGAATGAGAAAAGAAGAATAACTGAGGAAGGATGGACATGAATTTAGATAGTTCATCCATATAAGTATGAAAAGCACAAATAAATGAAATAATGTATACACAGAATAAAGATATTTGCAAATCAGTTTGCTACTGATATATATCTCTTTACTATGAACTGTGCAATCATCCACAAAATGTTTATTGTACAGCACTACCCAGAAGCCTTAGAAGAAGCAAGGAAGAATCCTAAAGAGTTCTAATTCTAACCAATAGAAAGTACATTCATTGTTTACTGAGAGAAAATGCAATGGTGACATTCTCACCTTTCTATTATATGGATATACTCCCAGATACACTTATTTGGGAGTTATTAATCCGTTGTTAAACGAAACTCACTTCTAAGTCAATATGGGCAGGATCAAGCTTGCCTATCTGGGAATTGATGCTTATATTTATCTGTCATGAAAATGTTTCATGAACCAAGTTAATGTAAAATAAAACAGTCTGAAAGCAGGGACAGTTGCATTATGACATCTTGAAATTTTCAGAAACTTTTTGCTCAGGAGGCTGCCTCCTGTTCAGCAATTGGTGGCTGGTTTATATATTCAAGAGGCTGCCATTTTGCTTTAATCCTAAAGTAAAGTTCACATACCAACACAGAAAACTCGCTGCCCGGAACTCCAGATGTCCTTCTTTCAAACAAGCATATTTTCCCTGAAGACATTATTTCATTATTGCAAATGAGAGAACATAAATAATGAAACATTTTGACTGTTGTTGTATTATATAGTAAGTGATTGATTTGTATTATTTCAGATCCCTACATTTTAAATTCCTAAAGTTTAACAAAAACAAAACTATTTTGATTGTTTCTAAGAGACCAATATCTGCAACACATTCAAAATGCAAACTGTTTATTTCAGTAGAAGCATGGAAAGTTGTTGAGTTGGTAACAACCTTCTAGATAATATTTTGTATAGAGCCATGTTTAAGTATTAGCACCTTTATTAGCTATTCTTCAATGACATGTTCAATTGTCAACATTTGCTTTTGTAAATCCTATTGATGAAACAGTATAATTTATCTGAGTAGGGGTTTCTTGTGTCTAACCTAATCCTACTTAATATAATATGTGATCATGCCACTGAAAATCCCAGTATATTTGTTTATTATTTTAACAGTTGTCTATATGGGACATATAGCATAATTTAGGGAAAGTTGTCTGTCACTTCCATTTTATTATTTTACTTCCATGCACTTCTGCAGAGGGATTTCCCATAAATATTTCATATCCCTGAGCCAATCAACATCCTTCTAATTTACATATTGTAAAGCAGTAATGTCAAGATACACTTCAGGATTTGGTAAACTCTGGTAAATCATAGTTGGGACCCTTCCATGTGACAAATCATGGATAGGGCCACTGCCATCCTCAACTAATTAATTTCCATGCAGTGAGTATTTTTATATTCACAGGGATTTTTAAAGCATTTTTGAGACTAACTAAGAAAAAAGAAGTTTGTACAACAAGCTTTGTTATTTTGGGTCTATTTCATCAGATGAATCAGATGTGAATTATTGATACTATGTTATCATTTGTCTGTGTGAAGGATTATGGCTACTTTTGCCTGTTGTAAAAGAAGTTAATTTATATGTCTGTTTTGTTTGCTCATGTATAAAATTCTTCAGACATTGCTTTCTTCTCACTCCCAGCTCATTCAGGATTTACTATGAGAACAGGCAAAAGCAAAGATGCATGTATACAACCTTGTATCTTCAATTAAAAAACAAAACATATAAGGCCCTTCTCAATAGTATATTGTACTCAGAGTAAAGACAGTGGGGTAGGGACATACATAAAAGTGTAATCCAGTATTCAGAATCAGTTTTCAGTGATGCGTCCAGTGTATTGCAGCCCTTTTATTGCTATTTTTGGACATAGAAATCCATTAAACCACTTGACCACCATGATGCAATGAGATAGTGCATGTGCGCACAGAGAGAGAGAGAGTTATAACCTCTTTATGTTCCAATAAACAAATATTCCTTCACCCTTTGGAAATAATTAAGCATGTCTTGAGATCATTTTATAAAGCATCTTCTTCATTTCTCCATCTCTCTTCAGACTTTATTACATGAGACTTGGAAAGTGGAACTAGAGCAAGATAGTAGCATCTTTGCTGTGTCTGTCTAATAGCTGGTTTGTGGTCTGTTTGTAATTTGTTTCTGGAGTGGTCCTTTTCATTGATGGACAAATCCCATCAGTGCCTCCCAATCATGCTGCTTTTCCACTGTGGATGCACATGCATAAAGCAATTCTGATACATGGTGTGAGTGGGCATGATTGTGCTCCTCTTCCCTCTCCTCACTATTCCCAAGCAATTATTTTTTCAACTTTACCATCCTCATCCTTATCCATCAACTTCTTCTTAATGAATTGTCAAGATTGTGCAATTGTACTAAAAATAAAAATAAATAAAAATACAGACCAAAAGATATAGTGTGAAGAGCATAAGGTAGGAAAGATATATTATGGTGACCCACATAAGGAAGGCAGAACCTGAGAAAAAAGCAGCCCCATGGCAGTTTGGAAGAGCTGTGCAATAATTAGTTTTCCCAACCTAATATATTTCCTAGACTAACACGTGGTGCCTTACGAGCCTGGTGTAATAAAGTCCTAAATCTTAAATGTATTTACCCCTCACATTAAGCTTCTTGCAGAATTAAACTTTTTGTCAAATTAACACAGTTCTGATTGAATATTGATCTGTGTTGACAGAACTGAATGCCATTTGTATACTTTGTATACTCATATGTACACTATGTCAAACCAAGTTGCTATATTTTGCCCTGAATGTTGTATATGAATTCTTTCTCCCCTCTTACCCTATACACACACACACACACACACACAGACATATATATTCATGTATGGATTGAGACCAACCTGTTTTCTTCTGCTTACAAATGGATCCCTATCTTGCATTGTTTTAAATTCATCATTGCAGATTACAGTGTAGTTGGATATCTAAAGTTACATAATTCATGTTTTTGATGATTTCTACAATTTTGTGATATTACATATATTACACATATATAAGTTATGTTTCCCACAGAAATATGTGGGTTTTTTTATATGACATTTTGGAATGTTTGTGAATCAATGTTTTCTAGGAATCCCTATTTGTATTTTGCCACTAGTTGGTACTGTGGAGCTCCTGGTTATGTAATTAAAACTACACCAGATAGGAATGGACAGATTTGTTCATTTCACCTTCTCACTCACTCAGATTTCTTTATCCTGATTCTGATGAATCTAGCACATTTTCGTAAATTCCTATTTAAAAAAAAAAAAAAGGTCTCACTCTTCTACTCCATCCAAATGTGATAGAAAGAGCTCTTTCCAATATTTACATGAGCATATATCTGCCGGAAAAACCAGTGTGGTATAATGGTCTGAATGTTGGACTAGAACTCTGGAGTTCAAATCCCCACTTGGCCTTGAAATCCACTAGGTAAAACTCTTCCAAACTGTGTCTGCACTGTCGAAATAATCCAGTTTGACACCACTTTGCCATGGTTCAATGCTATGAAATTATGGGAATTGGAGTTTTGTCAGACCTTTAGTCTTCTCTGTTAGAGAGCTCTGGTGTCGCAACAAACTATTGTTCCTAGAATCTGACAGCATTAAGCCATGGCAGTTGAAGTTTTGTCAAATTGGTTTATTTCTATAGTGCAGATGTAGCCTCATTATCATAGGAAGGCAATAAGAAAGCCCCTCTGAACAAATCCTGCCAATAAAACCCCCACCTTAGGGTCATTGCAAGTCAGAAATTACATGAGGGCACACAACAGAAAAGACAATACATACCTGTCATGTTTTCCCCCAAAATAACATGGTCCTAGGACTGCACCCACAATTAATATTCAAATAGAGGAATTTCATTAGCTCAAATGAAAACAGCTGAGAGGGCTTGGGCAACTGAAAGCAGGGATGAAGCCTGTGTAGACCAGTTCCAAGAAACAACTCGAGAAAACATTTCAGAAATAGTTTTATTTATGATTCAAAGATAATCACCATCTACACAAAGATGCTCATTCATACACATGTTCAAGGACTAAGAAATGAAAGGTGGTAGCAGAGAGCAATTTAAGGGGTTGCAGAGGGAGATACTGTATCAATTCCAGATGTGGAGCTCCAGTTGGGGATACTAGAAAGAGAAGTGGCTCAGCTAGCTACCTTAGCATCATGGCATGGCCAGCAATGCTGTGGAGCCAAGTGAGATATGGACAGAAAGTCTGCCTGACCTGAAGCGAGACTGAATTGTGGGTGTCTACAGGGCAAAATCTGTTCCCAGTCAGAATTCAGGATTAAGGTGTAGCTTCCAGGAAGAAGAAGTTGTTGTTAATGGCTAGACAATCAGTGCAAATGTCCTTGGACAAAGGAGCATCACTCCCAGAGGGAAGTGTACTTGGGTTTCTGTTCACTTGTAAGCACAAGATCTATCAACTACCATCACTCCTATCAGTGAAGAGATTATGGAGATTCTGATCTTGATCGATCTATCCTGGCTATGTGCTTTTGAATTCCTCCATGCTGAGCCTCCTGGATCTCCTTATATGGTGAGATTTGTTTCCCACCCTGGGGTGCCCTTGCAGCTTTGTGCTCTCAACATCCCTTTTGATATCAATTTTGACATCAGAATAGGGGAGGGGTGAAGAGGGCCAGACCTTGGGGTAACAATATATTTCTTAAAGATATGGAAGCTATCACAAAAAAGTAGATGGCAACCTGCAGCCATATATGGCAAACATGGTTGTATACACAGGGATTTAACAGAGATTTTCAAAAGCTAAACACATTTTTCATTTCTTTTGGGTTGCTTTGTTTTCTTTTTTTGTTTTGTTTTGAAAAAGGTAAGAAATATAACCTCAACCTCTTTCTGTTCTGTTTCTGAAGAAATGTGTGAAATTGAGTGGTTCTTTTATTTAAAAAGAGTTGAATGAAATCCTTGCTTATCCTAGCAGCAGTGAGGGATGCTTGAAGAATCCATTCTTTGTGAATTGTGTTATAAACAGACTGGTCCACACCTCTTAGAATAATCAGGCAGATCTGGTCATGGTTTTCCATCAGATTTTGGACTTCTATTGATTTTGCCAAATAGTTGTCAGCTCAGAAAAAGATATCAACATTCATACAAAATGTGTGGGTTGTGGGGGATGTTTTTATGAATATATACTTAAAGAGAAAATGCTTCAAGGAACACGTACTGTATATACTCAACTATAAGTTGAGAAATTTAAGTCTAAACATTAACCTTAAAAGTCAGGGTTTACTTATTCATGTGCCCAGCTTTGAGAGAGAAGGAAGAAGAAATCCGAGGAGGCCTTAAAGCCCATCTCTGCACACCTCAAGCGGGAAGAGTTTTCTGGGTTGCCCAGTCTGGGGCAATTGCTTTGGATGGTTTCTCAGGAACCTCCATGGAGCCCATGCTGTGAGGGAAGGGAGCAAGGAATCAGATCATCAAAAAGCAACCCAGACAATTCCTTCCAGCTCAGGGAAGAAAGAAGGAGGAAGCTGAGGCTGTTGAAAGCCTTAGAGCTTGCCTCTGTGTGCTTTAAACCAAAATGGGTTTTCTGAGTTGCCTGCCCCAAACAAAGGCTCTCCAGAGAAAAACCATCCAAAGTGATTGCCCCAAACTGGGCCATGGGGGGGGGGCAGGGAAACAGAGAGCAGAAGGTTGAAAAGCAACCCAGAAAACTCATCCCAGCTTGAGGCATGGTGGGTGCTAGGGATTTTTTGGCAGCCTCAACTTCCACCTTCCTTCTCCCCCAAGCCTCTTCATTAGCACCTGAACAAAATTTCAGATTTATTTGGAGACCGTCTCAAGCCTGAGTGAAGTGGTGCCAACAAAGTCATGGGAGAGGGAGGAGCAGGACCATATCAACTGCAAATCCCTACTTCTCCCACTCACCTTTTTGTTCAGACCCATGTGGAGGGAGGGACAAGGGGTGGGATGGATACAGAGGGGCTGCTTCTTATACCTTTCAGGTACATGGGATACTCATGTTAAAAAGACTCACTTGAATACAAATTGCTTTCCCTCCTCCAACAAATAAAACCAATACCTGGGCTTCCTCACAACATGGGGAAAATGACAGATAGAAAGTGTGTGTTCATGAGAACTACAACATTGCAAATACGACTCCCCAATCACCCTTAGCTGATTCATGTTGAAAAAGCTGTGGGAAAAGGTCCCAACCCCCCCCTCTCCCCAACTCCACACCTTGGTGTTGACTCCACTCCTCCTAGCCCCCAGCCCTGGCCAACTTCATCCTCCCAGCCCTACCAGAGCACAACACAGCATCTGTGCCAACTTAGTGGCAGTGGCAAGCCATTGTTTTGCCATGGCTTTGGCTGCATGACACAGAGGCACTTCCCCATCAGGGTGCTCGTTCTCCTGCCTTCAACCTGCCCACTGAGCAACTGAATGAAAAAGCTACTTTTCCTTTGAAACAAAGGGCCTCGGCAGACAACCAATAGGGTCGTCTCCGAGGCAAGGAAGAGGAGGGGCAGCCGCACGAGCGGCGCCCCTTCCTCCTCCCGAGGTTGCCCTCAGAGCTGCCGGCCCTCACACGCTGCGTCAGAAAAGCCAGGGAAAGTGTGCCCAACACGTTTAGGGCACACTTTCCCTGTCTTTTGAAAGGAGTGCCGATTTTGCGCTCCTTTCAGAGGCGCCGACGGTGTGCCGCGGTGCGGCTGCCACGTTCCCGCGGTGCACCGTCCCAGGGCGTCCCTGACACCCTGGTCTGCTTCCCCCCAAACATGCTGGGTTTGTTTCCCGCTCTTCCCCATTCCTGTTCCATGCCAGTTATTTTGTTTGCCTTTAAGTGGTAGGTAAAAAGGGGTTGCCTGCACTTATAGTAGCCTCTCTGAACCTTACATGTCTTCTCCCTTGTCCATCAATGACAAGAGGCTGGCCAATGCCATGGACAGAGCCTTCTCCGTGATAGTTCCACATCTGGAGAATACTTTCCCTAGAGAAATACATTGAGCCAACTTCTGTTGGCCTTTGGGCAAGCTCTAAGTTGTCTTTTAGTTTGTTTGTTTTTGCCTATTTGTTCTGTTATATGTGTTCTCTCTCTCTCTTCTAATTTTGCCATTTGTTATCCAGTTATGTGCTCTTGTTTTTCCATGTGATCTTGTTACATTTTTAAAAATATTTTATATAATAGCACTAGCTATTGTAAACAGACTTTAAAAGGTAATCCTGCAGCATGGTCTTTAAAACTGGGTAAATAAATAAAAGCCAGTACCAGGTTTCAGGAAAGCGCACATTTCTCCACTAAGAATTCCTTGAGAAGGAGAACTGTTATAATAAGCTCTGGTCTATGGGGAAGACAAATATGTCATCCAACTGCTTTATTCTCCTTTCTAAATGTTAGTCTCCATTGCAGTGAGAAGAAGACTTCAGAATAAGACTGGAGAATGCATAGTTCTTCAGATGTCATCAGACTCATGACGGCTCTCATAATCTCTCATCAAAGGCTATGCTGCCTAGGGCTGTTGAGAGTTATAATCCAGTAACATCTAGAGGTTCACACATTCCTCAAACCCTGACTTAGTAGTAATGAGTCATGAGATTTTAAAGACTCAAAGATCAGTTAGATAAGAACTATTCTTTCCTAAAGGAAAGAGAAGAAACAATTAGTTTTCTTGTGGTACATGAAAGACATATGTCAGGAAGTCTCTGCAGGTATCCTAGAGTCTTAATTTGTGGAATCATATTCATGATATGAATCTTGTTTATTTAAGAAAGTAGTAATGTGCGTGTTTGTGTGTTCCAGATTACCTAAAACAACCTCCTTTCAACCAGGAACTTCTGTTAAACTTGCAAGCTCACTGAGATTTCAGTGACTGCAACAATATTAAAATTGCACTTTCAAATATTCCTTTTGGTGGGAACCATAATAAGGAATTCACATATTTTATCCTTCTAATGAGAGCATATGTAGGTATGCCCCCATTCTGTCCATTAGCAAGCTTGACTCTGCCTCCTCATTTGATTTTGCTGGAAATGAATGTTGGCAGCAACAATATTTGGGGTTGGACTTTCTAGAACAGTTGATGAGGAATAGTTTGTACTTTCATCATATGTGTGTGTTTCATATGCTTAAGGGAGGCATAACATATTAACTGACATTTGACTAGTTAATCAAACAGGCCTAAAGATGATGATGATGATGATGATGATGATGGTGATGGTGATGATGGCGGTGTATCTTTCAGTAGTTGCAGTTTCTTTAGCAGAATGTATCAGGTTAATTCACAGAATGTTTTTATCTTAGAATGGCAGGGAAGCTATTTGTTAGAAAGGGATGAGCTTCTTCCCCCTTTGCTTGTGAAAGTGTCACAAAGGATATTTAAAGATCAGGAAAAATTGCTCTGACGCCCTTGGCCATATCATAGCCCAGGAACCTGATCTGTTTGGGAATGCCATCTAGCTCATTGTGCTGGCCCTGGTGAATGACAGTTGTGACAAAGATCAGCTTTAATCGGATGAAGAATCATAGAATCATAGAATCATAGAGTTGGAAGAGACCATAAGGGCCATCCAGTCCAACCCCTGCCATGCAGGAACTCAAAATCAAAGCATCCCTGACAGATGGCCATCCAGCCTCTTTTTAAAGATTTCCAAAGAAGGAGACTCCACCACTCTCTGAGGGAGTGTGTTCCACTATCAAATAGCTCTCACTGTTAAGAGGTTCCTCCTAATATTGAGGTGGAATCTCTTTTCCTGCAGCTTGCATCCATTGTTCCGGGTTCTCTGGGGCAACAGAAAACAAGCTAGCGCCCTTCTCAATATTACATCCCTTCAAATATTTAAACAGGGCTATCATATCCCCTCTTAACCGTCTCTTCTCCAGGCTAAACATACCTAGTTCCCTAAGTCGTTCCTTGTAGGGCATGGTTTCCAGACCCTTCACCATTTTAGTCGCCCTCCTCTGGACACGCTCCAGATTTTCAACATTGTTTTTGAATTGTGGTGCCCAGAACTGGACACAGTATTCCAGGTGAGGCCTGACCAAAGCAGAATACAGTGGCACTATTACTTCCCTTGATCTAGATACTATACTTCTACTAATGCAGCTTAAATTGCATTGGCCTTTTTAGCTGCAGCATCACACTGCTGACTCATGTTCAACTTGTGGTCCACTAGGACTCCTAGATCCCTTTTACACGTAGGGGGAAAGCAGACGGTGCAAAGCGCCATCTTCAGAGCAAGGAAGGGGAGGGACAGCCACATGCTGGGCGCCCCAACCCCTTTCCGAAGACATTGTCAGAGTGCCAGACCCTCCGCACAGCCAGCGCTCCAAGGATGCCTTTCCGCTGCAGCGTCCGCACACGCTGCAGCGGAAGAGCCGCCGAAGGTGCACCAGCAGCCTTTTGCGGCGCACCTTCGGCGATTTGTGGAAGGAGCACTATTTTAGTGCTCCTTCCTGGGGTGGCGAAGCTGCGCCGAGGGGCCGAGGTGTGCGGATACCTCGGCCCTGATCTGCAGCTTTCCAGGGCGGCCCCTTGCCGCCCGTCTGCTTAGCCCCGTAGTCTCATTAAGCCAGGTGTCCCCCATCTTATATCTATGAATTTCATTATTATTTTTGTCCTAAGTGTCCTAATAATTTCATTATTATTTTTGTCCTAACCTTACATTTCTCTTTGTTGAAATTCATTATGTTAGCTTTGCCCAGCTTTTTAATCTATTGAGACCATTTTAGATTTTCATCCTGTCTTTTGGGGTATTAGCTATTCCTCCTAATTTGGTGTCATCTGCAAATTTGAGAAGCATGCCCCCTATTCCTTCATCCAAATCATTGATAAAGATGTTGAAGAGCACTGGGCCCAGGACAGAACCCTCTGGCACCCCACTGTCACTTCTCTACAGGATGAAGAGGAGCCATTGCTGAGCACCCTTTGGGTTCGGTCAGTCAACCAGTAACTAATCCACCTAACAGTTGCATTGTCTAGCCCACATTTTACTATCTTGTTTGCAAGAATATCATGGGGGACCTTGTCAAAAGCCTTTCTGAAATCAAGATATGCTCTGTCTACCACATTCACTTCATCTAGCAAGCTAGTAATTTTATCAAAAAAAAAAAAAGAGAGAGAGAGAGATCAGATTAGTCTGGCATGACTTGTTTTTGAGAAACCCATGTTGACTTTTAGTGATTATGGCATTCCATTCTAAATGTTCACAGACTCTCTGTTTAATGAATCTTTCCCGGTATTGATGTCAGACTAACTGGGCGATAGTTGTTGGGATCCTCTTTTTTCTCCTTTTTGAAGATGGGGAAAATGTTTGCCCTCCTTCAGTCTGCTGGGACTTCTCCTGTTCTCCAGGAGTTCTCAAAGATTATTGCCAGTGGCTCTGACATTTCATTTGCCAGTTCTTTTAATATCCTTGGATGTAAGAGATGTGAACCACTTTGTCTTTACCTTAGGTTTTATGGCCGCATCCCTCTTAGCATCATGTAATCAATATGTCATCGTTTACGTGCACCTATGACTTCATTTCATTTTGACAGGCCATTGAGCCATAGTTGGCCTAAGTAGATTAAAGCCCTAAATGGATTAGGGTTCAGCTCTTGAACACCTTTCATCTTACCCAGTTCTAGCATTGAGAGTGTCCATTGTAATGAAAACACCCACTTTTGTGGATCTGTTGGCATAAGATTGTTCTGTTGAATTGAAGTGCCTCACTTCTTTGGCTGTATTTTCTTTCTCTAATGGTAGTTGATCTTTCATGAATTCCTAGGACTAGGGCAGTTTTCCTTTGGAGTGGTAAAGATCAGAACCTGTCAAATTGAACTACAACACAGGAGATTCCAGCAACAGTCAAACTCCATCAGGTCATGGGCTCAGGAGAGTAAGATAGTGCTCTTAGAGCTACTGCAGTTTGGTTCCCCTAAAAAGGAAGAATCACTATTCTCTCTTGGTAGCCACTGACTGTTATCCCCACATATTTACACATGTCATCAAGATAGCATCATTTTGTCATGTAGCATGGTTCTGAGAAGAATTAGGACTCGGTTATTTTACAATGGCAGCTGATATTTTTTTTTAAAAAAATGGCCCATGTTTGTTTTCTGAACAATGTATCATGGTGACATGATGCCACTGTGTGTTCATTTTAAACCTAGGAAAATTGCTATCACCACAAAATGTATCATAGCTGTAAAAAAATATAGAAGGAGGAAAGCAAGTAGGCACTTACCCTCCCACAAAGGGGAGAGCAGGTTCCTTTTTAGCTCAGCTGTACATGAAGGGACGAGCTTTTAGTTGAAGTGGAAGCTAACCAATGAGAGGCAGAGGTACAACATAATAAGACTGAGAAAATGTGGAGGTTTAAGCAAGCAGTATTTTCACTTAAGCAACAAGCTGTTCAGTCCAGGGAGTAAATTATGGACTATTGGTTCTTGTGGAGATGGATTGGCCACTGTAGTCAACTGAACTAAATATTCACATTGGCTGCTACCCTATCCTAGATGATATCCTTTAAGCATAAGGTCTGCCTATCAGGTTTGCAATCAAAATAGAGCACAAGTGGCATTGGAACCTGACTGCCAAGTACCCCATTTCAACATTTCTCTTTTATTGTCACCCCCACCTCCAATATACACTGAGGTGAACAGTTATGCAATATTGTGTTTTATTATGTTTTATATGTTTATGATGAAGTTTCTAGCCAGAGTTTTAGCTTCTTTGAATTCATATAAACAAGCAAGCAGACAAAAGCCTCCAATATAAATGCATAGATAGGCAGAAGGATATATCCTAGGTATACTGCATGGATTTTTCTCAGGGCTGTAGAACTGTAGAATGCACAGTATGACCCCACCCCTGTTATCAGGACAGCTAGGCAAACGGTTTGATTTCTGACAAGTCCCCCCTGTCTTTTCCATATGTTGGCTATGGAGTGAGGAGGAGGCAAGGTGCTAGAAGTACTTTACTTAGGGCCTTTGCAGACTGCTAGAAATAGTGCAAATTGAGTGCACTTTAAGGGTTAGGGCTAGGGCTTGGGAATCATGGGAACTGTATTTTATTGTGGCACCAGAGCTCTCTGACAGAGAAGGCTCAGGAAAAAAAAAATCCCATGACTCCCTAGCACTAACCCTAACCCTTAAAGTGGACTCAATTTGCACTATTTCTGGCAGTCTGCAAAGGCCTTTACTTACACAGGCAATGTGTGAACTTTCTGTAATACACCACATTAAACCATTCATATATACAATACTATATGATTCACGTACTCATAAAAGAAGTAGTCTTCAATGCAGTTTGAAGCCGAGTATATTCCTGTTCCGAATTCTTGATAATGTGGGAGGCATCTGACTGACAGTGTGGAGATTTGGGATGCACACAGCCTACTCAGTTTGTGCTCCATGGTCTGGATACAAAATCTGGGTTGTTGCATTGATTGATTCATAAAAATGCAAACTAGCATGCCTAATAACTTGATAGGATTTTTAAATGTGTCATTTGGCCATGAAACAAACTTTTTTTTTAAAAAAATGTAATAAAAAGTGACATGAGTCTCCTTGTTATCTCATTTTGTATTTAAGCCACCCAGTCTTTCAAAATCAATGATTTGCTCCCACCCCAACCTCTTTTTTAAATTAAAAGTGTTGGGGTGGGGAATAAAAAGTTCTTTTTAAAAATGAAGGGTGGTTTTTGGCATTTAAATAGATATAATTTTGACCTGGCTAGGGAGATAATGTTAACACAGCTTTATTGCTAAACAAGACAGAACATGTGTGTGCTTGACTTTTTTTTTTTTTTAAAGATATATTAAACTCCTACTGAAGAAACAGATTAATTGGAAGCTGATTCATTGGAGAACAGGCGTTAAAGACAGAAGGACCTCCTCACATTTTGTTCTGTCACCCAGGCTTCTGCCATCTCAGGTTGGCAAGGAGAGCCCACTCTAGTGTTTTGAAATGTGGCTGAAAGAAATCATAGAATAACAGGTGCAAAGGAGAAAAACAATTGTAGCTATTAACAAAACAATCCCCTGTTTCTCTTTCATTCTCTCTTGCCTAATGACCAACTGACACCCCAGTTAACACAGGTATTGCCTAGATGGGGTTTTGCATCAAATTGTTAATGTGTAAATGGGATCAAAGAAGTCAGCATCTGTTATAATGATTTTCTGCCTGATTATTACTCTCCACCTCCATGCAAACACCCTGATAATATTTTTTAAAAAAGAAAAAAAAAAGATATGTACAAGCTGTTATTAAACCCCTTAATTTAAGATTAAATGGAGTACAGGATGAAAATGTTTCTCCTTGAAGCTTTTATTTTACAAATTGTTGCAATCTGTGGGTAAAGCTAGAGCTTTTCCTTCACAAATTCTTTGGTTACTTGGCTTCCAGCAAAATGTACAAGTAAACCAGGGAGAGAAATCTAGAATATGACCTATGTAAAATTAATTTGAGTTTTTTCTGTCCTACCTCCCCCATCCCACCACGCAATGTTATTTCAGTATATATTGGATTGAATGAAATAATATTGTGACTTTTCTCATTTCTATAGCCATTATTTGACAGATTCGGATAATGTATCAGTTTTCTTTCTTTCTTTTTAATTAATTAATATCCTTCCTTCCTCCCAATATGGGATTGAAGGCAAAGGTTGAAACTGAATAGAGTTAGCACAAAGGATAAAATAAAAGTTTAAAAACATAAAAAAAGATAAAACAAAAGTTTAAAAAATGAAACAAACACATTAAAAAGATAATGTTAAAACAGCTTTAAAAGAACATGAAAATATGGTATATAAAATATAATACACCCCCATTTAAAAGACCTTCTGCAACAGATAGTTAGCATTCAAATACCTGAGTAAACCGAAAGGATTAAACACTTTCAGCAGAAAGAGAGCAGGGATACCCTTTCTTTCATGATGCTCGTTTCTAAAGGGTTGGTAAAAATAGAATTTGAAATTCATACAACTTTTTTAAAAAAGATATCGGATTGGCAGTATATTACAAACCTTTATCTCACCTAACAAATGTTAGGGAAAAGATTAATATAGCTCTAGTGAAATCTGATTTCTTGATCTGTATTCAAGCTAAGAAAACGTGCACAACCATGGAGGGGTGTGCATATTGGCAATATGCATCATTTAAGAGATGGTGTCAACAGAGATGTGATACCCAAAGTAAAAGAAGGAGATACTAAAATAAGGCAGGCAGGCAGGCAGGAATCTTACTTTGATGTTACCTATCTAAACTTACTGGTTTTTTTGTAATATCCTAAACTCCCTTGTCTTTAGTGAAAATTTGAAAAAGATCCATTCTCGTGCCATGGCACAACTTTACCCTTCTGTGATGCTGTACATTTTATTCTTTAGTAGCTAATAATAAATTTCAGCCCAAGCCATTTGCACTTTACAACTGGTATTTAAGCATCTGAAAACATTCATTAGTATGTATAGCTATTGAACTACTTTTGTTTTTCTTTTAGATTTCATTGCGGTTTTTAGGTTGATAATGTTTGGAGACCAGCAAACAATATTGGAATTTGTTGTTACAGCTTGGCTGTGGATTAGAGGTAAAACAGTCCATTTCCCAAATCAGATATTAACTTAGCCCATTTGGCCTTCTTCAAGTCATCCACAGATGAGGCTGACCTTCTCAAAAAGGCAGAATAACAACAACAGGATCCCAATTAAAATAAACACCCTCTCCTCTGCTCACCGCCCACCTTTCTGCCTCACTAAATTTTAATTTGTGACCAGAGGTTTTGCAGCTGAGCAGGATTATACAAATACAACAAAAGTGCATTTATATGTTCTTTCAGTTATTAATGCAGCATCTTGCTAGCCAAGAGACATGTACAGTAATTATTCTGTATGGGTTTTTGCAACATTTTTGCTATATTGTAAAGTCCAGGATTTTGTTTTTTCTAAATTTATTGATAAAATCTGTGAATTCAGCCTATGTGGCTAATAATTTAAACAGTTTTCTATTAATATGAGTGAGAAAACTAAAATATTGGCATGTGTATCTTGCTCTTTTGAATATTTACTTGGAAGTAAATCTCAATGAATATATTGGGGATTCTCTCAAGAAATGTGTAAATTGTTGTTGGTTAGTCTGATTGAGTTCAGTACATTTACTTGGATTATGATTTCAGTTGCTGCCATATGGATTCTAATAAACATGTTCTGAGCACAACTCACACCAGAGATCATTTATTTATTTAAATTTGTATGCTGCCTTTCTCCCAGTTGGGACTCAAAGTGGCTCACAATTTGAGTTAAAACAAAATACAGTTAAAATGATGGATAGTTTAAAGGGTTTTTAAAAATCATTAAAAAAAACCCATTTTAAAATATTTTGAAGGCAGTTAAAATATAACAATAATTGTATAAATACAAATATAAGGCACCCTAATTAAAAGACCTTTTGCAACAAGCTTAACACTCAAAGGCCTGGGCAAATAGCAAAGTATTTATCTGCCAGCAGTTATATTTTATTCAAAGCTGTGATGAACAAACGAAATCCCCATCTCTACAATTTATATAATATGTAAGAACACAGCTGATCATACTATATATATGGACAACAATATATGTGTATATTACTGCTAGACTTTAAATTAGTCTGGGTATCTTGTTTATTTCTTGCTGCATCAAAAAAGACTAATAATTTCAGCCTATCCAGCCCCAGAAAGGCAGCATTTTGAAACCAAGTCTTTAGGTATTTCGACTGACACCATTTCAGTTTGGGAATAGGACATACGGCTACAAATTCAGTCTTCATAGAAAACTTATGTGTGGTACCAAACATTGTTTATATATTGACAAATATTTCTAGGAAATGGTTTCATATTTTTGCTGTTAATTGTTTCATTACTGACCTCTACCTCTGTAGACATATGCAGTTTTCATGTTTTTGGGTGAGACTTTCAAAATATTTTTTTATAAAGTGTCCAATGCTCGACGTGAGCAATGACATTTTTGCAGGCTTCTATTTCAGTCATTTATGCCTTATTTTCTTTCTATTTATTTCAAACAAGCCACTATGAAAAATGCTGCAAATTTAAGTGACAGTCATGTACAAATATGCATAATATGAGCTGGTCCCTACCCATCATGTGTATTGCTAAAGACTCCATTGCAATATTTACAGTTAAACTAAACTTTTTTCCCCCCAAGATGTAGCAAAATTGCATTTGTTTTGCAGATTTGCTCATAATTAAATGTGAAACATTTCATATTTGTCTTTTTGAGTAATTGGCTTTTTAAAATGATAAGGTGCTCTGAACACTTGTTATGTGGATAGGTCTGACGTTGTATCCCAGAAATCCATATGCCATACAGACAGAACAGAAGAAAGATATTCACAAGCATGTCACAGATTGGACTGAAGCAAGCCAAAAACCAAAGTGCCATGGCATTAACAATAGCACCAGATTTACTGTCACGATTGCAATCTGTGCTGTATCACAGACAGAAGGAGAACTTTTGATAGGTAACACCTCAGTGTTTTTTAAATCTTTTTGGCAAATTATCATTTTCATTATATTTTTGCCTGCCATGTAATATTATTATAATGATATTAAAAAATACAGCCACACAAAACACACACACACACACACACACACAGTGTTTTAGGCCCAAAATCAAACAGATAGTGCTTTATGGGTCTCATTAAATAGTTGAACATTATGTTTGAGTATGTATGTACAAGAGGGATTTATGTATAATACATCAGTGCATGTATATTACACATCCATGCGTATACATACAGACAGGTATTCATGTTTTAGGATAGTCAAGCAATACAGTAATATTTTATTTATGTAGTTTCCTTTTCCAGTGTGTCGATGCTTGCATATGCACATTTCTAGATATCAGCAGGACACAACTCTTTTATTTATGAAATTCACCTATCCAACCTGAAAGAGCTGGAATGATGTGCAGAATGCACATAATCATGGAAGTTTGTGGCCAACCTGAATGAGGCACATGGAGAGAATTCCTTCCTGTTGTGGTACAAAAACATCTTTAACAAAGTCATCCTAACAATATGCTATCAAATTAGATATCCAGGTTTATGCCAGTGTAGCTGATACCATTGTGGATGTGGATTATCTGTGTTAAGGTATCTATTGGTGGCGTTTGTTTCTACTGTAGTAATTAAAACTCAGTGATATTGGAGCAACTTGTCACAGGTTTGTTGAATGGTATAGGGCATGTCAGGCCATGAGAGTAGTCATTGGTCCCCACTGTAACCCCTCCCAGACATTGTTGAACTGAAACTCTGAACATCCCCACCCTTGGCTATGTTGGCTATGGCTGATGGAAGTTAGAATCTAACAACATGTAGACAGCCAGGGTTGCCCACTTTGTCTTAAAAATTAAAAAATTAACATGACACATATAATGATTGCTATCTGTATTTTCTATATTTCAGTTGTGTTTAACCCATCTGTCTATATACACTAGGAGTAGGAATAATTTTGTTCTCCAGAAGCTGTAGACTACAACTCCCATAAATCTTCACTATTGGTTATGCCGACCAGGTGTCTGGCATTTGCAGCCCAACAACATCTGGAGTACTACAATACTACCCGCTCTTGACTGGTACACATACACACTAATTTGAGGTTAACGGTTTATGCATCTGATTAAATGGACAATGTCCACAAAATTAGATGTTGTAATAAATGTTAATTATTAATATGTGCCAAAGGACCCCATTCTGTTTATGTGCATAGATTAAAGTATCTAAATATATAAGCTAGTTCCCAAAGTTCTGTCAAATATTAATGGAACCAGGAAACAGAGCTGAGAATAGCAGATGAAGAGGTATGGCAATATAGACAAGAGTAAAGGTCACTAGGGGTCATGTGAAATCCAATCTCAATGGGATCCCCAATGGAAAAAATAATGTACTGCACTTGGGGACATTGGTAGAGTAAAAATATCACATATTTCAGACACTTGGGTCTAATCTGCACTGCACAAATGATGCAGTTTGATATTGCATTAACTGCCATGGCTCAATTCTATGGATTCCTGAGATTTATAGTCTGTTGTGCCTCCAGAACTCTTTAAGAAAAAATAATAATAAATATCTCACAAAACTACAAATCTCAGAATTGCATAGCATAGAGCCATGACAGTTAAAGCAGTGTCAAACTGCATTATTTCTGCAGTGCTTGTTAGACCATGATAATCCAGTCTTCACCAGAAAAGATCTGGTGCGTTGTGAGCAAAATAGCTTAGTACAGGAAGCTTACTACAAGTATCTTACTAATAAACTTAAAGAACAAAGTACTGTACTTATATATTGACTGAATATATCTTTAAAGTGAATGATACTTTGAAACTGGCTTTAGTTTAACATTTTAAATAAATAAAATTATCATTGGGATCATATAGGAAGGAGTTTCTTTTTTATCATAAAATTGTACATTATTCTTCTTGCATTGAACAACAATAAAAAGAAAGAAAAAAGCCATGTGTCAGATATATTTGGCAACCCTATATTTCATGTTCAGCTCAGATAAGTGCTGAAAAAGATTTACAAACTCACAGCTTGACACTGAGCCCACATGTTGGCCAGAATAAAGGGGGAAAGCTCTACAAATGCTACACAGAGCTTCCTGGCAGTAAGTGGTGGAACATCACTCAATTGTCTTTTTGCTTAATTGAAAGCCTTCTTGGGACCTTACTGAAAATAACGTTTCTGCCTATCATATTTGCTCTCTAATTCATATCATCTGGCTGGACAGCAAGCTTCCTAAGGTTTATTGATGCCTAAGTTATAATATTTTCACATGAAATAAAAAATTAAGAGGGCAAAATCAAATGTTATGCTAGTAGAATTCCATTAAATACATGCATACATATAAAGGTAACTTTCCTCTACTTCCTCTTCAACCATACAAAGCATATTTCCAGGTTTTGTTGATGGAAGCTGTTATTTTGTCTTGAAGGGTCAATTGAACACCACCCAAAGTCTTTTTTGTTATCTTGTCAGTATGAAAAAAAACCAGTAGTATTTAATCCCACCTAAATAGGATACTGGAATTAAGAGATAATGGAGACATATTAACTTTAGACTGAGTTATCAGCCTTTTAAACTTTGTTTTCCTTATATGAAATATCCCCAGACATTATTGAGAGTGCTGGGTATGACCTATATAAAGTCCTATATGACTTAGGTCCAAGATGACAGACTATGATCTCATTTGCACTGCAGAAATAATATAGTTTGATACTGCTTTAACTGCCATTGCTCAATGCTATGGAATCTGGGGATTTGAAGTTTGTTGTGGCATCAGAACTTTCTAACAGAGAATGCTAAATATCTCACAAAACTATAAATCCCAGAATTTCATAGCATTGCACTCTGGCAGTTAAAGTGGAGTCAAACTGCATTATTTCTGCAGTGCAGATATAGGGGGGTTGCAGACTGCCAGAAATAGTGCAAATTGAGTCCACTTTAAGGGTTAGGGTTAGGGTTAGGGAATCAAGGGAACTGTAGTTTATTGTGGCACCAGAGCTCTCTGACGGAGAAGGCTCAATGTCTCAGAAAAAAAACAATTCCCATGTTTCCCTAGCACTAACCTTAACCCTAAAAGTGGACTCAATTTGCACTATTTCTGTCAGTCTGCAACCCCCCATAGCCTATAAGCCCTATATAATCCCACTTGCACCCTGAAATGCCCAGGAGAGGCCCTCTGCTCTGTCTCAACATCTTCACAGACACAGGGCCTTCTTCTTGGCTGCTCCTAGTCCTGGAACTCCTTTCCCAGAGAGCCCCAAATGGTCCCCTCCTTGCTGTCCTTTCACCCAGAGGCAAGATTTTTTTTATTTTATTCAACAGGCTTTTAAAACAGAAGATTTTAAAAAGAAAGATCTTTAGAGGGTAATGCATTGTTTTCACTGAACTCATTTTTAATCCTCTGTGGTGTATATTTTACATCACATTAATAGTATGCATAGATTCATTCTGTTTTAATGTTGACTCTTATATGTTTTTAGCTATATTGTACTTGTACTATATTGGGGTAATGGTAAATAAAGTTAATACCAACAACAATAGCAACTGCAAATGAAATTTTCATTTTTACCAAATGAAAACAGGGATATTTGCTTTTATATTCTATTATTAATGGTTCTAAGTATTCTGTTTATTAATGATTCCATTTTGTGTATTTTGTATTTAATAGATTTATTATGGAGTTAAATAATTTAGTATTCAAGTTAGTCTTAAGACAAAGCTTCGGAAATGGATTGCAGAGTATAATAAAACTTACAATAAAATCAACTCAAAAAGGGGGGGGAGGTTACAAGGGTCAGCAGTGACAGGAATAACTAGAGCTAATAAAAAGACTAGTGTATTCACACTGTGCAATTACAGACTTTTGATACCACTTTAACTATCCTGGTTCATTCTCTAAAATTTTAGAACTTGTATTTTGTGAAAAAACTTGGAAATTTCTGCTAGAGTTCTAATGCATATTCCTCTGAGCAAATGTTGAGATTACCTTAAGCGTGCTTATATCTCCTCCTCCTTGTTTTTTTTAGTAGCCCCATTTGGGGTACATTATGTTAATATACATCAAGTGGCAATTCACACTAACAGCTATAATGCAGGCATATTGAAATATGGGCATTAATTCAGGTTACATTTTACATGGCACTTTGCTACCTTTTCAGAATTCTCACGTAGCAATAATCCCAAGTTTCTTTAGTATGTGACTACAGTGCTATTGCCAGCTCTTTGAGGAACCTACAGTTTGCCTTTTCAGGTTGTTAAGATAAAATTTGCCTTTCATTTGTTTTAATAAGACCATGCTTAGGGAATGGGGGGGGGGGGGAATAGGATGACATGCACCTTTAATTCCACTTACCTAAAAGCTTTTCTCTGTATTACACTTGACACTTACCCTGTTTCAGTCCTGTTTCAGCTCTGTTCCCCCTCTGACTGAAAGGATATGCTTGATAATTTCAGTGTGGGTGCATGTCACGGTCATGCTGTTTTATTGTGAATCTCATGTAAATGTTAATTTCACCAGGTTATGTTTGCAGTGGAAAATCATTTACACATCTCTAGTCAAAAGCATGATTGATAAGGAGAGAATTGGCTTTTTCAGCTTTTTTCCTCCCACCGAGTAGATCTCCTGTATCAACATGACTTTTTCAGCTCCATTTTTTAATGTCCAAAAGCAATTATTTTTAGTGGCAAAGAATGAGAAATGTTTGAATTTGTGTGCAGGTGCAGTTGTAATGTGCTAGCACATAACATTTCGAGAAACCGAACAATCTAATTCTTGCAAGTTTGAAGTACAGATGTTTGAGGAATTTGATCTTTGCAAATTCCAATTGGAACTGACCTTATCCACAGCTCCTGGACTAATATGCAGACTGAAACATTGTTATCTTTCAGATTTTACTTATCCATATAAGTAGAGATTTGCTTATCTGCATGGGAAACAGTCTATCTCATAACTGCAACAGCAGATTTTTATCTTAAAGACCAGGAAGTCTCTCCCTCCCCATACTTCTTCCCAGGAACATTACCTTACAAATCATTTCAATTGATAACTTCTATGGAAGAAAGGGAAAAAACATAACTGAGTCTGAATTTTTTATCAGGACTGTGACCCTCAGTTCACAGAGATTTTGATCTTAGAAAAGCTGTAGACATTCTACTCCCGCTGTGGACCAAGAACTCTTGGGTCTTTCTCCACATAATTAAAGGAAATTATGTCCTGCTGTACTTTAGCTTTAATGCAGTACATCCAAACATCCGTTTTGTAAGAAACTCATATGCTGGATGAGCAATATGAAAGAAAGCATATTGTCTTATACACATTAGAGCCATATGATTTACACTGCTTAGTCTGTTGCTTCAAATGTGTGTGTGTGTGTGTGTGTGTGTGTGTGTGTGTGTACATGTAAAGAGAGGATGGCTGGAAGTGGTTAGTTCGAACTAGAGTAGACTCATTGAATCATTTGTTGAATAAGTCAATACGTACTCTGTTCTAGTCAGCACTAACAAGATTTAAGCCATAATGTTTTGCATGATTTATTTGAACATCTGAAATATGTCTGATTCTGGGTAGTCCTGTGTCTTTGAGGGGGGTGAAGAAGGATGCACAGTATTCTCTAACCATGTATTTGATTAAAAACTTCAACAGACTTACAAAGAAGTAGAATTTTACTTGTCTTCTCATATTGTGGCATTACGTTTTAGAAGACAAGTAAAATTCTACTTCTTTGCAAGTCTGTTGAAGTTTTTAATCAAATACATAGTTAGAGAATACTTTTTCTCCTAAGAAAAACTGTCAGTTACCTTATTGTCAGTGTGCAGAAAGAAAAGCCCATGGTTTTTCAGTAGTCTCTTTGCGGGTGGAGCAATTGACTTGCTGGTCTTTGAATTCTGTAAGATTACTTGGTTTTGTAGACTTACTAGTGTTGGCTGTGTGTGTGTGTGTTAAGTATTGCTTTACTGTTCAAATTTGACTGTGAATATTTCATCTTTTGATAATGCTGAACATGTGGGGGGGGGGTCATTTGATGCAAAGGTGAAGATACATATTTTACAAAATAAGTAAATAAAATGGAAATAAGTAAAAAATTTTGTCATAAGACCCAGTCGTAAAGATATGCTGAAACTCACGTTTCTTACAAAAAATTATTTTAATGTTTCTTACCAAAATATTGTTATCTAAAATATTATCAGTCTCAACCACCGGAAGCACATTTGTTTTGTAAAGTCCCTAGCCAAGTACAGTCAAACTTGGTTACTGCTTTTTGTTTTTGTTTTGTTTTGTTTTATATATGCAATTGCTAGAAAAAGAATGGGAAAATTTTTGCTTTCCCATGGGGCATATTAACAGCCATGTTGTAGTGTGTCTTCAAGTCATTTCCAACTTCTGGAGACCCTAAGGTGAACCTATCATGGATTTTTTGGGGGAACTGAGAGTGTGTGACTCGCCCAATATTACCCAGGGGGGTTCCATGGCAGGGCAGGGAATTGAACCCTGGTGTCCAGAGTCATAGTCCAATTCTCAAACCAATATACCATGCTGGCTCTCATTGATAGCTCTACAAATAAACTTTTGTGCTGATTTCTGACCAAGTATTGTCAAACAATATTGGTATTCTTTTTCTATCTTCCCCTTGAAGACTTGCTCTGAATTCAATTTCCTGACACAGAATATTCTATTTAAGCCTCCCAAATACCATTTTTTTAAATTTAAAGTTTTGTTAAGTGATTACTTGCTAAACAGATCTCCTGGTTCCCATTCTTAACTATGTTAACATTAACTTTAGTTGGAGTGTGTTCTAACTTCTATTCTTATTTTAGCTATATTTTTATAATAAGGGGCATAAACAGTGCTCACTGAATGCCATGTTATCTTTGATTTTGGCTGTCATGACTCAACAAAACACCTTAAAAAAAGAATTTTCAAGGCCAACATGTTACAAGGCAGGGCAAGACAAGGAGTGCAATGTTTCCTCATCAAGGTCTTTGTATTTCGCACAGTGCAAAACTAGTCTCCTTTCATTTTGAGAAGCAAAGCACAGCAAGCATAGAACAAGTGTCTGATTTTTGTTTAAAAGCTGCAAACAACTCATCTGCTACTTCTGTTCCTTAAAAGTCCATGCAACAAAGCAACAGCTATTGCCTCTTTCCAAATTGCATATTTTTGCTTTACCTGTTTGAGAAAATGTCCATGTTTTTTTATTGAGAGCATCACAAAATGCCTTACCCTCTTGCGAGATGTGGAGAATAATTTTGCTGTTCCTTATATGCAAGGATGAGATAGGCAGGGATTTACATCCTTACTCTGGAATTATTCAGAAAGTAATATAAAATATGTAGACAAACATACAAGCATGTAACACTGAATTCAGTGCAATTAAGACTGGTTAGTTCTTAGAATTAAGGATCTTTCATTAGTGTGAATCATCCTCTGCTATTTTGAGTTTCAGAAATTTGAGAGTAAAGGTATAGCATTTACCTATCAAGGATAGGATAGCACTTGCCTATAAGGCATTTACATGAGACTAAAAATATATTTTCAGAATATAATGACTTAGGGCCAAAGTAGACAGCCCAGAAAGAGCAGCCTCTGGCCACTCTGGTTCCAATACTATGGTGACCAGACAGCCTACTCCTGAAGGGGGCTGCTGGCAGGAACGGATTTAATCCGTTCCTGAAAAATCCAGCTCCTGCCTATTCAGAGCAGCTTCTGAGTGTCTTCCAGCCACTTTGGGGTCGTGCGTCATCTGAACACCACAGCCCCGAAGTTTCTGACATTAGTTCTTTCTCAGTGTAGTCCACATTCAGCTTTCACTGTCTTTATTCTTTCCTTATGCAGCTTCAGGATTTGACCTGTAATTTTGGGAAGCTATGTGTTACGCTACAGTCATGGTCACACTGGTAGTGCTGATGGAGAGTCCCTTCATGCCCTTTGGCCTATCTTCAGTCTTCTATTGCTGTTTATTAGACTACAGTTTTGAGAAACTGCATTATTCTCTGTTGACAAATGAGGGTTTTAGGTCCAAAACACACTGTAGAAATAATCCAGTTTGAGACCATTTTAACTTTCTCTAACTCAGTGCTAGGGAATTCTGGGAATTATAGTTGTGGCACCAAAGCTCTCTGGCAGAGAAGACTAAATGTCTCACAAAACTACAATTCCCAGAATACCCTAGCATTGAGCCAGGGCAGTTAAAGTGGTTTAAAACTGCATTATTTCTGCAGTGTGTTTTGGATTAGAATTACGATGCTGATTAAATAATGATGATAAACTTGTCCGTTTTCCAAAAATGGGGCCCAAAGCAGTGTATAATTTAAAACTGAAGATTTTCAAGATGTGAATGTCTAAATGGAATTAAAGTATACACAATATTCATAAAAATTCAGCATACACTTCAAAATATTTTTAAATCAATTTAATTTAAAACACATTAGCACCCACTTAAAAGCCTGTTGTTTAAAAACCTGTTTTAAAGTGCTGTAAAAATAGGGGGTGAAAAAAACGTTTTCTTTTTTTCTGGTCATGTAAGAACAGCAAGGAATGATAGGGAGGTCCAGAGGAGTCGCCATCAAGAAGGCCCTTTTTTCTGTCCCCAACAACTGTGCCTGTGAAGCAGGGGGACTGAAAGAAGGGTAGGACTGAAAGTAAAGGATTTCAGGCCCAAGGAAGCTCCTACGTGGAGATATGGCTTGCCAGATAACTGGTACCTAAGCCATGTTAAATTATAGTTTCCTAGTTTGGATATAAAACAATTTTATTAAAAATCCCAGAAGTGTATTATTAGAATGGAAGAGAAGAGAGGAGACAGTTCAGACACTGTGTACAAGTGCAGGATCAGCAAAGTAGCATACAATATATTTAGGTACATCTTTTTTAAATGTATAGCTGCATACCTGGCTGTAATTGTATTATTTATATTCCTCTCCAGAATTGGGAAGAAACAACATTTTTAGTGTTAAGATCCCTAAGGATGTCCTCTCCCCTCATATAGACACTTTTTTCTCTCTTGTCTCTCCTCCACATTTGTTTAGAAATTAAAAAGACCCCAGAGGTGATACTGTACACTGCAAAGATCCAAATCAGTTTCAAGTAAGAAAATATAGTATGTAGTTTGGACAACTGTAAAGGAGTAGGTGATTCATGTCATTATTTTCTTCCCTGTTTTTCATGTCACCAATGTTTCTCCCATCAGTTTAAAAGATAAGTAGGGGATGCTTGCAAAATTAATCAAAAAAAGTTTTTCAGATGTATGTAGTGATCTGTTTTATAGCTGTGGCAAAACAAATAAACACACATAAAAGAATATCTCCTCCTTTGACAATGGTAGCCTAAAATGGATTGCTCTACTACACTGGTATTTTGAAGAGAAGTTGTTGAAAGAAAGAGAAAGAATCCCTCAGGTGCTCTTTTGTCTGTAAATTTCAGAGCCCTTGAAAGACAGCCCCCTTCTACTATATATAGTTTTATCCTAAGGTTTTAGAAAGTGATCACTAACTTATAAGAGGTGTTCAGCTGTACCTACTGTCTTTGGTAAAGTTTGACCTACAGAACCCCTTTCAGTGTACCCATTCCTCCAAGGCTGCCTCCGCACTGCAGAATTAATGCAGTTTGACACCACTTTAATTGCCATGGTGCAATGCTATGGAATTCTGGGATTTTCAGTTTGTTGTCTACCAGAGCTTTCTCACAGAGAAAGCTAAGTGTCCCACAAAACTACAATTCTCCAAATTCCATAACATTGAGCTATGGCAGTTAAAGTGGTTTTCAACTGGATTATTTCTACAATAAGGATGCAGCCCAAGTCTACTGCCCTCATAACATAACTAAGGCCCTTTACAGACTGCCAGAAATAATGCAGATTGAGTCCAGTTTAACTGCCCTGGCTTAATACTAGGGAATCATGGGACCTGTAGTTTTTTTCTGAGACATTGAGCCTTCTATGTCAGAGCGCTCTGGTGCCACAATAAACTACAATTTCCAGTATTCCCTAGCACTGAGCCAGGGCAGTTAAAGTGGTCCCAAGCTGCATTATTTCTGGCAGCCTATAAAGCCCCTAAAATTACTATTTTGCACCTTTTGTAAATTGGACTTTAGAGCAACTGAGGAGATTCCCAGATGGACAATTTGGTCTTTAACCTCCTCAGAGGAACAGAGTTCACCATGGGGGGATGTGATATAAAGAAATATATAAAACATGAGTACTTGATTTCTTTTCCTGTTCCATTAGTTTGGTTCAGGAGAAATGGTGCCACAGGAAAGCACATTTACACTTTTGAACAGTGAGTCCTGGCAAACATAAAAGCTTCTGATTCTCTCATGAAGCCTAAATTCCACATCAAAGAATATTATACTATAGAAGTCATATATATAATCATTTGTGTATCAAAGATCCAAATCAGTTTCAAGTAAAAAAATCCTCTCTATTGTGCTCTTGATCCTGACCCTTAGTGCGCTGAATTGTTTTGCAGTGTACTTGTGGATCTCACACCCAGATGAAAGGCAGGTATGGAGGGAGGGTATGGCTTTGATACCCTCCATGAATTGAGGCCAGAGTTTTTTTTAAAAAAATAAGCATGACCCAATGGGCCAAGTTTAGGCATGTGATGGCATATTTTAGGCATATTTAATCCAAGCTGCCCCCCATCTTCCCTCTTTTCTTGGAAGGTAGTTCACCCTCCCACCCTAAATTGCATTGTGAACCTAGTTGCTCACTTTGGGGCTGGATAGGAATTTTCTCCCCTTTTCCCAGGTTTTTTGCCTACCCCATACAGTGTGCAAGGACTAGCAATTGGCTTGTGGTGGCTGCTAAATAGGTTTCACTGGCCCATATGGGGGATAAAGAATTTATTTGGTGCATACCATTGGCACTCCATTGTTGAACAGACACATCAAGGGACCTGGGGGTTGTGAAAGAACCTGCCTTTGGGATGGACATGGGGGTTTTGCTCAACCTTACAAACTTGAAGGAGTTTGGGGGAAAGTGCCTTATGTTTACTTCCCTAGGGGGTTACAAATGCTGGGAATACAATTTGGATCATCGGATTTACCTCAGGGTTTGGTGTTGGTTCCCAAAGGGAAGGCTGAAGAGGCAGTCTGGGATTGACACTTGGCTTCAACTGGACCCACACCAGGCTTTTCACTTTAGTCAGTTTTTCTTAAAAGTATTTAAGTTTAAGTCTTAAAGTTCAAGAGTTTACTGTTAAATAGGTTATAGGTCAAATAAATAGCCCTTATTCATCCAGTTTACATGTCTGGTCTCTTTATTTCTTGGTTAGGTATCAAATGGCTTGAACATTTGTTTACTTTATATTAAATAATACATTCCTTGCATATACAGGTAGTTTCGATATTGTAGAACCACTGAGATTTCCTGTAAACGTATATGCAAATCAGTCATGCCAAAATGCAACGAAACACGTTTGACAAACATCTGGATATGAGTGTTTTTGAATTTATTTATTCATTTATTTTAACAGACAAAAATGTTGAGGAGAAAAGCAAGCGATATTTTCTGGCCATTTATTTAGCAGTGTTTTTTTTAAAAAAAAAATCACTGAGTTGAAAGAAGCAGGTTAATTACAACATAAGGTTCAACATCTTTAGATATGTAGAACATTTTCTGTTCCTTAAAACAAATATTCCCCCTGAAAATATAAAACATTTTTCTTACTTGCAAAGTTTTTGCAGTCTATCATTTAAATTACTTAAATAAAGGGAGCCTTAGTACTCCCAAAAGCTGAGAATATAACACCCTCCATGCATATTAGCTTGATCTTCTTGACAGACCAGAAAAGTGTTTGTGTGTGCCAATTAAAACAAAAATGGATCCCTAGTGGCTTGTTCCTCACACAACTTCTGAAGACTGCTATCATTGTTTGCTGGGGTAACCCTGGATAGGGCTGCTATCCAAAGTAAACAAACTTTTCAAAACTTTCTTGACAGATGGGGGTTACAAATGCATTTTAATAAGAGAGTTGCCAAAGCAACTTTTTTTTTTTTTTTTTTTGACAATGAGCATATATTTACTTAACATCTAGTAACATTGGGGGATACATTCTCACAAAATGTTTTAACCAGCAGCATGTTTTTTCTCTTCCCTGAAAGCCTAGTTTGAGGATGTTTTTCTTCAAACTGATACTTCAAACTCTATTTTTTAAAAAAAGCCAGCTAGACTGTACTTTTTCATAGGAATTATTGTAGGTTTCCATCGTAAGACTGTCATCTAAGATAGACATTCTGCCTGATAATGTCATGTCTTTGGTGGCTTCAAACACCTTTGAGTATCCTGAGAAATTTAACATTTGGTAAATATGATGAAATATGGTGCAGAAACTGCAATTGAAAGGGATTTACTTGACTTGGCTTATTTATGTGTGCAGAATATTACACTTGACTTCATTATAGTGCTAGACAAATATATATATATTGTCAGTACAGGATTTTCTCTACCCTTACTTATTTGTTCACCATAAACATGACCAAGAGATAGTTATCAGGTCAGAAAGATGGTGTATTGCTTATAACAATACATATGCTTTTGGCAGGTTTTAAAAACTGCCAAACCCCTATATTTATATTAATTCAACTCAAATATAATTCCAACCAAATTAATTAAATGACCAAGGAGTCTAGAAAACAAATTAACGAAATGACTATGTGTCTGAAAACTTTATTTTAATTAGACCCCATTTCTACTCATCCAGGGTGTGGACAAGTCTTGCTGCAATCAGCTTTGCATGTATTTATTTCTAACTGGTGGTCCATGTAACAATACTATGCAAATAAAACTAATTATTGATCTTGCCTTACTAAAAGAAAGTTAAGATTTTGTAGTCAAGAAGAATTTGATTTGGGGGAAAAAATTATCAGAGGGAGAATTTGAGTGTGAAGGTGAGACTAAAGGAATGACATCATTGTCTCTGCAAACTTTCTAAGGACTAAGCTATATGTTAAGTAGGGCCAGTATAGACTGGCACAATACACCAGCTTCCCAGTAGTGTGGGGTTGTGGTGTTCAGATGGTGCATGCCCCTATACTTCCAGCAAGCTACATGGTTGACCACACATGCACCGGCTTCACAGCATTCTGGCAATGTTTACATGTGCCATGCTGCAGGAACACTGGAAAACCACAGCAGGAGTGGAAAAACCAGTGCAAAAATGAGTGACAATTTCCAGCTTCTTTTTTTGTGCCAGCTAAATGCCAGAGTGGGGCTGTGGTGTGCAGTTGCCACAGTGCCCACATGGCTCTTTCAGGGACAGCGTCACACCGCCCCTTCGGGGTGATCTGTTCACTCCTAAATAACATGCAGTTTAAGATCCTTAAGTGTTTGCAGCTCTCTCCTGGAGTAAGAGTAGCATGAGCAAAGGAGGGGTTTAATGTTCATATGAAAAAGCATCAAAGTAATAATTGTAAAAGAGGAAAAAATTAAAACAGTTTTGAGATAAAAACTGTTTCTTGGGGGAGCACTATAAAAACAAATTGATTCCCCCCTCTTTCCTCAGGGAAACTGAGGCACTGAGAATAAAGAAGGAAATGTTTTGGGGACTATGGGGGGTTGCAGACTGCCAGAAATAGTGTGAATTCAGTCCACTTTTAGGGTTAGGGTTAGAGTTAGGGAACCATGGGAACTGTATTTTATTGTGGCATCAGAGTTGTCTGACAGAGAAGGCTCAATGTCTCAGAAAAATAACAGTTCCCATGATTCCCTAGCACTAACCCTAACCCTAAAAGTGGACTGAATTCACACTATTTCTGGCAGTCTGCAACCCCCCTCAGTTGCCAGAGGTGTTTATCAGTTGAGGTCTGATCCTGTCCTCCAATATATATATATATTTAATTTAACACAGAGAGATACACAGAGACTTAAAAACAAAATTCTATTTGTGCCAATGAATTCCTTAATATTCAATGTGACCACAATAAACAACATTGACACTGACACTGAAATATAAACCAGATTGCAGGGAAGATTTAATCCTCTCACACCATCCTGGTCCCAGTAGAGCCTGGGACTATGTTTGCTTAATATAAGGTAGGGATCTTAAGTGACATACAATGTGTTAAATGTAGTATGCATTTCAATTCTAAATCTATTTTGTACTGTCTTTACTGTGGTTTTCTTGATTGATTGGTATTAATCATTATTCTAGAAATATAGCCTGCAAATGCTAAGTCCATAATTGTGCATAATTCAGTTTTCTTCCTTTTAAAAATAGATATTCAGTCCTTAAGGTTAAAAAGGCAATTTGATAATGTCTACTGGCATAAGATCTCACAAAGCAATGAGGTTTTCACAATATTTTCATTATAGTAACTGGGTTGGAGAAATTTTGTAAATTTTGTTGCTTCCACACATTTTTCAAAGCAGGATGAATTGAACAAAGTACCAAATCTAATAGTTGGTCCCAGATAGAGTTGATAAGTACAGTCAATAAAAAAGAAAAACATAGCAATAAAACCACAACAGTAATAAAAAGAACCATAATAAAAACAATAAAAACAACAATAAAAACAATAAAAATAACAGCAATAATTAATACAATAATAAAATTGATCCATTGAAACAATGGGATTCAAATAGGTGTTGACTTACCATTTCTTCTCTGTTTGGAACTAGCAATTAGATTTAGGCCAAAATGGACACATAAGCTTCAGTTTCTTAATTTATTTGCATCACATAACTTTGTACACATAATTTGAATTACCATACAAATTTGGTAACATATGTTTTGCACAAGGTACACATTGCCTGTTAGAAGATGAGGCTGACAGGAGGCCAAAAATTCTTTAGAAGACTCCTTCCAACCACTGTACAACCTCTGCAAAGGACAGGGGCTACCTAAGAAAGGACACTGTTTGCCTCTTCATCATGGCACAAATGGTTCCTTGGGATACCAGTTGCTGAGAAACAACAAGGAAGGAGGACCATTTCCCTTGTGTCTTAGTGATGGGCTTTGCAGGACTATTTAGCCAGTGTGAGAAACAGGATGCTTGGTCTGATCCCTCTTGTTAGGTTACTCAGGACTGAGAATCACAGTAACTGTCCAAGCTAACCATGGCATGGCTCACTGTGAATTTTCTGTCATTGTGATTCTGCCTCTCTTCATCCCATCTGAAATAGGGAAGGGAAAGTGAGTGAGAAAAAGCAGACTACACACTAACATTTCAGTAAAACCAAACAATGGAGGCAGTGCTGAATGATTTGTTCTGGTTAATATTTTGTTTCTCTCCTACCTATATTATTTCACCCTGCCCCAGCGTATTCACCAGGTCAAAGTGTTTGTAACACCTTTCTCCTAAATATCTAGGAAGGAACTGAGCTCCCAAATGTTCTTTAACATGTTGTTAGAAATGCAAATGTATTTTTAACAATTCCTTCAGACAGCTTTTATTCAGGATTTCTAAGTAGGATGATTGCATGTGTGTGAGTGTATATGATGTGGGCATTGATCTGTCAATCACCTAGCTACCTAATATGCTAGCAACTGCTAGGAAACCTAGAGTGTAATGTAATGCACCAAACTGAAGCATTTGGAAGTCCTTTCCTCTGAAGGTCTGGGACAGAATGAAACAAAGTCAATTACTGTCTGTAATTAAGAAGTGGATGCATTTAAACTGTAGAGAGCAGTAGCAGTCTTCTTGAAACTGTCTCGTAACTGTAAGGATTACACAGAAAGAGACTTGAACTGTATCTCAAACAGAGAATATACTGAATGAATTCACTTCTCCCTGTTCTATGATCTACTTTTGCTGATATATTCATACATCACCGATTATAGATGATTATTACAAACAGCACATTAAGACAAAGGCACTTTCAAAATGAATGTTGCTTTGGTCTTGTTAGCACTGAAGTATCTCTTTTACATATCATAAGGGTACAAGTGTTTATGCAATACTGCAATACTTGTGTTTTAATAAAGCTGAAATTTACTCAATGGAAGAGTGAACTATGTTGCTTCCTTCTTAAGCCTTCAAAATAAGTCGCTCTAATTATGTGTGTTGCTTTTACTTTGAAAATATTATTTCTTGTAATAATTTAAGTGGTGGTTTGTTTGTACTGGAAGAGATGTACTAGATTGGATTGACCATTGTGTTTAGTCTAATTCATGTCTCTGCACATTAATACATCTGCAGTACTATAAAAAAACTGAAACCTGCCCAAACACAATTTGTAAACTTGAAAACTCTTAGATATAGGCTTCATCAGTTAATTACCTTTGTATTGTTGCTGAAACAGGAACACTCACAAAATTTGTCATATCTCTGTAAAATGTGTTTCTTGTTCCAGAATGTCACAGTCTTGTAAAACACTATTAAAACTAACAATATGCAGATTTCTCACACTTATAGAATATCAGGGAATCTTTTTATTTAGGTCTCAACCACCTGCCAACATCTTAGATTTTTAGTTCTTAAAAATATGTGTGATCTCATGACATCATGAATGGCCATCCTAGGATTTACACAAGAGGTTATTTTGGAAGTTCACATAATTGAGCTGGGTGAAGTGATTATTTCCTATAGAATTTTTATATATATATATATATATATATATATATATATATATATATATATTCCTCATGTTGTTTTGCAAGTACCATTAATTATTTGAAGATCCGTATAGGCTGATACTGTGTATATTTACTGAGAAATAAGCCCTGATGTGCTCAATGGCATTTGCTCCCAGTTAAGTGAAGTCCTAATTCCCTCTTCACTCAAGCATGAACAGAGGAAACTTTGAAATAATAATGGCAAACAGTAATTCTGTTTTGAAAAAGTGCAAATATTTTTAAATATAGACCCACCTCTAGGATTTTTTCCATCAGTATATTAAATGTTGTAATCATGTTACCCCATTTGAGATGTAGCTGTAACTTACACTTGGACCAATCTGTGGAAGTTTTTCTCAAACCTTTATTCTCCATTCTGCATGACTTTTTAAAGGTTATGGAGACAGAAGCATTGAAAGCTATTTTAAGAGTATGTATGTAGAAGCTAAGCACAGCCAGCCCTAGTTAGTACTTGAATGGGAAACCACCAACAAATATCAGGCACTGTAGGCTATTCAGAGGAAAAAAACTAGCAAAACCACCCCTGAGTATTGCTTGCCTAAGAAAAGTCTATGAAACCCATAGGGTTGCCATAGGTTGTTAGATGACTTGAAAGCACTCGTACATACCCACAATCACTTCCTTTTTATAAAGCTAATTTGATTTTTGTAACACTCCTTAGAGTTTAATGGGAAGCATTTCTCATTTGGGAATCATTTCCCAGATTAAGAGCTTTAAGGGTGGAAAGTGGATGTTGGTATCATAAAGAAGTGAGTGCACAGCGCTTTCTAGTATTCCTACATCTAGCAAGAGCTAGATTGTAGATGTCAAAATGGGGAAAGATATTACTCATGAGTATCTTAGGTTCCATAAAGTTATTGAAATTTTTAGAATAGTTGCTCTCAGCCTTGGCCTTCCAGATGTTTTGGACTGCAACTCCCAGAATCCCAGAGCATTAGCCATGCCAGCTGAAATTTCTAAAAGCTGAAACGCAATGCATCTGGAGGATCAAAAGTTGAAAACAACCATTAGAGCTAGATCTAGGAATATAGAATAGTTAGAAGGATCCAAAAAGGGAAACGTTGAAGTTTTCAATTCATTGTATCACTGGCAGAGAAAGATACTTAAACCAAAACTTTTAATGCAAAGTTGTTCTGTGTGTAGAATGTATTAATGTGTGCTTTACCCTGGTATTGATCGGGGGGGGGGGGGGGGGGGAGACTAAGTGCAAGATCAAAGAAGAAAGCAGACATGTTTGTAATAAATATTATAACATTTTAAGATCAGGTGACTGAAGAAAATGAACAATGCAGAACTATGCAATAGTGTGTGTGTGTGTGTTTACCTGATATATTCGAGAAATCATGTTGCTGAGGAGTTCATATTTCTGATATTAATCTCTGCAGTTCCCCAAATCCCCTGTTGAGGCTTCTGAAGCTGAAGTCCAAGAACTTCTGGGTATTCATGCTTGGGATAATTTGGAAGTAGAGTTTGGGACAAATATCCAATATAAGCAGAACTGTTTCTGCTTTCCTTAAATTTTGGTGAACATTCTGCCTGAACCTCCAAAATTGCCTAGAAATTCCAAAATCAGTAAACACTTCAGTCTCAAGCTTGTCCCTTTGTTTTAAGCACACATATGGTACAGATTGTCCTGTCCATGCCAATATGGTTATAGGTCAATGCAGAATAATTGAAAGTAGTGACTGGAGACTCATGCCAACAGGTTTGAAAATAGATCTGTCTAAAATTTGTCTTTTATTTTTCACTATATTTTGTTTAAAGTGTGCTTGTACTTGTGTCTGGATTTGCAGGTTGTTAAGTAAGAAAATCAGAAGAACTTTTGTGCACGCATGTGTGAAATAATTAACTTCATTTTTTAAAAAATTATGGAAAATGCTTTTCCAAATTGTTTTATATGAAACTGAAAATCTGTATCACTTATATCTGATTTCCCCCTGTCATTTAGATCACAACAGCATCAGGAAATGAGGTTCTTCTTCAATCAGATATTGACTTTGTTATCTTAGAATGGTACCATGCTATCAAAAATGCAATCGAGAGACTGGTACGTATTGGTTTTAGCTGTTCCTTTATTTATTTATTTATTTATTGCAACTGCTCTGCAGTGATTCAAGCCTCATATGCTTCGACACCAAAGATTTTTAGAACAACAAATATATTTTAGCAAAGAAACTAGATTTTATATATATATATATATATATATATATATATACATACACACACACACACACACAATTTTTAATCAGTATATAAACTAATACACCTATCTATTTTTAACATGCTCAGATTTGATTCTATCTTGAAACAGAATGATACAATTATTATTGTGAAAAAAAATGAGAATAGTAATTTACTGTGGTTGTCGTAAAAACACACAAGAGCTTCAGAATAAATTCATATTTTTTTCCTATTTATACAATCTTTGATATGACTGTTAATACATATGAATGTTTTGTGCATTTTCTTTTATTAATTTGTCAGAATGATACTAGCAAAAAAAAAGCATTATATCTGATTGCTGTTATTTCTCTCCCTTTGGTCTTTTATAGTTGTATTTTCTGACAGCCATTTTAATTGTTCCCCATCCCCATTTCTGTTTATTCCTTCTCCCGTTTTCCACATATAGCATAAATTCTGCATTTCTTTTTTTCTAATTATGGTACAAGTCGTTGTGTAGAACATACATTATTTTTGGTTTGTGACACAATTGTTCTCTAGATTTATAATTAGACCTTGCTAAGACTGTTGGCATTTTAAAGTGTGATTTATTCACTTCTTTTAAAGCACTAATGGACAATTGTAAAAGATAGAAATTATAAAGCACTTTGAAAGTGAAAGTGTTATAACAGTACTACAGGATTATAATAATTACTTTTTAAAACCGTTGCTACAATCTTTCAGAACAATCTAAGCTTTGGATAAATTAAGGTGTGATCCTAGACACATTTATGTGGGAGTAAGTTCTATTAAATTTAATGGGGCTTCTTTTGAGTAGATAAGTATTGGATTGCACATCTATTGCTAGTATACAGGCATTAGTTTAAGCTGCTGGTAGGCCTGCCAATGGGATTATTCATAGGACATAAACTTTCTTACTGTTATTTTGAATTACTTCCATTTGCACTGAAATGGAAGCATAGAAAGTTCTCCATGGTGCTTCCCTTATTCATTGCAATTGAATAAGCATTGTTTGCATACCTTGATACAAAGAAATCCTGACTTCCCATTATAATAATGGATGGAATAATCTATGATTACAACAGTTACCCATGAATCAGAATGAAAGTGAAACTTCTGTTCTTATATACATCACTGCAGTGCAGTGGTTGTAGTTAGCCTCATAAGGTTGTTTGAGGAAATAATGTGTGAGAGAGTATGGCTGAATGGATAACATAAGTTATTATGTATCCAGATTAGCTCTTCAGAAGAATTATGGCACACAATGAATTATAAAGAAAATATTCTTGCTTTCAGTTATTCTGTGCCTGAATATATGACCAACCATAACCCTAATCTAAGTATTTCTCAGTTACATAATAATCTTGAAAAACACACATAAGCAATACAATTAATTAATTTACATCCTTCTCCTATTCATTCTATCTTGAAAATATGTTCCACTATATTCTGCTGAGCTTGCTCACAGGTAAGTGTACATGGAGATAGAATCCTAGAATCAATGCAAATATCTGTAAACATAAATGCAACAGAAATTATCTTAAAGATAGCAAATAAACTATAATAACTGTTACAACAATATGCTAGGCATGTTTTATATTATATTTCTTTATTTCTTTTGTCATATAGAATTTGTATATTTTAGTTTTCTATGTCTCTGTTTCATTTTCGTAGTTTGTGTCAAAAGCTTCTTAAAACATATTAATTCATTATCTTTATTCCTGGTTTTAGTCAAGGAACAATGAATTCAAGATTCCAAGATCTTCTAGTTCTGAACTGCTGAATAGTTTTAACACTGATTCTAAAGAACCAAAGCCAGAAAACAGGCGATCTTTAAGTAAGTTCCTATTGACTATATTTAAAAATATATTAAACCATATGGATTGCTGTAATGCAGTTTGGATTACTGAGTGAATTGGAGGACATCTAAAACTTTTGTGTTTGAACATAATGGAATACATTTGAATACTTTTTTTCTGTAGTACGTGCACATGGAACCAATAAGAGAAGTTTCAAACTGGTACTTAAAACTGATTGAGACAACTGATATATCATTTGGGTTTAAAATACAAATGACTGTGTGTGCAAGATGTCCGCATATGACATACTGGGACATGGCTTGCATTAGCTTATGGCTTCTCCTGAATAAGCAGGAAAATCAGAAGCCTTTATTTATTTAAGAAAATTGCCCAGAACAGCTCATAAAATGAATTCAGATAGCTAAAAAAAATAAAAGAAAAACACTGAAGAATCTAGCCCAGAATCCTCTTACCTATTTTGGCCAACCATATGTCTCTGGGAAACTCACAAGCACAACATGAGGGCAGTAGGCTTCTCCTGCTATTGTTCCCCAATGACGTAGGGCCTTTGCAGACTGCCAGAAATAGTGCACATTAAATTGAGGCACTGCCCTGGCTCAGTGCTAGGGAATCATGGGAACTGTAATTTATTGTGGCACCAGAGCTCTCTGACAGAGAAGGCTCAATGTCCCAGAAAAAAATACAATTTCCCATGACTCCCTAGCACTGAGCCAGGGCAGTGCCTCAATTTAATGTGCACTATTTCCGGCAGTCTGCAAAGGCCCTTAGTTTTTGAGGCATGGTGGAGGTAAGACATAGGAGATAATAATTCTCATAAATGGTATCCTTATCCATCATAAATCTGTTTAATCCCCTTTAAAGCCATCTACATTCCATAGTTTTAACTTTTCTGTGTCTGAAATACTGATTCTCTAACCATTCAACCATTAGATGATTCAAGGCTTTAGAAGTATGACCAAGGGAATAAAAATGTAACTTTTGAGGGCAGTGCAACCCACATTTTATGATATTTGGTGACATTGCTGCTTTCAAGTTGTTTCCAACTTATTGAGACCCAACTGTGAACCTATCACAAGGTTTTCTTGGCAAGATTTCTTCAGAGGGGTTTTGCCATTGCTTTCCTCTAAGGCTGAGGGAGTGTAACTTGCCCAAGGTCACCCAGTGAGTTTCCATGGCTCAGTGGGAATTTGAACCCTGGTCTCCAGAGTTCTCGTCCAGCACCCTAAACACTACACCAGGGGCCGGCAACCTATGCCCCCCGGGCCGGTTCCGGCCCAGGTCGCCGGACTTACCGGCCCAGGCGGACCCCTGCCGCCACCATGGCACGTTTTCACCTCAATCTGGCTGCGCGCGCCACGGCCCCCATTTTGATTTTCAAAATACCGGTCGTGACACATTTGCACATGCGCAGGAGTACTGCGCATGCGCAAACACATCACACCGCCATTTTGAAAATCAAAATGGCGGCGGTGGCAGTGTGCACGTGCGCCACCATCCCCCCCCCCCTGGCCCAGTAGAAAGAAGGACTTCGGGGGGGCGGCCCAGACCTTAAAAAGGTTGCCTACCCCTGCACTACACTTTCCTAAATGTCCCTATCCTTTATTCAGTTGACTCACATTTACTCAATTGATGGTGGATTGCACCGGCACAAAAAGATTCCACACGCCATTCTGTTTTGGGTAAAAATTGGCCACAACTTTATTTTCATCTGTACAGGGTCGAACCATTTTGTAACATAATAATATCCATCATAATTATTTGTTCTTGACACGTGTGTCAATGGAAATAAGTAAAAGAGTTACCTAGGTAAACCAAGTCTTTCTCAACACGTGCCAAGAACAAACCAATAAATCATTTAACCCCTCCCCCAACACCGGATATATGTCATAACTAACCACATGATGTAATCCAGTTGTGATGTCAACAATTTAGTTGCTGAAAATCATAGAGAATTTAGTTAACCCTATGATGTCTGTTTTTCATCCCAATAAGTAAACAAATTTGGTGATTTCAATCAACTGAATTATCCCCTGGGTGGGGTCCCTGCCCGCCACAGGAGGGGGCCAGCCTAGCTTGGCATCCCCTCCCCCCCCCCAGCAGAGCTCATTCAATGTGACAAGCAGTCGAATCTAAATAAACATCACATCCCTCAGGAGAGAGATGAACTCCATCGCCCCTGTATAGATTAGGCATAGAAACCTGTATTCCAACATGGTCTATAACCAAGAACCCCAAACCCCCACATTTCTTAGCCACAAATCTATTCAACCACTGATGAGCAGAATTAACAGATGAGTCTTTCCTTCCGCCTGTCCATGTACAGCGTGGCAGAAACTTGGTCCACATGACTACCATTTGAGGCAATCTTCGCTGGATGTCTTGCATGTCCCTCACAATCCACTTGGCCAACTGGAAACAAGAAAGTTTTACTAAGTCATTTTCACCCAGATGAATTACAAGAATCTTGGGTAGTGACTCAGATGCCAAAGGTTCAACGATACGTGGGAGAAGCGCTCCCCACAACATGCCCCTGCGTCCAAACCAACGTATCTGATGAATCTCCTCAATCCTTAAGTTCGGATCTCGTTGATGCTGAAGGATGTGACACTCAGTCCAACAAACAAGGCTGTGACCGATGATCCAAATGTCACCTTGCTCCGAATCTGCTCAATAGGGACAAAAGTTACAATAGTTAAATAACTCAAACTAACTAATTTAACATTCCAACAAACCACTAAGTACGAATGTAGGATTTAAAAGCTCTAGAAAATCAATGCCTGATCCGTTGGATCGCAGCATCACTTAAGCCCTGAGCAGCAGCGGAAGTCGCAGCCCCAATTCGAAAAGAATGCGAAGCAAACTGATCTGCCGGCAAACCAGCATATCTCAGTGTTTTCCACAGTACAACTCTAAATCGGAACTGGGTCAACGGAAAGCCCAAAACATGAAACAGAAAGCCCAAAACAGATCTGACTCTCAGATGCCCTAGACAAGACTATAGTTTTGCCCCTAGCCAATTGATCAGTCTTTGAACACCTAAAACAGATGTGAATGCCCTGCCCTAGCATTTGGACGTTGGATAGACAAAGTGCCCTGCCTGATTTATCAGAGTGAGAGCTAGGGACAAGTTCGCTTATTCTGATGGTGGCAAAGAAAGCCACAGAAAAGGCTGCCCTAAACAAAATAATTTCCTGTGATGGAGAGCACACAGCTTGGAAGGATTCCCAAATCTGAATGAGAATAGTTCCTGTAACGGGCAATTGATTGTTGCATGCCGCAGGAAGCTCCCTAGTCCATCCCTCCAAAGTCCTGTGCACTCCAAAATCCACAGTAGGGTCATTAAATCCCCCCGCTCTGGAATAAAAGGACGGAGCGGCCAACCTCCCCCTAATCGTAACCGGGGACAAACCAGAATGCTTAAGGTGGACAGCAAAACGCAAAACAATTTCCACCCTCAGGGGCCAAACCTCAACCTCTCCCAACACAGACAAAAACTGCCTAAAAGCTCGAATTGCAAGCTGGTACGACTTGCGTGTTGAAGGAGCGACAGACTGTCGATCTCTATTCTCCAAGGCTCCATGGATGTGCCGGTACCTCCAGTGGTTGCATTGCTGCCTCCGGGGCTAGTTGACGGAACCTGCAAAACTGGAAATGGGAAAGGAGATCCGCCAAAGAGTTTAATAAACCAGGGACATGGCGAGCGAGAAACAATAAATTGTATTTCAAAGATTGTGCCACCATTGCTGTAACCAATGCCATCACCCTCAAGGATTTAGAGCTTTGAGAGTTCACCACATGGACTACTGCTTGGTTGTCGCACCAAAACCAAACAGTTTTGTTTGCAAATTGCATTGGCCACAAATGAACTGCAACTACAATAGGGAAGAGTTCAAGAAAAGTGAGATCCCAGGTCCAACCATTATCTACCCAGGACCACGGCCAACTTTCAGCTGCCCTTTGGCCTTTCCAATAAACACCAAAACCGTGTGCACCAGAAGGATCAGAATGTACCTGGAGATTTGCCTTTAAGAGCATTTCAGACCTCTAGAAGGAAACTCCATTGAATTGTTCTAAAAATGACTCCCAAACCTTCAAATCTGCTCGTATTCCACTTGTAATCCTAATATGGTGATGTGGGGCAGAAACCCCTTTCATGGCATTGTATAAACAAGCACAAAATGCCCTCCCAGGAACAATACCCTTACAAGCAAAATTTAACAAACCTGTCAGAGATTGAAAATCATGAAGCGTGGCCTTGCTCATTCCCCTCAATAACCTCACCTGATGTCTCATCGCTTCCAGTTTTTCAACTGGAAGGAGGGATATTCCCTCGATCATGTCAAATTCAATACCCAGAAAAGTAAGACGGGTGCTAGAACCCTCCATCTTCTCCTCTGCCAAAGGGACACCCATCTCATTCATCAACACCTGAAATGCCAACAAGGTATCCTTACACCTAGATGACCCGGGAGCCCCAGCAATTAAGAAGTCATCTAAGTAGTGGGTAATAGCATGATTACTTGACCTTTTGACAGCACACCAGTGTAAAAAGGTGCTAAATTTTTCAAAAGCAGAGCAAGAAATAGAACACCCCATTGGCATCACTTTATCAAAGTAGTACCTCCCTTCGAATTGAAAACCTAATAAACCAAAATCCTCAGGATGCACTGGCAAAAGCCTAAAAGCAGATTTTATATCACACTTAGCCAACAGGGCACCCTTACCAAATGCCTGCACCATTTGCACTGCTGAGTCAAATGATGCATATTTCACCGATGCCAAGGCCGGATCAATGGCATCATTCACAGATTCCCCTTTTGGATATGACAAATTATGAATTAATCAGTATTCACCTGATGCCTTTTTTGGCACGACGCCCAAAGGTGACAACCTTAGCGTTGGCATAGGCAAATGTTGATGGGGGCCAGATATTCTACCTGCAGCCAGCTCTTTTGCTAATTTCTCCCTCACAATCCCAGGTAACTCCCTAACTGAATGTGCATTAGGTGCAAATCAGTGAACCCTTGAACCAGAATACGGTATATGAAAACCATAAGAAAAACTGTCCAACAAATACTGTGCGGAATCCTGGTTAGGGTAAATCCGCAGCCATGCAGCCAAAACACCCAACTTAATTGGCGTTGGTGCTTTTTCCTTCCGCTGTGTTTGGTTTGGAGGTGACCCCGGTCCCAGACTTCTTACCTCTATAACAGGGTGTGCCTGGATGGTTCCCCCCACAGGTGTTACATTTGTGATCAAACCTGCAGGGCTGCCTCCTGCACTTACCTGTGTTGAAGTCCCAACAGAGACCTGGTGCTTTTTTCTCCCCCATGCTAGGCCTCGCATACTGCCCTCGACTGCGTGACCATAGGCACAAAGCCATTGTCACACCTGCTCGAAGGGGAGGCCCCCAGCATGACATCTGCCCACAACTCGGATTGAACATGCTGCCAAGATAAAGAAGGGTCCATAGCAGCTCTCATTCTAAACTGCTCATCATACTGGAGCCATGCAGACCCCCTCGAATTGAAATGACAATTCGTATAGGCTTTAATCACGATCTCCTGATATTTAGAGAAATCAGGAGACCTGGCAGGGTCTTTTTGTTCCATTACACCCCTATAGATGGTAAAACCCATCATCCAGTTCACAAAGTTCCTCTCAATTCTAGGGCGCTTGTGAGCCTGGAATTCCTTTGGAAGACTAAATACAACCCCATCCTTTACCATAATCCTTGGCTCCGGGTCACAAAATGTAAGGGAAAATAAGTCAATGTACTCCCTCTTCCATATTCTCTCTTTAGTAGTGAGTGGGAGATGTGAACCCAAATGAGTAGACATCCCAGCATAAGGGTTGCACTCCACTGCTCTGTCAGCTCCAGCTAAGCCTAATGCTCCCATGGCCACAAATGCCCTTGATTCACTTCCCTTAGGGACCAAGGGCTGGGCAACTAGATTCCTCGAGTCCAACCCATGAGCTGCCCCTGAAGATGTTGAAGGTGCCCCAAGATGCACAGGGGTAGAAGCATCTGAACCAGAAATTTGCCCTACTTGCCCATCTGGAGTCCACACCGAGGTGGGCCAAGAAGGTGAAGAGTTAAAAGATTGGGACAAACATGTATTAGATAAGCTCTGGGCAGCATCCCTCGATGCTTGTAAAGCTCCCTCTGAGTGTGACGTGACCACAGCTCGGGTGCCATGCTGTGGAATAGGAGAGAAATTGCCCCCATCCCTGTTAGCAACTTCAAATGTTTCAGGTGTTTCCCCACTGCCACTACCTGAGACCATAGCCCTTTGTACAAAATTGTACAGATCCGCCAAAGTGGGCTGTTCAGACACAGGGGCAGCCGCACCCTGTTGTTCCACTCCAGGAACTCTTTTCAGCAGTTCCATAGCATCAGCTATGGTTGGTTGCCCAACCTCCATAGCTGACGCAGCCAGGGGACCACGTGCTGTGCCATCTAAGGACATACCAGGTGAAGCAGCCACTTGCACCTGTGTAACCTGAGAACCCTGAACCTCATCCTCACTTAATAAAGAGTTAGCCCGAGATCCAGGTCTAGTACCCGGTATTTCCTTTTGAGCTAACTGCTCGCAAACTGCGACACAGGCTTGCATCGTACGCCCTAATTGTGCCAATTGAGTTGAAATTTCATCTTCCATGCCCTGTGAATCGGGCCTCTTTGATGCTGGCCGCCCAGTACTGGGCCCTGCAGAAACTGCACACTACTTAGACTGTGCCTTGCTGCACAGCATGATTACAAACTAACAAAGGGCTGTCTAGGGTTATAGTGTTCGTTAATTGCCAAAAACCCTTAATGAAATAAAATAGAGAGCAGCCTCATAAACAGCAATGTAATGAAATAAGTAATATACTGCAGGGACTAATAAGACTCTAATTTCAGTACTCTTATGAAGAAAATACCCTAATATCCAAAGTAGAACAGTAGTTCTTTTTAATTAATGAAATAGTAACAGGAAAAATTTCCCTCCTCCCTCGAAAAAAGGGGGGAGTGCAGTGAGTTGCACCCCCAGGCACAGATCCCCAACCAAAGCCTGTCCCAAGCAGGGACCCAGTTAAGGCACCAATGGCCTGCCCAGTCCCTTTGAGACAAAAGAATCAAGCCAGAATACACTGGCTAGTGTAATGCGACAAGGGCCAAAATTCCTTAGGCCCACCACCAGGCCTTCCCTTGCCTATAGAGCCAGGCCGCACTGGGCACTAGTCAAGAACTAGGCCCTGCGTCTGGCCGTTGCTCAAGGCCTCCCTGCCAGGGAGTTGAGCAAAAGAAGGCCAGAAGCCCTACAGAGGCCCCACTAAGTGCTATACACCAAGGCCAACCAGTCAGGCCTGTGTAACAGGCACCCTTACAGGACACCCCCCGCCAGGCCCAGGGACAAAAAAGCGGGCTCTGGGAGCCTTATGTGCCCAATGGATGCCCCCCCACCTGTTGAGCCTTCCAAGCGGGTACCTCATCACCACCCGCAGGTTCAAAAGCACTGCGAGTCTCCGCCAGCACCACCCAAAAACCTTGCCCTGGCCGCAACTGCCAGGAGGCTGAGGCCCAGAGCCCAAGACACCAGCGAACACCACGGTGGATCGCGCCGCCACCCAGCCACGACTGGCACACCGGGGGCAGCCGAGGGAGCCACGCTACCACTTCGCACTCCCTGAACAGGCCTAACCAGCCTCTTTAGCCGACAAGCACTCCACTTATCTGCTTAACTCAAATGGCTGCTGCCTCGCAGCAGCCAGGGACTTTGTAGCCCCAAATCTCATTGGTAGTGTCACGAGACACGAGACTACCAGCGAGTTGGGGATCCTAGAGGATCCCCATCCCGATTGGCTGGGCAGCAGAGGAAGGGCGGGACTTCCTCCCCACTCAGTCGATCAGGCGTCGGCCTCTTTCAATTGGCCAGCACAACCCAGAGCCCCTCCCGATATTCATAAAGTTCTAAGAGATTTTAAACTGGATGGATAGCATCATAATTTGGGAGCATTGCACCACCCATGCATTGGTTTATTTGAAGTAACAAGAACTTTAAATCCCTGAAACAGCCTGAACTGAGTTTGAGAGATTTAGTCTGAGGAAGAAGGAAGACAAATACATACCCTATAATGGTGATGGCGAACCTTTTAGGCACTGAGTGGCCAAACTAAACGGCTTTCTGGCACTGGGAGTTACCCTGTGCCAGAGGTGAGGCTTCCAAGGCGAATTGGACTTCTGGGGCAGGACTTCCACCCGCAACTTCCCAGGCCTTCAGCTACCTTTCCAGAGGCAACTGTGCCTGTTCCTTTTCCTTCTCCCCCAGCTCCCTCCCTGGCCTTCAGCTGTTTCCAGCAGCTGAAGGCCTGGAACAGCCGGGAGAAGGAGGAGAGGTGCACACCTTTTCCTCCTCTTCCCCGCTCCGTGTGCCAGGGAAAATGGCTTTGCGTACTATTTCTGGCGTACATACCATAGGTTCACCAACATGACCCTATAACATCCCCCCCCCCCAAAAAAAATTTAAGGCAACCATTTTTGTGTTCATTTGTTCCGACTAAATCTCATATCTCCCCCACTGACCCATGGGGTGGATATGAGGGCTACTGTGTGGAACAGGGAAATGGCCAAAATTAGATGGAGGAACTTGCCAATTATACAAGGTTGGATTTAAAGCCAACTTTAAAATAAAAAAATATATCTACTTGTTGTTCCACCTAAATCTTCTCTTCTATATTCCAGTGTTACTGTCCAATATATTATTTGGTGTGAACACAACAGTGTGTCCCATGGAGGTGGCATGAGGAGAACATTGGTCCTTACCCCAGTGTTATTGCCCACCTCTGCCTTGTGGGGATTTCCTCTCATGGAGTGGGGAGCCTGGTGCTTCCAGTATTGCATAATACAGGCAGAAAAGCTTCCATAACTCAACCTTAAACATAATGCAGCTGTTATAATTTGTCATACCAGTAGAAACAGCACCATCCTGGATAGAAAGCTGTTGGGGCTGAACAATTTTGTCTATTTAAATGAGATGTCATAGAACTGCATCATATGACTATCTTGACCAATTACAAAGGAATCACATAATCATCTTCCTCCTGTTAATGTTGACCATTCCAGAGCGCATGGTCCACCACCAGATCCAAATATAATCCTAAAGCCTGAGACCTGGCATAGCAACAAGTGCATACATGAATAAGCGGTACCAATGGGACCAAAGATGTTAGGCCACTCTGGATATATCACTAAACAGAAGACATGACTCTGGAGTCATGAATCACCAATTAGGGAATCACCGATTTTTGCTTATTTCATCCAAAAACAAAGAACCATTTTTTTTAAGAACAAAAAGATAAAAATAAAAAGCTTTCTCTTTGCTGGGTGAAACTGAAAGAGTTTTAGAACATTTTTGGTGATTTTTTTCTCATTCTTATCTACAAGATGAATAATGTGCATATGAAAGGAGGGTTGGTTGCTGACCTTCACAATTTATCTGACCTTCATGCTGGGATATCTTCCTTATGATTCCCTTTATGTCACTCTTACATAGTGTATATATCACAAGCTAGGCATGCAGAGTCTAAGCCACCTATGCTCCTTCTTCTGTTTAGTGATATATCCAGAGAAAACATTAGAAGGTAGTGATATATCCAGAGAAAACATTAGAAGGTGTGGGGGATACACTGGGAATTACTGGTGTGGCTACTGGGGATGTGAGAAAGGGTGTCGCCTCTCTTTCCTGCTTTCCCACCAACCATACCAGACCCTAAATGGCCCTACAGAGGCAGAAACCCCATCCCCCTCAGCAGTGACAGGTACTGAAGGGGCAGTGCCTTCAAGATCTGGTGCAGCAGCTCAGAGAGCAGCCACACTGGACCCTGAATTGGCATTCTGGAGGGTGCAGTGACACCCCCCTTGGCAGTGGGCTGGGTGGGGAGGGCAAGGGGTGAGGGGAGCAAAGTAGTTTGTTTCCCTGGGTAAAACCAAGCCAAGCAATGCCACTGGATACATCTGTGTTCTCTTCTTCTCCCTCCCTCCCTCCCCCCTCTCTATGTGTGCACAAAGCCACTGATACAACTGACTCTAGTGAGAAATGTTCTGAAGTGGCCTCCCAGGTTCTGGCCATATTCTGGTCTGCTCAACATCAGCTGGAATCATTATAGGTGACAGTGTAACATTTGATATTCAGAAGCCCTTTAAATGTGACCACCTATAGGGGGAACAAAATGGTAGCCCACAAAAGTAGGTGGGGAAGTTGGAAGGCATTGCAATCTGAATAACACTGACACAGTTACTGCAGCAGTGTGTGTGTGGGGGGGGGGGGAGATTCACACTTATACATACAGCCACCTAGAGAAAGAATAGGCCCAGAAAGATGAGGGTGACAGAGAAAACTCCAGATACAAGACATTTAAAGGTCAGAAAGTGTGACCCTGTGCCAATCTAAGGCACAGGGAAATGCCACATGGAATACACTCCTCTTGTCCCACCAAGCATCCTCAGTCTGAAGCCTCTACCTGAACTGCCCATCTAGTTTCCACTACAATCTGGAGCTACTTTCTCCCACTTAATTTTTTTTAAATCAAAGTCTCTCCATCAGATTTCTGAAGAAATTTACAAATGTTACCAAGTTATCTAAAATGAGCAACCCTTCCCCTGCCCCCCAAAAGCCTCAGACAACTGCACTGGACAAATTCCATTTCAACTTCAACTTATGATGACCCTATGAATAAGACCTCTCCAAGTCACCTTATTATCAAGAGCCGTACTGGGCTGTTGCAAACCCAGGGCCAAGGGTTCCTTGATTGAGTCTATCCACCCATAACACAGTCTTTCTCGTTTCCTACTGTCTTCCATTTTACCAAGCATTGTTGTATTTCCCATTGAGTCACATCATCTCATGACATGTGCAAAGTACAACAGCCTCAGTTTAATCATTTTTACTTTTAGTGAAAGTTCAGGCTCTTTTGTTCCATGATCCATTCATCTGTCTTTTTAATAGTTCTTGGTATCTGTACCTGCACCATGTTTGAGCACTACAGTTCAAATTATTTGTTTTTCTTCTTGTCAGCTTTCTCCACTACCAGCTTTCATACCCATACCTAGAAATCAGAAACATTATGGCCTGAATGATTCTGACTTTAGTTTTAAATAGGGTTTTAAATTTAAGGGTTTTAACTTGGCTGCCTTTCCAATCCATAGTCTCTAAAGGAGCTAGTACTATACAGAACGTGGCAGTGATAACTCCTGCAGTTGAAAACCTTGTGATAAGACAAATTCTATAGGTATTACTTATCCCTGGTATGGAGAGGATCATGTTTAGCCCCCTTGCCAAATTATATTAAAGACAAAGAGCTTGACAGACAAAAAGGAGAAACCCTAATGTAACAGTACTGTGATGATTGAATACATTGGGATTCAATGCCAGATTTCTAAGAGTTAAGTATACAAAGACTTGGACTGGGACAAATGAGTCTGTAAGTTTTACTTTTTTTCACATACAGACCCACCCACCCACCCACCCTACATTCTTACCATCCAATTTATGAACAAAACTGGAGATTTCATATCAAAAAATGAACCAAATGAAATTCTCAACCATCCCTACCTGAGGCCCAATGCCCCATCCAATAAAATGAAATGGAATCAGCAGAATCAGAAGCATACTTAATTCTGTACTTGCAATCATAGGTTCAGTGTCCTCACCCCCTTGTTGGGACAATACTGTTGCCTCTTTCACTCATACAGTAGGGGCCTCCTTCAGTGATCTCCAGATTTCATGACATTCCTCTTGTCACATGGAGCTCTTTGGACAAGATTCGTCCCAAGAAATGTCAATGACAGCTATGGCAAAGCTAGGCCAGAGATTCTATTTATGTCCCCTCAGAGGACAGAAACCTTTTCCCTTGGAGATTATACTAATGATGTATTCCAACTACACAATTAAAGCACTTTGATGCTACTTTAACTGCCATGTCTTCATCCCATGGCAGTCAAAGTAGCATCAAAATGCTCTAATTGTGCAATTGGAACACACCATTCTTAAGGGCTTAAGAATTCTCTACCAGAAAGTTCTGGTGATATAGAAAATGCACTACAGAACTCTAAGTTTCATAGGAAAGAACCATGAGAGTTAAAGTTAAAGTGGTATCAAACTGCCACAGTTGTGCAGTAGATATTTCATGTTTCTTATGTTCTTAAAGGCAAACAGTATTAAATCAATTTATATTTATTAGGTACAAGTAACAACCTAATCTGCTGCACAGAAATATTTAAAGCCTTAACAGTTGAATTTTAACATGACTTTGGCCCATGCCGTCTTTCACCTGTGATAAAATCCCAGCTATGAGGAGCAAACATGCAGGTTCAATGGAACTGTTTGGGAGCATAACTGGAATATAACCACCCTAGTTCACTCTACCTGAGATGTCAGCTAATTTAGATATAACTAAATAATTGACAGTGCATTGAATTTCCAAATACAGGAAATATGTGAAAGTAATTTTGCATGTCTTCATTGATGTACTAAGGACAGGTTTTTCTAGCTTGCTTATATTAGGATATGAACCCCACTCCTTTTCAGCTTGTTAAAACTTCCTCTATCATTGCTTTGTTCAACTCTATTTATAAATGGCTCATGGTGAAGAGATACAATTCCAGGGCCTCTACCTCTTTGCCATTTTTTTGGCAGAATGCCCTTAATCTGTCTCACCATTTGTTGTTGTCTTTTATACTTCTTGGCATCATAATTCTAACATCTCTTCAATAATGATTTAGAAGACAGATCAAGTTCCCACCAATGATATAAAGTTAGCATACAACCTAGCACTTGAACTTCAGAAAGTTATGAGGAGTCCCTGTCATGCTTAAACTTTGTTTTTGAAGTAGATACAATCCAATGTGAAAATTGCACAGATATATGCTTTGTGTTCATTTGAATGGTATAGATTGAGTTGATTCAAAAATATGTATTTGGAATTTTCTTTTGGTCCCTTGAGACTCAGTAATTATGTGGAATTAGAAAAATGTTAGCATTTGCTTACTTATTAGTAGTCAAAGCACAAACTGTATTGTCAGTTTTCTGCCTTTGGCTTTCTATGCCCTTAATGTTCACACTAGTATCGTCGCCAGAATTATCAGCAGCCAGAGCCAAAATTGCTTTAAAAAGGCATGAGAACTGGTAATGACATGTTGTTAGCAGTTAACAGGTGGTCGTTCCATTGTCCAGTTTGACTGCAGAGCACAAAGACGGTATGTGCAGTATTTGCAATGAGGGCATTTCGAAAGGTGTTTTTAAAATTGAAATATTCTCCTTTGGCTACTATCTGAAATCTAAAGAAGCCCCCCCTCCCCCCCATAAACAAACCAAGACACTGAAATGCTAAGAAGATTCTGATTTTAGGGAATCATTCAAACTTCATTTTGGATTTGTTTAACTATAGTGGCACTGGTACCACAGACTACTATAGGATTTTTACTGATGGATGTCAAACACTGTAGCCTATATCAAGATAGCACACATTGCAGCTGTCTTCAAGTTACAGATATATTGAGAGTTCATCATCTTCTGTACATTAATCCTTACATTGCTTTAGTTGACAGTGTAAGGTGCAAATTCATGAAGTTGCTGCGTCCTGACCACTGGCCACAAGAGTCCTTTCAGTTGGGACCAGATTATATATTGCATGCAATTGTATGCTTCTAACAATTTGTCTCAACTGAAGCAACCTTGGAGGCTGGCATTGGGACTAGAACTGCAGCCAGAAGGAAACAAAGTTATTTAATCTTATCGCTCCATGCTGTTTGCTAAGGAAGAAAAGGAAAAAAAAAAAAAAGCTGACCCATCAAAGTGTGTGTTCCCCATACCTTTTTTACTGCAGTTGAAAAACAGCTAAGGAGAAGGGCAATTTTTTGGAAACAAAGCTGCGGAAAGTTTAAAAAGCAAAACAAAAACCTAGCACCAGCCTTTTTGTCCATTCCCACTCCTTTTCAGATTTAAAGAAAATATTAATGGCAGAAAGAAATGCACAAATGTAGTTAGTGAATACTTTGGCTTTGATATCCTCTATCTAGCTTGTTGACTTGTAGCCAGACTGTAGGGGTTTATTCAGATGGAGAAAATAATCTGGGTTGAATCTTTGGGAGACAACAGACAGGCGGCCATGGGCCACCCCGAGAAGCCGTGGATTGGGGCCGAGGTACCTGTACTCCCTGGCCCCAATGCACCCCTTTTCGGGCCCTGGAAGGAACGCTAAAATAGGTGCGCTGCAAGAGGCGATGGGCACTCCGATGACATGTTCAGGAAGGGGTTGGGGCACCCACCATGAGGCTGGCCCTCCCCTTCTTTACCTCCAAGACGGCGCAAAGCGCTGTCTGCAAAGAGAGTTTGTTATTCAGATGCATTTTCAATGAAGCTGATTAAGTTTTGGAGGGGCTCCCAAAAATACACTTTCCCTGGGATAACTGATAATCAATTTCCCCCCCTAAGTTTTTTAAAAAGTTACATTGTCAGCAGTGTGAATAACCAATGTGAATTGATCTAGGATAAACCAGGATAAAACTCTGCATGCCTTGAATGTGTTTTGAATACATTTCCATCATTGACTCCATCTTTATTTCAGTGTCGGCTCATGTGAGCACCTGAACTTGCAGAGATGTGCATAGATGCAGCTCCATAGTATGAATAACAAACCCAGAATGTGTGATTGAGATTATTAGCATTGATGCACTAAACAACAACAACAACCCAATATCTGTATGGCCCCTAGGTTAACTGCAATCTATACAGGGGTGGACTTTCCTGTGAACCATAAAACTGGAAAAATGAAGGATGTATGGCAATAGTCATTCACTTTCTTCTACACTTCTGTGTCTAAATGTAGTTGTTGACTGTTGTCGAATCTATATATTTACTCCATGTACTTACACATGCCAATGATCACTTGGTGTATGAACACACAACTGTTAAAGCTGCATCGGCACTGCAAAAGTAATTCAGTTTGACACCACTTTAACTGCCATGCCTCAATGCTACGGGATCCTGGGATTTGTAGTTTTTTATGGCATCACAGCTCTCTGAAATAATAATAATAATAATAATAATAATAATAATAATATTTATTTGTATACCGCCCTGTGGCGAACCAATCCGGGCGGTTGACAACAGTAAATATAACAAGATTAAAATATAACATTAAAACAGTATAATCCCTCCCCCCCTTAAGAAAGTATTAAACAATATGACAAATTAAAAACACAATATCAGAACATAAAACCATAATTAAACAAACTAAAAACCCTGGTGTCCCTCTGGAGATCCTCAACCATCACTAAGATGGGGCCACGGGAGGAATGAAGGGATCAGGGAGCCTGGGCTGGGATAGTTAATCTGGAAAGGCCTGCCGGAAGAGATCCGTCTTGACAGCTTTTTTAAAGCTGTCTAATGATGTCAACTGAGAAGGCTTACCAAACTACAAATCCCAGGATTCCATAGCCTTGAGCTATGGCAGTTAAAGTTGTGCCAAACTGCATTATTTCAGCCTTAATTGCATTTTGCCTTTCTCAGATGATATTGCAGATGATATTGAATGCATGATTGCAACTAGCTTTTTGTTTTGTTTCATGTTAACCACCCTTGGGAGGTGCTGTGATTTCAATATGTCTTCTCACCACCACCTTAATACCAAGAAATACTCATCCCACTCCCTTTAAAGGTGCTATTTGCCCTGGGAGAGAAAGTAGTATTGCTCTCAATGCCCATGTCCTTTTCAGGGTAAACAGCCACTTTGGTGAGGTGAAAGGGTTAATTCCCACATGCTTGCATACCTCATTTCCAACATTAATTCCCTTCCCCTATAACTTTTCTTTAAATCCAAAGTTAGTCATCCATGTTTGGCCATTATTGTGTGAACACAGTGTCTGTGAAAAGGAGGTCAGCTTACCAAACAATAATTATTTTACTGTAACTTCAATTATGCTGTTTTTTCTCTTCAGACTTCTTATGTTGTTATTCTCATTTCTTTAAGAGCAAAATCAGTCTACTAGTATTTAGTGGTATTAAGCAGCCATTACACTTTCAACAAAATAGATTGTGGTTCCTTCTCAAAAGCATGCAAATATAAAATGATAATTTATCAGTTGTTGGGCCTTTTAAGAGAATCTAATTTGGCAGAGATCCTGCAGCAAAATGATAGTAGAAAGTCACATCTGAGAAGGAACAAATTGGTTGCCAGAACTGACTTTTTAATTTTACACTGTAATGTAAATGTGGTTCATAGAAGAAGTGGGATGGATTGAAATGGGATGTGTGTGTAAGTAAGTAAAGAGAGAGAGAGAGAGAGAGAGAGAGAGAGAGAGAGAGAGAAATGAAGACACACAGAGAGATACAATAGATTTCTTGAGTCCTGTTCTATCAGGATCCACCAAAGCTCAAGCCTTTGGGTTTACAAGAAGGAAAAGAGGGCCTCTGTTATGTGGGGGACAGGCAGCAGGGAGTGCTGTAGCTCCAGTTAGAAATTGTCCCATTTATAATCAGAATAATTTCAGTATAAAGTGGATGCTCTCCTAATTAATCTGACTGCATTGAACCAATTCCCCATTGAACCAGGAGATACACCTAACAGTTTTTTACAAATGATTCCCACTGACTTCGGTGGAATTTAATTTTAAGTTTTGACTGTTTCTTACTTCTTTTGAAAGCAAAACACTTTTTCATGAGGTTTTGTTACATTTCCAAGCATGCCATGGGCAGATGGATCAGCATGGAAATAACAATAGCAAAATGATCAAAAACAAATTGTTGTTCTTCTTGTAGTTTTATAGTCTATATGTGTTACTGAATGGGGTTTTGGACCAGCAGTGATTGAATTTGGTTCAAGGAACTAGGCATCAGTGAGGTATCATGGGATAAAGTGGCATGTTCTAAGTAGTGTCACCATCTGCAATTGGGTTTCTGTTGCTGCTATTATTTTAGGACCCTTTTCTCAGCTGTGGTTGGTTAAAGAAAGAAAGCCTATATCCATTCTCTGTATTGAGGGCATGGTAGAGAGATATCCCACATTCCCAAACATGGGCACAATTCCCCCCCCCAAAAAAAAAATGCAAACAAATGGCTTCCCAGTATGCAGAGTGCCCTTTGGCTACTATATTAATCTGAGAGCCATTATTATAAAAATGCAGTCACTGGCTTGGTAATGAAGTGCATTCCAAAAGCACTATATTTCCAACCTGTTCTCCATCATTTCCTTATGGCCTCATGTTCACCCAGTTCATCCTCCTCATGTTAATATTTTAAATGTTCCTTGAAAGTTCCTGGAATTCTATTTGTATTCCAAATATGGCAAGAATGAACACAAAGGATGGCAACTGTTTTCTTATGCATTGAAACAATAATCTGTAACCACAAGTATAAAAAATAGTTCTTAAAATGACCAATTGGAAAGGAAGCAGTTGAGGAAGAGAAAACTCACAGAAATCACTTACATTCTACAGGCAGTAACACTTCTTCATGCTGACTGATATGTCATCTCCTTGAAGCTTTCAAAATTGGCAGCTCACCCTCCCAAATTTTATTAATTCCCCGAGATATGAATGTTATCTTCTCCCTAACTCATTTACATTTGAGAGATATGAATTTAATTGACAAATTGCTAATTTTTGTTAATGATTGTGTAACAGTTCAAGCATTACTTGCATTATTATTTCTATTCTGTTTTTGGTTCTACTATTTAAGCTCACTGGGCTTAAGAAATATAGTGATTTTTTTCTGGATTTCTATACAGTTTTGTACAGTTCTAGAATGTATACAATTACATACATTTTTTGCTTTACAAGTACATACACAATTACCTGTACAAATATTGTCCTCTTTTGTACTTTGTTGATGTGTTTTCTCTTTTCTTTACCATGCACAAGAAGCTGGGGGAGTTAATAAGCCCTTATGCCAAGAAACCTTACCTTCAGCCTAGCTCTAGGGTGAAAAAATGAAAAGGAAAGTGTTTTGACTTTACTTCCATGTACCCCAGAACACAGAGAACTAAACAAAATGGTGAGATATTTTCTAAAAGCACAGGAAGTAGCATAGCAACCACAAGGCACTGCATGTAGGAGAGATAGATAGATAAGATAGATAGATTCAAATTGTGTGCATTATTAACTATTCTCATTTTTTTTTAAAATGTATTATTTAATGCATACATTATATCTCCAAAATATTTCTCAGGCCTAGTAAATATCTAGATTTTGAAGGGGAATTGTGGTCTTGTCTTTTGTCAAGACTGTCCAATTCAATGTAATTGTTTCAGTCCTTAGTTTAATCAACCATTCTAGTAAACACGTGTTCTATGGTTGCCTGTAATGGCTGTTTCTTCTGCAAGTGTTACTACTACAGTAACAAAACGTATTGAAACAAGGGTGCCATGTATACCATGAACATTTCTTCATCATGGAAATTTCTTGTATAGCTTGGAGTGGGGCTATTCTATAGAAAATAACATGTCACAAAAGTAGTCATTTCTAACAATCATCACAGGAGATGATTGGGCCTACAAACTATATTAGATATCTTTTTGTCTGTTCCTGGTGTAGAAGCTTCTTAATGTACAGTTAGCCCTTCATATACATGGATTCTGCATCCACATATTCAATCATCCACACCTTGAAAATATTGATTTTGCCATTTTATATAAGGTACAATGTTTTACTACACCCTTGTGTTTAATGGGACTTAAGCATCCACAGATTTTGGTATCCACCAGGGGTCCTGGAACCAAACCCCAGTGGATACTAAGGGCCCACTGTATATAAGTATCTATAGACAACACTCATTATCTGGCATTTATTATGTTATACACTCATTATTAATAATAAAATTATAACAACTATCTTTGTTTTCTCTTCATGGTCATTTCTGAGTGTATTACTGCACTTTGAACAAGAATATTTCTATATAGCATTCATATAAAGGTTTGGCAGAAAAATAAGTATCCATCTACTGAATTCATTTTTATTGAACAGTCTACATATTTAGACATAATAAAGTTAGATGTTAATAATTTCTGGATAGAACTATTAAGTTTTCTTTCACCTAAGAGAATAGCCACCGGTCTTTACAATTACATAAAAGCAACTAACTTTTCACTATGCTTGAGAAGGACTTTCATGTGTATCCTTCTTAAGTCATGCATGGGTCTATTCCAGTGCACCACAATTGTGTGTGTATATATGTGTGTCTGTTTGTCTGTCTGTGATTTGACCTCTCATCTGTTGAGTTCCATTGATACGTAGACTACAATGCACACCCACAGTACACACAGCGGATTCAGTCTGAAGATACACTGGGCCTTTGCAGACTGCCAGAAATAGTGCAAATTGAGTCCACTTCAAGGGTTAGGGTTAGTGCTAGGGAATGATGGGAACTGTATTTTTATCTGAGACATTGAGCCTTCTCTGTCAGAGAGCTCTGGTGCCACAATAAAATACAGTTCCCATGATTCCCTAACCCTAACCCTAACCCTTAAAGTGGACTCAATTTGCACTATTTCTTGCAGTCTGCAAAGGCCCACTGTTTCCTTTTTCTCTGACCACTAAAATAGGTAGGTGAGCATACCATAGAGTATGGTATACATACTATAGAATGAGATCTGACAGTGTCACAGGTGTGGAATAGAATGTATATGTAGATCTCCCATTTCTTGACTTTCTTGTTGGCTTTTTGCGCATGTATTGGTGCATGTCTGTTACAGCTAGGCAAACAAAAGATATGTGTTGAACCGAAAGGGAGATGTTGAGGAAAGGATTATAGTCATGGTTTGGGTTTTTTAAAAAATAAATAAATTACAACTGTTTGGGTTGGACAATGGTGCAAGTTCTTTTTCTGGTTCAAATTCTTTTGTTCTGTTTTTGTACATAAAAGCAAACAGTTACCACTCACTTGGCTTCAATTATCACAATATTATTTAATTATCATTAGTACATAAGTATATAATTGCTTATACTACAGCAAAATGAGGGTAATTTTACCCTGCCTACTATGTTTCAGACTGAGTGAAGTGATAACTGAAGCAAACTAGAGTAAATTAAAGAATATCAATCAGAAACCTTCACCATAGATTGCTATCTGGTTTCTTCCTCCCTATGCTGTAACCACCTCTCATCTTTGACTTTGAAGCCCAACGGTTTAAACTGGGTTCTTGTTTCAGTTGCTTAATCCCCTTTCATAAATCGTGTTCAAGTGCTGGAATAATTTGCACATCATTTAAGAATATTTACTTTGAAACATTCACCTCAAGCCTTTTTTGTATATCCTTTCTCTCTAAAGATTTGTAGTATTTGTTTTGTTCTCTGAGGTATAAAAGACCTGGGTAAACTTTATTCCTGTTGTTTCAAGATTAGTGAAATAAAATGCATATTTATTCAACTGGGAGCGAAAGAAGCTTTAGTAAAGACGATCATACATATAACCCAAGGGAATGATATAATACAAACTGCCTGCCTTAAAATCTCTTTAGACTTGTTCAAAACTGTATTGAACGACTTAAGTTCAAAAAAAAAAAAGGACCCATAAATGCATTCTCTATAAACTTTTTTATCTTTGTTGTGAAGGAGAGAACTGTATATTTTGGTTAATAAAAATGAACTCGATATTGGTGAAATGTGTATAGCAAACTATATAAAGGGATATTGCAAACTGTCTTTGGGTCCACTGAACTAAAATATTAATCAGTTGCTAGAACTGTTTTTGTACAATGTTGCAGGCTTAAATGTCTATTAAAATTATTTAGTTACAGCTGTACTCTTGCAAAGGGACATTTAGAAATGGTTTTTATGCTTTCAACAAACCACCTTTATGCTTTCTGAACTTAAGATCTGTGCCATTTTCTGTTTGCTCTGTGTGGAAAACTATATCAGCGTAAAAAAAGCACAAACATCTATTCTTTTACACCCTTAAGAACTAAAGCTTGTGCACACACATGCATAATTGTATTAATTTACATTATAGTTTAATATTAGAAGAACCTGACATTAATCACATGTGAATGCTTCTGCTCTGATTCATTGTGTGTTATCTCTCCTTTGCTCTGTCTGCTATATCCCCCTTTGTGGAAATCTGTCTTCTAATGTCCTTTCAGCAATTGCCTTTCCTTTTATTTAAGTTACTCTACAAAGACCTGCAACCCAATTGGGATTAGGGAGGGCCAAGTTCAAGTCCCCTACTCAGCTATGACACTCATTGCGGGACCTTGAATCAATCACCCCCCTTTGGAATGGAAAAAAAAATTCTCTAAATCCCACCTGCATTGTATTGTCAGGGATGATGGGAGTTGTAGCTCTTCACCTCTGGCTCTAACTCACCACCTTGTTATGCAGCAGAGCTGACCAGCTTTGATCAGTGGTTGATGCTTCTTTCCCAAGCAGCAGAGTTTCAGAGAATATGCTGAAGACCCTGACAAACTCTCCAAGCCTTCTCACTCTTCTTCCTGAGATGTCTCCAAACTTCTCCAGGAATCCTCTGGCTCTTGTATCTTCCCTCAAGACACCAGACAACTCAGTAGTCTTATATAAAAGATCTACTTTATTCTACTATATACATAAATACTATATGCCCTACAAATCACAATCTCTACACTTCACAATATCTCCAAAACCACTCCAAACTACTCCACAATACACCAAACTACTCCACAATGTACATTAGCAAACATTGCAATTTATAGCCATTGTTAGACACCACCCACCAGTCAGTTTCCACCCAGTGGGTGTGTACATACATCTTGATTGGTCCACATAGATCATCCCATACCTAAGACCAACCCAAGTGTTTCATCACTTTACCTTGACCACTTAATGAGTCTCAGGTGTTTGCAATCTATCACAGGTGTTCTCAATATACCTTCTATAACTTTGTCCTTGGCTCTCAAGGCTTCTTATTTATATTATCTTTTTCACCTGTGTATCTTCCTGATTGCTCCTGCTTAGTCACTTTGACATTCACATACATATTTTTATTTCTATTACTGTATATCCCATGTTGCTTTTTCCTTAACAATCCCCTCCGAAATAAAATATTGTATGTGTCTTACAATGTCATTCCTACCATTTGTGTCAGTCTTTCATGTTTCTCTGCTGTCAATGCTTTTGTGAACAAATCTGCTATGTTGTGTTGTGTTTCTATATATCTCAATTCTATTTTACCCTTCTGAACCATGTCTCGCACATTTTGATATCTTACTCCAACATATTTTGTTCTGTTCTTCAAATTTTCAGCTTCAGCCATTGCTATGCATGACTGTGAATCTTCCAGAATTTCTACTGGTATCTTGTAACTTTCATTTAAATCATTCAATAACTGCTCAACCCACTGTACCTCATTTACTATCTCATTTAAAGCTGCAAATTCTGCTTCCGTCTTACTTATCGCTACATTTGTTTATTTCCTACTTCTCCAGACTATTGGACTTTCACTGTACTCGATTATTATTCCTGTAACTGACTTCTTGTCTCCTAATTCTGATGCAAAAGAACTGTCTACATAGCAATCTAAATCTGAATGACTGTTTCTAATTATCAATTTCTTATCTAGAGTTCCTTTCAAATATCTCAATAAGTGTTTTACTGCTGTCCAGTCTTCAATTTTTGGATCATTAACTCTTCTGGACAATAAATTTACAGCATATGAAATGTCTGGTCTGGTGTGGCAAGATATGAATTGTAAAGATCCTATTATGCTCCTGAATAAAGTCTTGTCTTCAAAATCTCTAGTTGTTTTTTCAGATACAAAACCAGTTGTCATTGGAGCTCTTACTATTTTAGCATTTTGTAATCCACACTTTTCAGTCAAACTTTCAATTTTCTTTCTCTGACTTAACAAACAATGTCCTTTTTCTGTCCATTCAACACTAATACCTAAATAAGACTTTAATAAACCTAGATCCTTTAAGACAAACTTTTCAGACAATTCTCTTTTTACTGATTCAATTTCCTGTTTTGACTTTGCTGCCACGCACAAATCATCTACATAAATCACTAACACTATGTCTCCTTTTGTATAGACACAAGCATCTGCAATGCTCCTTTTGTATCCTAGCTTAACTAACTCGTCATTAATGCACAAATTCCATGCTCTGGCACTTTGTTTTAACCCATACAATGCTTTCTTTAATTTATAAACTTTCTGACTACCAATTTCTTCAAAACCTTGTGGCTGCTCCATAAATATCTCTTCATCTAAACTAGCATTCAAGTAGGCTGTTTCAAAGTCAAAATGCTCTACAACTAAACTTCTTTTTGCTGCTACAGCCAGAACCATTCTCAGACTTTCTGGCTTTGCAGTTGGAGAATATGTCTTATCATAGTTCTCATACTACTGTTGTGCAAAACCCTTAGCTACTAACCTAGCTTTATACTTAATACTTCCATCTGGCATTTCTTTCTTTTTGTACACCCACTTACAACCAATTACTTTCTTGTCTTTGGGTCTGTCAACAACTTCAAAAACATCTTTATTTACCAGACAACCAAACTCATCATCCATTGCATCAATCCATCTTTCCTGTTCTTCTCTAGACAAACTTTCCAACTCTTCAAAACTTTCAGGCTCTTCCACTGCTAAACAAGCTCTTGCATTTGTCACAACAAACCTATCTGGAGGCTTTCTAACTCTGTGACTACGTCTGGGAATAAACTCTGCTGATCTGCCTCTTTCATCCTCACTTTCTGTACTGGGAGTTATAGTTCTATGACTAAATCTCTTGTCTTCAGTCATTCTAGTAGTAATGGGTCTAGATTGTGTCTCATTATCAGAAGAACTATCACTGCTGCTAGTGGATGCTTCTGGCTTAACTGAAACCCCTCCGTTTCCTGAAGTTGGTTCAGTTTGTGTTTCTGGCTCATTTGAATTTCCTAACCTCAAGAAAACTTCTTTATTTGCATGCAGTTTGTCCCAACCGGCATGTCTCTCGAAATTTGCTGACCTAGAATACTGCACTTCCCTTCCACCTAAATGAAACTTGTAGCTATTTCCTGAATACCCCCAAAACCTAAGTCTTTTACTTTTGGGTTCTCCCTTTTTCCTGAAACAAGCTGGTATGTAAACATGAGCAAATTGTCCAAAGACTCTCAAATATTTGTAATTTGGCACTCTCCCATACAATACCCTGTAGGGAATGTCTTCAATTTCTGAATGATACAGCCTGTTACTAATATGTACTGCTGTCAAAGTTGCTTCTGCCCAGAAACTATCTTTTACCTCTGCATCTGCCATCAAACAAGCAGTTATCCTTTTTATATCTTGTATTTTTTTCTCCGCTAAACCATCTTCGTTAGGACAAGCGGGATTAGTAGTTTCATGCCTTATTCCCACCTTTTGAAACCAATTAAACAATTGATTACTTAGAAATTCTCCTCCTCGGTCAGTAACAATGGTGCCTACTCTAATATCAAATTGTCTTTCCACCATTCTCACCCATGCTTTTAAACTTTGCCCAGCATCAGATTTGTTTTTCAATATTCTTACAAATGCAAACCTTGTATACCTATCAACAATTACCAGAAAATATTTGCTTCCCCCTAAAGATAAACAATTAGCTTGGGCAACATCTGCATGTACAAACTGAAATGGTCTTTGAGCAATTCTTTTGGTTTTCTTGGCTACTGGAAAAGCTCTGACCTTTACCTGATTGCATACAGTACAATCTAAGTGATTTTTGCATTCAGCAACTTTTAAATTTGGACACATACTGATTAACTTCTTTAAACATTTGAAACTAGCATGGCCAAATTTTCTGTGGAGTTCATGTATACAGTCTTTATGAATTGGACTATTGTCTATGTTATTAGCATTTTCAACCCTGTAGCTATCAATATTGTCCTCCAAAAAATAAAGTTTATCCTTTTTCAAGCCTATGCCTCGCAATTCCCCATTCAGTTTTATCTTACACATGTTCTTTTCAAAGATGACTGTGTAGTCTCTGTCTGTTAATCTGCTTACTGATAACAAATTATTTTCTAACTCCTTTACATGTAACACATCATTAAAGTTTTCCTTTAGCCCTGGAATGAAAACTGTACCCATTTGATTTACAGTACTGAGCTCTTTCCCATCAGCCAAAACTACAGCATTTACATTAGCTGATTTTCTATTACTTATCAAATTAATATTGTTACACATTGAAGATGATGCTCCTGAGTCAATCAACCATTTACAATTAGTATTTTGTTTTTCCTTAATCATGGTTGCAGACCCCTTTTTGTTACCACTGTCCTTCAAAAATGGAGGTTTGGACTGTTTTTGATACTGCCGCGGCTGCCATCTGCTCTCTCCTTGCTTGCTTCTCTCAGCAGCAAATTGTTTACAATGTCTCTGCAGATGACCAATCTTTTTACAATAAAAACACCTCCGTTGCTCCCTTGTAGAAGCTGCTTCTTCCTGCTTTCGTAGTTCAGGCGTTGTTTGTTGTTTTGGCACAGTCCTTAAACTTGCTGAGTCATTCTGCTCAGACTTTCTTCTCAAGTTCTCTTCCAATATTCTTGCAACAATTAAGTCTCTGTTCAGCTCAGCTTCTGGCAAATTTTGTAAGCTATTTGTAATGTTGTCCCAAGAAGGATCTAGCGATTCCAGCAAAATATAACACTGCTGCTCTTTGCTAATTTCCACTCCTCTCAGTTCAGCTTGCACGAATAAATCTTGCATTGTTTTTAAGTGTTCTATCACACACTGTCCTTTAGTCATCTTTTGTCTGTAAATTCTTTTAGACCAAAGCATTTTTGCAAACGCAGTTGAAGGAGTGTGTAATCTCTGCAAAGTATCCCACATATCCTTGGCGGACACTATCTCTTACGTCGTTAATCAAGTCTTCTTCTAGCATGAGATAAAGACATGCTTTTGCTTTAGCGTCTCTTTCTCGAGTGGCTGCATCAGCATCAGCTGCCAGCCCTGTTTCAACTGTCAACCACAGAGACTCCTTTATTAGTAGAGATTGGGCATATATTTTCCAGGTAGAGTAGTTATTTCTATTTAATTTACTAAACTTTAGGATCTCCATCTTAATTTGTGCAGTGACTCAATTTGACACAGTCCTTCTGAGTATGCACAGCAAACAAAATACAAAATGATTTACTCACAATGCTCCACAAAACTTTCTTCCACTCTCTGGAACTTTCAGCTTCTGTGGATGCTGGTTGCTCTAGTTTCTGGGCCCATAACCCTTGTCAGGGATGATGGGAGTTGTAGCTCTTCACCTCTGGCTCTAACTCACCACCTTGTTATGCAGCAGAGCTGACCAGCTTTGATCAGTGGTTGATGCTTCTTTCCCAAGCAGCAGAGTTTCAGAGAATAGGCTGAAGACCCTGACAAACTCTCCAAGCCTTCTCACTCTTCTTCCTGAGATGTCTCCAAACTTCTCCAGGAATCCTCTGGCTCTTGTATCTTCCCTCAAGACACCAGACAACTCAGTAGTCTTATATAAAAGATCTACTTTATTCTACTATATACATAAATACTATATGCCCTACAAATCACAATCTCTACACTTCACAATATCTCCAAAACCACTCCAAACTACTCCACAATACACCAAACTACTCCACAATGTACATTAGCAAACATTGCAAATTATAGCCATTGTTAGACACCACCCACCAGTCAGTTTCCACCCAATGGGTGTGTACATACATCTTGATTGGACTACATAGATCATCCCATACCTAAGACCAACCCAAGTGTTTCATCACTTTACCTTGACCACTTAATGAGTCTCAGGTGTTTGCAATCTATCACAGGTGTTCTCAATATACCTTCTATAACTTTGTCCTTGGCTCTCAAGGCTTCTTACTTATATTATCTTTTTCACCTGTGTATCTTCCTGATTGCTCCTGCTTAGTCACTTTGACATTCACATACATATTTTTATTTCTATTACTGTATATCCCATGTTGCTTTTTCCTTAACATGTATTTCTGCCTTTATTTTGTACCATGTGTTTTTCTCCACCTGTCTTTTAGTAATATGTATGCATCTTAGTATACTTGTTACCTAATGTATTTTTAAACAGTTTTTAGAAGCCACATCTTTCATGGGAGACAGCATGGTGTAGTGGTTTAAACATTGGAATATGACTCTGGAAACCAGGATTAGAATCCCGGCTTGGCCATTTAAGCCCACGGGTGACCTTGGGTAAGTCACAGTACCTCAGCCTCATAGGATGGCAATGGCAAACCTTCTCTGAAGACATTTGCCAAGAAAACCCCATGATAGGTTCCTCTGAGGGTAGCCATAAGTTGGAAACAACTTGAAGACACACAACAAGAGCAAAAAATATTTTTCAAAGTACACATTTATTTGCCAAAATTCAAATAGCATTCTTTTTTTTTTTCCTTTCTTTAGTAAAATTCAAAGGAAAAGGGATATTTTCCTCACATTTTTCCAAGTGATGGAAAACTGAAAGTTAGGTATGCTCTTTGTGCAAAAGTCTGGCACACCATAGATTGGATAAATCATTTTTTTAAAATGGTTAATGCAAGCCTGGCCCAGCCCTGCTGCCTTTCAGTCAATCTCCCAGGATTATTGTAAGGATGTCAATGTCTGTCTTGTCATCTTTGTAGAAAAGAGAGGATCTAAATGTAATTAACAAACAGAAAATAATGAAGCACCATGTACTCTGATGGTGCTGCTTGATGCTCCAGCTCCATTTAGCCATTAGTTAACTTTGGATATAGGGACACAGTGGCTTAGCGATTAAGATGCTGACTCTGACAATCACCAGGTTGACTGTTCATGTCCCAGCTTCTGCCAACCTAGCAGTTCAAAAGCATGTAAAAATGCAAAAAGATAAATAAGTACCACTTTGGTGGGAAGATAACAGAATTTCATGCAGTCATGCTGACCACATGACTACAGTGTTGTCTTTGACAATGTTGGCTCATCAACTTAGTGACAGAGATGATCATCACCCTCTACAGTTGGACATGACTAGACAACCTTGTCCATGGAAAACCTTTACCTTTTTACCTTTTATCTTTTGATATATAAAGGGGCTTCTGCAAAGTTTGCTTTGATTTTTGAGTACCTTCTTTTACCATTCATAATAATATCAGCTATATGTATCTTTTCCATACAATGCCTGATTAGTTAAGGTCAGGGTTCAAATTATTCTTATGGTACTTTAATTCTGTAGATCCTACTTGGTCAACTTCACTTTTATTATTATAAGAAAGGCAGTACATCTTAAAATCATGTACCCTATTGCATCAATCTTCCATTTCAATTCTGAACAAGGGATCAACATTATTCTTTCATCCTTCCTGAAAATAAACAAGGAGCCCTGGTGGTGCAGTGGTTAAATGCCTGTACTGCAGCCACTCACTCATAGACCACAAGGTTGCAATACTAGCAGGGCTCAGGCTAGACTCAGGCCTGCATCCTTCCAAGGTTGCTAAAATGAGAATCCAACTGTTGGGGGGCAATGAGCGTACAGTTGTAAACCATTTAGACACCCCATAGCATGGTATGAAGCAGTATATAAATGAAGTTGCGTTGCTTGCTTGCTTTGCTTCCAAAGTGAATGTACAGAATTCTATTATTTTATTTAATTCTTCAGCGCTGTTCAGCCATGTCATACTAACATGATGTTAAACTGGAAGCCTGTGTCATATATTTTAGCAATATTATATATGTGCTTGCATGGGACTTTAGCCATTTCTTTTAACTGGTGGCTTTCTTTATTACTATTGTCATTTCTCCCACTTCTGATTAGCCTTTTGTCATTATTAAAATGAGTGCTACTTCAAGTAGCATTCTCTACCTCTGTAGCCAGCAAAACTGAATCTCACTTGTATTATATGCAGAGGATTCTCTCTCCATCCTCCTCCTGGCTATTTATAATTAATCCAGATGCTAGCCTCCTAGTAGTTTGGAAGTAATGTTGAGTGTGTGTTTGCATATGACTGTGTGTTTGTGTGTGTGAGTGAGAGAGAGAGAGAAGGTGTGCAGAGAAAGAGCAAAGGATGGTAGGATTGGGTTTAGGTTATAGAAATCTATTTTATTTTGAATTAGGGAGTCCCTAGTTAATGATTTCTGATTTAGAAAATGATTATTTATTGGCTAGGCTTGCCTTTTTTTTTCATCCCTTGATGAGGCAATCATTTAAATGTTTATACCTTCCAGGTTGGTGGTTGCATTTCATTTAAATTATGACCTTCCAATCCAAAACATTTGAAGAGGAGCTTAACGGATGGAAGCACATTACTGTCTTCTGCACTGGGTGTGCTAATACTTGAAAAATGAATGTGCTTCCCAGAGTCTCCTATTTGTTCCACCAGCTGCCTGCTGACGTGCCAGATAAACAGTTTTAAGGACAAGCATGCTAAAGAAGTCTGTAGAGTGAAGGCCACTTGCAAAAAAAAGGAACACCAAACTTTTACTAGGCTGAAACATTCTGCTCATGCCATAGCTTCCCCCATCATATCTTCGAGTGTAGTGTTGTGCATGATCCAGTGAAAACAATACATTTGGGAAGTTAGCATAATGCTTATTATCAGCAGTCAAAATAAAGCTTTACAAAGGATTCTGAATCATGATTAATCTGGGGAACTGGGCTGTAAACAAATAAACCAAATGTACATGTATGAAAGGGGAATAGGTAGCTGAAATGAATGGGCAAGTGGCAGCAGCCTGGAAAATAATTCACACAGGTTAGAATGATTTAGAAACTACACATGAGCTTAGAGCAAAATGTGGCTCATTAACCATACAATGGTATTCCAGAAATAGGAAGTAGTAGCATTGCTTCACCCACTGGCTAAGGGCTTTGTAGTTCAACTGTTTTGTTCAAATTCTGCAACAGCTCTGTAAAGGAAATGTAGTCAAATTGTACATAGTGAGGTAGCTAATATTACAAAAGAATCACAAGAAGTTGGTAGAAAAATCACAAACTCCTCACCTTGGTCCCTTTCATACTACACAGTTATGGCATTATGATTCCATTTAAGCACTATGGTTGAATCCTATGGAATCCTGGGAGCTAGCATCTGACCAGAGGCACCAGAGGATTTCTCTAGCAGAGAATTCTCAATGGCCCTCTCTCAACTATCCTCAGGATTGCATCAGGTGGAATCATAGCACTGTAACTGTGTTGTTTGAAAGGACCTCTTGTGTTTTCATTGAACTGGCAGATACCAGGACTCCATATGGGGGCTTAAGTCATTTAGTGTCATGCCCAGCCTAGAGACATGCCTGGCTGAGAAATCAGAAAAGGAGAGAGAACCCTGGTGGCTTTCAGTATCAGAGGCAATTCACCTCTCATATCAATTTCTTAGAATACTTAGTAGAGGAGCCCTGGTGGCACAGTGGTTAAATGTCTGTACTGCAGCCACTCACTCATAGACCACAAGGTTGCAAGTTCAATACTAACCAGGGCTCAGGCTAAACTCAGGACTGCATCCTTCTGAGGTTGCTAAAATGAGTACCCAACTGTTGGGGAGCAATGAGGTTACAGTTGTAAACTGCTTAGACACCCCATATCATGGTATGAAGCGGTATATAAATGAAGCTGCTTTGCTTTAGTCCCACTTCTTCATTGCCAGTGCCAACAGAGGTTGATGCCAAAGAGGACAGTCAGGAGCCCAACACCCAGGCAGCAGAGTCTCCTGCTAACTTGGGCAGTGAGGAAGAGGAGGAGACCAACTTACCTATGCCTTCTTACAGCCAACAAAGATCAGAAAGGGTGAGTCTGTGTCATTCTAGAAGGCGTTATGAGAAATGCCAAGCAATCAGGAAGCAGCTGCATTAGGAAGTGCTGGAAATAAAACCTTGGGAAGAATGCCAGAACCTTTTCAGAGGTTAACTGACTTCCCTGGTGAAAGCACTTTCTTTGTGGACTCTCTTGTTGCCTAGCTTCCTGAATTGGACCTTTGGACATTGAATAGATTATTCTGCTTGTTGGAACCCCAGACTCTTGGACTGTTTTAACTACTCTGGTTGCTCTGGCTAATAGACTCACTAAGGACTTTGCTTTTTGAACTCTTCATTTGCTCTAACTTCTTATTGTCTTACTCAGAAGTTGCATTGTTTCAGATGCTGTGCTTTGTTGCTGTTTTGCTTTGCCATTATCTCAGTTGTTTTACTTGCTATCAGCTGCTGGCAGTTTTCCTGGACATTTTGCTGCGAGAAGCAGAACAGCAAATGATATCCCAAACCAACTCAAGATACATGGCAGCCAGCAGCCAGGGTATTTTGGGACACAAGGCAGAGAATCATACAAACACAATAGAAATAAAACAATAGTAAAATAAATAGCTACCAATTAGATACCCTTTTGTGACACCTAAAGCCTGTGGTGATGGTGTCACTCTACCAAAAGTTAGAGTTGGCACTGATTTTTCTCTCTCCTCCTCTTCCTTCCCCCTCCTGTAATCCCAACTAACACAACACTTTCTCCCCTTCACCCACCTTTGGGAAATTAAAACCCTTAGTCATTTTTGTAGCATAGAACCTTGGTGTTTTATGTGTTTTATCCAGTTAGCTTTCTCGACTAGTGGGGCAGATTTTATAGGCATAATAGAAATGTCTTCTTGTCAGTCACTGTGTCCCCTCCAATTCTGCTCTAGAGGGCCAAGGGACCCTAAGGATAATATTTCTAATGATTATATTTTAAACAGAAATACAATAATCTTACTCTAGGCGCACACTCTTGTCTTCCTATTCTTCTTTATCCTTAAACGGGCCTGGGACTAGACAGCACATAGAAACATAGATCATAGAATCATAGAGTTGGAAGAGATCACAAGGGCCATCCAGTCCAAACCCCTGCCATGCAGGAATTCAAAATCAAACATCCCTGACAGATGGCCATCCAGCCTCTGTTTAAAGACCTCCAAAAAAGGAGATTCCACCACACTCTGAGGGAGTGTGTCCCACTGTCGAACAGCTCTCACTGACAAGAAGTTCCTCCTAATGTTGAGATGGAATCTCTTTTCCGGCAGCTTGCATCCATTGTTCTGGGTTCTGTTCTCTGGAGCAGCAGAAAACAAGCTAGCGCCCTCCTCAATATGACATCCCTTCAAATGTTTAAACAGGGCTATCATATCTCCTCTTAACCAACTCTTTTCCAGGCTAAACATACCCAGTTCCCTAAGTTGTTTCTTGTAGGGCATGGTTTCCAGACCCTTAACCTTTTTAGTCGCCCTCCTCTGGACACGCTCCAGTTTTTCAACATCCTTTTTTAATTGTGGTGCACAGAACTGGACACAGTATTCCAGGTGGGGCCTGACCAAAGCACAATACAGTGGCACTATTACTTCCCTTGATCTAGATACTATACTTCTATTAATGCACTGTTGACTCATGTTCAACTTGTGGTCTACTAGGATTCCTAGATCCCTTTCACATGTTGTCTCATTAAGCCAGGTGTTCCCCATCTTATATCTATGCATTTCATTTTATTTTATTTTTGCCCTAAGTGCAGTACCTTACATTTCTGTTTGTTGAAATTCATTTTGTTAGCTTTGGCCCAGCTTTCTAATCTATTAAGGTTGTTTTGAATTTTCATTCTGTCTTCTGGGGTATTAGCTATTCCTCCTAATTTGGTGTCATCTGCAAATTTGACAAGCATGCCCCCTATTCCTTCATCCAAATCATTGATAAAGATATTGAAGAACACTGGGCCCAGGACAGACCCCTGTGGCACCTCACTGGTCACTTCTCTCCAGGATGAAGATGAGCCATTGCTGAGCACCCTTTGGGTTTGGTCAGTCAACTAGTTACTAATCCACCTAACAGTTGTATTGTCTAGCCCACATTTCACTATCTTGTTTGCAAGAATACCATGGGGGACCTTGTCAAAAGCCTTACTGAAATCAAGATATGCTATGTCTACCACATTCCCTTCATCTACCAAGCTGGTAATTATATATATATATATATATATATATATATATATATAAAGAGAGATCAGATTAGTCTGGCATGACTTGATTTGAGAAACCCATGTTGACTTTTAGTGATTATGGCATTCCTTTCTAAATGTTCACAGACTCTCTGTTTAATGAACTGTTCTAGAATCTTTCCTGGTATTGATATCAGACTAACTGGATGATAGTCGTTTCCCCCCTTTTTGAAGATGGGGACAATGTTTGCCCTCCTCCAGTCTGCTGGGACTTTTCCTGTCCTCAAAGTTCTCAAAGATTATTGCCAGTGGCTCCAAGATTACATTTGCCAGTTCTTTTAATATCTTTGGATGTAGTTCATCTGGTCCTGGAGACTTAAATTCATTTAGGTTAACCAGGTATTTGTGTACTTCCTCTTTACTTATTTTGTGCTGCATTTCCCCTATTGTGTCCTCTGCTCCATTTACCTCAGGTTGAACACCCTTTTCCTTTTGTGAGAAGACTGAGGCAAAGAAAGTATTGAGTAGTTCTGCCTTTTCTCTGTCCCCTGTTAGAATTTCTCCATCTTTTCTGCAGAGTGGCCCTACCATTTCCTTCTTGCTTTTGCTACGGACATATCCAAAAAAGGCCTTTTATATTGTCCTTAACCCCTCTAGCAAGCCTGAGCTCATTCTGTGCTTTGGCTTTCCTGACTTTAGCCCTATGAAGATACTTAATATAGAGCAGTATCCTCGAGGAGTCCCTAAATGGATAACTGCCCTTTATGAACTTGGAGTCACAGCCAGAGAAATAATCATTGTGCTCCTGTGTTGTAACATATGTATTATAATGTGTTTGAGAACTATAGTAAGGAAGAAGCATTTATCTCCTAAGAAAGAAATGAACAAATGTCATTTGAAGGTGAGCCTTCTTTGAAATGACAACTCACCACTTACCTCATAATTTTTAGGCTTTGATAGATAGCGGTTATATGGAAACTTCTCTCTCTCTCTGAATAACCTAAAGACAGTTCTTGGACAGTGTACATTCAAAAGCAATGCCTTCTGATCACTGGTTTTGATTACTCATTTGGAGCTTGAAACATTTCTGGTATCAAGAACTATTAAAAAACAAACAAACCAAAAACACTGTATTTATGCCATTTCCCCATAACAACATTTGTCTTCCTTTCTTGGGTTTCACACATATTTTGATGTTGTTTTCTTGAAAACACTTTACTTAGGCTTTGATGCTTAACTGCTTACCTAGTGTATGTTGTCATCAGGTGCTGTTTTCCGATAATAGAGCTTTCTTTCTTTCTTTCTTTCTTTCTTTCTTTCTGTGTAACTGTTCAGTTTCTCTTTGGTATAGAGCTGTACTTATGGGTTAGAGCTCTTGAGAGAGAAAAGAAGGGGAGTTCAAAGACAAGATAAGCTTTGGATAAGTATCTGAGGTTTTCAGCACTTATTGGAGTGAAATCCAAATAACATGCACTTCCGAAGTGTCAGTAGAGTCTTGGTCCCAATTCAATCTCTTTGAATAATGGGAAGAATAGATTCAGTCTAGGAATCCTTGAAGAAGTTGATCTTTGTGAATTGTAATATAAACTGACCTGATCCTGGACTATGTTATAAAACAGAACATAATTACCCTATAGATTTCCTACATCCCTCTATTTTACAATGTAGTTCTTGTGTGATTTTTTTTAAAAAATCTGCCAAGGTTGGGGTTTTTTTAAAATGTTAATTTAGGATAAATAAAATATGTGCCAGAACAGTAACATTAAACATTCTCTAGAGATATATGATATCTCTACATATGTCTTTATGTATTTAGTTTTTTTAATTGTGTTTTGTATTTTAACATGTTGTACCCTGTCTTGAGCCTTGAGAAGTGGTGGAAAACAAATTTATTATTATTATTATTATCATCATTATCATCATTATTAGGGATATGGAAAATGGACCCCATGGGTAACATGCAACTGCTTAGGGCTATTTGTTGTTGTTGTTGTTGTTGTTGTTGTCTTTCAAAATAGTATTCAAGGACACTAACAGTAGTAAAATACAAGAAAAACAATTAAAAACATGTATACCATATTAATAATATTAAGCTATAAAGAATACCCACCAACTAAAACTTACATCATCAAAAAGGTTGGTTTAAAAACTAAAAAGATATCCCAATAAACTACCTTTGATGGTTGATGGAAGGACATCCTCACTAGCCTTGCTTTCCTTGAACAAGTGCTCCAAAACTGGGAGTAGGAATTGAGAAGGCCCTCTTTTATAATCTTGTCAATGGTGCTTTAGATGTTGATGAAATAGAAAGAAAAGGATCACATGGTAGAATGTAATTTTAGAAGTTTATCACACAAGCCATTTTCTCACCTCAACCTCATTAGAGAAAGATTCCAGATACATCCTGGTTGGGAGCTTTCTATGGAGATTATCACACAACAAAATAAAGTGACTGATCCATGACAGGATACAGTCATGTTTCAGATTCAGCCCTGATATTATCATATTCAAATTTCTGCCATTGCTGTTAGGTGACTGCAACCCAGATGTATCCTGGGTGGCTGCTTTTTCAAAACAACAAACTCCCATTTTGGAAAAACAGCAGTTAACCGAGGCTGAGACCTGGGATGCAGGTGGGTTGCAGTCACCCAGTGTCATGCCCAGCCAGCCTGAGAACACACAGGACAAGAAGGCTAAGCCAGAGCCTCAGTTTGAACCTGAGCCTGAACCTGAGCCTGGCCCTAGTTCTGCCCTGCCAGCTCAAGCAGAGTCTGTGGCCTCCAAGTAGGCTCAGCAACCAAGCTTCCTGGCAGCAGAGCCTTCAGGCATGGAAGAGGATGAAGAGAACATACCTACTTTCAACCAGTGAAGAGCTGAAAGGGCATGCCTCCAGTGTTCAAGGAGGCTTTATGAGTAACGTCATCTAATCAACAAACAACTGAGCTCATGAGAGCTGGATATATAAACAGGTGAAGGACACCAGACCAGTTGTCAAAGATTATCTGAGTTTGCTGTGAAAGCACGCTTGATCCTGACCTTTTCTGTCTTCTTGGCATGGACCTTTGACTATCAGACTGTCTAGCCATCTTGCCTCACTGGAACCCTTGATCTTGGACTGCTTGACTACTCTATGGTTTGTACCTTGGATTTTGCTTTACATCTTCTTTGCTTTAAACTGCACAAAGCTCCATAAGCAGTTTCCTTTGTATTTTGTTTGGACTTTGGCTATCAGCATTCTTGGCCACTTTCCTGGACACCCAGTGGCATTGGCAATGATTTGAGTATGATGATATCAGGTCTGAATCCAAAACATGACTGTATCCCATCGGGGATCAGTCACTTTATTTGTTATACAATAATCTCCCATATCACGACATCCCTTCTTTAGCACTACTGAGGCTGTCTGTTGCATGGACTCTCTTTCCCAGACACCTCCTGTCTGTTAACCTCATCTCTCTGACCAGCATGTCATACCTATCATGCCTTTTTTTTGGGGGGGGGGGGGTTATTATTTTTTTAACTGACTTTAGCCATTATGGCACTGTGATTTGGGAAGAGAAAAGAAAAGAAGGTGGAAAACAAAAACCACTAGAAAACCAGCCTAGTTGGGGCTAGCAATGGGAGAGGAATGGAGGAGAGGAGGAGACACTGAGACCATATGACTGCCCAGTGCTGGGTCTGCAGCTGGAAACGTTATTGCACAACAAGGCTAATGGAACACATGCATGATTGGGAGCCTATTAATGGGACTTCTCTGTGAATAAAAAATGGTGCCTCAACCACGCTTTAGTGACACAGCAGCCATGCTTTGGAGATGATGTTATGTGATAATTATCCCCAAAAGCACTTTTTTCCTGCTTCAATTATAGTTTTAAAAGCTGTGTATCACAAAGTCCTTAACAGATAACCTGATCAGATCCCAAGTTATATAAAGCTTTAAAATTCATAAGCAACACTTTGGAATGCTCCTGGAAATGAACTGCTCCTGTGTGCAGTTGCCATGGCCCCAATCTGGTGCTCAAAGGGGCAGCAGCAAGCCGCTCCTTTAGGGTGGTCTGTTTCACCCCTTTGGCATTTGTCACCACATTGAGATCAGACATATCCAAATACAGATGCTATTAGCAGTAGCTCTATTGACACATTTGTGTCCACCAACAAAAGCTGGACATCTAGATTCAGGGCCAAATCCAAGGAAGAGAAGTATTCAGAGGTTTATAATCCTATCTAAGATAGACTGAATGTCTTTTCCCTGATATGCTTTTAAACTGACCAGGGAAACCTGTTTTATCTGGATTAAGCCTTATTTTTCCACTCTCCTGCTGTCCAGAAATAACATGAGATACTGATTTAGAACTGGGCCAGTTACCTTGGATATAGACTTAGGGAGACAGGGCTGTGTGTCATCAGCAACACTGGTAGAATCAAAGCACAGAACTCTACATAATTTCTCTCAGTGGTTTTCAGTATATATTAAATAGTGTAGTAGTTTGAGCATTGGACTATGACTCTGGAGATCAGGGTTCAATTTCCCACTTGGCCATGGATATCCATTGGGTAACCTTGGACATGTCACACACCCTGAGCACTAGAAAACCCCAGGGTCACCATAAGTCAACTTGAAGGCACAACAACAACAACAATGGTAGACAAAATAAAAGCTTGAGTAATATCATATGCAATGACCACATTGTAAAAAAAAGAGTTCATGAACACCACTTTTTGTAATCACGTTTCTGAAAGGACCAGAACAATTACCAAATTATGCCTCAAAGTCTCATCCTTGACAAATGATTTCAAACCATAGTTGGTTACATCAAAAGATGTGCAAAGATACAGGAAAACCAATAGGGACACACTGTTCCTGTCCACTTCATGGTATAGATCAGGGGTAGGCAATAAATGTCATGCCCTGCCTGGAGGAGGACAAGGAGGATGAGCCAGAACCTCCTCTAGGACCTGAGCCTGCAACTGTGGAGCCTCAGCCCGGCCCTAGTTCTGTTTTGCGATCTCCAGCGGAGCCTGTGGTCTCCCAGGAGGCTCTGCAGCCAAGCCTCCTGGCAGCAGAACCTTCAGACATGGAAGAGGATCAAGGGACAATACCTGTCTTCAGCCAGAGTCGAGCAGAAAGGAAGGGCCTTTGGCATTTGAGGAGACTTTATGAAAAATGCCGGAGCAAGCAGCCTCAGCTGAGCTCCTGCAGCTGGGTAATTTAAGCAGGTGCAGAAGGTCTGCCTCAGTGCTTTCCTTGTTCCTTGGCCTGAAACCTTGATTCTTGGACTGCTGACTTATCTTGACCTTCAGTCTGCCTTGTCACTCTGCCTCTCTGGAATCCTAGACCTTCAGACTCTTTGACCATTCTCTGGCTGGATCTTTGGATTGATAATATGGACCTTTGCTTTCTCATTTTGCATTAGCAAAAAACTTTTGTTACCTTCAACTCTCACAAGATGCTCTGATCTGCACTCTTGGTGGCTTTCCTGGACAGAATAATCTCTGGCCACCCTTAATTAGGCTGATAAGAGTATAATGCAGGAGTAGGCAACCTTTCCCCTTTAAGGACCGAGAGACTTCATCTCCCAGAATCCCAGGAGCTATTGGCCAAAATGGGACTATTGGCCGACATGGCTGAGGTTTCTGGGAGCTGAAGTCCCTTGGCCCTTAAAGGGGGAAGGTTGCCTACCCCTGGATGGAGAGGAAACAAGCCTTGGACAAGCTGTTGGAAATGAATTTGCAGCTTTCTGCCCAGGTGCAGCAATTAATTCAGAGTGTGGCTACACTCCAGAGACAAATTAGCCCTCCTGCTTCCAAACGACGCTGGAAATGTGACAGGACTATGCTGGACAGTTTCATTGCTAGTTGCAAGCTGCATTTTAATCTTCAAAGCAGGGGTAGGCAACCTTTCTGCTTTAAGGGCCGAGGGACTTCAGCTCCCAGAAGCCTCGGCCATGTTGGCCAATAGTCCCATGTTGGCCAATAGCTCCTGGAATTCTGGGAGCTGAAGTCCCTCGGCCCTTAAAGGGGAAAGGTTGCCTACCCCTGCTTCAAAGGGACAACTTTCCTGATGACTCCCATAAGGTGGCTTTTATGATTAGCCTGCTCTTGGGGCCTGCCAGCAAATGGGCTACCCCCTACCTGAACCAGGATAGCCCCCTCTTTAACAGCTTGCAGGAATTGCAGAAATGCAAGCCACCTGGGGGGATCCTTTGAAGGCTGAGATGGCAGAGAGCCAAATCCAGACTCTCCTGCTAGGAACGGGACTGTAGTGGAGTACTCCACATCCTTTCACTTGATAACACAGTATTTGGAGTGGAACAATAGTGCCTTGCAAGTGCAATTCCATTACGGTCTGTCAGACCCAGTGCTAAAGGAGTTGGCACGCTCTGAGTTCCCCACTTCTCTGGACTTGTTGATCATGCAAGCTACTCAACTGGTCTGCTGCCTCTCAGCATGCAGACAGACTCAACAGAGCGCCCTTTCGCTGCTTCTGAGTCCTGCTTGACCAGCTCCTGCAGCTCCACCTGTGGCTGCTCCTCCCCAGCCAGCAGAGGAACCTATGCAACTGGGAGGGGCTCACGCTCATCTCACTGGTGCCTAGAAGGAACACAGGAAGAGGGAGGGCCTTTGCCTGTACTGCAGCCTTCATGGACATTTTGCCTGGGAATGTCCTGTCTAGGGACACTGGCCCACGCTACAGGGATATGGGCCCTCCCAGGTGTAGAGCGGGTTCACCACCTGGGAGATTCTCTTGAACCTGCTTCCTCCAGTGCGGCTTCCCAGAAGAACCTTCTGTTGGTGCTGCCAACTTCAGACTCCTCACCATGGAGCTCTTGTCCCTCGAGGCCAGGGGGCTCAAGCAGTTTTATGGACCTGGGATTTGCTAAGTGCCACCAGATCCCTCTGGAGGCCCTGGTGGAGACTATTGATGGACAGCTCCTCCAGTCTGGTCGGGTGATGCACCAGACTCCCATGCTTCACCTAGAGATCCAGGGCCATGTGGAGGAGATCTGGTTTCTGCTAGCTGCTGTACCTCACTTCCCGTTGGTCTTGGGAATGCCTTGGCTCTCCAAGCATGGCCCACACATCTCTTGGGCACATTGGGAAGTCCTGTTCGCCTCAGAGTATTGCAAAGAGCACTGCTGGCCAGATCAGATCCCAGCAGCCATGGCCAAGGACACCAAGACTTGCTCTGTTGCTCTACCCATGAAATACCAGGATTTCGCTGACATGTTTGCCATGAAGGAGGTGGACCAGCCCCCACCATACTGGCTGTATGACTGTACCATTGACCTGGTGCCAGGACGCCCTATTCCCTCTCGGAGCCTGAGCTGGCAGCTCTGAGGGATTTTATGGAGAAGAACCTCCAGAAGGGGTTCATCCATCCCTAGTGAGGATCCAGGCAGGAGATGAGTGGAAGACAGTGTTCCAGACACGGTACAGGCATTACGAGTATACAGTAATGCCCTTTGCACTTTGTAAGGCCCCAGCCACCTTTCAACATGTTGTAAACAATGTTTTCAGGGACTATCTGGATCATTTTGTCATCATTTATTTGGATGATTTTTTTATTTACTCCCCCAGCCAGGCGGTCCATGATGTCCATGTCTGCGCCATTCTTCAGAAGCTCTGGGAGCACTGGTTTTATGCCAAGCTTGAAAAGTACACCTTTGACCTCCAAGAGATTGACTCCTTGGGCTACCGTGTCTTTCCTAACATTATTGTTTTTATTGGGCTACCGTGTCTTTCCTAACATTATTGTTTTTCCCAACAATTCATGTCTTCTCATAATGTGTCCAAAGTATTACAGTCTACGTTTTGTCATCTTGGCTTCTAGGGATATCTCTGGCTTGATCTGCTCTAGGACCCATTTGTTTGTCTTTTTGGCTGTCCATGGAATCCTCAGCACTCTTCTCCAGCACCACATCTTACATGCATTGATTTTCCTCCTATATCCTTTCTTGACTGTCCAGCTCTCACATCCATACATGGTAATAGGGTAATATGATGGCTTGTATGATTCTGACTTTTGTGCTGAGATGTATATCTTTGCATTTTAGAATCTTGTCTAGTTCTTTCATAGCCACCCTCCCCATTCTTAATCTGCTTCTGATTTCCTGGCTGCATCCCCATTCCGACCAATGTTTGATCTCAGATCAAGTCACTTTTCATAAAGTCTCCTCAAATGCCGAAGGTCCTCCCTTTCTGCTCGACACTGGCTGAAGGTAAGTATTGTCACTTGATCCTCCTTTATGTCAGAAGGTTCTGTGGCTGTGAGACTTAGCTGCAGAGCCTCCTTCATCCAGCATGTTTTCTGAAGGCTCTGCTGGAGACTTTGCTGGAGCTGGCAAAGCAGAACTAGGGCTGGGCTCAGGCTCCACAGCTGCAGGCTCAGGTCACAGAGGAGGGTCTGGGTCATCCTCCTCGTCCTCCTCCATGACATCACTTCCACTCCTATCATCTTCCCCCTCACCCAGAGGAGGCTGAGGCTGGTCAGAGAAGCAGCGATGGAATGCCCGTACCAGACAGGGATCATGGACATCCATGGCATCCTCCAGGAACACTCTTCTGGTGGGAGTCCAAAATATAGGCCACCTCGAACTCCTGTTTCCCATCCACCAGGCAGTGGGAGCAACAAGGAGTAGTGGAAGATGGAGTGGACCCACAATGTCTGGAGAAGTTGGAGCCAGAACCTGGGCCACAATCTTGTAAGGCCCCATGAACTGGGCATCCAACTTCCAACATGGCCACTGAAGAGGAAGGTGACATGTCGACAGCCAGACCAGATCCCCCACCTGCAAAGGAGGACCTTCCTGATGTTGCTGATCTGCTCCCTTCTTATACGCCTCCTTGGCCACCTCAAGCTGCTCCTGCAACAGGGACTGCACAGCCTGGAGTTCCTGGAGCCACTGATCTGCTGCAGGGACTGACAAGGCTGGGGTAACAGCAGGGAACCTCAGGGATGAAAAACCCCTGAGGCTAAGAAGGGAGTCTGCTGGGTCAGAGCATAGACCGAATTGTTGTAGACGAACTCGGCCATTGGAAGCAGGTCGGCCCAGTTATCCTGATGGTAACTGGAGTAGCAACACAGGTACTGCTCCAGAGTACCATTGGTGCACTCTGTCTGGCTGTCTGACTGTGGGTGGTGAACTGAGGACAGGTAAGGTGCGATGTCCAGGAGGTGCAACAGACTGGTCCAGAAACAGATGGTGAACTGCATGCCAGGATCTGAGACCAGGCCCTTGAGAAGGCCAGGGAGCCAGAAGACATGCTGGATGAACACCTGGGCCATCTCGTTTGCTGTAGGGAGGCCAGCACAGGGCATGAAATGGGCCATTTTTGAGAAATGGTCCACCACCACCCAAATGGTGTTTTAGCCAGCAGAGAGAGGCAGATTCATGATGAAGTCCATGGACACCATCCTTTATGGTCCCAAAGGCATAGGCAGGGGCAACAGCAATCCTGCAGGCCATCTCAGGTGGTCCTTAGCATGGTGACACACTGGACAAGTGTCAACATACTCAGCCACCTCCGAACATGAGGCCATAAAACTCCTAGGTGAGGAGGTGCAGACTCTTGCAGAAGCCCAAATGTCCTGCAGGCTTGCTGCTGTGGCACAGTTTCAAGACCTTCTCCTGACAGGGACCAGCTGGCATGTAGAGCTGGCCCTGGTGATAGAGAAGGCCATCACAGAATGTAAAGGGAGAGACATTCCCCTCTGCTGCATGATGTGCCACCAATGGATCCCGACTCTGGAGGTTGCAGATCTGGTCCGACAAAGTGGCATCCCTTGGGGTGGCAGCAAAGTTCTCTGGGTGCAGAACTGTAGCCCTTAGCTCCCCCTCTGGGTCTGTGGTGTACTTTGGCTTCCAGGAAAGGCTGTCGGCCTGCTGGTTCTGGGCTTGGGGCACATACTGGACCTGGAAGTTGAAGCTGACAAAGAACAGGGACCACCACTTCTGTCTCTGGGAGAGCTTCCATGCCATCTGCAAGGGCTCCAAGTTCTGGTGGTCTGTGTGCACTTGGACCTGGTGAGCCTCCCCCTCGAGGAGATGCCACTAGGTCTTGAAGGACACCTTGATCACCGACAACTCCTTCACCCAGATGGTGTAGTTCTGCTCCAGAGGAGTGAGCTACTGAGAGTAAAAGGTGCAAGGCAACAGATAATAATAATAATAATAATAATAATAATAATAATAATTTAATTATAACCCGCCCCTCTGCTCAGCAATCAGGGCAGCGTACAACAGATTAGAAATACAACAGATAAAAACAATTCCTACCTCCCACCTCTTACCCACCCACCCCTTAAAACAGAATTAAACCATCATGAAGTTGAAAATAAGCCGAGATAAAATACAATACAGCAGGTCACCTTCACAATATCAAAATTTCAACATTGCAATATTTCAATATTTCAAGCCGGGCGGTTATTCCGGCAAGGCCTGCTAAAAGAGATCCATCTTTACTGCCTTTTTAAAGGCAGTAAGAGTGGTAATAAGATGGATCTCGTCCGGCAGGCCATTCCACAGCCTGGGAGCAGTCACAGAAAAGGCCCTCTGGGAAGTCTGCGAAAACCTGGTCTTTATTGGTTGCAGCAGATTCCTCCTAGAGGACCGAAGTGCGCAGGGGATCATATGGGGAGAGGCAGTCCCTAAGATAAGATGGACCCAAGCCATGTAGGGCTTTAAAGGTTGAAACCAACACCTTGTACTGTGCCCGGAAACTAATCGGCAGCCAGTGGAGGGACTTTAGCACTGGTGTTATGTGCTCCCTCCTCAATGTTCCAGTAATTAACCTGGCTGCCATATTTTGTACTAAGTTGCAGTTTCTGGGTTAGGCTCATCGGCTGAAGCAGCACAGCCCTGATGGCAACATCTGAGGCATTCACCTCAATGATAAAGGGCATCCATGGGTCCGGGTGCTGCAGGATCAGCGCTGAAGTGAAGCGTGCTTTCAGGGCCTTGAAAGAATGCTGTTCTGCTGCTGTCCACTGAAAGCATGCCTTCCTTTACAACAGTTGGGAGATGGGGGCTGTTAGGGTTGCGTAGTCCTTGATGAACCTCCAGTAGAAGTTAATGAACCCTAGAAATATCACTGGATATCCTTCCTGCTGTGAGGGGGTTGCCAAGACAGCACCACTTCTGCCATGGACACCTCCAAGGTAGAAAGAGTAGGAAGCAGAAAGAGAGGAAGGCCACATGCTAAATGGATGGAATTTATTAAAGAGACCATGAATATGAGTTTGCAGGAGCTGGGCAAAGCAGTAGAGAACAGAGGGACCTGTCTCATCAGCAGGGTTGCCATGGGTTGAGATCAATGTGAGGACAATTAACAACTAATAACAACAACAATAATTGAAGAAATATTTCTACCAACTCTGAGGCAAAGGCTTTTCCAGGTCATGATGCTTGAGACTCATCTTAGTGAAAAGACTGAACATTGATAAAGATCGTTGCTACACGCAAGACACCAGCCATCTCCAGTCATTCCTATCTCAACAGTATTCTACTTGTGACAGTCCTTAAAATGCTATATGGTCTAAATAAATAAATAAATATAAATATATAAATATAAGGGTATGTCTGGAACAGTGATATTGCATATAGAATGCCCACATATTTTCATTTCTTCATGCACAGAAGACAAGCATTAAAATTAAACACACTCATACAGCACACAAACTATTTCATGAAAAAAAATATATTAAAAGCCCCTAATGTTACTGTGTCTTAGTTATAAATGCACAAGCAATATAATGACAGTATTGGAGTTTTAGGCTATTAGGCTGTCATTTTCCTGTTATTTAAATTCAGAACATGCAATCATTGTCAATTTCCCACCCTTTACTTCCACAAATCTACTTGGCTGTTGTGGACACCTCTTGTAAAGAAAGCATCTGAATAGATTCAGACTGATTTGTGTTTGATGCAATTACAACCTTGAATTCCTTAACAATATAGATGTGTAATGACCAGGCCTTGGTTTTTAGTGTGTCCCCTAACCAATCACACCCATGTTTGTCTCTTTGCTTCCCTGTTTTAACTTGCTGTCAGTATATTTGTTCAGTGATAAGTGTCACTCTGTCACTCTTCTCACATATTTCAGGACTAATTAAGATAAATGCCGATTATGTGTCAGCATTGATTTGCTGCAACAACTAAGATTTGGCATCCTTACTAAAGCATGGAAGGCTCTTACTTTGTGAGGAAGTAGCATCCTATATACGTTCTTTGCAGATCTAATGAATGTCAATAAGTTACAGTAAGTTGATAGGCATGGTCAAGAGGGAGTCAAGAGAGAATCAATAAACTGCTTCTGGCTCAATAAGCTTTCCCTCTTGGTCTTGGCATTAGAGTCCAGTTAGAATTCCAGCAGATCCCGTCACCTATGTTCTGGAGGTATGAGGGCAGCAAACTGAGCATAGAGTGGTTCTTAAAAAGTTATATTGTAGCACAGGTATATTACACTGCCTATGGATTATCCAGCTCTAGGTCTTATGAAAATTAGGATGATTTTTAAAAACACTGGAAGATGAAAAATGCCTGATTAAGGCAGTATCATGATTATCATTTCCTCTTGCTGAGTTGGGCTACAGCAGTAGTTGTTGGGTTCTATGAACTTTGTTGGGTTGTTAATCCAACCAATAATGGGTATAAGAGACAGCAAGTGTTGTTAGAGTTAATGATTGAATGACCATCAGAACTGAAGCCAGATAGATAGGGAAGCACCTTCTGTGAAGGTTCAAGTAATGTCCAAGCAAGGATTCAAGGACTTTTCAAGCATCCCAGTGTAGACAGAGTCAGTGGAAATATAGATGAAAATAGATTGGCTGCTCACATCACCTGTTTGACCAGAGGAAAAGCTGTAACAGTCATACATAGACATATGTATCAACAAAGTCAGTTTTGAGTCATTTCATTTTTACATGCAAGAAAGAGAATCTGGAAAAGTTTTTACCTAGCTGGGTGAGATTATGAAAGTACTTGCATGTTTTGTGGTGGTTTTTCGCATTTGGATTACTTTTTCATGAAAATGTCATTAGTGCAAAAATATCCAAACACATGGCTCTTTGTACCATATACATTTATTTATTTTTTGCAAAATCCATTCATTTAAAAGAAAAAACAGAAAAAAGTGTTGTCTCTTCACTCTCACTACAGAACAAATAATCCACAGTGTGGGACAGTTTTTGAAGTGGGGTGTCTCAGAATATCTTGATGCCCTTATCTATCAATGATAAAAAAATTAAAACATATATTCAAAATTCTGCACTCGTGTTGTGTGCTTTCAAGCTGTTTCTGATTTATGGCAACCCTAAGATGAACATATCACACAGTTTTCTGGGGCTGAGAATGTGTGACTCACCCAAGGTCTCCCAGTGGGTTTCCATGGCTGTGTGGGGAATCAAACCTGTTCTCCAGAGTCATAGTCAAACACATAAACCACTACACCACTGCAGGTTTAAGCCAACTCATCTAGGTCATTTAAAAACTTTTATTGAAAATCAATTTATTAACTCTTAATGGGACTATTCCAAAGCAAATGGTCTAATGTTTGCAGGGCTGTTAAACTTATGTGGTCACAGCATCCTAACCTCTTACACTACAGGTGTTCATATTTTGTAGCAGCTTTTCTTTTTGGATGCATTGTGTACTATAATTTTGGACATCATAATGAACTGATAGGCACTGCTCTAATGTATTTCAGTTAGGAAAGCAGCACTTGAAAGAAATTGGTTTTGCTATACACATGATGTGAAACAATCAATAGTGCTTTAGTCTGACAAGCACTGTCAATATCCATTGTCACAGTTCAGAAAGTCATTAATAGATAGTTCTTAAAAGACCAATGCTCTCAACACATGTCCAAAGTACTGAGATAACATTGTATTGGGCAGGAATTAATAACAGGTAGTAAACCCCTGAGATTTAGGATAACTACTTTGTAAACTGGGAAATAGAAATTCTTTGGAATCAACATATATTAATACCTTTCTGGTGGAACATGAAAGAACATGCAGGAAACCATTGTTGTATAGCACAATTACATTAAACCAGTGTTCTCATCTTAATTTTGCAACAAAAGACTATAGAAATGATAGGTAAGGCATTGTCATTCACCCCATTCACTGGTTGCATTCTGGAAAGTGGCTGTAACCCGCTAGGTGGTTTCAGTATTTGGCCACAACTTCATTTAACATTCAAATACATACAGTCAGCCCTCCATATCCATGGATTTAACTGTCCATGGATTGAAAATAATCCAGAAATATATAAATTCCAAAAGCAAACTTTGATTTTATCATTTTATATAAAGCAAAGCAAAGCAGCTTCATTTATATACTGCTTCATACTGCACTATGCAGTGTCTAAGCAGTTTACAACTGTAAGCTCATTGCCCCCCAACAGCTGGGTACTCATTTTAATGACCTCAGAAGGATGCAGGCCTGAGTCAAGCTTGAGCCCTGGCTAGTATTGAACTTGCAGTCTTGTGGTTTATGAGTGAGTGACTGCAGTATAGGCATTTAACCACTGTGCCACTAGGGCTCATATAAGGGACACTGTTGTACTATGCTATTGTATTTAATGGGACTTCAGCATCCACAGATTTTGGTATCCGTGGAGGGTCCTACAGTCAAACCTCAGTAGACAACAAGGGTCCACTGTATGTAAAATTCCACAGAAGGTAAGGATGGAATCCATGTACCATGTTTGCTTATTTGTTCTGGCCCTGGTTCTGTTGGCAGAATAGTTATGCTGCCCTTGTCCTTAGGGATCATGTCCCAGCTCCCAGTATATAGTTCACCACTGTTTGTACTAACCAGGCACTGTATATAAAGGTAAAGGTAAAAGTATTCCCCATTGACAAGGTTGTCAAGTCATGTCCAACCATAGGCAGCAGTGCTTATCTCCATTACTAAGCCGAAGAGCCAGAATTGTCAGAGACTACTCTGTGATCATGTAGCCAGCATGACTACACATAATGCTATTTACCTGCGCACTGAAAAGTAACTATTCATCTACTTGCAGTTGCGTGCTTTCAAACTGCTAGGTTGGCAGGAGCTGGGACTAGTGATGGGAGCTCACCCCATCATACAGCAGCCAGGCTTTGAACTGCCAACTTGCCAATCTTGCAGTCCACAGAGTCAGTATCTTAACCACTTGAGCCAATGCATATTTAACTATAAACCAACCTCATGTATAAGTTAAGGGCAAGTTTGGGGGCCAAAATTATGGATAAGTTGAGAGTAAAACTCAGAGGTGTAACAAATGATCTGGATAGATGAGAGAGTAAAGTGGGGTCAGTGCTTCCAGGACAGATTACATCCTGGCCTTTCACCAGGGGATGGTTCCTTTTTTATATAAGAGTTAAAGTACATTGCTTACATGGACCTGTGGATTAGTTGGCTGCAGGGTAATTTTTTTACTGAAATTTGTAGACGTGTACATTAGTTTATACAGTAGCTATCTGGCTATGTACTCCCTTCATCACTATCCACTCTACCAGTTTTGTAATTATTTGTTCATGCATATGAGAACAAAATAAGCAAACAATAACACTGTGTGATTGTATGTTTCATATATATCACAATATGAAATGCAGTTAGGACTCTCAGATGGGCATAAACACTGAGAGATCATCATAGCCTAAAGTAAACATTTTGAATCTCATTCACTTAAATGGGATATTTAAATGTTCCTTATTTAGAACCTGGTTTATATACATGTAAATATGTGCAGAGGTACAAGTTGATACAAAATGAGGCAAAACCATTAAAAATGTGGCAGACAGGTAATATTTTCTATGTCATTTTCCTCTTTCAACATGCCACCATACTTGTATCCTCAAAAATCTTAATCTATTCCTTTTTATACAGGAATTTGTATATCACTGCCAAGGGTTGCTCCCATTTGAACTGAAATGTTCTAAAATAGAACACAAACAAAAGAGTGAGCCATTAATTGAATGCTAATCTCCATATTCTATGATATATCATCCTAAGAATGCTACCACTAAAAATGTGAATTTTATTTTTTCATAAGTGATGGATTATTGTCCCATGTAGTGAATATTCCAGTAAAAGTGTCCTTTTATATGTCCTTTGTGATTACTAGCTTGCAGAAGTATGTGTGGGGTCACTTCAGTGCTGTGGGAAAATGGAACAATCCTCTGTTCAAATCAGTAGTGAAATCAGAAGCAAAGTATGCTCTGATTATCATAGGCATGTGTTTAAATGTTGTTTTCCTTAATTGGATATTTTGTATTTATTTAAAATGAAGAATCTGGCATGTTTCTATCTCTAGAGAGCAGCAAAGTGAAAAACCCTTTTTGTTTTATTTTGGTCTCTGCTGTCAAATATGTAATGTAAGACACAATATTCCTGAATTCTCTTCTTGTTAAGCAGGCTTCTTGAACTTGCTCTGGTTTCTGGGAGAGGGCATCTTTTAATGTATCATTTCATTTTTCTCATCCTAAAAATGCTCTTATTGTTTTCTTTCCAAAGAAGTCATGTAATGTGTTTCTAATTTTGGGTCAGAACCTATCCTATCTTGGATAGGTTTTTTGCTTTTTTGGTAGGGAAAAGCAAACAATTTTACACACTTGGACTGCAATTTGGATCAGAGGTTATTACAAAGACTTCAAGAGACCTCTGCTGTGGTGCCCTGAATCTTGCTTTCTTAATGATCATGAAATGAATTTATCTGCATGTGTAGATTATCCTCTTTTCTCCTTTTAAGAAAAATAATTCAGGGTATATACCTACACTGGAAACATACAATACTCTCACGCCACTTAACAGTCATGGCTTCTCCATAAGCATAATCAAAACTATGCTCATGTGATGTTTCTTTTTAGTTTTCTATTTCCTTTCCCAGGGAAAGCCAGCATGATGGAATAGTTTGAGCATTGGACTATGACTCTGGAGAGCAGGGTTTGAATCTCCAGTCAGGCATGGAAACCCACTGGCTGACCTTGGGCACATCACATGCTCACAGCCTCAGGGGGAGGCAATAGCAAACCTCCTCTGAACAAGTCTTGGCAGGAAAACTCCCTGACAGGCTTGCCTTAGGGCTGCCATAAGTACAAAACAACTTGAAGGCACACAACAACCAACAACAAATTTCCTCTCCCAGATCTCAGACCTACCATCCCCTATGGAGAAGGGATGAATGTTATACTAGTTGAAATATAGGCATACCTCATGGATGAAGAAGCTCCTTTATACAAAGTCTTGTTGTGCCAATCCAGATTCTGCTTTTTATCCTAGTCCTCTGTCTAAGTTTTTTAGCAGTATAGGCACTGGGAGAATGTCAAAGGAGGGCTGGAGAAACACAAGGCTTTTAGTGACAGGTTGCAGCAGTGAGCCTGTCATAAATAGTGCAAAAAAAAAAAAAAAAAAAGCTTGGCTTGAGATTTTGCTCTAGTCTACTGCCATAGCTGTGTGAGTCTTGTTGATCATTCAAAATCAGCTCCATTAAATACAGTGGGTCTCATTTCTTTATAAATGTATATAGAATTTTGTTGTTAATTTTATAACTGGAAATCTTTCTCTTCAGTAATGAGTAGCTCTTTTATGCAACCATGATCTGTAAAATAAAAGTAGGATGTCTTTGCATACTCAACAATCTGTCTGACCTCTCCTGATACCTTGTATTGTTCCTCCCACCATTTTATTTATAAGGAAATAATAAACAGCCTACTTTAATTTGCAGTTGGAGAAACATATGTGCTAAAGATACAAACTTTTAGGATTCATTCAAAATTTACACAACTGTATTGATAGTTGTCCAATACTATACAAACCATTACTAATACAACTCTCTGAACTCAGTGTTTATTCATAATCATATTAATCAGATTCTGCTTGGAACATCCCACAAATGAGACTGAAGGATCCAAGATATGGTCATATTTTCCAACAGATTTCCAAAGAAGCTTTCCATATTAAAAAGTAACATCATTTACTTTTCTGTCTTTTTTATACCCCTTCCCCAGTTTTTAGGCTCACTTACAGTGTTTCTGATACAACGGACAGAAACAGAGTTAAAAGCAGATTAAAGAAGTTTATTACTCGACGACCTTCATTGAGAACTTTGCAAGAAAAGGGAATAATTAAAGGTATGTTGTTCTCTTAAATAGTTATGATTGTGTGTGTTTGTCTGTGTGCTCATGCATTCCAGAGAAAGAGAAGTGACTTATGTCTTTAAATTCCCACATATCTTACAACTTTTTATTTATATTTCTGTTTAATGCCAAATATTGTTATAATACTCTTTAATTACTACATAAAGGCAGGGGTAAGACGATGTGACTCACTGGAATGCATTTTCTCCCTACTTTTGCCTCCATCAATCCTTACATCACAAAAAAAGTTATAGTCGGATAATTATAAGCAGGGTCTGCCTTGGTTAATACTTGGATGGGAGATCACCACTATATTTCAGAGGAAGAAACTAGCAAAATCACCTCTGAGTATTCCTTGCCTAAGAAAACCCTATGGAATTGATGGGGTTGTCATAAGTCAACAGGTGATTTGAAGGCACATTCACACAGGCTCGCCAGCCAGTACAATGGACTGATTGATACTCCAGGGCCAGTTATAGAGGGAGGATATGGTAAATGGACTTGATAAACCTGTATGCCAATTTCTTTCTGTGTAATTACAGATGTGTACAGGTCAGCACTTGAAAAATTACTTTTAAAAAGTAACTTGTTACATTCCTTATTCTTAGATCCTACCACCACCAAAAAGATTTTTTTCTACAGTTAGTTTTTAAAACATAGGTCTTTGAGGTCTCAGTACTCAAACATAATTTTAAAAATTAAGTACTAAAAATATTAAGAATGATGCAAACACTTTCCCCAGTTACAAAACCTCATTGTTGCCTCCGTATCCAGAACAGAACATGTGGAACCAGCACTAGTCTAAACATGAGCCCAATGTGAGATTCTGCTTTCACAATTTTTTAAGGCCACAGCCTTAACTACAACACAGCCTGGTAACTATAAAAAGAACAGCAATGTAAAACATGTAAAGGTATTTCACTTAAAGTTGCAATTATAATGTAATGCCATTTAATTAATACTGGGGGGGGGGGAATTAATTGCAAGTAGTTACTTCAAATATCTGATACTTACAATCTCTCACATAACTTTTGCCAATTAGTAAAACAATGAGCATTGTGTTAAAGAATGGACACATTAATTTGTATGTGTAAATGTCTTCTGTGTTCCCAAGCACATTACCCAGTTGATCTGCTTGGGGTTTGCCTGGAGCCCTCATTATGTAATATATTTCAGGATATGAATGAATTAATTGAGGAGGGAAGATATTTTTTTCTAGCTGGACCTGCATCTGAACTTCTACATGTTGATTCAAAGCTCTAAATGAATCTTGTGTATGTGTTCAAATTACAGGAAAAGAGATTTCACCAGAACGTTAGGAAGAACTTCCTGATAGTAAGATCTGTTCAACAGTGGAACATTCCTTCTTTGGAGGTTTTAAAACAGAGGCTAGATGGCCATCTGTTGAGAGTGTTTTGACTGTGTATTCCTGAATAGCATGGGGTTGGATTGGATGGCCCTTGTGGTATCTTGATTTAGCTCTGTGATTCTATAGACTTTATCACATGGGGAATATTAGGGGTTTAAAGAGTCAATATCCTGGGAAATTGCATGATCGTGGTGAAGATTTTCACACGTCGCCATTATTGCATGATTATACCATGAATAAAATGGCAAAATCATGCTGCTTTTTACTCATGAGGTTTCCTTGTGAATAAAAAGTGGTGCAATTTTGCCACTTTATTCACAGGATAATCACGCGATAATGGTGATGTTGTGTGCTGTTGTGTGAAAATCTTCACGTTGTTGCATGACATTGAGAGGATCATAGCACAATGCTACCATCTTTTTTTTGTCATGTGATAAATCATATGATTCTACGTGTATACAAGCTGCATGTACTCTGCAAAAGTGTGGAGTACAGATTTCAAGGGCAGAAAGTATATCCTATAGCCTGTATGTGTGCATACTCTCTTTAGAACTTTGGAACAATATATGGAAGTTGTTGGTAGTGGACTCAAAAGATAAAATTCTATATTACCAGATATACCATATAAACACTGATTTTACATTAGCTTCCTTGAACAAGCCTTTTGAAGACACTGCCTTGAGTCCCTGTCTTGGGAGAAAGGCAGGATATAGATAATTAAAAAGAAATAAATTGTTGTTGTTATTATTATTATTATTATTAGAAGAAGAAGAAGATGGAGAAAACTCCTCTGAAAACTCTTTCAGCTAGTTTATAAAAGGGTGAAAAAATGTATGGAAGTCTATCAAAGTCTTATGGCTTTTAATTTAAGAAGCACCTCATGATCAGAAACTCTCCTTTTCCTCTTTGTGCTGGAGAATGGGATACACAATAGAAAATTTCCCTTAAGTACACAAAGCATACCAGGCTCAAGGAATGAGATGGGTCTGTCTTCACCCACACAGTATTCCTATGAACATTTAATTCCATGTATGTTTGAACCTCTCACTGGGACAGCTTTTTAATGGAAAATACTGACTGCATTTTCAAAATGGATTTTTTTTTGGGGGGGGGGGGGGAATGCTGGTCTCAATTTTTTCTGATGGGCCTGCTTGAATAGTCTCAATGCCTTGCAATGTTTGAACTAGACTGGCTTTTTCTAAAATTCCACATATCAAATTAGCCTAGCCATGCCACTAGTGAATATGTGTTAAAAACCACAACTGCTCATGTAATCATAGGTAGTTAAAGGCTGTTTAGCACCAGCTGTGCACAGCCACACTATCCTGGATGTTCTGACTGTGTTCCACCAATTTTTAACTAATAGAACGACTTCAACCAGGGTAAATGAGGGCAGCTCCATAGAGTGAACAAACATCAAAGAAATCAAAGAAACAGAGTAAAGGTGGGAATTCATTTTTCCCTGTACATCACATACACTAGTATAACCCCATTACAGTCACTGAAAGTATACCAGTGTGGTAATTTTTAGTCATCTCAATGCAGTTTTATTTTCCTTCTTAAGTACAGTAGCATGATAGGAGACAAATGCCCACTGTGCAAACAGGTAGACACAGTGATGACTGATTAATTCATGGACATTTCCATCCAGCCCTTTTCTGAAGGTGCAGGTCATATGGCAAGGGTAAAGTAACCCATATGCAATATTTATCTTAAATAAAATAGGACAGGAGGCTAAAGTCAAAAGCTAAAATGCTGACAAAATGATAAAGTTACTAGGAAATTTGGGGTGTAATGGTAATGACTCTATCCTACAGAATCCTGGGATTTGTAGTTTGGTGGAGTATTCAGCCCAGTCTGTCAGAGAGCTTTAATGCCTCGTCAAACTACAAATAGGATTCTGTAGGATAGAGTCATTAAAATGAAGTCAGGTGTGTTCCTCATTAAGTGTCAAATGTGTATTAAAAGGCAGCATCAGATGCTGGCTTTCATGTCAGTTTGTGTTTAAATTTGAACTTTAAGGGAGCTATCTAAAGTGCTGGTCCTAGTTTGGGCATGATATTCAATACTTTAGATAGCTCTTGTAAAGTTCAGACTAAAACCTGGAGCACATACAACATTGGACTTGCATGAGAATCACTAGCCACCCCTTTACCATGTAAGCAGGATCGCTGTTAATTAATCATCCAAAACACTTCCATAGTACACAGTTATAGTGCCTCAATTCCACTTTTAACTGTCTATGGCCCCACCTATGAAATTCTGGGATTTCTAGTTTAGGGAAAGGTGCTTAGAATGTTCTGACAGAGGACTCCAGAGCCTCAGCAAAGTACAGTCCACCCTCAGTATCTGCGACTTGCCATCCTCAGGTTCAACCATCTGTGGATGGCAAGCCTGCATTGAGGCGGAGGAGGAGGAGGAGGCGGCTGGAAGCTGATCCTGGGATCCAAGTGGCTGGCTCAAGAGTGACCTTCTTCCCCCGTCACCCTCAGCCTGTCATTTAGGTAAAGTTCCATTTTCCCCAATGGTGGCGTAGAGCAGGGGTAGAAAACCTTTCCCCTTTAAGGGCCAAGGGACTTCAGCTCCCAGAATCCCAGGAGCTATTGGCCAACATGGGACTATTGGCCAACATGGCTGAGGCTTCTGGGAGCTGAAGTCCCTCGGCCCTTAAAGAGGAAAGGTTGCCTACCCCTGTGGAGGATCCACTGGGGGTATGGAACAGATCCCTTCTGGATACTGAGGGCTGACTGTATACACCCCAGGATTCCATAGGATGCACCCATGTCAATTAAAGTGGAATCATATTGCTATAATCATCTAATATGTAAGGGCCCCTAATAACCCAAATATTGTGCATCCAAATATTCCCAGGCCTTTCCACAATTATTCTTCATTTATGCTTTTGCTAGTGACCTACTAAACTTAAAGCCTGCCTTCAATCCAGAAAACTTTCCAGTTGCTTGAAAAACTTCTCAGTTGTGCTTGCTTGCCTGCAAAATGCAAAAACAAATAAACAAACATAAAAAAACAGGAGGTTTAGTTGGCTATTGTTGTTGAAGATGAGCATGTTCCACATTTGCCTGGCTGTACCACAAGTTGCACATGTCTGCTATACACTGTGTGTGAGAGAGAAAGAGAGAGAGAGAGAGAGATAATTTGATTTCTGGATTTTTTTTAAAAAAAAATAGTTTAATTTAGTTTAATAAAATGTTGCTGATGAATCTCTTTTGGTATTACACAGGGATCAGATGTGATCCCTCCAAACAAATCCAGATTCATTAATATAACTCAAATCTATCCTTTAATGTGTCTCTGAAGGAAAAACAGATGTATGTGTTTTCAGACAGACTTGCTTTAGAATCCTCATTTACTAACTAGTCTGTTTCTTATTTGGGGAGGGAGATGCCTTGTCTGTCCCAACTTCTGCCATGATGCATCGTGCTCTGCCACACAATCTCAGCCTTTTTTAAAATGAAAAAGTGGTTTTAGTAGCAATGGAATTTTTAGTGAGAGGAAAAAGCATGTTAGTTTCCTACCATGAAGCTTCATTAGGATTAGGTTCTGGCCATGCAAATGAGTTAAGATTCGTTAGCAGAGCTTAATTCCAATCTCCAGTAAGTCTATGTGAAATGCTCATTTGATAAGGTTCCTTCATTGTCTTCAGTAGAGTTTATCCCTTAATCTGTTAAAATGTTATGAAAATGCAGTTGCAATGCTTACCCTGACAGAGAGCACTTTTAAATGTTAATTTTTTTCAGGCTTGTATTAAAACATTTTTAAGTAGCAAAATAGAATGACACAGATTAAAAATAAAAGAGTTGGCCAAATTTCATGTCCTAGAAAGCAGCTATTTAATTTTTTATAGGTGAATTAAATGGCTTGAGAAATTGTTTATTTCCTCTCTCTTTCTCTCTCTCTTTCTTCCCCTTTCTTTGTGTGGTAGGGACAGAAGGGGCTTGGATGGATATTTTCATACCCTTTAAAAAATACACACACTATTTGTCAAGGAACATAACATCTCTACTAATAACTAGTTGTGAAGAGAAATGTTCACATGAAAGTAAAAAAATTCTCATGTCTGTCTGTCTAGTTTTGCTTATTTCCTTATTTGAAAAAGGATGAATTTAAAAAAGGAACATAAATCACAGTAACAATGAGTTATTAAAAACAAGTCATAATTATGAAAAACACAATCTAAAATATAAATTAAAAAACACAACAAAATTCTTAATATAATGATAATAATAATAATAATAATAATTTATATCACGCCTCTCTGCAGAGCAATCGAGGCAGCTTACAACATTAACATTTCCATACAGATATGTTAATACAATGTAAACAGAACCTAAAAATCCCCAAACCCATCCACCCCTTAAAAAGTAAGGGTTTTTCTTCTTAGACTAGGCTCGATGGAGATGGGCCTGCATCTCTCCCCCAGATGATGCTGGAGGGAGTGGCGGGAGGGCTCTTCTTCTTAGACCAGGTAGGCAACCTTTTTGAGCCGGGTGCCGGGTTGCTGTCCCTCAGGCAATTGGGGGGCCAAAGCACCATAAATAAATAAATAAATAAATATAAAAATATTTTTTTTAAAAAAATTTAAAAAATTAAAAAATAGGCATGCACACTCTCTCAGCCCCAGAAAAGCCATGGCAAACCCCTGTGGAGATTTTGCCAAGAAAACTCCAAGAACAAGTAATAACAACAATAATCAATATCATCATGGCGGGCGGCGGTGGTGGCGGGCGGTGGCAGGACTGGCCTGGGGCCAGTCCAAAGGCCTCGGGGGGCCGCATCCAACCCCCGGGCCTTACGTTGCCTACCCATGTCTTAGACTAATATATCTTCATAGCACACAATTAACAAGCCTATAACATTATGGCATTGGTATATATTGTCCTGAATTAAGAAATAAAGAGCCATGGTATCCTAAAGAGACAATTATCATCAGCAAAAGTATTTAAATCAATTCACACCAGCAACTGACTTAGGGGGGATGCAGACAGCAAAAAGTGCCATCTTCAAGCCCAGGAAGGGGAGGGGCAGCCAGACGCAGAGCGCCCCAACCCCTTCCTGAGGACATCATCAGAGCGCCCGCCATTGCACACGGTGGGTGCTCCGATGATGTCCTTCTGGCTCAGCGTTTGGACACGCTGAGCCAGAAAGAGCGCAGAACAGGCGCCCAGTGCCTCTTCCGGCACCCCTTTTGGCTTCTCTGAAAGGAGCGCTATTTTAGCACTCCTTTTCAGTGGCGCCATAAGAGTGGATCAGGGCCGAGGCGTGGGGCAGCCTTGGTCCTAATCCGCGGCTTCTCGGGGTAGCCCACAGCCGTCCGTCTGTAGAGGCCCTTACTTTGCTAGGGACTAGCATCTGGATTTAAGCCAAGGGTGGACCATTCTCAAAGGCTAGGCTGCCATGTTGCCCCTCTTCTGAAGGCTGCCTTACCTATGCCATCATTCTGCAAAACTTAATATTTTTTCATCTTTAAATGCCTTCTAGGTAGTAGCATCATTGGGGATGTGGACAATACCGGGTGACACCCAAGAAGAGAGGTGACACCCAGTCTAGCCCCCCACATCATCCCACATCCTCCATCACCTGCATGCACTCCATCACCCCACACACTGCTCCATGCCCCCCCATGCATGCAACTCCATGTCCCTGAACTCTCCATTCACCACATGCAGTCACGTGCTTTTCCTGATGAGGAAAAGGATGAGACTACACATGGGGAACGGAGCATGTGTGGGACATGGAGCTGCATGCATGGGGAGGCACAGAGCAGTGCGTGAGGTGATGGAGTGGTATGCATAGGAGACAGACATGCAAGAACACCGCTGCCTCCTGGTCCCATCCTTTTCCGGCATGGGGAGAGGCAGTGCACGCCATTTGTGGCATGGGGAGTGGAAACCCCACCCCTGGAAATCCTGCCCGCTGGAAGGTCTGCCCCAGATCTCCCACTCCCAGAAGTCTTCACTTCCCACTAGCCCTTCCCCCTGCACTGGGTGTCACCCGGTGCAGGAACACTGCTGCTTCTAGGGATTATTAGGGTCAATTGTGACATGTTATCCCCTCCGCGGCCATTTTAGGCCCAGGAAAGGACTTTTTTGTAAGAGGAAACAACCAGGATGTCAGTTGCTGGATTACATCCTGGCCTAAAATGCTCTGGGTGGTAAATAGGGCAAAATTTCACCCACATGCACATTTTTGTTCATGTGGGGGCATTTTTGTTCTTTTATTTTCTTTTCAAGCTTTTTTGACCCTGGGTCCTATGCACGGAGAAAGGCAGCATTTAAATAAAGTAAATACGTGTGGCTCCCCCAGCCTTTAAACCTTTGTTGCTTTTGCTGGGAAATGGGTAACTCCTCTATCCCTAAGGTCTCTAGAATGAAAACTAAAATGGGCTTTAGTATCTTTAATGGTTGTATTGGTTGTGTGACAAGCAACACCTGCTGAAATTTCCTCTACTACACAAACAATAACAGTACAGGAGCCCTCTCCAGTTTTCACTCTGACAACTCTTTCTGCCCCACTTCCAGAAGTAGTTTTGAAATGCTACCCAACTGTCACCTTCTGATGCTGTTTTATTGTAGGTGCTTCATTGTGAAGGCATTTGATCTATTTCTATCCCAGACAAATTGTGTGCTGTTCATTCATTCTTCAAACATTGTGGATTTTTAAAGAGAGAAAGAACACCATGACAAATTCCTCCCAAAATTATTTTTAAAATAACTTTAAAAGTAGTTGGGATATATTACTTTTTACACACACATCTACAAATGCAGAAGTAATGCCTTTCCTATTCATAAATTTCTTTTACATTGTAACTTTATTACACCTTTGTGACCATAAAAAACTGTGTTTCTTTAATTCTTTACTTCCCATCTCTCTTCATTCTTTTTCTAGTTAGTTTTATGATCCATGATTCAACAGTATGGTTTTCCTATTTGATTCTGTCATATTTTGGGTATCATTTTTTATTTAAGTTTCATGGAAGGTTTCATTATGTATATGTGGATCTGTGACCCTGTATAATGGAGTGAACCCAGTATTGAATGGTGAGGTGCAAATCCCCATTCAGCAATGAAGCAATCTGAGTAGCCTTAGAGAAGTGGAGCTCTCTCAAAATATTTCACATAAGTTTGTTGTGAGTCTGAAACAGGATAATCCCATTTACATATCCTTCACATCTTTGGAAGAATGATGGCATACATACAGACAGACAGACACACATACATACTCTTCTTGGCCTCTCTGTATGTATTTTGGTTGTGTTTACTCTGTAATCATTTTTATTCTTTTCATTCTATCCATAAATTATGGGTCTCTTTTGTAATAGTTTCTGTTATGTGATAGCAAACGAATGTGTGTATATCTGTGTTCGCATGGGGGTGGGGGCGGTGTCTTCACTTTTTTCTCCAAAAAGTTATGGCTTGGACCAACTATAGTGTTGCTTGTAAAGAGTTACCCTGCCTAACTTATAACATGTCATGCCTATAAACTCCATGGGGTTCTTTAAGCAAGATGGGCAATTCATTGCTGCTATAATCATTGTATTATATGCCCCAGAACTTCAGAATGACTAGCTCATCCGTCCCATGCATCTTTTTTTATATCCACATACAAAGCTGTCATGTCCACTACTATCTCTAATGGATGGTTTTTATGTGCATATATCAGCAACCTTTAATAGGAACCATGCTGCTGAACACATTGTGAATATACTGCTCTTCTTAAAAATGGCTGTTGGTTTTTTTTTTTCATACTATAGTATTGACTAACTGTCGGTGTTTGATATATGGGTTACCAGCCTGATGTAGACTTATGGTTAGAGCTTAAGTTGTTAGTTCTGCTTTTGCAGCCAATTCAGAATAACTACAGATGCCTCAAGATATTAAAATTGACTGCTCAAATGGACTCAGTGTGGGAGTTTCATTGGTTTTAAATTGATAACAGCTGAATAGTGAATGATTAAAGCTGTATAAGGGCATAGAATGCAGCTCTATTTCACCACTCTTCTTTAAAAAAAAACAAGTTCACGCAAACAGCTCTTTGGGAATTTGCTTTACTAATATATATATATATATATATATATATAATTACTTTAAATTTTTAAATGATGAACAAGAACATTTCCAAAGAGGGGGCAGTTCCTGAGAAACTGGAATAAACTTTGAGAAGACAAAGCAGATTTCTATTCAGAAGGGAGCATTTAAATTTAAGTAGCATTCCATAAGGTGGTAATTGTGTCTATTTCCCAGACATTTGAGCTAAATAAGCTGGATTGGAAACATAAACTGTCATAGCAGGAGTTTAGTATACATCTTTGCCTACCACTACCATATTTATGTGTGTAAAAGTTGAGCCTTTTCACTCATAAATTGAACAAAACTCTTCTACTTTCTTTATCCTCTTGGGAGAGGTTTTTCTCTTTTAAAAACATATTGTAAAATATGTTTCACTTGCTTCCTTATCATAGCAAGATTTAAAACAGTTAACCATGGATGAGAGGGCTTGTGTTTTGTTTTGTTTTTTAATCGCATATCCTCCAACTGTCCAGATTTGGCAGAGACAGCCTCATTAATCCTTTGTTGTACCACTTTTTCAGCTGCTTTTAAAATATCCCTCTCCTCCTACCATTTCCCCCCTTTGTCTTCTGTTTACTTTAGTTGCTGCAAACTGAGTTTAAAGTGCAAAAGCAGGCTGCACTCTCAGTTAACTTAGCAGGGAGGAAAGGAGAGAATCGGGCAGAATCTTGCCTTTCACAGTCAACTCAGCCCAAACCAAACTGCTGCAACTTCTCCTAGTTTGACTGTTCTACCTCATTCATAACTTTTGCCATGTTGGCCACACTCTGATGTTGCTTGGCTACTGTGTTTCAGTTTTCATCTATGAAATGTTGGATCGTATGTAATTGATATAGTTAAGTGAATCCCAAACTTTGGTCCTCCAAATGTTTTGGGCTTCAGCTCCCAGAATTTCTGACTGTTGACCAAGCTGGCTTGGGCTTTGAGGAGTTGATGTCCAAAACACTCAGGAGGGCCAAAGTTTGGGAATCCCTGATATAGATTATCCTGATCTCCATCTCATATTACCATATTGCTCTATCCAACTATGAAATGAAGACAGGATAGCAAACCTGTATGTAAATGTGAGCTTATTGTTTAAGTTACACCATCTGAAGTGTGGAAAGCAGTTTGTTATGCTAACACCAAACAGTGCAGTGCCATAAGACAATTTGATGATGAAACACCTCAGTTCAAAGGCACATATCAAATTCCCCAACTGGGTACACAGGGGGGAAGGTTCTGCCTGGTGGGATTAGCTAACTTGTTGTGCAAGCTATCAGTCCCCCCTCCCAAGGACATGCCCCAAAGGAGCAGTCCTCACCAGATGGCTGTGAGGACAGCCCAGGGAGGATAAATCCTTCATCACATGATGCTTCAAAGATGTCCACTAGGGAGTCCAAATTTGCCTACACTCCTAAGTTCCAATGCATTCTAATGTTCAGTGAAAGTCCAATTTCGGAAACTCAGAGAATCCAGACAACAAAAGCCCAATTGGCTAAAGGGAGATTAAAGATTAAAGGAACCCGAGGAATGAGAATCCAGTTGGCCAAATTCAAAACAATAAGGTAACTCAATGCCAAATTAAACAATGGTCAAAATTGTCAAATCAACCATAAAGTTAATTTATGGTTAACTATGGTTATGGTTATAACCCCTCCTCCAACTGTGGAAAAATGGTGATCCAGCCAATTTGGATAGTTCTTCCCATTCCTTCTCAGGCCAAAAGACTGCATAAACTTCTGCTGAAACCTAAATGAGTGGGAGGATAGATGGCATGAAAAAGACCAGACTGAAACAAAATAGGGATGGTGACTCTCAATGTAGAAGTCAGCCCCTGTTTGACAGCCCATCATTGATTGGCTTCCCCAAGGTGGAAGAAACTGTCAATGGTCTTCATTGCCTCTCCCTGCTCTATCAAGGCATATTTTCCCTTACATTTGTAGGGGGAAGAGTGGTAAAACTGCAAAAGCCTCTTAGTAATCTGGACTCTGGAATACTCTGGAGGTCAGCTTCAGCCCATAAAATAATTTAAAAGCCCTTCTATGTATAACAGCCTTACATGTTTATCTCCATCTCTCACATTACCTCATTTCTCACAACCCCATGCTGCCCCTATTTCCCTAGATTTTTATACGGGAAAGCATGATGGTAAATTTATTATAATAAAATCCTCTTAGTTTACGGAGTACACCTATAAATTTTGGGATTTTTCTGTTTTATATTCTATACTTCTGAATGTGTGTGTGTGTGTTAATTTTCCAGAGAAATGTTGAGTACACCCAACCCCCAAGTAGCACTCTACTTTGCATGCAAGACAAGGAAAGCAAATCAGCATTGAGACCCTGTATTTTGACAGTGGAACTGTAACTGAATGGATGCAGGAAGGATTACTGCAGATTAGTAAACACCTGTTAAGAAACTCTGAAATAATTTTTGAAAAAATATGTATCAGGAGCAATTACTCAGTACTTCAGGGCATATTGCAGAAGTATTTATTGTTTGCCTGGGGGTGGGTGGGTATGTTAAATAGTGTCTGCTTTTGCAAACATTACTGTCTCATTTACTTAAGACAGTCTTAATCATTGATCTCAATGAACTAGCACTACTGTTTCATAAAATCATAAAAGTAAGGATTGGAAGGGGTGCCAATGCTTTTTAGTCCAACCCTATGTTAATCCAGGATTTGCAGCTGAAGCATCCTTGACAAATAGTATATAACCTCTGATTAAAAGCCTCAAATGAAAGAGAATCCTCCCCTTTCTGAGGCAGTAAAAAAGGCCCTATCATCAGAATTTTCCTTTCTTCTAATCTAAATCTGTTGGCTCAAACCTTGTTTTGTAAGGCAACAGAAAACAAGCTTGCTCCATATTTTTTGTGTCAGGCTATCAGGTACTTGAATATATCTATCATGTCTTCTGTTCTCAGTCTTCTGTTCTTCAGGTTCAGTCTTCTTCTACCATTCTTCACAGGGCTTGATTCCCAGACCCTTCACCATCTTGATTGCCTTCCCTGTACACAATCCAGCTTCTCCCTAGTGAACCCACTGAGTGCCCTCCCATCTAGTAAAACCTATTCACCAATTTTGTCTCAGTCATCTGCTCTTCTGCCTTCAGTCATAATGGCTTGAGTCCCATACCTTTTTATGAGGCATTGTGCAACAATGAACTCAATGGGATGTACTTCTGAGTAGAAATGTGTAGAGTTGCACTGTGACACTATTACCATTACTTAGGGCATTGAACTTAGAACTTAAAAGGTCAATATTTTATGAGCCAATGCACATATTATTTTTTCAAACAAAGAAACAACTAAATTGTTTGTGGAAGCATTTATAGGATTTATAAGGTGTTTTAGAAGATTTATAGGACTATGTAAGGTATGTTCCGATGAGATAGTCCTGGGGAACAAGGAAATCTAAGGGTGAATATACCAGTTCTTAATATTGTACAGGTTACTGTGTAGTAAGTTCTGCACACAGTCCTAGCATTATTTCAGGCCTTGCCAAGAAACATTGATTACAGAGCACTGTCAAAGGCCTCTACACCAATTTTCAAAGTGTCATGCTCTGCTGGAAAGGTATGTGGAGACTTTCTCTTGGTTTAAATGATGATCTTATAGCCACATTGTTTAAACATTTTAAAGCACTTCTATTGAATGGTTTCTCTCATAGGTTTGATTCATTTTGATTCTGCTGACAAAGTTCCCATTAAGGAGCACTCTTTTCATAATTTGTCAAAAATATATAGCAGAAATGAAGCAGGATGAAGTCAATTTGTAATCTGAGAGCACTAACCTAGTTATGCTGACATGCTTCATGATGTACACCTTCAGCCAGCATCCAGCCAGCCAGCAGTTTAATATTATAAAGCACAAAAAAGCTGTGTTGCCTACAATTTCCTTTTGTAAGCAATATGATTTTAAGGTATCAGGACAAACTGAAAAAAAGAGAAAAATAATTTAAAATTTACTATTATATCCGGTGGCTACTTTGTACAAAACCTGAGTGGGAATGGAGGAGTGGGGTAGATTTTTGAGGAGTTGTATAACTGTAAATGCTATAATACTGATAGCCAGCATGGTGTAGTGGTTTCAGCATTGGACTATGATTATTTAGATCAGTGTTTGAATCCTTACTCAGCCATGGAAACCCACTGGGTGAACTTGGACAAGTAACACTCTCTCAACCTCATAGGAAGGCAAAGACAAACCTCCTCTGAACAGAATACTAATGACTGAAATGTCAGTTGTGACATGACTTTATGCACTATAATCCAAAGAATGCAATTCTTTCTGGAAAAGGGCACCTGACTGGAAATGTTTGTGCAATAAATACTAACAGCACCATACATGCAAATCTCCTTTTATACCTGCCTCATTGCACTCTAGTTTTCTGGGGAGCCTAGAACTGAGGGCAGGGTTGGATGGAATACAGAAATGTCTGCTTTACTGGCTGAAACAACCCAGGAGCTGAACAGAGGAGAAAATGAAAATTGCCTCCAGAGTTACCTGAATCAAGGGGGCAACCTGCTGTTCACACAGCCCAGTCTTCCAGTGCAGCTTCTGATGAATGTTAGCCATAGAATCACGCTGGAGGACCTAGAGATTCCTAGAGATGACATATTAACAACATCTGTGAATAATCAAATCCATAAAAGTCAAAGCCACAAATGTAGAGGGTCAGCTGTATTTCAGAGTAAAGACCTGGCAAAGACACCTCTGAGTATTCCTTCTCTAAGAAAACCCTATGAAATTCATAATATTGCCATGAAGGCACTTGAAGGCACACAGAGAAACACAGAGGACAGTTTCCTGAGGCAGTTTGGCCAAGGTTTGGCCAAACTGTTAAGAGTGGAAGGAAAGCATCACTGAGGCTCAAAACAGACAAGCTGAAAAAACTGCAGCTGGGCCATGCCAGCGCTATTCATGCCAGGGCCACAGTGACTGCATGCACCCAGGCCCAATCCGAGCCGCCATGGAACTGAACCAGGCCACCAAAAACGAGTGGATTTTCCACTACTTTTTGACCGGATTCTTTTCTGAAGACATGGCATCAGCACATTTCCCCCCCCCCCCGCCCCCCATGTTCAGGTCATGTGTCATTTAAATGTTACACGCCAAACGTGGCAGGAAACCACATCATTTGGCCCATCTGTTTTGGGCCTGAATGTTCATCAGAACAACATTCAGCTATTTACATCACTTTCCACATTGGGTTGTTCTTTGCAAACACATCCTGTAAACAGAAGAGGTAAGTTCCTAAGACTAATGTCTCAAAATGCTATGGAGACTCAAGTCTATTTGAGGTTTTCTTTCATTTGGTGCAGGAAATGCTAGAAGGCCTGGATCTGCCTGACTTGGTGTTACTCAACATCTGAGAACTGAAGCATGCGATTCACTTTCAGAATATAAGAACTTTTTTTTTTTTTTAAACTTATTAGTTACATTTATGTCCTGCTTTCCATTCAGTGAGCTCAAGTTGATGTACATGGCTCTCTTTCTGCTCATTTTTGTCCTCACAGGAGTACAGGCTGACAGTGACTGTAACTGTCCTAAGGTCATTGAATAAGTTTCATGTGCAGTCAAAAACTCTAACTATTACACCATACTGATTGTCAAAACCGCTGTTTCCTGCTTTTCTTTACTAGAATCTGATTGGAAGGAGGCAAATCTTAAACATGGATTTAAGAGGACATGCAGGCTGTCTTCACAGACAATTTTCCTCTGTTTCTGCTTTATGACTGACTGTATTGCCTGCATTAGACATAGTACAATTACCTGCACCCTGATGAAGAGGGAGAATGCCATAACTGTGACTCATGTAAAGACTTATCAGGCAGCTTCGCCTATGACTTGATACTCCTGGGATTTTACTTGTTTACATCTGTATATCCCACTCATATTCAAGGAGCTCAAGACAGAATAAATCACTTTGGGCTGTTTCCCAGCCCTACACATGCACACACACAGAGAGAGTGAGGTTTGTGAGAATCTGCTTTGTCTTAACTGAACTATTTTTGACTTGAGAATAAATCCAATTCCTAGTTCCAGATGGAGTATCTATTGAATCTGCTGAATATAAATTAACACTCATGTAAATCTCATTGATTCAAGTAGATCCAGGATTAGCAATTGGGTTTAGGTCTTTTTGCTGGGTGGCTTGCTTTAGAAGGGGGCTCCCAACACTTCAGACTTCATATTTCAGTTAAGCTGACATTTTGTTTTCATTATCATATATATATATATATATATATATATATATACACACACACACACACACAAACACACACATATATATGCTGCCTTTCATCTAAGGATCCAAACACAATGTGCATGATCCTCCTCTCCCACATTTTATCTTCTTCAGCCTGTGAGGCAGGTTATCCTGAGAGTTCATGGTCTAAATTCAGTGTTAAAAAGGTAAAGGTATTCCTCGTTGACAAAGTTGTCAAGTTGTGTTTGACCGTAGGGGATGGTGCTCATCTCCATTACTAAGCCGAGGAGCCAGCATTGTCAGAAACTACTCTGCACAGAATGCTGTTTACCTTTTTCTGTGTATGTAGGATATCTACCAAAACCTAAAAGAAATGGCATGTGGCAGTTTGAAAACATGGTGAGGGCTTCTTTGATATTCAATCATTTGCAATTCTTGTTGAACTAACTTACTGGACCATTTACACAGAGATGTAAACTTTACCAACTTCTCACTACCTCAGTGATGCTTATTTTATTATAACAGCCCAATTTTAATGAATTCCCCCCCCACTTGTCTCTTCTAGATCAAGTTTTTGGTTCCCATTTGCACAGAGTTTGTGAACGTGAAGGCTCCACAGTTCCTCAGTTTGTTAAAATGTGCATAAATGCTGTTGAAAAACGAGGTAAGTTCTTGAATAGTTAACATTACTCCCTTCCCTGTCCTCCTCTTTTGGAAGTATTTACTACTGAGAATCAAATTAACTTTCTTGCTTAAACACTGGGAAATGGCCAGGTGTTAAAATTAAAGCTCCATGTCACCATAACTGTAAGAAACTGCTTTCCTTTTCTAACTTTACCCATAATTCCTGTGCCAGAATATTTTCTCCTTCACATTTTGCTCCACTAGCCCCCCAAAGCCTGTAAATAGCCATAGTAAGTCTCTTCCATTTATAATTATTTGGGTTTCCCCTCTTGGTTATTTGCACATTTTGAATCAATATTAACTAACTGCAATAAAGAGATTTGGTTATAAAATATAATTCTTCCCTTTCCTCCTTCTTTTGTTCCCCTCCCCTATTTTTTCCTTCCTGTAATTTTCAGTGGAAATTGAAATTAGTAGCTAAGGAAAAAGAGATCCCATGTGGGTTTAATTCCTATGTAGTGTATTTTAGATGATCCTCAAGAATATAAGGCACGACATACACTAAACCACAGGTTCTTGTATATGGTTCTAAGTGGGAGTGGGGAGGCACTTCTATTGCTCTCATGTTTCTCGTGAGTGGGAATTCCTAGTCAATAGAATCACATAACAGAATAACCTTGAAGTTAATCTTAAATCAAAATACTAATTGCCATGAAGTAAATCATAAAGTAAAGCACCACTTTTAACTAATCTGCATCTATCTAATGAGAGATGTAGTAAAAATGATGTATAAGTAACTTACCTGAAGAGTCACATTTCCTTGCATAAACAAAGAGAATTAAACAATTGTAATCCCATGGATAGTAAGTAGATATGAAAGCAGATAATACTAAATCCATAAATAAGCAATGTAGATTTTGGATATTTATTAAAGAAGAGTACTATTTTGCTAGGGTTGCCAGCTTTTGAACTGCCTACGGAAGTTGTCCCTTTATGAGCAGTTTGATCTGCATTCATTAGTAAGTGATAATGTTTATCTTCATGCAATTAATAGTTTCTACTGAATTCTGTACATCAAACCTCTGGAAAGGGGGCAGGAGAACAGACTGTAGTGTTTTTACTGTTCAGTCCTGCTTGGTTAGCCACCCCCCTTGTAGATTGCAATAGGCCTAGAGCTAAAGGGAAGAAGAATGTCCAATGTAGATATTAGTTATTTGGCACAATGGCAAACATTTTTAAAAAAACTACCATTAAATTTGTAGCTGTAATGATACAAGTGTTGCACTTTTACCAACTAGACTTGTTAATCACAACAACACATAGGACATTATCACACCCCACTCTTACAGTGGTGTTATTCCATTTTAATTGGTATGGCTGCCTCCTATGGAATCCTGGGATTTGCAGTTTAGGGAAGAGCATTTAGACTTCTTAACCAGAGAGCTCTTAAAGCTCACTAAATAACAAAGCCCAGAATTTCACAGGAGGCTGTCATAGTAGTTAAAGTGGGATAATAGCACTATAACTATGTAGGGTGGGATTGTCCTCAACAAACCTTATTTCAAAAATATTAACATGGTAGTTTGTTGCTTGCACCGACACAAAAATGACACCGTACTCTACTTTATCGTTATATAACTTGGCCACAACTTTATTTGTACAAGGTAATCAATAATTTTAAAACTTTAATTTAACCAAACTTTTCATTGTTCTTGACACATGTTTCTTTACATATCTATCCTTTTAATTCATGTGTCAAGAACATCAAGTACCAATTAAACCCCACATCACAGATGTCATCTCCCCCCAAACAAAATGACATCATATTTTAACTCATGACGTAACTTGTCAATGCTGTCATCAATTTGTTTTGTGACGACATAGCAAGAAATGAATTAACCCCTTGACGCATACTCTTTGTCCACTTGACTTTGAACCAATTTTGTAATTCCAATTAACTAACTTATCCCCGGGGGGGGGGGGATCTTACCTGCCATAACATTAAAACAGTTTGGTAAAACATAACCTCACTAGCAACCCTGACAGTCAGTTGTGACGGATTAACTTCACTTGTCCAACAGGCAACATAAACAATAACAAGCATATATAGTTAAATCCAATATTCTATTAAGGACAAGCATAACCCCCAATTTATTCTCAGGGAGGGCGAAAAACCCAGGTCACAATAACTCTGGGAAAATTCCCCTTCCAGCCCCAATAAGGCGACCAGCTGCAGCCTAAGAATAAATATAAAATTACTTATTATTGAAGGGCGGGTGGGTGGGTTGCTTGTCTACCTGTAAAACGGCTGCCGTCACAAGGCAGCCATGGGGCTATATAGCCCTAAGATCTCGTCGGTAATCTCGCGATAAGCGAGACCACCAACGAGACAGGATCCTAGAGATCCCAACCGTGATTGGCTGAGCAGCGAAGGAAGGGGCGGGACTTCTTCTTGATTTTCTTCTTATCCATTATCTTCACTGTCCTGCTGTATGAGAATTATAGTGTGATTTTTTAAAGGTTTTTTTAAAACATTGGTTTCTGTCCTCTGCTGCTGTTTTTTATAGTCTTGAATGTAATAGTAATCCCATTTTATGTCAATTTTTAGATATCCCCCTGAGCAGAATTTACCCAGAAGTCTTTTATTTTGAGGCAGCTTAGAATTTCAGCTAATATATAAATCTTCATATCAGCCTTCCCAGTTTATGAGATCACTGTTGAAAACTTTTATAGATGTGCATCCACCTGTAAAAGCAATAAAATTGGCAGAGATAAAAGATAGGGCTTCATCCCTGTAATGTCAGTCAACTTTCACAACTTTGTTCCAATCAAGAGCCCACCATTTCAGGCCTTCAAAACTGAACTGAGCCCTTCTTACTGGCTGCTGTTGTGTATATGACAGTAAGCAATTTTAATAATAATTTCCTTATTATCACTTTTATTTTCTTCTGTGGTTTTGAACTCTTCTGTGCTCCCTTGGGAAGGCTAACTCTAAAAGACAGTTTATTTTGTTAAATAAATAAATAAATAAATAAATTCAAAGGAAAATTCAAGGAAGATTATTGAAAATTGGTGTGCTTATGAGCTGAGCATATTGGAAGGAATAGAGAAATATATTGTCACTAATCTCGCAGTGCCGTTGCTCTACCAAAGTCTTGCAAGCTTCGGTTTTGATGTGTGTACTTCTTTCTTTTCACTTACTGCAACCTTAAACCAGCATATGGCTTTCGCTAGAAGAAATGTAAATAATGACTAATCTCAGTGACATGTGATAAAAATCTGATTTTTATCACTGTATTTGTAACTTTGTATTTGGTATACACTTTTCTATCATCATGGACTTGGATTATGATTCCTTTGCATTTACTTCTATTCTGTTTACTCAATGTGTTGTTTTCACTAAATTCTGGCATAAACTATCGCAGGACAGCAGTAATTTATGTGAAGCTAAATCCAATGTTTATGAAAGCTTCTGATGACATTTTAGACTGGGGTTGGTATTAGGAAGCAGCATGTGGAAGTGCCAAGTCTCCCGGCATGGCTGAGACTCAACAGATTTGAAGCCCTCCTCCTAATGGCCAGATATGCCTCTAGCCAAGTTATTCAACTGCAGAGTCATGGGAAATACTTATGTACCAATTATGAGAAAGGCACATTTAATGAAAACTGTATGTTTACTTCCATAGTCTTAGTAAGATAGCCTAAATACTCAGTGCAGCTGGCATATTGGCTGAGGCAGAAAAGCAATATGCCTTTCTGCCCCATCTACATACTGTAACTGTACAGAAAAACTTGACTGCATTTCATTAAAAGTATTTTTTTTTATTTTATGAGTAACCTACCTTGCAAATACCTTGCAAATACATTTTTTCTGGAATCAGTAGCACATTTATCTCTTTGTTTTGTTTTGATTTAACAGTTGAGCAGGGTAATTTCACTAATGGTTTATTGAACTACTTGATCAACAGGACCATTGTTCACATTGCAAATGTGACCATGTTTAGGGGCAACAGAAAACTTCAGGCCTAACGTTCAATAGCATTGAATAAGTTTGAAGTCAAGCAATTTGGCTGAACTCGTTTGTGAATCTGACTTTTGCAAATCTCCTGGGCCAAATCATTAGTCAGACTAACATGACCTACTCTCTGATCTACTGGATTTGACTATGGCCTGAAATAGACAGGCAAAATAAGCCACTTTCTGGCTAGCTTCAAGGCAGGGCATTTAGATGATGCATGCCTTGATGCTGGCTGAAAACGATGCCCAAGCTGTGCTATGGGGAGAAAACCTGGACTAAAAAGGAGCTGAATGTTTCGTCTCCTTCTCAGAAAATACACACTTGTATTGATGTCATGCCATGCAGTCGTGACATGCACACTCTGGCTAACTTGGGAGCCAGTGGTGAGGTCGGTGGGGGCTTGGTGTGGCTTCAAAAAAAGCAGCTTTGAGCTGCTTTTTCCTGCCCATCTGCTTCACCCCTATACATTACATAGGTCATGTGAGGAGTCAGGAGCAAATAGTGATAATCAAAAGCCTTTCCATCCTGACTGTGTATTAATTATATGCTGTATGCCACACTATTTAAGTAAAATGTAAGACGAATGAACCCTAAAGGTCTGTGTTCATTTTTTCTAGTTGAGGAAGGGTGTCTCATCTTTGAGAAATCCCATCAAGAAAATGTCAGCTACCACAGAATGGTTATCAATGCACATGTTGTCATGCTGAAGGCTTCATTTAAATGTGGACTCCTCTCCTAAAACAACTAGTGCTTCAGTATATAATTGTGTTTGTATCTACACACACACACACACACACACACACACACACACAGCAATAGAGCTATATTATTGCTAAGCATATCCATTTGTGGATGCCAACTTCAAGGACTGCATCTGGGTCCAGATGGAGGTATGGCAAATAATGTTATTATCACTGCTAATCAAAATGTCTTGGGGCTTTGATTTTATAACCCCTGATTCCACTACCACACTGCACCTGATTAAACAAAGCATGGACGCATATCAGGGAGCCATAGTACCCATGGCTTTCTGACATGTCTTGAACATGTCCTCCATATTTTTGGAGACTTGCATCTCCCCTTTTATATTTGCAATCTTTATACTGAGAGGCAATACAACTCTTGATTATTAGAACTTGGGGACAAAAAAAAGTGAATAGTTGCTGACATGCTCTAATTCAGATTAGCAGAAGTATCTTATTGGTGGAAACATAAGAATATAATAGCTGTAAGCTGGGTTCTTGTAGGAAGAGACGCTTGGAAATAATGAATTATTTCTAAGATGCTACCTATAATTAGTTTCCTTTTCATAAAAGAAAGTAGCCCTCCCCCAATATTCCTCTTCCCTCCCCCCTGCCCCTCATTCTTCTTCTTCCTTTTTTTTCTTTCATTAAAAAATATTTGGCATGTTTTTAATATATTTTTATTATTTCTATATAACATGACATCCAGTACTATTATAACAACACAATATGTGTTCCACATATAAATTCCACTTAAACAACAAAGACAAACATACAAACACATATTTGAGCATTTATATATTCATCACATATACATATATAAAAGCACATTAATAACTAAAGGATTTCTCATTCCAGGGATCAAACATTGATAGGAATGGTGACTGCAGCCAGGAAATTAGAAGAAGATTAAGAATGGGAAGGGCAACAACGAAAGAACTAGAAACAATCTTAAAATGCAAAGATATACAACTCAGCACAAAAGTTAGCCATTGTATTCCCCTTTACCATGTATGGATGTGAGAGCTGGACAGTTAAGAAAGAAGATAGGACGAAAATCATTTTATTTGATATGTGGTGATGTAAAAGAGTGTTGAGTATTCCATGGACAGCCAAAAAGTCAAACAAATGGTTTCTAGAGCAGATCAAGTCAGAAATCTCCATGGAAGCCAAGATGAAAAAACTGATACTGTCAAACTTTGGACACATTACAAGAAGGCATGAATCATTGGAAAAAATAATAATGCTAGGAAAGGGGGAGCAAAGTAGAAAGAGAGGAAGGCCACATGCTAGATAGATGGACTCGATCAAAGAGATAACATGTATGAGAGTGCAGGAGCTGGGCAAAGCAGTGGAGGACAGGGGGTCTTGGAGATGTCTCATCAGCAGAGTTGCCATGAGTTGAGACTAACGTGAGGGTGGTTAATAACAACAAAATGATCTCCTGGATGCCAAAATAACAGCTATGAAGATTTGCCATGTTTATACCCTTTTATTTTAAATAAAATTTAAGCAGCTCATTGCAAGTGCTGCTCACCCAATAAGCCAATACTTGGTGAACTTCCTGGAAGTGTTCATAATGACATTTTCAGGATTTAATTTCCTTTTCCATCACATTATAGCATTCTAGGACTATAGCATTGGAGCATTTTTTAAGGAAGGGTAGAAAGATAAAGGACGTTATCACACGGGGTCTAAAGCAGCCCCATGCCTGCACCATCGCTGCATCATTCTGGATCCTTTGCCCATGTGATCAGACGACGTCGCAGCAAACCCCGCCCATCCTTGCATCATCCCTGTGCCATCGCTGCATCATTCTGGATCCTTTGCCCCTGTGATCAGACGACGTCGCAGCAAACCCGGATCATCCCTGCATCATCCCTACATCATTCTGGATCCTTTGCCCCTGTGATCAGACAACATCACAGCAACCCCCACCCATCCCTGCATCATCCCTGCGCCATTGCTGCATCATTCCAGCTCTTTGTAATTCCTCTTTCAAAGAGGAATTACGGCTGCACGACCAGAATCATTCCGGTATGGTTCTGGATTGATTCCATGCCGCTTTTCTTGCTGCTTTGAGACCCCTGGTGTGATAACGTCCAAAGAGAACAAGGGAGGAAATAGGGCAGTTTTGGAAGTCAGGAGTTTGCAGCACACCCCTTGAGTTATGAGCAGGGAATCCTTGGAGGGGGTGTAAAGGTGACACATTAACAGTGTGTAAAAAATGAATTACACCTGCTCCATCCAGCAATGATAATGCCAACCATCTCCCTTGGCAGTGCACTAGTGCACTAGTGAATAAAGGAGCATTCCTTTTCTATAGCAAGGTTCTAAACTTGCAACATTTGTTGTACCCTACCCCATAACAAAATTTTCTGAGCCACTTACAGTAAGTGAGCATTAGAACAAATGTGATATAAGCCATGGAATTTGAAACCATGATATCAAAAACAACTTAACATTCAAGAAACAGAACACAAAGGAAAACTCATGGCTACAGTTGACATGTTTAAAATCTTGTGCAGTTACTTCTTGTTTAACATAGGTCTGTCTTTAGACTCTCCATTCCACCTCATGCATCTGAGGAAGTAGGCTCAAGTCCATAAAAGCTCATGCTCCCAGTTTCTTCCTTTCAGTTTGTCTCAAAGGTGCTAGAAGATCCCTTTGTATACTGATTTTCCAGACTGAGGGGGGTTGCAGACTGCCAGAAATAGTGCAAATTGAGTCCACTTTTAGGGTTAGGGTTAGTGCTAGGGAATCATGGGAATTGTTGTTTTTTTTCTGAGACATTGAGCCTTCTCTGTCAGAGAGCTCTGGTGCCACAATAAACTACAGTTCCCATGATTCCCTAACCGTAACCCTAACCCTTAAAGTGGACTCAATTTGCACTATTTTTAGCAGTCTGCAAAGGCCCATGTGGGCACAAAGTAAAGAAAATTTGAATGACCATGAACTCCTAAGAATCAATAGCATTGTATCATTTTTTAAAAATATAATAAGGTAGGTTTCCTGTTGCTTTAACTGGAAACCTACCTTTAATATACTCCTTAAGTTTCCAGTTCCTCTTTTCTTTTGACTTCAGGTATGTAAGACACCAGTCTTGTTGAATTATATGACAATATCTGTTTTAGATGCCCAAAGGAATAGCAAAGCCTTTCCTCATGATTGTGAAATTGTTGTATCTTTTGATGAGAGCTCTGGTGCAACAATAAAATACAGTTCCCATGATTCCCTAACCCTAACCCTAAAAGTGGACTCAATTTGCACTATTTCTGGCAGTCTGCAACCCCCCTAACATGGCCATGTGAATTCTACCACCTGTTTAACATAGTTTGAGACAGGGCTGGGAATTGCTCAGGTACTTTTGTACTGCAACTCTTAGCAGTCCTAGCCAGCAAATCCAACCATCAAGAATGCTAGGAGATACAATTCAATGACAATGTAAAAAAGTATGAAAAAATTAGAAGATTCTAAAATGCAAAGATATACAACTCAGCACAAAAGTTAGAATCATAGAAGCCATTGTATTCCCTATTACCATATATGGATGTGAGGGCTGGACAGTTAAGAAAGATGATAGGAAGAAAATCAGTGCATTTGAGATGTGCTGCTGGAAAAGAGTGCTGAAGATCCCATGGACAGCCAAAAGGACAAACAAGTGGGTCCTAGAGCAGATCAAGCCAGAAACCTCCCTGGAAGTCATGATGATCAAACTGAGACTGTCATACTTCGGACACATCATGAGAAGGGAAAAAAAACAATAATGCTGGGAAAGGTGGAGGGAAGTAGGAAGAGAGGAAGGCCACATGCTAGATGGATGGTCTCTATTAGGGAGGTCATGAGTATTAAGGAGTTGCAGGAATTAAGCAGAGCAGTGGAGGACAGAGGGTCTTGGCAATGTCTCATCCATAGGGCCACCATAAGCCGAGAACAACAACATCCACACTGCAGAATTAAAGCAGTTTGAAACCATTTTACTTGACATGACTCTATCCTACGGAATGTTGGGATGTGTAGTTTGGTGAAGCATCAGAACTCTATGACAGACCAGCCTGTAGGATAGAACTGTGGTTAAAGTGGTGTCAAATTGCTTTAATTCTTACTCTAAGACTTTTTTCTTCCCCCCCCCTTTTTTTTTTTTTTTTTTTTGCAATAAATGCATTTGTACAAAATGTTGGGTTTTGCACAAAAACCAAGTTCCCTCATTATTATTTTTTTCAAATGAATATTTTTCTTCTTTTATAAAGTCCAAAAACACAAAAATGTGCACAAACCCTTGTAATCATACCTAGGAAGAAGAAAAAATAAAATTATTTGCTCTTGCATATGATTATGATATCTGCAAAGATTTATACTGCTACACTTGGTCTAAAATTAATAAAATCATTAACAGTTCAATCCTCTACAAATCCAGCCCTCAGCAGTAAATCCTATGAAATACAATGGGACTTGCTAAGTGAGTATAAGACTGCAGCCTTAGAAACCTGTAACAAAATGAAGCAAATAAATAAGATTTGAAGAATGCCTAATGAGGGTGTTAACTTATAAAATAAAAGATAATATCTGTCCAGATGTCTTCCCTTTAATTCCAAATATGTAGAGATCTACTATGACTACTAAAAAGAGTGAAGGGGAAAAAAATTCAGTGCTGTTGTGGTGTGTATAGTGGCTAAATCAATAAGATAGCTCAGAATGTATGTTAGGAGGGATGCAGACAGGCAGCCCTGGGCACCCCGGAAAATGGAGGATCGAGGCCGAGGCTGCCAGCTGTGTCGGCCCCGATCCTCCCTTTTGCTGCCTGGGAAAGGAGTGCCAAAACACCACTCCTTTCCCAGACGGCGAAAATGGTGCCCAAAGAACCGCCACATGGCTCTTTTGTGCCTCTTCCAGAGCAGCGTGTAAAAACACTGCGCTGGGAGGACATCCTGATGGTGCGCGCTGTGATGACATCCTCGGGAAGGGGTTGGGGCACCCGGCGTGTGGCTGCCCCTCTCTTTCCCTGCCTCCAAGACGGCACTTTGCACCGTCTGTAGAGGCGCTTAGTCTCCAATTTAAATATTACTCCGCCACATCCTAAGGTAGTAATCTATAAGCAAGCTAGTATGTTTCAAGCTCAAGTTGCCATTGTCAGCATTGGAACATTAATTCTGAACTGTCTGATAGGAGTGTTACTATGAAAGAGAAGATTGTGCAAGGCAGGGGACTTCTGAAAAGCAGTATTATTCCTATTGTTTTATTGCTATCCTTATTGTTAAAAACAATCATAATTGTTTTTAATTATGATTTAAAGCAGCAGCAATAGTAATAGTTTTCATTGTTTTGTGTTTATACTGTTGTTGATGCTATTATTGTTGGCAGTATTTAGTACTTGTTCACTGTATAAGAGAGAACCTTCACCAAGGACCTTGCATTTTTACGAATATGGAGTGAACAGCTGGATTGTTTCCAGAACACAGAATGACTGAGCCCTCAAAAATCTGTTTTTTGTGTGTGTGTTAATCAGGGTTCAGCTCTGAGATAATAACAAAAAAGGAAGTAACTTGCATCAGAAGTGATGTATTTTTATTTCAGCAAGGCATTATGAAGCCACTGAAGATAACTCTCACAATGTCTTAAAGTTCCTTGTTCCTTAGTGATATTTAATAATAGCATGGTAATTATGATAATAATATTTAATAATAACATGGTGTGATTCATGTTATAATTATAAAATCTATAAAATGCTACCTATTGTTATAAACATTATAAAATCAGCTGTGTGCTCTCAAAATTATAAAATTTATTATGTGCTTTTCATTCTAAAAATAATTCCAAAGTAAACTATAAAACTTAGTTGTTTGAGTGTTGGATTACACCTTTGGAGACAAGGGTTTGCTTCCCCACTTGACCATGAAACCCACAGGTGGACCTTGGTCAAGTCACACTGTCTCAGCTTCAGATGAAGGCCATGGCAAAGCCCCTCTGATCAATCCTGCTAAGAAAACCTTGTGACAGATTTGTCACCATAAATTGGAAATGACTTGAAGGCATACAACAGGGGTAGGCAACCTTTTTGAGCCAGGGGCCGGGTTGCTGTCCCTCAGACAATTGGGGGGCCGAAGCACCAAAATAAATGAATAAATAAATCAATTAAAATTAAAAAAAATTTAAAAAATGCATGCACACTCTCTCAGCCCCAGAAAAGCCATGGCAAAACCCCTGTGGAGATTTTGCCAAGAAAACCCCAAGAACAAGTAATAACAACAATAATCAATATCATTATGGCCAGCGGCAGTGGTGACGGGGGGCGGCGGCGGCAGGACCGGCCTGGGGCCTTAGGTTGCCTACCCCTGGCATACAACAACAACAAGTGGAAGACAAGAGGTCTCATATATCTATCTGCCTGTAGCTTTTCCTGGGGCATTTGGTTCATCTTTGTATATAGGCTTCAACTACCCAGAATCTTTTTATATTTAAATGTGGATGAATGGATACATGGTCAGGACAGAACTCAGAATTAGGACAGAGAAGCAGCTACTTCCCAAAGAAGCAGCCTATATATATCTTCGCCCCATCATTACATAGTCCAAAACTAAGAGCATGGTATAGTAACACTCTTCCTAACCTCTGCTCTATCCTATTAGCTGTTAGTTGGGAGCAGAAAACTTAAATTTTGGTGTTGCTGATATGTGAAACTTGAAGTATAGCATTCTTAAGGGCATTCTCAGTACATCCACTCTGTGCAAATCTCTGCCCCCTTGCTGTGGCTGTGACTGGGGCTTGCAAGATTTAAGCATGAACAGAATACATATTTATTCAGCCAGATGTTTTGCTGAATGTGTGTCATTGCACCTTGTTAACTGCTGTCTAACTCGTTATGGACTCTTCTCTTTTATTCTTTCATTGATTATTGGTAAATTGATTATATCATTTTATTTTGTTTCATTGTTGTTGTTGTGTCTGTCACAGAGTTTTCTTGGCAAAATTTGTTCAGAGGGGATTTGCCTTTTCCTCCCCTCTGAGGCTGAGACCATGTACCTTGCCCAAGGTCACCTAGGGCCTCGGCAGACGACTAATAGAGTCGTCTTGGAGGCCAGGAAGAGGAGGAGCAGCTGCACGCGCGGTGCTCCTTCCTCTTCCTGAGGTTGCCCTCGGAGCTGCCGGCCCTCTGCACGGCCGGCGCTCCCAGGGCAACCTCCCGCCGCAGCGTCTGGACACGCTGCAGCGGATAAGTCAGGGAAAGTGCGCCCTACGCGTTTAGGGCGCACTTTCCCTGACTTATGAATGGAGCGCTATTTTTGCGCTCCTTTCAGGGATGCCGCAGGAGCGCCGCGGTGCGGAGGCTGAGGTCCCACGGTGCTCCATCCGGCGGCGTCCTGGAAGCACTCGTGTGCTTCCCCCCCAGTGTGTTTTTATGGCCAAAGAGGGGATTCAAACCTTGGTCTCCAGAATCATAGCCCAAAACTCAAACTACTATACCCTACTGGCTCTGCCACTATTCACCAGCAATTTGTACTGTCTGAACATGAGAATCCCATGGCTAGTAAAATTAGGGAAGATTGGAAACTTGGTTTGAAATTGAGTAGAATGTGTATTCCTAGGAATTAACCCATTTTCTTTCTCCCAATGAGATTTCCTCAGAGGTACATGCTTCAGTAATCAGATTTGTGAAGTAAACCACCCATGTTGACCTTCTTCAATGACCAATCCCAAAGCAAAGCTTACTAAATCCAAACGCAGCAGTGAGGTTATAGGGAATATATAATATTGATCTTCATGGAATTATACTGACTATCAACATACTTCCATTCTGAATTCAAGGTGCTGGTGATGACATTGAAATCCTTAAATGGCTTCGTACCCTGATACCTGAAGTGTCAGCACTTTCTCCATATGCCTGCCTCAGGACTGAGGTCTACTGAAGAGGCCCTTCTCTCTCTCCCACCATTGGGACCAGGGCAGTGTGTGAGGACAAGGGAGAGGCCTTCTCTGTTGTGTCACTCTATTTGTATAGAGTGTCTTCCCTTAGTGGCCCAGTTGGAACCACGTTAGTTGTATTTAAGCATGCATTTAAAACATGGCTTTTTAAATTAAAGTCTTTGTGATGTAATGTTTTTACACAGTTTGTTTATGTACATAATTTTAAATTTGTTTAAATCTTTTAGGCTGTTTGAATGTGTTATATTTTGGATAATTTCTATTTAGCAAAAGCAGCTTATTTATATACCGCTTCATATCACGCTATGGGATGTCTAAGCGGTTTACAACTGTGAGCTGATTGCCCCCCAACAAGCTGGGTACTCATTTTAGCGACCTCGGAAGGATGCAGGCCTGAGTCGAGCCTCAGCCCTGGCTGGTATTGAACTCGCAACCTTGTGGTCTATGAGTGAGTGGCTGCAGTACAGGCATTTAACCACTGCGCCACCAGGGCTGTGGTTAAATTTAGATTGTTCTTATCACTTCAAATTTTAAATTTCCCACAATATAGGGTAGTACCTCATCATCATCATCATCATCATCATCATCACATACATAGATAAAGACAGTCATTTGTTATGACAGAGTTTTTTCAGCATTGGCAGGAGTCCTCTAAATAAATGCTAAACATATTGGCATATGTTGTTAGTTCCAACTACATTAGACCTATTGAATCAGTTAGATTTACCTTTGTACAATGGTCCATTTGTATATGTGGGGAATCCAATCCAGACCCATCCACTCCCCACATATGTAGAAAAAAAAAAAAAACCAGGACCTCAAGTCCCATTGTTCTCTATGGCTGCATGTGCCATGTGCACACGGGCCATTTTAATGCCTGGAGCTGGCCTTCCATGTAAGCTTGAGTCTGTGGATGGCAAGCCCACCTATGGAGCAGACGTACTGTATTGACTCTCCATTCAACAATAGATTCAATAGATCTGCTCTTTCTCTGTTTATTGTGTGCTGTTAAGTCATTTTCGACTTATGGCAACTCTAAGGTGAACCTATCATGGGATTCAGAGGTTTGTCATTGCCTTCCCCTGAGGCTGATAGAGTGTGACTTGCCCAAGGTCATCCAGTGGGTTTCCATGGTCAAGGTGGAAATTGGAACCCTGGTCTCCAGAATCACAGTCCAATGTTCAAACCACTATGCTGTGCTGGCTCTCTAGATCTGCTCTAGTTTGGGCTAAACAATAAGATTCAGGGCTGTCCGATTTCACCCTGCCCATGCTTTCCATGGTCAAGTGAAATTCTCTATCTTATGTTGAATTAATGGTAATTCTGAATAAGTACACTCTGAATCATTCTACCCATGCTATTTGTCTTAATGTTCCCATCATACAACATTGTGTTAGCTGTTTGCTTGCTTAATAAATCTGATTTAGTGTGGTATGAAGGTATGAGGCCATTTCATTTATCTTGAGATCCCCCTACTGAAAGTAGTGATACTTTTGCCTTGTTTCTCCAAATCCTTGCTGTCAGTGTTTGCAAGCATGAAAGAGTTATTAGGCATTGGACATTGCTACACTCTTGATTTTCTTTCTCAAGCACAAGATGCTATTGCAAGAATTATATACAAAACTACATACTTGACTTTCTGCCAAAAAGTCATCCTGAGATCCATAACATTGTATAAAGATTTAAGAAAGACCTTTAGTCCACTTCTGAGAAGGTCCCCAGCTTTCAAAGCTTTTATCTCTCAACTTTACTTCTCAGCAGCTGTCCTTTTTTTATTCTTTTTTTATTCCCCCTTCTTTTTGCTGTCATTTGTTTGACAGCATCCAGTTATAGGTTCCGATGTCTGTTTAAAGAAACAAGGAGGTTGTTGGCTTTAAAATCCTGTTACTGCTTGTGTGTTCAACATTTTCCCAGGCTTTTCTGCATAGTTTGCCAAGCAAAGGGACTGACCTTTTGCAGCAAACACTTTTTCATTTCAAAATGCTCACTTTGATTTTTGTCCCATTTTATGCTCATTCCAAACTGTTTACAGCCCACTAAAAATGACTGAATTATATGTTTATGTAATGGATTCCTTTTGTGGTTGGAGAAGAATGTTTACTTTGTTCAATTAGTTATCTTTGGGCAGATTACAGTGACCTGAGAAAAGAGGACTAAGATGATTATGGTACCTTAAGCATTTCCTTTTGTTATCTCCCGTGGTGGTAGTCTAATATGTTTCTTTCTTTTTTTTTTAAGGGTCTCTCTTCTCTGAACTAATATCTCATATATCAGACAAGATTTTCTACAAGTAATTTTGCTCACTTTATTAAACATGACTTTAAAATGTAGAAAAAGATCTGAAATTTTAGCCCTTTCCCCTCTAAAGAGATTGAGGATTTGGAGAACCTTTGGAGCACATTTTTAAAAATAAATATACTTTTATTGATATTATTCAGTATAAGTTAACAATAAAAAATATAATTACCCAGTCAACAAAATGGATGTAGTCAGCAAACAATACACAGCAAAGCATGGGTCATAGAGTATGTGTACTGTAATATTAACAGGCCAGGAAAGAAGCAGATTGTGCCAGAGCAGGTGTGGATATATCAGCATGTAAGGCAATTTTTTTTATTTTGTTAGAAATCAATTATACTGTTCTTCAGAAGCAGAAGGCAGTTTGAAAGAAGTATGACTGTCTGTCATCTGCATGCTCATACCTAGCAAAGGTGTTTTTTTTAAAAAATCTTATATTGTTTTTTAAATCCAAAAAATGAGCCATGGCCATTTCACAGCCATGGCAAAAAGCAATATAAAATGAATATATGCTTGGATCATTGGAGGTGAGGCTACTCTGAAGCCACTTTCTTCAAAATCTACACCCATCTGCAGACAAGCTGTAACTAAGGCTGAATCGACATGGGCTAAATAGTGCATCCTTACCTCATTTCCAGTCCTGTTGGAATAAATGATGTTTCTCCCATTCCAATGTAAAAAGACATCTTTTCAATACCTGAGGGCTTTAAGGTGATTTTTAAAAACCTCCACCCCACTGTTTGTTTGTTGTTTTAAAAAATCAGATTTATTTAAATGTGTGGTTTGACCTCTCACTTGAGATCATGGTGAAATTGGGAGTAGGAAGCTGGGGCAAGGGTAGGACCATATTGATGGCAGGGGTGGGTCACCAAAGTCAAATGGTCACCTGAGCATTCCTGTTTCTTGATTGTATCAGTACTCAGAAAAGGTGGTGTCACCTTTTTTCTTTTCTTTTCTTTTTTTGATTTAATGTTTGTATGAAAAATTTCAAACATATCCTGTTCCACACATTTGCAATTTGGCATTTTACTTCCCCATTCTCTATGGGCTTTATTAATGTGTAGGTGGACATCTATAGGCTATTTCATTAAGTGAATATGCACACACATGATGGTATTTTTTTTTAAAGAACAACCTGCAGCTGCTGCAGTTGTGTGACAAACATAAACTTATATGTCAAATACATGCACACAGTAGAAACACCCCCTTGCACCAATGTGCCTACATGATGGAGCTCCTGTGTGAGTTTCCAAACTGATTTCTGTTTAGATTGAGACAGATGTGTGTGTAACAGTAAAGGAGTCAAATGGGGGCAAAAATACTACTCAAGAGCTGATATACAGGATCAACAAAGCCCACAAGTCCCTTCTCTTGTGTTTCAAAGAGAAAGAATGGCTTTATAGGGGGCAACCCGCATAAAAACCACTGTATATAAAAAGAGAGACACAGAGACAGAAAAGTAAACTTTTATACAACATTTGAAAATGAGTACACACTTTTTGAGGATGGTGAAAATAATCCCTAGAATGTGAGTTGAATGTGAGTTCACATGCCTTTCAAATTCATCTGATTGAGTTTGGAGGGTGGCTACAAAAAGCCGCATTTAACCTGGGATAATCGATCTCAGGGTTTTCCCCCCCATTTTGCTAAAAGATTCGCATTGTCAGCTGTATGAATTACCAATGCAAATGGACCTGGGATAAACTGGAATAAAACTCTACATTCCAAAAAAACAAAACAAAAAAAACCAAAAACCCAACAACAAACCAACATTTGAATAACCTGTTTCAGATACAATGAAAGAGAAAGAGAGAGAGAGAGAGCTTGGAGGTGGAAGTCTTCAGGGGGAGTAGAGGAATTCCCCCTCCATCTGCTCTGGCAGAATACAATCCTGAGTGTGTGTGTTTTCCTCTTCCCTCCACACTCACTCTTTTTTCATTGGTGCTTTAGATTTTGACCCTGATGGCAGCAGCTTGTTTTTATTTATCATACCTAAGCAGCTCAGGGACATTTTGTGGCTGCAGAGTAGGGCTAAATGTTTTAAATAAATAGATAGCTAATGTGTCAAGTCAAATAATGTCCTAAAGAAGGGCATGGTTGACTGCATGACTCACATATTGTTTCATCATAAACACATATTTATTTATATAAATCTAGAATATATACAACTTCTGGTGTTTGGTTTTTTTTAAAAAATAAATATTTATTACCATCATATCTTTTACTTTTGCTTTTAGCAACACAGGGCTGAACATTTGTTCCTTTTCCCATGCATCTAGCTTTATAGTGTTACCAGTTACCTTCAACAGCACTATCCTGAAAGTGTGGGGATCATATTGCTCTGCTAGATGATCTGAGCTCTTAGTTCTGCTAATTTTGTAGCATACATTCTTTCCCACTTTGCAATAATCTATTATACTTGGATCCAGACATGCACTAAAAAGCTAATACTTCCATGAAAAATGTGCAATTCGTACTGTGTAACTTTTGACGAGATCCTTGAAGTCTTTTTTATTAATCTGATTTGCTCCAAGAAGGTTTCAGCTCATTTGGTGTGTGTGTGTGTTTTCAAGTAAGAAGAAGAGAAGCAAAAGAAAAATGATAGAAAATGCATGGTATTTTAGAAAAACAAAAGTTAAGCTATTTGGCAGATAACTTAGTTTTTCAAGGAATGTTTTCAAGGATTGTGGGAGGGGGAATATAACTGAGGCCACTAAAATCCCTTTCTTATCAGCAATTGACTTTATTCTAATTGAATACAAATAGGAATTGGCCAAAGGATATTCCAATCAATTTTGCATTAGAAGTTTATGATATAAAAAAATGCTTGCAAATCCCAAGTAGAAATTAGGAGCAAACAAATACACTGCAAACATCTTGGCAGTGTCTGTGCCAGAAGTTCTGTCTTCTGACTCATTTAATCCCACTATAGCCACCTTTCTCAGAGCAAAAGCCAGCTAATAATTTTGTGCAAGGTCTAAGTTACAATTGGCTCAGACGGGTATTTTCTCTGGGGCCTCGGTGTCTGTGAAAAAGCCACACTCTGCTTGACTTTTTTTTCCTAATCAAGAAGCATCAAGGGAAGACTTTTTAAAGGAGCATAATGCACAAATTAGAGATGAAAGAGAAAAGGATAAAGGAAAAAAACCAACAACAACACTTTACCAAGATATAATTTGGAATTTATGAACGGTAGAATCTGAGCTGCCTATTTTTTTAAAAGAAGGTTAACAACTCTATAATAATGGAAAGCCTTAACGTCAGTTGCCATCCTTGTCATAGTTACCTGATACCTGCCTCATTGACTAATTCGTTCCAGAGAAATGCATCCCATGCTAGTAAAAGAAAGCATTAGTATACTAAGCCTTGCCAGTAAAAACAAGTGGTAACTGACTGTTCACCACAGTAACATTTGCTGTGACAAGCCTAAATTCATACCTGGGAGCACTCCAGTGCTTTCTCTGGCATTGCAGAAGAGAGGCATTTACTTTTTTCTTGCACAGTTAAAATCAGTCTGTTGGTAACCATTTAGAGTGAATATCCAATAATTCAGAAACAGACACAAATCATTTATCAACACATTTACTACCCATTAGAAAAGTCACAGGGCAAGAGATGGGTTTTTTAGAATCTTTTTTTAAAAAAAGTCACATGATGAATTTTACAGCCAGTGCATACATTTGTGCAAACTCTACTTTGAAAATGAGGGATGAAAAACATTGACTGATTGTTAGAAACTAGGTGTGCACATCTTTGATTATTTCCTTCTCACACATAAGAAATGTCAAATGATTTTCCTGCCCATTAGGTAAGATTATGAGGGGAGGGGGTTGCACATTTTTATTCATTCATTCATTTGTATTTCATTTTAAGTGTGTTTTAAATTGTTCATTGTTTAATAGTATAAGGGGTGGGTGGGATTGTGGAATATGTAATGTATTTTTAATGTTGTAAGCCACCCCAGTTGCGTTACGCAGAGGGACGGGATGATGATGATGATGATGATGATGATGATGATGATGATGATGATTTTGCTAATTTCAGGACTTTTTTGCCCAAACATGAATGAAAATGGTTTATTTGCACAAAAATAACATTTTTGCATGGAAAATTTATTCCATGTAAAACACCATGTTTTTGAGAAGTGCCCATTTTTTTTAGCAAAAATACTAAAAATGACAAAAAATGAAAGATCACTCAAAGTCTTGCTCAAGGATGAAATATCTTGTATTGGATGTTTCGCCTCCTCTTCCTTTTTTGATGGGGTGTCCCAACATGTCAAGAGAACATTTCCCCCCAAGCATGGGGGGAAATATGAACATTCTAGTACAGTCGGACTTCAGTATCAGTGGGGGATCCATTTAGATCCCCACATGGATACCAAAATCCGTAGATGCTCAAGATCCATCATCCTCAATGTGTTAGTTGTATTTCTTCCTCCTCCCCTTCCTCTTTTGATGGGGTGTGCAAAATATTGCTCTTCCTCCTCTCTCTTCCTCCTCTTAGCCCCACCACCACCTCCTTCATCCTCCCTCCTCTTCCTCTGCTCCTCTTTTCCCCTGCCACCACCTCCTTCCTCCTCCTCTTCCTCCTCCATTTCCCTGCTGCTGCCACCGCCACCACTGCTACCACCTCCACCACCTCCTCCTCTTCCTCCTCTTCCCCCACCACTGCTGCCTTTTTCCTCCTTCCTCCTTCCTCATCCTCTTCCTTCCTTCCTCCTCCTCTTTTGCCACCCCCACAGGCTTACCATCCACGGATGCTGAGTTCCGAGGATGGCAAGTCTGTGGATACAGAGGCCCTACTGTATTAAACATGGGAATCTGTCTTGCAGTGCACGACTTAGTATGTCTAGTTCTGTGTTATGTACACTGGCATTTCTGGCAGATACTGAACCTGTCATCTTCTTCATGAAAACCCTCTAGTCTTCCTGGGAGTGTCTGCATGCAAAACTACTTTATTCATTTATTTATTTCCTATCATGTCTTTCTCCCATCTTCCTAGTGGAGGATTCGATGTGGCTTAAATATAACTAAAAAGTATTAGTGCAAAAGTGTTAAACAAGCAATTTTGATCTTGATTTTGATATTGATCTTCCTTGTCCTACCCCTAACTGTCGTGATTTACCTCTGCTCCCCGTTGATTTTTCTAACTTGTTTTTTAACTTGTATTGTATTTTTGGACTGTTTTATTCAATGTTGTAAGCCGCTTTGATCAGTTTTCTGGAAAGGCGGGGTATAAATAAAACTTTTATTATTATTATTATTATTAATGGTGTTCAAAAATAAAAATATAAGTTAAAAACAGTTTCAAAAAGACATTTAAAATATAACATGATACAGACACAACACACTCTGTTAAAAACTATGTGTGCTCCAACAAGTAAAAAATCTAACTGAGAAGGTCATTCCTGCCAGTAGCAACCCCAGAGAAAATTCAACAGTCTGGAAGCAACCACCAAGATGATCCAAGGTCACCCAGCAAGCTTCAGGGGTCAATATGGACTTGACTCTGACTCTTCCCACCCATTGTTTAACAGATTACTACTTTTACTAAGTGCTGTAGGTGCCTATATTTCAGAGGAAGGAACTGGCAAAACCACCTCTGAAATCACTTATGCTATGAAATGTATGGGGTTGCCATAAGATGACAGGTGACTCAAAGACACATATACACAGTTTTACTAGCTGGTGAGCCATGGACAAAATGTATCCTAAGGAAAATGGCTCACAATTTTCTGGAAATAGGTACAAATGAGAATTTTTTGACCTGGTCAACAGTTTCACTACACATTTTTCTATATACTTAAGAAAGAAAAACTTTGTAACTGAATGGCATGTGTTAGTTGAGAATTGGCTTGTACATAAAGATCCCAAATCCCACTGGCCTGAGTAGAAGACAAGCTGTCTCTAAAGTGACATGAAACTGTGAAAATGTGTTTCCTATAAGTGCTTGCCCAGAGAAGCTACCTGAACCAAACTTCTGGCATAAATTACTTCAGGATAGGCTAATGTTTTTTATTAAATTTGCTTTGGCATAAAATTTGGCAGCTAATGCATGCTTTCAACATTTCAACAGCTGTGTCTATATATCTCAACTGGTGTCTGTGATGCATGTTTTACTTTAGCTCAGGGTTATCAAGTTTCACAGCAATAGATTATCAAATTTCAGATACACAAGTGGATACCTGCAAATTTTTCTCATATATATTTGCTTCTCTTCCCCCCCCCCCCCCCACTCTCTCTCTATCTCTCTGATGATCAGAAGATTGGAAGGTTGGCAGTTTGAGGCCCAAATGCTTCATGATTGGGTGAGCTCCTGTCACTAGTCCCACCTTTTGCCAACCTAGCAGTTCAAAAGCATGCAAATGCAAGTAGATGAATAGATACCACTTCTCAGTGAGAAAGTAATAGCATTCAGTGCAGTCATGCTGGCCACATGACCACTGGAGTCATCTTTGGACAACACTTGCTCTTTGGTTTAGTAATGGAGATGAGAACCACACCCTACAGTTGGTTACAACTAGACATTCATGTCAGGGGACTACCTTAACCTTTACCACAGAGGTAGCTAGGATCTATTTGAGAACTGTATGTGGGATGTAGCAGAAGATAAATGGAAGACCATCTCTTCTCCTTCCCAAGCTATCACAACCAAATATTTTTTTTAATTCCCTGTCCATTTCTTCCATAAACATGTGCAGTTGAAAGCTAGAGCACTGCAAGAGGTTTAAGGGTAGTGCATGTGTATCAGATTTGGGACCTTATCACATGCTGCTCTCAAAGTGGCAAGAAAGTGATATGAGCATCATTCCAGTACTATAGCGGTAGCATCTCCACAAGACGGAAATAGCTAGCACACGCAACTAGCATAATTGCGCTATTAATGAAAGCACGATGAAGCGCCCCCCGGAAAGTGTATTTGCTGAGCATACACAAGTGAGAGGATTCAGCGCAGAACCGAGCATGGTTATGCTTGCACATGCTCAGCCCCAGGGATGGTCACCATGCCCGTCGGATGCTGTTGTCGTCACGTCCGCTGCACGATTTTGCCATTGCTTCGCCATCGCTATTGCTGTGCGCTATTGACCAATGAGCCCATACTGTTTTATTAATGTATATATGGCTATGGATGTGATGTTAGCATATATTGAAATCTGTATATATATAAATAACGACATATGTATGTTTTTGCATTTTACCTCAGAGCTGTATATATATATATATATATATATATATATATATATGCGTGTGTGTGTGTGTATATATACATGCGCATATATATATATATATATATATATATGTGTGTGTGTGTGTGTGTGTATATATATATATATGCATATGTATATATAGATATATATATAGATATATATATAGATATATATATATATGCGTGTGTGTGTGTGTGTATATATACATGCGCATATATATATATGTATGTGTGTGTGTGTGTGTGTATATATATATATATATGCATATGTATATTATATATATATATATATGCGTGTGTGTGTGTATGTATACATATGCATATATATATATATATATATACACACACACACACACACACACACACACACACAGTTCTCTCTGTTTTACTTACACATGTGCACTTCTGCATGGTTTTGGGTGCTTGCTTCTGTGTGGGTATTTGCAACAGCACATAAGCAAACATACATGTATGTGTAGATGTCTGCATATCTTTACGTTACAGATATTGCTGTGCACTAGTGCAAGAAACCATTGCTGTTTGGCGAAAGTCTACATATGTATAGATGTGATTACAATATATATATATATATATATATATATATATATATATATACAAATGTGTGTGGGTGAGTGTGTTAATGCATATATATCCAAGTTTGTACAGATACATATATATACTGATACTGGTATAGATTTGTGTTCTTTACACATGTGCGGTTCTGTATGGGTGCCTGCTTGTGTGTGGTATATGCCACATCGGGCCATCATACATACAGAATATATACCTATATTTATCAATGTCACTGTATACAAATATACATTTACCCATCGGTAAACATATGTATTGGTATGTACTACTACACTATATAAAGTTTGAGTTTTGAAAAAGAGTATATATGCATAAATGGAGTACACATATCTCTTTATCTAGATATATAGTACACCTGTGGTGCAAACAGGAAGCACACGTCATAAGATGCTTCCCCACAGACCCATGGGAAATAACGCTAGGAACCATGGGTTATGAAGTGGAAATGCTCCATGAGAGGGAAATGCTGATCAAACATATAGCGCTATAATTGCGCTATAATTCCGCTCGCGCTATTGCAATGCCCCATGAAACTGACATTCAAAAGAATGTGAATGATGCTGCATTCCGAGCGGTTTCTCAGTGGGTTCTGAGCGACGTCGTGTAAACACACAGAAAAATATAGCGCTATAGCGCCTGATTCCGTGTGGATTCTTGCTGCTTTTGGCCCCGTGTGATAAGGTCCTTAGGCTAGTCTGTGTATTCAGGACAGAGGAGTTCTAGATGTGGTTGACCCATAGACTATGTATATTTATACATGTATGTACTCACTTGTATATGCATAGATGTTATATACCAGCAGAAAATCTAGATTGTCATATCCAGCCCTCAGATCATTTTCCTAGCTGTTCACACAGGCAACCAACTTCATAATTTGGGACATTCATGTAAGGAGAGAATCTGGACAAGGCTGGTTAGATCCAGACAATCACAGCTCATGGAATGCTGTGAAGGGGGTATAGGGGAAAGGATATAACATACAGGCTGATCTGTTAATCAGATAAGAGCAGGGTGGAGTTAGGGCAATCAGAGTTGGGCTGCTGACACACTGCAAGATTATAAACTGTATGGCTCTATCCTATGGAATTATGGGATTTGTAGTTTGTTGTGACACCAGATCTCTCTGATGGAGAGGGATAAATATCTCATAAAACTACAGCTCCCAGAATTCCACAACATTGAGCCATGTTGGTTAAAGCAGCATGAAACTTCATTAATAGGGTAGTGTAGGTGCAGCCTTAGAGTGAAGATCTGAATAGGATTTTAGGTGTTGGGAATCTGGACAGAGTTCAAAGATTTCATGTTTAACTTAATAATTATGTAATAAAATATCTATTGGCTTTTAATTTCTACAATTGTGTCTAGCTGTTACATTTAAGAACTGAAAGGAAAGAATGGTCCCACTTCAACATACTGGTCCCACTGATAAACACAACCATTTGTCCAGTATAAGGATCACCTTCAGTCCTGAGTACCAGATCTAGGGAGGGATCATAAGGGTAAAAGGGCAAAGTGAATGACTGGAGAGGGATTCCATCACAGAGAGATATCCAATCATCTTCATGTTCATAATAAACTTCATGATGATATTGTATATCCATGTGAATTCCAGCTAGCAAAGGAATTGGGAAAACAATAATAGAGGATAACCTGTTTGTTTTATTGTTACATATGAACATGTAACAATAGCTCTTACCATAAGTTGTACCAAGCTGATTTTATTTTTGTGTGCATGACCCAAGGTTGAACTCAAAAAGAACAATGGGACTGAGATCACAAATACATTTAGGTTCAGGAAGTAAAAATATGTTTCAGAATAGGTTTCTGTAATATCAGTGGAATTTAATTCCACATAACTGTGCATCGAACCAAAGTGGAATAGGCTTAAGGGAGCCCTCTTCCTTGTAAATGCAGGCTTTCCTTTGTAAATGCAGCCCACTTGCTGTATTCAATAAGGATCTGCCAATGTGTCAACATTCAGAAGGAGTGAGAAAACTTTCAGAAATGGTTTCCTTCATTCACTAAGCACTATGGTTTGGAAAAGGCGACTTCTTATCTAAAACAATTAGTGTTTGCTGGAATAGTTTAGCATTTCCTTCAGTTGTGAAGCTAGAAGGGGTTTGTCAAGCTATGTGTGTTTTCAGACTTCTTTCAGCAAAACCAGAGACACACAATTACAAAATGTAGAGCACAAAGGCATCATGTGGATCTAGCCAGCTCTCTAGTGGTCTTAAGGATCCAGGCAGTGGTAAATGGGTCCTAGTGAGTTGTGGATGTACTTCAAGGAGGCCATGAACCAGGACCAATTTTTTTTAAAAAAGAAAATTGCTTTCATTCTTGTTGCTTTCAAAATTGTCTTTAAGTACATTTTTTCTATAAGGAGGAGGTCCACAATGTCTTTCAGCAGATTCTCAAAGAGGTCTATGATACCCAAAAGGTTGACAGCCACTGGGACAGAATGAAACAGGCATGGAGAATATTCCTCTACTACAAATGTAATTTTTTAAAAAAAATAAAAATAAAAAGTGGTTTCATTCTTGCAAGCCATTAATCTGTGACAGAGGAAAGAAGTGAAGACATTTATTCTCTTGCTTATTGCAACAAACATCAGTCAGCTGTGCTTACTGCTGAGCTGTGTGTGGATTCAGAGGAAAAGGAGCACAACAGAAGAAACATTTCCATGTTAAGATATATCAGACTCCACCCAGCTGCTCTATATCATATCCCCAGCTGGTGGTTATATCTCATTAGTTTTGGAGGTGCATCCAGTTGTGTGTGGTCAGAAGTTTACTTGGGGGGGGGGGGTGAGACTCAATGAGTTAACTATTTAAGAGATGATACATGATGTTGAAACTTCAACATTATATTACAGTAATCCATTCTGTACAGAGGTCACCAAGTCAATACCATTCAGAAAATTGTCATGTGGAAGCATTGCTGATTAATCATTCTCTCCCTCCCAATGGTCTACATCAGCCAATTACTTTTTAAAAAACAAAACAAAATGCATTTCAGGCCAGATTTTTAACTTTTCTCTCAGTAAATTCAGATTAGCCCTGCCAACTTTACATCTAGGGAGTTTTAACTGCCACTGTTAAAGCTGATTTATATCCCTATATCCTGTGCACTACTTGGATTTGATGTTTTCCTGTGGTTTAACCACCATGTGCTAAAATGGTCATTGAGGAATCCTGAAGAATCTCATTTCCAGTTTTTAACAAATGGACAAACATTGACAGAACAACAAGCTTCACATGGTTGCACACCTCTGTACCTACTCCACCAATCCCTCTGTGTAGCAAAGAGGGAGAGAAGTCAGAGAGGCATTATCAAGTAGTAACCAACAATGATGCTACTTTGTGTCTATGCTGGCATACTTGAAGTGAATGTATCTGAGGTTCTACTTAGGGGCTATGCAGACAGGCGGGTCTGGGGCACCCCTGCTAGGGGTGTATTGGGGCCACAGCAACCCCACACTATGGCCCCGATCCTTCCTTTTGCCGCCCCTAAAAGAGCCAGCGCCATGACTCTTTTGTGCCCTTTTAGTGCAGCATGTCTGCACGCTGCGCCAGGAGGGCGTCCTGATGCCACGCATTGTGCAAATGGCCATGCGGCATCAGGAGAGCATTGGGGTGGGGTTGGGGCAGATGGCATGTGGTCGGTCAGTATGTGGCCCATTAGGCCAGTCTGCAATGCCCCTTAGTCTCTTTATTAGGAATGGCACTACCTGAGTAAAGGACCGCATGCTCATGCTTCAGCTTCCTGCACTGCCTTGTGCGGCAAGAAAAAAAATGTGGTGAGAAATAGACTGTTACTCTTATTGTCCTCTTATGGGCTGAGCAAGGTCTCTGGCAGCAAAAACAATCTGAATGAATTTCTTACATTTATACCACTCTGTAGAGCATGGTTTTGTGGTTTGAGTGTTGGTATAGGGTGACTATAGTTTGACTTTTTGTTTGACTGTGGAAATCTGTTGCATGACCTTGGGCAAGTCATACATGCTCATTCTTAGAGGAAGGCAATGGCAAACCATCTCTGAACAAAGCTTGTCAAGAAAACACCATGATAAGTTCACTATAAGTTCAAGTTGAAGATATGGGAGACAGCCTTCCCAGTGTCCGCTCCCACCTTCTATCTACTTTCTGCAGGAGACTAGTCCCCCCCCCCCCCACACACACACATTCCTTTTACTGGCAGGCAAAGACCTATTTGCTCAAGAAGGCTTTTACTATGTAACTGCTCACAGAAAGGCTTCTTATCGAGGTTGTGGGTGCTTTATTCATTTTTAAATCTTTAAAACAGTGGAACACACTCCCTCAGTGTGTAGTGGAGTCTCCTTCCTTGGAGGTCTTTAAGCAGAGGCTGGATGGCCATCTGTCGGGATGCTTTGTTTGGGAATTCCTGAATGGCAGGGGGTTGGACTGGATGGCCCTTGTGGTCTCTTCCAACTCTATGATTCTATGATTTTATGTATGTTTTCAAAATAATTTTATGCCATTTTAAATGTGAATATTTTGTTTTTAAAAACTGCATTGTTATTGCAGGCACACAGCAAATATTAATGTCTTCCTCCAAAGAACAAGGGAGATCATCCCCCTTCCCATTTTTCTCATTATAACAATTCTGGGGTAATTTCCTGGGAGTAGAAATGTTAGTTCATTGCAACAAAATTCTTTCCTTGTACTCCTTTTGGTCCCTCCATTTATGGAACAGATTTCCCACTTACACTCTGGCTGAGTGGATGAATGGAGATATGCTAGGGAAGCCAAAAAAGAACCCAACAGGGTATTTTCCATCTCATATTGTGTTCCTCACTGGTGGAAACTGGAGGATTGCAAATCTTAGAGCTTCTTGCTTGTCTTCTAGTTTCTACAAGTCTTCCTCCAGCTGGTATAAACTGGATGTATGACAGCACGTCCTAGGGCTTCTTACTAGCTCAGTTTATTACACTTTGCAAAATTACAATGGGGTAGTAATTTTTGCAAGAGCATAAAGTAAATGCCACCCATTAGTTACAGAACAAACTGAAAATTAATTTGATGAAATGTTGCATATGTGCAACACCGCTGAGACATGTGCATATTGTATCATTCAAAAATATATCTATGCAAAGGGATTTTGTAGCTCCTTTGAGACTTCTCACTTTCAGTTAGGGCCTAAGCAGACGACTAAAACAGTCGTCTTGGAGGCCCGGAAGAGGAGGAGCCACCGCACGCGCGGCGCTCCTTCCTCTTCCTGAGGTCGCCCTGAGCGCTTCCGGGCCACCGCACGCCGGACGCGTTCAGGGCGACCTCCCTCCACAGCGTCCGGACGCGCTGTGGAGGATAAGTCGCAAAAAGGGCGCCCGCCGCTTTTAGGGCGCTCTTTTTGCGACTTATGTAAGGAGTGCCTTTTTGGCGCTCCTTTCAGGGTCGCCGGGGAGGCGCCGCGGTGAGGCTGCCATAGCCCCGCGGCGCTCCGGACCAGGGCGCTCCAAACGCCCTGGTCTGCATCCCCCCACAGTCTCAAGGGGGCTACAAGATGCTTTTTCATGTGGGTATTGTATCATGAGATCCTAAACAAAAACCAGGATTCAGAGCTGCAGGTTGGTTTAAACTTCTACTCATGAAAGCTCCATCTCAATCCATTTTAACATTCAGGGCAGTTCTATGGCTGCATTTTCTTACCTAAAAGCAAAAAGAGGAGCATTGATAGTCCAGAAAACAGACAGTGGTGGAACTACCGATGGTGACAACTGCTGGTGAAGGGCTGCCCCACCCCCTCCTGCTAACTTGCTCACCCCTCCCCAGATGCCTGCCCCCCTCCCCTGGTTGCCCCCCTTTCCTTGCCTCCCTTCCCCACCTGCTATGTTTCTCCTTGCCTGGCCAGTGGGCAGCTGATCAAGTGAGGCAGCAGGAGAGGACAAAAGTGGTGTGCATCATAGGGAAACCAAAAGGGTCATAGGCAAACCAAATGAAACTCCCAAAAGAGTTCTGAGGGAGCAAAGAACTAAATATGCTACTTGTGATCAATGGTGTCAACTAAAGTATCAAAGGGTGACTTTCTCTATCAGTTGCCATAAATCCATCTGGTCCAGGGGCTTTCACTTTTCTCAACTTCCCAATAGTTTGGACTATTTCACTCTCTGTAAAGTCTGCATTCAACAAATCCTGTTGCTTTTGTGTAATTTTTCTAATCCTTTGTTGTTCCAAGTACTGTGTTATCTCATTTCCATCAATGTCATCAACCTTATACAGGTAAGTATAATATCTTTTAAAAGCTTTCTGAATTTCTTCCTGTACTTGGAGTATTTTTCCACCTTCTTTTATTTTTATAATTACTCTTCTTCTTTTTCTTTCCTCAGTCTGTATGCCAGCCATTTCCCAGATTTATTAGCAGACTCAAATTGTCTTTGTTTGATAAATTTCATTTTCCTTACTATTTCGTCAGCTAAAGTTTTGTTAACCTGTTTTTTTAACCATTGCAAATGCTTATTTTTCTTATCGCTAGTAGGGTCTTTCAACAATTATGTTTCAGCTTCTTGAATTCTCTTTTCTAATCTATTCATGTTAGCAATATGTTGTTTATTCATTTCGGATCCTCTTTGCATCAATATGCCACACATCACTGCCTTTCTGCCTTCCCATACCATTTTAGCTTTGACTAGATCCATAGTATTTTCCAGAAAGTACTGTTTCAATGCCTTTTTTAGTTTGCCTCTAAAATCATTATTATTCAACAAGTAATCATTTAATTTCCAAAAGAATTTCTTTTTTGTAGCTTCTACTTTCAGCAAGATTGCATTATGTTCTTACATAATCTTTGGTAGGATTTCCATATCCTTAATTTTTGGTATTCATTCACAGGATACCTGGAACATATCAATCCTAGAGAATGATTTATAGCTTCCTGAAAAGAAAGTAAATCCATCCTTGTCTGGGTAAAGATTTCTCCAAACATTTTTTAAATTGATTTGGTCTTGTAATTCAAAAATGAGGTGGGGAGTTTACCTTGATTTCTTTTTCTTTTATAGAGGCTCTATCCTTTTTTGGATCAGCCACTCCATTCCAATCTCCCAGCATGACCACATTTCCATAATCCATTTATAATTTCTATATCTCTTCATTTAGTTTCTTCTAGAACTCTAATTGTCTTTCCACAGGACTATATATTAACAGAAGTATTGTATCTTTGATTTGCAATTCCACTCCTATGTAATGACCTTCATGATCTTTGAAAACTTCTTTGGCCTTATATTTATTTTGTACATACATTACAACTCCTCCTTTCTTTTTGTCATTAGCCGTGATAAACATTTGTCCCAATTTTGGATTATCAGATAATTTATTTCAGGTTTCTTAATCTTGATGTCTTGTAGACAAATTATTTCTGTTTTTTTTTGTTGTTTTTTGCCAAATAATGCAAAGTTTTACTTTGCTTGAATTTCAAATTCAGACCTTTTATATTCCAAGAAATAATTTTGATTGCCATGTTCAAAATGGTTATATATTTATTTATTTATTTAAGTGAAATATTTAATTATTTATCTTCTTCCCCCTCTCCAGGGTATTTTTGAATACTTCTGTCCTCTTTAGAAAACAGTTGTCCTGTTAGATTCTCTTGTGCATCCTCCTCTTTTGGCTTCAAGCTCCCTTCACATTGAAAAGCCATTTCCATCTTTTCCTTTGTCCTCTGCATCTCCTGTGGCAGTTTCTCTTCTTCCTCTTTCTCATAATTTTGTGATTGCATTTTCATTAAGAAATCTCTTGCTTTTGCAACTGAGTTTATTCTATATCTCTTTTGCTTGTACAGGAAAGAGACACCTTCAATTCTGTCCCAAGCATTCCTGATTTTTATTTTTAATCAGTTTTTGTGTTAAAAATCTGTAGTTCTGTCTTCTCTTCAAAACTTCCATTGGGACATCTTTATATATTTTTACTGTTTTCCCATCTATAAGAAGATCTTCTTGATAACTTTTTTGTAAATCCAATTCCTTCATTCTGGTCCTTATAAAGGAGATTACTACATCCCTTGGAGCATTTCTCTCTCTTGCTATCGCAGAGTTTATTTGAAAGATCTTGTCTGTGTCTCTCCCAATTTCTTGCTTTGATATCCCAGTAAAGTCTGCTAAAGATGTTGTTATCTTCTCAAATAGATCTTGGTTGAGGGCTTCTGGTACCCCTCTCATCTTCAAACATTTCTCCCTGTAACGGACCTCTTATGTCAAATTTATGTAACTCTCACAGTTTTGTTGTTCTGTTAATTCTGTTGTAGTAATCGTTAATTCTTGAGTTGTTCCTTTGAGGTCCTCAACATCTGTTCTTAATCCTTCAACTTCATTTGATATTTTATCAAGTTTCTTCCCAAACTCTCCAAGCTCTCTATGCAAGTCCTCTTTTGTTTCTTTTCTGGATTGTTTCAGCTCACTCTTCATTTCCAGACGTATCTCATATCTTAATTTTTGGAATTCCTCCAGAAGTGTTTGCATAGGACCCGTTGTTTTAGGTGTTATATCAGTTTAGCCTCTTCTTTGGACTGATCCAGTAATTGGAATCAGTTTTTTAATTCCTGTTGTCATCTTAATTCTAGATTCCAAGGTCATTTTAAAATTCTTATTCTTATTTTTTTTTAAGTTTCCCAAAGTTCTTGAATTTCTTTTTCCTGATTTTTGTCTTCTGATTACCCGAATTGGTTCTATTATTACAGAGTTCCACTTAAAAGACTTAAAAAATTAATTCCTCTGTTTTATGATATCAGACAATCAGCCCAAAGTTCTTGAAATAATATTTCCACTATTAACAATAGTTGATCTAATCAAACCAATTAGTTCTTGTATCTTATAAGTTATGGATCAGTCAAACCCACTCCCACAAATTACAAATTATTCTATAGTCCTTCAAAGTAGCAGGTAAAAACATGTTATTTTCATTAATGGTTCAGAATCTATTACAATGAATTCCCCCTATTCCAGTTATTTAACTATATTCTCCTTTTAACTTTATGTAGCAATATATATATATATATATATATATATATATATATAATACAAAGGGTATCTAGGCAATTAGATTTGATATCAGCTATGTCTATTTCTGGAATTATTCCAACTCCACTTTCTATCATTTTTCAGACCTCATCCTTCTTGTTTCTTAAAACTTCACTCTACTCTCTTACCCTTTATTTCACTCTTCTAACAAAGAAACCCTCCACCACTTCTGTTCCTTTGTGAATGTTACCAGTCACAGCTTCTCACCATCGTCCTATCATCCCATCCTCTTTCCACCACTCCCAATAATTAATATAGCCTCTATTCCAGGTTTGTTGCCCCCTCCTCCTGTCCTCTTTCTGCCGGTCCTTTCTGTCAACAATTGATCCAGATTTGTTTGTTGCCCCCTCTTCCTGTCCTCCTTCCGCCTGTTCTTTCTCTTTCCTCTGCTCCTTCTCTTAACAATTAGTTTCAGCCTCCAATTCAGCCTCCTTGCCTCCTCTTCACGTCATCTTACCGATTCTCCTTTCTCCTTTCTCCCTGAAATTAATTCTATCCTCTAATCCAGCCCCGCTGTTCCATCCTCCCACTTTCCTGCCACTTCAATCTCTCAACAGGTAATTCTGTTCCTTAATCAAATTAATTTTGAGCTCTTATCAGTTCTAATCAGCTCTACTCAACACCCCTTTGCTCCGTCCCAATTCTCTTCCCACCGCGCACTGTCTTCTTAAGTTAATTCGCCACCATTTTCTCCTGTCTTCCCTTGCTCTTACTTTACCACAGCCTGCCTTATTATTCTTCCTCCCGAAAGCTAATTAAATCAAGTTGCCAAGTTTTAACAAGTTTATAGTCACAGTATCTCACAGTTATCTCAGTTACTCACAAATCCAGTCTGTCTCCAATTAAATCAGATCCAACCTGGTCTTTGGTGTTTCTCACAACTTGGCTTGTGCAACTTTTTTGTAATCAAGTTACAATTACAGCCATCAAATGTAGCAAATCATTTTCTTCACTTCAAGAGCCTGTTGCTAAAGAATGGATTGCAGTATCTGTTGTCTCTGTGTTCAGTCAAAGTATTATTGCTAGGAACTAATAAAAAAAAAATGGCAAGCAGGGCTCAGTGCCAAAAAAGGTAGCCATTTCAGGGTTGGCTGCTCTGCGACTCTGTCCCCTCCGATTTGGAATCCTTGCAAAAGATACCAATCGGAGTAAGGAGAGAGTCTCCTTTGAGCCCCTATGCCCTTCTCCTCTCCCAAGGTGAAGATGGAAAGGGATTCTTTGATCCCTTCAAACCTGAAGTGGCAGTCCTGTGGAGAGCCCTTCCACACAGGACCAGTTGCCTTGCTGCTGCTGGAAGTTCCCTGGTTTTGCTGTTTAAATGTTGAATCAATATTATTATTTTGCCTAATCTCTCTTTGGGGGGATGCAGACGGGCAGCCATGGGCTGCCCTGGGAAGTGGCAGATTGGGGCCGAGGTTGCCCCATGCCTCGGCCCCGATCCTCCCTTTCGCCACCTGGGGAAGGAGTGCTAAAATAGCACTCCTTCCGCAAGCCGCGAAAGGGGCGCCACAAGAGGCATCACACAAGAGGTGTCTGGACGCTGAGCTGGAAGGATGTAATCAGAGCGCCCGTCATGTGCAACGACAGGCGCTCTGATTACATCCTTAGGAAGGGGTTGGAGCGTCCAGCGTGAGGCTGCCCCTCCCCTTCCTTGCCTCCAAGACAGCGCAAAGTGCTGTCTGCAAAGGGGGTTTGTTAGCCACTTTGAGACTTTAAAGGAAAAGGCTGGGTCAGGAGTTAAGAAGACTTTGACTCTGATGATTGTAAGGTCAGAAGGTTAGTAATTTGAGGTCCAGGCACCATGTGACAGAGTGAGCTCTCATCACTAGTCCCAGTTTCTGTTCAAAAGCATGTAAAAGCACAAGTAGATAAATAGAAACCACTTTGGTGGGACGGTAACAGTGTTCTGTGCAGTTGTGCTGGCCACATGACCACGGAGTTGTCTTTGACAATGTTGGCTCCTTTGGCTTAGTAACAGAGATGGGCACCACTCCCTACAGTCAGATACGACTTGACAATCATGTCAAAGGGGAAACCTTTACCTTTTTAAATATCCATTTAACAAAACCATGTCTGTGTTGCCAGTTTTTCAGTTTATCCCCATAGCTTCTGACAACACAGAAATCAGTGACAATGTTCCTCTGCAGGCCATAATCAAAACACAGTCGATATTGCAGTAGTAGAAGCAGAAGGTGCAAGATTGGGTTAAAAGCTGGCAACCAATAGTGGCAGGTGGCTTCCATGTCAGTTCGGTGGTGAGATGCTTTTGTGTTTTAGTCTGAATTGTACAGACTCTTTCTAAGGGTGCATCTACACTGTAGAAATAATACAGTTTGACACACCTTTAACTGCCATTGCTCCATCCTACAGAATCCTGGGATTTATAGTTTTGTGAGGCACAAACACTCTTTGGCATAGAAGACTTGTAAAACTACAAATTCCAGAATTCTATAGGATGGGGCTGCTGCACTTAAAATAGTGTCAAACTGCATTATTTCTACAGTGTAGATGCACCCTAAGATGTTGTACAGTGTAGATGCACAATTTTAGATAGCTCCTTTAAGGTTTGAACCAACACCCAGAGGGGATTTGTTGTCCTCTGAAACTGGAGCCATCTACCCACAATGTTGGTAGCATTCTATTACCACAGGCAGAGGTTAGCTCAGGGGTAGGCAACCTAAGGCCCGGGGGCCGGATGTGGGCCCCTGAGGCCTTTGGACCGGCCCCAGGCCGGTCCTGCTGCCACTGCCACCGCCCGCCATGATGATATTGATTATTGTTGTTATTACTTGTTCATGAGGTTTTCTTGGCAAAATCTCCGCAGGGGTTTTGCCACGGCTTTTCTGGGGCTGAGAGAGTGTGCATGCATATTTTTTTATTTTTTTAAAAAAATATTATATTTTATTTATTTATTTATTTATTTTTGGTGCTTCGGCCCCCCATTGTCTGAGGGACAGCAACCCGGCCCCCGGCTCAAAAAGGTTGCCTACCCCTGGGTTAGCTTCTAGTAATTAAAGTATCTGTGGACAAGGGGGAAGGGGGAAGCAATCCATTTTGGGGATAAAGTTGTATGTTAAAAATACAAAATGGCATTCCCATTATCCTTTCAGAATGTTGGAAGGTATGTTGTTCACTAGTCATGTTGATCATTGCCACAATACTTGCATTTATCAGTGAGATATGACTTTCTGATTCTTTGCAAATCAGTTGAGCATACAACTGTGGTTTGAAGGACTTGAAGCATATGACCCATTCTGTTACACTGATAGATAGGCACTTCATTTTCCTATATTCCAAACCTTAGAGGTATATTTGGTTGCTACCAGACGTAATGCTAGGCCCAGCATGGAGGACAGAATATTAGGATCAGTCCTGGAGCAGACTTGTTGATAATTGTAGCTGAAGTTTAGTTAAAGACCAGCTTCAAAGGTGTTGAAACCTAATGGCCTGTTATTTCATCGTAAAGTAAAACTAAAATGTTATCTTAAGTTGAAACTGTGGTTCTTGTTAAATCAAAGAAAAGGCACTTATAGGTCTTGTTTAGGCTTAGTAGAACTCAATGACCCTCCTTCATTGTAAAACATCTTTGTTTAATGAGTAAACTTAGGTCCAATCCACACTGCAGAAATAATCCAGTTTGAGGCTGCTTTGACTGCCCTGGCTCAATGTTAGGGAATTCTTGGAGCTGTAGTTTTGTGAGACATTTAGCCTTCTCTGGCACTGAGCCAGGGTAGTTAAAGTGGTTTCAAACTGGATTATTTCCATAATGTGTTTTCGATCAAAGATTAGTTATATAATAAATACATCTAGGTAATATTTTTTCTATCATAACTATAAGTAGTAGATATTTTAAGTATATGATTTTTCTCTTATAAAATCCAACTTGCCTTCAGCAATATGATAATTGGAATCACCTGACTTTTCAGCTGGTGACTCCAAGTTTAAATAAAACAGATTAAAATAGTTGTAGTTTTTAACACACATATATCAGAAGTTACAGAGACAAGATTTACAAACAGAGCAGTCAAACTGCTGGTGCTTCCTTAAAAAGAGATCCAATACATTCTAAAGGAAATACATAGTTTTTTTCTTCTCTTTCTATTTCTGTGTTAAGAGAGAGAGAGAGAGAAAAGAAGACATTTTAAGGGTTTTGTTGAAAGAATAAAATTGCTTTGTTTCTGATCCCATGATGAGTGAAATAAATGTTTAAGAAAGATCACTTTACAGTGAGATTCATACTGAAATGTGATGACTGTGATTCAAGCCAAGCCAAAAATTACAGCTTAGAATGAGAAGGGATAGACATGGCTTGGGAATCCATTTTCCCACATTCCTGAATCTCAATCATCCCAGCTAATGTTTAAAAGAAAATAGAGTGGGAAACAATGAGGTCATTTTGTTTGGCTGTAAAACAAAACAAAACAAAAAACTTCTTAACAATAAACAAAAGAAACTATAAATTTATTGAGAACAACTGCTCATTTACATTGGAACCACCTCATGAATGACAAAACGTTCATGGCACATTCTAAAACCTTCATGCCATTTTTTAAAAATATAATCTTCAAAGTATATGCTTCATAGCCTGTCACGATAAACCTTCCATGGAGGTCTTGCTGACATCGCTATTGCTAACGGTGTTTCTGATTTAACTGAAAATTCTTCATTTGGCAAAAGTAATGCTACATGGCAGAAGTATGATTAAGATCTAGGCAGTGCCAATTTGTTTATTTAACTGTAAGTCTGCATGCTGATGAGCAGCGTAATGTTTTAATTCTTCTTTCTGTCCTTCTATCCTTATCCCTTGTATGTAGATAGCTAAACAAACATTCTGCCATCAATCAGTGGGGAAAGGATCAAAGACAATTATATAACTTATCTGTAGACTAACAATCAGCAGCAGCAAAAAGCTATAAGGTGGGAAGGCCACAGTAAGAGATGTTGGGAGTTAGGTATCCCCTATACTTTTATTGGGCCACTCATCCCCAAAAAAGTGAGGGGAAGTTTCATGTCCTTTGTGAGACGAGTGAAATCCAAAAGATTTGAAAGATAAAATCTTTTAAAATTTTAGATAGCTGAGGAACATCCAAGGAACAGCAAAGGTGACCTTGTGAGGAAGGAAGGAAGGAAGGAAGGAAGGAAGGAAGGAAGGAAGGGGTCATAATGTATTTAAAACTACCCCTCACAAAAAAAAAAAAAGCTTCAGCATTTGCACTGAAGAGTTATCTAAATTTCAGAATGTTTTACCAAGGGGCTCTACAGACCACCCTGATAGAGCAGGGTCCTGCCACCTCTTTCACCACCAGATTGGGGCTGCAGCAACCACACGTCACAGCCCTGATCTGGCAGTATGCCACTCTAAAAAGAAGCAGCAAAATGCCACTCCTTTTTAGAACAGCAAAAGGGTGCTTCTTTTGGCATTTGGCTTATAAACGGCATGCCAAAGGAATGCCGTGACACCGCCCACCATGCAGTCAGGCAGTCAACATGATGCCGGTGCGGGGGCAGCACTGGGGCATGAGTGTGCAGGTGCCACACCCCCATTCCACCCCAATGCCAACATATGCTGCCTGTCTGTACAGCCCCCAAGAGGTTTTTTTTAAACCGCCAGCACCTAAAATAAACAAAATTCACTGCATCACCCTTAAAAATTGCTGCACTGATTTAAAAGACCCTGGAGGGAAGAGGAATGGTGACTAGAAAAAAGGGGGACATAAAGAGTTTACAATGGCTGTGGCTGAGACCAAAGCTTCATGTGAATGAAGTTTGTGCTCTAGAATGTATCCCAGAATCTTTTGCATTTTATTTATAAGTAATTGTTTTAAAAAACCATAGTATGGTCTACTACAACCTCCATTCAGACATTCCACACACAATTGCATGGCAGTAGGAATGGAGAGAAAATTCAAAAATATTTGGAAGATGGTCAAGTGACAAGTTTTTTTATTCTATCCTGATGAGAATAATTCTAGACAGGTGGAAACCTTTGTATTTTGGGACTTATTGAGAAAATCAGTGGATTTTTTTTAAAATGTGGAAAATTGTGTTTTCTACACATGAAAAGAAGTTTCATGCTCAGAAAACAGCATTTTCTGTGCAAAAAATACATTTCTACATAGCAAAAAAAGCTTTTCATCATTTTCTGTGCAGGAAACCTCTTTTCTGCACACAAAACTTGTGTGTGTGTGTGTGTGTGTGCGCGCACACGCGCAAAATGCTGTTTTCTGTGCCAAACTGTTTTGTTTTTTTTCCTCTCACTGGAGTAAGTTTTGAAAATGGCATTCTTTTTTACTGTACAGAACAGCAGAATGTCAATAACTGGCACTGTGTACATGATCCCCCCTCCAACCTGTTCAGGTGAGGGACAAAGTAAAGAAAAAACTAACAAAAGTCCTGGCATAGGAACTGTGATTTTCAAATGTAGTGTTCATGTGGATGACTAATTTTGTTCTTAATTTGTACTATTTAAAGTAGCCCTTTTTGGCATTTAAATTTTCATAATACAGAGCTAGTTTGGAATACTATGTTTGGATAATTTTTGCTACTGTGTTTGAAGTGGGGGGTGGAGAATGACAGCCCTGAGTGATTTTGCATTTAGGGGTTTTTTTGGCCTCTTTGCCCTATTCCATCAAGAAACTAATTCTCAATTTACATACTATCAATAGGTACAGATCAAGAATTATTTAAGGAAGATTAATTAAACTGGCTTGGTAAGAAATATCTTTTGAAAAATAATATCAGAAAGAAGTCAGAAAGGAAATTATCAACAGTGTATAAAATACTAATGAATATCACCTTATGATGGAGATAAAACAAAAATGGAGCAAGAGTTTACATTGAATGTAAAGTCAAGTGAAAATTTTCTATAAAGTTATATATATTTCATTTTGTATTCTGCTTAGACTATCAATAAACTTTTCTACAGTACAAACTAGTGATGGGGAATCAGCATCATACCATTGCTTTTTTTTTTTTGCTTTTTTTTTTGGTTTTGCCTTATAGCTAGAAATTATTAGATAAATGGGATAAGCAATGTTTAAACTCTTAGACTTCATGAACTACAGCTAAACCCAGTGGTAAGATTGCTCAGGCACACTAAAATGGGATCTCTGATGATACCGGCTATATGATGCATCATATATATGAAGCTAAAGCAAAATCACCTCTGAGTATTCTTTGCCTAAGAAAACCCTAATGAAATTCATGGGATTGCCATAAGTTGACAGGTGGTTTGAAGGTGTACACACATGCACACATGCACACACACACACACACACACACACACGTACACACATTAACAACAAAATCCTGAACTAATTTCAGAGGGTTTGGGAGATATCTGGATCAAAGCTGTTGTTATTGTGTAACTTCAAGTTGTTTCCATCTTATCATGATCTTAAGACAGCCGTATCACAGGGTTTTCTTGGAAGGATTTGTTCAGAAGATGATTTTCTTTTCCCTTCCTGTGAGGCTGAGAGAGTTGCCTTAGGTCATTCAGTGGATTTCCATGGCCAAGGAGGGAAATGAACCCTGATCACCAGAGTTATAGTCCAGCACTCACAGCACTACACCTCACTGGCTAGATTGCTCCAAAGTGAAGTCAGAATTTCCCCAAAGGTTTTATTAATTATTTGCATTCAGAGGAAGCCAGAAATCCAAGCAGGGCAACTTCAAAAATTGATATGTTTCTCCTTGAGGGAAGAGAGTGTGTTTGAAGAGGAATTCTAATTTTTGTTACTGATCGCAGTAGATGGCTTCTTTGGTAATTTGCAGTTCCATTGCTATACGGTAGGGGTGTTGTAGTAACATATTGCAGGAATGTATCAGTATTCAAATACTGTTTGCTAATTCTCTCTCTTAGGATCAGGAATGCTAAAAAAGGAATTATGGGTTTGTTGGAACTAGGAGGAATTGTTATGAAAGTGTTGAATATTCAAGTCCTTTTGTTTCTATCACTGGATGTTCCACACCTATCAAAACACCCTATCCTGCTGCACTTTTTATGAATTTGTTGTTGCTGGTGAAGGGAAGAGTCTTGCATTCATCATAATGTGTTAGTCCCTAGACCTGTCCTCTAAACCTTTGGAGGTTTCTTCCATGTTAGGGATGGAAATAATATTTTACTGCTGTATATTTCCGGGCCCTGAAAGGGTTTTCATGAAGACTGCAAACCCCTTCTGCAAAGACTACAGACAGCTGTGAAGCTTTCATGAGGTTTGTTATTTTTCTCTCCACACATTAACTATTCATCTGTGCAGAAATACATCTGAGATTTTTTCCCAGAAAACAAATTTTTGTACAGAAAATACATTTCCTGCACAGAAAACGGTGTATTTTGTACAGGAAAAAAAAGTTCCCTATGCAAAAAAACACACAAAAAACACCTGTTTTTATCACAGAAAAGCATAATGTATTTCTATGCAGACCAATTCTATCTGAACCATGAATAGTGATCAAGAATACTATATTAACTCTATGTTCTTATTTGCAAGGATAATGAACATGATGATGTACAGCTGTATTTTGTATGCCATTCTAATGCATTTCTCTCTCTCCCCACCCCATAATAAAAACTTGGAATTGGCCCATCAAACTGAATCTTATAGCAATATATGCACATGACACACTCTTACTGATAATTATTAGTGTAAGACATATAGTAGTGTGCGGATCTAGATCTTTGCTAAATTTTTTGCTAAAAGTGTGGTAAGCCTCTACACTTCCTCTCATAGAAAGCACTCTGTTGTCTGTAAAGCATGTTGGCTACAGTGCTCTGGCTTGAAGGTCGTCCTGGTAGACCAGCATCCAAAACCTTCCCCCTGGCCTTTTACAAAAGAAGTGCCTGAAGGAACTTGGTTGGGTGCCACTGCTTGGAAATTGCCTGATCTGGAGTAGGCAATACTGAGGTTACTCTCTTGCCATTTTAGTCAAACAGCTGCTATGCAACCCACAGCTCCTTGGAGCTGGTGAGTATGCAGGGACCACCACACAATTGCCAGGAAAATGACATGCGGATGTGGCTTGCTGGCTACTGATACCAATCTTCCCAAGGTGAGCATGGTGGATGAAATTCTTAAACTCTGTTCAAGTCTCTTAGCAGATAAGTTTATGGGAAAGGTTTGCCTAGGTAGATACAATTTGAAAAACATGGGTCTAACTCAATAGTATTTAATAAGGACATTGCTATGTATGGCTCCAAGATATCCAAGATGTAAGCCGGAAAGCTTATAAGATTTATGGTGGGAATGAGTTGCAACAGCTGTACTTTTTCTTGACAGAGATTTTGAACACCATTTGGATTATGACTTCTGGTCCTGTGTCTGCCCTATTCTAAGATACTTCATACACAAAAAAAGGAGGGAGAACCTCTAAGATGCTCTAGGGGGAAGCCAATGATCTGTCTCAATGATAAACATCATTTTGAAATATTGGATGATCAGCATATATTAACTAAGAGTCAGATTTTTATTACAGTGAATAAGTCTTGTTCCAGAATGTGTTTGGTTTTTTTTACTACTAAACGTTAAAGCCATCCCTAAATAGAAAACTTTGAAAATACTTTTTGTTTTATCTTTCTCCCCTCTCCAAATATTTGAAGCCTGCTTTGAAGAAACACTGACAGTTGAACAGGGATGTTTTCATTTTTGATAAAGGTGCTTTTAGAAGTTGAAGTTGTTTTCTTTGAAAACTGTTCAGAAGCTTAGAGCAGAATAATGTTAAAGACAGAACATCACTTAAAAAAATACGCACACTCTCTCTTTTGCTCCTTCACTTTCCCTCTCTCACACACAGGACCTAAACCTATTTCCAAAACAAGTAGTTTCTAATCCAGCTGGGATACTGCGGTCATAAAAAAGATGTCCAAATCCACCAATTTATATAGGTTTGGTTTGGTTTGACTTTCAAAGAATTTAAAGCCGAAAGCCTGTGCCATGTGTGCACTGTAAGTGGTGCATCATTCTCAACGTCCCCCCCCCCCATCTGCCATATTGTGCAATGCCAAAATGAAATCCTAACTGGGCTACCTTTGCTTATATCTTCAAGATTGGACTTCAGAGTGTTATTCAGTTTACTATAGTTTGGCATACTCAAGTTATTAACTATACCAAAGTTTATAAAGGATTGCTAATTTTAATTTTAGCTTTCTGTTATCCATCAAACATACTGGTACATTTGAAATAGAGGCCAGATCATGACATACAATAGATCTAGTCAAATTAATGTATATATTCATTTATAGGTCTAGAATGTTTAGTCAAAAAATTGATGCCAAAAACCCTGAGTTGACTTATCCATGGGTCAATAGAAGTACTGCACTTTAACCCCCCCTTTGCAGATGGCGCAAAGCGCCGTCTTCAATCCCAGGAAGGGAATGGTCAGCCTGACACCAGGCGCCCCAACCCCTTCCTGAGGATGTCATTGGAGCACCCATCGTTACAAATGACGGGCGTTCCGATGACGTCCTTCTGGCTCATTGTCCAGACACGCTGAGCCAGAAGAGATGCCAAAGGGGTGCACACCACCTCTTGCTGTGCCCTTTCCGTGCCTTGTGCAAGGAGTGCTATTTTATTGAGTGAGAAAATGCTGGCAAAAGCTATTTGGCACTTCCCCACAAAGGAGCACTGAAAGGAATCAGGCTTTGAAAAATCTGAATAAGACATTTGTGTATGTTTGCCAGTTTTTGTGGGTTAAAAGTAGGCAAAATTATCACATTGAAGTTAAAGGGTATAATCACTGCTAATGTGAGCTGCATCCACACTCCAGAAATAACCCAGGTTGACATCACTTTAACTGCCATGGCTCAGTGCTATGGTGTTCTGGGAACTGTAGTTTATTGTAGCACCAGAGCTCTCTGACGGCTAAATGTCTCACCAAACTACAGTTCCCAGGATTTCATGGCACTGAACCATGGCAATTAAATTACTGTCAGCCTAGAGCATTTTTTTAGTGCAGATGCAGCCCCAGGCATGACTTTTTTTCTTTACATTTTCATCCTTTTGAACATGTGTGCATTTTCTTAGCTCTGCTTTAGTCTCATGACCCCCCCCCCCAACATTGCACAGGCATGATTTATCATAGCTCCCTCCTCATCTATCCAGTCTTTAGTGTGGGCACAAACAGTTATGTGTGCTAAAATTTGTTAAAGTTATTTGGCATCATCTTCCTTTGCTTCATCTTTTAAATCCTTTGTTACAGGCCCCTCTGTTTTACCCCCATCTTATCCACAGGTTACATCAAAAGCCATAATTTTGGCCCCCAACACCTTATATATGATGTCAATTTGCTGTCAAGTTTATACAATAGTTAAACCACTGAGGATTGTGCAGGTTTTCTTCATGAATGTACTGCAGATAAAAGGTTTTCTGCTTTGTCTGGTCCACATATCTTCAGTCCCCCACATCAAATGGCTTTATCATACCTTATCTCCAGTTAAGAGCTATGTTGGCATGAAACAGAGCTTAACAATGGTTTGAGTTAAAACAGTTCCCTGCTTAACTCAGGGCCAATGCACACCAGCCAAAAGAGGGTGGAGTTGGGGTGGGGCAACCACACACTGGCCACCCCGACTCTGCCTCGACACCGCCATCAAGTCATGCACCCAACTGCCCGGCACATGGTGTCAGGATGCCCCGTTGATGCAGTGTGCAGACACACCACCAAAGGGGCGCAAAAGAGCCACTGCGGCATCACTAATGGGCAGCTTTTTGGTGCCCCAAAAGAAGCAGCATTTTCCAGCTCTTTTTGGACCAGCAAAAAGCTGGATCAGGGCCGTGGTGTGTGGTTGCCACAACCCTGATCCAGCCATCCCTTAGGGGCTGTCTGCTTCAGCCCTTAATTTTAAAACCAAATTAAAAGCTGATTGCTAAGCTCTGATTAAGAAAGAACATAAAGATGGTTCAGACTAACATTATGATGAACAAAATTAGTGCAAATGTACCTCTTAACCATAGTTGCATTTGGTGTGAGAAACTTGCTCTGCAAAGAACATAATTTCATTGCCTACTCTTTATCTTTTAACAGTAGTTAGGATGGCAGTGTAATATATTTCTGCACAGCTGAGCCAGCCCTAGCATTAAACAGAAATGGTTGCTACAGGCAGCAGATTTTAAGTGTCATGAAAGGGCTGCATATTTTTTAGTTATTTCATTTCTTATAATTTTATGTTTCATTGTATGTTTCATTGTATTTTTACTACTAGGTAAAATGAGTAGTACTTGGGTGGTTTTGTGCCTAGTGTGCCAAATTAATCTGACAAGCTTCAGATATTATGCACCCTATTTATTGCATTGAAACATTGTTTTGTTTTATTTTATTTTATTTTATTTTATTTTTTAAAAAGGAATAGCCCTGCTGGCCAAGACTGTGATGGTTTTTGTGCTTTTCCTGATGGTCTTTCATACTTAGAAAGATTTTATGACAAAAAGTTGTTTTTCATGGTTTTCTGCAAAAATAACATTTTGTGCACTATACAAAGTTTTTACCGAAGAATTTTGTGAAAAAACTTTTTGATTTTTTTGGTGTGTGTGTGAAAACAATCTCAAAATACTACAAGTCTCATTGCTGCTAGTAGTAGTAGTAGTGGCAGTGGCAGTAGTAGTATATTTATATTTATTTCTCTCCTGCCTTTTTCCCACTTCAGGATTCAAAGCAGCTTACAGCAAGTTTAAAAAAAACATTGTTCAAAATTCACAAGATACAGAAATTGAAACCAGATTAAACAGTAAAAAAATGATACAGCAATTCATTTTTAAAGGGGTTTTCTTGACATGTTGACACATTCTTTCTCATAAAGGATCAGAAATTTTGAGAATATTCTTTAATGTCTTTCATTGACTAGGGTGGGTAGAAAGTGCCATTCACTGCTCTGATTCAATAGATGGGCATATGACATTGCCCTTTGAGTCTTGAGTTTGCCATATGATTTCTTGATTGTTTTCTTGAAGTCCTGTACTCCAGTACAAAATTCCAAGTATGGTGGAATTTTCACATAGAGTTTCCTTTGTTCAGGTATGAAATTTCACATGTGGTTACTTACATACATAGAGTTTTCCCTCTGTTTATGTGAATGGAGGAGTTTGTAGAAATGGGTGCTATCTAGTAATCCTAAAACTTTTCAAGTAATTACTATTTTAGAACAATGACACCCTCCCTTACACATAGAAACAGAAAGGGAATATCATGCAACTCTAATCTATCTAGTGAATTATTATCAAGAAATGTATTGAAGTATATATTTCTCTGTATTTGTTAGGACATTTGTATTTGTCTTGACATACATCTTAACTATAATAGTCACACAAGCCAATATGAAGTATGTTTTTCTTTTTCAGGTCTGGATGTTGATGGAATATACAGAGTCAGCGGTAATCTGGCAACGATACAGAAGTTACGATTTGTTGTCAATCAGGGTAAGTGATTCCTTTGCCCTGTAATGTTTTGTTTAGTACTTATCTGTCTGAAATGACAATACAATGGATTTTAGAAGCTGTGGTACATTAATGGCACAGAATGATGAGTGGCATTTTGTAGAAGAGAGGAAGAGATATGTACAGAGATACGGCAAACCTCCAGAAAATGGTTGGTAGAGAGGAGAGGAACAGACATATCATAAAGAAAAAAGAAATGGAAAATTAGAATATGCCCAAATAGTGAGTCTGAGGATTATTTTTAAAAAATTAAAATGACATTTCAGTATCAGGTGTACAGAAAATGGAAGAAAGCATTCAAAGGTCTAAAGATACATGGAAAAAGAATAAATGAAAGAGGTTCTTTCTTGTTGTTTTTCTAATTACATTTTTATTGAGTTTTTACAATAAAACACATAATGTCTGTAGAACAATGACAAGAGCAACAACAACAACAATTAACTACAAGGGCCAAGGTATGTATCAGATGAGTAGTTATTCTGCAGCAGAATCAAAAAATTAATTCTCAGCAAGAGCCAGAGAGTCTGGCTTGTCAAGGTGTAGAGTGTCTGTCCAAAGATTTACCTGTGAAGTTGGAGGTTGGATCTGGTGGGAGTGATGATTAACATAATCAATGAAGATCATCCAGTCGTCTTGAAATGTGTCAGTCCTTTTGTGACCAATGCAAAATCTTGTTGTAGCAGACAGTTTCTCCATCAACCACATATCCCAAATTCTAGACCACCAGTTCTCAATTGAGAGGTCACCTGACTTCCAACATTTGGCTACTTGTAATCTGGCAGCAGTAATAAGAAAAATTATCAGTTTCCTATGTTTCAAGTTAGAATTAATTTTAACAAATATGGAAAGCAAAAGCAAAATTGGACAGAAACTTAAAGTTTGATCAGTGATACATGAAATTTGGTAGAGAACTGCATCCCAGCATTTTCTCACTTTAGGACATTCAATTCACATATGCATATAAGAGCCTTGAGATTCACAACCCCTCCAGCAATATGGAGAGAGTGTTTTAACTATTTTAGACAGAATTACAGGTATGAGATACCACCTATGGATGGTTTTCAAAGTATTCTCCCTCACAGATGCTGAACAGGATTTGTATGGGGGTGAAGACCAAATATGAGCCCATGCAGTGTCTGAAATTGTGCTTTTCAATTCTTCTTGCCAAAATGAGTGCATATATTGGCCTTTCCCATACGTGTGTTCCAGAAGATGCTTGTAGATAGCTGCCGCCGTCCCTTTAGTATGAGAAGCGGAATTCAAACAAAAGTTTTCAAAAAAGGAGAGCGGAGGTAGAGATTCTCCTGCTGAGGCTACAGGCCTAAGCAGACTGCCAGAAATAGTGCACATTAAATTGAGGCACTGCCCTGGCTCAGTGCTAGGGAGTCATGGGAACTGTATTTTTTTTCTGAGACATTGAGCCTTCTCTGTCAGAGAGCTCTGGTGCCACAATAAATTACAGTTCCCATGATTCCCTAGCACTGAGCCAGGGCAGTGCCTCAATTTAATGTGCACTATTTCTGGCAGTCTGCTTAGGCCCTACGTGTACTTGAAGCCATGTAATGTTAGCATGTTGTGGGGAAGTTTTTATGATGTTGATGGGCTTTGGTAATCCACCAGAGAACAGGTCTAAGGTGTGGTAGAGTCCACATCTTTTCAGTAAGCTTATTTGTGGGAATTGATCATCTAAATGAGAAAGAGGATGCAAGAAAAAGGGGGGGGGGATTAATGGGAGAAGGGTCCAGAGCTAGTATGTGTTTCCATTTACACCAGATGAGTAGGGAGCTAGACAGATTCAATAACCTACTCATTTTCTCTTTTGAAGTTTTAGTGTAGAGGCAAGTAAATTCAATGGACTTCATGTTATAAACTTCTAGATTTACCCACCTGGTAGTACTGTTGTCCTTAAGTAATTGAATAGTTTGGCTGAGTTGGAAACTTGGAAATATAGTGCAATATCTGGGACGGCCAGACCACTGTTCTTGGAAGTGATGTGTCTAGTGGATTTGGGAAATCTAGGTCTCTTTTTATTGAAAATAAATTGATCAATGAACTTTTGCCATTTCTTGAATCTATATGGGGGAGGAGTCAATGGGATTGTTTGAAACAGGAAAAACTGCTGCGGATCATGCACATCTTGACCAGGGGTAGGCAACCTTTCCCCTTTAAGGGCTGAGGGACTTCAGCTCCCAGAAGCCTCAGCCATGTTGGCCAATAGTCCCATGCTGGCCAATAGCTCCTGGGATTCTGGCAGCTGAAGTCCATCAGCCCTTAAAGGGGAAAGGTTGCCTACCCCTGGTCAAGATGTGCATGATCTTGACCCCTGATCTTGACTAATGCAATTCTACCAAGGATGGAAAGATTTAAAGCCTTCCATTCTTTAGATTTACATAGCATCCATGTGTCTACTTGGTTATAATTTCATGGTATGAGCTGCTGGATGTCTTTTATGATAATTATTTCCAAATAGGAAAAACCTGAGGGACAAAGTTGCAAGCCCATTAGGTCCTGCTAGAATTTTTGTTGTTGGTATGAAATTGGTGGCCCGAGTGGTTAAGACACTGACTCTGTTGATTGCAAGATCAGCAGGTTGGCAGTTTGAGGCCTGGGTGATGATTGATGGGGTGAGCTCCCATCACTAGTCCCAGCTTCTGCCAACCTAGCAGTTCGAAAGCATGCAAATGCAAGTAGTAAATAGGTACCACTTCTCAGTGGGAAGGTAAACAGCATTCTGTGCAATCATGCTGGCCACATGGTCACAGAGTAGTCTCTGACAATGCTGGCTCTTTGGCTTAGTAACAGAAATGAGCACCACCCCCAATGGTCGGAAACAGCTTGACAACCTTGTCAATGGGGAATACCTTTACCTTTACCTTTATGAAGTGTTTAGAGCCATTAATGTGGATTTGTTAAAGTTAATCTTTAGACCTAAATAGCTACCAAAGGACTCAATTGTCTTATTTAGAGGCAGAAATGATAATTCTGAGTGCAATAAAAAAAAATCAACACATCATCAGCATAAAGTGCAACCTTCTGGTATTGGTTGTTGATGCAAAGGCCAGTGATATCAGCATTATGCTGAATCATGTTAGCCAAGGGCTCTATTATCAGTGAAAATAGGAGAGGTGACAATCGGCATCCTTGTCTGCTGCTCCTGGAAAGTGCAAAAGGTGTTGAGTCTAGGACATTGATAAGGCAGAGTCCTCTTATGAAGCCAAAATCAATTCCTTGAAGGACCCCAAAAAGAAGTGGCCATTCCAACCTGTCAAAGGCTTTCAATGCATCAAGTGAAAGTAAGGCTAGAGGAGTCTTTGGGCCTAAGCAGACTGGCAGAAATAGTGCACATTAAATTGAGGCACTGCCCTGGCTCAGTGCTAGGGAGTCATGGGAATTGTATTTTTTTCTGGGACATTGAGCCTTCTCTGTCAGAGAGCTCTGGTGCCACAATAAATTACAGTTCCCATGATTCCCTAGCACTGAGCCAGGGCAGTGCCTCAATTTAATGTGCACTATTTCTGGCAGTCTGCTTAGGCCCTTTGACAGGTTGGAATGGTGGATGATATTGAGTACCCTGTGGACTGGGTCTGCTAGGCATCTGCCTGACATGAAGCCCACCTGGCCAGGATCAATGTATTCTAAAATAAACTCATTTATTCTGGAGGCCATAATAGAAGTAAATATTTTTGCATCTTGATTAAGGAGTGGAATAGGATGGAAAGATTTAGGGCCTTTGCAGACTCCTAGAAATAGTGCAAATTGAGTCCACTTTAACTGCCCTGGCTCAGTGCTAGGGAATCATGGGAATTGTATTTTTTTCTGAGACATTGAGCCTTCTTGTCAGAGAGCTCTGGTGCCACAATAAACTGCAGTTCCCATGATTCCCTAGCACTGAGTCAGGGCAGTTAAAGTGGACTCAATTTGCACTATTTCTGGCAGACTGCAAAGGCCCATAGTTTCTGGGCATTCCCCTTTGGTTTTGGGGATTAGAATTATTTGGGTTCTATGCCAATTTGTCAGCACAGGAGCATTATTAAGAATGGAGTTTAAAAGGACAATAAGATGGGGTGAAATTTGGTCAAATAAAAATTTGTAAAATTCTCCCAAGAAGCTATCTGGGCCTGGCTCTTACTCTTTTTCAGCTTAGATATTGTCTTTTTGAGTTCATCTGGGTGAATAGGTTTGTTTAACAGTGATTTATGAGAGTCTTTGAGCTTCTTCAGATTTAGAGATTGCATAATTTGGTCCATGTCCACATTTTGTGGCAGTTCAGACGTATATAGTTTAGAACAAAAGTTTTGAAATTCTTTCATAATTTTGTCAGGAGCTTTCACTATACTCCCTTCAGAGGAAGTGAGAGTGGATATGGTTTTCCTGCCTACCTTACACTTGACAGCTCTAGAGACAAGTCGAGATTTTTTGTTGTTAAATTCATAGTAGTAAGATTTAGTATAATGTAAGACAGTTTGAATCTTTCTATTGTCAAGAGCTGCCAGTTCTTTTTTTTCCCTTGAGTTGAATGAATACCTGTGAATCGAGTGATTTTTTTATGAGCTAATGATAGCTTTTCTATCTCTTGGAGGCTTTGCCCCATGGCTCCTTTAAGTCTCTTTTGTGTATCCCCTTCCTTAATTAATAAGCCTCTGAGGACTGCCTTCAGGGTATCACATAACAAAGCCTCAGATGTCTCAGGTGATCTATTTTCAATGTAAAATTGATTCATTTCATCTTGAATCTGTTTTTTTAAAACATTCATTCATGAGAAGATATGGATTGAATCTCCAGATACACGCTTTTGGTAGATCAGGTCCAAGCTGTCAGGTTAATGTTGTGGCTGCATAGTCTGAATAAATTATAGACTTTACCTGTACATCAGCAATGTTAGGAAGGGATAATTTTGGAATGATGAAGTAGTCTATTCTAGAATAGGTGTGTTTAAATAAAAAATGTAGACTCTACAGGATGGATGTAGAGCTCTCCAGGGGTCTATAAATCCATGGGTGGTTAAGAGATCCGATACTGGTGATGTTTTCTTTTTCATATTTCTGGGGGGGATGTGATCTGTCTAGTGTGTAATCTAGAACTTTGTTTGCATCGTCCCCTATAATGATATTGCCCTCCGCAATCTCCCATAAGGTTTGTAGGAAAAAAGCTGGAAATGTGTGTTGGTCATTGTTTAGGGCAGGGGTAGGCAACCTAAGGCCTGGGTGCCGGATGTGCCCCCCTGAGGCCTTTGGACCGGCTCCAGGCCGGTCCTGCCGCAGCCACCGCTGCCGCCCACCATGATGATATTGATTATTGTTGTTATTACTTGTTCTTGAGGTTTTCTTGACAAAATCTCCACAGGGGTTTTGCCATGGCTTTTCTGGGGCTGAGAGAGTGTGCATGCATATTTTTTTTAATTTTTAATTTTTTAAAAAATTATTTATTTACTTACTTTTGGTGCTTCGGCCCCCCAATTATCTGAGGGACAGCAACCTGGCCCCTGGCTCAAAAAGGTTGCCTACCCCTAGTTTAGGGAGTAAAATGTGAAGTGTGAAGATTTTGTTGGCTATATTAAATAATGATCCAAAGGGCCCTGAATTACTGTGTCAACTTGAAAAGGACATGTTTTATCAAACAATATTGCAACACCTCTGGATTTGTTAGAATTTCCAGTTGTATAATGTTAGTCAAAGGAAGATTGTGAAAGAACATTTCCTATGCCCTTTCTATGCATTTCTTGTAAAAAAAAAAAAAAAGTTTGGTTTACATTTTTTCAAATAATTATTAACCTGGGTATGTTGGGGGTGGGGGGAATCCAAGTCCTTTTATGTTGAGAAAGACAATCTTAATTTTGTCCACATTTGCAATAATTAAATTCTAAGTAAGAAATGCTTAGAAGAGACTTCAAAGTTTATCTCATGTACAGTATCCAGTGCCCTTCAAACCCAGCCTTTTTTAAGCATGAGGGTGGAGGAAAGTTACTCATAAGGTTCCAACTTAAGAAGTATACACCCCAGTGCCCAAAAGTACAAACAACAATTAACAGAAGCAAACCAAGAGGAAGAGTACATGGGGTGAGTCCCACATCTTGATCAAGCCATTGAATGGTGATCCCCTCTAGGGTGGGGGTGAACATTACTAGCATACATTGTAGGGGACAAGATCTCAGTAATCAAAGATAGAAAGAGGAGAAGGTGAATTGGAGGATATAAGAATACCCATCTAAAAATGAGAGGAGTTAATTAATAATAGGGGTGTTCAGATATAACCATATATGAAGGCAACATGGAGACCCCAGGCAAGCCAGCCAAGGTATCAGAGGAGCGAGAGCAGTGCGCCCACACACACAAACCACCCACACTCACCTCAACCCAGGCAAGCCAGCCAAGGCACCACAGGGGAGGGAGGAGGGGTGCGCACACACCCCAGCTGTTCTCTCCACCCCAAAAGTATAAACAATTAACCATAACACAATACAAACAAAAATGAGCAGAAGCAACAAACTCATGAATAATCAAAGCCGTGAGTGTCAAAGCTGTGAAATTCAAGGCCCAATTGCACATTCTATATATATATATATTAACAGTAGTGCTAGAATGGGAAAGATGCAAGAGCCATTTGCATTCAGGAGAGTGAAGGAGGGGATGATAGCATTTCAGTAATTTTAGAGTGAGGAGTGGGGTGGGATCATTTAGATATAAAGGGAGTTAAAACAATAAAAGTGAAATTTAGAGTGAGGCTATTTGCTTGCAAAAGGGCATGTTGAAAATGTAGAACAATTAACAGTTGTGAACAGGGAAACTTTTTCCTTCAAAGATGGCTGCTGTCAGTCATTAGGATTAAGACGGGGAAACAAAAGGAGAGGGAGAAAGACAAGATGGAGTGTGGGGGGCAGAAGTTGTGAAGAATCTCTCTCTCTGGCTTTTCTTTGCAAATGAAGATTCAGGAAGGACTCATCCCACGCTTTTTGCAAGCGCGCTGATGACTAAAAAGGCCAATCCGAGATAAACAAGTCCAGTTGCAGAAAGCACAGCAGAAGGTCTCCTTGGGTGATGTTTCCGGGTTGTGATTCTTTCTGCGTTGTCGTTTCTCTTCGAGACTTGTTCGGTGTGACTTCTCAAATAAGGCTGCAGCATTGTGGATAGTGTGTCTCCATGCCTCCCGATGTGAGGCCAGGGTGGACCATTGTTGGTGATCAATTTGTCCGAGCCTGAAATGTTGTTTCAAGGAGTCCTTGTATCGCTTTTTTGGAGTGCCCCTCTTATGCTGACCTGTGGCAAGTTCACCGTAGAGTACTATTTTTGGGAGGCGATGGTCCTCCACCCTAGAAACGTGCCCTGCCCAGCACAGCTGCATTTTCAATAGCATGGCCTCAATGCTGGTGATCCCTGCTTGCTCAAGGACAGCAACATTCGTCACATAGTCAGTCCAGTGTATATTTAGGATTGTGCGTATACAGCGCTGATGAAAGCATTCGAGGAATCGTAAGTGTTGGCGATAGGAGACCCATGTTTCAGACCCATAAAGGAGAATAGACAGTACAATGGCTCTGTACACACTGATTTTTGTGCTCCGCCTCAGGTGTTTGTTGCTCCAGACTCTTTTGTAAAGTCTTCCAAATGCACTGTATGCCTTTGGTAATCTGTGGTTGATCTCTTTGTCAATCTTGGCGTCTGAGGAGATGATGCTTCCCAGGTAGGTGAACTGCTGAACAGACTTAAGCACAGATTTGCCTACAGCGATGTGAGGATGGTGGTGTTTGTCCTGTGGTGCAGGCTGGTAGAGAACTTCCGTTTTCTTCAGGTTGACTTCCAGCCCAAACAGCTCTGCAGCTGTTGCAAAGCAAGATTTGTGTGCTCCGCCTCAGGTGTTTGTTGCTCCAGACTCTTTTGTAAAGTCTTCCAAATGTGCTGTATGCCTTTGCTAATCTGTGATCGATCTCTTTGTCAATCTTGGAGTCTGAGGAGATGATGCTTCCCAGGTAGGTGAACTGCTGAACAGACTTAAGCACAGATTTGCCTACAGTGATGTGGGGATGGTGGTGTTTGTCCTGTGGTGCAGACTGTTAGAGAACTTCCATTTTCTTCAGGTTGACTTCCAGCCCAAACATTTCTGCAGCTATTGCGAAGCAGGATGTTAGGCGCTGCAGAGCTGCTTCTGTGTGGCAACAAGGGCAGCATCGTCAGTGAAGAGCAGTTCACAGACTATATAGTTTAGAGCAGGGGTAGGCAACCTTTCCCCTTTAAGGGCTGAGGGACTTCAGCTCCCAGAATCCCAGGAACTATTGGCCAACATGGGACTATTGGCCAACATGGCTGAGGCTTCTGGGAGCTGAAGTCCCTTGGCCCTTAAAGGGGAAAGGTTGCCTACCCCTGGTTTAGAGTCTTAGTGCGAGCTCTCAGACAGCTTAAGTTAAACAAGCTACCATCAACACGGTAACGTATATAGATGCCGTCTTCTTCTTCGAGCTCTGCTGCAGCCCTTTGGAGCATCATGCTGAAGAAGATTGTAAATAAAGTTGGAGCAAGAACACAATCTTGCTTCACTCCATTAGTTATTAGAAAGGGCTCTGAAAGAGCATTGCTGTATTTGACTTGACCATGCTGGCCCTCATGTAGCAAGATAATCATTTTGAGGAATTTGGGGGGGCATCCTAGTCTTTCCAGGATCTGCCATAGACCTTTTCTACTCACAGTGTCGAAGGCTTTGGTGAAGTCAACATAGAGTCCTTTGTTCTGCTCTCTACATTTCTCTTGCAGTTGTCTAAGGGCAAATACCATATCTGTAGTACTCCTATTGGCTCTGAAGCCACACTGGCTTTCAGGAAGGAGTTCTTCTGCAATAGCAGGAACTAATCTGTTCAGGAGTATCCTTGCAAGGATTTTTCCAGCAATAGAGAGCAGTGTTATACCTCGATAGTTTGAGCAATCGGATTTTGCTCCTTTTTTCTTGTACAGGGTGATGATGACTGCATCTCAGAGACCTGATGGCAGTTCCCCTTTTTCCCAGCAACTCACAAGGAGTTTGTGGAATTTAGCATGGAGTACATGACCTCCATGTTTCCAAACTTCAGGTGGGATTCCATCAATCCCAGCTGCCTTGCCATTTTTCATCTGCTGTATGGCCTTAAGGGTCTCTTCCAAAGTGGGAACTATGTCCAGTTCGTTTTTCATTGGTTTTTGTAACATATGTTGGATAGCTGAGCCTTGGACTACTCAGTTGGCACTGAAGAGACTTTGAAAATGTTCAGCCCATCAATTCAGGATGGAGGCTTTATCAGTAATTAGTGTTTGACCATCTGTACTGTATAAGGAGCTTTGGACCTGATAAGTAGGTCCAAACACTGTTTTAAGAGCATCATAAAATCCTCTAAGATCACCCAGATCTGCACAGTGTTGTGTCTTTTCTGCTATATTGATCCACCACTTGTTCTGAATGTCTCGGAGTTTTTGTTGAAGTTTACTACACATGAGACGGAAAGCTGCTTTTCTTACATGGCAAGTTGATTGGGTGAGGTATGCCTGGTAAGCAGTTCTCTTCTTTCCCAACAGCTCCTGGATCTCTTGGTTGTTTTCATCAAACCAGTCTTGATTTTTTTTGTGGGAGAACCCGAAGGATTCTTCCGCAGACTGGAGGATACTGTTTTTGATATGTTGCCAAAGCACTGTAGGAGAAGGATCTGTAGGGTGGTCTTCAAGTTTTGTTTGCAGATTTGCCTGGAAGTTGTCTCTCATGGTAGCTTGTTGAAAATTGTTGACTTGGAGTCTCCTCTTTAAAATGCCACCCCTCTTAGGTTTGAACTTGAGATGAAGATTTAGTTTACATCTTACGAGGCGATGATCTGTTTGGCATTCTGCACTGGGCATCACTCGAGTATGACAGACATCACGAATGTTTCTCTGGCGGACTAGAACATAGTCAATGAGGTGCCAGTGTTTGGATCGGGGATGCATCCAGATTGTCTTCAAGCTATCTTTCTGCTGAAAGATAGTGTTTATAATAGTCAGCTGTTGTTCTGCACAGAACTCTAACAGGAGGCGTCCGTTAATCCTGTCAGTCATTAGGATTAAGGCAGGGAACAAAAGAAGAGGGAGAAAGACAAGATGGAGTGGGGGGGGGAAGTTGTGAAGAATATATCACAATGATACCAGAAGTTAGAGCAAGGGGAGGGGTGGGAGAGAATTGAGGCAGAAAGAGAGTTAAAACAATAAAAGTGAAATTTAGAGTGAGGCTATTTGCTTGCAAAAGACCATGTTGCAAATGTAGAACAATGAACAGTTGTAAACAGGGAGACTATTTCCTTCAAAAATGGCTGCTATCATTAGGATTAGAGTAGGGAAACAAAAGAAGAGGAAGAAAGACAAGATGGTTGGGATGGGGAGAGAGAAAGTTGTGAAGAATAGATGAAAAAGATACCAGAAGTTGGAGCAAGGCAAGGGTAGTTATGCTCAATCATTCACTTTATGATGTCAAAGAAGTCAGAGAAGAGGTCTTCTGTGCTGTAGTTGGTTATAGTCAGTGTGGCTGTGTGGCTTTCAGCTGTGCAGGACCACCAATCTGCTTCTGTTTTCTCTGTCTTGCTGGCAACCATGGTTCAGCCTGCTGCCTGAATTTGGGTGCAGCTGAAGAGGAGACATTGTTCTTTGCCTCTTTCTCAAGGTCTTGGGGAACCTTAATGTAAGGCTTCACATATGTGAAGAAGCTGAATCTCAAGACACAACCATTATAAAAGACGATTAGTTTAAAAGGGAAGTCCCATTTGTATTTTATGCTTGCTTATTGGAGCAGAGAGGTGAAGCGTTTAAAATCAAAGTGTTTCCTCAGGGGAGATGTCCTGGTATAATTGCATGCTGGAATCCTGGTAAGCAAGGTTTGGGGTACTGGAAAGCTTCTTCAGTACTTTTTTTTTTGATAATGTGCAAAACATATAATTATGTCCCTGGGGGAGCACCTTGTCTCTGGTTAAGCGCTGATGTCCAAAGTGCTCTTTCTATGTCAGCTGAAAGGAGATCAAGACTTGGGCAGGTGTTATCCAGTCAGATAAGGAGCAATGGAATCATTGTCCTGATGTTTCTCCCATTCAGGAATCCCATGAATTCTGATGTTTAAGCATCTATTTCTATCCTCCAAATCCTGTATTTTGTTTGTGAGATTTGTTTGTTGTTAACTGCCCTCAAGTTGATCTGAACCCATGGCGATCCTATGGATAAGACATCTCTAAAACCTGCTGTCCTCCACTGCTTAAATCCTGCAAACCCATACCTATGTCCTCCTTAATAGAGTCCATCCATCTGGCATGTGGCCTTCCTCTCTTCCTACTTCCCTCCACCTTTGCCAGAATTATTGTCTTTCTTAATGAGTCTTCTCTTCTCATGACGTATCTGAAGTACAACAGCCTCAGTTTGGTCATCGTGGCTTTCATGGAGGTTTGATCTGCTCTAGGACCTATTTGTTTGTCTTTTTGGCTGTCCATGGGATCCTCAACACTCTACATCTCAAATAAGTTGATTTTCCTCCTATCCTCCTCCTTAACTGTCCAGCTCTCATATCCATACATGGTAATAGGAAATACAATGGCTTGTATGAGTCTAACTTTTGTGCTGAGTTGTATATTTTTGCATTTTAGAATCTTTTTCAGTTCTTTCATAGTGACCCTCCCCATTCTTAATCTTCTTCTGATTTCCTGACTGCAGTCCCCATTTCTATCAATGTTTGATCCCAGGTATTAGAATTCTTTTACTATTTCTATTTCTTCATTGTCTAGGTTGAACTTGTGAAGGTCCTTGATGGTCATTATTTTTGTTTTCTTTATGTTCAACATTAAGCCTGCCTGTGCACTTTCTTCTTTGATCTTCCTTAGTAGGTGGTCCAGGTCTGTGAGGTTTTTTGTGTTAGCATTATGGTATCATCTGCATATCTTAGATTGTTGATATTCCTTTCTCCTATTTTCACTCCTCCTTCTTCTGTGTCCAAGCCTGCTTTTCTTATATGTTCTGCATACAAGTTGAACAGATAGAGTGAAAATATGCAACCTTGTCTGACCCCTTTGCCAATTGGGAACCATTCTGTTTCTCTATGTTCTGTTCTGACAGTAGCCTCTTGTCTTGAATACAGATTCCTCATCAGAATTATCAGATGTGTTGGCACTCCCATGTCTTGAAAGGCATTCCATGCCCTTTCATGATCTAGGCCAGGGGTAGGCAACCTGTCCCCTTTAAGGGCCGAGGGACTTCAGCTCCCAGAATCCCAGGAGCTATTGGCCAACATGGGACTATTGGCCAACATGGCTGAGGTGGAGCTATTGGCCAACATGGCTGAGGTTTCTGGGAGCTGAAGTCCCTCGGCCCTTAAAGGGGACATGTTGCCTACCCCTGATCTAGGCAGTCAAAGGCTTTGCTTTGGTCCTTAGTGCCACATGAGTTTTATTTTGGTCCTTAGTGCCTTTTCCTTTCCTGAACCCCTCTTGGACCTTTGGGATTTCTCTCTCCATGTATGGTTGGAGTCTATGTTGCAGAATTTTGAGCATAATTTTGCTTGCATGGGAGATCAGTGCTATGGTCCTATAGTTGCTACAGTCTCTTGTGTCTCCTTTTTTCTGGATGGGGATGTATATTGATTGCTTCCAATCTGTTGTCCATCGTCTCATTTTCCATATCTGTTGACATATATTGGTAAACAATATATGCTGAAGTCCCTCGGCCCTTAAAGGGGAAAGGTTGCCTACCCCTGCTCTAAAAGGTATACATAATCATATGACCTAAAATGGAGTATCTTTGATGTAGAACAATACTGCATACATTAAATTAAATCTATGAAAGAAGAGGTCAAGCCTTGAATTTTTCCATTCTAACTGTGAATATTTTGCAACTCTATTTTGTTTCCAGATAATAGTTATGTTTATGGCTGGAAATCTTCCTATTGACTGTGAGGGCCTGCTAATGTCATAGTGGTCTAGTTAGGTGCTAAGCAAGTACATTTGTTTACCAAAAGCATCACTTAAATATATTGTCACAATTAAATAAACAACACTTCATTTAAATTATCTTTACTTAAGTAATTATGATTTTGGATCTATGAAATATTTTTGCCCCAATTCAGACTAGTTGAAGTTATCTCAGAAAAGTGTAAGACTTGATGTAGTTCATACCTGGAAGTACTCAACCAGATTTAGTACTTGTTAGAACTACAATTTCCATTTTCTCATCAGCCGCTCTGATTAGCATTGCTGCAGAGACTCAAAAGGAAGTGTCATTGTCAGTAGTTGTCATGTAGAGGAGGATGGGGAAAGTGCATCCTGTGGGCTACATGTGGTCTCCAGGACTCCTCCTTTGTAGATCCTGAAGTCCCTCCCTACCAAAGTTCCCTGACCCCTAAGTGGGGGTCAAAAATCAACCAAAAATCATACTCATGGCCTTCTAAAATGCAATGAACATAGAAACCATCTTTCCTATTTCCCAAGATTCCCTTAGAATACTCTCAAATACCTTATTTTCCTTCTTTTTCTCCTTCAAATTGATGACAGGAAGTGGCACAATAGGATATGGCATGCTCAGTTGGGTTTAGCCAACTGATGGGTCAGGGTAGGAAATTGGCCTCTTGCTCCTGTACATTTTCCCATCCCTGGTGTGCAGGCACCAGTTCACAAAAGATCACCTCTGTTTGCTCTCAGAAGACCCACAGACTTTCAAGTTGCTTTCAAAGGGACCTCTATTCTCTTTATGGCACAGCTGTAATGGTAGGACAGGTGGAATTCTCAAAGCCCTTTATTTAAAGAATTCAGTCCTTGACTGAACTTATTTGTCTCAATATTATAACATTACCACATGAGCATCCACTGTGACACAATCAAACTAAACCCATAGTAAATCCTTGTGTATTTACATATCACTGTAAATGAGTACTGTGGCTACGTTTAGGTCATTTGCTCTTTTAGGCATTTCTAACCACATAGTGGATTTATATGTCCTTTACATTATTTTATCTTTACTTTTGAAAGCAAAGTAGTTCAAAGCAATATTATAAGTTACTGCTGCTTGCTTTTCTTTCTTATTCTTTTGTTAGGTGTTCTGTGTTCTCTTCTATTCTATGACATGTCCTATTTTTTAGGTTCATATACATATGGCACATTTATTTCTAAAGAACAGCTTCAAATTAAGAATACAACTATAAGACATTTAAAACTGGAGGAGAAAAATCCCAGAAAGGATCAAATTCTTCCCTAATGTAACTCCACTGAAGTCTGTTTAAAACATTTCTGTGAACTTGTCATCAAATGTATGCAAAGGATTTCATCACTTTGAGTTTGATGGAATTACACCAGGGATGAACTAAGTCCTACATCTCTGTATGAAACTGAATTGCCAAATCCATCCCAAGCCACCAAGCCAGTAAAGTCATTCAACTTAAAAATAAAAAAGTCAAAGCTCTTATTTCACCATGCAAGCTCTAGTCAGTTAGCACTTCTTCCTGGTCCCAGAAGTCCTGTTTTAGATGTTCACTCTCTGTTCTCATTGCTGCTTTAAAGTACTGTGGAAGAGACCGAGCTACTTGATCAGTCATTTCTTAATGCATACTTGCCATCACCTTCATTCTTCATGCAAATCCTGTAGTTTTGTCCAATACAAGAAACTAATATGAAGGGTGATTCAGAAATTGGGTCTTTCTTGTCTCCATTTTGCTTCAACATACTGTGTAGAAATCCATGCTGATCTTCACCCATAATGCAAAATGGTGTAGTAGTGGGTAGATTGTTTGACTGAGAGAAGGAAAATGGGAAATTATCTTGCATGCTCAACCAAGGTGTGGAGCCATTAGAGAGCAGCTTAAAAAGAACAGACATCAGGCTGATAGGGAAAATCCTCAATTTTTTCAGCCTTTGTTTTCAAATCTATTCAAATCAATTTAATGAATCAAGTTGCTTAATTAATTTGTTACTATTGCAGTCCTTTGTATCTCTATAAGTGTTGGTACTTTGGTCCAAATCTTAATTAGGACAGATGTAGACCAGCACTTTTGGGCAGCCTGAGGGTGGAGTTGGGGTGGGGTGACCACACCCCGGTCACCCCAAATCCACCCTGACTCCACCCGACACTGTGTTCCTGATCGCATGGCACACGGTGTCAGGGTGCCCTCTTAGCGTAGCGTGCATACATGCTGCACCAAAGGGCCCCAAAAGAGCCGTGGCAGCAGCTCAAAGGGTGGCTTTTTGCTGCCTCAAAAAGGAGCGGCATTTGCTCGCTCTTTTGGGGGTGGCAAAAAGGAGGATCGGGTCTGTAGCATGTGGTTGCCACAGCATGGATCTGCTGCTCCCAGGGGTGTCACAGAGCTGCCCCTTATGGGCCGTCTGCATTGGTCCTTAGTTTTATCATTGAGGAAAATGGGACTTATTTCTGAGCAAACATGCATAGGAATATTCTGTTGATTTGTTCATTTTAATTTCTATCCTTCCCAAATTTGATCTACTCAGAATATTGGCTGTCACTTGGCAAGAGAGCTTCCAGAGAAGAGATTAGTCAAAGGGCACAAATATGGTGCTGGTTCTTGGAACACTGGGGAGGGGGGGACCTACTCTGCTTCCCCACCCACATGAGTTAGCTTAACAAACACTGATCTAGACAGCCTGGTTCATTATGAGGTAGAGATTGAATGTGAGCTTTCCTCTGTCCCAATCAAATATCCTACCCACTGCATCACACTGACCCAGAGATACTGGCTTCCAGGACTACTTCCTTATTGCATGTAATAGCCTCATGTGCCATTCATTCCTCACATCTCATTCACCTGTCTGCAGGCTAATTTTGGTTTTAAATGTTTCAATTTTATGTTGAAACAAATTTGCATGAAACTTTTGTGCTGTTTTATGGGGTAATGGAGATCTGTATTTTTAATTTTTTGTAAATGTGTGGATATTTGTGTGTGTGTGTGTGTGTGTGTGTGTGTAGAGAGAGAGAGAGAGAGAGAGATGCAAAACATTTGTAAGAGGTGCTAATCACAGCCTCCTATAAGTGCAGTCCTGTATGAGTACCATGTTTGTTTTTTTCTGGATCAACCAAAAGAAGTTCATTCAGCTTCTGACCAGTGTAGAAGGAGAACATTTCCACCCCCTTCTACCAGCAAACAAGGTTGTGAGAAGGACTTGCACAAGGGACTTGCTTTTGTTCAAAGGACTTGCTTTTGAACACCACACCCTTCCTTGCTGGTGGGAAGGGGTGGAAACATCCTCCTCCTTGCATGCCAAGCAGAAGCTGAATGAATCTCTTTTTCTTAATCTGATGACTGACACTTAAGGGTGGCATTTGAATAGGTTTACAGTAAGACTCACAATAAGATTCACAGGGTTGCCATGAATCAAGGTCAACTCAAAGGCAGTAAAGGCCTAAGCAGACTGCCAGAAATAGTGCACATTAAATTGAGGCACTGCCCTGGCTCAGTGCTAGGGAATCATGGGAACTGTATTTTTTTCTGGGACATTGAGCCTTCTCTGTCAGAGAGCTCTGGTGCCACAATAAATTACAGTTCCCATGATTCCCTAGCCAGGGCAGTGCCTCAATTTAATGTGCACTATTTCTGGCAGTCTGCTTAGGCCCTAAGACTACATAATCCTACTGAATATAACCCAGTTATGGATCTGTAAGTATATTACTGAACACCAGCCAATACTTATTTCTTTGTTCAATTTGTATCCTGCCTTTCCCCACCACCTCCCAAAAACATAGGATTTAAGGCAGAAAAGCCAAACAATGTGCAAACAATGTGCAAAAATTTTTTTTTAAAAATCCCACAGCCTTCTTAGCCACTGCACTGAATGTAAATTCTAATCAAACTGTTCATGCTAATCTGCGTATAAATAAAATATATATTCAACAACCTTTTAGGTCAGGGATAGACAACTTCTGGCCTTCCCCCCCCCCCCCCCCCCATTGGCCATGCTGCCTACAGCTGATGGGAGTTGCAGTCTGGCAATATCTATAGGACTACAGCTGGCCTACTAGTGTGTTAGGAAATGCCAGGTAGGTTTTTAAATTTTAAATAAAAGCTGTGACACATACACAGACCTTCTTACTGTCATGTAATGCAACAACTGAGATGTATTACATCTGTAGGTTGATTGTGGACATTTAGAAGTAGGGGAAATGAGATGAAGACTTATAAAGTATTGATAGTCATTCTGAAAATGCCTTTGTTTGATACGACAGTGTGTCTGCTTTCCATTTTTTGTACTTGAGGAGGAGAAAGCTCTTGAATGTGAACTTTATTATTTATTTTGTCCTCTCGTTTCTCCTTTGTTCCAGAGTTTTGTTGCTTCTGTTAATATTATTCAGCAATAAGCATTAGCCAACACTGCATGAAAAATCCGTTTAAAATGCCCCAAATTGAACAGATCATCAATCCTTATATGAGCAAACTACTCAAATGTTCATTTCTACACTGTAGTTGGCCATGTATGATTCTTATCGCCTGCTCTATCAAGTGCAAAACCAACATAAATTGAGACTGTTCTCATTTCCATGTGACTGGAATCTTGTATCGTGGTTGCACATTTTTTAACATTGTAGGGAAAGCTTGAGAATATAAAGCGTACCAAACTATAATTTTTATAGAGAATGAACCAAAGTACTATTGCTGTCCCTTTCTTTGTGCTGTGAACATTATCAGTCAGACCAAAAATTGAATAAATGGCAACCAATAGGATTGGAGAGAAGAAAATGACAAAAAAAATCTTACAAATGTCCATTTTTATTGGTAGACATTTTAGAAAATGTCCTCAGATATGTATTAAAAATCCCTTCGAATCACTTTTTTCCTATTTACTATCACATCCTGATTTTACACTCACCAACAATAACCATAACAGAACAGCTGCTTATTTATTTTAACAACATACATAAGGCATTCTGTACACAGAAGGCCAGTGATATTGTACCTTTTTGTAAACTTTCAGGTGGCAAAATTATCTTTTATCTATGATTTATACTTCCTATTTTAAATGGAAAAAAATCTTGATTATAAGAGGTCCAAATGATAACATCTTTCAATACAGTTCACAGCTCCAAACTTATAGCTTTTTCAGCTACAATAAGTCAGACTACTATTTCATAAATGCTTACCTGGGAGCAAGTCTGATTTTGCTTCAGCCTGGGCATAAGTCAGAGTAGACATACATAGGTTTGCTCTGTTGGATAACTAAATATCATAAGGATTCCTAGGCACATTGTCTTGAATCAAATGTTAGTCTCATCTATAGTAAAATAATTAAATCAATAGAAATTACATAGGTATTGAATTACCAAATATAGTTGATTCAGTGGATCTACTCTGATTGGGTCTAACAGTTAGAATTATGTGAATAATAGTAGCATTGTTTTTTCTTTTTTGTTAGAAGCAAAATTTGACACATGTGTACTATCACCCTTCTCAATTGTTGCTATTTAAATTAAAATGTCATTATTGGTTCTTGCTTTAGATGGGGACTAGAATCACTATTTGGTCATGAAAATCCACTAGATGATCTTAGGCAAGTCACACTTTCCAAGCCTCAGATGAGGGCAAAAGCAAACCTCTTGTGAATAAATCTTACCAAGAAAACCCCATGATAGCTTCGTCTTAGGGTCACCATAAGTTGGAAACGACTTGAAAGCACACAACAAGAACAACAACAATAGCCCAGATTTTCATTTCAAAATTCATTTTTTATTCCAGCCAATATATATATATATATATATATATATATATATTCCTTTATTATTATAGGAGGAGTCCCCAGGGTGGTGAAGAATGGATTGGTGAGCAAAGGCATGTCCAGCCCTCTCTAGGAAGCATAGTTCCCTATGACAAGGAGACAGAGGGATCCTGAAGGATCATGTCACAGTGTGCCCCACTAAGGAGAGCACTGGACATGAGGCTGCCATAATTCTCTTCCACAAAACCGGGACAAGAAAAATGGAGGGCATGACCAATTAAAAGTCAATAACATTAATAATTTTTTTTAAAAAAATAATATAAATTCATGCTTCTCATTCATGACATTCTTTCTGGACAGAAGGTTGGGATGTAGCTTTGTGTGGCTTGTGTGTTTGACTAGGACTATGGAGACCAGGATTTGATTCACTGTCTACCAGGTGACCTTGGGCAAGTCATACTTTCTCAGCCTCAGTGGAAGGCCATGGCAAACCCTCCATGGCCAAGTGCTTTGAAAATTTCTTACCTGGCACAGTAGGACAATGAGGATGATAAGGGAGATGGAGAACAAAATCTGTGAGGAAAGCTTGAAGGAACTGGGCATGTTCAGTCTCGATGTTCCTGGAGCTCAGCTGACTGGCTGAAGCCCCACACAGACCCAGGAGGAAGGCCTTCCATCCCTGGATCTTCCTGGAGCTCAGCCAGCCAGCTGAAGGTCCACACAGCCACAACTGCACCAGGGAGGCCTCACCCTGGATGTATTTGGGCCTTGCTTGCCTGGGGCCAAGGCCTTGTGCAGCTACACTAGGGTCAAGAAGGCCTTTCCCTTGCTGGGACATGATCCCAAAACCAGGCAGGACATCCCAAAGACCCTTAAAAGCCAGGAATGTGCTGGCAAAAATCAGGATATGGCAACCCTAACTGGATATGTCATCACACACACATACACACACACCAAAGCTTTGCAAATTCCTCTATGGGGGCTGCATGACTTAAAAGGTAGTTTTTTGGGGGATAGGAGATGTGGCTACATCACTGAAACTATGTTGTCATATCATATGATGATTTCATCCTGAAAGTACATGTGCACTAAAATACCTAAGAAGAAGTAGAACTGACTAAAAGAGTGTTTTATGGTAAGCTTTGAGGGTCATGGTTTTGAAAGGATAACTTGTGCTCTGATATAATGGCTACAGGAGGGTGGGTGGCTCTCATGGTGGTCACAGCCATTCACAAAACATTCATTTCCTAGAAGACAAATTGATAAGACTAAAAGGAAAATGAATGGTTCAAGAACCCAGGGAAAAGGTCTTGTCTGAACTTCATACTATGTTGAACCTTCAGTTTAAATGTGACCTGTTTTCTGATGAAGGCCTTAACAGTCATTTCACAAAAACAAATTAGGAGGCTCATAGACTAGTAACTTAAGACCCGAACAAATGGGCTGAAAAAGCTGACTTGTGCAAGGCTTGGAGGCATGGCGATTAGATGATGCTTGCTCCCCAAGATGCACCAAAGACATGCTGAAGTTGCGCCCAGGTTGTGGAAACCCAGCCCAAAAAGGAGTGGTTTTTTTCTGCTCCAATTTGGGCCCATGGCGGAGGGTGCCCTTGGGATCTCAGCGTGTGGTTGCTGTGGTCCCAAAGCATCTTGGACAAACCTTCATGCTGGTTTGTTTCCCCCTTTAGATAAGAATCTAAGTACAGGGTATGGGTGAGGTCTGAGGCCAAGATCCAAAAGTGAACTTCGGAATCCACTAGAAATAGGAAGGCGTAATCCTTCCTTCTCAGTGCTGTCTTCTGTGTACCCCTAAAAAAAACTGTTCTGGAGGACTGCAAAACCCTTTCTGGGCTGTATTTATGGCAGCTCTGGAGGCTACAGGAGAAGGGAAAAGAAAGAAATTCTATCAAGTGAATGCTGCAGCACCAGAACTATATTAGGTTTAGCTAAGTACCTAGTTCATATAGGGGCAAAGGCATCCTTTGCAGCAAGCAAACCACCTAGATTTAAAATTCAGGAAGGTCCAGAGCCTGGGGGACACCAAGGTACATGGACATCATGGGAGAGACTGAACTCATGTTGTTAAACCATGTTGTAGCACTTGAAATATCTTCCAGTTAGAGCCAACATGGTGTAGTGATTTGGGCATATGACTTCAACTTTGGACATTGGGGTTTGATTTCCAGCTTAGCCATGGAAACCCACTGGGTGACCTTGAGTGAATCACACACTCTCAGTCCCAGGAAACCCTATGATAGGTTTATCTTAAGTTCATCATAACAGAAATGACTTGAATGTACACAACAACAACAACAACAAGAACAGACATATATATTCATAGAAGCACAAAGTTGAAAGGCACCACAAGGGCCTTCTAGTTTAACCCCCCTGCCATGCAGGAATACATGACTAAAACACTCTTGAGAGGTGACAATCCTACCTTTGGTATACTCTGTTATCACAAGCCATAGGAGTATCAGTGTTTATTATTAATTGGAGGTTTCTGGTGAAATAAGGTACATACAAATAGATTCCTTGTTTACAGAATGTTTGGCATTTGCAGACTACCTTGACCTTTGCATAGCCTCATTTGCATGTTAACTTTAAAATACAACACATCATCCATAAGTCAATTATTCATTTTTAGCATTCATATGCACATTTCAGGGAAGTGGTATTGCTTTTTCATACTTTAATATACTTCATACCTTTAAAAAGGATATAATGTCCATTCTACCTGTGAAAGAAAAAGTATATTATTAGAAGTGGGAATTTGTGATATCATTATAGAAGATGGCACATTTTTTATAAAGCAAAATGTCATCTAGCATTAATGGAAGTTGATTTTATTTGCCACAATAATAAGTTGGAAAATAAAATGGCTCCTGAATGAATCTTGTATTTAATACAACATTCAGTATAAATTCTGGCATTAACAAAATAACATAAGATGTGAATTACAAATATGTTGGCCAACTGAGAATATTTATTAACTAAATAATTTAATAATAAAAAATAACTAGTTGATTAATTGTTACCAAGTAAAAATTACAATAAAACTGTCTGATCCATGCTTTGCAGAAGTACCATTACTGTCTGTGCAGTTGTTTAACAAGGATTTAATTGGAAAGATAAGTGAATGCACATTTAAAAGTATTGTTAATTTGCTTTATAATCACCCCATCCTTCACAATATTGACAGCACCAGGCACATACCCTTCTCTCTTTTACAAGTATTATTTTCCATATGTGCACAATAAATTCTGGCTCTATAATTGGAAATTTTATGGATTCTAACATACCTGCAGCACTGGCTATATAAGTGCTGGATCTCCTTTCCAAAGGTAAGACAATAGTGATGGTATTCATTGTCACATAAAGCTGTGAGCCTGTCCCCAGTTATGCACACATATATGTGTGTGTGTGTGTGTGTCTAACATGTTTGTATGTCTATTTCCTTTCTGGGAGAAAGGCAGCATAGAAATGAAATAAATATTGGTTGTTTAGGGATATAAACATACACATAAATATACACATGATTTAGCTAGATTGTCTTCTAAATCTACCTGTATGTATTGACATACGTTATACACATGATATCCCTCAGTGGGAAATAGTAGTGGTCCCATTTATCCTTTTTGCATATCCCCTGCGCCACTGATAAATAATGCCTTACATCATTCATAGTTCATGCGTCAACATCCTAGGAAAGGAAAACATATGATCAGTAGAAAGATTTTACAAGAATCTGCCTATGTCCATTTTTTCAAGATTTTTGTTGTTGTTAAAAAATGATATATGAAACCTGTACAGATTTTTCAGGAAACATTACATCTAACATTCAGAAGAAAAGCTTGAGTCAGTAGTGCTGCTGTCTTTTAAACTCCTGATGAAGGATTGAAGTTGCCTTTGAAAGTGTCTCATCAGGTCAGTGAAAATGGGCTGGGTGGTTTTTAAAGCAAGGTTTTAAAGAAGAAAAAGAAGAGGCAGCAGTCACATTTCATCACTGTATTAAAAAGAAGCAGCAGAAGAAGAAAATAAGGAGCCAGTGAAAAGCACCCAGCAGTTTCCACTGACCCAACATATCCATTTCAAAGGCAGCCAGCAACTCTGGTTCTTTTGCAGTTAACAAAGGCTCTGTGGCAGAACAGCTTCGATAAGGCCTCCCAAAGTGCAGATAGCAAGCTTGCTACAGTTTTAATGGGCCAAGAGGATCCTGAAGTCTCCAGCACTTTTAGTACTTAGCATGATTGACGGAAAATAATATATTTAAAAGGGCTAGGGAAATCCCCTCTGATAGTTTACATTTATTGTTCCATCTCTTTCATGCCCCCCCCCCCCATCCTTTGGGATCCTATATGGAGATTAGTGTAGCCAGTAAGTTGTATGTTATCATGAGATGTTGAGATTTCCCCTGTTAAAGGCTCAGACTTGCTTCATGCATATTTTAAAAGAAATGTTTATGAAATCATTGATTATGGTGGGTTGGGTTTTTGGAGGGTTTTTTGCTTGTTTTGATTTTCACCTTTCCTCTTTTAAGAAACCTTTTACTGGACCAGATAGTTCTCAACAACAACAACACCAACAACAACACATTTATTTATAATGCTCTTTCCATCCAAAGGATGGAACATCAAACATATATAATCAAAAATGGATGATAAAATGGACTATAAAATACTAAAATGCTGAAATACTAAACTAATATTCTAATATACTAAAACAATATATAAAAGATTTTTACAATCTGTGGAACTTATTCTTAACAATATATTTATTGTTGTGATATGTTTTGTACATAGTTGTTTACTCATAATAATAAATTTAAATAAATAAATAAAAACAATATATGATGCAGCCATAGCTAGGAATGAAAAACAAATTGCACTAACCAGTTTTTAACAACATATGAATCCAGTTTGTGGGCTTGTTGCAAAACGATAAATGAAAATGCATGCATATCATTCATTTTCCTCTCACAAGGAAGCCAATACAGCTAGATTATGTTTGCATGTTACTTTTACAAATATATTCAAATAAATGTGTGCTACTAAAAATGATTGTTTTTAGAAATTGCAAACATTCTTTATTCAATGAGGAAAACTTATAAACTATGCATAAATTTAGAAAAATAGGGGGAACATGGTTTTCCTTTGAAAAAATAAAAGCAAAGGATGGAGTTACAATATCACAACTTCTTGGGATTCATATTTACAATTGTGAATATCCAAATATGATCCCCAAAACTTACCTGACCAAAGCATTTCACAGGTGCTTGAGATCGGAATGGTTGGGAATGACATCTCCACCATGCTCTCAGTCACAGGTTGCCTTTTGACACAACCCTGAACTCTCTCTCCAGCTGCCTCTTCAAGTCATTCCCTGATTGGAAGCGCACTGCAGAAATCATTTGCCAGTGCTTCAATCTCAAGTACCATGGAAAAACTATGGTTGAGCACTGCTGACCTGCGAGGGGTGGAGAGGGCATCATCAGTTGTAACTACAGTGACAGAACTTCATCATTATAGTTAAAAAATGTCTTAATCCAATAAGGAATAAACCAGGGGTAGGCAAACTGTCCCCTTTAAGGGCCGAGGGTCTTCAGCTCCCAGAATCCCAGACTATTGGCCAACATCCCAGACTATTGGCCAACATGGCTGAGGCTTCTGGGAGCTGAAGTCCCTCGGCCCTTAAAGGGGACAGTTTGCCTACCCCTGGAATAAGATGAAGATGCTGAATAACTGAGACAGAGATTTTCTCATCCTTAGCTGTAGCGCATAGTTGTCTATATGAGATTACAGTTAACCGCCCATATCCATGGATTCCTTATTCACAGATTCAACCTTCATAGATTGAAAAGATTTCAAAAATATATAAATTCCAAAAAGCAAACGTTGATTTTTCCATTTTATATAAGGGACATGATTTTAGTGCACCATTGTTTATAATGGGATTTGAGCATCCATGGATTTTGGAATCCAAATTGGAATCAAATTCCAGTGGATACTAAGGACCCACTGTACTAACACTGCATTCGGAATGGAAGAGAACCCTAACTGCCCTATCCTGAACAAAGCAAAGCAAAGCAAAGGAAAGCAAAGCAGCTTCATTTATATACCGCTTCATACCACACTACACTGAACCACTTTTCTCAAGTGAATAGGGAAGAGAACAAGGCCCCAGGATACAGCTATGTGGGGTGCAAAATTATGACATTGCCTACCAATAAGAATTCTTCCCCCAAGAAGGGAAATGTTTCCTAAAATTTCTAGCACTGAAGACAATAAAAATTGTTCATTCTTAGAACTCTTAAATTATAGTTCCCATTCCCTTGGTAACTTTACCTGTTTCTTTTCTTTGGAGCTCTACACTGAAGTTTGAATGTGACTTCTGCAGTGAGTAAATGACCCTGTTATTTCTATCTTCAAATGAATAAGGATATTGTGTGGGGTGCAACTGTGGTACTACAAGTGAGAGAGATAGTCAGAACTTTTCACTCTCAGACATTTAAAAAATTCTACTTTCACTTGGTTTCAGAAGTGTTTTCTCCAGTTGTTGGCACCCCTCTCATGAAACCATCTTGATGTCAAGATCAAGGGCTGGATCTAATACCAGTTCCAAACATTCAACCTGATCTTTCAGGAAAAAATACAAACTTATATATCCCATTAAATACAATGGTGTAGTAAAATGGTGTCCCTTATATAAAATGGCATAATCAAGGTTTGCTGTTCAGAATATATATTTTCTTGAATATTTTCAAGCATGGATGATTGAATCTGTTAGTAAAGACTCCATGAATACAGAGAATTAACTGTACTTCCCAAAAGTAAGGGCCACTTTGTTTTTTAATACTATGCCATTGCAGTATGGTGATGTTTCACAGTGTTTTAATGTGACTGAGTTCCCACCAGCATGTTTATTTACATATTATATGGGACAGATATATGATGTGGTTCCTCTTTGAAGTGCTACCAGTCTCTAGGCAGATGACGACACTTCTTTTTTCTTTCAGTTGTCATACCTTTCCCTCACTTGTATAAGACTTGGCCCTGTTGATGTATATAGTATTCTGTAAAGTTCCTGTAACATGACTTGTTAGTGCACACCTGTTGTACACAAGAGTTTTTTATGGAACAATTGAATATCATATCTTATGAGATAAGACATGATATGCAGAAAGAAATAAGCATCCTTGGGGGGAAAAATAGACAAAATGAATAAAGAACTGTCAGACGTTAAAAAGGATGTTAAAGAAACCACATCTAAAACAGATAGACTGGACAAAAAAACTTGAAGAATTGGGAAAAATTATAAAGCTGAAGAACAGAACTTACTGATACATGAAATGAAATACAGGGAGAAATTTTTAAAATTGCCAGAAATTAAAAATGAACAACTACTAAACAGAATCATTCTGGCTTTAGCAACTTTTCTGGAGGTCTCAGAAGAGTTTATGGACTCACAAATAGAAAAAATCTTCAGGATTAACTCCAAGTTTGCTAAAGAAAAAAGGTTACCGAGGGACATTACAATTTGCTTCATTGAAACAAGAACAAAAGACAATCTTACAAAAAAATTACAGTGAAAACTTGGTCATTGATGAAACGGAAGTAGAGATTTTTAATGATTTACCAATACATATATTGAAGAGGAGACAACCATACAAGTTTTTGACTGATGCTTTGCAAAAGAAAAAACAACATCAACTACATATGGGGAAAACTAGAAGGTGTGGTGTTCACATATAAACAGAAAAGATACAAGATAGACTCGATTGATAAAGCAAAAGATTTTTATAAAAAAATTAATTAGCAAACAAAAAGATGAGGAGGAATACGAGCACACAAGGATAAGAAAATTTAGACCAATAAAAAAACATCAAATAACAGAACACATGAAAGAGCAAGCAAATCTCACACTGGGAAAGGAGAATGAAGGAGAATTAGAAGAGGAAGAAAGAGGAAGCGCTGAATTACTAGAGACATTAGAAACTGAAAGAAGTCTCCCTAATGTAGAAGATAGCTGAGATTTGATAACTAAGACAGTAACATAGGGCCTATGCAGACTGCCAGAAATAGTGCACATTAAATTGAGGCACTGCCCTGGCTCAGTGCTAGGGAGTCATGGGAATTGTATTTTTTTCTGGGACATTGAGCCTTCTTTGTCACAGAGCTCTGGTGCCACAATAAATTACAGTTCCCATGATTCCCTAGCACTGAGCCAGGGCAGTGCCTCAATTTAATGTGCACTATTTCTGGCAGTCTGCAAAGGCCCTTAGATATAAGTTGGAAAATTCTTAAAGTATTATTTTTTGTTTTCTATCTGTTAAAAATAAAGTATAATGAATATCAAAATAGGATCATGGAATGTGAAAGGTTTGAATCAAGAAAAAAAGGAAGCAAATATTTCATTTTTTGTAAAAAAATTATATTTTATGCTTGCAGGAAATGAAAATTAGAGACAAAGATGCTAAATATATTAGAAATCCAAAATTAGGACAATGTTTCATTGCATCAACAGACAAAATAAAAAAAAGAGGGGTAGCAGGTTTTTTTAGAAGAAACTACAAAGTAAGGGAAATTAAAAAAGAGAAGTAATTGGTGAAAGGAGTATAATATTGGCTAATGTTTATGGACCTTTAGAAAAAAAGAAATCTTTTTTCAGAAGTTGAATGAAGAATTAATGAAGCACAATAAAAACAATTTGGTGATGGTGGGAGATTTCAATGGGGTTATCAAACCAAAAAGAGATAGAAAATCAATGAAAAGAATAAAAGAGAATCAGGGGAAGTTACCCTTAAGTTATATAGAAATGATTCAAGAACATGATTTAATAGATGTCTGGACTCATTTATATGGAAATAAGAATGAATTTACTTTTTTTTCAGACCCGCACCAATCATGGTCAAGAATTGATTTAATGTTTGTGTCAAAAGAACTGATAATAAAAGTAAAAAAGATGGAAATTTTTCCACGCACTTTTTCAGATCATAATTTAATTGAAATATTAATGACAGTGGATCAAAAAAAATCTTTGAATGGAAACTCTCAGAGGATTTACTAAAAGATACAAAATTATGTAAATGAAATGAAGAAGGAATTGAAATATTTATTTAAAGAAAACTGTACATCAGAGGTAGCCATGAAAAACGTCTGGAATGTGAGTAAATCAATAATTAGAGGACTTTTAATTAAGAAAACTAATGAAAATAGAAAGCTAGTTAAAAAAAGAAAAGGCATTAATAGAGGAATTAAAAATAAAAGAGGAGAAATTGAAAGAAAATCCTTCGAATAAGAATTTAAGAAATGAGATAAAATTAATTCAAAAACAAATTCAAGCAAAAATAACAAAAGAAATTGCAGTTGATTAAAAAAAACAACCCAAAACCTTTGAAGGTATAGGCCATTGGTTAGCTAAGAAATTGCTAAAATAGGCCGTTGGTTAGCTAAGAAATTGAAAAAAGACAAAGAAAATAATAGATGAGATTAAATATGGTGAGAAAATAATAACTAATCAAGAGGATATAAAAAAGACATTTAAAGAATACTACAGTAATTTATATAGATAAGAAAATAGGATAACACAATTTGAGAGAGAAATGAAGGGTTACTCAGATAAGAAAGAAATATCTGAAATAACAAATGAGCAAAGAGAAATCCTAAATGCAGCAATCTCAAGACAAGAGATTCTACAAGCAATCCAAAACTTAAATGAAGGGAAAGCGCCAGGGCCAGATCGCTTCACAACCATATATTACAAAACCTTTCAGAATGAGTTAATAGAACCACTATACGAATTGTTAAATGTAATCAATAAAGAAAGAATACCAAATACTTAGCAAGAAGCAAATATTACACTAATCCCAAAAGAAGGGAAACATACTACACAAATGTCTAATTACAGACCAATTTCCCTTCTTAACATGGATTATAAGATTTATACTTTAATAATGGCCAATAGATTGAAAAAAATATTGTCAGAGATTATAGGAGAAGAGCAAAATGGATTTCTACCAAACAGACTGATAAGAACTAATATTAGAACTATTATAAATACATTGGAATATTATAACGTGAACAACCAAAGGAAATTAGCCTTAATCTTCATTGATATGGAAAAAGAGTTCGACAATGTTAGGTGGGACTTCTTATTGTAGGTACAAGAAAGAATGAAAATGGGAACAAGATTTATGGAAAATATTAAACAGATTTACAAAACACAAACAACATATTTAATTATCAATGGAGAAAAAACTTCAGAATTTAAGATTAATAAAGGTACTAGGCAAGGATGCCCGATATCGCCACTTTTATTTATTGTAGCATTAGATATTTTGATAAAAGCAATCAAAAACAACAATAAAATAAAAGGAGTTTTTAAAAAGGACATGAAACCAGAGTCAGAGCATATGCAGCTGACATGGTTGTAATATTAGAAGACCCTTTAAAAAATGTGGATCAGCTCCTTTATGAAATAAAAATTTGGGAGATATGTGGGATTTAAAATTAATAAAGAAAAAACTGTGATAATAACTAAAAATACGACAAAACAAGAGGAAGAAGTTCTAATTCAAAAATCAGGTTGCAAAATTGGCAAAAAAATAAAATATTTAGGGATTTGGCTGTCAAGTAGTAATTTAAAATTAATGGAAAATAACTACCTAACACATGGAAAGAAATTAAAGAAGACCTACAAAGATGGAATAAGTTGAATTTGTCAATACTGGGTAGAATATCAGTAATAAAAATGGTGATTTCGCTAAGAATAATATTTCTCATGCTTAATTTATAAGTAATGAAAGATTGTTTAAAGATTGGGAACAGGACTTTAAAGAATTCACATGGAAAGGAAGTAAGTATAGGATTAAGTGGATGAATCTTAAAGATACTAAAGAAAGAGGAGGTTGAGGCCTCCCAGACATAAAACTTTATTTTTGGGTGTGTAGTCTAATGTGGCTGCGGGATTGGATAAGATTAAATAATAGAAAAATCTATACATATAGAGATACATATACATATATAGATATATATATACATACATAATATATATATATTATAACAAAATTAATGTAAAATATATATGTTTGTATGTTGATAAAATGATTAATAAAAAATAATTGGAAAAAAATATCATATCTCCCATATGAGCTGATACATCACTACATAGTATTTTTGGATGTTATGTGACACAACCAGAATCATGACATTGCATCAATTCCATGGCTTCTGTGCTGCATACAATCCAATCAGCATGTAATTCATTCTGGAAATGGCTGGTTTGAAAGATCAAATAAAGTGGCTTGCTTTCTGTATCTGATCTGTTCAGGTTTATTGAGATAATTAAAGGAACATTGCAAAAGGTCAGCAAGACAGGAATTATAATGTGAATATACAAACAATACAAATTTATTATTATTATTATTATTATTATTATTATTCAAACAATGCAAAGTAGCAATGCAAATGAAATGAGGCTTTAATTATGGTTTTATGTTTTGATATTGTGTTTTAATTTGTCATATTGTTTAATACTTTCTTAAGGGGGGGAGGGATTATAATGTTTTAATGTTATATTTTACTCTTGTTATATTTACTGTTGTCAACCGCCTGGATTGGTTCGCCATAGGGCGGTATACAAATAATTATTATTATTATTATTATTATTAGGCTTACCATTAAACTTTAAAATGTGGTAAACGCTAAAATAACCCCAATTTGGAACAGGTAGCAGCTCCTGTGTTTCAGCGGTTAGATAAACATTTTGGTAAGTATTGGATTCAAGTCTACTGTGCATAAATGGCTTTTTATACCTATCTCATACTTCAAGAAATAAAGTTATTATGATCTCCTCCACAAAGCAAGAGGAAAGTTAACTATTCGGAGAGCAGAAGTCAAGTCTATCTCCAGCTCTTATTTCCTCTTCTCTTGCGAACTATCCATACACATCTCATTACCCTTGAAAAACCAGACATGCTGTCCAATTTCAAGTATTGACCTGATAGTGTGCAAATATGGCTCAAATCTGTGTTCATTTTTTTTGGCACTTAGGGCCACATTGGAAGGTGACCAACTGCTCAAGATTGGCAGCTAATTTGCATATTTGTTAATGCCAATAAAATTTGCATTAATTTGCAATATGTTTACTTTTTGAATATTTTCATAACTTTGCCGAGTGCCCATTTCAAAACTGCAAACATACAGCTTGAACAAATGCTCACTCTCCTTGTTGCTAAAGTTATTGGATGGCATCAGCTAGTATTGTAAGTCTGGTTTCTTACCCACTGAAAGCTATCCACTCTGAAAAGGAAGGGCACACAATCCTCCATAAATTCTTCTGCTAATTTCCTATGGAAATTGGTGGAAATGGCATACACCCACTCACACACTGCTTGTACAGGAAACTGGATCCATCTAGGTCTCTTATTGTAAGCTTTTGTAAGCAGTGACTCCCTCGTGTTTCTACCTACTGCTACCTGAGTCCCAGAGATGTCAGCTAAAACTAGAGCTTTATAAAGACTCATATAAATATCTAACAACCTGAACTGAGCCTTACACAGCTTAAAGACATAAGATGAAAGACATAAATTATATATAAAAAAAATCAGAATCTAAATATAAAGATAACCAGAATGCTCAAAGATAATGGGTTTGGTACAAGCCAGAATGTCTATTTTGGGATGTTAATACTAAAAGGACTCCAAGTCAGCAGGATGATTGTGAGTTAGACTGCATCTTTATTTTAAAAAGCCAGTTGTGTAGATCCAACCAGATGCACACCACTCTTGAGCTCCTTTCAAAATCGATGGGACATAAATATATGGGGTGGGAGAGCCTGAAAAATGGAAAATATTTGTCAGGCCAGTTTTTCTAAAAACATTATTATACTAAGAGGAAAATCTGCCTTTGCCAATGTTCTCCTTGCCACATTAGAAAAGTTCCAGGGGTCTTATCTAGTAAAGGAACTGCCATACGTATATTTGCAATGCTACTGACATTTCTAAAGTACATCTAGTACTAGCAGTTCTTAAAATATCTTGCTAATGTCCTTCTGTTAGTGCAGATCTCTTAGTTACTTTCACTCAAGAAAGGACATGCTCACAGATTTTTACAATGCTACATCCATATGAGCACATATTGATTTAATCTGCAAGTGTTTCTCTTCACATACAGACTCAATGGAAAGCTCAACCAGCATTTTGCTGAGTACAGTTTCAATGTGTTTTTGGCAGCCTTTGCCTGATTCTGAACTGACTTCTCCTTGTTATTGCTTGTCCTACCTCTACTCTGTCCCTAACATTAAGATACCAGGTTGCTCCAGACCTGGTATCAGTTCAGTGAGACTTGGCCCACCAGTAATTCCTTCAGATACAGCAGGACAAGAGAAAACATTATCAGTTGGGCTCCACTGGTTGTCGGCAGTCAGAAGTTGCAATATAGAGAGAGGGCTTTCAAATCTCTTGCCTTTGATTAACACAGTGTTGAAAAGTAAATGGTCTTCAGATGATACCAAATTAAAGGCCAATGCAGTTTCACAGAACTTCCCAAGATGTGTGGGAATATAATAATAAAGTGGAGCCATGTGCAGGATGGTGTAAGAGAATGAGAGGGTGATGGGATTAATAAGAAGGAGATGTTATCAGGGAGAAAGCTGTGTAAGAAGAACAAGCAAAAGCTAGTGATGGCAGCATGCTGTGACATCTAGAGTCTTCTGCTATTCTGAAAATGAGTTGTCAGGACAAACATGGCATTCTTTGAGCAGCTCTCTTTAAAGCATTAATGCTGCAGTCCTATAGAAAGCTACCTGGAAGTAATTTCTATTGCGCTCCATACTATAGTATACTTCAAAATAGACATGCTGTAGACTGTGATGTAAATGGGAGGAAAAAGTATGGGGAGGGGAGCCATGAACTTTTGTACATGAGGTAATAAGAGTGATATGTGGAAACAAAAGTAGAAAGAACCCATCATTTTGGTCAAGTGTATGTATGCCTGTCAAATGATGGCAATCCCATGAATAGGATATTCTTAGGCAAGGAATACTCATAGGTGGTTTGCCAGTTCCTTCTTCTTAAACACAGCCTATAGAACTTGGTATGTTTTGCTGACTTCCCATCCAAGTGCTAACCAGAGTTAACTTGCTTAGCTTCCAAGATCAAATGGGATCTGGTCCCTAACTAACAGAAGGACAGGGGTAGGCAACCTAAGCCCCGTGGGCCGGATGCGGCCCTCCAAGGCCTTTGGACCGGCCCCAGACCGGTCCTGCTGCCGCCGCGCCCTACCACCGCCGCCGGCATCCATGATGATATTGATTATTGTTGTTATTACTTGTTCTTGGGGTTTCCTTGGCAAAATCTCCACAGGGGTTTTGCCATGGCTTTTCTGCGGCTGAGAGAGTGTGCATGCATATTTTTAAAAAAAAATATTTTTATATTTATTTATTTATTGGTGCTTCGGCCCCCCCAATTGTCTGAGGGACAGCAACCCGGCCCCCGGCTCAAAAAGGTTGCCTACCCCTGCTTCAAGATATATTGGCCTTTACATCCTTGAAAAGGGAATTTTCACAGGACACATACTGTTTCCATAAGATGTGTTTTGTTTTTTTAATTACTTTTGGCCTCCCCATTTTTTTAAAATAACACTGTTAATGATTTCTTTCACACTGTTAGAGAGCACAAGATCTAAATTTCTCTGAGTGGTAGATTGAATCAAAGAGGAAAATTAAACTAAAACAGCATTGGGTTGGTGTTCCATTTTAAACTTTAACAATGGAAAAAGCTGGCCAAAGCCTGCATATTACATGAAGAAGGTGGCTACTTGCTGAAGTGGTGTTCTGTTTTTTTAATCATAATATTTTGATGCCTAGTAATAATGAAAGGTTGTATGCAAATTTGGAGGAAGTCAGATTGGTGTCAGAACCTATGATGCAGGGTAGTCTTCCAGGTCAACATTTCATTTGAAATAAACTATTGAACACTCTCAAAACTCCTCCTTTAAAACAGACTTGTGATACAACAGTACAGCCTAACAGGAACTTCAGAAATCCATTATCAGAAAGTTTGGTAAGCAGAGACACTTTTGCAAAGTGATCAGTACAATCCACAATAATAGCTGAGAATTTGATGTACAAACTAGTTGTGTTAGAATAATTTGATTTTGTCAGGCTGTATTGTCCTGAAATAATGATATAATGTTGGTTTAAATTTGCACACATCAGCTGAGCAGGCTTGTGAGTCAGAGCCAATGAGCATGCTCATGAAAACTGCACAGCTACTATTGTGTGGCAAATGAATTCTTAGTGTTTCCTTTCTATCTAATTTCTGTGGTTCTTTGTTTTATATGTAGTGGTAGCTAGCCAATAGAAATGCTGTCTATACTATAAAATACCAATAATATTTGAAGCTTATGTAATATCATCCTGTGTGGTGCTGGGAACAAATAAGCATCCCACCACACTGGGGAGTTTTCCTTGGTATTCGTGGCATCGTTTGCACTTCAAAATATAGCAAAACCACAGATGACATGGCAACTTTGATTACAATGGGTGGAAAATACTTTCTTCTCTTTCTTTTTACCCGCTTCTCTTCCCTTCCTTTCTCTTGAAATGCTTTCCATTGCAGATGCATGCCCCTGTATATAGTTCATAGAGGTTTAGAACAACAGTGCACTGAAAGAATATCAGGAAATGCAAATTGAAGGCAGACAGACACATAGCTGGGCATGTTTAGTTACTTTATAGAAAAACAGTGACACAAGATGCATAATCTGGGCTTACTTGTTTGCTTGTTGTTGTTGTTTAAAAACAACTTTGAGTCTTGGAAGAGAATGTGAAAGCCTTACTAGGGATTTGAAATGAGTCCCTTTTTACCCCTGCTTTGGATAATTAGGGTCTTCCATTTTTTCTACTGGAGAGGTTTTATTTAACAACCTCCTTTTCTATGGCCTCCAAGTGTTATTGTTGCATGCCTTCAAGTATTTTCCAACTATGGTGACCCTAAAGTGAGCCTATCATGGGTTTTTCTTGGCAAGATTTGTTTACTTTTGCCTTCCACTGGGATTGAGAGAGTGTAACTTGCCCAAGACTACCCAGTAGATTTCTATGGCTGGGATATGTGTGTGTGGAGATTGAAACCCTGGTCTCTAGAAGTCATAGTCCAGATTTAAAATCACTACTCCCCCAATGTAGCACAACTCAGTTTTTCATGACACCATGTATCTGTGGCATGCTATCATCTGTATGGTAGAAATAAATATGTGTTGCCTCAACAAAGGATTTCAACCCCCTTCTTTTATCCCCATGACTAGAAATCTGTGCTAGTTTGTCTGCACTTGAACTTGCACAGTCAAGGATAACACAGCAACCTGGGAAGCACCACCAATGTGAGTGTTTTCCTGTACTTAGACATAGAATCATATGGAGAAGTGAAAAATGCATTTTATAAGGAAAATGGGAGAAAAGAAGAAAGCAAAGACACCATCACTTGCATGGTCCAAGTACAGCTGAACATACCTTACTATCATATCCCTGCTTCTGTTGTGATTTATGGATGTAGCAAGCTGGTCTGGGTAACATGAGGGGTGGATGGGGAACATACTTTTTTAAAAAAATGTAAATAAATGTAGTTGTATACATACACAGCCTGTAGAAGATAAGGATGGTTATGCTGTAAAGGAAATCCTGGCCCCAATGCCACCACCATCATTGCTAAGAAGTGATAGCTTGGATTCATGCTCCAAATATGTATAGACCAGTTTATAATGGATGCTGTCTAGGTAATCTCACATTTGAAGACGGTTGAGAATGGCATGAATAGGTGGAAATAATTATCTTGAAGGTGAAAACTCAAGAAACTGATTTAAGTGGTTTCAGGTAAGATTCAGACTGACTTGGTGCATCTGAGGATGTCAATCAATGAAGCTAAAAGCCATTTTTAGAATTGCAGTTTGCCAGAAATTAAAATTATCTGTTTTCTGAGATCCACCTTACAGTCTGTCTACAGTCTCTCTATTTTAAGAGCTAGAGTCTTGTGTAACAATATATATATATATATATATATATATATATATATATATAAGCATAATACATATATGTTTAGGATCTTTTTTATTTCAAATAAATTGTTAGAGAGCACTAATCATTACACATCTTTCCTGTAATATTAAGATGCATTTAGCATCTCTTAATATAATAAGTTCTTCTCTCATTTTAAGAAAAACAATTCTACTTTCAGGTTTTCAGCACTGTTTCAAATTAAGTTTTTCTGTGCCTTTATAAAGATGTGTTTTTATTTTCTCGGAACCAAGACATGTGACAAAGCACTCAAACATAATACATATAATTGCAAGCTGATGTATCCAGAACTTTTTTTAAAAAAAAAAAACAATAAATAATTTAGTTTTCACACATGAACAATCCTAACTAAAATCTACAAATCCAAACCTCTCTGAATATATTTTATGTTAATAGATACACTGATATGAAAGGCATCTAATTGTATAATGTATTATTAGCCATTTTCTTTGGCATCCTATTAATGTTAAATAATGATAACATTTTATAGCATCCATAGCAAAATTTCTACTTCTACCAGCAAAAGAGAAAGCAGCATAGTAATAACATCCCCCTGCCCCCAACTACTGCAGTTAGCCAGCTTTACTGATGTGTTGAAAATTTGTTGGCTAAAAATACTGAATACAAGATGATGTAATGTGAAACTTTTATTGTGTTGTGAAGTGTATGTGTTTGAAAGAGAGAGAGATTGAGATATACAAATATATAAAACACAAAGATGTGAAATATATTTGGTCTAGCCAAAGAAAACCACTTGGTTTACCACTTTCATACAGATTAACTAACTTTGAACTGTGTGTGTCAGGTTAAATCACAAAGAGTTGATATGATAACTAACGTTAATATACTGTCTCAAATATTAATTAGTAACTAAGGGTCTTGGAGATGGCTTAAAAAGCTGTCCTGCAGGCAGGGAAGAGGAGGGGCAGCTGCATGCTCGGTGCCCCTTCCTCCTCCTGAGGTTGCCCTCACTCCGAGGGCAACCTCCCGCCGCAGCATCCGGACACGCTGCGGTGGAAAAGTCAGTGAAAGTGCTCCACAAGCTTTTGCTTCCCAGGGCGGCCCCGTGCAGCCAGTCTGCTTCCCCCCTTAGGCAATCAAACCAATCAAGAATCTATAAAACAATGCTTCCATTATATATTTTTTAGCGCTGGATTTTTCTAGAGCTAAGAATCTGTGACTCACCCTTGGTTGAGTGGTCCTCCATGGCTGAACAAGGAATTTAAGCCTGATATCCAGAGTCATAGTTCTAGCGTATATACTCAATTATAAGTCAGCTTCATGTACAAGTTGAGGGCAGGTATGTGTGTGTGGGAGATATAACCCATGGATAAATCAAGGGTAAAACTTAAGGGCATTTCAGCCTCTCAGAACGATGGAAAAAGATTTCTTCAGCGACAAAGGGAGCTTCAGCAATAAGGCTAGATCACATCATAAATGGATTCACCTTGTGAAAAGGAGTATCTCTAGAATCTGCGTAAAATCGTAGAGCTGTTAGCTCATTTCTAATATAAGGCAGCAAGATAGAGTTTTCTCACAGTGTTACTTTGACCTCATACTAGTCAGTAAACCATTACTGATCAGAATGTCAGACTATCAAGTCCCAGGCTCTTAACCAAGTGGAACACTGCAACCCAGGACTCACATACCCATTTCCTTGAAACAGGTAGATAGCAGCTCTTAGAATACTAAGCAGAATGAACCTTGGCCTGAACCAAGAGGCCATTCTTGCATCCTTCTTGTACTGAGAAGTACGGTCCAGTAACAGAAACAGGAGAAGCAGAAACAAGGCAGTGCTATCCAGTGACTCTTTCCATGACCCCCGTGCAATCTGGTTGCAATCCACATACAAATGAGAAAGTGTTGGTTAAGGCTGTCATCTTCTTTGCCACAAACTGGTACTCTTAATAGTAGGCACAGCAGAGGTGACAAAGGCTAATTAGGCTTTGAACAGTAGTAGCATAAGGAAGATTTTACTGCCAACTTGCTTGTTGTCGGGGGTTTTTAAAACCAAAACATATAAACTTTTAGTTGCTTCAATGAGTGCTAAAATCCATAGTTAAAAAAAAAGAGAGAGATGAGTATGATAAACTTTATATTACATTAAAAGACCCACTTAAAAATAAACTAAAATATATAGGCAACCTTGCCTTCCTTTTTGAAAACATGATTTTTTTCTGTCTTGTTTTTAAATGACAAGAGAAGGAATTATCTCCATTTATCCATGCTTGTTTTTCTGTCCATGAACTGGACTTCTTTTCTAACCTCAGTCTTCTTCCAAAGATTTTTTTTTTACCTTAGAAATAGCTATAGATTTGATGCAAAGTGATGTTATTTTTCAAATGCAGCTTTTAAAAAGAAAACAATCATTCACAGAATGCACATCATTATACTTCTGGTACATTTCAAAGTCCCTATCAATACTCATTTTGTGTGTGGCTGCCCATGCTGCATCTTCTGTCAGCCAGTAAGAGGCATGATTGCACTAAATTGGAAGCAGCAAGCCTTAAGCTTTTGGATGTTTTCTTCCCCCATCTAAGGATGGGATGGGCGGGTGGGGTAGCTCTTCTCTCTAGTTAACATCACTTGGGTATAGCTCCCATGATAATAACTGTTTAGATTTCCCTGCCATTAGTTTGTGCTTCTGAATGTGGTTCTGATAAGCTTTTATAACTTACTCCCAAGTAATGGAGAAGTCACTGAAATACGGATTAATAGAATTGCCAAACTTCCACTTGAGAGGTGGAAAAATAGGACAGAAATCATTATCCATGCAAGTATGCTTGTTCTTATTTCTTATTTTTCTTCCTTTCATTACTGATCCAAAATTAATATATACTGTTGCTGGTGCCAGTTGTTGAAATGATCGTTCAAGGTCCAACTCACATGCAGCATTGCCAGATATCCACAACCCCTAAATGTCGATGCCATTGCTTTCTGAAAATGCTCATCACTCAGCAGCAACAGAAATTACTGAGAGGAAAACCCATCCTTACCACACTCAAATAAATGTAGATTTAGCATCAGTAAAGCTAGAACATGAGGAAATAAATGTTTCAAGTATCTTTCTTGGTATAAACCTTTCAGAAAGCAGTGTTTGATGGGGACAATAGTAGTTTTGCAAAATTACCAAAAGGGCCTTTTTCCTTTTTTAAAATGAAATCTCTCACAATAAAATACTGTGTAAAAGCAAAGAATGCCTACTAGCAATCCCCAGAGAGGCAAATTAAATACCGGGTGATTCTAACTCTTTCCACACACAAAAAACCAAAAAAACTTTACAACTGCTTTCAGTCAAGGATTTTTGTTTTGTTTTGCTTCTTTGCAAACACTAGAGACCTTTGAAACTCTTCATTAAAATAGATATAGAAAGCAAACTGTTTCAAAACGTTTGTACTAGTTCTTAATATGGATGGTTTACAATAAAATTATATGTAACATTTTCTTCCCTCTGTTCAGAAATACGCAATTTATGATATACTATCAAGAAAGACAGTATTTGTAGAATGGATTGCTAAGGTTGTACAGATTGCTGTTCTGTATAAAAGAATACCAACAACTATTTAAATGGCCAGTAATATAAACACAATGTTACTGACAATATTGAATTTATAACATACATATAATTGTCTTACAGAAGAGAAATGAAAACTGAAACTTGTATGTTGTAGAGACTTTTTAAATTATTTCTTTACAATTTATTAATTCCAGAAAAGCCATTTAAATAGTATTGAAGTACTAGAGGAAAGTAGTGTATTTAATATGTTAGTAGTTTCAGAGATGTTTTTAAATGATCTATTACTTATACAGAAACTAGAGATACAGTTGGCGAGAGGCTGTTTGCTTTTACAGAAAATGACTGTATAAGTAAACAACAAAGTCCTGCCCTTAATGGCACAATGACAAACACTTGAAGTTTTCACAGAAGTCTTCCATAGGTTGATGCTCTGATGACCACCTTTCTTTTTCTCTTATTTATTGATTTAAAAGTTATGTAATTGAACTTAAGTAGCTTTACTGCTATACCTCATATATCTTTGTATAATACTGAGTCAGCAAACTATGTTTGATATTTCATGGCTTAATGGTAAATTTATACTTTTTAAAGGGGTTGTTATTTTTTCATTCATTTTTTTGCACAGTCTCAAGGTTCTCAGTTTATTGAAATTGAATAGAAAAAAATATGAAAACAGAGATACACAACATATTATCAGTATATCCTAGAGAGAATGTAATTTTCAAGATATGACCCTTCTGAGTTTCTCCACAAGTTCAACCTGAGCATATTTTATAATGCTGAACCTGATCCAGACAAAGTTATGCATTTGTATGCCTCACTGAGCTCATTGGGGGCATGCAAAGTATAAACCTTTGCAGCAAAATTAATGGGAGGTTTAGAATGATTAACTTTTGGTACATAATGTCACAAATGCTTATAATTACAATCATTTTAAATTCCACTTCATATCATTCTCATTCCCACCAAGCTAGAAGTCATCACTTTCCTTGAATAGTTTCAGTGTTTAAATTAAAAGTGAATTGCTTTTAAAATGTTTATAATACAACTATCTAAAATTCCCACCTATGTCCAACTCTTCTGAACTAGAAATATAATGCTTAACAAGTTTCTTCTCAAAGATAACAAGTATTTTTAGCGATTTTCTTCCTGTTTCAGGAAAGTCCTTGAAAACTATACAGTTATCATAAGCTATTAGCAATTCAGGATTTATTCTGTGCAAAATTAACACATGGCTGTCTTGTTCTGAAATCAGAATTTTCTGCATGAAAAATAATATCTCTACTCAGTAATATTAATTCCTTCACAGAAAATGATGTTTTCTATCCAAATCAGCCCTGTGTGAATTTCATGCAAAACAAATCCTTATAAGCAGTTTTTTTTTTCTGTGCAGGATTAATATTTCTGAATTGAAATATTATTTTCTATATAGAAAATGCTGTTTCCTCAACATAAAATGCTGTTTTCTGCACAAAACAACCCCTTGTGAATTCTACGGAGAATAAGTCCTGAAGTCTGAAGATTTTTTGTCAGATTCTTCCTATCAGGATTTCTTGACACTCACTCACAAAAACACGTTTTTCAACCATTTTTCAAATATTTTCAAATATTTGTCCCATCTATATGCTGAACATTGATTTTTAAGTAGAATGCACTGGACCAAACCTACTCTTGGTATGGGAAAATACTGGGCATTTAATATCCAAATAAGCAAGTATTAAAGATACAACTGTTATGTTTTGTTGTTGTTGTTTTAAATGTGGTACATTTTTAAAAAAATACCTGAGTTTTAAAATTTGAATATATTTAAAAATAATTATACATTTTTCCATTCTGAATATTGCATCTTACTGGCCCAGAAAGTGATTCAACAATAATAAATGTGTGAAAAATAACAACAATAAAAATGGTTTTTACTTTCACAATTCAAAATACTACAGACACAGACTCATGTCTTTCAAAACAATGGCAACATGGTGACTGAGTTAAATGATATTTAAAAAACAAAACTTGAATAATGTATGTGGTACTTTCCAGCCAAAATAAACCCCACTGATTTCAATGGGGAAATTAAACTTTTCTCCACTGAAACTAATGAGCTTTACAGATTAGCATTGGCTGCATTATAGCAAACATTTAGATCCAAGTTTGCCCACTGTGGAAATATTGTATCATTTATTGGGCCTTCTCAGTGACTGCTCCCATGCCCTGAAACTCCTTTCTTATAGGGATTGGACTAGTTCTTTCCATAGCATCATTCTGGCCAATGGTGAAGACTTTCTCATTCCAACAGACCATTGGAAGTGGTTGTTTAAGGGAAAGGGCTTTCAGTGCTGTGCTGTTCTTCTTTCTTACTTTTTAATGGATATTTTTAAAGAGTATGTTTTTAATTCATTGTATTTAATTCTATTAGTTATATAATTATTTTTGTATGCATTTATTACTGGACCTTTTTCTGTATCTATTTTAGTTTTGCAAACTGCTTTGAGTCTCGGGCTTGCAGAAAGACAGGATATCAGTCATATATAGTGATGAGAGGCATGTGTATAGCCTTCTCCAATAAAACACTATTTGATGGCTGTTGAAATGGCTTTTTTCCCAGTTCAGTAGGTGTATTCACATTCCTTTTAATAATTCTTAGCTTCATAGGAAGGGGTGGATGCTAGCCTAATGGAGAGCTGATTCTGTACTTACACTAGAATGGATTCAGTCTGGCCACAGACACTGTGCAGCTACTTACATACATAAGAGTTGGTTGTGTAGTACTGAAATGTGCACTGCAAGTCCTTAACTGTTATAGTTTTGTATGAGAAAAACTCCCAGCATTCACATATGGACATTTAGTTACTGTTAGAAATTAGTTTGCTATTCCCGTCAGGATCCAATAGTACCCTTTCCTTATGGAAGCAGTTCTGTCAGTAGAACCAGGAGCAGGAAATTTCCACTCCTTGTGCCCTGCTTCATGCCCTCAAAATCTATACCAAATTGTCTGAGGATGTTTGGAACAGAGTTTTGAGGTGGAGGTGGTGAAGAGAAAGACAAAGGTCTTTTATGCTAGTGGAAATACACTAATGTAACACTGGATTTAGCACTCTGTCAATGCCTTTTCCCTACTTCTTTTGGCAACTATTTATTCATTTATCTCCCCATTTCCTTCTAAATTCCTATCTGTTCAGATTCTTGGCATCAGCTATAGCTCATACAAATTAGTGATAACCATTGATATTATAATTTCTCTATTTTCTATTCTCAGAAGACCAGTGCATATCCACAGCTGTGAATATTTATCATTGAACAAGTTACTTCATTTTTATTTTTATTTACTAAAAGGGTGCCATTTCAATACCAGTTTGTTCTGAACATTGTTGTTTACTCTAGCTACATAGAGATTCAAACTATATACTTTCTTTCTTTTATTCAAGGGGCAATGAGAGTGAAGTTTTCTGAGGGAAGGCTGCATGATCTATTGCTTTATTTTGACTTTAAATGATTCTTTCATCATTTTAAAACATTTTATATAACTTTAGAAACAATAATTTAGGGTGAGCCATATTTCATTATCTGACCAGATTCCGCAGAGGAAAAATTATGTTGCATGTGATACTCATAGTCAATAAAGCACACATATTTGTTACTGTGATAAATGTAACTTACACAAATGATAAAGGGGTTATTTTATTTCTCAAAAAAGTTGCTAATTTTCCTAGCACTAACCCTAACCCTTAAAGTGGACTCAATTTGCACTATTTCTGGCAGTCTGCAAAGGCCCATAGTTAATATAAAAGTAAAACGATAATGGATATATATAGTTCAATCTTCTATTTCTTTGGGGGAGGGGGAACTTTGCTTTAATGTTCCATCTCAAATTATTATTTTTTCCTTGTGGGAAATGCTCATTAGTGTGGGCTCTTCCCAATACCACAAAGATAATGTTCAAAACTCAAGGCCAAATAGAAACAGAATATGTAGTGATTTCTTCCTACTCCAGACTTTTCCCTGGATCACTGAGGAACACTGCTGTTGTGCTAAGAAGTCACAACACAAGTTCTTCTTACATGGCCTCCAGCTTCCATTGCTTATTTTTGGAGATGCAGGAAGAACCCATGCTACAGTAAGCTCTGACGATAAAACAAGATAAAACAAGAAAGGATATTAGGAGAACTAAACAGTTTATCATAATTTCTATAAACTACATTATCTAAGTGGAATAATCTCCACTACTTTGTTGTGAAACTGGATCATTTCTTGCTAAATTTCCCTTTTTTGGCCACACCAAGAGTGTATCTACACTGTAGAAATAATGCAGTTTGACACCACTTTAAGTGCTGTAGCTCCGGCCTATGGAATCCTTGGTTTTGTAGTTTTCAAGGTATCTAGTCTTCTCTGTCAAAAAGTGACAGTGCCCCAGAAAACGACAAATCTCAGGATCCTGTAGGATGGAGCCATGGTAGTTAGGGGACGTTATCACACCAGCAGCAAGAAAAGCGGCAAGGAATCAATCCAGAGCCATGCCGGAATGATTCTGGTCGCGCAGCCGTAATTCCTCTTTGAAAGAGGAATTCAAAAGAGCTGGAATGATGCAGTGATGGCGCAAGGATGATGCAGGGATGCACGGGGTTTGCCGCGACGTTGTCTGATCACGGGGCAAAGGATCCAGAATGATGCAGCGATGGCGCAGGGATGATGCAGGGATGGGAGGGGTTTGCCGCGATGTCATCTGATCACGGAGGCAAAGGAACCAGAATGATGCAGCGATGGCGAAGGGATGGGGCTGCTTTAGACCCCGTGTGATAACGTCCAAAGTGATGTCAAACCGCATTATTTCTACAGTGTAGATGTACCCCCAGGGCTCATTTACACTTGCAAAAAACCCAACAACAACCCAGTTGTTGAGTCACATTGATCCAGGAACGCAGAATAGATTTGAAATGGAATGAAGTTCACACTACATTTTCCATTACCATTTAAATGGCTTCATGTCCATTTAACACGGTTCAGGTTCACACTTACTTTTGCACCCCAACAAAATGGATACTCAATCTTAAATGTATCCAATCCATCCAGGGGCTTTAAAAAAAAAGTCAAGCATATGATGTGCATGGGCGTGTTTCCAGCGACGTAAGCACTCAGAGGTATGGCCGTGGGTATCAGCTGTTGCTATGTCCATGGGCCTCTTTCTCTTTTTCACTTTTATGTTTGGTTCCCCGAAACTGACTCTTCAACCCCCTTCAACACCCAGTGCCAGCCATGCATCCCAGGAGAGAAGCCTCTATGTCACCCATGGATCCATGCATCCCAAGGGAGAATCCCCTATGACACCCATGGATCCATGCATTCCAGGGGAGAATTCCCACCATGTCACCCATTACTCCCTCCTATAAACCCACACAAATGCAAAAGTTCACAGAAACTGTTGAAAATGTTTTAAAAACCACACTGCACCATGCCCCCCTGACAGCCCCATGACAGTGCTGATGGGGGGGGGGATTGGAGGTTTGCCAAAACCTGTGGTGAGACCACCCCTCTGCCCACCCTCTTCCCATTGTTCCTCCCTCCTGAATGGGATAGGAAACTCATTCACACTTGTTCACACCTGTTGCAAACTGGTTCTTTTCAAAAGAACCTCTACATTTTCCGTTTCCAAAAGAACCAATTCTTTTGGACTTGCGCTGATTCATCCCGATACACAGTCAGGTTTGAAATTGATTTAAGAGTGAACGAGGCACATATAAACTGGTTTAAGCCAATGTGAAAACCAGTTTAAATCATAGTGTGAATGAGGCCCCAGTTTTATCTAATAATAGAGATGTAAGTAAATAAAGAATCAATTGCAGTTCCTGAAAATAAAATGATGTTGCTTCTTTCCACCTATCTCCACTGCCTAACCATTTCATACACTTCAGTAACCAATATTATATTAAGCACTTATTTCAAACACAATCACCAATTTTCTCTTATTTCTGTTCTCACAGTAATCAAAGATCCATTTTTTTGGAAGTATAATTCCCTATCACACAACCTGCATTGTCTCATTTTAGGAAAGTTTTTACTCTTCTCCTTTTTTAAGGGTCAACACAAAGCAGAAACAGAAGCTATTTCCCCAAGAAACCATCTAGAAATTAAGATACAAGCCAGCTGTAATATACATAGATAGTTTGTCCCTTACAAACCATTCCAAAATTTTGTTAAACTGCCCCTTAACAAAGCTATTCATAGGGGCATTTCTATTGTGAGGCCATTGGACATTTTGCTGCTGTTAGCAAAAGACCAAATATGTCATGACATATGAATAAGTTTGCTTCTGTGGATTATAAATGAACCAAGTGAGCATTACTTTGAAATCTTTTCCCTAAAAGAAAGAAGATCAACAAACCCCTAAATTGATTCCTGACACAACTATTTCAAATACTATAAATCATCTGATACACTAAGCACAGAGGAATGGAAGAAAGCAAAAGAACAGGATTCTAATAATATTTCATGTAAAGTTTTGGGAAGAATCATCCCAGGAATATGTTCGATATGACCCTGTATTCAGGAGAAAGAGAAAAAAAGATGGAGCATTAGAGCATACTCGACTATCATACATGCTCATGAGTCTTCCTGCTCTATAATATTTAGGCAAAGTTAATTTGTTATATGTCTTTGCAATACTTGGACTACAAATGCTCCAGATATACTTCTAGATCAAACACAACATTTATTGCTGATTGTAGATTACAGTCAGATTCTTCCTTGCTTTATATCTGTTCCTGCAAAAACAGGGCAGAACAAAGCACCTTCTTCCTCCTTCCTGACCCTCCCCATCCTCCAGCTGCCTCTCCAGATGCAGCTGAAGGCTGGTGATGGTGTGGGGGAGGAGGGGGAACAGGTGCACACCTCTTCCTCCTCCTTTCTGACCCTATCCAACCTCCTGCTGCTTCTCCAGAGGCATCTGAAGGCTGGGGATAGTGTGGTGGGAGAAGGAGGAACAGGTATGTGCCTCTTCCTCCTCCTTCCAGACCCTCCCTGGCCTTCAGGTGCTTCTCCAGAGGGAGCTGAAGGCTGGGGATAGCACTGTTCCTCTTCTTCCCCCCTCACCCTCTGGGCCTTTAGCTGTCTCTAGAGAGGCAGAAGTCCTGCCCCAGAAGTCCTGCCCTCAAAGGGCAGAAGTCCCACTCCTGAAGGGTGGAAGTCCTGGCCCTGGCACCAGGTAACACCTGGTGCAAGAAAGTATTTTAGTTTGGGCACTTGGGCCCTAAAAGTTTGCCATCACTAGTTTAGGTGTTCCTTAAGTTCAGGACCTCAAAGCTCAATTTGTAACAAGAAAAACAAAAAAATGAAAATTCATTTTGTAATCATTTTCTGAACATTTACTTTTAATAAAATAACATAAAAGTTTTATGTCTATATAATGCATTTTATGTCCCTAAAGTAGCAAAGTGATATTTAATCTGTCAAGGATGCTAATATTGTATTTTTAATTTATAAACAATGTTAAAAACAAAGGATTTAATGCACTCCTTTTGGGGGTAGATTCTGGCTGGATTTGGGCCAGGCATCTGTTTGCCCTGGCCCCAATCCAGCCTAAAAGGAGTGGCTCTAACCTGCCCCTTTTGGGCTGTTTGTATCCCCCTTAGTGCTCTCTTTTTTAACTTGCTCTTTGTTAAACTCTGTTGTAATAGTCAATGGACTGTATGACCATGCACCCCCTAACTGTGTTCCTCTGAAGGCCCCAGTCTCAGCTTGTGATGTCTCTCTCTTGCATATTAGAAAAATATGGAGACCACAGATTATTGTCATGTGTGAAAAACACACGAGAACACATTTTGCTGTCTGTGCACACATATGAAAACTCTACTTATTATCTGTTGCTGAAAAAAAGGTCCACCTTTTTTGAGAAACACTGATGATGTTTCCAGTTGGACATTCCAACTAATGTCTGAAAGCAAACAGAATTTCTGTATGTAGATTTCTTTATATTCCCATTTAATTGAGAAAACTGGGAGATGGGGGTCATATCATTGCCTTTATATTTTTTTAAAATAATCATTTTTTAGTGCAGTGTGCCCTTGGTATTTGGGGGGGGGGGGTTGGCTCCAGGACACCTTACAGATACCAAAGTTCATGGATATTCAAGTCTCATTGTATACGAGGTAGTTTTGTATATGTGTGTTATATGTGTCCCTTATATAAAATGGCAAAATCAAGATTTGCTTTTTTGAATTTTTATTTTGAATATTTTCAAGTAAAGGATGGTTAAATTCATAGGTGCAGAATCTAAAGATACAAAGGGTTGACTGTATAGATTATGTAACTGCTACAATGTGAGATTCTTGCAAAAGGGGGAATACACATGATTCATTGGTGCTATTTTGGACAAGTCAGTATCATCCTACAGTAGATGTCCTAGGAATATTTGAATGGAAATGGGGGCCACCAAAGACCTCCTTAGCAAAAAATGGAATCTTATTTCTGTATTCAACCCATTCTTATTTTTTCTGTCATTAGTAATGGTACCATAACATGTTTACAGATATGTGAGAAACTCCTCCTAGGTATTTGTTTGCCTATCCCACAGGAATATAGTAAACACAGCAAATGCTCGGGGTCAGTTTTATAATAGTGAATGTGTGCCAAAAGTATTGAGCTGCAACCACTAAATATTTGCTTTAAAATAATTTTAACCATCTGGACTCTTTGTTTCCCTTTTTCTTTGGGGAAAGAGGAGGGGGAGATGTGAGTAACTCTGCAAGAACTGGTTTGTACATGCAAAGTGCATGTAACAAATCAATAACAAAGTAACAATTTAATAGATAGTTTGCAGGAGCTGGAAAGAACCATACAAAAGATACCAAAATGTACTCGGAAAATAATTGAAATTGGCCTGGCTAATGGTTCTCCTGACTATAATAAGGCAAACCCTTTTAGCTCTGCAATTGTATTTGTCTGTTATGTGTGAAACTGAGATCATATTTCTTAAGCTGTATCATTATGAGAGAAAATAAAATTCCAGAGAAGTATATGGAATAGCTGTCTCTCCATATGAGTAAACCTAATCCAAGCTCAAGCTGTGGGGATTTACCATCTACATGCACTATCCCTGAAATATGTCTGTTCTGAAACCTGAGGAGATTGAACGTTATAGTAGCTCACATAGTCCATGTTTTGTGTTAAAGCAGTCTCATGACTCTTCCACATTGTGGATTTTCATATTCCTGGTTCAACACTGCACAACCAAATGTTCAGCTATTTCTTCTTAAGTTACCCATATCTCATGCCATACCAGCTATCCAAATGGAACTGTCTGCTCTGGTCCCTTTCCAATATGGAAATTAGAAGAAAGCAGTATGTTGTAACACCCTTCCATCTCTGGTCAGTGAGGATTTAAGGTAATGAATAGAGATGTGAACCTTCATAAGCATAAACTTTCATAGGCAAGGAGAAATAATGATAGAATTTTCCTCCTTGCTGTGAGTAAGTAATAAAAAATAGTGCCATTCCTTAAGATTATTTGCAGTTTGGGACTTATTCTGTGCAATAAATAAATAAATAAATCAAAACACACACGTTTGTTTGGTTTTTTGAAAAGCAAATAGCATTTTCTCCACTCCAAATAATTTTTTTGTGTAGGACTATTTTCTACATAGAAAATAGCATTTTCTGTCCAGAAACATTTCTGTGAAGAAATACTATTGCCTAATTCTTTGACAAGAAATGGATTCTTTTCTAGACAAAATAACTTCCAGACTGAAAAGATGGTCATCTATCTAGGTTTATCCCATTAACCTTTTACATATATGTGTGTGTGTGTATTCTGCCTCTAGTACTGAGCTTCCTTTCCCCCCATGCTCAGTAAGTTAAATGAAAACTTGAAGATACGCCATAGATTTGAACACAAAGCACTATTTTGGTTTATGTTATTACAAATGCCTTAGTCTTGGGCATTTATTAGGCTTCCCAAAGTTTTTATGGCAGTAATTTGGGTTACTGCCAGCCATTAATATACTTTTAGTTATTATGGGAGTTATCATGTAGGTTTGTCCTGCTCCGAGGCCTTTTCACTTGCTGCAAGCTAAATAGAAAGGACAGAACCTGCAGCATTTCTGTTGCCTTCCGAAAAGGAAGACGTGACCTCTTAGAATTGTCAGGTTTATTAACATTCACTAAGAGCTACGTTGTGAAATTGAACAGAACTGAGAAACTTTTATGAAAGCCATGGGAAGAGAAGATATTATTTTCCATACTAACTCCATTATATTATTTGAAGAAAGCCCATGATGCCATGGTAAGAGTACACACTTTGCATGCAAAAGGTTGTAGTTTTATTTTTCTGGGCAACTGCAACTCTCAAGATCGTATATTGCTCAGTATAGAAAATACTAAGGTCCAAAACACACAGGCCAAATAAAGTGACTTCTGGCCACTCTGGGGCCATGGTGTTTACATGACGTATGCTCCCAAACTAGCTGGAAGCTGCCAAAGACAGCCATCTGGCATCCAGCTTCAGACTGCAGCAGTGGCCTGCTTTGGAAGTGGGCCATGTGGTCACTGTGATTCCAGTGCACTTGCAACCAGAGGCCGCTCTCTATTGGCTGTGTGCTTCACCCTTTGGACGGACCAGTGATCTAACTTACTGGTTCCCAACCTTTGGGCCTCCATTTGTTTTGGATTTCAGATCACAGAAGCCCCAGCCAACTTGGCCAACAGTCAGGAGTTATGGGAACTAAAGCCAAAATATCTGGAGGACCAGAGGCTGGGCCTAATTCAATATACTGCAGCTTATTCCTGTGGATAAGATGACAGACTGAGTGTTGCCAGCTGGGAAAACTTTACTTGGGGAAGTTGTCTGGACTCATAAATTGGCAAAGTGCTCAAAACCTAAAATCTCAACAGAAATACAAGTGGAAGAGAGAGCACATATACAAGAATATTTAGACTGCCACATTTACCTTCTGCGCTCTATATACACACCAGAAACATATGCCAAATAGTCCAGAGCTTTCTTTAGAATGACAAGTTCAGTCAATGCATCTTTTCTTTCTGTTACAAACTACCTTTTAATTCTTACTTAATCAAGTAAGAATTAGTTTTGGAAAGAGTATTTAAAAAATAGTGAATATATTCCTGTTTTCAAGCTATAGGGATCCTGGCTCGAAACAGAACGGCCAAATAGAGCAGTTTCCGGCTGCTTCAGAGGTGTGGTATTTAGATTATGCATATCCCTGAAGTGGCCAGAAGCTGCTCTGAGGCTGCATAAGATGGCCCAAAGCCTCTGGCAAAAGGAGTGGATTTAATCTTCTCCTGCCAGCAGCCCATTCGGGACCATGGTGGCAGCTCACTTTGAGAGTGGGCTGCCTGGTCACCACAGCCCTGGAGTGAACACAGCAGGGAACCACTCCTTCCAGACCACCTACTTTGGCCTTCTGTTGCATTGAATGTGTGCAGGAAGAGATGTGATCTGTCCAGTACCAAATAGCCAGTTCATATATTGCTATTGTTCTGTATGAAGCCCACCAGCCATTGCAGCTTTGCAAATTACACAGAGCATAGGAGCTTTTCTCCTAAAATACTCTGAAGATATTTGCACTTCATATAAGTGCCTGTTTCTGAGATTATCAAAATATTCCTGCTCCACTCCATGAAAGACAATTCTGAACTTGAGAATAAAGAAAGCTGACATTTTAATTGCTCAGGTTTCAAATTATATCATTGTACTGTGTACATTTAAAACATATTTATGTTTATTTAAATAGGGGTTGTTTTTTCTTTTTGGCAAATTAAATCAGTTTCCAGTATTATTTGTGTGTGAAGGCACAATTCAGAAATAGATTCCTGTATTACCTAAGTGTATGCATACAGGTTTTACTGTTATTGTTCTAAAGATATTTTTAAAAGCTACACATTTATCTTGTAATAGTAAAGGTATATATTTATTTATTTACTGTACAATTTCCAAGAGTGCCAGAGTTTTTGTATTGCTGTATTCAAATAGGAGAAAAAGTCAGATAACAGATAACATTATATGCAGCATCTTTGCCTTAGTAGCTCTTGGAGAGGGTTTTGCTGTGTTCGGTTATATACTGCAGCACTAGCTACATCCAATTTATTGTACATTAGGAACAATTTAGTTTCCTTTCATGTAAAATATGCAGGCTTTATACCAAGAGTAAAATGTGTAGCCACAAGGTAAAATTCACACACGCACACACACACACTAGATTAGATAGATAGATAGATAGATAGATAGATAGATAGACAGACAGACTGATATACATACAGATATATATCCCATCCTTTTTTTTATATAAAAAAGGCCCTAAAGTTTCCATTATCCTTTCTGTCAGGTAGCAAATATCTTCTCAGTGTAACTCTAGACATTAAATCTGTCAAGAGGCAAGCAGTAAAATAAATGTCTGGGATACCTTCATAAACAAAAATCTTATTTCCATAATTCATACAGCTGGCTGGCATTTATTGGCATGTCAGGTGCAATGGGGACATTTCAGGAACATTAACATGTACAGCATCATTTGTCAACAAAGCAACAATGTAAGCAAATCGTTCAGAACTCATACAGATTTACAGCTTTCTCTGCCAGCTGCTAATTACGGTGTGCTCTGCCTATTTGGTATGGGCTTTTTTATTGGAAAATGACAAAGGGGTTATAGTATCCCAGTTTGGAATATAGATGTGGCTTTTTAGTAATAATGTAAGTGGTAATATGACCATACAGCTTTGGAGTTTTGATCTAGCTTCACTACCCTTTAATTGATCCACTTTGATGGATGAAGGAGACACGGAAATTTGCAGTGGCATCTAGTTACTGACGTACACAACCTCAGCAAACAAAGAAATAAAAACATTTCAGAAAGAACTTGTGTTTGTGTGCATGAGCATGTGTGCATGTGTATAACACAAAAACCATGCCATATCATGCAGTATTCTCTTCTCTAATTAAATATGATGTGATGATTGAACCATGTTTATGATAGCTTATCAATTATCAATTGACAAATGGAACGGAATGCTGGAGCAGCCCCTTAAATCAAAAATCTCAAACTTGCTGTATTTTTAAAACAATACTAAAGGATAAGCCATAGAAAAAAATTAGGACCTCAAAATACAGATTAATGAAGTAAAGAGTAGTTTTCCAGGAATTACCAATATCCTTGGTGACCCATGCTTTGTTAACATTTACTACAGTAATGTACAGTTCTTTAAATAATAAAAGTAAAGTTAACTTGCATTCAATCACATTTTACCAAGTGCTACTTCTTAAATAAAAATTCAGATGTAATAATAATAATAATAATAATAATAAGTTTTATTTTTAGCCCGCCTCTCTGCAAGGCAATCGAGGCGGGTTACAGAAAATTAAAATAGTACAGCTAAAAACACATTCTCTCCCTCCAAATCTGCCCACCCGCCCCTTAAAACAAGATTAAACCAAGAGTTAAATTAAAACAACAAACCATTAAAACATTATGCTAAATGCCAACTGAATGATTGTGAGCATCAGACAAAGTAAAAACCCATCTCCTATGGTGGTTGTTGTTCCAGGAAGGCCTGCCGAAAGAGATCCGTCTTTACTGCTTTCTTGAAAGCAGCAAGAGTGGTAATAAGATGGATCTCATCCGGCAGGCCATTCCAGAGTCTGGGAGCGGTTGCGGAGAAGGCCCTCTGGGAGGTCTGAGACAGCCTGGTCTTTATTGGCTGTAACAGATTCCTCCCAGAGGACCGCAAGGCATGGGGGGGATCATATGGGGAGAGGCGGTCCCTAAGATAGGATGGACCCAAGCCATGTAGGGCTTTAAAGGTCAAAACCAACACCTTGTACTGTAAAATCAAATCTTTTGGCAATTCTATATTGTCATTTGAGGATGTGAATAATAATTACACTCGAAGTTAACACCTTGACCATCTGATTTATAAAAACTGGTAGTGGGATTGATGGTTTAATCCAGGGGTAGGCAACCTTTCCCCTTTAAGGGCCAAGGGACTTCAGCTCCCAGAATCCCAGGAGCTATTGGCCAACATGGGACTATTGGCCAACACGGCTGAGGCTTCTGGGAGCTGAAGTCCCTCGGCCCTTAAAGGGGAAAGGTTGCCTACCCCTGGTTTAATCTTTGCTAACTTTTTTTTAATTGAAGTAATTTTAAATATGAGAGCCTATAATTTTATGCAAGGAAGTATGGTCTGGTGCCAATCTTATTTAAAAAACTGCAAGGACCATATTTTCTCTAGATTTCCAAATGTTACCAAATAATGTGCGTGTACCCACCTGTGTGTATGGATTATTATTATTATTAATTCTAAACACAACAGTGTACATCATTACAGTGGAGGGATATACATGTGCAGTTTCAATACCACTTTCACATTGATCTCTTTATAATAATAAATGTTAAAATAAATGTTACACATGTGAACTGACTTGGAAGTACATTCCATTGACCACAAGGGAATGTGCTTCCAAATTAACTTGAGTATGATTGCACTGTTATTAAGGTAGCTTGTCATTATGTCCAGTAAAGTTGATACAACATTTCAAAAAAATCATGTATGTATTTTAACAGAACTATCTAGGTTTTATTGTACGGACAATACCTCATGTTTTTAAAGAAGCAGACATATAAACAAAGGCAGGTAGTTAATGTCCATAGTTCTTACATATTTAAAAAGAGATTATGATAGATTCTTTCTTAAATTACACAATAACATTGACCCTGTGCCCTTCCTTTCCTTAGTCACTGCTCTCTTCATGAAGCATATGTGTTACTTACACAAATCAGTAACAGAGTCCATCCTGCGGTTGTCACCAAGGTCTAATTCTAATTGAACCCAATTCAGCAATGTCACATGGATTGTAGCATGGTTGGAACTCATGACATTCTTATTTGTAGAGAAAGACACCCCCCTGACTTGACAAGATTACCAGGTGACAAGATGGTGGCTATGAGGGAGCAGGTTAGGTTTATGAGGGGAAAAACTAAGGCCATGCTTTGCAAGTTCCAATCCCTCACAGGCTTGTTAAATTTTGCCTGTAAGGTAATAGTCCCTGGACGGGCATTTTGCTCATGCCTTTACGGTGCCACAAGGGAGGTGACAGCCCCACATCATCACATAAGGATCATAATGGGATTTGGGAGGACTTGAAGGTCTGGGAGTCTTTCTTGGATCAATTTAATGGTAATTAGTTCTGGAGGTCTGAAATGCTGCTGAGGGCAGATTTTCAGGTACACTCTGATGCTGCTGGTGCCCACGGGTTTGCTGTTTATTGGAACGGCCAGTGAGCTGCTGAGCCTTGGTCTCAATCCTGGGTGGAGAAAGGTTGGACTCGGGACTTAACGTTTTTGGAACTTTTTCCCATAGTGGTGGCTGTGCACTTATGGGCGAATCAATTTGCAAACAAAACGTTATGGTTTTGGTGTGACAACCAGGCGGTTGTCCATGTGGTAAACTCCCAGTCCTCCAAATCCACCAGGGTGATGTGTCTGCTTAGGGCCATGGTGACACAATGTTTGAAGTTCAATGTTTTGTTTCAAGCTCACGATGTGCTCAGTTTACTTAATCCTTTGGCGGACACCCTCTCCCATTTTCAGTTTTCCAGGTTCCATCAGCTGGCTCCCAAGGCTTTGGCGCACCCATTGGAGGTACCAGCACATCTTTGGAGCCTTGGAGGCTAGAAATCGACAGGGTGATCCTTCAGTCTATCGCCCCTTCAACACGCAAGTCTTATGAGCTAGCTTTGAGTGCTTTTAGACACGTCTTGTGTGATGTTGGGGAGGTGGAAGTCTGGCCCATTAGGGTGGACATTGTTCTTCATTTTATAGTTCACCTTAGACAAACCGGCTTATCCCCTGTTACCATTAGGGGTAGGTTGGCCGCCCTGGCTTTCTACTCTAGGGCTGGTGGCCTCCTGAATCCTACAGTTGATTTTAGGGTTCAGAGAGTTCTAGACGGATGGGCCAGGGAGTCCCCTGCGACCAGGGATACTCGCTTGCCAATAACAGGTCCAGTTTTGGTGAAATTATGGCAACACCTAGCTAATACATGCCTTACACCTGAGGAGATGACTTTGTTTAGGGCCGTATTTGCGATAGCCTTCTTTGCCGCTTTGAGAATTATGAGATCATCCCTGGCTCGCACCATGATGAATCTGGCAGGGCGCTCCTTGTTTCAGATGTTCTTTTATCGGAACAAGGGATTCAAATATCTATCAGAAGGTCTAAGATGGATCAGTTAGCCAGGGGCCAATCTGTTGCCTTGTCTAGGATACCCGAGGGTCAGATCTGCCTAGTGTTAGCATTGTTGGACTACATGAAAGTCCGGCCAAATGTGCCGGGCTATTTGTTTTTGCATGTATTGGGTTTTCTTTTGACACAGTTTCAGTTTAGGGCTGTTCTTAGGGAGACTTTGAGGCATGCCAGTTTGCCTGCAGCCCAATTTTCATCTCATTCTTTTCGAATTGGGGCGACAATGGCTGCGGCTGTTCATGGACTAAGTGACGCGGATATTCGCTGAATTGGCCATTGGCGATCCAAGGCGTTTAGAGCGTATGTACGCACTTGAGTGGTCTTGCTGTTTATTGTCTTGTTATTGCTTATTTTACTATTGTATATTATTTTCAAGCAGGTTTTGTTCAAGGAAAGATTTGGATTTTGGGCCACAGCCTTGTTTTTTGGGCAGAGCCACATACTGGAACAATGACGTGACCTCAACTTGGGTTTGTCGAACGTTGGTAATTTCCAGTGGTTTGGTCTCAGAGGCATGCAGTGGGGGGGTCTTGCTTCCCTGGGTTATTGAACTCTCGGTTGCTCATCTACACCCACGGATATTGGTGGTGCACCTTGGTGAGAACGACCTGCAGCTTGCAAAAAGGATTGTAAGAGACATGCAGTAGATCAGGAGACAGCTTCCTGGTTCAGTCTTGATGTGGACTAAATTGTTGCCGAGGTGCAGCTGGCCTGGGGCGATTAAGGACACTGCCATCAACGGAGCCCGACAGTGGCTTAACAGATCTGTTGCTAAGCAGCTAGATAAAATGGGTGTTTTTGTAATTGAGCATAGTGGTATTTAAATTTCATTGCCACAGCTGTACAGGGGGGGATGGAGTACACCTGTCTGTGGAAGGATCGAATGTATACTTAACATCCCTTACTGACCACATTAAGAGTGTGATTGGTAGGGGAGAGGGGATGCCAAGCTAGGCTGGCCCCCTCCTGTGGCGGACAAGGACCCCCCCACAGGGGGATAATTTGGCTAATTAAAATTAATTGGGGCTAATTAGGCGTAAATTGAGTAAACTTTTGGGTAATTACGTTAGTTAGCATCATTATGACATCATTAGCAAAATATATGTCATAAGCATAAATATGATGTCATTTCCGGTCAGGGAGGCATAAAGTTGTTTTTGTTTGTAATTAATTTGCATGCTTTGTCACATGATGTGAAGGACCACCCATATGGGAAGGATACACCTTCACATACACATATGACAAAGCAATAAGAGTTTGTTATAATTGTTTGATCTTAAGAGACCCTGTACAGCAAATAAAGTTGTGGCCAGTTTATACCTAAAAAGCGGCGTCTGTTGTTCTTTGTGCCGGTGCAATAGGAACAGCTGGTTCTGTTACACACATAGGATCTTTTGAAAGAATTTGCTCCCAGAAACAACTTGACTAAATGGTTTTTGAAACATACTGATTTGTGATACAGTACCACCACCCCACCCTCATGTACATGTATCTATGTTGACGTAAATTATTATTATTATTATTATTATTATTATTATTATTATTATTATCCTGCCCCTCTGCAGCGATGTATGATCTGCTTGAAATTAAGAAGTCAAAAATTCCCATCCCTGGTCCTTGGTCTTTCTTTCTTTCTTTCTTTCTTTCTTTCTTTCTTTCTTTCTTTCTACTTTTATTTTTTTATATACATACAGGGTAATAGCTAACATTATGCATGTAAGGATGGCACCTCCTTGGGGAAAATAAACCAAAGCACACATCTCAGTCAATTAAGTCTGCTAAGGAGAGTAGAAGAACTACAATGTTTGGAGGATGTCGCACATCTTTTTCTCCTGAGCTGGGCACAGGCTTAACGGAAGTTATCATATGCCTCCACGCCCAGCTCAGAAGCATTGTGTACCCGATCTAGACTTCACAAAGAATGGGACAGTCCTACACAACCTACTTTTTGTACAGAAAACATGTTTTCTAACCTAAAACACACTACTTGCACAGGAAAACCATCAGTATTTTTGTACAAACAAATTTTCCCCTGTGATTGGTGAACAGCATGAAAAGTGCTCAAAACTGTGTAGCAGTGTTTGTATTTTCAGGGAGTGGGAAGAAAATCTCTGAAATCATTTGTTATTCAATTCAGGGAAGAAATGAGTGAAGATTTACTTTCCTGCATACAAGCAGATTTGCACAAGGTGGACAAAACCTTCCCTTCTTCTACTTATCCCTGTAATCCCTTAAGCACCCAGAACTCTGTTTCACATTCCTCCCGTACCTCAGTATTTGTTGTTGCAAATATGGTTGCATTCATTGCATGGTGTTATTCAGCTGACTAACAAAATTCTAGCATAGATTAATATCATATGCTTTAAGTCAGGAATGGGCTGAGGAGTATGGAATTTGCATAATAGTGAATTACATCACATAACACAGTAAAGAAAAAATAAGATAATTCTAATCTTGCATTATCAACACATTTTACTGTGGAAGAATTTTCAGCAATATTCATAGTAGGGAAGATAGTTTGGAACATAGAACAAAGTCAGTATCAATACAGTTGACTTTTATGCATACTTTACAAATTTAAAAAAATATTTTAATTTCTATAGGTTTATTTTCTTTATTTGTTCATTGTTCCTCAATTTCATTTGATCTACATGACTGCTTTCCAAACCCCATTTATATTTCCTTGCCTAATAATAACGGTCATTATCTGATATCCATATTTAATTTTATTATGTCACCACGACTGCTAGAAAAGGATGTTCTTTTCAAACATTTTAATGCATTTATTATTTCACTGATCATCAGTTAAAACCAATTTTCCCCTTTATTGGATCTGAATTATAAATCAACTAGTCATTGTATGGGATACTGTATATGAACATACAGTATATCATTATGATGTATCCTATAATAATGTATCTTAGGCCTGAAGACTGAAGATAGTGGTTTAAATTGCTGAGAAGGAGAAAAATTGGGAACATCTGTTAATCACAGACAGAGAAGAGTTTCATGGAAAGTTTGTCATGTGTGCTAGATAGCATGATAGATATTTCCTGTCCTCTTTTACCCATATGCAACATGCCTTCTGTGGTTTATTTCTCAATGGACTTCTAGCTTGATATGGATTACAAGATTGTTGTTTTCAAAAGAGTAGCTCTATTTGTCTCTTTGACTTTTAAAAAGAGGGAAGGGGAGTAAGAAGGAACATAGCAGCACCTTTAAGATTAACTGACTTTTATTTGAGCAGTAACTTTCATGGATATAAAACCACTTCTTCAGATGCCATACAGAATTATATTTAGGCCCCTGAATATAAAGCATATTGCATATGCAGGAATAGGAGTGGGATGGAAACAGATGCAAATCATGACATCCTAAATTTTCAAAGGGCTGCATAATATTAAACAGGTCTTTCAGATCTTTATGGTTAGTTAGTATTGATGTATAAAAGCAATAAATCTATTTATCAAAAGTCACTTTGATTCAACACCCTCACTGAGAAAATTCCCTTTGTGCAGTAGCAAGGACTCTTCTGTTAATACATGTAATGTGCATTGAAGCCATTGTCTTTGTTCATACCTCTGCTAATGGGTGGGAATTTGTGAATAAAATTCATTTCAGCTGTTTCTCTTTCTAGTCTTCCTTTATAATTTCCTTGTCTAAGGACTGCAACCTTTAAATCTCATACTGTGTGTCCGGGGAGGTTGAAATGTTCCACAATTGGCTTTTGGGTACTGTTGCTGGTATCCAACTAGAAATAGACCTCAAGCATGTGCCTCCCTCCCCACTCAGGGCATGGAATAATTAATGATTGAACCTAGAAGTCACAGGTTAAAGGGGAATGTTCCATCATAAATATGGTAAAGTGAGATGTAGGAAGAGGAAGAGGGAGTTTACAAGATAAGCAAGGCTGGGTAAAGGAAGCAGCATGCTGATCTGACAGCAGGTACAAAGCTCAGGACCCAACAATCTATGAAAAAGATCCTGATATTTTTTTAATTAATAGTATCTAATCTTTCAACATCTGTCTCCTAAATTAACACAGTACATGTAGATAATAAAAAGCCACATTTGTTCTGCATGTTATCTTCACATGTGCCTGCTCTTGATCTAATCTAATTTCTGCCATCTGATATTCTACAAGCAGCTTCAGAGGAAAGGACCTACTCCATGGTGTCTCCCCCAACTGTTGAATATTCTCTGCAGGGAGGATTGACAGATGCCTGTGTTGAAGTCATTTAATGCAAGGATTTTCTTAATTATCCCTTATTAATTTGCATATGGTCATATTCTTCAGACAACTGATACATACACCCCATACACTAAAAAATACCCATACAAACATACAATGTAAAGAAAGATGTGCCATTCATTCCATAGTTCTTACAGCAAAATCCACTTACATTTTCTTCAGCCTCTAAAAGGGCTCAAAATTTTACTGAATTTACTAATATTGATTTTTTTTCTGAAGGAATACACATAGAAATCTATACAAGCCTACCCCAATAAAGACATTGTTTTTCTCTCCCATTGTTTGATAGTTGCTGACTTATAAATGATAAAATTCTTCATTTTGGAATATCCCTACTTCAAACTGTTTCAGAATTTGAGTTACTTGAACTGGAAGGGCTAATACAGTAGTATGACTGAAAGAGTTTGCTAGTGACACTGTTTAAATAAAAGCAGTTTTTATTCTTTGAAAAGACAGCATATCTGAAATTCAGTGTTATACATTCTTTTTTCCTCTGCTTCCCAGTTTTTCTGTAATATTCTGGTCTCTTTCCCCACTGTCCCTCACTTACTTTGTGGCAAGTTTCAGAGAGTAGTCCTAGATATCTTCCCCCCCTCCATAAATAACTGTAGTTTCCTCCAGCTAGTGATGTATTCAGGTCTTTTATTCTGAGTCTCAAGTCAAGTCTCTACTTTCAAGTTTCAAGTCAAGTCTGGGAGCCAACTTTACAGAAAAAAGTAGTTTAGATCTACTCAGAAATCTTTTTCCTAAGAGCAGCAATAGTGTTGGGCAACGGGGCGCATTTCTCAAAGGGGAACAGCAAATATATCAGACAGTAGGCTTGAGGTGAAAGGATGTATTATGAATGTGTTATGTTCCTGAACAAAAGCGAACAAGTCAATCACTAAAAATATACAAGTCATGGGTCGAGTCGAGTCACTGCATCATTTAATGCCAAGTCGATATATACAAATATACAAGTTACTGAATCAACTTGAGTCCTAGTAATTGACTTAAGTCTACATCATTGCCTCCTTCTATACCTAGATAACATTTAGGAACTAATTGCCTCTGACTACACACTCAGGCAGATTTTTTAGTATAATGCCTAAGCTACAAACCTTTCCCTCTATAACACAACCTAAGACTTGTGGTTTCTTATCCCCTTCCTTCTTTCATTCCAGCCACTTCAACACCACTTTCCCTCTATTTCCTTTGGTTTGTTTGGCTTAAAGAAACAAGCAAGGAGCATGTTGGAAGAAGGCACATTTCATTTTCCAATATTTATCTTGATGGGTTTTAAAATCAGTAACTTAAGGGCATTTCTATCATCCAGACTGTTATTGCTCTTTCCAGAAACCTCTCTTCCACTAAGACTTCCCATGCCACTCTGGAAAAAAGCTGCCAAAAGCTAGCCAATAGTAGAAGTAACTAATTTGCATGTGACCTTTGCAAAAGGCTTCAGGGAGGAAAGTTATGGGAGCAAAAAGAAGGGGGGGGAATAGTGAAGGCACTTAACAGAATACATTATATATTCCTTGGACATGAAAACTCACATGAAAACAATTATGATTTATCAAAATTGCATGGGCTGTTATATAGAAAGAGAACATATATACCAGTGACATATATACCCGGTTCATTGTCAATGACTCCCATGGACTCTTTTGTAGGAGAAAAAAGGGAGGAAGGGGGAAGGAAAAGCAAATATCTGAAGTGTCTAAGGTATGGCTCTTTTTTGACAAGGCAGGTCTCTGAAAAATGTGGCCTCTCATCTGATATGTGGCAATCCCAGCTGGAGTATCAGACAACCTGTTTTTCTTTATTTGTGCTGTAATAATAAACTTTCTGCTTCCCATTGTTGAGGGTGTCATAATGAATAGTCAGGTCTCCCACAAGTAGGTTTATGTAAAATACATTTAAACAGTGCGATTTACATTGTACTGTTCCTTCCTTATAAAGTAACTATAATGTTTCTTAAAAGTAAAAGATTTCTTCTTGCTAATGTTTATTGAGGACAAAACACATATACGCAAAACAATCAGTGCTACACAGTCATAGTTATTGGTTTTTTGTAATCATTTTGTTGTTTGTAAGGCAGTACACTAAACAACAGAAGGGGGGAACCAACAGAAAGGAATTTAAAACTGTTTGTAGTATGGTGTGTGTGTGTTTGAACTATGTACTAATGTGTTTCAAATTTTTAAATTCCTTCATATTCTACTAACAGTTTCCTTTGTTATACCTTCCTCCATGTCACAGAGGGATTGTCCAAAATTTATGGGAAGAATCTACCCCGAAGAAGGAACTTTAAAAAATTCTTACAAGTACCAATAAAAATTTGTAAGTCAGTGTAATCCTGGTTTTCTTATTCTGTCAGAGGGGAACACCCTCTCCTATTGGTCTTATTCATACCTTTGAATTTCCCTTGAAATGCAGTTAGATAAGCCTCTAGACAGAGGCTTATTCCACTATAAACCAATAAAATGTATGAAGATATTTAATATATCTACAGCTAGCCAGGACAGTTACACTGCTAACCATGTAGTCTACAATTCCTGGGAGGGGAGGTGGGAAAGAGAGATCATCTCCTATCATGTTTTATTGCTTGTAGCTTTTGAAAAAGTCCCAGAAGTTAAGCCCACCACTTCTAGAGGCTTCAATATTAAAGTTTGTACTGTATTAGATTGTATTCATATTCTCTTCATTAGAGGCTCGGGGCTAAATTGCTAAAGTCTATCACTACATGTGCTTTCTTTGCAATCTCTGTGGTCTATAGGGTGGGTTCTGATGCGCCGCACTATAGAATAAAATGCCAGTCTTAAAGGGATCATTTGATTCACTTCAGAGAACCAGTGGGAAAAACAGAATATCACGTATTGATTTGGTCCAGTTTGTTGCAGTTGTCAATTGAGTATAAGCAGATAGAAATAGAATGAATCAGCTACAGGCTGGTAGTAGACCTTGGTAGTGAGTCATGTGAAATAGGCTTCTGATATCCTTTATCTTCATGCACAGCTAGTGAAACAAGAGTGCTACTGTCTTCTGCTGGCACAGGGAGTTACCTCAGGCTATGCTGGAAAATGCGTTTTCTCCCCACCCACCCACCCCATTTTTTATTTATTTTTAGACCTGAATCATTCTGTGCCACTAAATGAAATGTATTCTTGAGAATACAGGCACCACTTTGTTGTAGTCCTCACGAGAAGGCAGCACTGTAACCTGTTTGGATACAGCTGCAGACCACCTGTAGAGAAAGTCAAATTAGGGAGAGACCCCACTGTTCTCTGCATTAATGCTTTTTGTATTGTTGTTTGACTTTTCCTCCCCTTCTATGTATCTTTTTCAACCAGGGACATAGGGAGCATATTTTAAGACCTTCTATCCCTTTAAGGCATCTTCTGATTGAAAGAACTCTGATTTGAAAGACTGTAAAAACTCTCTAGATGCCAAAAAGGAAAGGGGGGAAAAGAGGAGAACCTGTTAAAATGAATTTTCATTGTTGTTTTCTTTTGAATTTTTCTTCTTTGGATACATTTTCATATTCAGCTCTTAGAGGGCACACATATCTGTTTAAAGGAAATTGCCAAGGTTTATATGGAAAAATGCTTTTCAAGAATAACAGCAAATCTTATTATAGCTACTCTATCAGTTTCATATTGAAAACCTCCAGGGGGGAACAGATAACTATGCACAATAATAAAACATAAATAGCAATATAACAAGTATTCATATATTAACATGATAAATAGATATGCTTGGAAAGAGGGATATTTGCAAGCTTTGCCTTTCTACATAGTACATTTAATATGCAATGTATTTAAGAAGCATAATCTCATTCATTTTTGCAGCACTGTGAGTCATTATTATATCAGTTTTACCAAAATGGAACATATGTTCAAAAAGTCACTTGCCCAAGGACACTCCATAAAGAAGTGGTAAAATCTGAGCTTGGGCCATGCAAATTCATATCTGGCATACTTTGCAGAGGACTACATCAGCTCTCTTGTAACAATAAGTAGACAACCTTATCTTTGTTTGAGTAAAGTCAAGCAATCAGAGTAGTACTCTGAGACTACAGCATACTCAATAATAAACAATATATTACAAACAGTAATATATAGGCATAAGTTGGAATCTTAAGTGCACTAATGAATACTAATTGTGTTTGTACAGATGCAATCTGTTATATCTAAATTAGTGGGACACTGTCTAGAAAATGTATGTAGAAGACTAATATGCAACTGTGAAACAAAACTTCTTCCCAAACATTGTGTACTCACTTTCACTTTATAGTAAAAGATTAAGCAATATAGTAGAGATGGCAAAAAACAGCATATAGAATTGGTTGCAGCAGTACTATTTAGAAAAAAAGAGAAGATTCTCTTGGAAATTTCAGGAGAAATTCACCTGCCTACTCTAGTAGTTTCTGCTGAATGACTCCAGTTTGGGTGAGATCTAAAACTTCAGTTATTTAATATTATTTGCAAATGCCTAAATTAGTTGTGAAGTGTTGCTTTAGTGTGCAATATATGTACCAGTCACCACTGTAGAATATAAGTGCTGCTCATGTGGAATGTTGTGTGGGTTTTGTCTTCAAAGGGGCTCCAGAAATTTTCACAAACCGAACAGATATTGTAGTCTGCTGTATACAGAGACAACACTGAGTTAGTTTCAAAGCTGGGATGCTTTGAAATAAAATAAAACTACTATGACTGTTTCACATACATGTATGCACATCATTAGAGTGGAAAGATGGTGTACAAAAGTAGAAGTCTCTATAAGGGACATGTAGTTGGAAACTTAGCTTCCAATTATCCTTTCAAAGCCATTCTAATGTACTTTTCAGAAATCTGCCTCTGGTATTGCTATTTTTTATGCTCTTTATATGTCAGATTTTCATTTGCGTTATGGTCAAAGCAGAGACTCCTGATATTTATTTGTTCCTTAGTTGGGGAGGGGGACTTGCTCTCCAGTATTTATGTGTGCATCCAGCGTGTTGGCTCAACTACCTTTGTGAACAAGTGGTGAGCAAGAGGACATTTCAGGGGGTCAAAGCTATCATTGTTCTGTAGACAGAACCTTCTTTGAATAAATAGAGGGGTTTTTGTTGCAATGGAATTCAAGATCCAGGAAATGCATACTTTTCACTACAAAAAAAAATTCAGCAGAAGATAATGACTTCTTAACTAGGGTGGTGTGATGGTGTGAGTCCAAAGATGTTACTAGTAAGTTTAATTTCCTCAGTATGAATTTATTGAATAAGATGTATATAATTTAATTTACCAACTGCTCATTTCTAACCATGTCCATTAAGAAACTAGTCCCATTGATTAGAGTTTCACTCGTTTCTATAAAGATATCTTAGGGCTGCAATATAGCCCCAGTAATCTTGCTTGTGATTCTGTAGGATTTAGTCTTGTAGAAGCAGTTAGCTTTACCTACATATTATTTTACACAGATTTCCTCTACAATATTATATCAATAACCTTATAAGCAATTCTGATGAGCAGGGTTAGATTTCTCCTTGTAAAATTAATGAGATTGCTTTCTGTCTGTCAAGATACAATTAATTCACATTATGCTTTAAAGCACATAATGAATTATGCAAGAATTATGAATCATACAGATCAGTTAAACACAATTCAGACACAAACAGTCATATGTAGTGCAGCACACTACTCTAGTAGTCAATGTAAAGGTTCAGTATCTAGGGTAAGGTGCATTTCAGTCCTACTCCTGAACCTACAAGATCAGACAACATACTGTTTTAATGAGTTTGATATTAAAAAGTGCACAATTCCAAAGCGATCACGTTTCATATAATAAAAAAGCTACTGTGACATAAAACATAGATTGCTTTAAAATGTACTTGTAATATCATATCAAAAAGACTGTGAAGTATTAACCATTTAGTACAAATTTATCTTTTTCATGTTAATGATCACCATGCCTTCCATTTGCTCCCTTCCATTTCCCATTCATGCAGCAGGGGGCAAGAAGAAGAAAACTATTGCTGCTGCTGCTGCTGCATAGTTAACAGTCCTTTAGCAGTGGTAACTTAGCTAGTGTGTTGTGCTGTAAAGTCTTGGAATGTTGTCTTGTAGTCTGAAAAGTTATCTGCTATGGCTTCCCAGAACCTATTATGCATGGAGGATGCCACAAGAACAAGGGCTGGCTTGTTCACTAGCAGAAAACTCTCAAAATACCAAGATAGGATCATGATATAAATCATCATTTAGAATGCACAGAGCTGTGTTCACAGCCACACTAATGTAATTCATTTACATCCAGTCATTACTTATCTCTACCAGAACTACTAAGTTCAGGAATGCAGCTGCCTTGTGCCTTGTGACTCCTGAGGTTATGGAAGAATGACATCACCAAATTTAAGCACATTACCATGCTGACATAGTGGCACCTTGTTTTCTTGCTGCCAGATAGTGCTTGGATTGTTTTCTGTCCCTTGTCCTTCCTAAGAATACCTTTTTCTCTCCTTTCATGCAGCTGTTGTGTGAGGGGTTGCAAATGTCACTTCAACTAATGATGAATGATGCTTGACCCCTAGACCTGTTACCCTGAATTTTATGCAACGCTAGATTAATATGAAAGATTTTTGCCCAGAAAGGCTTCAGCTATTATGAACACTACAGAAATGATAACACATTAAGCAGTGGGAGTTATTCCACCCTTTTTTCCTTACATTTAACATTTTGATGGTCATTCCTCCTCAAGATTTAATATATTTTAGGATCATTTTATTTAAAAGAAAATGATAAACAAATTGTTGGTTGATGCTGGAGGATTGTTACAAGGACAACATTCCCACAAACCATCCTATTTGTCTCTAAATATAATTAATAATGTATATTAAAAGTTAATAATTGTAAGGATCTATTAGTGCATCCAAAAGAAATTACTAACCAATTGAGCTCCTTTTTATTTAGTGTCGTGCTTTTTAATCTGATCCCTTTGATATTCTCTCAGAATGTATTTTTTTTAAAAAAAATAAATGAATGCTTCATAGCCAGTTAATACATAAATAACCCTGCTGGTAATTTCACAGCATTCAAAGGTATTTGAAATAAAAACACCTGTTTTGATTAGCATTCAGATTTGTTCTTTTATAAAGAATGGTAATCCTTTTGCAGTTATATGACATTTTTACAGCTTTGAATTTCCATCTGTATCCCATATTATGATGTTGTAGGATTGTTGTGAGTTAATTATGTTAACTTCGGAAACATTGCTTGCATTTAGAATGAAAAACTTCAGCTTGAATAGTCAGAAAAGCAGATGCTATCTTTCTTGTCAATTGCTTTGTTGTCTGCTTGCCTCAAAACTTAGCTTAGAATTCTGTATCCAAAAGGAAACATAAATCTGTGTTCAGTTTCAGTAGTACCGAAAGCAATTGTAGTGTTCAATCTCTTCAAATGCTTATTAATCACTATTGAGATCTATAGATGTTCTAGTTCAAATTCATCAGTAGATGGGGAAATTGTGCACAAAATTTAGGAAAGACAACTTCTTTCTCTTCAAATATGCAGCTTAAATTTACACAGTATATAGAAAAAAGCTTCTACTTCCATCTATAGATTTCCTTGGGTTTTGACTAGTTTCTTCTTTTGTTTTCCCTGGATCAAAGTCCCTGGATGTTCATACTTTAATATAATGAATGATAAAAAGAATGAACTAAATGAATAAAACTACTGTTCAAGTTCCACCTGTTTATGAGGGCCCCTACAAATAAAATGAGTGTGTTTTCACCTTTTCAGGCAGTTGTCTCAAATGAAAACTTCAATAGTCATTAAACTATATTAACAGATACTAAAATTAGTCTTTTCCAGAGTACAGTATTGCTAAACGTAAAGGTAAAGGTATTCTCCGTTGACAAGGTTGTCAAGTCATTTCCCACCATAGGGGGTGGTGCCCATCTCTGTTACTAAGCCGAAGAACGAGCATTGTCAGAGACTACTCTGATCATGTGGCCAGCATGATTGCACAGAATGCTGTTTACCTTCCCACCAAAGTGGTCCCTATTTATCTACCTGCTTTTGCATGCTTTCAAACTGCTAGGTTGGCAGAAGCTGGGACTAGTGATGGGAGCTCACCTCATCACACGGCACCCGGGCCTTGAACTGCCAACCTGCCAATCTTGCCAATCTTGCAATCAACAGAGTCAGCATCTCAAACACTTGAGCCATCACATTCCTTATTGCTACTGAATGAAAAGGGGGAAAGAGACCATATTATTTGATTATTTGATTACATAATGAAATACAGCATCAAAATATTGATTGCTGCTATCAACCACCAAGGATGACTTTGCTTAATCCTTTCACTGGAGAATTTCAAAATAAAGTGAAATATGAAATCTACGGCTACCTGTATTAATAAATAAGCATGGATAGATACAGATGACGTCACATACAATGCTGTATTGGTCTTCAGAGGAGGAATTGCATATAGTAAGTTTTTTAAAAATTCTGGTGACAAACCATGGCTGCATCCACACAGATACCAAAATCTGTGGATGCTCAAGTCCCATAGTACTGTATGGTGGCGTGGCCATGTGGGTGTACCACCATCAACAACAATGACACTTTTCCCCCATCTCCCCCGAAGTCTCACCACTCTCACCATGGCTGGCAGCAGGGGGCTACCTCTTCTTCCGCCTCCTCCCCTTCCCTCTTCCTCCTCTTACCCCACTTCCACTCTTCCTCCTTTTCCTCGCTCCTCTTCCTCCTTTTCACCCCGTTCCTGCTCTTAAATCCATTGATGGGAAGTTCCTTAAATCCATTGATGGGAAGTCTGCGGATATGGAGGGCAGACTGTAATCTGGTTGGCATCACTTGCCATGGCTCAATTTTGGGAATTCCATTTTGTTGTGGCACCAGAGCTTTCTGACAAAGAAGGCTAAATGTCTGACAAAACTACAACCCCCATAATTCCCTAGCATTGAGCCATAACAGTTAAAGTGGTGTCAAACTGGATTATTTCTCCAGTGCAGATACAGCCAATGACTGGAATAATGTTAGATAGTCTCAACAAGAGCAGGCCCATTGCATCATTTGCTGAATGATGGGTCAACATATAGGTGAATCCAGTTAATCCAATGGCTCTGCTTTAGTCAAGACTAGCAATAGAAATGAGGCCAATGGCTTGTAAGAGTAGGAAGGTGGTTAACAGAACAATCACAGCCTGTGGTGTTGTGGCATGATCTAGGGATGGGGAGTCCAAAGGCCCACTAATACTATAACCTTCAGAATGGATCAAGGAATATGCTGTAAATATATAATAACAAAACCCTATTATTTCTGAAGTATACATTAATGTGTGATAAAATTTATTTCTATCCCGCCCCTCTACCGAAGCCACCCCGATAGAAATCATTATTATTATTATTATTATTATTATTATTATTATTATTGTACAATAATCAAAACAACATACAGACACCTCAAAAATGACCAGGTATTGTGTCACAAAAAAGAACATACAGTCCATAATTTAGTTGTGCAGTTACAAACATAGGAAATAGATTAGACAATCTTATCAGTTTTCACCTATAATATTCACATGGATAGAGACCAGAGAATACTACACAAAAAGCTCAAAAAGTGACATATGGGATATAAACTCCTCAGTTAGGATGATGACTGAATTGAATATTGACATATGACCATCCCTGGACTAGAAATTCAACTAGAAATTTTGACTCAATTGGTCTTTGTTCGCTCATATTTTTCAGTTATTATATGGTGATGATCCTTCTTCATCAGTCACAAGGGTTGAGTTTATAAGTGAATGATACCTAAACTAAGGACCTTATCACATGGGGGAAATCTCATGCAGAAATGGGATTTAAAAAGGTGGGAAAACCCTGCAAAAGTGGGTTAATTTTCACACACACCACTGTTAAACTGTTGTTAACCTGAACAGAAAGTAGTCAAAAGACTACTTTAGGAATTTTCTGAAAGTAAAAAGAAGCGGCTTTTGACTACTTTCCATTTGGGTTTACAATAGTTTAATATCGATGTCAATCACAATCTTAAGACTAGAAGCCCTTTCACATTACACAGTTAGAGAACGGTGATCCCACTTTAACTGCTGTGATTCCATCCTACTGAATCCTAGGATTTGGAATTTAAGGAAGGGCATTTAGACTTCTCAGCCAGAGAGATCTTGCACCTCATTGTTTGTAGTTGTGTGCTTTCAAGTCATTTCCTATTTATGATGACCCTAAGGTGAACCTATCAAAGTTTCTTCAGAGGGGGTTTGCCATCACCATCCTCTGAGGCAGAGAGAGTGATTTGCTCATGGTCAACCAGTGGGTTTCCATGGCCAACTGGGATTAGAACCCTTATCTCCAGAGTCATAGTCCAGTGCTAGCACACTATGCCATGCTGTCTCTCTGTCTAATTCCTCACCAGACTACAAATCAGGATTCCATCAGGCAGATAAGGAGGAAACATTCCTATCATACCATCTTTAAGTATTGTGGGACAGGGAAATTACAGTCTCTGTCTGAATGCAGTGTGTGAAGGTACAGTCAGCTCTCCATATCCACTGATTTTTTTATCCATGGATTCAAGGGTCCACAGTTTGAAAATATTAAATATATATATAAATTCCAAAAAGCAAAACTTGATTTTTTTATCAATTTTATATAAAGGACTTTTATATAAGGGATTTTTTGATATAATGGCATTCTACTATGCCATTGCATTTAATAGGAGTTGAGCATCCATGGATTTTGCTATCCATGGATTTTACTGGAACCAAACCCCAGCGGATACCAAGGGTCCACTGTACATTTATAACAAAAGTAATATCTGAATTATAGGGCTTTTCACCTATTATTTTCTAGAATATTAAGGGCCCTTCTGATCTTAGCTTTGGAGTATGAGATGTGCTACATCTGAGCACTAAAAATAATATCAGCAAGAGCATCTGGGAGGAGGTATGCAGATTATGACACTGGGAACCAGGGTTCAAATCCTTGCTCTACTATGGAAACCCACTGGGTGACTTTGGGGAAGTCACACTGTCTCAGAGAAAGGGAAAGGCAAACCTCCCCTAAACAAATCTTGCCAGGAAAACCAACATAAGTTGCAAGCCACTTGAAGGCACATAACAGCAACAATAATAAAGGAAAAGAGTCCTCTCACTCAAACTTGTGACATTTTGTCATGCCATCCTTAGCACTAACTTATTTTGTTGGACAGCCAAAGGCTTTCTCGGGTATTGAGTTTCATTTCAAAATATGTGGCTGAATATAAAGGCAGCTTTATCTTTAAAGAGCTGACCTAAATATTTCATATAGTCTTAACTAAATATTTGTCAGTGCTATGTTAGCTGCCTAGTATCACTGTTCCCATGTTGCACTATGTCATTCGCCTTAGATAGCTACAGACCAGCTCATTGCTAAATGGATGGTAAGATGCTTTTTTGAAATAAATCAGGAGTGAATTATAGTCAAGATATTCATCAATAGGTAATTGCCTGTAGTAATAATTATAGAATTCTTGTAGCAAGAGCAGCAGAATCTTGCCCACTTTCAAGAAATACAGAGCAGCATGTTTTCATGCTCATTATAAATATCTGAGTACAACTGACTGAATTCTAGTCTTAGGCAGGGAGACTAGACTGTCCTCTTACTTGCAGTGTAAGACAACAGGCAAAGGCTTACACTTTAATGATAACTTTTTGTGTGTTCCTATACACATGGTGTCTATCTTGTTAAGCTCTACTGAGTTCTGATTTTAGGGCAAAAAGTGGGATATAAAGAAAGAAAGAAACAATAAAAATAAATCATTACATTTTGTTTTCAAGCTGAATGCAAAAGTCATAAGGGCTGGCCATCTAGTGTCACCTATGAAAAAGTTATTAGCAAACTCCATCACCAGTCCTTTCCCAATGTCTCCTACCTTCTTACCCTATCAAACTAGCACAATACATAAAGGACATTTCTCAACAACAGTGTCACATTTGAAAGGAAGTGAAAGCTGAGCTTCCCTGAAGATAAAGTAGCTTAAAGTAATGGAGAGAGCTGCCCTATCAGTGTGAATAAACTTGAATAAAGTATTTCAGTGACCTCTCCCAAACTAAAGGAGAGTATAGCAAAGAAATTATGCCTTAGTGGCAAGCTGAAGTGCAAATCCCTTGGTTGATGAGAGATATGGTCCGTTTGAAATAGTTACAGTTTGAGACTTTTCTACAATCAGCGGGTGGAGACTATCATAATCCAATTAATTCCAATTCCCTTTTGTGGCACTGGTAAAGTGGTGGCTGATACTGTAAGTCCATTGAAGTCTTATCTTTGGTCAGATAATCCAAAATGGATTCTCATTCATGAAACTAGACATTATGAAATAGTAATTTAGGAAGCTCAGACCAACCAATTGTGTTATGCTTTGGCAATCATAAAATTATATCCAAAATAAATGCACTTTCTCTTTGATGTTTGTAAACTAAATATCAATTATCAAATAGTCATTTTAGACTACAGTTTTATTTTTACAGACATAAATTATGTTGCATTCATTAGGGCTTACTTCTTTGTATATATGTACAGTGGACCCTTCCCATTCATAGGGGTCGTGTTTCACACACACCCGGTGCAGATGACAAAAAAAACCCTGGACATTTGTGCCCCATATTGTTCAATGGCAGTGACATGTGTGCAGATATGTCAACACATCTACATGCACACACCACCATTGAATAACATGGGCCATGGCGATCTGCAGGTAAGCAAATTTGTGACTCGCTGGCTCACCAATACAAAGAATCCATTGCATAGAGTTTTTGTTTCATTATTTCATCATACTTCAGTAGATTCATACAAACTTTTAATGTTTTTTAAACAATAAATTAAAGCACATTGTACAATATTTTTAGGCAATACCACCACATACTTTAACTCCTAATATGGGAACAGTGAATTGATTGTTCTAAGTACAGGGCAATTGCTAATGCAAGTGTGCATTTTGAAAAGGTTTAAAACAAAGCCTTACTCTGAGGATTTTCAAATCTGAACTCACTGTCTGACTCATACAAGACAGAGTTATCCTGCCACAGAAACACAGCATGTGTAACATGCCATCTAAGCATTATCTTGTTTAGTTCATGTGGAGTATTGGGTGGTCTTCCCATCTGCAGGATGTTATATTTGAGTAAAGTATAGTTACATAGAGAAATAGAAGACAACAACAAAAAGGGAAGAACAAGAGATCTATTTCACAAGATCTGAGAAATCAAAGGAAAATTCAAACCAAGGACTGAGATGCTGTATGATAATAAAAATAACATAATTCAAGGCTAACAAGGAATAAAAAGATGTTGGATGCAATACACAGAAGAATTATACAAAAGAGATGACAAAATGAAGGACATATGGAATGAAGAGCCATATGAAGGTGGAAATGGCAATAAGAGAAATAGCGGGGGGGGGGGGAGATCACCAGGAACAGACGATATTCCAATTGAACTGCTGCAATCCACATTGACAGAGTCAACTTTAGTGCTGGCCAACATATGTCAACAGATATGGAAAACAAAGCGATGGCCAACAGATTGGAAGCAGTCAATATACATCCCCATCCACAAAAAGGGAGACACAAGAAACTGCAATAACTATAGGACCATAGCACTGATCTCCCATGCAAGCAAAATTATACTAAAAGTTATGCAACATAGACTCAAACCATGCATGAAGAGAAAAATCCAGAGGTCCAAGCACAGTTCAGGAAAGGAAGACACATTAAATAAATAAAAATATTAATGAATTAATTAATTAATTAACCTCACTCTATATGAGTACTAATTCTTTTCCTGTTTTCAAAACTTTTTATTTGGAGCACAATCAACTAATGGCTGGTAGGAAGAACATGACATTCCATTTCTATACCATTGTCATTATTATATCTTATTTAAAAGAGTCCTTTGCCTCTGCCGCTGAAGCTGAGGTCTGCCAGCTAGTTTTAATGTTTGTATGATCAGTCCAGTATGGGAGAATGTTACATTGCATTCCACCACCCCCCCCAAAACAGTTGCAAGAAAGAGCATACAAGGCTCATTATCAACGTCTGATTCTTTGTGCCTTTTAATTTGTCCCTGTGACTAGCTATAATGACAATTTTTAATTTTAAGTTTAATTTTTTTTTATTTTTCAGCTTCAAGCTTCCTTTGGTCTTCAAAGTGGCTAATTTACAATGAAACATTCTTTGTGGGAATGGTACCAAAAAAGTAAATGCTAAATTTCAATCTTATAAATACGGATGGATTAGTTAGTTCCTCCCGTCTCCCCCGTACTGGTTTATCTCTTTCCTGCTGAATCTTAATTGCAATAATTTGTTTTACCCTTTGGAGAACTTTATGTCTGGAGTAATTCCTGACCTAGGGATCACAAGCAGACAGTGATTCAGGTTTAGGATAAGTCTGCCAAATATTATGAAACATTGTGTTCTATGAAAAGACCATTGACAACATAGAAACAGAAGCTGTGTTTAAAATGTTGAAAGGATATTGGAATGAAAGAACTGTATGTCAGGCTCCAGAGCCACCCTGCTTTAATTGCAAAGCCCATTTTAAAATGACAAGAAGCGTGGAGATATTTTTGAATCATGGGCATGGGAATGGACAAAGAGACACTGTTATGTCCTAACTCTTCACTTCCTTTCTTGCAAAATATCCTGACAAATGCTTAAACAAAAAGAGGGCATTTGCCCAATGCAGAACAATCAGGTCACCTCAGGTTGTTAGGGTACATTCTTGCTTGTGTTAGCATGTAGATATTTATTTATTTCTTTTTTTTTTTTAAAAAAAGGCTTAACTATGACACTAAAAAAGAGATATTTAAAACATTCACCTGCTTGTATCATCTATCATCTGTCAAAGGTTTAACCCACTTTTGATTAGGGGTGCTTATGAAGGTTTCCTCATCCAAATGTTTCTGCAAATTCGATGATTCTGAATTACCAACATTTATTTTATTTTCTTGCTTTCTTTACTCCTTTTTATTTTTGTCTGAATGGCAGTAGTGCATTAACACATATACGTTGTTCAGCATTTTCTTGGAAATGAGATTCTCCAGAATGAAAGACAGGAAGCCTAAATATCGGTCACTTACCTTAGAGTTGAGGGACAGGCAAGTGGTCTTGTGGTAACATTTAATTATAAAACTCTTATCATTTGTCTTGTAAAATTAAAACTATATTTATTCATAAGTCTCATTCAGCAAAAATCCCCAGAAACTTTAATTTCTAGCGCTTTCCTCCTCTCTTTTGGGTCTCTTTACTTTCAGCATGCCACAGCATTGGTAGTCAATTTTCCTTTCACTGTTTCTAAGTCTGTTCCTGTTTCCCACTGGAAAGCATAATTAATTATCAATTCTCTAATTATTTTGGTTCATTTCTATATCTGTTTCAATTATTTCACAGTAAAAGTGCTCCTGCCATTTTCTCTCAAAGTAGGTATTAACAATGCTACCATCCATCCACCCAATGCAGTACATTTGGTATGGTGTGTATGGTGTGTATGAGACCCAGCATGGATGATGACTCTGGAGACCAAGGTTCGAATCCCTGCTCAGGCATGGAAACTTGGCAAGTCACATCTGAGCCTCAGAGGAAGAAGGCAAAGACAAATTCCTTCTGAACATATCTTGCCAAGAAAACGCTGTGATAGGTTTACTGTAAAGTTGACATAAGTTAGAAATGACTTCAAGGCACATACAATGACACAGTGTGTATAGAGTGGTGGATGACAACCAATCACCATTGCACCAATCTCCACTGCTATCACCATAGTCAGCATAATTCATATTAACTAATGAAAAAAGAGGAACATGTCTTCCATCAAAAATGGTAACCTCTAATCACAAAACTTTAAAATAATTCTCCATCCACTAAATGAGAAATCATGGAAACGTTCCTCCAAATTCAGCACCTGATATGGGAGGGCAATTGCAAGGCCCAACATAAACTACACATCAGGAGAAAAGCAGCATATTAGTGGAATAAATATAAGGCCCTAGCTGCCCTAAAAATCCTCAGAAGTGCTTTGCCAACCCACTTTAGATATTGCTGGTGTTGCTGTTGCCCTTTAATCATATGAGGAAGGCATTACTCCAGTCCTGTTAAGAGGAAAAGACAGAGGACACAATAGAAAATATCAGAATGTAACAATTTAACAATGTTAATTAGAGACTGTCTCTAAAAAGGGAAACATGCATGTAAATTTCTTATCTAGATGTGCTCTTCTAGAACTCATTGACTGAATGCATGGGGCTAATGCCCTGCTAGAAATACTTGGAAAAACACAATTCAGCTCTGAACTATCCACCCAACATTGAGGTCCCTCAATAGGTGTATTGCAGAATCAAGCTGCAAGCAGTGATATTGTATCCCATGTGCTTAAACTCTGGATATGGAAAATCTGGGATTTCCTTGATTATGCTGTGTCTGTGCATGCTCATAGTTTCTAAGTAATTTCTCCTCCTTGGATCTGCTTTGCATTACCTGTTCTTTCCTACACTTTCCCTGTCTAATGCTGTTGTTGCAGCAATGTGTGTGTGTCTTTTTCAGATTATGCAAAGGTGTACATTCTGGGCTGAGTAATGCATGGACATGGCAACTCCAGCCTCTGCCTCTTTTGAGTATTCCAACTTTGCACAGGAAAAATGTGCAGGAGTTGTCATTTCTTCAGACATTAGAAAGGGGGAGCCATTGGTAGCATTTGAGGAGTAGGGATGCCGGAGTAATTCAACAGGGTTTTTTTTATATCCAACTTATATTTCTTATCCACCCCTTTAGCTTAGCTCTGTCCAATTTACTTTCTTGGTGGTGGAAAAATATTATCAGTTACACCAAATTAAAATTCTGTGTGTGTGTGTGTGTGTGTTGCAGTCAGAAAGGAACTGGCAAAACCACTGCTTAGTGTTCCTTACCTTAGGGATCACAATACATTGACAGGCAAGTTGAAGGCACACAGAAACACATGCCCATAGAGAAAGAGAGAGAAATAAAAAGAGAGAGAGTCATAAAAGCAATGATCTCAGATATTCCAGGAGCTTTCTGTGGATGTCTGAAACCATGGGTTATAGATATAGTGAGGAGAAAAGAATAAGGAAGCTAATCATTTTCACAGTTAAATCCTATTAGGGTAGTAGTAACCTGTTATGAAGGGTTTCCAATCAACAAAAACAGCAACTGGCCCCCTTTGCTTTATGCACACTGTGGTTGTAGTAATATCAATGCAAGCCACTCTGTTTTAAAATTGCAGCTGTTTAGATCTGTAAAATCAGAGTGCCAAAGTTACTGAACTATTTAGGGCAGTGCAACATTCTTGAAATGTTGTACCGAGAAGGTGAAGAGTGGATAAGCCCATGATAGCATGATAATAACTTCCTGTGTCCTTCATTCATAGTTTTGTGTTTCCGTACTTCCATCTGCATATTGATAATGATACAATCATAATTTATTCAGGATAATTTGGGTTGGCAGCTAAACAATGTCTCCAAAGTCTTTTGAATTATTGTCTATGTCTTCATTATGTATTTGTTTTGAACTGCTTGTGATTTTGTTGGATATACTGGACTTCTTCATGCAGTAACAATAGCAGAGTTCATCTCTGAGCAGTGTGATTCAATGGGTATCAGTGGAGTCACTCCAAGAATGAGTGTAATCTTATTTCCCTCTAATTCCAATTAAGATTTAAATTAGCAGTACCAGGTTTTTCCAGCGTGCCCTCAGGTCAGTGAACTGAAGTTTTAGAGAACTGCAACAAACAAAAGCCCTCCATAGGCATAGAACATGTGCTTTTTAGTTACAGCTACTTCACTAATTGAGCGCTAAGCACCATAGAAATATGTATTCTATTAATGTGTATATGAAAACATAGGCAACATTATTGATGTTGGATCTACATTATCATTTATTTACATCAAAATGCTAAGTTTCTGCATCAATTTTCCATTCAGCAGTCATCATCCCTCCCTTGAATGGAGAGATACCAACATTTGGTGTGTGTGTGTGGGGGGGGGCGGACAACTCAAGGCCTGATTCAGGTATTCAGATTCTGGGACTAATAAACATGGAAGAAGGAGCAGTGTGGCAGCCCTTCTCCCACCAGCCATGCTGTTTTCACATGAAGAGTATCTTCCGCCCATTAAGATTCTCCACATAATCTAGATCAGGGGTAGGCAACCTTTCCCCTTTAAGGGCCAAAGGACTTCAGCTCCCATAATCCCAGGAGCTATTGGCCAACATGGGATTATTGGCCAACATGGCTGAGGCTTCTGGGAGCTGAAGTCCCTCGGCCCTTAAAGGGGAAAGGTTACCTACCCCTGATCTAGATCATTGATATCCCAGTGTTCTGAACCATGTAGAAAGCCTCTACACATAAGAAAAGGATCTTCTTTTTCAGACAGTCACTTTCCATTTGTGGAGGACAATGGAAACTGATATAAAGATGTGGGGGCTAGCTCATGTCCCCTCCTCACACATTTATTATTCTCAGCAAATGAATTTTTGAATAGGGTTGCATTATTATTAGTACTAGTAATAGTAGTAGTAAGGCCTACTATATTCCTACCAATGTGTGGCTTTTTCTTTTTTTCTGTAACCATCTGCAGTTGTCTGCACTGTGGGTCTCTCTGGTGTGCTGTACCATGTTCATTCCTGTTCTCTTATTTATGTTCCCTGCAATATGCAAACTTGATAAGACATTATCTTAAGACAGAGGATGGGCATTGCACTATTGGCTGTCATCTGTGGTAGGTAAAGAAAATCTCCATGATCACAGTAAGTATACCTTGAAGCATCAGAAATGCTGCAGACATCAGGAAAAATTGTCTGGAAAAATAAAAGATACCCTAATAATCCAGTAAAAATTTTCCTCTATCTTTCGAAGGCATCAGACCTGGCCTTAGCTACATTCCTTTTGGATGATTGTAATGCACTCTATGTGAGGCTGCCTTTGAAAAGTGCTTCAGAAACTTCAGCTGGCCCAAAGAGCTGCACCCAGATTGTTAACTGGAGTAGACTACAGGGCTATAGGGACCACACAACTCCCTTGTTGCAACAGTTCCACTGGCTGCCCCTCCATTTCTGGGCATAATTCAAAGTGCTGGTGATGCTCTATATGGTTCAGGTCCAGGTTATTTGAACAACCATATTATCCCATATGGACCTGCCTGTGGTTGGAGATCTTCTGGGTGGCCCTGCTTTTTTCCACTACCATAACAGGTGTGTTTGGAAAGAGAATGTGAGAGAGCCTGGAACTCCCTTTCCATAGAGACTAGACTGGTACCCTCTTTACTATCTTCCCACCAGCAGTTAAAACCCTTTTTATTCTGGGAAACTTTGAGAATTTTTTAGGGGAAACTGGCCTTATATATATGCAGGACTTATATTATTGCTGTTGTTTTAGGTTTTTTAGAACTGGATTCATTTTTATGATAATTTAATAGCTTTTAAACTATTGTATGCTGTTAATTTATAACTTTGCTTGTTTTAACTGTTGTAAGACTCCTTCAGTCTCAAACTGGGATAAAAATAATATCATCATCACCACTACCACTACCACCACCATCACCAGCTGACTATTGGTGGAAATAAAGTGCTAGACTAGATAGGTCTTAGGGGCTGAATGGACAGCCCAGAAAAGCCAGCTTCTAGGTGGTTTGGGGTGGGGTGGGGTGGCGTTTTGATGAAAGTTGTGCTCAGTGATCACATGATGGTGGGACAGATTGGGGCTGTGGCATGTGCTTGCCACAGCTCCAGGCTGAGCAGCTCTGGGTAGGCCCAAATCCGCCCTTTGGGGACAATCTGTTTCGCCCCTTAGTGAGGCCTTGCGTACTTGGACCTTCTGCTTCTGTACTGTCATAAGACTGAGAGCAAAGGAAATTTTACTGGATTATTAGGGTTTCTTTTATTTTTCCAGACAGTCAAAAGATGACAGTAGTTTGTTCTCATATCCTTATAACTCTTCATTTACTATTTATAATATGTTTTCATCTGTAGGCATTAAAATTTAGCACAAATGCACAAATGTTCATCTGACAGACATCTTGCAGTGCACAGTCTTCCTGATTTTAGGATACTATTGTTTGGGACTTATAAGGATTACCTGAAATGGGAACTGCAAAACTGGGACTGAGGAATCCAAGTGAGCAGCTGTCATCACCAATGGCAGCTGATGGCTTCTGTGACAGGGAAGTAGTGGTTCTGCTTGGGCTCATATTCCAATAAGAATTTTTTTTATTCCACTTGTGTTTCATCTGGATTTCTTTGCTGCTCTGTCTTCTGTTTTTGTGCCATATCTGATCGATGTCTTGCTGTGAAACTAGAACTCTCATCCTTCATCTCTTCTCTTTTGATGTTGGGATGCCTTTTCTTCAGAGATAACCTGACTTATTTTGTACAAGATGGTAGGTGGTGGCTTACATGTTAGTGGGACAGTGAATCCACTGCAGGATCCAGCCTGATTTTTAAAAGGTACTGAATTCTATCCTGAAAATGGAAACAGCAACCTGGATAGTTAATTAATTTTCATTAAAGTCTGAATGAACTATCCAGAGTCCAAAAACACATTCCAGAAATAATCCAGTTTGAGACTGCTTTAACTGCCCTCAATCAATGCTAGGGATTCTTGGGAATTGTAGGGGGGATGCAGATGGGCAGCCCTGGGCCACCCCAGGAAGTAGAGGATTGGGGCCGAGGCTGCCGGACCAGTCTGTAGAGGTCCGTAGCTTATTGTGGCACCAGAGCTCACTGACAGAGAAGGCTAAATATCTCACAAAACTACAGTTCCTGGAATTCTGCAGCATTAAGCGAGGAGAGCTAAAGCAGTCTCAAACTGGATTATTTCCGCAGTGTGTTTTGGACCCAGATTGCTGATCCCATTTTCAGGATGGGATATTGCAAGAGCCTATTCAGTATTTGTAATATTGGATTAATTCATATAAACTGAGCACAGGTGAAAGCAGATGGCATGACACTTCTAAAAACAGTGAATCAATACCCCACACTAGATCCTCAAAGAATTGAGGCCATTTAGCAACAGCAATTCTATGGCTGCTGATGTCTACTGGCATCTTGGGGTTGTGTTGTTGAAGAAGTTACTCTTTTCTTTTATGTAATTTTGTACATATGCAAATATCAGCACTTACCTCTTAGCAAAATGCTTCCTCCCATAAAATGTTGCTTTCCAAATTTGAATTTGAACCTGAATATTCCTGTTAAACAATGAAGATAGGATACAACTGTTATATTGATTTGAGGCCATTTTGTCATGGCTCCATGACAGTTCCATTTTACAGAATGTAGTTTGGTGAAATGCTGTAGGTGAGGGATCACAGAGGTTTGTAGTACCACCTTTAACTCCAAATCCTAGGATTCCATAGAATGGACCAGTGGTGATTGAAGTGGTATCAAAGTGCTATAACTCTGTAGAAACTCTCTCATGTTGGTTCTAATTGTTGTCATCATTGCGCTTTTTCCTCAAAAGAGTGGGAGTTTCAGTTTGATTTGTATGGTTCATAACTGTGTGCAGATTTACATAGTATGATGTTCATAGTATTTGTGGGTGCATGTATGTTTGTTTATGTGATACAAACCTAAGAGTTCTTTCCAGAAGGTCATATTTGAACAGGTCACACTCAAGGGTATTCAAGTTTCTCCCATGGCTAATAACAAAAATTGGAGCATTACCTTGTGATTATTCTTTCAAGTTTGTTTTTACTGCATTTTTCTCTTTTAAATTGGCATGCTTCCCTTCTAACAAACATTTATTTAAAGTCACTTTCTTGCTTGGGGGTAAAATGACACTCTTTGCTTTCAAGATGATAGTTCCTAACTCATTCTCTTGAAGAGCTGGAAATGGTGAAAAATCTGGGGAGATAATTCTTGGTAAAATCTTAGAATCCATGTATTCCACTTTAGATGTTTAAACCAAATGCACAGGGAAGGAAAGAAAAAAGAAAGGGGGAAAAACATACCAAGTCAAAGGAAGGGTTTGCTTTTTTAAAATAAAAAGGTTTCCACTTAAAGGTTTGTGCCAAAGCTACAATACTTAGACATTTTCGAAACGTGTTTTAAGCAATAAGTTGTACAACATTTTTAGAACATGTGTTAAGCTATTTCTCGAGGAATGAAGCTCTTAACAAAACATAAGCACTCTGCATGAGATCTTAGCAGCAAAGTGCTTAAAAGATAAAGTAAGAATTGGTACCATGGGAAGAACACCAGCTGTAGTGCACACAGGTCCATTATGAGGAGTATGGTAGTGGGTAGGGAGAAAATGATTTAATCAGGAGTAAAACCAATTTTATTATAAGGGCACGCAGGGGGTGTGGCACCATAGTGAGAGGGACATTTCAAAATATCTGACAGATTTCAACAATGTGAAAATGCACCCTGTTCTTTAAAGTGACAGTAAACCCCATCAGGTCTCTCTTTTTGATGCTATTGTGAGCAGATAACTGTGTAAACTGGGCTGCTAAGATGCTGTCTATCTCATTCAGTGGTGTGTGAGGGGAAAAAAGAAAAGGCTAATTGTTGAAATACAATCAATCAAATTTGATCTTAGAGTTTGTTTGCTTTTCAGTCTGCTCTACTAATTCAGTATCAAGAGAGAATAGTTTTTATGTTGATGAAAAGTCTGAGTGTTTGATGTGTTGTTATATCTTTAATGAAAAGAAACCAGTTTGTACTCTGTACAGTAACATATTATTACAAAGTAAAGGAGAGGTAGAGCATATGAAAAGAACTGTGAATACTGGGGTATCTAAGATATAGCTTCCACCTCTTTGAAATGTTATACATAAATTTCAACTTCACTCTGGAAACAAACTCTTCAAAGAGAAGTAAATATTGGGAGGGAAGAATTAAATTGTGGGATGTAGGGATTATTTCCATGTTGTTGTTGTTTTCAGAAGAAAGGCTATACAAATAGCATTAAAATTGACTAAAGAAGCCCTAGTCAACTACTACTTGAAATTGCTAGGATTATGTTTCTTGAAGATGTTGGAGGGGTTTTATTTTTCTGCAGTATTTTCTCATTTGTTATATCTTTACTAGCATTGAAAATATCCCTAAATTAAAAGCAATACCCCTTATTTATGAATTCTATCCATTTCTGGAGCAGGTGATATTGTGGAGAATTTAACATTCTTTTAATTCAGAGTGGCAGGCATTTTCACTTCCTCAGAGTCTTGTCAGGTCTGCAATTCTGTAGTTTATTGTAGCCTAATAATAATACAGTACCAGATGTTTCTAATAAGTATTCAAAGGAAACCAAAGTAATAATCGCCCCATCTTTTTTATTAGAATTAATTTTTTTGCACTCTCCTCCTTTTATATTTAAATTTCCCAGTTCAGTCAAGCTTCAAAAGAAAAAAAGATTTCTGTTGTTCAGAAAATCAGTTTTGCAAGCACTTGTGGTTTGTCTTTAGCGTGTTATCATTTCTGACAGCTTTGCATAGCCTAGGTAGGCCAATAGGGGTCTGTCTAATATTGTTACTGGGCAAATCTTCTTCCCAGAGTTGAAAAACCAAACAAAATATTTTTGAAGCAGTAAGGAGGAATTAATATCTACCCTTACCCAACCTCTCAGAGTACTGAATTCCTTGCTGGCATTACATTCATGCAAAAAAAGAAAGAATGAAAAGAAAAGAATAAAGAAAAAGGAAAGGAAAGTGTTGCCCATTATTCCCTTGTACATAGGAAGGCTAACACATGTAAAGCAATAATTCATTTTGTATTGCCATGTTTAGCATATGTCTCCTGTTGGCTCAGTAAGGCCTTCAGGCCTGTCCCTTGAGCCGGTCATCATTGGCAACTCTTAGCTCCCTGGCCTCGAAACCAAATAGCTTTGAATCGTTTTGAGCTGTGATGCTAATTTTTTCCTACTGATGCATTATGGGAATAAATGTATCTGACATACTGTGTCAATGCTACTGTCTCTTTGTGCCTCTTGTTGTTGTTGTTTTGTTAGCTGCATTCCTACAGATGGTATTCCATTGAAAGCGTTCTCTTCTTACAGGGGGAAAAAAAGGAAGGGGGAGAAAAAAACCATACACAGCACCAAACCTCTAGGTGCAGAAGGCTGTTAACGGTTGCTGATGATAGTAGGCAAACATTAACATAATAATTAGTGTCTTGTAATTGTTTCATTAAAACCAGTTGTTCCATTTCTCCTCGTGTTTTCCCAGAAGAGAAGTTGAATTTGGACGACAGCCAGTGGGAGGACATCCACGTTGTCACCGGAGCACTCAAGATGTTTTTCAGAGAGCTGCCTGAGCCACTGTTCCCATACTGCTTCTTTGAACAGTTTGTGGAAGCAATAAGTAAGTACATCACATACAGTAGCAGTTAATTAAATAGCCTATGTGCTTTTTCGGGGAGAGGGAATGCCTCAAATTGGGGAAAATGCGTTTCAGATATTGCTTTACCTGCTCCTGCCTTCACCTCACCTGCATTTTCACTTCTTATTTGAATTGTTTCAGCATTTATCTATTTATTTTGAAAAAAATGTCAGTCTGCGAGGAGCTCAGTACACTGAAGGAAATAAACTGCATATGTGTTGTCTCATAATTAGACCTGTTATGCTTATTATTCATGCACCCAGAACATAATACTATTAGGCAGAATTAATATGCATAATGTAAAAGACTATGTATTCATGGTTTTAAGAGGGGAAAAAAAGAATTGAGATGATGTTTAATAGCAATACACTCTGAGATATGTTTTCTGCGATCACAAGTTCCTCATGATGCCCAACAATGTGGTGCCTGTGTGTTCATAACATCTTAGTTTTTTCTTTCTCACTTCTTAAACATTTCTTGATCAACTCAGGTTTGCCATCCTGCAGCTGTGCCTTTAACAGCAGGTTTATCTGAATCAGTAGCAGGTGATAATGCTCATCTCTGTGCTTTGAAGAACCTCACCTGCTAATTTGTGTAAATCAAGCTGTTGTTAAAGTCACAGGAGTAGGCTAGGACATGTTTGTTTCCTGGTCAGCTGGCAATCAACTTCCAAAGTGCATTTACTTCAAAAAAGGAACTTTTGGGATAGACGTCTTACTTCTGAGAGACCTTTAATTTTGATATCTTTGATCAAAATAATAGGAGTAGAGGGGGAATCTATCTGGTAAAGGAACTGATTTCACTTTTCTTTTCTTTGAGAGAGGGGAAAAAAACCCTTAAAAACCAAAAACTTGCAAGCCTAGCAGGAGTTTAATTAAAGTCCAATAGAGAAAAATCTCCAGGAAAAACAATAAAGCACTTAGGGATCTGTTCTCCGATTGATGCGCGTGTGCAACTGCCATTACCGTTAATGAGAGTAGTTTGCGCGTGCGCATCAGTCAGAGAAGATAGAATCCTTAATGTGCTGTTTAATTTGATTTTATGTTCATAAAAGTCTTTAGGTTTAACGAAAGCTCTTCACGGCTAGCATCTCTTATAACAAAGTTGAATAAATCTTCCAAAATTCTTCCCTTTCCTTCTTGGCTGCTTAGAGATACCCTGTGGTGGTTAAGCATGCATTAACATAACCACACTGAGGAGTAGATCTCCTTTGGAGGTGCAACCCATAGTCCACCTTCTCCCTTTTTATCTTAAAGACAAATAGGACAAAGAAGGTTGTCTTTTGAGATTCATCTCACACGTCAGGATTCATGTAATTATCTAACAGGAAAACATTAAGAGCAAACAATTCATTATTGTGCTGGCTGCAGCTTTTGTACTGCACCAAAATGAGATCTTTGTTTGAAACATTCTAACACACACTTCAGGTGGTTTCCCAGGTACCTGCTACACCATCTTAAGTGCTGATTCTTCAGTACTTTAAGGGGATATTTGGTTCAATAAAACCCCATAGTCAGAAATGAATTGAAGGTACACAACAACAACCAAGTTGGTTCATGGGGAACTACCTGATGTTTATTTTGCTTCACATCCCATTCAAGTTACTCAGCAGTCAAGTGTTCCATGCACTGTCAGCCTTTAAGCTCTTTCTGATGTTTAGACAATTTCTGTATAACATTGTTCAGGGGTGGTGGTGGGGGGGGGTAAATCAGTTTCTCTTCCTTATTACTATCTCTTTTTCTCTCACAACATCTCTCTTTTCCATTAATCAGCCCTTCATTCCTTACTTGCAGAACAAAATAAATTTTAAATTGCAGAATATTTTCATTGTTTTGTTTTTTTCATGTGGCACTCATCTCCTGCAACTTAAATAATTTTATGACAGGGCAGTTAGGTACGTTAAAAAAACATTCATGATGGGTAGTGCAAACAGCTTGCAATACATTACAGTTTCTTATTTTGGAACCCTGGTGGGGGCTGGGGATAGCTCATCCAAGCATTCCTATTTAAGTATGACAAATTAATGTCCATTTCAGCTCACTCGACTATTTTTAATTCCTGTTATGGTTCTGAAAGCCATTATAAACACTGACAGGCTAATGAACAGTCATTTATGGTGTTTAGAAGATGGTTACTTAGAAGAAAAATTGGTCTCTTTAAAAAAAAACTCATATTTTTTGCCATGGAAATTTATTTAATTTTGTGGGGAGGGGGAGGCAAAAGAGGTAGAAGAAACATAACAGTACAACAAGATCACTAAAAAAAAAGTTTTTTTTATTCCAGTCCTTAGTATATGATGAATACATTTGTAGGATGGATAATGTAAGAAGCCAAAGGAGATGTTTATTACTCATTGAAAAACTGGACATATGTTATATAGCATGCACATGAGTGGGTGAGTGTATTTTGTGCATGTCTTATCATCTGCACTTGACTGCAGTTTGATCAGAAACCTGAAGGACTTCTTCAGTGGATTATTTTTTTTAAAAAAAAATCATGGTTTCATAATATCTTTTTTTTTCCCCAAAATGAAGGTCCTTTGCTTGCTTCATATGCTGAGCCACACAATGATTTGTGAAGTTTACCTGTAGAGATGTAATTGCACAGCCAAATCTGATTAACTACATACTTATCTGTGTTCAGATGGCATAGCAAACTATAGTTTATAATGCTGGGAATAAGACCAGCCTCCCTAGTGGACTCACAAGTTTCACCATAGCAGCCAAGAGATGATTGGATCAGTTCTATTTTAGCTAACTATAGCATTATGTCTAAACCCTAAAACACATCTAGTCTTAACTATGGTTTACTGATCTATAGTTTGAAGGTGGCTTGTTGCAAACAAAAGTTACTTGAAATTAATCAGTTTGGTTTTTGTACGTTTTTCGGGCTGTGAGGCCATGTTCTAGAAGAATATATTCCTGACGTTTCACTTGCATCTGTGGCTGGTATCTTCATCTTCTTTCTCTGACGATGCCAGCCACAGGTGCAGGTGAAACGTCAGGAATACATTATTCTAGGACACAGCCTCACAGGCTGAAAAACCCACAAAAACCTATGGATGCCAGACATGAAAGCCTTTGACTTCACATTAACCAGTTTGTTTAATCTGGATGCAGTTGATCTAAAACAAAACTGAAAACATATGAACTCTACATTGTAGCTGTACACATTGCAGGTGTGTGAAAGTAAGGTTTATTGTGATATCAAACATAGGCGGTGTCATGGAAGACTGGGAATGGAAAATGGTATTGAAGCAGTAGTAATTGAAAGCACCTGTAGTGTACAGTCTGTATTTTTACCATTGGAATTTTCATTATTAATAAAGTCTGTATTTACTCCATTAGGATGAAGGTTTTCAGCATGCACACACACACAGATGCACACACTTAGGGCCTAAGCAGACAGCGCTTTGCGCTGTCTTTGAGGCAAGGAAAGGGAGGGGCAGCCTCACACTGGGTGCCCCATCCCCTTCCTGAACACGTCATCGGAGTGCCCATCGCTCCGCACGACTGGGGCTCCGATGACGTACTTCTGCCGCAGCGTCCGCACACGCTGCGGTGGAAGAGATGCCGAAGGTGCACCCAAGGCCTCTTGCGGCGCACCTTTGGCGTCTTGTGGAAGGGCCTACGAAGCTGCGAGTTGGGGCCGAGGAGTGCGGATACCTCGGCCCCAATCCGCAGCTTCCCGGGGCGGCCCACGCCCGCTCATCTGCTTAGGCCCTTTTTCTTTGCAGACTGCCAAAAATAGTGCAAATTGAGTCCACTTTAAGGGTTAAGGTTAGTGCTAGGGAATCATGGGAATTTTTTTCTGAGACATTGAGCCTTCTCTGTCAGAGAGCTCTGGTACCACAATAAAATACAGTTCCCATGATTCCCTAACCCTAACCCTTAAAGTGAACTCAATTTGCACTATTTCTGTCAGTCTGCAAAGTGGGACTGTTGCTCCTCCCAAGACCATCTAAATACTATTTGAAGATAAATGATCTGGTAGGGTAGCCAGATGATGTAATCATTTTCCATGACTGACTTCTAGAATACAACAAAATCCACGGTCAGACCATTGGTTTGATCATTTTTCTCCAAATGTTACCAAAACAACATGGAAAGCATCTTTTCAATAGTGGCAGCTTCCATACCACTTCAAAACAGATATGAAACATATACATTACATGTGATTAGATGTGCAGCTTAGGTCCAAACTATCTGAAAAGACTCCCCATATGAATCTGCAAGGGTCCTTAGATCTATGGGGGAAGGCTTTCTCTCAGTCCCACCACAATCACAGGCTTACTTGTGGACATGATAGAGAGAGGCTTCTCAGTGGCTGCTCCCATCTTCTGGAATTCCCTTCCCTCCTTTCCTTTAACTAGCAGGCAAAGGGATTTTTATTAAAGCAGGCTTTTAATATATAATGGTATCAGGGAGATTTTTATCTGGGGTGTGTGCTTTTTGTATGTTTGCATAATTTTATACTGTTTTAACTAGCTGGTTTTAATTGGTGTTTTTTTAATGTAATGTTTTTTTTTAAGTTTTATTTGTGAGCCAACTTTCTGATAGAAAGGTGGCATAAAATAAAATTAAATGTAATAAAATAAATAAATGTTAGTATGAGAAACCTATTTTGCTAAATTAATCAGTAGTTGAACTTAGACCCTAATTTAGTTTAATAGTAGAAGGGGAAACATGTTATAATTTTAGTTGTGTATTGTTAATTTAAACATTAAGTTATTAGTAAGTTTTAAAGTATATCATGGGGGAAATGGTACCTGTTAACAGTTCTTCTCTTTAATCTGAAGTTATGAGAGTTGGCTTTGAATATCCAGATATTCATTATTTGACATCCATTTGATTGCATTTGGTAGTAAAGTTGATGTACCTGTTACTATGCCTACATGTTTATGCAAAAACTAACCTTACCTACTGTAACAAGTTGTTTTGTTTGCCTTTATACCCCTAATTTATTAGCTTCGTGTCATATGACAGTAAAGTCATTAGAAATCCTCTGAGCATTTTGCTAGTAATTCATATTCTTCTTTGTGGTCTCTGTGACTCACACATATGGTTTTTCTATACCTGTGCAGAGTCTTTTGGAAACATCTGGAGCTGAAGAACTGAGTTGCATCTGAAGAAATCAGTTTTAGCCCATGAAAGTTTAAGTTTGTATAAATTAGGGGCTAAGCAGACAGGCGGCACGGGGCGGCCCCTGGAAGCTGCGGATCGGGGCCGAGGTATCCGCACACCTCGGCCCCGCACGCAGCTTCGCCACCCCAGGAAGGAGTGCTAAAATAGCGCTCCTTCCACAAATTGCCGAAGGTGCGCCGCAAAAGGCTGCCGGCGCACCTTCGGTGGCTCTTCCGCTGCAGCATGTGCGGACGCTGCAGCGGAAAGGCATCCTCAGAGCGCCGGCCGTGTGGAGGGTCCAGCGCTCCAACGATGTCTTCAGGAAGGGGTTGGGGCGCCCAGCGTGTGGCTGCCCCTCCCCTTCCTTGCCCTGAAGACGGCGCTTTGCGCCGTCTCCTTCCCCCTTTAATCTTAAAAGTGCTGCAAGTCTGCTTTTTCTTTTTATACTGAATCAGACAGCCATGGCTATATCTTCAGCTCTAGAAATTTTCAGTGTCCTTTTTTGTAGGAGCACAGTGATTTTCTACCAGACGTACTTGGACATTGCTCCATTCTTCTTCCTCAGTAATTGTAGTTAATCACAGCTGCAGCAAAAGATTGGGAATTCCACAGTCTGTCAATACTACTTCTTTTCTTAGATTTTTAATTTTTTTCTTCCATTCCATCATTGCTCACCTTCTTCTAAATAGTTTTCTTCACTTCATGTCCTCCTAGATCTTTCAATACTTTTTCTTCGTCTTTTAGCTGGCTTTTATTGAGCATGGTGAAAAGAACAAGACATCTGTTTCCCCAGAAGCCAAATAAACTCCTTTTACAATCCTGAACACAGGCCTTTTGGACTTTATATGAATAGGACTGCATTTTGTTCAATGACAAGCTGCCAGGCTTAGAAGAGTTCATGAAATACAGTAATATAGTTCCATTGAAGCAGTGGTATTTACAGAAGTAATGTCTTCATATTCAGCAATTGATGCTAGGAGTCTACTGTAGATGGGATTGGCAAAGACTTAGGGCCTTTACAGACTGCCAGAAATAGTGCAGCTTGAGGCCACTTTAACTGTCCTGGCTCAGTGTTAGGGAAGCATGGGAATTGTAATTTTTTTTTCTGAGACATTGAGCCTTCTTTGTCAGGGAGCTCTAGTACCACAATAAACTGCAGTTCCCATGATTCCTTAGCACTGAGCCAGGACAGACTGCCTGAAATAGTGCAGTTTGAGGCCACTTTCCAATCTTCTTCTTGAACTCTCTCCTTGCCATGTTGTCTGACTTTCTGTCCATCCAATCCTCTGCTTCTCTCACTCTTGATTTCACATGGCCCTGGGCCCAACTCAACAGCCTAGAAGCCATGGCAGCAGCCATCCTAGGGAGCAGCATCTACTTTCCTTCCTATCTCCACAGTGTTCTATGCAATTGTACTGGCCATATGATCACAGAGTAGTCTCTGGCAATGCTGGCTCTTCGGCTTAGTAACGGAGATGAGCACCACCCCCTACGGTCAGACACGACTTGACAACTTTGTCAATGGGGAATAACTTTACCTTTATCTCCAGACTGTCCCATAAATGGATGACTTAAGACACTGCTGTAAGTGATTTTTAAATGTGATTTACAATTGTTTAGTTAAGGAAATGTTCTAGTGACATTTAGCCTTTCTTAGGGCAAAGACTAACAAATTAAATGAATTGAAGCTTGTCATTTCCCCCCAAACTCTGGGTATGAGATAGAGCTTACTTCTTTGCCTGCATCTTTTGCCTCAGCATTCCCCACAAGGTTCAAGGCTTCTTCTCCTTTTAATACAGAAGATTCAAAAATCAAAATTGTTTGTTTATTCAACTTCTTCTGACATGGGATCTGAAATTAAATTAACCATTGGATCAAGTAGGAATGAAGCATGAATAAGTCTGGATGGAGCCCATACCAGTTAATTTCTACACCAGAACAAAAATATATTTTGTAATGTATTGAAAGTACAACTGTACTTACCTCCACTGATGCAAGGGAGCCAAGAATGCTTTTGTGTATAATTGCCTTCTAGTTGTCTGCTGACTTACAATGAGCCATAAATGAGGGGGTCATTGAATGACCAAGCATGGGAGTTCAGGACCATCAAGACTCCCGTATAGTTGGGATCCTCAGGAAACTACCAATCAGAAGTATCCTAGTTTATGATGACCCAAAGGTGAACATATCACAGGGTTTTCTGGCACTGAAAGTGTGTGGTCTGCCCAAGGCCAAACACTGAGTTTCCATGGCCAAGCTGGGAATCAAACCCTGATTTCCACAACTGTAATCCAAAGTTCAAATCACTGGCTCATGTGCTTAATAGAGTCCTATATATTTTCCCTTTACTTTGATATATAAATTTCATGCTTTAAACAATTTTATAATTTTTCATTTATTATTTTGTCAATCTCCACATGGTAGTCACATTGTTGACTGCTTTAATTGTTCTGTTGGTGCATACAGTCAGCCCTCCATATCCACAGATTTTTTTTTTTTATCCATGGATTCAACCATCCACAGCTTGAAAATATTCAAAAATAATATATACTCCAAAAAGCAAACCTTGATTTTGCCATTTTACATTAAGGGTCACCATTTTATTATGCCATTGTATTTAATGGGACTTGAGCAGCTGCAGATTTTTGTATCCACAGGAGATCTTGGAACTAAACCCCAGTTGATACCAAGGGTCCACTGTATTCATAATGATGTGTCTGTCAGTTGAGACTGACAAAGAGAGAGAGAGAGAGCTTTCAAGTTTCCTGTTGACTTATGGCAAACCCATGAACCGCATAGGATTTTCTTAGGCAAGGAATGCTGGGAGGTGGTTTCACCAGTTCCCTCCTCATCTAAAATATAGCCTACAATACCTTGTATTCCTTGGCAGTCTACCAACCAAGTACTAAGCAGTGCTGACCCTGCTTAGCTTCCAAGACCAGATGGGATCGGGTGCATTTAGAGAATCAGTCCCCTAAAATTAGTCCTGGGGTTTGTGGAGGCAAACTTTGGATTGCTTACCCACTTATAATTAAAATGGCATCAAATTGCAGATATGTAGCAATATAAACAAAATTCGCAAATAAAAAACAGATTAATGATGGATTATTAACATATCACTGCTACTTACAAAACAATGCTGTGTGATCCAGAACCCTAAAATCTAAGGAAAAATGCAGATGGAGGGAATTTCAGAAACTAGGGCCATTCTCTTGCCATTTTGTTTTCTATATGGAGGGATATTATTTATTGCATGGAGTAAAATTCTGTCATGTCACACACACACACAAATACACACCATTCTGAACTGGAACAACCAAGAGACAGTATTGTGACGTGAATGAGAATTAGAATGGAGGATGCTGCCACTCTGCAGGAATAAAGTAGTTTGACACCACTTTAACTTCCATGGCTCAATGCTATGGAATTTTGGGATTTGTAGTTTGATGGGACACCAAAGCTCGTTGGCAGGGAAAGTTAAATATATCACAAAGCTACATGATTCTATAGTATTAAGCCATGGAAGTTAAAGTGGTGTCAAACTGCATTATTTCTGCAGTGTGGCAGGAGGCTTAGGGGTTATGCAGACGGGCAGGAAAAGGTGACTTGAAGTTGCCTTTTCTCTAAGCTGCAGCAACCGCACTGCCTGGCCTGAGGTTGCCCTAAAAGGGGATGGAGCAACCACACTGGGGGAAGTCAATCCAGCTTTTCAAAGGTTGTATTGAAGCCACAGCAACCGCACCACCAGCTCCAAGAATGCCGCAAAGGGAGACGGAGCAACCACATGGGCCAGCAGCAGCTGCTTTAATTTTTTTGTTGTTCTCAAATGCATGCACATGTGCACAGGAACATCTTTCCACACCTGTGCATCTGTGCAGGAAAGCATCCCTGCACACCTACACAGGACCTGTCATAGGCTAGTATAGAGTCTGTCACTGTGTACAAAGATGACTGAATTCTGGCATCCCTGTGCACCTGCACAGGACCTGTCATACACCCACATATCATGCAAGGATTCACTGACCTCCGCTTCCCCCCAAGGAGTGGGTGCAGTAGACAGGTGCCACTGTCTGATTGTGCCACCCTTAGGGTGAAGGAACGAATTTGTCAACTGAAAAGATACTCCATCATCCTCCACAAAACATGTCCCACACAGATCAGGGGGGAGGAAGAGGTACATGCGAGGGAGGTTTGTGTGGACAGACTTGATACAAGAGGTACATGCGAGGGAGGTTTGTGTGGACAGACTTGATACATGCAGCTGGTGGTCATGCAAGGGACATGGTCAACAGGACACAAAGACAAACGTTACTACAGGAGCCCCCCCCCCCAATCATGTCAGAAAGTGGCATGCAGGTCTTATGCACACCTGCACAGAAGAGGTCACAAAAGCCTCTTTCATGCAAACTGCTGTGCATGCTGACAGCAAGCATACATCCAACAGAATGCATTTATTGTCATAACAGAGGACAATTGCTAGGATGCATGCATAGGGTTACAATTAGGGTTAGGGTTAGGGTTCTAATATTCAAGCCCACCTGCACCAGTGCATCCACACCTGGAAGCATAGAGTGCTTTAAATTAAAGCTTGCATCATAGGGCGCATGCTCTGGAACACCAAGTCAATTTCCGCTGCACGTGCGACTGCATTTATATGGCCATTTTCTGGTACATCAGTGTTGCTGCATACATACACACATGCAAAGGTGCACATCTTCACCAAAGGAGTGGAAAAAAGCAGCTCCTTTTTGGAGCAGCTTTTCTCAGCATACGATGGCTAGAGGGCGCTTTCCTGGAGACTTTTAGGTGTGCATCGTCTAAAGGCTACAAGTCACCCTCAAGGCACCCCTTTTTGCCCGTCTGTAATTTAGTGGAGTAGTGTGTTTGTAAATCCAGCAGAACCAGGGAGCAAAATCCAAGCTTCTAAAAGTTGAGTTTTATTGTTATTGTTGAAAAAAACAAACATATAAAGTAAAATACAGTCTACTATAGGATCACATCTTGCTGATGTGGCTAAACAAGAACAAAACTACAAATCCATGTTTCTAGATCTTAAGGCTACATTGTAAAGCAGTATAAACATATTATAGATCCATTGTGAGAAGAGAAGAAAAAGTGCGATCCAAAGGAAGCAAAATAATAATATCAATGCCAAACACAGAGTTTCTCAGTCCAGCCCCTCTCCACCCTCCACCACGTGATCTACTTTCCCATACCAGCCTTTATTATTGTTTTATTATGTAAACAAGGATGATTTCCCACCTAGGCTTCTCTATTGTTTTGTCTCTCTCTGGCCATCTGGACTGAGTTGTTTGTGCTTGCCTAGAAGCTGTTCTCAAGTGGAAAATTACAGACACACACATCTCTACATTTCACCTTTGACTGCATAGCCCATCTATATTCTGACATGTATAGCTGCTATGGGGGGATGCAGACGAGCAGCCATGAGCTGCCCTGGGAAGTGGCAGATTGGGGCCGAGGCTGCCCCACACCTCAGCCCCGATCCTCCCTTTTGCCGCCTGGGAAAGGAGCGCTAAAATAGCGCTCCTTCCACAAGCCACGAAAGGGGTGCCCAAAGAGCAGCCATGCGGCTCTTTTCCATCTCTTCCGCCTCAGCGTGTCCAGATGCTGAGCCGGAAGGATGTCATCGGAGCGCCTGTCGCATGGAAGGGCGAGTGCTCTGATGATGTCCTCAGGAAGGGGATGGCGCGCCCAGCATCCAGCTTCCCCTCCCCTTCCTTGGCTTGAAGACGGCGCTTTGCGCCATCTGCAAAGGGGGTTAGTTATCCTGCAACCAGCAAATTTTAGCTTTGCTTCTTGCCTATTCATTTCTACCACATAAATTAATCTTTTTTACTATGTTCTTGTTTTCACTTGGGTTTCTCCCCATTCTCCTGAATATTTCTTTTTCTTTGTTTGCACTTCACTCTTCATCTGCTCTCATTTTTCAAAATAGCTTTAATTTAATTACAGGGAATAGTTGTGGTCTTGATCCACAACCATCTTGTTAAAGATTTAAATTTGAAGTATGCATAATAAAAAAGACAGCACTGTGACTAATGCCATCTGAGCTCGACTACAGTTTCAGAAGGTCAGCTTCTCAGCTTGTGAAGCAAGCTAATGCAATAAGCAGCAAAACTGGCCAGGTTATCAGAAGCTAGAGCTTCTTTCCCTTTATGTGGGTCCAGAGCTGTGATACATTCTTTCCATAGGGAGACAGACAGAGAGCTGTACATCCAAATCACCTGGAAATGTAAATAGCATTTTAAAACTGCCAAAGAAGCTATTTGGGAAATGGAGATTTATCCAGCACTGAGCTGGCAGCTATTTAATTTATGTGCCCAGGAATAACAATAGAGCATTTTCCACACCTATTTTTTTCCAAGACATTTCTGAAATAAATTATAATAGTCTGTTGTTGTTGTTTTGCTTCCTATATAAAATCAGCCAAAGTGTGCAACATTTACCAAATATTGCAAGTGGAAGTGATCAGAAGTTTTTTGTGGGATGGAACTGTGAATGTATATAATGTAAAGCTATGACTTCTTAAGGTCGCCAAGAGCAGCAAACAAACATTTTTAGATGGACTGTTTGTTGTTGTTTGTTTGTTTTTGCTGGGGGGCTTGGTTAAGATCCCTGCCTTGTACAATCCCATCGTGTTCATGTCTTTGTTTCCTTTTTAGGCCTAAGCAGACTGCCAGAAATAGTGCACATTAAATTGAGGCACTGCCCTGGCTCAGTGCTAGGGAATCATGGGAACTGTATTTTTTTCTGGAACATTGAGCCTTCTCTGTCAGAGAGCTCTGGTGCCACAATAAATTACAGTTCCCATTATTCCCTAGCACTGAGCCAGGGCAGTGCCTCAATTTAATGTGCACTATTTCTGGCAGTCTGCTTAGGCCCTTTGTTCCATTCTCCATTCCCTCCCTCCCCCTCTTACATTCTTTGACTTATTTTTAAAATGTATTCAAAATCTTTAAAGAATTTTTAAATAAAGTTTTACATGCTATATAGAACTTGGAATAAATTAACGAGATTAGAAAACAGGAAACTTGAGGACTAGAGGTCTTGCCCAGCAGCTCTGATACAAGCAAACTTTCACAAACTGTGAAGACTTCCGAGTTTATTGTTTTAAATTTTATAGTTTTGTTATGTGAAGGCTTCAGACTTTATTGTTTTAGTGGGATATAGGAAATTGAACATATAGGAAATTGAAACAAATTGCAACATTACATTTTCATAATATTGGATTTGATGCTCAGCCATTCTCCCAGGTTTTCAGGCATTTCATGGGGCTTTTCCAGGTTGGTACAAAGAAGTAAAGATACACCTTTCTGGATTTTGCCAGGTTTTGAATATTGTTGTCACTTTTGCATCCATTCATTCTATTTTGGGGGCGGGGGACTGTTTGTAGTCAAATGTTTGTAGTCATTTCTCAGATCTGCACTAGGTTGTGTGTGTCTGTATCTGTGGAGCTTATCACTTCACTAAATAAAGCATCAAAGGGGGGGAAGCAGACGACTGCTTCCGGGATGCCGCCGGACGGAGCGCCGGCGGGGCGGAGCCTGTGCACCACAGCGCTCCGTCCGGCGGCGTCCCTAAAAGGAGCTCCAAATTGGCGCTCCTTTTAGATGTCAGGGAAAGTGCGCCCTAAAAGCGGCGGGCGCACTTTCCCTGACTCTTCCGCCACAGCGCATGCGGTCGCTGCGCCGTGAGGTCATCCCCGGAGTGCCGGCCGTGTGGAGGGCCGGCGACTCCGAGGGCGACCTCAGGAAGAGGAAGGAGCGCCGCTCATGCGGTGGCTCCTCCTCTTCCGGGCCTCCAAGACGGCTCAATAAGCCGTCTGCCGAGGCCCATACCTCTCCCGAATTCAATACTAATTTGGGCGGCATCTGGATACTATTGCAGGGATTTTGCCACCAAATCTGCCCCCCAAATACAGCCCAGGTCCAGCCCTGGTCCCAGGAGCACTCCGGTGGCCATTTTTTTAAGCCAGAAAACTCCCGGTTTGGAAAAGAGATGTGTTCAGCGTGCCAGGAACCCAGGCTTGACCCAAGCTGTATTTGGGTCACAGATTTGGTGACAAAACCACTGTGATAGTATCCGGATGCCACCTGAATTAGAATTGAATTCAGGATAGGTAAGATGCTTTATTTTAGCAGTGTAATAAGCTCTTGTGTCTGTGTCTGTGTAACTATGGGGGGAAGCAGAGGAGCGAGTCCGGGGCTGCCGGACACCTCGGCCTCGATCCTCCCTTTCCGCAAGCCACGAAAGGAGCGCCACAAAAGGCATGGCGCGCCTCTTCGGCGTTTCTTCCGGCTCAGCATGTCCGGATGCTGAGCCGGAAGGATGTCATCTGAGCGCCTGTCATGTGGATGGGCCATCGCTCCAATGATGTCCGCAGGAAAGGGATGGGATGCCCAGCCTCCCTTTCCTAGGATTGAGGATGGCGTTTCTTGCCATCTGCTTCCCCCTTATGTTGGGCTATGATGAGGGAGTCCTATGGTTTGAAGAGCAAATTCTCTGGAAAAGCAAAATATCTCTCTAATTGTTTTATTTAATTACAAAAGACTTATATAGTGTAAACATGTCATTTCTCTGAAAGAGAAAGGAAGGGGAAACAAAGGGAAAATATTGTTCTGATATGACTCAAAATTAAAAAGAAACCCACTTGAGGATAGGAATAAAATGTTTCAGCTGATGCCAGGGTCTGCCAGCAAATTGTCTGATAATGCCCCTTTATTTGGATAAATTTAAAAATCTTAGTAATGGAGATGAGCACCGCCCCCTATGGTTGGACACAACTTGACAATCTTGTCAAAGGGGAATACCTTTGACTTTACCTTTAGAATTACAGTAACAAATATCACAATCTTCAGGCATATTTGCCTAATGTGGAGGAGCCCTTAGATACTACAAACATAATGGGGAGTGAAGTCGAAGGCTTTCATGGCTGGCATCCATAGTTTTTTGTGGGTTTTTCGGGCTGTGTGGCTATGTTCTAGAAGAATTTCTGATGTTTCTTTCAAAGAAGATGCCAACCACAGATGCTGGCAAAACATCAGAAAGAAACTCTTCTATAACATGGTCACACAGCCCGAAAAACCCACAAAAAACTATAATGGAGAGTACTGCCCTTAAAAACATCTTCATACTCTTTCCATGGCCCCCAGAATTTCATCTTTTTTTTCATTTTCATCTTTATTCAATTTTTTAATTACAATTCAAATAATTTACAGTACTTGCTTTTAAAGGAATATCATTCAAACAGCAGTATCTGAAGTACTGTTTCACCACTATGCCAATATATAGCATGCTCAAGTGGCAGGCAGAGATCAGACATCTCCTTCAGCCATGAATAGAGGATTCTATGTAACATATTACACTAGTCATACTGTTCATGGCTTTGGTCTGCAATGGATTTATTTTTATTTTGCTTAGCAAACTATTGGGTTAGCCTCAAACAAGAGCATCACCAAATATTCATTGATTTTGATACTAATTTTAAAAGCAGCATATTACTGACCAAATGTGCATTATTTCAGTGCTGATTGATGCCTTCCTCCAGTTGTACCATTTCCACTTTTTCTGGATGTCATTTTTCATTTTCTTTGCCAACACTATCCTCTCTCTTTCATTTATTCACAGGTATTTTTAGGCCAAATAGTGTTGTGATCCTTTATTTATGAAAGAAACAGATTAGCCCTAGCAGGGTGACACCACCAGCAAATTGCATTGGTTATGAAACACAAGTTAAATTAAGGCGGGAAGTTTCTCTTCTCCTTCTCCCAGCATAGCTGACCCCAGCCCTTAAAAATCCTGTCCAAAAGCTCTTCTAAACAACATGAGCTGGAACAGTGGGAGATGACATGTGCATGCTTCCCATTTAGTATCCAAAGCCTTGTTTGAGATGATTCCTCCCAGTCTCTGATTCCATGTTCTTTGAGAGCTATCCAGAGAGCACTTTCAGGTTGTACCAGGGATATGAGAGGGTTTAAGCATATTTCTTTTATTTTCCTTATCATAGAACTCAGTTCAATAGAATTCAATGGCAGGGTACACATATAAAGAGATAGAGTCCAAGAAAAAGAAGGAAAATGTAAATACTTGTGTTATTTTAGTGTGTGGTGCCAGTGAAACACAAATATATTTGTAGCACGTATTGAAAAATCACTGAAAACAGGAGGTCTTTTTCAAGAATTATGAAAACAAACTTAAAATGAAGTAAATAATTTTGGCTCAACTGTATCTCAAATTAGAATCCTACATAATCCTGTTTAAATCTTGCTCAGGATTTCTGATTGTGGCAATCTCTCACTTTAAAATAAGTAGTAGCAAAACCTTTAACTGCACAGACCATGAAAGGTTTTGGAATGCCCTTAAAAACATGGGAGTAAAAACACAGAGAAACTGAATGATTCCCAATTCGCAAAGGGGTCAGACAAGGCTGTATCCTTTCACCCTATCTTTTCAACTTGTATGCAGAACATATTATAAGAAAAGCATGCTTGGACACAGAAGAAGAAGGAATGAAAATAGGAGTAAGGAATATCAACAATCTAAGATATGCAGATGACATCATAGTACTAGCAGAAAAACTCACAGACCTGGAACACCTACTAAGGAAGATGAAAGAAGAAAATGCAAAGGCAGGCTTAATGCTGAACATCAAGAAAACAAAAATAATGACCACTGAGGACCTTCACAAGTTCAACCTAGACAACGAAAAAAATAGAAATAGTAAAAGAATTCCCAAACCTGGGATCAAACATTGATAGAAATGGGGACTGCAGTCAGGAAATCAGAAGAAGACTAAGGGGGGAAGCAGACGGCACAAAGCGCCATCTTCAGGGCAAGGAAGGGGAAGGACAGCCACATGCTGGGTGCCCCAACCCCTTCCCAAAGACGTTGTCAGAGTACCGGACTTTCCGCACGGCCAGCACTCCGAGGATGCCTATACGCCGCAGCGTCCACACACGCTGTGGCGGAAAAGGTGCCGAAGGTGCGCCAGCAGCCTTTTGCGGTGCACCTTTGGCAATTTGCGGAAGGAGCGCTATTTTAGCACTCCTTCCTGGGGAGGCGAAGCTGCGCTGCAGGGCCGAGGAATGCGGATGCCTCGGCCCTGATCCGCAGCTTCCCGGGGCGGCCCCGTGCCACCCATCTGCTTATCTCCTAAGAAAGGGGAGGGTGGCTATGAAAGAACTAGAAAAGATTCTAAAATGCAAAGATATACAACTCAGCACAAAAGTTAGAATCATATAAGCCATTGTATCCCCTATTACCATGTATGGATGTGAAAGCTGGACAATTAAGAAAGATGATAGAAAGAAAATCAATTCGTTTGAGATGTTGTGCTGGAAAAGAGTGTTGAAGATGACATGGACAGCCAAAAGGACAAACAAGTGGGTCCTAGAGCAGATCAAACCGGAAACCTTCCTGGAAGCCAAGATGGCCAAACTGAGACTGTTATACTTTGGACACATCATGAGAAGGAAGGACTTATTGGAAAAGACATTGATGCTGAGAAAGGTGAAGTGAAGTAGAACAAGAGGAAGGCCACATGCTAGATGGGTGAACTCTATTAAGGAGGTCATGGGTATTAAGGGGTTGCAGGGTTTAAGAGAGCAGTGGAGGACAGAGGGTCTTGGAGATGTCTCATTCATAGGGTCTCCACGAGTCGATATCAACTCAAGGGCAGTTAACAACAAGAAGTCTACGTTAAAATACGTTACATTTTCTTTGATAGAAGGGAGGGGTTAGCGCATAACTGTCTATCTCAGTGTATTATCTACAACAGGGGTAGGCAACCTTTCCCCTTTAAGGGCAAAGGGACTTCAGCTCCCAGAATCCCAGGAGCTATTGGATAACATGGGGCTATTGGCCAACATGGCTAAGGCTTCTGGGAGCTGGTCCCTCGGCCCTTAAAGGAGAAAGGTTGCCTACCCCTGATCTACAAGGATAAATGAATGTCCCATCCAATGTTTTTGTATATGGCCCCTTTCCTGTTTGAAATAAACTGATCTCTGGGGAATATACACTTCCTGGGGCAAGCCAGACTCTGCTGTTGCTTATTTTTATCAATTGACTGTTAGTTTTAGTTCATTCTATTTGGTTGTGTGTGTGTATGTGTGTGTGTGTGTGTGTGTGTGTGTATGAATGATTGATGTTGTTTTTATGGGTTTTTTTAATATATTTCTTTGCATGACTCAGGGCCTGTATAGACTGCCAGAAATAATCCAGCTTGAGACCACTTTAACTGTCCTGGCTCGGTGCTCGGGAATCATGGGAACTGTAGTTCTTTCTGAGACACTGAGCCTTTTCTGTCAGAGAGCTCTGGTGCCACAATAAACTACAGTTCCCATGATCCCTTAGTACTGAGCCAAGACAGTTAAAGTGGTCTCAAGGTGGATTATTTTGGGCAGTCTGTTTCTTGAAGAGGAAAAGGGTAAGGGATACACATTTTAAATAAATGTGCATTGTTCAGAAGACACAGAAAAAAGGACTTTTCTGTAACTTCTTTGGCATAAGACAATTTCTTCTCCCACATCAGGCTGCTGGAACTCCCCTTCTAATAGACTGACTGTTAAATGCCAGAACTAAAGAAGAAAAAGAGTCCATCCTAAGTAAAGGACAGTCATGTACCAAACTGGAATACATGCCTCCAAGTGTTGATTGCTCCAGTATGCAGGAACTGTTAGAAATTCTAATAAGATGAGCTCTTCTTCTTCCTTGGCAGCAGAGGGTGCCACTTCTATCTCTCTGGAACAAGAGCAGAAAACAAAGTTGTACATGAAAAAATATAAGCAATTGTTATTTCTTTTTGCGTTGAATTCAGATACTGTCATTTCTTATGAGTTTAAAGGAGCCAAGCTCATGGGTTAAGAGCAAGTGAAGAACTGATTCACTGATATTAGTAGAGATAGATCAGATAGATAAGGATGGGTTAAATAGAAATGGAATTTGGGATCTGTAATGCAAAAGTACTGCCTTTCAGACCTTGCTTCAGCATACTTTTCTCATGACATTGTCTAGCAAAGAATCTCCAGGCTGAGCATTCCTGAGGGTCTTAACTGCTAGCCTGGTATGTTGGACTTCAATGTTCCTCTGCAAGAAATGAAAATCTTTTAAATGATGGGCAAGCTGTCCTTTTGAGAGATAGATTGACACAGCCTGCCATTGCTGATAATGCCTTTGAGGAACATCTGTAAGGTTGGTTCTAGGATTCCTCAAAACTGAATTTTGACAAGCACTGTACTATGCTAAATGCCTCATGTGTCCCCATTGCTAGAGCAATAATGGTCAGAATAACTATGCAGCCTATTGTTGCTAAAACCCATTAAAACAATTGGATGGCATGTTGTTAGCACAGGAGAATGAGCCAAGAAGCCAGATGTTCAGATTCCCCATTGAGGGACTATCTGAACTTTGGGTGGGTGACTATTAGATCTAGGGAGCGTTGTTGGCACACTCAAATAAAAGCTGGGCTAGCCCAGAGGCAACATTGAGAATGCGATGTCATGTACCAGAAGGAGAGAAAGAGGAACAGAATGACTCAGTTAATATTCTAACAAGACATCTTACATAGCCTTCCATTATGAGTCAGATAAAACAGACAACCTGGCCAATTAGTAATGACATGAATTAGGATTTGAGTGATACAGACTTAATGCTTTCAAATTTGTAAAGAAGGCCATCTTCTTGAAAATCCAGGTTTTAGCTTGTAAGAATTCATAATGAGGGAACTTTTGTGCCCTCCTGATGCACATTTACTATTCTGCTCTTTGGCTCTTGTGCCCTGTGTTTCCTCAATGAATCAGATGCCAAATGCTGCTCTGTACATCTGTGCAAGATAGCAGGCAATGATAACACTGCTCCTTTGGTCAAATGCTGGACTTTCTTATAGGGTTTGATTCAATTTTTACTAACTAGAAAGGTACACATTACTAGTCCTATCCTACCTTTGCCCTAAAGCCAGAGTTGTTCTCTTCTCCCATTCAGTGCTTGCTGCCTGAGATAATCAGTCATTGTCAATTAATTACATTTACACACACTCAGTCAAGGAAATTAAATATCACCTCACTAACACAGCTAGTGACATTCCATGCAAAGAATCAGTTGAGTGCACTGCAGTTGAGTAATCCACTATCTGAAATGTGTTTGGCCCAAACAAAATTCTAAGTAATCCTCCTGCCTGAGTCCAAGGGAGTGTAGGTTTGAAACAAAAGAACAGCGTAGTGTTCAAAGTACAGTCTTTTGTAGAATCCAAGTGCTGGGAAACCTAGTGATCTTGGCCATGGAAAGCCTCTTTGGCAGCTGTGCTGCACCTGCTGCATTGAGTGACAGCTGAAAAGAGGGAAGAGAATAGTACAGAAAAGTGAGGAAATGGAAAGAATAAGTGATGCTATGATTCTTATTCTTCCTTCAGTTCACATTTTTTTTCCTTTGGTATCTTTATAAGTGGACTCCACTGGAGTTGATAATACTAAGTATTGTATTCTCAGTTAAAAACCATGTGGTTGCAAAAAATAATCCTGAGGCCCATATTTTTACAGCCAATACTTCAAAAATATTACTATTCTTAGAAGAGTATTGCTAGTATATTATTTAATAGAATATTGCCAACAGTCATGAGATTTATTAAGGTGGTTGCTTTTGGGGGGAGGTTCTTTTAAATATATTAAAATGCTCTCAGTCTCAGTTATGCTGTTGCAATTTACCTTATGACACATTTACAGAGATTGAATGAATCCACAGTCTCTCATTCATGCATGAAGGGTAACTGCCACTTGACCTTTGTGTACTGATCAATACATCTGAGAGGTACAGAGACTTGCAGACATAAATGTAAGGCACTATTGAGTGTCAAAATGTTCAGTACTAAACCCAAATTAAGTTTTTTTTACCTACTCTGATTCCAAATTAAGGCTCTGCTGCTCTCAGCATGATCATCCAAAGCACGAGAGAACCTGGAAGGCTTCACACTTCCACATGTGTTGGCCCCATCCACTGTCTTATCCTGAAAACTTACCTGGTTCTAGTGCTATCAATGAAAGTAGACATTATGGCAGCATCTCTTTTGAGCCTTCAGCACTTCCGTTGCTATCCAGGTTATCGGTGGGGTGGGGGTGGGGTGGGGAGGTGCAGAAATAATTTTCCTCATTGTGCCCAGTGCCCTATATACTATGCAGAAATGAGCCAAACCTCAACAATTCAGTCCCAATCCAAATCAGTTATGTGGGTGGGTGAGAGGGTGGGTCTTCAAATATGATTTCAGGCCCTTGATGCCTTATCTGCATCTCTATAGACCCATGTTTCATTTATTCTTGGACACGAATCAGTGTAATTTGAAGTTATGAGGGGCTGAAGCTTACTATTCTCTCCCTCTTCAATGCCCCTCCATCCTGCTGTCTTGGGGAAAATTATCACTAATCTTGAATTTGTGAGTATACTCATCCTTCATGTCTGCTACATTATACCTGCTTGTTTTCACATCATGAGCTCTGAAATCAGAAATATTTGGCTATAGAAATATATATTGGCTAAACTCTGTTCAGAAACACCCAACGACCCTTTTTTTTAAAGGATACACCTTTTATCTTTAATAGGATATTCATGAGGACTTCCTTTATTGTAACTGTAGATAAGAGTAGGTGCTTTGTGAAGAGTAGAAGCTGTGGTTTCCTTCTGAGTGTGATGTGGCCAAGCAGATTCAGGATATGATGACATTGCCCAGTACCCAGTGCTGATAAATGCTGCAGCTGCTTCTCAGCTAAAGATAAAATAACATTTAAAAGCAATGCCCTGGAAAAAGTGTTTTCAGTAGACATGTCGGGTGCTTATGAGAATAAAGGAGTGACAGGGGGCAAATAAGACAGGCATGCAAGCTTGAGGAGGTTTTCTTCCTTCCTTTTTATAAACACAGACACACAAATGCATAGAAGATGCAATAAAGTATTGCCTATTGGGCAGGTTTATGCACGCTTCTGCAGATTCATCCATTGGAAACCAAGTGTCATTTACAGAGTAGCATTTTCCCCCATCTGCTCATTGTTGATTTGCATCTTTACTTTCCACCCTATGATATTTACCCCAACCATCCCAGAGCCATATAGCATGCTGCAGCTGAGCTTCTTTGCTCATTTTTCCTTTTTCTCTTGTATGTTGTGTGCACTGGCTAGGAGAAAACAATGGCAGTGAAAATTTGGGCCATTTCATACACACAAATTTTCCAAACAGAAAGGTGAGGCCTGTGGGACTCCAAATTTTAGTACTAAAAGAAACTGAAACCACAGTAGTTGGGCCCTCATTCCTCTTTTAAGTTTGAATGGCGCTTGTAATGGGCATCTTAAAACATCTTAAACATTGAATCAGTTATGGAAAACAGAAGACTAAAGAAGAGAGCTTCTGACCCAGAAGTCTCCAGAAATAATCTCAGGTTCATAACAGCACATGCTGTAAATGCAATACAAAGTAAGGTTTAACATTTCTTAAAAGTAGAGTCAGGAATCATCTTGAATCACATGATGCATCCATTAATTTGGATAACAGAATATCCAGCTCAGAAGACAGGCAACAAGACTCTTTTAACACTGACAGTATTTCATGCCTGCCATCCCTATTAGTTAGTAGCCCTGGCACTTTGCTACAATTCTATCAGACAGATACACACAACATACCTATAGTGTTAAAGAAATATAGATATGCTCATGATCCCTACAGCTTTTAAGATTTCATTACCACTGATCTCAAGCTTCTGCTGCCACAACCCTGATGCATGAGACAAAATGATGCTTAAGCTTTGGGAAATCCCAGCCCCCAGTGCCAAGAGATTCAGAAATATACTAATGACACCTCTTGACTCAAAGTGAGCACTATTTAACAGAACAAGCATGAACCGCCTTTAGGAGGTTTCACAGTCAGATTTGTTCCACTATGTCAAAAGCTGAATTTTCATTCCTGATAGTAGTTTTACAAAGCCATGAAAAACACCCGCCCCATTCATTGTGGGAGTATGATCTAATCTATATATTTGTCTATAGATGACATTATCCAGGGAAATGAAAGACATCACGCATTCCAGACACATATGCCTGTTAAGCTTTGTTATCACTGATGTGCTGGATCTCTCTATGTGGAATCAGAGGGGAGAGGGAATATCAAAGTAGGATATACATGGATACTCCACACTAGCATGAGGGCCCTGGACCTCTAAACTGCATTTTGCCTTTGTGTGCACCACCAGCAGTGCTGAAGAAAGATTCAGCTACCAGTCCAGTTGACTTTTCATGTAGAAAGGGAGGTATAATCTTGTTCCCTGACTCAGGACATCTCCAGGAGGCAAAAGGTCTCTGAAAGTCTCAAGAGTTTTCAGTTCTATTTGCTTTTATTCTACCTGCTTATTCACAAGTTGCATCCAGTCTCTTTCTTTAAATATGCTGGGTTTTCATCCCTCTCACCTCCCATGTGTCCATTCCCTTCTCCTCCCACTGATCACACACAGTCTCATGCATTTCAAAAATTGATTTTCACCTAATATTTTTATTGAGCCTTTCATGGTATAATTCAAGAGTTATAGTAAACATGCTTAAGTGCTTTATCAATATTATACTAGTTAGTTATTAGGATCATTTTATTTGGGTGCTAACATTCTCCGTACTTGATCACTGTTGAATCCATGTCCTCAGTAGATGTATGGGCAGACTTGACATCTGAGTTTGTGGCAAGGTCTTGTACCTGCCTCCTCATCCATGTTTTGTGTCCTCTTGTAGGTAAGTAACTGTTTCAGATTGTGAGGCTGTCTGTAAGCTAGTGAAGGCCTGCCACAGAAAGTTCTTGTGAGGCAACATTATTGTCCATCATAGGTTGTAGTTCATTGATGGTACATCTGAGTGGTCTCAGTTGGGAACTGCATGTGACCATTAGTGGGATGCTGCGATTTTGTTATTGTATTTATTTCATATGGTGGATATTGTAGCTTGAGGAATGCTTGTTATAATTCCATGAGTTTGGCATCCCTGTCCTATGGGTCTGAGCAGATGTGATTGTATTGGAGGGTTTGGCTATACACTATGGATCTGGCTGTAAATGATGGATAACAGGAGGCATGTGTAGTGGTTACTGTGTTTGTGATATAGTACGCTGCTTAGATGTCTGTTGTGTAACTTTATGGTGAAGTCTAGAAACTTATTCTGTTGATAATTCCAGGCTGAGATTGATGGTGGAAATTGTGAAATTCTGGTGGAATGTCTTGAGTAGTCCTCTCTGTAAACCCAAATTATGAAGATATCATTAATGTACCTCAGGTACTGGAGAAGTTTCTGGGTACTGGAGGTAAGAAAGTGTTGTTCTAGGTCATCCTTGAAGATGTTGGCATATTGTGGTGCCATGCAAGTGTCCAAGGCAGTTATATATTGTTACCAAAGGTGAAGTAATGTGTTATTAGGTTTGCTATCTGGAATAATGTCCCTAACAGTTTGTATTCCATTCTTGTGTGGGATGTTGGTATATAGGGATTCCACATTCATAGTGGCAAGGGTGGTGTTACCTGAGAGGTTGTGGATGGACTGTAATTTCTTCAGGAAGTCCATAGTGCCCTTCATATAGCTGGAAGTGTTGGTGACATATGGTCTAAAGATATTGTTCATATATCCAGAGGCAACAATTGTAAGTGTTCCACAATATTACAGCCACTTCCACTTGTTCATCCTCTATATGATATATGTCAATCTTTGTCAATAATGCCCTTCAGCAGTCTGCATTGGGAAAACAGGCCTGTCTCTGTGCCAGAGAATAAATGAGCACAAATCAGACATTAGGAATGGGAATATGCAAAAACCTGCTGCAGAACACTTCAATCTTCCCAGGCATTCCATCTCAGACTGCAGAACAGTGATTGTTGAACAATGACAACAGCAAAAACTACAAAGTAAGATTGAAAAGAGAAACAGCAGAACTGGAATATATCCACAAACTACTGTCCATCAACACTGGGTCGAACAGAGTCAATGGTTTCCTGGCACAGTACACACATTATAATGCTAGTTAACTTCCCAACCTTATGCAGGCTCTTTTAGCTAGTTCGTCACATCTTCTTTCTGGTTTCCAGCCAGCATTACACTACACTCCAATAACTCCCATAGCCACTCATATTGTTATCTACCCACCTTGGCATTAAGCAACAGCTTTCCTCCTGCCTTTGTCCCCCAATGACCTAATTAAAACTGAACTGGTCACCTCCTTACCATACCCACAAATTTTGCATTTCTATTGCTATTCACACACACAGCCTACCTATAAATGTCCATTTCTAGGCACTTTTCTCCATGCCTATGAGGAAGTTGACTCAAGTCTATGAAAACTAATGCTACCAAATTCTTTCTTTCTCTCATTTTTAAAGGTGCTACAAAATCACTCTGCATACTGATCCAGACTAACAGGGGGCTCTATGCCTTTGCAAAAAGAGAGGAAAGCATTTGAGAACAGGAAATGACATTGGGACAATTAAACAAGGCAATTCAAGGGCCTGTTAATAGGATATTTTTCAGTAGCCCTGCCCCAGCACTCATCATGAAATTATAATATAGACTGGACATAAAAAATAGAAATGTTTGATGAAAAGTAAAGGAATGCTTTAAAGCCTCAATAGTCTTTTGTCTGTCCACAGTAGATAGCATTTTATTACCACATACAAAGCCTATTTCTGAAAAAGCAGTGGTGGAAAGCACTGCATGATGCAATAGGCAACATTATTTGTGTGCTCTGTCAAAAGTGAGCAAATAAAGGATGGCAATTCAAGAGAATGAGAGCCAGCATGATATGGTGGTTTGAGTGTTGGACTAGAGCTCCAAGAGACCAGGATTCAAATCCCCACTTGGCCATGGAAAGCTGCTGGGTGATCTTAGGCAAATTACACTTTCATCCTCAGAGGAAGGTAGTGGCAAATACCTTCTGAACAAATCTTACTAAGAACCCCCCATTATAGTTTCTCCTTAGGGTTGCTATAAGTCAGAAATGACTTAAAGACACAACAACAACAATTCAACAGAAAAGGGGGCAGAATAGAAGCAGTTCTATAGAAGAAGGGTGAGGCATGCAAGGTGACACGTGACCCAGTCCCGTCCAGCAGTTGTGGAGCCTTCTTCCCTACTGTTATACAAGTGCTGTCAGATTTCAGCAAGTGGGTCATCTTTTTGGTCAGAAACATCTGGCGCTCCAAATGTTGTTGGACCACCACTTCCATCATCCCTCACCACTGTGCTTGGTTGGTTAGGGTGGCTGGGATTTGCAGTCCACCAGTATATGGAAGGGCTGCATGAGCCTCATTCTTGCACAAGGCACAAGGCAGGACAAGCATCACAGGTAGTGATGACAGGGGCTTCAGAGCACCAACTATTTGTGCAACCCAGCTGCTTAATTTGGCCTCTATCCACCCATCCAACTGTTTATGAAATGTAGGAAATAACAGAAAGTAACTTTTTCTGTGTTCAGATGAAGGAAAGATACACACAGAACTTTCGCATATCATCATGGAACAAAGGGGGAAACCTACATTATGCTATGGTAGTCTAAGGGGGTGAATTAGAATTGAATTAAATGGCAGATGTCAGAGTCTCCAGGAACTGTCCACCAAGTTTTATTCTGCACATGTTCCTTAAAAAATTAAAATGGATACTTTGTGTGATAATTTACAAGCAAATCAGGATCAATAAATCAGGATCATGTAAGCAGTCATGTTTATTATATTCTTGTTGCTTAATATTCATGATAGTAATTTACTTTTATAGTACAGTTTCACTGTTATCTCTTCCAGTGCCATAACTTTGAGTCAGGCAAGCTGCTAAAGTACAAAGTCCGGTAACCCTTTCAAGACTGCAAAAGCCCATGGACTTACTAGGAGAAGTTTGTGCTCCCATATAGAGGAAAGACATGAGCAACAAACCTGTTGAACTGTTGCAACATTTTCACACCAGGTCCCAGAACATGCTTCCCACTTCTTCTGCAGGAGGTGCCTATAATTTGTGTGAATTGTGTGAAGAACAGGGCACAGCGTTTCTAGACAAGGAACTGATGCCGCTTCTCTGTCTCCTTAGAATCATAGAATCATAGAATCATAGAATCATAGAGTTGGAAGAGACCACAAGGGCCATCCAGTCCAACCCCCTGCCATGCAGGAACTCCCAATCAAAGCATCCCCGACAGATGGCCATCCAGCCTCTGCTTAAAGACCTCCAAGGAAGGAGACTCCACTACTCTCCGAGGGAGTGTGTTCCACTGTCGAACCGCCCTTACTGTCAGGAAGTTCCTCCTAATGTTGAGGTGGAATCTCTTTTCTTGCAGCTTGCATCCATTGTTTCGGGTCCTAGTCTCTGGAGCAGCAGAAAACAAGCTTGTTCCCTCCTCAATATGACATCCCTTCAAATATTTAAACACGGCTATCATATCACCTCTCAGCCTTCTCTTCTCCAGGCTAAACATCCCCAGCTCCCTAAGTCGTTCCTCATAGGGCTTGCTTTCCAGACCCTTCACCATTTTAGTTGCCCTCCTTTGGACACGCTCCAGTTTCTCCACATCCTTTTTGAATTGTGGTGCCCAGAACTGGACACAGTATTCCAGGTGAGGCCGGACCAAAGCAGAATATAGTGGCACTATTACTTCTCTTGATCTAGACACTATACTTCTACTGATGCAGCCTAAAATTGCATTGGCCTTTTTAGCTGCTGCATCGCACTGTTGACTCATGTTCAACTTGTGGTCCACCTGGATTCCTAGATCCCTTTCACAGGTAGTCTCATTCAGCCAAGTGTCCCCCATCGTATATCTGTACTTTTCGTTTTTCCGCCCTAAGTGCAGTACCTTACATTTCTCTGTGTTGAATTTCATTTTGTTAGCTTTGGCCCAACTTTCTAGTCTGCTCAAGTCATTTTGAATTTTGATCCTGTCCTCTGGGGTATTAGCTACTCCTCCTAATTTGGTGTCATCTGCAAATTTGATAACTATGCCCCCAATACCGTCATCCAAGTCATTAATAAAGATATTGAATAGCACTGGGCCCAGGACAGAGCCCTGTGGCACCCCACTGGTCACTTCTTTCCAGGTTGAAAAGGAGCCATTGTTGAGCACCCTTTGTGTTCGACCAGATAACCAATTACAAATCCATGTAACAGTTACTTTGTCTAGCCCACATTTTACCAACTTGCTTGCAAGAATGTCATGGGGAACTTTGTCAAAGGCCTTACTGAAATCAAGATATACTATATCCACAGCATTCCCTTCATCTACCAAGCTGGTAATTTTATCAAAAAAAGAGATCAGATTTGTCTGGCATGACCTGTTTCTCTGAAACCCATGTTGACTTTTTGTGATTATGAAATTATCTTCCAGATGTTCACAGACTCTCTGTTTAATGATCTGCTCCAGAATCTTTCCGGGTATTGATGTCAGACTAACTGGACGATAATTGTTGGGATCCTCTTTTTTCCCCTTTTTGAAGATGGGGGCAACATTTGCCCTCCTCCAGTCCGCTGGGACCTCTCCTGTTTTCCAGGAATTCTCAAAGATTATTGCCAATGGTTCTGATATTACATTTGCCAGTTCTTTTAATACCCTTGGATGTAATTCATCTGGTCCTGGAGACTTATATTCATCTAGATTAACCAGATGTTTCTGTACTATCTCTTTACTTATTCTGTGATGAAATTCTCCTATTCTGTCCTCTGCTCCATTATCCTCAAGTTGAGCACCCTTTGCCTTTTCTGAGAAGACTGAAGCAAAGAAGGTGTTGAGTAATTCTTCCTTTTCTCTGTCCCCTGTTAACTTTTTGCCATCTTCTCCACACAGTGGCCCTACCATTTCCTTCTTTTTCCTTTTGCTACTGACATACCCCCAAAAGCCCCTTTTATTGTTCTTAACCGCTCCAGCAAGCCTGATTTCATTCTGCGCTTTAGCTTTTCTGACTTTAACCCTACACGTGCTAGCTATTTGTTTGAATTCCTCTTTGGTGATTTCCCCATTTTTCCATTTCTTATACATGTTCCGTTTAAAACATAGTTCAGTTGCAAGTTCCTTAGTCATCCATCCTGGTTTCTTGAGACACCTCCCATTCTTCCTCCTCATTGGCACGGTTTGAAATTGTGCCTTCAGTATCTCCCTTTTGAGAAACTCCCATCCGTCTTGAACTCCCTTCTCTTTTAGTATTCCTATCCATGGGATCACCCTCAGTATTTCTCTAAGTTTAGTAAAATCAGCTTTCCTAAAGTCTAGAATGCGTGTCTGACTATGCCTGGCTTCTCCTTTCCACTGTATAATAAACTCCAGGAGGACATGATCACTCCCGCCTAAGGATCCAACCACTTGCACCCCATTAACTAGGTCTTCCCTGTTAGTTAGGATCAGATCCAAAATAGCTGACTCCCTTGTTGCCTCTTCCACCTATTGAACAATGAAATTGTCTTCGAGGCAAGTGAGGAATTTGCTAGACCTCAAGGATTTTGCCGAGTTTGACTTCCAGCAAATATCCGGATAGTTGAAGTCACCCATCACTACTATATTTCTCCTTTCTGAGTGTGTGGTCATCTGTTCTAGAAAGGCATCATCCAGTTCTTCTGCCTGAGTCGGGGGTCTGTAGTAGACTCCCACAAAAACATCCCTGTTGTTTCTTTCCCCTTTAATTTTTATCCAAATGCTCTCCACCTGGCTTCCAGGATTGTTGTCCTGGATTTCTTCACTGGTGTAAATATCCCTGACATATAATGCTATTCCTCCTCCTCTCCTGTTTGGCCGGTTTCTCTTGAAGAGGTTATACCCCTGTATTTTTACATTCCAATCATGAGACTCATCCCACCAGGTTTCAGTGATGCCTATTATATCATATTTGCTTTGTTGCGCTAGGAGTTCAAGTTCATCTTGCTTATTTCCCATGCTCTGTGCATTAGTGTAGAGACATCTAAGACCATATGTCTCCTTTACTTGCTGCCTTAGCACGTTTTTTTGCCTCCCACTGTTGGGTCCCTCTACTGTTTGCTTTGTTTCCTCTATGACAGTTTGACTATTTTTTCCAGTCCTTTTGTCTTCCAGGGTGCTGTCTCCCTTCCCCACATAACTCAGTTTAAAGCCCTCCTGATCAAATTCTTCAGACTGTTGGCAAAAACGTTTCTTCCAACTGGTGTGAGATGCAGCCCATCCCTTGCCAGGAGTCCACCCTCATGGAACCGCAGCCCATGATCCAAGAATCCAAATCGTTCTCGACGACACCATCTGCGGAGCCAATTGTTGACATCTGCTATCTTCCTCTCTCTTCCTGGACCGTGCCCTTCAACTGGCAGAAGAGACGAGATGACAATCTGTGCCTCCATTTCTTTCAGCTTCTTTCCTAGAGCCTCGTAATCCCTTCCTAGAGCCTCGTAATCCCACGTGGTCTAGCACTTGTTGGCTTCTGGGCAAGTGCTAGACCACGTGGGCTCCAGGATCTCAGAAAAAGTTGGATTACCCGGGACTCTGTAGGCAGAGAGGGGGATTTTATTTCATCAGTGCACTGGGATTTGTGGATTGTACCCAATCTCTCTGAATGTTACAGTTGTTTCAAATTATTTTGGATGAGGTTTCCTCATCTGTGACAATTTGTGAAACTGGTGTCACATGCCATATGAATGAATTCAAATCAACCACCAAAAGGCTTGTGAAATAGTTATATTTGAAATCTTTATAAGAAGCCTTTATGAAAACTGTTATATGATGGCTTCCTCTCTGCCCTTTTGATTTGAATTAGAATAGTATAGTATAAACATGAAATAATTCAAGGAAAGATTTTTTTTCAAAAAATGTATATTTATTCTAATGCAGCTATATACTGCTAAATTCATGACATAGTTCCAATTTCACTTTAAAGAGCCAAAATCCTGCTGATTTCCAATGATTTATGTCAATGGAAAGAGTTTATGCCCTCAAAGACACTTGTGAAAAGACCCACCACCACCACCAGTAGCCCTTGGAATGTGAGAGAAAATTGCTTTCTCTTTCTTTACTGCCCTGAGATTTCTGCATTTCTTACATAGAGAGTGGTAAAGTATATAAAGGAATCTGGTATCCCATTTGAGACTAACTGGGGAAAAAATAGCATGAGTTTTTCTGGACTCTGACCACTTTGTCAAGTTGTTTAAAAAGCACTGTTTTCATTGCACCTCTTAAAGGCTCAAACCAAACAGGACCTTTTGCATCCTTTACCTTTCTTCTGAGAAAGCGCAGACTATGGCTGCATTTGCACTGCAGAAATAATCCACTTTGACTGTACTTTAACTGCCATGCTTCAGTGCTGTGGAATTCTGAGATTTGTTGTTTGTTGCAGCACTACAGCTCTCTGACAGAGAATACTAAATGTCTCACAAAACTACAGTTCTCAGAATTCCATAGCATTGAGCCATGACAATTAAAGTGGTGTCAAACTGGGTTATTTCTACTGCGCAGATGCAGCCTGCAAGATGACATTGTGGTTTTTGGCTCTCTTTTGACCAGGTGGCCAAACCAACAAAGGAGTGAAACAGACCACCCGTGGCAACCGCATGCTGAACCCTTCTCCAGCTTTTTTTCCAGTGCAAAAAAGAAGTGGCAAATCATCTCTTCTTTTTGCACTGGAAAATGCCAGTGTTTGCTGGCAAGCAGCAGCTTCCCAGTGCTGCTGCAGTGCACTGCATGTAAACACCATGTCGCCACAGCACCAGAAAGCTAGTCCACATGCAGTGAGCCATGCAAGTTTCTGGTGCTCTAGCAGTATGTGCCATCTGAAGGGCATGTCACCGGACATGTGCTGGTCTGTTTCGGCCCTAAGTGTCCAAATCAAATATCTTGGTAAATTCATCAGGTGCAACACTGCAGACTTTTTCAGAATGAATGGTTGAATGACGTTGGGAAAAAGTGAATGGCAGCTCATAACTCCTGTAGTATCCACAGAGACATGTCTCTTAAAAGTCTGCATTTAAAAAAAAAATAGTGTCTCTTTGCTATTTCAGTGTTGAGAAGGAATATTAAGTATGGCTTGATGAATCAAGCCACAATTCCAGGTACTCAGGCATCCAATTTCTGACAGTCATATCCCTTTGGGAAACTCTTAGTGAAGTTAGTATTTGCCTTTCTGTCTACTCTCTGCATCATATGTTTTTATTAGAACTTTAAAATTTTATGGAAATTGTTACCAACGTCTATTTTTATATAGAAATGTTTGATAACATCTATAAACCTCTCCCTGTGTTCTCACTCCTCACTTCAATTACCACCTTCCATTTACTTACTTCTCTGAAGCGGCCAATCAGCACTGGGGCATCACTAGGTTTGGTGTCACCCAGTGCAGTAACTCCCATTGACCTCCTCCCATACCACACCATACAAAATATTTAGTAATGTTTTTGTACTAATTTTAGTCATAAATCATAATACCTATATATTACTGAATGTAATGGTAACAATGGTGACATAAACAACTAGCACAATTAAGATTATATTTTTAAATTACAATATCGTACACACAGCCTGAATGTATTTACATATACATAGTATGTGCTTAAGATGAAAATTTGATAAAATGTGATGTTTTTAAAGAAAAAATATAAAAATATTTAATTTTTTCTAAATTAAAAATTCTCCTTTCTCTTCCCACTGAGTTTCATCCCACTCACACCATTTCTTCAACATTTTAAAGGAACACAGGTGAATGCCACAACCTGTTTCTGCCAAAATGCAGACATTTAAGGAGGACGAGTCTCACCCCCTTAGGTGTCACATGGTGTGGTCCACACACCCCACGCCCACCTAGTGATGCCACTTATCAGCACCACCTTCCACAAAGGAAGGATGAAAAAGAAGAGATGCAGAGGTATTATTCTCTTTCTTTTGTTCCTTCCTGTTGAACAATGGAAAGGAAACAGGAAGGATGAGCTCCAGCACCAAAAGGACCAGGATGTTGTAGGAATCAGCAGTGGTGGCCCTACTTCTATGGTATAGGCCTTACCTGGTGCCCTGTTATGATGAATCCTGATGCTAATCCTATGCTGAGATGCACCAAATACATTGGGAGTTCAGTCTGCTAAGATGGCATGTGTTTAAGGGCATATGTTTTAGTTGGTGGGAATGAGTGGATCTGTTTTACAAGACTTCTCCTATTCTGTTCACCTAAAAGTTCCTTCAGATGTTTGTAGCCAACATATTTATCTTAATGGCATTTTCCTGGTATCTTTTATGATCTAAAGTACTTTATACCCATATCAGGTGAGTTGGGATAGATAAACAGTATGTAGTATGTAATGATGATTTGGAACTATAACTCAGATAACACTACAGTAGCAACAAAGTGGAGGATGTTTCCTGACTTAGTGCCCCGTGGATGGTTTGGACTTCAGATTTTACCCCAGTCATTGGTCATGTTGGCTGGAGCTAATTGGAACTGCAGTCCAAAATTTCTGAAAGGCACCAAGTTGTGAAGAGTATACTGGAGTTTTTATGGAGTTTTTTCTAGAGCAGAAATATATTTTCTACAACTGGCTGAACATTCCTTGCCTGAAACACCAACAATATGAAATCCATTGAGTTGTCATAAGTCTACAGGTGACTAGAAGGCACATACATGCTGACAGAACTCGCCATAGGAACTTTCTTTGGTCCTATCGGGAGGCAATACGTGCACTGCAGGGATCCTTCTCCTCTGCACGTATTGCGTCTGCAGAGTCTTGTCCAGCAGAGCTATTTAGGGTGGTGAGGGAGTTGATTCATGTAGCCCCTGCGCCAAATCCCTTGCTTAACCTGACGACGGCCTGCTGTGATGCATTTAACAAATTCTTTGCAGATAAAATCTCTCAGATAAGAGCTGACTTAGATGCCAGTATTATAACAGAAACAATGGACAAGGTGTCCAGCAACTCCGCCAATGTAATTATACTGGATCAGCTTCAATCTGTGAGTACTGAGGACGTGGACAAGCTCCTTGGTAGGGTGAGGAAAACAACTTGTCCCCTCGACCCTTGCCCATCGTGGCTGGCCGTCCGAGGGGGGGGGATGCATTGAGGAGGCATCGTGCCTGAAGGAAGCGGTGGTTAGACCGCTTCTGAAAAAACCCTCCCTGGATCCTCTGGATATGAACAACTACAGGCCAGTCTCTTTACTACCATTTCTGAGCAAGGTGATCGAGAGGGTGGTTGCTCTTCAACTCCAAGCTGTCTTGGATGAAACCAATTATCTAGACCCATTTCAAACTGGCTTCAGGACAGGCTTTGGGGTTGAGACTGCCATGTTTGCCTTGATGATCTGCGTCTGAGCATCGACAGGGGTAGTGTGACCCTGTTGGTGCTCCTAGACCTCTCAGCAGCTTTCGATACAATAGATCGTAGCATCCTCTTAGACCGCCTGAAGGGGTTAGGTATCGGGGGCACTGCATTGCAGTGGTTCCGGTCCTTCCTCTCAGGCAGGTCTGAGAGGGTGCTGCTCGGGGACAGTTGCTCCAGAAAAAGGGAGCTCACCTGTGGGGTTCCACAGGGTGCTATAATGTCCCCGATGTTGTTCAACATCTATATGAAGCCGCTTGGTGAGATTATATGGAGTTATGGAGCTGGGTGTTATCAGTATGCTGATGACACCCAGATCTATTTCTCTGTGTCTCGTTTGTCGGCCTTGAATTCCGATGGTGTCTCCTCTCTCAATGAATGTCTTTGGGCAGTAATGGGCTGGATGAGGAAAAACAGATTAAAACTGAATCCAGACAAGACAGAGGTGCTCACGGTAACGGCCCCAAAACCAAGAATTGGGTTGCAACCTCCAGTCCTGGATGGGGTCACACTCTCCTCCAGTGACTGTGTTCTCAGTCTGGGGGTGCTCCTTGACTCGTCGCTCCTGATGGCAAATCAGGTAAATGCGACAGTCAGGAGAGCCTGTTATCAGCTTCAGCTGATACGCCAGCTGCACCCTTTTCTGGAAGTAAGGGATATCGAGACTGTTGTGCACACGCTGGTAGCCTCATGTCTAGATTTCTGCAATGCGCTCTACATGGGGCTACCCTTGTGCTTGGTTAGGAAACTACAGCTGGTGCAGAATATGGCAGCCAGTTTAGTGTCTGGAACATCCAGGAGGGACCATATTACTCCGGTTTTAAGGTCCCTCCACTGACTGCCTATAAGTTTCCGGGCCCAGTACAAGGTGTTGGTTATTACCTTTAAAGCCCTAAATGGCTTGGGTCCAAACTATCTCAAGGACCAACTTCTCCCCTACAATTCTCCCCGCGCACTCCAGTCCTCTGGGAGAAATTTGCTGCAGCCACAAAGAGCTAGGCTTGCGGCTACCTCCCAGAGGGCTTTTTCTGTGGTTGCCCCCAGAATATGGAATGGCCTGCCGGATGAGATCCATCAATTGACATCCTTAGACAGCTTTAAAAAGGCTGTCAAGACGGATTTCTTCTGGCAGACCTTTCAGTGTTAGATAATCCCAGCCTCAGGAATCCCTCTCCTAAGAGGGCTTCTAGGTTTTTAGTCTTAAGAACCACAGCCACAGTGTGATTGTTTTTAAATTATTGTTGTATTTTATTGTATGTTTTGATTTATAATTGATTTAATATTTTTTTAAGGGGGGGATTAGATTTTACAGTTGTATGTATATTTTATTCTTGTTAGCCACCCCGATTGATCTCAAAGGGGCGGGATATAAATAAACATTATTATTATTATTATTATTATTATTATTATTATTATTGCTTTTCATATCAACGAATTATGTTCCAGATGGAATGCCAAGACCGTCAACCAAAGGAAATGGTCAAATAAACCAGTTTTGAGTCCCACTGATTTCATTGAGAGGTATTCAAAAGCTCTAGTGTTTAACTTTCTCATAGAAATCACTGGAACTTGGAAATACATATATTTGACTGGATTGTTTCTGAATATTTATGATGGAGTGAGGAAAATGTGTCATCAGCACAGTTACTTCAGAGAGAACCTCAGGATTACTTATAAGAAAAGGATAAATTGTGTCCATGTTTTAAATACACAGAGAATAGATAAGCATTTGGGAATGAAAGTGCAGGATATCATTGTATGAATATCTATTAATAACCTATAATTATTAAGACTGCAGCAATTAATCAATCACCTTATTAGCATGTCGGGTCACCAGGATCTTCTGATCTTATCCTGAAGATTGAATTAATTAATTAGCCATTAAACAGCCTTATTATTTTGTACTTGTATATCCCGTTCACATGAAGGATGCCTATTGACAAAACATTTCCTGTTCTCTGTATTTATTGCAGCAGGCATATGAAGTTACTGACATACACTTACTAATTTACAGTCAGAATTATGAATGAGTTAAAAGACTTTAAGCTTTGCATAATTTCAAACTACTTGTTATATTCTAATTAGCTGGGTTCAATTGATTTGTTTTCAGTATAGCTCTCAGCTGTTCAAGTGGAGTCAAATTCAACTGGTGTGTATTGTTGCAATGATATAATTGTGTTAATTGTGTTACAAGTCCATGTGATATTTTTACACAGCCATGTTTCTTTGTACTGTTAACGTAGTATGTCACTAGGCTTGGTGTTCCCTCCTGACACACTTTCATTCTAATTGCTCTCCATGTCATGATTTTCTCCATGATGATCAACCTAAATTTCCCCAATTTTTCATCTTATATCATTAGTCCTCCTAGTTAATATCTGCTTTATTGTGCTAAATAGTCCTTCTCCTTCATCTTTGCACTGTCAGATGCTTGAGCATCCTCTAATTCCAGAGGTATTCTTAGCCATAGTTTCTAAACTCTTTTCATTTGGTGCTTTCTCCCCTCATAACTATTCTTTATCTATGTGCAGTTTCTTGTGTTTTGTTATCACAAATTTCAGAATAGAAAACTGTAATCTGGTAACAGGACTAACTGCAAGATCTTCCTACTCCTTACTGTGACTTTTAACTTTAGTTGGTTATAAACTCTGCTCTTATAACAATGAATCTGTTCTACTTGTGTTCTGTAAAAATTTATTAAGCACACATTATAAAGACGCTGGCATGGTAAACACATATGGGGGAGTGTTCTGAGAAAATCTAGAATGATTGCCTACACTCAGAATTGACAATGATGTCAAGATGTTCAGAAAGATCAAATGGCTTATGTAATTTGGCAGCAGAAGAACATTGGGAAAAAGAGTGAAGAAGGGTGAGGCATGCAAGGTGACACGTGACCCAGTCCCCTCCAGCAGCATTCAGGTCAGAAGCAGAACTGTAATTTATTGTGGCACCAGAGCTCTCTGACAGAGAAGTCTCAATGTCTCAGAAAAAAATACAATTCCCATGACTCCCTAGCACTGAGCCAGGGCAGTGCCTCAATTTAATGTGCACTATTTATGGTAGTCTGCAAAGGCCTTTAGTTTGATCCTGATCCTTCTAGCCTCATCAACAACAACATAAGGCACAACTGCACTCTCTGGATGGACTGAAAATGTGCAGAGCTTTCTGAACTTTGGCAGAAACAGTAGCATAGGAGATATTTTCACAAGTGACACCGTTGACATCACTGGATGCAATTGTTAATTCCACTCTATCTACAGCATGACTTTGGACGTTATCACACCAGGGGTTCAAAGCAGCAAGAAAAGCAGCATAGAATCAATCCAGAACCATACCAGAATGATTCTGGTCGCGCAGCCGTAATTCCTCTTTGAAAGAGGAATTACAAAGAGCTGGAATGATCACAGGGGCAAAGGATCCAGAATGATGCAGCGATGGCTCAGGGATGATGCAGGGATGGGCGGAGTTTGCTGCGACATCATCTGATCACAGGAGCAAAGGATCCAGAATGATGCAGCGATGGTGCAGGCATGGGGCTGCTTTAGACCCCGTGTGATAACGTCCTTTGCCTAGTTTCTCAACCCTAAACATGTTGGGTAAAGTTCTGCAGCAGAAAACCCACACAATTGAGAACCTTGTTCAAGGGCCTTTGCGGACTGCCAGAAATAGTGCACATTAAATTGAGGCACTGCCCTGGCTCAGTGCTAGGGAATCATGGGAACTGTATTTTTTTTCTGGGACATTGAACCTTCTCTGTCAGAGAGCTCTGGTGCCACAATAAATTACAGTTCCCATGATTCCCTAGCACTGAGCCAGGACAGTGCCTCAATTTAATGTGCACTATTTCTGGCAGTCTGCAAAGGCGTCTATTAACCCCTGGCTTAAATATTTAATTGCAGGCATACTATTTAAATAACTACTACTAATACTTTTTCAAAGGGGAGTGGTGGAACTGTGATCCATATAATTATCTGGTTTTTCCAAGCTTACCATATATAAAACACAGGCTCAAAATTGTTTCTTTTTTAAATTTGCTTAAGTCACTTTCTGTTGTCATTTAATCCCATCATTAAAACATAAGTCCAGTTTGTGCATTATTCATCACATCTTCTCTGCCATGGGAGCAATGGAGCATCTATCTATTCCCTCTCTATTGCCACTTACAAGCACTGGAAAGATTCCTGTTCCTATGAAAGCTGCCCACATGAGGAAAAACCCTGGCAAATCAAGGATCTTCATTGCATGGAGAGCCTCCATATGATCAGACACCTTTCCTCTTGTGACATGATGGCTTTTGAAAGTGATTATGGAGGGAGCAATAATAGGTGCTCCCCTGCTCTCATGATGAAATATGTGTAATAAGCTACACTTGACCAAGTCTGTTTTTTCTGTTATGCTCACCTCCCCTTCACTTCCTTTTTATATTCTCTTTCTTCAACTGCAACCTCTTCCATAGTTTCCTGTCTTCTATTTATCCAGGAATAATCCATGTATTTTCCTTTCTTTCTTGGGAGGGAGAGGTTGAGTAATCAACATGAATTTGAATCTTATTTGATCCAGCCTAACACATCCCTTTCCTTTCCCCTCCATACAACCAATAGCAGTGGCAAGATAGTAGAGGCATCCACCACCACAAGGATGGCTGCCCGTTATTATATGGCTTCTGGGATGTACTCATCAGATTGTAACCATCTACTTTGTTTGTTTGTTTTCCTAGATGACTTCTCAACTGACTTCTTGAACTCATTTTTCTGTGCTGTTTCTTTGCTGCTTTTCCTTCTATAAACCCATCTGCCTCAAAGATGGTTATTCCATCCCTGCTCTTTATTTTAAGTGAAGATGGGGTGTGAAGCAGAATGGTAGATGGGTGTGGAACATTTTTCTGCCAAAATGTGCAACTCCTAGGTGGAAAATTCAGCAGCCATCAGCATAGTCTTATTTTTCAACTTGTACATTTTGCCAAATTAGGGTATGGAAGCCACTGATGGGCTCTGCATATGGAACTAGAAAATGACATTTTTCCTCCATTTGCTTTTCTGACCGTAACCATGTTATTTTTTTTTCTCACCATCAGCATTTCCATTATAAACTCTTTTTGTCAGAGGTTTATAACACAAATGTAAAGATTTGCTATGGGCTAAATCTCAATCTGAGAGCAAATGTTTATGCCAATTCTGAAAACAATCAGCTTGCCCATTTGTAGTTATGCATGTGTTCATCATCTGTTATTGCTTGTCCAATGCTCTGTAACTTCTGGAAGGAAAAAGAGACATCTGGAGGAAGGGGGGGAATGTTTTTCACTATCCTGCAGATATAAAGAGTGTTCTCCTGAGCTGTACAATGAGGTACTGCATAAATGCCCGTTTTTCAATTTATCGTGAAAACTTTCTGATGGAGCTGCTCAGATTATCCACCAAGGACAATTTATCGCCTTTACCGCTCATGAATGATCTGGGCAGACTGAACCTGTCAATGAGCAAATTATTCAATGTGAATAATTTATCAGATCAGCTTAGCTTTTTATGTATCATGATTTATCTGCAAGCAGGTGATGATTCCTGTGAGGATATTCATTTCTTGCCATTTCCCTACAAATAGTTCTGTGAGTGGGCATTAGACTACACTTTGTTCCTGAATGGAACATTGCTTCCATCACATGGTTTCTTGTCATGCTGCCTGTCTGACTGACCTAAATTAGGAATGTTTTCATTTGTTTGTGTTTACCCCATATGTTTACCCCATGGAGATGTCTGTAAATTATTTCAGTAATCAAAAGTTTAGAAACATCAGCACAGCAGTATATAACTCAGCACAGTTTCTTTATATTGCCCCTTAAAAAAGGAAAATAACTTGTGTTAGGCTGCAATCCGAAGGATACTTGTAATTAATTAACTCTCATTGAATTAGGTCTCACTTAATTCTGACCAAACAACTTTAGAATTGAGTTTTGGCCACCCATTCATAGACTACACAAGAAAAAAATGTTTGGGAGACTACACTAGTGAAAGAAATACTTGCACAAACATCTGCACTATCTCAGAGGTTGTATAAGCATGGTCCCTGATGCAGCCAATCATTTCAGAAGCACAAATTCAGCCCTCTCACTTTTGGATAGGAAGCTAATGGACTATTGCAAGGGTGGAGCTAAAAGTGTATGGGATCTTGATCACAGAAAGAATGCAAATGTATGGCCCCAAAAGGGAAAAAGCCACAGGGTGTGTGTGTGTGTATGCTTGTTTGTTTGCTCCTGGAGTAAGTTTGGGAGTACCGAAGGAAATTGGAAGAGACTCATTAGCAAAGCAAATTCAGGGATGGTTAGAGTAGCTATAATTTTATTGGTTAATTAATTAATTAATTAATTTTTATCCCAGCCTTCAGCCAAAGAGGCTCCCAGGATGGCTTCTTATTCTTATTTTTTTGTTTATTTATATCCTCTCTGTCTCCCAAAAATGGGACTGAAGGTGGCTAACAACATTCTAAAAACAATAGATTTAAAAAAAAACTATACAAAACTTTGACAAAAGGGGTGAGTGAAGGACTTTCATGACCCCTACACTTCCTCTAAATTAGGAACTACATAAGGATTGTAACTACCACATTGTTATGAATGTGTAACTCCAGTTTACATATTCATAACTTCTCAACAGGATTTTTGCCCATAATAGGAACAGCAGCAGCAGCAGCAACCATAACCATGATACAAGCTTTGCCCACAGGTAAAATTCTGACACCAACTCTGAAAACTAGCCAGAATCAAAGACAATGCATAAACTGATAAAAAGGAAAAAGTAACTAGAATCCAAGACAATGCACAAACTGATAAAAAAGGAAAAATGAGTATGGAAAGTCACTCTCACCACTGAAGCCAAGTGCCTTGACATATTTCAATGTACCCTAAATAGGTGGATCATGAGAGGTCCACCTTCATGTGTCTGGCTTCTGGTTGGCCAGGGAATATAGCTTCCAACAATCACAGGGTTTCAAATACATGATGTGGCCACCTCTGGAATACTGGGTATAGTTCTGGTTGCCACACCTAACAAAGGATACTAGATAGCTGGGAAAGTAAAAAAACAAAACAAAAGACCAACTAATATGATCAAGGGAATAGTGCAACAAGAAGGAAAGGGAAGAACTTGGGGGTCATCCAGTTAAGCTAAATGGTGGCAGGCGTACTCCTTATGGACTGAAAAACCATATCAGAGATAAAGGGGAGACAGAAGGCTACCCCAGGGCTAGCTACTATGCAAATATGAGTCAACACATGTAAAAGAACAAGAGTACTGTTCTTGGCAAGTGAGTGGAATCCTCTGCCTCTTTGATGGCTCTGATGAGAGATGGGAAGAGGACATTCTTTTCAGATATGCCTACTCCACTAGTTACACTGCCTTTCCCTCACCCACTTAGCTGCAGGTGGAAACCACCATTTTAAGAAAACTCTTTTCTGGGTAGATTTATTCTAATTGAAATTCTGAGTTGCTGTAGATTCTGATCCTCAGTGGCCAAAAGCTAAAGCAAAATAAAACAGAACAGCAATACCCAAAACCCCACCACTTTGTAGATGTTGTTTGAGTATTATCTGCAGAGCCTGGAAAGAAAGAAAAATGAATACAATGATATGTTGAAACCATCTATAACCAAGCAGTTTTATGATGATGAGGATCTTTCTATCACTGCTAAGTTATAGATGGCTTCAGCATGTCATTATCCTCATTTGTCTTAAAAGTTACTTTCCAGGCTCTGCCTAAACTAATGATAATGGGTTGATTCATTAGCACAGCCTGCCCTAATAGAGATTATAGTTTATTGTGGGGAAGGGAAAGTGGGTCCCATGGGGTATATATAATGGGCAGGACCTTATTTTGTGGCTCTGAATCTTGCCCAGGGGACCCCCAAAGACTTCAGCTCCAATGTCTTATTTTTGTGGGTGATTTTTCATCTCCCACAACACCACCAAAGCAGCTTAAAACATGGCCACAATAGCTCCAAACATCTTCAAACCACAGTTGGTTAATCTTACAGTGCCCCAAACCCTTCAATACCCCAACATATATACACCCTGTAAGTGGCATGCCTTTTCCCCCCATTTGTATTGGGAACACAGGAGGTGGGGAGGAATGACCCTTGCCCCCTTCCCAGTTGTTTTACTCCTGCTCTACTAGGTGCTCTGATAATGAAGTGCTAGTATAAATATTAAAGCAAGTATCCCCCTCCCCCATCATGAATACTGAGTGAATTTAAAGTGAATATTTTCTATTTAAGAAGGATTTTTGTAGGTTTAAGCCAGTGGTTCTGCCTTCATAGCATAGAGACACAGAGTAATTAAGGTGATCTGTTCCATTGCTCCATCCTCGGCTGATAAGAGTTAGCAAGCTCTGGAGGCTTTGCAAAGCTCTCCTTCAGGCAGAAAGGAAAGCAGATTGAGAATAAAAGCCTTGTGAGGCTTTGCTCTCAGTGATTGAAGTTTGTCCAATAAAAGCATTCCCTGTACCTTCTTTCACTTTAGTGCTCTCACTCTCTGGAACTAACACAGTAATAACATGTGTATCCTATAATACAGTAGAAGAAGAACAGAGCTGTGCCACATGTCAGAACTCACAGGAGCCATCCCAAATGACAGCGTGCAACATATAGGAAGAGCTTCTGATTGTTCCTATGGGATAATATGACTTGATACAGCTTCTGTCCTAACTATGGCCCACATGTAAGGTTATAAGAAGAGCTGTCTTGGATGGATCAGACCACAGGCCTATCTAGTCAAGCATTCTCTTCCCCTATTGGCCAACAAGATGCTAATGGAAATCCACAAAGTGGACACAAAGGCAATAGAAAGTGCATTGGAATGTCCTACCATGTAGAAAAACATAGCTAACATTCTACTGTGAAATGCTTATCCAACCTCTCCTTTAAGACCTTGAGTGAAGGAGTGGCTATCACATCAACTCTCCATCTTCTGTTCTCCAAACTAAACATATCCAGTTCCCTAAACCTGGATTGGTTTCTAGATTTTTTACCATCCCAGGGTAAGTCTACATTTACTGTAAAATCCAAGTGGACTCTGGATTTTACAGACTGACAGCAACCCTGGGTTGTCTGCACTATTACTATGTACTACAAGGCAATTTGTGGCAAATTTTACTTAAGTGGTCAGATGTTCCCCCATTCTGAGCTTGCTTCATAGTAAAATGGTGGCACACAATCCAATTTTCCCAAATCATTTTCAGCCACAAGACTGTGTCCCCTTCACTTTATTTTTTCTTCCTGTCTGTCAAGTATATGAACATACACATTTCCATCCTGGTTCAAGACACTCTTCTGCCTCCTTTTTACCATGGGAGGACTGCCCTTTGTCTGTCACTGACAAGCAGTTAATTTGAGGTGCACAGAAAGAAAGAAAAAGATCTACCAAGCAGGTATACTGATACCCAGTTATGAGCATAAGCACAACACCCTTTTACAAATGGTGTAAAGTCTCTTGAGAATTGTCACTTCCAGGTGGGAACAATCTTGTGACTGCTGTTTCCCTGCCTGTACCACCACACCCTCCCTCTGACAGCAATGCAAATCTGACAGTCATGCATCCGCACATCCAAATTTTCTGAATTTTCAAGAATCCCTTTTCTGCGGATTAAAGCCCTCAGATGTCTAAAAACCCCACACAGACTGGAAATTGATAACATCATGTGGCCAGATCACCACCAATTTGAAGTGAGTGGGGAGTTCTTTTAGCGGTGTAGATAATCCCCAGTCTTCCCCTAGACACATTCCAGCTTTTCAATATCCTTCTTGAAGTGTGGCACCCAAAACAGATACACTAAATTTGTGAAAGAAGAAGTTTGATGGTGTGGCCGGTTAGATATTCATACAATTAATGACCTAAATTTTGTTATTAGTCTTGACTAGAATAGACCCACTGAATTTATTGGATTTACCTATGTGTTTACCCAATCAATCTTGAATGGGTCTGATGTAGTTGGGATAAAGCACCAGAATGCCAGCCTGTGTGTGTGATCAGGAACACTGAAGGCAACAGTGGGACCTAGGCCAGCCCTCTTATTGGGCACACTGTGGAAGCCATCTGACACAAAAGGGAAGCAAATAGTAATTAACTGTATGACTGTTATATTTAACTCACTAGTTAGGGATTTTCTGCCTCAAGTGCCAAACTAAGGTGGCTGGTCTTAGGTACTTTGATTTATGGTGTGTGGGGTGGACAGACAGTTGCACTGTTTGTTCTAAGACAGTAAGATATTTTGGGCTCTTCCTGAGTTCCACATAGGAAAGGCTGTGTTCTTGCAGTTTGAAGGGAACACAAATTGGCCCTGTGAAGGGTTTTGGCTAAACATACAGAATTCAGGGCAACATCTCTTTGCTAGACTAGCTTCTTTCTCCTTACTTTCTTTGTACCTGCTCATCACCTGTGAATGGCTTCAGCTTCTGTAAACTCCCAAACCTTCACCTTATAATTCCTACAGACCTGGATTTTTCTAAGATCTGAGACCAAATCCCCAAATTTGGGAATTCTAGAGAGTTTATCTCAGAATGTCTGTTTATGAGGTTGAATTACCACCATGGCCTCACATAAGACCTTATCACACGGGGCCCAAAGCAGTCAGAACCCAAACGAAATCCTGACCTGATACGTATTATTTTTCCGTGTGTCCACACAACGTCACTCAGAACCCAGACAGAACCCCAACAGAATGCGGCAAGAACCGAGATCTTTTGTATTTCGGTTTCTTCAGGAAGTACAAGTGCGCGACGGGAATCATTTCGCTTTTACCATAAGGACCTTATCAGTTTGAAAAGACAATACGTATTGGGGAGCATTCCCCCAATACGTATTGTGGAGCATTTTCCAGCCCCCGCCTGCGCTCCAAGGAGGACCTGAGGAGGTCCTCCTTGGAGCTCAGGCCCTGCGCGGGGCCTGAGCTCCGAGCAGAACGTCCTCGGAGAGCCGCCTCTCTGAGGACGTCCTCCTTGGAGCTCGGACCCCCTCCTCGGAGCGCGGACCCTGTGCCGGCTTGGGAAGGGGTGTGTTTGACAGCTGCGGCAAGTGACAGCCGCGGCTGTACTGAGCATGTGCAGGGCATCATTGCTTGGTTATGTCCGGGATTTTCTCACTTGTGTGTGAACAGCAAATATGGTTCCTGGGAGCGCTTCATCGCACTTTCCTTAATTGTGCGATGATGCTAGTTGTGTGTGATAGCCATTTACGTATTGTGGGGTTTCTTTCGGTTTATTCCTGGATTTATTCTTATTTTGCTTTCTTATCACTTTGTGGCCCGCGTGTGATAAGGTCCATAATATGGCAAGCCTTGAGAACCAGAAAGGGGCAAGCTTTTTCACTATGTGCTGCATGGAGGCAAATAAATTTCTCCTCCTTCAATCTACTGCCATAACAAGAGGAAAGGTGAGGTTGCAGGGTAAGAGCAGCTTGCATTTGTATTGCATTTGTAGTCCCTCGAACCTGTTCTCCCCCACCACATCACTGCATCAGATAATTTTCAGAGTTGTGTTGTCATTCCTTGGCCAGCAGCTTCCAACTCCTGTCATATGACACACAGTTTGGAATTTGTGGTATGAGTGTTATAGCCGTTCACATTTGAAATGTGTACATTGTTTTGTGTGCCTTGTAAGCCTTATATATGTGTAAAATGCTCAAGATGAGACGAGAATTTCCTTACAATAGTCTCATGAATAGTATGAAAGTGCTATCTTCGCTGGAACTCTCAAACCACCCCCCCAAATTATTTCCAGCCCTCGATAAAATATAGTGAAAACTTTCCTTATTGGTTATAATATTTGGTTATTGGTTATGATATTTCTGTCCCACTAGAAATCTTATTTTGGCCCCTTCACTACCACTAGATTCACTGCAAAACAGTTGTACAAAATAGTCGTGGTTTTGCATTTGTGTTTTTTAAATGTTTTGTAAACATGCATTATAATAGCAAATTAATAATTACAGTGACAATACAATGTTAAGTCTTCACTGGGACCTGAAAAAGGAATAGGTCACTCTCCTTCCTTTCACTTCCCTGTCAAATGCCCTCCAACATTGCATAGATGAAAACCAGGACACATGTGTCTAAACAACATTGGAAAGTGGTCAAGAATAAAAGGTAAGGAGAAAATGAGGAGGAACACACATGATAGGAGAGGAGGCAGCAGTTTGCTTTTGTGTGAGTCCATTGAGAAGGACAAGACTACACCCTCTCCTCTCCTATTCCACTGGTGAGTTGAGTGAGTGCAAACTACTTTTGCCTTTTGAACTCAGTTTGCACCAGTTGAAGTAAACTGAGGACAAAGTGGGAAAGTTGGAAGTGAGTGTGTGTTTGTGTGTGTGTATGCCCACGCACACCTTAAAATTGCCTGTTAAGTTATGGTGACCCCCTGAGTTTCATAGGGCTTTCTTAAGGAATCCTCAGAGTTGGTTTTGCCAGTTCCTTCCTCAGAAATATAGCCTTCAGCACTTGGTATTCATTGTCTGTCTCCCATTTAAGTACTAACCTGGCTAGACCCTGCTTAGCATCCAAGATCAGATGGGATCTGGTGCATTTGGAGGAGTGAGAAATTGGAACATTATAAAAGCAGCTGAAAAAGTGGGACAGAGGATTAATTGAGACTGTCCCTGTCAAATTTTGACAACTGGAGGGTGCACTGTCAATCTGTGACACTTTCGGGATTAGGATTTTTACCAGGATGACTGGATTAAATTTTTTCTGTTTTATTAACGGATTGGATATTACTGCATATATTTTATCCTATTGCCTAACTTGGGATGGCATTTGCTACCTCAAGCATGGGGCATGTGCCGCCTTGAGACTAAGTGCACCACTACTTCTGGTTTTGCAGCCCCCCCCCCTGCAGAATGCCCAGACTATCCTGGCCCAAAATAAAGGTGAGATGAGTCTCCTGGAAACCAGTCCAGAAGTAGCAGTTTGCCTTTTAAACAGGTTGCAAGGGACCTTGCCTGTGCTGCTTATTTTTGTTGTGTGCCTTCAAGTCATTTCTTACTTATGAGGATCCTTCATGGGGTTTCTTGGCAGAATTTGTTCAGAGAGGGTTTTCCCTTGTCTTTCTCTGAGGCTGAGAGAGTGTGACCCACTGGAAACACCAGTGGGTTTCCATGGCCAATTGGGGATTCAAAACCTGGTCTTGCTTTGATTTTGAGTGGTCTCAAGTTGGATTATTTCTGGCAGTCTGTTCAGGCCCCTAGTTCAACAATCAAACCGCTACAACAATGCTGGCTCTTGTTTAACATTAAGAAAAATACCAGATTTGAAAGCAGGAATTGGATGTGGCTTTTTGAGGTTTTGTTTTGTTTTGGTTTGCTTTGGTTTTTGTTTGGTTTTTTTGTTTGTGTGGCCTCTGGAGTTCTCCAGAAGCTGAACATTGGCAGAAATCCCAGGGGCAAAAAAAATGGACCCTCTGCAGCTGCCCACCCTTCTTTTAAATAAATTAACAAAGTCATAATAGTTAACTATTTCATTTGTGATTAATGATTTTATTTGTAATAATGATACTAATAAAATTACTCAAAATGTACATGCAGTATATAGCACTTTTTTTCCGAATGACTGAAGTGCTTCATAAATATCTCAACTCCATAATGCTTCTCATCTTTGTGATATATTTGTTCCAAGTATGTCAGAAAGTTTTTTTTAAAAAAAAAAACCAACACTATTTTTTCATTATACTCCAGATGGCCATCAATGATGTGATACTTGACTTTGCCACCATTACCAGGATCCCATGTGCACGCCTGGTTCTATCAGCTAAGAAAAAAATGTCTCCCACATCTTAGTTATTATGGAGAACATTTTCCATAACCACAAGGGTTAGAACAGACATGTAAGAGTGTTAGCTAACATAAAATTCCATCTGATTTATTGGGCTAAGGAAAAAGGACATCCCGTTTGGTGCTTAGACGCCACAATGAAGCTCACAGTAGGAAGGGAATTACACTTTTTAGAAAGTTATGTGGGTCAAAACATATATTAAATGCTGACATGTTGTGACAGATGGATAACTAGATTTTCCAACTGCAAACAGTATTATAGAATCATAAAATCATAGAATCATAGAATCATAGAGTTGGAAGAGACCACAAGGGCCATCCAGTCCAACTCCCTGCCATGCAGGAACTCAAAATCAAAGCATCCCCGACAGATGGCCATCCAGCCTCTGTTTAAAGACCTCCAAAGAAGGAGACTCCACCACTCTCCAAGGGAGTGTGTTCCACTTTCAAACAGCTCTCACTGTCAGGAAGTTCCTCCTAATGTTGAGGCGGAATCTCTTTTCCTGCAGCTTGCATCCATTGTTCCAGGTCCTGTTCTCTGGAGCAGCAGAAAACAAGCTAGCTCCTTCTTCAATATGACATCCCTTCAAATATTTAAAGAGGGCTATCATATCCACTCTTAACCATCTTTTCTCCAGGCTAAACATACCCAGTTCCCTAAGTCGTTCCTCGTAGGGCATGGTTTCCAGATCGTTCACCATTTTAGTTGCCCTCCTCTGGACATGCTCCAGTTTTTCAGCATCCTTTTTGAATTGGGGTGCCCAGAACTGGACACAGTATTCCAAGTGGGGCCTGACCAAAGCAGAATACAGTGGCACTATTACTTCCCTTGATCGAGATACTATACTTCTATTAATGCAACCTAAAATTGCATTGGCCTTTTTAGCTGCCGCATCACACTGTTGACTCATGTTCAACTTGTAGTCTATTAGGACTCCTACATCCCTTTCACACGTAGTCTCATTAAGCCAGGTGTCCCCCATCTTATATCTATACATTTCATTTTTTTTGCCCTAAATGCAGTACCTTACATTTTTCTATGTTGAAATTCATTTTGTTAGCTTTGATCCAGCTTTCTAATCTATTAAGGTCATTTTCAATTTTCATCCTGTCTTCTGGGGTATTAGCTATTCCTCCTAATTTGGTGTCATCTGCAAATTTGAGAAGCATGCCCCCTGTTCCTTCATCCAAATAGTTGATAAAGATGTTGAATAGCACTGGGCACAGGACAGAACCCTGTGGCACCCCACTGGTCACTTCTTTCTAGGATGAAGAGGAGCCATTGCTGAGCACCCTTTGGGTTTGGTGAGTCAACCAGTAACTAATCCACCTAACAGTTGTATTGTCTAGCCCACATTTTACTATCTTGTTTGCAAGAATATCATGGGGGACCTTGTCAAAAGTCTTACTGAAATCAAGATATGCTATGTCTACTGCATTCCCTTCATCTACCAAGATGGTAATTTTATCAAAAAAAGAGATCAGATTAGTCTGGCATAACTTGTTTTTGAGAAACCCATGTTGACTTTTAGTGATTATGGCATTCCCTTCTAAATGTTCACAGACTCTCTGTTTAATGAACTGTTCTAGAATCTTTCCCGGGATTGATGTCAGACTAACTGGGCAATAGTTGTTGGGATCCTCTTTTTTCCCCTTTTTGAAGATGGGGACAATGTTTGCCCTCCTCCAGTTTGCTGAGACTTCTCCTGTTTTCTAGGAGTTCTCAAAGATTATTGCCAGTGGCTCTTAGATTACATTTGCCAGTTCTTTTAATATCCTTGGATGTAATTCATCTGCTTACGGGGTATTCCTGTACTTCCTTTTTACTTATTCTGTGCTCCATTTTCCTCAGGTTGAACACCGTTTTCCTTTTGTGAGAAGACTGAGGCAAAGGAGGTGTTGAGTAGTTCTGCCTTTTCTCTGTCCCCTGTTAGAATTTCTCCATCTTCTCTGGCAGTGGCCCTACCATTTCCTTCTTCTTTCTTTTGCTACGGACATACCCCAAAAAAGCCCTTTTCATTCTCCTTAACCCCTCTAGCAAGCCTGAGGTCATTCTGTGCTTTGGCTTTCCTGACTTTACCCCTACATGTGCTAGCTATTTGTTTGAATTTCTCTTTAGTGATTTTGCCCCTTTTCCATTTCTTATACATCCCCCATTTAAAACTTAGTTCAGTTGAAAATTCTTTAGTCATCCAACCCAGTTTATTGAGATATCTCCCATTTTTCCTTCTCATTGGAACAGTTTGAGATTGTGCCTTCAGTATCTCCCTTTTGAGAAACTCCCATCCATCCTGAACTCCCTTCTCCTTTAATATTCCTGACCACAGGATCACTCCCGGTGTTTCCCTAAGTTTATTGAAATCAGCTCTCCTAAAGTCTAGAATGAGTGTTTGACAGTCTAGCTTCTCTTTTCCACTATATAAGAAACTCTAGGAGAACATGATCACTCCCACCTAAGGATCCCACAATTTGCACCCCATTTACTAGGTCATCCCTGTTGGTTAGGATCACATCTAAAATAGCTGATCTCCTTGTTGCCTCTTCCACCTTTTGGACAAAGGAATTGTCTTCGAGGCAAGTGAAGAATTTGCTAGACCTTGAGGTATTGGTTGAGTTTCACTTACAGCAAATATCAGGATAGTTGAAGTCACCCATCACTACTACATCTCTCCTTTCTGAGTGTGTGATCATCTGTTCTAGAAAGGCATCATCCAATTCCTCAGTCTGACTTGAGGGTCTGTAGTATATTCTCACTATAACATCTCTGTTGTTTCTTTCCCCTTTAATTTTTATCCAGATGTTCTCCACCTGATTTCCAGGATTTAAGTCCTGGGTCTCTTCACAGGTGTAAACATCCCTGACATATAATGCTATTCCTCCTCCTTTCCTGTTTGGCCCATTTCTCTTAAAAATGTTATACCCCTCTATTTCTACATTCCAATCATGAGACTCATCCCACTAGGTTTCAGTGATGCCTATTATATTGTATTTTCTTTGTTGTGCTAGGAGTTCAAGTTCATCTTGTTTATTTCCCATGCTTTGTGCAGTAGTGTAGAAACATCTAAGAGCATGTGTCCTCCCTGCTTGCTTCTTTTGTGAGGCTTTTTTCCTCCCACTGTTGGCCTTTGCATCATTTGCCTTGTTCCCTCGATAACACTATTATCTCCAGTCCATAATGTACTCCTGCCTTCCAAGATACCTTCCAAGCTACTGTCTCTCTCCCCTACATTATGATGTACCTGAAAGGTATTGAAATAAAGTTTCATCTTTTCAAACATTGTTATGTGTTTGTTGTTTGGCCAACCTAGGTAGTATTTAGGAGGGATTTTGCTAAACCTGCTTTCATGTCTGCTGTGGCCCGTTTCAGTCATTATGGCCTATGTTGTGTCTGTTTGCCATGCTTAACCTGCTTTAAATCTAAACTAGCCAGAAGTCAACTTCATTAGCCCAAACTGCAGCAGTGTAGCAAGGTCATATATCCTCAGCAGTATAAAGTGTGTCCATATGATTGTTTAGAACAAACATCGGAGATGATTGTCTTTTTATGCCACTTGAGCACCTTTCCTATCACAATTTGCATCCAGATCATTCTGTGGAAGTGCAAAAAAGTTGATGCAAAAAGTACTCATATGTTTACGTGGCACAGTGCTTCAATATGTACAACTGTTAATAGTTGTCTGTAGATAACAGTCTAATATTTAATAAATTGTAGACATTTTCAACCACTTCTTTTACCAAATGGCTATGTCTTAATAAAACACTCCTGGATAGGGCTGAATAGTCTGTGAACCTGTCTGCAATGCCACCTACCTCAAGGAGTCTTGCTCTCTAACCCACTAGTTTGTAGGGATCTCATAACCAGGGGCTACATGCTTCCTGTAAGTAGAGAGGAATAACAGTATTTGGGATGGACTAACTCCTGGCACACTTAGCCAAAAAAAATGGTCAGCAAGTTAGGGTGCATGTCTTACAGAAAGAGCATAGCTGGTTCTTGCAGTGTGTGTGTGTGTGTGTGTGTGTGAGAGAGAGAGAGAGAGAGAGAGAGAGAGAGAGAGAAATATATACTGCTAAAAATAGAGGGAATTCAATCTAGATGCCTAGCTTTTTCCATGGACAAAGAGTAATTTGTATTTTTAACATGGTATGTTGTTTTGGAGTCCAGTTCCTTTTGTGATAAGTGGTGCTTTCTCTGGACCAAAATGTTTTTTTAATGCATTTTTGTTCATTTTTCTGCCTTCTTCTCTTTTATTCCATTCTTTCCAAGCCATGAAGAAAATAAAAATACAAAATGAAAACAAATCTTGGCAATAATTCATTTTGTAAGGCTTCTTTTCTTTGTGAGAGTAAGTGTATGTGTCTGTGCTTGTGTGTCAGTGTGTGTGCACAAGCTTGGTCCTCAGGTGGAACTCCTATGCTTTTCGTTCTCGAAGCTGTTATTCTGGAAGGGAATGGAGGCAGCTGTGTTTACAGCTCAAGTCTTGGCATACATTTACCAGAATCTATTATTCATATCATTCAGTATCAGGGAGAGATCTCAGGCCACCTGTCTATCTGACAAATTCACCCTTTTGTGAGCTTTCTGTTCATAGCAAATTATGTTCACATTGATGAATTGAGTTTTTATGAGCATTGCTAACTAACATTCTCACAGAAGGCCAGGGGCAATAGACTGCAAGTGTTTCTGGTCCACAAGTAAATGTTAAAACAGAAAAAAAATCCTGCCAGTATTTAAAGACAATTTGCCATGAAGGAATAGTTAAAATATTTGGCAGTTCCTTCATATTTATAAATTCAAAGCTGTCCATAAATTATTGCAAATACTCTGCTTAGAACAAACAAAAACAGGATAGAATGCTACTTAAAATACCTTCCACAGTATTAAAAATGTGCTTTCAGAGGTAACTAGTGTCCAGCACAAAGCCTTCTTACTGATTCAAAAATCTACATAAGGGTGAGACATCTGGCACAGTCTGTTAGAGAATACACTTTATGTTAACTGTGTTTCTCTACAAATAAAACATATATTAATGCATTATGTATTATATTGCATGTTATATTAAAAATATAATTTGTACAATGAGAAAGATAAGAAGAGAGAAAACACGGCAAAGGGCAAATGAAAACATCCCCCCACCCAAGTGCAACTGAAATAGTAAGCAATACCCAGTCAAAGTGACATACCATGAAGGATGCAGTGGTTTCAATGGGACAGTGAGATGCATGAGCTGGATCATTTCTGTCCCCAGTATATGTTGGACTGTTTGATATTATGTGGCAAGGAAACTCATTTTTATACCCATTATTACACTACCACCCCGCACCCCAGACATAGACATCTGGGTAAGTTAGCTGAAGCTCTGACTTCTGAATTCTGGGGCTTCTGGAAGCAAAAGTAATATTCATGGGGACTAGAACTTCCTTTTATTTTTCAATGAAACGGAAATTCTGAGACATCAAAATTACATGTTTTAGATTAAAAGATCACAGCTTTAAAATTCCACAGGGAAAGAGTTGACTATATGTGAAAGCAATGCCTTTATAGGCAATTGAACTTAAACATGTGTTTAAGTTCAATTGCTTATAAGTGCAAGAGGCAGGGACAAGGAAAACAGGCACTTTCAGCCTCTATCACATCTTGATAGTGACACCATCTGTCATGTGCCATCCTGTGGCATCACTGTTCCAGCAGAATAATGCTGCAGTTTTCATAGTAGTAGGATTGGGGGTAGATGAATGGATATTTCCAGCAGCAATATACTGTTATGAGCTGTATTTTAGTATTTTAGGGTACGTTATTCCTGAACAGGGAATAAAGATCCATTAAATTTACAAAAGACATGATCCTGGTAGGAAACAGCTAGAACTATGTTGTCAACTTTGTGATAATGTGTTTCTCCTAGGCTGTCCTCCGCACTGCAGAAATAATGCAGGTTAACACCACTTTAACTGCCATGGCTCCATGCTATGAAATTCTGTAAATTGTAATTTTGTGAGATATTTAGCCTTCACTGTCAGAGTATTCTGATGCTCCACTAAACTACAAATACCATATTCCATAGTATAGAGCCATGGCAGTTAAAGTGGTGTTAACCTGGATTATTTCTGCAGTGTAGATGCAGCCCCTGTGGTTGGGTGAAAATTCTTGGATAGGATTGAGGTATTGATGCTGTGTTCTTTGAAAACACACTATGTCATAGCCAATGTCCTGTAAGCTGCTAATTTCTGCACTGCTCTATCCAGCTCAATATTTCAATTGATTTATCTGCCGCTAAGAAACAGGGTATTTGCTAGGTATTATCAATCTATACACATAAACCAGAACATGATGAGGGAGCAACCCATGTTCCTGCATTTCTACTGAATCCTGGGAGCCATGGCTGTGATGACCATAACACTTCAGAAGCACCCCACACTTCAGAATTTACCACTGCACCACTGATTATCCCTAAGCAATTCTTAATTATATTGGGCATACCAAAAACCACAGGGAGGAAAAAGATAGCTTTCCTCCAGAAAATTTGCCCATCAAAATAACCTTTAGTAGGTACCCTTTGTATAGGAGTTAAGGATACCTCTTTTAGTAGGTACCCTTTGTATAGGAGTTAAGGATACCTCCTTTGTATAGGAGTTAAGGATACCTCTTCCTTCCCATATTTGTGGTAAAGACAAGGGAATAGAGAAAGAACATCCAAACATATGCACCTGGATGAGAAAACATATGCTGACATGGAACAAGAACGTATAGCACCTTTGAGATAGAGGGGCTGTCCACATGGGCCCAAAGGCCCATGTTCCCCCCAGCCTCGCACTGTCCTGTTTGGATAATGCAGGCCAAAACCCTGGGACCAGGATTGAGCCAAATTCAGGCAGACTGGATGCAGATCTGGTGGATCTGGCTCAGTCCCAAGACAAACACCCCTTAAGACGGGTCAATTTGATCCCAAGTTTGCCACGTAGTTTCCCATAAACTCCACGGCAAACCCCAGCGTTTTAGATGGTCCATGATCTCTTTAACATCCCCCTGCATCTCTGCTAGTGAGAAAGTTGAAAAAGCTAATTAAGAGGATCTAAATTATTTTATTTTTTTCTGTTTGTGAGAGAAAGCTGCAGTGTCATTTCTTACCTTGGTGATACAGACAAGTTTCAATATTTTTGTTTTTCTTTATTTTCTTATGATTTCAATAGTTTTAAAACTGTCCTATAAACCTTTTTCAGGATGAATTATAAATCCTTTAAATGAATAAATAGTATAGAATGAAAAGAGTTTTTGTAGCACCTTTGAGACTAAGGGGGGAAGCAGACGAGGGCCTCTGGGACGCCGCGGGACGGTGCGCCATGGGACCAAGGCATCCGCACCGTGGCGCACCGTCGGCACCCCTGAAAGGAGCGCTAAATCAGCGCTTCTTTCAGATGTCAGTGAAAGTGCGCCCCAAAAGCGTAGGGCGCACTTTCACTGACTTATCCGCCGCAGCGTGTGCGGACGCTGCTGCGGGAGGTTGCCCTGGGAGCCGGCTGTGCGGAGGACTGGCTGCTCCGAGGGCAACCTCGGGAGGAGGAAGGGGCGCCAAGCATGCGGCTGCCCCTCCTCTTCCCTCCCTCGGAGACGGCTCTATTAGCCGTCTGCCGAGGCCCTACAGCCTGGAATAGATGGGCCAAATGACACATGTCTCAAAAATGGCCTGAAGTTATGCTCTGGTCCTTTGAACCAGAGCAAAAAGGAGCCAGGATAATCCAGCTCCTGGTGGTGCAGGTTGGATCCTGTGGTCGCAGCCCACATTGGGAGTGGGCCATGCAGTTGATGCTGGTCCACCCCGCTTGCGGCCAGAACAGACTTGGGCTGCTCTTAGGCCTGGAACATACAGGCCAAATGAAGTAGCTTCCAGACACTTTGGAGTTGTGGTGTTCAAATGATGCATGACTCCAAAGTAACTCAAAGCCATGCTGAAGCTGCACTGTACCAGAACAAAAAAGTGCTGAGATAACCCAGCTTCTGGTGGTGTAGGTTGGGTCCTACAACCACGGCCTCCTTTGGGAGTGGGCCATGCAGTCGGTACGGTCCCAACCCACTTGTTCACATCTGTCTGCACTGGCCCTTAGTCTGTTTCCTCAGATGTGTCTGAGGAAGTAGACTGCCAGAAATAGTGCAAATTGAGTCCACTTTAAGGGTTAGACTTAGGCTTAGGGAATCATGGGAATCGTATTTTATTGTGGCACCAGAGCTCTCTGACAGAGAAGGCTCAATGTCTCAGAAAAAAACACAATTCCCATGATTCCCTAGCACTAACCCTAACCCTAAAAGTGGACTCAATTTGCACTATTTCTGGCAGTCTGCAGCCCCCCCACAAGTCTACAAAAGCTTATGCTACAACTTCTTTCTTTCAGTTAGTCTGAAAGATGTTATAAGACTCTTTTACATACTGATATCCAGAATATAGAAAAAGTTTATTCACAATTGAGAAGGCCAGATGTATTTGCTTTCCAGCTCTCATTTTCTTTCATTGGTGAATAAAGTGGGAATGTAGTGATGTCATCTCATCATGTTGCAAGTTTTGTATTGGGAAAATATGCAGGAGTAGATACAAGACTACTGCATTTGCTGAAAGCCACACATCAGATCTAATATCTAGTGCCGTTTGAGAGGTACACTGAGAAGAACCAAGGAGTGGATGGTTCTTGGTTGCAGGCATTTATGAAACCAAAGGTATTAACATTCATCATCACTCTAATATTTCCTTTTCAAGCATCTACTTTTATAAGTGTCCTACTTTCTAAAGTTCCCAATACACAGTGATATCAATCATGGTGGTAAATGGTATAAATAAGAAAGAAAACACAAGACCACAGAAGTTTGATTTTTTTTCCTGAGCCTACTGGGAAGGGTAAGATTCTGCCTCTCTTTCTCCCTCCACTGATTTAATTGAGTGAAATCAGCTTTTGCCATTTTAACTCAGTTTGTAGCAATTGAGGTAAGCTGAGGACAAAGGAGGAAAATCAGAAAAAGAAATAGAAACAGGAACATTTTAAAGCCATCTGGAAAAGTGGAAAACACAGAATTAATTGGATCTCTCCCTGCTAAATTGGGACACAATACTTTTTCTTCACTTAAAAATAACTATGGGGGGTTGCAGACTGCCAGAAATAGTGTGAATTCAGTCCACTTTTAGGGTTAGGGTTAGTGCTAGGGAATCATGGGAACTGTTATTTTTCTGAGACATTGAGCCTTCTCTGTCAGACAACTCTGATGCCACAATAAAATACAGTTCCCATGGTTCCCTAACTCTAACCCTAACCCTAAAAGTGGACTGAATTCACACTATTTCTGGCAGTCTGCAACCCCCCTATGACTTGCTGCAAGGTGTGCCCTTGCAGAAAGGCTTCCCATCCTCATAAGACATCTACAGGAACAAGTCAAAATAGTTTTTTAAAAAGAATTTAGAGAAGTAGATGGGATTTTTTTGGTCCAAATACAGATTTTTGGGGGGGGGGGGAACTAGCAAATGATTAATAAGGAGGGGCAGATTGTATTCTTCTTTATACTGTTCACATATGCTCATAGCAGCAGAAGCCACAGAATGATTGTGCTTTGAGACCCAAGTATCAGTACATGGAAGCAGTACCTTGATAACTAACATACCTCAGCAATTCAAATGGAAGAGAAAGCATTTGAAAGCCAGCATGTTCTTTCTACTACCACCCCCTCTTCAAGCATGTATGTGCTAGGTATCTTCAGCAGTGTCAAACAAATTTGTAGAACTGGTGATTAGCTGCCCAAAGAGCATAATGTATGCATTATTAATTAAAGAAGGTAAGTTTGGCTAATTGTCATTTCTGTACAGTAGCACTGCACTAAGATACATTTTAACAATCTATAAATAATTGATAAAAAAATTCTTTCATCTTCCTTCCTAGTTTGCATAAAACTAATGACTTGGTAAATGTTACTCACTTCAAAATATTCCACTGCTCCCATGAAAATTAAACTAGCAGTGTAACCTTAGCAAATAAGGAGGGCTCCCCCGTTCCTTTTTGTTGTAGATGAAGAAAGGAAATGGAACAAAATTCTGATTCTCTGAAATCCAAATGGGAGTCATAAAGGGGAATTGTAAATTCAGCACGTTAATACATTTGTCGTACCAATTTTTAAAATTTGGAAGAATGGAAAATTTATTCTACTCATCCAGCTCTTCAAAATGGCCACTGATGTTATTTGTTCCACATTATATGGGATAAGGCCATGACACAGACAAGACCACATGTGCACACAGACAGTGATAGATCAAGAAAGCCTTCACAAGGAAGTCAAAGTATTTTTTTCAATACTTATCAAATGACTGCACACATAATCCCATAAACCAAGTTAGCTGCAGACTCAAAAATTCTTCATAAATAGAGTATTTTGGTATAGTTTCTAGCTGCCTGCTTAATATGATTATGATACCTTGCTGGTTTTTTGAAATGAAGGATTTACCCCAGGAAAAATACAGTCATTTGCTGAGGTCTCTGTTATTTTTACAAATCCACAACCCGTCAGTCTGCAGCATTATTTCAATAGGGCTTACTCTTTAATTTTTTAGTGCAACTAAATACATTCCCGGAGTTATTGATGGTACTATAATTTCCCATATTCATTTGGCTTGGACCCTGATGTTATTAAAATATACAAACGATGCATTGTCTGTAATTTCAATATGGTGGTGGTGTGGTTTAAGTCTGTACAGCTGCTTACACGTGCTTCATTATTTGAAAAAAAAAAAGTTGTAAGGACTGCTTCTGTGACCTTTTTCTCTCATTTTAACCCTACTGATATGTCACCCATGGCAACCTTAAACTGGTTTTAATAGAGTCTATCCTATTATTCATTTAAATTGAGGTGCAAGAGCACTTAGACCAGAGAAATTTGCATTCTGCAAATGGGGATTTGATGAGCAAAAATGATAAGATATATGTTGTATAACATGCCCTATTTTGCTAGCAAATAAACAGCTCTTGAAATTGATAAACTTCAGAATATTTTATCCTCAAATGTTTGTACATAAATGATTAAAATGCATTAGCAATTCTGCTTTCGAAAAAAAACAGGGAAAACAACACAGTTGTGTTGCTTAAATTTGTAATTAACAAATTTATTACTAATTCTGCTCAGTTCTTTAATATGCTGCATTCCTGAAGAAGAACATTAATACACAATGGCAGAAAGAAGCTAATTTTAAGACTTTGGAGAAATGAATGTCTTTTAATGCTGTGTGTTTCTCTTATCTACATGCCACATTATTGTAATAAGTACATTCAGGAATAATTTCTTTTCAAATATTTTTACAAATCTTGCTCTTATTTGCATGCAAGTAAGTTGTCAGCTTAAATCTTTGAAATGCAAAATATATCTCATTTCTATATTTCATCAAGGAGCCTTTCATGTTTAATAAATTACAACTTAGATCCTCCAAGACTTTGTTTTTCATTAACTAAAAGCAAAAGGATACATTTAAAATCTTAATCACAACCTGCAAGGGTATTTGCATGTTGCTGATATTTGTCTTGATGGAACTTTTAATATTTGCAAACTAATCAGGATAGCAAGGTTATACCAATAATTTCTACAGACAATAAATGTTCCTCCATTTCAGTCCTTTCATTGCACCAGGTTGCTCCAGCTGAGTAAAGCTTAACCCTGATGGAATGAAATGGTTCACACAAATTCCTTTGCTTGTAGAGCACATCCAGGAAAAGGACAGTAGATTGGAAGCCCTTTAAGAGATTTCAGAAAACATTTAAAAAAAAAAGTCTGGAATCATTTTGTCAAATGATTTGCATGAATTATCTGCATTATGACAGCCCGATCACATATTGGACAAAATCTTAAAGAGACTGAGCAAATAAGGGGAAATCCACCCCTACTCAGTTCCTGATACCCAATAACAGGAGGAACTGAGGAGCATCTGTCTCATGTATGGTTTGACCCTCAGTTTAGCTAAACATTCGAGCTCATCTTTCAGAGGGCCTACTGCTGATCTCTTTGTAATAAGGTGGGTCAGCTCATCTTTTCAGAGACAGAAAGCCTGACAGCTGGCACCATTTCCTGATCCTGGTGGTCTCTGGGGGCAACAGCAATATGACGTTACAAAAAAATAGGCAAACTTTTGCTGAACTCATTGCTCTGAGACCTTCGCTTAATCTCTTCTCTCCTCCCCAAGCCCACCAAGTCAACAACTATTATGTTTTTGTACTGAACAAGTTAAAAAAGTCACTGAATATGGTGGGTACTTAAACTGATGTACCAAGTCTGTTGTTTTGTGAGCTAACAGGTTAAATATGGCTTTGCTTTAAGTTTCCCCATCAAATTCGTTTTTATAGAGAAATCTCTGAAAGCAGAAGGGGTTGAGGGAGGGTGAGGTAAAAAGAAATAAATCATTGTAGTCTCAGGAACAGTAATCCTTGTTGAGGATTTTGGCTGATTGATATAAATAACATCGTCCCCGCCATCTGTCCGAAGAGGGACCTTTCCAGTTAGTGTTAAGCTGCAACGGCAGAATAATTAATGAATGGTGTCCTTTGTGCTAGTAATAAAGACAAGACAAATTATGTTATAATCCAACTGCTGCTCATTTGTCACAGCCAAATAAAATGTCAAATAAAAGTGAGGGGGGCTCAGTGTTTGTTTAATGGACTGCAAGCTACCTGTTCGTATCACTGACAGACAACTATAGTATAAGTTCGGGATGCAGAGAGCAATGAAATGCTATGAGAGACATTCAAGTGGGGTGGTGGAGACACAGAGAAATCTTTTTCTTCCTCCTTTTTTGAAGGGCATGGCAGCAGGAAAGGAAAATGTTCACAGCCTTAAATTAATGCAAGTCTTAATTATATTGCTATAATACTCTCTTTTTTCCCCCCTCCTACAGGAAAGATGGCTTATATTACATAGTGTAAGAGAAACTGCAGGCGGGTGTGTGCGTGTGTGTGTGTGTGTGTGTGTGTGTCAGTGGAGATGGCTGCTTCACCACAGCCCTGATGCTGCAAATCTGTAAAAATTTGGACATGTTCTCATCTTCCCTTTTTAGGACAGACATATTCATCCAGTTGCTAGGAAAACCAAATAATGAAAACATAACTGGGATTTAGCAGAGTCCCATTGGGAATTACCTATGATAGAGGGCAGGGCTGTACTTCCTCAGAACATGTTCCTGCTGTAAAAAATACACAAACCTGGCATTCATACAGGCATCTGTCGCTTGCTCTAATGCCAGTTCATAGTATACATACAAACATCTGCTTCCATGCACAAAGGGATACAGAACGCTTGACAGGTCTGTGTTAGCAGGGTTCGCAATGCCAGTTCTTTATGCAAAAACCCTAATGCTTCCCGTCAAGCCATTAGAAGTGATACAATCAGCCCAGGCCCCATTAAGCCATCAGTGTCCACCTGTGATAAAGATGGCCATTTGTTTTCTTAAAGCCCACTTAATGTCTGCTTAACTCAATTTGTCAGGAAATGTAGAACAATTTCCTCACAGCCTGAAATTTGGTAGTGGTTCAAAGTCAAAAGGCCAGGTCTAGTCTTATTCAAATGATATAATAAACAGTCTTCAAGTCTAAATCTGCCCTGGGGAAGGGCTGTTTACTTTGTTTGTTTTTCCTTTTTTTTAAAAAAAAAAAAAAGAAGAGAGAAAACGAGAGGGAGAGAACAAAAGAATATAATCGGTGTGCCTTCTATTGTAAAAAACATCCATTTGTCTCCAGCCCTTCCAAATACTTTTTTTAAATATAAAAAAACATTTTTTAAAAAATCAGATTTTTAAAAAAATCTGGATTATGCCACAGAGAATAGACAAAACAGTTGTTAGTCATAACTGTCTGCAGCTATCATCAGCACCATAACATGGAATTTGTAGAGCTATTATGTACATTTATTTATTAAAGGACTTCTTTAATAAATCTTATCAGTTTAAACCAATCTTATCACTTAGATCTTATCAGTTTAAACCAATATAGACATGGTTTGTGTTTCTCTGTCTCTTTTTTTAAAAACAAAACAAAACATAAAATCAGGAAGGGAGAGCAGGTGAGAGGTACCATAGCAGGATCAGAATTTTGAATGTAGCTCAGCTTTAACTTTCACACATGGCTAAAATGTCTTTAAAAGAGGGATTGAATTAAAATGGAATGTGAGGAACTGGGCCCCGTCTTCTATGCACTTTGCATGCTAGCACAAAAAAGAAAGAAGGAGAAAAGCCTGGGTTCTTGAGGGATGGGGCTCCCAATCCTCAATTTAGGGAGGTGGTTTCTCTGTGCCCCATCCAGCCTTTTCCCATTCAGTCACCCTGTGTATCTGTGAAAAGACTAGAATCAGTCCCTGTGAAAGGAAGTCAGGGGTGCTTTTCAAAGCCAAAGGGGGAGAAGATTTCAGATCCACATCAAGCAACCATATTCTAGTTGGTGGACGGCCTTGCCTTGCCTTCACAAATGCCCTCCCCTTTATGCAAAGGAAATTGGATGAGTATTTATTCTAGCAGGAGAAACCCATCAATGTTAGCAAGGCATGAAGACTTGTATAGAGATGGAAAGACTCTACAAGCAAGACTGAAGACCCTTGATTAATCAATGTATTTTTTTTAAAAAGTGCTATTTTAACTCTCATTGCCCACCCCTATTGTGAAATAATTTTACTTTTTGCTACAGGCAAAAAGAAACATAGGGAATGCAATATATATATTTGAGGAAAGATTATCTGACTATTTTTGTTTCTCTGGTGGGAACAACAAAAAAAAAAAAAAGAATACAGGCTAAAGCCTTCTAACACAGTCTGTGCTGGTATAACTGTTTATTGAGGAGGTGTGTGATAGCCTCCAGTTGTGTATTTGCAGAGAAAACGTCACACTATCCAGATGTTCAATCCTGCTCTTTCTGTGCAGACGGAGAATTCTGCATAGAACTGAAGCTGAACATAAATACATCTATCAGAAAAAGAGATGAATGGATTTGCTTCCTAGTTAAACAAATTAAACCTAGTCACAAAGCCTAGTAATCTCTCCCAGAATCACACTTTTCAACAATTAGTTATCAAATGTGGGTGTCTAATTAGTTGGTAGTATGTATTATCAACATTGCTGTCCCCTCCCTGCTTTTAAGCGACCCACTGGCTTTAAAATATTCTAAAGCATAGAGATGCACATCATGTAGATTTCGCTTATAATTAGGGTCCAGCAAATCTCTGTGTTTTCCTTTTCCCTCCCCCCTCCACGTATGCCACTCCTTGCTGCTATGTTTTGCCTGTAATGTATGGCACTGTTAAAGGGGGGAAAAATGGAGTCAAAGTGACTGGAAAGTTAGGTCTGCTCTGTAGCACTGTGAGATTGTTGACATCTGCCGAGGTTGGAGAGCTCAGTAAGCAGGAAATGGAGTGTCACTCTGAGTGGTAGTTTACCATTATCCTGGCATCCTAATGAAGTGTCTGCAGTGCACAGAGCTTCTGGATGGCATCTTAACGCACGGCTAAGCAAAAGCACTTCTCTCCTTGTCACTGTCATCCATCTGCCTGCACCCTACTGTAGCCAATGGGATGGAACCATGCTACAATGTGCTATAAGCCATTTAGAGTTGCACATTGCATAATCAGTCCCATCAAATATTTTTTTTAAAAAAAATGACGATTATTGGTTATTTTTCTCAATTGATGGCACCTAGAGATTGAGGCATTAAAGTTTAACTTTTCTAAGTACTGTCTTTTTATTCCATTAATTCCACATACATATTTGTTAAGTAGCATAGAGTTAGAAACTCATTGTCTTAAGTCTTGCTAATGGACTGAAAAATATGTATGAATATTCATTGGACAACTCTCGTTTTATAGACTACATTTGGTGAACTGATCAATTGATAGTCCTAAAACAGGGCAAGTTAATATTCATTTATTTTCCAGCATTTTCTTTTCTCTCCTGCTTTTCAGGGAGGTGCAGGGAAAGGGTTGGCATGAATAAAAAGCAAATCAATCCATAACTTAAAGAGTAAATATAAGTTTGCCTAGATGCATCAGACAGATTTTTAAGTCAGTATTTAACGTACAATGTTGCTATTTGCTGCAATTGGTTTAGAGCAGTACCGTTTAATGGAAACATATTCTAGATTAGATAGAGGAAAATATTATGCCCGTATTTCTATTTTTGAGTATCTTTTTATTCATCTCTACCTCTTTATGTCTGTTTTCTATTTATCAATCTAAACAGAGAGAGAGAGAGAGAATTTACTCATGGTTAAGAGTTCAGCTGGAATAGGCAAACATGCATTCTGTTTTAGCAACATTTCACATATCAGGTACAAGATTTGGGAGTGATGAAGAAAATATATTTATAAAATCAAGCTGGCACTGAGCTACTGAAACTCAGCAAGGACAATAGAGATTGTCTAAATCGGATGTTTTATTTACATCCAAGAGGGCAGAGCATAATTTAGTTGCCTCGAAATTTTTCACAGACATTAAAACTATAGCAAACATACCAGCAGGGAAGCTTGAACAGCAGCACAGTGGGGGTGCTTGCAGAGCGTCTGCCCAACACGATGGCTGGTTATAGCCAGAATCAGCCTCACATTTTCCTGTAGCACTCAAAATCTCAACCTGGTTCACTCCATTGTTGTTTTTCCCCCCAAGCAGAGGCAAATGAGGCAGAGTGATAGATGAAACTACAAGTTGAAACAGTCTTATTACCAACCAACAAACGAACAATACAAAATAAAAAGAAGTTTTTCTCAGTAAAGCTAACCCTAGATAACTGGGATGAGTAAAAGAGGGGAAGGAAAAGGGAGAGTGACAGAGAAAGAGAAAGATGTGTTTAAAAAAATCTAAAAGAACATGATAACATTTCCAATTGAGTTTGAACCTGGGCAATATTCTCTTAAAAAATAAAAGCCTATGGAGGCAAAATGGAAAGGCTCCAGGACTAATAAGGTGAGTCATAAATGTCAGTTTAACATTAACTGTGCACACATGTTTTCTAAACGTCTTAGGAAAGACAGGACAGTAGTGAGGTAAAATCACACCAAGTCAAACATGATTAATGTAGCAGGATTGAGGATGGGGCAGAAGTCAAATGCCACTATCTTGCAACGCATTGAATTTATGTGAGTTGAAAATATAGGTCTCTTCCTATCAAATGGGACCTATGGTAGATAAAACTGGTCTTCTTGTTCATTTTAAAAAATATTTGCAATAACATCCACAGCCATTTAAAACTGATGACTGGAATCATCACTTGAGTATCTAAGAATGTTTTAGTGGACAAAGACTGGAAGTTTTGTTTCTTCATGCATTGTCTGACAGTCTCTGTCTTTCCTTGCAATCTGTTATGTTCTGCGCTGCACAATACATAATTCTAGTGGTAATCAATGAGTTTCCTGTAATTGTACAAATGAGTGTGGCCTATGTTACAAATATATCTTGCCCACACCAGCCCTCATTATTACTTATTTTATGTCCAAAGTGGCCCTGGAAAGCCTGATGCAGTGTCAGTTAAATAATTCTCAAACCTATTGAATAAAACACCAAATTGCACACCATAGTCATGAGTATTCGACTTGTTGAATAGTGAGTGGTTTAGAAGCCACCTGTGGTTTTACAGGATTTGTGCGCAGCTCCTTGGCCATTGGCGAATGTGAACAGAGGTTCAGAAAAGCCTTAGTGAATTTGTGCACCACAAGAACATGCATGTGGCATTGCCCCTTTCCCATGCCACATGAGTCAGCAAATCATGATTCTTTTGTTAAACAGAACATGTTTTCAGTCTGTCAATTTATTTTTATTTTTTTAATCATGTTTTATAATACCGGGGGGGGGGGGGGGGGGAGAGAGACCTAACGTAGAGAGATCAGTATCAACATTTCTAATGGAACTATAAAAGAGAGAGTGAGTGTTATGGCAAAAAGCCTAGCCTCAGCAGCTTTGTGTGGGAAATGTGAAATGTGACTGTGATTTATAATGAGAAAAGGTATCTACAACATACAATTTTCTACCTAGCTGCAAATAATAATTCATAGTGATGTCCCTTCTAGATAAAATACCTTTGCTATGGAGGACCCATGTGGTAAGATGATCATGATAAATGTCAGACCAGTGCAGGTAACGGCTTTACAAACCATTAAGATTAGCTCCCTCTTTTTTCCCCTGATGATAACAGTAACCATGCTGTGAGCCTGTGTGGTAATAATATCTCAGTACTGATAAATGCTAGAGCCAAGCAGAGGTGTTTATCATTCCCAGTTCAAAAATGCTGACTAAAGTTGCCACATGTTGCCTGTTTTTCTTCTTTTTCAGTCAGATAACAATTAGCAAATATGTTGATTCATAAAATAGTGATATGCAACATTACTTCTGCGCTTTAGCAATGAATTGGCTATTTGTCACCATCTTTGTCAGTGGCTGTGCTCAAAGCTTGAAACTGAAGAGGACCATTTTACACTCTGAAACAACCAGATGGGTTTAGAAGATGTGAATTTTGAATTCTGCATCCTTTGGCCACCACATACTTTTGTCCCATGACCCATTTCAAATAACATTAAGTCAAATTGTGGAGTGAAAGTAGGTGGTGATGTATGATAATTGAAATAAGGTGGGGGGGGGGGGTTAAAATCAAAATTTGTAAAATGAAATATTTGCTCAGTTGGGGTGCAGCAAGGTGACATTTCCACCTCTCTCCTACAAGGAATTACAGCAGGAATTCTTCAGCCGTGTTTGAGGGGTAGAAACATCATCTTCCTGTACCCCAATTGCCAGCTGAACAGACTTCCATCTCTCATGAGGTAAAGGGAGGGGGGGGAATCAGGCCAGGAGACATTACTTAGTTATGCATCCATAACTAAGTAGGTTCCATCTGTACTTCAGAAATAATCTAGTGTGACACTACTTTAACTGCCATGACTCAAAGGCTAAATGTCTCACAAAACTAAAATTCCTAGAATTCCATGGCAGTTAAAGTTGTGTCAAACTAGTTTATTTCTGTAGTGCAGATGCAGCTGTAGAATATGAGCCAAATGTCATTAGAAGGCTTTTTCTGTAAGCAGTAAGTACAGAATGGTAATTCTATGTGGAATTGCTGCCATAAGATTTCACAAGCATTGGTGGCTGTGGTGGCTTCTAGTCACGTGTTCTGTCTCTCATTAAGAAAATCAGTAGAAAAAAGAGAGGGAATATGGGTTTGACTCATATTCAATGGCTCCTCTTGGGCACAAGATGGAACAGAAATAGGGATGTTCATTTCATTCTCAAATGAAAAAAATAAGTAATTTAGGATTTTCCCCCCACTATGAGAATGTTTTTAAACCCACTCTGTGCAAAATTCATATGCAGAATTTCCTGCACAAAACCATTTCCTGCAATAAAAAATCAGAAAAATTATGTGCAAAAAATATTTTCTATACAGAAAATACTGTGTCCAGGGGAGAAAATGTTGAAGTTCAGGGCATATTCTGTGCCGTTCTGTTTCCCACTTGCAAACTTTGCAGCAAATAAATCCTGAACTGTGAAAAACTGTATCACTCCAGTTTTTTTGTCATCAAGGTTTTGCAACATTTATGAAACTAATTTTTTTAACCATTTTCCAATTATTTTGGAACATTTTTCATCCCTAAAACAGAATGTGAACATCTGAAGAAATATATCTGTTGAAAATGTGGATTCAGAGAGTCCCATTTCTCCCAAGAGTCATATGATTTCTTCACAACATACCCTGGCCATCCAAAGCTCATTTACCACAACTTGGCAAAATTATTGAACATGATCAAACAGAGGTGTGATAATATAGGTTGCATTACAACAGCCACTCCAGTTGTTCCATCACATGGCATTTATCCATTCACCTCACATTTTCAACACTTTCTTGTATGTGTGTGTGTGTGTGTTAGATAAATCTAGGGAGGGATATGAAGGGGGAGAAGGAGAAACTTCCCATAAAATCAGCCCCCCCACCCCAGAAAACAGTAGCCAGTAATTGTAACTGAGGGCCTAAACAGACCAGTGATAAACATCGGCATCGGAGGAGAATGAGGGCATGGTGGCTGCATACCACACACCGTATGCCCCAATGCCAGTGTCACACTGCTTGAGCAACCACACAGTGGGAGATGTTTCTGCATTTCTGTGGTGCAGCATTTAGATATCCAAACAAAACAATGCTGCTATGACAATGGCACCTTTTCCCAGGCATGAAAAGGAATGGCTTTCAGAGTTGGGGGCATGGTGGTTGCTGCATCCCCAGCCCAGCAAGCAAAGGTATGGTGTGGAGCCACCCCTTACAAGCAGTCTGTTTAGCCCTTGAGTGACTGAGCACCCATTACTCTCCAGTAAACAATGCCACTGAGTCCCAGACTTGTGCATACTCTCTTCGTTATCCTTGCCACATATGGAAGATAATAATGGACTTTTGTGTGTTTCAGTCTACAACAGGGGTAGGCAACCTTTCCCCTGTAAGGGCCGAGGGACTTCAGCTCCCAGAATCCCAGGAGCTATTGGCCAACATGGGACTATTGGCCAACATGGCTGAGGCTTCTGGGAACTGAAGTCCCTCGGCCCTTAAAGGGGGATAGGTTGCCTACCCCTGGTCTACAAGATATCCCTCACACTATAATTGTACACCAGAATGGGAAGCATTGACAGTCCCCTTAGAAAATAGATGACAGTTGTGATGTGTGCTTGCTGTGGAGGCAAAAGACATGGCTCTGAAGAGCTCTTCTTTCTTTGGCCTGGATTTTCTTCCCTTCACCTTTGTAGTCACTGATTAACTTTTAGTTGAAGTCCAGTAAATATTGCCTGTCTTTGGATAGAACAATATTGCATTATTTTGAGAATAAGCCTTGTCAAGCTCTAGTTGCACGTATTCCCTGGCATGGCTTAGAGAAAAGCATCATCAGCTGCCTTTGGTTAGTCACATTTTATCATTTGGTTTCTCATTTTAACCAAAGATGGGCAAACTTTGGTTAATCCTAATAATGATTTATTGAAAGAAGCAAACTTCAAACTGAGGTTTGTAAACTGGCATGTTTCTATAAACCATGATTAAAGTTAACCACAGTTTAGGGTTTGGCTATAAGACAAAACTGTGGTCAATCAAAACTGAAAACAAATGGATCTCATCCCCCTCTTATACCAGCATTAGAAGAATTAAAATGGTGGGGAAAACTGTAAGTCCAAGGATCACCTAGGCACATATTTCTAAGGATATAACATAATTTATCACCAGTTCAACCTAGACAATGAAGAAATAGAAATAGTAAAAGAATTCCCATACCTGGTATCAAACGTTGATAGAAATGGGACTGCAGTCAGGAAAATCAGAAGAAGACTAAGAATGGGGAGGATGGCTATGAAAGAACAAGAAAAGATTCTAAAATGCAAAGATATACAACTCAGCACAAAAGTTAGAATCATACAAGCCATTGTATTTCCTATTACCATGCATGGAAGTGAAAGCTGGATAGTTAAGAAAGATGATAGGAAGAAAATCAATTCATTTGAGATGTGGTGCTGGAGAAGAGTGTTGAGGATCCTATGGATAGCATAAAGGACAAACAAGTGGGTCCTAGAGCAAATCAAACCGGAAACCTCCCTGGAAGCCAAGATGACCAAACAGACTGTCGGACACATCATAAGAAGAGGGGACTCTTTGGAAAAAAACAATAATGCTGTGGAAGGTTAAGGGAAGTAGGAAGAGAGGAAGGCCACATGCTAGATGGATGGACTCTATGAAGGAAGTCACGGGTATTAAGGGGTTGCAGGAGTTAAGCAGAGCAGTGGAGGACAGAGGGTCTTGGAGATGTCTCATCCATAGAGTCATCATGAGTCGAGGTCAACTCAAGGGCAGTTAACAAAAATAACAAACAAAACAGGAGATTACTGCATGATGTTTTAAAAACAGAATGAAAGTGGGATTGTCACAACTCGCAACGCATCCTACCACATGATGTCCTGTTCCATTGTTATATCATTGCATTCATGTTGTTTGTAGCGCTATAGATCATTAATGATAGGAAACCATTAATGAATGCCAATATCAGCGTAATTGTGGAGCTCTACAAGTGCAAAAGATATTAGCACAACTGCATCTGCAGGATGTATTATGTATTATACATTAGGTGGTGTAAGAATGTGTTATTTCATTCTTCAGTGAGCCTGGAAAAGGTTTTCCCCCTTTTTCCTCAAAGCAGTAAATTATGCCCTCACAGTACCTATCAGAAACTGCATTTCCTAGCATGCTCTGCGTCTGCTTAGGGATGCCTTTCAACCTCATTCGTTCCTTTTAGGGGATGAAAAAGCAGCAGAAAGGCTGTAAATCTAGTGGGCTCTGTTTTGGGGCATGCTGAAAGATTGAAGGATGGTCCCTAAATTATCACATCCCCAGCCTGAGGGGCAAAGAGGAGGTCTAGCAATGAGTTAAATCAGCAAAGGCTGCTCTTAGACTTGTAAAGTGGGAAGCAGTTAATGTTTTAAAGAACAAAACTATAATTCCCAGAATTCCCTAGCACTGAGCCAAGTCAGTTTAAGCAGTCTCAAACTGGATTATTTCTGCAGAGTGTTGCATGTGCAAGAACTATAAACGCAAGATGAGTGCAGAAAGCTCATGAGTTACACAACTGTTAATAACAAAGTGCAATTCCAGATTGAAACAGTAATGTGGAAAACTGTGTTTCTATTGCATTATTGAGGTTGTTATACTTGCGGCAATGTAGTTGCGCTATTTCACCACTACATCACCTCTATGCGGTAATCTCCAGTTACTGAGAGATGTAAGTGATTCAGAGAAAAAAAGCCCTTATGCTGACAGGCTGCAATCCATATCGCATTAAGCAATGCACTGTAACTTAGAAATGAAGTATGATTTTCAGAAATATCCTGTATGTTTCTGCCACAAGAAATGTATCTCCTCTTTACTAGAGGTCCCAAAATGTTTCAGAGTAGGACAATTAAACAGTGAGAATAATTTCAAAATTTTTAAAACAACACTGGATAAGGCCAATAACAACAGTCAGGTTATCTAAAACCTGCAGCATGTAAAATGATTTCCCTATGTCAGGGGCCTTGAACATTGTTTTATCTTATCTTTTGCAAAATGAAAGCATAACTATACATGCTTCAACATCTCATGCAAATATCTTAGTCAGAAACCATATTTTAAGACTTGAAACCATTAATCGCATAAAAAGTATGCTTATCCCAAGTCAGTCAGCAGCAACACTGTTATCACATCATCAAAAGAAGTTTCACATCACAAAGGCGATTATAGGTCTCAGTCTCACATTCTTTCATTACTGACTAATTGTTTTCTACAAAAAGGCAGTTATAAAATGATTGAAAGGATATCAGGCAAGGGACAGGATGTAGACTAAAGATGTCAATGCGACTTTAAGAACTGATCTCTAGACAGCATGAAAATAAAGCATTATAAGCCCTGGAACTATACAGTAAAATATATGAGCTATGCCCCAAATATAATGACTGCAATCTATTTTGTTTATTTAACTGATGTGCCATTTGTTCACCAAAAAGGTGCTTAAGGTGGCTAACGGCCATCAAATACAAATTTAAAAACAACAACTTTATTAAAACATAACAGAAAAACAAATCTTTCAAAGTGAATTTTAAACACACATTAGAAGACTAAATGGCCAGCATGCCATCATTTAGACTGATTCAGAGTGAGCATGAATAAATCAGTATGTGACAAGGATATCTGTTTTTATTGTTTTGTTTTAGACACTATGTACACTGGTGGAGATAAATAAATATTAAAAGGAATGGGGGGAAATAAAAGGAAGTAAATTACCAAATATTACTCAGTGAAACGTTCTGTATCTGCCAAAAAAAAAAGATAATAGAGAGGGAGAGAACCTATATGCTTCAGCAGGGAGTTCCAGAGCTGAAGGGCTGAAGGGCCAGAGCTTCCAGAGCTGAAGTTCCAGAGCCACCAAGAAATCTTCAAGAAACATATCTGGCCTAGTTATTACTGAAATGATAAATCTTGTCTGATCTGTAACACTTCAAACTGTAATTTCAACTCATGTTTTTAGATACAGAGAATTCCATCTTTGGTGTTTGTTTTTTAAACAAAACCTACTTGTTAGAAACAAGGGATACAGTCTAGTTTCCTCAATGACTTGGTAGTTTTCTAACTGGGGAAGCAGACGGTGCAAAACGCCCTTTTGGGGGCAAGGAAGGGGAGGGGCAGCCGCATGGTGGGCGCCCCAACCCCTTCCCAAAGGCATTGTCAGAGCGCTGGCCCCTCCGCACGGCCGGCGCTCCGAGGATGCTTTTCCGCCACAGCAGCCACACATGCTGCGGCGAAAGAGTCGCTGAAGGTGCGCTGCCAGCCTTTTGCAGTGCACCTTCGGCGACTTGTGGAAGGAGCGCTATTTTAGCGCTCCTTCCTGGGGCAGCAAAGCTGCGCCGCAGGGCCGAGGTATGGGGATACCTCGGCCCTGATCCGCAGCTTCCAGGGATGGCCCATGGCCGGCCGTATGCTTCCCCCCTAAGTGATGAGAAGTATTAAAGTTCCTATCTCTAGTCAGAAGTGGTTCCGCTCAGGTTTCTGTACTCTCACAGTCAATTTATAAATGGTAACATAAACTGTGTAGTGTAAACATACTGTATCTTGCAAAATATGAGTTTGAAACAAATTTTGCGCCATGTGCATTCAGTCTTTCCTGTGGATTTCATGTTACTGTGTAATTTTGCCACATAACTTAATTTTATGTTTTGCTGCTTGGTCCAGTTTTGGATAAGTAGTGCATGTATCCAGTATTCACCCAGGGATGCCTCTGCATTCTAGAAATACATGTGTGATTTTTCTTGCAAAAGCACTTCTGTCAGCAGATCCACCTCCTGGATATGGATCCTGGCATGAGTCTACAAAATGAAAACAGCAAAACAAACTTTAGTTGAATGACATATCCTTGTGAGCTTGGAAAATCAGTATACAAAAGAGTCTTGTAACACCTTTGAGAACAGAAAAATAGAAGCATGAACTTTTGTAGACTTGAATATAATTCCTCAATGCATCTGAGGAAGTAGGCTCAAATTGACCTTCAATCTTTCAGTTGGGGGGAAGGAGACAGGCGGCCATGGGCCGCCCTGGGAAGCTGCGGATTGGGGCCGAGGTAGCTGCACTCCTCGGCCCCAATGCGCCGCGTCCCAGGCCCAGGAAGGAGCGCTAAATAGCGCTCCTTCCACAAGATGCCGAAAGTGCACTGCAAAAGGCCTTGGGCGCACCTTCGGTGCCTCTTCCGCTGCAGCGTGTGCGGACGCTGCAGAGGAAGTGCATCATCGGAGCGCTGGCCATGCGGCGCAACGGGCGCTCCAATGACGTATTCAGGAAGAGGTTGGGGCGCCCAGCGTGAGGCTGCCCCTCCCCTTCCTGGCCTCAAAAATGGCACTTTATGCCATCTGCTTAGGCCCTTAGTCTCAAAGGTGCTGCAAGATCCCTTTACAAACTTTACTTTGTTGTACAGGACAGAAAAAACATGGGGGGAATACCCTTTAATATGCAAAACTCCAGATTAAAAAAAATGAGGGCACATCTAGACTGATTAAAAAGTCCAGAAAGGCCCAGATTTTGTTTCTGTTCTTTCTTATTTTATTTCCCATATAAGTTTTCTTTATTTCAGAATATTTTCTATCAGCTCATAGTATAAGCAGAGATTTTTATACCAGCCCCGCAGGTCAGTTTATTTTAACCCAGTATAAAATTGGGCAGAGGGTGGGGAAGAGGAGGCAGGAATGATCAGTTTGAAATGATCAGTCTGGAGGCACCCTGAGTTTGCTCCACTTGGCTGCAACCTCCTTTTCCCTTTTCACCTCTCTTTGCTCTGGGAGCTTTCTGCCTGCCCCCAGAACATTAAATAGCTCTATACTCCAAGTGACCCTCATGGCTGTACCTACTGTCTGCTTAAAAACTTTCCAAGTACAAAGCCTTCTGTTGTTCCTTTTGCATTACTTGTCACTGTTTGCAGTCATTATTCTGACACACAAACACCAGGCTTTTAAAGAGTCTTTTCTGGGCTTGCAGAAAATGAGGAGCAACACTGGGAAGTCTTTGTTGACCACAGGGGTTTCCACTTGTATTAATGCACATGTGTTGTGTGTCTTGAGGTTATTTCTGACTTATCAGGACCCTAAGGTGAAACTGTCATGGAGTGTCCTTGGTGAGATTTGTTCAGAGAAGATTTTCTCTTAGACAGACAGAGTGTCACTTGCCTAAAGTCAACCAGTGGATTTTTGTGACTGAGCATGATTCAAAACCTGGTACCCCAGAATCCTGGTCCAACCACTACACCCAAAAGGAAAAAAAATGTTCAAAATATTATTTGTACATTCATGCACAGCTTTCCATTATAATCTCAGTTCATCTTTATGATCTTGATACAGCCCTAACTTGGGGGGGGGGGGGGGGAAGCTAGATATCAAATGCTTGTGGCCTTTGTTTCTTTTTTTGAGGAAGACGACTTGCCCTCTCGACCCTTGCCCATCATGGCTGGCCATCCGGGGGGGGACGCATTGGTGAGATTCCTCTTGGATATCATCAATGTGTCCTTCAGGGAAGGATATTTTCCATCGTGTCTTAAGGAAGCGGCTGTTAGGCCACTCCTGAAAAAACCTCCCTGGACCCCCTGGATATGAAAAACTATAGGCCGGTATCATTACTGCCATTTTTGAGCAAGGTAATTGAGAGGGCGGTTGCTCTTCAGCTCCAAGCTGTCTTGGATGAAACCGATTATCTAGACCCATTTCAAACCGGCTTCAGGACAGGCTTTGGGGTTGAGATTGCCATGGTTGCCCTGACTGACAATCTGCGTCTGAACATCGACAGGGGTAGTGTGACCCTGTTGGTGCTCCTAGACCTCTCAGCGGCTTTTGATACAATAGATCACGGCATCCTCTTGGACCGCCTGGGGGGGTTAGGTATCGGGGGCACTGCTTTGCAGTGGTTCTGGTCCTTCCTCTCGGGTAGGTCCCAGAGGGTGCTGCTCGGGGACTGTAGCTCTGGTAAGAGAGACCTCACCTGTGGGGTCCCTCAGGGAGCTATCTTGTCCCCGATATTATTCAACATCTATATGAAGCCGCTGGGTGAGATAATACGGAGTTATGGTGCTGGGTATTATCAGTACGCTGATGACACCCAAATCTATTTCTCCGTGTCTCGTTCGTCGGCCTCGAATTCCATTGGCATCTCTCCTCTCAATGAATTTCTTCGGGCGGTAATGGGCTGGATGAGGAAAAACAGATTGAAAGTGAATCCAGACAAGACGGAGGTGCTCACGGTATCGGCCCTGAAACCAAGAATTGGGTTGCAACCTCCAGTCCTGGATGGGGTCACACTCTCCTCCAATGACTGTGTTCGCAGTCTGGGGGTGCTCCTTGATTCGTTGCTCCTGATGACAAATCAGGTTAATGCGACGGTCAGGAGTGCCTGTTATCAGCTTCGGCTGATACGCCAGCTGCGCCCTTTTCTGGAAGTAAGGGATCTCGAAACTGTTGTGCACGCGCTGGTAACCTCACGCCTAGACTTCTGTAATGCGCTCTACATGGGGCTACCCTTGTGCTTGACTCGGAAACTACAGTTAGTGCAGAATATGGCGGCCAGGTTGTTATCAGGAACATCTAGGAGGGATCACATCACCCCGGTTTTGAGGTCCCTCCACTGGTTGCCTATTGGTTTCCGGGCCCAGTACAAGGTGTTGGTTATCACCTTTAAAGCCCTAAATGGCTTGGGCCCAAGTTATATCAGAGACAGCCTCCTCCCATATAATCCTCCCTGCGCCCTCCGGTCCTCTGGGAGGAACTTGCTGCAGCTTCAAAAATCTAGGCTGACGGCGACCTCCCAGAGGGCATTTTCTATCGTCGCTCCCAGACTTTGGAACAGCCTGCCGGACGAGATCCGTCAATTAACATCTTTGCATAGCTTTAAAAAGGCTATCAAGACGGATCTCTTCCGGCAGGCCTTTCCGGACTAAATGGCCCGGCCTCGGGATTCATTGGGATTCTTCCCCTTTGTACCTAAAAAAAACCCCTTAGAGTCCGAACCAACAGGGGATGATGGCGTGTATTTATTTTAAATTTATGTAAAGTTTGTTTTTATCTAGTTGTAACTGTTTTAAATTGATTTTGATTTAATAATTTTTAAGGGGGGGATGAGGGAATTATTTTGATTTTATGCTGTATGGTATTTTTATCTTGTTCACCGCCCGGATTGGCTCACCATAGGGCGGTATAAAAATAAAAATTATTATTATATTATTATTTTTTCAGAAATCCAAGATGACAACAACAGAATAAAATCCATAAAAGAACTTGTACAGAAGCTCCCCAGACCAAACTATGACACCATGACATTACTATTTGAACACCTACAAAAGTAAGTTGAGATGGTTCTGTAAAGTTTGAAACTGAAAACTGAGAATTAGAAATGACAAGAGCAATTTGACTATAGCCTGAAACACACGAGCCAAATAAAGTGCCTTCCAGGCACTTTGAGGGCATGCTGTTCAAATGACATATGCCCCAAACCACCCAAAAGTTGCTCTGGGGCCACCTAAGGCCCAAAGCCCCTACTGCTGGTGGCCCATTTGGGACTGCAGTGTCCAGTTGCCATGATCCTGGAGTGATTAGGGCAAGAGTGGTCCCTGGCCACTCCTTTTGTGTTGTTTGTTTCACTCCTATGACACTTGAAGTTCAAGGAACAGTCCTGTCCTTTTCTTTCAATTATATTATAACTAGCCTGGAACGAACAACATTGGCTTCCAATTCATTTCTGAAGAATAAAGCCCTAAACAGCTTGGAGCCAGGATAAGTGAATGACCAACTTTCTCTTGAGAGCTTACCTGGATGTTTAGTGGAGGTCCTGCTGCTTGTTCAACCAGTTCAAGAGGCTGAAGTAGCAACAGGTTGAAAGCAATTAAAATGTGTTGTTGTGTGCCTTCAAATCATTACCAACTTGGTGACCCTAAGGTGAACATATCATTGCATTTTTCGTGGGGGGTATACGTTTTGTTCAGAGGGGGTTTGCCAATACATTCTTCTGAGGCAAAAAGACACAAGTGGATTCAAATACTGTTTTACAAACTCCTACTTCATCATTCAAACCACTATGCTACAGTGGCTCTCAAATGAACAAATACGTTCAATAAATTGTTTTCAAAATAATGTTAGTAAACATCTTGCAGTTTGAATTTTAAGAGATGCCTACAGAACATCATCTAACATACACATGTCCAGATTTTGGGGGGTTGGGATAAAACAAGTATTTTGGGTCAAACTTGATCAAGAGCATTAGCCATCTTTGTTTATACATGTGTCTGCATAGCTCATGTGTAAATCAAGGGTGATATCCTAACATTGAAATGAAAATGAGGAACTGAACTCTACCCTATGTATATCTTTTCATGTGCCACCATTTCCTGGCTCACTTCCATTATCAGACATAAGCACAGGAAAAAGGTTGTAAAAAGACTGGGGAGAGGGTTCAGTTCTCCTCAGCCACACATTATTTTTTATATAAAAATGAGATCACTAATACACGTTATGAATGGGACAGTTTCATGAATAAACAAATAAGCTACCTTACCACATTTACTTTGAACCACAGATTTGAACAAAGTTCTCTTCACCTTGTTTTTTTCGCACAACAAATAGAACTCAGAATGAGAAAAGAATTAATGGAGTGAGTAGGAAACATTCAGACTCATCTCTAAAACCACAGAACCACCATGCATTCTGCATAGAATGGAAAGGTCTATAAGGAGCCTCATGTAAACTCCCTGGGCAGGGGTAAATTTTATTTTGTGTGGTAAGGAAACACTGCACAAAAGAGATGCTAAAACAACTTTTAATGAATACTGTCTTTCTGATGGACTTTGGCTGTAATCTTTAGCTCTCTGTCTCAAATGCCAAGATAGTATGTGTGGTTATTGGAATACCAAATGCAGAACTGAAAAAGGAAATGCTTATGGTCATGTGATGTCACCACTTAACAAAGCCTCTACAAAGAGTTAAAAAAAAGTGAATCAGACTTTCTGGAAAGGCCATATCATGTATTCTCTGCAGTATTTTTTAGTGAGTGGCATGCAGGACATATTCTGGTTAATAATTGGCATGCAAATGATTTATTTTGCAGGTGATAACCTGTGCACATAATATAATGATTGGCTAACATGCTTATTTTTTCCAAGAATGGTTCCAAGAACAGGAACTTAGATTGTGGATTCAATAATTAGTTAAGCTCCACTTATTAAAAATGGCCATGACTGTAATTTGTTGGCATAAAAGGGGGTTACAACAATTGGTTACAGCTGAAAATGGCTTAACCCCTGCATGGGTCTGGATACAAGCATCAGTTGACTCACCTGATGTGGATCATCTGGATGATGTAAGCCAACTCACCCAACCTGGTTGCTGAGCCTAACCAGGATAATAAATGTGGGATTCCATATTGGTGGAAGCCACCTGTGAGAGGGGTAGAACTATTTGCCTCAGAGCTGGATATGAACCCTTATGCCCATGCCCTCAGGATCCCATATGGGCCCCTCAACTGAGTCTGATAAGGACACTAGCCCTATCCTCCCCCAGTTGTATCCAGACCCTGTGGTAAAAGCTCTAGAGTGGGTTGAAGAGGAGAGCACTAGGACCTGCTTAAATAGCCTGGCAATGGGCCTCAGTGGAGCCCTCAGTTGGCTTCCTCTGATCCCAACCACCAGCCTTCCATGTGTGGCAGGCATCTTCTGCATGTATAAATGTACCTTTTGATCCAGTCCAATGACTCTACAGCTACAGCTGCCATTCAGAAGCAATAAAGGGGAAAACAAATTGCAGTAGATGCTGGTGGTGGTCATTGAAGATTATCACATGGGGTAAAAAGTGTTACATAATAGCATTGGTACTATCATTTTTGCACAATTGGGGGTAAGATTTTCACATGACATCCTCCTCCTATCATTATTGCAACATCCTGGAAGCATCACACAAGTAGAATAACTCATTGGTGATTACAAACTGTAAATGGCTTGGCAATCACAATTCATTTGCACTATTGGAAACATGTGAAAGGCAATCACATTTCAATAATGGTATTTCTTCCTTAAGACTTCTTTGGAGAATGCTGTGGGTCTCCCTTTGCCAATCATCGCACTACACTCTAAAAATTGGGCTCATAAACTTTTACTGCTCTGGCTGCCTCCTGCTGCATTTTGGGGTTTATAGTTCAGTGAGGCTTAAGAGCTCTCTGGCTGAATATTCTAAATGGCCCTTCCCAAACTACAAGTCCCAGAATGCAACTGGAGGGCAAGCTCTTTAATTGAATCCCCCAGTGTGCCTGGAATCACTTCCTGTGTCTTGTAAGGTTGTGAGTGAGAAACATCACTCTGCCACAGCAGGCAATTTTTAAGGATGAAAATGGGGATTTATAAAAATGAAGTCTGACATGTCCAAAGCTGTGAAGTCCCAGAGGATGTACTTATGATACAATTTGCTAGGATTGAAGAAACATGGGAAGGGTCTTGCCTGCCTCCTGTCATGCTGCAGGAACAACAAACCCAGCATGTTTAAAAAAATGATTAATGATGACAATGTGTGGAATATAAAACCGCTTTTTTACTGCTTGTGAATCATTAATACCCCGTTTTTGCAACCAGTGTGAAAGTGTTTTATAATCATCATTGTATCATTCTTGATAAATAACCATAGAATAGCACTATTAAACTGCAAAAATCCCTAAATGATAATCTTCATTATCTTGATCACTATCAAGGATGGGGCAATGAGGCAGAAAACCAGAAATTGTGAAGTTAGGAAAGACAGCAGATGTGGGAACTGCAAGAGGAAAAAGAACATTTGGCATCTAGCAGAGACCTAAGGTGTCCAGTAAGAAATGAGCCCCTTGCTACCCACCAGTACTGACCTCTGATTAGACATCAGCATTCTGAAGTTTGGGTTGGCTTCCTCATTCTGTTTGATGTGGCATTTCAAAGGCTGGAGTGAAATTTCAGCCCATTCCTTAAATCAGATTGGCCTGAATACTATCCTTAATCGCATCAGTTTAGACCCATTGAATCAGTGGGATGTATCTTCATGTTGACTCATCATTCAACAATTGATTCAGTGGATCTACTCTAGTTAGAATTTACCAAAATGATTCAGACCTCTGTTTATTGAGCCCATGATCACCAATTAGTTGGTAGAATAAACCACTGATGACAGTTGATTTACAATAATCAATATACAGCCAAATTTATAATGCTATTTATTCTAGAAACTTGACTGATATCAAATTACATCCCTACAACCCACTCTGTCTTTTTAAGCAAGGTGGGTATGAATTTGTATTGCCAGTAACATTTTTCTCTGTGTTACTGCATCTATGCCACCTGTATCAGTACTCTCCAGACTTATTAGAGTTATCAGATCTGCAGTTTTAACACTGACAATACAGATGTTCTTAGACATTGCCTTTTCCCTCTTGGTTAAATCAGTTCTTATATCTTCATCTTTCTTTTCCACTTCCAGTTTTCTTCAAAATATTTAAAATAAGTACTTTAGAGCTTAACATTTGAAAACTGTTTTCATTATTTCCTCCAGGCTGAGCTTATCTGGCAATGTTACTAGTGTGATATAACCTACTAGCCATTTCCTGTGGAGTGACCTGGGTATAACTGATAACCTGTATTTAAAAAAGGAAAAAAGGAAAGAAAATTGCACAGAAATGTATACACAATTTTCGTTCTGGGTTTCCACAGACAAGAAGAATGCACAGTAGTACTAGACAAGGGGTAGGCAACCTTTCCCCTTTAAGGGCCGAGGGACTTCAACTCCCAGAATCCCAGGAGCTATTGGCCAACATGGGACTATTGGCCAACATGGCTGAGGCTTCTGGGAGCTGAAGTTCCTTGGCCCTTAAAGGGGAAAGGTTGCCTACCCCTGTACTAGACCCTCTGAGTAATTATATGGTTCAGCAAACTAAATTCTGTTTTACAAGAACATAGGAAGTAGCTGCAAATGATCTTGCCTTACTTTGTTGTTCTGCCAATGACATCCACTCATTAATGACTTGATGATCCTTCACATCTAGAGCTGTGAACAATCAAATGGGGTGCTCGGAAAGGTGAACCTTCCTATTCATCTCCTCACAAGTAGGAGGACCATGTGCATTGTAGAATCATAGAAATCCATGGGAGAACTGCAACACTGAAAGTCCAATGTGCCCTGACAGCCATTAGCCTTAGACTTTGACCAAAGAAGAGGGTTATGATATTGCTTCTGATTCTGAGGTGTGTTTACTAGGACCCTAAAGAGCACTTTTGTACTTTACTCAAGAGGACCTGTGCCAGCATCCCTGCTGAACACATAGGGGCTATGCAGACGGGAGGGAAAGGGCGACCTGAATTTGCCTTTTCCCGAAACTGCAGCAACCGCATTGCATGCCCTGAGGTTACCCTAAATGGTGACGGAGCAACCGCACTGGGGGCCAGTTAATGCAGCTTTTCTGAGGCTGTATTGAAGCCTCATCAACTGCACTGCTGGCCCCGAGGTTGCCCCAAATAGGAAGGAAGTAACCGCATGGGCCGGCAGCGGCGACTTTAATTTTTTTTGTTCTCCGCGGTACATGCGCACGTACGCAGAAACAACACGGCCCCTTTAACAGAAATGTCGGCATTGCTAAGGACCTGCACACTATGTGCTGTACAGAAATCATGGATGCCATGGCAATCGAGTGGTCCACGTTGGTAGTCAGCCTGCAATGCACAGCCACAGGAGCCTCCGCCATGGTCCCTGCTGCAGATGCATTCATGCAAGACGGCAGTGATGACTTGGAGGACCCAGAAGTGAGACCTGTCAGAGCAGGTGCCGCAAGACGCATTGGTGGAGTTTGCCCTCACCATGGAGAAGCTGCTCCTGCCACAGACAGTGTACCTGGAGGACGCCGCTCAGGTAAGGACAGTCACACACACTCGTCACTTTTCCCTCCTGCACAGAACACGTCATGACCTGGCATACAGTGTGGCTGTCACTGTACAGAGTCGGCTGCTTAGGCCGTTGAACCTGTGCAGGGACGCCTAAAACATTATGGCTCGACATACAGCTACTACTGTATCCTTGGCAGCTAAGGGACGCCTAGTAGGTCATGCCTTGGCATACAGTGTGGCTCCTATTGTATGGAGACTGCAGCTTTGGCCGTTGTACCTGTGCAGGGTTAGGATTAGAGTTTAGGGTTTAGGGTTAGGGTTAGAGTTAAGGTTACCTTATGACTCACATACAGTGTAGCTCATAGTGTATACTCCATAGTTTATGCTGTTGAACCTGCGCAGAAATGCCTTGTAGGCCATGAGTCCGCATACAGTGTGGCTCCTACTGTATCTTCAGCAGCTAAGCGCATTGAACCTGCGCAGGTTCGCCTAAAACGTCATGACTAGGCATATAGTGTGGCTTTTACTGTATGGATTCGGCTGCTAGGGCCGTCGAACCTGCGCAGCTACGCGGAAAACGTCATCAGTTGACAAATGCTGTGACTGTTTATCATTCATCCTTCGCTTCTCCCCCTTCTTTTTACCCACAGATAATGCAAGGATTCACTGACCTCAGCTTCCCCCAAGTAGTGGGTGCTGTTAGGGGGTTCCAGGGGTGTCTGATCATGCCACTAGAATTCCATCATCTTTCAGGCCATTGAGGCCAGCATCTATGTGCCAGGGAACCCCACCATCACCCTGAGGGGGCAGCAGATCACCCCCCTCCTGCTCACCGACAGCACCTACGCCATTCGAAAGTGGCTCATGAAGCCCTACCAGGGCACCACCAATGCCAGGCAGAAAGGATTCAACAGGAGGCTGAATTGCACCAGGAATGTGGTGTAAAGGGCCATCGGGTGGCTGAAGGCTTGGTGGAGGTGCCTCACTGCCCCACTCCTTGTGGCAGAGGAGAATGTCGTCCCCATCATCGCCTCCTGTGTCATCCACCACAACATTTGCGAGACCAAGGGAAGGGTCCTGGATGAGGGAGGGTGCTACAGGCGCCGCTTTGTGCCGCCCACAAAGGAGGCACCCATGGAGGACAATGACTTTGTGGAGCAGAGAGAAGGGGAGGCTGTGAGGGAGGTCCTGGCAGAGTTCTTTGAGACCAGGAGGATGTGAAGTATCCCCTGTCCTCCATCTGTAATCCTAGGGCACCACTGTACTATGCCATGAGCATAAGCACCTAAACACATTTCCTATTATCCCCACTCTGCGTATGGCTAGCATTTATGTAGGACATACCATGAACATAAGCACCTCAATAAATATGCACTGTTATCCCCACTCTGTGTATGGCTAGCATTTATGTAGGACACTACTGCACTATGCCATGATGAGATCCTATCATTCCCACTCTGTGTATTGATAGCAATCATGGTTTTAGATAGATATCCTGAACATGAGCCTAAGGGAGGCACACACAGACACACAGACACACACACATAAAAGGGTATGGAGGGGTCACCTGGCACCAGATTTCCTGGCAATAGAAAGATACAGTGCAAAAACTACCTCTGACAATGTTGCTAAATTTCCAACAGTCAGCTTTCCTAATGGCCCATTCGATTGTAACAATTGGTAGCACAGAGGGCAACCATTGGTGCTCACAAACAAAATTCTCTTATGAGGGTCTCCATTGGCCAGGAGCCAGGTAAGCCCATCTGCCCCTGCAACAATTGCCCACAAATGCTCCTGTGGACCTCCAAAGACAATGACAATGGTGGCCAGGAGGAGAATGCCATTCAGCATCGCTTACTGGAGCAATGAGGAGGTGGGCTTTCTCCTTCTCTTTCTCCAGCCCCGAGGCAGCTGCGAGAAGGGTCATGACCAGCAGCAACCGGCCGAACTGGGAGTACTTCTCCCAAGCCTCCCAGGCCCTCTGAGAAAAGGGCTTCAGAAGGACCCCCCAACAGTGCCAGACTAAATTCAAGGCACTGAAGGAGGTCTTCTTTGAGGCCCTGGAGGGCTATGGGGAGTACCCTTCGGTTCACAGAAGGCCACCCTTTTACGACCAGCTGCAGGACCTGTGGGTGAGGGCCGGCCGCCCTAGATGGCAGGATCACCATTCTCCAGGTAAGTGTTGGGCCCCTGCCATGGTCCCTCATGCCATTCCTCCCTTCCCCTCACTCTTCCCTATCCCTCCCCTCCCTCTTGTCCCCATCCCATGGATGGTAATGATGTTTCCCTTCTCTCCAAATGCAGGCGTGTGGCGGAGGTGGCAACAGGGATGGAGGGGGGACCCTGCTGGTTCCCCCTCCTCCTCCTCTTCCTCTGACAGGGAAGCTGGGCCAGCCAGGGAGGCCCATGCAGAGGGACCCCCTGCCATCCCTCTGCAGCCACAGCAGCCTCCCATGGTTGAAGGTAGGTCCCTGAGGGGAGGGGTAATGGCTACATAACTGCGGCCTCCATGGCATTCCTGTCCCTCCCCTCCCCCACCTCTTTCCATGCTGCATTCTTGAACAGTGTCTTTTTTCATTTCACAGGCGGACCTGCTGAGGAGGAGGCTGCTGGGCCAAGTTGCCGGCCGCCAGGCGGAACACATTAGGGTCCCCTTGGTGTTGCCCACCTGGCAGTCGTCCAGACCACCCGGGACTGTGAGCGGGGTAAGAATGGCAGGGACACAGAGGGAGGGAGTTGGGGGGGGGCAGGAACCCTGGCTGTAGCATGGGTGATGGGGTGGAGAACAACCTCCTAACTTTTCTCTTTTCTTTTCCTTTACAGATCAATGGGTGGACCAAAGGTTGGCTGCCATGGAGGAGCACGTACAACGTATGAGCAACTCCATGGCAGCCATCATGCAGCACCTGGGCCTTCCCTGACCCCACCCCCTTCTGCATGCATGAAGCACCTTCCCCTCCCCTTCCCTTGTACATGCTTCCTACCTCCTACCTCCCCTTCTTCCCCCGTTGTAACTTCCCCTTCCCTTTGTGAATACTCCCCTCCCCTTCCCCCATTTGTAAATAGTTGTACATGGTTGTTATTTTTACCAAAAGAAAAAATTATTTAAAAGAAAATTATGACAGAATCTGTGCATTTGCGCAGGTTCGGCAATTGCCAGTTTTTATGAATAAACTTTCCATTTTTAAACAACGTCTGACATTTTATGCAAAGGTGTGTAGATTTGTTGAAGGATCCCTACAGGAAACTAGTGAACAGCATTAGTGAGGTGGGCATGGTGTGCGGTGGCGGTGGCAGTGTCGATCAGTGAGGTGGGCATGGTGTGCGGTGGTGGTTGCAAGCAGTTAGGTGGGCATAGGTGGGGAGTAGTTAGCAATGGCTGCCTTGGTACTTAGTGGTGATCGTCGCAACACCTTCATCCCCCTCTGCTTGCTCTCTGCCTTTGTGGGCGGGCAGTGGGTGGTGGCGCTGCCACATCACTGCTGCAAAGGCTGCTAGACTCTTCTACAGGTGTTGCTCAATGATCTCCACCTCCATAGCAGCCTCCTCCTCCATGGGTGGACACCTCTCCCTCCTCCCTCTGCCCACAGCAGCCTCAACATCCAGGAGTGGAGAGTGACCCTCCTCCCTTCTCCTTATGCCTCCTCTCCCTCCTCCCTCTGCCTACCACCACAACCACCTCCTGCTGGCCCTGGGAGATACCGCTCCCTCTTCCACCCTCCTGCACACCCTCCCCACTGCCACCAGTGGCCCTCTAGGGTCCCTCTATGAGATCCACAAGTCGGGCCAGCAGACTGGTCTGAAGTTATAGGGAGTCAGCAACATGCTGCTGCTCATGGGCCATACATTGCTGATGCTTCCTCTGATCCTCTCTATCGTTCTGCCTCTTGTCCATTTGTTCTATGCTCCATTCCATGAACTGCTGCTGGGCACTTGTATTTGCTGCAGCTGCTGAGCGATGTGTCTTCTTCCCTCTGATGTCAGCAAGGCGGGCTGCCGGTGGCATTGCAGCTCTGGCATTAGCTGTTTCATCCTCATCCTCCTCTCTCTCTCGTGCTACTTCTTGTTCTAGGGGCATATATGGCAGAGGGCACTGTTTGCACACACAACATCTTCCGCACATATCAGGGGGGAGGAGAGATGTACATGCCAGGGAGGTTTGTGTAGGCACACTGGATACATGCAGGTGGTGGTCATACGAGGGACATGGTGAATGGGACACATGGACAAACGTTCCTCCATGCCCCCCCCCACATGCTAGGGTGCGAAACCAGAGTGCCAGGGAGGGGGGGGGGGAAATCTGCACACCTGCGAACAAAAATGTCACAAAAACCATGCAAATTGCTTTGCTTTTTGGGAGGGTGCAGGCATACATGCGATGGAATGCATTTTTTGTCATAACAGAGAATTTACCATGTGCAGCCTGGACCTGGTTGATCAGCTGGGTGAATTGTCTTGAGGTTTTTGATCTTCCGACGACACTCCTCCCAGGTGTGTTGGTGGCCCTTTGCCCTCATGGCTTGTGCCAACTCCTTAAATGTGTAGGCATTCCAGAAGGAATTTCTCAATTTCTCCAAAATGTGTGGCTGCAACCACAGAGCTATGAGGTCGGGCGTCTCCGCATGGGTCCACGATGTCCCTCTCCTCTTTTTGGCTCTCCACTTGTGGATGGTTCTGCCATTGTTCCCACTGTGGATGAGAGGAGCCCTGAAATGGACTGCTGTGGAGGTCTACAGCTGGCAAAAGTTGCACTGGGAAAATGGCGCTGGAATGTATGTGGGGGTCCAGCTTAAAAGTGAAACTTTCCCCTGTATCTCTTTAACACAATGTAACATCCGGTAGCAACAATTTCACCTTCCCGCTCTGGCGCATGTGCACTGTGGAAATTAGGGTTAGTGCTAGGGTTCTGAAACAGATGCACCTGCGGCGGTTCGCCCACACCTGAACCCTAAAAATGCTTTAATTTGAAGCTTTTTTCAATTAGTGCATGCTCCCCAAGGGCAGCTCTAAATGCGGCACACCTGTACACATCCATGTACACCGGCGGTTTTTGTGCTCGAGTGCCCTTATTTCCATCGCGCCTCCGTAGCTGCATCCCGACATACCGTTGAAGGTGCGCATGTTTCCAGAAGGAGCGGAAAAAAGCGGCTCCTTTTTGAAGCACACTTTCACTGGAAAAGGCAGATAGGGGGCGCTTTTTCTGTGTGCATCATGTAAAGACCATGCCTTCAGGTCAACCCCAAAACAACCCTTTTAGCCTGTCTGCATCTCCCCATAGTAAGTCTATGACAGTGTCAGGGAAAGGGGCTTCATTAGAATACACCACAGTTCAAAATGAAAAGTGAGATGCCAAGCCATGATTGGAAAGAGGTGTAATATTTTTTAAAAAAGAGTAAAATGGGAGAAAAGAGTAGCATACATTGTAAAGAGTCATCAAGCATACATTATCACAAATGGGCTATTTGGTCCTTTCCTGTGTATCTGCTTTTTCAAACTGAGAAGGAGCTAACTGCATTTTACATTTTTAAAATGACTTGGCTTGATAGTTGTTGTTGTTTTTAATTGCCTTTGAAAGTCTTACAAATAGTATTCAGATATTGAGACATATATCTGATGGTTAATCGCAAATAATAATTAAAGGGGAGGAAGGCAGGCATTCATCCTCTCCCTTCTTCTTTAAGTGGAAAGCACTGAACCCAGATGCCCAACTGTGGCAGAGAGTCTTCCAGCAACAGCATCTGGCTTCTTGGCAGTCACTTTCAGGCAAGTTGTCTAGGGAGCTTTGCAGTTGCCTCTTGGTTTATCACGTGGATCAGATACTGTGGCCTATCTGGCTGCTTTACCCAAGCAGAAGCCAATTCCTTTTGATTCACCTTTGATTTTCAGAAACTTGTTCATTCCATTTTTTTTTTAATGTTTTGAAGCCACTTGTGTTTTGCTGTAGGGTAGCAGTCGCTTGCATATCCAAGCATCTTTTCTCTTTCTGCCAGATACAAAATCATCAGGCTTTCTGTCTCTCCATCAACACTGTTAGTTCTTTTAATAACATCTTCAATCAATTTCAGTGCCCCTTGTTACACAGCAGAGAAAATTGATCACATAAAGGGGACAAAATAATAAAAGTACACGAATATGTTGTTTAGCGCCATTACTTTCTTTTTCTTTTTTCACAAAACATGAACATGCCACAAAACTGTGGTGGAATTTTTCCCCCCGCTGTACAAAAAATTGGCTTCTTCCTCAAATTTTCAAAGCACTATGAAGTAGAAAAGCATTCAGCAGACCTGAAATCAGAGTCAAAAAACAATATAGCTTGGTTGGTTGTATTGCACAGCAAAGATCTCTCTCACTTCTGGAAGCTATATTTAACAAAAGAGATTTATTTTTACCTATTATTTTTAAAAAAATCCTAGCCAACAACCCACATCTAAGAAGAATGCAACAGTAGCTCATGCAAAAGGAAGCAATGACAATGTGATGACAAGTTCAGCAGCGATATACAGAATGCTGTGGATAAATCAAAAATTAAAGCTATTGTATGACAGCTAGGAACACTTAGCAAGTGCAGTCTGCAAAATTTCCATTATTATTATATTTTGGAGTGAAAAAAGATGCAGCTTATATATCTAATCTCCATTTGCTCAAGTCTGTCTCGGCAGGTTTAGGCCAGCATAGATATTAAATGTGTGCTCAGTGATTATGTTTCCCTCCCTCCCCAATGTGAGGCCAAATGAAAAGTCTAAATTCTTGAGGATTGTTCAAAAATTAAGAGAACAAAACAAAATCATACATACATGCAGTGCTTTAATACACAATGCTGAGAGTGCAATTGAATAACCAGTTACAGGGGAGTTATGGCTCATTGAATTGAACTGACTGCTGACATATGAGCATAGGATTGTACTGTGAAGCAGAAATCAATACCTATTGACCTCAATGGAACTTACTTCTTAGTAAATATGTATAGGATTGCAATGCTGAAATGCCTTTGAGCCTCTCTAATTGCATCTTGTTTGCAACTGTGAATGTTGTCAGTGCTGGAAAGGAAAGTCATTTTTAAAACATTTTTTAAAAAATATATAAAAATATATTCCAGGTAGTCTTGTTCCCACACTAAAAGGTCTGGAAATTCAAAATCAGACATATAATACAGGGGTAGGAACTATGCAGCCCTTCACATGTCATTGGGCTACAATGTGGCTTCCAGCGAGCCAACATCACCAGTTATGTGGAGTGCTGGGAGTTGCAGTTCAATGACATATGGGTGACTCCATGATTGCTGCTCCTGCTTCAATGGGTGAAAATGTTCTTGGAGAACATAGAGGGCAGGGAGATTACATGAGGTTTGTTGTTGCCAGTAGCAGTTTCCTGTGGGTTTTAACCAATGGAATTTTATCCATTTGAACCCCTGACCTGCACTGTCATTAGCATTATGTGCTGGCAGCTTTGAAACCACAATGTTCATGTGCTCTAGCTGGATAACACGTCTTCATAACTAGCCTGAAACTTCAGAGATGGTCACACTACACTCTTAAAGTGTTGCTATTCCACTTTAACCCCCCTGGCTGCCTCCTGTTGCATTCTGGAGTTTGTAGTTCAGTGAGGCCTAAGACCTCTCTGGCTGAATATTCTAAATGTCCCTCCCTAAACTGCAAATTGTAGTACAATCATCTCCTTCAGTACTGGAACTCAAGATTAAAAATGTATCAGAATAAGAATAGATGCAAAATAGTTGCAAGGACAAGGACAAGATCCTTCCTTGTTAAAGAGTCCCAAGTGATCTATATTTTTAAGCTAATAATAATAATAATAATTTATATCCCGCCCCTCTGCAGAGCAATCGGGGCGGCTTACAATATTAAAATTTCCATACATATATATTAATACAATTTAAACAACATAAAAATCCCAAATCCCACTCGTCCTTTAAGAAGTAAGGGTTCTTCTTATTCCAGGCTGGATGGTGCTGGGCCTAGTGTCTCTCCCCCAGATGACATTGGATGGTAATGGAGGGAGGGCTCTTCTTCTTATTCCAGGCCCGATGGTGTTACCTAATACTTTAGAGGCAAAGCAATGTCTTTGCAACTATATTCCACAGAAAGATTTTCCTAAAATCATAAGACCATTGCTAAACTGTTACTTCAATGTGACAAAAATAAGACCCAACTATTGGCATACGGTTTTAAATGATCAGAGTTACCCTCATAGCTGCCTCTTCAATGTGCTATCTAAGGTGAGGATCTGTCATCTTAATTTCACTATGAAATTATATCTCCAAATGGAACAATGTTGTTTAAATCTCAAAAGTCTGTGCCATGTAGTGCTTTTGATTCATAACATGATACCAAGATCTGTTCTTTTCAGACCAGTGTTTCATTGCAAGATCTTTCCACACAGTAGTTACTCACAGAATCAACAGATGGAGCAAGGATGTAAATCCTTAACTATTACATCATTGTCTGCTGGGATAAATAATTACAATACTTTTCTTCCTGATGTAGGAGAAAGCAAACATACCTCCACAGCATTCTTCTCATATTCAAACATTCTGAAACATGTGAAGGAATTATTTATAAAATATGTAGAAAAACACGTTTTCTGTACAAAGGCCTGTTTTCAGTAGATTTTTTGCACAAAAACCTATTTTCTATGCAAAGAAACACTCTTTCTTGAACAGAACACCTTTTTTCTGCACTGAAAACTGTGTGTGTATGCGCACACAAGATTATTGGTGGTCTAGTATTGTTCCCAATGAAGTTTCCTAACAGTCGAGAGCCTATTTTTCAACCTGTGAATTAATAATAATTAAAAATAATTAATATTCTTTGGATCCCTAACATAGACACAAACACACATACCTCCATTAATTTGAAGATCAGAACACAGCTATATGCTGTAAGTTTCACTCATACTGGTCCCCTCAAGATAGCACATGTATGTGACTTCAGCACTATCATTAGGATAGGAATGCAGGATTTTGCTTCAGAAATCATTCTCTGCTGTATATAAAGGCAGCAAGGAAGAAGCATATGGAGAAGAGAATCAATTCCAATCCAATTTTGCCCTGCGTACCAGTATGTATGGATCATTCAGTGGAAAAAATCATGATAGATACTTTGAGAAATAGCATTTTCAGCATCTTCATTTTTATCAGCTGACATAGTTGCCTTGTTGTTGTTGTTGCTGTTGCAATCAGTGCAAAATTAGACATTATCAGAGAAGATATGGGCCACTTTCCTATGAAGAGCTACAAATCTTCATATTAGTTTGAAAGTTAAGAGCAAATCTGCAAATTGGAATGCACTCTGCTTGTAATGGGAACAAAACACTGGCAATGAAATACAAAGGGGGAAGAGAGACCTAAATCACAGCAAAATGATCTCCCTGAAGGCATCTGCCAAAGAGATGGTGTTTTTAGGCAGTGTCTCTGAAACAGCGTCTTGATGTCTATGCCACGTACAGATTTATTATTGTGCCTGAGAAACTGGAAGAGAAAAAAGGTTGATAATGTGCCTAAGTAATACTGAGCTTTGGTCATAGGAAAGACTTGGTATTGTGGGCACCACACCCACACCTACTGATGTGGTCCCATTTTTTTTTCCTTTGGAGGCACCTAATTAAGAAAACCTTGACTCGTTTACATGGATACTTTTGATCTAAATTATATGCCAAACCACACCAAATTAGGAGCATCTGTGAACGTGAAATGTTTGTTCCCTTAGAATCTTTAGAACGGGCCCAGCTCTGGACTGCACATGTTCAAGTGACGAAAAGTATTTCAGATGTAGCATTCTTTTGAGACCTACTTTTCCACTAATAATTTGCAGTAAGCCAAACTAGTATCTCTTTCCTTCTTCTCTTTCTCTTAGCCCACAATCATTACAGGCTGTTTAGAAAGTTTCACTTTTCTCTATTTTTTTAAGCAAAAAAAAAAAAGGTAAGTGGCCACTTATTTTGTTGATACTTGTGAGGCCACTGTTGGACAAGGAGATCCAGCAATTGCTAAAAATTATCACTGCTGTTCATGCCTCATTCCAATTACATATTTTCCGAGAACTGACCAGGAATCCATTCTCCAGTTAATTGATCCTCCCTGAAAAATCCTTGCACTTTCTTGATTAACCCATTTTATGTGTATATCAATACATAAGAAGAAAAAATCAAAAGAAGTTTAATAGAATTGGCTCACTATGTTTTTGGAATTCACTCAGGAATCTAAACCATAAGCCATTTGTTGGGCTCTAGTGCAGACTATATTTCACTCCTATGGTTCAGTAGGAAGAGGTACCTGCTCTTGATTAGATAGCCGCATCACCAATTTTGAGCAGGTCAACGCATTTCACAAGGAGGGTAAACTAGAATCTAGTGGAGTGTAACTGTAGCCTGTTCCTGAGGGATTTTAATGTAATACAGTCCTTTGTTCTGGGCACCACAAACTGTAATCTGGAGACAGTCTCTTGTCCACCGCAAAGGTTATTACGTTTTTTCTTGGTTCACTTTCAAGTTTGATTTAGTCAGCACATAAGTGAAGAAGAAGAATGCGAAAGCCACAGAATATATCAAAAATATACTTTGCATAACATGATAAACTGCAGTTTATCTATATATCCAAATGTTGTTGTGTGCCTTCAAGTCATTTTTGACTTATGGAAACTCAGAGTTGAACCTATCATGTTTTTTTTTAATTTGTTTACAGAGGGTTTGGCTTCCTCTGGGGTTGAGAGAATGAGACTTCTCCAAGGTCCCCCAGTAGGTTTCCATGGCTGAGCAGAGATTCCATGGTCTCCAGAGTTGTAGTCCATTGCTCAAACCACAACACTGTGCTGGCTCTCATCCAAATGTAGGCCTAGATAAATTGTAATCTGCCTACCTATCCAAATGCAGTCAACTAAGAATTTGATATGTCTTCTAGTTTTGTTGCTTGTCTTAAGAAAGAAATGGTAGACTGGGTGAGGCAAGGAGTAGGCTCTGGAACCTGGAAAACACAAAACATAGTTTTCAAGCTCCATTTAGCTTTGTGGTTCACATCTTGATGCTAGCTAGTCCTATGTGGCATATCAAAATGTATTTCTAGACATAGCTTTATAAAGTATTAATAGGCTATGGAGCCATGTTTATATGTGTGTTGTATCATGCTATAGTGTAGTTTTAAAAGCTGATGTGTCTGTGCAACATTCATATAGGTCTAGAGCTACCTTCCCACCCTGACTCTGCAGATTTGTAGTCAGCCCTTTGTGATTTTAAGGAGGACCATAAGAAGATTTTATGTTATTGACATGCTAGAGGAGAAAACATGTAGAACAGGGCCAGTGAAAATGTAGTATTCAACCTTATTTCATGGAGGTGGTGGGAGCCCAGAGGGAGGCAAGTATGATGCAAGGGATTTAAAAAATTGAATAGAAGTTGGAAAAAGTATGACAAAATGTAGTAGTGTAGTGTAGTAGGTCAAAGCTCTCATTTTTAAAAATTCAAATATTAAGATATTTGAATGTATTAATACATATATTTAAATACATACAATGTATACATTAAAATACATATGTAAGAATTATTAAATACATATATTAAAGTTATCAATTTTGTTGGGCTTTTTGTTACAAATTAACAAAAAACAGCAATTATTTTGTTATGAATTGTAGGGGATAACGAATGAACAAAAACAGCAGTCAATTATTTTTTGGTGTTTAATAAGAATGTAAATTGTCTGTTTTAATTCATGCAGTTAAGAAAAATGATTTTAAAAGTGATTTCTCTCTACCAAGAGAGACTATGTGAGTTTTTTTGTGCATTATTCAAGTTTGTTTGTTTTTGTATTTTGGAAACGTTTTAATAGAAAAAATCATTTCTAGGAAAATATTTTTTGTGTTTAAAATGTTTTGAGAAGAATACAATATTTTTGAGCAAAAAACAGTACATTTTGTCTAATATACACTTTTCTGTACAAAAACATGAGCCAGAATTCAGAATCAGACTTACAGATGTGTGTAACATCTGTAGTGGATCTGTATTCACAGACCCTGCATATGCTTGATTATTGCTATGCTCATAACTGCCTGTCAGACCTACTGTCCTGGGCATCAGGTACACAGAGACAAGAGATCCATTCTGCTAGCAATCAGGGCATAGGTGGATGATGTTCCCCTTCTCACCCACCAACACAATTTCCTTTTCACAGCCTCACTGGTTGTTAGGAATGGGTGGAAACATTATCCACCTGAACCTTGGTCACCAGCAGAACAGACTACCTTCTAACTGCACAGCTGATGTCTGATAAAATATATTTCGAGGGCTGGGCCTGAAGACACTACTTAGCCACCCAACTAAGGGCCTGAACAGACTGCCAGAAATAATCCATCTTGAGACCACTTCAACTGCCCTGGCTCAGTACTAGGGAATCATGGGAGCTGTAGTTTATTGTGGCACCAGAGCTCTCTGACAGAAAAGGCTAAATATCTCAGAAATAACTACAATTCCCATGTTTCCTAGAATAGAGCCAGGATAGTTAAATTGGTCTCAAGCTGCATTATTTCTGGCAGTTTCTTCAGGCCCTAAGGTAGTTAGGTAACTAAGTAGGGTACACAAAATTCCCTGAATTCTTTTTGTTACAAAACCCTGGAATTTTTTACCAACAAATCCTGAACTATGAAAAATCTCATGGCAGTTAGACTTTTTTTTTCAGGGATGTGAAAACCCACAACAACTTAAAATAACTTTTGGCTTCCTGAGTGGAATACCACTAGATGATGTATGCAATGAATTCACACAAACCCAGCCATCCTCCCCTCACTGCCCTGCATTCTTGGTCCTTGGGAAGCTGCTATTGTAGCATCTTTTGGAACTGAAATAAATAAACAGTGAGAAATAGGGCTGAGGGTGGGTGAAACTACTGCCAAAAAAGATTATATAGCTATTCTATAAGGTTCTGAATATGCACTGTGCAGATGCAGGATAACCCAAATGTCTGAGTTCACAGATGACCATTTGAAGAACTAATTACAGGTATGCAAGCTGTCCTTATTCTGAGTATACAAGAATCTGTCATTTTAAATTGAACTACAGTGGTTCCTCCACATTGACTAGGGTTAGGGGCACAGAACCCCCATGAAAGTGCAAAAATCTGCAAATAACAAAAACACTATGTTTTTCCTTGAGAGAACACCTCTCTATGTCCTCCAGTGCAACTCTGTGGCCAATATCTGCCAGACATTGGCCATAGAATTGCACTGGCAGAGCTATAAATACCTAGTGGAGTGTTCTCTCTAGGAATCTCTAGGTCCTTCAGTGCAATTTTTGGTTAGAGTTGATCATAGAGTTGCACTGGAGGACCTAGATATTCAGAGAGAGAACATACTAATACAATCAGTGAATAATCAAATCTGCAAAAGTCAAATCCTCAAATGTGGAGGGACAACTATAGGAGAAAATGATAGTAACAACCAATATATCACATTTATTACTTGTGATGTCACTTCCAGAAAACATATGCAAATTAGCATTGTCTTACTCTCCCAAGATACATGACTAGTAACAGAAAATAATATGATCTGGCCAATATTAAATATCATTTAAGGATCAAATGACCCACCCCAGCTGCAGAACAAATGCCCCACCCTGACTGAGATGCTAGGTGACATATACTTCAAATATTAAACCATTCTTATTTTTTAATTGAAATTCAAAGCTCTCTTTACATAAACTTTTACATTTGGATCTTTTAGTAATGCCAAAAAACATCTACAGATTTGTACCCAACTGTCATACATTGTTGTTTCCAGAGCTAACCATTTGTCTGGACACGTAGTTGTTTATTTACAAATACTATAACCAAAAGACAAGAGTTACACATTGATATGTACCCAATACAGTGCAAATTACTGGAACTCCTACTATGCTGTTTTTTAGATTGAGCAAAAACCCTTGACAGAGAAGAATTGAATTCTTTGACACAATCTATGGATGCATTTCGTATTTCACCTCATTTTATCAATCTGGTTTATATGACACCACAGTTTATGACAGCAGTGAAAGGGCAATGTAATTGCAAACTTGCTATTGGTGTTTGTTTTAGTAATTTAGATCATTGCTGAAATTAAACACAAAACACCTAAACTTAAGGTTATTAGGGACAGACTGTCCCAATGTAAAATTGTGTTACAAGATATGATGATTTTGTTGAATAACTGGAAGTTTCTTTACTGGCTTTATATCAGATTATTTATGGTTATAGTCAAATAGGTTGCAAAACAAATGGGCAGAAGTGTATCTGAATAAACATTCTGTGTTAGTTAAGACAAGGGTAGCATTGCAATTTGATAATTTCCTAATGAACCAGTGAAATAGAATCATAGAGTTGGAAGAGACTGCAAGGGCCAACTCCCTGTCATGCAAATTAGTAGATGAATTAATAGAAGAAACTAATTGAACAGAAGATTACTCCTGCCATGCAGGAATACCCAGTCATAGCACTAGAGACAGATAGACATCCAGCCTCTGTTTAAAAACCTCCAAAGAAGGAGACATCCTGTATCTGTGCATTTCATTTTTACTAACCAAGTCTAGTACCCTACATTTCCCTCTGCTAAAAATTGTTTTCTTAGGTGAGGTCCCAAGAAAAATATGAATATGCTAAGTCAATGGGAATTTGCTAAGTCAACACCTATGTAAGTTCCATTTATTCAATGAAAGTAGCTGCTGTAGGTGTGACTAACAATTGGAGTTTCTCCTGTCTTTTCTCTTTGTGCAGCTCAATACCCACACACACACACACACATTTTATCTGTTTGTTTACTTACTGCACTTATATCAATCATTTTTCCTAAAATGGGATTTGGTCATTATATCTAGACCCCTTGACTGGGGGCGGAGGTGAGTTTCAAACAAAAACATAAACAACCCATACTGTGGTACTTTTACAACAAGGCAACCATCAACTTATTTCCCAATGCTCAACCTTTTTACAGAAATGTGTAAAAAAATGGTGTGGAAATGCACACATTTTCTAAGAGATTAGCCCCCAAAAGGCCTGCTGTCTCACAAGAAGGAAAGTTCAAGAAAAAGAAATGTTGTCATGTTTTTCACACGAGGGTGAAACACATCAGGATTGACAACCCTGTTCACAGCTAAACCCCTGGATTCTGAACTGGAACAAAGTTCAAAGAAGTCAGGCTTGAACTTCAGCCAGCATCAGCCTTTCCATTGCTTCCCATTGACTCTGTCAACACTTTGAATTATATAATTTCAGTACCAGCTTGACTTGAGCTAGCAGTATTTTACTTTTTTAAAATTCTGATTGTGAACCCATAACATCTTATTGCACTTTATTATTTAAAATTGACTTTTAGGAAAGGGTGTAGACTTTATTTAGTTTTTCAAAAGAAATCCAGCCCTTTTAGTTTAAAAGAATGTCATGTTTTGTTTGATTTTGTCTGTTTTACTTTTTTGCAGTAGCTGGAGTATAATTTGAATATATTAATATTTCCAGCAACAGTGCTCAGGGAGCCTAGTTAATAACTTATGCATGGCTACAGAGATATACTTCAGAGAGAGGTAATGTTTTAGCTCTCGTGTTGGTAATGCTTAGAAACATGGAATGAAAGAGTCTGATCTTTTCCTGCCCTTTGTTGTGGCCATGCATTATGGTGGTATGGAGCCAGGGTTCTTTCTGTTGCCTACACAGCCTGGATTCAATAAGGATTTCTATATGTATATTATGACAATGTGGTCAAGGAAACCAGATTTTTTTTAAAACTATACCTTTGTGCCTGTGCAGCATAACAAAAAAATCTGGTGCTTATTTTTGTTGTACTCATTCAATATGTTAACATATTCATAATTTGATACAGGTTATGTTAATCATATAATTAAAGTTAGAGTGTTAGATGAAAAAACAGCAAGATGTTACTTGAATGGAAAATATTTGTCCCTTCATACAAGAGTCATTACAGCACTGTAGAAAACTGTAAATCCGATGAATAATCACTAACCCATGGCTAGATGTGTGTTAGATCATTTCTGAGTCTTCCCTAGGGTGAAAGCCCATCCAGCTTTCTACCCACCCATGCTGAAAAGTTGTATCTGTCCCAGATGCTGGGCAATTTTGATCATTCTCTTATGCCACCCGACCAGTTCAATCCATTGTAGCCATTCTGTCATTGGCTGCTATTGCTTTTCCTATGCTATACTTCTCATTTTTCCCTGTTCATTTCTAACTGTGGTCTTACCCTTCTGGAATGGTAGACCAGGTTTTAAGGTGAACTATTTACAGAATAAATTCAGAAATATAGCCATGTTAATCTGGAATAGCAGTATGCAAAGAGATCTTGTAGCACCTTTAATATTTACTGAGCAAAAGAATTTGTAGCATAACCTTTCAGTAGGCTTGGAAGTTTATTGAACAGTTAATTAATCGTCTTACCTGATCTGGCTTAAATTTTAAATCAGGCTGCATCTGGGGCCTATCACAATTATTTAGCTGCCCAAATCACTGCCTGGGTCCATCCCAGGACCATTCCCACTCCCAGAGGTGCTCAGTGCAGGCTTTTTCGAAGCCAAGAGTTTTCCGTCTTGAGAAAATGGCTGCCAAAGTGGCCTTGGGAGCAGGGATGGACCCAGGATGGACCCGGGCAGTGATTTCATTGGCAAAACCCTTGCAATAGGGTCCAGATGCCACTCAATTTAAAATTTAAGCCAGATCAGGTAAGGCGATTTAATTAACTGTGCGATAAGCTCCTTGGTCTATTGAACTGGTGCACAGGAAGCACCTTGATAATTGGATTGTATGAATAGCCATAGAAATGCAAAACTTGTGGATATGGTGATGAAGTTACCAGTTCAGTTTTAACTATGATCATTGAAGGACAAAGGCAGGAGGAAAGATGTTGCCTAAGGCCAGGGTGGGTGGGTGACTATATGAAGGAGTCAAATTAAAATTAAAAATGGGCTTTGCACAGGATGTTTCTCCCATTACAATATCACTGTCATGGTGTCCTCTTATCATTCCATGTTCCCTCAACTTATCTTTATACAGGGCTTTTTGTCATGTTTCAGCAGGCAGGAAACGGCTTCCCATGACAGACTTCCAAATAGGGAGAAAGAGTAATGTAACAAATAGCTGAAGGCTTGGAGAGGGAATATGTGGAAGACATGTTGCCTCTTTACCATCCTACAAATCTAAAAGCTTTAAAAGAATGCCCAATGTTCTGCTCTTGTGACAATCCTAAGTTTCTGGGATAAAGAGAAAATTGCTGCAAAAAGTCAGCAACACAACTAGACCACTTTTAGCTTTCAAGCATGTATTGCTCAGGATTTGCTTTCTTGTAGTGCTGAGATGGAATTTGTGTGATCCTCCAGCTGTTGTTGGACTTTAAGTCCCAGCTGGATAGTAATGGTAAAGAATGTTCATCAATGTGGTCCAAAAATATATGGAGGGCCAAATGATTCCCAGCTCTGTTGAAACAAAAGTTCTCTGCTTGTGGAAATTCTCTTGATCTGGTTTTGGGAGATACCTCTATTCATGTTGTTCTTGTTGTATGCCTTCAAGTCATTTCCATCTAATGGCAACTATTAGGTGAGCTTACAAGGGAGTGCAGAAAAGTTCTCAGCCTGACCGAGAATGACCTAGAGCCATAAAATGTACATGCTGTTCCACATATTCACCCAGAAGTTTGACGCACTTGGTGCACCCTTTCTCAAGTTTCTTTAATCCTTTCATATATATATATATATATATATATATATATATATATGCTGAAATCTGGTCATGGAAATACTTCTCTGCTGCTGCTATTGCCTCTGAATCATTAAAAAAATTGTTACTTTCAAACTCTTTTAAGGGTTGGTAACAGGAAATAATCAGATGTAGCAAGAGATGGCGAATAGGGTGGATAGTCTATGCTGGGGTAGGCAACCGTTTTGAGCTGGGGGCGGGGTTGCTGTCCCTCAGACAATTGGGGGGGGGGGCGAAGCACCAAAAATAAATAAATAAATAAATAAATAAATATTTTAAAAATTAAAAAAATTAAAAAAATGCATGCACACTCTCTCAGCCCCAGAAAAGCCATGGCAAAACCTCTGTGGAGATTTTGCCAAGAAAACCCCAAGAACAAGTAATAACAACAATAATCAATATCATCATGGCGGGCGGCAGCAGGGGGTGGCAGCGGTGGCAGCAGTGGCAGCAGCAGCCCCCAGGCCTTAGGTTGCCTACCCTTGGTCTATGCACTCATAAATTCTTCAAGACATTGTCTTGCCAGCCCAGTGATGGTCTGTGTGGCGCACACTACTGCCACCTTTCTACTTTTACACTTTGATTCTAGCTAGCTGTACTTTGGGAACTTGTTATCTCAACTTCTACCACCTAATAAAGTGTCAGGGACTCACACTGCCTTTTTAGTGTAGCCCCACCCCCAGAATAACAAAATTGTTGTAGTATGTTTTGTGACTAAAACAGAGGCCAAGTGTTGTTGGAATAAAAAGAAGAAAATTTTATTTTACATCAACATGCAATAAAGGTAACTTGTTTCAGGACTTGCTATTATAATCTTTCTTAGTTATAGACTTATAACATATGTTACAAATTCAATCACAGTACCTCAGCCCCTCTGGCTGATAATATCTAAATGGAGAGAACACCACAGTAACTTTCTCTCTTCCAGAGCGCTGCATGTGTTCAGAGTTTACCCTTTCTAAACTCTTATCTCCCTAAAATTCAGTTCCCAGGAACACTTTCCCAACACCCTCTCTCTGACCCAAATCTTCTTCTCCTCTCTAACTGTTAGCCTGGGCTTTTATACTACTCCCAGGTGAACTCCCATTGGCTGGCTCTCTGCTGCCTTCTGATAGGCCAGCTGGAGCTCTGTTCACCACAGTCTGCATGGTCCTGCAAAAGGATAACAACTTTCTTTATCTTCTCTTGCTATTTTTTTCATCAATGGATCCTTTAATTAGCATAGCAAGTTAAAGCAGTATTCCTCATTAGCTCTTTGGCCCTTCTGAAGATATGCAATCATAAAAATACCTTTCCTGTACCAAGGAAACTGTGGCCATGACCTCTCCTACTGACCTTTGGGTCTTGTTGGCCATAAAGAATCTGAGTGCCACCATTGCAAAGACTGTTGTTTTGTCTCTGCATCATAGTGATGTAACTATATGTTTCATCAATAGTGACAAGTTCTTCCCCCAAAAAATATCATTAGTTTGTTCAAAATGCTGCAAAATCAACTTGAAGGTATCCACTCGATTTTGTTTCTGGTCAGCATTCAAATATTTTGGCACCCACTTGGCTGACAGCTTCTGCATAGCCAACTGCTCATGAACGGTAAACCTAATGTGTTTCCAGGATATATCTAGTGTGTCAGCAATTGTTTTAGCTGAGATTTGCCATTTTGCTAACATCAAAACATGAGCACACTTAACATTTTCAGGAGTTGACACTGTTGAAGGCCTCCCAGCCCTTGCTGCAACTTCAGTCTCAAAATCTCCATGCTGAAAGTTGGCACACCACTTCGTAACTATTGAATATGATGGGCACCTATCACATAATGTTTGCATCATACCCTCATGGATTTCTTTTGGCGTTTTCTTCTGCAGGAACAGGAACTTCATGATAGTCCAGAGTTAGGCACTTGAAAATTCCACTCTTTTTGTTGACATGGTCCTATCAATCTGAAAAAAAAAAATTATAGCTGTAATCCTGCAAATTGGTAATTTAAAATAAAAAGAACACTTTTTCAAGCTACAGTGATGAAATATGCTCAGATTTTAGGAACTTGGCCAGGTCAAGAACTTTTCAGCACCCTGTCATATTATGGGGTTTCCTTGGCAAAATTTGTTCAGTGGGGTTTGTCTTTGCTTTCCTCTGAGGCCGAGTGTGATTTGCCCAAAGTCACCCAGTGGGTTTCCATGGCCAAGTAGGGATTCAAACATTGTCTCCATAGTAATAGTCCAAATTTCACAGCAGCACTATACCACATACAGCTTCTCCCTCCCACAATTAATTCATTCAGCAAGGAGTAACCATGAGAAGGAAGGGGTGAAGAAGTGCACCTCCCCTATTTTTTTATTATTATTATTTTTGGCATGTGCCAAAATCTGGATAAAATCCTATGTTCTTTTCTCAGTGTAGTACAGATCTATGATCAAAATGATCTACATGCCTTCAGAGTATGGGCCTTTACAGACTGCCAGAAATAATGCAGCTTGAGGCCACTTTAACTGTCCTGGATCAGTGCTAAGGAATCATGGGAACTCTAGCTTATTGTTGCACCAGAGCACTCTGACAGAGAAGGCTCAATGTCCCAGGAAAAAAATACAGTTCCCATGATTCCCTAGTACTGAGCCAGGACAGTTAAAGTGGCCTCAAGCTGCATTATTTCTGGCAGTTTGTAAAGGCCCTATATTACCGACAGTGTATAGAATATAAGGCTGATCTGATTTTCCCCCTTACTCTGCCACCATTAAAATATTTCCCCAATGCTAACAAAATTTTAGTGGGATTTGCTTTCCTGTCAGGTGTCTGCAATCTTTCCCACTGCTTGTTTCTAATGTGACACTTTCTGGAACAGCTCTTTCTGTAGGAGGCTTCTAGTATGATTTACAATGTGACATGTGAGTTCATATTTCACCTTGTGCAAATCATGTGTGTGGACACAGTATACTTCACCAATCATGGTCCTTTTCTTGTCAATGATTGCCAGCAGCAATAACAAGAGTGAAAAATATCTATTGTGAAAAGTCCAGTTTCCATGTGTTTTCCAAATTTATTTACTGACCTTCATTGCAACAGCTACACTCCTGACCCTCATGAGATGGAGCCTAGGGGGAAATGGCACTGAGCACCAATTCCATATCCTGTTGTTCTGTAGTCTAAATTAAGTGCTAATTAATTACCCCTGGCATCTTTGCCATTGCCTGTCAAATTGGATTTAGGATATTCTTTCAGTGGTTAAACAAACAGCCTTCCATTTCCAGCTAAAATCCCAAGTGCTGATATTTCTTTTTCTTACAAATCAGTATTTAAAAAGGAAACAAATGTGTCTATGTCCATTACAGGTAGCATTGAAATTAAAGGAACAAGGGTTGGTATTGTCAATTTTGATTAATAGCCCTTCATTAATAAACATCCTGTTATTCATTTTCCACCTGCAGTTGCTGATGTTCCCTGGAATCAATTAACTCATATAATTTGATTTATTTTACAAAGGCATTTTTGGATGTGCTGTGCTGATGATAAAGCTTTCTGTGTTTGCAGTTCTTGATTCAAAGTGAGATTGTTACCTAAGTGCATTTTATTTTTTAATGTTGTAAGGAAATGTGGCTTCAGGCAGTTTGGAATAAAAATAATGAAAGTCAATTTGAAAACTTAAAGCTGGATTCAGATAGAAGTATCTGTTGCCTACTGGGATGTACAAATCTCAGCTCTAGGTAGGCTGTGCTATTCACTAGGCTGTAAGGACTATGAAACTGGAAGCAAATATGCCATGGTCAAAGGTGCCAAAACCAGTGATGATGATGCTAATGATCTGTTCTCCCATAGACACATGGGACCCACATTCCCTTGTATAACAAATTAGGAAAAGTAACACCCAACAGCTGGAAGCTCACACTCAAGACAAGAAGGCCAACATGCAGGCCTGTTGGGCCTATCATTATTGGCTCTGTCTGCATGGGCCAAATAAAACAGTCTTTCTCCATCCTTTTGGCGAGGAGTCCAGACAACACAGGGCCCAATCTCCAAGTCTGGTGCAAATAGTGCAGATGATGTTGTGCCCATTCAGCACCAAACACAGGGTATACCTCTCTTAAAACATATTTTAACACATTTCTATTTGTTCCAGATCTTCCCAGAAGATTCGGAATCTTCCATTCTGATGCTGGGAGACTTTTTACAGAGCATCCCTCTGTGCCACCTTGTATGTTGGCAGCAAGTCATTCACTGTAATATCAGAATGAGGCACCCAGCAATGTTATTAAAGCTGGAAGCCCCATTCTGACATCAGAGCAAGCAACTCACCACTACCATACTAGGCAGCACAATAGAACATACATGTGAACACTACCTGGTGTTGAATCAGAGGGGGGGGGGGGTAGGAGCAGTTTTGGGACCAGGATATTTTGTGCTGCTGCCAGAGTATCCTGGCTCATGCAGACACCACCTTACTTGTAGTACCATAGCAAAGCCAGTTTCTCAGGCTGAAACACTGGGACTTCAGTAGCTCACCACAGTAACTGTGATTTTTTTTTCTTCCCAGTAACAATATGTCATTTTGAACTACCCCTGTTGTAAACCCACCAGATTTCCAAGAGAACTACTCCTAGTACATGTGTAAACTGATAGGACTGCTTTGGGGTCTTTGAGAGAAAATGATGCCCTCATGATGAGTGCCTCCATTTCAGAATTTAGCAGTTCTTACAAGATTACTCCTTACAACAGGGGTAGGCAACCTTTCCCCTTTAAGGGCCGAGGGACTTCAGCTCCCAGAACCCCAGGAGCTATTGGCCAACATGGGACTATTGGCCAACATGGCTGAGGCTTCTGGGAGCTGAAGTCCCTCGGCCCTTAAAGGGGAAAGGTTGCCTACCCCTGCCTTACAACATCTCCAGCTTCCCCTGCTGGCCACTCAGTGCAGGAAAATATTGTGGTAGGCAAGCTGGCTTCCAGGAATGCAAATCTATAATTCTGGGTCTTCTTATGTGAAACACAAGATAAATCTCTGAAGAATGCTGGGATTCTCCAGAACATTGTTTGAAAACTAAGGTTTGATCCATTTCAGTACACTCATCCCTCCACATTTGTGGCTTTGCCTTTTGCGGATTTGATTATTCATGGATTTTATTAATATGTTCTCTCTAGGAATATCTAGGTCCTCCAACACAACTCTATGGTCAACTGTAACCAAAAGTCGCACTGAAGGACCTAAAGATTCCTAGAGAGAACACTCCACTAGGCATTTGTAACTTCTCAAGCACAATTCTATGGTCAATGTCTGGCAGATGTTGATCACAGATTTGGAGTGGAGAACCTAGAGATTCCTAGATAGGTGTTCTCTCAGGTTAAAAACATAGTGTTTTTATTAACTCCAGTTTTTCCACATTCACAGCGGTCCTGTGCCCCTAACCCCAGTGAACGTGGACAGATGGGTGTATTTCGGTATTTATTTATTTTGAAGCTTGTTTGCAAATGTTCAAAATACAGGGTTGGCTTTTCAGTTCCAAATTCTGTTCAGTAGAATTCTGTTCATTAACAGATTAACTCTTGGTATTGTCCTGCTTCCTCTGCAGTGACCTCTACCTTCCCCTTGCCACACTGGAGTGTCTAGGAACAATACAGGAGTTAGTACAGGAGGCAGCAAAGGGAAGTGGGAAATCAGCAAAAATGCTTTCCATTTCCCTATGGGGGCATTCCTCCATTTATGGAAGGTGCCCTTCCATGAGAGGGAGAGTATCATTGATCCAGTTCCAAGTTTCACATCAGATTTTATGGACTTTGAGCTTAGAAGGAAAATTGTTTGTTTCGTGATCCTATTACTGACTGACCTTAGTTCAGATCTCTGCTGTTCTATTGTTCCATTAATTAATTGAAATAAAATATTTTTATCTTTGTTTCTAAAGTGATATATATAGAGAGAGAGCAAAGGGGCAAGGTAAATACTTGCAATAAAAAACTTTTACTGGAACCATATTTCCAAAATGATGACATAAAATGTACACAGTTATCCCATGTTTTGGTGTATTAATGAAGGACAACTTCTCCAAGAATTTATGCTCTTGTTGCTAATATTTATAGTCTGTCAGATACAACCTTCAGATGGACAGTAAAACACGGGTAGTCAGTGCACATACACATGGTTTCATACAGAGTTTGACACACGGATTTGGATTTCTGTATTTCTGTACTTGCAAAGATGTGCTGCCTGAAATACAAACTTTTACCCAGTCCAGTGTGCATAACTGTTTCAGTGGATAGAAAGGTAAGAATTGTAATTTCACTTGGCTCAAATTCTAATCCGAGATAGAGAAGAATATAACTCACAACTTATATAACTATCCATGAGGCTCCAAATCTTCTTCATGATATTATGGTATCATTAACACAGGGGGGTTGCAGACTGCCAGAAATAGTGTGAATTCAGTCCACTTTTAGGGTTAGGGTTAGAGTTAGGGAACCATGGGAACTGTATTTTATTGTGGGATCAGAGTTGTCTGACAGAGAAGGCTCAATGTCTCAGAAAAATAACAGTTCCCATGATTCCCTAGCACTAACCCTAACCCTAAAAGTGGACTGAATTCACACTATTTCTGTCAGTCTGCAACCCCCCTTAGACTACCAGCAAAAAGGACTGAGCAGCTTGCAAAAGCAAATGCTATTTCAAACCACTCGTGATAAATATGAAATAGATTACATAAGGAATTTTCACTGTGGAAAATGTATTCATGAAATAGCAGGTTTGATCTTCAACTACATATTTTTCAGTTTTAGTATAATGTCTGAAAAATGTGTGTTTGCTCTCAAATGTTCTTTTATTTATATTTGTATGTTTTGTTTTTGATTGACCTATGTCTCCAATAAATTACTAACCTTTTTACTTATCATTCTGTCAGGCAGGATGTATTACCAGGTTATTTTCCAGTACATTTGGTACAGTTAAGGTATGAATGTTGAGCTTATTCCCAAGCAGAGAAAACAAAGATTTGCTCCTGCAGAGAGTCTAAACCATTGTAGGCAACTTGAGGATTGACAGGCGGTCCAGATAATAAAGCCTGCCTGGTGAGCATAGTTTTCCCTGGGATGTATTTGAGCCCACAGTACATTTAACTGGCATGATTATAGTTGGGTGTTTGTTTGTTTTTCACAAGAGTTTCTGTTTCAGGCTTGAATAAATTCTTCTACCCCTCCCCACATGAATGTGTTGGGACTAGAGCTCTTATAGCTACTGTGAGGGGGGTTAACTTCTGTAAATCACTTTTTGTATCAGTAAATAAACACGCAAATCAAATATTTATTTTGAAACTGGTTTCCATGATGAGTCAAACTATAAAGTACTGGAACTGATGTGGAGTTATCTAAGATTAATCACGCACTCAGAGATAGGAAACTTGGTAGAAATGTGCCAATACATTATGTTCACACTAAAAAGCTTTAAATATTATGCTGATTATTTTACATTTAAAAGGAATGTTTATCACACCTGAGTTGATTCCAATCTGGTATTTACATTTACGATGCACTGAAGATGATGCTGGAATGGGTGGGGGCAAATCCATGAAAAATCCATTATTTTATTCCTTCTCTCTGTGCCTGTTAGGAAAGAAGGAAAGTGCTGCATGAATTTTGGAAAACCCCATTTCTCATTTACTGACTCACTAAAGCAGGGGTAGGCAACCCAGAAGCCTCAGCCATGTTGGCCAATAGTCCCATGTTGGCCAATAGCTCCTGGGATTCTGGGAGATGAAGTCCCTTGGCCCTTAAAGGGGAAAGGTTGCCTACCCCTGGGATATTGCAATCTGGTGCCCTCCACTTGTTTTGTACTATAGTTCCCTTAATCCCTGGCCAGTAGTCATGCTGGGTAGACCTTATGGGAGTTGTAGTCCTAAATGAACATCTGTTAATTAAAGCTTTTTTGTAGCTTTTTTATTGTTAGGCAATATTTCATATCACATTTCTGCTGCTATTTTAGTTAGTGGTTATTTGTTTTGGTACATTATTAGTTGCTTTGGTCTTTGCTTTGGTCTTACTAATCTATCTCTGGCCTTGCTCTCAACTGGCCCAAGATGGACATCACTACAACTATTACTGTGTTCATGCAGATTCTTTGTTTGTTGAAAGCATCTGTTCTCTGAAATTCATTCATTTTTATGGTGATATTTTTATTAAAACAATCAAAGTAACATAACAACATAAGATAATAATACACACAAACACCTGAAATCTCAGGCATACAGCTTCAGTATTTTCCTGGATTCAACTGAGCCAAATGTCCAGGTTTTGACACTGTCCTGTAGTGCCAGTGTGACTGGGTGACCTTGGGCAAGTCACGCTCACTCAGCCTCAGAGGATGGCAATGGCAAACCTCCTCTGAAGAAACTTGCCAAGAAAACCCCATGATAAGGATCACCTTAGGGTTGCCATAAGTCAGAAATGACTTGAAGGCACACAACAAAAACAACCACAGGAATGCATTGGCACAGTTAAAACTAGTGTGCCATCTATGACCATTCCTTGAGACATCAGTTCTGGTTATGGTGATACATGCTTTGATTACATCCCATTTGGGCTACTGTAACTGTACTCTAAACACACACTACATGGGGATGCCTTTGGAAACTGTTTGGAAACTTGAGCAGATCCAAAAGGCTGGGACCTGAATGCTGACTAGAGCCAGTTATAAGGATCATATAATTCCCTTGTTAAAACAGCTTCACTGGCTACTGGTTCATTTCTGGGAACAATTCAAAGTGCTGGTCATGACCTATAAAGCCCTATACAGCTTAAGTCCAGACCATCTGAAAGACTGCATCTCCATATACAAACCTGCAAGAATGCTACAATTCACAGGGTAAGGTTTTCTCTCAGTCCCACCACTATCATAGGCTTGCTTGGTGAGGACATGAGAGAGAGCCTTCTCAGTGGTTGCTTTCATCCTCTGGAACACCATTCCAGAGTTAGTTTGGCCCCCTCCCTGCTTTCCTTTCACCAGCAGGTAAATATGTTTTTGTTTAAGCAGGGGAGCTTCTTATTGCAATGGTTTATATAAACTTTTTTTTAAAAAAAATTAATTGTTTGTATAATTTTATACTATTTAATTTGGTGATTTTACTTGTTTTTAATTTTATTGTGAAGATTTTTTTTAATTGATTTGCAGGGAGCTGCCTTAAGTCCAACTCTGGGAGAATGGTGGCAAACAAATGAAATAAATAACTGTATTAAATGAATCACTATATTAAGAACAAACTGAATACATTTGCGACAGCTATCTAACCTATCCCAGGGCTTCAGAGGTAGCAGATGGGAAACCATAAACTCTGTGCATACATCAAATTAGGATTTCATGGAGAAAGGTTTTAACCTAGTCTTTCATTTTGTCTTCAATGATTCGTATGCAACATACCCCTTGCAGGTTTCTAAGGAGAGTAATGGACTCCTCAGAAGTCCATTATTAGGATCACAGTGGCCACAAGGAAGACTTGCATGAAAGACAGCCATGTGTGGTCACATATGGTGATCACTATATGCAGCTTTCAGTTTTTAGCACATATTTGCAGGTTCCATTTGGTGGTGTACAGGGATCTTGTTTTTTCAATTGCAAAAGGATGCTGAAAGCTGAATTCTGCACTTGAGAGCAGCTGCTCTTCAGTGGCTTGCCATAGGTTCACATCTGATAAAACATGCACACTTTTTCCTGTAGCCAAGGGGTGCCCAGTGGTGGCATAAATAAGTCAAAAGTTTTGAGGTTTACTTTCCAGGAAAAGGGTGATGTAATTTCAGCACAGGCTCAGAAAACAGTCCACAGGAAGGTAACAGACTCCTGCTCAGGGTGTGCTTTGGAGTCAGACAAACGGAGGGAAGCAGACGAGGGCGTCCAGGACGCCCTGGGCCGGCACGCCGCGGGGCCACAGCCTCCGCACCTCGGCGCACCGGCGGCGTCCCTGGAAGGAGCGCTAAATCAGTGCTCCTTCCTCAAGACAGCGAAAGCGCGCCCTAAAAGCGGCGGGCGCGCTTTCGCTGTCTTTTCCGCCGCGGCGCGTCCGGTCGCCGCGGCGTGAGGTCATCCCCGGAGCGCCGGCCGTGCGAAGGGCCAGCGACTCCGAGGGCGACCTCAGGGAGAGGAAGGGGCGCCGCTCGTGCGGCTGCCCCTCCTCTTCCAAGCCTCCAAGACGACTCTATTAGTCGTCTGCCGAGGCCCTTAATTGGGCTGATACAAACAGATTCAGGTAATGTTTGGACTAAAACAGGACTTTTTTGAAGCAGATCAAGCCTGAATCTGTACACCTTTGAAGATTCATTAACAATTTTCATTAGCATGACACAAGCACAGACACTATGGGGGTAAGCAGATGGCGCTTTGCGCCATCTTCAAGGCAAGGAAGGGGAGGGGAGGGGCAGCCTCACACTGGGTGCCCCAACCGCTTCCCAAACATGTCATCGGAGCGCCCGGTGCAACGTCCGCACATGCTGCTGCGGAAGAGACGCCGAAGGCATGCCCAAGGCCTCTTGTGGTGCATCTTCGCCATCTTGCAGAAGGAGCGCTACTTTAGCGCTCCTTCCAGGGCCTGAAAAGCTGTGGGTTGGGGCCAAGGAGTGCGGCTACCTCGGCCCCAATCCGCAGCTTCCCGGGGCGGCCCACGGTCGCCCATCTGCTTAGGCCCTATGTCTCCTAAAACAGATACATTTCCTTTCACACCCTACGTGGAAAGAAAACAGGAGAGGGAGAGAGAGGGAATGGAGAAATTGAAGCTTCATGATTTGCAACTTTAATCTCTCATTATAGTTTTACCACAGATCTCCACATACCAGTTCTTTGGTGGAGGGATGTTGAAATAATTTATTCCAATGTCCTGTGTTTTTCATGACTAACTGAAGTCCCATTGATTTAAAGTATCTACTCTTTAAAAATGTAAAAGTAAAGGTTTTCCCTTTGACAGGATTGTCAAGTCGTGTCCTACTGTAGGGCCCAATGCTCATCTCCGTTACTAAACCAAAGACCAAGCATTGTCAGAGACTACTCTGTGATCATGTGGCCAGCATGCCTGCTCAGAACACTGTTACCTTCCTACTGAAGTGGTACCTATTTATCTACTTGCACTTTTACATGCTTTCAAATTGCTAGGTTGGCAGAAGCTGAGACTAGTAATGGAAACTCACTCTGTCATGCGGCTCTTGGGTCTCAACTGCCAACCTTGCAATCGACAGAGTCAGTGTCTTAACTGCTGAGCTACCACATCTAAGTATGTCGCAAAATTTGGAAACTGATGTGGAAATGAAATGGAATCAACGAGTGCTTTGCAATATTTATTTGTAGAAACAGGCAGCATTTTGGCCACACTTGAGACAGGCAGATTCATATATCATTCATACACTACCACAACCATGTACCAGTTTTCCAAAAGAGAAATTAATCTAGGTAAAGTATAGGAAAAGCAGTTCTAAGAGAGGGTACCTTTTCTGTCCAGTTTCTGTCCAATTGGTTAAGTTATTGATCTCCCCAGTGATTAGCACAGCAATGTTAATTTTAACATACTGTACAAAATAATTTCTGATGCCTTCATATTGTTTCTAATAAAGATGCTATATTTTAAGAAAGGCATAATTAAGCTTGTCTGATTAGTGCCATATGGAGTATTTTTCTTTTTTACAATGGACACTCAGTCTAGAAGCATGAGAGAGTACTCCAATAATGTTCCCTATTTCTATATGAATGAGAGAGGGGGGAAAGTGATAAACAGTTAAATGAGTGCTTGTGTTTCAGGAAATAAATTAGAAGACTGGCAGGAGCCCATCACAAGACAGTGTTCTCTACATGACCCTACCCATTGATGTGTTAGAGACCTTTCTCTAAGACATAGAACAGATGATGAATCTTTTGCCATTCATTGTAGCTTAAGCAAAAAAAAAAAAAAAAAAAAAAAAAGTATTTTCAACAACAACAAAAACTGTGTTTGGAAGAGAAAGAAACCACATTTCTATATAGCTCTATGGGACTTTAGTAGAAATATTTACTTACAGGAATCTCTCACATCTTTCACTCTGTTCCTATTAACCCTGCTCAAAGAAAACAGCATACTAAAATGAATTCATTTAAAGGTGATGTAAAAGAAAAGCAAGTCAGTGAAGAATGGTTAAGTATTAAACTTACATTTAGTTCCATTCTTTGCTAAGGATTACACATGAGTCCTAAGAATTTCCATAGTAAACTCTTTCTAGTCCAGTGACCTTACATATTTTAAATAAAACATCTCTGTACTAGTTGGAGCTGTTCAGTGAAGCATGACAGAGATATTAGACTGTCACTGTCATAGCTTGGAGTACAGTTCATAAGCAGCTCATGAATTCACCGCACTCTCTTGTGTTAGACAAGATTGGTGAACATTATAGGCCAGGCCTTCTCTGCTTTGCTGTAATTTGGTGTCAATACAGATTTTTCTGTGGGTTTTACAGTTTGTTTCAGAAGTGTCCATTTATGTTCTTCCCATTATCCTCCAAATGGATTATCTGACCAATAAGAAGCAAAAGAGAAACTGGGGGAAATTGTTTCTTGTATGGCTGAATAATAAAACTGGATGGTAAGCCCTTAGTATAAATGCAAGAGTGTTCAGAAACTCTTAGGTTGCATTATTGAATGTTGTCTTTAAACCCCTGTAATTTAATCAAATCATCTTGCTTTCTCATGACCACTCATGAAGATTCCCTGCTTGAACTGTGCTAACAATCATTTATCAGCAATCATTCACCTCACCAGTTAATGCTGTTTGGGACCAATTCAAATGTTAATAGTTTCAGAGTGGTCTTCTTTTAAAAAAGGTAGATATGCTGCTGGCTTGAGTGTGATGGGTAGCTCGGATGCTGAAGTATGCCACTTACTGAAAGGGCTGAACAATGTTAAAATGGACCATTTACTTAAGGATGAACTATTTACCTAATATGTGCCTTCTGGAGACTATTGGATTGCAGCTCCCCAAATACTCACTACTGCATGACTGCAGTTTAATGGCATCTTAAGGGCCACAAGGTGTCCCATCCCTGACCTAGGAGAAGGCCTAAATATAAACAAGTCTTCCACTGATTTGAACTATTTTTGGTTGACAGACAGTATGGCAATGTTACAGACACCCAAGCAGGGTGCTTCCACACAAAAGCATTTTTCATTGGTCTCCAAAAAAAGAAAATGTAATTGGCTCTAATTTAGTAGAAGTCTTGAGGTTTGGGTTGTATTCATTGGATACGCATGGGAAGTTCCTTTCCAGCACTTGGAAAGTCCTTTGTATCTTCAGCGTTAGAAGCAAAACGTCCAGATGAGATTTAACTAAGAGCAAAGTTTCTGCATAAAGAATATTCTACAGCAGTGCTTCCCAAAGTGGTGATTCCTGGACTAGTGTCAGTCCCAGAGCCATTGGCTGCTGGCCCTTGCCATGTTTCCAGGAAAGAAAGTAACAATTGCACTCAGTGGGCAAAAAGATAGTGCCAATTGCTAGCAAATTGGAAAAAAATCTGTTGGTTTCCCATATCAGATAGGTTGGGAAGCCCTGCTTTGGAGGACCAGATGTATTCCAACTGTCCACAGATAAGGGATACCATGGTTACTTCTAGGTTTGAATTTCTAAGACAGATATTCTAGTTGGTGTGGAAAGTATCTTGATTCTCCTCATGTTTAATCCTGAGTTTATTTCTATTGGGCAGTCTGTGTGTGTGTGTGTCTGTGTCTGTGTGTGGTGCACTGCAGCTCTGATGCTTTGCAGTTGGTGATAAAAACTTTGGCATTTATATGAGCAAACCTTGAGCATGTCAAAGGAAAAATATATATGGCTGGACACAAAACATCTTACAGAAGCTCAGGGGCTGTACAGATGGGCAGGAAAAGGTGACATGAAGCTGCCTTTTGCCTAAGCCGCAGCAACTGCACCACCTTCCTCGAGGATGCCCTAAATGGGGAAGAAACAACTGCACTGAGAGGGCAGTCAATGAAGCTTTTCCAAGGCCGTAGTGAAGCCCCGCCAGTCGCACCACTGGCCCCGAGGACACCACGGAGGGAGATGGAGCAACTGCATGGGCCAGCAGTGGCTGCTTTATTTATTTATTTATTTCATTTTCTCAGACACATGCACACGTGCTCAGGAACACATCCCTGCACACCTGTGCAGAACATGTCATAGGCTGGTATACAGTCTGTCACTCTCTGTGCACAAAGGTGACTGAAGTTTGGCATATCATGCAAGGATTCACTGACCTTGGCTTCTCCCAAGTAGAGGGTGTCATAGACAGGTGCCACTGTCTGATTATGCTACCCTTGGGGTGAAGGAATGACTTTGTCAACCAAAAAGACACCTAGTCCATCGTCCTCCACAAAACATGTCCCACACAGATCAGGAGGGAGGGGAGGGTACATGCAAGGGAGGTTTGTGTGGACAGACTTGATACATGCAGCTGGTGGTCATGAAGGGACATGGTCAACAGGGCACATGGACAAACATTACTCCAGCCCCCCCCCCCCCCAGCATGGCAGGAAGTGGTGTGCAGGTCTTATGCACACCTGCACAGAAGAGGTCACAAAAGCCTCTTTCATGCAAACTACTGTGCATTCTGACAGCAAGTGTACATGCAATGGCATACATTTATTGTCATAATAGAGAACAGTTGCTAGGGTGCATGAGTAGGGTTACAATTAGGGTTAGGGTTAGGGTTCTAATATTCAAGTTCACCTGCAACGGTGCATCCACACCTGGAAGCATAAGATGCTTTAAATTAAAGCCTGCATCGTAGGGCGCATGCTCTGAATTGCTGACTCAATTTCCACCGCATGTGGGGCGGGGCATTTATACAGCCGTTTTTAATCTCCAGTACCCTTTTTCTGATGCACTAGTGTTGCTGCATATATATGCACATGCAAAGTGTGCATCTTTCTGGAAGAAGCAGAAAAAAGCTGCTCCTTTTTAGAGTAGTTTTTCCCGGCAAGCGGCACCTAGAGGTCATTTTCCTGCTAACTTTTAGCTGTGCATCATCATGCCTCCAGCCTGAAAGCATTTCTTTTTGCCTGTCTGTACAGCCCCTCAGAGAATCTTTGCACAATGCCTGCAAAGGTGAAGATGAAACTGTCACACATTTTCACTGCACACACACCATCTTGTTGATTTTACCTCAGCTCATAGCAAGGTGATTGTGAAAGCATTGTGCCTATAAGATACCAGCATGCATGTGCCAACTGTACCATACAATGAACATCTGTTTGTGCAACTGTTCTTTTGGTACAGCAATAGGGTATTTTGATATTTTTTTTTAAAAAAATTATCTGAATATTTCTTATCTTTTTTCAGCCCAAAAGTCCCATAAGTGCCTGACAATATTAATAATCAAGTAATAGTAAAATAACAACAGCTAGCACCTAAAAAACAAAGCAAAAACAAAAACAAGTGTAGCATGTGCTAGTGCTCCTCATAAAAGCCATCTTATCCCAGACATATGCTTCCTGCAAATATCCAATAACATCAGGTGGAAGGACTGATACTTCAATGGAATAATGGGATTTTTGCCAACCTATAATCTGCTCCATCACAAATGTCAAGAGAATGAACCTGTCCCAGCTACACCAGAAAGGAGATGAAGGGATCCTATGCCCATGAAACAGAAATAAGATAGCATTGTTCACTCCACCTTGGATTCAAAAATATAATTTCCATTGAATTTACTTTTATCTACCATACAGCCAAGCTTCTATAGTTTTTAATATTAAATCCAGGAGCTCAGTTATAATTGAAGCACAACTAAAAAAATTAAAGTACTGCTGTGCTTTGTATTCAATTTTGTTTCTTCAAAATTTTGTTTCTTTTAAAAAAACACCAATCACTTTCTTTTTCTGACAGGATAGCAGCAAAGGAGAACCGGAATCTTATGACACCTCAGAGTTTAGGAATTGTGTTTGGACCCACCCTCCTTCGACCTGAGAAAGAAACAGGATCCATGGCAGTCCACATGGTGTACCAAAACCAGCTGGTTGAGCTAATGCTGAGCAAATACTCCACGATTTTCAGTTCTGAGAAAGACTGACAGACTAGGACTGTGATGGAATATGTTCACATCTGTCTTGATAGCTAATATTTTTACATTTCTGTAAACATCTTTTTGAAATATTTCTTTTTCCTTCTAGTGACAGATGCCTCATTCTGTGAAAACTTAATGACGTTTTTGTCTTTAAATTTCCAAACATTGCAGTAAAAATATATTGTCAACATTTGCTTATATGTACTCAATATTAACCCTTTCCATGAGTCAGTTTCAGCACTCTCTCAAATGCTTTGTCATTTTGCATGCCTTTATTTTACTGCTGGGACTAGACAGTATGGCCAAATTCAGAGGAAATATTGCTTAGAGGCATATGCAGTGGTGCTTCCAGACAAGCAGGGTTGGAGGTTAATGGATTTAAATGGGGGTTTGGAACAATTAAACTGGTACTGATAATAGTCTATCACTTTAAATGATTTTTAATGTATATACCTGCTCTTGTGTAGGCAAATGATAAAAACACACTGAAGAGTAATTTCTCCTTGAAGGAAAGTCAAAGGATCAAATGTTGCCACTGATTGTTGTGCCCTTCCCGAAAAGGAGAACTGAAATGTAAAAATTCTGTCATAAAACATAAGGATGAAATTAATTCCTGAATCTCATCTTAAAATGCCAGCCACTGCAATGCACCAATTGCCAATGCTCGTGTTAAATGTGACATCCATTTTGGATCTTCATCACTCTGTGTAACTTTGCTCTTTCCCTAGCATGTCATGATTTGGAGAATTCTGTATTATTCTCCCAAAGATGCTTTATTGGTGAACTGCATTAAATTCATCTAGAAAGAACTTTTTCTAAAAGCCTTTTCATGTGCCCTTAGGATTACTTGGCTAGACTTGAATCAATTTATACATTTGATGGTTAGTTTCAGTTGTCATGGATAAACAAAAGGGTAACTGTCTAGAATATATCAAATATTGTTTCATTCTGAAATGTATGTTTCCAGCTATACATATCCTCTACCCTGTTTTGTAAAAGTATTCCACTGATAACATGTAGACTTATGTTTGACAGCTTTTTAATCAAGTTCAAAGAGAATAAATAAAACTAATCCAGTGTGGTAAAAGAGTCCGCCTGGTTATCGATTTGTTCATAAAATGAAAAATAAACCATGTAAATAAAATGTGTGAAAAAACAGATCTAGAAGCAAATATTTTGAGCAATTAAAAAAACCTTCTAAAATGCAGGATTAATGCATAAATCTGCTGTGTATGAGAGATATGTCTCAAGTATCAAATCTAATAGTTAGGAATTACAATGTCATTGTTTGACACCATTTTACAGCCTACTACATTTTTAAGCAGTTGAAGTTGTGCTTTAAAATGATCATCAAGGAAAACAAATGTTCAAGGATGCTGCTGCTTCATTAAACAAGTGCAAGTTCAAATGGAGATATGCAGAATCCACAAGTGTAAACACTGAACCAACCACAACATTATCCGCAGAAAGAAAAAAGGAAGAAAAACACAAAAGCTGTAGCTGGTCATATTATTTAAAGGGGAAGAGTGGAACTTGAGAATCCTCATATCCAACTCTAGGACGGACCTGCCCCATTCTCAGTCAAATCCCAAAGCTATTTAAATGCAGACTTTTGTTGACCTTCCATCATCAGGCAAAGACATTTTTATCCATTCAGGCCTTCTGTATTTAAGTTTGGTTGGTTGCTGAAAGGATTTTAACTGATCAGTCCTATTTTTTTTGTTCTTAAATTGATTTTTCTTTAAATGTGCTTTACCAGATCTTATCTAGGGAGCTTATTGCACTGCTAAAATAAAACGTCTTACCTCCCTCGAATTCAATTTTAATTCAGGTGGCATCCAGATACTATCGCAGGGATTTTGCTGCCAAATCTGCCCAGGTCTAGCCCAGGTCCAGCCTGGGGCCCAGGGCCGCTCAGCACACCTCTTTTCAAAATGGGGAGTTTTCCGACTTTAAAAAATGGCCACTGGAGTGCTCTTGGGATCAGGGCTGGACCCAGGCTGGACACGGGTGGCAGATTTGGTGGCAAGTTTGCTGTGATAGTATCCAGATGCCACCCAAATTAAAATTGAATTTGGGAGAGGTAAGACATTTTATTTAGCAGTGTGATAAGCTCCTAGTTTAGGAATCTGAATTTCCCTTTTGTTTTAGGCTATCCAGCAACAGAACAGTAGCTACCACTGCAGGGAGGCTCCACTGTATGGAAAGCCATCTGGATAAAATGAAACACTGCCCAAAACTCCATATTTTGTATTTGCCCCTACAAATAAGCCCCCTTCAGATTTCAGTAGTTCAGGAGGAAGGACAAATTAGTGTACCATACAAATCAAGCTCTGGGAAATATTCTTATCTGAATTGGGGAAAGAAATGTATGAAATGTTTGATTTTAACTTTTTGTTTTTATTGTAAATAATCGTTGAGCATTAATTTTAAAAAAAACCTTCTCCCATGTCAAGTATGGTTAGGACAGGAAAAAAAGAAGTCCTCCACACTTCTGTCCCATTTAGTAAAATAATTCCTTGATAGGCATACACATAACAAATTTACATATATTGTTACATGTAACAATATTATTCAGAATGTGTTTCATACCCTCCAACTGTCCCAATTTGGCAGGAACAGTCCCAATTAATCTTCTGTCATCCCACTTTTTCAACTGCTTTTAAAATGTCCCAGTTTCTTGCCACTCTCCCCACCTTCCCCACTGCAAACTGAATTCAAAAAGTGCAAAAGTAGTTTGCATGCAATGAACTCAGCAGGCGGAGAGGAGAACAGTGGATGGAATCTTGCCTTTCCAATAGGCTCAGGCAAAAGGAAACTGCTGCATCCTCTTCTAGCTTGTGTGCTCTTCATTAATAGCCTTTGTCACCTTCACCACATTGTGATGCTACTTGATCACACATGTCCCAATTTTCATCTATGAAATGTTGGAGGGTATGCACTGCAAAAATGTCAATTATTTCATGCAATCAGAAATCCCAAGATGCCATAGAACAGTATCATGGCATTAAAGTGCTATACTTGTGTAGTATAGATACACCCTAGGTTTAGCATTCTGTCAAATGTAAATTTCTTTCAAAAGGATTGCATTCATATTTAGGAGCCTTTTCCTTCTCATTTTGGAGGGGGGATATCATAGATCCATGATGCAGTGAAAAGCAAAGAGGAATGCAAGTAAATATTCTGCTCCTTCAGAATCTTTTAAAAGGCCTATCCATTTAGTTATATGTTTTGGGACAGATAACTCAACCAGCTCAGTGATTGTTAGTGCAGATTAATCTTCGATGATGTTGATGGTGATGATGTCTGGTTTTGGAACCTGCTAAGGAAAAAAAGCATGGAGTATGGAAGACTGATTTTCTAGCTGTAGCTCCCAAAGTAGTTTTCTCAGTGAGTTCATCCTTCTCTGATTCTAGGATAAACAAAAGTGTGTTTGATCTATTTCCAATGACTAAACTGATTTTGGCACATATCAACAATTTAATCTATACGTGTGCACCAAACAAATTATGTGAGATCTAAATGCTAATAAGTGAGGAAGTGGAAAGATATGTTCAGTCTATATTTTAATGCCTGCTACTCATTTTGCAAATCTTAAACCTATATATGAACCAAAACAGTTGTACTTGACTATTTGCAACTCATGTATCCAGGGTGGTATTTGGTATTTTGTAACACATGTTACAATAAAGCAGTAAATAATGCATACATGTAAGGAGCTGGTGATGACATTTGAAGCCCTAAATGGCTTTGGCCCACATAATTTAGAAGTACATCTCCCTATGTGTATGCCTGCCCAAGGACTGAGGTCTGCTGGAAGAATCCTCCTCTGTGTCCCAACAGCAGGGCCAATACACTGTAGGAAAATGTGGAAGAGGGCCTTCTCTGCTGTGGCAACACAGTTGTGGAATGCCCACTACATAGAGGCCTAAATGGTGTCATTCCAACTTCAAGGTTGTTCACAAAAGCCCTTGGGCCTAATTGATTTCTTCCAAATCTGTGCAGTCATTTTAACTGGTTTTAAGCTGTTTTGTTTTAATTTGTAAAATTATTCAATATACTTTTAATCTTTAAAATAGCTTCTAATGTTTTAAATTGTTTTAAACTTTTAAAATAGATTTTTCTCTATGCCACTTTCAGATTCTTGGACATAGGGCAGGATATAAACATCTGAAAATAAATAAATAAATAAATAAATAAATAAATAAAGGGAAAGTGTGCACACAGAAATGCATATTTCAAGAGAAATGGCCAAAATACTGGCATAGAAAGGTTTGTCTATTAGAAGGCACACTGGTTCCTATGCAGACTTCAACTTTTTAAAGAAATCACAAACTGAAAGAGGTACAGGACAGAAGATATTTGAGATCAGAAAAATGAAAAACAGAGAGAAACCAAAACTGACAGATTCATCCTCTGCTAATGTTTGCAATCTAATTTTGTAAAATGAAACAAAGCAACATTGCAGATGCAGAGATAGCAACTGCATTCAAGTTCCTGCAGAATTTTTGTTGTTGTTTACATGTTTACATCCTTTGTCTCCCCCCCCGTCTTTTTTTTTTTTTTTAGACTCATAAAACCCAGTCCTTGAACTTGCTCCTTCTCCACTTCTCATTAGTTATCAGGAGTTGCTTAGATAACTGCAGGCAGGATTGAGCCTACAGTTCCACTAATGAGACAAAAGTAGCAGTTTACATTCCTGTACTAATTAAATATGTGATATTATAGTTAAGATTGCTATTTGGTCTAGTAGTGTTATGATAGTACATATGATTAGTATTGCACTGTGTAGTGAAGCATGTTATCTTCGCAGCCATCAAGAGCACAAGTGGCTCCTTGAGAAAGCCACATGACTTAATGCTTCTCTCAGCCTGGTTTTTGTGTGTGCGATGTGAAAACATTGCCTTGATGCAAAGGTGTGATTCTTCATCAAGTGCCCAATGGGGGTGTTTCATCCAAACTCCAGCCATGTGATCCTCTTGTCTCAACACGCAGTAGTAGCCTTAAGCATGAAAGAAAGTTTATAGCTCATGCATTTTTAATCCAATTCTAGCAAGTATAACTTATTACCTTTATATGTTACATCCCTCTATGTTCTCAAAAGCTTACTGATATCAAGGAAGGTTGCATCACTGGTTGCTATAACCTTGAGCATCCTTATAATCACAACCTTATCTTCTCAGTCCAATACCATGGCCTTTCTCTGGTTCGACTTTTGAACCTGCTAATATGGATTAGACTCCTGACTCTGTGCTAACAAGGTAGTACAAGGTGGTTTCAAGGTCATGTAATGTGAATTAGTGAACAGTTCTAATCACTCTTTTGTTCCCCTTAAATCACATCATTGAAGGCAATCAGTATCTTGGCACTCATAAATATTTATGAACCTCACAGGCAGAGATAAAATAATGATTCTACACCATTTTGCAGGGGACCAACAAAAAGGCAACATGTCACCCATTTTTTATTCATTTTACAGAGCAGTCCACTATGGTCTGGGCCACATTCTTATATTTGGTCCATATTTTTCCATTGTTTTGGGATAGATCTAAGAGGGAACACTAATGAAGAGGAAGAGTCCCGAAGGCACGGCGAATGTGTGTCTGTGTGACAGAGAGAGAGTGCTTTCAAGTTGCCTGTCAATTTGTGCCAACCCAATGAAGAAGAGAGAAAAGACCCAAATATTCAGAGGTGGCTTTGCCAGTTCCTTTTAAAAAAAAAAAATAGAGCATACACCTCCTGTATTTGTTGGTGGTCTCCCTTCCACATACTATCCAGGGATGATCCTGTTTAGGTGCTAGGATCAGACAGGATGTGATACCTTTAGGTTATGTAGGCACTATTTCATCTTACAAAAGAGAAAGAAAGAGAAATAGAGAGAGAATGAATGAATGACCAAAAAATGTCAAAAAAAGCAACACATTTTCATAAAAGTCACATATGCTTATATGTAGGCGATAATAACTTAGATAGCATTACTCAAATTGTAATAGAAATGCATTATATTATAACATTTGTGTTGACACTTCAGGATTGTCCTAGGCCCTGAGGCTTGCAGACCAAAATCCCAGATATTGAGAAGGATTCCAGTGATGTTACATCTGAACGGGACATATAGGACATGGGACATGTCTGAAGATCTGAATGGGATATGTCTGACTTTGCTGCCTCCTCTAACAGAGAGAAACCCAGATGATCATTTTATTTATTTTATTAAAATAACCATCTCCCACTCTCTATGTAAAGATCTCAGGGCAGCAGACAAATTTAAAAAGTGTAAAAATAAAACAACCTTTGAAGGCTGAAGACATATTCAACAGTTTAACAAGTTAAAAGAACAGATTAAGGCTGGTTTAAATAGTTTACAAGATTTAAAACCACATATATATATATGAGGCTTGGGTAAAAACAATTAGTACTAAAAGATCTCTCCTGTGTCCTCCCAGCATTGCCCTGACAAAATCGGACATGGAGGAGGGTCCCACCAGCAGATCTCAATTCTTTGGCTGCATTATGTAAGGCTGGGCAGGGTTAACTGATCAAATTCTAGCTCAACGGAAAACATGATTTTCAGGAAAACACTGTGAAAACTGCTTTTCTGTAGTTCTTGCTAGATCAGTCTTAGAATGCATCTACACTGTAAAAATAATGCAATTTGACACTACTTTAACTGCCATGTCTCCATCCTACAGAATCCTCAGATTTTTAGCTTTCGAAAAACTAAAGACCTTGTAAAACTACAAATCCCAGGATTCCATAGGATGGAGCTACAGCACTTAAAGTGGGCTCTCATAAGCAAAGCCATGATGGTGATATCAACTCCTTTTTGTTCATGTAGCAATTCTTTCTAACATTTCACAGATGAAAACTGGGACATGGGTGACCCACAACACCAGAATGTGGAACTATCAAACGTTATAAATGAGGAAGAATGCCTAAACTGCAGCAGTTTGCTTTTGCTTGAGTCTACTGGGAAGGACAAGACTCCATCCCTCCATTCCTTTGCTCCTTGCTTAGTTCATTGCAAACTCCTTTTGCATTTTGATCTCAGTTTGCAGCAATTGAAGCAAGCCATGGACAAAGGGGAAAGTGGGGAGAGGAAAGAGAAACTGGGAAATTTTAAAAGTAGCTGGAAAAGTGGAACAGAGGCATGGACTGTACCTTCCAAATTGGGACAGTTGGAGGGTATGAAGCAGTAGAGTGGGAGAGAACGAGAGAAAGAAAGTGGTTTTGATACATTTTATAAAATTTGTAAATGCACTTAGGTAATTGCTAGATTCTGGGTGTAATGGACTTACAAGAGGGGCTCTTTAGATGGAAGTATGTATTACATCCATGACTTGAAGACCTAATAAGCCAGCCCCACGAACTGGAGGTCCTATTGCTCATTCTGGCCACTGGGGCTTTCAACATCAACCCCGAGGCCCTTCCATGATGGCAATACTCAATAGGGAGGCCAAGATCATGTCACTGAACAGGTGACCAGCTTCTGGTCTGTTTGAAAAGGGGACAGACTGGCACAGAATCTGTTTTCAGTCTTCTCAGTCCAGACATCTATGACTAGGAACTGTTTAGTTTATCTCAAAAGCAGTAATGAGGAGGGGAGAGATGTAATAACTTTAAATATAAATGTGATGGAAGCAGAATCGTAGGTATATTGTCTCTCCCCAAACTGCTTTTCTTTCTTAGCAGCCATTCCCACTGAGCTTTTTCTCTCTCTCTGAAACTATAGTGTTATACAGTATTTATGCCAGCTTGTGTTTTTCCCTCTTTTTTTCTTGCACTAGTTAAATTAAAAAAAAACTTATTAAAAATGTAGAAGGACCTTAGAGGTTCTGTGCATATTCAGTGGTATGAGCGTCTATGTTTGGATGAGTGAGAGAGACATCAACAATAAATGAGCTAGCTAAACAATAAAGAAAGATCTCTTATCCTGTGGCATAATAAATGTTTTATTAATAAATGGTTTCCTTTCTTGGTTCTGATATAAGCACTTTTTGGAGTCAATTGCTGTGGGTTTGGACAGACAGCGGGCCATTCTCATTGCCTCTCAAAAAATCTACCTCTTTTTCTGAAAGGGGTGTATCTGTGAAACTTTTGTGTGTGTCAAGGACCTCATTACTGTAGGCAGGGCAACAACCAAAAGTTGGAGGAGGTAATCTCTCTCTCACACACACACATGCACAAGGAGACAGACAGACAGACAGACAGACATTTCTCTCTCTTCTTGCTACCCTCTTTTGTCTTCCTCTCTGTAGTCTAGCAGATTTATGGTGGGGGGGAGACATTTTGCTGCAGCCACAAGTCTGAACAGATGACGTGCTGAGAGCTTTTGAAACGAAATGAGGGCTACCTGAGGGCCACAGGTTGTTCTTCCCTTTTTCTGTTTCATTGAGTCATCCTCCATCAAAACAGGGCAGCCTGAATAAGATTGCCATGCCTTGTTGCAGCATCTGGGAGCAGAAATAACAAGTCAGGTTCACTGGAACATTTCTGAGATCTACAACTGAGATGATTTCTTAAGTGCACCATATTGACCATAATCGTTTCAGTAAAATACAGTAGTATAACCAGTAGGTACATTGCTTTTTAATGTTGTAATCAACATAAACCATAACAGGCAGTAGTAGCAGAAAAGAGGTCCAGGGCCAAGGAAGGGTGGGGATTAGTGAAATCATCCCTACTGAACCATGTGCCATGGCAGATGCCCTACATGACTAACAACAATGGGCAGTAGTGTCTCTAGGGTTGGTGTCACCCGGTGAGGTCACTCATGGGGGGGGGATAGGACCTATGGAGGTGGGACATCTGGTGCACAACTTCCAGTGCACTTCTGGTGCACATAGGAGCATGAGCGTGTGGCTGGAGATGCCACGCAAGCCCCCAGAAAGTAGCCCCGGGCCCCCAGGGAGGGCTGGAAATGCCCCGTGTACCCTGGGGAAAGGCCTACAGCTGCAGGGAAGCACCTTCTGGGATGTCACCCAGTGCAGTCCACACACCCTGCACCTCCTCAGTGATGCTACTGCCAATGGGTAGGCATGTTAGTCTGGAATATCAGTGAACAAAGGGATCTTGAACCACCTTTGAGACTAACTGAGAGAAAGAGGTCTGCAGCTTTCGTAGGTTTCAGTCTACTTCCTCAGATGCTTAAGCTTTTGTAGACTTGGTCTACAAAAAGCCTGCTTGCAGGCTCCTCCCTCCCTCTCTCTCATTCAAACTTGGTCATGCTCTTTAGGTGCATGGAGTGATGTATTTATAGAATCATAGAATCATAAAGTTGAAAGAGACCACAAGGGCCATCCAGTCCAACCCCCTGCCATGCAGGAACTCAACCCTAGATTTTGTCACTCTTCCTCCTCCTCCTCTTCCTACTTCTTGTATGTAAATATGGTTCTTTAGCTGTGCTTAGTTTTATAAGCCTTGCAGGGAACACAAGCAAAAGTTAGGGATAGGTGAATAGATGGATGAAGAGAGATATAAATATAGTGTAATAGGTATAAGTAAATGTCTGTAGCATATGTCTATGTGAGTACTTACATACAAACACATCATGCTCTAGTTTTTCTTTATTTTTGCTATGTTCTTTTCACTAAGTCTACATATGAAAAAGAAAACATATCAAAAAGAACATATGAACATATGAAAAGGAAGAAAGTCATAACCCTTGAGCATATGCAAAATATTTTCCGTACTTTTGTACATTTACTGTACAACTGCAACCAGCTTCAGTACAACTCAACATATCTAAGGTTCCTGGACAAAATTCTTCACATCAGAGTGGTATCTCCCATTTCACATATGTATAAAATAATGACTTTTTTTTAGTAAATGCTCCTGGGGCCATTTGTTACTGGGAGTTTACAGCCCACATGGACATCCATTTGGAAGAGAAAGAGAGGCAGCATTCAGCAGATGCTTTAATGCCCAGCATATGGCCAGACAACAAAGCTGAAAAATAGGTTTCCATGAATGCAATGGAACTTACTCCCAAGTTAACACCCAAATAAATTTTAAATGTGTCCCAAGTAAATTTAAAATGTGAATTGTTTTATTATGTATACACTTTTAAATTGATGTGTGTTGTAATTGATGTGTGTTTATTTGTTAATTATTGTTGTTCCCCATCTTGATGCATAGGGATAGGCAGGTATGATGATGATGATGATGATGATGATGATGATGAGTGCATTCCTCCAGAGAGATGTAGGCTTCTATGAATGCAACGTACTCCCAAATGTAATGTACTCCCAAATAAACATGCCTGAAATCCTGGGAGCACTTATTTGAAAATACATCTTGTTGAATGCAATCAGACTTAATCCTGCATACACTCAGTAGTTCAGCCTATACAAAGACTGTGGATTGAATCCAGATTTACTCTTGCATTACTGGGATAGCAGTAGCAGACCACCAACACACCCACAGTTCCCCTCTAGTTCTCTCAAAATGCAGCACAGAAAGCCAGGATAAAAGGGAAAGTGGGATTCCCACGCACCTCCTCTGCCACATGGACAGAGATAATTTCCATGAATGCAGCCCTTCCACTCATGGAAGGCACATCCTGGCTCAAAACTCTTCTATAGGCTGTGTATAGACATAAAATATCTCCTTAGCCCTAATAGGTGCATGAGAATGTGATGTTCCACATGTACAATTATTTGTTAATACCACAAAAATAATATTCTGATGCCCTGCATGGGTGTGTGAATAGAGTGTATGGGACTTCAAATAGCCCTCATAGAGCTACAGTGCAGAGCTCTTTTTGTGGTGTTAATTCTGTGTTCATAAAATGTGCATTAGTGAAGTAAGTGTCTGTCCTTCCACTGTAATATACAGTTGGCCCTCTGTTTTTGTGGGGGATCCATTCCGGACCCCCCCCACACAAAAATGGAGACTCACCAATATTCAAGCCCCATAGGGTTGAATGGAGCATGTGCCCATGGGTGTGCGCCCCACTGAAATTAAAGGAGGTCGCCCCCTCTGTGAATATTTGAGTCCGTGGATCTCAGGTCTGCGAGACCAGAGGTGACTGTATTACTGTTGGAAAATCTTTGCATTCTTTTCCCTCCTCCTTAGATAGACAAGGATTCCTGCTTGCAGGCTCCTCCTTCCCTCTCTCTCATTCAAACTAACCATGTGACTTAGGTCACTCCCTCTTGGGACTAGCAGACCTTCTTCTATCTCAGGATTCTCAACTGAGCTGTTCCATCTTCCTTTTAAAGATGGTGAGATTTTCTCGTTTTTACCTGAACCATCACTAGTTAGATTAGGATTTAGTTTTTTATGTAAATATAGAGTAAAGCCTTTGTTTTGAACTACAGGCTACATGTTTGTTGTTTTTGAGACAGTCTGGGTTCTTATGGAAGCATAGTCATGCTTCTGCTTTTCTGCTAATTTAAAGCCAGACTCTAACAGGCTTTGCTTTTGATATTTAAATATTTTTGTTTCCTTTAAAAAGGCTGAAGCCTTAGGAAACTTAAATTACCCCACAATTACCTTCTCCCCACAGATCCCATCTTTCAGCATCCTGTTAGCATCTACTGTAAGATACCATTTCATATTATATTGAAATGAGATCTGGCACTTTTGGGGTCCTGTGGAAGATGAAAAAATGGGTTTCCAGCAGTCTTCCTCTCAGATATAATTGAAAAAGAGGCAGGCATGGGGGCATGCTGTGATCCATGCTGCCAGACAGTGATCTTGAATCATTCAAATTATGAGAATACCGAGACAGCTGTGTACAAGAAAGATGACAATTTGCCATACTGTAGTTGTGAAAATGGAAATTTCTACAGGTTCAGTTTTTTAAAAAGGTGGGAGGAGGTGGAGACACACAACCTTCCCCAGTTAATCTGGGATCTTCCAGTGGATTTGCTATATTCAGGGAATGCAAGCATAAGTTTTCTTTCTTTCTTTTTTCTCCTATTAGAGATTTGATGGACACCTACAACTGAACAATGCTATAGACTTTTTAATTTTGTTGCATCAGATCTCCAATGGTTGATTTAAAAGCTGATTCATATACTGGCCATGGCCAACCCATAGATCTTCCAACAGCCCAGTTAGGAAATGTCAATACAAAATTTTATTTGGAAGAAATGCCTCTGATTCAGCAGATCTATACCTTTCCAGAAGGTCCAGCACACAGCACAGAGAAATCAGGCTTGTTCTGTTCTCCCTGTAGACCTCATGGCAGATGAGAAGAAGCAGACTTTTGGGAGACTTCTGAAGTAAGTAGGTGGAAGGGGAGAGAAAAGCTCAAGTAATATTATTGTACTAGTGGGCAGTGGCAGCAGTGGTTTCCATGCCAGAGACATGGTAAATCTTAACATCACTTCATAGATCAAATAGTTGCAAAATGGATTTGGGGGGTGCTGAATGCATTGGGGGGATTAGCATATTTAACATTCAAACTAAGATAGAGCATATTTGGTACCCACTGTCACAGAAGATGTCAGCTGTTGCTGGTGCTAGGTAAAGCATCACTGGATTTCTGTTTGTTGTATGGCTCTGACAGGAATAATAACCCAACCAGAGGTAAAATTTAGGCTAAAAGTTGTAACTAAGTGCTAGAGCCCATACTTTCAAGGCAAACTTTCCTGGGTTCAATCTCTGACATCCCCAGATAGAATGGGATTGAAAGGAAAGACTCCTGCATGAAATCTTAGGGCTCATTCACACTATGATTTAACCTGGTTTGCAAACCGGGTTAAAAGTGCCTTGTTCACACTCAAACCGATTTCACCCCTGAGTGTATCAGGGGTGAATCAGGGCAAAGTGGCACAAGCCCTTTTGACCCACATCATTTTGAAAAGGTTCTTTTAGTGAGTCTTTTTAAAAGATGCAGGTTGCCACAAATGTGAATGAGCTGCTAATATCATTTGGGCAGCTGGAAGGGAGGGCCAATGGTCTGAGGGTGGGCAATTTCCCATGCTGTCAAATTGGCCCCTTTAAATCACTTTGCAGCTGTTTTAGGCTTCTGCCAATGATTTGGTTCCCTTTTCCCCAGTGGGGCAGAGGTCAGGACAGTCGGGGAGGGGGGGTCCTTGGGGGCATGGTGTGGCATGGTGTTTTTTTTCACAGATCCTGCACTCCTGCACAGGATCTCAGGACTGTGGGTAAAAAGGTGAGGGGATTCATGGTTGCGGGGGGGGGGGGGGGAGGGGGGAGGGAACTGCTCTGGATGCCTAGGTCCTTTTGTGTAGTTCCCCCCCCCCATAGCATGCATGGATCCCATGGATATAAGCATGTCAGGGCAGTTCCCCCCCCCCACCCACTGAACCCATGAGTCCCCTCACCCATTTACCCACAGTCCTGAGATCCTGTACATGAGCGCAGGATCTGTCAAAGTTAAAAACAAACAAACACGCCACACCATGCACCCCCAGGATCCTCCTCTCCAATTTTCCCAACCTCTGCTCCACTGGGGAAAGGGGAACCAAATCACTGGCACAAGCCTAAAACAGCTGGAAAGTGATTTAAAGGTGGCACTTTGACAGTACAGGAAATTTAAAATCAGAAAGTGATCCATTGGCCAGCGTGAGCTGGGGGGGGGAGGGGCAGTCTGTGAAGACCTTTGCGGGGGGGGTAAGTACCAGCCCTCTTCCCACTCTCTGCCCATTGTCACTCCCTCCTGGCTGCAGACTCCCAACACCATTCAAATGTGAACTTTTATGAGTACATGGACAGATTCAATCATGGCAAACATAGTATGAACATAATTTCAGTTTCAAATTGCTTCATCACTTCACAAAGATCCAGTTAAGAAACCAGTTTATCTGTAAGTTTGAATGAGAGCCACTACCAGCTAGTGGTAGACCAAAGCTCTCCCTTCATATAAAATGTTCTTCCCCATAAGGCAAACTACATGAACTGGAATTCTTAATTGTAGACTATGTTGCATAAATTAACTATGTAGTACAGGCCCTAAGCAACCCTGGTAGTGAATTATGAAGATATGCAACAGGACACTGAAGGCCCATTCCCACTTGCATTTAATCTGGTTTGTGAGTGGCATTGACAACGGGTCGCTGAATTGATTCAAATCGATGCATAGTTCCCACTATAGAAGTGAATTATTTCCTTATTCCATGGATTCATGTCTTTTTTGACACGATTGTCATTCCCACTAGTTTTTTTAAAATGTCAATAATTGTGTCATCGGTGATGCAACCACGTAGTGAGGAGTTCCCTGTCCCCCTTCTGTTATTCCAAGGTCGTCTCTTTGATCCTAGGCTGGCACCTTTGGCCCCAGAGCCCAATGCTTCAGTGCCAGTGTTTCCTTTTATTACTTTCATCACTGTTAATATGTTTTCCTTCAGCCTAAGGCTTGCCAACCTTTGCAGTGTGGAGCAGAGGGGCTCTCCAAGAGAGAGAGGCTAGTCCCGCCATTGGCCACTTCCTTGGATGCAGTCTGGGGGAGCAGGGCACCTGGTCCCTTTCCAGCCCTGGGGCCAAGGGAGGAGGAGGAAGACTGAGATAACATGCCAGAGGCTCTCGCTCTCGCTCTCCCTCCAAGCCCTCTTCAGAGAGAGAGGAGGACAGGGGATAAGGGAGGAAGGGGGAGAGGGGAGAATAGGAGGAGGAAGGGAGGAAGGAGGAAGAAGAAAAAGAGAAGAAGGAGGAAGAGGAAGGAGGAAAAGGAGGAGGAAAAAGAAGAGAGGGAGGAGGAGAGGAATGCTGCTGCACCTGCCATAGTTCCTGCCATCACTCCTATTCCTCTGAAGCACCAATCCAGGGCCACCCCGCCTGTGGCACCACCATCATCAGCCGGGAAAGCAGCTTTGCTGGGGTGAGCTTACATCAAATCTGGGCTTGAGCTGCTACGGCTGCAGCTGTGGTAGCTGTGATCCTCCCTCCTCCAGAAAGCAGGATGCACCTGCTTTCACTGCCAGCCGCACTACCACCACCCAGGGAAGAAGATGATGCCCACCTCATGGGGCAGCGGTGGTACTTCCACTGCTGCCAAGGAAGAGCCCCCTGGGCCCAAAACCTTGAACAGCCTCTTCTCCCAGGCTTCATCCCTCCTACCTCCTAGCCTCCACCACTGTGGGGCCTGAGGCATTGGGTCTGCTGGGCTGCCTCAGGAGCCTCCCAACTACTGATGGTGAGTCTCCTGCCCCTCCCCACTCCCTCACCTCTGTCCTCCAGGGGGAAAATGGTAGATTTCCCCAAAACATGGGGCAGGAAGGGGTACACTTCTCTACCAAACCCTCTTCCATAGTCCCTCCCCTCCCGTGCAATGTGATTCAGATCCATCCTTCCCACTTGCTGAACATGCTTTCTAATCTATTATTTTCAAAATAACCACCAAAAAACCTATTCTTTACAAAGAGCACCTTTTTTGCATTTTGCATTGCTTCCAAGTGAGTCTGAGTGATCACAGTCGCATCTGAAACCATTCCCAGTGGGGACAAGGCACACATAAAGCAACCAGCCAATCGCTTCAGATTATAGTGGGAATGAGCCCCAAGTGTCCTGATGCACATCAGGCTCTACCAATTGATATCCATAACCATTGTCTTGATGTGTATTGGCTCTTGTATCAAGTCCCATTGTTCCCAATGGGCAATGACCATCTTTTTCTAAATATGTGGCATGCAGTTTAGGATTTCTTTTCTTTTCTGCTCACAAAGAACTTCATATAGAGCCGATGCAGACTGGCAGTTTAGGCCAGCCTGGGCCACCTCGACTTCACCCCGACTCCTGGTGTGTGGCAACAGGGCCGCCCTCTTGGCACAGCAGCGGCAGCTCTAAGGATGGCCTTTTGCTGCCCCCAAAAGGAGCAGCAAAAAGGAGGATCAGGGCCGCCGCATGTGGTTGCCATGGTCCCGATCTGCCATTCCCAGGGGCAGCCCAGAGCCACCCCAATGGGCAGTCTGCATTGGCCCATAGTCCTAATCCAGATCTGTACTGTAGTTTTATATGACTCCCTTCCACAGAATTCTCTCTCTTTCACACACACACACACACACACACAGATACACACATATATATACATGGGGCTATAAAAATGGCAAAACAAAGAAGCAACCTGATAGTTACATATTTAACTATAAACATTAAATGCAATCTGTGTAGTTTAGCTCTCAGTCCCTAAAACATTCTCTTGTCATAGATTAATATACACCCTAGACACACTTTGGCTTTGCAAGGAATAATTTATAGGTGTGTGTCCTTAAAATGTGCAGGAATTTCTATCTCAATTCTTTCCCACCTTCCTTTTTTGAACAGTCTGGACTCTTCCCTCATTTTCCCACTCCAACTTTATCCTCCTTCTCCTCTTCTATGCCTTTATGCTCAGGTTTGGGTTTTTTCTTGCTGTGATGTTCCTTAATGTATCTGTTTTTGTCACTGTGGATTAAAATTTTATGTGTTTCTGTGTATGTCTTTGTGTATCTTACCGTCAAATTCTTCCAATCACACTACCAGAAAGAAAGAAATGCTAAGAGAGAGATTTGAAGGACGGGGGAGAGGGAGCAGAGAAGAAGTGAGGCTCTTTATAAAGACAACGTAGGGACATATGTGTTTTGCTGGGAAGAATGTGACCTAGAAATGGAAGTTGCTGTGAAAATGTGAGAAAGTGTAAAGAGGGCTCTTATGATGTGCCTCAAGAGAACCAAACAAACAAAAAAACAGGTAAATTGAAGGAACATGAAGTTAAAAATGCCAGCGGTTCCCTTTCTCCCCCATTTTTTTTTTCCAATGAATGTCAGCCAATCTTAAGATTACAAGTCATCAGGACTGGAAACTTACAAATGACTTCAAAAAGGCAAATTGCTACCCAGGTTTTTCCCACTCAGTTTCACTTTTACAGGGAGTTGCCATAAAAAGCATAGCTAATAAAAGAGACAGCCTTTTGCACATAAAAGATTATCAGTAACTCGAAGAAGAGTTCTATTGGTACCACAACCTGCAAATGGGTACCACAATATTGCAAATAAATGCAACTGTGACAAATAAAATCTGAACTCTAACTAGCAGCCCAAATGACAAAACTGAGGCCATTGAACTTTGGCCATATAATGAAAATATATGACTAAGGGCCTCAGCAGACGACTAATAGAGTCGTCTTGGAGGCTTGGAAGAGGAGGGGCAGCCGCACGAGCGGTGCCCCTTCCTCTCCCTGAGGTCGCCCTCGGAGTCGCCGGCCCTCCGCACGGCCGGCGCTCCGGGGATGACCTCACGCCGCAGCGACCGGACGCACTGCGGCGGAAAAGACAGCGAAAGTGCGCCCGCTGCTTTTAGTGCGCACTTTCGCTGTCTTGAGGAAGGAGCGCTGATTTAGCGCTCCTTCCAGGGATGCCGCCGGTGCGCCGAGGTGCGGAGGCTGCGGCCCCGCGGCGCGCCGGCCCAGGGCGTCCTGGACGCCCTCGTCTGCTTCCCCCCTAATTCATAGGGTTGACATAAATCGAATTCAACTAGACAGCAATTAAAATAACAACCAGTGATGAAGACTGTCTTTGGCACAATAGAGGAGGCATCAAAAAGACATCCTATAAGTCCCATGAATTTTAGCTATACAAAAAGTAGGGTGACATGAAAGATTCTCGGGAAGGCTGATTCTTTGCAGCCATGTTCCAGATGTTTCAGACACATTTCAATAAGCCAAGGCCCACAATGGCATTTCTTCCTGTTCTACAGTTCCTATATCTGCCTTCGCCCACCTGAATGAACAGAACAATTGCCCCATATTTTTAGGTACAACACTTAGGCTTCCTATACAAAAAGAATGGAACTATGCACTGAGAAGGACAGAAGAGCAAAAAGAAGTAGCCATAGTAGAAGTGAATGAGACTTCCCTAAGCTCCTTATCAATTTGGTTAAGAAGTGTCAGTCTTTGCCATTTATCTACTGCCACAACCCAGCAACCAAGCTTTGGCTATAAACAAAGTATGTAGGCCCCAGCCTTTCATCACTTTTTATGGTCCATCACAGTGAAGTCTTTCTTTAACCCTCTTCCTCCATCTCCACCCTCAAATGGCCTTAATAAGATCTTCTGTATACTATTAGGCTTCTACCTGCCCTAGTTAATGATTATTTTCTTGGTCTGGATCCATCAGTCTCTTTGTAACTATAAGAGTAATACTCAGATTTTTCTAATGTACAATTCCTTTTCCCCCTCCTCTTTTGCTTTAATTTTGTTATCCTCAATCGTATGCATGATTTGGAGGAGGAGAGAAATATTCCAAACTTCTCTCTTCTGTAAAATCCATGTCATATCAAAAAGGTGACAAGAGGGGGAAAAGTAATTAGTGAGTTCACAGAGTTCAGTAGAAAAGTTAAAATAGAGTAACACATTACTTTTTATGTGAAGATTTCACAAGACAAATCTTGCCTGTGTTTTAATTGCATGTGACCCTGGCAGTCCCACTCTGAAATGAAGTGCCGTAAAATTAAAGATGACAGACGCTCAAAACAAGTCTTGTGATCTTGATTAAACTACAAAGACCACACTTTCTCTCTGCTGCAACTCAGATATGATGGGCTGTTTTATTTGGGGAATTGCTTCATTAATGCTTTCTTTGACTAGACATGTTTATTATTATATAAAAAAAATACTGAATATGGTGATATCTTGCATAGCTAAATAAAGTCCAAACAGCACATTAAAAATTAAGAGTCTTTAAAGCACACCAAAACCTGAATAATAGTTTTCAATAAATGTCCATGATCTTTAATGTACGATGCAGACCTGTACAATACATATATATTACCTAATGTTGAAGAAACCATTATTATATTCTGGTTTCCCAGTGCACAGTTAGAAAGGAAGAAGGAGTCATGTGGTCACACATCATCTCTCATATGGAGAGATACCAAATGAATAGGCAAAAAGGTCTGGGCTTGGTGCTGTGCTTGTAAAAATAGCTTCGTGTACAGAAAACAGCCAGCAGAACTTTGCAGAGCATGGGCTTAAGCATTATCAAGAGTGAACCAACACATTTTAAACTGTTGTTACAGACAAAAAATCAATATTTTATTTTATTTTATTTTAAATTTGGCCCTCACCATATGACATTTGCACTGCACTTCCGGTTATTATGACCACAGAAGAAATGCATGCATTCAATCTAGACAATGAAGAAGTTGGAATAAAGAGTTCATGTACATAGGATCAAACATTGATAAGAATGGTGACTGCAACCAAGAAATAAGATGACTAGGAATGAGATGGGAAGCTATGAAAGAACTACAGTAGATAAGATCCTAAAGAGTAAAGACATACAACTGAACACTAAACTCAGAATTGTCCAAACTATAGCATGTACAGATGTGAGAGCTGGACAATGGGGAAAAAAAAACAGATAGCAAAAGATCAATTCATTTGAGATGTGGTGTTGGAGAAGAGTGCTGAAGGTACTGTGGACTGTCAAAAAGACAAACAAATGGGTCCTTGAACAGATCAAGCCAAAACTCTCCCTGGAAACCAAGATGATGAAACTGAGGTTGTCGTACTTCGGCCACATCATATGAAGGCATAATTCACTTGAAAAGACACTAATACTTGGAAAGGTGGAGGGCAGTAGGAAAAGAGGAAGACCACACACCACATGGCTATTTGTAGGGAGGTCACAGGCCTAAATCTACAGAACTTAAGCAAAACATAAGAGTCTTGGAGATATCTCATCCACAGGGTCACCATGAGTTGGGGAAAATTTGAAGACAGTTAACAATAGCAACAACAAAATAAAATCCAGACAGATGAAAGATTAATTTTCAGACTTTCTAGTACAGAACCCCATTTCACCTCAAGGACTTGCTGTGCAGGAGCAGGAAGAAGGTACCTCGGAAGCATTACAACTTGTAATACCTCCAAATGTAAGGAAGGATACTGGAGAGAGGGAAGAAATCCCCCGCAGCCTTGAGGACCATATCCATCTTGTATTCCCAGTCCCAAAGTCGTCTTCCTCCTCATTATTATAATGTTTACTTATATCTAGCCTTTTTCCAAAAATTGGGAGCCGAGGCAGGTTAGAAGTTAAAACAAGTGCAATACAGCAAAAAGATACAAAAGCTTATATGAAAACAGAATTAAAGTATTCACAATACTAAAACAATTTAAAATATATAGAGTGCATCTACACTGTAGAAATAATGCAGTTTGGCACCACTTTGTTGCTGTAGCTCCATCCAATGGAATCCTGAGATCTGTAGTTTTATAAAGTAATCAGCCTTCTCTGCCAAAGAGTGCTGGTGCCTCACAAAACTACCAGTCCTACGATGCTGTAAGATGGAGGTATGGCAGTCAAAGTGGTGTCAAACTGCACTATTTCTACAGTGTAGATGCACCCTACAGTTTAAAAACAATTCAGTAGAAGCAATACAGCACCTTCCAAAGCCCTTTCTTTAAATTCTGAAATAAAAGCCTATAGGAACAATAATAATAATAAAAAGTATTTGCCTGTGGAAGGAAAGATAATAAGGAGAGGGCCATTCTAGCCTCCCTGGAAAGGGAGTTCCAGAACCTCTGGGTAGCCACTGAGAAGGTCCTGTCTTGTGTCCACACCAGTAATCCCAGTTAAGGTGGTGGGATTGACATAACAGCTTACCGTGGGGATCTCTGGGTACAGGTAAGCTCATACAAGGAGTCATATATTTTTATGTTTATTTTGTGGTAGTTTTATTTAATCTAATTAACAACACCCATTCTCCCCAACGTCTTGGCTACAGATCTGTTCAACCAACACCAAGCTCCATTGATGGCCGCATCACTCCAAGCACTGGACCACACTCGCCGAAGCAGCAACTTTGTCCACATGAGCAGTATATTTGGCATTCTTCGCTGTATTTCTTTCATGTCTTTAATCAGCCTTCTAACTAACTGTAATGAAGTCAGTTTTGAAAGGTCATTCTCACCTAAATGTACCAACAAGATTTTGGGATGTGTGAAAGAGGCCAGCAATTCAATAAGTCTAGGCAGTAGTGCTCCCCACAACATTCCTCTATGACCAAACCATCTCACAGATCCAGCCTCTCCCAATCCCATAGCCAAATCTCGTTGCTGCTCAATGATGTGCCGTTCAGCCCAAAAGACCAAACTGTGTCCCAGGATCCATATGTCTCCAGTATTCAGTTCTGCCAAATTAGATCAAAACAATTAGACAATCAGCAATGACCTTAACTTAAGGGTGAACATATGATTTAAACGCTCTAGAGCGCCAGCGACCAATCCTATGAATTGCAGTATCACTTAAACCCTGTGTTGCTGCAGCTGTCGCTGCCCCAATTCTAAAAGAATGAGAAGAAAATTGAACCGCTGGCAAACCAGCATGTCTCAAAACCTCACGCAACACAGCCCTAAATTGATATTGTGTCAACGGAAGGCCTGATAAATGTAAAAATAAATATCCTGATACATTTGGCCTTATTTGAAGATAATTAGTTAATGCCCGCACTGGGCAAATATGATCAGCATGTGCCCTAGCCAAGGTTATAGGTTGTCCCTTCCCCAATTGATCTGTTTTTGACCACCGAATTGTCATTTGTATTCCCTGTTCAGAAATTTGGATATCTGATACTAATAGAGCCGGCCAGAACTATCAGTACGAGAACTAGGGACAATTTCGCTTATTCTCAAGACTGCAAAAAATGCTAACAAAAATACAGCCTTAAACAAAATCACCTCTTCCGGTTTGGTACATGTAACTGGGAGGCTTTGCCAAATTTTTATCAGTATAGGACCTGTTATTGGCAAACGATTGTCCTGTAATGTTGAAGACTCCCTAGCCCATCCCTACAGAGCCCTACAGACTCTAAAATCAACTGTAGGGTCATTAAAACCTCCTGCTCTAGAGTAAAATGACAGTGCCGCTATTCTGCCTCTGATAGTGACTGGAGATAAACCAGATTGTCTAAGGTGGGCTGCAAAATGAAGGATAACCTCCACTTTTAATGGCCAGACCTCCACCTCCCCAACAGTTAACAAGAAACATCTAAACGCTCGCAACGCGAGCTGATATGACTTGCGTGTTGACGGGGCGACCGACTGGAGAATCGCCTTTTCAATTTCTACTCTCCAAGGCTCCAAAGATGTTTCGGTACTTCCAATGGATGGGCCACTGCCTCTGGTGCCAGTTGACGGAATCTGTAAAACTGAAAACGTGAAAGGGCATCCACCAACGGATTTAGTAAACCAAAAACGTGTTGAGCTTGGAACAAAATATTAAACTTTAAACATTGAGCCACCAATTCCCTAACCAATGTCATTACCCTGGCAGATTTAGAAGTCAAGGAGTTCACTATGTGGATTACAGCTTGGTTATCACACCAGAACCGCCGTTTTGTTTGCAAATTGGTCCAGCCACAAATGGACCGCAACCACAATAGGAAATAATTCTAAAAAGGTGAGGTCTCGTGTCCAACCTTTTTCCACCCAGGATTGAGGCCGTCCCTCAGCTGCCCACTGGCCATTAAAATATACTCCAAAACCAAAAGCCCCTGAAGCATCGGAGTGTACCTGAAAGTCTGCCCTTAATAGCATTTCAGATCTCCAAAATGAAATACCATTAAATTGCTCCAGAAATGACTCCCATATCCTCAAATCCTCCCTTATTCCTGAAGTAATTCTAATGTGGTGATGGGGGGCCTTCACTCCCCTGGTGGCTTTGTACAAACGTGAACAGAATGCCCGCCCAGGGACTATAACCTTGCAAGCAAAGTTTAATAAACCTGTCAGGGATTGGAATTCTCGTAATGTGGCCTTAGATTTGTTTCTCATCATCCTCACCTGTAGCCTCATAGATATGAGCTTGTCAGATGGGAGGCAAGATATACCCTCGTTAGTATCCAAGTATCCAATTCAATTCCAAGGAAAGTAAGATGGGTATCAGGGCCCTCAGTTTTTTCCTCAGCCAAAAGTACCCCCATTTCCTTCATTAACCCCTGGAATGCCAACAGTATATCTGCACAACCCATCATCCCAGAAGCCCTAGCAAATAAGGGGGGAAGCAGACGGGCAGCCCTAGGCTGCCCCAGGAAGCTGCGCTGCAGGACCGAGGCATCCCCATGCCTCGGTCCCGTGGCGCACCTTCACCGCCCCTGAAAGGAGCACTAAATTGGCACTCCTTTCACAAGTCACCAAAGGTGCGCTGCAAAAGGCTGAGGCAGGAGGTCCTCCTCGGAGCGCCGGCCATGCGGAGGGCCAGCTGCTCCGAGGATGACCTGGGGAAAGGGTTGGGGCACCAATTGTGCGGCTGCCCCTCCCCTTCCCTGCCCCCAAGACGGCCCAATTAGCCATCTGCTTAGCCCCTAAGAAATCGTCAAGGTAATGGGTAATTGCTTGACTGCCAGACCTCTTAGAGGCACACCAATGTAAAAAAATGCTGAATATTTCAAATGCTGAGCAAGAAATGGAACACCCCATTGGCATAGCTTTGTCAAAGTAATATTTCCCTTTGAATTGAAAACCCAGGAGATCAAAATCTCCTGGATGAACTGGTAGTAACCTAAAAGCAAATTTAATGTTGCATTTTGCCAATAAGGCTCCTTTGCCCAGTGTTTTAACCATTTTAACTGCTGAATCAAATGAAGCATATTTAACTGACGCTAACTGAGGGTCGATAGCGTCATTTACTGATTCGCCTCTAGGGTAAGATAGGTTATGTATTAACCTGTATTCCCCTGGTGCCTTCTTAGGGATGACACCAAGGGGAGATAATCTCAAATTTGGCATAGGCAATTGATCGTGAGGGCCTGAAATCCTACCTGCTGCTATTTCTTTGGCCAACTTGTCCTTCACAATCCCTGGTAATTCTCTGACAGAACATGCATTAGGCGCATAACGGTGCACCCTTAAACCCACATAAGGAATGCAAAAACCTTGTGAGAAACCCTCTAACAAATAATGAGTGGCCTCCTTTTTAGGGTATACCTGCAACCAAGAAGCCAACACGTCCAACTTAATTGGTGTTGGTGCCCTTTCCTGGAGTTGATGATTGGTGAGAGGGGGCCCCACCTCCTGCTTTCTTACCTTCAAGGCATGCCGATCCTGGATGGTTTCCTCTGCAAGTATTACATTTATGGTCAAACCTGCAGGGCTGCCTCCTGCACCTACCTGCATTGAAGTCCCAGCACAGTCCGAATTGTTTTTTCTCTCCCGTGCCAGGCCTCGTATTTTGCCCTCTCGGCTGAGTGACCATAGGTACAAACCCATTATCACAACGGCTCGAAGGGGAGGCCCCCACCATAACATCCGCCCACAATTCGGACTGCACATGACACCAGGATAAAGAGCGGTCTCATGCTGCCCTCATCCTGAATTGTTCATCATATTGAAGCCAAGCTGACCCCCTAGAATTAAAATGGCAATTGGTATAAGCCTTGATCATTATCTCCTGATATTTGGAGAATTCAGGGGATCTAGCAGGGTCCTTTTCCTCTATAACACCCCTATATATTGTAAAGCCCATGATCCAGTTTACAAAATTTCTTTCTAACTTAGGGCACTTGTGTGATTGAAACTCTTTTGGAAGGGTAAAAACCACTCCGTCCTTAACCATGATCCTTGGCTCGGGATCATGGAATGTGAGTGAAAACAAATCAATATACTCACCTTTCCATATCCTTTCTTTGGTAGCCAGGGGAAGGTGTGACCCCAGGGGCATAGACATCCCTTCATATGGATTGCAGTCAAACAACCTGTCTGCCCCAGAAATGCCCAATGCACCTACCACAGCCATTCCCCTTACCTCACCTACCATGTTGTTGACATTTGAGTTGTGCTGCACCCCTGAGTCCATAACCTCGGTAAGACCCATGTTAGTCAGAGGTGCAGTCACCGTTGCAGGCATAGGGCGCTCACTTATAGAGCTCAACCCTGTCTGCCCACCTGTAGCCCATACAGATGAAGGCCATGATGCCTGCATATTGGTAGCATAAGACAAACCTGAGCTCGTTGGTTGAGTTGAAGCATCCACCAATGCTTGCTGAGCTCCCACCGTGAGCATCGCCGAAGCTGCTCGGGTGTTGTGTTGTCCACCATACGCACTTGGTACATCTCTGCTGCAAGCCACCGCTGTCTCGGGAGTTGGCACATCGCTCTGACCTGAAACAACCACTCTTTGAAGAAAGTTAAACAGATCAGCCAAAGTAGGTTGATTAGACATAGGGGCAGCCGCACCCTGTTGTCCCACACCAGGAACTTTTTTCAAAAGCTCCATTACATCAGCTACGGTTGGTTGCCCAACCTCCATAGCTGATGTACCTGGGGAACTATGTGCCGTGTCTGGTAATGACAGTGAATTGTCAGTAGCCTGTTGTACAGTATTCTGCTCTATACTTGTACTTGGAATTAAAGTTGCAGAGGTACTCACTTAGGCCCCCAAGTTATCCTTCTGCAAATGGTGTAGAGCCAACTGCTCACACACTGCCGCACAAGCCTGCATTGTGTGACCTATTTGTGCCAAATGTGTAGTAATATCATCTTCCTTATTTTGAGTATTAGTGGCCCGCTTAGGCACTGGCTGGCCAGCTTTAGCGCCAGCTGAGGACGCACGTCGTTTGGACTGGGCCTTACCTCATGGCATGATTGCTGAAAATCTAACAATAGCAATTCAAACTAGTTGGTGCAGGAAATAGCGTTCCTGTTAAGGCTATACCTGTGTCACCAATCTACATGAAAAGTAGCCAAGTAATAACCAATAAGCTAAATCAGCAACCTTGGAACTGTATATTTTTTTTAAAAAACCAATTCACCTAATGTGTAAATTGCAGTCACCTACAACACGTGTCCCCAATCAGAAAATGCCACCAACAAACCAGAGGAGGCCCTTATCCCACTCCCAACATATAATTCTAGAATCTCCCCCCCATTTTTTCTATTATTATTATTATTATTATTATTATTATTATTATTATGATGTCCAGGCCTAGTTTGCCTGGGCTAGGCAACAAGGCCTGATTAATATGTCAGAGGAGGTAGTGAGGGAGGAAGGGGCATCACACCCTCTACCTCCCTCTACCTCCCACCTGTCAAAGTGTCTAGTTTATGAATGGGGGGGGGAAGGAGCAGACCCTGAACCCCCAGGGCCGTCAGCTCCTCTCCAGGCCTGTCCGTCTTTTTTTTTTTTTTTTAATTTTAAAACCTGCGCTTTTACCAATAGCGCCACACAAACCAGGCCCAATAGGCCACCACCACCGGCCTCTATAGGCCACCTGGACTCAGGCCAGCAGCCTCTCTAGGCCGTGCCGAGGACTGATTACTAGCGGAGGAGCCGCGGCTTTTTTTTTTTTTTTTAATAAAAGCCATGCTCCACTCCGCTTTTTACCAGTCCCTTCAACAGGCTGCCCTGCTAAGGGCTAGGCCGCCACTGGCGTTCCAGCGGCCGCTCACAGAGCTACAGCCTGGGCAGCCCAGGCCAGGCTCAAGTCGTGTTCCTGGGGAGGCACGGAGTGCCGCAGCTTGTACCCAACCGCACTCCAATCGCTCTGCTCCCCGCTCTTTTAGCTCCACAGGGCTAGGCCGCTTCAGAAGGCGACAAGCCCAGGAGCAAAAGCAGCAGACGAGCACCTTGCTCGTCCAAATCAAAATGGCTGGCAACACGTGGCAGCGCGGGGCTAAATAGCCCCGGAAATCTCGCTCCCTAGTCTCGCGAGATTTAAACTCACACGAGACAAAGGAACGAGATCTCCCTCTCATTGGCCAAGCAGACCGGCAAGGGCAGGCCTTCCGGTCTGCTTAGCCAATCCCGCATCGGTGCCCTTATTTGGGCCGACACAACATAAGGCCCCTCCTGACTTGTCGGGGGGGGTGTCTTTTTGTGAGTGAGTGGCTGCAGTACAGGCATTTAACCACTGCGCCACCAGGGTCTCAGAGTCCACAAACGGGGAGGGATGACTGTGATTCTTTTTTTAATGACTGAGGCCTAACTAAAATACACAGATAATATGATAAGCAGTACAGGCTGAGTCTCCCTTATCCAAAATGCTTTAGACCAAAAGTGTTTTGGATTTCAGATTTTTTTTTGGATTTTGGAATACAAATTGAGATGCTTTGGATATCAGAACAAAGTCTAAATACGAAATTCATTTATGTTTCATATACACCTTATATACCTAGTATGAAGGTAATTTT